>CM034157.1:144835955-147383243 GCA_019776745.2 Taxus chinensis
AACCAAGGAGAATAAGCTTGTTTACCACCCAACCATAGGCATCATGACATGCCTTTCCCAAGGTTGGGATGCATGCTAGCCTCCCCCAAGCCCATGGGAAAGAGGACTACCATCCACAACTTGCACAAGAATGAGGTGAAACAACCAAAAACACATTCACATGGAAACAAAAACAAGTATGAAACAAGACTCCAAGTTTTACAAGGAGGAGAACCCATGTTCTACCTCAAAAGTGGGGAAGAGAGGAAGAAGAGTTCTCCAAAAGTTATAACCAATATTAGTAAGCACAAAACAAGATCTCCATACCCTTCTTATTGCTCCTAATTCATTCAAAACCCTCCTTATTCCTCCACCCTTTCACCAATTCCTTCTTGGAAGGATTTTCAAACCCCAAAGGGGTTTCCTTACCAAGAATGGGGAAGGAGATTCAAGCCAAATGAATCAACTTCCCCACCTCAACCATTTGAGGGGATTCTCTAAAATCCTACAAGGCTTGTCCATCAAGCCTTGAGGATTGAGAGGAAAGAAATTCCCTCTCTCTTCCCCCACAACTCCAAAACTCCATCATGCCATATGATGGAGGGAGTAAAAAAAATTAACAAAAATACCAAAATCCACATACAACAACCAAATTTCCAATAAATAAATCCAAAACTAACAAAAATGAATACAACACATACAATTTAGCTTAAGAGCCTACCTCAAAGAAAGCTCTCCAAAAAGCTTTCCAACTTCAAACTTCTCCACTCCTTGACCCAAGCAATCTTCTAGCTCCAAATCACCCAAGCATCCAAGCAAAAGCTCAAAAAAAAGGTTCTCTTCTTCTCCCATAAAGGGAAATTTGAAGAGGAGCAAGAAAAAATCCACACAAATGAGGGGGTGACATGTGTCACCCCTCTTCTCCTTCAAGGTCAAAGATGCCAAAACAAAAGAGAGAAAGGGTAAAATGTCTTTTAGCCCTCTTCTTCCAAATTACTCTAAATGCTAACAAGACAAATCTAGTGCAACTTTTAACAAGCACTCTAATCCACACCCCTTACATGGATGTGACCAAACAAGAGGCAAAAAGGGAGGGAAAACTCCCTCTAGCCTTGGAAATAAGCCCCTACCTATTAGGTAGGGTCCAAGGGCTCATTTTTATGTTAAGGGAACTCCCAAACTAAAAAGGGGTCCCTAAAAATGCCCAAAATAACCCAATTTCGGGTTTGGAAAAGTTAGGCACAAGGTTAGAGGGTGTGGGGACCACCCAAGGGTTCACATGTGACCCTAAACCCCCAAAATTAATTACATCATTAAACTAAATCAAAACTTAATGAAAGTGGGGTCATTAATTCCCCAAAACAAGTTTACAACATAAACTAATCACCCTAAGAAAAATTAATATTAGAAGACATAATACATTACAAAGGGGCACTCATGGTGCCCAAAACAATAATTCTAATGCTAAGGCCTTCAAGCAATAAACATGGCTAGGGCTTAGCACGTGGGCTGCTTGTGCAAGAGTTGTGTAGCTGGCCTGAATCCCATGTTCTCCTGTAAACCTGTCACCTGCACACTCATTGCACACATTAACCGTACCTGTCATGATAAAATATAAATTAACTACTTAGTAAGATATCAATGAGTTCTAAACTAGCATATCATCTTACTGAAATCAAAATGCGACAACGTGCACAATCATACTCAATTCACCATAAGTTAGTCACAATAATAAAATGACATATATCCATAGAATCTCAACATGCAACAACTAAGTATCCATCAATATAATTACGTTCCAAAAACAACATCATATCCATTAGTATCCATGACATCATATGATAATGCGACAACATAGAAATTAAGCTAAATTGGCTCCATACGCCTAAATGTCCACACATGTCTAATAAGATCAAATCTCTAATATAATGTCCAAGATATAACCAATCTCTGTCAAAACATGTCTATGAGCAAAGAAACAACAAGTAACTAAGCTATAAAAAGTGTGGGCACTACAATAAAACAAATCATCTTAATATCTCTTGACATATTTTTGATAGATATATTTAATATATCCATGAGATTGATAAGGGGTGTTATGTTAAAGCTTTGTTCCTTAAAACTCTAGGTTATTGCAGCCTAAACCCAAAGAAGAATTTCCTGATTTTTTAGATATTTTTATTACTTACTTATGGAATCATTTGGTTAATAATTTAATATCACGAGTAAAATTTCTATAAAAATATACAATTTATTTTTATTTAATTAGATATTTAACTTTTTAAAAGTATTTGGTGTCTTGTTTTACAGCTGTATCTAGTTATAATTTTGATATGACTAGAACATAGAAAATGATTCCTGTAATGGAATGAGCGATAAATTTTTATTATCAATATTAAAAAAACATTTTAGACAGGTGTATTTAAGTTATCTATGAAGTTGATCAGTGGCATTAGTGTTATATTAAAACTCGAGATTACTAGATATTCATTGATCCAACGAAAATAACTATGTATTGGGCAATAAACAAGTAGATTTATGTTGAATACCTACTGGGCAGCATAAACTAACATCTAAAGATGTTAAATTAGACTGTATAACAGAAGAACCAGAATTAAACACAGTAATTATTGTGTGTGGGGTGGAAATACTTACAGTTAAATTAGAAGGACTTGATCTTTCCACCAAATCGGCATCTTCTGAGATATTGCAGCCGAAACCAAATAATGAGAAGGCAAAAGAGATGATCTATCAAAAGAAATCTGTATAAGAACAAAAAATTACCCTTTTTCAGGTGTTCCTTGGACTTCGTGACCTGAGAAACTCTATCATTATCTCCCTCTGAAGATTTATGGGCATATCTATTTTTGATAATGCTTACATTTCTCCAGGCAGTTGGACGAGCGGTGGTGAACCTTCGCACTAACATCCATACGTTGCTCATCTTGATCCACAAGTAGCAAAATTATTGTGATTACTGCTTCTCGTTGCTCTTGAAACAATTATTTAGGTCGTTATATGAGAGGAGCCAATCATGGTGCATTACCCAGTAGTGGTGAGGGTAGTGGGAGTATTTGCTGTCAGCTTTTGCACAGTAAAATATTAATAATGGAATGAATATTATCCTATAAATGTACAAAGTATCCTCAAAAACTGATGTGTCTGTCACTTTTCATGTACAGCCATGAATCTGTCAAAAGTAGAATAGTCAGTGTGGCTTTTAAACATATAATAACATATATTACACTTCAAAAATTGCCAGATTTAAAGTCAACATGGTTTTAATACAAGGATACAGACCTGGAATTTGACGGTCACCCCTACCTGTCAAAAGGAAATTTCATGACGGTTTCATGATATAGTTACCTTTCAATTTATGTTTTTAGTAAAATTTTAAATTGTCAAAAAATCTTAATTGAAATCTTAATTTTAAATTTACGTTATTCAAAATAATAATCATGTACCTGTATTGATGTCTATATCTCAAGCTTCTTCTTGGGTCTGTAACAAGATTCCTTAAATTTTCCTACAACAATAAAAATTTGAATTGAAACTTGCATAAAAGTTAAATTGAAACTTGTAGATTGCAATTGGTAATGACAAAATGAAAATAAATATAGTCACAATATCATTGAAATTAGAAACTTATATGTTTTAGAAAAAAGCAAAAGACAACATGTGAACTCTGAGTTTAATAAATTCATTATTCACATAAACTTATTTTAGTTTCTAAATTTAAATTGGGAATTATTAAAAATCATTATCAATATGATTTATATAATATTTGTAAATGAAAATAAAATCCAATTGGATTTCATATATATATATAGTAATATACCTTATATATTATATTTGACTATTATGAAATTTTACGGGTTTTTAAATAATATAAACTTGCTGAAATACAGTTTTATTAAAAAATTACCTGGCTAAATTGACGGGTTTGTTTTTTATTAAATTGTAATTTACGGTTAAAATACCAAAAAACGGTCTACAGACCATCAAATTCCAGGCCTGCAAGGATATATTATTGTATTTCATCCCTATACAAAATAGATATGACATCATCATATCAATTTGATGTCAAATTTCACATAATTTAAGTTCCCTGTTTA
Source organism: Taxus chinensis (assembly GCA_019776745.2). Lineage (NCBI taxonomy): Eukaryota > Viridiplantae > Streptophyta > Pinopsida > Cupressales > Taxaceae > Taxus > Taxus chinensis. The sequence continues at coordinate 144,840,050 of CM034157.1, forward strand.
CTATGTAAAAGGTCTTGTCATTCACACACTTTAGGCCAGGTTCTCACAAGCAGCAGTCCAAAGTGCACCATTTTCAGATACAAGCTGTCTTTCAAGCATTAACTTTGTCACCATTTTCCATCCCAGCTACTCCCATAAATTATGTACCTGCATATTTTGATCAAATGTGAGGCTCAACAAACAAACATTGAATTGAAATGAGCAATCAAATCAAATTGAACTTCACATATGAGTATTGAAATAAAATATCATAAATCTTGATCCACCCCTATTAGTTTCACCCAATCAAAAACAAGCACAAGGATCAACCAATTTTACCCAATAAAAAAAAAGCACAGGGATCACTCAACTACAAAACACTTTCCATATCTCCTATAAATCTAGTTCCTCAACTGCTGTGAAATTTTATTCAGTTAGAGCTATTTTGCTAGTGCATGACAATTACAGTTCCAAGCTGCCATAATCAACTGTTATTCCACATCATAGTGCCACATACAGTAAGTTCTTAACTCTGTTCTTATATTGATGCACATTCATTTAATTTTAATTTTTTTTTATTGTCCATCTGCATATGTGAAAAAACCTGATGATCCCAAAAATCTGTCAAAAGAAGCGCTTGAGATTTCTGTACAGCCCAATCTACTTTGCAAACTAATTCATGTAAGATGTATATTAACAAGTAATTCCAGTCTAAATTAATGAAACCTGTATTTCACATTTATACAGTCAAAGTATGTATCCCCTTGCTGGTGCATACTTTATGCTGCCTTTTCATGTGGACATATATTAATAAGTTATTCCAGTCTAAATTAATTAAATCTGCCTTTTCATATTTAGGAGTAGATGTATGTTCCACCTGCTGGTGCATACTTTATGCTGCCTTTTCATGTAACATGTATATTAATAAGTAATTCCAGACTAAATACATGAAATCTGTATTTCATATTTACAAGAAGCTGTATGTTCTGTAGACGTATATTTACAAGAAATTCCAGGCTAAATTACGGAAAGGCTCTATGGCAGGGGAGGCAGTCATGGTGCACCCACACTTTGGCGGATTATAGTGGACATTAAAAAAAACATGGTAATCACAAAAATCCGTCAAAAGAAGCGCACGAGAATTCTCTACAGCCCCATCTCCTTTGCCAACACATTTGACACGCAGATCACCGTACACATGAACTGGAGTGTGAGGTGTCTCAAATTCCGAATTTTCATGGTGCGTACCAGTAGCTGTTAGTAGAACCCCCCACAGTTTACTGTATTCACTGCCACTTATCACTAAAACAATCACTGTTTCCGAGGACAGCGAAATCCACACATAGGTATATGGTAGTAATAAACAACCAGTAATTTTCATGTAGATGTTTATTAACAAGTAATTCCAGACTAAATTAATGAAACCTGTATTTCATATTTACAAGCAGCCGTGTGTTCTGTAGACGTATATTTTACAAGAAATTCCAGGTTGAATTACGGAAAGGCTCTGTATTTGCAAATAGATATATAAGAAATATACATCTACTTGTAAAGATACATCTACAGAATACACATCTGGATCTAAATATACATCTATAGAATATACAAACAACAAAAAAGGCAGCATAAATAATACAGCTACGTGAAAATGAAGCATAAAATATACAACTACATGAAAAGGCAGCATAAAATATCTGTGTAACATGTAATTTTTTGTAAGCATATATATATATACATATTTCTTCAATTTAGCCTGGAATTACTTGTAAATATAAATCTAATAGTACACATACATCTGCAGGTTTCATTACTTTAGACTGGAATTACTTGTTGATATACATCTTACATGAATTAGTTTGCAAAGTAGATTGGGCTGTAGAGAATTACTTGGCCAGCATAAAGTATACAGTTTCAATAATTTAGCTCACAATTACTTTTGAATATTCATCTACATTTAGAGGCAGCATAAAGTATACAGTTTCATTAATTTAGCTCAGAATTACTTGTGAATATTCATCTACCTTTGATTTTTGAAGTATCCATTGCTCAGAACATAGGCACTCATATCAAATGGCTGCACTTGAGAATTACGTTTGATGATTCAATATGCTGAATATCTCATTGTTGTAAGTTACATCGGTTTGTTGAATTTAACTATATTAGCAGGTTTTTATTGACATCATGAGGAGAAGGCAGCTTCCAAAAAGAGTAAGACCTGCATGTGCCAAAATTAGGGGAGCAAGATTTCCGCCAAGTGACGAACGTGAAGAAGAGGCTATCAATACCCCACCTCAAGATGCCAATGACACACCACATGAAGAAGTAAATGTCCAAGCAATAAGAGTGAGCCCTTCAACACAAAATGTGTCAAAGCCAAGATCTGATTGGAACAAGTCTGATATGAATAATGCCATGAAAGATGTTGAAGATTATGGATACTCTACATGCGCGCTGCTGCAAAAAAAAATGGGGTATACCAGCAACCACCCTTACTTCATGGCTAATGGGCATTACCACCACTAAAAGAAAGGGTCCACCAACAATTCTAACAGAAGAAGAAGAGATGGAGATAGTGAGTTGGTGTCATGAAATGGCTGACATGGGACATGGGTTAGAAATAATACAACTTAAGACATGTGTGGCACAAATCTGCGAAACAAAGGTCTAACCCATTCACGGATGGTTTTTCCGGGTAAGTCATGGTGGGCAGGTTTTAAAAAAAAGACACCCGGATCTAACATTAAGGACAGCTGAAGGGCTTGATAAGGATCGAGCAGTGTGTTTGAGGCCATCGATTGTCAGTTCCTTTTACATTAATTTGTCTAAAGCTTATGAGGCCAACCCATATGGACCAAACCGAATATGGAATTGTGATGAAACTGGATTACAAGCAGGGACGAACTGCGGTATGAGAGTGCTTGCTAAAAGGGGTAGTAGGAGTGTGCCATATATCATCCCAAAAAGCAGAGAATGGATTACCATTTGTGTTGTGTAAATGCTGCTGGACAAAGTATTCCAGGATTCTATCTTTTTAAGGGGAAGAGCCATTTAGAAAATTATATTGCAGGTTGCGAGCCTGGAGCTTGCATGGCAACACAATCACATGCATGGATGACAAAAGATTTATTCATGAATTGGTTACATCACTTTGCATCATCTATACCTGGTGGAGTGTCTCCTACCAATAGGCATTTACTAATTTTTGATGGCCATGGTTCACATGTTGCTTTGGGGACAATTCAAGAAGCCAGGAGTTTGGGGATTGATTTATTAACATTGCCTGCACACACCTCTCATAAATTACAGCCATTGGATGTGAGTGTCTTTGCTCCATTCAAAACATACTTCAAGGAGGAGAGACGCAAATGGATAGTTGCAAACCATGGGATAGATGTGAAAAGGGCTGAATTAGCAGAGTTAGGGAGCAAAGCATTCAAAATGGCTCTTACACCTAGCAACATTAAATCAGGATTCAAAAGAATAGGGATATGGCCTCTTAATCCCAATGCCTTGGATGAAGACATGGCACCAAGCAGAACATTTGACACATCTTTTCAAGATGATGCTGGTGCAGCAGAAAATATGCTTCATCTATCTAGGGTTGATTTAGAGGGAAGTGAAGATGTTCAGATGGTCCCTAACACACAATTGGAGAAAGAATCAGAACTCAGCAGATGGAGATAAATATAAATGAATGTGTTGCTCAACAATTGGAAACTCCAAACAGAATTAATCAAATCGATGAATCACTATCTTTGCCCACAGAAGAAAGCCCACCCGATTGGATGAAAGAAGCAGCTCTTAATCTTGGTGTCAACTTGAACTTCAATAATGAAGAGGTCAGCCTCTCTTTACCCTCTCAACCAGTAGTATTTCATGACTCAGATTTGGTGCACTACTATGTTGGCAGTCAACCTGAAGATAATGATGCAGGGGTATTAGGGGCAGATTCGAACCAAACTTGTGAGGCAAACCAGGGACAGAAAACTCTTGGTAGATTCTTGAAACTCCCTGTGGAAAAGGTTAGAGAATCATCAAGGTCAAATAGTGCTTCTGGTATAAGATTGAGTAGGGAATCTCTACTAATTACAGCAGATCAGTACATGGAGCTTCTGGTTGAGAAAGAGAACAAAAAAAAAGAAATAGATGAATTAAAGCAAAGAAAAAGGAACAAATCCAAGAGAAGAAGGCTGAACGAATTGTTGAAAGGGAGAGGAAGGAGCAGGAAAAGATTGAAAAAGAATATAGAAGGAAAACAAAGGAGCACCAAAAGTTGATTCAAAGGCAGGAAAGGGAACAAAAAAAGGAATAGGAAAGGATTCAAAGGGATCAAGAGATAAAGGAGAAGGAGTTTGAGAAGGCAAGAAGAGAGTTAGAAAGGAAAAGGAGATTGAGCAGTCCAATTAATCCTTTTCCTGATCAACACCCAATGCTAAGAGAATTAATGGGCATACATTGCCCTTTATCAGTTTCAACACATAATACTACAGTCGGAGTGAATGCTTCTCCAAGTTCTGATCCATTTCCAACTACGCCTACGAGGGATGTCAACATTGGGAGGCAATTGCAAAGTAACACCCCAGCTTCAACCTCAACTGCAGATTCAACGCCGCCCTTCCTCGGATTTTGGAAATAATATTTTCGAAAGTAAATATTTAATTTTGAGGGCTGAATTTTTGATGTGTGGAATTGGCCTTTCGATTTAAAAAGTACAATATAGTAGTAGTAGTTATATGGCCCAAGTATATTGTATGGCCATGTTTTTGTAATGGACAATGGAAATGTTTACTGAATGAATATATATGTCTTCCAAGTTATGTGATAACCTTTTTGAAAGATTTAAACTCCTATTGTTTCTGAAAATTACACTGAGTAACAATCAATGGTAAATGTCATTAAAGTAACACAGTAAAAGTAATTGTTTCTTCACTGCCTCAGTGAGGGTTAAAACCTCACCTAATAGAACCGAATCGACTGTTAAAATTCGAAGAGATCAAACAATTTCCAAGACATTTTTGATGTGTTGATAAACACGATTTGAAGGATGTGTCTTGGCATCTGCTGTGGAATCATTCTCCGTCAACCGAATGAGCTCCTCCCCACCACTGCAACACGTGTACAGAAAAAACAGTCAGTTTCTCATATGTAAAACCACCAAATCAAATTGAAATTCACTTTAAAACGACTAAGGAGGGTCTGTCTAAGAGAAGTAAATGAGACGGAACAGAAGCGAATGAAACCTGTCATGAACACGTTTGTGCTGTTGAAAATTATCACACCGCAACTGTAAACACTCCCCTCCTGGTCCGATGGCTTCCAAAGTCATGGTGCGAGCTTTGCTGGTTCGAGCGGTATACGGTGTGGGTGCTGGAGGCAGTTTGGGAGTAGGTGGCGCCATACTGAGCAGTGCAATGAATCCGCACGGAGGGAGTCATCAATCCCCTTGCTTCCCTGACACGGCGCCAAAAACATTTACTACGACCATATCCCTATGCCTGGATTTCGCTGTCCTCAGTGTACAGTCGGTTAATGCGCCTTAAATGGCATCAAAAATCTCAACCGGTGGGGGTTTTTCGTGCACCGGATTCGGTCAAGCGCGGGAAAACACGAATTTTCAGACACCTCACATTCCAGCTCAGGCGTACGGACGTCCACGTGTCTGTTGAGCTGGCAAATAACATGGTCGTGTAGAGAATTTGCGCACGCTTCTTTTGACAGATTTTTGTGATTCGTCTGATTTTTGTGCTGTTGCGAATAGTCACCCAAAGTTAGGGTGCACCGTGACTGGCTTCTCTCCCATATTGAATGAGTGGTCGTACTGTATAGGCGGGAAAAGATAAAGGAGAGAGTGGTGGGGTCTTAGGCAAGAAATGTTCCATCAACAATTAGATGGGACTCATGAAATGTGTTGCGTCGTCATGTAATAAGTGTAATGGACAATATATCAAATGACTTGTTATCATGCAAAAACCATGTATTCGTAAAAAGTTATGTACATGTGATGAAGACAAGGCGTGAGGTCTAGTACATATGCCTTTTAGGTAGAGGTTTTGTATCCATGTATGTGGTGACTATGATATATGTGAGGTAGGAATATGCATATAATCATCGTCAAAATCTATGAATTAATTGTGAGAATTGTAGTAGCGAGTCTCATATGTACTAAAGATAATAGCATTAGTGTCATGGAACTGCAACTGATGAGAACCACGAGGAATAGTGAATTCTTTTGGTAATGATGTCCCATATGGATCACACTCAACCAAGTGTTGCGAGTCTACTACACATCTCGCACAATGAGATAACACAATCTAGTGATAAGAATGACATATATAAGAGAAATTGGGGAAGTCAAAAGCGATATTCAATTACACAAGACCATCTAATTAGGATCAATGCTTCTTGAGTTGTATATGTTATAAGTTTTAGGGAAAGATAAATACTAATGGGAGCCTTGTGTTAAATGAGACGAGATAATAATAGGAATCAAAATACATTACAAAATAGGTTATCTACATGATCTTATCGGAACCATGGGTGATTTCAAACGGCTAAAGAATTTTAAACTTTGTCGTAAAGACAAATGGAAGGTATGAAGATTGTATCAGTGTAGGAATTTGATAAAGTTAGTTGGTGCTATCATAAATAATATGCAAAATCATTTATGGTTGTGTAGTTAGGAGTACAAAGATCAATTAGATCATGGATCATATAGTTCCAATGAATTTTCCTTACTATTTGTAATCAAGAATGTAACAATATGGAATTGATGGGATGTGTTAGTGTAGAATTAGTATTTTCAATTGACATAGGGATATGTTTTAGGTCAGGAATGACTATTTACACATGGGATGAAATGCAGTAGATAATTTTCATCAAGTACATGTACATGTGTTATGTAATATAAATATCAATCACGAAAAAATTTATCCTTATCTATGATGCGCCAAAATTAGCAGGAACTTGAAAAGGTCATAACTTGTGCTCCGGGTGTCTGTTTGAGTCCGTTTTTTTTAAACCACCTATTTTGGATGAGACAAAGTAGTTCATATCAACCAGATACTAGTTGGAGCACATTTTTACACATTTTTGGGCCCAAAATCCGCCAGCTTGAGGCCGAAAATTAGGATTTAAGTTGTAGTTCAGTTTTTTCCTATTTTAGAGAATTAGTTAATTTTAGTCTCTTAATTGCATTATGAGTTGGAAAGTTGGCAATTCCTCTAATTTAGGCATGTAGAAGATGTATGGCAATTTTTGTGCCCGTACGAATAAACATGCGAACTTACCAAGAATAGCATGTTCTAGAAAACTGCTAAAAATAGTAATTTCCGCCACCTAGAGTAGATTTAGTCAAAGTTAGTTAGAGTTTTATTGGAAACTCGAGTTGGGAGTTTTTTTCCTATTTAGGAAACATTGTAATTCATGATTCAATAACGAAGAAGGAGATCTATTTTCTTTTGGAGTTCATATTATTTGTTAGTATATTGAGTTTGTTTAGAATTTGGCTACATTATCTGGTATCAGAGCTAGTTCGAGTCTTTAAAAAATGGCAGGAAGAGGAAGAGGAGGTGATGCGGTATTGCCCAGATGAATAGAAATATGTAATATTTGTAGAGGCAAGTTTTTGTCGCTTTCTGCAATGATAACCCAGAGAGGAAATCAAGGTGGAGATGACATAGATGAATAAGAAGTTTGTGAAGAGGAGGAAATGCAAGCACCCACCCTTAGATTTCAAAGAAAGGATGCTTTGAGCATTAGAAGGAAATAATGATGGGATAAGAATTGATGTTTCAAAGTATGGAGGTAGTCTAAAAATAGAGGAGCTGATAGACTTGTTGACTAGCATGGGGAAATTTTTTTGAGTGGATTTCCATGTCAGAAGAAAAGAAGGTAAAATTTTCATGCACGAAATTGAAAGGTCATGCTATGTTATGGTGGGATCACCTATAGAAAGAGCAGTTAAGAAAGGGGAAAGAAATAATTAAACGTGGAGTAAGATGGAGAAGAAGTTGAGAGATAAATTTCTCTCTGTGGATTATGCACAAACCCTTTACAGGAGGTTTTGGAATCTCAAAAAGAACTTACAAACCGTGCAATAATACAAAGATGAGTTCTACAAGTTGTCCATTCATGTAGAGGATGAAGAAACTGAGGAACAAATGGCTGTAAGGTATGTAAATGGATTAAAATTTTCTATTCAAGATGAGATAAGTATGCACATGATTAAGAGCATGGAGGATGCCTATCAATTAGCCTTAAAGGCCAAGGAAAAACAAAGTCATCAAAATTTTAGGATATCACCTGGAATGAATAGGGGGGCTCATCTTCATTTCGGATGAACTGGTTTCAGCCAAGGTAGGGGAGAACCACCTCGTGGAGTGGAAAACTAATAAGATATGAGACAAGATTCCTAGAATCAACAAAGAGGAAGAGGATTTTCTAGGGGTAGAGGATATGCTAGTGATAGAGGATGGGAGGCTCCACAAAGACCATTTGTTTGTTACAGATGTGGTGAAGAGGGGCATCGGGATTTTGAATTCCCATATTATTATACACATGACAAGAGGCAAGAAGATGTTCCAAGAGTAAATCTTGTTGAAACTGAACAAGTAAAAGACGAACAAGACCTAGAAATTCCACCAGATGTTGGAGAAAATATGATGATCAAAAGGATGATGATTTCTCCAAGAAAGGATATCAAGGGGGATGCATGGATGCGTAAAAAATATTTTTTGAACTAGATGCACTTAGGAGGAAAGGTATGAAATTTTATTATTGATGGTGGTAGTTGTGAGAACATGGTTTCAAATGAGATGGTTAAGAAGTTGGGTCTACATTATGAGAACAATCCTAACCCTTACCGTATTACATAGTTTAAGAAGGGTATTAAAGTTACCGTTGATAAGAGATGTTTAATAAGTTTTTCTATTGGGAACAGTTACAAGGATGAGATTTGGTGTGATGTTATTCCTATGGATGCATGTCATATGCTGCTAGGAAGACCATGACAATTTGATAGAAAATTTATTCATGGCGGGGGAAAGAATACTCATAATTTCTGGAAGGATGTCACAAAAATAGTTTTTCTACCTCTTAAGGAAGAGGGAAGGCTTAAAATATGCTTTCTGCAACAGAATTTGTGAAGGAGGCAAAGGAAACTGGGTTTTTTTATGCACTAGTCGCAAATAAGGATGAACCTACAAGTGCACAAATACCAGTAGAAACAATAGAATTAATAGAAGAATTTTCTGATGTTATTCCTAATGAGCTACTAGATGGATTACCACCCAAAAGAGATATTCAACACCATATTGATTTGATTCCAGGGTCTTCACTCCCAAATCAAGTGGCTTATAGGATGAGCCTGACATTGCATGTAGAGTTGAATAGGCAAGTGGCAGAGCTCATGAGAAAGGGGGTCGTAAGCAAGAGCATGAGTCCATGTGCAACCCCAACTTTATCAACACCAAAGAAGGATGGAACATGGAGAATGTGCACGGATAGCAGAGAAATCAATAAAATTACAATCAAGTATAGGTTCCCAATACCTCACCTTGATGATATGATGGATGTGCTTGTTGGATCTAGGTATTTCACCAAGATTGATCTTCAAAGTGGTTACCATCAGATTAGGATCAGAGAAGGAGATGAGTGGAAAAAGACATTCAAGATAGGAAATGGATTATATGACTGGTTAGTGATACCATTCGAGTTATCCAATGCACCTAGTACTTTTATGAGACTGATGAACAATGTGCTACGGGAGTATAATGGTAAGTTTGTTGTGGTTTATTTTGATGATATCTTGATATTTAGTAAAACTAAAGAAGAATATCTAAGGCATTTGAGGGTGATATTTGAAGTGTTAAGGAAAGAGAACCTCTATCCAAATATGAATAAGTGCATGTTTATGCAAGAGATTTTGGTATTCTTGGGCTTTATTATTTCAGCAGATGGGGTACATATGGACTCAAAGAAGATAAAGGCAATTATTGAATGGCCTACTCCATGGAGTATAATAGAGGTAAGAAGCTTTCATGATTTAGCAACATTTTACATAAAGTTTATTAAAAATTTAAGTAGTATTGTAGCACCTATAACAGATTGCACAAAAGGAAGGGATTTTTTGTGGACAAAGGCAGTTGAGGATAGTTTTCAGTTCTTTAGAAGAAGGTGACAAAGGCACCCATTTTGGCACTACCATATTTTGATAAAGTGTTTTAGGTTGATTGTGACACCTCACATGTGGGTATTGGTGTTGTCCTAAGTCAAGGTGGAAAGCCAATAGCTTTCTTTAGTGAGAAATTGAATGAGGTAAGAAAGAACTACTCTACTTATGATGTGGAATTTTATGCAATTGTACAAGCATTGAGGCATTGGAGGCATTACTTAGTGCCTAAGGAGTTTGTGTTATTTACAGACCACATAGCCCTGAAGTATGTGAATACACAAAAGAAGTTGAATAGTAGGCATGCAAAGTGGGTATCATTTTTGTAGGGTTATACTTTTTCTCTAAAACATAAATCAGGAAAACAGAATCAAGTTGCAGATGCATTGAGTAGGCGTGTGACTCTGTTTACCACTATGGAAAATGAGGTGGTGGGTTTTGAAGAAATAAAGGGTTTGTATTCTTCTGATTCTAATTTCAAGAATATTGTTGAAAGGTTAATTCATCCATTGTTCAGACGATGCAGGAGATGTCTAGGATGAGTAAATTTTACAGGATGGCTATCTATTCAAGGGACGCCAACTATGTATTCTAGTTGGGTCTATGAGAGAGAATATAGTGAAAGAGTTGCATAGCAGAGGATTGGCTGGGAATTTTGGTAAAGATAAGATGATAGCCTTGGTAGAAGAGAAATACTATTGGCCAAAGCTTGAAAAGAGATGTGGTAAGATATGTGGAGAGGTGTTGAATTTTCCAAGTCTCAAAAAGTCATGCACATAATACAAGGTTGTATATGTCATTTCCTGTTCCTAAAGGGTCATGGACAGATCTGAGTATGGATTTTTTTTTGGGATTACCAAAAACACAACAAGGTAATGACTCAATTTTTGTGGTTGTTGATAGGTTTTCTAAGATGGTTCATTTTATTTCCTACAAGAAAACAAGTGATGTGACAGGAAGTAGTAGATTTGTTTTTTAGAGAAGTTGTTCGTTTGCATGGTGTTCCAAAAACCATTACTTCAGATAGGGACACAAGGTTCTTAAGTCACTTCTAGAGGAATTTATGGAAGAAGTTGGGAACTCAACTATAGTTCAGCAGTGCCTATCATCCTCAGACCGATGGGAAAACAGAGGTGGTAAATAGGAGTTTGGGAAACCTGTTAAGGTGCATAGTTGGGGAAAATCCAAAATAATGGGACTTAGCATTACCACAAGCTAAGTTTGCATATAACAGTTCCATAAATAGATCCATAGGAAAGTATCCATTTTATATTGTGTATGGGATTAATCCAAATGTGGTGTTAGATTTTGTACAACTACTATTTGATGGCATATTCAGTGATGATGCAGAAGCATTTGCCAATATATACAACAATTGCAGGAAAAAGTGTGGAAGAAGCTACAGAATACTTATGATAAGTATAAGGAAATAGAAAATGTGCATAGACGGAGAAAGTTATTTACAGTTTGTGAGTTGGTTATGGTATACCTGCGAAAGGAAAGATTCCCAAAAGTAACCTATAACAATCTGAAGTACAAGAAGATCGGTCCCTACAAAATCGTGAAAAAAATAAATGATAATGCTTATGAGGTAGAATTGCCAGGTAATTTTGATATTTCTCCAGTGTTTAATGTTTTAGAATTATATTAGTTTTATGGGAATAGTATAGAAGGGGATGTTATTGATGAAGTAGCATATTGGAGGCAACATGTTCCAGTGAAGAAGAAAGAAGAAGTGGATCAGATTCTAGATAAGAAAACAGTGGACACGCGACATGGGAAATACAACAAATATTTGGTACATTGGAAAGGACTAGAACAAGAGGAAAATACTTGGGTCATAGATTGGGAGATTAAGAGGATGGATGTAGATAAATGGAAGCATTTTGAAGAAGAAAACTTGTAGGAGATGCATTTTTTTCAAGCAGGGGAGAATGATGCGCCGAAATTAGCAAGAGCTTAAAAAGGTCATAACTAGTGCTCTAGGTGTCTGTTTGAGTCTTTTTTTTAAACCACTTGTTTTGATGAGACGAACACAACATTCAACCCACCCTACCAGTTGGAACATGTTTCAGCACATTTTCGGGCCCGAAATCTAGCATCTTGAGGCCGAAAATTAGGATTTAAGTTGTAGTTCGGTTTTTTCCTAATTTAGGGCATTAGTTAATTTTAGTATCTTAGTTGCATTATGAGTTGGAAATTTAGCAATTCCTCTAATTTATGCATGTAGAAGATACGTGGAAATGTTTGTTCCCGTATGAATAAGCATGCGAACTTACTAAGAATAGCAATTTCTAGTAAACTACTAAAATATAGTAATTTCCGCCACCTAGAGTAGATTTAGACAAAGTTAGTTAGAGTTTTCTTGGCAACACGAATTGGGATTTGTTTTCCTATTTAGGAAACATTGTAATTCATGATTCAATAATGAAAAGGAGATAAATTTTCTTTTGGAGTTCATATTATTTGCAGTATATTGAGTTTATTTAGAATTTGGCTACATTAATCTCCCTCTCAATATTTATGAGCATATCTATTTTGGATTATGCTTACATTTCTCCAAGAATTTGGACGGGTGGTGGTGAACCTCCACATTAACATCCATATTTTGCTTATCTCGATCCATAACTAAGACTTACTTTGATTACTACTTCTTATCACTCTTGATATAACTTTATCACTCTTGATACAGCTTTAGGTCATTATATCTTATCACATGGAATATTGTATATTAGAAAAATTTGTTCCATGTACGATAAGTCCCGAATGATTTGCGAAAAAATGAAAATTAAAAATTAGTAAATTATCGAGACAAGGGGTAGTGAAAAGAATGTAAAGGTTCAACGAATAAGTTTTTTCTTTTTCAATGGAAACATTAAATACAACAATTCAGACTTTATGAAAATAGAAGATAAATTTATCTTATATTTTTTTATAACAAACTATTGAATGTGTGTTCTAGTTAAGGAGGGAGGGGTGTGGTCATAGGTAATAAATGATCCCTCAATAATCACATCGAACACATAAAATATGTTGCATTGTCATGTAATGAATCTTGTAATAGAATTAGGGGAGAATATATCAAATGACTTATTATCATTTAAATAACATATTTTTGTAAGAAGTAATGTATAAGTGATCATGCATAAGGTGTGAAGGCTAGTACATATGCCTTTTAGTAAGAGCTTATGTATCCATGTGTTTGGTCAATATTTTATGTGAGGTAGGAATATACATACAACCATCGTATAAATATGAGAACTAATCCCATGAATTGTAGTAGTGATTCTCATATATGCGAAGGATAATAGTGTCATGGAGCGTCAACTTATGATAAGCATGAGAAATGGTGAATCCTTGTGGTAATGATGTCCTTGAGGATCACACTCAACCAGATGTAGTGAGTTTGGTACACATCAGATGTAATAATGTAACATAGTCTGCAAAATGACATATATAGGAGAAATTGGAGTATTCGCAGATGATATTAAGTTACACAGAATAATAAAAGTAGGACCAATGATTCTTGAGTTATCTTCATTATAAGGGTTGGGACAAGAAAATTTCTCATCGGAGCCCTATGGTAAATGTGATGAGGTATTACTATGAATCTACATGCATTGTAATATATGTTATCCACATGATCTTATAATAACCATTGGTTCTTTCTAATGGTTAATGTATTTTAAAATTTCAAATAAATAAGAATGGAGGGTATGAATAATGTATTGGTCAAGGAATATGATAAAGTTAGCTATGTTATGGAAAAAAATATGCAAAATCTTGTATGGTAATGCAGTTGCAAATACAAAGATCAATCAAATCATGGATCATACATCCAAGGGATTTTCCTTACTAGAGGATTAACATGTAGCAAGATATATATGTTGGTGGATTTATTTGAATATGGATGCATGATGCTTATGAAAATCGCTATGTCACTGTATAGTAACAAGAGGACCGTGGATAACATGATCATCTAGCTATGTAAATGGGATAATATATTGTGATAAACATTAACTTTCTAAAAATTTGGATCCTTTGTTATCAATAATTTATCTTTATAGAAGTGATGGGATGTGTAAGTGTAGTGTTAGTATTTTCATTTAACATAGGGATATTTGTGAGATAATAAAGAATGGTTATTGACGCAAGGGTGAAATGTAGTAGATGATTATCATTAAGTACATGTGTATGTGTGCGTTTTGTAATGTAAATGTCATTCAAGGAGAATGTGATACTGGTACTGTATTACGGTCTTATGACTCAGGGTCTTCATCACATGGTTTTATCATAGGGAAAATATATCTCTAAAATGCTTATTTTAATAAATATGAACATATTCCAGTCCTAGCAACTAAAAATATAGCTCTAATTGGAATCCAATATGGAGTCCAAAACGTTAAATATTGGTATTTTCTATACTCCAAAATTACAAATTTTGGAATCTAAAAAATTAAATATTGGAATCCAAAAATTGAAATATTAGACTCTGAAAAATGAAATATTGGAATCCGAAAATGGAAATATTAGAATCTAAAAATTGAGATATTAGAATCCAATAATGGCCTTATGTAACTTAGTGGGCGCTAGCCTTATGTAACTTAGTGGGCGCTAGCCTTATATAAATTAGCAAAATTGGAATCTAAAAATAGCAAAATTGTAATCCAATAATAACAAAATATGAATCTTGGAATCCAAAAATTAAAATATTTGAACCCATTATAGCTAAATCTGGATGAAATCATTTAAAATTCTTACATTTTTATAAATAAAATGCCTCATCTTCCACTAGCCTTATGTAACTTAAGCATTTCTAGCCTTATGTAGCTCTAAGTGACTACTAGCCTTATATATCTTAGTGGGCACTATCCTTTTGTAACTTAGCGGCTTCTAGCCTTATGTAACTTAATGAAATTTGAATCAAAAATAGCAAAATTGGAATCCAATGATAGCAAAATTAGAATCCAAAAATCACAAAATTAGAACGCCATTGTGTCCAATAACAACAATATTGGAATCTAAAACTAAGTGCATTGGAACTCCATTGTGTCTAATGACAATAACATTAGAATACAATAGTACTACTAGTGGAATCCAATAATAAAAATAATGGAATCCAATAGTAACAAAAACAAAATCCATTATACACAAAAAGTGATAAATTTCTACTAAAATTTGTAATATTGGAGTCTAGATTCACTAGAATATGTTCATATTTATTGAAATAATCATTCTAACGGTTTTTTTAAAGATCCATACAAGAACACGATCAATACACATATATAAATACACTATTATGAATGTTATTTTTCTCACATAATGTTTCACAAAGGTTGGAAAGAAGACGATAAGATCTTAACCTATCACATGTATAGATATATGTGTTGGCTGACCTAAGCCATAATTGTCATTAATATTTACATTCATTAGATAGTTATTAATATAGGTTTACTTAGCTTTATTAAATAATTGTGGATGATGGGTTTTGACCCTTCATAGTTATGTGTGTTTGTGTGTGTGTGTGTGTGTGTGAGAGAGAGAGAGAGAGAGAGCATAGACCTCGCAAATCATCAATTTATGAATTATATTCTTGATATATGATTTTAGGAGGTTTCCCACTCGATGTGGTTCATTTATACAATCAATTTTCTTTTGTTCATTATCTTAAATTTAAGTAATTTCATTACATTGTCAAAGCATCGATTCCATAAACTTAAGGATTTTCCACTATATCTCACTCATGGATATGAATTTATCAAAGATCTTTTTACCAAATTTGGGGATAAATACTATAAATATTTATTAAAAAATTCATCTTTTTTCATTTTTTTTTAGAAATTTATTGCAATTGTAATTGTTTTCACAAAATCACTCTCTAAGATGCATTTTTTACAATTTAGTAGATTTGTTTATAATTCCGTAGAGATATAAAAATTTCCATATATGTCCATTTTTAATATTTTCAAATTTAAGGTCATGTACATAAAAAAATTCACTGGTAAAATTTAGTTTTTTATAGTCAAGCCCTTACTATGGCAGGTCCACAAACTAGGGGTAAGAAAAAAAAATTTGATAGTCCAAGTAAAAATCCCTAACAATAATATATGGATTGAGGATTGAGGGATATTCTACTCTAGAATTTACCTCACATATCATAAAGTGAGATAGATCAAATATTATATGCATAACTTATAATCGGATATTAAGACTAAGGTGGACCAGATCAATCAGTGCTTGGATGATCTTATGAAAAAACTCATTCCAAACCTAAATATTCCTAAACCTCAACTGAATCCAATAGAACTTTCTAAGAAACTAGAATAGATTAGATCTTCTATCTATTCCAATGTATATAACACTACACAGTAGGGAAGGAACATGTTTCTGAAAGTAGTAATCCATAAGTTTTATGGAAAGGATCCAATAACTTGGATCAGCTAGATATAGATTTTTTTTTTATGTACATTGAATTCTATATGGATAGAAGGTGGTAATGGCATCTTTGTATCTCAAGGAAGATCATTTCATTTATTACAGATAGTTTTGTACCTAGAACAAAAATAATTGTCTTAGTGTCATTTAGTTTGTATTCACATGTGAGATGCAAATGCACTACTCTAATTTTCTAATAGAAAACTATTTTATCCAACTATCTAGATTGTGACAAATGGGGACAGTACATGATTATGTTTAATAAATACATAACATATCCTTAAGGGTATATGATATCTCTGAGAACAACCTACAAAAATTGTCCTTAGGAGGCCTCAAAAATAATTTCTAATTAGATGTGTACATGTTTAATCCAAGTTCTATATCTGAATCTATGATATTTGTAAGATGGGAAGAGTAAGGATATCTGAAAAAAAAAAGGATGAATTTCAATACTAATAAAGATTTCATGGGGCCATCACAATCACTCCCTAGACCTACTCAATTTAATTTTTAACAAATTGAATATAAGAAGAAAAAGGTTCATATTTCAATTGTGATAGAAAATGATTTAGTGGACATATATGTGTTGAAAAGAAATTATTCTACATTGAATCCCAACTATTGAGGAATAATGATATGAAGAGAAAATGGATGTAAAAAAGGTGACTAAATATGAATATTATGAGTCCCATCCTAGAATCTCATGTCATGCACTTGCTAGTATTAGCACTTCACAAATCCTCAAGGTTGCGAGTTTTATTAAAAATAAAAAGTGATAGTATTGATTGACTCAAGGAGTACACATATTTTTATCAATACTAATTTAGTGGCATCTATGAATTATTTTATTTATGCACGTGCAGAATTTTAAATTATACTTGCAAATGGTGGGACACTCAATTATTAATAAAAATGCCATCAAATCAATATACCAATCAGATATTACATATTAGTGTCCCTTATGTTTTCTATTCCTATGGGAGGAGAAGATAATGTTTCGAGATTACAATTCCTTACAACTTTGGGAACAATAGAAATGAATTTCTAAGGGAATGGCATTTGAAATAAAGGGACTACGAGTGAAAACTCCACAACAGGAGAGTTCTCACCAAATGTAAAATATTCTAAAAGGGGGGTGAAAGGAGTCATCACACAATTATACTCCATGGATGTTCACCCCACATAAATTTGTACACCTCCTTATTTAAAAATATTATTAATGATCACTTAGTCATTTTTAGTGAAATGCAAGGACCACCACTAGGAAGAGATCATGATCATGTCACTAACTCACTACCAAGAATTTAACCACCAAACATTCAAACATAGTAATATCCCTACGCTTAGAAGAGAGTGATATTAAATATTTTATAAGAGATGTTACAAGCATGTATTATCAAACATATTCAAAGTGCATAAAAATGGTTAGACTTGGAGGATGTGCCCAGATTATAGAGAATTTGACAATTATACCATCAAAGAAAAGTTACCTACAGTAGTAATCAATTATTTGATAGATGATTTACACAGTGTAATCTATTTTACAAAACTATATTTTCATTCTGGATATCTCAAATTCAGATTAAATATGGAGATGTCCATAAAACGGCTTTACAAACTCATGAAGGTCATTATGAGTTTTTGGTAATGCATTTCAGTCTTACTAATTTCCCATCGAAATTTTAAATTTTAATAAACAATGCATGTTTTGGTATTTTTTACTACATCCTAATCTACAATAAGAATCAGGAAGAAAATTTACAACTTGTGAGCTAGGTATTGTTAAGTCTAAAAGAACATCAACTATATGAAAAGTGTTACAAGTGTTATTTTAGAGTGCAAGAGTAGGAATACTTGGGGTATATTGTGTTGCATGAAGGATTCAAAGTAGATCATGAGAAGATAAAGGTTATGTTGGAATGGCAAGTGTCAAAAACTCTTTAAAACCTTCACGGTTGTTGGGGATAATATGTTAATACCGTAGATTTATTACAAACTATGTTAGCATAGTAGTACCAGTCACATCCTTGTTAAAAAGGGAATCTTTCCACTCGAATGAACCAGCCACCATGTCATTTTATAAGATAAAAGAGTCCACGTGCACTACTATAGTTTTGGAAAACCCAGCCTTTTTAAATAATTTCATTATTGAATATGATGCATCAAATTATGGAATTGGGGAAATACTCATGGATGAAGAAAAACCCATTCCATTTGATATTCATCTACTCAAGAGTAACAATTTAATAAATCCAATATAAGAGAAGTAGATGATGGTTTTTCTTCATGTGGTCAAGCAATAATGTGGTCAAGCAATAGAGACATTATTTGGTGGGTAGAGACTTTAAGGTAATGAATAATCACGATAGTCTCAAATACTTTCTGGACCAAATATAAACATTTAAAGAATAACATAAATGGATAACTAAAATGTTGGGATATGAATTTGAAATTATCTATAAGAAAGGAAAAGAGAATGTGTTATCTTATTCAATATCTAGGAGGGATGATTCATTAGAGGCATTATTATATTCCATGACTATTTGGCAAGAAGATTGGATGGATTGACTAAAAAATTACCATGATACATGGGCTCTCATAGAAAATATCCACCAACACTTTGTGCCTCAAAAAAAAAATAGTTGAAAGGGATTGCATTATGGTATAAATATTACTTTTACCTATGCAATAATTTTTCCCTAATACACATGATCTTTACAGGCCTTCATACATATCCAACAGGGTGGTATTTTGGATTGTTAAAAACTTATCATTGAATCAGACAAGATGTCTTTTGGGAAGGGCTCAAAGGTGATATGTACATCTAGACATTATGGCTTAATGTATGGTGTGCCAGTGAAACAATGGGGAAATAATTAAGGGTCAAATCACATAAATGTGTCCCACGTTTTGACATTTTTTGTACCTCTTATCACATTAATTTTTGACATAACTAAAATTGTAGAGGTAATTACCAAAAAACTACATAGAATTGGAAAATACTAAAGAAATGTTTCATTTTGAATTTATAATGTATATGTGTTTTTTTATGAATGTTTTTTTTTTTTTTAGTTATTTATTTCAAAGGTTGTTCTTTATTTTATAGTAGAGCTACATTGTGCCAACATCTTGTAATGTAGTCAAAACATATTTGTTTTCTATGAAATTTTAGATATATATTCTAGATTTAATTATCTATTAGATGAATATTTTTTGTATTTTTTAGATATATATTTAATTTTTAGTGAATAGATTACTTGATTTATATATGTATAGATTTTCATTGCTATACATCTTTATTTATTTTAATATTGATTTGTTTTGCATCAGTGTAACAATAACATTAAAATTTAGTTTTAAAAAATTAATATTTTGGAAATGGTTTATTATTTTTCATAGTGTCTCAAATGGGACGTACCGAATTTTCTAAAATACCATAGTTTAGAAAAAAAAAAATTAAAAATAAATTATATTTTTGGAAAGATCATAAAAAATGAATTTATGTGTAAATATTCATAATTTAATTCAATATTCAGACCTAAACATGTGGCATCTAAAGTGGCATATTTTGGCCTATAATTTTCATCTAAATAGATAAAGGGAAAAACAAGCCACATAAGTGCAACCTAGGCTCCACATAAGGGGCTTTGTACAAACCCCCCTTAAGTCTAATTATGTTGATTATCTCTCCCAAAAGTGTGGAGGGTAAAATATGCCTAAGGGGGTTTTCCAAAACCCTATTCAGGTGAAGGGGGTTAGGAAGAACCATTTTTTAATGACATGGCACATTGGTAAAAGGGGGTTCGTGCGAAGGGGATATTCGATCGAAACCCCCTCAGACTATTATTGTGAAATTTTGTGGCTCATGTTTTTGGCCCACCAATTGGGACACACTATTGTGAATTTACCCTTAAGACTAATATTCTTTATTCCTTTCCAATTCCTAGGAAAATGTGGGAGGAGGTATCTACGGAGATCATAGTAGGTTTACCTAGGCCTATGGTATAAATTTCATCATGCTAATAGTAAATCAAATAAAAATATATGCCCATTTTTTCCTTTTCACATCAATATAGTATTTTTTGCTTTTACGAACACCATTCCAAAGCTACATGGTACCCCCATAATCATTGTGAATGATTGTGATCCAATTTTTACTAGAAATTTCTTTATTGATTTATTTTCTTATTTGTGTACTTAGTTTCCTCTTAGATCATATTATCATTCTCATTCTAATGGTAAAACAAAAGTAGTCAACAAATTCCTAGAAGCTTATCATCATTGTTCCACATCTAATAAGCAAGATAGATGGGTTAATTGACTACCCCTAGCAGAATGGTGGTATAACACTTCATTTGATACCTCTTACAAGATGTCTCCATTTTTGGAACTCTATGGATAAAAATCCACCTCAATAACCTCATCCTTGAAGTTATAACCAAATGTTTGTGATGTGGAAAAATAATTTCAAGTTAGCAACAGATCCTTGTTAGTCTTAGAAAGAATTTGTTAATAAAAAAATGAATGAAGTAACAAGCATATCAACATCATAATAAGAGGCATTTTGAAGTAGGTGATTGGGTATTTATATGCCTTCAACTATATAAACAATTTTCCATTAATAAAAAAAGCATAACAAACTCTCTCCTAAATATTATGACCCCTATAAATCATACAAGGAATAGGAACTATTGCATACAAGTTGTAGCTACTCCAATATACTCACATACATCAAGTATTTTATGTTCCTTTCTTGAAGAATGTCAACAGAAAACATGTATCCACATAGATAGAGTTACCTAAATTGGGTAAGGAAGCTAGGATATTTTTGAACTCGATATAATCCCTTAGAACTACACTAAATGACTAGGAATGTGAGGTGTAGTGTTAGGATTATGATCACGGTGCTACATCTTCAGTTTGATTCTCACCATGGTTAACAAAACCCTTTTGAATCATATTTTAGGACTATGTATTCCAGACTGCAGATGGATCCTTTGGCCCCATTTCCCCTTGAATACCTCCTAGGTGGCTAGGTTCTTTTACAGCACTCACTGAGAGCCCCTGAAACTCATAGTTGATCATACGATGATATCCCAAGCTTGGATGTCCCAAAGATAGTAGTTAACAAGGCCAAGAATAGATACATATACACTGTTATGAGAACTTTTGCTGGAAGGAGACCAAATATTTATTTTGTAAGAGATTGGTGCAAGAGGAAATTGAACTGCAAACTATAAGTTACTACTCTTGTGAGGAATGGTTTTCTTTTCTTCTTTCAAGAAGAGGTGGATGTGTAGAACGTTCTTTTAGGGGAACCTTGGTTTATGGAAAAGAAACCCTTAGCCTTTTCCACTGAGCATCCGGGTTTGTCTCCAGAGTGCTACTCTTTCTAGGATATCCCATTCTATGGATTCGGATCCCAGGATTGCCCCTAGAATTTTGGGAGTCTGAGGTCTGTTTTGGCATTAGAAGAGCCATGGGGGTGCATATTATGGTGGATCCTACAATGAAGGTGAGGTCTAGAATGGTGTGTGCCAGGATGTGTATCAATGTTTTGGTAGGTGTGAAAGCACCTACAAAAATATGTTTATATACCCATGAGGACAAATGTGAGTAGGTTATTATCTTAGAAAATTCACATGTCATTTATGAAAAATATTAGAAAGGTTCGATTACAGAGGGAAAAGTTTGTTGTCAAGATGGGAAGTCGTCCCATGAAGAGAATGAAAATAATATAGATTGGTGTCTTGTTTCTCAACTTGACGATGAGACAGAGGACAAGAAGGAAAAGAATGAGAAGTGGAATGCTGGAGAAGAGGAAGTCTAGGATGATGAGGCTAAGATCGTAGCTTGTACTATGGGGGAGCCAATTGGGAAGAGCTCTTGCTGAAGGATGCTGCTAGCAAGTGGATGATTTGATGGGTGATGTGGGATCCAATGTGGAAAAGTTGGGTGAGGTAGATTCAAACTCTAAATTCAATGTTCCTAGAGAGGGTCTAACGGGTTTTTGATAAGTGGAATTCCTGATTAGGGAATGCCGTGTGATGGGATCTTGCCAATATGGTGGAAGTGATCAAGGGATGATTGGTGACCATTATCTTTGACATTGTGATTTGGACCCATTGAGCAAGATTTCAAATTTAAATTTTCTCCTGCATTAATGAGGATGAGGCTTCCCTGCTATGGACGGACTGGTCAGGCAGATAGTTGTGGAGGGTTGGCTGGTGGTTGATCTTGAGATTAAATGATGACTTAATGAGGAGAGCTGACCATGGACCCCGTGGCTTTTGAGGGTGGGTGGAATTTGGTCCATGCAAAAAAATTGTCTTCCATCTCGTATAATGTGAAGTTCACTCTCGTAGAACGGGATCCAAATGAGGGTCAAACAAAATTCATGGGGTGAAGGAAACAAGTCCATGGATGTTTTGAGTGCCGCGTAAAATAAAGGGTGTGCTCTGATGAATCCATGAAGCTACGAGAAGGGAAGGAATGACAAGGTCTTGGTGTGCTGCAAAAGGACAGAAAGAGGCTACGTAAATGTTCTAGCAAGCCACAACACACTAAAAATAAAATCCATGGGTAAAAGAAAATCAAGTAGACCATGGAGTAAAGGGAAGGAATTCTACGGAAGTTAGCACAAATCCATGGAGTAAAGAAGAGAAGTTAGTGGAACTGCGGAACAGGAGACAAAGCCGCATGGAAGACCAAAACTGCGTGTAGAAATGAAAAAGAAAATACACATATCAAAGGAAAACCTCCAGTTTTCGTGGATGGCTAAATGAACATGAATTTCAATATGATGATTTGATCTTTCCAAATCTGATATTATTTGAAGAAATATTAACCTTCTCCATGCAGCAAAATCACATTTCATAAATTTAGGTGGGAAAAGTAAAGGAAAACTCCCCAAACACGCAAAAGGTCTACTCAGAATGGCTCAACCACTAGAATTAAATGCAGTATGGGTGTTTTTCCTTCTTTAGCAAGGTAAATGGCATGGGGAGGATAATTTTCAGAGATAATCAGATCTTTTCAAAAAACTAAATGAAGGTGGTCGGCTGGTGGAAGGGGAATTCAAATTTCCCTCTCTTTTCTTCTTCTCTCCTTCTCTAATTTTCTATATATTGTAAAGTGATGCCTTGTTTTAATGTTGGATACTTTGGGAATACGAGGGCATCATTTTTATGTTGCACAAGTGTTCTAAGAGTTGCATGCCTTGGGATATGTCTCTGTAAATGTTTTGCATCTTCCTCCTGTATCGTGATGATCTGTGCATGATCTTTAAGCAATAAAATATTTGGTTTTGTGGCTTGTTTTGGCCTTAGCTATTGTTTTATTGCATTCTCTTTCCTCTCATTCATTTCACAGGTGTGTTGTATGTGTTATTTCAGAGGTCTATGTCTATTGTGCATTGTGAAAGTGGAACTCTAAACATGATTGATTTTGATCTGTGGCTTTCGTTTTGGCCCTCCTCATCATTTTTCTCTCCCATTTTCACTCTTTCTTAAGTATTCATCCCCTTATTTTTGGTGTTATCACCTTCTCTAGTTTAGGTTTATGTTTTATGCATCTCCTTCTCACCCTGGTCCCTTGGAAAGTTAGAGTAGAGCTAGATAGTTGCATTTCAATTCCTAGGAGTAGTTTAGCATTAGAAGTAAGTAGAGGAAGTTGGCCTTCTCTGGAGGTCTGTCTCAGTTTGAGTCCCACAACTTGGAGACAGTCCCATGTTGTCTCAAATCCTGAATTGTCTATGATTTGGGCATGGGTGCATATTTGAGCTCCAACAGTTTTGGCATGCCTGGTGGGACTTTGAAATTAATATTTCTAGTTTTATCAAGTTTTGATGTGTATCTTGGTGAAGCTCTAGCCTTTGGAGGCTCTGCAGTAACACATCTAGTGACTCCATTCAAAATATCAACTGGTTTTAGTAGTACTGGTGATCTAAGTGTCCCTGATTCATGAGAAGGATCCAAACACGGTCGAGAACAAGAGAAGAAGGTGTATTTGAGTATTTGCAGTTATCCCCAAGAAGAGGCAGAAGAGGAAGACAGATTCAAAGATCACCATCTCCTCCAAATCAAACTCTTTCAACACCTCCACCTGGTAGGCCCTTCTTGCAGTCAACAAGAGTTCTTAGACCTATAGAATGGCTCATCAACAAACCACCAAAATCCATTTGTAAACTTCACAGGTAGCATCTCCACTTGCCTTGAATGCTCAAAATCCTATTCCAGTAGCAGCCTTAAAGAATATCCCATACTTTACTGGAGAAAATCACACTACTCCAGTTGATCACATTCAAGAAATTACAAATGTCTGTGTTATTCAAGAAATTTACAAGATAGATGTGGAAGTAAAACTGTTGACTTCATCACTTAAGGAAAAGCCTTATAATGGTTCAGAAGCCTAGGGGAAGGAACAATTCAAAACTGGGATCAATTGTGCACATCCCTTTATGACCAATTTGGAGAAAGAGAAGACAACCTATCTCTTTTGGAGTAGTTAACTACAATCAAGAGAGCACCTAATGAGAAAATGGTGGATTTCAACTTCAGATTCCAGAGAACTTGGGATAGAATTCCAGCTCTTGTGAGACCTGCAGCAGAAGGTTCCTTTCTTTACTTTTTAAAATCTCTTAACTCTGATATATCTGTTATGATACAATCTATGGGAGGAACAAATCTACCAGCTGCCTATGTAATTGCAATCAGAGCTGAAAATAGTTTAATACAAGCTGGGAAATTAGCTCCTAGACCACCCATGCCATTGTATCCTGAACTACCTAAAGCTGCTCAACCTTTTATTGCTCCTATCCTTAGACAAAATCTGTAACCTGTTGCTTCCACATCACAAACTCCTTCTCAACAAAAGGAGGATGAAGAAATGAAGGCTTTGATTAGAAACTTGACAAACAAAGTTATATCCCTAGAGAAACAACAAGCCCAATCCTATAAGAATTATCAAAATCAAGGGAAATCTTCTAATCAGGGGTATCACCCATCAAGAAACCATCAACCTAATCAAATATATGCATAGAACCAGAAAAATAACAGATGGCAGACTCAAAGTGCTCCTCTTCCATTGGCAACAATCCCTCCTCCACAAGCACTTCCTCCTCCTAGTTCAAGTCAGGCTTTAGTTCCTGTGCAAAATAATATGGCACAAGAAATAAAGTGGTGTTTTCCATGTAATCTACCACATAACCAACTTGGTTGTGAAAGGGTAATGCATCTTCAAGCATACATGGTTCAAGGGCTCTTCCAATCAATAGGAACCACTGCTATAGGTACCCAATCTAACTGTGGAAGCAAGTCAAGAGACCAACAATGATACCAACCTCATGTTCTTTGGAGCTGAGGATTTTATGCGGTTAACCAAGTGGCAGGAAGTTCTAACAGACCATCAATCAGCGTTGCTGATAATACGACACAAGAAAAGGATGTTGGAGTCACAATCTCCACCTTCTGTGGATCAAGCCAATGCCATGGGAAGGAAAAAGAAGTCATGGTGAACAAAATCAAGCCACCTGAGCTTCCTGGAAAAGCCATAGATAAAGAGGTTGTTACTCAACCAAAGCCGCCAACCAAATCAAATGCTGCCACAACAAGAGAAAAGAAAAGGTAGCATGCCACAGATGTAGAAATCTGTGGGTCTTCCTTTTAACATTGTACAGAAAATGAAAAATACCAATGTCAATGTCTCAATGTGGGATGCACTTGCTATTCCATCATAGTGGGATCTCTTATGTGAAGCCCTCAAGCAATTACCTCCCGTGGATCCAGTAATGCAAAATACTCATGTCACAGTTCATGTTTGTCAAGAAAAGAATGATCAAGTAAGTAAAACTATCAAAACCCCACCCTTTTACATGTCAATAATTGTGGGTAAATACCTAGTTCATAACTGTATGATTGATTCAGGGGCTAGTACCTCTGTAATGCCCAAGAAAATTGTTGATATCCTAGGTCTCAAATACAGTCCTGTGTCTAGGGGAGTTTTACAACTTGATGGGTCAATTGTGAATGTCTTAGGGGTAATAAAAGACCTTGAGTTGACACTTCATGCCTACCCAAGCCTCACCATAACCCATGACATTTCAGTCATTGACCTTCCTCCCATGTTTTCCATTTGTTTGTCTAGAGACTTCACTGCTAAAGTAGGTGGCTATCTATCCTCAGATTGGACTCACATGCTTCTAAAAACTAGATATGGTACCTGATTCACAATACAAGTTGAGCCCATATTTTCTTACCATATTGAGTCATATGACCCCACTCCCATCCAATCAAATTTCCTTAATACAAGAAGAACATGAGCAAGATTCAATTTCAGAGGAATAGGTTATTCCTCCTTCCATGCCTGATTTGTTGCTAGATGAATGGGCTGAGAGAGACCACAAGTTTGATCCTTATGATGAAGAGCTCAAAACTTTTGAGACTGGTCTAGGAACCTATTGCATTCTCCAGGAGGAATCTGTGATACCCACGACATTCAAACAAGAAAAGAAAAATGTTTCTGGACTATGGCAGATGTTCTTTGATGGTTCTAGAAGCAGAAATGGAGCTGGGGTGGGTGTTGTGCTCATTTCTCCAAAAAATGAAAAGTTCTTCTTTGCTCATAGATTGCAATTTTCATGTTCTAATAATGTGGCAGAATATGAAGCATTAGTGCATGGTCTGTTGATTGTGGAAAAGAGGAAAATCAAGGAGTTACAGGTCTTTGGAGACACTGAATTAGTCATTCACCAAGTCCATGACAGATGTGTGACAAAGAACAAGCTGTTGAAAGCTTACAAACATAGAGTTTGGGATTTGCTAGAAATATTTGATGCCATTAACCTACAGGTTGTGCCCAGAAAGTTGAACAAAGATGCAGACCAAATGGTGGCCCTTGGCTCTCAATTCTCACCTACTGAGGATTTGATCAAAGGGAATGCCCAACATATCAAAATGGTGGTTAGGCCATCTATTCTAGACAACTAGGCCTACTGACAGGTATTTGACAATGATGAAAAATTGTGCAATTCATCCAAAATGAGGTGGAGTTCTCCTCAAAGATGCAAGCTGATTTGCAGGAAGTATATGGGGATCAAATTATTCAACTAAGAACAAACAAGTTGCCGAAGGGATTAGTCACTCTGGAGCAGATTTTCAGTCCAGATGATGAGTTCAAAGGAATGGAAAATAACATGGTGACAAAGCAAGAAGATTGTCAGCCAGTTTCAATTGCTCCAGGAAAAGAACTTCTACTTGGAAAGGTATGTGATGAAAGTGAAAGGAAAGATTTTGTTTCCTTGTGTCAGAATTTAAGTGATGTATTTTCATGGGACTATGAAGATTTAAAAGAATTCAATCCAGATATAGTAACATTCTATTGATCTTGATCCCAACATCAAGCCAATTAGATAGAAACAAAGGCCAGTCAACCCCAAGATTGAACCCCTCATGAGAAAGGAACTCTCCAAACTCATTGAGGCCAAAATAATTTTTCCAATCAAGTATTCTACTTGGGTGGAAAATCTGGTTCCATTAAGGAAGAAGAATGGTGAAATACGGCTCTGCGTGGATTTTCAGGATTTAAACAGGGATTCTCTCAAAGATCATTATCCCTTACCTTCCATGGAACAAATTTTATATACGGTAGTAAGAGCAGAGAGGTTTTCAATGCTTGATGGTTATTCTGGTTTTAACCAAATCAAAGTGAAAGAAGAAGGATTAGTATAAAACCACGTTCACCACCAAATGGGGAACATTTTCTTATCAAAAAATTCCTTTTGGCTTATCAAATGCATAGGTGCTACCTTCCAAAGAGCAATGGATATTGCTTTCAAAGGGTATATCAATCAGTTCATCTTGGTTTACCTAGATGACATTACTATTTTCTCCAAGTAGAGTGTGGATCACATGAAGCACCTAGAGAAAGTATTTGAAAGATGCAGGGAGTTTAGTGTATCCCTTAATCCTAAGAAATACAATTTTGTAGTCCCTAGAGGCAAGATCTTGGGGCATATTATATCAAAAGAAGGCATTCCATTTATCCAGAAATAATTGCAGCTATCATGGCTCTTTCCTTTGCCATCTCACAAGAAGGCATTACAATCTTTCCTTGGAAAGATTAACTTTGTTAGGTGCTTCATTCCTAACTTTGTGGGTTTGGTAAGACCTATTACTCTCATGCTCAAGAAGGATGCAACATTCAAGTGGACCACGGAAGGGAAGGACAACTTTGAAAAGATAAAACAAGAGATTTCTCAGGCCCCAACATTGATTAATCCAGATTATACCAAGGATTTCATTCTTTATGCTCATGGGGCGGAATCTAGCATAGCCACGGTTTTGACACAACTGAATGATCAAGCAATGGAGCATCCTGTGGAACTTTTTAGTCAAACACTGAAGAATTATGAGCTCAAGTACAGTCACATTGAAAAATAGGTGTTTTCCATCATGAGAGCCTTGAAGAAATTCAAAAGTATGATTGTTGCTAGCCACGTAAAGGTTTTAGTATCACATTCCAAGTGTTAGAGACTTCATTATGGGAGCAGAGATCAGTGAGAAATGAGTTGGATGGGTAACTAAAATCATGGAATATGATGTGACCATTAAGGCCACAAAATTAGTAAGGGGAAGAGCACTTTGTGAGCAAGTTAACTCTAGATGTTGTGGAATCTCAAGAGACCACCCTCATGAATGAAGTGCCCTCAAATGATGAGTTGTTGCATGATGTTGAATGACAACAAGATGAAAGAAATGTATTCAATGATCGCAGCTGGATTGTTGATATGTCAAAGTTTTTGTCTACTGGTACATACCCTCTTGGTTTGAATAAATCAAAGAGAATACATCTGAGGTTACGATCCATTCCTTATGCATTAGTTGATGGTGTCCCTTTCAAAAGAAACATTGATGGAGTGCTACTGAGGTGCATTGAAGGTGAACAATGTGACAAGGTCCTGAATGAGTTCCATGATGGTTTCTCAGGTGGACATTTCTCTGCTAAAGCTACAACCATGAAGATCATAAAAGTAGGATATTTTGGCCTACATTGTTCGTGGATGCTCACAGGTGGGTTAGGAAATGCAAAGAATGTGCACTCTTCACTGGAAAGAAAAGATTGGTGGCCCTACCACTTCATCCAATTCAAGCATACCAGCCATTTACACAATGGGGTCTTGACTTCATTGGTATGATCAATCCACCATCTAGTGCTGGTCACAAATGGGTTCTCACAGCCATAGACTATTTCACCAGGTGGACTGAGGCCACGCCATTGAAGGAAGCCACTGAATCAGTCATCCTCAAATTTCTTGAAGAAATTGTTACAAGGTTTGGCATCCCTCAGACATCATTTCTGATAATGTAAAGGCTTTCTTGGGATTAAAAATCTCTAATTGGGCTTTGGGACTTGGGATTTATCTGAAAAATTCTTCCAATTATTACCCCCAAGGTAATGGATTGGCAGAATCTACTAACAAGAACCTGATCAGAATCATGAAGAGGACAATGGACATCAATCAAAGACAGTGGCACACAAAGGTAAAAAATGCTCTTTGGGTGGACATGATAACAATGAAGAAGGCTATTGGCACTTCTCCCTACAAACTGGTATATGGTAAAGAAGCAAGATTTCCATTGTCACTTGAGTTTCCTTCATTTGAGTTAGCTCAACAGCTGGAATTTGAAGGCATGGATCAAAGGGAAATCAGAATGGTGGAATTGGTGGAACTAGAGGAAAACAAAATGCCACCATGGTCAGGATGGAACAATATCAGGCATCAACCAAACAATGGTTTGACAGAAAATCTAGAGATCATACATTCAAGGTTGGAGATCTAGTTTTAAAGTGGGACGTGGATCGAGCTAAACCAGGGAGACACTCCAAATTTGATGCTATTTGGAGTGGACCATACATCATCACCACTTGCAAGGTGGCTAACTCATTTGAGTTGTTTGATCTTGATGGGAACGTGTTTCAAATCCCAGTCAATGGGATTCATCTCAAACCTTCTCATTAAGATATTTTATGCATCTTGTATATAGTAGATTAGAATTTCAATTCCTCCAAGTGCTTTCAATACATTATATTTTTGGTAGTGTAGGTTTCTTTCCCTAAGTACTTTGCACAGTCTTGTTCTTGGAGATGTTCTTGTGCACATTTCATCATGTTCTCAAGATTTTGCTAAAAGGAAGGAAGTTCAAAATATCAAGGATTAGTTGCAGTCATTTCAGAAAATCAAATGTAGAGAAACTAAACTAGACTCAAAGGATTTCAAGCTGACTCCATGCCCAATGGATGCTAAGGCTACCAATCATCTCATCTAACAGGAAGATGACCCCTATGAGTCACCAAAAATGTTGTTTATTTTTACACCCTTGCAAAAATTGAACAACTTGAAGAGCCACGAGACTAGGAATGAAGACCACAGAAGAGTTTAAGCATGTCGTGGAGGTGAAAGAAAAAAGGCCAAAAGTGAGTTGCCGGGGTGAAAGAAACAAGTCCGTGGATGTTTTGAGTGTCATGGAGTGAAGGGTTGCTCTAATGAATCCACTTGACAATCTGAAAAGGAGAAAGGAAACCAAGGTCTTGGTTGTGCCACGAAAGGATAGAAAGAGGCCACAAGATGTTCTAGCAAGCCATAACTCACTAAAGATAGTCAAGTGGGTAAAAAATCAATTAGGGTGGGGATTGAAGGGAAGAGAAGTTATGTGTTGAAGAACCAAATAATTTGACAGAGTAAAGTCATAGTGGAGGCATAGTGGAACTGCGTGGATCAAGAAAGACAAATCACAGGTGAAGTCAAAAACCACATGGAAGCATTCAAATAGGAAAAGCACATATCAAAAGAAAACATATTTTTGCGGATGGATTACTAAAATGAACATGAATTTCAATATGATGATTTGATATTTGCAAATCTAATATTATTTGAAGAAATCCTAACCTTCTCCACGTAGAAAAATTCAGATTTCATGATTTGATAGGAAGTTGAAGTAAAGGAAAACTCTCCAAACATGTAAAAGGTCTACTCAGAATGGCCAATGTCTCAAATGCATCTTGGCGCGATGTAAAGGTAGGCGGATTCTGGCAAAACCTTTCCCACATTGATTGAAGATCTTAATCAACCCTTATGTGATTGGGAATCTTCGTTCCTTCACTTTGCACAAAAAAAATGAGTCTTTGTCATGAAATGTATTCATAGATGTACAGCATTTAGTGTCAATTTTGTTATTTGAGTTGTAGCTAGACCTCGAGGCAGTGAGATTCAGGTACTCATCCTATGCCGCGCTTCAGCCTACCTCTGTCATGGATCCATATACAAGTTTTGGTAGATGTCAAGCATTGGGAGAGAGGAATATTGTCAGATGTTGACACTTTGGTCTACACATGTTTTTACTGGTGATCTTATGCCACCTCAAACAGGTGTCAGCTCTTTTCACTTTAACGTAGTTGGACATCCAGACCTAACATATTGGAGTTATCAACCTTTTTTTTGTATTTATTTTGTTTTCTTCTTTATGCCAGCTCCTCTCCTAAATGGAAGGTTGTGCCAAATTTACCTTAGAGAGGGATTTTACCTAGTACGCTATTTACCTTCCTTGTAAGTGCCTTGTTAGACCATGTGTGCAATTTCTGGAATCTTTTGGAAGTACATTTTCTGGATTTGTGAAAAAAAAAAATGAGTTTGTTAAAAAGGCTTTAGTTCATGCCTTGCAAATGCATTTAGTAATGATTAAGCTATAGTGACTGCATCAACATTTTGTCCAGCAAACATTAACTCAGAAATCTGTCATTGACAAAATGGAAGCTTTGAATGACAGAGTATTAGACTATCTGTCCCTCAAAGCATTATGGAGAACTTATTTTTGACTGTTTTAGATTCCAAACCCAGGTATTGGCAAATATATTTGCAATAAGTGGCTTTTCTTGAACTATTCGACATGGGAATACCTGAGAGATCCATGTTGTCTCATGGAATGCAATGATGGTAGGATATGCAAAAATGGATGTTTAAAAAAGGTTTTAAAACTGTTTGGGAATGCTTTCTAAAAGATCTTGGTCTGTAAGGACAAAATGCCTTAGACATATGTCAGCTTTTGGCATGGAATGAAATAGGTTTCAGGTAATATGCAGGAATTCAATTCTTGTTAATAAATGGCCATTTGAAACTTTGATGGAAATGGATTTGGCAAATGCAATAAAGACTGATTTAATGAGCTAATGTTAAAATGAATTTATTATTAAATTTGTTCCTTAAAATTTGCTCTCATATGCGCCAAAAAGTTGATTTTGCCTTGCAAAAAAAATATAATTAAAATGATTTGAGCTCAATGAAATTTATTTTAACTCATAGAAAATTCACGAGTTAAAAACCATTTAATTGGATGTCATTTCATTTAAGGATGAGACATGGTTTAGGAAGGCATAGACAACGCAAAATGGCTTGGCTAATTTGCATTGTGACTATGGCATCATGTGGACAAAATGAATGGTGGCATGGATGTGGAAACCGGTTACGAAATTTCTTGGAGCCCATTTTACCTTCTTTCGCTACTTCGTTCTCCAGGCATGGTTCTTCTTTCCTTACCTCTCATAATTCTCGTGTTTTAGTTCTCTTTTGCAACTAAATAGAATTTTAAGTTATTAGGATTTTTAATACAGTTAAATGTCCCTTCAACTCATTGCAAAACAATAAAGTGTCATGTCGCAACTCTCGAAGCCATTATAACTCGCCTACTTTAAACCATGAACTATCACCCTCACTTCAAGATGACATAGAAAACTCTTACCCTTCTTGATCGCTTCAATATCGTTTTATCGACCAGACAAATTTGACTCTCCATTGATTAAGTTGACCTTCTCCTTGTTACTTAAAATAGTTAAATTTTGCAATTTTCAGAGACTCACTAAGTACCCTTCGCAACTCTGGAAATGAGATGTGAAGTTTCATTCGTGTACCTTGGTATACGAGGAGTCACCTTGATTTTTGGTTTGACCTGAAACGATCATATGACATCCTTTTGACGCTCTTATAGGAGCCCTGTTACACTGGTTTACAACAGTAGAAAGTTGTTAAAACTAGAAAGTTGGCTTTCATTTTGGACCACCATTTGAAACCCGGAAAGAGAAATCACGTTCCGTCTTCGCAAACCTCTAGCGTTTATACTAGAAAAATGCATGGAACATTCAGTATAGGAAAGAGAACCTTTCAGGATAGTTTGGCGAAGCCATTTTGTAGGCCTCCGGTCGCAGTTTGACGAGGTCAAACTGGTCCAATTTTGTCTTGTCGCTCCAGAAAACTTGTCACCGTTTGAACATGGTTTTCTAGTTCTCAGTCCCGTTGACTCTGTTAAATTCTCCTTATATAGGAGAACTAGTAGGAGATGTCCCGTTTTGTGTTTCCTCCATCGAACGTCAGTTTTGGACATGGTTTTCTGGGCCCTCGAGCTAACTTTTGTCATTTTACAACTGGGTGAACTACGACCAGTGGCCCCGGAAAACTAGCCGCCAAACGCAAACCGTTCACTCTTTTTCAATTCCGTCAGTTGCTATGAATTCTTGGTATATCTGGGAACACGTAGAAAGTTAATCGTGGTGTGCATGCTCATCAGAAGATAACCTTTGGAAGTAGTTTCTTAGCCTCCGAGCCATTTTGAATGTTTTGTAGCTAGTGAGAAAATGTAAAAATAGAAAACTGCGGACCCTCGTAGGGTTGCCAAATCACCCTGGAAAATTTTAACACATGTAAATAACTGTTTAAAACACTATAATGAAACTTGTTGTGTGAATTAGAACTTTTGACAAAATGATGTTTTCTCTCTCTTCCCTTCTCTCTCTCTCTCTCCTGGGTTTATAAAATGAAGAAAAATGAAATGCAATGAATACATGTTTCTAGACCTTTTTATTTCGATTGCAAATTGTAATTATTGTCAGATGTAAATGGGAAACTGGAAAATGATAATTATGATTGTTTAGGGTGGATGCCATGCCAGCGATTTATCGCTGATATCATGCTCACATGGGTTTTGCAGGATGGAAGAACAACGAAGAAAAAAGGGGATGTGTAATTTAATTATTATTATTGTAATTTTTATAGGTCATTGTAAAATGAATAACTGTCTAATGTAGTCTCTTGTTACCGAAAAGTTATAATTGAAATTTGTTAAATATGCATGATATGCTAGTTTTAGGGATACTTAGGAAATGTGCATCTAATCACCGGTTCAATTTTTTTCTTAGTTGTGTATGGAAAAAAAAAGGGTTTGATTTATACATAGTAAATTGAAATTGAAGTTAATATATTGTAGTACTTTCTCAGTATTCCATAAATGATTAAATTAATTACTGGGTTATCTTCTTACCTTGCAAACTTAATAAAGAGTTTTAATGGGAACACTGACCCTAAATAAAATATTCGTGCATAACTTGCCTGCTTGTGTGATCCCTTTTTACCATATAAGAAATTTAAAACAGTAGAATGACCTTAAACTTTGCACTCGATGAGACCTCCTAGGTTAGGTAAAATAAAATCCCTAGAAAGGGATTTTATCGTCATAGTACGTTTTTTAACATGGAAGTGAACCCATATTTTACAATTCATGGTCATCTTTATCAAGAGTATGTGATTCTCCTTCTAGTTTTCCTAATCTTGCGAGCTAGAAAGAATGTCTAGAGCACTTTCAGGCCAACTCCCTATTAGATTCTCCTAAGTGGTGAGGTGCCATCTTTGAAGTCACCTGTATATCCAAAATTCACCCCTCAAGGTAATTTTGATAACATGCATCAAATTCTTTTAAGTCCCAAGCAATTATATTGATTCAGGGCCAAAATTCATGTTTCTAGGGTCCCCTCATATTTTTCTAACTCCCCTGTCCAAGAAGAAGAGAACAAGTTCTGAGAAAATGTCTTGCATTCTTAAAAAAGGGTTGCAGAAAAATAGGTTGATCCATAAAAAATCATGAAAATTGGCTAAGTCCTAAAACCTTCAAGGTAGCCTCTATGGGACAGTTTGGGACAGTGGGGCAAAGCGAACCGGCCTAAAGGACTTTCTCCTTATGGTCAGAAACATTTGGGACATAACTCGGGGACGCGAATTGCCGAAATTTGAACTGGACCTTAAAAAGGAAAAATTTGACTAAAACAGGATTTGGGACATCTGGGACAAGAGTCCTTGTCCGAACCGTTAAATCGGCCGAAATGATTGTCAAGGCAGAATATAAACACTGGGATGGGTCGCCAAAAAGTTTGTGAACCAGGAACCGGCGAATAAAATGGAATTTTCAGTCATAAGGCAAAGCAGACTTGGGACAAAAGGTACGCGAACCGGCCGAACCGGGGCGAAATGAAGTCAAAATGGCCCGAAGCACAAAATGGGACAATGGGGAGTACGCGAACCGTTAGAATCGGCCGAAATGGGAAATTTCAGCACTGTGAAACAAATGGGACAAAGGGACGCGTGGGACCGAAAAGCCGAAAAGCAGAGGCCTTGAAGTAGGAGAAAAGTCAACGTTTGACCTGAGAAACTTCAAACGGCCATAACTTTTGACTCCGAGCTCCGATTTTCATAAAATTGGACTTTCTGGAATGAGCACGACGTCCTCTACGCCACAAAAACTGGATTTCTTAATTTTAATGAGGGTAGATATATTTAAATAAAAGAAACATATTCGGCTCCAGTCAGTTAATGTTCATTCCCGTCAAATGACAGAAAACGCCTGCCAGGAACCCAAAATAGCTGCCCGCACTCAGAAGGCCATAACTTTTGCATTTCTCAACGAAATCACACAAAATTGGTACCGTTGGAATCGTGGTTTCGAGATCGATGCACAAAAATCAAGAAATTCTAGATTTGATCAGAAATTGATTGAGATTTTTTAAGAAAACGTGGCCGGGTTCAGAACAGTGTTTTATTTGGTAGCTGGGAGTGCAATTAAGAGGCATGGTCATCATTCTTTCTCTGCTGCAGCACATGGGACAGTATGGGGAGCCTTTTGCAAGTAATTTATAACCATTTCACTCAATTTAATGC
Organism: Taxus chinensis; assembly: GCA_019776745.2. Lineage (NCBI taxonomy): Eukaryota > Viridiplantae > Streptophyta > Pinopsida > Cupressales > Taxaceae > Taxus > Taxus chinensis. Next base: position 144,876,664 of record CM034157.1, read on the forward strand.
CTCTTATAGGTGGTTGAAGGACAGATTTCGGGATTTCCATTTTCCCTTCTCTTTTCCTTCTCATTTTTCTATAAATTGGAGTGTTGGGCTCATTGTAAAGGGAGAGAGTTTTTGGGTAGCAAAGCTCTGCCAAAATTGCTTTGTGAAGCCAGTGTGTTGCAGGCCCTTGTAGTGGACTCCTTGCATGGTGATCCAGGCCCTTATCTTGTAATAGACTGAACTGTGCATATCATGAAGCAATAAAATACAAGTTTGTGGATGTATCTTCCCCTGCTGTGTTTTCTTGCATTCTTCTTGCCCTTAAATCTTTCTACAAGAATATTGTGTCTATTATTATGTTCTTGCAGGAATTCATTATCATTTTGTGTGCTTGGAATATTGTTGTGAATGCATTTTGCTAGATTATGGAGAACTGTCATCACGTCTTCTAGTGTGCACTTTCCCTCTGTATTTCACACATTTGGAGACTACTCTCACACCCTCCTTTTCTGGTGTATCACCGCTTTAGTGTAGGCTTTCATTTTATGCATTCTCTCTCCCTGGTCCCTTGGAAATTTAGATTAGAACAGTTAGCTTATCCTGCATTAGAGCAGATTGTGGCAGGTAGTTTAGGAGCAAGAACCAGCTTTCTCTGGAGGTCTATCTCAAGTAGCAAGTCCCACAACTTGGAGATAGTACCCATGTTATCCAATCACACCTTGAGCTTCAAGTACAAACTGCACTTGTACCAACATTCAGGGGTGCTGTGATTCGGTGATAACAGTTCTTATGAGCCCTTGTTAGAAGGAATGACTAAGCGGAGTAACCTTCCCATCTGTGGAGTAGGTAGAGATATTACTCCCTTGTATCCTATTGGATTTCCGAGCCTTACGAAATTAGATCTAGAAATTAACTTCATCAGTGAATGGAATCCCTGTTGGATCCAAACGACCTAAATGAAGGTCGTGATATAGTTGTTCAATGTCTTGCATTCTCATTAGTGAACCCTTTTGTCCCTCGTAGATAAATGTCTTGTCTTGGGCTTGTGAAAATTTAGTGCCTTGATATTTCATGAAAGGTTATAGGGTAAATACATTTTAACCTTAATCACACCTATAATAGAGATTGAAGCCCTGGGTGAAACTGGAATTAAGCTTAACCATGTGCTTCTTTAATATGTCAAACAAGTACTTTCGTAACTCTTATGTTTAAAACGATAGTAATAATGAGATCCTAGTGCGACGCAAAAGTAAATCATATGAGAGTAAAACCAAAATTTGAGGTTGGGAATAATGTCACTGGGAGTCCTTGTGACTTAATTTAAGCATCTTCATGTGATACAAAGAATATGTCAAATGGTGTGATCAAACTTTGGTGTGATATCAAACTTATATGACAAAACAAAGGATATATATATATAAATCAAATTTGGAATTCAACAAGTTATTGTACTATAATAATAATGATAGGGAAATAACTATTCCGTGATCGAAGGATGTTCTTGGAAAAAGGCTATCTCGAATCTATGTCTTCCTTAATCCCAAGATTTCATCTTGACATCACGTTAGATTTTCTTGTGTAGCAAGAGTAAGTTTTATACATTAAATAAATGTTTGAGAAGCAAAATCTTAACATAAGAATGGGAGATTTAAAATCTGGTAGGCATTTTGAAATATGGAAAATACTTATGTAAGTTATGAAGATTTGTCATAAGGGTAAAGAGAAAAGTAAATGGTTGAACAATAAGTGAACTGTGAAATGAATTTTCAGAACATGTAGGTGGAAAAAGGGAGAAAATCATGCTTACCTAATAATGACCTTGGAAATTTTTCCGTAACTGAAATACATTTAAAGTAATGATATGTCATGGGTTTGTCGTGCCTAAAGTCACGTTTCTTGTGGTTGGGTCTTTTCTAGTAACCTTCCATTGGGAAAAGTGTAGCATCGACATGCCGATGTCATTTGCATGTGTCTATGTGAGTTGATGACTTATGTGATTGTTGCATGTGTACTGAGTCTCTGTACTTGGAGCCCTTACTGTGTTGTGTGTAGTGAACAATGTAAGTAAAAAATAAATTATCCTAGTATTTTTACTGTTGTATTTGGGTGTGTAAAATGTGGGCACTACATATGGTATCAGAGCGGAGGTTCATGCTCTCGAACCTCTGGGACAGATTGGAGTTGTGATGAATTTGCATGATGGGATGATGTTACATGATGGGTTGCATGTTGGTGATGGTGCTTCATGATGGTGATAAATATTGGAAGAGTAATGTGTTTTAAGAGTGATGTGATCTATGTTGTAATTGTGATAATGTGAACGCACATGATGTGTATGTCACTTAGTGTGCATTTGTTATCATGTTGATGTCCTGGGGATGGGAGTATTCTCCCTCCTTCATGTGGATTCTATGAAGAATTCACGTGTGAATTACTGCTTGTGATGGGAATATTGACTCTCCTTTTTGTGGATCCAATGAGGAATCCGTGTGTGATGTACCACCTTGTTTTGTGTGAATGGAATGATATTATGTTATGTGGGTGTTTCGATATGTTGTATGACTGGATTGATGTAAAGTGAATCACATTTCATCATGATGTCATCACCGTATTGTGATTTGTTGTGTGCATCGTCGTGTTGTATTACAATTGACTATATGTCGTAATGTTAGACATTGTGTTCCTCATACGTATAATTCATGTAATATGTAATGATTCATGTTGTGATATAGGGGCATACAGTGAGCCTATGAACCCTATTGTGTAGTGATTGCACTTTGGGTGCAGAACGTGGTAAAGTGATGTATTACACCGGTGAATGTATGATTGTGATCTACCCTGTATATATATACCATGCGTAATACGTTATGGTTGTTATGTGTGAATTACCATTGTGTTTGTGATGTAGTTATGTGTATGTTGTGGACCTTACACTAGATGACCCTAAGGGGATAAACTGTCAAGAGTGTATGTGTGGAGAGAGGAGGCGTGGACCAGGTTTTCATAATCTTGAGCTGAGTACAAGTGAGGAAGTGGAGTCTTATATAGACTGAAAATCCACTTCTATCTGTTTAGTATACTTTGAGCTTGCTCAGTATATTGTGGGTGCGCACCACCTTAGGCTCAACTTATGCAACCTTGTGTCCCCTGCTCTTTCCTAATAGATTGTTCATTGAATAATCCTATGTGATTTTGACTATGTTGATCCTTGTGGAAGTATGGAGGGATGATTCAGGCAGAGATGATGACAGTTACATTATTTGACATACTCATTTCTGGTTACATGTATATTTTCACGAGCTGAGGCTCGATGTCCGAGTGCCAGCAACTCGATGAGTACCCCTTTGGTGGCGATATGAGGCCACATAGTGATTGTGATGTGCTATTTTCTCATTACGTATTTTATTCGTAAATTAATCTTTCTCTTTTAGCTAGAACCAGCCGTTTTCTTGATTGACATGTTCTTATATTTTGGGCATTTATTTGATTGTTGCACTAACAGTTGGATTTTACACTAACCATGGCTAATTAGCCACTTGTTTTTCTTGGTTTTAAAACTTTCTTTTCATATTTGAGAGTTTTGTAGCCTAGCCCAAGGCTTTTGATTTTGCCACTTGGCATTTGATTGGATTGTTATGCTGGTTCTAATGTCGTAATGTGTTGGATTAGGGTCATGGGATTAACCATGGAGTGGTTGAACCTATGGACCCGCTTCGTTGTATGGGGGTACGCCCCAAGGAGTTACAGATAACTAGCGGGTTGTTGAACCACGAGTTATTATGTCACTTGGGTTTGGGGGTGACGGGGCTCTATGTGCCCAGGGCCATAGGGTGACCCGACCTCATTAAAAGGAGAAAGGAGACAAGCCTCTATGGTTGAGTGACCTATTATTCTTTATGACACTCTATGGTTGAGTGACCTGAGATATATTGATGGGGCTCTATGGTTGAGTGACCCGACTTGGTTCTGGCACTATGTTTCTTCCTCTTGGGAGGTATATGGAGATTATCTGGTGATGCTTTGGGGAGTATATGGAGTTGCTTTATGATACTTCAGGAGATATATGGAGTTTTACCTGGTACTTTTGGAGATATCTGGGGTTTGTTTCGTGATGTCTTGATATGTGTGGAGTTGGTATAGTGAGTTATGTATACCTATGTGAGTCTTTTTGACACCTTGTTATGTATGAGGCTTGACTCTCCTCTTGGTTGGTATGGACTATTGGATATTGTCTTGGCACTATGTTGGTGCAGTCATGGATTTTTGGGGCTTGTGATACCCGTTGTATATGTATCAACGTGTTGATTTTGTTTGTTAGTCATATGTGTGTACTAGATCTATGTCTAGGATGTAATTGTTGGAAATTAATTGTTATGTGGTCTACTTGTTGTCATTCCATGGTTGGTGAAACCCTTGTGATGTATTACGGTCGTGAAAGTATGTAAAAGTATGCTTGTGAAATTTTAGTGTTGTGTATGACCCTGGTAGGGTGTTGTGACTGTAGTTCATGATGGGAACCCGTAGGAATGAAATAACTAAAATTTGATAAAAATGAAATTTTAAAGGACTTGAATTAAGAATAATGTTAATGGAAAGAGATTAATGAAATAACGAATAAGAGAGAACTGCCAATCTTCACAGAACCTTGAAAGTTAAAATTTCTACCAATTGTTCCTAGGGCCACCCCGTGACCATTTTGTGTCTGAAATCTTAACCTTAGAGCGTGCCTTCGCCTTATTCATTCCTTGTTGTTTACCATTTCTCCTTCTTCATTGTATGTCGCATCGAGGACGATGCTTTCTTAAGGGGAGGAGAATGTAATGCCTCCTGTTTTTTTTAAAAAATAATAATAATAAATAATAATAGTAATAAAAAAACAAAATAAAAGAACTAAAAAAATTATACCCGTGAATTCTTTGGGGTGGGCATGGATTAGGGCAAAATTGCCTTATTTTTTTTTTTTTCCACTTTTTGAAAATGCAAGCCGCTGTAATGTGAAAGGCTGGTTTGGGGGCGCTTTCTGCATCCAAGAATGAGTTTGTTGAAACGGCCTTGAAAACCTTTTAAAGAAATGCTTCGATTCAAATGTATCATTATGGAGATGCCAACTCCACAACTGTTCAGCATCTCCCAAGCCGTGCCACAGAAACCCCTGCGTGGGCAAAAATGAGCATTGGAGAGAAATTCAGAGCCTTTCAGTGCTCCCAGGTGTAGGGCGCTGTTTGGTTTGTCATGTTGCCAGTTGCACTTCTGACCTGTGCAGTTTAAAATGTGAGCTCTGGGACAGCGTATGGACAAGCCATCAGGTCGTTTTTCCAAAGGTTGTAGTTACAATGCCCATGCTAGATGTTTTCCCAACCATTTTTTCTTCCAATGTATGTTCCAGCCTGTGCCAAAATGGATGATTTGGGAAAAAATGCCAAAATTTGTTGATTTCCCAGATGCTCAAAAAAATTTGCTTTAGAATGCCATGATGGCAGGATATGCACAAATGAATTGTTGAAAAGGCCTTGGAAACTTCCAATGAAAATGTATTTAGTGCCCAGTTTGGCATGTATGCAAAATGTGAAGGCATACACAACTCAGTGCAAACTGTTTGACAAAATACCTGAAAGATATGTGACCTCCTGGACTGGCAATGATAGCAGGTATGCAAAAAAAGCAAAAAATGGGTCTGTTAAAAAGATGTTGAACTATTTGTTTTAATGCCTCAAAGAAATGTTGTCTCATGGAATGCCATGATGGCAGCATATGCACAAAATGGATGTGTAGAAAAGGGCCTGAGCATGTGTTTGGCAGAATGCCTCAAATTTTGTGGTCTTGTGAACTGTTCGACAAAATACCTGAAAGAGGTGGTCTCTTGGACTGCAATGATAGCAGGATATGCAAAATACTTAAATGAGTCTGTTAAAAAGGCATTTGGACTGTTATGTAAGAACCATTAAGTAATGCTTCCTATGCATTGTTTTTTAAAGTTGTTCCTCAGAGTATTCGTATGCACAAAAAATGGATTTTGTTGAAAAGGCGTGTGATTTGTTCGACATAGAAAATGCAGTCTCTTGGATCGGGATGACTTCTTGAAAACACAAAATGGTTTTGTTTGGATGAGACATGGGTGCACAGTGAATGGCTTGGTTTGCACGTGACTACCTGGCATCATGTGGCAACAATGGTGGTCTCGACGGATCGCAAGTGTAAACTGCTTGGAGCCCCTTGTACCTTTCGACTCATCGTTTCCAGGCATGGTTCTTCTTCCCTTACCTCTCATAATTCTCGTGTTTTAGTTCTCTTTTGCAACTAAATAGAATTTTAAGTTATTAGGATTTTTAATACAGTTAAATGTCTCTTCAACTCATTGCAAAACAATAAAGTGTCGTGTCGCAACTCTCGAAGCCATTATAACTCGCCTACTTTAAACCATGAACTATCACCCTCGCTTCGAGATGACATAGAAAACTCTTACCCTTCTTGATCGCTTCAATATCGTTTTATCGACCAGACAAATTTGACTCTCCATTGATTAAGTTGACCTTCTTCCTGCTTAAAATAGTTAAATTTTGCAATTTTCAGAGACTCACTAAGTACCCTTCGCAACTCTGGAAACGAGATGTGAAGTTTCATTCGTGTACCTTGGTATACGAGGAGTCACCTTGATTTTTGGTTTGACCCGAAACGATCATATGACATCCTTTTGACGCTCTTATAGGAGCCCTGTTACACGGTTTACAACAGTAGAAAGTTGTTAAAACTAGAAAGTTGGCTTTCGTTTTGGACCACCATTTGAAACCTGGAAAGAGAAATCACGTTCCGTCTTCGCAAACCTCTAGCGTTTATACTAGACAAATGCATGGAACATTCAGTATAGGAAAGAGCACCTTTCGGGATAGTTTGGCGAAGCCATTTTGTAGGCCTCCGGTCGCAGTTTGACGAGGTCAAACTGGTCCAATTTTGTCTTGTCGCTCCAGAAAACTTGTCGCCGTTTGAACATGGTTTTCTAGTTCTCAGTCCCGTCGACTCTGATGAATTCTCCTTATATAGGGGAACTAGTAGGAAGAGTCTCGTTGTGTGCGCATCCGTCGAACGTCGTTTGGGACATGGTTTTCTGGGCCACTCGAGCTAACTTTTGTCTCTTTACAACTGGGTGAACTACGACCAGTGGCCCCGGAAAACTAGCCGCCAAACGCAAACCGTGCGCTCTTTTTCAATTCCGTCAGTTGCTTTGAACTCTTGGTATATCTGGGAACACGTAGAAAGTTGATCGTGGAGGGCGTTCTCATTGGAAGGTAACTTTTGGGAGTGGTTTCTTAGCCTCCGAGCACGTTTTGTACGTCTTTTGTAGTTAGTAAGAAAATATAAAAATAGAAAACTGCGGACCCTCGTAGGGTTTCCAAATCACCCTGAAAACTTTTAACACATGCAAATAACTGTTTAAAACCCTTTAGTGTATCTGTTGTGTGAAATAGAACTTTTGACAAAGTGGTGTTTTCTCTCTCTTCCCTTCTCTTTCTCTCTCCTAGGTTTCAAAATGAAGAAAAATGAAATGCAATGAATACATGTTTCTAGACCTTTTTATTTCGATTTCAAATTGTAATTATTGTCAGATGTAAATGGGAAACTGAAAAATGATAATTATGATTGATTAGGGTGGATGCCATGCCAGCGATTTATCGCTGATATCTTGCTCACGTGGGTTTTGCAGGATGGAAGAATGACGACGAAAAAAGGTGATGTGTAATTTATTTATTACTATTGTAATTTTTATAGGTCATTGTAAAATGAATAACTGTCTAATGTAGTCTCTTGTTACCGAAAAGTTATAATTGAAATTTGTTAATATGCATGATATGCTAGTTTTAGGGATAACTTAGGAAATGTGCATCTAATCATCGGTTCAATTTGATTCTTAGTTGTGTATGGCAAAAAGGGTTTGATTTATATAAAGTAAATTTGAAATTGAAGTTAAGATATTGTAGTACCTTCTCAGTATTCCATAAACGATTAAATTAATTACTGGGTTATCTTCTTACCTTGCAAACTTAATAAAGAGTTTTAATGGGAACACTCAACCCTAAATAAAATATTCGTGCATAACTTGCCTGCTTGTGTGATCCTTCTTACCATATAAGAAAATTAAGACTGTAGGATGAACTTAAGCTTTGCCCTCTATGAGACCTCCTAGGTTAGGTAAATAAAACCCCTAGTTGGAGTTTACCGTCATAGTCATTAGGTTTAGCGACATTGTCGTGAACCCATATTTTAGGAATGACATGGTCCAACTTTATCCAGAGTATGCGGTTCCTTCTAGTTTTGGTAATCGCGAGAAGAATGTCCTCTCTTCAGGTCCGACACCAGGCTGAGTGGTGAAGACCACCTTGGAAGTCACCTTATGAGTCCTTGTTAGAAGGAATGACTAAGCGGAGTAACCTTCCCATCTGTGGAGTAGGTAGAGATATTACTCCCTTGTATCCTATTGGATTTCCGGGCCTTACGAAATTAGATCTAGAAATTAGCTTCATCAGTGAATGGAATCCCTGTTGGATCCAAACGACCTAAATGAAGGTCGTGATATAGTTTTTCTACGTCTTGCATTCTCGTTAGTGAACCCTTTTATCCCTTGTAGATAAATGTATTGTCTTGGGCTTGTGAAAATTTAGTGCCTTGATCTTTCACGAAAGGTTATAGGGTAAATACATTTTAACCTTAATCACACCTATAATAGAGATTGAAGCCCTGGGTGAAACTGGAATTAAGCTTAACCATGTGCTTCTTTAATATGTCAGACAAGTACTTTCGTAACTCTTGTGTTTAAAACGATAGTAATAATGAGATCCTAGTGCGACGCGAAAGTAAATCATATGAGAGTAAAACCAAAATTTGAGGTTGGGAATATTGTCACTGGGAGTCCTTATGACTTAATTTAAGCAACTTCATGTGTTACAAAGAATATGAATTGTCAAATGGTGTGATCAAACTTCGAGAAAACAAAGGATGTATATATATATATATATATATATATATATATATATATAAATCAAATTTGGAATTCAGCAAGTTATTGTACTATAATAATAATGATAGGGAAATAACTATTCCGTGATCGAAGGATGTTCTTGGAAAAAGGCTATCTCGAATCTATGTCTTCCTTAATCCCAAGATTTCATCTTGACATCACGTTAGATTTTCTTGTGTAGCAAGAGTAAATTTTATACATTAAATAAACGTTTGAGAAGCAAAATCTTAACATAAGAATGGGAGATTTAAAATCTGGTAGGCATTTTGAAATATGGAAAATACTTATGTAAGTTATGAAGATTTGTCATAAGGGTAAAGAGAAAAGTAAATGGTTGAACAATAAGTGAACTGTGAAACGAATTTTCAGAACATGTAGGTGGAAAAAGGGAGAAAATCATGCTTACCTAATAATGACCTTGGAAAGTTTGCCGTAACTAAAATACATTTAAAGTAATGATATGTCGTGGGTTCGTCATTCCTAAAGTCACGTTTCTTGTGGTTGGGTCTTTACTAGTAACCTTCCATTGGGAAAAGTGTAGCGTCGACATGCCGATGTCGTCTGCATGTGTCTATGTGAGTCGATGACTTATGTGATTGTCGCATGTGTACCGAGTCTGTACTTGGAGCCCTTACTGTGTTGTGTGTAGTGAGCAATATAAGTCAAAAAAAAATTAACCTGGTATTTTACTGTTGTATTTGTGTGTGTAAAATGTGGGCACTACTGCTTCTATAAATGTTTCACATCTTCCTCTTGTATCGTGATGATCTGTGCATGATCTCTTAGCAATAAAATCTTTGGTTTTTTCTTTTTTCAACCTTAGCTATTGTTTTATTGCACTCTCTTTCCACTCATTCATTCACAGGTTTTTAATATGTCTTTTTTTAGATACTTACATCTATTGTACATCGTGAAAGTGGAATCCTAGATGGGATTTTGGTCTGTGTCTCTCGTTTTGGCCATCTTCATTATAATTTCTTCCATTTTCTCTCTTTTCTAAGTATTCATCCCCTTATTTTTGGTGTTATCACATTCTCTAGTTTAGGTTTATGTTTTATACATCTCCTTCTCACCCCGATCCCTTGGAAAGTTAGAGTAGAGCTAGATAGTTGCATTTTAATTCCCATGAGTAGTTTAGCATTAGGAGTAAATAGAGGAATTTGGCCTTCTCCGAAGTTCTATCTCAGTTTGAGTTTCACAACTTGGATATAGTCCCATGTTGCCTCAAATCCTGAATTTTAAACTATTCGGTCATGGGTGCATATTTGAGTGCCGACACAACCTAATAGTGTGAAACTTTTAATCAACAACAACCTAAGTTGATCAATTTTTAGTACAATTTTGTTTTAAATTATATGGACATGATAAGAGCTTAACCTATCACATGCATAAATATATGTATAGGTTTACCTAAGGCACACTTATCATTAATATTTACATTAATTAATCATTGATTAATGTAGGCCGACTAAGATTTGATAAATAGGTGTAGATGAAGGGTTGTGATCCTTTTTAGTTATATCTATATATGTGGATAAGAATGAATATCTCAAATCATTAATTTTTGAATTATATTCTTTCTATATGCTTTTGGGAGGTTTCCCCTCAAAGTGACTCATTTATGCAATTAGTATTCTTCTTTCTTGCTCTTAAGTTTAAATAATTTCATCACAAAGGATTTGAATTACAGAAGAAGACACATTATGTGAATATATAGGATTATGAATTGGAGTAAAGATAGTTACTACACTTTGCAACTAACCAAATCCATATTGGTATATCAAGCCATATAACCAACCCTTATATGCAAAAATTGTCACGTCCAATTTGAATTTGTGTCCATCTTGTCTAAAAATAGAAAAAAAATCATATGATAAAAAATGTATCAATATAATAGATTCTATAAAAAAATCTAAATAAAGTCTATATGTAACTCTAATTGCAATGATCAGGATAATTTTGGGTCACCTTTATACACAAAGTTTAAGAAACATTCTACTATCTTGTTGTATACAGAAGATCCTATCCATCACATGTGTTTGCATAGGCTGACTTCTCAATAACCAATGGGTTGTTTATCACTTTTTGGGGTGGATTTATCAATTATCGGTTTACCAGTCAGCCTTGAAAACATATGTAAGTTTTAGGTTGAGCGGTTGTGTAGCACCATATAAGTATAATGAAAGTACAATAAATAAATAAAAAACATCACATGGAAAGACAATATCTCTATAATTATTTTTTATGATATTGTCATTTATCTTTAGTATGAATAATGATTGACATTTTTTAACTCTTCCGGTCGGAGAAGGGTCAATTTTTTTAATACCAAAGATTTGGGTTGAAAAATAATTCTCGAGTCTATATAGATTAGATATGGGAGTAGAGCATTCTTTCTAAGATAGACAAGCGTATTTGTTTGTTGTTGTCTCTTCTCCCGAGATTTTCTTTCAAAGAAAAAGTTGATATAGTCTATAGAGACCTGATTATGAGAATAGAAAAATGCCCATTTTAAAATAACTATAAAAGAGAATATGCATATGCCCATTTTACATATTCTCATCTTAGCGATAAAAGAATTTAATCTTGAGCTAATACCTCTATAACGGGTGTGAGGAATGAAAATATTATTATTCAATACAAGACGAGAAATTCATATAACTGCCCACTCTTTAATAACGTATTAAACATCTGTGAGGGGGTATCTATAGCCATTTAATGACATAGAATTAAACAACACTTAATTTAGAATAATAAATTTTAAAATGTGCATATGCCCATTCAAAACATAGTGTGATTCCAGTATACAAGTACCAACCAACAGTTATTGTGTAATTATGTGGTTAAAAATGTGTGTCAAATATGCCCCTTCGAAACAGTTATGATATCTAGTTAACCTGTAACTCCACTTCTACTATTCTTGTCTGCCTAGAGAAATTACTTCTATGATTTCTTAAATGAGATGGGGCATCACTCACAATGCTCAATGAATTTCAGTAACTCTACTAGTATATATATTCTACTTTTTGATTAATGTGAATTATAATAGGGCATATGCCCAGTCTAAACATTCTAAGGGTGACAAGATAATATTGTTATTTTGGAGAATGCCAGTATGTGCACCAGAAGAACGTGAATTGGAACATTTATGTTTTATGAGAATGAGCATATTCCCATTCTAAACATTTTGACAAGGCAATCAAATATCATAAATTTTATGAGAATGGTCATGTTCACATTCGTAACATAAATAGTCATTTTAGTACTTATCTTGAAAAGTTGATGAAGGCTCTATTTTTATGAATACTCTACCGAAGGATGATTCCTATTTTTCCAAGCAAGTCATGATTATGATAGTCCTATATGAGAATAGGAACCATTAATACCCCAACTGTGATGCCAAAGATCTCGATACATAGATAAAACAATATCCGTTTGCATGAGAATGGGCATATTCCCATTCTAAACATTGCAGATACAAGAAACCTAATCCATTTTATGAGCATTGATTTTATCCCGATTCATATTTAGGATCTATTTAGCGGAACTGCGAGCCCCGAGGGGAGATCCGGACTGGTGGCTTATTCGAGCTTCTACTTATTCCCATGGTACCACAGGAGGCAGATTCTTCTATGATTCCAAAGGTGAGAAGTGCCGACATCTAAGGACCTGTTCAAGAACCTAACTTGTAATACAAAAAAGCACTCCCTAATGATCAAGAAGCTTTTACAAGATGTGAGAATGGGTGCCCATTCTAAAATCCAAAGTAACCTTTGCGGCTTGATTCCTATCATAAAGGGCATATGTCCATTCGTAGAACTAGGGTTATAATACAAGTAATGGATTCCATTTTTTTGATAGAATGGGCATGTGCACAGTCATGATTGAAACATATTTGTTTTATGAGAATCAGGGCATGTGCCCATTCTAAATGGTAGTTCTCATTAGGGATGTCAATATTGATTAATGAGAGTGGACAAGTGGACATTCATCAATACTTAGTAATTTGAATACCTATCTAAAGAAATTGGAGCAACTTTAGGCTCAAGAATAGGGTTCCAAGTATGGTAAAACGCAATGAAGCCAAAGTGGACTGCTGCATATTATCAACCCCCACTGATTTTCATTATTAGCTTATCAATGGCTGAGCATGACAGTTTACGAATGTAAACAACTGATAAATGGTTTGAGTGTTACGTATTAGAAGAGGAAATTTCACAATTCCACTGCCAATCATGCCACCACATTACCATAGGTTGGAGCCCCAACTTGTGGAATCATAGACATTCAGGCATAGTTGATTTCTTGAATTTTTACAGATAGATTGAATTTTTTGATTTAGCCAAAGTGAAACTTTGAGCTCAGGCATAACAATCTTGAATAGCCCTCTGCAATGCACAAGATCTTAAATGGTATGAATTCCCTAGTGGTAATTGGTTGATATGGCTTTAATTAGTGTTTATGTTTCATGGAAACAAATCGATGAAGATTCATACCTTCAATGATGAGATATGTGGAAAAAGAGTTCACCAGATGTTTATTGTGAATTAAAAGATATCCCAGTACAAAATCCATCGCCAATCCACCTCATTAAAGGATTTCACCTACTCAAAGGCTTTCAAAATACTCTTGGAAAAATAAAGGTACCAATAATTTTAACAAGAGCCAGAAGTGATAATAAGAGAATGCAACCCAGTTCTACTCCAACACTTTTTTTCGTAAGGGGGTCCAGATTCAATACAATCCTGTAGAAGAATTTTCCATGTCTGCTTACTTGAAAGACACCAAAATAACCCATTTGGCAGATAGAGGTCATGACTTTTTCAATAAATGTTAATGACTCCCCATACCACCTAGATCATGAGGAAGGAGAACATAGACATCCTAAGCAACTCTGTGAAAGCTAGTTGAACCAGAACATTTTACACCATAAAAAAGTCTCTAAAGCATCTTGGAAAGATGATTTAACGAAGTGCGAGAACGAAACCAACAAGAAAAATAATAAACATGAGCAGAAAAAAAGGATCTTATGGTGCAAACCTGGAATTTACCAGGCAAAGATAAATGTTTGGAAGACCATTTGGTAACTTTCTAGTTCCACCTATGTTTAGAACATAATTCCATAATGTCATCAGAGTCACTGTTAAAAGCAAATGGAATGCCCATAAATCTGAACGTGCTCTCCACGACCAATCCATTTATAGGGGTAAGCCTTTAACTAGTCCCAAAGGAGGTAAATAGCTCTGCCAATAGCCCAAAGGTTTAGCCATTTGAATATTAGAACCTGAAGCCAAGAAAAAAATGTTCAAGACATTTGAAAGACCATAGCAGCATTCTATGCTCCGACTTCAGTGAGAGTAAGAAAGGAATCGTCAACGAAGTGTCCATTGATAAGTTGTGTTTCATGATCTGGAAGAAACAATCCCCTGAATGTGGTGTTCCCTAAGTAGCTTGATGGGAAGATTAAATAACCCCAGGCATCAATAGTCGAGCACAAACAACATGTTGGCGCAAGAGGGAACCCCTGTCTAATAGAGAGGAAGATATCAATGGCAGTAGGCTGGTGACCATTAGTGGAGAGTCGAGAAGAAGCATTAGAGAAGAGCATGGTGCTGATAGCCAATCTAGAAAGAACTCTCCAAAACCCAGGGCTTTAATCATGGAACCATAATGAATGGCCATTCAATGCAATCGTAAGATTTCTCGAAGTCAATCTTAAGGAAAAGAGGCTTCTGGGAATGAAATCCGTACACCCACTCCATGCCTTCCCAAACAACAATAAGGTATTATCCAGGATGTATCAGGGCCTTTCAAAAAACTAGCCTGCTCGGGGCCGAACGAGTCTTAGGAAGGATATCCAGCAATGCAGAGAGCCAACACCTTAGAAATAATTTTGTATGAAACAAACAACAAGGTGATCGGCCACCAATTATTCATTGTTCAAGATTTTCAACTTTGGGAATGAACTTGATGTTTCCTTGATTGATGAAAATCCCAAGAGAGCAAGTTTGGAGAGATTCATTATAGACCCGAAATAGATCATGTCCCACAAAAGACCAGGTCACTTTGTAAAATTCACTACAGAAGCCATCCGAACCCGGAGACTTGTCATTCAAAAGACAAATCAAACCTACATGAAGCTTCTCCAAAGTGAAATGGGCATCACAGTGAACACGATCTATGGGAGAAATTTTATTAGGAACCACATCAATACATTAATACAAAGTAGTAGCATGATCAACTGAATCCTCCTAATATTGAAACACTAGATGATAATGCTTGAAAAAAAAATCAGTGATCTTTGGGAGCTCAGTAAGCCATTGGTGAGAATCATAGATAGATTTGATCTATTGAAGAGCATGTTGATTAACTAAAAATGTTGAATTTTATGAGTTATTCTAAATAGTAACTACCTAAAATATTAAAATGATGAATCTAAATATTTTACTTTATTGTTTGAATGTATTAGAATAATAAAAATAAAAGGGATATGATACTAACCTAAATTTTACTTACCTCATTGTATGTTGGACTAAAACAGGTTGATGTGTAGATAGGGTAGGATATGACTGGATGATTTCGGGAATGGCAGGAGTTGAAAATATGACTAGACTGGGGCACCTGTATGGGTACTGGGGCACCCTAGTCTGTGATTTGGGTGTTGTAGTCTACAGAAATCTCAAGATCTAAATCTGGAAGTGTTGTAAGATATTTTCAATGTCTTCATCTTTTCCATATAGTTTTTGCAATACATTTTCTTATGTTGTTGTAAAATTGATGTGAAGATCCACCTGCAAAACCCTATTCAAATAATCAAATTTAAAATCATAAAAATTCATATGAATAGGTCAAACTGACCTTAACTACCACAATGGTGGACTTATAACTAAGAGTTTCACTACATTCCAGAATCCATGTAGTTTTATGTGCATGTGTGTGTAATTTTGTTCCTAGGGTACCCTAGTGCCAACGACGCAGAAGTAGGGGCAATAACTAGATGTAAAAATGCAAATGGTGCATGGAATGGAAAGAATATAACCCTTTCCCCTATGCTTGTGTGATGCATATGTAGAATATGGCCAAATACAGTCCCTTTCCTTAGTAGATAGTTTCCCTTGATAGTAATATGTTCACCCCTAGTGTAGTAAGTATGCTATGTTTATATAGGGATCTCTTTTTCAAATTTTGACACTAATGACCCAAAATGTCGACTACTACCTAGAGGAATGCATAGGGTAACAAAAAATACTGACCTCGAACAAATAAATTAGAACCAAAAGTTACAGAAATAAGGGTACCTAAAATCATGGACCAGGGCACCCCAGTGCTTCCCTAGGCGCCCTAGTGCAAGACTGGAGATGAAAATTGAGAAAATTATGACACCTGAGACTCCCTAAAAGATTCCCAAAATTGTATAGATAACTGACAATTGTACCAAAAAAATAGCAATAAAGACCAACTAACTGATGACAAGACCAAGGGATGGGTTATTAGTGAATAATTTTATTACGTGAGATCCATATACAAAATAATGTACTTAGCGGTATAAATGTAATAGTAAGTGTGTGATTTTGTGACTATATTTTCCCCCACTTTATGTTAGTTAGTGAAAATATTGGTAACATAAAATAGATAGAGATTTGTACTTGAGAGAAGTCGAAGAAGCCCATGTGGTAGAAGAATGCGCAGATGTGTAGTAGAAGTGTGCTGATAGAACTATAAAAGCATGTCGAACCATGGATCAACAAGTTAATCCATGTAAATGTTGATGTGTAATCACAACACCCCTGATTGTTTGTGACTCGATAGATTGAAATTTTCAGTGTGATTACATAACATGGAGCTTTTCCCAAAGTGTGGGACTTTGCAATTGGAAAAGCTTTCCAGGATGAAGGGTGGCTCCTATTCTTCTATTGTAATACACACACTCAAATTGTAGAGGATCTATCCTGAAATATACTCTAACTTGTCAAGGATATAAGGTTGAAAATATTGCAAGAAATTAAACCTAATCTACAGGAGGTCATGCACGACAAAGGAAAGTTGCATGAATTAACTTGCATGGAAATGAAAGTGAAACAATATCGAAGAGGATAAACATAAAAACAAATCAGTTTTCTTATCACAAATTCATTCACCATTAAATACAAACCATTAGAATATGTAACACAACCTTAACATGCACAGTTAACCAAAATTTAAATGAGAGATTAGGAGATATGCACTGAACACAAGAGAGGATTGAACTTAATCCACAGACTTATATTATTGCTCCACAGATTTGATACAGTGCACTACAATGGAAAAGAGGCACTAATTTGCATTTATAGTTTGAATGGGAGGTTTGAACTCCACAAGATCACTTATAGACAATAGAAGAAGGGAGGGGTGCAAAGCATAGATTATCCAACATTTTGAAATGAGCCCCTCCTTACAATATATAGGAAGAATGAGAGAAGAGAGAGAGAGAGAGAGAGAGAGAGAGAGAGAGAGAGAGAGAGAGAGAGAGAGAGATAGAGAGAGAGAGAGAGAGAGAGAGAGATGAATACGAAATCTTTCTTTAACCACCCAAAATGCATTAAAATCACCTGCAACAATGATGGATGCCACTGCAAAACCCATGCCTCCATGTATTTTTCCTGGTTTGAGAAGAAAGCTAGCCCATACCTAATCATTTTGGTAGGTGGGGAATATTGAAACACCCTCTAAAATGGTGGACTCTATTTCTTCATTTTTAAATGGGTGATGACACTGAGATCTTTCCAAAAAAATTGATTTTTTTGCAAATCCAATCTCCCAATCAAAATTTATGGCCATCTAAAGATGGGGGTGCAATAGTGCAATAAATGTCAGTGCTTGGCTCTATTTTTTGGACTCTTAACCCGTATTGCACCCTCCGAAATCTAAGATTTTGGACTTCCAAGATTTAGAGCTTCGAGATTTTTTACTTTGGAGGTCGTTGCACTATTCATCGAATGAGATAGCTTGAAGATTCCGAAATGCTGAACCTCCAAAGTCTAAAATTCAAATTTCAGAGTTGGGAATCCAAATTCACATCACATGAAATTGTTCATTGTGTTAACCTGAAAGTTTTTCAAAATATCGAAACCCCAAAGTCCGAAATTCAGACTTCGAGTTTCAGACCTTTACATTTTCATAGGTTTTAGGACTTCAGGTTTCAAGGTTTTGGGACTTAGGGTTTCAGAGTTCTAGGGTTTTGGGAATTTGGGTTTTAGTGTTTTCTTCTCACCGCGTGGCACTATTCACTGCTAGCTAGTGAAACCTCCAAAACTCCGAAACTCTGCTCTGAAATTTCAGAGTTCCAATTTTAGACTTTTTTCTCCCTTTACACGCTTCTTTCCATTGATTCCCCGAATTTTTCTTCGGCCTCCCTCTGAATGACCACACCTCCGAAGTCTGAATTTCAGACTTCAAAGCTTCTTCATTTACTGTACTCCTTTGCAATGTGCTTAGCCTTATTCATTGACTTGCTCATCTCAAGCCCGAAACGTGAGCTCCCAGGACCAAATTGATCCTCCTATTTTCTCTATGTAAGGTCATGTTTGTCTACTTTTACCTGAGGGGAAAATTTGGATAACAGTAACGTAACGAAAAAAGTGTAAATTTCACGATGAAGTGTGTTAAATGCAAGTGATGACTAAGACGGATTATGATTTCAAACATGGTTTAATGATGAATACGTGGGTAGGGAATGATTAGTTCCCAACCCAAACGCTTTTGTATGTATGAATAATAGGAGGATTTGGGTGTCTTGCCACTAGAGGAAGAGTTTAGGGAGAAAAGTGTGTTATTCTTCAATATTTAACTACATCCTCAAGATCTAGCCATTGTAGACAGAACCATATCTAAATTTTGAGATTTTTGGATCCAAATGATTTCATTTAAACAATTGAACCATATAGGAGTGATATAGGGAAGGAAATATTTCCCCCATTCCATAGGTGTTGTCAAAATGTTAAACCTTCCAAGTAGGGTCATATGGAAGTGAACGTGATATGAAAAGGTTACTTCCAATTTAGGTCATCTGGAAGCGAATGTGAGATGAAAGAGGTGGCTTCCAAGTTAGGTCATCTGGAAGAAAATGTAAAATGAGAGGTGGATTCCAAGTTAGGTCATCTAGAAGAAAATTATGAATATGAGAGGGCTTCCAAGTTAGGTCATCTGGAAGCGAGCACAAAAATGTATGATGGCTTTTAACTTAGGTCATCTGGAAGAAAGCACAGAATATATAATAACTTCTCAAGTTATGTCATCTAGGAAAGAGTGGTAAATGTAATTCCCAATTTAGGTCATCTGTAAGACCGCTTATAGATTTGAATGATATGATTTTTGATCTAAAAGCATTGACTTTGATTGGTTGATTAATTGTTTTGATTGGTTACTCGTGGAGATATTTTATGTTAGTTTCCCCCCAGTTAGGTCATTAGGGGGCAATCGATAGAGAATGATGAACGGTTGTATTTTAAGGGATTTTAAATCACTTGTTGCCCCCAAGTTAGGTCATTAGGGGGAATTAATGGTGAAATATTGTGCGATGTATTCGTAAGTGTCAGATTTAAAAAATTCAAATGCATGGTGATGTGAGGGGCATTATAGGGGGGGCCTTAATAATATTCCCCCCTTTTGTTGAAAGGGGGAGTGATGATAAGAACAAACATTAAGCTGAAAGTAATGACAAGAGGTGAAAACGTATATGTATTGAATGGAAGACAATGGTGAAGAGATATAATGCACACCAAATGTGTACAATATGGTGGTAGCATAAATTCTAAAGAGAATTCCATAAACGAGTTGTAAATCGGAGTTAAAATGTTCAAGATATGAGTGAAATGGTTGTAGCGTGTATTAGTTATGGAAATAAGAGCAAAATGAGGACCATAGTAAAGGTAGTGATGAAAAGTAACAATAAATAACAAAGTGAAAAAAAATTTAGTTACCTCATTTTTCTTTTGCGCGAGTGTGAGAGTGTGCACGGAGTGAGTGAAGATGCCTCAACCGAGAGCATTGTGTCCTAGTAGGTTTGAGAGAGTGGTGACTATTGTAGTGTCATGTACGACCGTGGATTTGGTAAGTACATTAATTTTTGCAAAATGTATGGTTTAGTAGTCATTTTAGTTGATTTTTTTTAATTTGAGACTTTTTATTTTCTTGGCATTTTTGACTTGGACAAGAGTGGTGAGGGTGCTAGTGACCCTTAGGACTGAGCACCTAGAACTAGGTGCTAGCTTCCTTCTCCTGTGTGCCCTAATCCTGCATCAAGGCACCCTGGTCCAGAATGTGTGCATTTAGTGGATAATGGTGAAAAACATGTTTATAGTATGTTGAAAAAGTGTGTTCGGTTGTGTAATGTGTTCTAATGCTGCATTTTTTGTCATTTGGTGGTGTGTAGAGGGATATCCATTCTAGGGAGTTTCACAGTGGTTAGAATATGAGCACTTTTCTTAGATTGGGCATGTCTGATGATGAGTGGGATGTGATGGACCATGTCAGCCTATGACATATAGCACGAATGGGGGATATGTCCCATAATATGCCCATGTTGACTACGTTGTGCGACATATGATCTGCAGACACTTGCACATTTTGGTTACCTATGGGCAAGATAACTGTCACATTGGAGGATGTATATTGCATATTGTGATTTCTAGTTGTTGGGGAGAAGGTATGAGTGATGGAAGTGGAGGATATGGAGTGACAGATGTTCTTGGTGAGGTGTTCTTTTGAGGACACAAGTACCTACCGAGGCCCATATCAGTTTGGATGCTATATTACAGTCTAGGGTTCCATATTTGTGGAAATTTATTGCAGTGGTGATTGCTTCATGTATAGTTGTGGAGGGAGGAGGTTTCGGCATCTTGTATAAGATGCATGATATATGTCAGTGGATGGAAGAGGATAGTACAAGATACGTGTGGGCACGATGTGTGTTGGCCCATCTATATAGAGACTTATATTGGTTTACACGGGATGAGCATGGTGGAGGAATAAGAGCCACCACAGTGCTACATGTGTGGGCATATGAGCATATATCTATGTTGAGACCGGTTGTAGGTTCATGAGGGGAGTGTGCTAGCCCAAAGATAGATAGGATGGGGCCCGAGGTGGTTATATGTAAGCCATATCATGACTATGCGGGATGGCCCAAGGATGCTCTAGAGTTGTGATGTTATTCAAAGGACTATGTGGCTAGAGTACCGCTTTCCAGGTGTGGCAAATATTTTTCAAGTTGATAGGGTATCACGGAATTTTGGTATGGCCAAGATGTGCCCCTAGATCCATATATATGGTTGAGAGCTATCAACACACCTATGAGGGTGAGTGATAGGCCAGGCCCCACGGCAGAGTAGTAAATAAAAGCAAGGCTAGATGAGGTAGATACGGTGATAACGTTTGTAGATAGAGATGATGCAAAGTGTACAGAGGATTATTGGGCGTGGTGGGTAGCTCATCTATGGGTATTATTATACCCATTATTCGCAGGTCCTAAGGAGCTACCACATGGAGGTAGAGGGGAGGGAGGTATCCCAGACCGTGTAGCAAAGGTCATGGCAGGGCGTAAGTATTTATGTATGGCTATTTTGTGTTTAACATATTCTCTATGTTGTTTCATATGTGGTTAGATAATGTGTTGTGTTATGTTGTGTTTGCAGGGGATGTATATAGGTCATTGATTGTAGACACATTGGTCCATACGTTGAAGAAGAATGTGTTGAATGATGTGCTAGGTGGAGGGATACTAGAATGTGTTGATTAAATTGCAGGTGAGCATGCCCATCTCTTTGTACTAGTGGAAATAGCATCAATGACATGTACGGTGTTGCTAGGCAAGAGGGATGAGGCAAGTGAGGAGACTCGACATGCTCGAGAGGCAGTAGGTGGTGATCCCTTGGCATAGGACATGTCCACATGGTATGTCGACTTGCAGTGTCATTTTTTAGAGTAGGCTATAAATATTAATATGCTATGGAAGCAAGTGGAGAAATTTTGAGGTCGTGAATTTCAGCGTCGTATTAGTGGCGAGGGATCTATTTTTAGGGAACATGTAGTACCCAAGAGTGATAGTGATGCTGAGGACTGATATGTCCTATTATAGATGATGTGGGTGCCTTTCCCCATAGATGTGATATTTTTTTAGTGATGATGATTGTACTTTCCGTATATGTATGGACACACGTTATTGATATATGATGAATGAATGTTGTTATCTATTGATGTCGCAATGTGATTGATGATGTATGATTCTATGGTTATTGTTTGTATGGTGTATTGTTTGATTAGTGTAGAGTTTCCATATAATGTTGGTAATTGTAGAGAAAATGTGTGTGGTGAATGATGATAATAGACAATAAATTTAATTTGATGGATGAATGTGTAGTATGTAGTGCGTAATTATTATAATGATGATAGTATAATAGATTAAAATGTATAATAGTAATGAGTGTATGAAAAATTATTGTAGTCGTAATCTGTTATTATGTTGAAAGGGGGATGATTAATGATGCCCCCAGTGTGTGAATGGAAAGGATAATATAATTAAGACCCCTCGGCAATCAAGTATGATCCACGTAAGCAAGAGTGTGTCATTGGGAGATGATTTAGTGTGTTAGGTGAAACGAAGAAGCACGTGATGAAAGGTTCTTAAAACTTATCCCTCAACAATTATGTAAGAACCGTAAGAACACAAGTGCATCATTGGCGGTAAGGTGATAATAATCACCTACCAAATACCAAGATCACATGTGGTGGTGGAAGCATGTGGAATGGATGTAGTGTGAGTGTATGGCCCAAATGGGATGTCCTGTGGAGTAACCATTGGATATATAGAGGCTGGTGGAAACCCATGGGACGTAGTAGCATGAATGTGGCCGATGAAATGAATGATATTGTGGAAAGGATGGATGAG
The DNA here is from genome assembly GCA_019776745.2 of Taxus chinensis. Taxonomy (NCBI): domain Eukaryota; kingdom Viridiplantae; phylum Streptophyta; class Pinopsida; order Cupressales; family Taxaceae; genus Taxus; species Taxus chinensis. The sequence goes on from CM034157.1 coordinate 144,899,577, forward strand.
GTGGAGAATGCACATGTGACGGTGGTGAGCAACCAATAAACATAGTACCTTATGGATAAGACTCAAGTGGGGTATGCCTATGTTGATGGGGTAAGGGAGATAATGACTGCTTGTAAGAGGTGAAGGATATGATATCAGTATCCACTAGTTGTTGTATCCTCTCAAGTAAGGATATAAAATCATTGTCTTGATGGCCATTGATGCAATGATAACTACAATAATGTTGATCACGTTGAATTTTTAATTGGTGTGGGGGATGATGTTAGTTGGAGGGTAGGAATTAATCATTCATTAAGTAATATATGCAGCACATCATTTGGTCGATTGTGAGGAGAGAAATATAAAGTAACTCGTGACTGAGGTGGAGTGGTGGAAGTAATAGTTTTCTACAAAGTCAGAGAAGTATGGGATAATAGTGGAGGAGTGGGTTGACATTATTTCGAATGTATTTGAGGCACAAATGGATATGTTTTTTGATGCTTAACTGGAGGTGTGGCTGAAAGACTAGAGGATGGAATGATCAGAGAAACATGTGGAGGATCAATGGTATGGGAGGAGAGAAGATCATTTTATATGTCAATAACTTTATAGCATAAGAGGATGAATGACTCAAAAGTATCATATTGTAACCTTTGCTTAAGTGGAGAAATTAGGCCACGAAAAAAAAAATCAATTGCTTCTCTAAGTCACTAGGTTGAAATATGAGCTGGTGTATATATGCATTAAACCATAAGATATAATCTTGGACAGGTTCAGAGGAGCCCTAATCTAAAGTAGGTATGTTATTGTAAGTGACTCTAGGGCCATTATTGATAGTGAAATGATGGAGGAAAGCATCCTCCATGTCATAAAAATTCCTATTGGACCCAAAGGGTAAATGGGTGTACCATTGTAGTGCCTCGTCAACAAGACTATAGCAAAAGGCCTTAAGTAACAATTGACTATTAGAATGAGAGGCCATAAGCAATCAATAGTGTAGGAAATGAGCATGGGGTTCACCAATACCATCAAAACATGTGAAATTGGGTATGGTAAATTCTGTAGGAAAGTCAGGATTATGAATCTTTTTAGGAACAGGATTACCATGTAAACAATTGTTATCGATAGAGGCATAATAGGCCTTACTTTCTAAAGTGAGAGCATGAAATTGAGATTGAAGTTGACCTACAACATGTTTTAGAGAGATAATTTCCTATGAGGGGATGGTAGAAGATGGAAACAATGTATCATAGGGATGTCAAAAGGTGATACAGTGGATTCCAATGCTAAAGGTGTATTAGTAGTATGTCCCAAAGGAGCTATAGTAGATGATGGTTGTGGAATATCTATAGCAATTGTATTACTGATATCGAAAACATCCCTAATAGGTGAGGTGACCATGGATGGAACCTCTATAGGTGAAGATGAAGTGGAAACTATAGATGACGTGGAAATGAAAGGAGAAGAAGCAATAGATGGTAGTGACGCATGCACAATAGTAGATGCAACCTCAGGAGAAGAAGAAAATGGAGAAAGAGTGTCACACTCAGTGGTAGAGAAATATGTAGACTCTTGATAATCATTAGTAGTAGATGGAGTTACAGGAACAATGTTATTGTTGACCAGACTATCAGTAGGGTCATTAATGTAATATGAAAAAGAATGGAAGCTAGAATGATATGCGAGAGGATTACTATCAGAAACGGTAGAGGATGCAAAAGTAACTATAGCAGTAGGTGGAATATAAGAAGAGTCGTGATGTATACTTTACTAAGTATCAATGCCTAATAATTAATCGATGATAAAGTCATCTAGAGAATCTAGTGGCATAGTAGAACAAGGACCACAAGTGACTGGATGGCATATTTTATAATGAGTGAATGCAATAGGAACATCAACAAGGAAGATACCTATAGGAGAATCTGTAAGACTAGTTGGCACATGTTTTTGGCCCTTCAAAAGTTCCTATTGAGTATGATTGGGTGTAGCCATTAGGGAAATATATAAAGATTTGAGTTTAACTATGGAGGCCTCATCATAAATAGTATTAACACTAAAAAGGAGATATGATGGGTGAAGAAGAGGAAATATGTTTAACCACTGGGGTATTGAAAATGATCCAAAGGAAAAGTATTCTAAAAGTAGGGTTCGCCAAAATGATTAACTAAAAATGTTGAATTTTTATGAGTTAATCTAAATAGCAACAAACTTAAATACTAAAATGTTGAATCTAAATATTTTACTTTATTATTTGAATGTATTGGAATAATGAAAATTAAATTGATACGATACTAACCTGAATTTGACTTACCTCATTGTATGCTACACTGAAACATGTTGATGTACAGATTGGGTAGGATATGACTGGATGGCTTTGAGCATGGTAGGAGTTGAAAATATAACTGGACTAGGGTGATTGGAAGGGTACTGGGGTGCCCTGGTCTGTGAGTTGGGATTTTTAGTCTACATAAAGCTCAGGATTTGATTCTAGAAGTGTCGTAAGATCTTTGCAATATCTTCATCTTTGTCACATAATTTTCACAATACCTTTTCTTATGTCGTTGTAAAAGTGATGTGAATATCCACCTACAAACCCCTATTCAAAGCATCAAATTCTAAAAAATAAAAAATTCATATGAATAGGTCAAACTGACCTTAACTATCATAATGGTGGACTTACAACTAAGCGTTACACTACATTCTAGACCCCATGTAGTTCTATGTGCGTGTGTGTGTAATTTTGTTCCTAGGGTGCCCTAGCACCAATGACGTAAAAGTAGGGGGCAATAACTAGAAGTAAAATGCAAATGGTGGATGGAATGGAAAGAATACAACCCTTTCCCACTATTCTTGTGTGATGCAGATGTAGAAGATGCCCAAATGCAGTCCCTTGCCTTAGTATATAATTTTATCCATTTTTGCACCACCCTTGCAAAATGGATGAACCTACAGGTATGGGAATTGATAGTTAATGGGATTAGTTTACCAAGCTTGCCACGGAAAAGGTTTGGAGCATTATTTGTATTAATGGTGAAACTAGAAAAATGTATAGGTTGTCACCTTGTTGATGCGCATGAACCTCTTTCTTCTGATGTGCAACAACCACACATTATTTATGTGCATCAACCACTTCCTCCTGTCATGTGACAACCACACATTGTTGATGGATGTCAACTGCTTCCTCCTATCACTCGATAACCACACCTTGTTGACATGCATCAACCACTTCCTCCTGTCGCACAATAACCACACCTTTTTAACACACGTCAATTGCTTCCTCCTGTCATGTGACAACTTCACCTTATTGACGCACATCAATCGCTTCCTCCTGTGGCTCAACAACCACACCTTATTGATGATCGACAACCACACCTTGTTGACACGTGTCAACCACCTCTTCCTGTCACGCGATAATGCTTCATCTTGTCATGTGAAAATGCTTCTTCCTGTCATGTGACAATGCCTCTTCGTGTCGCGCGATAACGTTTCTTCCTGTTACACGTCAAGCTCTTTCCTTGACACGTGTCATTCTACCTTCCCAATTACCACTTCCCTCTTGTCATGCACCAACCTCCCCTCGCTATCATGCGATAATATTTCTTCTTTTCATGTGAAAATTCTTTCACTCTTTAATGGTGAATCTTCCCTTCTTGTCATGCGTCAACTAGTGGTTTCCGTTAGGTGACAACAAAGAGTTTCATATATGGCTAGAAATTAATGACACCGTACAAGGTAGCTTAACAACCGATAAAATTAGGTATTGCACCCCTGTTCACTGCACAAGAAAAGTACCATTGAAAATTGAACCATCATGGCTTCCCATACCTACGGATAGGAATTTAATGAATGATGTTGGTTGGTAGTTCCTTTTATCTATATATATGTAAATTCCCCTCATTTTAAGGAGGGAGAGATTTTTAAATTGTAAAGGAACCCTACCAAAATTGTTCCAGCACTTTTATGAGTTGCAGGCCTTAAATTTATGTATTTTGTGAAGGATTATTACCTTGTACTTATACTGTAATAGATTGTGCATCATTTTAAGCAATAAAATTAGTGTTTTGTGGATCTTCTTTACCTAACTTGACTTATATTGCATTTCTTTCCTTCTATTATATTTTATAGGTATATTATGCATATTGTGCTCCTTTGCAGGGCTTAAATTTATTGTGCTCCATGAGATTGGAGGTTTGAAAGTGTTTTGGGACTATGGAATTTTATCTACCCTCTTCTTCCCCATTTCCCTCCACTTTCACTCACTAGGAATCTCTCTAGTCTTGTTTTGGTTCTATCGCCTCCCTTAGTTTAGGATTTACATTTATGTATTTCTCTTCCTCTGGTCCCTTGGAATTGGTAGTTTAGGAGTAGATCAACATTGGAATAAGTCAGGAACCAACCTTCTCTAGAGGTTTGTCTCAATCGCAAAGGTCCCACACCTTGATACAATCCCATGTTAGTCAAAAGTAGGGTTTTGTAATGTGTAAATCCCAGGATGCTACTTTTCTGACATAACAAATAGTTTCCCTTGATAGTAAGATGTTCGCCCCTAGTGTAGTAATTATGTTATGCTTATATAGGGATCTCTTGTTCAAATTTTGACACTAATGACCCGACATTCCGACTAGTACCTAGGGAGATGGGAGGAAAAACCAAAGACACTGACCTTAAATATCTAAATTAGAAGAAAGTGTGACTGGTACTAGAGCACATAGAAATGAGGACCAGGGTACCCGGGGCACCCTAATACCTTCCTAGGTGCCCTAGTCAAGGACTAGAGATGACAACCGAGTGAATAACGAAAGCTAAGAATTTTTGCGAGACGACCAAAATTATGTTAGTGACTGACAACTGTCCAAGACAAACAATGACAAAGATCAAGTAGACTGACGACCAGCCTAGGGGATGGGTCATTAGTGAATATTTTTCTTATGCAAGATCCATATATAAAATAACGTATTTGGTGGTATACTTATAGTAGTAAGAGTGTGATTTTGTGACTACAGGAAAAAACTTTGGAAAAGTAACAAATAGAGGTCTTTGCATATATTTATGGGCGAACATGGACACGTGGTGACACTTGAGTGGTATGTGCATCTAAAAAGGTAGGGGAAAACAAGAGGCCAACCATTTAGTTGTGGGTGTGGACATCTAATTGTTGGCATAGAAAATCGGTTATGTTTGTAACTGGCATGTTGCAACTTCAACTGGATGTTTGCGCTAACAAGTGCATGCATACTACGTAATCATTCAATTGGATTTGTGACACAACTGAATGTCTACAATAACATTTCAATTCGGGCATCCGATGAGCACTTGTATAAATGGTCATTTGCATAGCCACTCATGTAGATGTGCGTTTGTTTTAAACTTTTGCAAACAAAATTGTTATGTTTTGTTGTCATTTTTTAATTCGAAAATTTGATTCTCTTGCGTGACTATACAACTTCTCCACTTACTCACTATGAATTCAAAACCCATTTTCACCAAAAAAGTCTATGGAAGATTTTGGTAAGGACTCTTAAAATTTTCACTATTAATGGTGTAATTTTATTTACAAAATGAGGGTTAGGCGCATTGGTATGACTTGGAGCCTACCAGCCAAAAACCTTGGGTTCAAGTGAGATTCTAACTTCCAATAGAAGCTCCGCAAAGATAACAAACTAAAAGAGTGGTCTTATATAAGAGAACAACAACTATTATTTAGTGGCAAATAATTCTCTAGGCAACAAATAATAAAATTGCCTGAGACATCAACATATGAACTGCAAAACATTATCATTTGGGTCCTCAGGAACCATAGTGAATCGTCGTCCACGACACCAACCAATAAGCAACGTCGGTAAGTTGTCGAAGTACCTAACCATCGTCGGCGATAAAATTGTTCTGTCTGGGGACACTCCTACACAGGGGCACTGAAAACTGAGAACTACCAATAAACCGACCATTAACTAAGATAACACTGCCTACAGAAATGTTATTTAGTGACTCCTCGTCTGAGGAATCGTACAGTGAATGCCAAAGGAATCGTCGTCAGCGTAATCGATATGTTTAATACCATTGGTCCGCTTAAATGAATGTGTGAGTCGTGGAAAATGTGGTTGTATCAAGGCTTTCTGGGGACACGTCGTACACAGTATGCTGAAACTGAATAGAACCCGTCTTAGGGGAATCCTTTTTCCTATAAATAACATCACATCTAAAATGATATATTGACTACTTTCAAGGCGTACGTGTTGAAACGAGTCTCTCAGTTTTTTGTAATCAGGGCTCTGTCAGTCCGCAAGACATGTCATACACTGCGTGACAGAAAATGGCAGTGGAAAATAGCAGGCATATCTGGTTCCCTGGAGAATCGTAGGATGCAGGAAGTGTCACACCTCTGTCCAAGAATTGGTGGAATCTTCTCCTTTTTTACATTATTTTCAAAGGAATATCAGCTAAATCATTATGCTTAACAAGGAAAAATTTGTAAGAGGCAACCTGGCCTACAAGACTATGTCCCTACACATAGCGTGAGAACCTCAAATTGAGTGATGCAGCAATCCTGTTTGGAGAATTAAAGGATAACAACACACTGCTTGGAAAGTCAAAATTCTCAGTGGGTTCTCTACATCATTCACGGCGGCGATTATTAAGAGCTGGCTGCTAACGTTAATGGACTGTGCCAAGCGAATGCATTAAATAAGTGTCAACGAGGCCACAAGAATGAGAACGACTCTGCTCATCCGCGATTTTACGACAAGTTTCGGAGGGGAATGAATATGAATTTGGTAGTTTTTACTGATTTGAGACAACTTTGGAATCATCGATACTAGGCTCATGTTATTGTCGTTTTACTTAATATTATATACGGCGGCTGTTTTAAGAGTGCTATAGTTGAATGCCGGTTCTGGCTGTATTTCCTAAATAATTGTTCGAGTAGAAAAAGAATGTTTCGAACTTGTTCAGAGGATGCTCTCTTGTAAAATAAGAGGGGCCACATTATTGAAGATCCCTTTGAGTAGTATGCTCTGATTTGAATACTCCTTTGTTATCATCGATACTAGGCTCTGTTATTGCCGTTCCACTTCCATATGTATATATGCTCTGTTTTAATGTTAGTTGAATGCCTATTTCTGGCTGTATTCTGCTATAATTTTCTAAATACTTTATGTATTCCGTCCCAAGGTCTTAATGATGTCTTTCTGTACTCTAATAAGAATAATTTGCGTCCCCAGAGTAATATGCTCTGTTTTTATACTCTTTTTTTAGCAATATGTTTAGTTCCACCATTGTTCTGTTATTTCATGTGTGCTCCTATTTCTCGTATTACTTAGGGTTAATAATTATGTAAACTAAGAGAAAATGTTAAATTTTCTGACACTCTAACGGATAATAATTCGCGTCGCCCTGTGATAATATGCTCTGTTTGACAATACTCTTTTTTAGTTATATTTTTATATTCCGTCATTGTTCTGTTCTTTCATGTGAAATGGTTCAACATTCAGGGTTTCCGTTGTGAAAGCGAAAGGAAAAAGTTAAATTGGACACGACAGTCTAAGAAGCGAGTATCGCGCGCACTGCACCAAAAATTGACGGTTTATCTGGTTATCTTTTTATATTGCCTCAATGATAAGAGTTTTCATTGATGAAAAACCACATTAATGACAAATTGAATGTTATATTTGATGATTTCATGAATTTATGTTATAATGCTAACATACTGGTTCATATGACAATTAGCTGCTACAAGTGGGATTCAATGATGTGTGCTTGGACTCTAGCAAGCCTATACAGGTGCCTAGAGATGTCGCTTAAAATGTATGATTTTCTTGGTTTCTTGGGAATCATGTTGAAATGATTATAGCATGATTTGAGGGTGCTTGAGCACTCACAATAGTGATTATAGTGTAGGTACAGGTAGGTTCACCATGTTATAGGTGCTCATTGGGAGTAGGTATGACAACTTGGAGGTGTGATAAGTGTATTGGAGCCATTTGAGATTATCATGGAAGCATGAAATAAGGTATATAATGGCATATGAGGTATGTTTTATTCATTTTTAGAGGTTATATGTTCAGTTATCACATTATTTCAGTTGACCCTAGTTGTTACTATGAGGATCTAACATGCAATTATAGGTAAGTCTTAGTGACTAGAGAGATTGAGATATGGAATTGACATTATGATGATTGGATATGTTAGAGGGATGATTCATAGTTCTCTCAGAAAATTTTAGGTTCCCATGATGTGTATTTTTTGCAAGATATGACGTTGATTTTGTGAGACAGGGTCAAAATCAGTGAAAATTCCAGCTCGAAGTGCAACTTCAGATGCTCATTGTAAATGGTGTGATTTGCATGGGACCTTGTGGATTTCAGGGATTATTATAAGGTGAGTTTATAAATTTTCAAAAAAATAATGAGTTCATTTGATCGTCACATTTTTATGAACGAATGTTAAGAAGGTAAAGAGGTCTAAAACCCTAGTTAAAACCTAGCTAGGAGAAACTTGTAGAGAATGAAGTCTAGTGACCCAATTTTTATTGTTTCATAAAAAATTATTATTGGATATGTTGTATAGGACTCTCATGATTTCCATAAATGTATGGTTTGAGGTCATGGTGATATGTGGGCCCCACCTAAAAATAACAGTTTCTGAAGAATAAGGTTTTAAGACAAGATGGTCCAAAGGAGTAGCATGAAAAATTGATGTTGCATGATTATTGGAGTTTTTATTGATTTCCATGGATGTTTCAGAGCATGTTCATGCAGTTTCATGGTGTTTTGAGGTCCAAACAGGTTGACTGGTCAAAGGGCAGTTTTGGGATCTCAAATAGCAGGGTTTAGTAAAATGGTCATAACTTGAGCTATAGGTGGATTTTGAGATGATTAAAGTTGTGTTGGAAATTATATTAAGATATATTTACATTTATATATGGATTTGCCTCATGATGAGGTAATTTGACATGGTTTCTAGGTCATTATTTGAGAAAGAATATTTTTGGCAGTTCAAGACAACATCTGTTCAACACAAGTTTGATGTTGTTTGAAGCATGAGATGGATTGGGTGATTATTACTATCACCTATAATATGAATTTGGAATCCAATGAATACGTTTTTAGGTCTTTAATTTATGTGTAAATTATTTTATGAGCTAACCTTTGGAAACATATTTTTTGGCAGGTTGATCTGGTGAAGGCAAATGTTGTTGTGGTTTGAAGTGAAGGATGTTTCATGACTTATAACATTTTTCTAAGTGTTCTAAAGGCTCTGCCAATTATTTTGAGTTGTCACATGACATGTTTTGGTTTAGTATAAGTTATTTGGTGGCATTATGAAGTTTCCAGGGTGTTGAATGGTGCAGGAAACAACTTGTTTTGAGATTTGTAAAGGGAACTAGGCCCAGTAAATGAAATAATTTGATTGGTTGATATTAATTGCGACCATGTATGAATTTTTAATGATATTTTATTCATATTTAAGGGTTTATGGGTCATGAAAAATTATGGTACTAATGTTAGGGCATTTTTAAGAATGTGCCCATGGGGTTTTGAGCCATTTTTGGCACATGTAATGAGGTTTTTAGCTAGGCCGACCTAATTGGGTCACTTTGTGACTGTTATATTTAAAATTTTAAATGTTTCCTTGATGTATGGGTTGAACCAAATGGAGGGAAAATATTTTTCCTAAGTTTGAAAGGTGGAGAAGCATATAAAAGCATGTTTTTGGTGCTTTTTGAAACTAGTTGAGTGTGTGCAAGGTATGCGACCTAGGAGTTGGTGATTTTGAGTGAATTTTATAGGTGTATGTGTGTAATGAAGCATTGAGAATCATATCAGTTGGTAGGGTGTTTGGATAGAGTTTATTAATATCATCATTCATGTGTGCAATGTTTTGAAGCATTGAGAAGTGATGTCAAGAAAGAGATAGATGCAAGTTGAAGACCTAGGGTTTGAGAAAGGGTTTGAAAGAGTTTGGAGCTAAATATTTGGATCAATATCAGCTATGGTATCAAAATATTTTTAGTGGTCATACTTCATCAAAATATTGTGTGATGAGTCATATTCATGCAAGTATCTTGTTGTGTGTAATATCAGCAAGGGTTTAGGGGTTGGTGCTTCCTTGTGGGGTTGGTGTCTCACTAAAGAAATATCTTGTGATGTGTAATATTCACTTGATTATTTGTTGTGTGTAATATCAGAAAAAAAAAATTAGTTGGTTTTCTTCCCCTTGAGGGTTTCCCACTTACATCTTGTGTTATGGTGTTGCTTATCTTGCTCTTGGTTTATTGGATGAATGTTGTATGTTATTGTGCACACATTAATGAATAGTTAAATGGTTAATAGGTTTTGAGTGATCTAAAATTAAATTTGAAGGATTGATTCAGCCCCCCCCCTCTCATTCCATTGCTTGCTTAACAATTGGTATCAAATCTAGTTCTTTTGGAGAAGTTTGACAACTTGAAAGGAGATCTTGAAGCACAAAATGGAAAGTGTTAGAGTTACAGGAAAGACACCAATGTTTGATGGAACAAACTATGCATTTTTGGAGTGTAAGGATGAGGACCTACATTATGTCACAAGGATTTTATGTTTGGAAGACTGTGGTAGATGGTTATACTCCTCCTGCCACTCCTATTACCGATAAATAAGACAAGGATGCATATGAACACAATTCTAAGGCCTTTAATGCTATCATTCAGGGTCTTGGAGAATCTGAGTTGGGAAAGGTAATGTACTGCAAATCAGCAAAGGAAGCATGGGAGAAATTGCAAGTCCTATATGAAGGTGACTCAAAGGTAATAATTGTTAAACTTCAAACCTTTAGAAATCAGTTTGAATCTCTTAAGATGAATGATGAAGAGTCCATTGTTGCATATCTACTTAGGGTTGACAAAATTTTCAATATCATGAAAGGATTAGGAGAAGAAGTAAAAGAATAAGTGGTTGTTCAAAAGGTTCTAAGGTCACTAACTCCAAAATTTGATTCCAAAGTATTTTTTATAGAAGAAGTAATGGATTTGACTACTTTGAAGATGGATGATTTGTATGGTACTTTGACTGCTTATGAGATGAGAATAGGTGATCCCAAACCAGCCAAGAAAGAGGTTGCATTCAAATATGAAATGAAGAATAAATTCCAGAAGGTGAAGGATGATGAAGCCACTCTTGAGATTGAAGATGAAGAGCTCTTTGCTATGATGGCTAGAAGATTGAAACTTGGATCTAGTAGGTACAAAGGTAAGCTTCCTTACAAATGTTTCAAATGTGGTAAGATAGGACATTTTGTTGTTAATTTTCCTCATAGGAATAAGAAGGAATATCATGATGAACATGAGCATGATAGTGATCATGACAACAAATACAAAAATTATGATAAGAGAAAGAAAATATTTAAGAATTTTGATTACAAAAAGGATAAAAAGAGTTTTTATACAAATGAAAATGATGAACTATCTGATGCTAGTAGTGGAGTTTCAGATTTTGAATCTGAATCAGATTGTGAGAACATTGGAAATGAGGCCTTATTCATGACTAAAGAAGCCATGAGGTCTTCTAATGATGAATCTTCTTTGTTAGGAGATTTTATTTTAGGTTATTGCAGCTATTCTAATGAAGATGATGAGGAAGATAAAGATGATTTTAAAGGCATTCAAAAGAATTTAACACATGCTGAGAAAAAAATCAAAAGCTGAGTTTGCAGATCAAGGAATATGGGAATCACTTTCATGAGCTAGAAGAATTGTATGTGTTTGAATCTTCTAAGAAAAGTGAGTCAATCAAATTTCTAGAAGAAAAGGTAAAGTATCTTGTTTCAAATTTGCAAGATAAAGAGAGTTTGTGTTCAAAATATGAAGAGGATATAGAGTTTCTAAGGGCTGAGCTACTAGAGGCTAGCAAGAAGACTATGTCCTTTCAAAAGTTTGAGAAAAGTGCAAAAGACCTAGATGACCTACTTGGAAAACAAAGAGAAAAAAATGATAGGATTGGTCGAGGATTCAAAGAGGAGTCTAAAGGAAAGGAAGTGAAGCAAGAAGACATTGGTTCAAGAAAAGAATCAAGGTGAACCTATCACCAAGGAGGAGAAGAAAGTGATACTTGTGAAGAAAAATGTGAAACCAAGGCCTATTAGGCAGCCTAATGCCTCAAGGTATGAGATAAAATTTCAATAAATATTGTTATACTTGTAAATGCATTTGGTCATAGGGCTAAAGAGTGTAGAAGATATCCTCAATAGAGACATATTCCTTGGAAGGAAATAGAAGTGAGTTTTCCAAGAGTATAGTATGCTACAAGTTGCAATAAGAAAGGTCATGTTGCTAGATTTTTCTTGTAAATTCACCTAGACATGTTGATGGTTTCAAGAGGAAGAATTCAATAGTATGTTACAGTTGTAATGAGTTGGTCATGTTGCAAGGAATTTTTATCAAGGCTTTTCAAGTCAAAATCAGAATTTCTCAAGGTCCTAGAGTGCAAGCTATGGACTTTCAAAGGCCTAGAATGCATGATAATGGTCCTAGAAGGACTTGGGAACCTAAGAAGAGATAATGTCTCATCAAAGTGAAGATGTTGGAAGGAAGAAGTGTTTCTCATAGATCAAATCAGAGAAGAGAAGAAGATGAAGGATTTTTGCAGGTGCCCAAGAAGGCTTGGGACCTCTTCAAGACCTTCTTTTAGGTCTCCATGGAACCTATGTACCTTCACTATGCTTCTTGAAGGTATATCATTGCATATGAAGCATCTAGGTTAGGGGGAGTTGTTTATGTCATTGTGTGTCTCCTCCACAACGTCGAGGTATATGTGTATATGCTCCTCATAGTATTTTTTGGTTCATTTGATGGTTCTTGTGTAAAATCTTGTCAATTAGTCTTGCATCTCTGAGTTGCACTTGTTAAGTGCATATGTTTATGCATGAGTTCTCAAGGTTTGAAATTCATCTATGGTGGTCATGAATGGTTTGTGTCATCTTGACATGTTTTCTATGTGATGTCTTAATGGCCTTTTAGAGGTCATTCATCATTGCTCATGGTATTTGTGTCTAAATTTTGAGCTCTTGTTGTATCATTGATGTCTATGTTCACATTGTCTTGTCTGAGTCATTAGATGTTGTATGTGATGTTTGTTCATGGAGCTCTATAAGTGGTCTTGATCAGGTGTACAAAAGGTTTCCATCATGTGTGTGAAGTCACAATTGTATCAATGCATTGAAAAATGTTGTCTAACATTCATAATGTGTATGTAGTCAGTCCTTAATGGTGTCTGTGTGTTTAATGTCTAGGACTGTGAAATGTTTTGAGTGTATTACTCTAATGTGTTCCTCATGGGATTCTAGATCATCTAACAACATCTGGATGTATCTTAATGAAGATGATAAGGTGATCAAGTTCCAACTTGATCAGTACTTATGGAAAATGGATAGACTGTGACCTAAAGTTTCTCAAAATCAAGGTTTCTATCAAAAAAAATGGAGTGCTACAGGTATGTGAATGGTGATTTCATGATCAAAATCATTGAAGAGGTGTTCATAATGTTTGAATATGTTTTTCAAGTTTGATAATTGCATATTTTAAGAAGTAAAAGATAAATTATGTAAAAAATGAATACTTCTCTGTCCTTGACTGGGTTTACACAGTGACATAAGTGGTATGCATGGAAACTCAGGTTTGAAGGCTCAAATGATAGTATTTTGGTTTAAAATTTTGTACTTATTATCTATACATGTGGGGCTAGAGGATGTAAAAGTTTGGAGCTCAAGTATGTATATTTTTCAATTATGCATGACAGAGTTGAAGTGTTTGTTCTTGGTGCACATTGAAGAGGGTTTGGATCTAAAACCCTATCTTTAGATGGATTTTCAAGGATCTTGAAGTTAATTAATAAAATGTTTTATCATACAAAGGAATGTTAAAAGATTATTTAATCATATTATAAGTGTGATATTTCAGTTGTGATTGAAGACTTTGGTGGTGTTTCACTCATGATTCATGTGTTTAAAACATGCAGACTATTGTACAAAGGCAGAGATAACTATGGTTTCTCAAGGTATGATGTGATGTTTCTTCATCTATATGTTGTTTACATATTTTATGTTCCCTTGAATTGTTTCAAGTTTTGGAGAGAATTGATCTTATTGGAGAAAAGTTTATATGATGCTAGTGGGATCTTACTTACTTATGAGAAGAAATGAAGACCTACATGTGCTATAGAAGTGTCAAAGGAGGCAGAGTTGGATGATGGTTTCAGAGGTATGAAATGTTTCCAAGGATTATTCTCATTTGAAGAAAGGTATGACTCTCATTCATCCATTTGTTTTTCATAAATGAGGTCCAAGTTGCTTAGTTAAGGTTGAAAACTTGTTCTTGCTTCAAAATTTCCCTACAAGCTTATCAAGTTTTGAAAACTTGTTTTTTATAATGGCATGATATAGAGGCCTGAGAATGCTTTTAGTCCTTGATGTTTTTGATGTTCAATGTATTGAAATAATGATGGTTTTTAGTAAAATGTTTTTATTTCATGGTTGAGACATGTTACCATGGAAAGGTATTGCTTCATGATGAAATGATCATATTTTACTATGGTTAAATTATATTGTCTTTAATGAATCTTAAAAGAAGATTGTGACTCAGCTACAGTACTTAGATCAATAGTGGTTGAATGTAATAAAGTTGTATTTTTCTTCTAATGTCAGGGGGAGATTGGTTAGGCTCTATAATGCTAAGATATGTTTAAGTGTTTAAGTATTAAGTCATTATGATTATTTCTCTCCATGGATTGGTGTTGGGATCTAGTAATATGTTGTATGTTTGCCTCAGCTCTAATCAGTGTTGAAATGTTGTTTACAAGAAAATAATGTTGCTCAAGGTGTGTGTTTGGTTCTTAAGATGATCTAAGAATAGGGGGGAGTTGTTGAATTTTCCTTTAATCCAAGAAGTTGAAATGATTGATCTAGAAGACCATTCTAAGGTATGAAAGTATGGTGATTTCTCTTTTGTTCATGCTTGTAATGGTATGTAGTTGCTTATCTCAGTCAAATATGACTGTAGAAGACTGAAAAATTTGCTTTAGGACCTTGTTAAAAGTTGTCAAAGATGATTTCAAGGCATGATAGAACAAGGCTAGATGACTCAAATTTGTGCTCTTGAGCTAATATTGGAGGTATTAAGCCAGGGGGAGTACTATTTTTTTGGATCATGGTAAGCTTGGTTGACCTGTGATGGATGTTGAAATTGGTCTATTTTTGCACTAAAAGTCTGTTTAGGGCTCATAGTATTCTTTATGGTATGAAGAAAAGAATATGCCTTGTTTGCATGTTTTAGGCCTAGAAATGATGGAATTTTCAAGAAATTATGGAGTAATGAGTTTGTATGCTTATACATGACATTTTTGGCATGTTTTAAGATGTAATGCCTCAGATATGCTACTGCTACAGTGTTCCATGTAAGAAGCTCAAAACAGGGTTAAAGGAGAAATTGACAATGTTTTTGCATGCCTAGAAGGTTGGAAAATGATGTTTTTAGCTCCTAAAAAGGTGATATTTGCTTTTTTCATGCTTTTTGATGATTTCAGATGTTGGAAGTGCTTATTTCCAGGGGGAGCATGGTGTTTGCATGCCTAAAATGAAGGCAAAAATCAGATTTTTGTGGAAAAATCAAGAGAAAGAGTCAAATTGAGACCTTTGGTTGATGTTTCTAACCAAAGCATGAGGTATGAAGCTGAAGAAGGTGAATAAGGTGAGTTACAGGTATGCCTTTGTCATTAATGTAAAAAGGGGGAGAAGTTCAGGGTGTTTTCCATCAATGACAAAGGGGGAGATTATTGGCATGGTGTCCTAATAGGTGTTTTCATTGATGAAAAACCACATTAATGAAAAAGTTAATGTTGTAGGATGATTTCATGATATTTTTTATGGTGCTAACATACTGGTTCAGATGTATATCAGCTGCTACAGTGGGATTCAGTGAGGTGTGCTTGCTCTAGCAAGCCTATACAGGTGCCTAGGAGGTGTAGCTTGATAGTGTGAGATTCTTGGATTCTTGGGAAGCATGTTGACATGATTTATAGCATGTTTTGAGGGTGCTTGAGCACTCACAATAGTGGCATAGTGCAGGTACAAGTGGTTCACTATGTTACAGGTGCTCATTGGGAGTAGGTATGTTTGCTTGGAGGTGTGACAGTGTGGATTGGAGCCATATGAGCTCATGGAAGCATGAAATCAGGTGTATCATGGAATATGAGGTATGTTTGGGTCATTTTTAGAGGTTTCATGTTTAGTTATTGCATTATTTCAGTTGACCCTAGCTTATACTATGAGGATCTAACATGCAAGCATAGGTAAGTCTTAGTGACTGGAGATATTGAGATATGGAATTAAAATTATGATAATCGGAGATGTTATAGGGATGATTCATAGATTATCTCAGAAAAATTTTAGGTGCCCATGATGTGTATTTTGTCAGATATGACTGATTTTGTGAGACAGGGTCAAAATCAAGTGAATTTCCAGCTCGAAGTTGAACTTCAGATGCTCGTTGTGAACAATGTGATTTGCATGGGACCTTTTGGATTTCAAGTAATATTATATGGTGAGTTTATAAGGTTTCAAAAAAATAATGAGGTCATTTTATTTTCAGGTTTTTATGAATGAATGTTAAGAAGGTAAAGAGGTCTAAAACCCTAGTTAAACCCTAGCTAGGAGCAGTTTGCAGAAAATGAAGTATTGTGACCCAATTTTGATTGATTCATAAAAATTGATGATTTTATGTTGTAGAGGAATCTTATATTTCCATAAATGTATGGTTGAGGTCATGGTGATGAGTGGGCCCCACCTAAAAATAATAGTTTCTGAAGAAGAAGGTTTTAGGACAAGATGGTCCAAAGGAGTAGCATGAAAAATTGATGGTGCATGATGATTGGGAGTTTTTATTGATTTCCATGGAATTTTTAGGAAATTTCCATGCATTTTCATGGTGTTTTGAGGTCCAAACAGGTTGACTGGTCAAAGGGCAGTTTTGGGGTCTCAAATAGCAGGGTCCAGTAAAATGAGCATAACTTGAGCTACATGTGGATTTTTGAGATGATTAAAGTTGTGTTGGAAATTATATTCATATATATTTACAATTATATATTTATTTCCTCATGATGAGGTCATTTTATAGGGTTTCTATGTCATTCTTTGAGAAATAATATTTTTGGCAGTTCAAGACAACATGTGTTTTGATTGAAGTTTTGAAGTTATTTCAAGAATGCTATGGATTGGGTAATGCTTCATATCAACTGGAATGTGAAGAGGGATGAATTTTGAATACAATGAATAATTTTTAGGTATTTAATGTATGTATAAATTATTTTATGAGCTAACCTTTGGAAACAATGTTTTTGGCAGGTTGATCTGGTGAAGGAAAATGTTGTTGTGGTTTGAAGTGAAGGATGTTTCATGACTTATAAATTTCTTAGAAGTGTTCTAAAATTTTAAAATTTCCATTTATTTTTAGTGGTCACATGCATTTTTTTTTGAGTATAAGTGATTTGGTGGATTATGAAGTTTCCAGGGTGTTGAAGGGTGTAGAAACAAAGTGTTTTGAGATTTGTAAAGGGAACTAGGCCCAGTAAATGAAATAATTTGATTGGTTAATATTAATTGTGACCATGTATGAATTTTTTATGATATTTTAATCATATGTAAGGGGTTTTTGGTCATGAAAAATTATGGTACTAATGTTAGGGCATTTTTAAGAATGTGCCCATGGGGTTTTGAGCCATTTTTGGCATATGTAATGGTTTTTAGCTAGGCCGACCTAATTGGGTAACTTGTGACTATTATATTTAAATTTTAAATTTTTCCTTGATGTATGGGTTGAACCAAAGGAGGGAAAAGGTGTTGGCCTAAGTTTGAAATGGAGAAGCATAAAAAGCATGTTTTTGGGTGCTTTTTGAACTAGTTATAAGTGTGTGCAAGGTATGAGTGACCTAGGTGAGTGAATTTTTAGGTGTTGAGCATGAATTTGAATTTTGCAGATAATGGGTGTTTGATAGGTTGAGGAATATCATAAAGCATGTGTGCAATATTTTGAAGCATTGAGAAATGAAGAAAGAGTTAGATTGTGCAAGTTGAAGACCTAGGGTTTGAGTAAGGGTTTGGAAGAAATTATGAGCTAGAATGACCTATCCATAGAAAAAAATTCAGATATTCATGTTTAAGTGGCTTAGTTGGTTCTTATCCATCTTAATTAGGTTAGTATCCTCCTTTTGGAAGTGGGTGTTTAACTAAATTATAAGGATTGGTTATCCTTCCCTAGGGTCATTGTGCTCTACTAACACTAGGGGTTGGTGCTCATTGAAAGTTGGTGCTTTGCTAAATATCTTTTCTAGAGCCTAATGAGAATATAAGTCAATACTTCTAGTGGATTTTCTCATTCCACATGAGGGTTTCCCAATATATATGGTACATATGTGTCTTAATTTGTTACATCATGTTGTTTTGAATGCTTAATACACAACTATATGTGCACATATGGTTATGGATGTTAAATGAATGATGTATGGAAAAATTAAATGGTGAATGTATGGTTTGGATAAATGACTCCAAAATTTACATTTTAGCATTACTTATTCATCCCCACTATCATTCATTTTTCTTGATAACACACTTTGCAACATAGGCCCAATGGTTATGGAAAATGTGGCTTATTTTATACCTTTTGTTTTGCCATTTTATAAAAAACTATCAGATATGTAAAATGTCGACACGATCATATTAGAAAATAATATTTTGATTTTACATTGAAATTAATCCCTTTACTATCATTAGATAACCATATATGATAATTAATTATTATATTCCAACTATTTCTATTATTATTTAAAAATCTCCAACAATTTACTCTTAGTCATTTATCACATCATTGATATTTCAAAATGTGTAAATATTTCTATATCATCTTACTATTTTATAGGAATATTAAAATTACTTACCACCTACTTTCAACCTTGATCTATGCCTACTCTATACCTAGCCTCTCCATCTAGATCCACTAAACATAGAATAATAACACCTGAATCCCAAGATCTCAACAATCTATAAGTCTGACTAGAATCTTCTATTTCTAGAATACTCTAATTTATTTGATCTTTACGACCTTCTAATATTCAAATATGTGCCTTATTCCATTGAATTATTTAATTCAATAGCCCATTCTCATCTTTATTTCAAACCCTATAATTTTCATAATTCTAGCGAATTCTTCACTCTCATGTATTTTGCACCATTGTCCATATCCAACATGGAAAGTATCAACCCTGCATTTATCCTTCCTCTAAATATAAATAGTGGTGCTACCCTCCATGCACACCAATTGGAATAATTGCATGTATATGATGTCAAAATCTCCAATCACACTAGCATTCACTAAGCATTCTATCAAATAAAAAGTACTCATTTTGAGAAGGGGAAGTGCTACCAAATTAAATCCACGATCTGAAGTAAAGACAATCATCCATTTAAACACATCCAAGCTATCAAAGAAAGAGGATTTCCACCCATAGGTAAGTGTCGTTGTATGATCTTCTCCCTCTTTCTATCTATCTCAATATGAGGTAAGTAGATAGTTGTGTTAGTTTAGGATTTGAATTATTTTATTTCCTAGTTTGCAAGTTGCACACTAACACTATGTTTTGCTTACATTTTAGCACCCACCATGGGGCTTACCCCCATTTTAAACTTGGATTTTTTAGTAGCATTCCACATTAAAAGCAATATTTTCAAATTTGAAATCTTTTTGATATGATATTTGAGGTGAAATTTCAAATCTATTCATGGATGTCATCTCTTTTCAACGCATTTGACCTACTTTCAGCTGTTTATGCACAAAATACATTATTTTTAAGACCTAAAATATCAGTTTTAAACAAATTACCAACTTCTTTGGATGCATGGATTTAATTTAGCATATTTGTATAACTTTTGGCGTTTTTGTATTTGAATTAGAAATTTTGTGTCATTATTAGTGCTTTTGTGCTTGCTTACCTCAATCTGTGCAAGCTTGTCACATTTGTTCACACAATATCATCTTTTTGTTTATAGTTCAGAAATTTTGTATCTGTAGTAGTACTTTTGTGGCTGCTAATCTTTGACTATGCATGTTTGGCACATTTATTCATATTGTGGCGTATTTGATCCTATATTAGCACATTTGTTCATACTTGAGTGCATTTGTTAGTAGATTAATGCCTATGTTTCCATGACTTTTCTTTGTGCATTTTTAGAGCGTTTGTGTACAAACTTGGTTAGCAATGTTTATTTATATTTCAACATATTTGTCACTAGTGTAGCGCTTCTGTTCTTTGGTTTTGTATCATGCAAGTTCCATGCATTTGTCTTAAACATATGACACATCTATCTTAGAACCAACCTTTTGTTTATAACATCAGTGCTTACATTTAGATTTTGAAAGTTATATTCTAATAATATTCTCTATTTCACTTTTGGCTATATTTTTTTAGAATTTAGCACATTTTCACTATTTCAACGCTTTTGTCTAAAGTTCAGCTACTTTTTACC
Organism: Taxus chinensis; assembly: GCA_019776745.2. Classification (NCBI taxonomy): domain Eukaryota; kingdom Viridiplantae; phylum Streptophyta; class Pinopsida; order Cupressales; family Taxaceae; genus Taxus; species Taxus chinensis. Next base: position 144,920,094 of record CM034157.1, read on the forward strand.
TCTTGAATGCTATTTTGTTCTGATAACATATTTGTATTAGTACTAAAATCTAATCATATCTTCTGGTGTTTAAGTGGTGTTTTCCTTCTTCTTGACATTCAGGATTCACCTTGCAGGATATATTACAAAAATAAGGGGATCAGGCCAAACTTTGTCAAATTTAATATTTGATTAGTATTTTCCTAACACTTTTGGTTGCAGGGTGTTAGAGTAGGTATTTACCTTAGCTCATGTTCATCTAGGTACATTATTGTATTTATCCTCACCCACTTATGTGTGTGGATATTTCTCTTTATTTATTTAGATATTAGGAAATATTATCTAGTTGTTAGGTATAGTTCTTTCCTTGACCTATGGTATTGACTAGTTCTTTCCTAGATCTATGGTATTGACTAGATCCTTGATGTCTAGTTCTCTCATAAATCTATGGACTTGACTAGTTCTTTGATGACTAGTTCTTTCCATGATTTATGGCTTGATCTACGACCTTGACTGGTTCTTAGATTGTTATTCCTTGCCTATATAAGCAAGGCCCATTCTCATTGTATTTCATTGAGTTCCATAATAATATATGATATTGCTGCTCATTTATTTGCAAAGGTTTTATGTAAAGTTATTCTGGTGAATTACTTTCATCTTATTGATCATGGTGTTTGATTAGCATCTGTGTTCTTGGCTTGGTACGATCTGGTTATCGTTCCAAAGATAAGTTCCTTCTTCATAATATGATTCTCTTATCACATGTGCAACACTAAGGGGTGAATATTACGAATATCTAGTTAGTGTTCACATGTTAATATATTTGTACACAGTGTAATGAGTTGTAATAATAACTCATATAATTATTGTGTTGCTAGTTGGTTAAATGGCCATGTTCGGGTCAAAAACTTCTCCTTCACCATTACCCCCATGCTTATTGCCAAAGTTATGCATTTAGCTCAGGAAGGAAGATGTATATACAAACCAAAGTTGGACTACAGCCTGGAGATCATCTGCTTTATGCAAGGTAATGGTGTGCTTGTCTCTCTCAATAATGGTTATGCTCGGGGAAATTTTCCCCCTCATTTTGAAGAAATAGCTCAGTTTATTATGGCCTACATTACCTTGGAAGGGTGATACAAATTGATATATGGATATCACTTCCTAATGTTGAACCATGTCTATAGTGCTAAGCCCTATAATTTCCCATTCTTCTTGTATACTTCCCTTTCCAAATCTATTTCCATAGTCAAGAAAGGTACCTTCACCTTACCACTACACCAAGGTCTCATCAAATCCTTTATCAGTTTGGGAACTCCCCTTTTGGGAGAAAATTAAAATTTTGGGGCTTCAGCTACCCTTAAGAATTCCTCTCTAGGAAATATTTATAAATGTTTGGAGCCCAAGGAGGGATGTTTTAGTGGGGATCTGACTGGTAAACCTGTGGCAAAAAGAACTAGATCCAACCTGGGTCAAGGTGGAGTCAAGAAACAAAATAGGGTGGAGGCACCAAATACGGTAGATGAGGTGGAAGTTATCTTAGACTCGAGTGAGAACCAAGAAGGAAACTCGGCCCATTCTGATTCCAGTAAGGATAAAGAAGTCATTGAAGGGGAAATTAGTGATGAGATGGAGAGTGAGAAAGCTCCAGAAACTTCTGAGGGAAAGTGTTCAAAGAACTCGAAGGAGGCCATTGAAAGCCTACATACACTTAAAACTGCTCAAAAGGAATTGTTTACCGCCCAGGACTCTGCAGTCAAATCACATGCCTTCATGTGGGAATTTGAGAATTGCAGGTTAGATACTGACATTAATAGACATAAGATTAGTATGGTGTCCATGGATGTGAGGGAACTAACAGAAAAAAGTGGAAAATTTATCTTCTATTGTTCTTAGTGAACATCTAAAAAATGCTAATGAAAGAAGTTTGGAGATGGAAAAGGAAATGTTGAAGATGAAAGAAATAATTCTCTAGATTCGTGATGTCCACATTCTCAATGTTAAAAGCACCATCCACCATCTCAAACTATTATAGAGATGATTCATTCTATGGAATTAGCAAAGGAAAAATAAAAAGAAGGAAAAGACCCTAAAGTGGAGATACCAGAGCCTAACTACAAGTATTGGAAATCTACTATCACCTCCCTTGTCCAAGAATGGAATGGTTGTATCAATACAGTGGGGGATCTGATAAAAGAATGATGAAGAAACATGGTTTTTTGGATAATGGTGTTTCTAATTTCTGTTGTTAGTTAATTGTTGTTTGTTGTTAGTTCATGTGTATCGCTGTTGTTAGTTATTTTACTTCTTAGTTTTCTGGGTGTTTCTCTTCGTTGTTTGGATCATGATGCTTCTGAATTCTAGTTGGGCTACAATGGTATATCCCTTGGCTACTTTGTAAATATTTGGTAATACTTTGTACGGGGTACGGTCCCCTCAACCCTTTTTTACCTCTAATAAAAAAAATAGTATGTGGGATATATTCTTAGGTAAGATACATTTTAGAGTTAGAAGTAACCACTTGTGATATTATTAAGAGTGGTCGAAGGAAATAAGTGTGAAAAATAAAAATTTTGTTATTGATGTATTTTATTAATATAAAAAACCATCAATTATAATGAAAAGTGTGGGTTCCAATGTATATATGCATTGTATAGACATAAGAAAAGATACAAATAGGTTCAAGGGTATAATAAACTCAACAACCCAACCACCAACTAAATAAATTATTTGGGAATGAATATATTGGTTAACAAGACAAAAAAAAATTAATAATTTAGTAATAAACCAAATAGGTAATTAATAAACTAATTACTATTAGCATTTTACCTATTACCTAGGTTTTTACCTAACATTCACCCACCCTTCTTCTACATGGTATTAAGTGATCAGGAGATAAATTCTCATAATTCCTAAAAAAAATCCAATACAAGTGAATTTATGAAGACATCCACATGTTTTTCTTGTGTCGTGAAAAACAGAAACTTAATGTTTTGTCGTAGAACATGCTCACATATAATATGTTCTTGTACCTTAATGTGCTTTGTCCTCTCAAAAACAATGAATTACAAACAAAGTGTTAGTACACATTCATTTTCAATATACAAAATGATAGATTTTTCCTCTTGTAAACCTATTCCTTCAAGTATGCAACATATCCATATCACTTTCTAGATAGTTGGATGAGCTTGCAATGTGATATTGAGATTTTTTAAAAGACCGAGAAACAAAGTTTTGTTTCTTACTCCCCCATAATATTTGACTAGATCCCAAAAGGAATACATACCTATAAGTGGGTTATTTTTCATAAATATTACCTAGAAATTATCTAAGTCTTAATATCCTATTAATAATAATTCATCATTCTTATAGTATTCTAGGAAAAATATATGGTTCCTCGTATGTACCTCAAAATCCAATTTTGTTACTTACTAATGACTTGTCTCTAGTTCCTGTAAAAACCAAGACAGATAGCTAATAACATAGTTGATAATCACCCTATTGTAGGTCAAGTTAATGATACTCCCAATCAACTATCGAAGATAGTTTCATTCACTTGTAGTGATGGATCTATACGAGACAACTTAGTTCTTGTCTTTGTAGGTGTGGCAATCAGATTGCAATCTATCATTCAAAATTTCTCAAGTATAGTATTGAAATATTACAAATGAGATAAAAAAAATCTCCTTTTACCATACTTCTAAGCCAAAATAATAATGCAATATCCCAATGTCATTGAAGTCAAATGATCGATTACTATCTTTTATGGTGTCATAAATCATATTCGTCGAACTAACAGTGATGAGTAGATCATTGACATAAAAAAATAGAAATATCCCCCTTTCTTTTATAGGTATATATTGGGGTCGTAAGGATTCCTTTAGAATCCATGATGAATCAAATGTTCATCTATCTTGATGTAGCAAGCCCGTAGATCCCATGTGAGACCATATAGATATTTCATGAATCTACACAACGTTTCTTCATTTCCAAGCCCTACATAACAAAACCCTCTAATTGAGTCATGTATACTTCTTATTACGAATATTCATTAAGAAATCAATTTTTACATCCATTTGATGGACTTTCTAACCAAAATGTGCTGCTAGAATAAACATTATTCTGATATTTTTAACCTTAGTGTGGGGGAAAATTATACTTATAGCCATTACCTTTTTTTAGCATATCCCTAAACTAACAACCTCTCCTTGTTATTTTAAATAGTTACATCTTGTTTGTACTTCATGTTGAAGATCCACATGCATCAAATATATTTATCCCTTTGTGGAAGGTCAATGGGATTCCATTTATTATTTTTCATCACAAATAGATATTCAACATCCATGAAATATTTCCAAGGTTTGGACTATAGGGCTTCCTAAAATGTAGAGTTCTCGATATATTCTAAAAATTTAATCATTAAGGAAAACATTGCCTCATCAAAATCCTTATTGTCAGTCCATATTTAGGGTATGGATGTGTCTGTGAGACTATATAATTTGAAATCTTGTATTAAAATTACTATACCATTTAGGAATACACTAAGATGTTATCATGGGTGGTGGTCTTATACAATCATTACCATCATCATTTTCTTCATTTGAGGAAAGGCCGTCATTTGTTTTCACAAGAGGAATTATTTGATCATCAAGAGAAATTGTGGAAGGATCCTGTACTTTTCTTATAAAAATTAACATTCCCATTTATTTAGATTCTTCTAATTTTAGGATCTATCAATATGTACCTAATAACTTCTTCACTATACCCTAAGAAGAAGAAATTTTTAGTTTTATTATCAATTATTGTTATCCTCTTCTGTGGAATATTTATATTCGATTTACCTCCAAAAACTTTGAAATGTGCAATAGAGGATTTCTCCTTGATAAATATTATTATGGTGCTACCCCATCAAGGTAAATATTGGGATATCTATTCGGAAGGTATACTGAAATTTTCACTTCTTCATTCCAATATGTCTTCATCAATCATACATCACACCATAACCATAATAGTACAATTTCTCCATTCAATAACCCCATTTTTGTGGCATGTGTGGAGGATTCATTTGTTCACAAATTCAATGAGTTTCTAAGGATTTCTCAAACTCAATTTTTTTGTATTTGAACCACGATCTAAGCAGAGTGTTCTGATATTATGACCAGACTTATTTTTACCAAAAAAAGTTAATGTATTGAAATCATAAAATTTTAATTGATAATATAGAGACAATATATCCCTATTTTTCATGAAAAATCATCAACACGACATAAAATATTGAGAACTAGTATGACTTAGTATTGTGGGTCTACAATGATCTATATATATCAAAACAAGCTTACCTAGATCCTGAAATGTAATTTTCTAGAATGGTTCTCTATGTTGTATTTCTACCAAACATTGTTGAAATTTGTAATGAGTCCTTTTTAAGATGTGGAAATACATTCACCATGTCATATTGGTGAAGTATGTCGAGATATCAAAAACTAACATGGACAAGCATTTTGGGGAAAATTTGGGTGGAGGTTGTTTCCTTTTCCATGAAATATTGATTTTATCTCTGCTCAAACAAATTTTCTTACCTTGTTTACAGTTAAAATCAATCTTGATGTGTATCCAACTGCAAGAGGTTGAAATTCCTCATATACACACACAAAGAGTTTGCAAATAAACCAGAATATTCAAAATAGATTTCTTCTCATTATGGAATCCACACTAATCTTTTACATCATTACAATCTTCATTTTATTTCACATTATCTCTAAAAACCCTACAATGCCAAAAAACCCTAAACTGCCAAAAATCACCTACTAGTAAAACACCTTGAATGGGCCCCAAATGTTTTTTTTCCAAATATGCCTTCGTAAATGAATGCTCATGCAAAATTTTGGCTTATTCTATAAAGCATAACAAAATTTATTAAAACTCTAAGTTCTAGACAAAAGCAAAAATACGTTCGGAGCCAATTTTTGACCACTAGATGAAAGAATTTGTCCCTAGTCACAACATATTACTAATCAATATCTATCACCATGGAAAATTTCAAGATGATCCAATGGTCGGATCAAAAGTTAAGGCCTTCAGAATTTATGCTCCCACATTATTCTCCCTTGGTTGTAAAGAACTCTGCTCCTATGAATTCAAGAGATGGAGTTCATCCAATTTTCCATTGTCAATGTTATTCAACTCCCACTTAAGAATCCAAGTATTGTACTCCTACTTGCAAACCTTCCCAGTTGCACAAAATATTTGTTGTAGCTCCCATGTATAGTAGTGACTTTCTTTTCGTCCAAGACACACATTACCCTTTCCTTTTTCTTCTTCGGCATCTGTTGCTCCCAGTTTATTTCTTCCTCCTCCAAAACAAATTTCTCATGACAGGAATGGGAACTTATATAAGTCATAAACATTAAAAACTAGTGAATATAAAATTTTTTTAGGTAGCTCCACCTTATAGGCATTATCACTCATTTTCTTTAGAATCCTACATGGCCCAATCTTCTTATACTTTAGTTTATTATATGTCCCTTTTGGAAACCTCTCCTTTCTAAGATGAAACAATACCATATCTCCTTCTTCAAGTACATTTACTCTCCTACTGGTATTTTCATCTGATTTATATTGTGTATTACTAACTTTCAGCTTTTCCCTCACTTCTTCCTGTAATTGTAGCATGTGTTCTACAAATGCTTCTGCATCATCACTAGTTTTATCTTTACCAGGTAGAAAAATAAGATCTAGGACTCCCTTAGGGTTCCTACCATATACAATCTTGAAAGGAGACCTCCCTATTGATCTTTTTAATAATTAGTTGTTATAAGAAAACTCGTCTTTTGGTAAATCCAAGTCCCATTGTTAGGCTTTTCTCCAACTATGCAACGTAGGATATTTCCCAAGATTATGTTCACTACTTTTGTTTTCCCATCAGTGTGGGAGTGATATGCATTAATTACTGAATTGTAGTTGTGTCCCCATTTTCCTCCACAGAGTCTTCCAAAATTGACTCCAAAACTTTAGGTCCTAATCTAAGGTGCTTGTTCTTGGGAATCTATGTAACCTAACCACTTGTGCAAAAAAAAATATGTAACTCTGAAAGCATCATTAGTTTTCTTACAAGCAAGGAAATTTTCCATATTAGAGAATATATCAACCACAATGAATATAAAATCATTCCCTCATTTTGTGTTAGGAATTCCTAACACGAACTCCATACTCAAATCAACCCATGGCCCTGTAGGGATAGGTAATGGCATATACAACATGGTATTCTGTGCATGACCCTTATCCATTTGGAACACTCTAAATATTGATACCATCCTACTTATTTCCCTCTTTACCTTTGGCCAATAATACTTTTCTACCACAAGAGTCGTTGTATTACTTATACTTAAGTGTCTAGCCAACCCCACCCCACTATGAAATTCTCTTATAATATTTTCTCTCATTGAACCAGAAGGGATCCACAATTGTTTTCCCCTTAATAAATAGCATTCCTACATCAAATAATTAGAGGAACCACTACCCAATGTAGGGTCTTTACATTGTCTCACAAAATTACCAAAATAAGGATCGCCTTCTTACAATTCCTTAACTTCTTTAAACCTTAATACTTCATTTTCTATTGTTATCAAAAGTACTACATGCCTAACTTGATTCTGCTTACCTGACTTATGCTTTAAGACAAAATTATATTCTTAAAAAAATGAAACCCACTTTACATGCCTACTATTTAGTTTCTTCTATGTGTTTACATACCTCAATGCTTCATGGTCGTTAAAGAGTGAAAATTCCTTAGCTAATAATTAATGCCTCTAATGCCTTAATGTGTACACAATAACATAAAATTCCACATCCTAAGTAGAATATTTCCTCCTAAATTCATTTATCTTTTCACTAAAGAATGCCACAATTCGTTCTTCTTGACTCAGTACAGCTCCAATCCTGACATGTGAGGCATCACAATCAACCTCAAAAACCTTGTTAAAATATGGCAATACCAAAATAGGTTCCTCTAACACTTTCTTCTTCAATAATTCAAAACTATATATTGCTACCTAGCTCCATACAAACTCCTTCCCCTTCATACACTCTATTATGGGTGCAGCAATACTACTGAAATTCTTGATGAATTTCCTATTAAAATTATCCAATCCATGAAAACTACGAACCTCTGTCACATTCCTTTGAATAGACCATTCCAAAATCACATTCACTTTTTCCCCATCCATCCTCACTTCATCCTCTGAGATGGAAAACCCAAAAAAAACTAGAATTTATTGAAGAAATCTACACTTCTTTAAGTTTTCATATATACTTTCTTTACATAAAAAATATAACATCAATTTCATATGTAACAAGTGTTCCTCCACTGTCTTACTAAATATCAAAATATACAACAAAAAACTTACCATTGTATTCTCATAGTGCTTTATGCATCAATCTCATTAATGTACCGGGTGCATTAAATAGCCCAAATGGCATCACCATCTACTCATACAATTCATCTATTGTTTTGAAAAAAAAAAATCATTCATCCCATTCATGGATTAGGATTAGTAGTACCCACTCCGTAGGTCAATATTTCTAAAATATCAAGCTCCTTCTAGCACATCCATCATATCATCCAATCTTGGAATTAGTTACCGATACTTAATTGTGATTTTATTTATGGCCCTACTATCCACACACATTCTCCAGTATCCATCCTTTTTGGGAGTCAATAGCATTGGAGTTGCACATGGACTCATGCTTTCTCTCACTAACCCTTTCTATATTAGATCTGTCACTTACATTTTCAACTCCTCACTCTGTGTCAGACTCATCTGATAGGCTTCCTGATTTGAAATGGATGATCTTAGGATCAAATCAATATGGTGTTGTATATCCTACTTTGGAGGTAACCCATCTAGTAACTCATCTGGTATGACATCCTTGTATTCTTTTAGTACCTTTTCTACCAAAGTGGATATATTAAATTCCTATATTTTCACCTTCTTTGACATCAGTTCATAACACCATCCAACTTCTTCCATTTCTGTAACAAAATCTTTTGTAGCCAATAAGTCGTCACTCTTCTCTTCTTCCTTGAAGGGTAACAATACCACATTTACACCATCCTTCCAAAAAGTATATTTATTTTTTCCTCCATCATGTGTAACCTTTTGATCGTATTTCCAAGGCCTCCCCAATAATATATGACATGCATCCATTAGGATAACATCACACCACACCTCATACTTGTATGTATTTCTAATCAAAAACTTTATAAGGAATATTTTATCTATGGTTACCTCATTCCCTTTCTTTAACAATGATATATGATAAGGATATGGGTGCTTCTCACATTTCAAACTGAGTTTATCAACCATCATAGTTGAGACAATATTTTAACAAATACCACCATCAATAATAATTTTACATATTATTCCTCCAAAGGTGCATCTTGTTCGAACTATATTTTTCCACAGCCAAGAATCAGCACCAGCACCATCTTGTTCTTTTTCCTTCCTTGGATAATCATCATCCTTATTATCATGAGGGTTTCACCCAAGTCTCTAGAAGCCTCCATTTCTTCTTCCTCTTCAACTTCAACTACATTTACTTGTGGTTGTTCTCCTTGACATCCATCCTGTGTATGATAGTGTAGAAACTTAAAAGATATATTCCCTTCTTCACCACATCAATAACATTTATAATTCCTTTAAGGGATATTCCAACCTCGTCCTCCGTTATAACATCTTCCCCTCTAAAACCCCCTAACTCTTTGGTAGTTACCACAACTTTGAACAGATTCTTCATGGCCTTCTACCTTAAAGGATTCATCTTTTGTAGAATCAAATCTACCTCTACCTCTCATTGGTGATGGCAATGCCCCTCTCTTCAAACCTCTTCTAAAATTATTCCTCTTTTTCTTTTCTTCTTCTTTTAATGTAATTTGATAATCATCATCAACACTATGGATTTGGAGCATACTCAATCCATCTTGTATGGTATAAATCAACCCATTTACATATCTTGTAGCCTTTTGTTCTTTAGAATCTCCTTTTTCCAAACGGATTGATAGCTTGTAAAATTCATTGGTATACTCTTCAATGTTGAGATCCTTCTTTCTTAGGTTTTGATACCTTATAAATAGTGTCTAAGCATAATCTACAGGAAGAAACTTTTCTTTCATCTTCTTCACCATTTTATTCAATTTTTGGATCTTTCCCTTTCCTTTCCTTTGTCTTTCATTTTGTAGGTGATCCCACTAGATCAATTCATGTCCAAACAACTTAGTGCATGAAAAATTAATCTTTTTATCCTATGAAAGGGTTTTCCACTCAAATAAATTTTCCATGTAATTCAGCCAATCAATCAACTCCTCTTATCGTAACCCTCCACCATACTGAGGAAAATTAATCTTGATGTCGTCATTCTTTCCATCTAAAGATTAGATAAATATATCCTCAAATGGTCTCTCATGCAAGGTGTCTTCATCTCTCTCAGTTTATTATTCATCTCTTTCATCATTTATTAATGGAGTTACTTTCTTCAGTATCACTATTTGGGTGTACATCCCCATTTTCATGTCTCCTTCTAAGGAAAGTAACTTCTCATGTGAGCTCAGCAACTTGTCTTTGTAGCTCTGGAATATGCCTATTCATTTGGACATAGCCTCCCATCCCACATCTATCCATACTTATATAAAAGAGAGGCAATAAATTACATAGAAAAATGTATTATATATCACCTTAATTGTTCTCACAATATCAAAATCTTGCTCTAATACCAATTGATGTGGATACAGTTGCAAGAGGTTGAAATACCTTCAAAAACACACAAACAAATTGCAAATAAACTAGAACCTTCAAAATAGAATTTTTCTCATTCCAGAATCCACACAAATCTTGTACATCATTACAATCTTCATTTTATTTCACATTAGCTCTAAAAACCCTAAAATGTCAAAAAATTGCCTATTAATAAAACACCTCGGATGGCCCCCAAATGTTACATGCCAAATATGACTTCATAAGTGAAATCTCACACCAACGTTTGGCTTATTCTATAAAGCCTAACAAATTTTATTAAAACTCTCAGTTCTAGACAAAAGTAAAAAAAAACATTCGGAGCCAATTTTAGACCACTATATGAAGGAATCCGAGCACAAAAATATACCAAAATGGCATAAACATTCTAGAGAAATTAATTATAGCATATTACTAATTAATATCTACCACCCTAGAAAATGTCAAGACGATTCAATGGTCAGATCAAAAGTTATGGACTTCACAAGTTATGCTCCTGCATCAAATCTTCAAATTATGATCCTAAAGTTGAATGATAAATAATAGATTACTTTTAAATCCAAGGACTTATAAAACGTTTGTTATTATACAATGATATGTACCAAGGGGTAATTAAATACTCCCAATACCTTGGACACTATAGGAGTTATCATCACCTAGCAAAACATGATTTTAGGTGGGTTTCTCATTCAAAGTGAAAAACCAATCCTTTATTATATGCCTTATTTATTGAATACTTATTGTACCATAATATATTGTTATCATATATCATATTGATGTCCTTAAGATACTATATCCCTATAGTACTATTATATTCATATGTTGTTTTAAAAAAATTATGTGTACAATTATTATTATGATATACATGAATTTTTAATGCCTTCTATCCAACAATTTTTAAGGGAGATCAATGAAAATATTATTTGTATGGTTTTAGGAGAGATGGGGAACTAAGTTATGGAGGAAAGTCCCTATTTCTACTTTCTAAATATGCTTTCATGAATATTGAGGGAGTTATGGTGGTGTCAACATGATTACCATGTTATGTGCTTAATAGAATGATTTTCACGAAGGTATCATTAGTTTTCCATAGGATTAGGTAGGAACTTTAAAAATAAAGATAAGAAGTATTATCCAACCATATCACTCACCTTGGAATATATTGATCTCAAGGCTTTTCATGTAGTGTATAGGATATTTCCCGTATATAATATTTTCATTTTTGAGGAAAATAAATGGAAATACAATAGGTTCCTAAAGGAAATGTCGTAAAAAATTAGACATATTTATCACCAAACATCAATATAACATATATTCATGTCAATGGTTCAAATCTAACCACTACCACTTGAATGAGAATGATAAATAGGTGATAAATAGATTCAAGATTGTATGATTATGGGAAGACTACACACTAGCTCCACCTATTAATTCATCAAATAATACTAAGGTAGATTTACATAAATGGATTGATCTCAAATTAAGAAATATGGTTTTTCAAGGACGCGTTAAGAATCTAAAATCTAATTGCTTATTCAATGGAAAATTCTCAATAAATAATGTCATTAATTCCAAGTATCGCACCTTATAATGTCCTGCCACAAATAGTTATGAGTGTTACTATATATTTGTCAAATATTTTTTCATTTATTTCAGTTTCATTAATTTTTAAAAGTGATGCCATTACTCTTTGTAATGAAGCTATGTTTTCAGCTATTACTTCTAGAACATAGAGTGTGGTACCACAAGTGTTTATAAATTTATAAAGTAGGGGAGAGACACCAATAGTTGAGCAAGGTCCAATTTTGGATAAAGTTTCTTAAATAAACAACACCCAATAGTTGTCATAAAAGTACCTAGTGATTAGTCATTTTTGACATGACAACACCCAATCACATCATGCCATGTAAGATTTTTCATTTTAAAATTGTTAATGTTCAACCATTATCACCAATGATCAAGTATGGGTCCCAATCAAAATGTAGTGTAACTCAAATTTACTATTTTAAATCAATTCAAAATATGTCTTTCCCTCCAATTCAACACTAAATATATAGATATAATTTAAAAATATCTTGAACTATGTGCTCATGAAAAGATCAACATCTCACATTATATTTAAACTACATTTGTGGGCCCCTAACTTTAGGTGCACCACTACTAGCTCCTCTCCCCTATCTCAAAACACCTCGACTTCATTATTCTTCACAATAATTTTTCCAAGTACCATTCCTCTTACTTATCAAAGTCTTATAGTTGTGAGTTTCAGGAATATTGCTATACATGCTATTACAACCACATTATAACCTATGAGTGTTCCCATACTTACATCTATTTCACCACTCATAAAAAAATATGAGTACCCCTTCATCTTTTACGACTATTGAAAATAGTTCTAAGGATTCTAAATACATTGCAAAGATAGGAATGGAGTGCCTACATTGTACATTTTTTATGCATGACTATAGAAATTTCCCTGTTGGACGTATCTTTGAGTATTAATGTTTAACATCCTCAATATTTATACATATGATATAAACCATTACTAGGAAATTAGGATACAATTTATAATTTTAAAAACCTATTATAATACTACAAACAATGTTCTCATCCACTCATGTTTCAATATCTACCCTAATTAATTTTAATTAGGTATATTAATTAATAATATACTAACAAAGCTATTAAACACACTCGGATTTGTATTTTAGATCATATAAGAGAATTATACAATATAGAAATCATAATAAAATTTAGATAACTGCAGTTGGAATTATAAGCGGGGTAGAAAGAGGGATTTAGTTATTTCAATAGACTATCACGATGTGCTCATGAGTTATCTGGTATAGGAACAATATGATAGCATTTGTAGCATATTTGATGAGATTGATAGATATATTTTTCGATATGATGATTGCTAGATGTATGTGACATTTTTTTGATGTGGTTTGGTATTATTTTATGATGTGCAGATTGTTATCATTTGGATTATGTTTATCGATTTTTGAGATTGTTAAGTAAGATTTGTGATAAAAAAATATAATGTAGATGTCATCAAGATACATGTAGGTTAATGGGGATGATGTATTATGGAATTTTTTCTCCAAATAGTGATGATAAATCACAATGGGTGGAACGTGCATAACCTCAACATAACATACCATAAACATATAAGGTAAGGAAACCTATTATTTATGAAATATGGAAGTGTGATCCTCATATATCCCATGAAAGATTCAATGAAAAGGTGGAAATGATAAAATACATAGGTATTGAGTGCAATTTATGGGTATTTGAAAAATGGTGGTGGAGAATAAAATTGAATTATGAGCTAGGAGTCACCCTATAGACCAAAAATTCATTTTTGTTACCCAGAGTGCAAACATCTATCTTTATCAAATGTTTTGTTGATGGTGGAAAAGAAATTGTATGATTCATATATGTGTAACTTTTGGTACAAACATTTATTCCATAAAAATCCATTTATATGTGAGTTATGGCGCCTCTTTTTGAGTAATAATTTTATCATGAGAAACATTATTTTATTTATGAGTGGAATAATTTTTAGTGAGTAATGCTTATTTCAAGATGATGTCATGGAGGACGTGAAGTATATGTTTCAGAATGACATGTCTCAAAAGAATTAATTCATTTTTCCTCATGTAGCTTAAGTTTCCAATCCAACACATAACAATCATTTTCAAGGTGTCCATTCATACAATGTAAATTACAAAAAAACATTCCCTTTGGTTGATCAAGCTGGTGAGGGGAATGATTATCATTACATGGTAATTGGATTAACTCCTTATCTACTAGTTTATATAGGATGTGATGTAGCCTATAGATAGATTTGTCAAAATATATCTCCTTACACATAGGCCTAAGAGGATCCTTTTTGTTACCATTTTTTTAGGCTCGGGATGAAAAAAAGCACTACCATAATGGAAAACCTTAACTTGATTATCCTTAGATGATGATTTTAGTTTCTCATCACAATCATGCATAATAGAAGAAATTACAGTGTTTTCATTTACATAGCTAGGTTGATGTGGAGGTGTAAGTTATTTCACAAGATAAATAACATGCATAAAAATCTAAGTAAATGAGTCACATGTATCGAAACATGATTTCTATTTGACATGACATATGAGACCTTGAAAAAAAAAATCATATCTAATTCAATGGGTTGATATGATAATAACTGTATGTTTTATTTGAAACATAAGAAATAGGAAGATACATGTTTATTATAATCTTTATTTAAGGATATTAAATGCTCATATGCATCTTTATGGATTTTATTGGAACTAAAATGGGCTAAAAAGAATCACCAAGTTCTACAAATGTTCATAGAAATCCACTAGGAAGACGAGTAAACCAATACATTGAATATCATGTGAGGCTCTTAGGGAAATATTTGCAAAGAAATACATCATTGTTATGTGAAGCCATAAATGCCTAAAATGCTTGAGATGTAGATAAATTTAAGGTACCATCAAACAATTGGAAATAATGCATGACAAAATTCATAGAGAACTAAGATTGGAAGATTTTACACAGAATAGGATTTCAATAAATAGTATTGACATCAATACTATCATAGTAATATTTTCTCCCTCAAATGAAGGTATGTACTTTGTGTTAAAAATATCCTACCAAATGCATAAGGAAGAATACCTCTTTAGGAGGTATGGCATAGACATATAGTGGATCATAAAAGGATTGTACCTTACCATTAATAACAGCCATAGGAATACTACTATGTTTAAAGGAAATATGGGGTGATTTATAATTTGAAACCACATTAGGTATAAATTAGGGTGTAATGGGTTTGTTCTCACAGTTAAAATCTAAAAAAACATTACTTTTATCAATAATAAAACCATCGACACTAACAAATGAAATTAATTTGTGTATCACATGCAACTAAAGGAGGATAAATATGATCATTTTGGTAGTAGAAATAGAAACAATGTCATCATTATGCACATCATCATTTAAGTGGTGGAGAAAAAGAAATAATATAATTGTGGAATTTTCTTCTAAGAAGAGAAGTATAAATTGATAAACCATAGTATGTGCAATAGGAATATAATCATTTATATTGAATTATTGCATAATGAATATTAGTATAGACATTAATTGTTCAAGTATTATCATTTATTTCACATTCAATGGGAATAATATAAACATGTGGAATAGAAATGTTGTTATCAATTTAATTATCTAAGCATTAAAGAGGAAGATATCAAAGAGTGAAAAAATGGGACACAATGATACTTAAAGTTGCATACTTCCACTCTCCATAGGAAAAAATTGTATAATTAGTTTGGTGTACAATATTCAATCTTGAACATTCGATATTATCATGCCCAAGAAGCTATAGAGCAATATAATTTTAGATGACTATTTTCTATACTTTTTTCTTGGTCCCATATCACTCATCGGCACATCCTCATAGTCTGTAGAGCCATAAAATTTCATTTTTCTACCTCAATTATACTTCCAATTATATGTATCTAAATGACATTACTAAAATCATGTACATGTGGAATAGAAATGTTGTTATCAATTTAATTATCTAAGCATTAAAGAGGAAGATATCAAAGAGTGAAAAAATGGGACACAATGATACTTAAAGTTGCATACTTCCACTCTCCATAGGAAAAAATTGTATAATTAGTTTGGTGTACAATATTCAATCTTGAACATTCGATATTATCATGCCCAAGAAGCTATAGAGCAATATAATTTTAGATGACTATTTTCTATACGTTTTTCTTGTCCCATATCAATCATTGGCACATCCTCGTAGTCTGTAGAGCCATAAAATTTCCTCTTTCTACCTCAATTATACTTCCAATTATATGTATCTAAATGACATTATTGTTATTTATATATTGTACAATTCTCTTATCTGATCTGTAATAAAAATATTTGTTTGTTTACACACTTAGTTTTTTGTAGCATAAATTCATATACCTAGTTTAAATTATTTAGGGTAGATGTATTTTTGTGAACCCACTTTTGATCGAACCCTTCAGCTAATTTAGGGTATTTCTTAACCTCTTTAATTGAGACTTGTAATTTTTATAACCCTAGGGTTGTGCTAGAATATGATCTTGATTATAATATTTCTTATTTTAATAATGGATTTCTATAGGTATTTGAAATACCATAAGGGTTACCATCCATCTAGTCCAATCCATACAAATTTTAATTTTACACAGTATCCTAATAATTCTAATCCTATTCCTTTTTTTTTTACTCTAGTAGATGGTTCCTACCACCTAGTTTACAAATAAGAGTTTTGGATATGTGGCCATGTCATACTCAGAGGTTACTATTAATACATCATCACTTATTTATTTTCTAGTATGGATAGATATTATTAAATTATGATCAATATGTGAATCATATGATGTGTCAAGATAATCCACCTCACGTTAGCACAACAAGTAGGGAAATCCTTACTAGTCATTCTATCATAGAAATGAAGACTATGGAAGATATCTTGGAACTTATATTCCATACTTTAACTACTAATGGTGAATCTGATCATATTCTTTAAGGTAATGTAGATGTTTCGGAAACATATGGTCAACAACTAATTTCCCTCCACCCATAGATCTTATTTACTCTAGTGATGATGAAATTGATTCTATCATGCATGAGAATTATATATCTATAATTTGTACATTGATTGATGATGTTCCTTATATTTTTTATAATGATTTATAATCCACTCATAGTGAATTCCCTAGTGATGACACACATGACTATTATTATCTCCATGCACGCGATATGAATGAGCACAATTCTATCTCTCTAACTTATCTTGAATTCAAAACTAATGACATTGATTGCCACACTTTCATTTATTTCACATGCTTCTGATTTGGTTCCTACTCTCCCTTTTGAATTTAAATTTAATGACATTGATTGTAAAAAATTTAGTTCACTTATACATTATTCTATTTGTGTTTGTATCGTTCCCATTGAATACGAAAGAAATGACAGTGTTTGCACTATCAATGTTTCTATGAATATTATTTAATGAAATGTTGATAAAAATGGTTATATTCCTATTGCACATACTATTATTTATCCAAGATATGTTTCTACCTCTCCTCTTCGGAAAAAATTCCATTGTATAGATCTTTTAAATTATCATTAGGGATATAATTTCCTTAGGATAAGATGATGTGACGAAGACACATAGTCATAAAGGCCACAAGTTAGTACCACTAGCATATTCCCCATTATTTACATTCATGTCACAAAACAAGAACATGTACTCAAAGAAATTATTTATTTTATTTCACCTAATGACCTCAAAAAATCCCTATGTCAAATGCAAATACTAATAATACACTTACACATCCCATCACTTCTATAAAGCTAATTTTTTGATAACAAAGGATTCAATTTTCCAAAAAAAAAGTATGTTTTTTGTTTTACATTGGATGATTATAAACAAAGATTACGGTCATATATATACACACTCGAGAAGGATGAGAGAAGGATCCCAATGGACAACTGGGATGTGGAAGGTCACAGGTCACGTGGGAAGGTGAATAGACATGGTTGACAATGAAATATGCCAACATTCCCCCCACCCCAATTATTTCATTGTTTTTACAAATGTAACCCCGAAACATCATCGTCTTCATCTTCTGATCCTGATACTTATTCTTTGGATTCATCATCTTGTTGAGTCGCGACATGCCCATTCTGCTTCTTATGGTGAGGATGTCGTCTAGATTCTTATGAATCACTACAACCATATGTGCTCTCATTTCCTGAGTTACAGATGAAGAGGTGGGCTCAGTATAGTCATGAAATGTGACGCAGACGCTCTTGTGGGAATCCTATTTCATGTTCATCATCTATATCATATACTTCTTTGAGCTTGACACAACTCTTCTCTATCTGGTACCGTACATCGAACAAGACTCGGTCATGAAGTCTTTTATGCACTATGTCCTCAAATCTGTAAATTTTTGAGACTTTTAACAACTCAAAGTAGAAACCGGTGCTCTCATGTGCTTCACTTTGGTATCTCAAAGGTTACATGTCCCTATGTTTTTTTGCAATACTAATAGCATCTCCGGGAACAATTATCATTCTCTCAAATTACTACAAGGGATCACAACCTTTGCCTTGTTGACTGGTTGCTCACATTCTTAATGAAGTAAGGTTTGTAATCTTATGTTTTCTCTACCCAAATTGATTCTCCCTCAGAAGCTGAGCAGCATCACAGTTTTGACAGGAAGCTTAGAGACAAGCAGAGCATGTTGTGTGTCATTTTGTAGCTGGGGAAAAAAGCAGCTTGCTCTTTGTCACTCAGATGTGGAGAGATGGGTAGCACCCTTAAGAGGATTTGATCTATCCTCACTACTTTATGTATGTGCCTTTCAACCATGGTGAGAGGACCCTTTTGTAGCCTGTTGTTTGTGGAGGAGATGGAGATGTCCTTCTTTGCAAAGTTATTAAGAAGACCTTGAAGAAAACATGATCAATACAACAAAAATCTAACTCTCACGAGTTGTCACCCTAGATAATGGAGATATTTTCTCAACAAGGTTCAGGCTACTAAAGACAATGAAAACCTGATTGCTTTTGCATGTT
Source organism: Taxus chinensis (assembly GCA_019776745.2). Classification (NCBI taxonomy): domain Eukaryota; kingdom Viridiplantae; phylum Streptophyta; class Pinopsida; order Cupressales; family Taxaceae; genus Taxus; species Taxus chinensis. The sequence goes on from CM034157.1 coordinate 144,939,491, forward strand.
TTGGTAACAAAATTATGCATTTGTGCACACACAGGACAAACAGGGGTAGTATGGGTATGATTGGTTGTTTTTAAATGAATTTTGGTGGGAGGTGAGGCAGAGTGGATTTTGACTCGCCAGATCTTTGAGAGCTTTTACAAAAATGGAAGGCTTGACCAACAGAATGCTTCAGAACAGCTAGAATGTTCCTTTAACCAGAAGGTGTGCTTCAATGGAGGCCCAGATCAACACGTTTTCACACAAACTTTAAGGATCCAAAATGAAGGCTCAAATTGAAAAAACTTAATTAAACACTATCAACCTTTGTTTTATCATGCCTAAGATACCCTCAAAGGCTAACAAACAATCTTAATCATCATGCTAGGAGTAAAGTGATTTTAAACTTGTTTATTTCACTATCAAATGAAATCTCTTCTGATAAATGAAATTGCAAGTGCCACCAAACTATCACAAAGCTAAGATCTTGTGTGATTCACAAAGATTTCAATGTAAGATTGCAATGGGAACAAGAAAAACTATTTGCAGACATTCAGAAATGAAGCAGACACAATTTTTCTCAAAATAAAACACAGATTTACTCAAATTTGATTAAATTTATCAGCAGGGGAAAGTTTCTAGAACAATCTCAGAGCTTGTCAATGGTTGTACACTCGCAACCACCTTGACATGATCAAATTTAACACAAAAGAAATAAATAGGTTCCTCAAATAATGTCTTAAAAAGATGGGCTCTGTCAAACTTTTCTCTCAGGAATTAGCTTCTGACCTCTAACACTCCAACCATTTGCATGAAAAATTCATGCAATTTATAATATTTCATTTACAACAGAGTTTTCCCCCCAAAACAAGAAACATTCAAAGCACCATTGCGTGTTACGACCTTGATCGTGACTCCCAGAATCAGATTTGCAAAAAAGTTGTCAGGTGTGCAGAGGGAAAATCTCTCCAAATATTTCCAGCATTCAATTCTTCACCTGGTAAGTCATTCTTCATCTCACGCGCCAACTACTTCCTCCTCCAATCTGTCAAATCTGGTTCTTTGCATGCCAAGGAAGGAAAAACTGGAAAATCAGATCGACAATAGTCAGATCACATCTTAATGGTAAAAGATGTTTTCATATTTTTTCCCACCAAACCAAGATATCAACAAGTCTCTTGCGTGCCAAGGAAAGAAAATCAGGTCGAATCCGACAGTCAGATTACATCTTTAATGGTGAAAGATGTTTTCAGACCTTCCCCACCAAACCAGGATATCAAATTAATGTTCCTCTTCATTTGGCATGTAGGAGACTCCAAGAAATGATAAAAAACCATAAAAATTTGTATCCCCAGGAGCTTTGGAGCAAAAATGGCAGAAAATCAGATACAGATGCACAGTTGCCGTTGATTTCCCTTTTGAATTTGGACCATCCATGTGGGAGATCTGAGTTAAGATGGGCCTGGGGGTTCCTTTTTACTTTTTACACCTTTTGGAAAAAATGCAAAATTTCTCAATTTTCTCCACCCCTCCACCTTTGAAAAATGGGCTTGACACGTGTCCCAATGTGGGTCCCAAAGGAACCGTGGCTAAATTATGCTATTTTACCTATTTTTGGAAAAAGGAAAAAATTTTCCAAGCTCCGCCCTTCCACTTTTTTTCCCCCAGTGGAGAGCTTCCTTTTACACTCCCCACCTTTTGAATTTTCAAATTTCCATGTGTCTTGAATGGAAAATTTTTGCATCTTGGGATGGCGGGTCATTTTGAATTTTAATCTTTTAAACAACAAGGAAAAAAATCCAAGTTGCCCCTGATGGCCCGCCTCCCCGCCTCTTGGGCCTGTCTCAACATCTTGAGATGGTCCCTCAGACCCTGAATCGGGGTCACCACGTGAGTCTGTTAAAAAGCTTGAGAGTTCAATGGAAGGTGTCATGTGTCCAAGGTCTAAGACAGTCTTCTTTGGCCATTGAAAAGTCCAAGAAAAAAGGTAGAGTGAGTGGAAGCCTCCAAGTGTCCTCCTGGTGCTTCTTCAAAATAAAACTCAAGGGCTGGTCCCCAAACATGCGCGGTCCCTCCATGTGTCTTAGGCCCTTTGTTCTTTAATAAGGAAGCGGTGGAAACCTCCACGTGTCTTTGTGGCGCAACTTCAAGATGGTCCCCAAAAGCAGAGACCCTGAATGAGCATGGGCTCGCCATGTGTCCCAGGCCTTAGAAATTTTCTTTAAAAACTTTAAGTCCCCAGTGGAAACCTCCACCTGTCCCTCTGTCACATTTGTTAAGGTGGGACCCTGAGATAGATCTTCAAATGAGTGCCAGCCCACCATGTGTCCATGGCCCACCAAAACTATATCAGCTGCATGAAAATTTTTTCTAAGTCTGGGAAAAGCAGTGGAATCCTCCACGTGTCCTCCTGGCGCAACTCCAAGGCCAAACAAAAAGGTGAGTCTTCAAACGAGCGTCATTCCTCCACGTGGACAAGTTTTGGGTTAAAACAATCCACAAAATTTTAGAGTGCCCCACCGAGCCACATCCAACCAAAAAGGGCCATGTTTCCACTGATGCAGAGATTTAAATTTGACGGGAGAAACACACCCGTCAAGCCGTAAAAATGCAGGGAAACCATTGTTTGAGCCTGGAGATGAAATTTTCTTTAAGGACAGAGAATTTGGAAATGTTGTAAGGTTCACACATGACCCTCCGAGCTACATTCAATTCACATTTCTTCAAGTACCTGGGAAAAACAATTGGCACAACAACGCATGACTACAGAAAATGTAGGGAAGGAACAACTTGAGTTTTACGCCCAATTGAAAGACACCTTTAGGTGGATAGAGGAACAAATCAACAAATTTTGGGGTTTTTAAGTGACCTTCGACCAAGGAGGAACTAATCATGGCAACCAAATGGAGGACAAAGTCTTCAAGCACCAACACGGGGAGATAAAAAATGTGACAGAGGCCGCAAACTGAGGGATTTTAATGGCAAATGGGGTGAGACTAATTTGAGCACCAACATCGGCTCTGACTCGGGGATGGGCACTCCCTGTGAGTGCCACAAGAACCAAATAATAGACCAAGTGCCAAAAAACATCCATTGGGAAAAGGAGTCAGCTTGCAGAGTAGAAAACCAGAACCATCTCCTAAAAATGAACCGAGGAACCAGCAAAACCAGGTCACCAAGGACCAGAATGAGAAAAAAACACAAAAGACAGAAAGCAACCAAAAAACTATACACTATACAAATGATGCTCACCTTGATTCTGGGGAATCAATCCAGGAAATGTTTCAAGTGCCTGCCATTAACAGGAAATTCGAGCAATTCACCATCCAAGTCTTTCAAGAAGAAGGTATGTTCACCAATCTGAATGTCAATGGAGTAAGGGCCCATCCATAGTGCATCAAATTTACCATGCTTTCCCTTGTCTTCATGTCTGCTATCCCATAACAACACAAGATCTCCAATGTTGAAAGCTCTGGGAGTGACCTTCTTGTCAAATAACTTCTTCAATTTTTCTCTGAACTTCACATGCCTTTGGTGAGATGCTCTCCTTTCTTCATCAAGTTCAACAATCTGGTTAATGCGAGCATCATATGGACTAACTTCTTGATCTTCCAGTTGTTGAATGAACTGATATGAGGATAATTGCATATGCAGGGGCAGCAGAGCTTGAGTGCCATACACTAATTCAAATGGACTTTTTTCAGTAGCTCTTTTAATAGTAATTCTATCGGCCCAGACAACGAACTTCAACTGCTCACCCCATTTCCTTTTGTTCAGCTCCAAGGTTCTCCTGATGATTTTTAATAAATTTTTATTGTTGGACTCTACTTGTCCATTGCCTTGGGGGTTATAGTTGGAGGCATATGTCAAATTGATCCCATATTCTTTACACATTGCCACCAAAGGTTTAGCTCTGAAGCTCATGGCATTGTCAGCAACAATTTTAACTGGCACTCCAAACCTGCAGATGATATGGTTCAACATGAAGTCCATGACAATTTGGTGTGTTTCTCTCTTGGTGGGGATTGCCTCCACCCACTTAGTGAAGTAATCAGTGGCTACAAGAATCCACTTATGGCCAGCACTTGAAGGGTCTGAAATCTCACCAATGAAATCCATTCCCCATTGCTTGAACGGGGCTTCAATTGATACAGGCTATGCAAAGGAAGGGAGCCTGAAGCTTTCAGTCTTCCAGAAAAATGCTGGCAACTCTCACATCTTCTAACCAACAAAGTTGTATCCTTGAAAAGAGTTGGCCACCAATAACCAGCCCTCAGGATCTTGTGTGCTGTGACTTTTCCAGCAAAATTCCCCCCACAAACTCCTCCATGGAGATCAACAATTATCTTGGGGGCTTCATCTTCAGTAATGCACCTTAAGAGGACTCCCTCGGGGTTCTTCCAAGCTAACCCAAAATCAGTAATGACATATTTCTGGGAAGCCAACTTAAGAGCTCTTTTCTGATTTTTACTCAAATACTCAGGGCAGTATAGATGTCTGAGATAAAAAATTATATCTTTGTACCATTCAGAACTCACCAACTTTTCAAGGACATCCACCCTTCCTTCTTCTACCTCATTCACCTCAATAGTTTGCAGGTTGCTCTCAGCCATAAGTTTAGCTAAGCCCAAACCTCTTACCAATTTTGTGGTTTGGATATCCATGTCATATTCCTACAACTTGTTCACCCATCTGCATCTTTTTCTTGAGACCTCCATCTCTGATAAGACATCTTTCACCATGGTGTGGGGAACATAAGCAACAATTTTAGAGCTCAAAATGTAAGGTCTGAAAACCTTTGTTGCTTTTACCAAGGAAAATTCTTGCTTCTCCATAATGGTGTACTTCAACTCAGCCCCTTGCAGTGCCTTACTGAAAAAGGCAATTGGCCTCTCAGCCCCTTCATCATCCTTCTGCAACAAGACAGATGCAATAGTGTTCTCTGAAGCAAAAGAAAACATTTGAAAAGGCTTCTTATAATCTGGAGCTGCTAAAACAGGGGCATGCTTTAATGCTTCCTTGATCCCATTGAAATCCTGAATGGTAGCCTCTTCCCATTTGATTACTTGGTCCTTCTTTAGCATGCAAGTAATTGGAATGGTCAACTCAGCAAAGTTTGATATGAATCTTCTGATAAAATTTATTTTCCCAAAGAAGGACTGAATTCCTTTCTTGGTTCTTGGAATTGGGACCTTGCTGATGGCCTCTACCCTCTCAGGATCAATCATGACACCATCCTTTGATACAATGTGACCAAGAAACTTGGCCTTTTGCACTCTGAAATGGCACTTCTTTGGATTGAGTGAAATGCCATACTCTCTGCATCTTATCAACATCTTTTCTAAATGTTGCAGGTGATCACTTCTCTTCCTGGAGAAAACTGTCACATCATCCTGATACACAACAATGAAGTCATTTATATATCCTGAGAATGCTACATCCATTGCTCTCTGAAAAGTAGCTCCAACATTCATCAGGCCAAATGACATCCTCACATACACATAGGTACCCCATGGAGTAGTGAAAGCAGTTTTGATTCTCTCTGATTGCTTCACAACTACCTGGTTATACCCAGAGAAACCATCCAAAGTAGAAAGCAACTCAGAACCAGTCACTAATTGCAACATGTTATCCATGTTTGGTAAAGGATAATTATCCTTCATTGATGCTCTGTTCAGATTTCTAAAATCCATGCACAGCCTGATATCACCATTCTTTTTTCTAACTGGCACTAAGTTTGCAACCCAAGAAGAATACCTTGTTGGCTGAATGATCCCTCCATCTCTTAGTTTTTTAACTCATCTTGCATCTTCACAGAGAGGAGTGGATTAATCGGCCTCTACTTTTTGTCTGAATGGTTTTGCATTAGGATCCAAAGGAATTTCATGCTGAAACAATCCTCTCTGTATGCCTTCAACTCTGAATAAGACCAAGCCAAGCAGTCCTGATACTTCTTCAACAACTGGACATAGGACTATTTTTCCTCCTTGTTCAGATTGCTTCCCAACCAGATCTTCCTTGGTTTCTCCTCTGTACCTAGGTCATGCTCTTCAACATCCCTTGAGGCTGTTATATGCCTGTTAATAATGCAATCAACATTATCAAAGTTTGATTCAAGAGCAACCAGTCCTCTAGGGATGGTATTAGTTTTCAGTTGGATGATATCCTTGCCAAACAAAGTTTCTTTACCCTCTGCTGCACACACCATTGGCTCCCAATCAATACACTGATCAAAAACTCCCCTTTGTTCTGCAGAAATCTTTTGACCTGAGCATCATCATCAAAAAATTTGCCAATGTTTAATGTTGTCAGGGACAGATGGCCTTGTTAACAGTTCAATATCATATTCACAATATGGGGACATTACACAACTATCAAACTGAGATCCCAAAACTGCAAGATTTTTACCATAACATTGAACTTCCTATCATGATGCACAATGTTAAATGAATCAAACATCTCAATCAAGTCCCAGACTGCATGCTTGTATTGTTTCATTCTTTGATTTTTGTGTAGCATACATTTTCTGATTTGTTTAACAATTAGTTCTGAATCTCCCTTAACAATGATGTCTTTAACATAGTATTTCCAAGAAATTCTCAAACCTAACAACAATGCTTCATACTCAGCAATGTTGTTAGTACACTCAAAGTTAAGTTTGAAAGAAAAAACAAACTCTTCCAAGCTTGGAGAAATCAGAACTACACCAGCACCATTTCCAAATTTGGAGCAAGCTCCATCAAACAACAGAGTCCATGGAGAGCCTACTTGTTCAAGATTCTTACATTGATCCATTTTGTTCTCTTTCCCATCAGCAAACCCAATAAAGTTATCAGCATCAACACTTGTGTACAATACCTCATAAGATGCATTGTTGGGGTCTTCAATGAGGTGCAACATCTTCTTTTCCCCATACAACTTGACAAGGCTGCCCTCAATTGGGATGGTGGCATAGGACATATCCATTTGAACACTCCCACCAACACTTGCAGCCCATTTTCTAGACAACAACATACCCCACTTGGCTGGGCAATCAACAATAACAACATCAAGTTTCAAGTTCCTACCCAGATAAGCTGCAAGTTGTACCACCAGACCTTTCACACATCCCACCACTGGCACCTCTCTGGAATCCATGGTAGTGCACTTCCCATATGCTGTTGTTACTTTGATATCCAGTTCATTCATGACTTCCAGAGGCATAACATTGCATGATGCCCCCGAATCAAACATACAGTTGTGCAACAATCTATCCTTAATGATCAGAGTGGTGAAGAATGGATCCACATTTAGCTGAGAATCTACCAAGGATGTTCCCAAATAAACCTCAGGTGGTTCATCTAGCTCTTCCAATGCTGGTGGTGTTTCTAGTTCTTCAATGATTGGAGGAGTCTCCACAATGTTTACATTTCTGCCTGGGGTACTCTTCTCTTCTTTCAATCCCAAATACTCCAATGCCCTCTTCTTGTGCTCAGGAATCCTAAGCAGCTCAACAATTGGAACACTAACTTTGATTTGACTCAAAACTTGGGCAATGTCATATGGAACACACTTTGGCAAGGCAACATTGGAAGGGATATTGACAGACTCATCAGATAGCATGGGGTTTTTGACAGTTTGGGCATGAGGAGAAGTATGAATCTTGTTTGGGACAACAAGGCCTTTGGAAGGTGTATCTTTCTTAGGAACCTCTTTAGGAATATTTGAAAGCAATGGAGTTTTAGGTTTGGCTTGAGGCCCTGCTCCTTTGACAACTCTACTCCTAGTATTATAATCCTTTTCTTGAGCAACAACAACGTTCATCAATAACTACCTATCCTCCTCAGATGGGATTCCTCCATCATACTTCTTTATCATTAAAGCTCTTAAATATTCAAAGTCATTATTGGGAAATTCAAAAGCTTGTACAGTATCTATTTCTAAAGTATGAGAGGGAGGAAGAAGAGGTACCTGGTGAATGCAATCCCAAAAATCAGCAGCAGTTCTAGCACTTATTACCTCAGTTGAAGTTGCTCCTTGTTGTGAGCTTGTAGAGCACTCCATCATGCATGCATCATCATCAGTGTTATCATCATCAACTTCCTCTTCTACTTGCTGATCTACTTCACATGGAGCATGGGGCATGAAACACCTGTCACACCAATCAATTACATATGTTTCTTCAACAACAACAACTCTGGCAGCCAAAGGATCAGGCACCATTCTATTTTCCCTAGCTTGGGGATGTCTATTTGCAGATCCCATGGGTCCCTTGCCTCTGTCATCAGATCTCTGCTCATTTCTAGGATGATTGGTAAATCTGTCTTGGCCTTGTTGCTTATGCTGACCTTGTGAACTCTGCCCAATTCCTTTCTCTTCCCGGGCTAATTTGTATGAGATTTCTTTGACAGCCCCTGCCAAAGTTTTCATAACTTCCTCCAAATCACAGCCTTACTTGCTTGAGGTTTTTCTGGGTTAACCAGTTTCACACTTTCCCTCTTAGAAGGTTTTCCAATTGCTTTTATGTTGTTCTCAATTTGTAGAGCCATAGTAAAGTCCTGCCTCAAATTGGTAGGGTTTTTGTCCCTCAAGTAGTAAGTAACTTTCTTATCAAATGCATCTGAATAATTTATAAGACAAGATTCATCACATGGCCTTAAACTTACAGGAAATCTCCTCAATATCTTATTAAATCTAGTATTGAAGTCATGCACTGACTCATTAGGGATTCTTTTTAATATTCTCAAATTCTGACAGAAGAAACCTAGGATCCGTTTTGTCACCATACTGCAATCTAAATGCATTATTCATTTCGGTCCAAGAATCAATGGAATTATCTGGAAAAGCTTTATACCAGTCCCTTGCATCTTCCTCCAAAGTATGGATAAACAATTTGATATATACATCTTCAAATTCAATCTCAAAGTCTTCCATCATGTTGATAAAGAGCTTTAGATGTTGATCACCAGTTATAGCATTATTTCCTTGGAACTTTGGTAGTCTATTTCTTACATCTTGGGGAACTGCATTTGGATAACCAGCCATCCCTCTAAAATTTATAGGACCAAAAGTATTTACAACAAATGGAGGTCTGGGTGGGGGATGGGCCATGTTGTTTTGAGGAGGTGACCTTGGAGGAGAATCAAACTGATAAGGGACAAGGGGTCTTTGAAACACAGGAGTATAACTTCCAAAATGGATATCCCCTAAAGGCTTTGTCTCTTGGAAAACCCTATCAACTTCAGAAAACACAGGAGAAGAATGAGTAGAAAACTTTTCAAATTCAAATGAAGGCCCCTCTCCAGATGGAGAATTTAATTCCACAAAAAGACTACCTGATTCAGAATCACTTGAATGGAAATCTTCAATGATAGGCTGATCACTTTCATCAATGGAGATCTCTTTTCTTGACTGTTGATCTCCAACAACTCTCTAGGCTCTTCTTCCTTCTGACTTTGTTTTTCCTAGCTCTGGAAATAATGTCCTAGTAGGATCCCTAGTGAAGAAAGATCTTCTTCCTTCCAGCTTTGCAAAGATTAGTAACAAATCTCACTTGACAGAGGTTAAGACACTGGTATTTATAAAAAAAATCAGATTAACATGGAGTCGCCACTAAGGATTTCCACCTTAGTTGTGCAAATGCACTAAAAATATGATCTGTCAAATGTTTGTCAACACTAGAAACTGGAAATGGAATAATCTGACCTTCCTTTACCCAGATTTATCAATGAAACTTAGTGCAATAACTGTAGAAACTAGAAATATTACACACAACACTTGTAACTTTGAACACTTCTTACAGGCCTGAACACAGGATGATGTTGAAACAATGTACTAGCACTTAGAGCATATAAGAAATGTTTACCAGGGCCTGAGTATGAACTGAAATCACAATGTCCCTGAAAGCAACGCCAGAAATGGTGTTGGTACCCAAATTGATTCTCCCTCAGAAGCTGAGCAACATCACAGTTTTGACAGGAAGCTTAGAGGCAAGTAGAGCATGTTGTGTGTCATTTTGTAGCCGGGGAAGAAATGCAGCTTGCTCTTTGTCACTCAGATGTGGAGAAATGGGTAGCACCCTTAAGAGGATTTGATCTATCCTCACTACTTTATGGTTGTGCCTTTCAACCAGGGTGAGAGGACCCTTTTGTAGCCTGTTGTTTGTGGAGGAGATGGAGATATCCTTCTTTGCAAAGTTATTAAGAAGACCTTGAAGAAAATATGATCAATACAACAAAAATCTAACTCTCACGAGTTGTCACCCTAGATAATGGAGATATTTTCTAAGCAAGGTTCAGGCTACTAAAGACAATGAAAACCTGATTGCTTCTGCATGTTTTGGTAACAGAAATTATGCATTTGTGCACACACAGGACAAACAGGGGTAGTATGGGTATGATTGGTTGTTTTTAAATGAATTTTGGTGGGAGGTGAGGCAGAGTGGATTTTGACTTGCCAGATCTTTGAGAGATTTTACAAAAATGGAAGGCTTGACCAATAGAATGCTTCAGAACAGCTAGAATGTTCCTTTAACCAGAAGGTGTGCTTCAATGGAGGCCCAGATCAACACGTTTTCACACAAACTTTAAGGATCCAAAATGAAGGCTCAAATTGAAAAACTTAATTAAACACTATCAACCTCTGTTTTATCATGCCTAAGATACCCTCAAAGGCTAACAAACAATCTTAATCATCATGCTAGGAGTAAAGTGATTTTAAACTTGTTTATTTCACTATCAAATGAAATCTCTTCTGATAAATGAAATTGCAAGTGCCACCAAACTATCACAAAGCTAAGATCTTGTGTGATTCACAAAGATTTCAATGTAAGATTGCAATGGGAACAAGAAAAACTATTTGCAGACATTCAGAAATGAAGCAGACACAAATTTTCTCAAAATAAAACACAGATTTACTCAAATTTGATTAAATTTATCAGCAGGGGAAAGTTTCTAGAACAATCTCAGAGCTTGTCAATGGTTGTACACTCGCAACCACCTTGACATGATCAAATTTAACACAAAAGAAATAAACAGGTTCCTCAGATAGTCTCTCAGAAAAGATGGGCTCTGTCAAAAATTTTCTCTCAGGAATTAGCTCCTGACCTCTAACACTCCAACCATTTGCATGAAAAATTCATGCAATTTATAATATTTCATTTACAACAGAGTTTTCCCCCCAAAACCAGAAACATTCAAAGCACCATTGCATGTTACGACCTTGATCGTGACTCCCAGAATCAGATTTGCAAAAAAGTTGTCAGGTGTGCAGAGGGAAAATCTCTCCAAATATTTCCAGCATTCAATTCTTCACCTGGTAAGTCATTCTTCATCTCGCGTGCCAACTACTTCCTCCTCCAATCTGTCAAATCTGGTTCTTTGCGTGCCAAGGAAGGAAAAACTGGAAAATCAGATCGAGGCCAATAGTCAGATCACATCTTAATGGTAAAAGATGTTTTCAAATTTTTTCCCACCAAACCAAGATATCAACAGGTCTCTTGCGAGCCAAGGAAAGAAAAATCAGGATTGAATCCGACAGTCAGATTACATCTTTAATGGTGAAAGACATTTTCAGACCTTCCCCACCAAACCAGGATATCAAATTAATGTTCCTCTTCATTTGGCATGCAGGAGACTCCAAGAAATGATAAAAAACCATAAAAATTCCCATCCCCAGGAGCTTTGGAGAAAAATGGCAGAAAATCAGATACAGATGCACAGTTTCGTTGATTTCCCTTTTGAATTTGGACCATCCACGTGGGAGATCCGAGTTAAGATGGGCCTGGGGGGTTCCTTTTTACTTTTTACACCTTTTGGAAAAAATGCAAAATTTCTCAATTTTCTCCACCCCTCCACCTTTGAAAAATGGGCTTGACACGTGTCCCAATGTGGGTCCCAGAGGAACCATGCTCTAAATTTTGCTATTTTACCTATTTTTGGAAAAAGGAAAATTTTAAGGGGAAAAAAATTTTCCCCTAGAGGCCCACCTCCCCACCTTTTAACTTTTCAAATTGCCACGCGTCTCAATGGCCCATCTTGAGATGGTCCCCAAAAGTAGAGACCCCAAACAAGTTCGGGCTTAACACGTGTCTCAGTCTGTTAGAGTCTGTTAAAAAGCTTGAGAGTTTAGTCAGAAGGTGCCATGTGTCCAAGGTCTGAGACAGTCTTCTTCGGTCATTGAAAAGTCCAAGAAAAAAAAGGCAAGAGTGATGGAAGCCTCCAAGTGTCCTCCTGGCGCTTCTTCAAAATAAAACCCAAGGGACCCTGAATGAGTGGGTCCCCCAAAGGCGCCAGTATTGCTTGAAAAGTCTAAGCTAAGTCCCTCCACGTGTCTTTAAGGAAGGAAGACCTGGCGGAAACCTCCATGGTGCAACTTCAAGATGGTCCCAAAAAGTGGAGACCCTGAATGAGCGTGGGCTCACCACGTGTCCCAGGCCTTAGAAAATTTCTTTAAAAAGTTTAAGTCCCCAGTGGAGCCGGTGGAAGCCTCCACCTGTCCCTCTGTCACATTTGTTAAGGTGGGACCCTGAGGCAGATCTTCAAATGAGTGCCATCCCACCATGTTTCCACATCCCACCAAAACTATATCAGCTGCATGAATTTTTTTTCCTGAGTCCGGGAAAAGCAGTAGAATCCTCCACGTGTCCTCCCGGCGCAACTCCAAGGCCAAACAAAAAGGTGAGTCTTCAAATGAGTGTCATTCCTCCACGTGGACAAGTTTTGGGTTAAAATGATCCACAAATTTTTAGAGTGCCCCACCGAGCCGCATCCAACCAAAAAGGGCCACATTTCCACTGATGCAGAGATTTAAATTTGACGGGAGAAACACACCCGTCAAGCCGTAAAAATGTAGGGAAACCACTGTTTGAGCCCGGAGATGAAATTTTCTTCAAGGACAGAGAATTTGGAAATGTTGTAAGGTTCACACATGACCCTCGAGCTATATCCTTTCACATTTCTTCAAGTACCTGGGACAAAAATGGCAGGGACAACAACACATGACTGTGGAAAATGGAAGGGAAGGAACAACCCGAGTTTTACGCCCAATTGACAGACACCTTCAGATGGACAGAGGAAAAATCAACAAATTCTGGATTTTTAAGTGACCTTCGACCAAGGAGGAACTAATCATGGCAACCAAATGGAGGACAGAGTCCTCAAGTACCAACACGGGGAGATAAAAAATGTGACAGAGGCCACAAACTGAGGGATTTTAATGGAAAATGGGGTGAGACTAATTTGAGCACCATTTTCCAAAAAAGACTTTATTGTTTAGGACAACTTTGATATAATTGTGAGCTCAAGGGTGATGCAATTTGATTCCCGACGCCGATTTTCTCTTTTTGAGGAATGGAAAAATTTGCTATATATTAGATGAAATTTTTAGAATGATCCTTCATAAAAATTTTTTGCCAAAATGCATCTCTAAGTGACATGTAGGTCCGGGAATATTAGAGGTTGACTAATCAAGGACAGATTTATATGTTTATGTGACAAAGGAATCATATGATTTATTCTGGCACAAAATTAAGCATGTTTTGTGTTTGAGATATTGTAGATTACTCATAGACTGATCAATAAAAACAAAAAGGAAGCAGAGATGACCCAATATTAGAATGATAATACCAAAAGATCATCAAATGTGCAAGTTAAGTGTTGTGGTAAGGCGCTTCAAATAATACATTACATTGGCATTACAATCATATTGTGGCATTGAAATTCATTTCCATTGCTATGAATGTGATAATGATTGGCATGTGGCTCTCTTAAAATTGAAAATGCAGCTACAATGTTTTTACGGGTTACTATAGAAATTGTGAGTGAAATGATAGGTGCACAAAATGAGGTTTGTGAGAATCAAAAACTAAGAAAAATCATTAAAGTATATGCACAAAATGGGTAAATATTTAAAGGATAGTAAAAACGATCCATTCTTGCTGATATAATTCTATTAAAATGTATAGTTACCCCATGAGAAAAGGCTTTGCGGACATTCATGGGACTGTGTCAAATTTGAGGGCCTAAATGACGGTTTTGCTATTTTTAATAATTTTGTTTTTGCTATTTTTAATAATTTTTTTCCCTATTTTTTAACAATTTTGCTTTTGCTATTTTTAACAATTTAACAATTTTGTTTTTTGTTTTTCTAACAATTTTACTTTTGTTTTTAAATTTTATTTTATAGCTTATACATACATTAACCTTTCCTTATGCTATTTTTAACAATTTTACTTTTTGCTTTTCTAACAATTTTACTTTTCTGATTTTGCATGTTGCTTTGACTTTACTTTTAATGTGAAGGTTTTGACATTTTTATTTTTTTAAATTTTTTAAAAGATATTTTTATCTTTTTGGTTTTTAAAATTGCATGTTTGCTTCAGTGGGTAAGATTTATGTTTGGTAATGGTTTTGGTATATAATTTGTATCGAAGGTTTCTTCCTTCAAGGAATTTGCGGATGAAGCGAATGAGCATATTACTGTTTCTGTTAGGGTTTAATCTTTGTTGTTTAAATTAATGTGTTTTTTGTATGTCATCAGATTTGCCAAAATTTCAACTTAAATGCATGTTTCTTACTTAAGATTATTGTATGGACTAAGAGGTTACTATGAAGCTTTGAATGGAAGATGAATAAGAACTTGCGAAGCTCTGTTTAAATTTTACAAATTCTATTTTTTACACTGAAATATATATGTTGAAACGAAAGTGTATAGACAATATTTTATTTCACATATGTTTTTAAAACATGATGTGTTTCTATGTATGTCATTTTTGCCAGAATTTTTTCTCAAATGAGTGTTTCTTGCTTACATTACTGTCTGGACAAGTGTCTCTAAGCGGCGATGTAAGTTTGGGAAGTATTTTTTTCCATGCCTCTTGTTAAATCCGCTCTGCTATTTTTTTAAAGCCAGTTTTCCTGAGTAAATGAACATTTGCTTATTTTACCGAATGGACGAGTATTTGGCTTGTTTGTGGTGAGAGTGTGTAGGTTAAATGGATTTAATGTGTAGAAAGAGTTTTATATTTTGATAGATTACTTGTGTTTATGTTGATGCACCCGCTTTCATAAATTTTATGAGCAAAGGTGCATATCCGCATTATATTCACGTACGGAAGGAGTTAATGGCGAAAGTTTAGCTTTTTAATGTAGGCATGAACGATTTTTGAGTTTGAGAATGCACTGCGCTAGGTAATATTGAGATTTTTGATATTGCAATTTTTAAAGTATCTCCGCAAATGCCCGCTACTTGCTTCATTTCTTCCATGGTTGAGCATTACGCTTCATTGAGAAGAAGAATCTGTAAGTTTGGATACTGCATGTTTCTCTATTGTTTAGAAATGCATTCAACTACCTCGAACACATCACCCACGCGTCAAAATAGTTTTTTGTTGGTTTTCGTGGCCATTGTTTACCTTCTTGAGACAAGAAGCTCAACAAAACTTTGTGGGTAGTAGTAGTGGTAGTTGCATGCTATATTTGCAATTTCGAATTTGCTATATTTATGAACTAGGGTTTCGAGGTCACTACTACTATTGGTTTTGGATCACCAGGAAAAACTAAAATGTTACATGGACGTCTCTCTATGTTTGAAGTTCCTATTTGAAGTTCCTTGTTCCTGTTTAATGTTCTTGGTTTTGACAGAAGCAAAAAAATCAAATCAATTTGCAATGATCTTCTTGTTGCAACGTGTGTGCACTTGTTGGGTAGTTGTAGCCATGTTGAGAGCCTTCAGTTAGTTGCAGCAGCACTAGTGATCTTCGAGGGAGTTGCAGCAGCAGAACCAAGGTAGGTAGTAGGAATAAAATGATATTTTTTTAATCATTTTGTAATGTTATTGTTTTTAGGTTTGGGCTGTGTCTAGGAACAGTCTGGTGTTTTGGTTGTTTCCATGATGGATCTCGGCCTACGGCTCAGGATCTGGAGCAATCCTAGGATCTGAGAGGATATTCTTCTTAGAGAAGTAGAAATTCATATTTTTAAGGAAATTTTTGGGCTTGCCTAAACTTGGTGCTGACTGCAAATTTATGCACTTTTATTTTTTGGTGCTTGCGAGGTTTGAAATTTGAAGTTGGCAGGAAGATCAGGGTGAAAAAACAAAACAAAACAAAGGAAATATAATTACTTACATGACAACTTCTTCGGTTTTATGTTTTGAATTACATGAGAAAACCAGAGAATCCCATGATAAAATGGAGATTATTTTGTTACTTCAATACATTCAGTAAGTAGAATACAATTATTTCATGGTTGTTTAATCCTGGGACGAAACTGAAACTGAAACTGCATGTTGGTATTCTCAATTAGTTAAGGTTCATCTAGCTACCCACTATGAACTACCCATCGACCCATGTCTAGTGTTAACCTGATTGAGGCCATATTAGGGCCTCTTCAGCTACTTCCATTAACCACCCAATCACACAAAATTACATTTTGACTAACCATTTGTAGGCTTCTATTTCTCTATTTATGTAAAATGAAAAATATATCAGGCAACATACTTCCTATGTTTGTAGTCTGATAAAGGCTCCTTTTCTTTTTTCGTTATAGGTTGGAAGGCATAGGAGAAACAAGTTATTTGGCCTTCTGATTTCTTATAATGACCTTTGTATGGAGGCCATCTTCCTCCCTTATAAAAGATAGTACCATTCTCCTTATAAATTTCTAAATTTTTTTGGTACGGAAGGGTTCTGGTCCTTCGTTGATTTTATCATCTTCAAATTCAATAAAAACACATTTCCCCTATTGTATTCCCAATGGACCTTCTAGAGGATGAAGAGAAAATATATCTAGGGGACTCAAAACTGGTTGACTAAGAAATAGATGGAGGTAAGACATGAATTAAGACTAAGTTGTCCATCTCTGAACCCAATTGAGACCTGGTCTTAACCCAAACATTACTAACAGTTTCTCAGTACCTATTTTCTCTCAAACTTTCAAACCATAATGGTAATAAAACTATAAGGAATAGCAAATGTTCAAACGTGAATGTCTATGGAAATTTAAAATATTGGTTCGATCTAACAATTACCAGATTTAGCTGCCAAGTTCTTTGTTTAAAGTATTCCTTCTTGACATCCTTTTCTGAATTATTTTTGTAAGCTTCTTGTCCACCATTTCTTCTGTAAACACACTTGGGTCTGGCATGAACTTTTTCCATCAACTTATCATTTTCTCCCAGCCACCCACTTCATCTTGGCCCTCCCCTATATCTTCATCCTCATTAGACACTATATTAGTGGTTGATTTGGTAGGATCATTCTACTATTTAACATTGCTTAAAATTGGCTTGATCTGCCAATCACTTGTTCAACAATCCAAGAAATAAATAGCAAATATAGAAAAGAAACGCGTAATAGAATCAAGGTCGTCTTTTTTTTTTATAGATTTCAAATAGCAAACAATATTAGTGTCTGGAAATCGAAAGTTAAATTTTTTGGAGTCAAATGATATTGATTCTATGTAATGCACTGCACTGCACTTCACCATTTAGTCTATATGTTGTAGCTGATATTTAGGGTTTTATTTTAAACAAATATAACAAGTTGCATGTGTAATGTTAGAATCCAAAACTTTTGGCAAACTATAGTAGAAAAATATTTGGTTCATCCCATGCCTCAATTTTGTTGAATATGTGCAAGTAAACTACAATAGAAAAATATTAATTCAGTGGAAAATTAATTTACTGGTAGAATATTCCTTTTTAAAGTTTTTTATTAGGTGGATGGCTATGAACCTTTGCTTTTGAAGCGGTATATTTGCTTAGAATAATAGTAGTGGAGGCTATTTAGTTTAATGAAGCATGATGAATGTTTTTATCAAAAAATATTTTTTAATTTTGTCCATTTTATTTGTTGTGTGAATTATTTTTTTCAGGTGGGGGTAGTTTATGCTTTTTTTTTCCTATTTTTTAAAACTAGGAACATTGTGCATTTGGGTGAAAACTTAACAAGTACATTTCCTTGATGGTCTGTTTGGTCTGTTTTGATCATTTTGTCTATTTCATCATTCTCTTTATAAAGGGGATCCCTTTTCTCAATGCCAAAAATTCATTACCTTAAGCACACCTTTTAAACATTGTAAATATTATGTCTTTTACTTCCTATAAGGATCCTAAAAAGGGTAATCACATCTTCATCTAATCAAATGATATAAGAGGACTTATCCATCTCTTAGAATGCTTTGGTGTTCTTCCAATAAGAAAAGGTTGTTAATTATGGTTTGTTGCTCATAATTTGTAGAGGAGAGTTTGGTAGCCATCTCGCAGAATCTTGAGTGAATTGGGTCAGGTCAATTTCATCTTAGTGAATTGGGTCAAGTGAATTTTCATCTTAGTTGTACGAATTTGTAACAAATTTGAAATGTAGAGATAGAACCTTTAAAAAAATGTGAAAATAAGTAGAAAGGCACCATCCAGAATTATAGATGACAGAATAATTCCTTATGCATGCAAGATTACAGTGGATTGGAATAAGATCATTTGTACTTACGTTAATAAGATGAAATTTGAATAGACACATAGTTCTATAAATAACATCTACAAGAATACAAAGCTTCTCAGCATAATGTAAACAAATGATCTAACAATATTTAATGGACAACGTATGAATAAAAAGGAATCAGATAGACAAAGAATGGAAATCCTTCTGTATTGATTTCTTTGTGATTTCTTTACACTTTTATAAATAAGCCAAGTTCTCCCTCCAAAAATGGTGAGGAGAGGCCATTATATAGTTTACAAATTAGTTACTCTTGGTAACTACTTCTTTTAACTAATGTTTAGTTAGAGGGCTGCTAATCGCAATACCCCAACTAATTACAATAAATCGTGAGAAGAAAGGAAAGAAGAAAAGAGAAGAATTAGGAGAAAAAGACAGGTGTTCATGAATGGGAGGGGCCCACTGACTTTAGGATCCATTGTCTGAATCTTTTCAATGCCTCTGCTATGTCTCTGCCTCGTGGGACTGATGTGTTGGCAGTGGACTGAGTCCAAAATCTGAGGCACTTCTCCATTTCTTTGTCGAATTCAACATGAGTATGATAATCTTTATTCACTTCCTCTATAGCAGATTGAAGAGAGCAGATCTCCTTCATCTTTTCCTTGGAAATAGAACTCCTCCTTGAACAAATTATCTTTGACAAAAGCTCTGAATTGAGCTTTGATTTCTTGTAAAGAGAAGGGCACACCAGAAGTCTCATCATGAAGATGGCAATGTATATCCTTGAAGGAAGATACAACTAAAGTCTTGAAGGCCTCACCCTTCTGCCAGCTATTTCTTAACTCTCCCAAAGCCTCCTCCAGCACCTTGATTTTCCATTCTACACTGTATACCCATGATTTTGACAAGTTATCCTTGGCATCATCGAAGACCTTACTTGCCATTAAAATATTTTCATCAGTTTGTCCCATAAGGCGAAGGTCTACTATGCAACTGCTCCAGAGTTTGAGTTCTTTATCTATGTTCCCAATAGTGGAGGAGAGTTTTCTGTTGCAAATTATTCACCTTCTCATTGAGTTTGAAGGCTTCACCAATGAAATTCAATCCCGCAATGAGCATATCATCCACCATGGCCTCCATAGCCCTTCCGTAGATGGAATACTTGTGTATATCTTTGATACTCTGCACCTCATCTTGGCTGAGAATCACAGGTGGTGGAAGGGTAGTCAGTGGGGTAGGATCCAAAACTTTATCCTTTGGACAGCAAGGGACTTGATGAAACTTGTAAGAATCTGGGCCTGTTCCTCCAACTGCTCTATGGTTTGTTGCCCTTTCTCTACCCTCCCAATGACTCTGGTGACTGTTTCCTGAAGATTGTGGATCTCACCTTCAGGGGTGGACTCTCCCATGGGAATTCTTGAGAGTTCAAGATCAGATGCTTGCAAATCTTGCTCTGGTTTGTCTACCTTAGGCTTGGCTATCTCCAAGAATTGTTGGCCCTGAGCATCAGACACTATCCTGGAGGTAGTTCTGGCTTTTTTGGCATGAGTAGGAGGAGTAGTACCTAATAAGGCCGCCACAACATCAAAATTGGGTCCTGAGAGGTCCGAGAGGAAGACTTTCTCTTCCTACTGTCAACAAGAGGCTGCACCCATGCAAAAGAGGAGGAGGAAGAAGAAGGTGGGGCAAGAGGACCAAGAGATAGAGAACTCATGGCACCCAAGGTTTGCACTGTTGTTGCCTCTAGTTGAGATATGAGTGGAGCACTTGGGGCTTCTGGTACAGAGGAATCACTGCACCCGGAAGCTCAGTGCTTTGGACCTCCTTTTCTTTATCTATGGGGGCTTCTGGAGCACTTGTAGAGACTGGCACTTCACTCTCTTCACTTTCACTGAGAACAATGATGTTCTCTAGGCCTGAGGGCAACTCAGAATGCTTCCTTAGTAGGATCTTCCTCAATAGGCTCCTTCTTAACTTCTCTTGGCTTTCTTTGATATACTTGGGTGGATGAGGAAGGAGTGGAGACTGTGGGACCTTGAGTTGACGAGGCAGGAGGGGTCTGCATATGTGCTCTCTGAATCAGGTGACAATGCATCTTTTCTTGGTGTTGTAGTGTCCTTGGAGGAGGATTCTCACCTGAAGTGTCTTCTGAGTTCGCGAACTCTCCTGTCAAACCATATTTTGGTTCTTACCAAGACAGGAGCTAGGATTTCCACCAGATCATCCTTCTCCTTTTTGAACCAATCCAAATCCTCCAAGGGAGTGTGTTTGACCACATTGTCATACTCATATGAGTACAGGTCAGAATTATCATCCTGGAGCCCTTCAGGAACTTGGTACAGGTTAAGCTCTTGAATTAGTTGAAGAGAAAATCTGCCATAATGCCTCCTTCTTGCTTCAAAATCATCAACACAGTCAGCCCAATAATCTTCTGTGTCTGCCCTATGATGATAAGTGATCTTGATGTTCTGCTCAATAAATTTCTTCAAGTCAAAATAGGTTCTTGGCCTGAAGAAATGGACAGTGATGGGAGCCAGGGCTCTTTCTATGTTTTGAGCATCTAGGGCTGTTTTGCAGGTATAGTTTCCCAAAGTGATGGGGAAGTGCAAGCCAGTAATTTTCTTATCCCTGCAGGTTCTGTGCAACTTGTCCAGCTACCTGCATACCTCTATCAAGGCCATTTTATCATTGCAGAACATAGGAAGCTTGAGAGGAGTGCTCTCATAGCCTGCAAGCCTTATATAGGAAAATTTTCTAAATTGGATGAAGTAGGCACCGTAGTGCGATATCAGATTCATAGCTTCATCAGAAAATCTCCTCGCTGTGTCACTCTCTAGAAGCCTGACAATGTACATGGTGAAAGCATCATTCACCCTTCTGAAATTGTGATTGCTGGTTTCCAAGGTGAACTGAGGGCAGTAGGCATATACGGGGTCACCCTTATGAGCATCAATGTATGAGAAGCCAAACCATTTCCTTGATGCTGCCAGAGTATACATCAGGTATGAAGTCATATAGAATTTCTTTGTTTGTTGTACATTGGATAGCTGCTCCGCTAGGTTCATACTGATGATCTCTACCCAATTGATATTCTGAGTTCCTTCGCACACCATATTGATGAGTGGGCACATCCAGAAATGAAACTCATTGGTAGAGGGTAAGCCCATGACCCGAGCCAGTAGGATTATAAAATCTGACAACTCCTCATTGAAATCTGCATGGAAAAGAACCTTGGACAGACGAGATGCCCCCTTTTTAGGGTTTTTAAGCCAGGACTTCGCCACCCGCGCCTTGTATTTCTCACTGTCCTGATCGAAGAGGGCTTGTGCCTGGTTTTGGGAAATTACTATAGCATTGTCCATCTCTGGAATTCTTAGGGCAACGCCAATGGTGGCAGCGTCAAGTTTGGTGATGAGTTCCCCATGCACATTCGTCAGCTCATTCGAATCAGGGTTGTAATGAGCACCGCAGGAAAGCACTGTATCTGCGCATTGCACCGAGATAGGGAAACCACCGGTGAATGCCAAACCACTGTCATGAATCGCCTGTGCCATAGGTGAAGGGTTCGCGTCTGTCATTCTTGCCCAAAAATCTCCAAAGTCGAGGTGGCGAACCTCACTGTCCCCGATATCGGGAACGACAGACTCGAGCGGTGAGACTTGCTCCTGGCCTTGGAATTTAATCTTCATTTTGATAGCAATTTGAAAAGCCAAGGTTGCAATCTAGACTCGGGATGAAATTGCAGGGGAAATGAGTATGCGCGCAGAAATCTTGATCGCAAAGGTATGAGCAAAGGATAGCAAGAAAGCAGTGTGCAAAATGCATAAGGGGCAGTTCATTATATAGCCATTTGGGAGAGAGAAAGACAATTAATGCACATTAAATACACACCTACCAACTTGGAAAGCAAGATATTTGTGAAGAGTGGGAAAAATTAACTCGAATGGCCTTTGGTTCATTTGGGACATGCGGGACGCGAAAGCGCGATTCGGCCGATATGGGCGATGCGGGAAAAGTATGCACAAATGCTTCTGGGACATGAGGGATGAAAGTACGTGGAGTACGTGATTCGGCCGAATCAGACGAAAAGGGAACAATGAGTCCGGGTGAACTTGGGACACTTGGGACAAAAAGTTCCGACGGGCCCGAAAGAAATGGACTTCGGGTAAAGCGGCCGATCGGGGAACAGAGAGCCCGAATGAACTTGGGACACTTGGGACAAAAATGTCTGACAGGCCCGAAAATCACACAAAATGACCCAAAAACATAGATTTTTCCAATTTCTTGACTTTTCACATTACCAGGACAACAGAAAAGACATTTAACTTCAAAAATTTTTCAATTTTCAACTTCTCAAAAGCAGGGGAATTTTGAGTGGACAATTAGTTGCATTATGAGTTGGAAAGTTGGAAATTCCTACTAATTTGGGAATTTAGAAGATGCATGGAAATTTCTGTGCCTGTACGAATAAGCATGTGAACTTACTAAGAATAGCAGGTTCTAGTAAACTGCTAAAAAAAGTAATTTTTGCCACCTAGAGTAGATTTGGTCAAAATTAGTTAGAGTTTGCTTGGAAACTCGAGTTGGGAGTTGTTTTCCTATTTAGGAAACATTGTAATTCTTGATTGAATAATGAAGAAGGAGATCTATTTTATTTTAGAGTTCATATTATTTGCAGTATATCAAGTTTGTTTAGAATTTGTCTACATTGGGAGGGTTTTGACAGGGTCCCTACCCTGTTACAACAACGAATCTATCATCCTAATAAAGCCATAATATTTCAAGGAATAATACTAAAACGAAAATAAAAAACACTCAAATGTCCAGTCTAGGAGCGGCCTAAAATAAGAATAAAACCAAAAGAAGACTTGGACTAGATTAGAAAGAAACCTCAACCAAAAAGAAGCAAGGCATATAGAATTTCATATTATGACCACGACTCCTAGTTATTACGGGGTGGCAAAAATCACTTGTCATTTTCTTCCTAACTCTAGTCCATACGTCATCACCCTCTTTTGATGCAATTATATCCACCTTCCCCAATGATATTACCACTTCCTTTACTTCACCAACCAAATAAATATGGGGTTGTTCAATGATCTCCTGCCCACAAGAATATCTTTTCCAACTGATTTTCCACAAACTTCTTAGCCAATAACTTACGTAGGAGGTGATTTTGACAAGGCAATGAGTAGTCCAATGCTCCCTGACTGTCTCCTTTGCCTGCTGCATATTGGCCATGTTAAGCATGTGATGAAGCCCATTCATCAGCTAGTTGTTCCAATCTCCCAAAACCAGGCACCCACTCCCCAGCTTCAATCACTAGATCAACCAATGAGCCTCTTACAACTATACATAGTGACATAGTGATTCTCATAAGCATGATGCATGTTCACTACATGTTACCAAGGGTTAAATTTGACGGCCACCTATACTTGTCAAACAATTTTCTGATGACGGAAATTTTTTAATACTGCCTTTTAAAAACACAAAAAAATGTTATTTTTACTAATTATTTTATATTTATTATATATTTTTAAATAAATATTTACATATATTTTTATAATATCTATACAAATCTATATAAAAATTGATGGTCACGTTTTAAATATGCATGTCGCGTGTGATGGTTAAATCATATATTTACAAGTATTTTACATCTAAAATCACAAAAAAGTCTAAACGGCCGTCAAATTTAGCCCATGCATGTTACTCGTCTAGTAAGGAAAATACCTTGGTTGTATGACTCGTGATCTGATTGATCTTCATATCCCCAACTACACAACCATATGTACGATTTTGCATATCTTTTTACCATAACACAACTAAATTTATCATATTCCTACATTGATACAGTCTTCATACCTTCTGCTTTTCTTTATTGCAAAGTTTTAAATACACTATCCATTAAAAAGCACCCATGTTTATAAGTTCATGTAGAGAACAAATTTTTAAATGCATGTATATTCCTAGTATTATCTCATCTCCTTTACCATGAATATTGTTCTTGTCCTAAGCCCTAGAACAAAAACAGTTAAGGAAGCATTAATCCTAGTTTAATGGTTATGTCTAACTTAATATTAGTTGTGACTACCCCCATTTTCTCAAATATATGCTATCGTTGTCAGCAAATTATCTTTCTTAATTTTGTGTGATGTGTAGTAGACTTGCAACACTTGGTTAAGTGTGATCCACATGGGACTTCATTACCACAAGGATTGATTATTGTTGATGGTTCTCATAAGTTCCAACTCCATGGCACTATTATCTTTAGTACATACAAGACTCACTATTATATTTCACATGATTGGTTCTCAAATTTAGACAATGACTTGTATGCATATTCCAACCTCACATAGCATAGTCAGTACACACATGGATACAAAAACTCTACCTAAAAGACATATGTACTAGCCCTCCCACGTTTTGCATCATCACTTATACATAACTTCCTACAAATACATGTTCTTTGCATGATAATGAGTCTTTGATATAGTCTCCCCTAAATCACTAACAAAAGTCATTACTTAACGATGCAACACATTTCATGAGTCCAATATGATTGTTGAGGAAACATTTCTTTCGTAAGACCCACCCCTCTCTCCTATACCACTGATTCAATCAGAATCAATAGCTTATTAAAAAGATTTATAAGAAAAATTCATTTTCCCATTTCATAATAGCCGGATTGTTGTATTAAAAGATTCCATTCAAAAATAAAAAACGAGTTGATGAACCTTTACATTCTTTTCACTACCCCATGTCTATGGAATCTAGTGCTTTTTCTTTTTCGATTTGTCGCACATCAGTGGGGACTTAGTGCGTACATGAAACAGGTTTTTATACTGTAGATTTTACAATTGATAAGATATTATATAGACCATCTCTTTTTTTTCTCATTATTTGGTTTCGGCTGCAATATCTCAGAAGATGCCGATCTGGTGGAAAGGTTCAGTGCTTCTAATTAAACGGCAAGTATTTCCACACACACACATAATAGTTACTATGTTTAATTCTAGTTCTTCTGTTCTTGTCTAATGTAATTACTTTATAAGTGTACCACTGGATAACAACAGACTCTATAGTTAAATTAGAGTTCATACATTTTCAGGTGTTAATTTATGTTACTCTCTGATTTATAAGTAAGAGTAGCATAAAATTTTTATATTGTAGTCAAGCTCCATCACATAAAAATAGATTGTATATTTTGAGAGGATTTTTACTAATAAAAAATGAAACATCTAATTGAATAAAAATCATCAAATACAATTAAAAAAATCATCAAATACTAGTAAAAAATTAAATATCTAATTGAATAAACATATATTGTATATTTTGAGAGGATTTTTACTCGTAATACTCGGTCATTAACAAATGACTCCATAAAGATACTTAAAATGTCACTTAATCATATCACAACATTTCTAACAAAAAACACTAATTATTCTGTTTTTCTGGTAAGTAAGGCTCCAAAGATCCATGACTAAGCAGAAATAAAGGGTTGCAAAGTTAATCATAAATATATACGTTTCTGTGTAGAGTATGTTACTGCAAGTTTAATTCCTTTTGTTTCAGACATGATGAAGATCAATCATATTAAACAATGCATTCTGATTCCTTAATTAGCATCACTTGTTTTCTTTCTTCAATTAGAACGCACGCAAAATCTAACACTAAAAATATAAGGGCAATATAAAAATTTAAAATATATTTACCAGGGGCAACATGGATATAGTTTTTTCTTAATATAGTATTAACCCTATTCGTATTGAATGTATTTCTTTCATCTGGTTATCTTACTAGTGGTTGCTCCTAGGGGAGCAAGTCTACGCCGGTAGTGGTGCAGTTGGGGGTAGGCTTGTATTTTGGGGTTTGTAGTTGTGTATGTTGTTGGTGGGTATGTTTTAGGTTTGTTACTTAACCAGCAGTTGGGGGTAGTCTTGTACTCTTCTATGTTTTGTCTAGTGGCAAATTATTCCACTTGATCAAACAACCAGAGTATTTTCTAGAATTCAAATTTGTTATACGAGTTTCAAGAACACCTTCAGGTTCAAGGACAAGTAGTTCTTCTTCATCAAGGATTAGTAATTCAGTTTGAATAGGAACATTCACACCCAATTTCATCTTGAGACAAGAAGCATTGAAAACAATGTGTTTTCGGCTTGATATTGGTAATTCCAATGCACAAGCTATTGGACCAATCTGCTTACTGATCTGGAATGGTGCACAAAACTTCGGTGATAATTTGAAGTGTTCACCTCTCTGCTCAAATAAAAAGAGGTGAAATAAAGCTTGCAATAAAGTAGAAGATGTACAAAGTCCCAGTCTCCTTCAAATTTGTGCTCTATTTAGTGTTGAACAACTTGTTGCTTCATACGTTCCAAGCACATTTTAAAAATTTCCTTAAAAACGGGGATTATCTTTTGAGGCTCTTCTAGGCTGCTGGTATTTTTATAATAGTACTGATAAAATTCTTAATCCTTGATGGTTCATACTCGTAAAGGGAAAAGAATGGAGTGATACTTGATGATATATAGTAAGTGGTATTATATCTCTATTCTTCAAGGTGCAATCACCTAAACTATTGGTTTTGTTTTTCAGAAGCACTTGTTCACAAATTTAGTTTAACCATAGTTTGTGTATGGTATGAAGAGCTTGTGATCAAGGATACGACTGATAAGCATAGTTATTTTCAAAAATTACTCGCAGAAAGAGAATCTTGACTGCATACTATTACTTTAGGAAATCCATTGTAGCTTGTAAATTTTCCTTCAAAGATTTCCTTGTGTTTGACGTCCGACATGGTTAAAATGAGTGTATTTAGTTAGGTGATCTACCGTGACTATTCTTTTTGTTTTTGCCTTCTGAAACATGAAAGATATCAATGAAATGTGTAGAAATCTCTTCCCATTTCTGGTTGGGAACATGTAATGGTCGTAGTTAGCTCGAAAAATGGTATTGAATCACTCTTCATTGTTGCTAAGTTTCACATTTTGCTACATGCTTCTTTATATCAGTCACCCTTTCTCCCCATTTAAAGGACCGTCACACATTGTAATAGGTTTTAAATAAATTAACATGGTCTGAAGCCAGCTAGTCATGGTTCTACTTCAACACTTACATTTTAAACTTTGAAGTTTGTCTCAAGTAAATATGTCTTGAACTTTAATATAACATATTTTCAAGTAAATTTAGGATATTTGTTATTCAATCAATGATCCTTTTTCAGTTATTGTCATTGACACATAATCCATTCTGGGACCACAATTGAGGTTGGACATACCATGTTTTCTTCCTCTTTGCAAGACAATGCATCTACAACAACATTTTGTTTTCCCTTCTTCTTCAGTGGACAAATTCTTACTATCCTGTCTCAGAATGATGCTAACAACTCCGAAGGAGCACTACTCACATCAAAGATTTGGAAATTTAATGACAGCTATTGGTTCGGGTCACAAGCTTTTCTACTTGCAATCTTGCACCCGAGCTCATCAAGGCTTGTTTCAATTTGCTTATATTGAGCATTTCTAACTGAATAAATAGGTCGATGGTCGGAGAACTTCGATTACCCACGAACATAAGAGAGCTGATTTAGACCTTTACCATGCCATAATATGTGATCACACCTGGAGAGCAAGTGATGAATGAAAGAGCAGTTAAAAAAAGATTGAATATTTGAACTGAAACGGTAAATTATATAAACAATTATAGATTTGCATAGCAGAAGTTGTCCAAACCAAAAGACAATTATCATCTAAGAAAACAAGATTGACATGTGGAAGGAATCATTATGTTTCATCATTTATAAGGCATCTTCAAATTTAACCTTTGATATCTAGATCACATTTCTTCAGTGAGCACAAAGCAAGCGGTTAGCTTGAGGTATATGTATCTCACATATAACTTGACAAGCAGGGCATGTAACAAAAAATTTAGGGATTTGAGGATTTGCAGACCAAAAGTATGTATTTGAATGAGGACCATTTATAGGAAATAATGCTTGAGAAGACTGTTTATATGGCGTTACTGCAGGAGTAGAAGAATATAGTGCCTGCATTGGAGATTGCGAAGATGATGTTGAAATAGACAGGGAAGGTTATCTGTTCTGAATAGCGAATGGTGGTTGTGATGGAAGATGAGGTGGCCTCTGAAGTACTGGTATCTGTGAAGATGGTGCAATTGAATTAGAAAATGAAGTGTGTAAGTTCTAATCGGAAACAACGGTTGTGGTGGCTGAGGCACTTGAGACGGCCTTATGGGCATCAATGGGGGTTGCCCAGAAATAGCCAGTGGAGCTTAAGACCAGAGCAGCAAGGAAGGAGGAGTAACAGACCACAACTGAGGGTGCACAGGAGCAGATGGTGGGGGAGCATGCCTGCATCCAACCAAAAATATACTTAATAATTAGAAGCATACATTGATTGCCACAAAAAAATGGATGCATCATAAACTGAATTGAATACATTACTACATACCACAACCATGGTCCTGCAAATCCTGGAATACAATAAAAGAAGGTAGTTGTCATGTGAATACAACTGTAAGGAAGAGGTTTACTAATATTATTGTCATGTGAAAACAACTGTAATTTTTCTTTCATAGCTTAGAGGTGAAAATGCTCTTTTGGATGAAGTGCCCCTTCATAGTAATTATAATTGAATTACTCCATAAATCATGGTTGAAATATCTCTAAACAGATGCTCTTGATTTAGGATCCTCTTCTATTTCAATTTCCTGTTGAACAGTGCCTGTTATTGACTCTATTTTGCCAAGTTTCTCCCAGATCAAAGTCAGTCCTTAAACAGCTCTTAAAATGCCCTTGCGACTGAATTTACATTTTTAAACAGTTACAAAAAGGGATCCAGGGCATTCACTATATTTGAATCCAGGGCCATTTCTCTGGATGCAAGAATCATCATACAATGTTTCATCTTGAATGGCCTCCTCGATGGAAGCTATTAGCTTCTCGGTGGCCATATCAAATTGGCATTTCAAATCATAATGAGAATCTGCAGAAGCTTTCATCAGCATTTCCTTGTCTTGAAGAGATAGTTGAATAGCTTCTACCTCCAAATGTAAAGAATCCCTCTCATTTGCAAGTTGAGTTATCTGCTTTGCCATATCTGCACATTTCTTATCAAGTAATATGCATTTGGCACTAACCTCCTCAATCTAACCACAATTCTGAGAAAGTTCAACATATTTGCCATTGATATCTTGGATATCTTTGTCCTTTGTAAACAAAGCGGACACAAGTTACCTTATAATTGCTTCATACTGTGACCTTTCACCGATTGCTTGCTGCAACTGTTTAACAAATTTGCCACAATCATCAACAAGGATATTCAGAGCCACGGGATCCTGCATATTTCCTCCACTTTCTTTGACCTCTGCCTGCCGTAGACGAGTAAATAATAAAATAATAAATTTAAATTTTACCTGCAAAAGTCTATATTCTGCAAAAATCTCCAATGTAGCACTCACAGCAGACGTTAGCTCTGAATTGATATTCATTATATCTGACTCACTAGTAGACTGTTGAATGCTTTCCTCAAAGTTTTCTACCGTGTGATGCATTGCAAATTCACAGTCATTAGGATCATCCCCTAATGAGCTCCCTTGGTCAATACACTCTCCGTGGAATAAATCTGATTGGTTTTTCAATAGAAATGAATCAGCATGTGCTTTCTGTGTGGACTTCGAAAACTCTCCCTCTGCCTCCACTAACAAATGTGTATGTTTGTGCAAATTGCTTGTGAGATACATACTTTCATGCATTGCATTACGAAGCTGAAGTACAACATCTTTCAAATGATTATTGTGATTTAACTGTTCATCTTGCATCGTGGATAACATTTTTTTTTGCAATCATGTAGCTCTACTGAAAGTTTTTTGTTCTCCTGTGCAAGTTGATTCCTTCGTGGATTCAAGTGTTTTTTGGAACTCAAATTCTCTTCTCATTTGCTCCAACTCAACCTTTACTAAATGAATACTCTTGGATAGGTCTGCTCTTTCACATTCTAATTTTTCTGCTACCAACAGAGCCCTCAAACATGGGATTCCATGAGATGACATCAGGTTGAGGCATTTCTTTGAAAATTCTGAAAGCCTCATTAAGACCACCATTTTGTGGATATCCTGCTATCATTGAATTTCATTAGACCACATTTCTTTGAGGTATTTTTTCGAACAGTTTGTGTGCCCCCTGTATGCTTCCACATTGTGCATACATGACTATGAAGGCATTCACAGCTATGACATCTGATAAAAATCCACTTTCAATTATGCTCTGATGGATGCCCACACCCTGGTATAAAGCTCCTGTGTTGGCACATGCTGGGGGGATGATGGCAAAGGTTGTGGAGTTCGGTTTTACACCTGCCAACTACATTTGCTTAAATACCTCCAAGGCCTTCTCAAAGAACCCATTTTGTGCATATCTTGCAACCATGGCACTCCACGAGATGACATCTAGTTGAGGCATTTCTTTGAAAAGCCTTAAAGCGTCATCAAGAACACCGTTTTGTGCATATCCTGCAATCATCGCATTCCATGAAATCACTTTTTTTTAGGAATTTTGTCAAACAGTTCACGTACCTTGTGTATTCTTCCACATTTTGCATTATGCTCTTATGGATGTGCACACCCTGTCCCAAGCTGCATACGGGGACAGTTCATGGGCTTTTTCAACAAATCCATTTTGTGCATATCCTGCAATCATGGCACTCCTTGAGATCACATCTCTTCGAGGCATTTTATCAAACAGTTCACGTGCATTTTCAACAAATTCATATTGTGCATATCCTGCAATCATGGCATTCCAGGAACCCATATTTCTTTGAGGCATTTTATCAAACAGTTCACGTTCCTTGTCTATGCTTCCACATTTTGCATACATGTCACACTGTTATCAGACAGTTTCTCATGGAATACAATTATTGCAGCATACAGAAGACATGGTTATCCTCACAAGGCAGTCACACTGTTTCACCATATGCAACAAACAGGGATCATTTTACATTTGCCAACATACTCCTAGCCTGTGCCAAAATGGGAGCTTTGGAACAGGGTATGGACATCCATCAAAGCATATGCGGGGAGAAACTAATTCCAAATACATGGAGAAGAATTGACAGGAAGGTAAGTAGCAGTGCCATTTCCATCGGCAGCGGATATGTCACCTGAGCTATGCGAGCCGAGGACAGCAGAGCAAGAAGAACATCAGGCACCGTTACAGCAGGGCAGGACACGCATGCAGGAAGAGACAGGAGGAAATAGAAACGATGACAAGCACCTTAAGCCGGACACGCAGATCACCAAAAAACCAACACGCGGGCACTCCTCGACAGGCAGGTGAAGCAGGAGGATCTGATGACAAGCAGCAGGAAGCAGCAGAGCATCGTCGTTGGAGACTGAGCGCACTTCGAGAAAGCCTATGACAAGATAGAGTGGCCTTTCATTCTTGTTATGCTTCAAGCCTGGTCCCAACTTCATTCAATCTGTCAAGATGCTTTTTGTGAATGCCTCCACCTAAATCACCATTAATGGGCACAACTCAACTCCTTTTGATTTTTTAGATCCATCTAAGGCAAGGATGTCTGTTGGCACCTGCTCTTTATGTCCTTACGGCTGAAGGGTTTGGCTATCTGCTTGCCAAAGTGAAATCTCAGGGGCTTGTAAGGGGAATCACCTTACCATCTTCCGATAACTCCCAATTACTCAATGGTCACTTCATTCATGACTCTTTCCTTACACTCATTGAAGATGAAAGTAACATTAGCAATGCCATGCAGTGCCTTGAAACTTTTTATTTAGCCTCCAACTCTTCCATTCACTGGCGAAAAACGCAATGTTACAAACAATCCTTCCTCCCCACACCCCCCTGGATGGCTATGTATGATTGGAAGATGATCGACCATGGTGAGATGTTTAAATTTCTTGGTATTCCTTTTGCTTTTCAAGCTTCACCTGTAGATCTTTGGCAGTATGTCATGCAATGGGTGGCTGAAAAAATTGGAATACTAGATAACTAAGCCGCTATCTTTAGCGGGCAAATTTCATATTTGCTCCAAAGTGCTTGAAGCCACACATGTGTATTATTCTTCCTGTTGGGTCCCATCCAAAAAATCTGTGCAAAAGCTGGAAAAATTGCTCAAAGATTTTCTCTAGACCAATGCTTCCTCTGGTAAAGGATTTCACAGAGTTGCATGGGAGACCTGTTGTCTTCCCATAGAATCTAGAGGGTTAGGCCTCATTGACATTCTACATCAAGGACAAGTGCTTTGTGCCAAATGGATAATTCGCAGTATAGAAGGGCAAGAAGCTTGGAAAGTGCTTCTGCGCCATGGCATCACTAATGGCTCCCCTTATGGTCGCTCGGCCTGGAAATGGCTTTGCCAATCTTCTCATTGCTCCCATCCCAATCAAAGTGGTCGGCACTTTCGTGCTCAAAAGTATTTGGAAATCTTGGGAGAAAGTCAAGCCATGGATTCTATGAAATGGCAATGGATTATGTAATGTCCTTTCAACTAATCACCACTCCCTGTAGTGGTCTCCTGTCATTGAATTCTAGGATCAGTGCCTTCCTGAGGTTCATGGGATTCCTATGCTTAGCCTTTTCAAACATGGAATTCACACTATCCGGGACCTTTTTGCAAACGTGTTCAGTCTTGGCATCCTTGGAATGAGCTTAAGGCTCAATTCAATTTAGCTCTGCATGATCATGTCATTATCAATGATATCATCTCCTTTGTTCCTGATTATATAATCCACAAAATCCTTGTGTTTCCTTCTCATCCTTGGTGGAGAGATTGGAAGTGGTATGTGGACACCCCTTTCGGAATTACTCTGTTGGTAAAGGTTATGCTTGGCTTTCACCTCATTTTCCCATGGTTGGCAAACTCAACACTTGGTGGGGAGTTGCATTCTTCTCCATCTAGTTGGAGAAGGAGATTCGATACTATTTGGTCTGCATGTGTGGAACCCAAAATTGCTCATTTTTTGTGGTGTGTTCTTCACCAAGGCCTTCCGATTGGTGCATGTCTAGTTCATCTTGGTGTTTCGGCCCCCAAATGCCCCTTCTGTGGACACTTGGAAACCTTGTCTCACCTATTCTGGTATTGTAGTAAAGCCCAAAAGGCTTGGAACTGGATACATTCATTCTTTCTCCCCTTCAGACCAGAATGTTTTACCTGACATCATATTCTTTTAGGAGATAATCCTAGAATGCCTCACAAGTTTTCCCAGATTTGGCATGCTTTCAGAGGGGAAATTCTCTTCTGGCTTTGGAAAGAACAAAATTCTTGTTTATTTGCTAATGTTGAAGTTGATCAACATTTCTCTATTTATAATAAGTCTATGGTAATCGCAAATATATTACTGCAGATTCAAGTGCAAGCAAACAAGGTGGTACTCGAGGTGGAGCACCTCCAAACTCTTCTTTGGCACTAGGGCAACGCCCCTTGCAACATTGCTTGTGAGCCGCCATCCCCCTCTCGGCGCTCCCCTCACCATGGAGGTCGTCCCCGAGGTGGTGGTCGTTGGAGTTGCTTGCAGCGTCGCTCATTCAGCCAGGCCCGCTTGTCCCCGTGTAGTCAGTCTCTGCGGAGGAGCTTCTCCCCTCCGCCTCCAGCTTGCCACTGGGGCTGGGGTACCCCTTCGCCCCCCAACCAGTTTGGCTGGGGCTTGTCGGCTGCCCTTGAGCCGCGCACTCATAATGGTTGGAGCCTCCTACCTCTGCCAGACAAGTATCCTAGGATGTCTCTTGCCATCTCGCCCACTCAGGGCAATGTTGATGATACCAAAGAAGGAAGCCAACCCGGCTCTGGTTGGGACGCGTCAGGATAGCAGCAAGGACCTTCCTGGATCTGAGCTTGCCTAACCAAGATCCGCCTCTCTGCAAGACAATAATTCGCAAGTGGCGGCTTAGCTTCCTTGCTTCGTTTGCTTTTTGTTATTTTGTTGTAATTGAATGTATTTCTTGGCTCTATTTTTCCTAGTCTGAGTTTGTGGTTTTGGGGCGTGCTTCCATACCGCCTGTTTTTTTGTGAATTATCTTGTATCATTTTACTTGTTAATATAATATAAGATCCTATTCATCAAAAAAATGGTTCCTTTAAAATATATAATATGATTATAAAGATAAACAAAACAATTATATAGTAATTGAGTTCATTATTAGATATGCTATGTGATATTTAAATTTTGCAATAATTAAATTATTTTATTACTAATTACAGTTAATCATAAAACCCTCCACTATTAAGAGTGGAATGTCTAATCATCCACTACATTACTAATTATAATTATAATTAAGCAGATCTCTAATCTGATTAATACATCTTATTATTCTGAAATTGGGATATTTATCCGTCGGCATTTGTGACGTCTAAGCACGCATTTGATTGAGAAGGCACAACTTGGTTTTGAGGAATATTATTCTTGTTTGCAGGCCATGATATGGCAAATCCTGCCGATGCCAATGTTACTTCGTGTTTGGCCAATGTACTTGTACGGTGTTTGGGTATGTTGTTTGGGTGCGGCGAAGTAGGCAAGTTGTTCATTTGTTGTTGCGTGCAAGCGCACTTTGGTGTTTTATTTTGGTTGGTTGAGATTAGTTGGGGCAATGGACATTGTTTTACTAAAACAAGCAGCGAAACATGTGTTGGGCGAAGATATGTAATGGCTAGAACAAATGTACTTTAGTTGGCATGGATTGAATTATGCGTGGTCATTGGTTTTGCAATGCAATGAAGCTGCATTGGGTAAAAGAAGAGGAAATTGAAGAAGGTTGATGAAACTATTGTAATCGAAGAAGAGGTATTGTATGTGCGAGTATAGCTGTAGTGCAATAGTTCATGTTCTTTTGTTCGGGATGTTGTGTTACTTATGTACGTGCTTCTGTTCTGTAGTCAATGGAAGGTGCGATCTTGAAGTCGTGTCATAATGTATTCGAGGCAATGGTCAAGTAGCATGCTTGTTGAATTATGTATTGCTTGTAGATTTAGGCTTCAACTTTGATGCAGCTGTGTAGTTGTTGAAGGCGATACATAAACCTGCTATGCAGGTGAGGAGAACTATTAACATTTAATTATGGTTATTGTGATAGGCGATTTGTTTTTTTTCAATGAAACATATTCTTAATATGCCGAGACATTTATGAAAGTTGATAAACTTTGTTTATTTAAAGTAATTTATACATGGTGTAATACAATTGCAGTTAAGTATTGCATGGCAGCCTCAAATGGTTTATGCAGTGTGTCAATTTTGTAGATTGACATTTGGCATGAAATGGGGTGGATTGAAAATGAATTTGTTTTGGAAGACATTGCTAGACAGAGTTCGACCAAAGTTTGATATAGGATGTGATTTCTGATTTGGTTGGTACAGGAGCTTGGAGGAGCGGTAGCCAGTAAGAGGCGAATCTGGTGTGTTTTAGTGCTTACAAGCCGTATGAAAGGCAAGGACTGATGTCATCGCTGTTTTAAGTCATTTGTTTGTTCCAAGTATTTGATGAAATTTCTGAATCTCATGTTCTTTGCTGGTCATCTTGGTTCATTACTTGCATCTTTATTGAAACTCAGGACGATGGGTTTGAGCATTATCAATTTGCAGTTCTAATTTACCTGTGCTCTCGGATTTCTTTATTTGTTGTTTGTGGATTACCTGTGTTCTGAAATTGACTCATACTGTAAGTAGGTACATTTAGCGAGTATATTTTTAACGACACCTTTTCCCTCATTAGACTCCTCTGTGCACACTCTCTGCGACACTTGGTCCTATTTCTGCCAAAATTGTTATTGCCAAATTTAAAGTTGCCTGTCAGAATTGAAGCAGATGCTTTGGGACTAAGTCATGAGGTTTCACTTTGAATTCATGTTCGATGAGGATAAAGTTTGGTTCAAGTTTATCGATTGATTAAGTCTGGGGGAAAAAACATCTTTATGTTCGAACAAAAGAATGATTTTTATCAATTAAATTTACTAAAAACTTGATGAATATGTTAGAGAAACAGAGTAGCTGCTTTCACTTGGTATATGTATTGGAACCAAAACTTCGCAGGTTAAAGTAATAGATAAAATTCGAGTAAATGTTCAACGAGGATAGAGTTCGGAAAACTTAGAACATTTTCCATAAAATTCAGTGTACCCGGTGACATTGCTTTGGGATATATGCTAGATTCCATGATATTCAATCATCCCAAGCAAATATTGGCAATTTCCCAAATCTTAAGGTTCTGTCAGGACTAGCAGCACCTCACACAATTAGGTGTGTGCAGTGTCAACTGCTAGCTCTTTGAGCATACCATTGATATGATCCCGAAGTGATTACATGATTTCATCTGGCCTCAGCCAAAGTCATTTGAAGTTCAAATGTCTATATACAATCATGTCTGCTGGAATTGCATGGCCCAATTTCACGGGAGGCAGGCAACAATCGAATGGCTGTAGTTGTTTCTTGCAACATTAAAGTTTCACATGATTACTGTTTTGAAGTGTTAAGATGAGCTGCGGTTGATGGCTTCAGGCACTAAATAGTTAGTAGCAGGTTCCTGACAAGCATAGTCAGGCCATGTAGATGGAAGGCCTAAAGATGCTCGCTTCAATCATCCAAAGGGATTCACAATAGATGATAGCAGGAATGTCTACGTTGCAGATACCATGAATATGGCTATGAGGAAGATTGGAGACGAAGATACATAATCGTCTAGGAAAATGTGAACACAGATTCAGAACTAAATATTAAAATTCGAACAAAGAGATTTTTTTAAAAGATTAAATAGGTCACTAATTTGACTGATAGACATGATTTTCATTGTTCGCTTAGGTGTGTCACTCAGTTGTTTCTGACTGTAAATGTAATCTAGGAAAGAGTCCCTAAAGAACTTGAAGCCATAATGATAAAGGCAATTTTTTTTATCATTGACTGTGCAGTCTGAACCAATTTGACTGTCAAGCACTACTTTCAACTAGAAGGGTTCTCTCATAAGAAAAGAAACAAAACCAGTTTTTAAATTAAGTATGCCATCGAGCAACAGTCTGCAGATAAAAAGAAAACATTTTGACTATCTTCTGGATTCAACTGTGTAAAGGTTTTTTGTTGAGATTCTATCGCATGTATATCAATAACTTCTGAAGTTTTTCTCAGTGGCGCTGCTGGACTAAGCACAAATCATATTCTATATTCAAGAAATTTAATTGGTCTGCTTTTTTGTATCACCATCGAGGGAGGGTAATAGTGGGTGAATATTTTAATAATGGACATATTTAGTAACTATTATAAAAGGCCATAATTATTGAGCATGCTAATAAATGTTGATTTGCACGGAACAATGAATTTCCAGAAGTAGGTGCCATGCCTAAATGCCCTACCCTCTGTGGGATCAATTCTGATTGTCAATGGAGCGCATAAACCAGAGGAGTGCGTAAATGACCTTCTATGGCTGTGGCTGTGCTTTGCTGGGTTGAACAACCTATTGATTGATCTTTTATGCACTCGATCATTAGTTTGAAGGATAATGATGGTCTGGACCACACTATTTAGAGTTTGGAATTGGTAGCATAACTCTAGTCTGGACTATGCTCCAGTTTAGCATCACAAGCATCACTCTAGTTTGGGCTGCACTCGAGTCCTATAGTTTTGCACTGATTCCTTGATCTCTCAATGGGGCGGTATTTGTGACTGGATTTATCAATCCATTGATAGAAGAAATGCCTGCACAAATGTCCAGCTGTACTGAAAAGAGTTCTCTAGTGTGGTATGATTGGACAGACTAAATTTGACTTCGTGTTTAGAGCAGAGGTGAAAGGAGAGGGGTCAATCCCACCATTATTAAGATATTATGGCTATTACTTTCTCAGTGTGGACATACATGAATTCGCACCAAGTTTCTCATTAAATTTTTCGTATTGATCTGGTTCAAGTGTCTTAATGAGAATATTTGTTTACTTCAAAGAAAGACAGTACTGCACTTCATTTCAACATCTTTGAAGTTTTTGGGAAGGTAGTGATTATTCACCGCAACATGTTTAATTTGAGATTTGCAAAACTGGATTCGTCCAGCTTTAACACTCTTGGATAATCAGAGTACGACACTACTGCTTGTGTTTGTTATACTTGAAGATCTACACACAATTTTCACAACTAAAGTGCTTTCTAAGCTGTGCTAGCAGCTTCAATAGAAGATAGAGGTACTGTTAGCTGCTTCGTACTGAACCAAGAAACTATACTTGTTCTAGGGTTTAACCTACTGTGGACTTTCTGTCATTCATGGAGCCTGCCCAATCTGTATCTGTGCATCCTGTCACCTGAAAATAACCTGCCAAAACCTAAAGATGTAGCCGACTGTAAAACTTAAAACTAGCCTAGTTGAAATAAGACTATATCATGTTGCCTTTCAAACTGTCTGTATAGTGGTCCAGTGACCTCTTGATTCTATGTTAGCCGATATTTTAAGCTTAATTTACATGGTAGCAGACGCTGGTTTGCATGTGTTCATGTGAAACATCTTTAGCAGAATTTTGGCATCAGTTTGTGAAACGTATTTAGCAAAATTTTGACATCAGTTTGTCAAAATATTACCCCTAAGCCATGATGTAAGATACTCAAAACAATCTTTTCAAAAGTGGAGTGCAAAACAGACTTTACCTCCTGTATTATGCTGGACTGTTGGCAGGATCAAGTCATTTGCTCACACCTCTCAATTACATTGTCACCCACTGACATACATATTTATATCAGGAGCAATCTTGAATCCAGATCTTGTAAGATTTGTATTGATTTTTATGTACCAGGCCTTTGGGACCTGTTTAAGCGCCTAATGAGTATTGGCCAACCTAAAAGCTAGATGCTCTTATCGTTTAACATGAAATCCTTGCAACTGGAACAAATGTACTACTTGAAATCACCATTGAGAACTACACTCTCTAAATCCATCTTATAATTCGTTCATTGGATCACGTCACATTCATTGCATCTAGGGTCTCGTCATTATATATGTGGAGGCTTCTCTTTTATACGTTTCGCTGAAATGGAGGTTCTAAAATATAGGTTCTTGATATTGTATACTTGTTTTCCTGCTAATGAAATGTCGTTTTTTGAAACCTAGAAACTATAGAACCTGAAGATGACAAAAAGGGTGACCATGCCTCACAGAAGCTGGATGAAATCAGAGACCACATTGTTTACAGGGAGATATAGGACGAAGGCATTTTTCACAGTGAGATACAGGATGAAGCTTAGATGCGCCACTAGAACTAAGAAGACTAGAAACAGCAACAACCCTTTATTCGTTGTCTCAATTGGAGGGTAAAGCTGACCCCAAATCAATCATAGCTGGCTCGGAGAGTAAATTTTTGTAATTTTTGGTATTTTACTCGATGAATCCACATACCCAGTTTGACCCCAATCAGGGATGCTGCTGGATAAGAAAGATGAGACTGGCTATTCCTGCAAATCATAGGTCCTAGAGGTAATCTAGGGTCTATCAGGTAAGTTAGCTTAGTTTAAGTCCTTCAAAAATTCAAATTGTGCTATTTCCCTCCAAAATGCAAATTTGAGTCATTGAAGGAAATTGTGGCTTGAATTGGTGTTTCGATGTACTTCTTGGAGCATTATGGCATGTGAAAGATGTTTTGAGCTGGCAACAAGTCCTATTTAGGT
This sequence comes from Taxus chinensis, assembly GCA_019776745.2. NCBI lineage: Eukaryota > Viridiplantae > Streptophyta > Pinopsida > Cupressales > Taxaceae > Taxus > Taxus chinensis. Next base: position 144,979,542 of record CM034157.1, read on the forward strand.
TAGAAGCTGTGCAGAAAGATAGAAGTAGCACTAACATTAGGACTCGGAGTATGAGTCTTACTTTCTTGGGACTTATGTTTGTTGGTACTGGGTTCCCCTTTACGGTCATGGAGAGCTGATCTGAAAGCTTTTGGAGGACACTCAAATTGTTTGTCTGTATTGGGTTCATTTTACAGTCATGAGGTACTGATCTCAGAACTTTTGGAGGACACCCAGATGTGGGAATTTTTATTTGAATTGGGTTCCTATTTGTAAACATAAGAGTTGATTTCAGAGTTTTTTGAAGGATACCCAAAGGTGGGGATGTCTATATTTTGTATTGGGATTCCTTTTGCTGTCATGTAGAGTTGGTTTGAGAGCCTTATACCCAACAGGAAAACAGACATGCAGAAGTCCAAGGTTGCAAAGAGCAGATCCATGTCATCAGCTCCTTCTGGACACAATCACGAGGATTGGAACTGCAACATGGTGAAGCCACTCAGATTCAACAAATGTGGGTTCAATGTGTTCTCTAAGGTGTCTTCTAAGAGGTTTATAAAAGGGATTTATCTTAATGTTTATGATCTCACACCCATGAATCGGTATGTTTATTGGGCTGGACTTGGAATCTTCCATTCAGGAGTTGAAGGTAAAAAGGCTTTCCCTTTCTTTTGTTTTTGGATCATACTGTTATCGTATTGTACTATATTCTACACTGTTTAGAGGTGTAGCTGGATCATATACTATCAACATTGTACTGTGTTCCACATGCTTAGAAGATCATATAGTTTCAGCATTGTAGCATCTTCGACATGCTTAGAGGTGCCTAACTTTGGATTTACAGATGTAGGTGATGTTTGTCGTTTTACTCTCTACAATGAGTTTGTTGGGCCATTGAATTGAGAAACCTGCTATGAAAGAGCTGTAATGCGTTCATTTCTCATTGTAGACCTTGTTTTGAGTTAGTTATAGTACTAGTAAGCTGTTGCTGTGTTGTGTTTTTTCTGTTGTAGGTCAAAGTCCTTAGATCTGCCTGCATTGCACATTTGGCTTTCCATTTGGATGATGGTAGATCCATTTATGTGCAAATGATAAAAAGTTCACTTCCCCTGGTTGTATTCCTTCCATCAACCGGAAGGGAATGCAGTTGTTTCAATACTTTATGGGTGTTGTACATATTAATGTCTGATTTAAATATTGATGTTTGCAGTATTTGAACTTTTTTCTTTACACAACCTTCATGAACTGTTGCATTTCTTATTATATTCTCATTTTAGAAGTAGGCGGCCAGTTTGTATCCCCTACTAGAGAATTTCTTTACACCTAAGATTTGAACTTGGCTGTGCCTGTACTAATAAGGGCCGGGTAGTAGTTGAGATCAGAGCTTCACTTGCTCAAAATCATAAAACCTTTTCTATAGTGATGCTGTCCTCTGGAAGGCCATGTTCTCTGCCTAATCTGGCATAATGTTCAAAACTAGGCAGTGCTGGAACATTTTTTATGTTACCGATCTTTTTATTTTTCAAACAATCCATGTGCAGAGTGTTTAAAGCTACGGATTGTTTTGGGCTACCTGATTGAATGGTGGATTACGGTCTGGGCAATTTGAAGGGATATTTCATCAGCAACTTTAACGTGTAGAGTATGTACAGAGACCTGTAGGGTACAGTTTTGACAAGCAAAAAGACCTAGCGTTTTGTGGACAAGAGTGGTTAAAGGAAGCTAGAGAGTGAAGAAAACTTTGTAACTCTCAAGAAAGTTGCGTGAGGTCTTATTTGAAGAACCACCTTGCTTGCAAGCTTTGGAGCCTTACCAACTAATACAAATTTGTGACAGTCCTTAGTGAAACCTGTTGATGGTGATCAGGAAGCCAAGAGCCAAACTAGGGAGTAAGAATGGAGGAGTAAACTGATGGAACAGGGTTGGAAACTTTGTAGAAATCACCCTTAGGTATTTGCATTCACATGTAAGGGGAATGAAACCAACAAAAGGACTCCAGTTATAAATCTTTATATCATTTCAGTCACAGATCTGGAAAGAGAGATTAAGACCTAGCATTTGGAGCAAATTTTGAAGAGTACAAGAAGGATACAGTTAAGATTTTAACTAATAGAAATTTGTGACAGTCCTTAGTGAAACCTGTACATGGTCATCAGGAAGCGAAGAGCTAAACTAGGGAGTAAGAATGTAGGAGTAAACTGATGGAACAGCGTTGGAAACTGTGCTGAGAATGATTGTTGTTCTGAGATCAAATCCATTGCAAGTCTCCGGTCCAGGGAAATAGAGCTATGCTCTGAACGCTTGCCTAGAGATTGGGAGCGATTCCAGGATCTTCACGCATAGCAGTATAACTATTACTTGTTTAATATTACTCGGAGGAAGCACAATAATACCTGCTGTAATAATGTATGTCACTGTTAAGCTGTCCACTTACTTCCCTGCCTCGAGCATATGGCGGCAAACACCGAAGCACTGGCAACTGTTTTCAGTTCTGCATATGAAACGAGACAAACAGTAATAGGTAAATGAACACAGAGTCTAATAGTTTTTACACAGCAACAGAGAAACTTCAAAAAATGCACACTCAGCCATTTCCTGCAGAACCGATGCCAAAACAGTCTCACCTTCATGTTCTTCACGCTGGTTCATCTTCGGGCAATCACGAAAATGCAGGGAAGAAGACAGTCGAACCATCAAATATTTCCACCCTCGAGCCCCACAAAATCAACTAACCCTTCATACAGTGAATGCATTGAATTGGTCACAGTGAATGCATTCACTCCTTGAGAGGACCTCCCCTTTTTTCCATGCAAAGCACAGACCAAATGCATTAACTGCATGAAAACAAATCATACGTAACAGGCCATTTTCTCCTCTACAGTGCAAATAAAGGCAACTGCCAATGAAAACTTTTCAAATCAAAAAATTCGAACTTGAAACTTTAGTATAGCAACATTTTACAAAAAAATGGCACATTCTTATTGGAGGCAATACAAATATGTAATTGCTAATGTCAAAGCAATATCCATGCCTTTCGGCAGGATAAATGTTTAAAAAACAGCTGCACCCAAGACTGGGTCTTATTAGCAAAATCAATTGAAAATGTGTATATCACCATAAACTTTATGTCTAGAACCCAAAAACTCATGTGCAAAAGAACCATAATTATTTACAGCAGAAAATAAATCTGGGGGTTGAATATATTTACAGTAGAAAGCTTTGGACTTTTTCCTTTCATGGAGGCAGTAGAATTTGATCTCTTCTGAAAGTCATTGTTATCGTTGTCCCCCAGATTGGCATCTTCCGAGAGGATGTAAACAAAACCAAATAAGCGGAAATGAGAAAACAAAAAAATGAGATATCAATTGTGTATATGACTTAAAATTACACAGTTGCAGGTTTTTTTTGGGTGTCTGAGCTGTGAGTACCTGTTAGAAGTGTATATGGATATCTCCTTTGAATAATGTTAACGTTTCTTCGGGTGGTGGTGAACCTTCGCATCGACTGCATCCATATGTTGCTCATTTCAATTGATTTTTAACACTAGGGTTTAGGTTCATGCTTGTTGTTGCTCCGTACTAGCTTGTTGTCATACCACCATTTTTGGCAATGATTTTTGATATTCTCGCATAGTTATTTCACTGAGTCAGCCATTTACTCCACCCTTTGGGTGATGTTACACCTATACCTCCATCTATTGATGCATGTTTGGTTGATGGAACACTCGACTCCCATGGCTCCCAAGAAAGCGAGTAAGTTCGTATCGAAGGTCTTCAACGAGGTAATCAATATGACTCTGAGACTCCTTTGCCTAATGTTGTGCTTAATTTACTAGAATTTGATAAAGCTTGTAACTAGCTTGAATCATTCACCCTTGTTAGGTACTTTATTGGCCAAGACCCCCCTGAAAGCATGTTGAAACAATGGGTTCATAACCATTGACAACATCATGGTGTCAAACTCGAGGGATTGCAAAACCTCATAAAGGGTTTTTTCTTATTTCATTTCAATAATGTTGAGCATAGCAAAGTCCATTGTAGCAAATGATTAACCATGGTCCACCTCAGTTTATTCAAAACAACACTGGTGGTGTTTTCCACTGGACTAGGGACTTCTTAAGTTTCCAGAGCAAGCCAAGCTTAAAATCCCAGTTTGGGTGGAATTTCCCTGGGCTCCCTCTCCCCTTGTGGGGATTCGTTGAACACCTGATCAAATCCTTGGGTCAACTTATTTGTTTGGAACAACCCAAATTTTTCAACGCTCACCCTCAAAAGTGTTATGTTGAAGTTGATTTATCCAAAGACCTAAAAGACACCATTGAAATACAAGTTGGGGAAACTGTTTTTTCTCAACAAGTGCTCTCTACATTAACTTACCCAATACTTATTTTCCATTGCCAAGCATCTGACCACATGATTCATGAATGTCCTCTCATGGCCGAATCTTGCTCTTGTCACAAGAAAAGCCACAAGTGAACCCAAAGCCCCCCTTCTTCTGGGATGGGTGGACCACAGTAACCAAAAAAGAGGTGTCTGCTCATGGCCCTCAAAACCCTCAGCCTCATCTTATCATCCAATCAATACTAATGGTGCAAGTTCCTCTATCCACTCTAGTCAAACAAGTTGTGCCTCAAGTGCCCTCGGGTTCTCCCCCCTCTCCCGCTCTCCGCTAGTCTGCCTCAGTCGTGGTCCTCACAAAGTCTCCCTCGAAATCCGGTTTCCTTCCTCCCCCTTTCAACTACCAGTTGAAGTGCCTTTCATGGAAGAAAACCAACTTTCCTTTTCCCAAAAATCTTGCCTTAGTCCCTCCGTAGCCCTACCCCGCAAAAGACAATGAATTCGTGCAAGAAAAATGTAGACCATGGTTAGTGGCAGATGTTTCCCAGGTCACTTCATCTCACAACCAATTTTCTACCCTCTCCAATCTTGATGATGAGGGATCTATGTACCTCAATTCTGTCTAATGATTGTGTACTCTTGGAACATATGGGCCTTACTGATCCCACCTAGAGATATCTGGTTAGGGACAATTGTCTTCACTTTCATCATATGTGTGTTCTCTGTTACAAGAAGTTAAACTTGTAGGATTTTTACTCTGGTCTATCCTCGCACAATTTGGCTCCATGTTGTTTGTCACATGTCCAATCATGAGCCTGGATGTGGAGGGGTCATGATGCTGATTGCCCTTGACCTTGCACAACATGTGGTTTCTTGGGGCTCTGACCCCACCCATCGTGTGGTTTGGACTCTTTTTTATTTTGACGGGCGCATCCTCGGGCTTGCCAATATTTATGCATCCAACAATGTTGTTGAACGAGCTCTATTTTGGAGATGGATTTTCGACTCCTTTCCTAATGCTCTATGGATTCTCTGTGGAGACTTTAATATGGTTGACTGCCCAGAAGACAAGGTTGGTCATTTGTCTATGCGTTGGTGTGCGGGAGAGTGGGAGGCTTGGTTCTATCTGAGGCACGAGCTCAGATTGTTTGATCCTAACATCCCCTTTAAAGATAGCTCTTCCTCTTCATGGTTCACCTGGTCCAACTTTAGATAGGGGCAAGATCATGTTGTCCAACATCTTGGACGAGTCCTGATGCCAAGTTAAGACTTCTTCTATCTTTCCCCCAAATTGGGTCCTATTGTTGTTGTTGACACTCTCTTATTTCTGATCACTCCCCCATTTTTTTGATATCACCTTGGCTTACTCCTGCAAAAAATGCAAGGGTCAATTCTCAATTTTATCTCAATACTATTGTGCACCTGAAACATGCTCAGACTGTGGCACATATTCAACACGTTTGGAACTTAGTTCCTTGCCCTGTTGGTCTAGAAGGTTGGATATCTTGGTGGAATGATGTCATCAAAAGAACCACACCTTCCTTCACATTTATGGACAAACAAGCTGCTCTCTTTCAATAGGCTGCACAAGGCTTCATATTGTGAGTTTCAACGAATCTCACAAGAGCTTAATGCCTCTCCTTTCAATCAAAATTTTTAGCTCTAGGCTGCCCATTGGAGACACAAACTTAAGGTTGAGGAAGCTTACAAAGCCAGGGGTTCCCTGCTTCATGCTCATTTGCATTGGCTCAAAATCGGAGATAGAGCTTCCAAAGATTTTTTGCTATGCTCCGAGCCAAACATTATGCCACACAAATCAAAGGTATCTTTCAAGGAAATGCTCGGCACACTTCCTTACCAGACATCCTCCAAGCATTGTCCATCATTATCATGGAGTTTTTGCCTCCCAACCTGCCATTCCTGCTAGGGAAGAGGCTCTTTTAAATGCCTGCAAGTTGTGCCCTACAAAGTTCTCTCATTCTTAGTGAGTTGTGTGTGATAGACCTCTGTCTCTTGCTGACATTAAGGAGGCAACCTTTCAAATTGTTCTTGACAAATCTTTAGGTATTGATGGTTTCCCCTCTAAATTCTATCAAACCATGTGGGATACTCTAGGAATCTGATCTGTATAATGTCTACCTGAAGCTCTTAGCTTCTAATTCTTCGGGTGAGTTGATCAACCAAGGTAACATCAATTTTATCCCCAAGTCTGAAGACCCTGAGCAAATTTAAAATGAGAGACTTATCACCTTGCTCAATATGTCTTACAAAATCATTGTTACGACTTTGCCTAACAGGCTTGCTAATATCCTTCCTCTTATTGTTCGAAGCGAACATGTTAGGTTCATTAAGCACAAGTACATTCTTGACAACATCATTGTTGTTTGGGAAGGAATGGAATGGGCTCATCTCTCAAACCAGAAGGCCTTATTTATCAAAATTGATTATGCCAAAGCTTATGACCTCATTGAGTGGTCTTTCATTTTGGATATGCTACAAGCTCTTGGGTTTGGGCCAAGGTTTTGTTCATACTGTGCAGATTATTTTTAATAACATTGGAGCTTGCATTACCATTAATGGGGCTCAATCCTCTAGGTTTGGTTTGTTCAGATCCATCCGTCAAGGGTTGCCCTTAGCCCCCTCTCTTTATGTGCTGGTGGTTGAAGGCTTTAGCTACCTACTAGCCCACAATGCTTCTCAAGATTTGATTAAGGGGATTTCATTGCCTGCCATAGATCATCAACTCATCAATGGCCATTTTGCAAATGACTATTTTCTCACTCTCCTTGAGGAGGAACAATTTGTTCAAACGCTTTGGACTATCTTGACACTTTTTGCTTGGCTTCTGGTTCCTCCATTCAATGGGATAAAACCTAGTGTTATCGTAATCCCAATCCCATATTCCTCCATGGTTGGAAGGTTTGCAATGGATTTGGATCCAACTGGGTACCCAATTCAAATTCCTTGGCATTCCCTTTTCCTTCTAGGCTACTTCTGCCCAAATTTGGAGTTATGTTGTTTAACATGTGAGAGCAAAATCTCTTATTGGATTACCAAACCACTTTCTCTGGTAGTAAATTTCAAATTTTTCTAAGGTGTTAGTTGCCACTCATGTGTACTATTCCTCTTGTTGGGATCCTTCTAATTGTTCCTATGCCAAGCTAGAAAAACTTCTAAGAGATTTTCTATGGGCTAATTCTGAGGGTCACAAGGGGTTTCATAGAGTTCACTTGGGACATCTATTGCAGACCTAAAGAAGTTGGTGGCCTTGGGATGCTTGACATTAAACTTCAAGGATGAGCTCTCTATGACAAATGGTTAATTCATATCTTAGAAGGTGATGAAGCTTGGAAGATTTTGCTCTAACATTGCATTTGTCAAGGTTCTCCTTTGGGTAGACAAGCTTGGAAAGGTCTTAACTTCTAATCCCTTCTTCTTTGCCTTGTTTCTATTAAAATTGGGGGTACTTTCATTGCTCAAAGTATTTGAAAGTCTTGGGAGATGCTCAAATCACACCTAATTTGGAAGGGGGATGGTTTTAGATCTGCTTTGTTTATTAACTCTCACTCTCTCTAGTGGTCTTGTATTTTTACCTTCCATGATGCCCCTCTTACTCAGGCTTCGTGGTCTAAATCCATTCAACTTTTCAGAAAAGGAATTAAAGTGGTGGGTGACTTATTTTACAAGCACTCCAGATCTTGGCTTTCATTAGGGTGCCCTTGCTATTAAATTCAACCTTCAACATAAAGATGTTGAACCAATCACAAAAATCATTGCTTGCATACCTAACGAATTTATTCACAAAATTGGTGTCATTTCAGGCATCTTGTGATGGTGTGACTAGAACTGTCCTTTTCCTACTCCACTCCACTACTACAAACCTTGTTTAGGTTATTCCTTGCTCACCCCACAGTCGGTGAATGTTGATTCACTTAATCACCACTTGAACATTTCCTCTCAAACGTCGATGTGGAAATGACGGTTGGAAATGGTTTGGTCATTTCTTGTTGAACCCAAAAAATCTCACTTTCTATGGTGTATCTTACACTAGGGGCTCCTTACAAGGGATGGACTTAGGCATATGGGTATGAACCCCACCTTCCTGGTTTGTCACCAACCTGAGTCTATCAAGCATATTTTTTGGTTCTGCCCTCATGCTCAATTCGGCCTGGAAATGGATTCACTCCCTTTTTCAACCCTTCTCACTAGATTTCTTTACCTAGAAGATGGTTCTCTTGGGGGACTCGACCCTGCTTCCTGCAATTTACAACAAATTTTGGCACATATTCAGAGCTGATATTTTGTTTCATCTTTGGAAAGATAGAAATAATGTCATATTTAACAATGTTCTTATGGATAGAATTTTCTCCGTTAATAATAAAGTGTCTACTCTCTCCACTGTGATGCTCCAAATTAAAACCAGGATGAGAAATTTTAGTTGGAGGTTGAACACATCTAATGCATGATCGACCACTAGGTTATCACCCCTTGTGTGGTCATTCGTGTTCCTCCTGATGCTCCTTCTTCTCCCGCTCACCATCTCGACTACATCCATTCTCCCCCTCCACTCCCATAAAAATCATCAAGGGTTTCACAGGCGTTGCTCCTAGATCATGATGCTTTGTTATATTAGCGAGAGCCCCTCTCCTGTCAGTTTTAGCTTGGTTTAATCCATCAATGGTCCCCTCGGTCTCACCCCCTCCCCTACACCATGGCAGGTTTTTTGGGTCATCTTGGTGATTCTGGCAGAGTCAGGTTGGTCTGCCTCCCAGCAAGACAAGTTTCTCCCAACATTTGTAGCTGGCCCTTGCCATTTCTCCTTCTTGGAAGCTGGATAATTCTAAGCAACAACAAAAAAAACAAAATGAATTGGATAGGATCACATCCCTGACATGGCTCACCATGGTTCTGGCTAGGGAGATAAGCCAGATAGTCCTTCTGCCTCCTCTACCTGCTGCCATGTTTTTTGTTGCGGCCTAGTTTTCTGGCTACGACCTTCATTTTTTGGCTCCTTGTTTTTCTTGTCCTCTTTTTTGATTGAGGTCTACACTTTTATTTTGATTTAATTGTATATATATAAGTGTTCTTTTCAATCAAAAATTTATTAGTATGGATGAAGAAATAAAAGATTTTTTTAACTTCCATAATATATTAGTACATTATGGATAGTGGATTACAACTATTTTAAATATATTAGATATATTTAAACTAAAAAACTTCAATTTAGCTATATCAATGAGTGAGGGGAAAATAATGATTTCTAGTTAAAAAAAATAAGCTTTGTATTCTAATATATAGCCAAGAGATAAGGATTTTATTTTCTTCTCCAAGAAAAAGTAAAACTTCTAAGTGATAATCAAATAGACATCAATTTTAAGGTAAGAATTAATTGTTAACCCATAGAAATTAAAGCCCCCACCACAACCCTCCATAGTTGCCATTATATAACACCTATCGAGGTGATTAATTAGTGACACAAATATCCATTGTGATATTTAACTATCTGCTAATGTGTTATGTGTAAGTGGATTACAATTATGTAGTGCTACAAATACCCATTTTTTTTATTTTTTTTATTTTGTAATTTATTGATTTTTCATTGCATTTCTATTATCTTTGTTTTGGTATTTTTAAAAAAATATTATATTTTTGTGCTTCCACTCTATCACATGAGATTATTTTCTTGCTCAAATTGGGAAAAAATGAAATAATTATTGGGTGATGTGTTAAACAAGAGAACATCCTAACTTTATAGATATTTGGTAGGCCCTCAAAAAACAACATTATAGAAAACAACAACCCACGATGATTGGAGTCTCTCAAATAACATATATATTAGTGTTGTGGTATGTGTCCATAGTTGAGTGCTTCAATTAATGGCCTATGATTACTTGATTTATTTTAGAATGCATGTAAGTGATCAAAAAAAATTATAAAATGGTCAATTATGCTTCTTTGTTGCTTTTCAATATATGACTTATAATGCATGTGTATAATATAAGCAAATTAAATTTAATTTGGGTCCTTGAAGATATCAAAAGTCAAAAGTAGCTTCCAATAGTCAAAAGTAAAATAAGGCATGAATAGGGAATGCAAACTAGCCAAAATGGGCCGCAAAAAAATATGTCAGGAGCATCCGAATAGTCTATACATGCCCTAGGGTTATATGATGCTCAAGAGAAAGAGATCAAAAAATGGGGATTCAGGGTGTGGAAGTAAGTAGCTATAAAGGAATGAGAGAAGTGTTAAGAATTATCAAAAAAGGACAAAATGTGTCGTGGAATAATAATGGAAAAATACACAAACCCACTAAAATAATACAATTTTAAGTACTAATAAAATACATATAGGTATTAGTAGGGGAAACACTTAATTTTTTCAATGCATGTGGATTTTAATGCAAGTTTATTTATATTATATTGTATTACATAATCAAACATGACAATACAACTATATAGGAAAGTCATTCCTATATTTATGGAGTTCATATCTCCATCAATATCTCCTCATATCCCTATGATCACTCACAAACCTATTTACATAGTATTGTAGGAATCTCAACAATACCACTATCTTATGTACGAAATATTGTTGTTACACAACAATATGACACTCAACTAATATATTCTACTAACCCACCCAAATAACAACTAGTGAATTATTAACTCACATAATTATTCACTTTACAATATCAACCCAAATATAATGTGAGTACTAACACTTAATTTTCCTAACATTCCCCCCCCCCCCCTTAGTGTGAACATGGTAGAAAAACATTTCACACATTCAATAACAATATGCCGGACTTTGGTGGCACGCCCATTCTCATGGTTCATGACCTTGATACAAACGAAAGAGACCTTTGTCATCATCCTTCCATGGTTTTCAACAGGTTTACCATAAACTTGGACATGAACATGAACCCCATCAACTGTTCACTTCATGTGGTTTTCTAGATTTTCACGAACTGTTTCAAGATTCATAATCTGCATCACTAGTGCTTTTGCTCTCCCTCTACATCTTTACATCAGGGAAAAATATAGGAATTGCTCACACAAGAATATTTTTCACATTACATCACACTGAAATGAAGCGCACCACACACTACTGAAAGAAAAACACGTGCTGAAAAATGTTTCCATAGCTTCATGTGGCCCTGTCATTGGTGATTGATGAGAGGATGTTGATTTTCCTCTATCCTTTGTTGCCTCTGTCTTCTAGTTTGGCATTGCTTAGTTACTCAGAAATTTTGAATTTTTATTTCAAATACATACCTTAATCAGACATTAGATTGCACCGAAAAAGTGTCTGTAAGGAAAAATATATATATATACAATTTTGATGACGCGACTTTCACAATGATAATACTTGACTACAAAAATAGACACTTTTGACAACTCACAAATTGAATTTTTTCATGCCCCAAAAAATTTACACACAAATACAACAGTAAAAATACGACAATATTTTTTTCTTTCATTACTTGTTACACAATACCACATGGGACGTTTAGACAAACATGAACCCACGTTTAAAACATGATGAGGACATGGTAATCACCACAAGTAGAGACGACACTCATTTTTAAACCTACCTACAAGACTTGCAATGGGGAGAGGTCATACCACATGCAAACACATGATATACATCAAGGCCACAATATCTAAATCCCAAGTTCAAAATAGTGACTCCCACCATAATATAACTCATGGATAGGCACTTTCCACAACAAAACATTTTCATGATTATATCTTTATTACAATCATATTTCATTTTTTTGACCCTAAATATTTAGAGAGCACCTAGCATGTAAGCATATGTTCTCATTTTTTATGAATTACATTTCCTTTATTTTGTTTAACATTTAACTTATAAAGGTTCCATCTAATTTAGTTTATTTATCTTATTGTAATTAATAGGTATAACCTAGTTGTTCATTAGAATAATTATAAACACATACGAGTAACCTAAAACTTGATCTTATACTAAGGTTTAGTTCCTAAAAAAATGTGTTTACTTGGCATTTGTTTTACTTTTGTTACGTGATAGGAACTAACATGAGGTCAAAAGGGAAGAGGTATTTAGTTTAAAGTATTAAGGTTCAAGATTCTCTTTTTTTGTATATATTTCAATAAATGGTTGGGTTCATATTAACGTTCACATGTCATTAGTTTCCTTTTCAAAAATAAGAATTTTATGTTTTCTCAAATGCTCAATCTCACACAGAGCAACTTATATTCATTTCCCACAAGATAAGAAGGCTTAATCAAGTTAAAAGAAAACGGTAAATTTAATTTTCTCCTGAAACAACATTTCATGAATATAATTTCAAAGACTAAGTGTTAACTACAATTTTTATTATTATCTACAATTAAATCTTAATATCGTATTATAGCAAACCAATTTGATAGTTGAAATTAGATATGAAATTTATCTGTAACCCAAATCCTCTATGAAGTCTTTCAAAAATAAACTCCTATCTTTTTCACTTAAAACCCTTCATTCTACTCATGTGTCAGCTTAAAAGGGTTTGCATTAGATTTGAAACTAGATTCTCTTGAGGTACTAACTTAAGAGAACCACCTCACTTTACAATTCACCAAATCTTGCTTAATCGCCCATTAGTGTTGTAAATTTATATAATTTCCTATTTTCTCATATGCTACCAATTACGTTCATTTCTTATCCCTCCATGCCTAACATTAATGCAACTAAAAAATTATGTTTCTTAGACCTTACATCCCACACATTCCAAAGTGACTATATACCTTAAACTAAATCATCCCACACAATTTCAACACGCACAAATACAATTCCTAGGGGGAAACTCACATACTCTAGACTATATTTAACCATAATCATTCCCACATGGTGGTTTCGTGACATTATTGATAAGAATGTACATGTTATTATGGTAACCTAAATTTGTGCTCTTATTTCCTCTAAGCTAGGATGTGTCATCGAGTGTAAGGAGATAGGGTCATCCTTAAAATTCTAGTTTTCTACCTTATGAAAGTGATCACATAAAAAGGGTAAACCATACAAGAATTTTACTCGAAGATCATCCTTTTTATTAGGCTCTTTTCTTACAATTCCAAAGTAATAAATATTAGAGTTTCTTAATCTTTTATGAAAAATAAATGCATAAGTAATTACAGACATCGAAATAAATAACAATAAGATGCAATATGAACTCAAGGTCTTGGGCTATTAGTGAGTTATAAGTAGTTTGTAATCATCAACCCAAGTTCCATTCTCATTAAGTCCATTGGACACTTTTAACAAGTAGTCATGGAGACACCTTGAGGTAGGGGTCGAACTTCTCCATGTGGACCAAGCGGAACACAGCGGGGCAGTCCAAATGTGGATCGCTCGGCGGACATTAAGGACCCAAGCCCACCTTCATGTCCCACTTAGAGAAAGTGCTCCTCCACCACTCCATTTCATAGCTCTGGTGTAATAAAAGTGTTTACCATCCAAATTTTTGCCGACGGGGTCTAGGTGGAGTGGTTAAGTCAGATGGTTGTATCCAACTCCATCCAAATTCAAATCCCACTTAGGCACAATCCCCATTTGGGGTGGTAATGTCCGAAGTGGCCATGGGGACACCTTGAGGTATGGGTCGAACTTCTGCATATGGAAAAGCGGAACATAGTGGGGTGCTTTGAATGCAGATCACTTAGGGGACATTAAGGACCCAAGCCTACTCCCATGTCCCACTTAGAGAAATTTCTCCTCCATCATTCCAGTTCATATCTCTTGTATAATAAAAGTGTTTACCATCATAATTTTTTTCAGCCCCCTGGGTTTTGCAAGATTAATTTTGATGGGGCTTCTAAGGGAAACCCCCAACTTTCGGGGGTGAGGTACATCATTTGCAATGAGTTGGGAGATTTAATCAGTGTTAGATCATATACCCTTCAAGAAGGATCTTGCAACCAGGAAGAAGCTCAAGCACTTCTCTTTGGAGTGAAAAATGCAGTGGAGTGTGGATGCTCTCATCTCCTTGTTGAAGGGGACTCACATATTATAATTCGGGAAATAAAAAAGGTAAGGCCTCCCATGGTCTTTGGATTATTATATTTCAAATACTCTCTTTTGGTTACAAAATGTGAACACATGGAGGATTGGTCACATATTTAGAGAATCAAATGTAGCAGTGGATTACCTTGCTAACTTTGGGGTGATGCAAGAGGAGGGGGCCTTATTCACTAATGATATAGTAAAATGGCCCAATTTATCCATCATTACGAGGATTGAGGAAAATTCATTTTCATTTAATCAATGAGATTTAGGGATAATTTTAGTGGTGAATATTCCATTTTTGAAAAATTTGAAAACGTGAATTTTTTGGCACGGGTCAGTGACCTATTCGCCTAAAAATTATAGTTTAATTTTTTTTAGGGGTCAACTTCACCTACCCTTGAAATTATCCCCTGTATAATCCTATATTACTCGCAAGGTAGAACACTACTAGCTCACTCATACCACATGGGGGCATATGTATTATCAAGTATAGTAAACGTGTGACAGGAGGGTGGAAGCTGCAGACGTGCGACAGAGAGTATGTTGACACATGACAAGGAGAGTTTTTTGACATGCGACAGGGAGAGTTTGTTGACATGTGACAGGGAGAGTTTGTTGACACGTGACACGAAGATTTTGTTTTTACACGACCAGAGAACGGAGGATGAAGACGTGTGACAAAAGATTTTTTTCGCGTGTCAACAAGGTTATTGACGCACGTCAATGAACCTCACTGACGTGCGTTAACTAACCTCCTTGATGTGCATCAACAACCTTGTTGACGCACGTCAGTGAGGGTGCTAAGATTTTGTTGACGTGCATCAACGAGGGTGCTGAGAGTTTGTTGACGTGTGACACATAGATTTTGTTGTCGCATGACCAGAGGGCAGAGGCTACAGAAGTACAATAGAATATTTGTTGTCACATGTCAACAAGTTTTTTGACTCGTGTCAAGGAGGTTCGTTGATGCACGACATCAAATCTCTTATCACGTGTCTGCAGCCTTCTATCACACCACTTAAAAATCAAGTGAAATTTTTGCTGTCAAACCCCCAAAAAAATTTCCTCCTCTTAGCCTTGATCTGACTTGTCTTATTCTTGTATATTCATGTGCTCTTGTATATTCTCACCTCTTGTTAGGGGTTTTATGGTGCATTCTTATTTTTTACATAGTTTTGAAAAACCTAGAAAATCCAAAAACATTTGGTAAAACCTAGAAAATCCAAAAACATTCATAAAACTTAGAAAATCCAAAAACATTTAGGCTAAAAACAAAAAAAAATCGTAAAACATAGAAAAACCAAAAACACTAGTAAAACATAGAAAATACAAAAACGTTGGTAAAACCTAGAAAATCCAAAAACATTGGTAAAACCTAGAAAATCCAAAAAACACGAGTAAAACCTAGAAAATCCAAAAACATTGGTAAAACCTAGAAAATCCAAAAAGCCAAAAAACCTAGAAAATCCAAAAAGAAAACCTAAAAATCATAAAACCTAAAAATCCATTCACACAATCCAAAAATCCAAAAACATTGCAAAATATAGCACAAAACCTAAAAACAATGTCTAATGCAAAAACACTAAAAATTAGAAGCTATACTACAAAACATCCTACTTCAACACTCATTAGTTCTAGTACATGACATGTGGATCATCTTGTGATCTTCTTCCATCAACAATATTACATGCGTGTTATGTTTATCTTTCCAGCATATATCATTTCTCAGGGCATAATCATAGTGCATGTTTTCTTCTATCTGGACTTCTACATCCTTCATCCATTCCCTTGCATGTATCCTCACTTGGGGCATCATCTTAACCCTTTGCGTATAAATACAAAATTTGGGTACTGAAGCAAGATAACAAAAACATTGGTACATTTTCTTAAACATCACTTGTTTGAGTGTATTTTCTTGTACTTGTTTGTTTTATTGGTTGCTTGTTTGTTTACTTTCTCGTATTGCATTGCTTATGTATTTTTCTTTGAGTTAGTCCTATAGCATCTTACAAATATTGGTATTATGTCTTCTCATGTCATTATACCTTTTTTTTGTATGCTTACATCAAATAAGAGGTATTTCAAGTTGTAACAGTGTCAAGCTATAACATGGTTTTCCCATCCCCTATCCTCATCACATGAACCCGTCTCAACATATCTAACTAACTCCCCATTCTAACTAATGTTTCCTCTAACTAACCCATTCATTTCCTCTACTCTACCAAGGCATGATAGGTAGGTGATGTAATAGAAAAAATGGCTAATCTATACATCTAAAACACAAAAACACATCAATAAACTAGATAGAGCATATCCAGGAAATGACAAAACACATATCTTAATCATCATCATATACTCATCACATCTAATCTACATCATATCCATACATCATCTACATCAAAATAATCACTCATCATGTATCCAACATCTATCCAAACATCGTAATAAAATGTTATACATCTATCATGAGCTAATCAATATAAGAACATCATAATCAAACTCAGAACATACACATAGAAAAATTTAAAAATCACCATCTCTATATATATGGGGATATCAAAAGGCACTCGAGTTTACAAAAAATGGTCTCAAAATTGTATGATATATCTCATCATGATACAATCAAAATTCCTAGATATAGATGAGTCAGCTCTTGGCATGACTCTCCCCTGGCATTGGACTTCCAGATGGCCCTGTAAATGGTGAGCATCACCTCAATCCTCCTATTGGTGCCTAATATTGATGACCTTAGTGGTCCCATAACTGAAGGTGTCCCCATTGAGGCTCATGATCTAGTTGAACCTGATGGCACTCTGAATGACCACTCACTCTTAATCCTTGTGAATAACTCACAGCCCTCTTATAATTATGGGAATGACCATCTCATATAAGGTCCTATAATATGTATCCTCTCCTATAGTAATCTTGTGATGTGATCTAGCATATACATCACACCCTAAGCTCTTAGATGGTTGCTACTTGAGATACATCTCACTCTATAGTCTGCTCCACTTCACCTGAATTATCTCTATCACTGCAAGATGCATCTCTCACGCTCTACTACAAGATGCATCTCTCTTTTCAGTGCATGACAGCTAAGTATTGTCTCTCTCCTATGGTGTACATCCACTCTGATATAGTTTATCTCACTTACTCTGATCATATGTGTCAGTTCAGCACTAAGTGAACTCACCTTGAGTATCAATGAGCAATCTCTACATCTCTATCTACACTCTATCCTAAAAACTAAACTTATTATCTCAGCCTCTTAGGATGATATCTTAGTATCAACTACCTTTTCTATCCTCGCAAGGGAAACCTATATTGTAACCTGATGGCCCTTCCCCTATACTAGGTTCTATGTACTATTGGTACCTAGGATAGTTGTGTTATCGTCACTCCTAACTTCCCCCATCTAGCTCCTCCATCTCCACCATCTCCCTTGGGGTTGTCCCCCATCCATCCCATCCACCTTTGGGGTTACACTCATCACCACGAATAGCCCCACTCCCTCCACTCCCCCACTCCTCCACCCCACTCCTAGATGCTCCACTCTTGTAGTCTCTACTACTGCCCCTACTTTGCTCCATGTATAACTATACTGGTAGGGCCCTACTAATAAAATATACCATCTCTATATTGTTGCATCTATTGTTTCTCCTCTCCCTGGTCACTCTATGGACACCTATCCCACTATAGGATACACTAAGTTATTCCCTATGCCACATATGGATGGGTGTCATTCTCATACTATCATTGTTTCCTCAGCCACACTGATGGGTCTCTACCTCATGGGATAGTCATCCTAACGTCTTAAAACTATTGATACCACACCTAATACTCACTAGTGGTCATAGGATTGATGATCCCTCTCTACATATCCCAAACTATAATGGCCAATGGACCCAATCTATTGTTGTTGTTGTTCACATCAATAGTTAGGACCCCACTATCATATCTCATGAGTCACATGTGCAAATACATGTGGTGTTGTGGGAACCCCTACATGTACCCAAACTATCTGTAGGACCCTATCTGGCCTATATCTCTCTACTATAAAATATTGTGCAATCCATTTAGATAGCACTATGTCCTGGACATAGGCCAACTCTGCATATGTCTCAGGCTACACTCGCATCACTAGATATGGCCTCCATGTGATATCTACAGGAATGATCTCATAATAGCTCACTTATATACCAATAATCTATGTAACCCTAAGATCCCCTACCTAATTAGATCCACCCAAAATCATGGATTCATCATCTTCTAAAGGATCAAATGGAACCTAATAGCCATCCCACTACAATGTGCTCCCAGGCCCAGATCTATAACAAAGTGGTAGTGTGTCCTATACTCTGACCCTTTCTATGTACTACCAAGTGTAGATCTTTATAAATTTGGCCCAAAATGTGGTATCCCCATGCAAAAACTTGGCCATGCTCTACCATATCGGCAATAATCCCATGTACCAGCTAAATATTTTCCACTCTTTTTAGGAAACAAATGCCACTGATAAGAGCCATCAAAAACTAGAGGTATAATCCTCAATCATATCTCTATCAAAAATCACTATACTTGGTCTTCCTCCATCTAGGAAGGTCAGACCATCCTGTGGCTCATCATCATCTCATATATATGGTATATCATAATAAATTGGTCCCCTAGTGATCAGTAAGTCCATAATATCTGTGCACATCCTCCAAAGTGACAGTCATCTCCCCTGTCGGGAATGGAATATGTTAGTATCTAAATTCATCTCTCATGCCAAATGCAATCAATAATTCCTATCTTACTTGTATTACTGACATCAATGCTACATAATATAAACCCAAGTCATCCAAAATGACCAATCATGTGGATGTAGTGTCTTAATACTCTCAACACATGAGAAAAACTCATGGAACTGTATCACACCTAATTACTCCTGTAATCATAGAAAATCATGTTTAGACTTAGCCATTTTTTTTGTAAAAATTCATCAAAAATTACTAAAAACTATACCTTTTGGAAAATTCACTACTACAAGAACAAGGTAAACAACAACAAGACCGCTAATAAATTCCACTAGGACACTAAAATTTTGGGGACTAAGGCCACCACTATTTGTCAAGGACATCGCCAATCATGCATAAGGATGCAAATTTGTGAAAATGCTAATGGTAGTGTTGACCAAAAGTTTATGAAGGTGCCACTTGCTAATTGTGACATGAAACCTTCCATTTTAGTGAGGTCACTACTACTATCAATGCCAGCATAAAATTCCACAAGTAAAATTCCAGCCATATGTGCTACAATGCTAGCACTGAGGTCATTGAAATTGACCTAGGTCAATTTCAGTGGCCTTACACACCATAGTGTTTAGGATTTTGGCCATTTATTGCACCAAAATTAAAAAAAAAAAAAAAAATTAAACTACAAAACATCACCTACCTGATCCTCATGTTGTGTGCATCCATCAGTACTCCTGAACTCACTCTATATAATGTAAGAAACTCTGGTGTCGTCATCATCTCTACTCATCCGTGATCGTCCAGAGCTCTTTTCTACTAACTGAGAGGGTGAAAATGACTTATTTTTACCCCTCCCTCCCTATATATATCCCTCACCATGATGGTTTTGACTATCATGATGGCCTACTGGTCACCACAATGGGATTTTCTTTTTCTGCCATGGTCATTTTTCTCTTCTTTTCGAGTGTCCATCACCTTCTTCTATCACCCCATCGACACTCAAGGGGGCATCGTCCATCCTACTAATTTTTCTTCTACCCATACAAAATAAAATTGTCTACTATCTTTGAAATGGTGTCACTCATGCTACACCACATCAAAGAGGGGAAAATGTAGACACCTAATTTTGACCACACAATTTTAATACTAAAATTGCACTAATTTTCTTCTTCCTATCGTCACACTATAAGTAGCAACCTTTTACTCTAATTATCTAATTCCCCCCATTCTTGGATGTCCAATTAACATAGTCTTCGTTAGTTAAAATCCTCTTTTAATTAATTAATTCTTTATTAATTAATTACCCTTTCACAATCTTGTATTTAATTAATAAACCCTCTTATTAATTAAATCCACCTCTCAAACCCCTCTAATTTCCACTAATTTCCCTCTACATCTCCTTCCAAAACTTCTACAAGATAATCTTGGCCTATTAATTAATCTTAATTGATTAATTAAACCTTCCTTAACTCCCATGGTCACTAATCTCTAATTAATCTCTTCTAAACATGTTTATCCACTCCTAATTCTACATCTGACATTATCCCACATTCACTAGAAGTTGTGATTTTCTCCCAAATTGAAAGTTATATAAGAAACCTAGTACCTTATTACCCCTCTACACCATGTCCTTGTAAGACATTATATCTCAAGAGAGAATTTCTGTACTAGAAAGCTTGTATAAATTAAGAAAACCTCTTTGCTAAAAGTTAGTAAGAGAATAACATTCAAACACGACTTTTGTGCCATGAGGAGATCTCTTCCACTTTTATCAAACATCAATTGATGTAACTTAGGCTTGTGTTCAGCTTAAACAAATATCTACATATCAAAAGCACATCCAAACATCAAAAAGGGAGGTTTGCATTTAGTGTATATTTACATTTTGTGCAATTTAATTAACTTTTTTTCCTGATTTTAGCTCAACCTTGATGTATTTGTTTAAATGAACTAAGTTAAGATTTACTTGGTGTTAAATCCGTGCAATTGTGAATGAAAGGATATGAATCAATGATTATACATAATCATGGATACATCTTATAAAACCTCACAAAATAAAGACCAAGGAGATCTTGTTCTAATTAAAAAAATCAACTTTGAGCTAGATGAATTTCTTAGAACTTCTACCTATGTCTAATGGAAGACTGGGTTGTTCATTTTTTATAAAGTGGTACTTGGAAGTGGTATTAAAATTTTAATTAGGATATTAGGTGAGAGAGGTGCTCAAATATTCAATGAAATTGAGGCTAAATTACAATCCATTGCGTGAACCTGACATCCAAACATAATGAAATTTAGTGCATATTAGTGGGTATATGATGAGAAGTTGTCAATCTATGGCTTCATCCCCTAATATTATGAATTATTTGATGAAATTACTAAATTATTGTACACCTTATACTATTACAAGAGTGGGAGTTGGTGATTTTGAAGCTTGGAGAAGGGTAGAAAAACCCTTTCATGGATTGACTTCTTATTGTTGCAGCAAATGTGTGCTAGGAATGGATTTTTCTTCCCATATTAGCTTGTTTTCATGCTTACATTCTTGTTTTTATTAGATTAAACTTAAGATATTATATATTTTGACTTATGAATGATATCCCTATTAAATGCAATCTTTAATCAAATAGATTTTGTGCTAAATAAAATCAACCTCAAGAATGCCTTGTACATGTGCAATGTCGCAACCAATTCAGATATCTACTTTATTAAATATAAAACAAACTATTGATTCCCATGTAGTGAGCATTTGTGAACTCTTTTCTTTTGGGTTTATGATTTAAACTTATCCCTTTGTATATAGACATATCAAAAAATAATTTAAAATCTATTCTTGTTCTTATTTTTCATTTAATTTTTTAGAAATTTGTAAAATTTGGGGGTTTTAGAAGGACCCCCATATTTGTACAACAATCCCTCAAGGTTGGATAAAAAAAATTAGGCATAACAGAGAGGAAGCCCTCAGTGTCAAAGGGGAACAATAAAAGGTAAAAAACAACGATAAGATAAACAAAAAGACTGTAGCACCCATTACTGCCGCTGAAACAAGTTACAATAGCAAACAACTGCAGACACTAAGATGTAGCAACAACAACTTACTTAAGATGTTCCCTACCATGGAAGCATAATGTCATTTTAGTGAGAGGAGTTCCTTTCTTTTTTTGATTTACGATTATCCAACCATCACTCCTATTAGGATTCAAATTTTCATCGCAATGTGTTGGAATTCGTATCTCAGAGGACTCCAATTTTCTAGTAAATGGATTTCTCCTTCAAGGAAGCCATCGCAGAAGGATTTGTCACTACCTGTTCAACCATTTACATCCCTACCAACTCCGCAGTATGGGGGAAACTTGAGGCTCCTTTGGTAGCTAAACCTTTTTGTCATCAACATCACGATCCTCTTCTGAAACCTCTGAAGAGGCAACTGGATCATCACCAACAAATAACATACTGAGTTGGGAGTCCTCCCACCAAGAATTTTTTTCCTTTGAATTTTGTTACACTTTTTGACATGCTAAAGCTAGATGTCCAAGGGCAAAGCATTTCCTATACCCGAAGGGAAAGCCTTCATATTCAATAGGTTACAACCAAGTCCTGTCCAACACCGTGAGGTCAATAGAAGTCAGTAAATCATGAGAAGTATCTAGATCTACTAAGATGTGTGCATAGGTAGTGTGAGCGTAGAGTTCAGTGCTAGAATCAGTGGGTAGAAATTTTCCCAAAGTGTTACCAATAGCAATCAAACACTTCTCCCCCAAAACTATAGTGGGAGGTGAGGTAAACGAATCCAGGGTGACTTCACATTGAAGTGGCACTAAGAGGATTGAAGGTCAGAAACCAAGGATTCATCTACATCTGATGATTCTAAAGTTCCCAAAGCTTAGAGAACATAGAATCTCTATCTTAAATAGAAGTAAAAGACACTAAAATAAAACCCCTTACATAAGGGTAAATGTCAACCCTACCTGACATTAGAGGGTGCCAGTTCGATGAAATCCATGAATGGAGAAGGGGTAAACCAGGCCAAGGCCATTAAACTGGCAGATCAAATCCTGGGAAGAGAAAAAATATTCAATCTCTAAAACTGACTCCCCAAATGAAATCACGGGAGTAGATTTGGTTGGAGAAAGGGGCTTATAAGGCGCAAAAGATGTTGCTTGTAAAAATGAACGCTGCCCAAAATCAACCTCGGGAAAAACCAACTTATTAGGAACCAGTAACAAATTTGGAGTAGGAATAGAGGAATCCTTGTTGCCGTGAGAGAGGCCAACATCAACATCACTGTCTATTCCTGTAGAAATCATGGCAAGGGAGGAGGAACTTCTGCCACAGCCACCGCTTCTAGTAGAAAAGTTCTGCAAACCCTGTTGCCTCTGCCAAACAAAGTACTAGGGTTTCCAGCAAACAAAAATGGGGCAGGAAAACATGGAAGAGTCATTTCACTTCGTCTTGCTCCCATCTTTTTATTTTTCATTTACCACTTCCCTTCGACACCATTTTTGTTTTGTTGTTTTCGAGACTGATTACTTCACTTATGGATTTATTATGGCTTCTTGATTTAGCATGCTAGTAGATATCATAGACACTGGACTGTTATTGATTTGATCTTTATATGATGCATATGGTCTACTGGTGGACATTTGATGATGATATTTGTATACTTTTGACATGGTTATTTATCTTTAATTATGACATGTGATATATTTAATCATATTGAGTAGAACTTGATAATTGGATTAATGTGATGATCGTTTTGACATAAATGAAATGTGGAATAGAAATGTGCTAGAAAGTGTAAGTGATATCGTACTTGCATAGATGATAGTAAATCATGTGTCGTTTATTTTAGATTATATTGTATATTTGGCATGAATGTTTTAATGCGGCCAACAGGCCGAAGGAGGTATTCTCTGTTCTGCAGGTATATTATATTCACAACAATATTGGGGAGTGGAGACCAACCACATCGGAATTCGAGAAGAATCCAACTAAGGTCACCATGGCAACAAGTAATTGTGTGTGTGTTATAATTATTTGGTTAGGAAAAATTGTGACCTAGGGGTCATGTGTTGTTTTGTTTTAATTTTCCCTTTCTATTATGTTAGTATGTGTTTCTCTTAGTAAGTGAAATTTTACTTGTGTTATTATTCATATCCTTTGGATTGGTGTTTACCCCTTTATTAGTCATGGGTTGTAGTGTCTTAATTAAGCTAATTTGAATTTGTCCTAAACTAATTAAAGGATATGACCAAAAGAGAGTTCATTTATTAGGCTTGATTTACTTTGGATTTTGTGTGGATTGATGTGTGTTTGAGTTTTGAGTGTAGCACACTCTACCCCACATGGGAAACTCGAATTTGGCCTTAGAGGCCAAATTTCAAAGCTTGTGGGACAAGTCAAACTTGTCCCACACCTCTTAAAACCCCATGCCAACCCTACCTATGGGTTGGAAGGCCAAATTTAGGGTCTTTTAGGTGTTTTGGGGGGATAAAAAGGGTAAAATATTAATTGCACTTTCTTTCAAAATTTAATTTTGTCCTTTGGGGGAGTGGGCTTAGATGGAGTGTGTAAGGTGCTTGCCTTTCTTTCAACCACTTATTAATGGTGCATTGGAATATGAGGTTGACCAAGTGATGTGGAGTGGAGGGAAAAGGAGGTGGCATCCTACTTGGAGCCACATCATCCCTCCCTCTCTTTTCTCTATTTATTTGATCCTCTTGTTTGTTTTGGGGGTTGGAGGTTTCATTTTTAGTCTCTTGTATTTTGGAGAGGAGAGGATTTTGAAGGAGTTTGTGGATTTTTGGAGCTTGTTGATACTTGTGGGAATTTTGTTGGAGCTTGTGGATGCTTGCTTGATCTTTGGAGGGATTTGAGACTTCATACTTGGAACAAGCTCTACCATGGAAAGGTAGGAGCTTCACCTTTGTTTGTATTATGTTTTCTTTTTTTGTTATATGAATGTAGTATATATGTTGTGTTGAATGTTGTTGTTTGAAATGCTTGTTGGGAATGGGTAGAATGCCTAAGTTGGGAGTGG
This sequence comes from Taxus chinensis, assembly GCA_019776745.2. NCBI lineage: Eukaryota > Viridiplantae > Streptophyta > Pinopsida > Cupressales > Taxaceae > Taxus > Taxus chinensis. The sequence continues at coordinate 145,004,657 of CM034157.1, forward strand.
GAGGAGACTATGGGGAGTTTATTTGAGGGAGGCATAAGAGATCATTTTCTTGAGGAGGGAGTTTGGGTTGGGTGCCCACCTAGTATGAGAAATGCTTGCATTTTCTTCTTGTTCTTACTTTGGGGGAGCCATAAGAGTTGAGGGAGGCATAAGAGTGGATGGAGGGATAAGGGGTACTTGAGGGAGGCATAAGAGTTGTTAGGGGTATTGTGTTTTGCATTGGAGGCTTTTAGGTGGCACCCATTCCCATTGGGAGGCATAAGTGGCCTCCCCATAGGTCTTACTCTTATGGCTTTCTTGATAAGCCTTGTGACTTGTTGTTTTGATGGTTTCCCTCTTGTTGAGTTGTTGATTTTGTTTTGAAGGATTATGGAATGAATGTGAAATTTTATGTTAAGTTATGTGGAAGCTAGTAGTTGCCATGAGTTGGATTTTCTCCCATTGTAATGTGGTTGGGGCTCGGGGGCCAATGGAGAGGATGGCTTCTCTTCTCCATTGGGTATCTTGGTTGGGAGGAGAGCGTTGCCTCTCCCCTTATTTTGTTGTGAATCAAGCAAACTATTGGAGGAGCTACCTTGTTGATGTTTGTAGCATTGGAGCCTTGTTGATGACAATGTGAAACTACCTTGTATTTTTACCCACCTAGAGTGGAAGAAAGTGTAATATTGCTTTGTATTTTAGCTTCCATTATTGTAAATTTGTTCCCACATTAAGTGGAAAATGTTGTAACAAGATTTTGAAGGAAAGTTGTATTGATCTTCATTAGTAAGGTTGTAATGTGGATGGAATTGAAAGTTGAAGGAAAGACAATTTATTTATTCTCCTTTAACTTGGCTTGGAACCTCATATGAGTGTGTTGATCTTGTTGAAATGTTAGTAGTTCTTACTCTAAAACTTAATGGAAATATTGTTGAAACCCTCTTGAGGAATGTTGGGAAATTTTTTAAAAAATATATATATTAAATTTCATTTTGTTACTTAAAAGAGATGTATTGAAAAGTTGGAATATTAGTGCATTTCTCTTCTTGTATTGTTGATGGAAAGACTTAAGTTTTAAATAGTTTTCAATATGCCAATGAAGTAATTTAAGTCCTAGCTCTATTATGTTTTTCCTCATTTAAGAATTTATTGTAAATCTATTTGCAAATTAAAGGGAAATGAAATCAAATCTACTTGAAATCCCGTACAATGCCTATTAAATTGTGTAGAAAGAAATTTTAATGCAAAAGCTCTAAACTTATTAAGTTCATTACCCATATGTCCTTAATGCTTAATAAGGAAACTAATATTTTAAATATTATTCATATTAAAGTAATATTAAAACTAATGGATTTATTATTATTAAATTATATTAATACCAATATACTATTAATATTTTTTTTATATTAACAAAAGTATACTAATATAAACTATAGCCAAGAAAGAATATTAATATTTATAAATAAACCTACGTATCGTAATATGTATTTTTATAAGCCTCCTAATGAAATGTGAAATACATATAAAATCATACATTCATAAATATAAAACAAAGATGATGAATGAATATTCTGATACTGAAAGGATCCACCTCTTTGCTGAAATGTTCATATAATTGCAAAGCAAACTGTGCTTCATGAATATTCTGATATGAAACAGATCCACCTCTATGAGATTCTCTTCCACGAGCTACCTCGTAAAACAGGTAAGGTCTCAATAGAGAATCTTTGTAATAAATTTCATCAGGTCTCCTGGTAACACTCTCACTATCCCTTAATCGATTTTGATAAAATATCTTGAAGGAGAATCCCGAATTTGAGGATGCATTCGATACTGAACAGATAACAACATAGTTGGACAACCTGCTTGTTGGAAGCGCCCCAAAAAAAAAGGCTTCTGTTATCCATACTGTGCGAACTGCCTGCTGCCTGGCTGATCTCCTGTGCAGGCCGAGGCCATGGATCCTTGACAACCACGAGCACACACCTCGCAGCACCCACACCTCGCCTGTAGCTTCATCCCACCATGAACGGCCATGGTGGAGGTAACACGCCTGTCCACTCGCCTGTAGCTTCACCTCTCACCACCATTCCTTTTTCTCGCGCGGCCAGGGCCAAAGCGGAAAAGGGTTAACATGCCTGCTTCACTGGCCTGTAGCTTCATCTATAACCACCACATTGAATTCACGCGGCCAGGACAAAAAAAGTGGCAGGCCGACTGTGTAAGGCATAAGATTTGCAAAATCAAAGTGAAATAAATGAAAAAACATGCGGCCCAGTTTGGAGTAGCCTTGCACGCAAGGAGAGGGGGTTTAATGTTATGGCAGGTGGCCATTAAAGCCACCCACCCCAACCATGATTTTCAAACCTAAATTTTTGCTTTCCCACCGTTAAAACTCTTGTCCCTTTTGTTTTTCATTTTTAAAATATGAATAACCTACTTTAAGGAAATTAATTTTGAATGAAATACAATTTTAACCATGTTCTAAAATATAAAAAGATATGGAACTTCATAATTAATTAGGAAATATGTATTTTAGCTAAATTGTTTATATAAATCTAGTTATTAAATATACATTTGAAATTTTATATTCCTTAAAAATAACATGATTTATACGATAAAATATTAAACTCTATGCTTGTGCATATAATTTGTGTGCATATATATCTCATTTTGAATTTAAATTATATATATAGTATTTATGTATTCAAAATAAAGATTAAATATAATACCTCAAATGTAAAATATAAAATATTGATGTCTGTCAAGTGCTATGTACAAAATACATTATCTTGAAAGAATTTATTTGACCTAAAACGGGCCATCATATAAGAATATAAAACAATTGTAATATGATGAATCATAAGATATGAACTATAAAGACGTTTATAAACTTTTCTCTAATGAATGCATGACATGAATCATGGAAATGAAGTAAAATAATTTTTTTAAATTACGCAATAAAAAAAAACTCTTTTAGTCATATACAAGAAAAAAAAAAAAATTTAGTCGTATTTTTCGGGTTATATGTTTGTGGAAGCAAGTTCTTAGATCGTCGTCGTTTTTCGCGGCATCACATTTTGGTATCAGAGCCGGGGGTTCAAAGCTTGGACCCTTGGGCACACGTAGAAAACATGAAACATGAACATTTAACCTAGTGCAGAGTTGATTCTTTTAATATATAAAACCACAATGTTGATAATTATAGGAAACAACAAATTTAGAAAACTGGCACAAGACCTAGAACAATGAACTAACTCTCGCCTTGATCTGTGCAGGAGGCGCGGATTGGGCGAGGGGTCTCTTCATATAGACCTAGATATACCACCGCCAGAGCAGGCTGTAGCAGCCATTCTACCTCAGATCTTAAAGACACTCCAGGATGTCAATGCCGCTATACGCGGAGAGCCCTTGGGAGGACGATTTGCAAGACATAGTTTGGAGCCATCAGTAGATGCCCAGGTATCCCCTCGACACAGCGAGGAGCACAGGGCAGAGAACTTCCATGCGGAGTCGGCTAGGGCAGAGTCACCACAGAGAGGACATGGGGACAGGATCTCAGGACATAGGGACAGGTCTCGGAGCCCTAGACAGAGGGAGGAGCATACAGATAGACCTAGGATTCGTCATACGTCAGCTGCAGACCATATCAGGGAGATCCTGAAGCTACGACCATCTCACTATTCGGGTGATACAGGTGGTTTTCAGGCAGAGGCCTGGTTGGTGAGCTTGAGCGGATGCTTCAAGCTCTGCCCTTGTACTAGCAACACGAAAGCTCGTGTTGCAATCCATCTTCTGAAGGATGGAGCAGGAGTCTGGTGGAGGACCGAGGAGCAGAAGCTCCATGTTGACTCAGAGACGATTACCTGGGAGCTATTTGAGGAGCGTTTCAGGAGCAGGTATTTACCCAGGAGATTTATACAGCAGCGGATAGACGAGTTTCATGACCTCCGTCAGGCATCGATGACAGTAGCTGAGTATGAGAGTCGATTTCTGGACCTACTCCAGTACGTCGACTATATGCAGGATGAGCAGGTACGGATTCACAGGTTCATCCGGGGCCTAAACTTGGATTTAGGTGGCGCAGTGCGCATTCACTGCCCACAGACATTAGCAGAGGCCGTGGAGAAGGCCTATATTGCAGAGGAGACACGGGGGAAGACGCAACAGGCTAGAGACAGAGTTCGGAGCCGTATCCAGCAGATGCAGGATGGTAGGTCGAAGGGGTCAGTTCCTCCTCCACGGGGTGGACAGAGTTCAGGGCAAGCTTCATTCAGGCCACCCACAGCAGCAGCAGCAGCAGACCCGCCCACCTTACCGACCTCCTCAGAGATTTGATGCGCAGAGAGGACGTAGTATGGGGCCTCCTCCTAGGGGTCCCATCAGGACACAGGGTGCGCCGAGAGCTCAGTCAGCAGGAGCTCGTCAGCAGAGACCTCAGCAGTCCATAGCCGGATCGTCAGGATCTGTAGCTCAGACATCTAGAGTACCAGCTGGAGCTGCTTCCCACTGGAGAGGACCAGGCAGCTGTTATGGTTGTGGTGTTGTTGGACATCATTGGAGAGATTGCCCACAGAACCCTAACAAGGGTAAGACGCAGAGCTCAGAGCCTACTGTTGGAGATATGGCACGGAGTCATCGGATCTACGCAGTGGTCGAGAACCGCTAGGCTGAGCACCAGAGTACTGTGATTGAGACGACAGGTAGTATTGGTGGTATTTCCACCTCTATATTATTTGATTCTGGTTCTTCTGATTCTTTTATTGCACCATCCTTAGTAGAGCGTTGTAGGCTGGTGGCAGTTAGGCAGGGCCGTAGTTGGGACGTTGAGATGGCTTCTGGAGCCAAAATTTCTGTAGACTCCTTAGTTAAGGAGTGTGTAGTGGATTTGGGACCCTTCACCACTACTTCTGATCTTCGGATCCTTCCATTAGGATCTTATGGCATCATTTTAGGCATGGATTGGTTGTCCGCTCACAGAGCTAGAGTGGATTGTTACCATAAGACTATTGCTTGCATAGATGATCTTGGAGTAGAGTCAGTGATATCAGGAGTTAGGAGGGCCGTATCCATTCGCACCATCTCCGCTATGCAGCTTAAGCGGTGTGCGCGACGGGGTTGTCAGTTGTTTGCTATTACGGTCAGTGACAGATCAGAGGATGAGTCAAGAGGACCTTCCCTCGATGACCATCCCATCTTATCAGAGTTTGCTGATGTGTTCCCAGGGGAGCTACCGGGGTTACCTCCCCCACGTGAGATAGATTTCCATATAGATCTAGTTCCGGGCGCAGAGCCTATCTCACGAGCACCCTATCGGATGACTACTCCTGAGTTATGTGAGCTCAAGTTGCAGCTTGAGGGCCTTCTGGAGAAAGGCCTAATCCGTCCTAGTGTATCCCCTTGGGGTGCACCAGTGATCTTCGTGAAGAAGAAGGATGGATCTCTTCGGTTGTGTATTGACTACCGTCAGCTGAATAAAGTAACGATCAAGAATCGTTACCCCCTTCCACGCATTGATGATTTATTTGATCAGATGAAGGGGGCTACAGTTTTCTCTAAGATAGATCTTAAGTCAGGGTACCATCAGCTCAGGATTGCGGAGACGGATATTCACAAGACAACATTCCGTACGAGATATGGCCACTACGAGTTCACAGTGGTACCTTTCGGTTTGACGAATGCCCCCGCAGTGTTTATGAGTTTGATGAATGGGGTATTCAGGACCTTCCTTGATCGCTTCGTGCTCATCTTCCTTGATGACATTCTGATTTACTCACGCACACGTGAGGAGCACGAGGAGCACCTTCGCCAGGTTCTTCAGTGTCTTCGCGAACAGCGCCTTTACGGGAACTTGGAGAAGTGTGCGTTCTTTCAGCCTGAGGTGCAGTATTTGGGCCACATCATTTCTGGGGAAGGTATCGCAGTCGATCCTTCCAAGATTCGAGCCATCATGGACTGGCCAGCACCCACTAGTGTGACCGAGGTGCGTAGCTTCATGGGTCTAGCAGGGTATTACAGGAGGTTTGTTCAGGATTTTTCTCGGATTGCGCACCCCATCACTTCCCTTCAGCGGAAAGGGAAGAAGTTTTTATGGTCAGATAGATGTGAGCAGGCCTTCAGTACACTGAAGGAATGCCTCACGAGAGCACCTATTCTTGCAGTGCCAGATCCTCAGGGTGAGTTCTACGTTTGCACAGATGCTTCCTTGGCAGGACTTGGAGGTGTGTTAATGCAGGAGGGTAGAGTAGTTGCCTTTGAGTCTCGCAAACTCAAAGATTATGAGCTCAATTATCCGACCCATGACCTTGAGCTTGCAGCAGTGGTACATGCCTTAGTGCGGTGGAGACATTTTCTTCTTGGCCGGAGATTTACACTCAGGACTGATCACTTGAGTCTTCGCCACCTCTTCACGCAGCCCAATCTCAACGCTCGTCAGCGGCGTTGGATGGAGTTACTCTGTGAGTATGACATGGAGATAGAGCATGTGAAAGGGAAGGAGAATGTGGTTGCAGATGCCTTGAGTAGGTGGAGACATGTGGCTATGGCCACCTCAGTGGGCACAGATTTGCGGAGTAGGATCTTGCAGCAGCTTCCTCAGGATAGTTTCTACCTTGCAGCCAGAGCAGAGATTGAGTCTCAGAGACCCCTTGAGGGGAGATTTGATGGATTTTCATTAGAGGCAGATGGTCTTCTCAGACACAGAGGTCGGATATATGTTCCTATAGATGGAGGCTTGAGACATGACATTTTGACAGAGGCTCATCGTGCACCTTATTCAGCCCATCCCGGGGTGAAGAAGATGCACGCCACCTTGAGACAGTTGTATTTTTGGAGAGGACTTCGAAGAGACGTGGCTTTGTTTGTGTCCCGCTGTTTAGAGTGCCAGAGGGTGAAGGCCGAGCATTAGCATCCAGCTGGCCTTCTCTATCCTCACGCCATACCGGAGTGCAAGTGGGACACCATTTCCATGGACTTCATCGTTGGGTTACCTACGTCGAGATACCATCACGACGCCATCATGGTCACGGTGGATAAATTGACGAAGGTAGCTCATTTTTCTCCAGTGAAGACCACCTATACAGCGAGTGCTGTGGCACGAGTATACCTTGATGAGATTGTCAGATTACATGGGATTCCGCGGAAGATCATTTGCGACCGCGACCCTTTGTACACCTCCCATTTCTGGACCACCATGCAGTATGCCCTCGGGACGAGGATTAATTTCAGCACAGCTTATCACCCTGAGACAGATGGACAGACAGAGAGGGTGAATCAGATTTTGGAGGATATGCTCAGGATGTACGTGATGGATCATCAGTCGAGATGGGAGGAGTATCTGTATTTGGTGGAGTTTGCCTACAATAATAGTTTCCAGAGTTCTATAGGCATGGCTCCTTTTCAGGCATTATATGGTAGAGAGTGCAGGACACCTCTTAGTTGGGACAGGATTGAGGACAGGGTTTCCCTTGGGCCAGCATTATTACAGGATATGGAGCAGCAGGTTACCTTGATCAGACAGAGATTGCAAGAGGCGCAGGATAGACAGAAGAAGTATGCAGACCAGCATAGGACAGATCGCAGTTTTGAGGTGGGCACGAAGGTGTTTCTTCGTGTCAGACCGCATAAGAGCCCTATCCGTTACGGAAAAGGTTCTAAGCTTGCTCCTAGGTTTGTGGGTCCCTTTGAGATCTTGGAGCGCCTCGGTCCCTTGGCCTATCGTCTAGCATTGCCACCTAGCTTATCTCGCGTCCATGATGTGTTTCACGTTTCTGTGCTTAGGAGATATATTTCTGATCCTTCTCATGTGCTAGATTGGACCGCATTGCAGGTGCAGGATCAGGGGCAGGTGATGGTGGAGCCCGTACGCATTATAGAGCGCAGGACCCTGGGCCTTCGCGGTAGAGAGATTGATCAGGTTCGGGTCCAATGGGACAGGTATGATGAGACTGCAGCTACTTGGGAGGATGCTACTTTGCTACGAGGACAGTTTCCACACCTTTTCCAGTGACTTCCAGGAGGAAGTCGAGTCTAAGGGGAGGGGGATGTAGTGCCCACTTCCCTTCGACACCATTTTTGTTTTGTTGTTTTCGAGACTGATTACTTCACTTATGGATTTATTATGGCTTCTTGATTTAGCATGCTAGTAGATATCATAGACACTGGACTGTTATTGATTTGATCTTTATATGATGCATATGGTCTACTGGTGGACATTTGATGATGATATTTGTATACTTTTGACATGGTTATTTATCTTTAATTATGACATGTGATATGTTTAATCATATTGAGTAGAACTTGATAATTGGACTAATGTGATGATCGTTTTGACATAAATGAAATGTGGAATAGAAATGTGCTAGAAAGTGTAAGTGATATCGTACTTGCATAGATGATAGTAAATCATGTGTCGTTTATTTTAGATTATATTGTATATTTGGCATGAATGTTTTAATGCGGCCAACAGGCCGAAGGAGGTATTCTCTGTTCTGCAGGTATATTATATTCACAACAATATTGGGGAGTGGAGACCAACCACATCGGAATTCGAGAAGAATCCAACTAAGGTCACCATGGCAACAAGTAATTGTGTGTGTGTTAGAATTATTTGGTTAGGGGAAAATTGTGACCTAGGGGTCATGTGTTGTTTTGTTTTAATTTTCCCTTTCTATTATGTTAGTATGTGTTTCTCTTAGTAAGTGAAATTTTACTTGTGTTATTATTCATATTCTTTGGATTGGTGTTTACCCCTTTATTAGTCATGGGTTGTAGTGTCTTAATTAAGCTAATTTGAATTTGTCCTAAACTAATTAAAGGATATGACCAAAAGAGAGTTCATTTATTAGGCTTGATTTACTTTGGATTTTGTGTGGATTGATGTGTGTTTGAGTTTTGAGTGTAGCACACTCTACCCCACATGGGAAACTCGAATTTGGCCTTAGAGGCCAAATTTGAAAGCTTGTGGGACAAGTCAAACTTGTCCCACACCTCTTAAAACCCCATGCCAACCCTACCTATGGGTTGGAAGGCCAAATTTAGGGTCTTTTAGGTGTTTTGGGGGGATAAAAAGGGTAAAATATTAATTGCACTTTCTTTCAAAAATTTAATTTTGTCCTTTGGGGGAGTGGGCTTAGATGGAGTGTGTAAGGTGCTTGCCTTTCTTTCAACCACTTATTAATGGTGCATTGGAATATGAGGTTGACCAAGTGATGTGGAGTGGAGGGAAAAGGAGGTGGCATCCTACTTGGAGCCACATCATCCCTCCCTCTCTTTTCTCTATTTATTTGATCCTCTTGTTTGTTTTGGGGGTTGGAGGTTTCATTTTTAGTCTCTTGTATTTTGGAGAGGAGAGGATTTTGAAGGAGTTTGTGGATTTTTGGAGCTTGTTGATACTTGTGGGAATTTTGTTGGAGCTTGTGGATGCTTGCTTGATCTTTGGAGGGATTTGAGACTTCATACTTGGAACAAGCTCTACCATGGAAAGGTAGGAGCTTCACCTTTGTTTGTATTATGTTTTTTTTTTTTGTTATATGAATGAGTACATATTTTGTGTTGAATGTTGTTGTTTGAAATGCTTGTTGGGAATGGGTAGAATGCCTAAGTTGGGAGTGGGAGGAGACTATGGGGAGTTTATTTGAGGGAGGCATAAGAGATCATTTTCTTGAGGAGGGAGTTTGGGTTGGGTGCCCACCTAGTATGAGAAATGCTTGCATTTTCTTCTTGTTCTTACTTTGGGGGAGCCATAAGAGTTGAGGGAGGCATAAGAGTGGATGGAGGGATAAGGGGTACTTGAGGGAGGCATAAGAGTTGTTAGGGGTATTGTGTTTTGCATTGGAGGCTTTTAGGTGGCACCCATTCCCATTGGGAGGCATAAGTGGCCTCCCCATAGGTCTTACTCTTATGGCTTTCTTGATAAGCCTTGTGACTTGTTGTTGTGATGGTTTCCCTCTTGTTGAGTTGTTGATTTTGTTTTGAAGGATTATGGAATGAATGTGAAATTTTATGTTAAGTTATGTGGAAGCTAGTAGTTGCCATGAGTTGGATTTTCTCCCATTGTAATGTGGTTGGGGCTCGGGGGCCAATGGAGAGGATGGCTTCTCTTCTCCATTGGGTATCTTGGTTGGGAGGAGAGCGTTGCCTCTCCCCTTATTTTGTTGTGAATCAAGCAAACTATTGGAGGAGCTACCTTGTTGATGTTTGTAGCATTGGAGCCTTGTTGATGACAATGTGAAACTACCTTGTATTTTTGCCCACCTAGAGTGGAAGAAAGTGTAATATTGCTTTGTATTTTAGCTTCCATTATTGTAAATTTGTTCCCACATTAAGTGGAAAATGTTGTAACAAGATTTTGAAGGAAAGTTGTATTGATCTTCATTAGTAAGGTTGTAATGTGGATGGAATTGAAAGTTGAAGGAAAGACAATTTATTTATTCTCCTTTAACTTGGCTTGGAACCTCATATGAGTGTGTTGATCTTGTTGAAATGTTAGTAGTTCTTACTCTAAAACTTAATGGAAATATTGTTGAAACCCTCTTGAGGAATGTTGGGAAATTTACAAAAAAAAAATATATTAAATTTCATTTTGTTACTTAAAAGAGATGTATTGGAAAAGTTGGAATATTAGTGCATTTCTCTTCTTGTATTGTTGATGGAAAGACTTAAGTTTTAAATAGTTTTCAATATGCCAATGAAGTAATTTAAGCTCTAGCTCTATTATGTTTTTCCTCATTTAAGAATTTATTGTAAAATCTATTTGCAAATTATAAAGGGAAATGAAATCAAATCTACTTGAAATCCCATACAATGCCTATTAAATTGTGTAGAAAGAGATTTTAATGCAAAAGCTCTAAACTTATTAAGTTCATTACCCATATGTCCTTAATACTTAATAAGGAAACTAATATTTTAAATATTATTCATATTAAAGTAATATTAAAATTAATGGATTTACTATTATTAAATTATATTAATACCAATATACTATTAATATTTCTTTTATATTAACAAAGTATATTAATATAAACTGCAGCCAAGAAATAATATTAATTATATATACAACAAGAACCTACGTATGTATAATGTTCAATAAAATTGCAAAGCAAACTGTGCTTCATGAATATTCTGAATATGATACAGATCCACCTCTAATTTGCACTTCCACGAGTACTCCGTGAATATTCTGTCTATATAACAGATGAAATGTTCTTAATGAATTTGCAAAGCAGGACTGCTGGTCATGATTCTGATATCTCCACCTCTATGAGATTTCTCTTCCACATCGTAAAACAGGTAAGATCTCAATAGAATAATCTTGTAAGGAATTTCTTCAGGTCTCCTCGTAACACTCTCACTATTCCCTTAATCGATTTTGATAAAAATATCTTGAAGGTGAATCCCGAATTTGAGGATGCATTCGATACTGAACAGATAACAACATGGTTGGACAACCTGCTTGTTGGAAGCATGCTTCAAAGGTTTATCCTATTTGCATTGTATCCTGGTCTACTGCCTGCTGCCTGGCTGTCTATCTGTAATAAACTTGCAGGCCGCTGCTCACTGGATCCCGCCAAGAAAACATCTTGAAGCAGCACCCGAATTTGAGGATGCATTTGATACTGAGCAGATAACAACATGTTGGAACACCTGCTTGTTTGAAGCGCCAAAAAGGCTTTGTTTCCTTGAACTGCGACTGCCTTGCCATAGCCTACTGATGTGTAGGCCGTGGCTGAACATGAACCACCTTGCCCATGAACAGTTCACGCTGGCCAGGGCCGAATAAAAGTGGAGGTAACACGCCGAATAAAACGAGCTTCACACGCCTGTAGCTTCATCTATAACCACCACTTGAATCCACGCGGCCAGGCAGAATAAAACAGTGGGCAGACCGACGTCTTAAGGCATAAGATTTGCAAAATCCAAAGCAATAAATGAAGTCAATAAATATGCGGCCAGTTTGGAGTAGCTTGCACATGCAAGGGATGGAGTTTAATATTATGGCAGGTGGCTATTAAAGCCACCCACCCCCAACCATGAATTCAAACCTAAATTTGAATGCTTCATTTCCACTGTTAAAACTCTTGTCCTTTTGTTCATTTTTCAAATATGAATAACCTACATTAAGGAAAGTAATTTTGAATGAATACAATATTATAACCATGTTCACATTCTTAGTACATAAAAAGATGGATTTTGAACTTCATAATTAATTAGGAAATATGTATTTTAGCTAAACTTACATTATATAAATCTAGTTGATTAAATATACATTTGAAATTTTATATTCCTTAACAATAACATGATTTATACGATAAAATATTAAACTTTATGCTTGTGCATATAATGAGTGGTATATATATCTCATTTTGAGATATAAATGTATATATAGTATTTATGTATTCAAATAAAGACTAAATATAATACCTCAAATGTAAAATATAAAACTATTGATGCTTGTCAAGTGCATGTACAAATACATTATCTTGAAAGAATTTATTTGTAAACGGGCCATCATATAAGAATATAGAACAATTGTAATATGATGGATCATAAGATATGACACTATAAAGACGTTTAACAAACTTTTCTCTAATGAATGCATGACATGAATCATGGAAATGAAGTAAAATAATTTTTTTAAAAACGCAAATACTGGAGGCATGGAAACTCTTTGTTCACATATACAAAAAATAAAAAATAAAAAAAATAAAGGGATTGTAGTTCGGGTTATGTGTTTAGTGGAAGCAAGTTCCTAGAGCGTCGTGTATTAATCTCGGCCATTGATTTTCAACGAGAGTAGTATATAAGGGGGTCATTGGGTCATTTGTAACAAGGAAGTTTTTAGAGAAACTTGCAGTGTTAGCAAGTAGTCTTGCAGTGTTAGCAAGGGCGCAGTGATAGCGTTGGAGATAGCAGTGGAGGAATATCAGCAGGAGGATTAGGAGATTGTCGGAGCTCTGCCAGTAAGAGGCAAGCAGTATTTGTATCTCTTGATTTGCTGAAGTTTAATATATTTCTCATCTGTAGTACTGGTTTTCCCTACGGGGTTTTTCCAGGGACAATTGTCTGAAAATATTGTGTTCACCTTGTTGGGTATTTTTTATGTGTTTGTATTTGTGAAGTTACAGTTGTGTTATTTTCCAATATTTGTTGATCAAATAATCTTACAAGATAGGAGGTTAATAATCAGTAACTGTAATAGATTTTTCACATGGTATCAGAGCTAAGTTCGGGTAGAAGAGATTTACCCTAGGTGAAAGAAAGTGAGGGTTTATAAAACCCAGTTTAACCTCTTCAAAATTATTATTATTATTTTCTTTTAAGATGGCCTCAGCAGGTTTAAGAGATCAGGACAGATTGGATGGAGCCTCGAATTTTGGTGTCTGGAAAGCCAGAATTTCTCTATTGCTGGAAGAGAATGGTATCAAGGAATATGTGACCACTGTTGTACCTGTACCTACAGATGCAACACAACTCTTAGCATATAAGAAGGAAGATGCCAAGGCGAGGAGGCTGATTCTTGACGGTGTCAAGGATCATATTGTTCTGCATATTGCAGAGTTAGATACAGCGAAGACGATGTGGGATGCCATTATGAATCTGTACCAGAATGCTACCACTAACCGGAAGCTGATTCTCAGAGAAAAGTTGAGGAATACCCGGATGAATAAGGGAGAAGACGTCACAAGTTACCTCACCAGACTTAGACTTGTCAAGGATGAATTGGCAGCTATTGGAGACAAACCAAATGATGACGAGCTAGTGAGAATAGCCCTAAATGGGTTTACTAAGCAGTGGGATGTCTTTGTTCAAGTCATCAATGGACGAGACACCTTACCGAGTTGGGATCGACTATGGAGTGATTTCACTCAGGAGGAGCTTAGACTAAGTCTTGTCAATGGAGCCAACAATAAGAGTCAGAAAAGTGAGGTGGAACAGGAAAATGTTGCCCTAGCGGGTAAAGGGAAAGCAAAGAAGGGGTCTAGTAAAGGATCAAATTCACAAGGTGAAAAGAAGAAGAAAGATTCTTCGAAGATCAAGTGCTATGGCTGTCACGAGTTTGGCCACTATGTCAGCGATTGCCCAGAAAGGAAGAAGAATGAAAAGAAAGGCAAGAAGCAAGTTGCGGCTTCAGCAAGTGCAGATGAGCTCTCTAGTAGAATGGAAGATGAGTTTGCACTCATAGCATGTATGGTTAGCTCAACCTCACAGAGTGTTTGGTACATAGATAGTGGGGCATCATATCATATGACAGGAGTTAGAGAATACTTCTCCAGTTATAAGGAAGAGAGCACCAGAATCCAGATCTCTATGGGGAACATGTCCAAACTCAACTCAGTTGGGAAAGGGACTGTTCAGTTTCAGAGGGAGAGTGGTAAGATGATTCCCCTTCATGATGTGTTGCATGTTCCAGGCTTAGGGATGAATTTGATTTCTATATCTGTCCTTCAGGACAAAGGGTACAATGTACTCTTTAGAGGGGCACATGTGTTGATCAAGCACAAGGATTGGAAATCACCCATAGCTATTGGAGTTAGGAGCGGTCAGCTTTATAGGCTGCAGTTTGATATTCCTAAGGCACTCATGAGCAACAGTAATCTTAGAGATCAGGGAGAGCTATGGCATAGAAGGATGGGCCATATCCATCATGGAGCCCTTAAATTACTTCATGAGACAGTGACAGGTGTTCCTGAGGTGAGCACAGAGCACGATGATGTATGTAAGGGATGCGTGTTGGGGAAGTTTGCTAAAGCATCTTTTCCAAGGAGTGACACCAGATCCAAGGGCGTTCTTGATCTAGTACATTCAGATGTATGTGGACCAATGTCGACGAAGTCTCTCAGAGGGTATGAGTACTTTGTTACTTTTATTGATGATTTCTCCAGGAAGACATGGATATACTTCTTGAAGACCAAGGATGAGGTTTTCAGTCACTTCCAAGAGTTCAAAGCTCTTGTGGAGAATTCGACAGGAAGGAAGATAAAAGTTCTTCGGTCAGACAATGGAGGTGAGTACAAAAGCAATGAGTTCCAGGAGTTCTGTACCAGAGAAGGAAT
The DNA here is from genome assembly GCA_019776745.2 of Taxus chinensis. Classification (NCBI taxonomy): domain Eukaryota; kingdom Viridiplantae; phylum Streptophyta; class Pinopsida; order Cupressales; family Taxaceae; genus Taxus; species Taxus chinensis. The sequence continues at coordinate 145,019,689 of CM034157.1, forward strand.
CAAGAGAGAGTGGACTGTTCCTTACAATCCGCAACAGAATGGAGTTGCTGAGAGGAAGAATCGGTCTATAACGGAGGCATCAAGGGCTATGTTGCATGACCAGGATATACCCCGTTATCTGTGGGCAGAGGCATGCAGTACAACAGTATACATACAGAATAGAGTTCCACATAAGGTACTAGGGAAGATGACACCAGAGGAAGCATTCACTGGGAAGAAGCCAGATGTCAGTCACTTTAGGATCTTTGGGAGTTTGGCATATTGTCACATTCCTAAGGATACACGTACCAAGTTAGATCAGACTGCGGAGAGAGGGTACTTTGTGGGGTACAGTGAAACCTCAAAGGCATATCGGATATTCATTCCGGGGACCAGGAGGATTATTGTTCGACGTGATGTCAAGTTCATGGAGGACAAGGCATTTAGAAGGTCTAGAGATTTTCCAGTAGATGATCAGAGTGAGCAGCCAACAGAAGCTCCAAGGATCACTCAATCGAGTCAAGGGCAACAAAGCTCGAGTACAGTTACTAGTACAAGCATAGACTCAGGAGGAGAGAGTTTTCAAAGTATGGAGCAACAGGTGCAAGAAGAGATGCATCAAGAAGACATGGAGGTTGATATTTCATCCTCTACAGTTGGCAGCAAGAACCGTGAGGTTCAACAGACACAGAAGAATACTCAGGAGTTAGTGGGTACTCCTAGGAGGAGTAATAGACAACTGAAACCACCAGCCAGGTATGATGACTATGTTGCATTAGTTAGTATGTTGGGAGATAGTGAACCTTCTAGCTATCAGGAGGCTGCACAACATCAAGTGTGGCAAGAAGCAATGGTTGAGGAGTATACTTCAATTATGCAGAATGATGTGTGGGAGGTAGTGCCTAGACCAACAGATAGGGCAGTGGTTGGATCACGCTGGATCTATAAGATCAAGCATGGTGCAGATGGTAGCATCGAGAAATATAAGGCAAGGTTCATGGCAAAGGGGTTCTCTCAGAAAGAGGGAATAGACTACGAGGAGACATTTGCTCCAGTTGCCAGGTATACTTCTATACGAGCTGTAATCTCAATTTCAGCACAGATGGGATGGCAGATCCATCAAATGGATGTCAAGACAGTGTTTCTTAATGGTGAGTTGAAAGAGGAGGTATACATAGAACAACCAGAAGGCTTTGTAGCACACAACAAAGAGACCCACGTGTGTAGATTGAAGAGAGCATTGTACGGACTCAAGCAGGCTCCCAGAGCGTGGTATGAGTGCATTGATAGTTACTTGCAGGAAATGGGCTTTGTGAAGAGTGAGGCAGATGCTAATCTCTACTACTTGGTAGTTGGAGGTGAGATTCTCATTCTTGTCCTATATGTAGATGACTTGTTTCTTACAGGTTCACTGGGGCTCATAGAAGAATGCAAGAGGGATCTTGCAACGGAGTTCGAGATGAAGGATTTGGGACTTATGCACTACTTTCTAGGCATGGAGGTATGGCAGAAAGATGGAGAGATTTTCCTTGGGCAAGGGAAATATTGCATGGAAATCTTGAAAAGGTTCAGGATGGAAGATTGCAAAGCCATGTCTACACCCATGATCATGAATTGGAGGAAGGTAGACACATCCAGGGAGAAGGATGTAGACCCCACCTTATACAGGTAGTTGATTGGTTCTCTCATGTATTTGGTCAATACCAGGCCAGATATAGCTTTTGCAGTTAAATCTCTTAGTCAGTTCATGGTTGAGCCAAAGAGAGTGCATTGGACTGCGGCAAAGCATGTGCTGCGTTATTTGCGAGGTACAATTGAGTATGGAATTAGATATGCTCGAGGTGAAGGAATCAGGTTGATGGGCTATACTGACGCAGATTGGGCAGGTAGTACAACGGACAAGAGGAGCACTTCAGGGTGTTGTTTCAGTCTAGGATCAGGAGTTGTATCTTGGTTCAGCAGGAAGCAGAAGTCTGTGGCTCTGAGTTCAGCAGAGTCAGAGTACATAGCAGCTAGCATGGCAACATGTGAAGCTATATGGCTTCGGAAGTTGCTAGTAGCTTTGTTTGGTCAGAAGGTTGAGACTACGGTGATACACTGCGACAATCAGAGTTGCATCAAGTTGACTAAGAATCTGGTGTTTCATGATAGGTCAAAACATATAGACATCAAGTATCACTTCATCAGAGATTGTGTACAATGCGGGGTTGTTAAGCTACAATTTGTACCTACAGATCAGTAGGTAGCAGACATTCTGACAAAGGCATTGGGGAAGGCAAAATTCATCTTCTTCAGAGAGATGTTGGGTGTCATGCAGAACAACTTCCTCGCTAAGAGGGAGTGTTAATCTTAGTAGCTTGGACAGCTGTTTGTCCTCACCTAAATATAGCAACATTAGTTATGGGTAGTTTGGACACTATTAATGGTTCTGGCCTAGAATTTAGAAAAATAGTTGTTTTTGTCAAACAAATATTGTTAGGATAAAAACAATTGTTATTTAATATTGACACCTTTTAGGTGACACCTCATAACCAAGGTTGTTAATGGTTATTGAGTTGTCTTAATCTCAGCCGTTCATTTGTATTAATCTCGTCCATTGATTTTCAACGAGAGTAGTATATAAGGGGGTCATTGGGTCATTTGTAACAATTTTGGAAGTTTTTAGAGAAACTTGCAGTGTTAGCAAGTAAAAATTGCAGTGTTAGAGAAGGGAGCAATGAAATCCCGAAATTTGATTCAAGTGCACTTGAATATCATCAGGTTTAAATGGAGTAAAATCAGATTTTATCTTAGGATTAAAAGAAGATTGTCGGAGAAAGCTCTGCCAGTAAGAGGCAAGCAGTAGTATCTCTTGACATTTGCTCTGAAGTTTAGATATATTTCCATGAAATGTTGTCTGGTTTTCCCTATGGGGTTTTTTTCCATAGGGACAATTGTCCAAAAATATTGTGTTCACCTTGTTGGGTATTTTTTATGTGTTTGTATTTGTGAATGGCCGTTACAGTTGTGTTATTTTCCAATATCGCGAGGACAGTCGGCCGGGATCAAATAATCTTACAAGATAGGAGATTAATAAAGTAACTGTAATAGATTTTTCGGAATGAGCATTAACGAACCGGGGAAATTTGTCCGGGACAGTTAAAGCATTTACTATATGGGCTGCGAGTACCCGAACCGGCCGAAAGAAAAAGGGAAATTTGCAGCACTGTGAATCCATGGGACGTGAAAAAAGTTATGGCAATCACATGAAGTTTCAGAGGAGAAAAGTCAACTTTTTGACCCGTGCCGAAACTTCAAACGGCCATAACTTTTGACTCCGAGCTCCGATTTTCACAAAATTGGACTTTTGGAACGAGCACGACGTTTCTACACCACAAAAATTGGATTTCTTATTTTTAATGAGGGTAGATATATTTAAATAAAATAAACATATTCAGCTCCAGTCAGTTAATGCTCATTCCCGTCAAATGACAGAAAACGCCTGCCAGACCCAAAATAGCTGCCCGCACTCAGAAGGCCATAACTTTTGCATTTCTCAATGAAATCACACAAAATTGGTACCGTTGGAATCGTGGTTCCAAGCCCAATGCAAAAATCAAGCCAAATTTCATATTTGATCAAAGAAATTGATTGAGCGTATTTTTAGAAAAACGTGGCCGGGTTCAGAACAGTGTTTTATTTGGTAGTTGGGAGTGCAATTAAGAGGCATGGTCATCATTCTTTCTCTGCTGCAGCACATGGGACAGTATGGGGAGCCTTTTGCAAGTAATATATAATCATTTCACTCCATTTAATGCCTCTTACAAGTGGTTGAAGGACAAATTTCAGGATTTCCATTTTCCCTTCTCTTTCTCTCTTCTCATTTTTCTATAAATTGGAGTGTTGGGCTCATTGTAAAGGAGAGAGTTTTTGGGTAGCAAAGCTCTGCCAAAATTGCTTTGTGAAGCCAATGTGTTGTAGGCCCTTGTAGTGGACTCCTTGCATGGTGATCCAGGCCCTTATCTTGTAATAGATTGAACTGTGCATATCATGAAGCAATAAAATACAAGTTTGTGGATGTATCTTCCCCTGCTGTGTTTTCTTGCATTCTTCTTGCCCCTTCAATCTTTTACAAGAATATTGTGTCTATTATTATGTTCTTGCAGGGATTCATTATCATTGTGTATGCTTGAAATATTGTTGTGAATGCATTTTGCTAGATTGGAGAACTGTCATCACCTCCTTCTAGTGTGCACTTTGCTTCTGTTTTCACACATTTGGAGACTACTCTCACACCCTCCTTTTCTGGTGTATCACCGCTTTAGTGTAGGCTTTCATTTTATGCATTCTCTCTCCCTGGTCCCTTGGAAATTTAGATTAGAATAGTTAGTTTATCCTGCATTAGAGTAGATTGTGGCAGGTAGTTTAGGAGCAAGAACCAGCTTTTCTGGAGGTCTATCTCAAGTAGCAAGTCCCACAACTTGGAGATAGTACCCATGTTATCCAATCACACCTGTGAGTTCAAGTATATGCACTTGTGTAAACATAAGGGTCATTTGGTAACAAGGACATTTTTTAGAGAACACTTGCAGTGTCATTAGGAAGTAGTCTTGCAGTGTTAGCTAAGGTTGCAGTGATAGCATTGGAGATAATGCGTGCAAGAACATGGATTTGAATATCAGCAGGAGGATTCTAGGAGATTGTTAGTGCTCTGCCAGTAGAGAGGTAACTATGACAGTATTTGTATCTCTTGATTGGCAGAGAAGTTTAATATATCCTCATCTGTAGTACTGGTTTTCCCTACTTGGTTTTTCACAGGGACAATTGTCGAAGAATATTGTGAACCTTTTGGGTATTTTTTATGTGTTTGTATTTGTGAAGTTAAAGTTGTGTTATTTTCCAATGATGTCATTCCATGATCAAATAATCTTACAAGATAGGAGGTTAATAATCAGTTATCTGATAGATTGAGGATCTATCTCAACTCCAAAGATATGATTTACTTCGTGAATGAAGAACACAAATGTAGATGATGTTTATGAGATCATTGTTACAAAATTGATACACAAGATTTTAATCAATGTCCTTCAAAGCCTTTCAGATAAAAATTCTTTGATCAGATAATTGAGGGATTTGCATGCAATGTCAGTTCCTAATGGTTTTGGTGGAAGACCAGAAGGAATTTATTGACATTTCTTGTTAATACTTATTTTAGTATAAATGTATAGTTTTTAGAGGGGTTTATGCATCAGTTTGATTTGGACCTGATAGATTGCATAGCTACAAGCAAAGGTATATTTCTGGACACAGTGTTCCCTATTATGCACTAAATGAGTCCTTTGATAATGCTTATAAAAGGGATATTCTTGGTTTTATACCTTCAGAAATATTGATCAAGAGGAATGGAATTTAATCTGCAAAAAATTCTTTGTAATGTTCCATAATTATGATTTAACATTTGCATATTTACCCCCTTTTATGAAAAGTGTATAGTTTAATAAGTGTTTGTCATTCCTTATCCATGAAAAGGTTACATATACTAGTCTACCTGGCACTACCAGAGGATGTGAGGCCTCCAATGGCTATGTCAAATCCGGTTTTCCACTAAACATAGTAATTCAAGGCATATGGATCTCCCAATAATTTTGCTTAAGTATTAAGGGTGAGATTTAGAAAAAAAAAATAGATAGAGCCATAAGATCATAATATTTAGATTCTGTCATATAAGATAAGGCATTCTTGGTTATTGAAGCATAAGCATACAAGCAAGTTAGATCACTACAATATTAAATTAGGGTGTGCACCCGTCACTTATCTAAAACAATTCACCCCTCAGGTTAGATTTTTAAATTTTGAGAACATGCCAAATTCATTTAGTCCCAAGAAAATAGATTGATTTGGAAAAAAGTTATTTCTGGGGAATTTTTTTCCTCAATTCTTTCTAACTCTTTCTTCCAAGTGGAAAAGAGCAAGTTAGAAATTGAAAAAAGGTAAAAAAGGTCTACAGCATTACCGAAGCTATGGGTTATGAAGGTGAATTTTGATCAAGAAAATCATTAAGCTTGGGGCGCAATAGCTCCAAAGAAAATCAATTGGGCATAAGTTTTTGTCCCTCAATCTGCCAAAAAATGTCAAGGTTCGGTCGCAAGCATTTGGGACAGCCGAAATCCCAAACGGGACACGATCTTGAAATCCAAAAAAATTTCCTAGGTGGTCCATCACAAATGGAGACTAAGTATTTGTTTCAGGCAGTCATGGGACATCTTTGGATAAAGTACGCAGGGGATTTGTACACATAAAATTTCCGAAGTCAATCCTTCGGGAGTTCTTTTCAATAGTTCAAGGGGAAGTCCGGGCGGAACAAAAGGCCGAACCGGCTAACAATGGGAAGAATTTGTCCCAAAGGTCCATGGGAAAGAAGACCATAAAGTATGGACAAGGAAGCCGAAAGTGAGCCGAATGCGGGGAATGAGCCCAAGGGGACTTTTGCACTAGGACAACTGGGACATGAAAGACCTGATGGGACGCGAAAAGCCGAAATACCCCAAATTCAAGGAGGAAAAGTCAACATTTGACCAATGAACTTCAAACGGCCATAACTTTTGACTCCGAGCTCCGATTTTCACAAAATTAGGACTTTCTGGAATGAGCGTGACGTCCTCTACGCCAAAAACTGGATTTCTTATTTTTAATGAGGGTAGATATATTTAAATAAAAGAAACATATTCGGCTCCAGTCAGTTAATGCTCATTCCCGTCAAATGACAGAAAACGCCTGCCAGACCCAAAATAGCTGCCCGCACTCAGAAGGCCATAACTTTTGCATTTCTCAACGAAATCACACAAAATTGGTACTGTTGGAATCGTGCCTCTGATCCCAACACACAAAAATCAAGAAATTCCAGATTTGATGAGAAATTGATTGATATTTTTAAGAAAACGTGGCCGGGTTCATAACAGTGTTTTATTTGGTAGTTGGGAGTGCAATTAAGAGGCATGGTCATCATTCTTTCTCTGCTGCAGCACATGGGACAGTATGGGGAGCCTTTTGCAAGTAATATATAATCATTTCACTCCATTTAATGCCTCTTATAAGTGGTTAAAGGACAGATTTCGGGATTTCCATTTTCCCTTCTCTTTCTCCTTCTCATTTTTCTATAAATTGGAGTGTTGGGCTCATTGTAAAGGGAGAGTTTTTGGGTAGCAAAGCTCTTTCAAAATTGCTTTGTGAAGCCAATGTGTTGCAGGCCCTTGTAGTGGACTCCTTGCATGGTGATCCAGGCCCTTATCTTGTAATAGATTGAACTGTGCATATCATGAAGCAATAAAATATAAGTTTGTGGATATATCTTCCCCTGCTGTGTTTTCTTGCATTCTTCTTGCCCCTTTAATCTTTCTACAAGAATATTGTGTCTATTATTATGTTCTTGCAGGGATTCATTATCATTGTGTATGCTTGGAATATTGTTGTGAATGCATTTTGCTAGATTATGGAGAACTGTCATCACCTCTTCTAGTGTGCACTTTGCTTCTGTATTTCACACATTTGGAGACTACTCTCACACCCTCCTTTTCTGGTGTATCACCGCTTTAGTGTAGGCTTTCATTTTATGCATTCTCTCTCCCTGGTCCCTTGGAAATTTAGATTAGAATAGTTAGTTTCCCCTGCATTAGAGTAGATTGTGGCAGGTAGTTTAGGAGCAAGAACCAGCTTTCTCTGGAGGTCTATCTCAAGTAGCAAGTCCCACAACTTGGAGATAGTACCCATGTTATCCAATCACACCGTGAGTTCAAGTATATGCACTTGCATAAACACAGGGGTGCTGTGATTCAGTGATAACAGTTTCTTGTTATAAATTGATTTAACTATGCCAGTTTACCTTGTTGGTAAGTAATTTGAAGAATTAGAAATAAGATAAGTACCATTTTGTACATCCAATGCAACAATATTTCAACTACGGAAAGAATATTGTTTATTCTGAAATGATGGTAGAAGGAACACCATACCTGGTTATAATACTTTCGAAAATATAAGAAAGTTTAATACTCCTTCTCTCATAAGTAGTCACTAAGGTTCTAAAAGGTGTATAGAATAACAGTTGTACGATGAGTATCCCTATGTTCACCTAAAGCTTGAAGGTGCATTTTTTATGCATGACCTATAAGAAATCAAAATACCATTGAGTGATTGTATTGGTTGAAGCCTTGGTAAGGCAACAAGCCTCTCTTTTCCTTCTGAGGTTCAGATGATAATGAACTTAGCTTAGTTGTCAATTTTTTCCAACATTTATGAACTCAATCATATCATTGAAATAAAAGTTAGAGTGTACAAAAACTGCAATTAAACATTAAGGATTAAGTTCCCAAAGTAATTTTGTACAAGTGTCTTAGCTGAATTCCTTTGGGTCATGATCCTAGGAATATTAGGCAACTGATAGAAAGTTCTTTGCTTAAAATCATGTTTTCCTCTGTATGCCATTAAATTTAAAAAAACTATTGAACATATAAAAAAATAGTAGTCAAAATTGAATCGTAACTCTATATGTACAAGAAGACAAATGGGGTTAAAAGAATCATACATACTTAACCAACTTGGGTTATTGTAGTGTATCATATCTTATAGTCTCCAGAACTGCTGCAGGAAGAGCTGACTCGAATAGATTGAGGAAGAAAGCTCTTTTTTTCTTATCAAGGACTGTAATCTAGAATGTCATGAAAGCGAGCATGTGCAATAGATCTTTTGTGCAAAGTTTTGAGTCAGCTTGATTTGAAATTTTATATGAAAGTCAACAATTAGTTGGGTATACAATTGAAGGATAAACTCGCAATAGAGGTTTTCTCAAAAAGTATAATGGAACCTGTTCATTGAAGACTCGCAGAAATCGGTATATGACTACCATTGTCATCATCTAGATTTTCCCAAAAGTTTAATTCTTTTATGAAATTTTGAGTATTTTCCACAAGAATACATTGAAAGCATTTAAATGACCTTTAGAACTGGAAAATTTTTTATTAGGGTCGGTGAATAATACACTATGAAGTCTCATTTGTAATAGGTAATTTGTTTTAAGGATGTTTATAATTTATTAGCATAACATATTCACTAAAAGACTGTTTCAAGAAGTTGATTAATGACAAAATCAATTTGAGTTTCGTTTCCATGAAAGTAAATGAGCCAATAGTTTTTCCAAAATTCTTTAATAAGATTAGCACATAACCACTTGAGGTTTGGATGTTAATCATAGAACATTTTAGAGGTTTAACTCATGATTTGATCTCAGAACATCATGAAATTAATTACTATAGCTATTAAGCAAGCTACCATGGAAATCTATAATTTATTAAAATTTTTGGAAACGAGGCCATCAATATCCTTAATAGATTGTAGAAAATGTTGAGCAGGTTGCATAGATAATACAAGTGACAAGAAGACCCATTGAAAAATAACAAATAAAAAATCTAAGACCATTTTAGAAACAAGGTTGGTATTGTGAATGGATAATTCTAATTCATCAATTCTTTATAAAATCCATATTAAGAATTCTAAAATTCTTACAGACTTCTTTGGTCTGTTGTGATACCATCAAGTCAAAATTTATATAGCTATTACCAATTTCAATTTGGGACTTCCTTAGCGATTAAGAAGGCCTTATGGAAGAATCCATAGTTTGTTCAAATCAATGGAGACGATCATAAGAAATAGATAGTATCTCAGGAATTTAGATAACACCATGAAGAAGACCTAAGAATATAAGAAAACATAGTCACTCATGTTTCTTTTTAGACCAGAATTATCCCAACACTCCTTACATTGTATGCACTGAAGCTTAAGAAACATGGTTTTGTCAATTGTCTGGATTGATAAAACAATTTGAGACCTTATTTTGTTTTTGATCTACAAAAACCTTATTATTTGTTTTAGAATCCTAGGTATAGATTTCTAATATTGATCTGTTTCCTTTAATTCTTATTTTAAACCAGAAACACCCTTTACAATTTTGAGCCACTGAAAATTCAATTACAAGGTACTCTGTCAGGAGATTTCTACAAATCTTGCTAGGAGATAAGCTTGAAATTGTAAGTAGAATCTATTTTGATCTTCATTTACAAACCTTAAAGGCTATAATTAACAACACATTGATTTTAATTGTCTGCTGTTGATGTCCAACTAAAGGCCTTTGATCAGTTTGGGACTCCATAAATCTTGTAGGAAGCTTTTCTATAATTTTAAGTAAATCTTTGAAACTATCTCCTTCCTGTAAAACAAAAATGATAATTAACATCAATGTCCTCATTGTCCCATGCTACTGAAAATTCAATTATAATACCTTATTTTGTTAGTTGGGTATCTTCACAAATCTTACCAAATTTTCTAAACCATCTGCAAGGATACAATTTGATTGAAAATAATCTCCTTTCTTAATAGGAATGGATTTGAACACCACCTTGCAAATACAAAATAAAAAACCTTGGAGATACTTTTTGAGGAGCTTACACATTATAGCTACATTTTTATCAAGGCCATATGAATCCCCTTGTTCTTTATTAGTAGACAATGTTGTTGTCAGGGCATAAAAAGAATTATTGTGTACAGAAGACCAATTGCCACATCCTGAGTCCCCAATAGTAATTGACCCCTTAATTCAGTCCATGTAGCAGTAAAGGAGACTATCTAGGGCATATGATTATGGGTTTTCTACTAAAAAGGTTTAAGTCATTGTATGATTTTTTAACCCCCCATTTTTTTGAAAACCACCTAGAGTTCGTGTTTCAGGATTTTGACGTAGACATTTATTGATGTCATGAGAGTTTTATTAAATGTTAATGTCACAAGTTTTAAAACATAGGGATTAAGCTTCCAATTCTATGTTAACTTCAAAAAGACCTAACATTTATGGACTTATAATCTACAAATTAATTATTTATAATTGGATGGAGATCTTACCCCACTAGCACCAGAAACGTCCAAATTTCAAACTACAGAGAATTTAAGAAAACCAACAAAAACAGAGTATGTATACATGTCATAATCTCAAAGTAACTATCTGGTCCACTTATATGATTTGAATCATGATCAAAATTGATCTTTTCACTCGATCAAAAGATATGAAGCCTCTTTGGATTCCAACCATTTTCTACTCTAGTTGATTGATTTTTGGTCCCATGTATCAAGATTCGAAATTCCAGCAACATCGAGTGCAGTAGTCTACATATTGATCAAGATTTCTGAACAATGCTTTCAAATGCCTATGACTTTGGCTGGTTGGGATGGTTTGTACCGCTATGTAAGAAGTTAGATCTTATATGCTAATGGTAAAAACTACAGCAAGAAAAGCAGGAAGAGGAAAGCATATTTGGAGAGGATAAAAGTGAGTTTGGCGTCCAAAAATCTAATGTGAGGTCATATGGAGGCTTGCAAAATGAACTATTTTATTGATTTTTGAAACAAAATTGTGCCTAAGCATGCATTTTTTAAATGCCCACCAAAAATCAGAGGGAGAAAAGTCACAGAAATACATTATAATATTCCTTGTAATTTGAAAAAGGAATGAGTGTTTCTACACTTCTTGACTTTATGAAACAATTATTCTACCAAAGTAACCCAAGTAGTTTTTCCTTTAAATGTCCCAATCAAAATGTGAATATGATCCATTTTTTGAAGTGCATGTCAACTGTGTAAAAGTGGTTTGAAATGCTAATAAGTGTTCGTACTAAAATAAATTAGTTTAACTTAGTAAGAAAGAAGATTATAAGGGACACCATAAATTCCAACCTCAACAGTGTTGCTCAATCATTCCTCCTCCATGGAAAATAAATTAAAATAAAATAATGACAGAAAATACACAACAACCAAGACGTAATTAGTTCACATTAACAAATACTCTTGGCTCATTCTTATAATAAGATATCCACATCTTCATACTTTTCAAGTGCAATCAGGTCTGTCATTTTATCTACTACTCCATTGATTTCTTGTTTCTATAGACAAAGTCATCATATTTGTTCCTACAACATGCCACGCAAACTTAACCTAACTGCAGCCCAGGTAAGAAATAATTTGCAGGTTATATACGAAGATATTTTCAAACACATAGTATTGTTCTCAAATCCAGACGTTTAGGAAGATATTTAATTCCTTACAATTATCTGTGACACCTATTTAGTGCATGATACTGGTTGAAAGACTTTGACTCTCTTTGTAAAACAAAGTAGTTCTCCTCATAAACTAAACATTCAACATCATTATGCAAGACTACTACCAATTGAAGACATCTTTTACACATTAGTTGCTCAAGCAAGTGATGACGCCAACTACATGGAGTAACTACTATGTGAGTACACAAATGCCCAATACCAATCATGTACAATAGTGGACGCAACTACCATTACAACCATGTACTCCACCCAAAAAAAATTGAAAAGGCACAACATATGCTACAGCAAACCATATCTGTTATTGAAGCTACACAAACACAAATGAAGGAAAATGCTTACACTGATGCCCTACAAAAACTGATTAAAAAATCCTTCACTTCTTATCACCAGAAAGAACCATAACCACTACACAACATAACATGTACATTCATGCAACCTTTGTACACATGTAAACTCCCAACTTTAGATTCCCCTCAATATAATTAACCTTCTTCAAAAACAATGTACACCATAAAGTATATGGAATAAAGTAACAATGTGTTTCAACGTTGATGTAAACCTACCATCTACGATTAGCCTTTGTTTTTCCTTCTTATAAGTGCAAAGTTAACTACTTTCTCAGCTAATGTATATGCAATATGATTACAAACTCTCTGTGATTCCTAAAAACAATTAAAACTTCCCCACCAAAACGTATTAATTTGCTTGCTCTTCTTTATGGAATTTCCTGCAACCTTCTATACCCACACATGCATGCTACGTAAACATGTTTACTTTCATCAAAGCAAAGATTGAAATGCCAAAATTTGTATATGTTTATTCTACCCATCGTAACAGCCAGTATATTTTTTATGAACGTCAATAAATAGCCCTATAAGCTTTTAGATTTTAAACTTTTGGTTATACACTAAATTTATAAAAACCCTAAAAAAATCACTACCCTTTTTAAGTATAACAATACTTATGATTAACACCCAAGAAAAATAGGTTTGCAGATACAAGGGAATTGAACAAACATTAATAAGAAAATTAAGGAAACACAACTCCTCCTTACCCCTCTTTGCCTGACTAATCATAATTAAAAATAGCTAAGTCCAACATATCCAATGCCAATGGCCTGATTACACTTAACAATATGAATTCTAAACTTCCTACTTAACCAAATACAAACTAAAGCACATTCCAAAGCCTTGCAACCACGCAAGTAAAAACAAAAAAAGACAAAACACTATTTGCATGACCTTCATCACAAATGGTCAAATGACAAAAAAAAACCGTTGACCTAAAGTACAACAAAACCCCTTAGACCGCGAGCCTTTGTTTCTTGTGGATATCATTTTTTTGTGCCCTGCTCTTTCTTGTGCATAATAAGTTTTACAGGTACATATACCTTTCCTTATTTGAATTTTTTACAGATTGTTGTACAATTTTCCAGACACAAACCCATTGTGTGCAATACCGAACAACAATACTTTAATATCCAGTTCTACCTACTTACCCAAACAACAATACTAAAAAAACATGCTTCCTTCTCCCTTCAATCTATTTTTTTTAAAAATCATATTCTACACTTTCATTGTCCAGTTTCTACAATCCCTGCATAACCCCCAAAAAAAAGAAACAAAAAAAAATACCAATAAAACAATGCATGCCCTTCAAACTACAATCCACTCTTCTAATCAATGTACAGGGAAAAAGTCAAAATATCTGCCAGATCAATACATACAATGCAGAGCACACCCTATTTAAATTCCTATACACATTTGGTCACTACAATAAACGACCTATACCATATGAACTAAAAAAAATTAACTATCATACAACTATCATTCTCACTATCTTGTTGGGCCTAGCCCCCTCTGTAGTAATACCCCACCTTTTCCACTTAATCAACACCTAATGAATTCATTTTCTTTTGTTTCTTCATCTTCTCTTAAAACAATTACATTGTTAAACTCGTATAAATTAGTCACCCATCACACTCTACTTGTACGCTACATGGCACAAGCACCCGCCAACAAACTTGGCCACAAGGAAAAATTAAACACTATAGCATATCAACACTGTTTTACACATCACACACACACACACACACCCATTGTTTCTAACATGAAATAACATTAAAATCATCTCTACTCCCAACACCATTTTCACAAACCCACACATTGATATCAAACAAATTCAACACCATAGCATCAAACCCACTACTCAATAAGTGCACCCCACACTCACAACACCTGCTACCAGATCACCACTCAAAGTGAACAACCCATATAAATACCCAGAGATCAACTCTACACACCACACTACAATGCTCGCCCAAAAAAAAAAACTCCCTTGCAACAACCGTCCAAAACAACCACCAGCTCCCACCTTCATGCAACTATACCCCACTCAATCGTATTCTCAAAACACATACACTCACCCCACCCACAATACTTCCTAAAAAACATACACACAAACCAAATTACAAAACCAAACACAATAGTCGACTACTCAAACAAAAATACATACCATCCCCAAAACAAACAAACACCTAAACCCCTCCAACCAATAACACTTACGGCGTAACCTTGGTCCACTAGGAGAAACCACTAGTTTTTAATGATTATGAATTGAGAAATCATGTCTTACCAGCTCGAACCTCTTCATTCCCACATTGATATTTCTAAACCATAATTGTATTCACCTTATCTCCTTGGGAATCACTTTTCTAAGCCAATTTTGAAGCCACTTTGACTTGTGGTACTCAAGTGTAAACTATCAATTTTCACCAATGTTCTCCAAAACAGTGCCTCTAAAGTAAGTTTCACTTATCAAATTCCCATTATGTCAACTGTCTTGTATTCCCACCATATAGGAGAATATATTAGGATTAAAAAAATTGCGTGTAAGTGTTTGGTGACCTTTTTAAGAGGTTGTTTCAAATATTTTTGAACTATTTTCTTGCTAAGTCTTGTTTATCTTATTTTGACTCCACAAATCAATTCACAATAGAATTATTGGTTTAACTGAGGGAAAGGATTCACAATATGTATTTATATATGGGGATGGGTTCATAACCCCTCAAAGATTAATGTTATTTTTTTGGCATAATGGTTGCCAAGAGACCCTTAGGTAGTGACGGGTTATCTTAGTACAAAAAGCAAGTGTAATGACTCATTGTGATTAACCTTGGGCATAAAGTCTTTTTGGCCCTATTCTTAGTATTATGTATCACACATGATTTCATAGATGTGGTTAGATGGAAACACTTTAGCATTGTAACCTTAATTCCTAATTCCTAATTTGAAAGAAAACATGTGCAAATGAAACAAAGGCACTTTTTTTAATTTTGATAGTACAAATGGTAACTCAACGCATATGGTTAAATAAATTATAAGTTCTTCCTATGAAACCCTTATTGAAAATATTATTGGAAATTATTATTTGGTGGAAAGTAATATTTCTCTCTCTTAACCCTTTAAATTTGTAAGTAAACTAGATTTCTATGTGATGAAGTTGAACTCTTATCCATAACAAACTTAGAAAATTAAATAAAATATAAGATTGTGTGGAAAATATTGATCTCTCTCTCAATAGTGAATGTAGTTGTATGATTTTATAGCTAGAAAGGAAGGGTAAATGCATTTCATATGTTTGTTTACCCATGGAGTTGCATGTGGCAGGTGTTATGGAGAAAATTCAAATGATTGGTGATACACAAATATTGTATTTATATTTAATTTGTATTTTGTATATTTTTACTTAAAAGAGAAGTGATATTTTTATTGTTAAAATTTGGTAGTCATACTTGTAGCATTAGTTGAAAAGAGATTGAAATGTTAATATCATATATGATAATTGTAAATTATTATATATTTATGAAATTTTGTTTTACCTAGATGAATATATCATATTATAGGAATTGGCTTCCATTATGTGATTGTGTAGCCTAATGTAGTAGATAAATAATGTGATGGAATGTAACAATAAAATAGATTGAAACTATATATTTCTTTAAACCTATCATCATGTTATCTTCCCTTGGTGGAACCAAAACTAGTCAGTGAAACCTTTTAGGAAAAAAAAAATTGTATTATCAAAACTTGATAATTGTTAATACATATATAATGGGACTTGGATAAACCATCCTTTCATTGAACTTATTATATAACTTATCTTAGGTAGAAGGGAAAGATTATATCATATTATTCTCTACCTTTGTTGTATTATCTCTCCAATGTTCTTTTTAAATTATTTTAGCTCATTATGATTAGAAATTCATAATTAGGCATAGCTCAGTGGGATACATATGCATGTGTCTCTTGGATGTTACAAAATGTAATCTAGTAATGTTGTGGAAACAACCAAATGTTGTTGCATAACTAGTGTCGCTAAATGTTTTATGTTAAAAATCCTTCTTTGAGATGTAATTTTGTGTTACAAGTTTGGGCATGAAAAATATCCTATGACAAGATATCATGGCCTTTCATTTTGGTGATACTTAAATCTCTTAGCTTTAGCCCAAAAATTTTCAGCATGGTGGAAACTATTTTCCAGTATGCAAAGGTGTGTATCATTATTAATGGCTTCCAATCTAAACATTTTTCCCTCCATCATTCCAATCAACAAGGTTTCCCTCACACCCTTCCCATGGTTGTTTTCCTTTGTAAGTTTTGTTCCCTCTTAATGTACGAGCATTCATCTAATGCATTATAATACAATAGGCATTGCACCTACCAATAATGATATTGGTCAAACCCCCCTGTAACTACAAATTAGACGAGGGGATTGTTTTGTATTTTGGTTGTTAAAGGGACTAATTATATCCTTACTAATTACACTTTTAGGGGGCTTTTAAAATGGATTTTTTGTACCCCATTATTCAATCCAAATGGTAAATGGGAATTTTATGACTGATTTGTTTTTCACTTTAATTGACGAATAGTCTTCCATTCAAAATTCCATGGACTTCTCGCACATTTTTGGCCCAGCATATTTATCCTCCATTCAATGGAGAAAAACTCAATGTTATAGGTAATCCTATACCTTCATGCCCATTTAGCTAAAGAACTTTAAATGGAAGTGGATTGAACATGGAAAATAATTCAAGTTTCTTGGAATTCATTTTTCCTTTCACTTTAGATATATGGTTTTATGTGATCCAATATGTGGAGAAAAAATTGGAAATGAGGGTTTCCAAAACCCTCTCCCTTGTTGGAAAATTCAAAGTTTGATTCAAATTATTAGCTATAACACATATGTATTACTCCTAATCTTAGGGACCCTACAAGGATAGTTATTCCAAGCTAGAAAATATTCTCAAATACTTTTTTAGGCCAACATTGAATGTGGTAGAATATTTCATAGAGTATCATGAGATGTTTTCTATAAGTTCAAGGAGTTTGGTGGCCTAAGGATCCTTGACATTAAATCTCAAGGTAATTTTTTTGGTACCAAATGGGTCATTCGATCATTGTAAAGTGATGAATACTAGAAATTTATCCTTGTGAATTATACCACTCATGGATTTCATAACGGAAAAGAAACTTGGAAAGGATTATATTTGTAATTCATCTTGTTCACTCAAGTTTCTGTCAAAATAGTTGGCATGTTTGTAGCAAAAAGAATTTGGAAATATTTAGCTGATGAAACCACACTTAATTTAGGATGGGGATATTTATTATAATTGAAAATATATAAATTCCAACTCCCTTTAGTTTCTTTAGTTCTCTCATATTACAATGTTCCATTCACATTTGTTCTTTGGATCAAATAAATCATATTGTTTTAAAAAAACATCAAATTCATTGTCAATATTTTCTACAAGAATTTTAAGGACTAGATCCCACAACTTGCACTAAAAGAAAATTTTCAATTGTAATCCAATGATCATGAGTCCATTTCTAAAATTGAAAACTTTGTGCCTAACCACCATCTCTGTTAAATTGGTGTTTGAATGCCCATTAGATGGTGGAATGACTAGAAGTGGCCTATTAAACTCCTTTCAATTAGTACAAACCCTGGTTATGGTATCAAATCCTTCACCCTCAATAGTTTTTCTTCAAGCCTCCTAAGACTTGCTAAAAAATTCCATATTTTGAACATATTTTGGGTGGTCATTATTGATCCCAAATAAGCTCATTTATTTTGGTGCATCCTTAATAAAGGTATCCAAATTGGATCTTTCGTAATTCACCTTATAATGGATCAACCTATACATTCTTTTTATAACCACCCAAAGTCTATTAAACACATATTTTGATTATATAAGTAGTCTCAATTCTATTGGAATTGAATTCTCAACATTTTTCAAAATTTCTGACATAAGATATTTACATGAAAAATGATGCTCTTTAGGATACTTGGACATAATCCTTGAAAAATACATGCAAATTTGACACATATTTTTCTCTAAAATTGTATGTCAACTATGGAAAGATATAAATGATACTAGTTTCAATCATATCTATATTCAAGAAGTATTTTTTGATGATAATAGAACTAACATTCTTTAAAATGTTACTCTCTAGATTTAGGAACAAGAAAAGAAAGTCCATAGGGTGGTGGTCCATATCCAACAATTACTTGACAATTGGGGAAATGAACTTTGTGTTGATATTTCATTTCCTTAAAACTCTCCAACAAAAGAAATGAAATGAAATGAAGATAATGTATATCGGTTTGAAACAAAAGAAGATAATTGATATGTACAAACAACAAAGGAGTGTACCCAGTATCACCAACATAAATTATTCTTGTCAGCTACCATGTCATTGGAACATCCTTGTCACCATGGCCACTATGGATCCTTGGTTTGGGGCTTGTTTAACATTAAGTGATATTGGTGTTATGCTTTAAAGTATCTGCTCAAGACCTTGGGGAGGAGATACTCAATAAAATATGGTTGAAGGCTCTAGATTCAATATGTTGCATAAAGTTTGGAAACTCATAATTAAATTTGATGAAGTTATTTGTAGCCTTTGTACAGGTCCTGAAGCAAAAGAAAACATTAATTTAGCTAATGAAAAGAAAAAAAATTACAATTTTTTTATTGAATCCCCACCTCTACAGCTATAATTATTCTTGAGTCTCTCGTTGCAGCTTTTGTGCATCAAAGTACATGGAAGGGAAAAAATTAAAGACAAGACAATTAAAAACAAAACTTTTGTACAAAGAGGAAATATCTAAAACATTATGCTTGCTAATTTAGGGAAGAAAAGGAGAAAATTATAATGTTGACCCCTAGAAATAATAACTATTAGGTTAAAAACACAAAATAAATAACATTAAAATTCTTTGTTTATCTTCATAAATGATTTTAAATCTTTATCCTCGAATGGAGGTGGGTCATCGACTGCAACAGATGGGACCAAAATAACTTCTTGACATGTAGATTGGTGGACATCGGATGAAGGCAATTGTTGACCTACCTTTTTATCAATCCAAATTTGAACTAAAATCCAAGAACAAAAACTAAAACACAAAAACAAAAAATTGAGAAAAAAAAAACAATACACCAAAACAAAATTTAGAGAAATGAGAAGCGAAAAAAAAAAAACATAACTCAATAAATTTCATGCCTATGAGAAAAAAACTTCGTGACAATGTAGTTTCTCCCCTTGCTTTACTCCATTCTAGTGCCTCAGAATCCGTACGTCGAAGTTGGTATGAGAAAAAAAAAATTGATTTTTAGAGTCCACTTATCTATGCGTTGGAATTATATTTTGAATGAAATTAGCGGCAGTTTTAAGGAATTCCTTTATTAGCTCATGAGTGACCAAATTTTCATCATTATTTTGCAGTACTACCGGATCCATCAACCCCAAATTTCTTGACCTGCATAAGAAAAAAAAAAGAAAAATTATACACCTTAATCCAACCAAATCCACAAACATGTGCATTGTGCAAAGTAAAGTCCTATTGCTTATTGTGGGCTTGGAATTAGTGTTCAGGATTTCAACATGAAACATATTTCAATGTTGAAGTGATAAAAATAGTCTCAATCAAATCAAATAAACTCTTGGCACTTTAGTTTTCATCTCAAGTGGATAAAATGGTTATGAAAGTCTAGCATTTTTTTGAAGCAAACAAGAGACAGGTCTAATCTTGAGCCCCATAACATCAACCAAGTGTCATAAACAATGACCAAATTAAATACACGTAAGGACAACTTTATTTCCATTGCACAGTGACCAATAAAGGGATGGACCAATTAAGTAGAGCCAAAATAAAAATTGCAACATTAAACTTTAGTCTATGTGATTTAAAATACACATGGCATAATTTGATTAGAAGTAATCAAAATGAATATTTGGTAGTGTGGAGACAATATACCAAGATAAAAAAATGACTCATAAAATTCTATTCATATAATAAAATTGAACAAATACTTAAACCAAGAACATGTAACTCCTTATCTCCACAAATGAACTATGACACCTTTTCATAAAGACTATACAAGTTGAATGTATAGGCTTGACACACAATCTAAAAAATAGACGACCTTTTAGTATTAAATGCTATTGACTTTTAAAAAAAAAACTAATGAAAACATTACTTTATAAAAAACTAAATGACATATACCATAAAAACTTATCAAAGATCAATACAAGGGAACATATTAAAAATTGACTTCTACCCAAAACAATTAATAACCCTTGAATCGCTTACCGAAAAAAAGAACTCACCAAATAAATTTGTGACACTGTAAATACAATGATAAACTGGGCTGCTAAGATATTCTCTGTATGTATGTGGCTATAGGGAACATATAGTTGACAAAGATACCGATTCAGCCAATAGATGGATTCATAAACACATCAAGAAAATATGCAGACCCCAATGAAGTTTTCCAACACGGTAGAGAGCACAAGTAGTTGCAGAGGAGTTCTGACTCAGTTTTTTGTGAAAATACATGCATGGCATATGTGGGAAGATATCAACAAAAGTTGTCACATAGACCACCAATGTGCAAGAATGTAATATATCGATTGGACACTTGGACGTGAGAATCATGAATGACGAATGCAAATATACCTAATTGATGTTGATGGAAATTTCCAAGAACAAGAGAGATGGAACAATGAATAACATAATGAAATCAGAGTAGGATTTATATAGAATAATCTCTTGTTGGTTGTTTTTTTTAACGGAATGGGCGTCTAACAGATACAGTCGGTTGCGAAAAAACTTAGGCCACAAACCAATAATGAGTAATGACTGCAGAAATGTGGCAAAATGGTGCTCGAGTATGTCGCAATATGACAGAGAAGCATGGATTGATGCGAGTGGACGAGGCTGTGAATCATTGACTCTTGGATGTGATAGAACTATCAATCATGTGATAGAACTCAACATTGATCGTACATGGCTTGCAATACACAAAGCTAAAACTTTGTAGACACTGATCTAGAATCCATCACATGTGCAAACCGAACCTGCTCTGATGATACCAAATATAGAGAAGGAAGAACCAAACCCAGAATAATAATAAAACCTTGGTATTTTCATTCACCCAACATAACACATTTAGGTAGGACATTACTACGATGCCTATTAAGGCTCTTATAACTTCTCACTCTAAATTTATAGAGTTTTAAAATAATTTGTAACAACTACTCTCAAAATATGTGAGTTGCTATAACTCTTAAATAATTCATTTTCATAAGTAATATTATATTATCAAAGATAATATAATAACACATACAATATTAATAATGTAAACACTATTTTCCTAACAAGAATAAAGCATATAAAGATTCATATGCATTTAATTCGAGAAAAAATTCTTTGCAATGATATAGATCTCCAATTATATCTTACTGAAGATCAAGTTACAGATATATTCACGAAGTCATTGTGTGCTATGAAGTTCTGCAAGTTTCGTGTAATGTTTGGCCTTTTAGAGTTGCCATTGAAGGCGAGTATGCATGACAATGCCACCCCCTAACAATTGACCATGTATTTTCTTCTTCACATCTATACTTCTTCTCCATAAAAGCATTGAAAAGATCTTTTATGATCTAAGTAAACTTCTCTATCTAAAATTTATTATGTAGTTTAGTAATAAAACATCATTTTGTAAAGGAGGTCCTTACTTTATAAAAGGCTCCTAAGATGCTTATATAGATTTTCCATGAGAAATAATGAGATGTAGTCTCAGAAATCATGTTTAGCCTAAATCATCACTTTTGATTTATGGATTCCAAATCCTTTTGTATAAAAAGATAAGTCTCGCATGATTAAATCCTTCAAAAGTGATATGCTAGCTTAAAACCCTTATCGTGATTTAAGGATTGTAAATCCTATTGTATAAACAAGTAATATTGACATATAACCCCACTTAATATTAAGGGGGAGTGTTGGAAAAAATATTAAGTAGTTGTTATCCCTTAATAAATGCTTATACGATTCTATATAAATAAAATTAAATATAACTATAAACTTTATTCATATTTTTATATATAAAATATAAACTTAAGCTTATAATTAATTGATTTTAAATCAATTAGATTGGAAGGGTGTATCTTGGGAAGTTACACATGAGCATCCTCACTTAAAAGGGCACACAGGGAGATGATGTGAGGTGGGAAGATTATAAAGTTACTGGATTATATAAATTATATGGTTTCTCAATAATGGAAAATCTATGTTGTGTTGTGGGTTTTTTTTTACCTTGTAAGAGGTTTTCCCACATTAATTACTTGTCATGTGTATTTATTTAATAGTAATTTATTTTATATGGTTTATATGATTAAATTAAATTGTTTAAATGTTTTAATAGATCCTCGAATAAATATAAGGGTTTAAAGAAGAGATGTTGATTCACAAGGTTTAGGTAGAAGTTGGCATTTTATATTATTCTGAAATACGCATGTGAGCAAAGTGAGTTAGGGGTCACCTTTCAAGATGGTAAGATATAATTGATTATAAATTTCGATTCATGAACATTTGAAATATAATAAATTTTTTTTATTAGGGGCAAGTGCTCATGGATTTGGGACACACGGGGTCTAGTCCCCAAAAACCACAAAGCCAATATAACCAACACAACAAGTAATACATAATCAACAAGTACTCAACAAGGTTTGAACTCTGGTGCAATTGTACACAACCAACCCACTTACACCTCATAGACTATTTTAAAAATAGATCTTATTGTCACCAAATTTTTGAAATGTTAAAATAGAAAAGTGAGAAACTTTAGAAGCTCATATTACTAAACAAGTGTTTTAAATATCCTTCAAAATATTTGAAAGCTTTGCCTCACACATAAATACATTAACACCACAACAATTATGTTGTTCTCTATAATATTAATTATCTATGGAATAATAAAATATTTCACCAAATTCATATTCTAAAAATATATGAAAACCCCCCATTCATTAATATAACATCCATAGAATACATATACTAACACATTTCCTATTTTCTATAAAATGGTATAGAATACATACACTAACACATTTCATGTTTTATATAAAACCATTAAATTCAATTAACTACAAACTTTGCAAATTTACCAATTCCTTTTAAAAAAGTGCCACTACATGGCACTTGTTACGTCGAAAGGCGTAAACACAGGTGGGAAGCCCACCCCTCTCTGACAGAATTCTGATGGTCGCAAATTGCTACATCCTCAACCATCAAACGGTGGGAAAAAAGTTCGGCTCTGACGCATTCGTTGTAGTTGATTCATTTTTGGCGTATTTACCAAGTAATTACATTGTTAGTGGCATTGACAGGGCGATGGAGGTGATATGCATTATTCAAACAATTTTACTTGACGGAAAATGCAAACAGTCAAATCAAGACCTTGTTTCTCTGTCTTGTTACGTCGAAAGGCGTATATACTCTCGGGAAAGCCCAGATTATTTGGTCGACAATGTACATCTATTTTTAGGCCTTACACGTGTACAAAATCATTCAGAGACGATGGGCTGCATACATAAATCTTATCCAGTCGTGGTTGAACAATACACATTGGTGGATGAAATTAGATGAGGAGGAAGCGCAGTGGTTTACAACGCACTCTGCCTTCCATACACATAAATTGTGGCCATCAAATGCGTGGACCTCAACAAGATCAGCGCCACCATGATCAACAAAGTGGAGTAGGAAGCACAGACTTTGAGATTGCTCTCCCATCCAAATGTCGTCGTCGACACCCATCTCTAGGAAGTCATGTCTTTTATGGATGTTGGATCTGTTCACGCCATTCTCAAAACATCATTTAAGAATGGATTGGAGAAGGAAGTGATTGCAACCATCTTGAAGGAGACTCTAAAAGTGCTTGTGTACTTGCACAACGAAGGCCACATTCACAGAGATGTCAAGCCAACCAATATTCTGGTGGACACCGATACCGAAAATGCCTACATTTAAAATATCGTACCAAGATTGGAGCGGAGAATGTCATTCGTGCCTATTGTCTAGCTTCTAATTCTTCTCCACTATGTCGAGATCCAAAAGAATGGACCTTTATGCCGCCATTGAAGCTTAGATTTGCTTCAAATACTCCTCGTTTATCAAAATCAAGACTTGAAGCTCATGCTGCTTTGAAATCCTTATTGAAAAGTTTTAAATGTGTACGGGATCTCATGAACCATACACTTGTTGAAAATGCTCCTTTTCTGGCTTGTATAACGATATTTTAACAATAGCCCGCTACAAAACCCACATTCAAATGCTTGAAATCAGTATAGTAACAAAGAATGCCACAAATTTTACTGCAAAATGCTCGCTTATGGATCTAAACAAGCCAGACTAATGAGAATACCATATTTTAAAACTCGTAATGTGTAAAGAACCACAAAATGCAGTATAATTGTAGAAAAATGTTCCATTTTGGACCTTAGAATCAAGATTATATGTTGTGACCACTCTATGAATGTTGTTTGAAAGCTAAAAACCAATAAAAATTCACGAAGTACCTTACGACACCGATTCGGGCTGGCGATGCCGTGAAAAAATAGATTTTAGTTAGATTTCAGAGGCTTGGAAGAGGTGTCGATGTGTGAGGAGTCTAGAACGTGAGCTTGACATGTATACAAAGAGGTGGACACATGAAAAGTAGTTTTGCTATACTAATCGTAATTAGATTTAAATCAATCAAACATATTTGATTGTTAATGAAATATTTAGAATATAGGAAATATTTAGTGATTGTTAATGGAATATTTAGAATATAGGAAATATTTAGTGATCCAAAGATTAGAGATTTAGGGTTTTATAGGATAATATTCAATTTATGAATCTGATATAGGTACCAAGTTCAAATAGTGAGGTTGATTAAATTAAGAAAATTCAAAATGTGTGGCTACGTTGACTATTTTTATGCCAAAAGGCATTTTCACTCTAGGGAAACCCCTCCCCCTTTTGACGTGGACAAGACACATATGGTTCAGATCACTTAGTTGATGGTAGGCTCTAGCCGTCTGCTTTCTGAATATCCCAAAACCACCTCGAACCCGAGCCGTTAGCTTTCTGAATATCTCAAAACTGTCTCAAAACCGAGCATGTACATATTGTGGAAAGACGAACAAAAAAGAAGATGTTCGAGATCTAGTGGCGAGGATTGTGGTGACGACCACAATTGCGGTGGCCCAGTGACATGAAATCCACAAATACAATCCTCTAAGCGAGTGTCCTCATTCGATCCAGTTAGGGCAGTTGCACTCTATGAATGAACTCTATAGCTCACACATTAAGCAAGATGAACGTCGAGTTCTTTTCAAGAGCAACCGACCATTTTGATTCTTGATAGGTTAATTATTCGTCGGAAGGCGTTTACTTTGAAGAAGGCTTTGCTGGAAAGTGTCAAATTCTAGCAACATTTTCTGGCTTAACCTTTCTGGCTATCCAGTTTGTTGTCTTATTTGCCTGAAAAACTGTTGTTATACCACTACTAAAATACAAATCCAATTAGATATAGAAAAAGATGATAATTCCAAATGAATTCAATCCTTAAAGTAAATTAGAGAGGGTCATTATTTATATTTTCCCTTCTCCTTCCCGTCCCCCGAAAATAAAATAAAAATAATAAAGAAAGAAAAATGGACAGGACAAATTTACCCCGTGATGTTAGCAAAGTTTAAAGAGGATGGGTTGAATTTTCTTTAAAAATAAAATCAAAATGTTTTAATAAAAACATTTGGCAGTCTTAAACTGCGAAATAAAATTGCCATTTCCATTTGTGAGAAATTCCAACCCCGACCGCCATATCGGCCACGTGGCATTCCAAAGTAAATGGGAACTGTTAGTGTGTGTTTAGAAGATTAACATTTTACATGTGTTTAGAAGAGCAGCCTATACAGGTTTCAACCTCTCAGAAGAAAAGTGGCAGTAATCCTGCCAGCTACAGCTACTCTACTGACCCTCCCAGCCGCCTGCTTCACAGTCACATCTGTCTCCCATGTAATCTTAAGTCCACCACTTTGCAATAAATACAGTTGGAAATTACACACTGTGTATGCATCAGCAGAATAGGAACATGATACATACTAAAACTGCGGGAAAACAGATTTGGATAATGTAAAAGCTTGTAAATGAAATATACATGGAATTTCTAACAATGCATAGCTAATGTATGAAACAGGTACCAAACATGTAATACATACAGCTGGTGCGATATTTAGAGTAGTAATTGCATTTCTTAAAGAGTCGGTCATTGTTATCATACTTGCCTTTATGGCACAAAAGGTAGTGATGCCTTTGCAGGGAGGTGGCAAAGGAAGAATGAAGGTCTTTGTCACGAGTGATCTACAAGATTGCCCTCCTACGTGCATATCCAATCAATGACTCTAAAATTGTTCCTCTCATAACTGGTGGTTGTTGCAATAGTAGTGGATCTATTGTAGTTACCTTAATGTGTTTGTTTCCCTCTAGTTGTTGTCCTTCTCTTACAGGCCTGCTTAAACTATCTCTGTCTATAAATACACCCCTGCATTTTTAAGTTTACATCTTGCACCATCTCCATCGGATTGATTTAGCCAGTGCTTGCAACACCCTCTCACCTCATATACACCACAGCTCAGAGATATAACAGGTTTGCAAATTATTTTTTTGTTGATATGCCATTGTGGCCTTTCTATATATGTCTCACTCTTTAATGCCAGTATAAGAATCATTCATTGTAAGAAGTTGTGACATGTCACCTTGAGAGGCAATACTGCCTATATTTACCATCCATATTTTACAATTAGATTAGTTGTTTCTGCTTCTTATTTTACTGAATTATAATTCTAATTGGCCTAAAGATATGAATAGGAAAACAACTCTCTGCTTTGTGCACTGCATCTTTTGGACAAGCATTTCTATGCACTGGTAGCCTTCTATTCTTTTTGGATTTTATCTATAATGTTACATGTCAAATAGGGCCTATTTTACTTGTAATGAAACTACCAATGTTCTTCATTAAAGACTGTTGCACACAACATTTAAACCTAGCACTTGAACGACATGGAAAAAATTCGTATGCTGGTATCTAAAACTGTTAATCGCTATATTCTCCAATTTTAGCCATAAATGTTAACAATTTCACATTGCTATGATTAGTTAACCGTGCTAATGATTCTTATCATGCAAAGCACTCACTTCATAAATATCCAATGTTGCCTGCGTCCAAGATTGTTTATGAAATTGCAAGTAAGTTACATCGAAATGAACTTCTTATAATGCAGGAGTAAGGGTGATTTTTGTGAGTACGATACTTTTTAGCTATTGTGCCTTTCTTTTACAATGTATGTTATGCACCCAGCACTTACAAAACCTCTGACAACTTGCCTGGCAAAAGAAAGCATCTGCTCCTGGTATTCTCAGAAAATAAATATTTGGCCAGGAAGTCTGATGGGAAGAAACAGAGTGATGTGTAGTATGCAACTTAACAACCTTCCTGCTCGGTGGGCACTGGGCACTGATGTAGGGAAACAATCATTAAATAAGACAAATTCTTTCTCAAGGAATGTATTAACTAAAATACCAATCCAAGGGTTAAGTTACAAATGATCATTGATAATCTTTATGTAAGATATGCTGAAAACTACAATGAGCATGTCTGACATTTCCATAGTTGCATACAGAGAATTATGGATGAAAAAATTGAAAGCTGGAAGAGAGAACCCAACTTGATGTTGGAAACCCCATCCCAATAGCCCTTTGCTTTTCTACTATTGTATAAAGGATAGCATCATATATCTCTATGTTAGTCACCAAGAAAAGCTCCAGTGGAACCCATTTTAGGACAGTCATAATAATTGCCTCTTCTCGTCTCTTGAAAGAACTGTGTGAACTATCCATACCTCCCATGCCATCATTACAAAAGATGTGGGTGAATGATGCAAGGAAGTCTTCATCTTCCAATATTTGACTAGACTATCTCGGTATGGGTGTGGGTACGGGTACGGGTACAGTTTCGGTACGCTGATACGGCAAATTTTTATAAATCTCAAGTACGGTACGCTTGTGGATGAGGTATCGTTGTTGGGATATAGTACCGGATATATAAATTGAGCATTTCCGGGACATACTTATTGAAATTTCAATACTCATAGAGTCATACAACTTAAAAGTTAAAATCATTCATAGAACATGATTAACAAATTTGCCACAGGTTTCTGAGTTTCAGAGTATGTATCTTGTATAACAAAGTATCTATGTCCACTCTTCAATGGCTAACGAGAACATATTGTACTGTCATGTATCTTGTAGTCAGAATTTGAAATGTGTACTTGACTTCATACTTGAATTCAAAACGTGAATAGGATGCAATTAAGTTTAACATAATACACCTCGAGGGAGATGCTTAAAACTAGAAATAGGCATACTTTAAAATTGATCACACAGGGGCAAATGCATTTTTTTTAAGTTTTATTAAGTTGTCTTTTAAAAAAGACATGTTGATGAGCTGTGGGTACGGCTGGGTATGTACCCAGATAGGCAGGGTACAGGCAAAACTGTACTCACGTGAGGCAGTACCCTGTCACTCTGGGTACAGTACCCATTGCCGATACCCACAACATACCAATTACTCGTACAAGTACCTAGTACGTTTCTAGAGCTGAGTATTGACTTCACTCTCCAGGGCAGGGTTGACCGACGCCTTAGTCTAGGATATTGTGATAGGCATTTGAGCCTTCTTAGTTGCATTAGGCTTTGTAGGAGATCTCGAGACTTTAAATTATCCACTCCATGGTCGACAGATTCCACCTCGCATTAATCAAGGTAGAACACTTCTATCTGGTATTTTGAAAAAGCATCCAGAAGAAATAATGCATCTAACCGAGGCAGGAGGTTCCTAAGAAGCTAAATATTAATTTCCCTATGAAACTCTGCTTCAAATCACATTAGTTGAGGCGCAAGCCATTTCAATGTTTGGTTTTGATTGCCGCAGTTCTTTTACTATTGCCTTTAAAAGTGGCATTGATTGAAGAATTTAGATGGGAAGGCAACAACAAGACAAATACTTAAGAACTTCGAGGAGAGTAATTATGTCCTCAATAACTTACCAATAAAAAATCTCATTTAGATGGACTGCTGGGAATGCCAGTTGCAACGGCTAGTGCTGATGCAAAGGCAGGACGGCAGGAGCACTTTGCATGTCACAGACAATATAATTATCAAAATCTGTCTACCACTCCGATGTGTGAAGATATATCAATAACTTAGGGTAGTTGTGCAGGGTCAGCGAGTTATGAGTACTCAATTGCAATAGCGTAGGAATGACCCACAAGTGTCACTAAAGATGCAGCACTTGGGTTTTTGTGAGAGACATGGTTTCCAGTTTCCAATGACTTAATGAGGGCTACAAGCATCTATATCCTCAGACAATCTGGAGTATATGAGCTGCTCAAGAAAAGTTGCAAAATTGTAGCATTAACATGGATAACTCATCAACAAAGTGACTTGGCACACTTGGAAATACTTAAAATAAAATTATTTCTATACAGGAAAAAATGTCAACAAATATACACCCATAGTATACTGCTGAGTAATCCCAGGTATGGCGAGTTTCACCTGTACTCATGGTGAGTTTCATGAGTAACTTCCTGACGTATTGAGCTGAAGTTTAAATACTAAGGTCAGGAATGAATGAGTATGAGTACTGGGAAAAATACTGATAGGAGTATCTTGCATGCATTGCAACTGAGGGGATCGATGAGGACTCTCCGGCACTTGGGAACGAGGGGGTTTTATGATTGCGGAACGAATCGCTGAAGTTTGATGGACTATGGGTGTGACCAAGTGCAAGTGTCGCAGGTTTCATAATAGCAGTAAAATAGATTGAGTGATTACATCAGATCATCCGAGTTTATCATTATTATGTATTGTTGTTCTCTGAGGTTTCGGTAGACTTTGTTTAGATCTCATTGGCTTGTTGAGTACTCCAAGAACCGACACGCTTGTGAGATTAATGGATGGTCACATACAGGATGATAACTACAGATTGGAAGACGAGATGATCTTCTATCAGGACAAATTGTACCTACGTGTCAAATTCATGGTTGAGGATGGAGATACTGGCGACATGTTCATTAATTCCTCCATGACTGGACACTTGAGCTTCAGCATGAGACCTCAACTTCACATGGGAGAGGTCAGATGGCATGGGTTGAGGGAAGATATTCTAAACTTTATACAAGGATGTGTAGTTTGTCATCAGTGAAAAATCAGAGTATGCATGTTCCTGATTGCCTAGAGTTGATATGGAATAACACTCCAATATGTATCTTACTACTTTTATGCACGGATGAGCATTTCATTCATGTGCCTAGTTAGTGGAGGGACGAAGTTGACAGGAGTTACAGTTGAGTTCTTCACATGTTCACAACTTCAAGTGCACATGGCAGTGATAGTTGTATGAGCATTGAGGCTCATATAGAACTTGCATTTAGTGTGAGTAGGAGTTGCATAATTTTCAAATTATGAAAATTTTGCTATTCGAGGGACAACATTGTTGGTCTACACTGGCATGGAGAATGATGCGCAGATGTTGTTGTGGATAGCTTGCAATACCGATTTTTGCTTTCCGTGCCAGTGATTGCTTGATGAATTGCAGCTTTCCATTGTGGTAGTTGCAGCAGTTTACTGATCATCCTCTATTTAGGATAATGCTTCACAGCGGGATGAGCATTTATCGGGGGGGGGGGAGTATTGTAATGCTCACCAAACTCCGGGTTCATGTTGGGAGAGATGGCATCGAATTTGGCTTAGCCCAGGTTGGATTCCCACAGGTTGAATCTAGAGGATGCTTTGCAGGTTCATTGGGGATGGTTGTCTGGTTTCCACATAGGGTTTTGATTGGGCGTTGAGAGGGCTAATGAGTGCCCTTTGACAGACTAGAACTTCACATTGGGGTCACTTAAGTGGACACTTTTGGCAATTTACGTGTTGGCCTATGGAGAAATAAAGTGGGCACTTTAAGTGACATGATTAAAACATGACATATCACCATTGGGGGGTCGAATTAGGGCCAAGGTTAGGTGGAGGCACTTTTATGATGGTTTGGGTTGCTTTGAGGGTGAAAGGATAGTCTGCGATCATTTTACCATCTTATGTCATGGATAAGCTGGTTTCAAGCTTGCTTTCCTTGCTTGTGGAGGTGAAATCCCCGCAGGAACCCTAGCTTCGGTAGTGAGAGATCTACCCCTAGATAATCAGAGCACTCTTCGGTGGTGAAAGATCCAACCCTAGTTTGTTATTGTGGAGTTCATTCAGATACGTTATAGGTATATTTCAGAATTCAGAGTTTCAGAGGCTTTTGATCCAATTTTTGTGAGTTCCAGAAAGAGAAGACAGTCATTATTCAGTAAGAGAGATCATCTATTTTATCAGTAGAAACTTCTTGTTATTACATGTCATTGCATGTTGATGCATGTCATTGGCTATGTTTCCCCCATGGAGGTTGCATGTTAGTTCAGCCCTTTTGCAATAAAAGTGAAGTTTCCATTGGTTATTTTCTGATTTTATACCTTGCTGCCATAACTTTACTTTCGACATATTTTTCTATATACTGATGTAATCCAAAAATCAGATCCAGTTATTTTTGAAAATTTGGTTGGAAATCTTGAATATAAAATAAATCCGGAAAATGGATATTTCACTCCCAAAGCCAGATTAAACAAAATTCTTTACACAATTTGATACAAGCAGCAAATCACAGAAGATGGACCTTTCCCAAGCGAAAAGGTGGACTTCTATGTGCATATCTTTCCTTTAAACTACAAGTATTATTAGTAAATACTGCGGTAAACAGTCATATTACAAGAATTATTCCAGCATTTTATGAAAAGTCTGTTCGCGAATTTAAGAGTTTCTTAGTTTTGGCTTGAATAATTTGTCAGATCTGCTAAAATTTGCTCATACAATGTATTTGTGCTGCAAATTTCTCGTTACATGTCATTTTATCATCATTGTAAAATCCAGGTTGAATCTAATTCATATTTTAGCATTACTTCCTATTATGAATGTTATCCATCAGGAGCTATAAAGTCATTTCTACGGACCTTGTCAATATTTGAAATTTATTGTAACATTGCAAATAAATGAGTTTCAGATTTGACAGTAGATAAAAATTTCATCTCTTGTTCATAATATTTCTACATGAGTTTTCTCATAAAGTCAATTTCGGGATTGTTATTAGTAGTGTTGATGTAAATTCCAATGCATATTGTAAAGGAAAATAGCCATATTTTTGTCTTAGGCACATCCTGTCATTCCACAAGGGATGTGAAGAATTGGTACATGTTATTGGGGATGGTTGCAAATTTCATAATATTATACATGATAAAGTCAAGTTGATATCCCAGCAAGGATTATCTATCAAAAATTAGTTGGAAGGTCCCACCGTGCCACAGCTTGCAATGAATGATCATGTAGATTGTCAAAAATAAGCTAACTCAGAAACAAAAGCTTCACTCAATCCTTGTCTGTGAAGCCCCGAAATATGTCATTAAAAATTATACAATGTTGGATTTAAAAATTGTATAAGGATGTAGCATGGGGCCATAATTGATACTAACACGGTATTGAAGATCCAATATAGTCCATTCATGCTACAATTGCAATTTGATTTGTCTATCAGAGTTTGTGTCAAATTACCGAATGTTTGTTACAGGTTGAATGTGAAAAATGCAGATGGCATCCAAAAAAAACTTAAGGTCATGAAAAGTGACAGACTAACGTCTTTCACTTAAGTGACGATACTCCAGTATTAAAACTTAATTGGCTTTACATGAAAAATATGTATACACATTCATATTTTATTGCACTAAAGGATAAACATTGCAAAACACATAAACTAACAATTGTACATAAGATGCAACAATGTCACCATTAGGATTCTAATTATAATCTTACTATTATTAACTCAAATATTCATACAACCCGGATCAAAATTATCTCATGTAGTGCCTCTTGAAGTTACACTGGGTGAGAGGTCGGGTCACTTAAGTGAGCACTCCCCTGGATTTTGAAAACTAATTCAAAATGCCGTGATTACATCCAGGTAAGATTTGTGATCACAACTTAGTAAATTCCACCTTATTCATATGAGGGATTATCCTCAACAATAGCAATTGCACAGTTCTGCAATAGATGTTTCAGAAGAAGATGTCTAGTATAATCTTGTAGCATTTTACTAAATAGATACAACCATCAAGATCTCATAGTCTGTGGGTGTGAACTAGTCTGGCTCCATATGCACTCACCATTTACTATGCACCAAGCAAACAATCTGCAATTACATCCAGGTATGATATTCCTCTATCCTATGATAAAGGCTTAGATTCCTGATCAGTTAGCCAAGCACAGTCTGCAGATCCTGTCAACTAATAGCACTTTAAACTTTCTACATACCGATTGAATCTAGGCATAACTGCATAAGGCCAAGTTGTTCTAAACTATTATCATTCCATAGTCTTATAGTGCACCTACAGGCACCAAAAAGCTTATTGCATTGGGACATTGGTTTATGGTATGTTGATGATAAGTTTAGAAGCTTCCTCAGGGTAGTTCAACACAGTAAGGATGTCATTACCATCAGACATATTTTGACTCTAGGATTCTCCTATTTTGAGAGGCATCTGTTCATGCTTTGCAATCTTTCAAGCCCTCATCCACCATGACCTGCATGGTCTTTGATAAGTGTGCAAATATAAAGCATACATTCAGGGTATTGTTATAGGTTCATTTCAAAGTTTAACCATTACCTATTTGATACTCTTGTTTGCATATCCTGCTAAGCTTGGCAATTAGACCACATCTTTTGAGGCATTTTGTGAACTAGTTCACACTTATGCATGCTTCCTACTTGCAAACATATCTAGCATAACACTCGCAACTAAAAACATCTTGCCAAAAATCCAATTCGCCATAATGCTTCAAGGGATGGACACCTATTGGTTCTCATTTGGTGAAATAGTATCAATGGCTACTCATGATGGTTTGATGCCCATGTCTTCACTTAGCTGCGATTATGATAGTTCCACGAGAAGAGGTTGCAGAGTACAACAGAAAGCAAATTGTTAAGCATTACAAATACTGTTCCAGGCATTTTGTCAAACAGATTCTTGTTGCCTTCTGTATGCTGCCACATTTTGCATACATTTACTACAAGGGTACTTGCAATTACGAGATCAAACTAGTTTCTCGAATTTTTTGCTTGAGAGATATAGTCACATGAAAGACTTCGCATTTATATTTAGAAATCTATGTGAGCTAAGAAGAGGTTTAGAAGTTTGACTTCAGAGATCTCTAGCTTGATGAGATGTATAGTCTGACCAAAAATCGTGATAATGTATGTGTAGCTTGTTTTCCAGCTTTTGTTTTACTTTTTGGATGATGCATTTATTCTGACTATTTTGCTGCTATTTACTGGCTTTGTCGTGAACAACCTCAACAACCCACTGATTGTTGCAAATCTATAGTCTTCCTACTACAATGATACTTGTATCACAAAATTAGCTATTCACCTTCGTATTTCCTTCTGATTACAGTCATTAAACTTACAAATTTTTGCCGGAAAGTGTCCTAGTCCTTTTCAACAAACCCATTCTTTGCATATCCTACAAGGGGCATTACAGGGTCCATTAGCCCACGATCTTTCTAGGCATTTTGTTGAACTTATTCACATGCTTCCAGCATTTTTGAAGAGTCCACACCCCATTGCCACTTAAACTCCTATTTTTGCACAGGGGCTAGTATGCATGCCAGAAAATATTGTAATATCCCCTTCCCATTCGAAGACCTTTGGCCTATTTTGTCAACCCGACAGCCAAAGGAAAATATAAGGGTGGCTTAAGTTACTATTTATTATTATAAAGTGTCATTAATAGGAAAAATGCGATATATAGCACTTATTATTATATTTAATTATTATAAAGTGCCTTAATAAAAGAAATTATATAAGGATAGCACTTAGGATGGAAAAGGCATAAATCATGCATACTTAAATTGTTATCCATCCTAGGTGAAAAGGCTGACTTGCCCTTAGCTTGTGGGGAATGGGAA
This sequence comes from Taxus chinensis, assembly GCA_019776745.2. Lineage (NCBI taxonomy): Eukaryota > Viridiplantae > Streptophyta > Pinopsida > Cupressales > Taxaceae > Taxus > Taxus chinensis. The sequence continues at coordinate 145,055,295 of CM034157.1, forward strand.
CCATAGCTTCGGTGATGAGAGATGCCCATCCCTAGCTAGCATGTATTCTCCCCTAGTGAAAGATCTATGCGAGCTTGTCATTAGGAGCTGATTTCAAAGTTGTTGGAAAAAGCATATTAATATGAGAAAATATTAGATGCTTGCATAGGGAAAATTCTTGGGAACTAGTTGGATATTGTCAGAGGTTGTTTTGGGTCTCTCCTTCAGCTTTATAAGAAGAGGGTTCGACTTGAAGGGAGAGGATATTCCATAGGGGTTTTGACCATCTTTCTAAGGGCGACTTGTTTTAGAGCTTGTAGCTCATTTGCATATTCTTTCATGTTGCAACTGTTGTTTGCAGATATCCAAGGTTGTGGAGTAATCATCCCTACAGGAACCCTATGCTTCGATGGTGAGAGATCCATCCCTAGCTAGCAGGGCATTCTTCAGTAGTGAGAGATCTACCCTAGCTTGTCAATTTTGGAGCTAAATTAATGCCCTCAATGTGTTGGGCGACCTACTTTTTAGGGCAAAATTAGGGTTTCGTGTTTGTTGTGCGAAAACTATTTTTGGGATATTATTCTTCATATTTTTGTGGCCCAAGATCCAAAGTTTCAGCTCATTTGGACTTCTCTAGCAAAAGATATTAATTTTAGAAGTTTTCAACTGTTTAGGGCACGCTGTAAATTTCTAGCGTTATATTGACTGAAAAATTCCAAAAATATTTCCCTTGTGTTCTTTATATTATTATCTAGTTCCATTTAAAATTTCAAGTGTTTTGAACGGATATTTTGGGAGTTATTCATATTTTACTGTTCGCTGCCCTACTTGTAATTTTCTGCATAAAATCTGCAAAAATCTGATTTAGTATTTGCTGCAAATTTCTGTATTTTGTCAATTTTTTTGTAAGATCCCAACAAGGGATATTTCAAACTATCCATACCTCCCATGCCATCACAGCAATGTGCCATTAATTTTGGAATAGTTTTAGTTAGACTGTCCACAGAATTACTGTGAAGTAGAAAAAAGGGACTGCAATTTCTGTTCAATATTGTATTTGACAAAGGCTCTATAATGCTATGAAATAAAGTCTAAATCTGCCTTCAAATGGTTGTAAACCACAACTTTCAAAAAGTGTCTAAATCTGTATATTATGTTGCCTGAAATTGGATAATCAGACGGTAATTTGCTTTGCAATTTTAGTTTCATTGAGCCAATGTTTTTTGCAATGTTTAGAATTCTTCAGCAGTTCTCTAACTGAAAGGAATGTACAGATCATTTTTCCTTTTGAAATGTTGTTTTAACTACATCTCCATCTCAATTGCATGACATTCACTAAATATCATGGTTCTGTCTTTGGCCTAACCATTATGAATGCTTGCCCTATAAAATTTATGTTGTAGATTTATACATGAATAACACCGAAGACAATAATAATAAGACTACAACCAGCTCCATTATTGTTATATTATGTTGTTGTGATGTGCCTGCTGGAGACATGGGTTGGCTTACTATTGGTGAGTGCCTCCCATTTGACATATTTATATTTGTACTGGTAGATTTAATTGCCCTTAACGATAGATTGTTACTTGGTAAATCAAATATACAATTGGCCTCAATTTGTTTGCGTACTTGTGGGTATACATGATGGGGACTTATACTGCATGTTCTAGATATACAATCTCCGAATGACCAAATGTTATAGATGAAATGTCTAGGATTTGGAGTATGCAGGCTCAAGATGTCTTGTTATTACGTCCAACATAAATTATTCTGCAATATCTCTTTTTCCCACCTTCAATGCTACACAAATTATTGAAATCCGTGACATATATATGTATATGTATTTCTGTACTTGTCAGTAGAAGAAAAATTTATACTAAACAAAGTTGCTTGCTATTTTCAGGTATTATGGCCACTCCAAATGGAAGTCCATCCATTATCACAATATCTGATGATACCTTTGGTGCCATTGTTGGGAGCCCTCCTATTGAATTGGTAGCTTCAAATGGGTCCCCTCAGTCGTATGCAACCCAGGCAGCCACCAACGAAAGCTCAATACAAAGTGTCCAACCACCGCTTGCAACTTCTATCCATTATTTGGCTACTTCTGTTGCAACTACATGCTCAACCATTTCTAGTAGGATATCAGAGTCTCTCATCCCATCAACGATGATTCTCGATAGTGATTTAACCACTGTCTTAGACATGATGCACAAGGTAGATGCAACGTACCTTAGGCTTGACGCATTGTACACTTTCCTTCGTTCGCTAAGCTATGACCAGTACTACTCTGGTGGCGAGGAACACTCCATTAGAGCTACATTCAATGCTTATCTTGCGTCCCTATAATTTTAGCCCCTACCTCACCCCTACTACGACTTTGCACTACTCATACATATGCCCACCTCTTTTATTCTAACCCACAATAACCTCTTTTTGAAGGACTGACTCGATAAACCTATACTTGCATAAATATGTTGTACTTGTTCCATTTTAAAACCGCCGTCAGAAGTTTTGTATATTGCCTATCATGAGATATACATTATAGTTGTTGTACATATGTTTCATACTTTACTTTGAATGAGGATGAAAATTGTTGTGTTATATGAACATCTTCCCCATTGTACATATCTTTACGTGTTTATTCTCTAAAAAAACACTTTATGTGGACCATAACTTGGTTTCCCCACTTTATGGTTTAGCGCATGCCTTATCCCTCGTACTTTACGTTACCTCCATTTGCTAATTCATTTCCATTTTATTTTATTGTTTAGGAACCACCAACATCACAGGCTCCATTGCCCCCAACGTTGTGCCTCCCCAACTGGCTGTACACATGCCAACATCCCGCACTGATACTTTGGCACCAACTACTCATGAAGGACACCCTATAGACTGCATGCAACTCACGCCAATAAAATCGTTAAATCCTTACCAAAGCCTTTAGACTATTGAAGGCAAGGGTCATCTAAAAAGGCTACCTAAACAACTATAGCACAGACAAATGCACAGGGCAAGTGTTTAGCTTCGACATTATCGACAAAAGCAGTTCAGATATAGTGGTGACTTCTTTTGACCAAGCTGCAACTTCTTACTACAACCAAATACAACTAGGTAAAACATACACAATCAAAGGAGGCACCTTGCGGACTGCAAAAAAAGATTACAACAACTCCACAACTCCTTGGGACATCATCCTAGACTTGGAATCCTCTGTAAAGCTTAGTACAAATCAGTCCGTGGACATACCGCAATATCTTTTCCGTTTCAAAACAATAGCAGAAATCAACTCCTCCCCCGCCAAATCCACCATTGACCTACTAGCTATTGCACTATCCATTACTGCCCCCTCCACTATAAGGAAAAGTGATAGTACTTTCAACCACAAACGCACAGTCCTACTTAGTGATAACTCGACACTATGTATTGAGGCAACGTTATGGGGTGCTTTCAGTGACAATGAGGGCAAACTTCTAAGTGAACTATGTGCTACACAGACATCAGTAAGACCAGTTCTTGCAATTAAGAGAGCAAAAATTACATCTTTCAAAGGAACAACATTAGCCATGGGCCCTAATACACAAATCTTCATAGATCCTGATATAACTGAGGCTCATGCACTGCGTGCATGGTTTACTTTTCTCGCCTCTACACATGCATACCCTTCAGTGAGTATTGGAAAAATTGAGGAAACCGATATCACAGGCATAAAATCCTCCTCACAACTAGGTAAAGCAATCACCTTCTCCACTGCAACAACAATTATACACATGAATATGTCCTCATTTAGCTATCCAACTTGCACATCAATTGTTAACAACAACCAATGCAAGAAAAAACTTGATCTAACTGCAAACTCCTCTTGGTATTGCCAAAAATGCAAGCATGATGTCTCTCATTGTGACTACAAATATGCATTACACTTCATCATTGAGGATGCCACAACAACAACATGGGTAACTACTTTTGATGAAGTTGCTACATCAATAATGGGCATATCAGCACAAGAGCTTCAACTTCTTGCACCAACACCCGACATGTTTTGGCCTGTTGTTAAGCCAATTCTATTCCACCGCTACATGTTCAAAATATCCACGAAGCTAGAGGTCTACAGGTCACAAGAGAAAGCCCAGTGCACTGTTGTCGCTGCAGTTAAGGACATGACCTTTCAACATGCAGGAATCCCCACTAGATGCATTCCTGCATCCCCTTAACTATCTATTGATGAAAAAGATCCTGCACTATCTCAGAAAACATATTATACTATACCCACACAATGTTAGGAACTTCCCAAATACATACTTACCATACCACCTACTCCACATATAAGTTTTTGCATTCATAAGTTATATAACCTTTAATATTAATGCATGTTGTGCTCAAGTTTTCCTATATTTATCTATCACTCTTGGTTCTTAATATGTCTTTATAATACACATATTTGGGTGCGGGGGGACATTTCCCTCTCACCCCGTCGTCTGAGGAATAAAAAGTCACTTTATACCAGCAATGCAAACACTGTCGACATTATTAAACAAAAAATGATGTTTAGACATACATTGTTACACTTCATCCAATCAAACAAAATAACTTCTACTTTTTTCATGCATTAACTACATTCTATACCTAATTACTGTTACCTTTTTAACTCATTTTGCGCAAGCCTGACATGAACTGAGAAAAATGCAAAGGCTCGGTTGAGGTATGCAGCCAACAAAAACAACCTAAATGAGCATCGTCGCCATATAGCTTGCATGAAACGACAAAAGCTGAACACACAGGCGCCAGTCTATATAGCCAACCATGTCAACCTACTCGAAGATTACACACCAAATATGCATTCACTCCAAGATACACAACGCCAATTCCGTCAAAGATTAGATCACCTCCCACCTCCAAACACATGTTCATGTTGTAATGAATTATATGTTGGGCTACATACAAGGGTTTACAAAGGTGACAATACCTGTCGTAGATGCATTGTTGAAAAATATGATCACCACTTCTCAAGTTGGAATAGCACGGACCTAGGTCTGCAACCTAAGGTTCTATCCTCAGTTACACAAGTTGAGGAAATGTTGATAGCAAGGGTCAACCCAATATTGCAGGTGACTCATGCTGTAGGTGGTCAATACAAATATAGGGGCCACACCATATGCTTCCCCCAAGATGTTTCATCCATAACTAAACACTTGCCTCGGCGCGTCGAAGACTTGGACATCTTAATTATCAGAAGAATTGGAGCAACAAATAAAGCTTACGAATGCTTTGTAAGTAGATCTCGTGTTTTGGCTGAATTGCAATTCAAAATAGCTCATGACCCTTACTACAAGGATGTTGTCCTAGACCACCATGCATTGCATTCCCTACCACCTCACAGTACTGATATCTCTACTTCCCTACCACACTTCAATTCAACTATCCCAGACAATGCTGAAGCAGAATCAGAAGCTAGACCTTCTCCCATGTTCCCCACCACATACCCATGAGCGGCAACCATCATCTTTTATGTCCTCCCTCCCTCCAGCCACTTTAGAAGTTGACCAAATAACAAATTTCATCGAAGGCAGAAAACAAACTCCACTACAGTCAATTGAGTGGCCACACATTGGTTCATCCACAGTCAACGAATACAACACTGAGGGTTTGCTCTCTATGGCTTTTCCAACATTGTTCCCTACAGGGATTGCATTGTTCCACCAAGCACGGATCAAAAGGGTTCACATGCATGAATACGCATTGCACCTACTACGTTACCATGATAACAGATTTGGAAGCCATCCATGCTTTCGCTACTTCATTCTCAACATTATGTTGTGCCACAGAAGCCAATCAACATCTGTTGTTTTCACAAAAAAAATATAGGGGACAACTTGCCTACCACGGTTTAGATGTTATGCCAACAACTTGCACACTACCCAGACGCCCACATTGCAGAGCAACTAATGCGCTTTGGGTCTAATTTGCGAGGAACTAAATCATTTTGGTGCAAGCGCAGACATGAACTCACAGATATGATAACCCAACTAGAAAGCCCTACGCTTTTCTTCACTTTAAGTGCAGCAGATACTAAATGGCCAGATTTACACAAAGCAATGCTAGGAGCCCCTATGCCACCCACAACAACTGGCCAGCAATGGAGAAACACGAACTTGAACATGCACCCCCATATCGTCTCTGCATACATGGAAAAAATATTTACAATATTTTGCGAGGAGGTGCTTCAAAAAAAATGCATTGCACCGACTATTGGTACAGGTGAGCTCACTACCACTTAGATTTTAATACAATACCACCCCTACCCCATTTTCCAAGTTGGATCCTCTTTGTGCAAAATACAGGTACGAATGGCAACATAGAGGCTCGGCTCATATCCACGGGTTTATATGGCTTCCAAATGCACCAAACATGGAGGTCCTAGACTAGGACGACCCCCTTCAACTTGATGCAGCAAAGACTTTCTTCGACCAGTTAGTAAGTGCATGGAATCCAAGGGGCCCTGAGAGTGGAAAGCCTGGGATACATCGTTCCAGTGAAGATGACCCATGCTTGTTAGACACATATGGGATACTTACAGACAACCCTGTAGCTAACTATGAAAACTTTTTGAACCGTGTGCAACGGCACACAAAATGCAGTGAGGCAACCTGCTTGCAGAAAAAAAAATGGGACACTTCAATGTAGATATAAAGCCCCTTGGCCACTCCAAGAGTATTCGAGTTTGGGCTTAGATGAAACAGGTAAAAAAAAGTACACCCCTGCACGCAATGATGCACGGGTCAACATACACAACTCAGACATGCTAGCACTATGGCGAGCCAATGTTGACTGTCAGCCTGTTGTGTCACGACATGCAGTCTTACAATACATTGCAAAATATGCAGCCAAGGCAGAGAAGAAATCAGAAAGCTACTATCACATGTTGACAAGGATATCTAATGAAGTTAGCGTCGATCAACCCTGCAAAGGCCGCCTACAACAAATTCCTCTCATAAACTATTGTTGATCGGGACATTGGTGCACAAGAGACATGCCACATGTTACTAAAACTCCCCCTCTCCAGTTGCAGTTAAAGATTTATTACCCTATCTGTCGGTAAACAGGTATTCAAACGTGTCCTCACAGATGTAGGAAACACAACAAAATTCCCTTCATTCATAGATGCATACATAAAACGCCCTTTACAATTAGAGAACACCTCCCTCTTTGAGGCTGCTCGTTCCTGGTCCTACAACAACCAAAGGAAAGTTACTCAATGGCTACAAAGAAGAACCCATGCTGTTGTTCGTGTATTCCCCGATACTGTGATGTCCCCACCCCAGATGCGATACACTATGAGGATTTTTGCTGGTCAGAGCTTCTGCTTTATAAACCCTTTCGACATATCCAAACAGACATTGGCATCTCTACATCTGAAATAACTAACCAATGGGGAAAATTGAAAAACTCCTACATCCCTTTACATGTACATAGAGCCACTACTCTAGAAGAAACTGCAACTGGAACAAGCAGTGACGACAATAACTCGCAGGGATCTAATCAACATGCAAGAAACTATTTGAATGGGAGCATATATCACGCATGCACCCAACACTCAATACAACAATTGATGATGTAGACATGATAGGCCTTCATGACTTTGACATTAACCACAATTGGAAGGTTGCATTCCATCCCAACTGCCTTACAAAAAAGTGCACCTAAATTCATAGACCTTGCCCGCACTGAAAATGCACCACCAATTGTTTCTCCACCTACCCAATTAGATGCTCTCCCACTATCATCAAAACAACACCTTGCATACTCAATTGTACTTTCCCATGCAACTCAACAAGGGAAAAACCCACCATTGCATATGATCATTCAAGGAACCGCCGATACAGGAAAATCATACCTCATATAATGCATAAGAAATGGGCTTCAAAATATCACAGGAAAATTTAAATCTTCTATTCTTGTATTAGCCCCAACAGGTATTGCTGCATTCAATATAGAATCATCTACTATACATTCTTCCCTCCGAATACCCATATCGGACATGAAACCTCTTGAAGGCCAAGCCCTAGCAATCTTCCAAGAGCGTATGAGTGTCATACATTACATACTCATAGATGAAATGAGCTTTATAGGTCCTACAATGTTAAACAACATCAACAATAGACTTCACGAGGCATTCCCCCAACAAAATAACTAAGCATTCGGCAACTGTTCAATGATTTTGGTGGGTGACTTAGGCCAGCTCCCTCCGGTCAATGATGTACCATTATATGCAGGCAACAAAATAGGAAGCTCCCTTTGGCATGCTTTTGATACAGTAATCACCTTGGACACAAACTTCAGGCAACAAGGATTGAACCCGACACAACTTGAATTCAGAGAAATGTTGACCAACATCAGAAATGCAGAAGCAACAATTAAGGATTGGTCTCTTCTCATGTCACGTACAAAGTCGTGCATGTCTACCTCAGAGCAATCCATCTTCACGACTGAGAAGCACCTATTTGCAACAAAGGACCTAGCAAGCAAGCACAATAAACAAATGCTAAAATCCTTACACGTACCAATTGCAATGAGCATCGCAGAACAAAGCAAACATAACTCTGACTCAAACATCAACGACACTCAACTAGACCCAATAGTTTTCCTATGCACCGAACAAGAGGTCATGTTGACATCTAACTTATGGGTTAGCTCAGGATTGGTTAATGGTGCACTCGGGCAAGTGACAGATGTGGTGTACAATCCAGAATCACAACCACCAGACTTACCATCCTTTGTTGTTGTCAACTTCAAACACTACCAAGGGCCCCCATGGGACATACTCAACCCAACCCACTTGCCCCTACCTCCTGTCACACGTGGAAATCGTCGCCAAATCCCACTAAAAATGTCTTGGGGCCTCACCATCCACAAATCACAAGGCCTAACTCTTGACAAGGCCACAATAGACATCGGAAATGTTGACCGTCAAGGACTAACATTCACGGCAATGTCAAGAGTTCGTGCCATCAAAGATCTACAAATCCTACCAGCTTTTATGTTTGAATGCTACACAAGAATGAGATATACAAAGAATGTAAAAGCACGCAAGGAAGAGGAGAAAAGAGACTAGAATTGCCACATGGCGTACAAGGCATGTGCACACTCCTTCCCCCATCACGCCCACAATCGTGTTCGTGGATCTTGGATCCAACCTTCGTACTTAAAAAAAGTGTAATCAATGAACTGACTGCCAGCAACCAAATCCAAAATATTTGAATCGAAAGTGCTGAAAAACTTATGGTCTTTAATCCTTCTTCAACAATGTGGATCAAAGTGCAAGAGGGGGTATGGTGTCAGTGCCAGTGCTACCATGATTTGTTTTCCTTTGTATCATGAATGGTGATGTAGCCATTAGTAATCTCCGTCATTAAATAAGTTAAGTGTTGCACATATATATACACAAACCCCACTTGTAATGCAATACAGATACAAGTCACCTTCACTTTGCATCCAAACTATATTGTATACAAAAAATTCAATCCCTCTCCGACGTAACTTGCAACTCATTTGCAATTGATTTTTGATTCTACGGGGCCTGAGATGGATCATTTCCGGCAAAGGTTTAACTAATTTTGAAGAGAGTCTACTGCTAAATTCACGGCCAAACTCTGATGAATTTATAAAAAGCTATGGCCTCCAGGTTACTGGCAGCATTCAGAAGGGAAATAGGTCATTTTTCATCTACATATCAGGTATGTAACATGAAAATTGTATCATTGCTACTGTTTTTTATTATCTGAGAGAGAGTGGAGGTGTAAGTTTACGAGTTCATATATTTGTGTGTTTGGAGGAAGGGGTATATATGTATATGTGTATATTTACAGATGTGAATATTTATATGTTTATGTAAAATGTATATATCAATGGATATGCATTTGAATAGTTTGTAGGTGTATGTATGTGGATAATATAGGTTTATGCATATATCAATATTCCAGCTCAGGTATCTTAAATATGTCTATCAGAAAACCGTGTAGATGTATCAATGCCAAAGTCACATACTTTCAACCGTTCAAGTGTTCCACACTGATTAATGAGTACACCATTTTTTCTGCAAATGTCTTGCTGACTGGGGACGATGTCCTCAATTTAGAGGAACCCCTGCATGGGCACAATTTTTTTTTTACCCCAACGGAAGTCAAATGGACATCAAATTAAACTTGACCATTTTATGAACACACTCAAGGACATTACACTCCCCTTCCCCATCATTCCAGGTTGTAGGTTACGCCTCTTGGCACAATTAAGTTTATATACATGTGGGGAGAGGGTGTGGATTTATAGATGTATGCACATATGCAGGTCAATTTCGGAGTCTCGTTCTAATCTTCTATTGTTTTGTCTGCTTGTCTTGGCAAGCTCAGCCAGCCTGCCTGTCAGGACTTGCAAATATGCTGAGACTGAGTTGTCACAGGTGGATTTCGGCTAGTCTGTGAGTTTTGTATGTAGACTGGTAATTAGTTCCGCTTTAGTTTCCTTATTATGGTAGTAATATGAAAATGTATATATATATGTGTGTATATTTATGCAGGCATGCATGTATACATATAACAAGAATAATTATGAGTTTTTAATGACTTGAAATGGGTTGAGAGAAATTGTTAAGGCCATGGATCCGCTCCTCTGCATCGAAAGTCTAAAGACCCTGGAGTCACGGTCAGGGAAATTATTACATAATGGAAGGCTGGGTACTCTCAAGCTTGGTCGTGAGGTTGAAACTCTTGTGCAAAACTTTGAGCAATAAATGAGGCTAATGGAAATAAACTCACTTCCGGGCTTCCTCAATTGGGGCAGCAAATGACATCTTGGTGCCTGGCTTCGTCCCATGCGCTTGTCCTTGACCTAGAACCTAAAAACAACCTATACATATGTAGATATATGTGTGTTGTCTATCTGGATGTCAAATTTTTAAATTTGCCAAATTTTTTTTAAGGCATTTGCCAATTTTCACACAGAAAGATTATATATATGTGGGTGTGTGCGTTGTCTACCTGTTTGTTAATATTGTAAAAATTTCAACAATATCTTGATGCATTTGCCAATTGTTTTATGTGAATCATGAATGGAGGACACTTTCCAGGGTTCTTGTATTGGGATTAAACTAACATGATTTGAATTGATAAGAAATGATGTACGAGATAGATGTATTCATAGCCTTTTTTCTAAAAAACCACATTGTCATCTGGTTTGGAGTTGGCCCTATTTATAAATAGTTTCTATAAGTCTCTTGGTAGACTAACTTTTAGTCTAATTAGGCCTTTGCAGTTTTTTTCCTTATTCTTTTGGCTTGTGCATTCATTGTTTGCTTGGTGAATCTCAGATGAGGCTATGAGCATCCTCTACTGTGGCCTGTGGTAAGTCTGGGCCACCTCGTTAGAATATAAACCTGGGCCACCCTTGGGTTTAACCCTTTAATCCCGGGTAACATTGGAATGTACCCTATGTTCGTTACGCCACAACCTTGTCACATGTCTGCTGGGGTCATGGTCTGCCTTGTTGTGGTGAGATAAATTTGAACTTGAATCGTGCTGTCATGAGTATTCTCACACTAGATCATGGTGGAATGCAATTTCTTGTTCAATTAGCCTGGATGAGGTTATAGGTGGCCTTTAACGTGGTGTGCGGTAAGTTTAGACACATATTAAGAAAATAACCGTGGGTCACACTTGAATATACTCAATATTTGTCACACCTCAACCTCACGACATGTCCGCTGGGGTTATGGGCCTCCCTATTGCAATGAAGGGATATTCAAACCTGACCCATGCTCTTACAAATGCACCCCATTACCGTTACACTAATACCCCTTGAACTTTGCAGCCATTTTAATCTTACTATAAACATTTAAAATATTCTTGAAGCATTTCTTATTGGCATTCTGTGGGGAATTTCCCTCTTTTGTTTGAATAACTCGGACTTTAACATTTTTCCTTAGTTCCGTGTCATATAAACCTTAATCTTTTTGTATAGCACGGTGGACCTTAGATGATGTACACATTTGAATGCTAAACTTACCATTTTTTGTACAGGTTACAACTTTATTAAAAAAAAATTACAAAGGCTGAGAAGTGGAGATCTCGTCCTTTGATGTAATGTTAACATATTCATACTCCAACTTTCAACTAATCAAATGCTATGTGTGTTATAAACCTATAGCCAATACCAGGACTATTTCATGCTTGAATAGGGAATTTAGTTAGTGGTAAGGACACTTTGAATTTAAAAACTGATGTAGCAGAATTATTTTTTGCGGTTGGATTTGGTACAGGTTATTAAATACATGCTAGAATGATGACTGGTGGAAATGGTATAGGTTGGCTTCTTTGATTCAAATGAATAACAATGGATCTTACTCAGGAGTCATATAAGTGAGTCTATTAGGATCCAATTTTTAGATATGGGTTTCAGAATGAGATGGTCAACTATGTTAGAATCCAAAAACCACTAGGAGTCAAAATTTGGCAGCAATATTTTTGCTGGCTTTAAAATATATTGTTATTCAATTTATGCGAAATGGAGAATTAAAGTATATATTAGTGGGTGGATTGCGAAATTGTAAAGACATCCTCACTTCCATCAATTTTGGGTATCATAGCCTACACTTCCTTTACTTGTTTTGGGTTTGGTTTGCCATTGAAGTTAGATTTAAATTTTAACGGGCTTTCATGGATTTTCAGTCTAACTATATATGAATGAATTAGTTTGGCAGTTGAGTATTGTCTGCCCCATTGCATAAAAATGAGCTCCAACTCTTTTGGTTTGAAATTTGAATAAAATCAAGGATAAGCATGGGCCTTAATGCTTTTGGCTGTGACATTTAGTACCGTTTGGGGATATTCTGGCTGTTGTTTGGGCAAAAAGTAGTATTTCCTTTTAGGAGGAACTCCTTATCTGTTCTGCTTGTTTATTTGGTGTTGTTGTTATTAGTTATCACCATTGGCTATCTATTGTTTTCATCATCTGCTACGGGAGAAACTAATTCTATATGGTAGCAGATGGCATGATAAGAACAGGTTTTGTTTATATTTTTACATCTTGCTATACCAATATATCCCATATCTAGTTTCTTTCAATCCTAGTCATTTTGGTTGATCAGATTATTCTTTGTGGGTAAATTGTCTGCTGATTGGGACATAGCTTTTATTTGTGCTAGACCGGTTCATTGTACAAGCTCTGTGGCTTTCCTAAGTGCTCAAGAAAGAGTCTCGGGAAAGGTACCACATCTGTCATTTTGTTGGCTGCTGCTAGTATAGGAGCATTATGGCATGAAAGGTCCAATGGTATGCTTCTGATACTTTTTGCTACAAATAGCTATCAAATTTCATTTTTTCTGCTTTCCTCGTGTATTGCCTGTTAACTCTGTACACTTTCTTCAAATTTCTAGTGAACTTTCATTCATGTGATGATCAATCTTCACCTTATTTTAGGTTCTATTGCAAATAGCTTTTCAGAGATGTCAATTAAGATGTCGCCACAGCTTCATCACTTGTTAACGGATTTGTGGCAACAAGGACTAGAGAATAACTATCAATCTGCAACACTAACAGATATTTCTGTATCAGGTACTCACAGTCATGCCACTTTTTTAGGTGTTGAGTGCATAATTGATTTCTTTTCCTTGTATGATGGCACACACTTGGTTCTGGTCAGTGCATGGTTATATGAAGTTTCCACTATGCCTTGCACTTCTCATATTTTGTCATTGGTTCCAGTTAAAATATATGCTATGGATGATTGATGTGGAGATACTTTTCGTAATTTTGAATGATCGATGCACCTGTTGTGTTCTTGAATGTCATGCAGTGGATTGGTTTAGGAGGAGGTTTTTCAATGATGCACTGGGTACAAGTTTATTTTCTTCAAATAATTTTCAAGCTGGATCTCAAAACAGTGAGGGTACAAGGCCAGATTCAAATTATTTAACAAGGAGTTCTATTTCTGATGCTGCTGCTAAAGTTGCTCCAGCAGTAGTCAATCTGACTGTGACACAAGGTTAGTTTATGTGGATGGATTATTCAAATACACATTATTTTTGTCTTTTTAATGCAAGAAGTATCCTTTTGATTGGATTACCAAGTTTATCTCCTATTCTGTTCTGAAATTAACAAAATGTTCTGTGACGGATAAGCCATTATACTTGGAACAGTCTTGTAGTGAAACATTTGAGTTTAAGGATAGGTACCTAGTAAAACATTTACATGATGAACAATAGATGTTTATTTCAAAATTTGTGCTATATTTGTATTGAATGGATAAGTTATCAACTTCCCTTTAACTGAGCATTCATGCGTATCGACATGCATTATTTACCCTTATAATACGCACAATTGCATAATATATCACCCCCTCTTAAGATGTTTGTCTCCAAAGAATGGCTAGATCATGGTTTAATGTCGTTGTTAATTAAAAATAACAATATTATACATTTACAAAAGGCAGAGAAAAAATTAAGAAGAGAGAGAGACCTTGAATGATATATTGAATGTACTATATAGCACACAATTGCATATTACCCTCAGGTTTACATTCTTACAAATGAGGTGTGAAACAACCCATTAATAAAGTAGTTTTGGTGAGCATATATTTGGTTAGTTATTAACTTATTAATGTCCCACTCAAGGATAAACCCAAGTAACACAAAACCCAAATAACCAATGTGTTGGACCCTGCTAGGTCAAATGTTGGCCACGAGAGAAATTCAAACTGCTAAGGTTGCCACCTAGCATTAACAACCCCCTCCCCCTCCCTTAAAGTTGACTGGGGCACATACCAAGAAAAGGTGATATTGCAGAACATTCCCCCTTGATGATGGCAATAAAATGCATGCAGAAGCTGAGTGATCTTGACAAAGTTTCTCGAAAGACTGTTGAAAATCAACAAGTGTGCTTCAAGCAAACACACATGGAACCCGACCAAGTGTTTTGTGAGAAGATGCTTCTCATTAATGCACACGTCTTCCACAATGCCCATCTGTAAGAGGTGAAGCAACAAAAGGTGCCATGATAAACTGTCAAAAGATTGATGATATGGCCAAGAATTCCAATGCTCGAATTGTTTTCCATGGAAACCAAGTGTTGAGGAAACTGAAGACTAAGATGTCCTCAAACAAGAGCTCAAATGTCGCCATGAGCTACAAGCCTTCCACCCACTTAAAGTCCTTACAATGGGTATTGGTCCATGATTATGCCACACATGCTTTTTCATAGTCAATCTATGAGTGTATCTGCTGCCATACCAAAATTTCTGGGCATAAGAATGTTGATACCTGGACGGAGAATGAGAATGCCCCTACCTTCATAATGTGGATGCTGATACACCAGAGATGTGGATGGTACAGGTCTTGAATCATGATGATCAGACATAGAAGTGGGAGATTTAGTTGATGGTGCAGTATCTAGTTCCTTCTAATCAATGGTAGAAAAATCATGGTGACCCTCATTGATCAATGAAGTCTCAAGATAGGCAAGGCCTTCTATCTCTAACGTCATCTCATGATCAACGAGAGTGACTGTATCCTGTCCAAACTTACCATATCTAACACCTGTTTAGCCATCTACTAAAGTAATTTGGAACCAATGCCTTAATATGCTTCTCAAACTCGTCAATGCTCACGAGTGACAAGCAAAGCTTGATCACAAATGGCTCCATTTTAGATACCAAAGGAGTTACATTGTCAAAACAATTCTCCAAAGAGGGTGAGAAGGAAGAGACACAACATTGAGAGAAGAAAAGGAAAAACTATAATGTTGTGATAAAGCAAAATTGTCCTCTTGCAATTCATCAAGCATCCCTTCCTTTTTTGTCAATTCATTTGTGAGCAATTGAAACAAAGAATTAAATTAAAATATATTATGGCAGGAAGCATTTCTCTAGCTGGATGGATGTTAAAATTTTGTATTGCTGGAAAGGCTTTGGATATAATATATCTGATAAATAGGTGGCATGGTAGGAGTATGGTCATAATTATTAACCCAGCAATAAATACTGTCATTGTATGTATTTTGTCTTTCAGGATGCATGATAGCGTTCATAGCGATATGTACTATAGATTAGTCAGTAGGAAGGACAGCATTTTCAAGATTATAACCAATGTAAATTTTTGTTCAATGTGTGGATTTTGAGCATTGACTTTGGCAAAAACTTACCAAGTCAATTTTTGACTTAGAACCAAACTTGGTGAAAACAACTTGGCCAAAACTCGACAAATTTAAAGTCATTAAAAGTAATTATATGGGAAATAAACTATTAATACATATTCCATATCAAATCAACTTCAAATATACTCAAAACTAATCAATTATGCCTACTATACACACTTATACTCCAAGAAGTAACTTATGTGTATCCAGTCCTTGCAGATGAAAATCGTTGCCTTTGACTTTCAAGCAAAAATGAAAAATCAGAATGAGAACGAGGGAGTGAAAAATTGAAATGGTAAAGTTAAATGAGTGATGAGCATTGTTGATACTTGTACTTTAATTATTTGATGATTGTCAATCTAGGGCGGTGTTCGAGGCTGTTTGCAACAAAGAGAACGATTGAAACTGTTTTGAGCATGCATTAACTGCTAGATTTAACCAAATACTATTTCCAAACTTGTCTATCTAAGAAATGGTTGATAAGATAAAACAAAGATTACTAAATCTATGAATTAAGATGCTGAAACGATTTGTCAAATCAAAATACTGGAAGTGCTGTAGTCTTTGCATGTAATCAAAATGCTAAATAGCCAGAATTACAACAAGCAAGCAGTACTTCCCTTCTCATTGGGGAGGAGTGGCCCTTGCTCCTTCCCTTTGATCCGGTTTCAGACTTGAAATTACACCAAAGATTTAACTCAGAACCATGCAATTTATTGAATGTAATACAATGACTTCTTTCCTTTTGTTTTTAGCAATCAACTAACAACTAATTCTAATACAAACACTTTTTATAATAAGAGAAGTTTCTATCACTCTACAAGAGGATTGATTATTTTGCAAGAGCTAACTAATAATTAACTAACAGATTTCCATGAGAACAACTGCTTGTTATGGACTTACAAGTTTGAAAGAACAAGTTGATATCGCGTTTGGATTGGATTTGTCTTGCTAACTCCGAGTGGAGTCCTTAATTGACACTCAACTGAGATGATTTAGCGATTTCAGAGGATTAGCTCATGCATTCGAATCCCTTGAATAATGGTGATTGCCAGTTTGTACCGTCCACTTGTTCCACGTTTTCAACCAAATTTGGTGTTAATTTGGACTCTCATAATCTGTGCAAGTCATATGATGACTAGATGACAATCCGAATTCAATGTTCTTTCATCATGCAACTTGTGTGCTCACTAGATCAATTCGTCTCCTTGCCGCCTGAGTCCTTGGTTCTCTTCATATGCGTCTTGTGCTTCCATAACGCAATTTTTGCACTCCAAAGCGAGTCCTACGCTTTATAGTATGAGTTTGGCGTTGGGCTTGAAGTGAGTCCTGCACTAGGCTTAAAAATAGGTCTTTCATTCACATTTGTCAGTGCATATACAAACTTATTTCAACTCATTCAAAAAAGCATAGATAAGATGAAAATGAACAAGGTTTATGCACAAAACTTCCTTTTAAATATATTAAAGTATTAATTAAAAAATGCTAATATTAGTCTGATTACAAAATGATGATACAAAAATGGGGCTTACATGGAAATTAACAAGGCTCATCAATACACACTTATACTCCAAGAAGTAACTTACGCGTATCCAGTCCTTGCACATGAAAATCATTGCCTTCGATTTTCAAGCAAAAATGAAAAATCAGAATGAGAATGAGGGAGTGAAAAATTGAAATGTTTAAGTCAAATGAGTGTTGAAAAGGTCATTTAGGGTCTAGGTGGCCTTTTTATGTTTATATATATTTTTCTTTTTTGACTTGAGACTCTTTTTTTTGAATGGAATCCAATGATTGCAGGATATACATGGCATTTTACACTAAAAAAAATAAGTAATGATGCCCTTTACTGTGTAAGCTTTGTTTGTGTTTAATTTATATTCAGCCTTGCAGGTTTAAGTTTAACACAGATCCATATCATAACAAGGTCCATTGTATCTGATCATCAGCGGATATAAGTTGTTGAGCTGAGGCAAATGGGGATTTGTGTAAATTCCTAAACAGCTATACGCTTTTCAAAGACTTATAGAGTGCATTGAAACTGTTTGACAAAAAATAAAAACGAGACGAGGTTTAATGGAAGGTGATCGGTGTCAAGTTTGCAATACAGATAAGGTTATCTGGTGGTTGGATGTTGTGAATGCCTCAACTATACAATGACATCCATTTCCTATATCAATCTCAGAGCATCTTGTAGAGTGTCAATTGAAGAAGGCAATACACATTTTGCTTACTATTCACAACCCTCCTATAACTCTCCTACATATAGTTTACTATTACATGCCTGCATTGAAAAAGAAATTTAAAAATAAATTACAGGCCTGTTGAATTGGCAAACCTAATTTGCGGCCTTGTGGGAGCTGCTTGAATCCATATTTGCGAGTTTTTGCTTGGACACGTTGAGGTTTGTTACTATGGTTTTGACAACAGGTTCTAAGTGCTAAATGTCCTTATCCTCGATGAAATTCAAGAATGGAGTATCTTGAGAAGATTACAGTCTTCTTGTATTTTGTTTGATCAGGAGACTGTACTTTATAACCCCACATTATAAATAAAATACTTGAATTTATTTTCTCAAAAAATGACATATTTATTAATCTTAGAATTCAATGTATCAATACCATTTTCAGATTTGTCAATAAAATGCTAAACCAAGTCTTGAATTACAAGTAATGCTTGTTAATAAGATTCTAACTTTCTGAAGTCTTTAGTTTCTTTTATGATTTTGAGATTAAGGTGGCATAGGTCCTGTAGAGGCTTTGTAGATTTGTGCCAATTGTCCAAAAGCATATAGAAGGTGGCCATTAAAACCTTATTTTCATCAAGAATTTGAGCATTAAAGTACAGCAAAGAAAAAAAATGTTACTCATTATCTGGTTGGGGGACAATGGGTGTTTGGGTTTTCATGGTGCTTCCCCAGAAACATTTTAGATGCCCTGTCAAGGCAAAATCCATGACAGAGGCCTGCAATGGTTGCAATTTTAGTTGGTCATAAAATTCTGGCACATGACCCTGTGGCGGCCTTGGCCGCCTCAGCGAGGAAGGATGGGTAGCCAGTGCATTTTCTTCTAAAAAAGAGTTCAAGTAGAGATTATTGCGAAAATCCAGCCAACCTAAACATTTCTGGTCTGCGAGTTTTAACTACTCTGTATGAATATGCTGCTCCTTCACCTTTAAAAGTTTTGGTGGTGGATACTTTTTTAGCCCCTGGACTTATGAGTATTGGTTCAATGTGAGCTTTGGCTTCTGGTTTATTTGTTATCAATGATGGGTTTGCTAAACTGTTGTTTCCGTGGCAAAATGAGAGTTTCTGTCTGACCGCGGGGATATCGGGATTGTTTGTATCTTCGCTAGATAAATAATTTCTAACAAATCTTGGATATTTTATCAAACCCTACGTGTATTGCAGTATAAAAAATTGAACTTTTATGACAGCAGCAATAAACTGATTTTTTTTATAAAAACAAGCAAACCCCAATTGCAAACAAAATAGAATTTATTTAATTTTTTTCAAATCAGATGTTCAGGGTCAAATACCAGAATATTTGTATACAATTACTCGCTCAATTTTGATGGTATCCAGATACGTAGAAGGCTGCAAGAAATAAACATGCAAGCTGAAACTCACCTTGCAAAAATGCCTTGCTCTAGAAATCCTTGTGGTTTGCTGCAACATAATAATAGCTGAACAATCTCTCAAGGATGGAATTGTCCAACTATGGTAAAAGCTTTTGTCCTCTACTACTGTTGCAAAAGTATGCTACTTGCACAATGTTTGATAAATTTGAATGCAAAAGAAATCCTTGGTTGTACTTTGTTGTTTTGGATGCTAAAACAGCCCTGAATATGATGCCCTAGCTAAACTGGATGAATATTTGTACTTTGAATGATCACTACAACCCCTAGATGGAATTGCCAAGCTTAGATATGAGGGTTT
This sequence comes from Taxus chinensis, assembly GCA_019776745.2. NCBI lineage: Eukaryota > Viridiplantae > Streptophyta > Pinopsida > Cupressales > Taxaceae > Taxus > Taxus chinensis. The sequence continues at coordinate 145,075,395 of CM034157.1, forward strand.
CCGTCCTCAAATTTGTGTGTAAATGAGGGTTTTCGTCCTCTATTATTGATGCAGAAGCAAAAGCTACTTGCAAACAATGAAGTAGTTGATAAATTTTTAGACATGACTCATAATGAAACCCCCAAGGCTGCTTTTATAAATTTTAAATGCCTTCTCCAAGGGTGGCACCACCTTTAGAGTTTCATGCACGCTAAATAAACAATTAAAAATTATTTAATTGACATATCCAAGGTTGGCACCCCATCTAAAAATATAAAACTTGATGTTCATCTTTGTTAACAAGTTCTATCTTTGGCGTCGGCCCATAATAGAAGTTCATTATTATTATTATCTCTTTCCTCATGCACTCACTTGTCCTTTTGGCGCCCAATATAGGAAATATAATATTTTATTCTACTGCTTTTCGGGGCACTTATTTAAATATAATTTAAGCGTCATTTTTCCAATTAAAATATAAAAGTACTTGTGGATCACTTAAATTAATTTATTTCCCTCATTAACTCCCCTTAGCCTACAGGAAATAAAAAGAATAGGCTTTGGGTATCCTACTCAATTAGGATTCTGACAGAAGGGGACATTACAGTATGAGAGAGAGAATGATGAGAATGGAAGGTATACGGAAAACTGACAACTCGTATGTATCCATCGTTTATTAAACATAAATAAGTTACTTGTTCAGGTGAGGTAGTTATACATGAATAACTAACATACATCAACTAATAGATAATTGATTAATGAAATCCATTGTCATGTAAGACCAATCTTGCTGACTAGGTCACCTGGTTTCATCTCTATGTTTATAAAGGATCATGCAACTGAGTAAATGTTTCTGCAGGCTGCTCCTTGAGTTACCTGATTCTGGAACCGTGCAGTCTTCAATTGGCAGCATTGCTAGTTTTTCCGATGTAAATAGAGTTTCAGTTGAGATAAATTTCTTAGACTGATAGCTAACAAAAGTTCATAGATTCGGTTGTGTGCTATTATGATATTTTTTTTTGTCTACTGATTGTGTGTAGAGTGATCTCATTGAATGACGATGAACTCATTATTGGTTGCATAACTACAACTTGATATATCAACGAGTTTTGCAATCCAGTAATTTTTGGAGAGGCATTTAACAATATAAGAAGCATGCAAGAACCTATAAGAAAAAAACTGCTTAACAGTGAGTGACATTGTTAGCATTAATTTACTTGCAACTTTAGGGCATTAATATCAGGTACCAAAAATGTTAAATTGCATAATAGTTTTACACTGCATTTTGTAGACCTCTTCAAAACACATTCTCCTTTCAAGGAGACACTTAAGTTGACCGTCTCATCTGAAACTCTCTTCCATATCATACGTATATGAGTAGTCTACAGAGAGTAACAATTAGAATGTGCACCATCTTTGATACTCATAGTGCTTGTCAAACTTCTATTTTTTTGTCCATTACATTCTACTTGTGTAAGACCCTTCTTACAAGAAGACAAGTCTAGATGGTACTCTGTCTTGTAATGGTAACCACCAAGCTTCCCGCTTTTGATTTAACAAAGCTGTTTGGTCATTAAAACGTGGTTGCATCTATGTGGGGGTCCCTTGCATGCAACTCACCTAGTGGCCAATACACCAGTCTCCCATGTATGATTCAAAATGGAAGTTGTTGACCCATTCTGCTTTCAAGGACACTCTGCAATTCAGGTTTGCCTTTTGACTTCAAAACATCGTTCTGATAACCAGAAAGGCAAGAAAGGTCAGAATGCGATATCATCATGGATATACCTTGCTGGAAGAACAACCTTGTTTTTGGTCCTCCAAAACTTAAGCATTATGTTTGGGGTAGGACATTTAAAACCAAATACTCATGCACATTTTGTATAATGGAGTCTCCCTCCACAACTAGTGCATGTAGGTTGATTTTGGTAGTGTCAACAAGCCTATACAAGCCACCTTGCCTGATGCCCAAGATAACTACCATATCCTGTTTCACATTAGACACAATACACTTCTTATAAGAGAGAAATTTACAACAATATTGGGATTTTATGTTAACTGACTAATAAACAAGATTTTTATTCATGCTAGGAACATACTTAACATTTCTGACTATGAAATTTTCAGCTATTATTCAACAATATGTGGATAGTCTCCTGTAACCACTTGTACGTGCAATGTGACTCCAGCCATCAATAGTGAACGCTGAATTAGAAATAATTTTTTTACTTTGTAAAATGTTACATACCAATCCCCTATGACACATGAAATGTGTGGATGCATAGCCTAGAATCAAAGAAACAATGGATGGTAGCACGCGGGTTTGTTCTATGTGTGATGCCAGAAGAGCATAGCTCTTCCTCAGAATCCCGTTCATCCTCAGAATTGTTGCCACATTTGATTAACCTCGAGGATCTTTTGCATGTGGGAAAGATCATAAAATCGCTTTAAAAATGACTTTTTGACATGATTGGACCTTATGATTAAAGTTGTAACGGTCATTTTGCTTTCCCATCTTGGAAATGATTCAAGGGTAGTCTTTTGATTCAGCAACAAGTTATGCTTTGTTTGTCTAGAACTAGATTGTTCATCTATAGATTTTGTATGGATACAAATGGACCCACCCTCATTCATCTTCGAAATAGGAAACAATGAAATTCTTTCAGGTAAAAAACACTTTTTTCTCAAACTCTAATAAATTGTCATGAAGACTCTGGAAAGAAAAATCCAGGTAATGCTGAAATAAATGAGCAATCAGAAACCTTTTACGGGGCATTAAATCATCTGATACAAATAATTAATAGTGGTAGAACTGAGCCTCCTTAGAGTAGAAGCTTTCATTGAATTGCAGTTGCATAGAATGCATCCCAAGTGGGGCAGAGTACTTGAAGGGGATTCCCTTGGCTTGAATTGATATGCAGGAAAAAATGCCAATATCCCTTTCAAGGGCTGAAACTGAAAAAGAGGAAACCACACAAACCCAAGTGAAGTAAATTCTGATTTTTATAACAACTGTAATATTCCTTAAAACCCTAGCAACGAACTGTATAGGGACTTAAATGCACCATAAAACCATGCACAATAGCTTGAAATTACTTCTAAATAATTATTTCAATTACGGCAACCAATATCCATCCAATTTGCAACAAAGAAATGGAGAAAACCAGCAATGATACACTGCTGTAATTAAATTTGTGACAGCAGCAGGGCAGCCACAAACAAGGGCTGAAAACAATAGATAAACTCCTCCAAAAATAGCCAAATTATGGATTCCAACCTTATAAATTATGGAGAATCAGAATATCAAAGAATATATGAATTATGTGCCCTAGAAGGCACCGAACCACCACCAAACCCTAGTCGCTCCCCTAGGGAAGAGCTCCAAAAATCATGCAAAGCTTTTGTAATCCTTCTTCTTGATGTCCTTGATCCAAATCAGCAAGCAAGTCTTCAAGAGATGTCTTCAATCACCAACATGGAGAGTTTTCGTTCTCCACCAAGCCACAAGGAAGGTTTCCGTCCTCCTTGGATGCCACACAAGAGGGTTTCTATCCTCAAGTGGAATGGTATTGAGCAACCAGCCCAACAAACCAAGTGTAAGTGTAAAATGCGCCAAAGATGATCTCCAAATGAGGTCATACAACCTCTTTTATACCCCTTGCTTGGCGCCAAAGGCCAAATAGATGAGGACCGACCTCTTAAGCTTCACTTTATCTTTTAATTCTCTTGTTGGGAAACTCCTAATCCAACCGACCTGACCTGCCTTATGGAGGAGGTAAACACTAAAGAAAACATTAAAAATAATAAAAGAAAATGAAATGAAAGCTCACTTCCCTTGTTCACTTATTCTTCTTGGCCACGGGAAGAGAATGGCAAGAAGTCTTCATTTGACCTAATTTGAAAAAGGGGACATTACAGTCCTCCCTTCCCAAAATTGCTTGCCCTCAAGCAATTGCAAACTCATATGCCCAAGTATCATCATATCAAGGTAAAGGAACATGTTGTAGTGCTCCCATAATCTGGATCATGTGCCTGTTAAATGAAGGAGCTTCAACCCAAACAAACTCATACCTCTACTGCCCCTTTCTTCATGGAAGTCTTCTTCATCTTCCACTTCAAAAACAACAGTGACATCTCCTTTCTTTGCATACTCAGATGTACCAAAATCCCTGCAAAATGATGTAGTTTCCATCATAAAGCAAGAAATGGATGAATAATCAGCTTGACTAGCTATCTCTCTTATTACAAGATGCAAATCAGATTGTGGAGGGGCTGAAAACAATTCACCACAACCATAAATCTCATGGAATCTTATCCAATTCAAGGCTATCAAATCTGATTTGTTTCTTCCTTTCAATTGTAACCTTCTTCCCACATCAACCCATGATGGAATTCCCTTTGAAAATGCAAGTTCACCGCTGTTCATGATTGCTAATGGCAGTCCCAAATGTGATTTTTGCACGTTCAACCCTATAGACCATGGCATAACAACTATCAAACTGAAATCTTATAGAAAAAGGTAAATTCATGAGTAGTGTGGGGAATGAGAATTGTCTTACATAAGTCAGAAAATGAAGATTGAAAAGTCTATGGTTGAAATAAACAAACATATTGGCCCTTAACTCAAGATTCTTGCAACCCATCTTGTCCCAACTTGGCATGGAAAATGGCTTTCAACAAGAAAGCTCCAATCTGCTCTTATTTCCTTGAGTGTTCCCCACATGGAGGTAGTACTCTGCATGCTCGGAACAATCCAAAAATTATCACCATGAAGCACCTTACCCAATAGTAGACCCTTGTTAGCCTCTATGCATTGAATGTCCTGAAGATATGCCTCTTCTTTCTTCATGCTAACCACGCTTGGAAGCATTGCCTTTTTCCCTTTATCATTGCATTTCAACATAAGATATAAACAACACATACCAAAACTTATCCTCACCTCTTTTGGATGGTTGTTACCTTGCTTGATTTGGGTTTCCAATTGTTGACTTGAAGTTGTCCCACTGAATTTTGTTCACCATTGAGTTTGGATCAGACCATAGAAGTGCAGATGAGTGGGTGTAGTGTCCATGTACAGCTCTAAATTTCTTCGTAAGCAATGCCAAAGATGTTGGGATGTTGGCTTTGCTCAATCTCCATGTGTAAACCCTCTTACCCATCATATTAAGAGGAAAGAGTGTCTCCAAACCTGCCTCTTTCTTGCTGTCCATGGAAGGTATGCACAGCCCCATGCATAATTTTGAAGAGGACAGCCCATCATGGTTGTAGTATAGCATTTCTAACTCAAAATTCTTGGATGTTATTGACATAGGAAGGGTGCAACAGCTGTAATACTTGAAATCCCTTCCACACATCATATTAAACCCAAAAATCTTCATCAAAAATGTCAACCTACAGCTGTCCAAGGAGAGTACTATCCATCCAAAATGCAAATTTAGGAAGAGCATTTTACCTTGGCTGTAGCATTGTGTTGTCTCATGCAAAATTGGCATGATGGGGGTGGAAGACCATCTTGTACCCATGCAAACACTATATCTTCCACCGTGGGTGAGAAATGCATTTTTCTTGTGATTACCTATTTTCTTATGGCTGCCATAAGGATTTAGATAGCAGCAGTCCTCAAGCTTGTATCAACATCCTTCAAAAGATTCCCCGGATCCCAAACTTCTATGTGCAAACAATCCGAAATTTGCAAAGAAGAATCTATGTCCCCCTTGTTCCTCAACATGTTCTTCCTCTTATCAAATTGACCGTGATGCCCTCCATGATGCAAAAAATACGGCAGCAACATAAGAGGAACCCATAAGTTCCCAAATATGTGGGCCATGTTTAGGATTGTCAACAAAGAGTCCACTTCCTACGGCTGAAGTGGAATCCTCTTCCCATTTGGTACCCTTCATCTTCACAAGGTTGTTAGCATATTTCTCAGGATAACCAAAACATTGCAAAGACACAGTATGAAGGTGATGTAGTAAATCCTTGCTTAGAAGATGATGAAATTGCTTACCATATGTGGTTGTCTTGAACTTTCCAGCGAGCTGAAGTTTATCATGAGCATCAAAAGAGACCCTCATTACATGGGCATGCCTTCCAAGCAAGCCTGTCACCCGGAATTCTAGCCCCATTAACACCTTGTAATTCTGATTTTTCCGCATCCTTAGCACCGCAAGGAGTGCCCGTTTGCCTTGATTTCCTGTGGAGGATCAAACTTACCCTGTGATCATCTTTTTCAACCCTTTGCCCATGACCACAAATCTGATATGGTATGGTAGAAAGCAGTTCAAATCTGAATTAGCTTCATACCTTTGGTTGGCTTCATATGTGGTTGGAATGTCTTCATGGCTCTTATGGAAATCTTAACCATCATTATTTTGCTTTTCATTGACTATTGTTAAGACAATTCCAGCAGGCTAAGATTGATTATGGGCACTCGGAAATGCCCTTTCTTCTTAGGTATGACTTCCAACAATGCCATCCCCTTGTTCCTTCCCCAAATCTCATTTTTCCTTGCTAAAATTCAGTCTTATGCAATCGCTAAATACCAACATGTTAACATCAAATACCAAAAAGTCTTTACCTTGAGTTGTATGCTCATTGATCTCCTCCTTTCTTGGCTCATGCTCCACTATTTTATCAAAGCCTTTGTCACTGTGGTGTTGTTTGGAAAATCGGCAAAGAGATCCACTTTGGCCAAAGGGTTGGGGGTTTCTAAGACTCCCACGGGATGCTCCCTCTTAGTAACCAGTTGTTGCGATATATCTTCCTCCTTCACCTTAGAGGGATAGGCATGTCCATCCTCGCCTAGCGAACTTGGGAGTTTGATTCCCTCTTCCTCAAGCTCCTGTAGTTGCTCTTTTGCTTTGCCAACAAGATGGGGATCTTTTCCTCTAGGGTTGGGATATCCTTCCCATGACCCTTGTGCATGCCACGAGGCTTGGCCAAGTTCCACTGCCCACTCTTTTTTCTCCAATTTTACGAATCTCGGAAAATGATAGGGAATCACGAATCTCCTCCAAAGAGGGCTTGATACTCTTCATCAAGTAGCAATAGTTGCAACCTTAGGGTGACGGACAAGGAACGATTTCCCTTGAAGAGATTCCCTAGAGCTCATGCATGGTATGGATCAGCCGGGCCATAGTGTCAATCTTTCTTTCCCTGCAGTAACTTTCAAATTTGTGCTTCTTGAGAGCCATAGGTGTCCACTAGTCTTGGCTGATCCATCTTTCATCTTTGATAATATTGAAAACCCTTGTTTCTTCTTCACAAGAAACCCTCTAGACAGGAGGATCCATGCTCTGATACCACTGTAATATCCCTTTTTAAGGGCTGAAACTGAAAATTAGAAGGAAATCACACAAATCCCAAGTGAATGTAAATTCTGATTATTATAACAGTAGCTTTAATATTCCTAAAAACCCTAGCAGCGAACTGGATAGGGACTTTAAGCACCGTGTCAATGCATGCACAATAGCTGAAAATACTTCTAAATAATTATTTCAAATACCACAACATTTATCCATCCAATTTGCATAAAAAGGGAAATGGAGAAAACCCAAAAGAGATGATATGCTCAGCTGTAATTAAATTTATGACAGCAGAAGGGCAGCTCCACAAACAAGGACTGAAAACGATAGATAAACTCCTCCAAAAGTTACCACAAAGTAGATTATGGCTTTATAAATAGCATGGAAAATCTGAAAATGAAGTGAAATATCAAATATGTGCCCTTTAAGGCACCAAACTTCACTCCAAGGTAGGTCGCTCCACCTAGGAGAGGCCACTCAATGCAAATACAAATCTGATTATGATTTTTTTCCCTCAAATTTGCAACAATCCTTCAAGCTCACACAATGTAGGAGGGTTTTCGTCCCCTTATAAACCACTAGAAGGGTTTTCGTCCTTTTAGGAAGATGCCACACACTTGGGTTTTCGTCCAAGAGTGGAAGAACAATGAGCCGCCAGCCCAAAGGTTCAAGTAGAGTAAATGTGCCAAAGATGTATGAGTGCAAATGAGCTCCTAAGTCTCCTTTTATAGCCTCCTCTTGACGCCAAAGCTTGGAAGAGCAAGGCCGACCCCTATAAGTCATTATATTCTTTTAGTATGCCTCCTTAAATGCCTTAAAACCCAGCCGACCTGTTAAAGGCAAACACATGCTAACAAAGAAACATTAAAATTACAAAATAAATGCGAAGGAAGCTCAATTCCTTTTCCCAACTCTTTCCACTTCGTTTCCATGGAAAAGAGAATGATAAGAAGTCTAAATCATGCTTCTCAAGTTGGAAAAAGGGGACATTACAAAATAGCTCAGCCAAATTTCAAATGTGAAAATATGCTTTTATAAAAGTGATGCCTTCTCCAAGTGTGGTGACTTCCTTTTATAATTCCACTTGGCGTATTAGCCCACACAACGGCCTAGTTAGCTCGCTTCACTTTATTTAATATTTTACCCTTGCTTTACTTTATTTAATATTTTTATTCCCTTGCTTTATTTCCCTATATGGGTCACATTGTCTCATTAGGGGGAAATAAAAATAAAGTGACTTATTTTTTCTTTTATTGCTCTATCACTAATAAAGAATTAAAGTGCTAATAAAAATTTATTATGCACTAAAATTACTTTATCAGGATAAATGTTTCCCTTGTTTTCCACCTCCTTAGCCATCGGAAAACAAAGAATGGGCTAAGGGTATTCGACTTGCTACTTTTGAGAAGGGGATATTACAAAGGAATCCATGATGCCCTTTCCTTTGAGGAACTTGTGGAATTAGAGAACAAGAGAGTGAGCATTGGCACAAGGTCTAAAAACTGAACCACACCAAGGAGCCACGGCAGAAAAGTGTCAACCCTAGAAGAGAAAAACCCTTCCCTCATGAAGAAACAAGTCAAAGAGCAAGTGGTGAATCAACTAAATGATGGAGAGGATGGTCAACCTTCAAAGGCTAAGAAGGAAGAAAATATATCGCAGCGGTTGGTTACCAAGATGGAGCATCCCTTGGGAGTCCTAAAAACCCACAACACTCTTGCCCAAGTGGAACTTTTGACGGATTCTCTAGACAACACTACTAAGACACAAGGGTTTGAAGAAAAAAAGATTTGCAAGGTGTTGAAGAAGCTCAATTGCCAAAGGAGAAGGCTACAACAATTTCTCATGAAAACCACCAAAGGTATGAGCGTAATTCGAATTTGTTGCTTTCTTTCATGCCATTTCAGATTTACGCTCATAGGCAATTTGTGGTAAAAGAGGACCTTGGGGCAAGTTTGATGCTCCATAGGAAATCACGGCAAATGGGTAGTCTTCATTATGCTAGGAATGGAGACAAATCAAATTGCAAAAAGTCAATGGGGTGAGACCTTTGGGTGACCTTGTTGGAAGCCACACATATGAAGAGATTGTTCCTTCAGGTGCCTATAATCACTTTCAGTTCGTTTGGAAATTTCACGACAGCAACCTATGGTAAGCAATTTCATCTTCTTAGCAAGGATTTGCTACATCACCTTCATGATATGTCTTTGCAATGTCTTGGTCATCATAAAGGATACTCTTAACCACTTTGTGAGGATGAAGGGTACTAAGTGGGAAGAGAAAGAGCTTGGTTTACAACAATTGGGAGGTGAAATTAATAACATTCAACTTGCTGGAGTGTTCCTAACAGCAGTTAATAACAAGCAAATTAATGACATTTTCATCTTAGGAGAGGAGCCCAAAGATGTTTCCTACAAGAGTGTTGCACTTAACTTGGAATCTCTAAGTGACAAGATCGTTGTAAGCAACCCAAGGCATCATATGCCAAAGGATAGCGAGGTAAGAAGTACCTCTTGTGGCAAAGAGCGTATGGATGTTTGCATTCAATCTCAAGATTGTTTTCACATAAGTATTGTGTTGAACCCTACAAAAAGATGGATTGCTGATTTCAAAATCAGTGTGGGGAACAATTCTATCATGGTATGTTTTCGGCATCAAGGACATTCTTATCATCCTTTCCTATCCCTTATGGGATACTACTTAAAAATGCACAAAATATTGAAAATTTGCAGCCAAATAAAATACTGATTTTTGCAGATTTTTACAATAAGGACAGCGAACTAAAGAAAATTAATATCTCCCAAAATATCCACTCGAATTACTTGAAAATTTAAAGAGAGCTTGCTAATATTATAAAGGACATAATAAAACTGTTTTTGGAATTTTACACAAATTAAAATGCTGCCAGAAAAAGCACAGCGTGCCCTAGACAGCTGGAAAACTTCAGAGGTTCGTAACTCTCCAAATACAAGAGAAAAAATTAAGGGTCTTTGGAAATAACATTAACAAATAAAGGAAATAATATTTCCACCTTCATATTTGAAAATGGCCGACTGGAAAACCCTCCAAATAAAGGCTGCAAGTCACCTAGCTTGGAGAAGGGTTAGAAATTGATGCAGACACCTTCAAAGTGATGCTAAGCCCTGCCCAAATGGCTGCCGTAAATCTGATCTGGAACCCTCTGATTATCTTCCCCAAATGCCCCCAAAACCCTCAAAACCCTTCCTCTGAAACCTCTGATAATATCTCTGTAACACAACCCTGAAAGCGGCTCCAAAATGACAGACTAGGGTAGATCTCTCACTACCGAAGAATGCCCTGCTAGCTAGGGATGGGTCTCTCACCACCGAAGCTAGGGTCCCTGTGGGATTTCACTCCACAAGCTGTAGATTTGCAAACAACAGTTGCACGTGAAGGGTCAATAAAATGTATGCCAAAAAGTTCTTTTCCTTTCTCTCCCAGCTCCTTATATACTTCTCCACGGCAAAAGAGCCCCAATAACCCTAGACGCATTTCATTCCATGGAGGGGCCAATAAAATAAAAGTAACTAAAGTTACTTTTTCCCTTTTAAGTCGCCATGGTCCAAAAGTGACCCCCAAACGCAAAATTGGATATTAGAACCACGTGGACTGTAATATCCCTTCCCAATAGCTCCCAGCGTCCACAGCCCCTTGGGTATGACCACGGTTTGGACTCGACCTGGCCCTTAGGCCTTGGCGTTGGAAAAGGGACATTACAATCCTCCCTTCCCGAGAAATGCTTGACCCCAAGCATTATCCTGTCATGCTGCAGAAGTTGAATACCACGCCGTAAGTTTCTCCACCTCACCCTGCCGTCAACCAAGGATCGGTGTAATCCGAAGTAACCAAGAAACCCCATGTAGTCATCATGACCTCCATATTGTATCGAGAGCAATGTTGTCCGTGAAGTAGAATGATACCCAAACCGACTCTCCACTGGTACCCACATCGGGATTGCCAATCTGTCCAATCCCTGCCACTCTGATGCCATCATCCTGGGACTCGTCACTATCTCTCCGATCAACTCCTGGGTATGAAAGTCCACTCTGAATCCTGTAGAATTCCCTGGATCAACCTGTGAAATAACCTGTATACGCACAAAGTGTGCCAACTCTCCCACATGACCCGCATTGGTGTGAGAGTACAACTCCTCATAATGTATCTCAATGTGTCCCGTGGGGGAAAAATCCCAAGATTCCAGTACATGGTCAACCGACAATGTCAACTCCACATAGTTCACCTCCTGTGATGAGTGATAACCTACTGAATAACCAGGTAACTGAGTCAACTCCATCCCTCCACTGACTAGCACATGGGTGAAATGCCCACCGTGCCTAGAAGCAGTAAAATACATAGGAGTGTTATCCCATGTTGACTCAGAACATGATGAACCTGTAAGCTCTGATTTGTTATAATGACAAACCGTACATCCCTGTATGAAGTTGGGGATATCCTCCCTCAACCCATGCCATCTGAACCTCTCTGATATGAGCCTGTAGGTCTCATCGAAGCTCAAGGTGTCCGGTCACGAAAGAACAATGCACATGTCGCAATATCTCCATCCTCAACCCTGAGTCTGACACAAGGTATAATCTGCCATGATAGAATATCATCTCATCCTCCAATCTGTAGGTGTCATCCTGTATGTGACCATCCAGAATCTCACAAGTGTGTCGGTTCTTGGAGTACTCAACAAGCAAATGAGATCTCCAGTCTACCGACCCCTTAGATAACCAACATAATGATAAACTCAGATGATCTGAACCTGTAACCCCAATCTCTGTAACTGTCTCATGTGCAACATTGCTGGTCACATCCACATCCATCATACTCCACATCGATCCGCAATAATAAAACTCCTCACCATGCCAGAACGTCCTCTCCATCCCCTCAGCTGTAACCACCCTAGGTGCTCCTGTAGATAATCCCCTCAAAATCACATTCCTGCCCTCGGATTTAAACTTCAGCTCCATCGTCTGAAAGTTAGTCTGAAACTCACCAAGAGAGTGAAGCCACTGCACTCCCAGCACTATGTTGGTCACTCCCATACCAACAATGTGGAAATCATCGGTAACTGTATAGTTACCCATCGTGATGCTCACTTGGGGAACCCGCCGTGTGCACCTCATAGACTCTCCATTGGCTACAACCCCGTTGAGGCCCTCAAAATCCTCTGTCTGTAATCCTCGCCTCTCAACCAATGAGGCATCAATACAGTTGTGGGTTGCCCCACTATCAATGAGTACCCCAACTCGTTGACCCTGCATAACTCCTCTAATCCTAAATGCCTTGTACATCAGAGTACTAGACAATGTGGCTATAATCTCCCGAGGAAAAGTCTCCTCCTCCTGCCCCGCATCAGCACTATCCAACGCAACCCCATCTCCATCATCCATCTCGCGAGTCTCTAACTCCTCACCTCTGTCACCCTCACTCTCCTCGAAGACCTCAATGAATTGGGCCTTCCCTCTACCTCTGCAATCATGTCCTGGAACCCAAGGTGTGTGGCAATCGAAACATAGTTTCTTTCGCCTCAACTCATCTCTGTCCTCTCGGGAAATGATTGGCTTCTTAGCCACCTCCTGCCTCGGTGGAGGCTCCCTCTGCTGAAGTTCGTCTGATCCAGATGGAGGTTCCCTTTGCTGAACGCGAGGTGGAACCCTCGACTTTGGAGTGGATAACTCCAAGTCCCGAGCTCTCCTAACAGCCTCGTGCAAAGAAGAAGGTTCAAATGCCTTCACAAACCCAGCGAGAGCATCTGTCAAACCTGCTATGAACAGTGAAATCAACCTCATCTCCGTGACATCAGGTACCATGACTGATAATCTCTGAAAATCTGCGATGTACTGATCCAGGGGACCGGTTTGTCTCAAATGAGTCCACTCCCTGAAATACCTGTCAGGGTCCCTCCTATCAAATCTGCTCACCAGCCTCTGCGTGAACTCTGCATAAGTAGTAATGTGTATGTGTCCCTGTGTAATCAACCCATGATGCCACCAATCATGAGTGTCTCCCTCAAGATGTAAGATTGCAAACTTAATTGCATCTTCCTCACGCATAGGATTCAAGTCGGAGTATGTCTTCAACTTCTGAACCCAAGACTGTGCAGTACACTTCTTAGAACCATCGAAGTGTGGAATGGAAATCTGTCCCAATCTCCTCTGTAACTCTGGTACCTGTATCTGATGATCTCTCTTGGGTCTACTGCCAATCTTCATTTTGCAATATTCCTGGAATGGCATGTTGTTACGAAAGCCCTCACTCAAGGTCTGGTACCTCTCCCAACAAGACTCCTCATCCAAAATATCTACTGGTTGTTGTACCTGTGAAACTTCTGGATCCTTCAAGAAAGAAGGTTCGTGAAGCCCCAAGGGCCTGGCAGAAGAATGGGGAGGCCACTGCCCTGAATGTCCACTCTCACCTCTTTGACCCTGTTGTCCCATATTGCTATTTTCTCCTCTCATTATGACTGTTGTTATACACAGTCCAACAGGCTGAAGATGATTAAAAAATATTCTCTTACCCTTTTTAGCAATCATAAAACCAACGCTAGTACCTTGAGAGGTACTCTCCCTTCTTGCACCGGAGTCTCCAATGAAGAAATCATGCTTGCCAACACTTGTAATCCCAAAAGACACATTTGAATTCCTTCTTTTGCTTATGAAATCAGTCACAAAGTTTTCAAAATCAGAATTGATAGTTTTGGATAATTGCCACATATTACCAGGATCCCATACCTTATAATGCCCATGAACCCTTGTATCATGTAAGGTCTTCCATCTTTGCTTCTCTTGTATCTCCTCATAAAGAAGATCATCACTCTTTGTCTTCATGATGAATTGACTTTGATGTACCAAATTCCTTATAATAGGCTGAATACCATCATCTGTTGTAATGATATAGGATGAAATGATGAAATAAATCCGTGCTACTACTAACCTCCTTATAAATAATGTCATCAAAAGGTTCACCTTCTATTGTGATTTAGAACCCTCCAAAACACCATCCCTTGGAGTATCCTCGTCAAGCTTGGTCTCCAAAATGACTTGAGTTTTTTGCCACAAATCTTGAGCATTCTGGTCTACAATGGGCTGAAATTCTTCATAAATCATAAAAGCTTATCATGAGTTGTTAGTTTGGAAATTGCAACAACGTGCAATTCCACACAAGTGTCCATGTGAGGCTCCTCCTCATGTGCCAGCTGCTCATAGAGTCTTCTTTCGTGGGTGTAGACTTCCTTGCATCAATTTCCCTCATCGTTTCCTTGAACTCTTGTAAGTGTTGTCTTGCTTGAGTCGCTATCAACCTAGCAGCTCTAGCTCTGCTATTCCATTCCTCACACTTTTTAAGAGTTTCCATTACATCCTCCTTGCTTGCATATACAAATTTCTTCTCCTGAGCTGGAATAATTTCTCTAACAAGCAAAGTTTCACTAATGCAATTATTTTTCTCAATGGAAATCATACCTTTTTGTCTAGAAGCTTCTTCTTCAAATGAGTTCTTTTGTAATTCAGGTACCGGCATATGATGACCTCGCTTGGGCTTGCTACCAATCTTCATCATGCAATAATCTGGAAATGACATATTATCTCTGAAACCCCTACTCAAAGATTGGTATTTCCTCCAACAAGAATCCTCATCAATCACCTCTATTGGGTGCCCTTTATCACTGTTCTCACCATGTTCCTTATTGTCCCTAGATCTGCTTTGATTCACATTCTGAGTGAGCTGGCTCAAATAAAGGTTAGTGGCTTCCTGTTGTTTCACCATGTTGGTGAACATTTCCTTCATAAAACCCACATTGAGATCTTTCCAAACTACCATATTTAACCCACACAGGCTGGAGGAACAACAACTCTGATACCACTGAAATATCCCTTATGGGATACCACTTAAAAATGCACAAAATATTGAAAATTTGCAGCCAAATAAAATACTGATTTTTGCAGATTTTTACAGTAAGGACAGCGAACTAAAGAAAATTAATATCTCCCAAAATATCCACTCGAATTACTTGAAAATTTAAAGAGAGCTTGCTATTATTATAAAGGACATAATAAAACTATTTTTGGAATTTTACACAAATTAAAATGCTGCCAGAAAAAGCACAGCGTGCCCTAGACAGCTGGAAAACTTCAGAGGTTCGTAACTCTCCAAATACAAGAGCAAAAATTAAGAGTCTTTGGAAATAACATTAGCAAATATAGGAAATGACATTTCAACCTTCAGATCTGAAAATGGGACCAACTGGAAAACCCTCCAAATACAGGCTGCAAGTCACCCAACTTAGAAAGGGGTTGGAAATTGATGGAGATGCCTTCACAGTGATGCTAAACCCTGCCCAAATGGCTGCCGTAAATCTGATTTGAAAGCCCTCTGGTTATCTTCCCCAATGCCCCCAAAACCCTCAAAACCCTTCCTCTGAAACCTCTGATAATATCTCTGTAACACAGCCTGAAAGAGGCTCCAAAATGACAGACTAGGGTAGATCTCTCACTACCGAAGAATGCCCTGCTAGCTAGGGATGGGTCTCTCACCACCGAAGCTAGGGTCCCTGTGGGATTTCACTCCACAAGCTGTAGATGCGCAAACAACAGTTGCACGTGAAGGGTCAATAAAATGTATGCCAAAAAGTTCCTTTCCTTTCTCCCCCAGCTCCTTATATACTTCTCCCAAGGCAAAAGAGCCCCAATAACCCTAGACGCATTTCATTCCATGGAGGGGCCAATAAAATAAAAGTAACTAAAGTTACTTTTTCCCTTTTAAGTCGCCATGGTCCAAAAGTGACCCCCAAATGCAAAATTGAATATTAGAACCACGTGGACTGGCCCCTTCCCAATAGCTCCCAGCGTCCACAGCCCCTTGGGTATGACCACGGTTTGGACTCGAATTGGCCCTTAGGCCTTGGGCGTTGGAAAAGGGGACATTACATTACACAGAGGACCCAAAAACCTTCAAGCGTATAACATCTATCACCTCATTCTTTGATCTGGGAAATTCAATAATCCCAACCAATCTGTTCTATAGGATCTAAAACACTTTTCAAGAAAAAACAATGAAAAATAATGGAGAGAAGCAATCAGAAATATGAGCTCACTTACTTCGAAGAATTGTCTAACATGGACACACCCTCATGGCCATCTTTGTTGTAAGACAATGGCAAGAATTCTTCATTTGTACTCAATTCGAAACACTGCTCCATTAGATCACCCCACCATCAATTGCATTCTTGGACTATCTTCAGGATCTAAATCATCTCACAGACGATTATCATTTTGCAGCAGATTAAGCCTCCTTATGATGCTTTCGACATAGTAGGTAAAATTCGTAGCATTGGTCTTGATTCACTTGAGAACTAATTTGATCACAATCACAGTATTCCACACTTATGTAAAATCTAGTTTGGACTCAGGACATTATATGTTTGCAATTGACCAATCGATGCCACTGCACTTCTGTCACGACGTAACTTAAATTCATAGATAGTGAAAAATTGCGAGCTTTGATTGCATGAAAAACCACAATTTATGTCATTACACGTATTGCTCACTGGAAATAATTCAACAATTTATGTGACTACAAATAGCTCTAGTTTGTACACTGTTTCTACTTTGACTTGTCTACAAAAAAATTGTTTACAGAAATCGTACGTCTGGTGAAAATAGGACTGAAAATCCATCTACAATAGATGTAAAATCTATCAAACTTGTGACATATCTACACCACTTCTGGTTACAAAAACACCTGAAAATTTATAAAAAAAAAAAATCATGAAAATTTTCAGAAAACCAATTCAATGCCTTCTAGCTGATTCTTCAGGTGAAATTGCCATAGCACGATCTAGTTTGTCTACTTTATTGATTGACATTCTTTTGCAGTGTCTTGCAAATTGCGATCACCTTTTTGTTCACTCACGTGTTCCTCTATCTTCATGATATTTTGTACTTCATTGAATGTACCATCTCACAAATTGCAGTAGTTTGAAGTTTTTCAATGCAAATGCAAATTTGCATAATCTAGCCATTCATGTGTGAGTTCTGGGAAGTAAATCTGCAGACTTCTTCCAACCTCCTCATTTCTCTGCGTCTTCCATAGTTCGTTCTTGTTTTCGGAAATGTCTCAACTGCAGACTCATCTTGTTCCCTTGCACTGTCTTCTTGTGATCTACTTGTGTCCTATTGGGAATCTATACAACTCCCCTTCGCTTTGATTTCCTATCACGAAAGACAAAAACATGTCTTCTTTACATTTCGTTCTCACGTGATTATTTAAACTCATGCATGCCTCTAGCATTATCAACATCGGTTCAATTGTGACAATCCTGCAACAATCAAAGTCTGGTCTAATTCCTCTATGGAAATGTCTTCCTCAGCCATGCCCTATTCATAGCATGTCTGCCTTCGTTTGTTTCGAAGGTACGATCTGGACTTGTTCTACAGCCTTCATGAATCTCCTCTGCTAGAATGACTGATAGATGAACAAACTTCTTCTGACAAGACATCAGTACCCATCTAGGGCTTCCTTCAAACATTATCTCTGGATCTTCTGAAGTCTATTCGTATCCTTCTCTTGTGGGATGGAGACAAACAGTTGACTATTCAAGAATAGTGAATGTCTGGTAAATATGGAGACAAAGAGAAGAAGAGAATATGAAGGCATATGACACACAGACAATTAGCATCGTGTGTGCTCCTCTGATCTAATGAGCATACAAAAAGCAAAATAAAAAAGTGAGGATAGTTATAACATGAATAGACAAGGTACATCTAAAACCAATTTTTAATACTAGACATTGTAGAAATAAACTTAGAAGAACCTGTAGATATTCTCACCTAATGATGCAGCCAAAATATTTTTAAAGACACAATCAATTCTAAGAGATGAGGGTAAAGTCCATAATGGCATTCTGGTGACATGCAAGTCTAATGGGTCAGGTGACAGAGATTATATAGAGGCTCGATTTTCTTGACCTGTAATGGAAACCATTTCAAGAAATGAAAGCAGGAGGAAGGCATTTCATGAGAATGTATTTACTAATATGCTAGATGACAGAGAAACTTGGGTGACTATTTCTATGGAAGCAATAGAGCAACTCGCTGAAAAGATATTCAAGAAAGTGTGTATAAACATATGAGGGACCAAGAGGGTCAGCAAGCACTCCTATCAACATCATAAGTACATCATGATTCCATGGTTGGGGTGTGACAATTTGTCGGTTATATTGTAGACAAAGGAAAGCTTCAAATTCTTGTAAATAGAAGGTAACTCAGATGATGAGATGACTGTTCATGATATGCCTTCTGTTGCCACATGGGAATTTCACACCCTCTGAGTCCTAAGGGGAGCTTGGATATACAAATGGGGTGGAATTTTCCAAGGCACGTATGGAAATTTACTTATCAAATATCAAAAATATGAAAGGTGTCTCCCTTCTAGATGACACATTATACATATGGTTCAGTCCATTGGATGTGTTAAATTCTAATGCACCTTGTCCCAGACATTTTCTACTCAATACTAGGAAATGTGGGTAAGCACACCACATACCTGTCATTTCCTACTACCATCGTGTTTCTTTCAATATACACATTCCATGATGTGACAAATAAGTGCTGATATATATGATTGATTTCCACTTCTGACTCGATGCTTACAAACTGGAGAAGCTCGTGGCTTTCAACATTCATGTCTGAGCCATAGCAGTGGACTTGCCTGTGCTTATGTGATCAGCATTACAATGGCTGAACCCTAGTTAGTTTTCAAAATTGATAGTAACATTTCTTTTTAGATAGATGTACAAAAGCTATAATCTTGTGAACCATTCAATGTTCGTACAGCTTCCTCCTGACACTAGAAGTGTATATATCATACTTGTGCACCAAGATGCGTATCCTTATGGTGAGATGTCCACAAAAGGCCATCCGCATTTACAACAACACATCTTGAGATATTCTGCATCTAGACTTCTTTGTGCTCTCTCTAGAAATGGTCACCTTAAAGCCTCTTGTTACATCTAAGACTTCCTTAGAAGGATTGAGTTTCCATTGCACCTCCAAGAATCTAACTTAACGAAGATGATGCTGGAAAGTTGCAGCCTGGATGCCTTGAAAGATATGGGTCACCTCAACTGCTCTTGAGAGGCTAGATCTGTTGGGACGTGAATGGGAGTAATTTTCTGCATAGGATTGGGGCAGCTGCTAGATCTTGGAGCATCTGAATATAGAGTACTGCTGATATACCTGAAGTTAGGGACGGTTCATGCACAGAATTTGGGTCACTACACTCACTTGATATATAGTTTGGAGTAGTCAAATAGGTAGTGTGAGTTTTAGGAAAACTATACCAGCTGATATTGTGAAGGTGAGCATCACTTAAAGAGCTAAATATCTCATATGTGCTCTGTAAAGAACCTTGATTTGTGAGCACTGCCTAAGTGACTTTGATGTCTGTTTATCCTTTCTATTGCAAACAATTGAGATATCAAGTATTGCTCCCATTTCTATGAAAAGTTACCTGCTATGCATGTTTGGAATGTGTGACTGCCCTGCAGGGATGTGTGGTATATCTCATCTCAATATTTTGATGGACCCTAACCATGAGGGCATGGGCGGATTACCTTCTCTTCAACTTTTTTGAATTTAAGCCAAATGCAGAATGGTGTGCATAAAGTTACCTGCTTAATTTTGGGAACCCTGGACCGTGACTCATATCAAATATTCCAGACATTTCATGCTAGTGAAGCCAATTTGCAGGTAACTGATTCAAGATCATAGCCGGATTATCTCGTCTGCAAAAGATTGTTATATCCTAAGTGAATGCATAAATCTGGAAACGTTACCTGGTAACCTTGCTAATAGTTGACTTTCATCTACAAGTCCTGGACATCTCAAAGTGTGCCAGAATTTGAGCAAACTGCTGGAGGACTTGTGTGTAATTATCTTCTTTACAAACATTTCAGCTTTTCTTCAAGATAAATGAACAGTTGCAGTGATTGCCAGAAAGCTTAGGAAAGCTTTGCATACAGTCTCTCCAGTCTGACTCACTGGACAGTTTAGGGCAAGTCAACTTCACATATTGGAAACTCTGCTATGCCTCCCAGGTGTCTCTTATTGAGATGTTCTGCAAGATTATTCTAGAAAATTTGTCTTTTTGATTGAGAAAGGCTAGAGAAGTTGCAAATAAAAGGTTGTATTAGATTTGGTGCTCTGCCAGGTTAACTAATTTTCGGAAGGCTTTGGCCCTTTCTTCTATTGACCAAGGGAAATGTCCTTATGTGAGTTCCAAATCCAGCCATTGGTCTGAAGAAGTCACCTCATAAATTATCAAGCAGTTGCTGCTGTTCTCTGGATCAATTACTGCAGACACCGCCTTTGTTATTGTCAGGGGATCTTGCCGTGTGAAGTTGAAGTCCCCCATAATTGTAAGATCTTAGGTTTTGGTGTTGTGAACCTATTGGGTCAGATATTTTTCTTCAAACTAATTCTATTGTTCTTGTGAGATGGTATGTATAGGTTGATAATGTTGATGTCAATCAGCAGTTCATGAGAAAAGAAAACAATAGGTGATCCTCAAGGATAACTTTGAACAGATTTGAGATCATACCTCTCTGGCTTCAATGTATAAGAGTTTTGGATTTGTTGCAAAAAATAGTTTTTTTATCGCCCTACATCCCGATATATTATGGTTCATGTCTACCGAGTTAACACTATCAATTACAACCTACATAAAATAGTCATTGTATAACATACCATGGCCGAGCTAAGCATCCGAACAATTGCAATGTCTATTCATAAAATTTAAGTCTCAATAAAGTTCGCACAATACATGGAGGACATGATACAAGTTGTCCTCCCCCGATGCATATCTTTATATTTATGAGTTAAATGACTTATGGTTATCGGTTGTCAACTCCTATACATAATGGACAAGAGTCATTACAAACTGAAATATTTAATTACGTCGATAACCATGACAATGCTAATGCTGGTCTACATTATCCTCCCCTTGAAACAAGTCGGAGTCGCTTCCAACACAATTCATACTCAGTATTAAAAAATGAGAATGAAGAGAGAAGACGCAAGAGATTTTGGGGGAGTTACGTCGCTGATGTAGAGATTTTGCAACATTTTTGGCGACTAAAATATAAAAATATAGTGACTAAACTATATAAATAAGCTGAAATAAAACCATTTGAGACTTAAATAAGATGAAATAAAACCATTTGAGATTTAAATAAGCTGAAATCATAAATATCAAATACATTTAAATTATTAATTATACATAATTTAATAAAACCATTTCAATTTGAGACTTAAAAATTAAATAAGCTGAAATAAATTATAAAACCATTGTGATTGATCAATTGACAATATCTGATATTCATATCATTAATCTCAAATTCAAATACACCAACAATTGTCAATATTACAAAAAGAAGAGGACAAGTTTCAGCTCAAAAATCAGAATCAACATCTGAAACAACATCCATGAACTCCTCGTTGGAACTATCATCCTCATCCTCAATGGAGAGCCCAATCAATCCCCGTTGCATAGTATTGTCCTCTTCTACCTGCCTCAGCTCCTCGGGATCTACATCCCACTGTAATGTTGGGGTCTGCTTGTACTCAATTGTCTTGTGATCTATAAGATGCAAAGCACTGTGTACAACTACAAGCTTCTCCGCTCTCTTAGAGGTAAGCCTATTCCTCTTAACAGAGTGGATCCAACCATATGTAGACCAATTCCTCTCAGAGGCAGAGGAACTAGAAACCTGGGAAAGGAGGCGAATTGCAAGTGTTCGCAGCAGTCCTGGATGCCCATACAGTCGCCACCAACTCACCGGCTTGTCCTGTGCCAATGTTACCCTGTCCATCTTTGCTGAAGTTTTGTACCCATCAAGTTCAGTGAAGTTGAGCCACTCCAACCTGATCTGTGAAGCCTCCTCTGGACTATACATTTTTTTAAAGGCCTTCATAAGGCCCTTCTTCACCTCATTGTCATCCAAAGGGATAACTCTACCTGGCCTCTCCACATACCATTTGGGATTAAGTGCATATGCAACCATATGAAGTGGGGTGTTCAACTTCTCCCATCTATGTTGAATGATGGGTTGAATATGTTCATGGTAGAACTCCAGAGTGGGGTCCCTCACCCAAATAGTTGCCTTCATTTGCCCAAGCATGTTGTCAATGCACTCATATATCTCACCAAGATTGGGGCTATTAGAATCCCCATATTTGATGACGCTAAAAATTGGAGTTATAATTGATGTGATGTATTTCACATCAGCCCAAAATGTCTCCCTCACCACCACTTCCTTCACTCTCTTCCCTTGCTCTGTCTTGGACTCATGCCACCTAGTCCAATCTTGTGTCATAATCATAACTTGCAGGGGCTCCTGCAACTCAAGCATCCTTTCCAACAAAATAAAATAGGATGCAAAGTGGGTGTCAACTGGTTTGAGGAATTCCTTCTTCGAAAAGCTTTGAAAGAGTGCCAATGATGTGTGGTGATTACATATGAACATTCTGCATGTCCCTGGCCTCATTCACTCTTTTGACCCACTGAATCTTTCCTATGTCTTTCAGTGCATTGTTCATGGCATGCACACAACACGGGTCCAATAAATATGATTGTAGGTACCCTCCACTAGCTTGCCTGTTGCTCTGCACACATAAGTTGCATTTGTGATGACCTGTACAACATTTGAAGGTCCAACCTCCTCAATGGCATCCTTCAAAATCTGAAATTGAAACTCAACATCTTTCTGCTTCCCAGAACAATCAATTGCTCTCAAGAAATACGGTCCATCTTTGCAAGAGACAATGATATTGATGAGTGGGTGGTGTCTAATATCCGTCCACCCATCCATGATAATGTTGCATCCATGTGACACCCATGTGACCTTCATCTCCTCCATTAACAAATTAACCTTGGAATAGTTTCTATCCAAGATTGTTGTCCTAAGTTTGGTGTCTCCAGGAGGCACATAACTTGTACCTGCTTTTGCTACCTTGGCCATAGCCTCCTTGTAATAAGGAGAGTGAGTGGCATGAAATGGGATCGCAGTAGCATAAAAAATTTCCCGATAGCATCATCCACCTCTTCCCTTGCCTTTGAATCAAACATGTCTACAACTGGATTGGGGGCTGCCCCCACGGCCTTTCTCTTCCCTCTGCTTTCCACTTTTGTCATTCCAAAACTAGAACTAGCCAAAGTATTCTTGTCAGTCCTAAGAGAGCTCAAAGGAGTGTTAGCCTCAGTGCTAGTACCACAAACTTCTGGAATGTTGTTCGTGGTATTTCCATTATAAAGTCTCACCATCTCTGCTCTCTGATCAAGTGAAAGAGCCTTACAAACACCAACCCCCCTTCCTGTAAGGTGCAACAAGTGTGCATTGGTCCTGGTGATGCTGCCATGCCAAGTCTTTGAACATATGTTGCACTTCCATAGTTTACTCCCCTCTAGACTTGGGGTTCTCAACTATGTGAGCAAATTGTTGCAATGGCTTCTTCTTATCAAATGGTCCCATGGCAAATGCGGACAACATTTGAGAGGGGCAATTGGTAGCACTACCAGCTGAACTACCAGTTGCTGTTGGCACTACATTTTGCCTCACTTCTTTGCCTCCCCCAATTATGTCATCACCAACACTTCCACCTATCTCAACCCTCTCCTCCTCTGATTCATAACCATACTCAGAAGAACTCATGGTGATGATTGTTGGGGCTGCAATGAATTAAAAAAACAGCCATAACTATATGCAATGAATTAAAAAAAAGCGATAACTATAGGCAATGATTATAATTTTAATTTATAAACAAGTAAAACAACCATAACTATTGCAATGAATTAAAAAAAACGATAACTATATAGTATATGCAATGATTAAGAAAAAGTAAAACATCCATAACCATATGCATTGTGCAATGAATAAAAAAACAGCCATAACTACATGCAATGATTTAAAAAAAACAGCCATAGGCTATTAGGCCCATAACTATATGCAAAAAAATTAAAAATATTAAAAAACAAAAACATAGAAACATCAAACATGTGAAATCATCAAATTGAGTATTAAGTTTTTCATTTTTGTATCTACATTCGTATTTCATGTGTATCAAAGTTTTTGTATTCCTAATGTTTTTAAGAATGTGTATCATACTATCATGGTAAACCTTGCCAAACCTATTCAATAATCAAGAGTTTTATGTTTTAAAATTTTTTAAAAAAAAAAAATTTAACCCTAACAACCAAACCCTATGCAAGTATGCATTTTGTAAAATCCTACAAACTATAAACATGATTACATTGTGAATGTAGATACAAAAACTTAAAAACAACCCCTAAATAATACAAATAGAAGCTAAATTTTAAAAACTAGAGACTATTATCAAGTATGTAAGCAAATAAAATTCTAAATACCTCTTCTTTGCTATTGCTCTCTCTTTCTCTTGCAGTTGCCCTTCTTCTTCCTCTTCCTCTTGCACTCTTCTTCTCTTTGCTCACTTTGCTCAAGTGTGAATATTGAATGTGATATGGAATGAGGCCATAGAGTCATTTTATAACTTAGAATGTAACTTTTAGATTGTTGGAGGGAAATATGGTTGCTAAGATGATATAGGCAAGTCGTACGACCCGTATGGCTATAGAGGTGTTTGGGAGATCATACGACAACGAGTATTGTTGCAGCGGTGGAATTCCAAGTGCAACTCTACCACGACAAAAAAAAGGTCATATGGCTAGCCTAGTTGAATGGGAGAGGTCATACAAGCAAAAAGATAGAAATATTCGTGCAACCAGAGAGGGAAGAGGTTGTATAGGCAATAGAGAGCATACAATTAATAAAAAGATCGAACGACAACAATTAATGGAGAGGTCAAATAGATAAAAAAATCGGGGGAGGTTGAATCACATGGAGGTTGTATGGTATTGGAGGGTAGAAATCAATTGACACTGGACGTGGAAGGTCAATCTCGCCTTTTAAGAAGGTTGAACGATTCTTTATGGGGTGCTTTAAATGCTGACACTTCATCTTTGCACCTCTTTGGAGATTTTTCATGTATTTCAACATGATTAACTCTGCCAATCCTTGTATGGTGACCCTTTTCCGTTGTTTTTTTTGTTCCATTATATGTCAGGCCCAAGTCTATAATATTAATGTTTTGGGTCCTTGAAGCATTATTTTAAAGACATTGGTTGTGTCTTTGGCTAACTTTCTGTTCAAGTGTTCCAGTTCAAATGCTCCATTCTCCAAAATTTCTAAATTATTAATTAGTCACAACCACAATAACTCATTCAACTTAATCTCGTGTTTCCCTTTATACTTCAGAACTAGAACTCCAGCCTCGAAGTTCATCTGTCGGAGATTCTAAATTTTTAATTGGTCACAACAACAATAACTTATTCAACTTAATCTCACATATCCCTTTATACTTCAGAACTAGAGCTCCGGCCTCGAAATTCATCTGTCGGAGATGTTTATTGGGCCAATCCTTTTCTATTGTGACTTTAGTTGCCCCATGTGCCATCACCTATTCAAATGCATTTGTCATATCCCATGGTCCTTCAAAAGTAGATTGTACTTTTGGCAGTTGCATCCCTTCGTCCAATACATTCCTCTCCTTGGACACCTCATACACAATCATTGAAAATGGCTCTTCAGACTTCATGTGAGCCACCCATTCTAATTGGATGCTTAACTTTACATCAAACATTGAATACCTGACATTGTATTCATTGAATTTTGGTGGGTAAGCCAACTATGATGTTGACGGTTTGGAAGGACTTGACATCACTGAGATCAGCTTCTGCCCACCTTGTTGCCTGCTTTGGTTGTCTTTCATCTCCATAATCTTGATAGTATTACAATCCTACTAGAACACTTCATAGTCTTCCATTTTCCAATGGAATAGACTGTTGAGGGAGCTCGTTTCATAGTCGGAGCATGATTCCCATACCCTTTCATCATTAGGCTCCATCATACCTTTGGTTCTCATCAATATAGCATTCTTCTTCAGAGTCCGAATTCGACGGGGCTGCTTCCTCACTTATTGCCTGATTCTGTAAATCTATCTCATACTTCCATCCCTTGTTTTCAATAGAAATCAAATTCTTTTTCCAGTTATGATCAGTTTTGGCTGCCATCAACCAACCCTGACCCAATAGAGCATCATACGCTTTCTTTTGCAATGAGATGACCACAAAATTCAACAAAAAGGGCTGGGTTCTGATAATTACCTTTTGTCTCATTAGTACACCTAATACGTTAGTGCCATCTTGATATGCTGCTACTAGTTGGAATGTCAGAGGCCACATAGTTGGCTTTCTACGACTCTTCCAAGTCTCTTCTGGAAGAACATTCACACATAATCATTGTCGACAATAGCATTTCTCAAATTCTTGTCCATAATTTCCATATGTACGACTATCGGTTGTCGGGCTAGGTTCATCCTTAGGGGCGTAAGATCGATCACTTGGTCACTTGATAAGGGGGCCTTGACTATGAGTCCATTATTCTTCATTTCACTCTCCCCAACACATGATGTAAGATGCGCCATTGTATGTTCCATTTTGTGGATAATGTCTTGTATGGTAGCAGTGAAAACATTCTTGAGTTTTGGAATGCTTTGCAATAAGTCAACTATCTTCACAAGGATAGTGGTTGGTAAGACTTGTCATGCAATAGCTTTGTCAAACTCCAATCTACTTCTTGTTGTGCTTGTATGTTTATTTGACTAACATTGTTCCTTACCTCGGCCAACCTTTCCTTTTTTGTACATGGGTCAAGGTAATTGGCTTGCTTCACTTCTTCTCAGGTGATTGACATTTCCTTGCCCTCGGCTATGCCAATCATATTGACATTGGCTTGCTTTGGACAATTGGCATCGTTATGATTATCGGGCCCATGCCAACTATAAAGAAGTCCAGTGTCATTTTGGTGAGGGAAATCTCTTGCGAAATGGCCCCACTTATCGTACTCTTAACACTGTATAATTGGTAGAGTTGTACTGCATCCGGCTTCGCCATCCCAACTATTCTGTTTGTGTTGGTTCCTTGGCGACATGCTAGGTGGTTTGGATGGTTCTCCTTAAATGAATAGTACTTGCCCATTTTTATTCCATAGATTGTACGAATAATCCTTGACCGAATGCCATGTAACTTGACAAATCTCGCATAAAAGATCCTTGCCTTTCTTACCGCTTCCTTTAATTCATCATCTGGAGCATTATCTTTTTTCAATACTTGCATTGATCTAGGTTTAGTGTCATCATTGGAGTTATGGTCATATTTTTCGTGTTCTTTCAAGCACGTGACATTTTTTTCCGCTTTCAATTCTAGGGCTTGATTGTATGCATCTTCATAAGATAAGGATGGGATCACCTTCATGTTCGTCCGAAACGAGGGTACCAACCCTTTAATGAACCATCACTTCTTCAAGCCGTTGATAGGCTCATTTTCAAGTTTTTCTAATAGTTCTTTGAGTCTATTGTTACAGGCACAAACATTTTTGTGTTTACCCTATGCCAGGTATTATAGATTTTGGTGACAATCTCATTGTCATCCCTTATGAGTTTGAATTCTTTCTCAAAGGCTTTCATAAATGTTTTCCATGTTGCTTTCTCCAAGCTTGGTGTATCTATGCAGTACTCAATAGCCATTCCACGAAGGGCGGTTGGGAAACATCTTAACGACATACGTTCATCTGTATGTCCATTGGCAATCCGTATAGTGATGCACATTTTGTAGTGTCATACGAGATTCTCCAATCTGTCGTTGGTGAACTTTGGATGGAGTTGATGGGGTACCCATTGTTCTAATGTGTTTCTTTGAATATGACTCATGAGTCCCTCCCTTAAGAAGGTTTGTGCTGGATGTTCCTTTGCACTCTTAACACTATCAGACACGTCATGTTCCTATGACACGTTACGTTCCTCTTCGTTCTTAGCATTATCAGACACATCCCTACATTCAACCTTTCCTTCAACAAGGATCCTTATAATATCTTGCACATCATCAAGTCCCCTTTGATGCAAACTCTTTCCAACTTGTCGTTCGAACTTTACTCATGATTCCCTTACAACATCCCTTGGGTACGAAACGTTACGGGAAACGTCTGTACAATATATATATATATATATATATATATATATATATGCATAGTACTCATTTTAAAATTGTACTCCATGGACCATAAGAGATAATTGATAAAGCACTCAAAATATTTTGTATTCATTGAAATTTGAAGTTCTAAAGATTCATCATTCAACATGGTTACAATTTCAATGATTCACATATACATGATAATAATCTAGATTCTAGAATATATCATCTAGATTTTCCTCATAATCATCTCCATGAATACCACTGACAACTCCACTCCCACTAGCTCCACTATCCATCCCTTGTGTAAAACTTCCCGGATCTTCATCATCAATACCAAGCAGTGAAAGTTGGCTAAGAGTAGCAGCAGAAGCATCAAAGTCACTAGCCTCAGGATCAATATCCCAAAGTTTGTTGGGACCTCTAATATAGCCTTCAGTCTTGTGTGATAGGATGCGCAAATTGGAATGTACATACACTAAATCCTCAGCCTTCTTGGATGCTAACTTGTTCCGTTTGGCTGAGTGGATGAAGGTATATGTACTCCAATTCCGCTCTGCTGAAGAATTGCTAGCCACCTGTTACAAAAAAGAAGTTAGAAATTTCCAATTAGTAATAATATTAATTTATTAAGAAGTAAGAACATACATTTTTAATTAATAAACAAACTTTTGATTTCATTTTAATATTTTATACCTGTGAGAGGATTTTAATGGCAACAGGTCGTAGGTACTTGGCATCATGGCCATGTACATACCACCACATGACTGGGGTCATGTTGTACTTGTCACATAATGCCTCCATTTCACCCATGCTACCATTAGATGCAGAGACAAAGATCCCCATTTCATAGCGGACCGCACTAGCTACAACTGGATCAGGAAAAAGCCTCCGGAATGTTGCCTTAGTTCCATTTGCAACTTCTTGGTCATTATATGGTGGTTGCCTATCAGGTAGCCCAAGTATTTCACTGCTATAATATTTGGGATTCAGGGCATAGGCAAGGAGATGCAATGGGGTGGTCATTTTATTCCACCTTCTCATGATCACGCTTTTAACTTCATTGTAGAAATTTTCTTCAGGATCTTGCTCTTTTTTTGTATGATGTCTCTAATTTTTTCAAGCATAGAGTCAATGCCATCATAGATTTCCCCTATGCAAGCGTGATCTTTGTCTGCATATCTAATCATGGATAAAATAGGCTCAGTAAAACTGAGCAAGTATGCAACCTTTGCCCACCAATCATCATCAAGTATCAATGATTTTATTTTGATGGCTCGTTCTGTGTTTCCTTGCCTCCACACGGACCAAACATCATCAATCACCATACTGCTTAAGGCTTGTTTTACCTTCACAAGTCGTCTCAAGACGAGCGTGTGAGAGGCAAATCTTGTTTCAACAACCTATTAAAATAAATTAAAACAAGTTAATAAAATATAAAATTAAATTTAAAAGAAATTCAATTGATAATTTCATAGAAAGTTAGCAAATAAAAATTAGAAACTAGTAAATTGTTCCCTTACCTTCAACAACTCCAACCTTGAGAACCTCCTAAAGATAGCCTGGGACATATGATGATTTGTGACAAACATTTGAATCTCATTTGCCTCTGTATAAATTTCCTCTATCCATGGTATTTTGCCAATCTTCTGCAACATCAAATTCAAGGAGTGTACTGCACAAGGTGTCCAAAATATGTGCTCATATCTCCCCTCTACAATCAACCCTGTTGCTCTACAATTTTTGGCATTGTCCGTGATGACTTGGACAACGTTTTGAGGGCCCACTGACTCAATAGCCTCAATCAAAATATTAGCAATAAATTGTGCATCTTTCACTTCACCCTCACAATCAACAACCTTTAAGAACATTGCCCCTTTAGGGCACACTGCAACAATGTTGATTAGGGGTCTATTTCGGGCATCTTTCCATCCATCTGAAATAATAGATACCCCTGAGTCCTTCCATGAATCCCTAATTGGCTGCAAAGAAGTATGTATATGGTCCACTTCTTTCGCCAACAATGATGTTCTAACCTTCTCATAACTAGGGCTTTTATACCCTTGTGGTGCCTCATTAATACCTCTCACCATTTGTTGCCAATATGGTGACCGCAACACATTGAAGGGCAACCCACATGCATAAATGCATCGAGCAACCAACTCATCAACAATTTCCCTTTTCTCATTTGCAAATGCTTGCTCTAATGGACCTTTGGTTCTCTTTCGTGACAAGCTCTCTTCCTCTATGGGAGTTTCAACTTCAAGTGGTTGGGTTGGAGTTTGAATGAAAGGATGGTTTGATGGGGTGGGTTTTTTCTGAACCCCTCCTTTGCAAAGGAATGGTTTTAGATCTAGCTCTTGCAGCTTGCAAGTCAGCCTCCTCTTGCTCTTTCATATATGCCAAAATTTGTGTCTTTTCAACCTTGGAACATTTTCTAATCCCCGTTCCCGTTTGCCCCATTAAATGAGCTTTGAGTCGGGTATATGAGGACTTGAAATGCATATTGCAATGACTACATATCCAAGATCGAGAGCCACCGCCAACAAGGTACTCCACCACTTGCACATGTCTCCAAAGAGGAGCTTTAGGATCTTGTTTTGTGGGATCCACACCCCCACTTTGGCTTGCTTCCCCATGCCCTCCCCCTGAAGCTGAACTGGATGCCATTTATGTTTTTATATCTCAAAGACTCAAATCAAACCTACAATGAAAAATAAAAACAAAAACTTAGATAACAATAAATAAAACTACACCCTACACATCCTATTTTGCTTTTGATCATCAAGTTCACCGTATAGCGAGGTGAGAGCATACACAAAAAACTACACCCTACATATCCTATTCTGCTTTTGATCACCAAGTTCACCGTATAGGTGCGAGGTGAGAGCATACACAAAGTTCGGATTTTTTAATTTTAAAAAGCAAAATAAACTTTTAAAAAATAGCAAAAAGAATTAAATATTAAATTAAACCCTATGCATCCTATTCTGCTTTTGATCACCAAGTTCACCGTATAGGTGCGAGGTGAGAGCATACACAGAGTTCGGATTTTTTAATTAAAAAACAAAATAAACTTTTAAAAAATAGCAAAAAGAATTAAATTATTAAACCCTATGCATCCTATTCTGCTTTTGATCACCAAGTTCACTGTATAGGCGTGCAAGGTGAGAGCATACAAAGTTTGGATGAAAACTTTTTTTAATTTAAAAAAAAACATAAAGTTTATAATTTTTTAATTTAAAAAAAAAATAAAAATACATTTATTATGCTTTTGATCACCAAGTTCACTGTATAGGCGCGAGGTGAGAGCATACACAGAGTTCGGATTTTTTAATTTAAAAAATACAAAAAAACTCTTAAAATAGCAAAAAAAATAAAACCCTACGCATCCTATTCTGCTTTTGATCACCAAGTTCACCGTATAGGTGCGAGGTGAGAGCATACACAAGAGTTTGGATGATATTTTTAATTTAAAAAAACAACATATACTTTTTATTTAAAAAATGCAAAGGAAATGTTACATTTTTTTGTTTAACATAGAGTTTAAAAATTATTAAATTAAAACTACATATTGATATCATGATCAATGATCATAAATGATGTGCGCATTATGCACACATCATTTGTGATCATTGATCACATTAACATTTTCTTTATAAAAAAAAAAAACTTGAAAAACCTGGTTTTTCCTCCTTGAAGTTGATCCCTCCTTCCAAATCTGCTTTTAAATTCCTCCTTGATGCTCTTAGCTCTTAGTAGCACCTCCTAAACTCTTCCTTCAAGCTGCTCCTTGATGTCTCTTTGCTCTTCACAATGCTAAATGTTAGTTTAATGAAAACTGAATTTAGCAAGAGAAAAAAAGAGTGTGATTTAGAATGGACCAAAGATGTCATTATATAGCTTTTAGGAAGTGTCTTTTTCTTGTACTGCATGGTTAAGTTTGAAAAGAATGTGCTAACCACTTATATTTGCACCTAACACTGATCTTATATGTTATATAAGTGTGATTCCATTGTAGACAAAATGGTGGAATTGCATTCATAATTTTAATTTAATCAACGAAAACCTTAATCCCTTATGCATCTTGGTTCTCAAACAATTCACATAGTATGTATAGTAGGACCTGAATGGCTTCCTGGCTACCTTGGAGCACAAGAGAGTTTGATTCATGACCATTTACAACTTCTGTTTAGTTTTTCTTGACAAATTGTCGAAAAGGCTCTAGTTTATGAACTAGAGTGTCTTGCTAAAATATATTGGTGTAATGTAGCCCTTATTAGCATGGGACTTATGGATTCATGACCAAAACTATCATGTTACATCAAAATCAGATTGAGCTGCTGTAGATGGGTGATGTAAACCCTTGTTACCAATTGCCCTTATGGATCATACTAGTTTTTAATTAGGTGGAACCATCTTTGAGAAAACGATGTTTAAGGCTCCTTGAAGCCTTTGAATGTTCAGTCATGCCAAAATTTTTGAGTCCTATCTAACACTAACAGCTGTTAGAAATCAGATTTAATCTAATTTTATGGTGAGATATCTAACCTGGAATCTTCAACAAGCTTAGAATAAATTAAAACACCTCCAATTAATCATGGACACTATGATCTTCCTTAGAAATTATTGCATTAAGAGTTCATTGGGGCTGTGATTCAGTTTGCCACAAAGTTGTTAGACATTAATCTCTATCCAAGTGTAGGTCATTCCTCTGAAAAGTTAGATATTTAGTGGGAAGATTCACCAAGTTTAACCACTCTTTTGTTATGAAAGATGCCTGCATTTTGAAATGTCCCTCTTTCTAAAATAACAATTTGAAGACCCTTAGCCTATATTTGTCTACTCCTGACGGCTAATAATGAACATAAGGGGGACTTAAGTCAAAGTAATTTATTAGTAAAGTGCCAAAAAGAATTCTTGGAGAAGAAATATTTTAAAACACTTATATTAGGTTCTGTATAGACTTAATGATAAAATAAAAATAAAAAAGGAGAAAGGCCACTTAGCAAATTTTATTTATTCTAGGGGAAAATACGACCTCCTAAGGATGAAAACATGTGCCAGGAAAAGCATGCAAAAATTAGGAAAATTCTGATTGGTTGTTGAGAATGGCCATTTGGGCCATTTCCTTCTTTAAAGCAAGTCAACTTGTCTCAGGAGGAGGATCCATTCTAGTTTTCACAAAATCTGAAATTGCAAATTGAGTAGTGCCAACAGTCAGTCCAAATTTCTCGGAAGGATTTAAAACCCTTAAGCTTCTCAGGCTTGATTGGACAAAAACCCTCTGTGAGATTGAAGGAGTTTGAAAACTCTTCTCTTGGGTATTTTTCCAGCAATTTGCATTGAACATTTGTAGGGCAAATTTGAAAGAGGGTTTGTGAAGGAACAGTTTGCTGAGTATCTTTTATTCCCAACTGAAGGATCCCATTGGAGATTGTTTTGAGGGTTGTTGGAAGTCTTGAACAATAATCAGATCTGTGTTGCTGTCACAAAGTCTGATAATTTAGTTATCTATATTAGAATTTTGGAGTGTTATTTATCCAAAACCTACAAACTCTTTTCCAGCTGAATCTGCAGACAAGGGTTTGCAGAATTTTTTTATAAATAAAATCAGCCATTTTGAGAGCCTCAAATTGGTACACTTTCTCTTCATTACCTTCTACAATTTTATCTATTTCATTTGAATAAGGGAAAAGCATTGTTTATTTTTCTTTGGTGTCATTTTTCTATGGGCAAGTCGCATTTTCTGAATTTAATTCTAGATCTGCATTTATAAAAATTTTATGGTATATTTTAAGTTGATATTTGGGGAAAATCCATTGTGTGCACTTTATGTCCATTTAGGGGACATTACAATTTGTTATATTCTATTTTACTTTCAATCCGTAAACATAGATTCATTTTTTCTTTGAAGCTTGATTTTTTAAGGGCTCCTAGATTGAATTTGTATGGCATCTGAATTTAGCATTTCAGAACTTTATCTCCAATTTGATCAGAACTTATTCCTGTCCTGGAATTATTATTCTCATTGAGGGCTGGAAGGGCGACTCAGAAGAACGGGGAAAAGCAGAGTCTTAGCATGAGTAAGACCATTGCATTGGATTGAATTTAGATAACCAGCTCCAAAGTTTTCTGTTAAAGAGGTTTATAACTGAACTACCTTAACATGATGAACATAGGTAAAGATTTATGTTATTGTTCCTGGTTAGAGGTTTGAATCTTGCTTCATGGTATTTGAACAAGGTGGATAAACAAATTGCAAGATAGCTCCTGATGTTTTGAAATGAGTTACTCTCTGTCATTTCTAAAGTGTATAGGTTTCTGAAACTTTTACAGTATGTGCATGGAGATTATGAGATGAACTTAGTTTACAAAGTTTAGGTTAAAGGACTCAAGTACCGTCACCAATACCCTGAATTTCGAAGAATTAAACCTCACAGTCAATCTTGTAGCGGACAACTTGACAAAGAAAAAATCCTAGACAGTCTGGATACGGGTACGGGTACGGGTACGTACCGGTACGGTACGCCGATACGGCAAATTTTTAAAAATCTTGGGTACGGTACGCTTTTGGGTACGTTACGGGTACATTATATATAATATATTTAATTACATGTATAAAATATATAAATATGTATATAAATTATAAATTTAAAGAAGCATTTGCATACTTATTGAAATTTAATTCTCATACATTGCATACTTATTGAAATTTAATACTCATAGAGTCATACAACTTAAAATCATTCATAGAGTCTAAATTTATTTATGTTTGTTTTAGATGTTATTCTATAACGAACTATCCTTTTACAAAAACAATACCTGTTTACAAATTAATTAAATCTAACACTAAGATTTTTAAAACTATTAAAGTTATCCATTTAACATCACACTTCAAAAGCTACTTATAGGAAACATCAAAGATTAAACATATATTTATCATAATCCTTCACAAACATTTTTTAATAGGCCATCAAAATTATCCTTTTCATCTTTTACTCTCTTGAGAGAACAATTCATCCTATTTAAAAAACTTAAATAAGAACATTTCATGCAAAACTTGGAAGCAGCATGTGAGGGAGCAGGGAAATCGCTCTGATTTTTCCAAATAGTGGGCATTAAAGGTAGGAGTGAATTATTGAATTGAACCGTATTAAAATTTTGCTGCACTCATGGGACACGTTTTCTGCAAGATTGGATTCCATTTTGAAATTTAAAAGTGACTTTTTCATTGGTGGGAATAAATGAGCACGTTAAACCTAAGTAGTTGCCATGATGGAGAAAATGCGGTGGAATCCTTTTTCACACATTTTACGCTGACAACCATACCCACAAGGGGATCAGGGTACGGTCCGGGTACGGCACAAACCGTACCCAGAACCGTACCCTGTCCCCTGTGGGTATGTTTCCGGACGTACCCACAGCGTACCCAGCCCCGTACCAGTACCTGGTACATTTCCAGGCTGGTATGGGGACCTTCAGGACGTTCCGTGCAGTCTAGAGATGCCCATGTTCATGGCAAAGTCTGCATCTGAACGGGCTGTGTTCTAAATCCAAGGGTTGTTCCCATTCAATACCCCCATTTATAGGATTATTTTGTATAGTAGAGGCTTTTCCAGATCAATGTTGATCCAGATCTTGGCATAGTTTAAGATTTTTAGGTTTTAGGTTAATTCATTTTGTGATGTATTTGCCTATTGCTATTCCTGTCTTTCTTAAACATTGGATTCTTTTTCCATTTGGATCTTTTGGTTTGTAGGGAGGGTTTAGAGGAAAATTAGATTGTGCCTTGGACTGAATTTAGATGCTTTTCTTGTGTTTCTCCTTTCTAAAGAATTTTTGTTGAAAAATGAGCTCCTACTGTATTTAGCGAGTATTGTATGCCTTCTATGTATGGTGTCTCAGTATCAGCAAGAGCCGCAAACTAATTTTCAAGTGGTATCTGAGATCACTGACTAGCAATTCCTTTCCCTTTCCTGGCGTATGCCTTTTGGGGTTTTGTTTCTTCTGTTCATCACTGATTTGCTTTCTGTTGGTGCAAACGGATTCAACGGTTCATGATGTATTAATGTAATTGCTGATCCTATCTTCCTTAATTATAGGATCCATTTTCCCCTTAGATCTGTTGGTTTGTAGAGAGGGTCATTACAAAGCTACATTGGGACTTGGACTGAATTTAGATGCTGTTCTTGTGTTCCTTTCTAAAGAGTCTTTGTCAATTGAAATTGCTGGTTTTTGTTTAGCTTCTCCTGTATTTTGTGAGTCTCATATACCTTTCATGTCTTGTGTCTAAGTACCATTAAGAGTTGCGAATGGATTTTCAAGCGGGACCTTAGATGATTGCCTAGTAGTTCCTTTCCCTTTCCTGGTGTATGCCTTCTGAGATTTTGTTTCTTCCGTTGATTGCTGATTTTCTTGTTGTTTTGTTTCTGCAGGTGCAAACGGAGTCAACTGTTTTGAGTGTCTCTCTTTTGTCCTTTTATTGGTGGTTTCTACAAAGTCTTTTGAGGAACCCTTGTTAGATGTCTGTATTCATGGTAAAGTCTGCATCTGAAGGGGATGTTTCATTATCTATGGGTTATTCCCATCAAATACCCTTATTTCTAGGATAATTTTGTTTGGTAGAGGCTTTTCTAGATCAATGTTGATGCAGATCTCTGCATAGTTTAGGACTCTTGGGTTTTTGTTAACTTGGATGTCATGATGTATTCACGTATTGCTGATTCGATCTTCCTCAAGCATGATTCATGCCATTATTTACTTGGAAGCAACTGGGTACAGATCCACATTGAGACTGTACTAGAGAGATCCTTTGTAGGGTTGAAAACATGAGACTAATGCTTCATAAATAGGGAAGATTTCTTTATAAACCCAGGCTCTCCTTCGAAAACATTCTCTTTCCTGCCTGGTGTTGAAAGCAGCCATGAAACATCCTTTGGGCATCATGAGAAGATCCAGTGATCCCGAAAGATACATATGGATCAGGAAATCAAACGTCTTCATCATCCAACCAAGGAACCATAGGTATTAGTCAACAAACAGGGCTCAAAGTGAGTATTTCCTGTATGGTGACAAAACTGCCAGTGTTTGCGGGAATGGTTGTGTAACCACTGGTTCCCTTAACGGGTGGTTGTGCAACCACTGGTCCCTGCAGGTGGCAGTTTCGTAACTTCTGGTTAACATAGGGGCAGTTATGTAACCTTTGTGATAGTTTCGAAACTGCTGGTTGATACAGGGGCAATTATGTTGCTGCTGCAGTTTTGAAACCAATGGTCTGCCTAAAGCAGCAATATTGGCCGCATTAGTTGTACGAGTAAAGCAATAGTAGAAAGCCAATGTCTGTTTAGTTGTAAGATGTTGGGGAGTCCTCTATTGCATGAAAGGATACTCCCAGAGTACGATAAGAACTAGAAGAAGGCAAGAACTGGGAGGAAGACACAAGTGTGTGAGTGATAGATTTGGTGTTCAGTTGGTTGTAGAAGAATGAAGAAAGGTTGGAGAGAGGAGTTGAGTGAGTAAACATCAGATTGACTGTTGTAGTTGTTCTAAATCTCTTTGTATAACTATATTTGGCCATAAGAAAGATAAGAAAGGTTTGTAGTTGCCACTTCCAACTGTTCTTACACACCTAGGGGTATTCCAGGTCAAAAGTCGTGTCCATTGGTGTGTTTGTTCAGATTTTACTGTATGTGCTTCCATTTGCGATTTCAGTTCTATATGTTCTGTTTCATGTTTCCCAAGAACACACTATGCTAACTCTAGTCTCTAAATCATTCAAAATTGTTGATTTAGAGTTCAATCTAAGCAGGACAGTAAGTTTGTGATTCTGCAAATTCTATTAAGGAACTGTTCTTCAGAGTTTACAGATCACAGAAGGGTTCCAATTTTCTTGCACCTATTTTCCTAGGATTTTTGGTTCTGATATGCTCCCATGAAATAGAAGATCAGGGACTTGTACTTCAAGATCCATAGTCTATTTTCCAACTCATCTATGGTAAAGAGACTTTGGGGGGTGCTTCCATTTTTTAGATAACACCCGTTCTCCTTTTTCATAGGGAAATCATGTCTAGAGATAGATCATAGTGCTTGGTTCTGTGGGGCTGTTTCATAGGAAACTAAAGCTTTGAAGTTCGCATTGGGTTGCTGAGGGGATGGAGGAGACTGGAGTTATGGAGGCTATGCCCTCTTTGGAGGGGAGCAAAGACTTAGATCCACTCAGCCTATTGTTGATATGGACAAAAGCTTGTTGGTTAGGTTCATGAGGGTGGGATCAGTAGGAGGGGGAAGGGGCATGAGGGAGGCAGTGGTGGGTGTTCGAAGAAGAATTAATATTGATTCAGTTTTGTTCTTATAACATTTTGATTCCTTCACATTGTACATTGAATTTACATTGTTTTATGAGTACTAATTATTAAGCATGTTCTGGTTGTTTATTTGTGAACAATATAACCTTATTTGGTAGGATAAGAATCTTAAAATCAAGAGCTTTTGAATATTCTAGTATTTCCTATCTTTTTTTCTTGCATGCATATTAAAAGCTAAAGTTATCTAAGCAGGTCATCGGGGCATGTTTTTAGGGCGATCAGCTGGGTCTGGGACAATTATAGATTCAAATGGTACAATCTTAACAAATGCACATGTAGTAGCAGAGTTTACAACTGGAGGAGTTGCTCACAAAGGAAAGGTCGGTTAGCTAGTTATTCTCGAAGGCTATATTTGTATTCGGGTTTAGTCTTTGCATATGTCTTACAATGTTTGATTACTGTTATGTGGTTTTATCTTTTCTATTTGCTTTAAATGTAATTATCATCTGCATTGCAAGTCATTTTTCCTATAAAGAGTCATCTTCTCCTTGTGATTGCAGAATTTCATTTCCCGAGTTGAAAGAAAGATACAGACAATCATGTTTGTGTCCATGAATGACCAAAATAGGTCAATGGGATTCTTGAATATAACCAATAAAGATATCAAAGAAGGGAATGCTCAGAGCATGTCCTACTACAAAAAGCAAAATTTTAAATTCGTCTACATATTGATGGGAAATTGATGCATTTTGTACGTGATAATAAGGTTGTGTTAGCCATATGCTTGTTTTCTCAAAAATCGGCATAACGTACACAATGAACCAATGTATTCGATCCTTTGACACTCTTTTCTTGTCAGAGATCATGCTATAATCTTTTATTTTCAGTATGTACCTCATGTTTGGTGAAATTTGTTGTGTTTAGTGAATGCTCGTTGTCGAGGGTCAAGCCAAATTATAAGATAAGTGTCGTTGATCACTACGAGTGTCGCACTCCGATTTCCCTCTTACAGTGCCAAGGGATGTTGATGCTTCCAGAAGGTGGTCAAGGTGTGCGCAAGCGGAGACAACCTAGACAGAGTCTCATGCAAACGAGCGAGGCTCTACTTCTTTTGTAAAGAAGAAGCATATGCGGGAAGGCGCAATCGGTAGTTCAACACAGGTGCGGGAGTTCCATCTCCAAGGTTTTGTTCTCCCTCACTGGGTCTTGGTGGCCTAAACATGTGCTTAGGAATAGCTCAAGTCAAAGGGAGTTTATGATTTTGAAGGGGTTTGCTAGTTCGTTGCCGGTTCTAGCCAGTGCGGGAAACTAGTGGCTAAGGGAATACATCATAAAGAAGTCAGTTTTGGGGATCGTGCACACAAAACAAACGATTAGCATGCATTCATAGCTTAATGATTGCAGAAAATCCAATAAAATTAATATTTAGCTATGAGTATCACTTGTAACATGAATATACATTGCACAGTGATTTTAGGCTACAAGCTTTAGTCCTAATACTAACAAAATCGATAAAAAAATGCAAAAGAGAGGAGGGTAGGGGAGAGAGAATAAGTAGCAAAGTTGTGCAGCTCTCTCCAACTCGTTTGAACACCAAGGATTGTGAAAACCATGCCTGCGCTCAGACCAAT
Organism: Taxus chinensis; assembly: GCA_019776745.2. Classification (NCBI taxonomy): domain Eukaryota; kingdom Viridiplantae; phylum Streptophyta; class Pinopsida; order Cupressales; family Taxaceae; genus Taxus; species Taxus chinensis. Next base: position 145,115,736 of record CM034157.1, read on the forward strand.
ATGCACCCGATCAAGACACGGACATGTGCAAGAGTCTGAGGGGAAGGGCTTAGAACACCAAGAGGATTGCGCAACGCCGTTGGACGCGCAAGATGCGCTCTCTGATCTTCTAGCCACTAAGTGAATATGTTACATTCAATTAACAATGAGAATCCTTATCACTCTTTCAAACTGAAAACATTTAATCATAAAAGCTAACTTGGGCAAAGAATATGGATAGCCAAGTGAGAAAAGGAAAGTGCAAATAAAACTCTCAAAAACTTTTCTATTCCAAATTCAAGGACCTTTATAATGAGTTTGATCTAAGTATTTATAGAAAAACCTAGATGAACAATGCTTACCAACATTAATGGTGGTAGGTTCTTCACAACCTGGATTTAACAATTTAATATTACATGGGAGATGCATGGTCAGATTACATTGAATGCTAAGTTGGCCATTTAGAAGGTTTGTCATGTCAGAGAATATCCTCTGCAAGAAGGAATATCCTCATTAAATGGTGTGAGGCTCAAGAACAAACTCTAGAGGATATGGTACGCTCAGAATTTACAGGTCCCAAGCAGCACAGTATGCACCTGCTTGCATAATTCAAATTCCTCATTTAAGGTAGCCAACTACCTCTTACATGGTGTGTACGTGCATTGAACTGAGATTTTCTGACAAATTGACTGGTTACAGTGACACCCTGATTTATGGGTGAATCTGATCTATCTCCTAGATAGACTTGATGTTTTTGTCGTTTTGTGCATCTCTTATGTTGCGGTGCGCAATGGTGTGCATGAGAGGTTTACACAAAGGGCTGCGTGTTAAGACTTTCCTCCAGTGCATACAAAGCTTAACACAATGGTGACTTCCTTAACGAAAAGCTTTTGGATTCCACGTGCAATAGGTCTTGGGCATTCTTCCTTGTATCTCAATTGCGTGTGCGCTCGTCCTTAATGCTTTGCCTCCATTCTACATACACACAAGTAAAGAAGGAGCTGAGTCAGTGTTGCTGAGCAATGAATTTGAGGCAGGGGAGAAATGCTTACAAGTACAGCGTGCAAGATGGGCGCACAATTCCTTTATCTTGTTCGCTGTGAGTAGTGTCCCAATCTGTTGACACGTGGCAGGGATCCGTCTTAGCCACATATCGGGAAATCTTTTAAAACTTGGCTTGGGCACTTGCATTATTTTTTCCATGCGCTCTGATTGGATGACACATGGCACTCAATCGGTGCATGCAAAAATTTGCGCAATATTCTACAAACGATGCGAACAAGGAAATTGGCTGAAGTGTGGAGAGTGCACGGGAAGCTCAGTATCCAATTTTCGCGGGGCCTTAGGATAAGTGAAAGTATCGCAAGGCATTAAGGGGTTCACTAGACTCAGGGTGCGACTGCGCAAAGATCGCGTGAATGCTAGTTTTAAACGCGAAGGGGCCCACAAAATGGCTCTAGACTAAACGTGACGGATCTCGAGGGCTGCGCAAGGATGAGTGACAGCATTGTGCAGTATGACTTGCGCAATGGTGTGCGCGAAAGAAATCTTTTGTACAGTGTCAAATGATTGCATGTGCAAGGATTACATGGCAGCATTGGGAATGTCTTTGCGCAAAATAAGAAGATAGACATATTTGAAAAGGGGGCACTGGAAGAAAAGCAGACCATAGAAGGGCGAGCTCGGAGTCAAATATGACTCAGGCATGTAGTGCTCAGAAACAGGGCTAATTGCACGCAAGGTAAAGCAAAGGCAAGGTGTACAATTCTGATAGTAGCCCTATGAAAGGCCAAGAGTGTTCCCTTAATTTCACTTGTGAAATTAGGGGCGTGTTGTAGACACAATGACAGGTGCAAGTAGTAAAATTGTTTCATCATGTTGTTGTCCCGTCAATGTTATAGTTTGGAAAATGCCCTTTTTACAATCTTTCTTTAAAATATGTCTATTGTAAGTTTCTTTGTCAAGGTCATTAAAGGTATTAGGTGCCAACAAGCCAAAAAAGGAATTTTGTCCCACTCTTAGGAACCAAGCTATTATATTGCAATTTTGTGATAGCTTTCTATGGCTGCGTTGATTTGCGTCCCTGGTTTGGTATCTTAGTGGTGTGAGTAGAGTGTGTTTGTTAAAATGTCCAAAAAATAAAATAAAAAATTAAATGAAAGATATGATATTAAGATTGAACTTTGGTCAAGGCACAATTTTAAAGGAGTTATTTGTTATTTGAATCTTTACATGGAATGGATTAGTAAATGCAGAGATATTCTTTGGTTGGATTTATGTCATGAAAATATTTTGAGGCAGGGCAATGATTTACAAATTGTTTTCTTGAAGACCAATTAACTAAAATTGCCTCTGTGCCGTGCTTAATGTAATATGACAAGAAGAGAAGTTAAGAGAGTGAAGAAAGGTTATAAAAGTGGATGCCATCACTATAAAGAGTCTTCCCAAACTCCAACTTGTATAATGCCCTGCTTAATATATTATGAAAAAATGAAAAGAAGTGAAGTTGACTGAAGAAAGGTTATAAAAAGTGCAGCCAAGTAATTTTACGAGTCTGTTGTTTTCACTGTATACCAACTGTTTGGGAAGTTTTCTTTTTAGTTGGGGCTCAATGTTTGTTCTTGAGGGTCATACCAAATTTGTGAAATAGGTACAAGTTAATAGTAATTTTTTTGTGTCAATTCATAGTCACCTGGGTGTAACAGTTTGGAAATTACCATTTTACCATCTTTAAAATACAGCTATTGTAATTTTCTTTGTTGACGACCTTAAAAGTCAAGGTGTTGGCAAGCCAAACAATGTCAATAACCAAAGCTATTATCTCAGAATTTCTAAGTTACCAGTACAAGTACCGGTGCAAGGTTCACCATTTTTTTGGACCACAGGTATGGTATGGCTTGGGTATGTCCGTACAAAAGAGAAAATTATTGACAAAATTAACCATAATATCAATTTTATTTTCTTAAAATAAACTAAAATATAACAAAACACTATGGTTGATAAGTCAAAATTTTAAATGAGTCTTAACATATGATATATAGCATAGGTTTGTATTATTTGTTCAAAATAAGAAAATAGTCAATCATTGTCAAACTCAAGAACTATGTGAACTACTTATATTGCTCTTCATCAAGAGCATCCAAATCAGAAATTGGTTCATTACAACAAGATGTGGTAGGACTAGTAGCAATTTAGTTAGTTATGTGTTTTTAACTTTTTAGTATGTTTTTTATTTATTTTTATCTTTGTTGATTTTGTTTTTATTATGACAGCTAGGTACCCAGGATAATAGAAGAAATTGGGGTACCCTGACCGTTACTAATACAAAATCTGTAACGGTTTGGGTACTGGGGACTCCATGGCAGTACCTGGTAACATAGACAATTTTTTGATGTTTTTCTATGGACTTCGTCATTTATATGTGTGCCCCAGGTCTAGTTTCTTATTCGGTTTGAGTTGAGTGTTTATGTTAAAATATCCAAAAAAAGAAGAAGAAATAGTCCAAACTATTGAAAAACATTATGTATTTTTTAAATGGACGATATTAAATTAAGTTTTAAATTTGGTCTAGACATGGCTTGGAAGTAGTCACCTGGCATATGAAACATTGCATGCAATCGATTGGTAAATGTGGGGATTATGGTTTAATTAATGCCATGACAATGTATTGAGGTGGGACAATGAATTAAAAATTGTATTTTTGAAGATAAATTAACTAAAATTTCCGCAGGCCCTGTTTACTGTAGGTTGACAAGAAGAGAAGTTAAATGAGTGAAAAAAGATCATAAAAGTGGAGGTAATTACTATAAATTGTCTTTCTAAACTCCATCTTTTAAAATACCCTTCTTAATGTAATATGTCAAAAAAAAAAAACAACGAAGTGGAGTTAAGTGAATAAAGATTACAAAAAGTGGAGCTAATTAATATTTTTTTTTACTGAACTCCAAGCTCTCTTAAGTGCCCCACCAACCTACATGTTGTTCAGCATAATTTTGCATGTGGGGAAATTGGAATTGCTTTTCTATTTTGGGTTATGGAACTTGAGTTCTGAAGTCGTGTGAAGTCCTAATAAGTAGGGTTTGTCTGCATGAATTGGTAGCACTTAAGGGAGAATCTATGTCTGACCCACTTACACATGGGTTTGAAATTTTATAGTTTCTTATAAAATCCAATTTAGAAACGCCATGTATGAAAGAGCCATATTGCAAGGGGGAGAGAGCCACATTTTAAATCCGATTCCTTGCATATATGCAGATATAATGGTCATCATAGTTTTGCATTCGGGTTTTTTGGGAGATAACAATGTCTATAGGAGTTGAATAAAAAAAGAAATCTTCTCTGCCAATTTGGGTTATGGAACTGGAGTTCTGAGCTCAAGTGTAAAGTCCAAGTAATTAGGGTTTGTGTACATGAATTGGTATGATTCAAGGGAGTTTTTATTTGGTTAATCCACTCACACATAGCCTTGAAATTTTAAGGTTTCTTTTAAAATTCAAATTAGATGCCTCATGCGTGAAAGAGTCATAATGTTGTAAGGGACAATGGGCCACGTGTGTTAATCCCATTTTGCACATGTATGCAGATCAATGTAATGGTCTTCAAGCCTTTGTGGCTGCTGGTAACAAGGCATTCATTGAGAGTTTTAAGCTTTTGGCGTGTTTGCAAAGATGGATGTGATGGTGATGTGTTATTCAACTGTTGGCTGTGTTATATCTGCAATGACATTTCCCTGTATGAAGACAGAAGACCTACAAAGAGAGCATGCTTTTTCTCAGCATGGCAATGTGTAAGTGATAGATTTGCACAATTTTGGTTGAGGCATCAATGCTTTGCTGATTGAATGTGTCTTTGTAACAACATCACCATAACATAATCCTAAACCTAAATTCTTCGTTATGCTCGAGCGTCTAAGAAAATAGTGGGCATGCAGTCTGCAATAAAGACACATGTTTTGGCTGAACTCCAACCTGCTGAGAAAAGTATAATGACGTGGAGAACATATTACACATTGAGTTAGCAATTGCATTTGGGTTGATAAATGCAGCCTTCTAAAAGACTATTGAAGTTTTGAGGAACTTGGATTATGTTACCTCCCATGCTGCAAGCAAATTAATTTCCAAGTTGTTGCAAGAGAAATCGCTATGAAAGGTGTGTGGACTGTTGAACTACAATCAAGTTTACCTTTCAAAATTGTTGAGAGAAATTGTAGTGGCCAGCATTAATTGTCACCGATCCCCTTCTCGGTGTTCTCTTTGGACTTTTCTTTGTCACTCGTTCTTTCTTTTAGGTCCCAATTGGTTTGTGCTTCTGGGATCTTGACCTATAATTTCTCTCTTTTCTTTTGAAACCCATAAATTGTTTCTGTAGGAAGGATTTGGTATCTTTCCCCCTTAAATATAAGCTCCAGGTAGCAAAGGAATCGCAAACGAGCATGTAAAAGGGAAAAGGAAAAGCTATGCAAAGCTGCAAAAATCGTTGCAAGATTGCAAGAGCTTCCTGAGCTTCACAGATCATTACAATGACAAAGAGAAAGGGAGATCCACAAAACTATGAAGGCTATCACAAGAGCACTGCAAGCTACAGACCTTCGCATAACTGCAAGATCATTGCAGAACTACAGAAAGCATCGCGCAAGTGAGTTAGAACACTGCAAAGCCACATTATGTTTGCAATGCTGGAAATCTTCGCAATGAAGGCAAGTCACAAGGCAACGAATAAAAAGTTATTAATATTTAAGTTAACATTGCTCAAGCCGGATTTTGTGGGGAATCAACTGAACTCACTTCATAAAGACCGTCAATTTGTCTTTTCAAGCCTAGGCTTCATTTTCCTAGTCTACTTATGGAATCACACAACTGTAAACTGCTCCCAATTGGAAGTATGAACCACTTATTAGACCTCAGGAATCAAAAATATTGTTCTTGACAAAAAGCACGACACTTTCGAGTGGTTGGGAACCAAGTTTGTATTCCAATGGTGATCTAAAATCTACCCCTTCTGTTCAAACAAGGACCCCTCAGAGTCTCTTGTCAGAGATGGATACAACAAAATCAGGGCTAACCTTCAATTTATGAGTGCTGCAACGAATATGTAGATCACATTGAACACATTAAAAATGGAAAGGAAGGTTTGCAAGAAACTAAGAGCATGCATCCACCTTGTTCCTTGGCCTAGAGAAAGAACCACGATCACCATTTTTGTCACATCCCCGGGATTGCTGGTATAGGGGAAAATGCTCCACTGACCTTGCCTCTAAATTTCACCAAGCTCATGCAATGGGTTGTGTGAGTTGAAATGCTCTGCCCATATTTGCTCAGGTAGCTCCCCAAATGTAGGTAAATGGTGATGCGCTAAGTTTGCAATAAGGTGTGTTTCATTGGCTCCAAGGGCCAACACTGCTCAGTGCTAGTGGAGGGGTGCATCGGATTTGTTGCAAGTCCACTTATGTAGGGGAAGGAGCACCTCAGATTGGCTTCAAGCCTAATGCTGTGAATGAAAGAGTGCATTGAATGTGCTTCAAGCATGGTGGAGTGTGAAGGAGGTTGTATCACAATACTTGCTAGATTATTCATGAGGGGTAGAGGTCACTTCCTTCACTTGCATTCTTATCTCAGCAGCGTTCAGTGGCCCCGCATGCTTCTCTTCGAGGCTCTGAAAAGTTAAACGAAGCACTTTTGTTTGTTGTGCAAACGTTGAACAGTCTCTTACATCCAATCTTTTCATATTCTTATTGGAGGTAACGTATCAAAGCTCTGAAGAGGTATTAAAAAAAATTGTAGCTTTGTAATAAGGGGTTCACAAAAATTGTAAAAAAGACTTCATAAGGAGGCATCAAGACAATATGGATTTTAATTCAAGGAGTTGTTATCTGCTATGGCATGTCTGTATGTGGTGGTGTTAATTATAATTTTCACCACATTAATGTTCAGTTGTATCTTTCATTTCCTTTGGTCTGATTTAAAGAGTTCTAAGCATTATTTTTGTATTTGAAGTTTTGAATGAATGTTGTTTACACGAATGGTTCCCATGCTTTGACGGTTTGCTAAATTTAACTCTATTTTAGCATGTGTTCAAAACTAAAGTTTTTTGAATCATTTTAATTTTTGCACTATCTATCGCACATTTGGGTTATGATCACTTTTGTTGCTTGTTGTAAGAAGTTCATACATGTCGAGATGTTTGTACTCATTTAAGTTAACATCCATCATCGACAACTTTGTCTCCATATAAGATCCAAAAAAGAATAAAACTTATCCTTTCTTCCCCTTTCTTTTCGATCCCCCACATCTTAGATTAGGTTTCTTTTATGTTTGTAAATATCTCTGAGCCTTATACAGGTGTAGGTAAACCATACCATGTTTATATTCTGTAATTTAAGCTAAAAGAGGAAGATTTTCAACCCCTTATCGTGTCTGTGCCAAAACAGTAGACAGCACATACCTCTCTATGGATGGAAGTGCAAGCAATTTTCTCATCCACATCAGAGCTGCTCCCTATTTCCTTCCCTCAAAGCAAGTCACAGCCTTCCTCTTTTTGTTCATATAGGGATGCAATTCCCAACATTTATCATCTTTACGACCATTGACATCACGATCCCCACAATGTTTCTTAGATTTTGTCTTTGCAAATGTAGAAGTAGCATTATGTTTACTTTTCAATTTACCTTTCCCATTTGGCTTGTAACCACATTGTTGTCTCTGTGCATGTGGAGAGGATGATGTACTTTTTTTTTTCATCTTAAGTTTCTTCAAGCAAAGAAACATGTTTGCATCCATATCCTAAGATATTTGCCAACAATAGTCGGCTTCCTTAGAAATTGTACTAAGCAGAGGGGCAGGTTGCAAATATTCTTTCATCAATATGTCATGATCTTGCACATCCTTGCTCTTTTGGACTGCTTTCTTGTGAAATTCGCTTGCATGATCCTGCACACTTTGGCCTAAGATATTGCCAATTAATAGACCTTTTTCTCTTCATAACAAATAGGATAAAATTATTTCTTAATCAACTTCTTGAATTCATCCCATTCAGAAATTGGTGGTTATATTCTCACAGCCAATGCATGAACACAGCAAACAAACCATGGTACAAAGTGCATCACTACCCGATTTAAGCTTTGCTAAAGAAATTTGTTTTTCTTCATTGATTTGATGCAAACTAAATATACTTCAAGTTGGGCTAACAATGCTTACATTTTTCATAATTTACATCAACGTTATAGGGCTCAATCTCTATCTTGGTCTCCACCTTGAATGAGTTGCTTGGTTGTAGCACAGATTATGGATGCTGTCCAAGGTTTCCTCAGCTCTTCACTTACTTTGGGAATCTCCATGAGAATCCCTAGCTTCCCCATGAAAGCCTCCACAATCTTCTCAATCCTATCAAGCTTCCATATGGAGTGGGAGATGCTTGCAACATCCTCTTCCAACTTAATAAACCCTGCCTTATCATCTTGAGGGATCCTTTCTTCTTCACGGGCCATGCTTCTCACTTCATTGTTACATCTATGTGGATATATCTTGCTGCAAAGGAACTAATTCACTTCTCCTCTATCACTAGTGGTTCTAGTACAGGGCATTAATTTGTAAAATGGCCACACCATAAGGAAGCTACACAAGGACCGAGAAACCCAACTTGCTCTGATACCAATCTGATCTGTAGTTAGCATAATATTCCAAGCTAACTCATCAACATGAATCTCAATCTATATACAAACATCTGAGTGAATTATGCTCGCTTCCAATCTTTGGCTTAAGAAAACAGTAAATTGTTCTTAGAATTGAAATGTTTAAGTGCTGCAAATCATTTTAGGTAGTTGCATCTCATGAAAGTACATGCAAGAAATTAAACTACATAACAAAACAGAGCCACAAACAATGTTTAACCTGGAGAAAACCAATGTGGTAAAAACTGCCCAAGAAGAGTGAGGTCTCCTGCCTTCTCTTGCTGTTTTACAAGCCAATTTGCTTTCTCAAGCCCTCCAAGAACACCAACAACATATCATCAGTGCTACTATAACTTTCTATGCTCTGCAACTTGCTTCAACACACTCTCCTACACTGCACCATTAAGCTACAACTCCTCTAAGATTCATTAGAATGCATTTGAATGCTCTAAGACGATTTTTCCTGGCACCTAAAACAAGGGGTGTGTATATACAAATCAGCAAATGAATTGAACACAATAACCTTCAAAAATACAAATTTCCAAGCACTAACCAAACCACATACCTCATCAAGGGCACAAAGCTTAGCTCTCTGGACACTCTAGACCACGTTGACTTGGGAGATTTTGTAACACGTAAAATTTTGAATACAACTGCACATAAGATAATGCGAAACTTGTTGCATATGCCCTTGAATAGTGTGCATACTTCCGCTAAAGTTACATAATGTTGTTGGGTCAAATATGTAATACCCCTTTGCCATGATTTCCCAAGATCATCAATAGTCCTAAGCCACAGAACAGGTCTTGGAATGGATCGTTACCTCCGTTTGTGTGCAAATCACACTGGGAGTGTTACACCATGGGGGTTAACTTAGATAATCTGATGGGTAAGGAATAGTCTATATCAACAATGGGCAAAAGTGAAACTAGTCTCATGAGAAAATAGACACACAACCTTCTTGGAACATTTACTGTGACAATCAGATGAAAGAAGTGACAAATATTGTGCAAGGCTATACACTACATAAATTTAAGAGGATCATAAACATAAGCATCCAAATATCTTTATATTGGAAAAAGCTTCAAAAATGATTGAATGTGAAGCCCTTAGGATTAGAACCTTACAGACAATATCTTGTGAGAATCAAAGAATTGGAGTTGGTGACTTGATCAACAGAGGTCATAACAATGCAACTGATCACAAGACTTTTGCTAACAACTAGGAAATGATGAACGCATCTCGAGTACATGTGAATATGGGTAACCAAGTTGTGGCCACCATAGGCTGTACCGATCTCACAAGGGTGATAAACAAGTTGGAGAATCTTGAGTCTCTGAAAGAATGGTGCTAAAATGCACGAGCTGTTGACAGGTTGGGGAATCCTGAGGGAAACCCTAAATGGGACATCAAGAAACCAACAAAGTCTAAAGGGGTGCCAGGATGCATACATTTTGGAGAGAAAAGATGGTACAAAGATGTAGGGAAATTTCCCTCATTTTGGATTTTAATATTGTCACTTACATGAAAAAAAAAACTCCTTTGTTTTTCAAGTGGCTTACCTTGGGATATTAGATTGATTTAGCATTTCCTTATTCCTAAGAAAATGATCTGTGCTAATCTTATATTAATACATTGCTCTTTGTTTTGAACCATATCTACCATCACACAGGATCCCTAAAACTCAAGTATAGATTTTAATACTTTTGTAATTTCTTCCAAACCATCCATTCTTTGGAATCACATTTCATTATGGGATACATATATTTTATAATGTTTTAGGTGGTATGAGGTAATTTTTCTGAACAGTTTTTCTGGAATTCTGCAGCTACATGTTATGGTTGGTTTATTTGATGCTTCCATTTGTATCCCATTTGTCATATTCATTTTCCATGCGTAATTTGGGAGAAAATATGGTAAACAAAAGTATGGAAATATCCCTCATTTTGGGTATTTATATTTGTTAATTACACGAAAAAATTCCTTTGTTCTTCATGAGACTTTGAGAAATTGGATTCTCCATATTGACTCTGGAAATGAACTAGGGAGTGAATTACTTCGATGTTGCATATCCTTAATCCCAAGAAAATTATCAGTCCTATTCTTATGTTAATACACTGCTCTTTGTTTTTAACTGCATCTACTAATAGGCAAGATCCTCGGGCCTCCAAATATAGATATAGGTATTTTTGTTTCTAAACAATTTCCGTCATGCCTAAATTTTATTATCGGATAGATACTTTTGATAATCTTTTAGGTGGTTGAGGTACTTTGGTGAACTGTTTTTTCTGAAATTCGGCAGCTACTTATATGTTATGATCGGTGTATTTGCATCACTTATGCTTTCTTTTATAGCCCATTTATCATATTTGTTTTTCATGCATAATTTGGAAACCTAGATTGCTGTTACTTTGCAAGATGGGCGGAGCTTTGAAGGAGAAGTTATCAATGCGGATTTTCAAACAGATGTTGCTGTTGTTAAAATCTATTCAAAGACTCCATTGCCAGTAGCAAAGCTTGGCTCTTCTAGAAAACTACGAGCAGGGGATTGGGTTATAGCTTTGGGATGCCCTCTCTTTCTCCAGAATACAGTCACTGCTGGAATTGTCAGGTGAGATGAATCTTGAGTGTTTTGAAGCATATTTACCATATGAATTATACTGGACTTTAAAGAACTTTTGCTGTCTTTAATAAATGGTCAGAAATCATGTTATGAATAACATTCATGAACTGAGTTCGATTATCAACTGGCAATACCCTTGCAAGTATTCCATAGGATTACTGTTGGGCATGAGCTTTCACCTTCATAGTTCTGGTTTAATCTGCAATTGCTGGTTCAAAATATTTATCAAAATAGCCATGTATAACGTCTTCACCAGGACAGTAAAAGGAATGACCTTGCTGCTAAGATTTTAAACTGTATTTGTCGAACAATTATGTTCCTAGGGTGGTGATAGATGTTAAAACTTGCATCCCTGTTAAACCATATTTCTAAATGCATCATATGATTTCCATACTACTGCCACAAACAAATAAACTTGAATTAATCTGAATAATCACTGTTAAAATGGAGATAAATCATAGTAACTATTTAGCTTGGTTAGTCACCACAGGGTTCCTTCTATGAGGGGGAAAGATGTTGGATTGTGTCGCATATTTATCTATAGGAAAAACAAGATTGAAGTAGAGCTACTAAATAGATGTTTTCCTGACAATTATAAATGATCCAATTCTTCAACTTATTGAAATTCCAAATTCCCTAATACTTATTATCATTTCTCATCTTAGTGACTGTGATTTCAATGGCTTCATCTGTCTAGTGTGGTGAGTCCTTCACCACTCCTATTCACGACCCTATTGTCTCACAATATCCCGAAACATCAATATACATCCAGACGTAGGACAAATACTATGGAACTTCTCCGAGCTGGCTAGGTGGGATTGGGAAAGATGTTGCGAAAGGTTACCTTTCCTCCCTAATTATCAATGAATCTGTTACACATAGTCAAAGACTCATGATCTCTTTACAAAGATATGCAAGATGATGCTTGGTCCTGCAAAAATGGATTTTATTAAAATAAGAAAAATAATGCCATCAATACGTAGAGCTCGAGAAAATATACACTTTTTGAAACGGAGTCACATGGCACATGCAAGTTTTTGCTACTGTTGGATTTATAGAGGGAAGATGGATATTTACACAAAGTAGAATACTTTAAAAAGATAGCAACTTACTTGGGAAGAGGGTGGTTCATTGTTGGATTGTGTCACATATTTACCTATAGGAAAAACATGATTGAAATAGAGCTACAAATAGAGGTCTCTTTAGCCCTTATCATTTCTCATCTTTGCACTCTCTCTCTCTCTCCTCTCACTCGTCACCTCCCTTCAGTCCACTATATTTATAGAGGGAAAAGGGATATTTACACAAAGTAGAATACTTTAAAAAGATATCAACTTGCTTGGGAAGAGGGAGGTTCATTGCTGGAAGCCTTTTATGATGCTTGGCTCATACAAATTCAAATGTTGTAAAGCCTACATGTATCCTGTTTTTGCAGTAGATTTTCGGATTAGAAGCTCTTCACAAGTGTCATGAGCTTACCTATAGTTGGGATTGTGATTTGAATTGTCAAATGCTAAGTGACAAGGTTTGAGTTCAAGTTCATGTTTGACGAGGATAAAGTTCGGTTCAAGTTCGTCAAGGGATAGAGTTCAAGAAAAAAAATGTCTTAAAGTTCAAACAAACATTTTTCTCTATATTTTTTTTTTTGAAAAATGCATAAATATGTCATAGGGACAAATTGGAGAGAGCTTTTTGCCCTCAACTTTCAGTCGGTATTTTTGGTGAAATAATTTGTCGTGGTGTAAATTATGGGTTTCCATTATTGAATGTAAACTACCTAAAATTCTGTGGGGGTGGCCTATTAGGTAGGGATCACATAGGAATACTCCACTAAACCTGTGGAAAAGTGCTTGTACATTGTATAAGGGAGGAATTTGCAGTGAAGGGAGGTAAAGGGGAATAGGAGAAATAAGGAGATATGGTTAATGTTGTGGGTAGGCTTACAGAATCCACATACATCAACCAGAGTAGGTCCACATTCAATTAAAAGAATCCAACAATGCAAACAACAATAGATCAACAAACTAAAGACACAAAGTTCCATTAATTTGTTCCTCAGAAGTACAAAGCCTTTTCTTGGTTGTTCAAGATCACTATGCTTGCAAAGCTAGGAAATAGAGAGAGAATAGAGGAAAACATAAGAAAAGAAATGGAAGAAATGCAACTCTTATTTCTTGTGTAGTGGTGATACAAATCTCAACAACATACAACAATCCACAATTGCTAACCCCTTGGAATAGAGAAGCCATTCCAATTTATAGCTTTACAAGGAGACTCTTCATCTTCCCCATGTGACTTTTCAACTTAAAGTGCAATCCTCAATGAAGAAAAAGAACTTTAAGTGACTTAAGTCACTTTTTACAAACTTTCTTCTCAACGAAGAAATAGAATTCTAGAGAGAGAAAGAGAGAAGAAAGAGAGGAGAGAAGAGAGAGAGATGAAGCTCCAAGCTTGAATGATGAAGGATGAAGAAGCTCTGACCATGAAGAAAATCCACTCTTGTGTTGAACTTGTGAAATGCTCCTATATTGTGATGAACTTTTGATCCTTAACCTCTTTTGCACTATGAGAAGAAGTGAGAAGCACTTGATGAGTCAACCATGGGAGCCCAATGAAGACTGAGTGAAGAAGTCTTTCACTGATGAATCAACCCTTCCAGACCATGAAGGATGTCCAGGTCCCCTTGACCAAAAACCATGAAAGAACTTGGACCAATTGCCTCACAATCAACCATGATGATGAGAACTTTGAGCATATTGATGCAACCAATGAGATGTAATACCATATCCTCTTGACAACAGGTGGAGGAAGGACAGAGAGATTGGATGCACTGTCATTCACTTTATGATCAAGCACCCACATGGGTCAAAATGTCCTCCGAGACCAAAATACACTCAAGCATGAATTTGTCTTTGTCATTCCCATGAGGACAATTTTTTGAGAGATGATCACCACATAGTGACAGGTGGATTTTAAATGACTTCCTAAAATTGACATTTTCACTTTGAGACACCTTATGCTTACCACATCCTGGAAATGCGGGGATTTGCTTGTAAATTGAAGATTTGACCTCCGTGAATATTAGAACCAAAAAGGCATGAAGAGGAGGAACATATGTGATCATCTTGAGCTTGTTCTTATCATTTACTATTTTTAGCAAGTCACACATGGGTGTCCATTTCTTAGCAATTTTGCCAATTTTGCCAATTTTGAGTGTTTTGCACTTGAAGGAATGTCTTGAGGTACTGGAAACCAACTTTTCCTCGGACTTATTATTTTTAGTAAGCTACCATGGTAGAGACTTACTAAAAATATAAAGTGGTCTTCTAGGTGTCAGATCAGAATGAAACCAATTGCAAAAGTTTACATTTTTCATTTCAAGGCTTTGCTCCAATTTTTGAGAGATTCTAACAACCAGGTTTTTGTAGATCTGAGAAAAGGTGATTTTTGGCTGGAAAATTCATGTGGATGTAAAAAATAAATGAGTGCATCAATGGGGGCATGTAAACACTCTTCTTAAATTTGTTTCTATAAGGAATCCATGGTTAAAATATTGAGGAAAATGGAGCTTGGAATCATGAGTTATGAGAAAAATTAGATTTGGATGTTTAGGGCACAAAAGGGGTTTTTTGTGTTTGAATGTTATGAACCAGATTTAAAATATGCTTTAATGGCTGCCAAGGAAGTGAATTTATGTTTTCAAGTTGTGTTTTAAGTTTATGAGTTGTGGTGAGCATGGGTGAGGGAATTTATATGGTGGAAGTTGAAGTGGAGAGTGCACATGAGAGAATGAAGGAGTGGAGAAGTGGAGAATGGAAGCTCCATTCCACTTGGGCGCCTTTTTTGGGTGTAATTGCACCTCAAAAATGCACCCAAGGTGCATGGTGATGAGAAAAGGGTGCCATGCAGGCATGGGGATGGGGAAATATGACATGCACATGCACATTTACAAGACTTTTTTATGTTTTTAAGTTGACATGACATGTATGTATGTAAAAAAAATCCACCAATGACGGCATGACGCACCTTTTGGGGTGAAATTGCACCTCAAAAGTGCACCCAAGGTGCAATAGAGGTTCAAAAAGTGTGCCTAGGAGGGAAAAGTGGGACCCACCATCACTTAAAACACTCGCCTAAGTCAAAAAATGCACTTTTTGGGCCTCATGTTATGTTTTTGAGTTGGGGAAAGCAACCAATGAGAGTGAGGCAAAAGCATTTTTAGGTGAAATTGCACCTCAAATGTGCACCAAGGGTGCAAGATGGGACACCAAAAGCGCTCCCAAGCACCCAAGTGTTGCATCTGAGCATGATTTGCACTTCAAACTTGCCTCTCGGAATGTTTTCTTCGCCCTGGAGTCAAAACTTAATGAAATTTTGCAAAATAATATATGAATATTCATGGAAACATGCCAATGAATCTAATGAGCCTATTTAGAATCCTTGAAAATGATATATTCAACAATTTTTACCCATACCTTCAATTTTGCCTCAAGTTGTGCGCCAATGAGCTGAGTGGAAAGAATAGTTTTCGATGAAACAAAGCCAAAAAAACTTATGGATAATGGAGATAATTAAAAATACCCTCATTTGAGATTTTATTAGGCTCCCAACTCTTCCCAAAGTGTCTGGAACCTTTCAATCAAGTTTCACCTTGTAAGAAGGACTCTTGTGCTACACTGCCAGACAATTTTCCACATTTTTAATGCTCCCAAAATCCTTCTTTGATCATTCCACCATGAAATAGGCTCTTCTATCTTTTTAATTCCTTGGATATGAGCTTCCAACACTTCACGAGGTTCTCGAAACATTTCGAACAAGGTGACTAGATTTTTAAGAACATGCATTTCCCAATGCCTTACCCAAAAAGACCCGGTATTGCTTAACTTGTTCCTGAACTCAATTTTCTTCATAGAATCTTCCTAAACCACCTTGGAAAACTTCAAGGATCTCCCATACAACTCTTGGATGATTTGAATCTTCCCTGTACACCTCCAGAGGATATTCAACAGTGACAAAAAGACCAAAAATAACCCTTTTGAAGCCTCTGGGAGCACTGTTCTTTCTTAGATCTCAGTAGCTTCAAGAACCAAGCTAGGTAAACTTCTCTGCACATGAAACACACTTGAAAATCATGTTAGCATGTTCCTCTTGACCATAATGAGGGTGACACAGTTGAAATGATGGTCAGAGGAAAGGTTTACATTGACTCGGAAAGGGGATTTCAAGTGTGGGTTTGGTTGTCATGACCAATGGTATTTCATTTTTAACACAAGGAATCAATATCATCT
Source organism: Taxus chinensis (assembly GCA_019776745.2). Lineage (NCBI taxonomy): Eukaryota > Viridiplantae > Streptophyta > Pinopsida > Cupressales > Taxaceae > Taxus > Taxus chinensis. The sequence continues at coordinate 145,132,291 of CM034157.1, forward strand.
CTGTTATAACAATAATTATGGATGTCTCATTAGTTTTTTTTTGGTTTGGTTAATGATGGTTTAAGGCGGATCCCTCAACCTTCAGCCACAAATGGGTGCCCAGGCCAGAGTGTGTTATTACATATGCTTCTTGGCCCACTTTATTCCAGCCACAATGATCTAAGGAGAATGCCCAATGGTTTCCAAGGTGAGATTTGAACCTTGGTCTTCTTTTTGGTAACACTCTCTTTCCCACTCTATCACTCCTGATAGACATCCCATTAGCTTGTTATTGTTTATATTTGCAAGAGAATTTCCACAAGTTTGCAATTTTTATAAACCTATCTAGAAACATTTGTGTTCTATCCTGTTTTATTTCTGACGTTTTTGGTCTAGCTTTTAGATCCTTCTTTAGGGATGAATTGGATCTAGAAATATATTAGGTATGTAGTATATGAATTAGAAATAAATATGCACGAATAAACCAAAGATAAATACACAAAGAAAAATATTGAACACTCGCTAGTTCATTTTATCTTAAATACTTATATGGTCATGAACATCAATATCACTAAGGATAAACACAATGAGAGCTCCATGAATCATCCGACGTTTTTGGCCTAGCTTTTAGATCCTTCTTCAGGGATGAATCGGATCTAGAAATATGTGTGTAGTATATGAATTAGAAGTAAATATGCATAACTAAACCAAAGAGAAATACACATAGAGAAAAATATAGAACACTTGTTACTTCATTTTATACTAAATACTTATATGGTCACGAACATCAATATCACTAGGGATAAACACAATGAGAGCTTTGTGGATCATCCTTAGATACAACCATGTGAACATTAGTGTTGACCAAAAGGTGGGTGGGTTGGACAACTGTCAACACCCACCTATGGACCAATGGCAAAGTAATAAAAAAACTAATCATTGTTTGAACATAACTCAAACATGTCAACAACCATTCATTTTTTCATTGTCTTAAGCCAACTAATTAGAAGATAAAAAAACAGAAACAAAAGTGAGTACATTCTCTCTATCATAAAAATAGTCACCTACATCTTACCTTGTATGCCCTCAACCCCTGCCAAAGACTTGTTGGTGTCCCTCTAGACACTCAAGAACTAATGTGAAGGTTTATGGCATTTGGAGCATTGACCACCATATTTGGGTTTACTATATTAAATGCCTTGAACCTATACCCGAAAAACACACACAAATTTAATAGTAAAGTTTCAAACCATATTGAGGGATTATTAGGTCTACTTCTAGAGCTTGATAAGAATAGCATAGGGCATGATCAACGACCAAACGCATCCTGAGGTAAGCATCTCCTAACATTCATTGCCATAGTCCTAATTTGGGATTACAACCGTTTGATCCTTGACCATCTTTACCTAATCAGCTTTAGCTTTCAATTCCTAGGAATTAGCCCATAATTATCATACTTTCTTAAATTTGGACATTAAGTCCCTTATATTTAGATTCTTGAGAAACTGGGTACCAACACTTCTTCAATCACTATGCACAAACAATTCCAACCGTCATGTGTATTTATTATCCCCTTTTAATTTGTGCTAGGAATGATACTGCATTCACTTGATATATTTTAAACTTTTTGGTCTTATTAATTTTAATAGTTGCGTCTTGAGGATGTGGGAATGACACAAGGGAGATATAGGGACAGCAAACAATTTCCTAGATTTTGGAGACGATGGGGTGACAACTATCAAACTAATATATAAAAATTAGTATTTAAATCTTTTAGCTTTATTCAATGTAGTTCAGGAGTTTAAACTTTATTTATATCTTTTTAGGGCTAGGGTTCATTGATTTTATAAATAACAGATTTTTGTAGGGGTGGGGAATCTATTTTATGTGAAAGCGACAATAAAAAAAATTAAATTGAAAAAAAATGTGGACATTGCTTCCCTATCTCCCTATCCCCGAAATGTCTAGGAGTAACCTAAACCCTCGGGGATGTGTCCCTACATTACACTATTAATTTTATTGTGTGCCTAGAATGTTACTTCCAATCACAAGAATGATGTTTCCATTCAACTTGATATATATTGAGCTTATTGATTTGTATTGTATTGGAAATGGTGCTTTTGGTCACACTAAGTGGACTATACATTTAAAAAAATCGTGCTTTCCTTTAGGATATTGCTAAAAATTGTTGTAACAATAATTTTCTTTTCTTTGCGTGCTTTGTTGATTTCAGAAAAGCCTTTCATGTTGTGCCTAGGAAATCTCTTAAAACATATGGCTGACTTAGGTATTCCCTTTAAAACTTAGGATTGCAGTAAACTTGTGTACGAGCATGCCAATGCTAAACTTAAAACAATTTCAGGGTTGGTCCAAGGAAATTAATTGTAATGTTGGAGTTAAAATTATTAAAGTTATTAATTAAACATTAACTAATAGTTAATGTATTTTTGTTATTCACGTATAACTTCCTCAACTAAATATGTATCTTTTTTATATAATAAAAGTCACACACACATGAGTTGGGTACGAACGGAGGAAAAAGAGGAGAGGTAGTTAAAAGAAAAAACAGAGGCAAACCTCAACTTTAGGGAACGCAAGTCACAGTATTAGAGGCAAAGCTTTGCAGAAGGATCAAAAACACAAGCTAAGATCAAGGGCAAAAGATGTTCAAAAGATCACAATTTACCTGGAGAGAAAGCACATGACAGGAGTTGCAGACATTCAGACATTTGCAAAGAACATGAAAGAACGAAAGCGCAATAGTACACAAGCTGCAATTCGAAGATGGAAAGACTAAAATGCAACATGACCTTGCAGAACCAGAATCAAAATACGCAATGTTTGAAAGGAGAATGACATGTTGAACAAGATCGCGATTTGCAAAAGAGATCGTGACTTCACATTTGCAGATCAGGGGAATGTCGTGGCTGAAGGAAGACATGAAAGTTGCAGACAAAATACACGAGTTAATTGAAAAACAAATGCATGAGTTCCAAGACTGAAATATGTAGGAGGAAGATGTGACAAGTTGCATGAGAAGAGTGATTTCCACAAGCAGAGAAGTCATAATTTTGGTATAGTGATTTCTAGTGAAGATTGTTCCATGAAAGTCAAATTTTTTGTGAGCAGACTAGGAAAGATCGCAAGTTTGAAGACAAGCATTGCCAACCAGAAGATAAGGTTGCTAGACGAAAAAAAAAAAAAAAATTCTGAGCAAGTTGCAGACGTTTGTGATTTCCATACTCCCTGCAGTCATTTTTTGATGAACATTTCTGTCATGTTTTTCAGCATTTTTGTGAGCAACCCAAGCTGAGCCAAGGTCAAAAATCATGGCCAATATTTAAAATTTGGTTATACTAGAAGCACAGAAATTGATTAGACAGAACTATAATGTCTGGAACAAGATACTACATGATTGGTGTAGCATGGGAGTGCAGTAAAATTCTTCTCAAAAACGAATGAAGACCTAATATGGATCCTGCATGATTATGACAAGCATCGTAAGGAGGCTCTTTTGTTGTTTTGTCTGTTTCAGATGATTTAATTCTTAAGGTCCAAAATGCCACTGTGGCAAGTGATATTTGGACCAATCTTCAAGAATAAGTATCAAACTTCAAGAGAAAAGCTAGTCTTGTACCTAAAGAATCTGTTTTTTTGCAAAGATGAATGAGGGTGGGTCCCTGTTAGAACATTTCCTTCGGATGAAAAATCTCTGAGACCAACTCGCTGCCATAAAAAAATGGTGGATGATGACTACTTGGTTGCTCTTGTTCTAAATAGTTTATTGCCATCCGATGAATCATTTGTGGAGGCTTTACACTTGATGGTAAAAAGCCAAACCTTGACATTTGATCAAGTCAGTTCCTATTTGTTGCAGAAGAAAAGGTAGGCAAACATGACAAGTGAGTCTAGTTCTAGGCAAACAAAGAGTGCATTTGCTGCTCAATCAAAGGGGAAGTGGAAATGTAACCCTGAAGGACCTATACATTCCAAATATCAGGTGAAATGCTATTACTATCATAAGGTTGGGCATGTCAAAAAGGATTGCCACAAAGTGACAGTATGCTCTTTCCCACAACAAAAAAACCCCGGGGTTCAGGAAAATGTGGCAACAGTTGAAGATGAACAGGATTCTGAGGAAGAGTGCCCTCATGGCATCATGCTCAAATGATAGTGCTACCAGTTGTTGGTTCTTTGATTCTGGCACATCCATACATTTCATGTTTTGTAAGGATTGGTATGTAAAGTTTACCACAAACAAAAGTTTTTTTGATTCAGTTTCATTAGGTGATGGGAGATCACATGCTGTAGAAGGGATAGGAGATATCCACATAGTGTTGAATAATGCTGCAAAATTCATAGTAAGGAATGTTAGGTATGTTCCTAGAATGAATAAAAATCTCTTATCTATTAGTCAGTTAACTGAAAATCCCAACATTTCCATGAATTTCAGTAGGAAGAAGGGTATTGTCTCTAATGTAAAATAGGACAGGGTAGTAGCCCTAGGCATTGGGCAAGGTGGCTTGTATAGACTTGTTGACCCTACCACAGTCAACTTACATGCATTAGTTGTGGAGGGTAATACCAGCATTTTGTGGCATGAGAGATTTGGACATCTCAACCTTCAGTACTTAGCCAAACTTAGCAGAGCCAACATGGTTCTTGGTTTGCCAACTATCCAAGAAAAATAGGATGTGTATAGGGTGTTTGGCTGGCAAGCAGAAGGCTGAAGCCATTTGGACTAAAGGTGCTTGGCATGCAAAGGGGCTCTTAGATCATATTCATGCAGATCTTTGTGAGTCATCCTGAAATCACCTACAATCCTCAATGTGAGGTATTTTTTATTGTTGGTGGATTTCTCTAATGAAGATGTGGGTCTACTTCTTGAAAAAAAAATCTGATTATTTTGCATCATTTAAAAAATTCAAAGCATAGGTGGAAAATCAAACAAGCAGATGGATCAAAACATTGATATCTGACAATGGGGTGAATTCACTTCTCAAGCAAGTTCAAGGACTACTGCAACAAAGGAAGGTATTCAATGACAGTTGATAAGCCCATAAACTCCACAACAAAATGGGGTAGTTGAGAGGCGAAACAAAACTATCATGGAGATGGCTTCGTGCATGATGCACAATAGAGGCATGTCATACAAATACTCAGGGAGAAGCAATGAACACGGCGGTTTATATCTTGAATAGGATCCTAAAGCTTTGCAAGATGTCACACCTGAGGAAGGTTGTTCTAGAATCAAACTTGAGGCAACAATTTTTCATGTTTTTGGATCCACTGCATATACTTTGGTTCTTGATAGACAAAGGAGTAAATTAGATTCCAAGAGTAAAAGATATTTCTTTGCTAGCTATAGTGACCAATCTAAGGCCTATAGACTTATTGATATTTCCACTAACAAGATAATTGTTAGTTGAGATGTTGATGTGAAGGAGACAAAATCCTTCTTTGTTTGTAACCAACAAGCAATCACTGAGGTACCTGAATCTAGTGTTGTGGTTCCTTTGAAAGATGAGGAATCTAGTTCATCTAGTACTCCATCACAAACTCCAGTGCGACAACCCATGGTTAATATTTCTAATACCCCACTAGTCTATCATTGATGCCAAATTGAGTTGGTCAACAATCTAGATGAGGATTCAACCATCACAGGGTTCTTAGGTGCAATGGAAGGGCTAAGTGATTTTACTCCACTATACAGGATGTGTGGGAGGATGAAATTCCTCAATCAGATGCATGAGCCTGGAGGATCGAGAAAAAGGTTGTTGGTTCAATTGAGCATGTTCATTTTGCTCTCTCTTTTGATTTTTTCATGATACCTAAACCACAGAGATATGATACAGCAAAAGGAAAACCTAAATGGGAGACTTCATACAAGCATGAATATGATGTCTTGATGAAGAATCATACTCAGAGTTGGTGGAATTACCTCTAGGTAAACAACCCATTGGATGCAAATGGGTGTTCAAGGTCAAATGCAAAGCCGATGGTACTTTGGACAAGTACAAGGCTCATCTTGTTGTAAAAGGATTTTCACAACAGGAGGGAATAGACTATGAGGAGACTTTTGCTCCTACAATGAAGATGGTCACATTTCAGCTTCTCTCCATAGCAACTCGGTTTGGTTGGAAGGTGTTTCATATGGATGTAAAGAGAGCCTTCCTGAATGGAGATTTGGACGAGGAGGTTTACATGGTGCAGATTGAAATTTTTCGGGTACCTGGTCATGATCATCTAGTTTGTAGGTTGATTAAGTCTTTGTATGGGCTTAAGCAGGCTCTAAGAGCTTGGTATATTAAGATTGATCAACATCTCCAAGATTTTGGATTTAGGAGTCTTTCTGATCTGAATCTTTATGTCAAAAGCAATGGTGATGATATTGTGATTCTTATTGTATATGTTGACAATCTTTCCATCACAAGTGGTGGGGCCACTGCAATTCAGTGAGTGAAATCAGATTTATGTGCTGCTTTTGACATGACCGATCTAGGCCTCCTACACTATTGCTTAGGTGTAGAATTCTGGCAACATGACCATCTCATTTTCATAGCTTAGGTCAAGTATGCCACAAGTCTCTTGAAGAAGTTTGGGATGACAAATTGCAATCCCTCTTCTATGCCTATGGAGGTCGGGTTGAAGTTGTCAGCCAATGATGATTCATCACCGATTGATGAATCACTCTATAGACAATTGGTGGTCAGCCTTATATATCTACATCCACACAACCGGATCTATGTTTTGCTGTTGGCTATCTTTCTTGGTTTTTGTCTCAACCAAAGCTCATACATTGGACAACATCTGCAAAACGAGTTTTATGATATGTCAAAGGAACTCTTGACTTTGGCATCTTATATCAAAGGACTGCAAATTTCAGATTGACAGGTTACACACACTTTGATTGGGCAAGATCAACAGATGCTCAGAGGCCCACCAAGCACATTTTTTCCTTTGGTTCAAGAGTTATTTTGTGGCAGAGCAAGCTTTAGCACACTGTCGCTATATCTTTCACTAAAGCAAAGTACAACGTAGCAGTCAGTGCCAGTTGTGAAACAGTTTGGCTACATCGGATTTTGATTGATCTTCAACTTCCTCAGACTACACCTACTCCACTTTCCATTTTTTGTGACAATCAGGGTGTATTGAAGTTGGTGAAGAATCCAATATATCATGCTCGCATGCCAAAACACATCTGAAATTCATCATCACTACATATGATAATTTGCTGATTTTGGTGATATTTCTCTTCATTATTGTGCCTGCTCATGAACAGCCCACAGATCTAAATGATCTAGACCCCTTAGGTTCCATTTTAAGTTTGTAAATTTTCGAGACATAATTTGGAGTAGTCTCTGGCTTAATCATTAAGGGGAGGTATTAAAGATATTAATGTATCATTAACTAATTAATTATTAGTTAATATATATTAGTTATCCATGCATGAGTTTTTCACCCAAACATGTAACTTCTTATTTGATTAATAAAAGATGGTCACAGCCGAGTATGTTTGTGTGCCTTTCGAGTGCCTTTGATTTGTCTTTGTTCTCTCTCTCATATTTACTAATGTAAACAATATTGCCCTTTGTTCCCTCCTCTTTGGAAATTACATAGATCATTTCAAAAAATACTTGAAAGAGGTTGGATACATAAGTACCACCTTCACAAATACTGTAATACACCATTACACTACTATATCGTGACTCTATTCTCCTCCTAGCCAAACACTGTGCGAATGTTGAAAAACAATTTTTCTTCAAACATTTTGCTCAGTTTTGAAGCTAAATATTGATAAAAACCAATTTTATGATAATAAAATCTAAAATTCAACCTACACTATAATTTCTTTCATTAACCAACCTGTGGAAATGGTTCATTCTTATAAATACTTGGGTACTGATCTTAATAAAAACTAATTTGTAAATTTGGGATAGAAAAAATATTTTCTACTGGATGGAAGGCCTATTACAATTTGGAAAACTATGGCAAAAATGGTGAACCTCTTAACACCTATGACCCTCTATGTCTGTGAAGTTTGGGATGTAAGCATGTCTTGGGCAACACGGCACAAATTTGAGCAATCCAAATAAAGTTCATTTATGACTTTAAATTAAAATCAATACTCCTTACCCGCTTCTTCACATGGAAGAAGGTATGTTGCCCATTGGAAGTGAAGCCTTAATATTGTATATGTTATACAAACATTAGCTGACTAAACTATAACAAGATAGATTCTTCGTCACTGCCTAACAATTATCTCTAATCCATTTGTTTGTTTAAAAATAGGTTGGGAAGAGACTATAAATGGTTAAAATTTTGGGGCATCCACGATGGTGTAACTCTCTCAGGTGATGAGAACTTAAAATTTAAAATTGAAAAGAAAAGTATCTGAGAATGTTTGGAAGGATGAGAAAATCAAAGATAAAAGAAATCTATGCTTTCACAAAAACATCATCAACCCCAAACTTGAACGTTTATCCTACCCTTATTAAGTTGTAAGGTTCAAAAAGAAAATACTGATTGCAAAATTAAGAACCAACTCATAGGAGTTACATGGTGAAACTGGCAGATGGACAGTGCTAAAAACACTAGGTGGAGAAAACAATTTGAAGTGTGTAACTTTTAAAAAATGGGCGATGAAGTGCATTTTCTTCTAACATGCTCATTATATAACGATATTAGGAATGATTACATTGATATTTGCAATCTTAACATGGTTCATGAAATCCTAAATCAGGATGACCAAACAAATCTCGGAGATTTTATTTTGAATCTAAGCACCCTTCAAAAGAGTTGTCTATATAAGTAAACAAATGACTTTAGTTGACCAAGCTTGGACTAATATAGTGTTAAAAATCATCTCTCTCAGCTGTGTCTCATTCTGGAGTTCCGTGTATAATAATTGATTGTTTTATTATTTTTGGTTATTCATGACAGGTATTTCCTTAAGCGAGACAGTATTTCCAAGGAATGCAAGAACAATACAACAATAGGAAACTACATAGTAGACACTCAATTTACCTTAGAGAAAACCTCATGCAGGATAAAACTCCAGCAATGAAAAGGTTATGCTTATTCATCAATCTTCATGGCTAGACTGCTATGTCCAAAGAGGAATCTTTCTTATGGAGCATGAAAAAATCCTTCTATCCATCGAACATGCAGAGTAATGCCTCCTCTTACTCTATAGAACCCGTTCTTCCCTCTCTCTGGGACAACACGGAATTCTGACTTCTTTTTTAATGCTGCAACCCTCTTTCTTGTGCATCTTATGTTTGGGAGTAGATGCATTTAATGACAATTTTGATGGTTCAATTGCTTCCCATTTGAATTCCCCAATGTTTGGTACATTTGGAGGCTTTTCACATCTGCTATAATGTTTCAAGTTTTAACTTCTTGGTGACATGGAAAGTATGCACATCAGCTACCACAAACATCATCTCTGGTTTTAGGACATTACTTTTGGTTCTTTAAACATTACCACCTAGTGGGGTTGTAAAAAAATAATGTCACGTTTCTTTCTCAAGGATAGGAAATTGTGTGCATGAGCATATGCTTGTAGTGCTTAATTATAGGGGCACACCAAGTTTTAGTGCACGATGCACAAGAAACCTTCTAAATTATCCCATGAAGTGGGCCTAATAGACTAATAATCTAAAAGAGAAACTACTTGATGTCTACGCAAATCAATGAGAGATAAGCTGACTATGCAAGGAAAAGGAAATTATTTAAGAGCGATTAATCAACACGTAGTCATCGAAAAGAAAAGAAATACTATTTATAAATGTGTACTTGTCTTGCCCTGCTTTGCTTGATGGAGAGAGAGCGGTGATGGTGGCCCTTAGATAGCTCTTGTGTTCTTGCTATGTGATGAGCATGCTTGAATCAGGCATCAGCTTATGTTCATAGACTCTAAAGAAGATAGCCACCCTTTGGGGAGAAGGGGTACTTTAAAAAGGTTATAAGAGCCTTGAAAGAGCTTGTATGCTTGGGCTATGAAGACTGTGACTAGTTCCCTATGTGTGTCTTGATCAAGGCAATCCTCTATCCGGAAGACTGATGAGCTTTGCTGGTCGCCTCCAAGGCTTTAGGTAACCACTACATTAGAATCCTTTAGGATTAAGAGTCAAGACTCATAATGACCAGAAAAAAATTTCAAATCAAAATCTTGACCAAGGTAGTGCTTTATATGAAATATTTGCTTAACACTTGTTTCTGCCCATTTGTGTTGTTTTACAATCACAATAGTTTGTGTGTGTGTGTGTGTTGCTTAACACTTGTTTCTGCACATTTGTGTTGTTTTACAATCACAATAGTGTGCGTGTGTGTGTGTGTTGCTTAACACTTGTTTCTGCACATTTGTGTTGTTTTACAATCACAATAGAGTGTGTGTGTGTGTGTGTCTATGTTTGTGTCTGTATCTATGTGTGCGCATGCGCGTGCGTGCGTGTGTGTGTGCGCGCGCGCGCGTGTGTGTGTGTGTGTGCGTGTGCGTGGGTGCGTATGTGTGCGCACGCACGCGTGTGTTTCAATCCTAGATCTTGATCAAGGCAGACCTTGATACAAAAGACGTGATCGAGTATACTTGTGGTTCAACTTGATGGATTGTGTTCAATCCCAAGTCTTGATAAAGGTGGATCCTCATATGAAAGATTTGGTCAATTTTTGGTTTATTTTAACACAAAATGGTGTTACCCTCCTTTTATAGTGGAGGATGTGGCGACTTAATCATCTTCCCTTGAATATGTCAGTTGGAATTGGAGTGGCAAAAGAACTCAAGAACATCCCACGTGTCTAAGGATGAGCGTGCACATGCTTTGGAATATTGTATGATTCCAGGATGTGCTCTCTTGTGGATCCTTGTATGTTGGGATAAACTTGGGATCAAATGGGGCTTTATTTTGGGCGCCTAGGTGGACTTTTCACTTCTTAACCAGTCACATGAGACCTCCAAGGATATAACAACTATAATATGGCATATCTAAGGTAACTTGGCATCTCGTATGTTCTATGTTGTTTGAAGCAACTAGGACTACTTAAAATCAGTTTTGGTGACTTTGGTGTCTTTACAATGGAAATCAAAGACAAAAATTTATCCATGTAACCATAGTAGAATTTGCTTCATCAGTGGGCTATCTTGGGGGTCTCACAATGGCTGCCCTGTGGGCATCCTTGGTATTTTACGTTATTGCTAAACCCAAAAATAGAATGTCCACACCAAGGTATTGTAACTAGTTATGCATCATGGCTGAAAAAACCTGTATTGGTTAGTCCTCTAAGTGGGTACAAGTTTGCAGTGATACAAAACTACACACTGTAGTTTCTATTGGTTCTGATTTTTTTTGTTCACAAGGTTGGCCTCATCTGTGTTTTCAGAAAGTCGAAAAACAATTTCTTGTGCCAAATACAATTAATCACCAAATTGGACAGGGCTATCAAACATGTTGGGTCAATTATTGATTTCCTATTTCTGGCAAAAGGTGGACTGTGCTCCTTGGCAAAATGGTTCCTGGTGATTCCTGCACCAGATGTTGAGGATTATGTTTCTTACAAATGAATATTTATGTACAAAAACATAGTAGTAAAGAAAAATGGTATAGTAAGTTGCCAATCTCTAATGTAAATACATATTATCTATTTTACTATTACCTCTCAAGGCATCTCAGAAGGTAAATACATATTCCAGAATTTTTACTACTATCTTTTTTATAAACTGAAACTTGAAGTAGCCTTGGGTTGCTGCAATATTCTATGATACTGCTAACTTGATTGATTTGCATATCACTTAAGTTCATGCTGCATAGTGACATATATAATTGGTATTCCAGCTGCGTAGATCGCAAAAGTAGCGATATGGGACTGGGAGGAGGACGCAGGGAATATTTACAAATAGACTGCCCAATCAATGAGGTATTTTCCTCTTTATGATAACATTATTTTTCTGTGAGAGATGTGATGGGAACATGCAGCCAAAAACATGTCTACCGAATTTGAACTGCCCATTTTGTTTTCTATGTTATTTGTGTTGTTTACTCTAATTATGTTTTTGAGCTGTTTCAGAGAGGGAAGGATTTAGGTGGATTCTTCTTTTGATTATTCCCATATAGATCCTGTATTGAACTGAAAGGGAGTTGTTCAGCTTGATTTATGTAGGCTGATTTATAACATGTCAGGCTATTTTGACAGTTTTAATTTTTGAACATATGTAACATTTTATTTCATAAGTGGTTCCAGTGGATCACACCAATAAAGAACACGATAGGAAATATTGGAGGAAAGAAAATACCAAAGATTATACACACCAGAGTCAGATAGCCTCAGATTCACTGGTAAAAAGTAATATACATTACCTAGCTATGGAATAGGGAGAACCTCTCAACATGAGAGCTCCCCTCCATGACCATCATCATACTGCATATAAGGTGGTTGACCAAGTGATGTGTTTGTTAGACTGAAAACCATCAAGGTACCAACCTTACTAACAAAAAATTTAAGTGAGCAAGCATATGCTACAATTTTTTACTAATGTAATATACAAAGCCATGTTCGACTTTGTTTTCACAACACTCATTCAACTGATTACAAAATCATGTTTAACTTTATTTTTATAACATGCAACATCTGATTACAAAATAACTGTCTACATCTATCACCCTCTTTAAACAAGCCAATGTCTTTGTGGACAATAGACTCAAGTACAATAAAGAACTATGAGGGGGGAAGGTGGGATGTGGAAGGCACCCCTGATTGTAGAGGAGTTAAACTAAAGGGTATAGGCGCTGCAGTAAAAGAATCTGATAGTCTTGTTGTTGCTTCTACTGACTCATACTCATAGATCCATTTGTATCAATCTTAGTCTACTTTCCCCTTGCTTGAAGGCCATGTACCCCTACCTCCTTTGTTCTTTTCAACAATTTTTATAAGGACAAGAACATGAGAAAAATACCAGATTGGATCAAAATAGAAGACAGAATTATTTATTATAAATCTGCAGATGATAGTCCTCAGACACAACTGAAAATACCAATTCCGTTGTGCCAAAAATTACACGAAGTGGCTGATTTGATCCCTAAAAATCAGATGTTGGAACATCAATACATATCTGATCCAAAGTAGCTCTAGAACATACCAAAACAGATCTCTATATGGGTCGCTCCACCATGAATAAGCTGGAAATGAAGAGGAATCGCAACAACACATATTCTTCTTCAAACCCTTGCCCAAATCTGCAAAATACAGCCTTCATACACTGCTGGAAAACAAAAATAGAACCTTGATTTTCAATGGAAACCCCTGTGATGCAGAATCCTTTCAACTAGAAAGAAGGGTTTTCGTTCCTCTCTCTCTACTAGATCCCTCAAGAGGGTTTTTCATTCTCAAGAGCTTATTTCTAAAGGATTTTCGTCCTTTGGAAGTTATTTTGTACGGAAAGCATGCTAGGCTCAGACCAAAAATCTGAAATTTGTGTATAAATAGAAAAACATGCCTGCTACAAGCAAGTAAACTTGCTTTAATAGCAATGTAATGGGCCAAATAGCTTCACCCAAGACTTTCGATCATATTTCACCCCTTCCATTTAATATTTTCTTTGGCCACCTTTCTCATCCTCTTCACAAGGCATCACCATTTTCTCCTAGGGGAGAATAATAAACATAAAGTGACTTTATATTCCCTTTCTTATTATTTTATAACTTTATCATATTCTTCTCTTTTCTTAATTTTATTTTTGACTTTATCATTAATAAATTAATAAAAAAGTGCTTATAATGTTATTTTATATTGCACTTTTATAATTAATTTATTATGACTAAGTTTCCCTTTGCAAACACCCCTTTAGCCACCGGGAAACAATGAATTGGGCTAAAGGTCTTCGACTTGTTATGTTAGAGAAAGGGATATTTCAATTTAGTTCACATTGATTGATGTAGCGCGTATGACTAGTTAGGACCTAGATGGGCAAGTAATATATTATATAGATGGTGATCAGGTTCAATGGTGACAAAGTTTACGTCATACCTGGTGCTATATATGGTAATAAGACTGTTGAACCTAAAACATGAAGTCTTCTTTGGCTAATGGCATATGTACTATTAGGCTCTATTATGAGAAGCATTCGATACTTAGACATTCACTTAGATGAATATTTGATATCTAGCTTCTTCATGCCCTCTAGTTCTTATGTAGACATATATATATGCTAACTTTGTAATTAATTGCTGGATGCTAAGCTCGCGGATGCAATGGTAGAAGCTGGTCTTCAGCAGTTTAACTAACAGTCCCGAGGTAGTCTAGACATGGTGGCTGCAAATATAGAGCAATGTCCTGGCCATTTAAATGAGAGAGTAGAAGAAATAGTAGAGATAGACTGCATATTGTTTTCACAGTGACACCTGCAATTCAGTAAAATCACTCTTGGTTGCATCCAGGCATATCCTTTGATAATTGTCAATGAAGTGTGACAAGGTCTTCAAGGGATGCAAAAAGAGGGCACTTTTCAGCTCCCCCAAAGTGCTACTTAACCTCAAAATGTGAAGGGTTGTTCAAAAAATAAAATTTTCTCTGTAGTTGAAAGGGCAACCCCTAGACCCCATGGTTCAGGTATTTGCACGTCTATCGGGGAGCATAATGCGGTTGGGGAGCATACAGGCAGGTCCGGATTATGGCTGGATACTTCTGCAGACATACCCAGCCGTTTCCTGGCATTTCCTGGCCCAAAACTGTTTATTTATTTATTTTTATTTTTTTTAAAATTCTGGTTTACATTTAATATATCATTACAGCAGAAATTACAGTTTTCATGGCACCATTATTCTACAGAAGGTATAGTTTAAATTTAATATATCATTACAACAGAAATTATAGTTTTCACAGCACCATTATTCTACAGAAAGTATTTTTTAAATTTAATAGCTATCATTACAGCAGAAATTACAGTTTTCACAGCACCATTATTCTACAGAAGGTATATTTTATATTTAATATATCATTACAGCAGAAATTACAGTTTTTGCAGCACCATTATTCTACAGGAAAGGTACCAAGTACAAGCCATCATAAACATCAAGAGTCTTAAAATAGCATGTATGAGATAAATCATAAATTTTATAAATACCTCAACTAGATATGGTAGGGACAATTGAAATTATGAATGTATGAGTAGTTTGTTGTGGCTATTTAGCTTGTTTTGTTTTTCATATGCATAATATGTGGTTAATTCTTATTCCTATTTAGAAGGTTGAAATTTATATACTTTTTTTTGTACTTCCATTATCCTACTGCCGTATCCGAGCCCAAATTTTTTTTTTTGCCGTTTCCGCGTATCGGATACTCCGTACCCATCCCGTATCCAAAATGTATCGGCTACTTAGGCTCTAACATAAGGCCTGATAGCACAAGAAAATAATAAGAAACAAATTTGATGTGATATATGATATGTCCAAATTGAAAATGAGATGGATACCATATAGAGAACATCTGTGATACAAATACAGAATCAAAGTTGGGATGCAATAGTTTTCACGACACCAAGTCAACATTCAATAAGATCTAGTAATGGAAATCATGTGTGAAGAGCAGGGGATTTAGGGAGAAAACAATCACAGTTCCCTATTGGGGTACAAACAAATTGCTACACTGTCATATATGTCTTTATGGAAACGCTTGTTTCATTGCTAGTGTAGAAAGTTAACACCTGTCTCACGTCTTTGTGAATCTTAGGAAACAGCTTATGAAATTTGATAAATATGCGACGGAGTTCTGCATGTACGGCTGGTTGGGATCTTTTATATGGAATCATATAATATATTACATTTCAATATGATTCCATAGATATTTTATCTGTCTTTAAACCTCTATATGTAGCTGAAGACAGATTTGGATAAATGCAGATTAGAAAAGAACAAGTGGTACATGTCTAACAATATGTAATTTCCAACACAAATTCCCCGGAGTTATTTGAACATAATTTTGGAAGATATTCTGAGTTTATAATCTTGTTCGGACATACTGGGAAGTGCGTGAAATCAAGGATTATGACCTGAACAGCATTTCATAATTAAACTATAAATTAGAGCTAGCTTATTGCAAACTCCATTTGTAGTCTGAAATTCATGGCTGCAACATGCCTACAAGGATGGAAGCCAATGCTGCAATTTTGTAGAAAAAGTACACAAAACTCTAGATAATCGACTTACAACCCTGCAATAAGTCATTCTAGGCTAATCTTGCTTGTAGAAGGAATGAATTGGTTTGACTTAAAACATCTACTTTCTACCTACATTATGATATCATATGTACCAATTCCAGTCATAATCAGTGTTTTGTTTTAAGGGTACAATTGAAAAATCTCTATGGAGCTGACATCATATACAGAATGTAGTAAGATCCGTCCAAATGTCTATGTTAGGTAGGTATTGAGAGTTTTTTAGGCTACATAACTGGCTTACTGGGGATGCTTCATGAACTATGATCTGAAAATTATCATGTTTGTAAAAACTGACAGGAAATGAACTGGAGTGTAGCAACTCCATTTTGGGTATGCAAGGGTGCCTGTTGGTAGTCCCGTTGGATTCAGAAATGTATTTAGGCAAACGGCAACAACAGGTCTTTAAAACACTTGTGGAGTATTTTTGGTTTTAATGTTTTATCAATAATTTCTAGTTTCACACTTGATTTTTGCATCAGCTTGAATATTTGACTGTATTGTATTAATGGCAGGGAAACTCAGGTGGCCCATTAGTAAATCTTGATGGTGAGGTGGTCGGTGTTAACACAATGAAAGTTCTTGGTGCTGATGGAATGGCATTTGCCATCCCTATAGATTCTGTTATAAACACTGTTCAACAGTTTAAGAAACATGGGTAATTTTCATCGTCATTTAGATGTATGTTTGCATTTTATTTCTCAAGAATAAAGTTTATTATACTCACAAATATGTAGATTGGAAAATGTTTGGTATTTTTCTGAAGCTAATTATTGGTTGTGGATAATCTGTGAATGTGAATTCCATCACATAATTGATTAGTGGGAAAATCAATTGTATATGGAAGGATGTTCTTATCGGTCAAGAGAGGCAAGAAAAAATGGAGTTAAAACAAAGAAAACCATTGAATTTGAAGGCTAGGGAATATGATTTTCTGGATTTTTCAAAGAACTCCATAAGAGTCATCCTGAGTCCTGCCCCCTTAAAAAATCAAACATTCAATAAAGTAATTTGTAGTCACATGTGGGACTCATCTTACCGACTAATGAAAGGTTCATCTAAGTGGATTCTCCAAATACACTAACAATGATACTGTGAAGCCAATTTTCATGGCATGTGGCGATGTTGCTTCATGTTTTATGGTTTGCAATACTTTTGAATGCTCTCTATAAGTCTGCGGTATCTCCAAGATCATCAATCGATCTCCATCAAATGCCACACACATGTTTTCAATGTTGCAGTGAAATCTGGGCAGATCGGATGCGGTGCCATCCATGTGCATGCCTAACATTATGTGGTCTTTATCATTGACTTTGTCAGGGTTCCACACATATAGACCAAATTTCTAAGGCCCACTCACACACGCAGTGCCGCCAAGTGGTTCCCCCATGTGGTGCAGGGAAACACACCATGGACCAGATATAAATTGATATATTCTAACACTGTTCAGCCCAACTACCATTTCATCTTCCATAATAGTTCTTTAGCCTTTGCAGCTTTGTATACATAGCTAGATAGATAGTTGGCATAGCATATCAGAGCATAGACATAGGCAGTGGAAGATAGACAGCCATACATCTTTAGAGCATGACAAGTACGTAACACAGATTAATACAATTTTATATTCTAGTTCTATTTTCTTTCCTATGTATCTCCATCTCAATATTCATTTTTGAATCATTAATTAACTTTTGCATACACTTATAACTCATCTAGATTCTGCAATTTAGAGTGTTGTCCCTTGGATATCTCCTTGGTTCCAGATCAACTGTAGTAAATCCTCAATGGATGACATTCTAAAGGGTTCTCAAACCAACCTAAATCCACGTGGACAATGAAATCCTTTGGATTCGTACAATAGTGGATGGCCTTACCTACAAATTTGCAACTAGTCCTCTCTTTTGAGTAAAGAAGAAGGCCCTATCCCCTTCCTAAAGGTAGCTTATAAAGGAGTTAAGAAATTTAATTTTTTTAGTTTTGTTTCAATTTTGGTTCTTTCCTAGCTGTAGAGAATTGTTAAAGCATATCTAAAAGAGCTGAATGACTTTATGGAAAAACTTTCAATAAGACCTTTGTATTAAAAAATATTGTAAATATATTTTTAAACTCTTGACAAACTATTAGTTATGTATTAACTAGTGTTCAGTTGTAACCTCCTCAACTGATTTGTAACTATCTCTTGCATATTAAAATGAAAGACACACAAACACCTAAGGCCATAGTCCCATGGAGGGGGGGCTCCATAAATATCTCATCCTGTGCTGCTGAGAAAATTTAAGAGCATTTTAGCAGTTTTAAGGTCCCATGTTTTTTATTACTTTCTTCAGCAGTACCCGTTGAGATATTATAGGAGCCCATTGCAGTTTTATTGTAATTTGCAAGAAAATAAAAATTATTTTTCCCCCTAAAATCACCAAAAATTATTGGTGGGAATGCATGCTATGTTCCACATGGACAAAAATCAGCCTAAACTGTATGGGGGAACTTCCAACCCCCCCTCTCCAGCCACCTCTTAAGTTTAGGGGTCAAAACAAGTGGAGCTCCTATGTTTTAGGCCTAGATTCTATTCTTTCCTGTAGCTGACTTCAAAAAGAATCATGGAACCTTTTGCTACAAGAAAATAGGAGCTGAAGCCCCTTCATGGGACCATGCTATAGCCTATAAGTATGCATTCCCGTTTCTCTTCATTCTTTCTTTGTTCACATCTTCTAACATTGGTATCAGAGCCATTGGTGCTTGAAGGGCTCGCAGTTCAAGGAAACTCTTGGCATAGAGTACAAACAGCAAGGAAGAATGATTGTGGGGGTCAAAGTTTGAGGAAAAAGCCCTGAAGTGGTACAAATTGTAGAGAATGATTTTTGAAGGTGCAAACTACGGCGTGAGGGCAGACTCCATTTAGAATGTCATTACAATTTTTTAAGGATTTTTTTAGGGTTGTTCGTGGGCATTAGGGCACGAAATAAGGAAACAATTTTCAGACACTGTTAGGGCACATTTGTAAAGGAGAAGAAAAACTCATCTAGGGCACAATGAGAAGGGCCAATAAAAACACATTTGATTTTTACAGTCTACTAAGTGAAAAACGAGTAACACATTTTTTAAGTGTTAAAAGAGAAATAAGAAGTAACAATATCTTATGGCAAATTAGTAAAAAATGCGTGAGTTTGAAGGCACAGCATGTAAGTTTATTTCGAGTTTGAAGGTAATAAGCCAAAAGTCACAGATTTAACAGTCAATTTGCTGCAAGTCGAGGATTAAAGTGAAAAATGTAGTTGCGCATTTTTGCTTAGGGCACAGTCCAGTTCAACAAATTGAGGAAGAAAAATTTACAGATTCTAGGGCACAAACATTTTCAAAAGATAAATCTTTTTTCCTTCATTTTGAGGAAAAACAAGTGAGGTTTTGAAAGTTTTTTGTGCAGTTTCAAAGATGCACTACCAGCAAATCTAGATTCAACAATATTTGAGGGTCATTCACAGCTTTGACACAGTTAAAACATGATTTTTTCAATGCAGAGCCGGTCATCTTGTTGTACAAGTTCAGCCTATGCCCATTTTTATTTTGTAAGCAAAATTTCTTTAAAAATTTTTGCACATATTTCTGGGTGAAAATCAGAATACAATATTTTTGTTTTATTGCATTTGATTTACGGGTCAGAAATCAGAACTCAGAAAACAGTATTTTTCATTCATTGCATCAAATTGCGGGTCAAAAAATCAAGTATCAGATTTTAGACTGTACTTTCTTTTTCTGCATTGATTTCAGGGTCAAGTATACAAAAACCTTGTTTTGCCGGGAAATATCAAGTGAATGTATGGCAAATATTCAAAATCTTGTTCTGTCAGAGGGCACGAAAGTTGACAGGTCATAACTATAATGTCTGGAGTCGCATAAGATTAACAATTGCAAAATTTTGAGACTGTAATAAAATAATACTTGGCAAGGAAGGAAGGCCTGGTTGCAAATTTTGTGAATTATGACAAACATGTCATAAGGAGGCCTTGTTGACTGTTAAAGTTGTCGTATATCAATCGATGAGTTGATACCTGAGGTCCGGAACGCCACTGAGGCTAGTGTGTTATGGACCGGTCTGAAGGACAAATACATGACTTCAGAGAAGAGTTGGGTGTTATACCTGAAAAATTTTGTTATTTTCAGCAAGGATGCATAAAAGGATGGATCCCTATTAGAACACCTACTTCGGATGAAAGATCTCTGAGACCAACTTGCCTCCATTAACTAAAAGGTGGATGACAATGATTTGGTGGCATTGGTTCTAAATAGTTTATTGTCCTCGTATGAGTCATTTATGGAAGCCTTACATTTAATGGCTGAAAGTCAGACTTTGACTTTTGATAAAGTCAGTTCCTATCTGTTACAAAAGGAACGGAGACAAAACCAAACACTTGAGTCCAGTTTTGGACAATCAGAGAGTGCATTGATTGCTCAATCAAAGGGGAAGTGGAAATCATTCTGGTGAATCTTCCAGATACCAGGTAAAATGTCATTATTGTCATAAGGTTGGGCATCTCAAAAAGGATTGCTGGAAGTGACAGTATGATCTTTCCCAACAAAACAAAAAGCCATGGGATGAGGACAAATGTGGCAGCAGTTGCAGATGAATGAGATTTTGAGGAAGAGTATGTTCTCTATTGTCTTATGACATCATGCTCGAATGACAGTGCTACCGATTGCTGGATCATTGACTCCAACCCATCCAAACATTTTTCATGTCGAAGGGATTGGTATGTATCATTTACTGCAATTACAAATTGTTCTAATTCAGTTGTATTAGCTAATGGAGAGTCACTTGCAGTAGAGGGGATAGGAGATGTACGCATTGTGATGAATAATGCTCAAAAACTATTAGTAAGGAATGTTAGGTATGTTCCTAGCTTGCATAAAAATCTCTTATTTGTTTGTCAGTTAACAGAGAATCCCAATATTGTTGTAAATTTCTTCTGGGGAGAAGTGTCTTGTGTCAGATGTGAAACAAGGACGGGTGATTTCCCTAGGCATTGGGCATGGTGTATGCCAATATAGGCTAGTTGACTCTGCTTACAGTCAACTCAAAAGCACGTGTGGAGGGAGACTCCACCATTCAAATGTGTTGGAGGATGCCATTCCTCATAGGTGACCAATTTGACTTTGCCCTACTTCAGTCAACTACATGCACTAATTGTGAAAGGAATATCCACTAATGTGAAGGAGACAAAAATAATTCACGTGTGGGCAGATGAAATTCCCAAATTACAGGATGCGCAAGAAACACGAGGTGAGATGGCAGGAAAAGCCACTCAAATGCACAATTAATTGTGGACGGAAACTCCACTATCCAAGATGCATTAGAGGCACATGGTGAGATGGCAGGACATGCCACTCAATCACAGGCATTGGCTCGAAGGACAATAGAGCATGGACACTTTGCTCATCTTGTTGCAAAAGGCTTTTGCAACAGGGGGAATAGATGAGCAACAGGAGGAGACGGTTATTTCCCCTACCACTACGGAGATGGTTATTTCTCCCCTACTTGGAGTTGGTTGTTACTCCTACTGCAAAGATGGTCACTCAATTGCTTCTCTCCATAGCAACTCAGTTTGGTTGGAGGGTATCTCAAAGTGCTTTCTTGAATGGAGAGTTGGATGAGGTCTACATGGTGTTTCCTGAAGGTGATCATCTGGATTGCAGATTTATTGAGTCCCTACATGGACTCAAGCAGGCTCCACAAGCTTGGTACACTCTATTCAATCAACATCTCCAAGAATTTAATTTCAGAACTCTGGAGATTGGGCTGAACTTCTCAGCCAATGATGATTCATTACCGGTCAATGAGTCACTCAACGAACACTTGGTGGACAACTTGCTATATCTTATGTCCACATGACCGGATCTTTGTTTTGCTATCAGTTGTCTTGTTCGGTCTCTAACTACACCGAAGCTCCTACATTGGACAACAAAACATCCGAGGACTGCAGCCTTTAGAGTGATATTTAAGGAGCAACATGAAGAGTTCATGACTAAATTTCTTGATTTTATTGTATTTGTAAAATTTTGGGACAAACATGTCTCCGGTTTAGTCATTCAGGGGAGTATTAAAATATATTCTTAATATATAAATGAACTCGTAACAAACTATTAGTTATTTATTAACTAATGTTTGGTTGTAACCTCCTCACCCATTTTGTAACTATCTCTTGCATGAAGCTTCTTCATTGTAGAAGTTGACTATAGTCAATGATAGCAATACGATGCTAAAAGTTTATCATGTCTTTTGGGAAAGTGTAACCTGTTTGAAGGTCTCGGATTATTGATTTCACTAAATAATTTGGTTGTATCCTCTTTTCTTATTTGGTTAAGGTTGAAAATTCTTCTCATTCTTTGATAGAAAATATTATTTTTGACATTGGCCGGAACTTGGAATCTTCATCTGTCACAAGGATTTCAATGGCAAACTTGGGAAACTAACGGTCACACTAATGGAGTATCCATGTCTTACGTTTTTTTCCTATCTTGTTATAGCCTAAGAATGTAACCAAAGAAGTTGCCACTTGCATGTTGAAACCTATATAAGAAAGCTTTGATTTATTGTTACTTGCAGCTTGGAACCTTTCTAAAAAAGCTTCAATTTATTATTAGGAAAGACGTTAAACCATTTAAGAGAAAACAGAAGAAAACCATAAGTGAAATCACAAGAAAGAAAGAAATTATGTCCACAAGGTCAACCAGAACCACTGAGTTAACAACTATAGAATATGTCATTAGGTGAAACACTGGCAGTGAGAAACATGGGGACATTTTAGCCTCCAAGATTACAAGATTACAATCAAGACCACAGGACTAACTCTTTGGTCAACCACCAAAATGGAGGATACAGGACAGTTGGGGAGCATCTGAGCAAGTAATTCCATTGGTTTTATACAGTACAGTTGGGGAGCATGTGAGCAGTAATGGAAATGTGAGTAAGTATAAATCCTCAGAAAAATTTGCATAATTCAGGACAGTTGGGAAGCATGTGAGCAGTAATGGAAATGTAAGCATCAAATCTCTGAAAATTTTGAGTGATGCCTGACAGTTGGGGAGCATGTGAGCCAGTATAAAACCGAGCAGTAATGGAATTGTGAGTGAGTATAAAACCTCTTAAAAAATTGAGTAATGCGGGACAGTTGGGGAGCACATGAGTAGTAATGGAAATGCGAGCGAGTATAAAACCTCTGAAAATTTTGAGTAATGTGGGACAGCTGGGAAGTGTGTGAGAGTATAAAACCTATGAAAATTATGTGTCTTGCAAAACATTTGTTTGTATAGAACTCATGTAATCGATGTCATAGAGAAACCCATATTTCGGAAAACACTTAGTCATGGGCAATATTCTAAACTTAGTTTTTCCTGAATCACAAAAAATGATGGGTCAAAGACTCAAAACTATAATGTATGTATTTGGATTGGAACAAGAATTTTGAAATCTAACGCCTGCAACCAAGATCGATGATAATGACAAGCACCATAAGGAAACCCTTCTACTTTAAAAACCTTCTATGTCCAATGATATGATTCCAGAGGTTAGAATTGCAACCTTTGTGCGAAAATTTGAAAAACAAGTAACAAAGATCTTAAAGTTCATGCAAAAATTTTTTGGTACTATCAGAACATTTGCTTAGGTTGAAAAACCTAAAAGACTAGTTATCAACCATGAATAAAAATGTGGATGAGGATGACATGGTTGCTTTGGTGATGAACACCCTGCGACCTTCCTATGAAACCTTTGTGGAGTCAATTGTTCCCTGAAAGTTAGACTCATATTTGAAAAGGTGAGTTCATATTTTCTTTAGATGGAATGCTGGAGGATACAACTGGGTGAATCCAGTGTTGGAAGCTTAGAAAGTGCATTTGTTGCACAATACAAAGACAAGTGAAAAAGAACCTCCAAATCTTCACCTAAACACAAGGTACCATGTTGTTGCTATCATAAGGTTGGGCACATTAGGAAGGATTGTCGGAAAAAAACGGTATGACCTATCTCATAATAAAAAGTTACATACGCAAGAAAATATGGTAGAAGTTGGTGCGGAGCTAAAAGGAATGATAACCAGATTGTACCAAGCCAAGAACACAAATGCTAATTAAACACCACGATCAATAAGATAAATTAATTCACAAGAATAAATTTACAGAAAACTTTGCAAACAAATGAGTAGAAATATCATATATTATTATGGAACTCAATGAAATACAATGAGAATGGGCCTTGCTTATATAGGCAAGGAATAACAATCTAAGAACCAGTCAAAGTCGTAGATCAAGCCATAAATCAAGGAAAGAACTAGTCAAGACCATAGATTTAGGAGAGAACTAGACATCAAGGATCTAGTCAATACCATAAATCAAGGAAAGAACTATACCTAACAACTAGATAATATCCCCCTAATATCTAAATAAATAAAAAGAAATATCCACACACATAAGTGGGTGAGGATAAATACAATAAAGGTAAATAAAGTACCTAGGTGAACATGAGCTAAGGTAAATACCTACTCTAACACCCCCGCTCAAGTGAAGCTAGTGGCCAAAATAGAAGTGGCATGTCCACAATATGAATCTAGAAACTAGGCCTGATGAGGTACTCATGTACAATATATCCATGAAGAAATGGAACCAAAAGAAGGACCCAAGAATCTAGTAACAACAAAGTAGAGAGAGAAAAAGACCCAATGCAAGGCATCCCAAGAAGATCATCAAGACAACAATATTACAATGCTAGAAGACATATCTGGTGTGCAACTGTGGTCTGAATCCACTACTCGATCACAAAACTCAAAAACAACTGACACTGGGCTTCACCAGAATAGCTCCATATAAGGATACTATCAATGGAGTGATGTCAAAAGTGAAAAAAAACATCAAACATAAGATCAACTATTGTAAATAGGTGTGCCACGATCCAATGAACAATAACCAAAGTAACAAGGAAAGGACACAAAATACAAAGTGTCACGATCCAAGAAAATCCAAGGTAACAAGGCAAAATACTGAAAAACGAAGAAACATGATCATCATCCACACCCTCCCGTACTGTTGAATTGCCTGGAGTGATTCACTAAACTCAATATAATATGATCTTGCCAGAAACAACTACTCAATTTCACTTGATCAAAATAATAATGCAAGTTGTCACCAGGGAATAGCTCCCCCATCAAGATTTTGAGACTGTTCTAATTTCCTTTGTCCATATTTCATTTTTGTTTTTGTAATTTGTAATTATTTATTTATATATAATTTAAAAAAAATACAATATATGTAGATACATTACACCTACTAAAGAAAAATTCTCAAAAGATAGGATCATTACAATGAAAATTAGGTATATATAAAACGTGGAGTAAGAGTTCTGAATGGTGGAGGATCCATGTGCCTATAGATGTCGGATACTTAATGAATGGCTATGTCGCCTGTCCTCATGTCAGGTGATCATATATCCACCCCCAAGATGCAACACGGATGGTATGATGGAAGACTTGATCTGCATATGACTTAGTAAAAAATGCACAATGGGTGCATGCAAAGGAACATTAGAATGATGGAGTCAAGTTGATACGGTGTCTGGATAGATGACCTATCTTCAAGTTTCTACAATCCTACAGTAAATGGTGTCATTTCATTTATCTCATGTATTGCTCACTGATAACTCGGAAATGAGTCTTAGATTTACTTTTGAAAACAATAGGTTTAAGAATCACGCATTAATGTGTGATCCTAATGAAGTACCTGCTCAAAAACCAATGCCGTGGTGAGATCTTACTACTTAACATGGGGAAGGAGATGGAAACAATACCCTACCTGAATATCTGCCATATTAGCTTCTCCAGTGAAACCCATAGAATAGAGCATGTTAGAACTCCAATGTATTAGGTACAAACCTAGAAGAACTATGTAGTAACAAGCACTAATCACGATTAGTTTAGCTATTCTAGGAGTACGGAAGCAGGATCTTGAAACTGACAGATCAAGGTTAGTGGGAATTTCAATGCACGTACCAAAAATCTTAGTCCCGAGGCACAATAGGACATGGATGATGTGCTTTGCACCTCAGTAGGTGGATCAAGTTGGTTGGCTTCCAGCGAGATTCCGAGGACACAACGGGGCCCCTGACATCATACGGTCGAGCATCTTCTCCAGTTGGAGAATCTCACTGACTTGGTGATTCTGAATGGCATTCCTCAAATTTTACTTGACTCCTCGATACTTTACTTGAGAAAACCTTATTGTGGTGGGGCCAGTGTGATTGATTACGTCATGGCTACTCCCGACTTGATTCCCTACATTCACCACTGAAATGTGTCTCCCCCATCCCTCTTGCTGATCATGCGACCCTCTCCTTTTCTTTATTCAGTGCGTGTTAGCCCCCCCCCCCATGACCTCACCCCCCTAGCTCCTTCACGTACCATTTGGAAATTTGACAGAGGGGATCCCGATACTTTCTCCTTTCACCTTTGTCAGCATCTCCCCCCATTCCCCACTTTACCTCTCTTTCTTCGGACCAGATGTTTAGTACCCTCTCATGTGCTATTCGTGAGGCGGCCACGAGATCCTTTCCCCATGTCACCCTCTCCACCCTGCATCGTGGTACTTTCCCTATGAACAAATGGTATGATGAGGAATGTAAAGATCTTCATCGAACACTCTGTTTTGCCTTCTTGCACACCCTTCCCTCCTTCCCTTCTTTGAAGTCAGCCTATCGTCACCTCCTTCGTCATAAGAAACGCACCTTTATCTCTCATAGACATCGGGAGCTTCGTCTATCACTTCTCCACTCCCCCAAACATTTATGGCGCACCATTCTTCTCCGTCATTCACCGTTACCCCTGGATTTAGACCCCAACTCCATGTTCACTCACATCTCCACTCTCTATGACATTTCTGGCCAGCCTCGGACCCAGGTCATTTCCCCACCCTCATATTGCCATATTTTCACAAACACCAACGTGAAGAATGTCATTCTAGCCATGAGTTGCAGCAAAGTAGGGGACGAGGAAGGTTTCCAAGTAGAACTTTTCAAACTGGGCAGAAAACGCTCCTCAATTATCTTGTGGTCCTTTTCAATCAGGTGGTATGTACAGGCTTCCTTGAGTCTTGGTCCCACCACATTATCCACCCCATCCACAAGTCGGGGGCCTACTTCTGATCCCAACAATTACAAGACTATCATGGTGGGCCACACGTTCTCTAAGCTCTATGTCACTGTTCTTCATGCACTGCTTTCCGAGTTCCTCAATCAATACCATTGCAGGGCTACGGGACAGGCGGGTTTTCAACTGAGCTACCAGACCATCGATCACATCTTCACTCTTCGGGCTATAGTTAATGCTCGTCACCGCTCCTCTAAAGTTTTCTGCTGCTTTGTAGATTTTTGAAAAGATTTTGATTCGGTCCCACATGAAGCACTCTTCCGCTTACTCAGAGATATAGGTATTTCTAAAATTCTTATAACAGCCATTATGCGGTTATACGAGGAGGTCTTAGGCCATCTTCGCACCTCTGCTGGCTTGTCAGACTTCATCAGGAGCACTATTGGAGTCAAATAGGGCTGCCCCCTTTCTCCTACCCTGTTTGGCATATACATTGATGAGCTTGAGGATTTTCTTAGAGATCACATCCAAGGGGGGGATGTTGTCTTCTACACCATGTTCTGATATACATTCTCCTCTTTGTAGATGATGTAGTTCTTCTTGCTTCTTTTGCGGAGGGACTCCAGAGGCAGATTGGATGCCTTAGCCCTCTTTTGTGATCACAGGCAACTGACAGTGAATCTTAGGAAAACCAAAGTTATGGTTTTTAATTGTCTGAAGACTTCGGACTTCCACTTCTTTCGAGGGGAGGAGATTGAGATCACCTGCTCTTACACGTACTTGGGGATTTTGTTCTCTGAACCACGTTTCAGCCTCCGTCCTGCTTTCCAGGCTCAGGTTGATAAGGGTTATGGTTCTTTGGCGATTCTGGAGAGACAATGCTTCAACCATCACTTTTCAAGACATCCTTTCCAAGATGTCTCTATCTAACTCCCTGGTTAGACCCACGGTTTTGTATGGTTCAGAAATATGGGGTCCCTCCCTTTTAGATTCTGATTGGGCTACTATTGAGCGTGTCCAGATCCTCATGCTTAGGCGTATCATCAGGTGCAAAGAGACCGTTCCTCATAACATCATTCATGCTGAGTTTGGAGCTCGCCCCTTCTGATTGGAGACTATTTTCAGCCTTATGTTGATGTTGCACCGCATCCAAGGTTTTTCTAATTATTCCGTAGACAGGAACAAATACATCTACCTTGCTTACTGCTCTTCTGAAGCTATTGCCCTCTCTGATCATAGTGATCGATCTTGTTGCTAGTATGCCTGTGTTTCATGCCTTCCACCTTTCAGCTACTCTCTAGATATTCCTGCTCATCTCCTCCCGAACCAGCAGGACCTTCACAAAATTATCAGAGATGATATCTACAGGTAGTTCATCCAGCACACTTGGACCAACCCTCTAGGGGGTTACATCTTGAAGATGTCCTTCTACGCTGCCCACTTCCTTAAGATCCGTGACGGGCTCATTATCAGACCCATGTATATCTCCCAACACTGGTTACAGGTCCTCCGTATCTCTTTGGGTCAATTCAAAGTGGGCTCACATCGACTCCGTGTGGAGACTGACCACTAGTTAGACTGCTCGGAGCAGACTTGTCGGCTTTGCTCTCTCCAGGAGGTTAAAACTGAAGAACACTTCATTTTCCAGTGTCCTGTTTACTACAAGATTAGGGGGAGATTCCATTTCCTGTTTCGTGAACGCCCTTCCTTCGCAGTTTTCTTCAGATATTATGATCAAGAGATGTCTTGCTCTTTATTTGCAGGAGGCCCTCCGGCTTCGAGACAGGCTCCTTCACCCTTCTCCCAGACGGATGGATACTAGATAGATCACCTCCTTCTCGGTGCTCTCCCCGGTGAGGGGCACCAAGCGACATCTTGACACGAGTACAGACCCCCGCTTTAGATCTGTCAGGACTCGGAACTCCACTTCCTACACCAAAGGTTCCCTACCTCAAGCACGTCTCGGCCCCCCCACTTAGACAGAGATCCTCCAGGCCTACGCAGAGGCACCATCTCCCTCCCGGACATCGGCTTTCCAGACATTCCACATTTTCAGTTACTGGACATCGGCGCATCGCCAGTTATTTCCAGCCGGCATTGAATGCTAGGTGATGTTGTTGGGGGTGTTGCTCCTTCCACTCCCCCCCCACACCGTCATCCTCTTCTTCTTCTTTGGTTTCTCAGCACTTGTGGCCTCTTCTGCTTCTTTCTCTTCTTCTCTTTTCTCTCTTGTTTCGGGCGACCCATTTGGGTCCTCTTGTTGGGTCAATTGGCTTTGTACTCTTCAGTCCCATTGACCTACTTTTGTGGTCATTAATAAAATTATCTTATCTTATACCCTTCTCATTATTTCCCCTCCTCTACGAGCCAATGCTTCTTACTCCTTCCATCATATCCCCTTGCATCCATGGCTCCTTACAATATTCATTCGTTTCTTATGGGTTATTCTCCCTCTTGTGGATCTAGTTTCCCCCCTCTATCTTTCCTTTACATTTACGTTTTCTGCCCCTCTTCCTTCTTATCTTCTCCTTCAACTTTGTTATGTTGCCTCTCCCTCTCCCCTTTCATTTCTATAACTCTT
This sequence comes from Taxus chinensis, assembly GCA_019776745.2. Lineage (NCBI taxonomy): Eukaryota > Viridiplantae > Streptophyta > Pinopsida > Cupressales > Taxaceae > Taxus > Taxus chinensis. Next base: position 145,162,181 of record CM034157.1, read on the forward strand.
TTTACTCCCCTATACCAGCTACCCAAATTTAATATCGTTTTAAGATCATTGTGGTCCTTTTGATTGAGGCTATCAGGTCTGCATCAATGCCAAAGGCAGTACCAGGTCGGCAATAACATTCTTGTATAGGAAGGAATATTTATGTGTATAATCGTCCTTTAAATTCAATGTAGACTTGGTAAATCATTGTCACGGTCTGATTCCATGGCTCAACCTATGTGATTATTTTAGCAACCAAGGTATGGGGAAACCCGTTGAGTCATTTTTTTGCAGTGGTATCACACCCATCAATGTGGTCTAGAAATCATTTCTCCATTCCAAGATTTTGAAGCACCCCTACTTGGTTTTGAATTTGGAGGCAAATTTTTTCTGCATTCCTTATTACGGCAGCTTTGAAGTGGTGAGATGGTGTTTCAAACATAATATTTCAGCTAAGAAAAGAGACTAATTGGGTGTGGAGCTTTTGAATTGGCTTTAAGAGCAGTACCAGTGGAGGAGGAAGAAAGGAAAAGATCATGTTTTAGTGTTGAATAAAATATCATGGGATTTCAGTAGGTAGGCCTGTAGTGGTGGTCATTGCAGTGAAACACTTAACTAAACATGACCTTATAGAAAGTGAGAAACTTTGCATTTTATCGATTAAGAAATCCTTGGTCAACTTCCATTTGGACAAGAGGAGATACTTGGAGTATTTGACCTTCGAAGATTTATTCTGCAAAATGAAGATCTCACTTTCATTAGGTTTTGATAGATGTGCTCTATTATTACTATTTAAAAAGAGTTGGACAAGTGTTTTTTGTTGAAGCTCCATTCATATTTCACACTAGTTGGAATATGGTCAAGCCTTGGTTGAAGTCATATGCCAATTTGGTGACGTTTTGTAGTGCTATTGTGGTGTGAGAAGAGTATTTTACACCAAATCATGTACCTGTTGCTTTCAAAGTCTGAATTGTGCTGTGGGTGGGAGGTTATGTCAATTTGTAAGCAATTAAATTAATTCTAGAGTTGCCAAATTGAAATAAGTCAACACTGTCAATATACATGTCACAAAAGGGTTGTTGGGCTGATGATATGTAGGAGGATTTGAAAGGATGGGATTGTGTTAGTAAGGATAATGCGTAGCACCTTCTCCAACCCCTCCTCTCCACACGACGCTAGGGGATTTTCTTGAGTTTGGTAGTGGACAAGTTTCACATTGGATGATTACAAAGGAAGCCCTTGGAGTGTGTTGATAACCAGATTTGTGCAAACTGGGAACTTTGGATCAGCTTTAAACATCATCTCCTTTGATCGTCTCGTCTTCGTACAAGAATGGTTTCTTCCTCCCCTTGTTAAACTTGTGTCTATTACATTTGATTATTTGGATAGCATAAGGAACCCCTAAATTTTATTTATTGATATTCATAAAACCTTATAAAACATCTCGTATAAAAATAATGTTAAGTAAAATTTTGCTTTTGGATGACCTCTTGACCGCTCCAAACATCTTAGGGAAGCTTTCCCTTTAGTTTAAAAATGCATATTAAACATGATGTGAGAGCGCACTTTGTCTACTTGGATCAAGCATTAAGTAAGAATTTTTGTATTTGTATAACTCATGCTTTCGATTTCAAGAATTGGATCCTTAAGACTAAAGTGCCCTTTTGCCACTCTTAGACAACACCTCGCAAAACCCATTTGAAATTGTTGTGTCATAGTCATTCATGGTCAATATTTATGCAACCTAGTAACTTGAATGCCTTCCCTATAGCTTTAAATTGACGAGTCTTCAGTTATATTAAACTTACCCCATGGGAGAATATTTATTCGGGCCTAGTTTTTGAGCCACTTTGGCATGCAGTTTGCAAAATTTACCCTTCTAACCTTGCGAGCACCCTCCGAAATGGGAGGGCTAAACAAGTATCTTTGGTGAAAAATTTATCTATAAACTCCCCTACAATTTCACTAGCTAAAAGAATGCTACAAAAGTTATGGATTTCGTGTCTGCTCATCCAATGATTTTATTTGGTGGTCATTCCGTAGGCATGTTATTAGCCTGGAATTGGAGCCTCCCTAAGCTGTTTAAAACTAACTTTCAATTCCACGACTTCTTGACATTCATCAGGATTGTCGAACAGACTTGTGGGGATTGTTGTTAGTAATTCTTTCGTGTTGGAAACACTTTAGAGCCTTCTTAAAGCCTAGCATGCTCGGTTATCATTTGTGGTCATTTGGTAAATTGTTGTCAAATTGAATCGCATCAGTGTAGTCTGTTTGGTCTCAATTACTTGTTATAAGATAATTTCTGAACGTGATTATATCTGATTCTCCATAAACTTTACTGAGTGGCCAGGATGGCTTGGTACGTAATACTTGATGTGAATGATATGATGTTCTCTCTCTGAACCCTCTCTTCTTGAATGGAAATGATGCTTGTGTGAATGAAACAAATGCTCTCTCTCTAACCTTAGATATCTTGAATGATTACAAAACTTGAGTGAAGAAATATTATTCTTTCTCTCTCATCTCGCCTAAAATTAATTGCTATATTCAGTTGCTTTCTTGGTAGAGTGAAGTCCATGCAAACCTTATTGTTGACTCATGATGTTATAGGTTTGCGGGATGCTATGAATGAGGTTTGTAATAAGAGAAACCCATGAAGAATTATATCTATAATTGTACTTGTACTTTGTCTCTTTTCCCTGTGTATGAAATTTGGTTAATTATATGTACTTGAGAACATGAACAATGTATAAACGAGCAGCCTTCTTGTAAGGCAATATTAGGATTTGTAGTAATTGTATCTTGAAAACTTATGTTCGATTTGTATTGAAGCATTGTAGACATGCTTGTTGTTTAGTTAGTTCCATTTTAAACTTTCTATTCATATCGCCCTAAGTTCGGTTAATATATTAGATTGGAAGCTACGCTCTTTTCACTTATGAGAATTTGATTATGTCTATGCGGATGTATCCTGCTATATTGATAGAAAGGACTTATCGGAAACCATCTCAAGCCAAATTTACTGCCCTACCTTGACCTACGTAGCTTAAGCATAAACCACTACCATGTCTTTTTGAGTCTTGTGCTGGGTTGGGCACACTTATGCTGCCCTCCTCTGGTGCTGCTGCTGCTGATATGAGCCTTTCTGGGCAATTTGTAAATCCAACAAAATTATGGTCACATTATATTCAATGGTGAAGACGTTCATCTTTTATTACTGTGCCACTCAATAGCAGATTGCTGACACAATGACTAAAACTTTTGGTCCCGCTCTCTTTTTAAACTTTCGAGACAAACTTGAGGTTGTCTTTGGTTTAGTCATAAGGGGGGAGCATGGGGAGGGGGTATTGAATACATGATACGTTGATGTGGTTGTAACCACTTTATAACCTCCTCTATGGTTGATTAAAAAAGATACGCGTACATTATTTAGATTCTTTTCAGTTATGCTTTTATTTTTTATTTTGTAAACAAGTACAATGATCTCCCTTTTGTTATTTTTTCCCATGCCATCAGACTTCATGCACAAATGTCAAAAATACAACCATCTCCCTTCTCTCACACGTGTTTTCTTGCCCTGCTTTCTTCTTTTGTGCTGTCACTTTTAGTTCCATACTAATTTTATTTCTTGCTATAATTCTGTCATCATTATTTTTTGATTGACAGCCATTGTAATCAAGCATTTAATGTGACCATAATCTAAATTATTGATTCGGTAATCATCAATCAGTTACTGCGGTAATCACAGATCAGTACAGTGTGCTTTTGGTGGGTGTGTGTGCATGAGTTACTTTCTTTGTCTATCATCTATCCTTACAGAGATTGGTTATCCCCTACTAACATGTAACATTAGATTGTTGAGTTAATTGCTAAAATAGGGGAGGGTTATCTTAAAAATGAATTTTTACATGCATCTTTCTCTATATACCTGCAACACTTGTTACTTAAGTTTCTGGACTTTAAACCTCTTATCTTTTAAAATGTGATCTGATAATGGAAGATGTTAATCACTAACTTCTTCTACTCATAAACTTAGTGGACTTATTATTGCAGTAACTTAATTATTGAAATTCAGTGTTTCTGGAAAGAACATTTTTCTTTGGTTGGAATAGATAGATGCATTGTCTCATGAGGCTACATATTATTTCTCATATTGCAGAAGAGTTGTACGTCCATGGCTTGGAATGAAGATGCTTGATCTGAATGAACTTATTGTTGCCCAACTAAAAGAGAGAGATCCATCATTTCCTGATGTGATAGAAGGTGTTCTTGTGCCACAGGTGAAATCCATTGGACTAAAGTTTTGGAATTATTTACTATTTAGTTAGCCTCGTGTTGAAATGGCTATGATCACATCATCTAAGAAGTTATGTAATTTTGAAAGATGGGCCAAAAGTAGACATAAATGCATGGAGGCATAGATGATAGAAGTAAGAGATTATAGCATATTGGTTTCCTTGTGCTCTTCTCATGTTGTTTTTGGTCCCATGGATAACTAAATCTAGCACCTTCCAACCTTTTCATAATTAAATATCGATTCTATACATGTGTAAAATAAATGTTAAGGTAAGGATGACTCTTTAGATCCAGACCTAGCTAGCATCCCTGCATTTTTTCTCTACTTAATAACATAACTAATTACACTTTATCGAGTCTATAGTTAAATCTAGATCTTTCACCTTCCTCTGGTTATGTGTTGATTTTATATAACACGCACGTGCATTAACAGTTAAAACATCACAGGTTACTCCGGGGTCTCCTGCTGATAGAGCTGGATTTCGTACTGGAGATGTTGTCATTCAATTTGACGGAAAGCCAATTAAAAGCATGAAGGAGGTAATCTATAGCAGTTGGTTATGTAATCAAGGCACAATAACAAGAGTATAACGATTTCTAATCCTTTATTTATAAATGTGGCTTGCATCAGATTGTTGAGATGATGGGTGACAAAGTCGGTGTACCTTTCAAGGTAGTGGTCAAGCGAGCTAACAATGTGCAAGTTACTTTGACCATAGTGCCTCAGGAGGCAAGCCCAAATCTTTGATGAGTAGAGAAGAAGATATGGGTTTTTTCCAGATGTTCATATATCTAATAGTGCACATTATGTGGGCTCAATATAAAGCCATTGTTTATTTGCACCAGTCTTAAGGTTGGTGGATGAGTTTGTAGATCTACCTTATTTGAATGTGTCATTGCAAGCTCCCACAATGTATGTTTATCTCCTAAATTTATGAGATCTACTAACCCTGTTGCATGTGAAAGATTCAATATTGGTTATGTTTTCCTCGAGTTTTCATACATAGTTCATTTAGCACTGTCAATACTGATGCATTCTACAGCTATATGTGTGGGTATTGTTAAACGCACTTTCATTTTTGTATGTAACGAATTTTGCGGCATTCTGGTTTGGTGGCCCAAAAAACAGAGTAAACTATATTTTTGACATCTAAAACTCCACCCAAGACTAAAATTGTGGGTACATTATCATTCAAATATGCTAGCGCACATAAGGATGTGTATTGATTTAGTACATGCGCTTTTATTTCTACATGAAAAGTGTTTTAAGTAATTTGAAGTGGAGCATGTAATCTTTAATACGATATGAAATAAACCTCCATCTTCAATTTAACATGTGGCTCTCGTACAATTCAAAGTTGGTTCTAGGATGTTTACTCTAAAAGCAGTTTCTTTCCCATGCCTCATTTGCCAAATGCAACTATTTATTAAGATCCTTTTTTTTTTGAAGTGTTTCATATAGTTATCCTTTGTGTAAGTACTAGTAGTCATCAGGTGAACTCGGGTAAGTCTTAATACAAGTCTGTTACTTGTAACTTTTCACCAAACACACCTCTATGTGTAATACTTACGTAACTTGTAAGAGAGGTCAAGTTTAGATGTTTCAATAGTTTAAGAAGCATAATTGTATGGATTCACCTTTAGACCATTGGGCGCAAAGCTTTCATAGACTGTTATTACATTTGTAATTATAGGAAAACTTATTTAGACAATCAAAGAGGTGCAAGTTTTGTCTAAGCAGTCTTGTTATGAGGTAAACTTAGGTAAGTGTTACTATAGGTCTGTTACTTCACTTGCCAGTAGACCACACCTCTAGGTGTAATACCTATGCAATTTGTAACAGAGGTCTAGTGTAGACGTTTCTATAGTTTAAGAATTATAGTTGCATAGATACACAGCTGACTGTTGGGTGCAAAGCTTTCATTGATTGGTATTGAATTTGTAATTGTAGATAAATTTATGTCGATGATTAAAGAGATGCAAGTTTTGTATAAGTAGTCATGTTATGAGATAAACTCACTTATAATTTGCCACTAGGCCACACTTATGTGTGTAATACCTATAATTTGTAAGAGAGGTCAAGTGTAGATGTTTTGATAGTTTTAAGAACTATAATTGTAAATATTTACATTCATACTATTGGGTGCAAAGCTTTCATTGATTGGTATTGGATTTGTAATTGTAGACAAACTATTGTAGAAGATCAAAGAGGCGCAAGTTGTCCATCAAACTATTTTAACTTTTTGATTGTTGAGTTGCACATTTCAACTCTTGGAATGTCCTCCTGTATATATGCCCACAATCCCATCCTTGAAATTACTTCTCTATGCACATTTATTATCAAAATTAAATCGATATATTAATATACAACATTCACACAAATGTTATACAATGTTCACACAAACATTAATTTTAAATAATCAATAATCATGAATTAATCCACTTTCTATTTTTGTGTGGATATCTTTATTTACAAAAATGGCTACTTATGCATTGCAAATTATGCATGATCGTTCTACCTATTTATCTTTTGTGGATTTAACGTCACCTTCAAAGAGAAGTTCACCACTCCTCAAGTTGGTCTTCTCTTTTAGACTACATAAAATCCTCTACAACATTGTTTGAGGCATTATATTTAAAAGTACCTACCTTTTCTATTTGCATACCGCGTGAATTGGTGGATTGCTTATAATCGACATTGTTGCACATGCAACTATTTTTATGGTAAAAGACTATGATCTGACTTCTTGATACAACAATCTTTTAGATTGTGTTCAGAGTCGTCATGATACAATTATGTCAATCTCAATTGGATAGGTATTGCATACTAATAAAGAAAAATATATATTTCTGATAGAAATTCAGATTCAAAAATCTATTTCTATTTATAATAATACAATGTCTATTTCTTTAAATAGAACTTAACTTCATCTCAACACCAATTTTGCCATGAAATAACCCCTCCGCTAGTAATCTATATAATGAGGATTTCAAGGTCAATCATGATACAATTGACAATGTTTATTAAAATGATCTTTAAATGTATTATAAAACACAAAAGATGGCTAAAGGAAAGGTGACCTTTAGGCTTGTAATCTCATTTGATGTCATAATGATTGAGTTTACACAAGAAGGTGAAAGGCAATTGTAATTGACTAAATATATTTCTAAAATATTATAAAACACAAAAGATGGCTAAAGGAAAGGTGACCTTTAGGCTTGTAATCTCATTTGATGTCATAATGATTGAGTTTACACAAGAAGGTGAAAAACAATGGTAATTGGCTGAATATATTTCTTAAAACTTCATCATGGATTTAGGTCCTCTTGATTGCATATGAACTCAAATGTATGCAGTGTTTTGATATCCAAATTTATTATCTTAGCATGTTCTATATGCGTTAATAAAAATCAATACACTTCAATAGTAAAATTGTCATGTTTATTTATTTTTAAATACAAGTTAAACTAAGACCATTCCTGTAAGAGTACTAGAGAAAATATTTAGATTTAAGACGTTTAGAACTTTCTTGTCAAGTATTTATTTATGATATATTTTTTAATCATGTTTGATCATTAACATGTTCCATTTAAATCAAGATATTCTACACTAATTATTTTGTTCAAGAAAATTACAAAATTGAATTATTGATATGAATTTTATTGTTTTTGTCGTTATTGTAATGTAGTCATGGTTACAGAATCATGTGAACAATTGCCTCAACTCAAGACTTAGAATTACACTTGCACACAATTGATATTACATAGAAACGTGACACCATTGTACTTCTCATTCTATTGATTAAAACAAATTACAATCCTCGTAATCTCCTCTACTCCTAATTTAACCTTAGCTCATATGAGATTACATTATTCGCCTTCAAGGGGGTGTGATTCAACTCTTACAAATGTATATGCAACTTTATGAACATGCATAACAAGTTACTCCTTACAAACTACCCAAAATCTCTTGGTAGAATAAAATGAACTTCTTAGTTTGAGCTAGCAACCCTTCCTAGCTTTTCTCTTTCGGCTTAAGGTACGTCTTAATTTTAAGTTAGCTCATCCCCTTTGGAAGAAGATCATCTCTTTTTTTTGTACTCTCTCAAAAAAAAGCCCGGACTGAGATGTGAGGACTCTCCTTCACAAAATTTCACTTACTTTTGAAATGTTGTCGAGGGTGTTATCTTGCCTGCATTCATGTGTCATGTAGCACATCCATGTAAGCTTATTGGTGGCACTGAATGATGACTTATGTTGTTTCTATGATTCTACTAAACTTTATATAAGTTTGTAGGACATGGCGGATGCGTAGCTCATTATGATAACAATTGTCCCAAACTCTTCATCCTTTTTCACTCTCTTCTAATCTTGAGAGAGAACATTCCAATCAGCAGGTGGTTGACACTCATTAACAATATGGTCCCGAACTCCCTTCCAAATAAGAATTCTCTTTAATTAATCCCGCCAATACTCAAAGTTGTCTCCTTCGAAAATAGGGATATTCATATAAGCATAAGTGATAGAAGCCGTTGTTTGTAGAACCAAGCTCTGATACAAAATAAAAGGGACGAAAATGGCTGTGGAAGGAGAACAAAACCAACAACTTCAAGTGTTGATCAACCTCTAAAATAATCCAAAAAGTTCTATATCATCCAAACAAGGCCTAGGAAAACTAGTGAAGTTGTTATGTATTTGATGATCAAATTATGCACTGTATGCACCACTAAACTTGAAAATAAGCTTTGAAAGCTTACTGGTTATTAATTTTGAATACCTGCAATAAAAAACACTTAAAAACACTTGCACAAGTTGCATTAATGGAGCACTTAGGTGCCTTCCTTTTGCATGCGCTTTTATTAACACAAAACAACTAAATTTAAGAATTACAACTTAACTTGCAAACAAGTTAAACTCAAAATAGAACCACTAATAATATAAATAAATTACTTAACTAATTTTGGACTTCTAGTTGACTTTAAAATAGGCTCGTGCACTGCATGGACAAAGTCAACATGCAAGAAGCTTTTCCAGGAATAGAATTACAACCCTCTTCAAGAAAATTCACCCCAATGTCCCTAAAATATAGGGACGGTCATAAAATTAACATATTTATGCATATCTTAACTTGGAAAATGTTTTCCACCTATTTGGGGATGACTACGCAAGTATTTATCCGGAAACTGACAATTAACAATCTATTTTTAGTTTTTCCAGCAATTTTAAGGAAATCATTGAAACTCACTTATTTGGTCCTACTTTACTAAACAAACATATGACTGAAATAAATAAGTCCTAAAACATCCTAAAAGTCTATTTTTAGAGTTTTTCTAAAACATAGAAATTGTCCAAATTTAGCAAAATTTCAATTGCCAAAATTGGCATTGTTCCCAACAACATGTAGCACATCCATTTTAGCTTATTGGTGGCACTGAATGATGACTTATGTTGTTTCTAAGATTCTACTAAACTTTATAGAAGTTTATAGGCCCTGACAGATGCGTAGCTCACTATGATAACAAATGTACATAACTATACAAAACTCAAAACTGCATTGTGAAGTTTCACAAACAAATGGAATGTAGTGCAACGCTATAGAACCTCTTGAACACTTGGGGTTTCTTGTGATATGCCAAAAAGATTGAAATCACAAGCTTTCACAAAATTTCCCTTACAACACCCTACTTCACAAGATTCACACGACTTTGTAAGGAACAAAAGCTACAACCACATATTATTCCAACTCCTAGTTGTTTTTGGGTGATGTTGGATTGTATGTGGTTTTGGATGTTGTTGCATCATACACCTTGGGTAAAGGAAATGAACTAAGAGTTATTTCTCATGAACACTTCACGAGCTCTTCATTGCTCGTCCCATGCTTAACAACCTCATATGATTTCATCCATGTGTATTTAGTTGGTTGATCCTTCCACTTCACCAGATTTTCCTTGTATTATTTCCCTATACTCTGCTTAATGACTTTATAAAATCACTTTCTCAATTTCTTCCCTTGCCTTCTTTGGAAATTGTTGTCCCTAATCCATCCTTGTAGAGGTTGAGTCTGAATCATGTGTTTGTCCCCCATGATAAGATTACAAAATCAATATATTAAAGATAGGTGAAATATTAATCTCATCTAATAACTCTTACCTTCTAGGTGTTGCCAATTTCCTTAAAACCTTGCATGCCCGACCTCTTTCCACTTCAAATTTATTATAGGGTCCCTTTGGGAAACCTATTCTTCCTCAAATGTGTTAAGACCATGGCACCTACTTGAAAAACTCTCTTCTTCTACAAGCAAAATATTCCTTGTACCTCACAATTTTTTCCTCCAATTGTTTCATTGTTGGTGTATGTCATGCATATACTTAATGATGTCTTTTGCTTCCCCACTTCTCTTACTTACACATGGAATGTTTCGCCTAAGTATTTGGTCATGGAATACTCCCATATACAATATGGAAAGGTGTTCTTCTATGACTATGTTGATTGAATTGGTGTATACAAATTCAACATATGCTAAGATCGAATTTCACAATCTTGAATTCTCCATAACTAAACATCGTAACACATTTCCAAGACTTCTATTGACCACCTATGTATAACCATCTATATGGTGATATCTAGAAGTAAACTATAATTGCATATTCAACTCCTTTCCCAACATTATCCAAAAAAGTATGACAAAATTCATATATCATCACCCAAATAATATTCCTCTTAGCGACCCATGTATTTTGACAATCTCCTTGAAAAATAAATTTGCTAAATTCGTGGCATCGCTTGTCTTCTTGCATACAATAAATGGGCCATTTTTTGAAAATCTATCTACAACCCCCGGGTAGCAGGGGTTCAGGGGCGCAACCCCCGAGAAACATTTTTTTGGCCTTAAAACGTGCCCGATATACCAGGAAACATGCTTTTCTCATATGGCCCAATTTTTGACCCATAGGTTTATGGGACGGTTTTTGGCCCATGGTTTTGATACCACGGTTTTGTAAAACTACTTAAGCAGTTGTCTATTTATATGGTTTTATGCATATGGTAGAATAATTGTAACATGTATTGCAGATGTGTTTTGAATTCGGGGTGTGAATTCTGTAGAGTTTGTTGAGCATAGCTCCAAACAGATCTGGGTATTGTATTGAGAGAGCGGTGGCTTGTAATAAAATCTGAGCAAGTGATTCTTGGTGGACGTAGCCCAAATTGGGTGAACCACGTTAAATAATGTCTCTTTGTGTTGTGTTATTTTATTCTACAATTTTATTTGAGATCTGTAATAATTTCTGCATATTAGTTTCTACTGTTGCGATTCTATGAGGGATTATTCCGCATATTTTATCCCTTATTTCCTAACAGTTTTGCCTACTAAAATGAATTAACACTAGAGGGTACATCCATATCATACAAAACAATAGTTTTACCTACTAAATTACACGGTGGAATATAAACACCTTATTTCCACCACGTACTTTTAATACTAAAATTACACTAATTGTCTTCTTCCCATCATCGCACTATAATTAGCCACCTTCTACTAATTAGCTAATTCCCCCATCTTGGATGTCAATTAACATTGCTTCATTAGTTAAAATCCTCTTTTAATTAATTAATTACCCTTTGACAATCATGTATTTAATTAATAAACGCTTTTATTAATTAAATTTCGCCCTTGAACCCCTTTAATTCTACTAACTTCCTTTTGCATCTCCTCAAAGTAGCTTTTATAAGCTAAACATGGCATATTAATTAATCCCAATAGATTAATTAAACCTTACCTAACTCTCATGATTCTTTAATCTATAATTAATCTCTTCAAAAAATGCTTATCTACTCCTAATTCTACATCTCCATTATCCAAAATTCGCTAAGATGTAGGCTTTCCCAAATTGGAAAGCTATATAATCAACCTATTACCTTCTTACCAATCCACACCATGTCCTTGTAAGACATTGATACCTATTACTCAAGAGATAATTTCTATTATAGGAAGGCTTGGCAAATTGAGAAAACCCCCAACTTGTTAAAAGTAGTAAGAAAAGTTTCAAACATGGATTTTGAGACATATTTAGGAGACCTCTTCCTTTTATCAATCATCCTTGATCGTGTGTGGCTTGTGTTCAAATTAGAAGGAAATATCTACATATCAAAAGTGCATCCAATTACGAAGGAGGTTTACATTATTTATTTTCTACATTTTGTGCAAGTTACTTAGCTTTTTTTCATGTTTTATCTTGATGTATTTGATTAAATAATTAGGCTAGGATTTACTTGGTGTTAAGTCCTTCATTAATTAGCTTAGATTCTTTAGCATGCATACATATGTAATGCTCGGTGGGACACCCCTTTGTCTCATGCATATTTTTTAGTTTTGCATGCATCTTTTCTTCAAGTTATTTCATTTTTTTGAAAATTTTCATGTTCTTGTTAATGTTTGTTGGTATTTAGTAGTGTTGAGTCTTGTTTGTAGATAGTGAAGGGGCGAAGTGCTACCAAAATTTGATCTTGCAAAAAAAAAATCATGTTTTTCATTTTTTAACTCATTTTTTGAATTTGTAATCTTTCAGTGGCCTCATCAGCGCAGTCAATGACCTCGCTTCACCTCATCTACTATGGCAGTTTTGACGGTATTTACAGTTTTACGTACTACAGTAGCGACCTTAACTAGAAATAATGGCCTTGACATACTATTGTTAAATACATAGTTAACTGGAAGTGTTCTGTAGTTGGGTGGAAAGAGTAAAAAATTCATCAAAAATGGTAGTTGGAGCGGAAAATTGAGGTTAGTGCACTAAAAAGTAAAACCATTATTCTGTTCAATGATCTCGCCTTGCTTATTAGCGGCCTTACACATTTTCAACTACCAAACACTTAGTGGTAGCAACCTTTATTAGATTGGAAACCTCATCTTATTTGGTATCATCCTCAATCTATTTTAGTGGCCTCATGCTAATGTACAATGACCTTGTTGTTCAACGAACTTTCTCTGTTAAACAATGACCTTGCTATTTGTGTTAGTGGCCTTATGACAGAGAGCTTAGTTTTTAAATTTTTCTCACTTTTTCATCACTTAGATTTACTTTTTTATCTAATTTGTTGTGAAAATACTAATTTTTGGTGCATAGGTTGTCATATATCGCTTTCCAAAGATAAATTTCTCAAACAAACAAACCAATTGAACAAAAACACCAAGTTGTGTGAGCATCATTTTTGTTATTTTTACCATACACTTGGGTTGTTTTTTGCTTACGAAATCACGTTTTCCTTCATGATTGGCATAGTATTATTAGATCGATCATATTTTTTTGGAGCTTTAGAGTTTCTTATATTAGTTTGATGAAGAAATTGTGTGTGCTTCATATAAGTGGACGTGTGATTCTATTGGTCCTGGGAAATGTGTGCATAAAATGGATGTTTAGGATTGATGATATGATTGGTTGGGAAGATGATGGGCTTCTCATAACAGAGAAGAGAGGGATGATATGATATATAGTTAGGAGGTATTCCCAAGATTTATGGTAATGGGTGAGTAGGATGTGGCCCAAGGATAGAGTGTGATAGACGAGCAGGAGGTGGCCCAAAGGTTGATGGAAATGTGCTATTAGGAGGTGGCCCAAGGATTGATGGTAATGGAGGAGTAGGATGTGGCCCAATGATAGATTGTGATGGGTGATAAGAAGGTGGTCCAAGCATGAATTGTGATTTAGGGGATGTGATGTGTTAGGGATGATTAGGTGATGAAAAGATAGGATATGGATCACGGATATAACTATTCATTTAGTCATGCAATGGGAAATGGGAGGATGGGAGGATAAGAAGGGGTCCATGTTGGGAGAGTTGATTTGAAGGAAGAGGTATAACAAGTGTTTGGGATTTATTTTTTTATGATGGAGATAATGGGATTGGATGGTTTTGACCTTGATGTTTCCACAAAATAACTTGATAGTGATTTGAAAAGATATCTTGGCACATATTTCCTTGTTAATTATTTGACGTGGACACAAACATTAAGCTTTAGAGGATTGGAGAGTATAGAATAAGGTGTGGTTGATATGGCTTGAGGACCAAAGAGATATTGTATTTAGATTAGTAGATGGAGATAACTCAAGGGGCATATAAATATTGTTGGATCAGAATGTCTCTAGAGTTAAATTAGATGTGGTGGATTGGGATGGCTCAAGGGCCAAATTAGGTCTGAATTTAGGATATAATGGTGTTACATTACTTAGAATATGGTTTAGTGTGGATATAAGCATTAGTTCTTGTGGAATGGATTGTGACGTAGGGGTCAAATTGGATGTTTGATTAGAGGAGTTTGGATTGGCATGGATTTTTAATGAGGGAAGATGTAGGTTGGGTGACTGATTATTTTCTAAGAGAAATTCAATTGCGAGAGACTTAGGGGTCTAAGTAGGATTTGTTTGTGTATGGTATTGGTTAGGTGATGAAAGTTGGGAAGTGAGAGCCATAATGGGTTCCCTATTTTGATTACATGATGAAGCATCAAATATCTAGTCATGGATGGAATTGATTGATTTGAAAACATTGACCTACATATTTTAATTAAAATGTTTCATATTGAAGGAATTTCAATATGATTATTTTAATCAAACAATCATTTGAAGGTTCTTAGATTGTTTGATTAAACGGTTTCATATTAAAACATCCTACTTTAGTGATCGCTAGTTCTAGCACACGACATGCGGATCATCTTGTAATATTCTTCCATCAAAAATATTTCTTTCTTGTTATGTATGTCTTCCAAGCATATATCATTACTCGAGCCGGTTTCATAGTGCATGTTTTCTTTTTGTGGGACTTCTACATCCTTCATTCATTCCTCTATGTGTATCCTTGCTTGGGGCATTATATTAACCCTTTTTGTAAGACTATAAAAATTGGGAATTGAAGATGGATATAAAAAACATTGGTACATTTGTCTTAAACATTGCTTGTTTGAGTTTGTTTACTTGTACTTATTTATTTGTTTAGTTTCTTGTTTGTTTATTTTCTCGTGTTGCATTACTTATGTATTTTTCTTTGAGTCGGTCCTGTAGAATATTAAAAATCTTAGTATTATATATTTTCATGTCATTTTAACATTTTTTTCTATGATTACATCAAAGAAAGGTATTTCTAAGCTATAACAATACACAAGATACAATATGATCTTTCCAAGCCTCATCCCATCGACCCATCTCAACATTGTCTAACTAACTTTCCTTTCTAATTAATGCTTCTTCTAAATAACTCATTCCTTTCCTCTACTATATCAAGGCACGATAGTGTTGGTGAAATATTTTTTGTAGTGTAGATTATTAATTTTTAACAATGATCACAAGGCTAAGCCCCTTCTTCTTGGGTATAGGGAGGCTCACGTTATTGAATGTAAACAAACTAAAACTATGGGGTAGTTGTTAGGCCAGGAATCACATAGGAATATTGCACTAAAATTATGGCAAAGTGTTTTTACAGTGTATAAGGGAGGAATTTCTTTGGAGAGAGGTAAAGGGGAGTAAGAGAAATAGGGAGAGGTTTAATGTTGTGAGTAGGAACTAGAAAATTCACACCAACAGTAACTAGAGTAGGTCCACATTCAATAGAAGAACACAACAATGTAAGCAACATTAAGACTAATAAATTAGAGACACAAAGTTCTTTAGATCCTTTAATCAAGGACATAAAGTTCCTTTGGTAGTACAAGATTACAATGCTTGCAAATTTGGATAGTAGAGAGAGAGAGAGAGAGAGAGAGAGAGCATAGACAAGGAGATAGAAGAAATGTAGCTTTATTGCTTGCAGGAGTAGTGATACAAATCCCAACTATCAATAATAAACAATTTTCAACCCCTTGGAATGGATAATCCATCCCAATTTATAGCTTAAATGATGTACCTTCATCCCCCCCATGTGACTTTTAATCTCACCACCATGTGAATTTTCAAATTCCCTAAGCATGAAGCTATGTCCATTTATTATTTTTGAAAAGGGACTCTTATAATGCAAAATTAAGTCACTTAAGTGAATAAGATGAAAGAGTGAAAAAGTAAATTCTTAGTGAAGAATTAGAATGTTAAAGAGTGGGAAGGGAAGAGAGAAGTGAAAATTCGGAGACAGGAAAGCCTCTTATTGATGAAGAATCCGCTTATGATGGACCATGAATGAAAGTCCTTGCCTTTGACATCATGTTGAATTGGAACACTTAGATTGTAAATTATTTATTTTATGAGACATGGACACATTCTAGGGTATTGAATAAGTGTTCAAAAACATTGTTATGATGTCTTCACTGAGATGGGAACACGGTGATATTATTTGATCGCAAGGTAGGAGTTAGGACGTGGAGATCACTACCTTAATCCTCTCTGCTTCAAAATTCACCTCTATGAAAAAGATGTTTCCTTTATAATGCAATCAACTTTAAGAGGATTAAACATGTTCTTTCTTGTCTGATCCTCATTAAAATAGGAATTTTCAAGATATAATAATTTCTCCCTGAATAAAACTCTCTGCCTCTAACCTCATGTTGGATAGAAACATTGTGGTTGTGATCTCCTTCTTTTGTGAGATGTGGGCACACTCCAAAGTATTAAATAAGTGTTCAGGGACATTGTTTTGAGATTTGTACTAAGTAGAATTATGATGAATTCTTGACCCTACAAACATGATGGTATTGAGTACCTCAGTATCCTTTCTCCTCGTGACTCTCTTGAACTTCAAAATTTTCCTTAACGACCAAGATCTCTTATTTTTGAATGGAAATAACCTCAAGATGCTTAAATACCTCCTTTCTCATTTGTTACTCATTGGAAAAAGTTTTCTTCTACAAATGGGGAAAGAACACACCCCACATTCACCATTACATTCATGAGACACATTCTCATACCAGATCTTGAGAAGTTGATTGAGGATCGAGGCTCACCTTTACATATCCTATTTGATATCACTTTCCTTTCATGGTCTGCATCACTTTGAACATAATGAACCCTTTCTGTGACTATTAGAATGAACTGAAACACATTGTCCTAGACTTCACCTCAAGGATAAATTTATGAGAGTTTGTGAGGGTTTTCTTCCCTTTTTGAGCCATGAAACGTAAATTTATGGCCTTCATGATGGTAAAAATAAATGAGATAGGTAGAATGTGAGTTGACACATGTTACTTGAGCTAAATTGTAAGGCTTTCTATTTTTAGCAGGTCCCATATAAGACAATTGTAGTGTTGTAGTCTAGGTTCAATGAAACTGAGTGAGGAACATTGGCACATCACCCAGGAAAATCCTAAGTGCTCATCCAAAGTGCAAGAAAATCTACCAAATCCCTCCTTTTTCTGACTTCCAAGATGTATTTCTTGTAACCATGGCTAACATAACATGTAAATATGCCATATGAAGTTTATGAACTATTATAACATGCACATAAGACAATTGATCATCAACCAAAAGGATATTTATATTCATTATACTCATGATGCATTACAATAAGATTTCATAAACCAACAACATGGTTTCTTACGGACTCATGTGTAAGGAAGGACTCAATATGGACTTTAACAGTATTAGCACTCTATCAAGTTTGTTAATTACATGAATATCTACACATATATATAGGGTGGGAACTTGTCCTTCACTACTTACATGCTTTAATCTAAACTTAGACCACTCATATACATAGATTGCATGTTTTCACAACTCACACTTCCTATATTTAAACACCTAGCCTATGGCTCTCCATAAGTGGCTTGCTTTATTTCTAGAAGCTCTAATTTTATCTTATGCACTATAATTAGCTTTGTCATGTGTTATAAATAGATGTTGCCTCCTTCATGCATGCTTCACATCTATTATTATGTATCATGTCCTTATCCATGCATGCTCTATGTCTATTTTTAGCTTTCCTTGGCAATCATGTCAACCTGTTCTTTTTCATATTTTTAGCCTTCCTTGGAAATCTGACTAACTGCTGATCTTACCCCTTCATGTGTGCTACTTTATACTTACACGTGCACCTTCGCACACTTGTATCAACCCTTGTAAATAATTTTTTGGCTCTGTGTGCACCCTTGTGTGCATCTTTCGGCCTTCACACATCTCTCATACTTAGGCATTTTCTTGGCCCAACATTACCCTACACTAGGTATATTTTTTGTCCTCGACAATACATGAATTAATGAATAAATGAATAAATAATCCTGGATGAAAGAATGTGGGAAATACCCCAAAGAATGTTTAATGAAGAATGTATGAATAAAGAATTTGTATAAATAATGTATTCCCTGCACGTGACCAAAAATTAGGCTTATGGTGTCTGTAGGAGTTCCAAGAATTCTACGTTGATGGTTACTTCCAGTCCTTTCCATTCTTCAAGTGATTTATCTGACCTTCCTGGAAATAATTCTACAATTTTTGGTATGCTCTCCAGGTTTAGTCCTTTCACCTTGTCCTGTAACTCTTTCAAAATGATGTTCCATTCAGAAGCCATTCTTCTAGGACATCTACTCCTTTTCATCACCATAGCTTGCAACTTCCCAATCTTGCCTCTACGCTTGTCATGACTTAGCCTTGATAGTTTTCTTCATCTTCTCTACCTCTTACAAAAAAATTTGTGTGTCACCTTGTCTCCTGTATATAAATAGGCCTTAAGGTGACTCTCTTTTGTTATTCTTCTCTATGAGGCAGCGCATCTATAATTGAGGTATCCTTGAAAATCTGATGAATAATTTCTCAGCCTTCTATGAAGCTCCCTTCACTTCCACACCAAGTTCTTCATACTCCTTTATTCTTATATTAATATTTTCTTGATTCTCCATTTCACTAGTTCCTCATTTGTCATTTTTTCATCCTCTCTATTGGCCCTTATTAGTAATAAATTGATCAACTCTTCCAAGTTGTCAATTTCCCTGTTTCCTTCAAGTTTGGCCTCCATGATTACCTTAGGACATGAGCATGCGATGTTATTCCTAATTTCACCTACCTTTTTATTTACATCGACCAACCTCTTTTTGGCCTTATTTTAATTTATGAGGCCAACTTCTTATTATTTTTACTTACATCCTCAAAATTTTCTGCGTGTCACGTAATGTGGATCCTTTATTGATATTTTTGGTGCGAACTTCATTGGCCATCTTTATCAAGGCATTCCTTTCTTGTGCATCTGAAAGTTGTGTAGAAACCAAAATTGGAAGGATCTTTGATGGGTCCTTCCTCCCTTGCAGCTCATCCATGGCCTCTCTACTCAATTCAAACTCTGGCTCCTCCATGTGAGTTTGTGTTGCAAAGGACAACATCTTGCGTGTCCTGACATGAGCTTTTGATTTGTCCATCATGTCCTAATAATATAGTTCATCGGCCTCCATAGAGCTTTGAAATCTGGCCCTGATGAATTTGGATGAGTCATCTATATACCCCATGCGAGGGCAAGGAGGTGAGCATCTTCTTGGCCTTATTCTTGTTGAAGATTCAGGTCCTGGTCCCTGCACATTGCTCTCGCAGGTGTCTCTTGTAATATCAAAGTGCATGGGACCATGGTGTCCTCTCCCATGCCTTGGTCTTCTTCCTCTTTCTCCTCTTGTTCCTATCTCTCTCCTACTCCTCTTTCTCTTCTCTCATGCTCATGTATTCATGATCTTCTTTCTCATGCTCAGAATGTGTGAGCTCTTCCTATTCCATAATGTGTATAACATGAGGATTCTCCTCTCCCTTTGAGTCCTCTTCCATCCTTACAGTTTCTTCATCCTCCCCTTCTTCTTCTGCACTAGGTGTGCACATGTAGTTTCAATTGGGCTTACTGGAGGGTGTTCTTGGAGGGGTGTGTTGAAGTTTCCATGTTCCATCCTCCTCTTCCTTGTTGTGATCCAGTTGATACTTTGTCTCATCTTCTTCTTCTTATTCTTCTTCTTGCTTGTTGTTGGATTGGCTCCAGCTTGCACTTCTTTGGCGTCCTTATTTCTATTCTCCCTGATGGTGGTGGTGTAAGAGTTGTGTCATACTCATCAACCACCTTACCATCCTTTAGTTTTGGTCACAAGTATATGTATACCCTGCAAGCTTCCTTACCAACTGCTAAAGTCACGATGGGATTTAAGTCCATCCCATCAGATTCCATTGTTTCTACATAGGGATGCCTTGTAGTAGCCATAGGTCTTGATCAGAGTGTGATACTCCACGTCTACCTTGTCAACATTGACTTTCAAGGGTTGTGCATCCTTGATTATGTTCACTACACTTCTGAATTACATGGATGTAAATGAAAATGGAAGTTTGCACCAAGGCCCCATCTCTCCACTAATTAGTAAAAACCCCGCAAGGCAGAAGTGTTGCATAAAAACAAAGTATGTTTGCCCATACAACTTTGTGGGCAACTCTCTAGGTATGTTCCATTCATTTTCAAATGTGTCATACATCCTCTTGTACCATACATCTAGGCATACCTTATATGCATTTGATATCATGCCATCATATGTATACTTGGTGAATATCTCTTTGCCGGTGACCTCTTCTCAATGGGATGCTCCCATTCTCTTCCCTACTGGGCCATCTGGAACTCCAATTTCCCAAAATACAATAACAACAAGATTGACCCCCATGTTATTTTTTCTCCCTTCTCATGTTGGTCTATTTTCTTCTCCACAATACTCTCTGTGATGTACAAGCAATGTTGTATTTTGTCCCTTTGCCATCTTATGCACAATGTGAAGGAACTTCTTGTTTACTTCAGTCCACCTCTCTGAGGCTCCCAAGTTTAAACTTACCAAGCACGTACCACTCTGGTGCTAGGTCAGTGATGTGTGACACATTAAGTGTGTGGCTTCCCCTTTGATAGTGCAACTTGGTGGTTGTTTCATCTCCACTGTCACCTCATTGTGCATATCTAGTGTAATTTATTCCCCTGTCTATCCCACATAACTTTTCCAATCAACTACGTGGTGATGTGCATCCTCCTCCCTGTGCAAAGTAAAAATAGTGCTCGTGGATGTGTGACATCAACCACTAAAATAGTCATGTGGGCTTGTCAAAAAATGACAATTCAAATAGTTGTAAGACTCAGACACTCTCCAAGGTCTTGCACACTTTTTCATCTAGCATGATCTGACCTTCTTCAATTTGCATTGGCCTATCTCTACCAATGTATCATTCCCTTATATCACTTTCATGGCCTTTTGTGTGGTGGTTGTACTCACTTATTTTTACACCTCCAAATTTTTTGATGCCCAAGGCCTTTCCAACAATCACCTCTTGTGGGTATTGCATATAGGAGAACCAATCATTTGACGCATCCTCCATGGCTTTATTTCCCTTGGTTTCCTTCTTTGTTTGTGTCATTTCTTAACTTGAACTGAAACACTGTAATTCACAACTTTAAACCCTAAATGTGCCCTAAATCCAAACCTTATCTTCTCTAACAACCTTCTTAACTCTGGTCCCAATCACTAATTCTTCTATGGTTCTTAATTCTTCTTCACTATCCCTTTAACTACTCTTCTTGTTACTTTTGTCTTTGCCCTAACTCTAAAACTTCTTTCGACTAACCCTACAACCCTAATTCAATTCCTTCACACTTTTCAACTTCAAACCCCAATTCTTTAGCTTCCACTCTGCTATTTGGATTCCAATTTCTTCCAAGTATAAGGAGCTCATGGTTATTGGTACACTGGTTTTTGGTTTCCTTCATCATTGCCTTTGATCACACAAGTTCACAAGAATCACTAAATCACACAAGTTCACAAGAGCTCCAATTCGCAAGGTGGATTATAACTATTGTTCACACCTATTTATAGGTTTCTATTTTTTATCATTAAATGCAGTAGGTGGTGGTAGGTGATATTTTTCCCACTCTTTGTTTCTGTTTCCCACTCTTTTCCACCAAGTTTGAGCCTTCCAAGTTTTCCTTCCACGTGCGGCATGCATAACCTTCTGATGTGCAAGTACTTCCTCAGCTGTAGAGCCTCTTTCGCATGCCTTCCTGTTCTTGCACAACTTCTTTCTTGGGATACATATCCTTGTGCATGAACCTTCTTGTACTGCACCTTTCCTTTCTCTATGCCACATACCAAGTAGTTTTCTATTGTGTTGCCTACCTCGTGTTATCCTTCCTGTTATTCCACATGTTAACATCTCCACCAGGTTTCCTTATACACCATTGAGAAAGAAAATCCAACACCATCCTTTCCATTCATCATCACAAAGGGTCTATCATTGATTTTACCTACTACCCGCACTAAAAGTATGTGTGGTCCTCTATGCATCATGCTTCAACAAATACATCAGCTCATGTGTGTGAAAAATCTTATTACAAAACAAAAGGACAAAACTGAAAGGGAAACCTAATCTAAATGGAAATACTACCTTATTACAAACATAATGAAAGAAGCTTATTTATAGTAGGGCTTCAACCTACTCCTATTAAAGTAACCAGGAAACATGGTGCCATCAAGCACCTGTAATTGACATGCACATGTCTCCAAAATATTGGTTACTTTAAATGGTCCCAACTAATGCACTTTCAACTTTCCTGGGTGGCACACAAACTTAGAATCATATAGAAGCACCAATCCCCCAACTGTAAAAGACTTGTTCCTAATGTGCCTATCATGCCAAATTTTTTCTTGCCTTCTCTATCTTCTGGCTCCATCAAGTAATTGCACATCATTCATCCAATTGCATTAACTTGTCAATGCACTCTCCTACTACTTTTTCATATGTAAGTCCTCTTGTGCATGCAATACACAGGGATGGTGACTTAAACTCAACCAAAAGTATTGCTTTTGCACCAAACACCAACTGAAAGGGTGTGGCTTTTTCAACCTCTTATAGGTAGTCTTGTACACCCAAAGTACAACTGATACTTTATCATCCCAATCCTTTCTTCCAACATCACAAATTTTGGTCAAGGTCTGGCCCAAGATTTTATTAAATGCCTCTGCTGTGCCATTAGCATGTGGGTGATAGGGAGTTGTCTTGTGATGAGCTACCATGAACTCTGCTAACAATATTCTGATTGTTTCATTAATAAAATGAGTTCCCCTATCACTTGTAAGGCTCAATGGGAAGCCATACCTACTAATAATATTCTCCCATAAGAAATGTGTAGTTGTAGCAACAGATACAATCCTTGGTAGGCACAAATTTTCCCACCTTGTTAAATAATTAGTACAAGTAATAATGTACCACATGCCTGTTTGTCGTGCTGCTGGCGTAATAGGTCCAAAAAAATCTATAGCCCACTTTTCGAATGGTTTTACAGATGCTATTGGGTGAAAAAAAATTTCATCCTTTGTCTTGGCTTTCCAATCCTTTGGAAATGGTCACAAGCCTTGACAAACTCCTTTGTATCTTTGTAAAGTGTTTCCCACCATAGTCCTGCAAGGAGTATCTTGCACATGGTGGCTTCTCCAGCATAATGTCCTCCAAAAATTACACCATGTGCTTCTTCCATAATTGCTTGGTGCTCATGTTCTAAAACACATCTACATAGTATCTCATCTCTACCCATCATTTATAAAGATATCTCCGCCAACCAACTGATAAGGTGCAATGTGTATAGCTAGTTGTTTCTTCTCCATAGTCTTCATTCCTTTAGGTGTAATACTATGTGCAAAAAAACACTGCTATATCCTCTAAATCCATTGGCACACACTGCAACCTGAATAATTGAGCATCCAACATGTATCTTCTATACTTTTGCATGTCCTCACCAGAATAATGTGTGAAAGATGGTTGGGTCCCATATTACTCTTTCCTGGCTTCACTATTACTAAAAATTCAAATTCCTGGAACAAGAGAATCCATCTACATATGCAACCTTGTAATACTAGCTTATTAACCAAATAATTAAATTCCATATGATCAATATAAAATATGAAAGGAGTTGCAAGAAGGTATTGCCTAAATTTATAAAGTGCATACACTATAGACAAATCCTCACATGCTTAGTAGTTGTGTAATTTTGTTTTGCTGGTGTTAGCTTCCTGCTCACAAAACAAATGGGATGATCAACATTTCCTTCTCCTAGATGGCTAACACTCCAATTGTTATTCCTTGAGGCATCCACATGAACATGAAAAGGAAAACTCCATGAAGGGAAGTGAAGGATAGAACAATGGTGGTCAATATTTCTTTCAACTATTCAAACGCATGTTGTTGCGCATCCTTCCAATAAAATTTCCCTTTGGCCTTCAATTATTCCTCTAGTGGTGCATATCTTAGCATATCCCTTGATGAATTTCTTGTAATATCTTGTATACCCAAGAAATCCATGCACTTCACTTTGGTTAGTTGGCTCTTCCAATCCCAATATAACTGCAATATTTTTCAGATCAACCAAAAGTCCTCCTTTGCAAATTATATGGCCCAAAAAAGTGTCAAATGGTGTAACAAAGATGCACTTTTTGATGTTCAAATATATACTAAGCAGTCTACAAAGTCCAAACATCAGCCTTAAGTAGTTACATTAATCTTTTACTAACCCATAGATTGTCCAGTCATCCAAATACACTTGGAGAAAGTTATGGATGAAGTCTTGAAATGCTTGTACAACAATGCACGAAAATATTGTTGGCGCATTCTTTAGACCAAAAGGCATAATTGTATAAGCAAAACAACCCCATTATGTGGAAAATGTATTCTTAGATTGATCCTCGCAATCAAACTTGATGATATATGGAGAAACCATTGTGAATGAATATATCTCACGCCCTGCTACACCCTTCAAGAATTTCCTCAGTGAACGGTGTAGGGAAAGGATCAATACACAAAGAAGCATTTAATACCTGTAATCCACACAAATCCTTATCCTTCCATATTTATTGATACTTATTACCATGGGGATGATCCATTTTTATTCCTTTATGGGTTCAATGAGACCTACCTTTAACATGTTATCAATCTCATCCTTTACTTTGACTTGTAAATTTGGATTCATTCTATAAGGTCTTTTACGCATCGCGTGCCTTCTTTGAGTTTTATCTTCATCTCCCCTAGTGATGGATGGACACCCTTTCACTCATGGTATCCCCTAGGAAATGATCTTGGAAGTCACACAACAATTTATATTTCAAATCTTTAGTCAAAGAGACCTCCTTGGAATTCACACAACATATTCTTTAGTGGAAATTGGTATTTGACTCATATTCCTTCTGATATCCATGACCTTAGGTGCTCATCTTTCCCAATATTCACCTTTTTAGTCTTTATGGAAAGTGGTATGCAACTCATCCTTTGACCTCTCACCCTCTATCTACATTAAAATCAGGTCATCATCAATCAGGTATACCAATAGCTTGCCTTTCTCATTTTTCCTTCCAAGCATGCTCTAGGAGATCCTCATCAGTTTCCAACCATGTGCGTGTTCATTGTGCACCCATCAGAATGGTATCCTCATATAACTGAGCCATAGCTCTTCCACTTTGTGTTATCCCCCAGAGTGATGCACTTCATCAACTACAAGGCCTTATTAATAGGAGGGTTAGATGAAAAGTAATTGAAAGTGTGCACCATACCTGATGTCAGTCTTGCCAATTGGCAGTCTCTTGCTTCAGACTCAACATGTATATACCATATGCGTGCACATACCCACACAAAGTGGAATAAAACTTATGGACCCATAATGATGGTGGTAGTGCGTCTGGTCCTTCAACCAATTCTTCTCACAAGCCTGTATGTGAGTCCTGGGAGACATTTTTCCATCATATGTTGGTATCTTTGAAGGAAGGTTGTTCCTAACAAACCATGTCAAGAAGGTAATTCTTATCTCACACCATCTAAGTAGATTATCCTTGTACATAGTCCACCATCATGTTTTCATTCCTCTCAATGAGTATACCAACATATTCCTTCTGTCTCCTTCATCACGTAGCTTCTCTTCCATGGCACACAAAAATGATTCAGGATTTTCTTCTCTTATATACCTTGGTAGCGCAGTTCTTCCCAACCACCTAACTATCTATGGTTTGATCACCCTTGTTACACACCATAGACACTCATGACCAACCATTTCATATGTTCCATGGGCCCAATTATCACAAGAAATTCTTGTAGTGTCACTGATTGAATGCACATCTCCCCATTTGAGCACTCCCTCCTTTGTTGGCTCAACACACTCTGAATCGTGCATAGTCTGTGCATAGATCTGATTCAGATCTTCCTCACTAATGGGATCTGTGTAGGGCACAATCCTTGTACCATCCATAGGAATCACTATGTGCTCATCCTCATTCTCAAAACTAATATAGCACTTATTAAAATATAGGTCTGTGTTGTTTGCATAACACCATGGATGACCAAGTAATGTAGGGAAGTTATATGCCTACCAACTCCAGAACCTCAAAATCACCCTTGAATTTTCCCCTTTGTATAGTGATACTTGCACCCTTCAAAACTCCAATGGGAATTTCCCTTGTCTTATTTTCCATATACAACACACTAGAAGAAGGTTGTAGTGGTGGCCTCCCCATCCTATTCCATGCATCCATGGTAAAAATGTTTACCTTTGCACCAGTGTCAATAAGGATGTTTCTCACCAACAAACCATCAATAACTGCATCCAAGGTGATTTCCTTATCATATTCATGGTGTTGTGGTGGCAGATTAACATGTAATATATGTACTCCCTTTCCCTGTCCATCATCTGCGGAACCTTCTCTGTGTAACCATTCTCCTAATAAGGGTATGATGTTATCTTGTCTAAGCATCTGACATACTTCCTTGAGTTCATCAACATGTCCTTGTTAGGTACTTATGTATGTCTCATGCACTCCCTATCCACACTTGTTCTTTTAAGCATTGTATCTCCCCATGTAATCTCTGATAAGACTCATGGTTTCTTGGAAACACTTCCTTTGTTTCCCTGCATCAAGGATACTTATTAGGTTGTCACAAATTCTTCTCTTTGGATGAGTGGTTTAGTTCTCACCTGTTCTGTGTGTGTGAAGCTTCTATGTGTGTGGTAACCAATAAAGGTTATTTCTTTGCAACTTCCAGTTCCTTTGGCTTCCATTTTCCATTTCTGGTACACTCAAATTGTATCATCATTGCACCCTCTCCTTTTTATTCTTGCACATGTGCATATAAATCTAGGAAAGTCTTCTACCTTGTGCCCCTTTCCACAGTACACGCAAGACATGTTCTTGGGGCACTCACACTGATAATGATCAGGTGATACACAAGTGTAGCAAGTACCTCAACTGAACCTACCTCTGTAACCACCACTTCCTCTACCATGATATCCTCCCCTATAGCCTCCATTTATTTTTTGTCTTACTCCATTATTTTCCCTTTCGTGCACTTGTGAACTACCCTCTATGGTAGTTTGGCACAACCATGTTTCACAAGCCTCATGGATGTGATCAATCAAGTGGAAATAGGTTGTATCATGCATGTGCATGTCACAAATCTTGTAGTAGAGTGACACATTATTCTGTGTAGCATGCTGGAGAAGTGGAAAGTCTCTGACATCATGGTCCTTGTGGCATATCTCACAAGCCGCTAGTAGAGTGCATGCACATTCCTACATGGAAAACTATTCTTTGTATGTCCCTCTACTTCACAATTTGTACACCAGATACCACTTTGAGTGTCATGTGCTGAGCTAGCAGATAACTTTTCCAATTTTTTGGCCATAGCTACAATATGTGCTTCAAGGAATGGGCTCACCCTAGTATCCACACTTCAACCTACTTCAGCACATAGTGCTACCTCCAGAGCCTCACATGGATTGTAAACATCTTATGTGATAGCGCCCTTTAAAAGGTGTCAAAAATCCACCAACGAACCATTACACATGTTGAATTTGATGGATATCATATGAGAGCTTTGACAATAAAGTCTTGAACCATGCATCATATTCCCAGACACTTTTAGATAGTCCTTGTTTAATATCATTGAGTATGTTGATGCTATGTTGTTCAAACTCAGGAATGTGAAACTCTACCAAGAAGGTGGCACACAAAGTGTCATAATCCACTTCATCTGATGTGGATCATACTTCCTATACCAGTTATGTGTAACCTTGTAATGTAGTCACAAACTGACTGGCCTTCTATCTGAGGAGTGATCCCCTTGGCTCTCCATAAGAGCTCAAATTTGTGCACATGTTTAGCTACACATCCTATAATCCTCTGTACTCAAGAAAGTGGAGTGACATTTCATAGAAAATATGAGGAGGTTGTTGTGGTGGTGGGTTATTTCCTTGTCCTGTATTTCCCCTACTTCAAGGGAGGACCAGATCCTGACCCTGAACCTCCACTAGGATTTCCTCCACTTGGGGGAGGACCAGAGCCTCGTGAGCCTCCTATATGCTGGAACTCTTGTATGCGCACCAGTGGTAGAACTTGATTTGCATGCCA
This sequence comes from Taxus chinensis, assembly GCA_019776745.2. Classification (NCBI taxonomy): domain Eukaryota; kingdom Viridiplantae; phylum Streptophyta; class Pinopsida; order Cupressales; family Taxaceae; genus Taxus; species Taxus chinensis. The sequence goes on from CM034157.1 coordinate 145,190,799, forward strand.
ACACTCTGTCATGGTGTTGCACCTATGTTACTACTTCCAGAGAGTAGCATGCCAACAATTCTATCCTTGTGTTGCACCTACAATACTACTCCCAAATAAATTCCCCTGACCTATGTTATCAAATCCTGTTAGTAGCACTAGCCACTGCCATGTGTGCTGCTTTTATCTGTTGTGCTCCTAAGTTGATACTAGTACATATCTACCTGTATCACCTTCCCAATGTGGTGATCCCCTGATTGCCTTCTCATGTTCTTCTCCCTCACTATGATGATCCTCTATATGAACTTCTGAATCCTGAGTACCATGCACAAGGGCTAAGGTTCCAGGGTGGTCCAGATGCATGCAAATGGCTCCTAAATCTTCACCAGACTCACTTTCACCAGATGTTGAGGGGGTCCTTCTATGCACTTTCCCAATATCATAGGGACATAATCCTTATGGCCCCTTCACTTTCCTTAGGGTTCTCAACACTATCGCTTGGCCCTATTCCTCTCTGTCTCAGTGCCTCTTCAACCACCCTTTCTACACATCACTATATCTATGCAGTCTTTCTTCTCTCTCTACTTCCATCTGGCTCAACACCATCCTTTCCAACCCCTTTCCTTATCCTTAAATATGATAGGTGTTTAGCTAGCCATCGGTAAGTTCTCAAATCCTAGTTCAATCATCAATATTTTGATAGCAAGTGGAGTTACACGTAAGTACGATCCTCTAGGCTAACAAATGTTTACTTATACCTTACATTGGTATATCTTTCCTACATAAGGGCATTGTGTTTGTTGTTTTATATTTCAAATTTCATGCCCATAGTGGGGCATCTAAATACTGTGTTGACATTAATTATATATTTCTTGTGTAGGGAAAACCCATTCCTATGCTTTCATTACCTACATATTTCCCATAAGGGGCATTTTACTCTTGGATTTTCATTTATTATATATTACATGGGAGAAACCCATTGTTATGCTTGCATTTCTTATATATTTTCCATAAATGACATGTTACTCTTATGTTTCTATCTATTTATGTATTTACCCACATGAGGGGTAATTTGTTCTTATGATACCATTGATTAAACATGCCCACTTGGGACATACTAGATTATTTTATTGCATTGATTATACCTTGTCCATATGGGGGAAACTCATATATATGATTATATTGATTGTATTTGAATACTTGGAACATTATACCATAATTGGATCTCTCATGCTTATATCTCAGTTATTATGGGGCATGACTTACCCTATTTTTGTACTGCTTATATTTTTCGCACAAGAGGTATATTACTTGCTCATATTTAAGTCCACATGTGGCATCTTACCATCACACTTACATTAATACCTCATTCCCACACATGGGGAATTTTACTGTTGTCCTGACATTGCTTATTCTTCGGACCACATGGGAAAATTACTACATACTTGATTTTACGATGGTATCTTACTATGTTATAAATCAATCATTTTATTTTTGTATCCTACACATGATGTACCTAATCTCTATATTTTGAGATATATGATTCACATGTTCATCATGAATATACCTTATTTTTCACTTTTACTAATGATTTCCCTTTGCAAGAAATTGACACATTATTATTCCAAATTGTTTGTCTCAAAGGGAAATATTGGAAGAGTTGTTGGGGTGGTTAGCAATACTTAGTAAGAGAGTAATTGTTTGCGGAATTGTCTTTTCTTTCCCTAGTATTCATCCTTATTACCTTTGTGTTATATATTTACAACTACTTGATATCCTTAGAATTATCACTTTCACATCTACATATAATACCTCCATCACCTGCAGATCCACTTCATACCTTCTCCAAATGTTTTTTTTCCTCTATTATCTCTCCTTTACATTCCTTTATGTTAGACTATTTGTGGTTGATAATGTTGACCATGGTCGATACCATCTAGTAGAACCTTTTTTCTAATCGACTACATCAACCACAGTTAATGCCATTGACTAAGAGAAATAGTGACTTTACTAGATTATGTTCTCCTATAAATGGTGTCATTGTTGTCATTTCCCTATTTCATCATCACATATTTTTCTTTTCTTTCTCTCACAAATTTTCTATTAAAATTTTAAGAAGCTTAGGGATTAGTAGAGCTTATACTTGGAAGTATACTTTGGAGCATTGGGTTACTAGGAGCTAAAATAATGGGAGTTACACCAAGGAGATCTAATAAGTCTTTGGAGTACCCAACTTTTGTCTACTTAGGTCTTTTACATATTCCTCTTGTGATCCATCGACAACAAATCTCTTTCAAGGTATCACTAGCCCTAAGGGGTTAATGTGCCAACAATGTCTTTACAAAGGTAAGTATCCATAACCCTTATCTTTCTTTTATGTTGTTATGATTGATTTTGTTCAATGTGTCATGTATTAGATTAGGAGAGAGTATCATATATTTGTCTATTGCATTATTCTTTACATCCCCTTGCTTATTATCAGCCACATGGCTTTATAATCCTTAACCTAGATATCTTATATTAAATTCTTATTATCATTAATCTTGCAACCGTATAATGCTCGTAAGACCCCACATCCTTCTCGAACATAAGCTTTGGAACCTTCACATAACCTTATGCCTTTGATACTAGTGTATATCATTATCTTCTAGATTTGTGACTATTATGCCCCTTGGCACTATAATTGGCAAGTGTGTTGGCCCTATAATGGTCATATAATTGTATGTACTAATCTATATTATTGAGAAGAGATAGTGGATAATCATATTGACCATCTTAGCTAGCATGCATATCCCATACCTCAAAAGTGGGGCATACATTCCATTTATTTCATCTTCTGATTTTTAGACTATGGGACACTCCCTTGCTCTCTCATATGAAAGAAAACATGGTGTCTTATCTAAGAAGTATATGTAGCATACCCACTTGTTCTCTCCATGAGACATGTATATATTTATATTTAACATAGATTATGGGATATGTATATTTTTACTATATGTTGCAGGGAAACAAGTTTTCATACATAAACACAAGAGCATGAATATTGATTCCAAGATCTTCTCATCCCTCCAATATGGAGATCAAGTGACATCTTTCTCCTTTTAAGTTTCATCTCATTATTATTCCTATACTAACTTTGAGAAATCTGAACATGTTTCCAAATGCTCATAACAGCTTCTCCATATCCACTTCAATATTTTACTTTGATATCTATGCACATACACAAACATCAAAGTGGAGCATTATGTAGATACCTAATTTTGGCACATGACTAGTAATTTGCTATGGTACTAGTATACTTGTGTGTTTATCGATTATTGTTCCAAATTAGGTTCTTGTTAGAGCATTTTCTTTGCATTTGTTCGGATTTCGAATCTATCATCCTCTTTTCCTTTATATTTTTCATCTCACCTTGTTTCTCTATTCTTCTCTAATTGCCTTTATTTTTTATTATTCTTCATATTTTTCTCTTCTACCATGTTTTCTCTCTCTTCCCCTTGTTTACGGTTGTTTTGGAACTTTTGGCAAAACCATAATAGTATGGTTATGGTTCATCAAAATCGTATTGCTATAGGTATGGCCCCTTTTGTTGTAGGGCCTTTTAACCCTTGTTTTGGGTCCTTCGAGATTTTTTGTTCTCTCTTTTTTGGCCCTTTCAACCATTGTGTGTCAGTTTACATGTCAATAGGGTCATAATGTAAAATCAAGAAGTCTATAAATACATAATTGCATTTAGAACAATGAAAGACAATCATACACAATCATTTGAAGTTGTAAAATCAAGGATTTTTATTTCAAGAGCATTCCCATGACAAAATTATATTTTAAGCATTTAGGGAAGAACATTTAGCATTTATGTGGTTGATTGATTAGAGTATTAAAAGGATAAGGATTCAGGTATTTGCATTACACTAGAATTCCTATTGACTTGTATTATACTTGGTGTTCTACTTGCCAAATTATTCAAAGTTTGAGAACCTAATAATAATGGAGGGATAACACAAGTCCCATTAAACCCCTCAATTTTGAAAGGTTTTGTAAGCTGTTGTGGGCATATTAGGGTTCTAAGGAAGGAGAGTAGATTTCGAGTGACTTGTGATGAAGTTAGAGAAATGAGTGATATTTTTGAAGTCTAGAAGCATATTTATAGGGTCGTCAAATCAATTTTGCCCTATTTGACAATTGTCATAACTGTATTGCTACACTTTTGGTCTTGGTTCTCACTTACACTATTTTTTCAGGATTCACTTCACCTCGTTGTTTAGCGTTATCTATTTTTGATGGCTCTCCTAAATTGAGACAAAACCTATATCATTCTTTTAAAAAATAAACATCTCAAATATTCCAATTTTTTACTCGTACTCGAGTAACCCATGTTCAAATTCCGCCAACAATCAAGCAACCTATAACAAGAGATGTGATATAATATAACAAGTTTTACAGACTAAAACTCCTTTTCTTGTATCCCACATGAATGTGGGCCAATTCAAATATCCCACAATTAAACAATCAAATAACTATATTTTAATTTTTCAGTACTCCTAATATATTCCATGTATATATTTTTATACAATTGAGTCGACCTAATTCCAATCAATGAGGTTACTTGTAATGCATCACTAGGACCAAAACCACTTTCCACGTCTAAAGGTCATGTTTATTGAGAGGTCCCTTAGTAAGCTAAATAACATCATTGTCGTAAGCTTAGAAATCATTGATTATATATGTGGACCTAATCACTAGTGATTGATATTTGTTTTGCTTGTAAAATGGTTTACTCCTTTGCATTGTAGAGTAAGACTCGTGCATGGTTTCTGCAAAGAAAAATTAAATAGATGCAAGAACAAACACCTCTCTTTACGGCCATTTTTAGGGCTTTAAATTATGTGGGTACTGCAATATATTTTATGTAAATACCACGAGATTTCTAGTGTGAAATGAGAAGAATTGGGTGAACTTTATTATCATGCCATAAATAGCCCCACACATGCTCCAAACTATGATTAAAAAGATGGAAATTAAGAAAAAGTTGCATTTATGAATATCCACAAATGTATAAAGCATGTGATTTTGACATAGGAACCAATAGAATATTACAATGAACACAACTACTTCCTTTATTTATTTGATTTAGGAAGCATGGAAAACACATGGTACATAGTCATATCTCTAGGTTGAGATGGGGATTTGACATTGAAGGGGCGTCATACTCTAGAGATTGATGCTTGTTTTGGAAAAAACAATGGGAATATACCCATTTTAAGACCTTTGGATTTTCCCAAAGAGGAAGTGGGTATGTTCAAAAGAGAATGAATGATTGATTTATGAAGGAAAGTTGATCTAGTAATGAACAAGTGGTCCTTTCCAATTTCTCCCCTTCCTCCTAACAGTTGGTTACATGTTGATTTCATATTGAATAAAATAAATCATTCTTGGTGTGAAAGTCTTGGGTGAATCCTGTCAAATTGTCTTTATTTTGGAAGTTATGAGTCAATTTGTATGATCCCAATCACCACCAAATCAGGCCAATTTTCTTATAATAGGGGTCAAGGTAAAGACAGGGGGACTTTATTTGGTCAAATTAGCTATACTAAGCATGGCCTAATCTAGAATTAGACAATTGTCAACCTAAGACGGGTTTGATTTGGTTGGGGAGTGGTAATTAATAAATTTTGGCTTTACAATTGACTCTTTCGTGAGGAACATTAATCAATTTCTATGGTCAAAAAGTACGAGATTATTTATTAAAAGAATTCACAGCTTCTTTTCTAATGTTCCTAAGCTCAAAAAGTTTTTATTAAAAGAATTCACCTGGAAAAAGTGGAAAAAGAAGGGTCGACAGAATCAGAAGGTCCTGGCAGCGCCGTCGGCGAAAGATACGGCAGTGTGGGGCCCGCGTCAGCAGGGACCCGCCAATGGGAAAGCTCTTTACGCGCTTCAGAATATTTTATTATATCATACCCATAACATGGCATGCATACATGGCATGGGGTATGTACATGCTTACGTGGAAAGCAAGGCAAGCGAAGCAAGTATGAATAGAGTCTCCTAATCAATTAATATACGCGTTAATCACGTGAAGGCAAGGCCAGCTGGCAGGACCCCCCAGAGTGGGTATTTATTTCATTCCCATACAAATTGCTCTATGCTGACGTGGAGGGGGTCACCGCTGACTATATTTGTAAAAAAATTCAAAAAGCTTAGCTGTAGTGCAGATTCCTAGAACAGTTGTTATGGTTATTAACTGTCACTAATGAAACTTATTTAATTATTTCTATTAGTTTGGGATTAACACTCACATTTGTCCATTGAAGAGATTTAACCTAGGTTTTATTTAAATGAGTATTAATGCCATGTATATCTCATTGCATGTAAGCGCTATAAATTTTTGTGGCTTTCTTTTTGCAATGTTCCTATGTACAAATGCCTCGCCTTATGGTTATTACCAAAAATATATGAGGAAAATTGTTATTAAAATCATTTAAAAATTCATAGTAATCTGGTATTGATAATAATTGTGAATAAGGGTTGTATATAAACATAAAATAGTTTTTAATATAAAGATCTTTTATAAAAGGAAAATTTAGAAGATCATTCTAGATCCAACACACATACAAAATGTCTGCTTACAAAGTAGTTTGAGTTATTGACAGTGATCATGGAAGTTGTAATGGGTATATAGAATTCACATGGTCTCCGAGGAGATTTGAGGTGAATGACCTTACTAGATCTAGGGTGACATTAGTCAGTAAGTAAGAGATGTAAGTATCTAAAATGTCATTAGGCAATAATCATAAACTATATAATCCAAAGGTTTTAAAAGGCACCTCTAGTTGGCAAACAAGGGTTATGAATAAAAAGAATGTAAATGATAACAAACATGTGCTAATCTATCATATTTGATACATAAAACATAGAACAATCACCAAGTAATGCATGAAAAAAGATGTTTATGTTAGGAATACTCATACTAGGTTGACTTGTCGACACATTAATCCCCAATTAACTTGTATAACAATTTGAGAGAGATTGTTGTAGGTGAAGTCAAGATGGATAGATGTAACCCTAAATAAATGAAACTTTGGGCCTCCACTGACTAAGGTAAATTTTATTGCTATAACTCATATTCTTGATATCTTTGAAGACATGTATGATTAACATGTCTTCTTGGTATAAGCTCCTCTTAACCATATATTCAGGGCCGAATTAAGGTTTTCGAGCGCCCTAGGCAATACTCGGAGTGTGCACCCCCCTCTCACCCTGGACCAGCGACCCACCTATGTGTGAATGTTTTTTAAACAATGTTTTTTAAGCAAAGCACACAATCGCGATCAGTGCCTCAACCTGTGCATTTGAAAAGAACTAGATTCTCATTCAACTTTCAAGGTAACTGTAAGTTGTAACTGTAACTCACAGACTACAAGTGTCAAGTCTACAATGTTCGCCAATAGCGCTGTCGACCTAACGTTGTAGCCTGCATGCACACTCTAGACTCTAGTGACAGTCCAATCTTCAGGATTCAGTGTTCACCATTTCACACTGAGCCAAATTAGGAAACGATCGAGATGGTGAGAGATCCTCCACCGTTCCATGTATCGAGTAAGTTGCGCAAGGAACAACTATTGAGTGGCCCAGTGGGTGAATGATTTCCAACGGCAGTGGAAGAAACATGAATGTGGTGAGCGGGAGATACAGGGGTCGAGGTTTGACTTGAGGGGAGAAGTTCCAATGTAGGAGAACAAAAAACGAATAAGGGACCACGGAGGAGTTTTTATATGAATATATGTGAATAGTGAAAGTTGAAACTGTAATTTGTAAACAGCGAATCACAAATGCACAGTGCATTGAATGGTTATGAGCTGTGAGCATGTGGGCGTTTAATATCAATTTTTTTTGTAAAATTTTAACCAAGCCGACTGCCTAGTCGCTGACATGGAAATTTTTTTTGAAATTGTGGCACCCTCCCTTTTGTGTGCCCTAGGCAACTGCCTAGGTTGCCTGGGGTAAGACACGCTCCTGCATATATTCTCTTTCTCCTAACATGGTTTTGTGAGCACATGTAGAGTGGATTCAATGTTATATATTTGAGAAATGCCAATAAAAAACCATACAAATACAAATCTAATTCATAAAATCTAAAATTTAGTTTTAGCCAACGTCATTAGTCAAGTTGGTGGCCTCAAATAAAATAATGGATATGTAGTACGTCATCGGTTAGGCCATTGGCATCGACTATGTGTTGGCATAGAGGGAAAAGAGGGTTGGAATGGGGAACAATAACCTAGGAAGACAAGATATGATGATGGCATGATGAAAATGGTAATAAGAAGAAATGCATGACGATCTCTCACAAAGAGCAATGAGTCATTCCAATCCCAACCTTGGGGTATTCATCAAGACACTCACAAGGAGATTAATGCACAGCCAAGCCCTACAAGATAAAAATGTTAGTAAATGAAAATAACATATATACAAAAGTGGCTTATAAGGCATCACATGCTCCAAAAAACTGGGGCCCCTTGCCTTGTGATTATTACCACTCATCCAAATGCATGATAATACATGGGAGCCTTCGATTCCTTCTCGGCAAAACCTAAATGGTGCAAGAGATATGCCAATGATGTGTTAGCAACATCACAGGGACCATTTTGATGAGTTACACAACCACATAAACAATATGTTGGAGAAAATCAAATTTACCAAGGAGAGTAAGACAATATGAAGGAGAGAATCAAATTTACTTAGGAGTTTGAGACAAATGGCAGTTTACCCTTCTTACATATTTTCTAGGTCTCTTTGCCTTACATATTTTCTAGGTCTCTTTGACTTGTGATTTTTAATGCAAATGAAACAACATGATAATACACTGAAGCTTTTAATTCTTTCTCATTAAAACCTAAATCGTGGAAGAGGCGTGTCGATGATGTGTTGAAAACATGGCAAAGACCAACATGAGGACTCTCACATAAAAATATGGTACATTGGAGTATAAAATAAGATATGCCTATTGACTTTCCACCAATGAACACAAATTAACACCAAAAAGTTCTAAATGTTCAAGGTCTTCAACAATTAGCCAAGTTAATGTACCAATTATATAAATTTTTCCAACTTAAGCAATTTTGCAATCACATAAACAACATGGTGGAGAGTATTGAATTTACCAAGGAGATTAAGACATGTGGTAGTTTACCCTTCTTAGTTGTTCTTTTAATATCGAAGTGTTGGGAATATAGAAAAAAGACCTACACTAACCTATATTTTTATGCATCGTCACCTGGTACAAAAAATAGTGATTTTGAATACCCTTGTCATTATAGATTTGAATTTGTTTACGAAGAACGCTTATAGCAAGAAAACAAACACTTGCAATTGGTTTTTATGCACAATGGTTGTAGAGGTAAATATATTGCAATGGTAGTCAAGCAAGCAATAGAAGGTCGAGAAAGACAAGGTCAGATAGTTCTATTCTAGGTTTGGTTGTATAGCTACCCTAAATAGAAAGTCTCTCTAACAAGATTTCCAAAACCTTCATAAGATTAAAAAGAAACACTTTGATTATAAAGAACAAACTAAGATGCGCTTTAAGATATGCAAAAGATTACATGGAACAAGTTTAAATAGTGGGGTTTACAAAGTTGAGTGCTTATGAGGGGTCAACTACTTGGGTTAAATATGTAAGTTGATATAAACTAGGATCAAAGAGCATGCATTACATATTTGCGTTGTCAATGTGAAATTAGCATTAATATGGAAATTTGAGACGACTAAGAATATTATTTGCATTAAAAATGCTAAGGTTATTGTTGTTAAGAGCCATACTTACAAGTGTCTGTTAAGAGAAGTTTTAGATATCAACAATAATCCTCATAATTTGAATAGGGATAGGGAATTGAGTCTTAGATATGGAGACCCATTATTGACAACGAAAGGATCCCCCAAGGTCATGGTAGAACAATAAGATGTTGCATCAGTGACAATCAGGTCATGGGTTCAATTCCTAATTTATCCATGATGTGTGGAGTGGGGCATTTGCACACCACATGTTGGTTATAGTGGCCATGATGACACCTTGAGGTAATGGTCGCACTTATCCATGTGGACCAAGTAGAGTTCAACAGAACACTCCAAATGCAAATTGTTCGACAAACATTAAGGACCCAAGCCCAACCCCTTGTTTTGTTACCATTCTCTTTTTAAAAGCCCCACAGGCTATGGCTCAAATTGTAGAGAAAACCACTTTCTCTATGTTAGGTCACAAGTCGATCCACAAATGATGGGTTCCCAATAAGTTTGTCGCCTATCTAACTCATAGCTTCAACTAGAAGTGTTTATCGACAAAAAACAAAGGAATGATCCTTTTACGAGGGGACCATTTAATGTTTTTTAATTAATTTGTTACAATACTAATAAATTAAAATATTGAATTTTGGAGTTAATTATTTCTCCTAAAGATACATTATATAATTCACTAGGGATATTATATAAATATCTCTAATATATTATTCATACATACGATTGCTTTTATGATGGATCATAGGGAACAATCCAAAATGTCTAACAAAAAAATCATATTAATCAATAAATTATAAAAAATATCAACATTTTAATAATATTACATGATTATCTATATTAGTAATTATTGTGAAACAAAAATGACATATAAAAGAATATTAATATTTAAAATTTATCCCAAAGAAAATAAAAACAAAAACAAAAACATCTTAGAAACCAATTTTAATAATATTACATGATTATTTATATTAAAAATTATAGTGAAACACAAATGACATATAAAACAATATTATATTTAAAATTTATCCCAAAGAAAATAAAAAATAAAAATATCTTAGAAACCAATTTTACGGAACTAATTAAAATGAAAGAATAATAAGTTTAATGATGCTTTGGGAAAGTAACAAGTTATGTTCAAAGACAAGGGGAATAATAAGTTTGTCGCTTTCTTGTGAGCCATTTGTCATTTGGTGCACCACTATTTAAATGATAACATTAAAAATCTTTATTTAAGTAGTTTTTGTAAAGAAATGATTTTTTTAATTCGGAATATTTTTTGATTAAAATTATTAATTTTGCAAGGGTTAAATGTAGAAAATGTTATTTTTGGCTTAATGTTAAAGATTGTAGGTATTTATTACATCAAATTCATCTAAGGTATGGTCCTTATCCCATCTCCTTTTATACCATCATCCTCATTATTGGATTACAACTCAATTGATAAACTCAGAATATTTTATTGTTTAAAAATTAATCATAATAAATAAATAAATAATAATTCATGGGTTGAAATAAAAATAGAATGCCCATATCTATTATGAAAATTACATCAATAAACAGAAAAATTCTTAAATAAGATTGTGTTTTCAATTATGTTTCAAGTCCACCAATAAATCCAAAAAAACATCATGTACAAATACCTCTAAATATCATCTTGAAATTGTTTATACTACCCTAAAAATCCTCAAACCCCCAACCCCCAACCCCCTACCCGCTACTCATGAGAGAAAAAAAGCCTGACAATAAAGTGATCCATGCTTTTGTTATTAGATGGAATACCCTAGTTAATAGTATTATCCATTAACCTAATTTGGAATACACTTGTCCATGTCTTCCTCAATCAGGAAACCTACAATCGAAATGTACTCCTATTCCACTTACACTAAAAAGACAATATCCCATTAATTATGTGATCACAAAACTACTTAATGTCTTTGATAAAATAAGTAGAGGTTTTACCCCACACAAAAATACAATAAAGTGGACTTGTTTATGTCATCGAAATGTAAAGAGAATGACTGCTATGCAGGAATAAAACAGTATACTAGTGTAACTTTTTAGGCAACTTTGTATTATGATGAGAAATACTTCCATCTGCAACTAAATATAGGAGGCACTTGAGAAATTACTTTTATTCTGCTTGACTAATTACTTGTATTCCTGTAGCTGGTATACAATGGGTAGAATTGGGGGTGTTCCAATTTTTTAATAAAATGAACTCCAAGAAATGTAAACTCAGATATGCAGTTACAAGGACATGTGGGGTACTGGTATGGCGATGGGGATGCTAATCAAATCAGGGTATGTGAGCAAATGAATAAGGGCATAGCTATATTGTATATAAATGTGGTCACCAAAAAAATGGGTGGGAATAGGGATGCTGACCTCATCCTTACATTAGAGTTTCTTGGTTGGCTCGCTTGACCTCGGCTGTCGTTTTAGGTCGACTAGGTTTTGGGTGCAAATCCCACAAATTACCTGCAGCATGTGTTGAGAGTTCGGGGTGTGCTGCTCCGAGTTGATCAGTGGCACTTGCCTTGTGTTAGAGATACACTCTTCAAAACTCCATGTCGCTGGATATTCACCGATTACCAAAAAAAAAACTTTGCTTAAAAATCCTTTGACTTGGTCAACAGGAAAATCGAATATGAGAACGAGGGCCCTCTCTTTATACCCCCATCATCTGAAGACTATTATTGTATACCCCTGCATCTCCATGTGAATATGGTCTTGGAGCATTTCCATGCCATTTCACAGCTCTCTAAAATACTGCAATGTTATACTGGCGATGAGCAACTGTTGCTGGAAACTATCATTTGTTCTCTGACTAGTAATGTTTTTCTCCCTTTCAGCCAAGAAATATTCCAAGTGAGAGTTGCAGGCAACTAAAGGCCAAGCCCCTACTCACCTAAAACTTCTCTTACTTAGCCAAAACCATTTTAAGGAAGCACATTATTCTACCAGTTAACTCTGCAGAGACTGGGCAGATAGCCAGGAATTTTATACACACAAACAGTAGTAGTACAGCATTTCTTTGCCAAGAAGACTGAACTGTGTATCCAATGACACTGAAGATAAGGTATAGAAGAAAGATCCCAGCATTTCTAGGGGTATGTCATTCCTATCTTTTTTCTACGTTTCAAAACTGAAAGCGAACCAATGCATCTCTATATGTGCACATACAAACAGTATTAGTGTAACACTTTGCTCAAAAAGACTGAGCTGTGTACTCCCTAACACTGAAGATAAGGTAAACAAGAAAGATCCCAGGACTTCTAGGGGTATTCCATTTCCTATCTTGTTTATGGGTTTCAAAACTGAAAGCAATCTAATACCAAGTTGCAATAATCAAGTACAACCTAAGCATGACAGGTGCAAGTACGACTAGATACTACCTGCTACATAGAATTTTATATCCACCAACATAAAATACAAGACATGAAAAGCACATGAACTCAAACTCTTCATCTGGATTTTTGTATGCTCTGGTCCATTTTTTGTCAATGGACAAGTCCATTGTAAGTTATAAAAATGTCTACTTGTTAATCTTCCATCCAGTTAGATCCCAGCATTTCTGGGGTTATGACATTCCTATTTTTTTTTCTATGTTTGAAAACTGAAAGCAATCCAATGCATCTCTATATGTGCACATACAAACAGTAGTAGTGTAACAATTATTTGCTCAAGAAGTCTGAGTTGTGTATATCCTAACACTGAAGATAAGGTATATGAGAAAGATCACAGGATTTCCAGGGGTATGCCATTTCCTATCTTGTTTATGGGTTTTAAAACTGAAAGAAATCTAATACCAAGTTGCAATAATCAAGTACCATCTAAGCATGACAGGTGCAAGTATGACTAGATACTACCAGCTACATAGAATTCTATTTCCACCAACATAAAATACAAGACATGAAAAGCACATGAACTCAAACTCTTCATCTGGATTTTTGTATGCTCTGGTCCATTTTTTTTTGTCAATGGACAAGTCCATTGTAAGTTAAAAAAGTGTCTACATGTTAATCTTCCATCCACTTAGAAATCAAACTTAGTTGCCCTGCAAATTGAAAAACATTTTTCAAATATTGCTACTTTTAGATACAAATAGGAAATACACAATTTCTACTTACTGCGACATCTCGTTTTACTGTCTTGTTGGTGATTATCCACTTATAGTTGTGGAAATGTCATGGTATTTCCACAACTATAAGTGGATAACAAGCAAATATCTTGATTTGTTTTCCACGCTTGTTAAAATTTTGCTTAGTTTAATTCTCAAATTTTGCAAACAAATCAAGATATTTGCTTCGGCGCTATTCAAAGGATTGATTGGCTACTACCTTACACTGTGTTCCTATCTTTCATTTCCTCTCGACTATTAAACAGCCCAAGATGGCTATTTCTCTCTAATATTGCTATTTGTCTCTAATACATTTATGGGCTGCTTCTTTTGGTGCACAATCCTCTTCTTCAATTGTGTTTTATTCTTTCATTTGAGGAATTGCTATGAAGTTGATGCAATTTTAATGGAGTAGGAAGCTTCACCCCATTATTAGCATAACATTAGCACTTAAAAGAGAGCACTTAAAAGAGAGAACTTAGGTCAAATATGCCAGTTAAAAGAGAAAAAATGCTGATATCTAATATGTCATTTGTCAATTTCCACATACATTTCCAATAAAATTTTCTACCACTCACTCTTCAGAAAGATGCATTTCGTTGATGATAGAGGATTACAAGGATCGAAAAAAATGATTTTGCAGTCAACTTCCTTCAGGTGTGGAATTTTCGCCAAAAACTGTATGGATCTCCCTAATCCCTGTAAATGGTTCTAGCAGTGCCGATCCTTTTAAATTCGACAATACAGAGTACAAAAATGTAAGCATGGAGAGGAATAATCACAAGTGTCATTTCTTTAAATGCCATACTTGTGCTAGAAGTTTTTCATTATACCATATAACTCCAACAACATAGTCATAAGGTTTAATGCTGATCTTAATCAACAAAAGAAGGCTTTCTTGACAGAAAAATCCTCAAGAGTTTGACATGGGCCGGAACCTAATTAATATCACTCATACTCCAACAATGACCAGAAACTACATCCGATGTTGCCCTTGGCTTCTGGATGACAAACAAGAAAAACATTGCAACCAATAATTTAGAGAAAGAATCAAAATGCTCGACATTTCCATTATTCTCTGAAAGCTCTTCAAACTGTCCAGAAAGAACCTAGCTTTTACAGGAAAGTACTGAGAAACTATTTAAATTTTCACACGTGCTGGCAAATTATCAAATTTTCTCAGGGGTCTTGAGTTATTTCGGAAACTACATGTAAGCTGTATAAGTTTTAGCAAAATTTGTTTATACAATTGAAAAGTTCAGTAGGAATATATAATGTCATAAAGTTCACAATCCCATTATCTGGTGGATAAAGCCCAACTGAAAACTAAATCTGGTATAAACACAAAAGTTTAAACAATTTGAAATTTCACATAAGAACATAAAACATACCACAACTATTCATGTGCAGGTCATTTGAAGCAAGCAGATATACCCAAAATGAAAGGAAAAGGTAAAAATACGAACACCACCATCAAATGCACATTTCTAAATACCAACATCAGACAGCATATGTCCCGGACAGACTGCATGATAAAATCTAAAGAATCGTTATGAAAGCAACAAGGGCGCTTTATATAAGGACCAATAGACCATAAAAAGTTTATGGTGGACTGCGATTGTATATAATAGAACATTTATAGCAACTACCAATTATGCATTTCCAAGGGCTTGATCTGACAGCTGCTATACTATCACACTGACTTGCTAATCTAATTCAACCTTAAGCTTTATCTCCTCTGAAATCTGGCTCAGCCCACACATAATAGATGGATATCATTTGAAGAAATTATAAATATCCATAGTTCTGGAAATCATCCTCTTAACCCCCAATACCCTCTTTACTGTAAAAATAATTGTAGGTCAGTCAGCCTGCCATCATAGCAACTTGCTAACAACCAAGGGTGCAAAGACATAGAATTTAGCTTGTGTTTATAATTATCTTGATGCATAGACAATATTTCAAGACCCTATTGAGCAATTGATATTTAAATTTTGCAGTCTCAAGGAAGATCTGCCATTTGCATGACTCCGGGCATATTATTCCAGTGGCAGGATCCAAGACCCCAAGCTTGATTTGAAGTACAGGGTGCTGAGGTCAGCTGTTGAATATCTGCACAAAAATCATCATTGAATAAAGTAGCAAGGGCATCACTCACTGTAGATTGTTCCTTTCCAGCTTCAGCATGGGAATCATACCAATCGGAGACAGGAGAAGCTTCTGGCTTTGCAAAATTCAATAGAGTAGACAAATCATCATCTCCACAGTTACCACTAGACATAAATTCATTGGGTTCTTCAGTCTCTGTATTCGCCCCTGCGACAGGAGCCAATGAAAAATGGTCAGCCTACTCAGATTTATGATCGTGTGTCTGTACATTTGGTTGCAATTAGAGGCCTAAAGAGTTTCTGAAACAGAAATTTTAACACAAGATAAAGACAGAAAAGTGTTTACACTTTCTTCTCATAGACATAGATGCAAAGAAGAGAAATGCTTACCAACTGCTGATTGAGTAGATGAAGATTCATCCCAGAGACCAGTGCTCAAAGGCGGTGTGCTTTCACTAAATACTGAAGCAGCGCGACCACCCAGAGGAGTGATGGGATCACTGTATTCACAACATTCTGCCTCAGACTTAGCTACCACAACACAATTCCTTCTATCAGTGCTAGAGGGGATCGGTGGCAATTGTGGACTTGCTTCTGAAAACTGCTTAATCCCACCACCACCCATTGAATGAGGCAATAACGCTTCTAGCAGCCCGTTGTTCTGTGGGGCAAAGCAATCCACATGGGTGGAGGATGCAGGAGGAGGAGAGAGTGTGAACGATTTATTACTACTATTGTTCACCATCTCCAGGGGCGTGCCTGTGATTTGTACAGACTCCGCAAATTGGCTTGAAGGGAGCTCCAACTTCACACCCGGTAAGGATGTGGAAGCAGAGATATTGTTATTCAAAAGGGCGTGGCTTCCCGTCATCAAACCCCCAAAGGGCAACGGGCTATGATTAGTATTCTTATTGTGTGGATCAGGATCAAATGAAAAGTTATGTGCCACAAACCTATCCAGTCTACCAGGCTGACCATATGGCCGCCTTGCAGCCTTAAAGCAGGACTCCACAACACTCTTGTTGTTTTCACCCATTTGGGCAAACGAGAAAATACCTCCTCCTCCTCCTCCTACTCCTACACCTGCACCAAAGGACATCAAACTCTCAGCTTCACGCAACCTCTTCGCCCGCTGAATTGGGTTCATCAAATTATAATTCTGGGAGGAACCCATCCCTTGGTTCAGAATAGAACTCATGGAAGCCTCCGTCAATGCAGGAAATGAAGAGTATGCCAGTGAATGCTGGCCAGGATTGAGACTGTCAAAGGTGACGTTTGGAATATCCAGCTTGGAGGAGCCGGACAGAAACTCGTGATGATGATGCTGGGATAAATCCCCACCGTTGACAGACTGCTGATTCTGCTGATTCTCATTAGATTGCTGCTGCAGATGTAGATCCGGTGGGTAAAGGGGTAACCCCTGTCTCTGCCTTCGCTTGATCCGGGTGTTCCAATAGTTTTTAATCTCATTATCAGTACGCCCAGGCAGCTGGACCCAAAAATCAAATGCAAAGATGACCTAGGTTAACATGAGAGTTTCAAGATATTTGATTTGATTTGTTTTGTCATTTGAGTATGCATTCAATCTTGAATCAATATCACAATCACAGCCAAAACAGAGACATGGGTTATCTTTGATCAATCAAGGAATTTTAAACTAGAAACAAAAAAGCAAACAGAAGCAAAAGTACCTGAGCAGCCATGCGTGCCCACTTGTTGCCAAGCTTGGCATGAAGCTCAATTATGATCTGCTCCTCCTCTGCAGTGAAAGCACCTTTTTTAAGATTAGGTCTGAGATGGTTAGCCCACCTCAACCTACAGCTCTTCCCACAGCGATACAGGCCAGAATGCTTCTGCACTGCATTCCAATTACCCTCGCCATGTTTTTTAACATACTCAACCAGAATTGCATCCTCTGCAGATGTCCATGGCCCCTTCTTGAGAGACCCACTCCCAACATCCCCTCCATCAAATGATTTCTGATCCTTGGCTGCAACACTGTCACTCGTTGTTGAACTCATTTTCCCTGTGGTTGTTGAATCACCATCACAGCCAAACATCACACAGCAAAACAAAACCAACACCAATACCAACACCAACAATCACACAATTATGTTCTTGATCTACAGTCTACAATACCGCATACAAAATGTGTATAGGGCGAACGATGACGAGCTTTAAAAGAAAAAAGAGAAGAGACCCACATCCACGGGTTATTAATTTCGCCGAATGCCCCACAACCCAATACGAATCTCGCACACCCACATGTGAATTCCAATCCAGTTTCTTGCAATTCCACCCCTTACCATCTCGACACGTTAAGCCTTTCCAATCATTCAAACCACACTCGCTTACTCAAATAACATTCCATCACAATCACCATAACTAAGATCGTCCCACACCACCACACGCCCATTGTATATCCATCCTCTCATACACAATGTGTATACATCATCCCATACATTCCCATGACATGGCTAGGCTATGCATCCAATCCCTGACAGTTGTCGGGCATGCCTATGCATCATACAGGGAAATTAAATAATTTGAAAGATTCTCCATTTTTCTTTGCCGGTCCAAAGTGGGGCTTAACCAGTGCGTACTTCGTGAGTATATCTGATCTCCTACATTCTCCTTTTTGCCTGGCTTTAAGCTCAAAGTAGTCGCCTTTTAATGCAGTCACCCCCTCACTTGGGGCTTTACTTACCTTTTCCTAATCATTACAATTCGTCTATATCCTTCCAACAGAGTTGTATTCCATTGGCCTATATCTTCCACTTCATCAAATTCTCCGAGTAATTTTCTATCTTTTTTTTTAAGAGAAGGATGAAAGAAAGGGTAATTAAGTCTAGAATGGAGAGGGTATAGGTGGGGCATAGGCTTATCTTATTCTTAAGAGTGATCAAATAACAATTTATCTAAGCAATAATGCGCACAGTAATAATGGAGAGGGTATAGGTGGGGTATAGGTTTATCTAATTGATCAAATAATAATTATTATAGTTTGACAATATATATTTGTGCTTTTTAAGAAGATGAGTGTTAAAAATTTGTGATGAAAGGAGTAAAGAAAGGGTAATTAAGTCTACAATAGTTATATGTGTATATTACACACGAGTAAAAATGTAAAGGAGGGTATAGGTGGGGCATAGGCTTATCTTATTCTTAAGAGTGATCAAATAACAATTATCATAGTTTGACAATATAGATTTGTGTTTTTTAAGAAGGAGAAGAGAGTGTTAAAAACTTGTGATGAATAGAGTATTTTGTCGAAATTGCCAAGTTTTCTTTTTTATGATTGTGAAGTTCCATTTTGGACTGACTGCTTAGAATTATGATTTTTTACAACTAGATTCACTTTTTCTTGACATTTAGAAACATCGCTAGCTTTTGTTTTCCCTTCTGAACATTCCCTTTTATTACCGAGAAATCAGTTTTCTTCCTTCTAACCTTAATTGGATCGTCGAATATGAAGCTATAAGGAAAACAAGATATGTTTTTGGGATCTACATTACATCAATGAATAACCTAACTCTCTTGATATTTTTTGAGATCCCTTAACATTGTACAATGTTGAATAATCATAATGATTCATCATCTAAAAAAAGGGTGAATGTAATGTGTCTCTAATATGAATTTCAATATTACAATGAATGATTGATTCACTTTAATACTTGTGAATTCCCAATGAATGATTTCTCTAATTTTCACTTGAAAATGCCTTTGATATATAATGGTTGGTTTCTCTAAATTTCCCTCTCAAGTTTAAATAAACTAAGACACTTGTATTTGAAGATGACTAAAATTCAAATTAGGACCATAATTGCATGCAAACTGAGTATTGATGATAAAAAAGTGAAATATGTTAGATAAGGGTGTAGAAGGAAAACATTTTGTACAATCGTGCTAGGATCGTGTAGTTTATGTTCTTGGCATTCCAAGAACGTTGTGTCCAAATTTTGGATGGGATGGACATAAAATAAGATAATAGTCGAGGTGTGCAAAGGGAGAGTGGGGACCATTAAAAGTTGAGAAATTTTGCCAAAAAAGCCAAAATTTTAATCAATGATCAACAAACACATAACTTCTCTAGAAATATGCAATTTAATGACTAGTATATATAGGGACCTTTTTAGTTGCATATATTTCACCAATATGGTGTGTGTGTGTGTGTGCGCGCGCGCGCGCGAAGGTGTATGTGTGTGTGGATGGATGTACACATGTGTGTAGAGTGTGTGTGTGTGTGTGGCACGCGTACAACATGTGTGTGTGTGTGTGTGTGGCACGCGTACAACATGTGTGTGTGTAGGTGTTCACATGTGCATGTGTGCGCTCATACAAATCCCTTCGGTAGAAAGTTAGCTAAGACCATGTATGAGGTCCTACTATTTTTTCATAATTTTTGGATGAATATATAAAAATTAATTAATTTTCAAAGTGAACACATCTTGAAAATGAAATATCTGTGCGTACACCCCCATAATTTTGAGAAAAATAGTCGATTTTTTGTTTTTTGTTTTTTAATGTGTGTATAATAGAGTTTAGATGAAGCCTTTTTTTTAATTTTGGATGAAAAAATCATAAATTGTGTACAAAAAAGTATACATACATTTTGACAAGAAAAGAAGGCACTAGTAAAAGAAATTAAGGATGAAAGTCTTAAACTAATCGGATTTTAGACAAAAGTATATTGTCACAAAGGTAAAACCGAGCTTGACGTTGCAGTATAATTTTTTTTGGAATATTGTTTTATAACACATGAGAAATTGGGGTGTACACATGAAATTGTTATGTTTTTTGGTAAAACACAGATTTATTCATGGATTACACAGTCCAGACCTTAGGTTTTGATATCCTAGGAAAAAGCAGGCCTATGGATTGGTAATTTTGAATCCATAAAATATAAAACACGAGCACGTTAAAATGCGCTCATGTTCCTTTTAGTAATGTTATATATGTGCTAGTGGGAGCTATATATCTACAAAAGTAAATGTTCAAGTATAAGATTTTCATTTGTTGAACTTTATACTTTATTATTTCTTATACTTTAAATTTCTATTAGTAAATATAAGAAATTAGGGTCACTCTGTACCCTATGGAAATCTTCACAAGTCACGGTTTAGAAGATAGTTTTTCATATTTTAATTTGGTCAGTACATAGGTATTTTTTAGGATTTTAGCATTCAACCTAAAGTTTTTACAGTTTAAATTCTACAATCAATATCTATTTTAGGAAAGAATGTAGTTATTGTTTAGTTTTTGGGGCCTTCTTGATTGGTTATTGACATTTGTATGAGTTTTAGGTGTGTGAAAACTATATTTTGTAAACCTCACAACTCTCAAAGGTAACAATTGTAGACACAAAATCACGCACTTTGGGTAAGTATCTAGTCTCGATCACATACCACTATTTGCATGATTCATAAGTAAGAATTGTACTAACTAACCCATGTCTTCGGCCACCTTTCTTTCCTTTTTATAGTTTTTCTCGTTCTTACACCTCTACTTGCTTAATCTGTATTTTCACCTTTCGACATTTGTCATTCTAGACACTATCACCCAGTCAAGACGTCAGGGTTAGGCGCCCCTCCCTTTAGCGCCCTTGTCCTCTTTATACTTTAGTCACACTTTTTGGGTCCTTTCTAGCCATTTGAGCATCTTATCTTTTTGGTAGTCAGTCTTTTCAGGGTTAATTATGAAATTCAAGCAAAGGAATTATATAAACATAAAGTTATGTGATCTACTATCTCCACCTAAGGTTGCATCCATTAAAGGCATATATAGCTCCATCACAAGGGACAAAAGGCTGGTAGTGGTTCATCTACATCACACTTCATAGGAGGGGATTCTATTGTTTCCATGCACACATTATCTAGATTCTACATCTAACTTCTTACCCGTTACTTCACGTGCGACTGACACATGAGCAACCTAGGGCACAATTCTACGCGCACACACAAAACTACATTGGGTCTAAGATGTAGTGCAGTGCTCAGTAGTAATTCCATCATTATGGCAACTGAAGACAGTCTGACCCCTCATTTTGCATCTTTCTTTTTTAGGATTTGATGTTTATTTGAGGGTTTTGTAGGTGTTTTCTTCATTCCAGATGTATAGAGACATTCGGTAGAATTCAGTGACAAAAGGAAAACAAATTCCAACCTCTTACGACACCTCAGAGGGGGTTTTTTGAGCTTTTACGCAGACCTGGGTGCCCAAAAATCAGACCAACCTGTGTCTTGAAATTGCATAATTTGGTTTTTAGAGAAAATTGTAAGCTCTCAAGCTCTATCTAGGGATTTGTGTAACTTTTGATTGTATAGGTGAATCTTGCTAGAGATTTCAAATCATCTCTATTTTTGCATGAATTAGAAGACCACAAGATTTCATGGTGATTGATACAGTGTACAAAAATGAAGGCAAAAGTCAAGCTTCTCACTATAATTTGATAAATCGTGATCTTATACTAGGTATGAAGGTGATATTAGGTATGAATGATATGTTTGAATGATCTTAGTGGTGTAGGAATAAATAAAATGCCATCAATTGAATGAATTTTGACTGTATAGGACAATATTAAGTCACAAAAAGGGTTATTAGAAAGTTGAGTTGGAAAATTTATCTATAGAACAACACATGAAGGATCATGGACACTTGAATCATGATGAGAAAGGTCTGATGAAAATTTGGTATGCCCTGGAAACCTTCTAATTCCATTGAAGACCTTGAATTGGGCATTTAAGAACCTTAAGATACCTAGGGGCAGAATTACAATAATACATAATTGAAGTTCATTGATTGAGTATTCATCAGGGAGTCTAAAGTTTTAAATTTGATGTCTTGAACACCTTAACTAGGTGGAGAAGGTATTTTTGTTGCATATGAAGAAGTACTCCATTGTGAAGAGAGGTATGTTTGTTAAGAACCTCATAAGTGGACTTTATAGCTGGAAACAGTCCTTCATGTGAATGTAAACCTTTAAAGAAAAACAGTTAAAGCCCAAGTTCAAGCATAACCCTTGCATTAATATTCAAGAAGTAATTCATTAAATATTTGGAATGTATTTGGTATCTAGAACTTAGTGCTAAGCATGTCACCAAGCTATATCCATTGTACATGAGAATGCAAATATAGAGAAACTTGGTGAATAACAAATATAATATGAGATTGGGTGTATAGAATTGCATAGGGAGTATTGGTTATAAAAATGGACCAAGGGACCCATGATATATTTATAAGTGTAGGTAAATTATCCCATATTTTAATCTCTTTTTTGTTTAGAGAGAAGAGGGTTAATAAAGAATGCATAGAACTAACAATGTTGACAAGGTCGATTATGCATACATCCTAAGAAGCTAAAAGAGATCCTTAGAGGCAAGGGATGATGGAGAAAGCATTAGAGATGGAGTGCTTTAGAAACATGTCTAACATAGAGGTAAGTGTCCATGATCATGATAAATAGAGAATTTGTATATCTAAGAGAGTGTTTACTTAACCCTTGCATCATAAGAGCTTAATGTTATGATCAAAATGTACTAACTAGAGTTATGAGATTGTAAACTACTAGAGAATTCTACAATTATAAAATTGCATGATTAGAAACAACGTGTAAAGAGAAACTAACCTATGTAAAAGTCATGTGAGGCATGCCAGTAGCCTTAGTTCCCAGAGCAAATGATGACCCGTCAGGCTCCTGTGTATAAAAGACAAACATATTAATATGTACATGTACACGTGAAGCACTATACACAAACATTAAAATGTGTATTTAATAATAAATGTGCAATCAAATGAAATTTGAAATGTAAGTAGCTTGAAACTTACGTCTGTAACACGCCCAGCTGGAGTAGCTAGCATGTCGATGTCGGATGTGTCCTTCACCGGCTCTTGCTGTTTAAAATCAAAAAAATATTAGTTTTTACATGTATGTATAACATAATCAAATACACATATATTAACATCTCAAATGAAATAAATTATTGTATATATATATATATATATATATATATATATATTAATTATATTTATTTAACATTTACATGTGAAAAGACCAAGATCATTTGCACCAATTCCAAAAACATCTTCCATCATATCATCTAGAGAAAAGAAATCATGTGATCCAGTAAATGATGTCTCGCCCACAGTGCATACGACACCACATGATCCGCAGTGGTGTGGTGCGCTAGAACTGGCACCTCCACCAACATCACCAGATGTAATCTGGCCACTATGTTGGGTCAGAGTGTCAGTGAGCTCCCTCAATGCATGTAGTGTGTCAATCTCCACAAACTCCTTCACTGTAGGAGGGATAACTAAAGGCAGTAGGAGTTTTGGGGCATGGGGGATCCCAGGTTGATTAATACATGCATCCGATCTACTCTGTGTAGAGCCACCTCCTCGCCCGTAAAACTCAGAAAAGTCAAAATAATTTGGGACCTCATTAAGCACAAACTTGCAATACAATTTCTTCAAAAATAGAGAGGAACCTCATTGTTGTTGCATGGTGGATAATCAAAAACCATCAACCATCAGTCCCAAAAATTATTCTTGATTCGTTCGTCATGGCACCAATGGATTGGGAACCATTTGCAAGTAGTCGCAGGGGGGCATTGGTTCTTGGGTCAGTAAATAATGCACAAATGTGATCTTTTGCAATTTTTTTGTCTTTTACAGTTGTGATGCTCGTTCAAAACAACCCACTTGAGGACCATGAATAACCTAGGTTTAGTTAGAAAATTATGGAATAATTTTTTTGATAAATGGAGTTAACGAACCCAAGTCTTACAAGGGTCAGTTACCCCCCACTGATAAACTTTTCCCATTGTAATAATTGCTAATTTCTCATTACCAGAGCAAAATCTTCTTTAGGTCCATTTCTCCTAGCATCACAACTCTGTTTTAGGGAATAGTTTAATTATTGACCACATTGACATTTGTGTGTTTTTTTCATTCCTTGATGGTAAATCTTATCAAGTGTTAAATGACCCAAATACAATGTAAATATCCAAGGTATGTTAATTCTAAAAGGTCAAGACTAGAGCATGATTTAATGTATAGTGAGAAAGGGATACCTATTGAGGAATCAATAGAGTTTTGTCTCATTTTCACACTTGCAGAATTTTTTTAGCAAAACTCCTTATGTACCATTAAATATTTTATTCAAGTAGTTGCCATTTAGTAGCACTCCGGAACAATTCAACTTCACTTAGACATACTTTCCAGTTTATTAATCATTATCAAATTCGAGATATGTTCTAATGCCTTAGGGTCTAAGCAGTTTCATGACATTTTCTAGTGGAGCTTCTTTTTTACAAATACCCAACACCTCTAACGGCTCAAAGATGCAACTAGATTGCTCTCATACTTATACGCTTACAATAATTTCATCTAGACCATTCCTCATTTTTACATTGGAAATCTTATCACCTTTCACATTGATATAAAGAAGTCCTCCCAACTCCATATGAGGACTCAAGTTATGAGTGTCTGGAGTCTTTTGATGGTCAAATTTTCCTCTAGGGTGATCATCGTGTCTGAAGAGGTGGGGGAAGCACCTTCAACGGGTAATGACGGGTCTCCTTGTGGCTTGGGGAATTTTCTACCATCGCGTGGGCACAACATGAAAAAAGTTCTTCAATGCCTCAAGTAGTGGATTCAAACCACTCATGGACACGTGTCAAGTCTTGGCGCATAGTTTCACTAGGTGTTCATTCTCGTGTTTTGCACAACCATGATTTAGGTGTGGATTTAACACACAGTTGTAATCTCAAAGAGTTTATTTTATTAAGAGTTTGATTTTTCTTTGGCCAAGGAAACCTGCATGCAAGGTGTTAGTATTTTTGCTTGATTTAGTAAGATATCCAAATGATGTGGTCTTGCACATTAATAGTTTTCCTATAAACACAATTTTAGAATAAAATAACAAAAAAATATCATAGTCGCTTCTGATTTTCAAGATTGCTCAAGAGTGCAAGAAAAGAGAATACGTGGATTTTGATCGAAATGAAACATGAATATAGATAATGAAGATTTAAGATGTAAGAAATGTTATAACTGATTAAACTACAAATTAGAGTCTAAAACACAAAGAAAATAACAAAACAATAGAAGTGAAGATGCTAGAAAATTGAAAAATAAGATGAAAATTAACCACATAATGCTAGCGCACATACTAGAACTCTAATGCAGCTAAGAGAATGCTAGTGCAAGTAATGGAACATTAGGGCAGACAGTGATACGGTAACACAAATAATTAAACGGTAGTGTAAATACTTGAATGGTAGCGCAAATAGTTAGATAGTAATGCAAGTAGTTAAACGGTAGTGCAAGTAGTTGAACGGTAACGTAAGTAGTTAAATGGTAGTGTAAGTAGTTGAATGATAGTGCAAATAGTTGAATGGTACAATGCAAGTAGTTTAACGGTAGTGCATGTAGTTGAACGATGGCACAAGTATGTAAACACTAGTGCAAGTAGTTTTAACAATAGCGCAAATTACGTGTTATGCTAATGCAAATTATATTACGGTAGGATAGGTAACCTGTAGTTGCACAAATATAACTAGAAACACAACCAAATTGACTATTTTTTTGAAAACTTCTTGCAATTTACTCCATGAAAAACCCTAAAAAGTTGGTCAATGATTCTAAAATAGCAATAATAAAACAAAAACAAGCTTAATTTCATAGAAAATGATGAAGAAATGAAAAATATGTGGGTTTTTCCCACTGGGCGTGCCAGAAATGTATACAAAGAAAAACTACATAATGAAAGAAACAAAAGAAAATAAAAGAAACTAGTTCTTGCTCTGTATCTCCTTGCAACCTTAGATGAGACCATTGAGGCTTGGAATGAAGCACTGAGCTTGTTGAATCTCTTGATCAATTTTTTTTTGGATGCTCCAAAGATATTCCGAATGGAAGTAGATTTCAGCTATAAGAAAAGTGATTGAATGACAGATTTGATTGTAGATTCATGATCAAATGGAAAACATAATGATGTGTGGGATTGAATGATAATTCAACACAATGATGATGCCATTCTCAAAGTTTCCAAAGATGATAATTGGAGAAGAATGAGTGATTATTTATAGATGAGGGATGAGAATTCCTAAATCCTTAATTTTCATAATTAACTTATCTCATCCAAAGTTAATTGGAGCATGATCAAATTTTTTATTTGAGTTTACAATCTATTTGAGGAGATAATCCACTTATTTGAGCTTGCATGGTTGAGTTATTTTTTATTTTGTAGAGGTGGCACATGATTTTGTATATTTAAAAAATTTCGTGTCTTTTATTTTATTCACCCAAAAATTTGATGCAAGCTTTAGATTTTGCATGGATTTTATTTATTTTTAGAATGCCATGATTTTTGGGAGATATGTTTAGTTAACTAAAATATATGATTTGATTTAATAAATTTCTCTTCTTGCATATATTTAATGATTTAATCTCTAAAGCCAACCCCCTATGTTTCGTTTTTCTCTATTTAAATGGAGATGTTAATTAGTGAAGTGAAAATGGATAAGGGGTGAGGTGTAAATGGATATATGTAGGATTTATTTAATTATTTTGATATTAAATTATCTAATAATATTAGCTAATGGGATAGGGTGTAGTGCCCACATTTTTTAGTATTCTCATTTTGGTCAAGAGCGACTCATTGTATCTAGACTATCATGATGACAAGGACCTTATTGCTTATTTTGTTTTAGGACATTATCGTTTGACATATGTATTACTTCTTTAGTAAACTATTTTGATATGGCATTATTCAGGATATCGTATTGTTACATTGATGTTATGGGGCTCACAAGCTAACTATGCGGCACTACGATGCCACTGTTCATTTATCAGATATTATGTTATGATGATGATATCTATGAGACTATTATAAACATGCTTTTGTATTGATATTGGATCCATATTTTATGTATGATGGTGACTATATCATTTTATTCAGTGGATGATTCATGTTTTTGATATATTGCTAGCTTAGCATGACTTGTATGGTTGTTGATTGTGATGATGCATATGATCGTATTGTATATTGTTATCATATTGGGCAGATATGAGGTTTGTATTGAGTTGTGTAGGTGACAGGAAATAAATCATGAAGAAAACATGGGGCTCTGGGGACACACGTCCGCTTAGCAGGGGGTGAAAAATGGACTAGAAGGCCAAACCTCTTCTTCTTCTTACCGATTATGACACACCCTTTCTTGTATGTGTTTGTCGTGTTGGTTGCTTTGGTTTGCTATTGTGAACCTAATCTTTTCCTCCCTCATGGTGATGAAACTTTCATGTTGATTACCTAGTTGCTAAAGTGTTATGTTTCCTTTGTTTATTGCTAGCTAGTGTTAAAAGTTACCCTTCCATGTGGTTCTAGCATCTTATTTTAGTTGCGGACTGATGTGTGGAGGTTAGGTGGATTAGGTCACCTAATCATGGATTAGGTGAACCTAATCACCCCTCCTAAATGCCACATTTTTTCCAAACTCGTATTTGGGAAAAATGTCTCATTTAGGAAGGGTAGATGGCAAGCAAGGGAGCTTATTTGCATGGAAAAGAGACCCTAACCCCCATCTCATATGGGTGGGTGGGCTTTTTCCAATGCAAATGAGGCTCATTTTGTAAAACCCTTGATCTCACCACACACTTCATCTTATGCGAATTTGATTTTTTGCAAGTTTGTAAGGAATTTGGGAAATTGAAACCCATGAGTGCTTGGGCTGATTTTGAATTTTCCTTTATTTCCAATAAATGGCTGTATTTTGTGGATTCTCCATTGGTTGGGGTTTTGTTGAACCTTCCCATTGACTTGTCTTGGTTTGCTACTTCTCAAAAAACCGTCACTTCGAATGGCTTGGATGGGGTTCCTGGCCTGGTGCAATTTTGGGAGAATCTTAGGTGCTAAAGTGGGTTTGAGCTATTTGAGGAAAGCATCCTTGAAATCTTGATTTTTGTGAAACACAAGGTGGTTTGTTGTACACTTATTTTTGCTAAATTGTTTCATTGCATGTTTGTGTGTTCAAGT
The DNA here is from genome assembly GCA_019776745.2 of Taxus chinensis. Taxonomy (NCBI): domain Eukaryota; kingdom Viridiplantae; phylum Streptophyta; class Pinopsida; order Cupressales; family Taxaceae; genus Taxus; species Taxus chinensis. The sequence goes on from CM034157.1 coordinate 145,219,837, forward strand.
GTGGAACCTGTAAAACAAATGTTGCTCCTACAAAACCCCACCCAAACCCTAAAAAAAAAGATGGTAAATTGGGAGTTACTGATGGTCAAGATGGAGTGAATTTTACGACCGAGCTCTGCACTACATCTCAGACTCCATGTAGTTCTTGTAAGTGTGATAGAAATCATGCCCTCCATCTCTGGGTTGGAAGATGCATTGATACCAATAGCTAGATGTAGAAATGTAGATAGATGTGTGGATGGAAAAATGAACTTCCCCTCCTATGTGTGTATGCAAAAGGATGCAGTTTTCCCTTGGAGTGATAAGCTAGATGGATGCCTTTGATGCTCTTAGAATGCCTTTGGATGCAACCTTAGGTGGTGATAATATATGCTTAGAAATTGGTCCTTTATTATTCACATAGCTTTGTATTTATATGATTCCCTTGTTTGAATTTCTTAATTGACAACTTACCCATAAGAAAATGGCTTTCAAAAGATAAAAGTGGCCCAAAATTGTTGTGTAAGATACAAAAACCTAAGTCGCTGGATTTGCCAAACTTTCAGAGTCAAGAAAGATAAATTTGAAATTCACATGGTAGTGGGGTGTCAAGACCAAACAAAAAAAGAAAGAATAGAAAAGAGGCCAAAGATAGATAGATTCAATTACTAGTTTTTTTACTTAGGAATCATATGAATAGTCGGTATGTGATATGACCTAGAAATGTACCCAAGTGTGTGATTTTAGTGTTCTACAGTGTTTAAGAATCCCACCCCTCGGCCCTGTCAGGAGGGCTTAGGAATCAATGATATTCATGATTTAAATTTACGAGTTGTAGGAATTCCGCCAGGGCTCAAGCAATTTGGTGAACACGTTACCCAGGCTCAAAAGGTTAAAATTCCACGACTTCAGTTTAGGGCATAAGATTTTAGTTAATGTTTCGAACATTTTATTCTTTAATATGGTTTACACTTTGTACCTAATATCGAATATTAATAACATCCTTTCTTTTTTAATTAAAAGTTTATTCAAACTTATCAATAATTGATATTTTATCATTTCAATTTTAAAGCATTTTAATTTTTATAAACTATAAAAATTAATTTGTACTAATGTTATTATATATACTATATACGATATTTATTTGGAAAATCATATATTATTTACTTTATTTGTTAATTTGTGTTATGGATTAAAGTTCGAGGATTTTTAATCTTTGCTAAAGTTTGGGAATAAAATTTGAGTTATAAATTTTAAGTTTTAACAAATATAAAATAAAATAAACTATAATTTTAATGGCATGTTTTTTTTAGTATTTCATTTTAATTATAATATTGCGATAGCTATTTAATTAAATGTAATATTTATTTTTTAATATTTAATATAAATATATATTTCTAATAGTTGAATTTAATCACGAATTTTATCATTGATTTTTTTGCAACGATTTTTTTACGAATTTAATCCTCGCGAATTTGAACACGAATTTGAATGCGGTGACTTTGATTCAAACTACCCCTATGTGCTAAGTGAAGTGAGTTGCCTCTTTCCCATGGGCTTGGAGGGAGGCTGGCATGCCACCTTGGACTCGTTGGTGGCATGTAATAATGTCAATTGGTTGGGTGGTCAACCAGGCACCTTCTTGTGATTTAGAAATACCTTGCATGTTGACTTTGGGAGCTAAATGGAATGGATCAGGAGATGCAGAGTTGCAGATTTGAAGTGCATTTTTACTATGTATTGAGCCAAAACTTTGGCATATTGTCTCCTCTTGAGAGGAGGGCTTGTTATACTTGCATTTTACTTTATTCCTTCATTATGAAATGAATATATTTTCTATTATAATTGATTAAATTATGTAATTGTAAGGGATGAAAACCATGGTTGAAATTGTTGTAGTGAATGCAAGGTTTACTTTAAGTTGCAAGTTGTAAATTACTCCTTTGAAATATTTGTTATCCTCCTTTTAAATGAAAGAACTGAACTAAGGAAAGGAAATTTTGTGTATTCAGCTTACTGTTTATCATTATGGAATGTTGAAAAAAAGGGGGGTTGTTGTTATCAAACTGTTTATTTCATGCTTAAGTATTCCTTCTTGTTCAAAGTTATTTCTGGAATTTTACTGTAAATCTGGTTTAAAAACCTACATGATACCCTTGCTTAAAAACCTGGAAATAAATCCTCTTTGGGTAAATATTTGTGCAGGAATTATACTTTAAAAAAAAATCCTCTTTGTTGTATTTCTGCTGCTCATTATGCAGCTTGATCGTGTTTGGAAATCAAGTATATCTCTGCTTTAGAATAAATGCTTACTACAAAATAAGTTAGAAAAAAAAAATATTTTGGAGTAAAAGTAAATGAAATTGTGTCTGAAATAAACCAACTATAGAAATTGTATCAATCTGGTTACTACCATATGTGTTAATTTGACTCGTTCTTATTCACACACACACATATATAATCTTATTATGCAAAAAAAAAAACCAGAAATTTTATTATCTCTGTGTTGAATCTGCTTATTATGCAAAAAAAAATAGAAATTTTATTATCTGTGTTGAATCTGCTTAATGCAAAAAAAACCAGAAATTTTATTATCTTTGTGTTGAATCTGAAATGACCATCCCCTGATTTTATATATATATATATATATATATTAAGAAAACGGGGGGAATGAATAAAAAACAAAGTTGCTTTAAAAATTAAAAATGAGTTAGTAAACCCGTATGACCAAATTAGAGTAGAAATGTTTTTTAAGATTAAAACAAAAAGGATTGATTTAGTAAAGAAGTAAATTTTTGCCCAAGTCGTAATTCTTTAAGGCTTTATTATTAATAAAAAGATTGTGGAGGGGTGGGACAGCTGTCGCACCCGCCCCCACACTCACTTCAGCCCTCCCCATTTGCCTGCTGCCCAGCCATTGGCCGCCCCATTGCATAGGCCATTCGGCCAATATATTTTTTTCCAGTCACCCAACCCTTTTTAGCATGGCTTCTCCATACAGGCGCCCCAATATACTTTAAAATAAATATATATATATATATATACGAAATACATTAAACAGAGGCATATGTTTTCATATATAAAATAAATTTAAAAACTTCTCAGAATTCTTGCCCTGGTTGTGGGCTCTTAGCAAAAAAAAAGTAAACAATAACCCTGCAACAATAATCTCTCCGATATGCCATAGAAGGAATGGAGAAACTTGATCCTTAAACCCTTGAGCTTGAATCCTTGAACTCTCATTCTTGCAAAAAAAAACAACAAAAAAAATGCAAAGAAAACCCGAATATAGATGGAGAGGATATGAAATTAAAACTTAGGTTTTTACCAATTATATCCTCACCCTTATGATTTTAGGGCAAACTTAATCTTGTGATGGAGATTAATCTGATCCAAGGGTTGTGATTAGATGTGCACAACTTAAAGTGGTATGGGCATTTTCATTTTTATTGTTATGTTTTAATAAGGTTGTATTAACTTGGTGACTTTAGATTATTTTCGGGTGAGTTTAAACTAATGGGTAAATTTAATTTAACAATACTTAATTTTGGTAGTCATTGTTATTAAACAACTCAATAACAGTCCAAGGTGTGTTGGCACATAACTCAGTTAGAACTGAGTGCTCACCTAAAGCACATAAGGGGTACGAAGTCCCTCTTTTATGTGAGACCTGTCAAGGAGTTAGCATGATGAAGGAAGATATATATTCCAGATCCATAACAACTATGCAAGTATATGCAAAATCATAACTAGATCTAGATCATAAGCATATGCAAGAATATCTCATACAAGAATCAAGATTAGGTTTACCATGCAAGAACCAGTAACAGAGGTGTCAACAACTAATATCCAACCATAAAGATCCATTATATTAATTATTGTAAAACACAAAAATTTGAATACATACATATGAGTGTCACCATAAGTGATTCATGCTCATAATATTCAGCAGCGTAACTCTAATACAAAAGTGGATGATACTAAAACCTTGACAAATCAATACATATATATAGGGGTGGGGACTTTCCCTTCACCACTCTATGCATCCTCAAAATAGGTTGCATGCTAAGAATAACCATGCGCCGCTTATAATACTAACTAAAAAAGCATGCAAGCTTTCCTAATAATAGATCTACTACATTTAACTTTAGTTTAGATCCTTATTATTAGCTCAAAGCACTATGTATGATCGCCTAGTCCTTCCATTGTCCAAAAATAGCTTTTGATTGAACTAAAAGTCTTCATACTTTAGTTCGAATATTTCTTGACTAAAAAATTAAACCTCCTAATCATGGTCATTAAATTGTGTTGCCTACTCCAAGTCTATACTTAGATCCATCATGCTCAAAAATTGGCTAAGTGTTGATGTTATCCATTCTTCTTGCACGCATTCTTGTCTTAACTCCAGCGTGCAAACCCTGTCATCCTCACACGCGTTGCCTCATGTGCATTTCTTCTATAATTCCTCTTACATGTATGCTAACCTTTGTTTAGGGACTTAGTAAATTTTTCCATGCTCAAAATTACCCCACACTAATTATGTGCATCCATACATGTGATAACATTTCATGAATACAAGAATAAAGAATCCTTACAGACCCCAAAGAATAAAAATGTATACACCAAAGAATAAAAAAATTATCTTACTGTGTCATGGAGGATAGGAAAATATTTATTCAATGATGTTTCAATTGTCATTCCAACTTTCCACTTCACTCTATCACCTTATTTGAATAAATCCCCCATCATTGTATTGGCTTCCTCAAATGTAAGCTCTTCACCCTTGGCTTTGAATGTATCGAACATAAATTCTCCAACTATTTGCCAACATCCGTTAGCACATCCATTCTGTGCATTACTTGGGGGTAAAATTCCTTGAGCTCATTCTTTATAGATGGTCCTCAATATATCAATAAAATCACTCTTCTTCTTGAACATCAACAAGAATCCTATCTTGTTCCACCCTGATTGTCTTTTTTCTTGGCCTCAGAAATCCTTTAAATCCACCTCATGAGTGGTAACTAGAATATTTACCACCTGATCCCTTTCCTCATAGTTATCATAGACAACTTCTGCCATGTGAACCACTATTTTAATGGATATAAGAATATTTGCATACTTGGTTATGGTTACCTCTGAGTTGTTATCCTTTTCCTGCTTCTTTTGATGCACACCATAACCTCTTCTGTAGAATCTAGTGCAAGGGGTGGCTGCTACATTATAATCATGCGCATTAGATCCTCCAAATAGTGGAGTGTTGATTCATAATTCTGTGAAGGGGGATCTCAGATCTAGGAACTTGCTAGTATGATTGAATCTACAATTGTCTCTGCCTTCTTATATGCCTTGGGAAACCTTCCCTTTTTGCTCCCGCAACTCCACCTTTCAAATGTGCAATAGTTTGTTCCTTCTCCTTTATCTCCTTATCTCTCTCACTAATATCCTTATTCTTTTCTTTCCAATTCCTTCTGCATCACCTTTATTATATTATTCTTTTCAAAAAGTATCGACTTTACCTCCACCGACACCTTATTCATTGCATTGCACACTTTCTCATCAGTTAACTGCTGAGAATCCACTACTGAATTCACTTCCTTGGGGCTCAATTAAGTACGAGTATCTATTAAGGCTCCCGCTCTTACCTTAAATTATGGCTCATCAATATGAGACCCAAAATCCCAAGGACAACATTTTTCTCGTGTGTGGTAGTGCACTTTCATGTATTAAAAGATGGCCAACTAAAAATTTGGTCATTTGGTACCGTGCTCTGGTAATTAGCGCGCAATAATTTGTTGGGATCGACATCATAGGACATAGTAGGTCCTTCAGGGGTCTACACACATGTCTATTTCTACCATGAGTGCACACCCTTAGGGAACCCTACTTCCAAACTTTTTTCTCCTTCCAAATTCACTCCTTTCTCTTTTTCTTCATCCTCTTCCATAGCTATGCGCTCTACCTCTTGATCTTCCAAGTTCCGGATGATCACTTGTAACTTCTCATTCCAAAAAGGTCTATTAACTCTAGGCCATGGAAATGTGATCGTAGCCTCTTGTGTATTAGTCCTAACTTATTGTTCTCCATCCACTTATAGCTTAGTACGAGCAATCCTCTAAATATGTGCACTGAGATCCTCATCTAGACTCATGCACAGTTTCATATACTGGGTGGTCATCCTTAGGCTCCCATTCTTCCTCCTCCCCATCTATCTCTTAAGGTGGCTTCAAGCTCTATACAGCTTTTTAGAGTCATGGAGCTCAAAATTATTCTCTATTTCTTCATCACACTAGAGACTTCCTCCTTCGAGTATAAGTACCCGTACCTATACCTATCTCCTTTGTCTCTATGTTTCCTTGCCTATCATGTAGGTGCTTTTCACTTTGCTAACATGTTGTACGTGATTCTCTTCCCTACCTCTCTTATTTGTTTCCATCTTTGATGGGTCACCCACCAATACTAACTCATGGTTGTGAGAAAAGTTTGGCCGTAGATGAATATAAAATCTTTTCAATAGTCTTGTCCTAGACAATTGGTATTGTAATTGGCTTGAGAATATGTATGTCATGCGAGATTGATATTTCCGACATAGGTGCATAAGTTAACTTTGATAGTAGAACAAGTGTATGACACATATCATCATGCTCCTAGTATACCTCACTTAGCCATAAAATCGTAAATTTATTTTCATCTTTGAATTTTCTTAACTCAGGGATTTGGAAATAACTACTATAAAGGAAAAACGGTATAATTTTCACCAAGGGCTCTTGGTTTCATCATAGTCACCAGTGATGTCTGTGACCAATACAAAGTTGTTGATAAATTTAAAATTCAGCTTCATCCTTTACCAGAGCTGATAACTATCCCTGGAATCCTCCACTCAGTATCTCACAAGTGCATCATGCATCCGTTGCTTGTACCATTTATATTATGCGTGCATGATAGAGACTATGTCATAATATCACAAGTATAATAAGAAAATATCAAGTATCACAAGTATAAAAATCCAGAACGCTATATTACGGTCATATATTCCCTCCTCTAGAACCACCAGATCCACTTTGATCTCGATATTTCAATTCATACCATCTATGATCCTCGCCCTTGTAGAGGGAAATAGTACCAGACTGATTTGCCTTACGCTTTTGTGTTCCAATAATTGTACTAAAATGAAATCCTATGGTATCTCACACAGTTGTACTACTTCCATACATTGGATACTTCAATGTTTTACGTGACCAAATTCTGTGATGAAGATGTGCAAGAAAATATACCTCCAACCAGACCTCCAAATAATGAAGAAAACATTGGGGTTGCAATAGCCATGACCATGCCTACCTGATCCAGAATCCTATATTACCTCAAGTCTTCCCTCCTCCAGATCTACCAAACCCGCTAGATCTCAAATCACCTGATACTAGCTGGATCCCCAAAAATTGTCTCAAGAATTACAACACCAGAGGATGCACTGGGCTAGTGTTCCAACAAGGTAGTGATCAGACTGCATGCTCCACATAGTCTATTGATCTTTCCTCACTGCGCACTCTCATATGAAACCAAAGTTTTGTGTTCTCCAGGTTCTATGCTTGACCCAAATGCGCTAGAAAGTATACCAGATGATCTGGTACCTACAAATAATATTGTTCATAAGTGTGGACACCTTAGGAGTGGTATGGGTTATTTGGTAGTAACTCATGATTTTAATATTTATAAAATGAATATATGAGTGTGTCAAACTAGTTGTACCATGCACAACTCACTAGCTTCAGTGATGACTGGGATATTGAGACTGGGAAACTTAGAGTGCAAGGCCTTGACTCCTTACTTAGAAGGAGTTCATTGAGCTATGCGTATATGTAATATATCCATTGGGAAGTTGTCTCGAACCGATAACAATATCATCTAAGTTTTATTATTTTATTGTGCAGGATTTTGTTTTTCATTTGACCCAAATGGGGGAGTTCCAGATCTCTAGCTCCACGTCTTCCACAGTGAGCTCCAAATCCTTCACGAGCCATCTCTCTCCACAACACCATTCCTTCTGTAATTTCACGTTGCTTTGCTCCAAGTCCCTCTCACATGCACTTCATTAAACTTAAGCCACCTTTCTTCTCTCTACCTTTCTACTGCCAGGTCCGCCATCTTTCACCACACCTACTCCTACCCCCACACGTGGTGGGGTTTAGCTAGCCATAGGACGCTTTTCCAAATCTAGGGTCACGATCAAGATCTTAATCACTAAAGGGATAACGCACAAATAAGATCCTCTGGGTTTGTGTTGGAACTAAAACTCAGCAACGTCTTGACAGGAATAAGTAGAAACTGTGTACTCTAAAATGTATCTATTCAAAACACCACTCCACCAATGATCTAGAGTGCACATATAAGTCATATCAACATCATGCAGAGCCTGGAATTCTTCCTGTGTCCAAAAAAGTGCTCTATATTTACTCCAATTTATCTTCGATGTGTATGCTACCATCCACTCGTACAACTCTATAGGGAAACAAAAAAAGAACATCTCATAGAGATCATGATACAGATTCTGTTCAAACCACATGCATGCATCAAATTCAGATCTAGTGTTAAATTTTTGAACATACTCTTCCTCTAAATTCTCTAACCAATCCTCAATGTTGGCCAAATTCAACCGATACGTCTTCATCATGAAACATCCTGACAAACAACTTGAAAAGAGGTCCCATGTCAACGGAACCAAAATGTAGTCTTTTATTTTACCAAACAGCCCAAGGCGCGCTGGCACATCACTTAGGCTAAAACTAAGCGCTCACCCGAAGCGCACAAGGGTATCAAGTCCCTCTTTTATGGAAGCTTTGTCAAGGAGTTGGCATGATAAGCACATACATAGATATATTCCAGATCCCTAATAATCAAGTATTGATAAACCATAACTAGATCTAGATCATAACCATATGCAAGAATAACTTATACAAGAATCAAGATTAAGTTTACCATACAAAAACTGAGTCACAGTATATGTCAACAACCAATATCCAGCCACATAGATCCATTGTATTAATTACTATAAAACACAGAAGTTGAATACATACATAATAGTGATCACCATAAGTCATATGCGTTAATGAATCAACAACATAACTGTATTACAAAGTGTGGATACACTAAATCGTGCAAAATAAATACATATATATATAAAGGTAGTGGGGAATTTCCGTTCACCGCTCTATGCACCTTCAAAAACAGGATGCATGATAAGGATAGCCATGCACCAGTTTAGATGAATAACCAGATAGAGCATTCAAGCTCTTCTAACAATAAATCATCTATAGATAACTTCAGTTCCTTTCTTATTATTAGCTTAAAACATTGCATGTCGCTTGTCCTTTCACTTATCCCAAAATAGCCTTGCATTACCTCCAAGTCTTCATACTTCAGTTCAAACTGCTAGTTCCTTGCTCCAAAAATAGTCATGTCCTGCATGGATTCTTCTCTTGCGTGTTGCCTATGCCATCCCTATACTTAGCATCATGCCCCAAATTTGGTTAAGTGTCATTTCTATCCATTATTCTTCCTACGCACATTCCTGTCCAACTCTAGCACACAAACCCTGTCCTCCTCGCGCACGTGTCCTCATGTGTGTTTCTTCTGTAATGCCTCTTACGTGCGCTAACCTATGTTCTCAGGGACTTATTCAAGTTTCCATGATCAACAATTTTTATAATTCATTTAGCTTTTATTGGTGGGTTTCCTTTAGCATGAGAGTTAAATAAATTAAATATTTGATTAACTCACGCATTATTATTCGAGGGCATGGGCCCATTTTGGAGGGAAAATGGGACCCATAACTGTGATGAGTATTTTGACCTCCCGTAAAAATGTTGACCATTTTCAAAACATTCATAACTGCTGAATTTTAAATTCTTAATCTCACCCATCCTTCCAACGCAATAAGTTATATCGCAAGTGGAGTTTTTATCATACCGCCATCATGATAGGTTTAGCGTCAACGCTTATAAAAATAATTGTAATTTTTATATCGTGGAAGAGGCGCTACGCTGATTCCCTATCCCTTAGGTTTGAATTTGTGTCACTATAATAACAACATGAAAATTTGATTTAATTTCCCATGTTGTTCGCCATTGTGGATTTGTGTCACTCCGCCATTTGTTGTGACTTAGTCATGTTATTTTTGTTTTAAGGTAATTCTTAACCGTTGAAGAACTAAATAACTTTAAAACAAAAAAATTACCTCCTTTGTTAAGTTTTTATTAATTATTCTGGTTGTTTTGTCATCTTTTTTCCATTTTAGAACTCGCATTAAGCGAAGCCCGACATTTGGTATCAGAGCTCGGTTTCAACACCATATGCTTTGGGGATTTGTTAATAGCTTTTATTAGTTTAGTTTAGTTTAAACCACCATGTTTAAATTGTTTCCTTAAAATTCTAATGTACTATTTTTCCCTCATGTAGGATGACAGGGGACAATACCGAACAAGGTGCAATAGTTGCTTAGGGTCATGGATGACCAACTCCAGAGGCTCCTAGTACTAATTTTGGGTCACATATCTTAGACGCGCTTCATCAAATGACGAGGGTTCCTCCAGGATTGACTTCCTGCACAACCAAAGCCAGTATGCAGAGGATATTTAACATGACAATGAGAAATACTCACATATGAGGTTTCACACTCTCACTCAATGACAGAGTCTTCGTCATAGCACAGCCATTCAGTTGAGCTTATGGCCCAATGAGAGAGGTCTCAAAGTCCTATCAGTGCAGATTCAAAGAGGGGTTGAGACACACCCTCATGGGTAGGAAACATGTGGTGTCATTCACAATCTTATATCGACTTCACCCACCTATGTATGGAGGAACGATATATGGATTTCGGGCTAATTCATGGATCCTAAGCTTAGATAGTTTCTTTCACTTGCATATTTATGAGACGAATGCCAAAACTCACCTCACCATACACCTCCTCCGTGAAGCAACATACATCTGGTGGAGGAATGAGGAGCGGAAGCTCCATTTGACCCGTGAGAATGTCATCATATGAGTTATTTGAGGAGTATTTTTGGGCCTGATACATGTCGAGATATTTTCATTTAGAAGAGGATTGAAGATTTTCATGACCTCTGACAAGGTTCTAGTATAGTGGTCTTGTATGAGTGCAAAATTTTGGATCTTCTGCAGTATGTAGACTACCTCCATGATGAGAAGTTGTAGGTAAAAAAGTTCATTAGGGGCCTTGAATTCAAACCTGACAGAAGTAGTTAGGATTTTGTCTCCCTTGACCTTGGAGGAGGAGGTGGAGAGTGCCTATCTTGTAGAGGAGAACAAGACTAGGACACCGGAGTCTCGTGATAAGAACTAAGGCAAATTACATAAGCAAGTTCGCTCATTTTAGGATTAGAGATCACGTGGCTCTACCCCACCCCCGAGAGGAGAGTTTAAACCTTTGAAGTCAACTTCATGACCTCCCCCACACTCTTAGCAACCCTCTCTGCATCAAGATCCTCAACAACAGCAGAGGACTAGGCTGGGATAGAATAGTTAGAGAAATAGGGGACTGTAATTGGCCACATTTTGAGTAGAGAGAGGAGTTTGGGTAGCCAGCATCCTAATCTAGCCCATTCATAGCAGACAGCTAGAGTGGAAGCCACAGGCTCAATACATCAGAGCATAAAAGGGTCTCAGTCGTATAGAGGATGTACTAGGTTGTTTCATTTGTGGGGACCCTTGAACATTACGCACGATTTTTTCCTCAGAGACCGTTTTTTACAGAGGCAAAAGCACCAACTGATCCAGAGCAAATCGTTGGAAATGATGCAAGACATTCTCATCATGTCTACATCGTGGTAGAGAACTGTCTAGCCATGAACATCAATCCATGGTCATTGAGACAGCTAGGTATGATTAGGGGTACACATGTTACTATATTATTCGATTCAGGATATTTTGACTCCTGTTATATAACCCTCATTAGTGGATAGGTGTGAATTGGTAGATTCTAGGCATGCAGATAGGTGGGAGGTAGAGTTGGCCGCTGGGGCCAAGCTCTCCATATACTTCGTATGTGGAGACATATATTCTAGACGTAGGTGTATTCTCCACTGCCTTAGACCTCCATGTTTTACCATTGTGATCTTATGAGGTCATTCTTGGTATGGATTGGCTTGATTCTCATCAGGTCCAGGGTAGACTATAGGACACAAATTCATTGAGTGTGTGGATGACATAGGTAGTTATGTAGTTTTATTCTGGGGTTCAGAGAGCCATGTGTCCTTGCATATTATTTCCGCTATGCAACTCAAGAAGAGCATGCGAAAGGGGTGACGGATGTTTTCTATCATGATCAGTGATAGATTGTAGGAGAATCCATCGAATTATCCTATGGATGAGCACCCTATTTTGAGAGTAGTTTGTAAATGTTTTCCCTAGTGAGCTTCTGCGTATGCCGCCATGTTAAGAGGTGGAATTGTTCTATTGATCTTGTTCCTGGTTTCTGCACCTATATCCCTCGTACTCTCGTACAAAATGACCATACCTAAGATCCATGAGCTCGGGATCTAGATAAAGGAGATTTTAGAGAAGGGCCTCGTCTGACCTTGTGTGTCTCCTTGGGGCGTACCAGTGATTTTTGTGAAGAAGAAGGATGAGTATTATAATGTCCCCAAATGGGACTCTTCCAACCCCAAGTGGATTCTAGGCAAACCCAACACTAAAGTGCAACTCAGAAAAAAAAAAAAACCCAGAAATTATTGATGCATATTTGAATTTTCTAAGAACCAAGCAACTAGGGTTATTTTAAAAAAACCACACCAAACAATAGTGAAATTAGTGTCTCTTTACTCCAATACAGCATGCAGATTTTATGAAGCTAAATCAGCCCTAAACAAATCATGTAAGAGACCATACAGGCTCAGTTTAACTGTTGCAATTGATTACCCAAAAATGGCGACTTGGTTTAAGAATGAAATCCACATCCACCAATAGCCAAGTCAAATTATTATTACCATAAACTGGAATCAGAATTTTAACAGCCCAAAAATGGAAGAAATCTGATGTTTCCAGAGTATATTCAAACTGGAATTCAACTCAGAAATCTGCAGACATTGAAGACTGAAATGACACCTTAAACTCCACCAAAAATACTGAAAATAGATTATACAGAGCTACAAAATTCGGAGTAATAGATGGCAGCACTCTTCAGACCTGAAATATCACAAATCAACCCATACATGGGTCGCTCCACATGTAGAAATTGCAATGACAACTGCTGCAATAATCCTTCAGTCCCTTTATTGCTAAAAACTCAACATCAACAGCTGGAAAATACTGAAATTCTTTGTAGCTCAATGGAATTTCCTGGGTGGTAATTCCTCTCCTTTTCTAAGAGGGTTTTCATCCTCTTGAATATTTTTTGCAAAGCACAGAGCTTAGACAAAATACAGAAATTTGATAAAAATGAGTATGAGATGCCCTCCTCTAAGTCGACCCTTCCTTTATAAAGGAAAAGTGACCCAAAGGAGCCCTCTTTCACTATCCAATCAGATTTAGTGATTCTTTATAAACAGTTCTCCTCTCTAGGCCAAGTCGCACTTTTGCATAGGGGACCTATAAAATAAGAAATGGGCCTTTTTTTACTTTCTATTTTCTCATTATCATTTCTCTAGGTAAGTTGCCATACTTCCTAGGAATGATAAAATGATATAGACTTTTAGACCCTTTATGCACTTTCCTAGATATTACAACATTATTTAAAAGTGCATACCTATATTAAGCCAAAATAAATAATTATAAGTGCTTTAATAATTTTATTATATTTTCTTTTAGGCACTTATAAAAATTTATTGTGACTTAAGTCACCCTTGCACACACCCTTTGGCCATCGGGTAGACAGAATGGGCCAAAGGTCTTCGATGCTATTATTCGAGAAAGAGGGACATTTCAGTCCTCCCTTCCCCAAATTGCTTGCCCACAAGCAATTTTGTACTCCTTTGTCTAAGTGCCATGCACAATAGACAAAATATGCTGAAGTGTTTCAAAAGTCTAGCACCTGTACCTGTAAGATGAGACAAATCTTGCCACCAATTGTCCTTGACAAAGTGCTCATACACACATGGAAGTTTCCAAGGTATTTCATAGATAAATTACTAATTTCATCATCTAAATCAACACTTTTAAAAGGAATCTGAATATGTTGCACATAGGATATTAAATCATACCTTAGGATGTCTCCATGGTCCACAAAAAACTGATTTTTGTCACAGTCCAGCTGCTGCCCTGTTATTTCTCTTTCAATTTCAGCCTCTTCATGTGAAATCAGCTCCTCATTGAACTTTCCAATCATGCTATGGGCTGTCATTCTTGGAGGAACTCCCTTCCTCATGCCTTGCAAAACAATGTCCTTGTCTTGCACCTTGAACTTTAGCTCCATGGTTTGATAATTTTGATGAAACTCACCCAAGGATTGGAGCCATTGAACACTAAGAACTAATTCTAATCCACCAATGTTAACAATATAAAACTCATCGCTAACCTCATGGCCTCCCATGGTGAATTGAAGTTTGGGAATCTTCTTGGTGCATGTGATTGTATGCCCATCTGCCATAATCACATCAAATCCTTGGAATTCTTCTGTTTGTAGACCCAATCTAACAACCAAACTTCATCAATGAAGTTATGTGTTGCTCCCCCATCAATCAAAATTGTGATCCTTTGCCCAAGAAGATCACCCCTTACATGGAATGCATAAAAACTAGGCAAAACGGTTAGTGTTGCTAAGGTAGCAATCTTTTCATCATCATTTGCTTTACCTTTTGGATCAGCATCATCATCATCTTCTTCTTCATCAATAACTTCAATATAATGAACGGAGCCCTTACCTTTGCAACGATGATTGGGTGTCCATGGTTCCTTGCAATCATAGCACAACCTCTTCCTCCTTAGCTCCCTCCTTTCCTTGATTTCAGCCTTGTTTTTCTCCCATTCTTGTGCTCTAATGGGCTGCCCACCAACTGCTGCACCTTGCCTATCATTTTGAGGTGCTATAGGTTGCTCACATGTGTTCTTTTGCTATTGTAATGGTGTTGTTCGCTGCTGCAGATTTTTCCCTTTTGGCATAGAGCTTTCCAAGTCAAGTGCTTTCTTAATGGCTCCTTGAAGAGAGGGAGGATTAAAGGCTTTGACAAGACCCTTTAATGGCTCTCCTAACCCTTCAATAAACAGTAAAACAAGTCTTCTTTCACTAATGTCAAGAAACATAACTGAAATTCTTTGGAAATTAGAAATATACTTATCTAAGGTGCCATCCTGTTTGAGTTGGGCAAGCTCCCTGAAGTACAAATCTGGATCCATCCGATCAAACCTCTTGGTCAAGCATCTACTGAATTCTTCAAGTGATGTAATAGAGCCATGTCCTTGAGTGATGATGCCATGATACCACCACTCATGTGCCACACCATCCAAATGTAGTGTTGCAAACTTAAGTGCTTCATCTTCATACATGGGATTTAGAGAAAGATAGGTATCTAATTTTTGTAACCATGATCTAGCAGAGCACTTATCTGTACCATCAAATGAAGGGAGAGTTACCTTACCCAATCTTTGTTGAATGTCTCTCTGAGGTGTCTCTTGATGGGCTCTTCTGCTTCTTCCTGTACCCTTGTTATTCTTCAACTGGCAGAAGTCTCTAAAAGGTAGCATATCTCTAACTTGAAGGCTTAGCTGCATGTACTCATCACCATATGCCTCTACATCATCAACATCATTTTGTGCCACTTCTTCAATTGGTTCCTCTCTTTGGAGAAACTTGGCTCTGAAAATTTGTTGAGTAGGCTTGGGAGAAGTCTTCATTGGTCCTGTTGAGCTTCCTTCTCCATTGTTGGTTGCTCCTTGATTGATGGCTGCCATATTTCCTTGTAGAACCATAGCCAACTCCCGAATGGAACTAGTGAATGTGTCACGTAGTTCCCTTTGGTTCTCCCTCATCGTTTGCTGCAGCTCTCTCTGAGTTTTGGTCATGACTTCATTCATATAGCTGAGAGTGTCATCTGGAGGTGGTCTTCCACGTTCATCCATTGTCTTCTTTGGAGTCCCTCTTCTTTGATAGACTATGTGAGCTTTTGCTGATTGCATGCAGGTCTGATTTCTGCAGATTGCCCTCACAGGATGGGAGGAAAACTAGCTCTGATACCACTGTAATGTCCCCAAATGGGACTCTTCCAACCCAAAGCAGGATTCTAGGCAAATCCAACACTCAAGTGCAACGTTTTAATAAAAAATAATCAGAAATTATATCTGCAGATCTAAATTTTCTAAGGAAATTTGCAACTAGGGTATTAGAAAAACCCACACCATAAAAATAGAAAAATGATGTCTCCAACTCCAATATGAAACACAGATTTTATGAAGCTAAATCATCCCTAAACAGGTGATGTAAGAGACCATACAAGCTCCAGTTTGACTGTTGCAGTTAATTTCAAAAATGGCGACTAGGTTTGAAGGATATAACACCAAACAAATGCCAATACAATACTATTTTTAGTTTCAAATGATTTGTAATAATTTAACAGTCCAATAATAGAACAACATCTGTACCATTTTTAAGAATCCCCAAACTGAATATTTATAGAAATCTACAGACATTAAGGACTAAAATTGATACCTTTTAAAGCCCTCCAAAACTTCTGAAATTAATTATTTCGATTCACAAAAATCAATAATAGATGCTGCAAAACAAGTTCAGACCTGGAAATGTCTCCTTATTCAACTCAATTCACTCACTAGATGGGTCACTCCACTGTGCAGAAAAGATTACAACTACTGCAAAATAATTCTTCAAACCCTTATTGCAAAAATTACTGAAACAACTATTGGAAATATTGAAATTTATTTGTAGCACAATGGAATTCCCTGTGTGGAAATCCCTCATTTACTCAAAGAGGGTTTTCGTCCTCTTGAGTATTTTTTAAAAGCATCAGGCTTAGATAAAATTCAGATTTGATAAAATGAGAATATGATATCCTCTTCAAGTCGACCTCTCCTTTATAAAGGAAAATGACCCAAAAGGAACCTCCATAATACCAATCAGTGGTGATTGCTTTCTAAACATAAGTTCACAACTCTCCCTATCCAAGTCGCATTTTTGCCTAGGGGAATACAAAAATATTATGGGTCTAATTTCCCTTCTAGGCAGCCCATATATTCTATCATTCCAAGGACAAGTTGCCAATACTTCCTAGGAAGGATACAAATATAATATTAGACTCCCTTTTATGCATTTTCCTAGATATTACAACAATTATTTATAAGTGCATTTATATTAAGCCAAATAAATAATTATAAGTGCTTTAATATTTTTATTTTATTTTCTTTTAGGCACTTATAAAAATTTATTGTGACTTAAGTCACCCTTGCACACACCCTTTGGCCGTCAGGTAGACAGAATGGGCCAAAGGTCTTCGATGAGATGCACCAAGAGCACTTAAGGTGGGTATTATAAGTTTTGAGGGAGCAAGAAGTTGTTTGGGAATTTGGAGAAGTGTTCCTTCTTTTAGACTGAGATTCATTATTTAGGGAAAATTATCACAAGTGAGGTTATCTTAGCAGATCCTTTCAAAGATTCGTGCTATCATTAATTGGATATCCCCCACCACATGTGATTGAGGTTAGTATTTTTATGGGGTTAGTTATTTATTACCACCATTTTGTTCAGGATTTTTTCTAGTGTTTCCAATCATATCACTTCTCTGTCAACGGAAAGGGAATATTTTTTGTTGGTCATATAAGTGTGAGGATGTCTCTCAGCTTGCTCAAGGACTGAATGACTACTATCACCTATCCTTGAAATTCCAAATCCTTTAGGTAAAATTTGTCGTTTTCATAGACGCATCTATAGAGGGACTTGGATTAGTGCTCATATAGGAGCATCGTGTCATTTTTTTTAGTCCCACAAGCTTCAAGGAGTATGAATTTAATTACCCCATTCATGATTTTGAGCTTGTTGCAGTTGTACTTGCATTAGTTTATTGGAGGCATTTTCTTTTGGGAAGAGCCTTTTTTTATTGAGGATAGATCATTTGAGCCTTCAACATATATCTTTCTCATAGCCCAACCTCAACACCTAGTAGCAGCATTTGGATGGATTTCCTCTATGTGTATGACATGGGACATCTAGTAAATTAAGGGGAAGGAGAATGTCGTTACTAATTCCTTGATTAGGCAGCGACATGAGATTTCTTCCTTGACCTTACAAATCAAATCTCAGAGACAGGATATTTCACCAACTTCCATGTGACAGATTTTATGAGGGTGTCTAGGTAGGTGTTTGAGTCTCAAGGGCCATTAGTAGGAAATTTTACGCGGTGTACACCTTGGATTAAAATGGATCTTATTCAATTTTAAAGATGCATCTATTTACCTAGACCAAGTGATTTTCACAGGTCTCTTCTTTCTGAGGAACATCAATCCCCATACTGTAGTGCATCCTTGGGGTTAAGAAGATGCATATGCGAAGTTAAAACAACTATACTTTTTCCCTAGAGTTGCATGCCGAGATATTGCAGATTTCGTAGCCCAATATCTTAAGTACTCAGAGGGTGAAAGCTAAGCATTCCTATCACCATGCTGGACTTATTATACCCTCACGTGATATTACGGATTGGAAGTCAGATGTGGTGTCCATGGATTTTAATGTTGGTCTTCCCACTTCATCGTTTCATCATGACACCATCATGGTGATGGTGGATAAGTTGAAAAATGTTGATTTCTTCTCTCTAATAAAGGTATCGTATAATGCAGTTGCCATACTTTTTAGGAGATATGTTTAGTTAACTCAAATGCATGATTTCATTTAATAAATTTTTCCTCTTGCATATTTTTAATGATTTAATCTTAAATTGATTTATTTTGCTCTAGTTAACTTGAGATGCTAATTAGTAAAGTGAAATTGGATAAGGGGTGAGGTGTAAATGGATATATGTAGGATTTATTTCATTATTTTGATATTAAATTATCTAATAAAATTAGCTAATGGGATAGGGTGTAGTGCCCACTTTTTCGCTATTCTCATTTTGGTCGAGAGTGACTCATTGTATCTAGACTATCATGATGACAAGGACCTTACTGCTTATTTTGTTGTTTTGATGGGACATTATCACATGATATTATTGTTTGATAGCTATATTACTTCTTTAGTATACTGTTTTGATATGACATTGTTCATAATATCCACTTTCTAGTATTAGGATGCTAACTCTTGTTGACATGTTTATGGGGCATACGATGCCACTACTCATTTATCAGATATTATGTTGTGATGATGATATCATGAATTATTATGGACATAATTTTGTATTGATATTGGATCCACATTCGATGTATGATGTTTATCATTTCATTCAATGGATGATTCATGTTACGATACACCACTAGTTTAGCATGATTTGTATGGATGTTAATTGTGATATATATGATAGTGTCGCATTTTGTTATCATTATTGGTTAGATATGAGGTTTACATTAAGTGTGCATGTGACATGAAATTATCATGAGGATAATGTGGGATTCATGGAACACACATCAACTATCACAAAAAGGCCTGATGACCAAAACTCTTCTCCTTATCAACTAAGACATCCTTTTCTTGTATTATGTCATGTCATGGTTGTTTGATTTGATTTGGATTTGTGAACCTAAATTTTCCCTTTGTCATAGTGATGGAATATTATTTTTCTTAGCTACTCATTAATTTCTTATGTTTCCTTGCTTTATTTCTAGCTAATGTTAATTGTTACCCCGTTCCATATGGTTGTAACATCTACTTTTATTTTAGGATGATGTGTTGGGTTAGGTGGAATTTGGCCACCTAATCATGGATTAGGTGAGCCTAATTGCCCCTCCTAAATGCCACATTTTTTCCAACCTTGGATATGGGAAAAATGTGCCATTTAGGAAGGGTGTATGGCAACCAAGGGACCATTGGCTGATTTTACCACTCACCACACACTTAATATTATGAGAACTTTGATTTTGGGAATGTATGAAATTTTGGGAAATCCTCTCATGATTTCTTTGGGCTAATTTTTATTTCCCCTTCATTTTTCTTTAGTGCATTTTTGTGGCAAGGGGATTGGATTTGAGTTTGGTGGGGGGTGAGATTTGTCACCCTCCCATTTTTTGTCTTGGGTAGCCACTTTCTTATTTAACCCCTCACTTCCTTTGGGATGGGGTTTTTTGCTTGGAAATTTTTGGGGGAAATCTTGGAAGCTTGGTGGAGACTTGAGTTATTTTGGAAAGAATTCTTGGAATTAGCTTATGTAGTACAAGGTAGGATCTTGCATACTTATGTTTAACTTGATTTTTCCTTGCATATTTGTATATGGTTAATTGTGTAAAATGCATGTTGTGTTGCTTTCATTGTTGATCCACCCACCCCTGAGGGGTGTGGGTTTTTCGAGATTGTATGGGAAAAGTGAGGATTTTTCCTCGTCTCTATTTTGGAAACCTCCTACATTTGGTTTGTATGTAGGGATGGATTTCCATTTTGGTTGGAAATTCATCCCTACCCTCAAGAAGGATAATTTAAAGTTTGAAAAGCCTTTTTGGGGGAGTTTTGGAGAGATAAGCGGAGATTTAGAGAGATAAGGAATTAGTAAAAACATGGAGAGGTAAGGGATTTTATGGTTGTTTTGGCATGGTTATATGGTAGCATGAAATTTGGATTCCTATCCCCTCTTCCCAAAACTAGAAGCATGAAGCTTCCTAGAAAGTTTTCTTAGTTGCATTGTATTTTTTGAAAGGATTTTAAATGAACTTTGAATGTGCTTAGTCCATCCAAATCCTTCATATGTGATAAGTGAAGTGTGTTGCCTCTTTCCCATGGTCTTAGGGGGAGGATATCATGCCACTTTGACCTCTTTTGTGGCATGTAATGATGCCAATTGGTTAGGTTTTCAACTAGGCATCTTTCTTGTGATTTGAATACCCTTTTCATTGTTTTGTAGAGCTAAATGGAGTGGCCTAGATGATGTAGAGTTGCAGTTTTGAAGTTGTAACATTATTTGTATTTTGATCCAAAAATATTGGCATGTTGATTCCTCTTGTGAGGAGGGATTTTGTACTTGCATTTTATCGTATTCTTTCAGTGTGAGATGGACAAATTATTCTGTTATAATTGTTAAAATATGTAAATTGAATGGTTGAAAATGTTATTACAATTGTAAAAGTTTATTTAAAGTTGTAGGTTATAATGTACCTCATTTCAATATATGTTTGTGTATCCTTCTTTTAAAATGAAGAATTTAACAAAGGAAAGGAAATTATATGCATTCAAAATTTGTTGTTTATTACCATTACATGTTTAAAAAAGGGGGAGTTGTTAAATGTCAAACTGTAATTTCATGATTTAAAATTTCCTCTTGTTCTAAGTTTAGTTTTGAAATTCTAGTGTAATTCTGGTTTAAAAACAAGCAAGATATTCTTACTTATAAGCTTGTCAATATTTCCTATTTTTATATATTTATCTAATGAAATTAATGTTATCACGAAATTAGAGCACCCTCAAATGGCTTGAATTTGGAGTGGGGAATTTGTTGTAATTTTTGTAACATTGGATCATCTCTCAAGTCGTGAAACTTGCAAGCTTGAGATGATCCTCTAGAGAAGGTTGGTTCCTACTCCTAAACTACCTGCCACAATCTACTCCTAATTCAGGTAAGCAAACTAATCCTAATCTAACCTTCCAAGGGACTACGGAGAGAATGCATAAAAATAGACCAACACTAACAATGGTGATACACCAAAAAAGGAGGTGGTTGATCACAAATCCCACTGCCTGAACTGAAGAGAGGTGAGAAATGGAGAGGATGGAAAAAATGCATCACAGACCAAAGATAAGATTCACACAGAACAACACTTCAAACCCATTAAACACAAATCTCAAAACCTGCAATAGACATCAAGAGATATGCACAGTACACCCTGCAACTGTGAGAGGCAAGAAGAGACAATAAAACATACAAAGGATGAACAAAATGCATCACAAAAAAGATTTTATTGCTCCATGAGTTCACACAGTACATCATTAGTGGGAAAGAGGAAAGAAAATTCCATTACAAAACAAAGAGAGGAGATTTAAACTCCACATTCAACCCTACAGAAGACGAAAGAGAGACGGAGCAGGAGGGAAAAAAAGACCAGCTACTTTACAAATGAGCCCAAGATTACAATTTATAGAATTTCAGAAGAGAGAGAATGTGTAATCTTGAAATCCACTTTCCAACCATTTGCAAGATGTAATAAATCAGGTGAAATGATGGTATGTTTCTTGAAAAAACCTACCCATATTGTCCCATGACCTGCAACAGTGAAAGCATTATGACTATGCCTCTAAATTGCACTCCCAACCACCAATAAAATCACTATTTTGAATCTGTTCGATTTTCCTTTTAAAACACCATCAAATCTTCAACAATTTCTATATTTCTTAGTTTTTTACATCGAGATCGGAACCAAAATTCCAATGACAATAATTTTGCATGATTATGTTGAGAATTGCTCAAGATATGGCTTCTTGAGGAACTTCAGCTGTTTTGATTTTCACAGGGTTGCTTGGTCCACGGGATTGACCATTAATTCATTGGTTGGAAAATCACATTTAAATTATTTCTCTCCCTTCTCAAATTTTTCACATCATTATCTGGATTTATTTTTTCATTTAAAATTTTTGTGGGCCCATTGCTTCATTTCCTATGTCATTCGTGTAATGGGAGGTGATTTTTAAATGTTTAATAACTATATGGCTAGCTCGACCAAGCTCACTTTTTTCTTTGTAATCCCTGACTACTTACCTTTGTGGACAACCCTATTGCATTCCAAATCAGCGCCAATGTATTGAAAACTCAGCGCCACATGCTCAAAGCCACCTCCCCTTCTGATTCGGTGAGCTCTTGGATCATTGTGTCGAGCTCGTACCTCAAAGTGTCGAGTCATCCCTCAAGTGGCGAGCTTCTATCACCCATGCCAGCGGGATTTTATTTTCATCTCCAACTCGATGTGCCGAGTTTTATACTCCACTGACCACCATTTTACGTAAAACACAATATATTGTGGGCATTGCTCTTCGGTGAACTCACTCCAACATGGCCTGGGCCCGATGGGCTACCAACCTCCATACCCCCTGCAAAACCACTGATCTCTTCCTTGTGTGGGGACCAAGGGCTTATATTACACGCACATCCCTAGGCCATTCATGCCACCTCAATCTGTTTCATATGTAGCCCAAGCTATTGACATCACCTCGTGCCCACACAAGCTCCCCCACATCCCACTATTGACCGGGCCAGTCGAGCCATTGACCGCCAACTCACCCGCATTCCTCCATCCATCAGAAAAATCAAGGATTTAGTGCCTATGTATTCCATTGCAGCTCGGTTTGTTTGAACCTGTTATCCCCACACGAAATTTCGTGGCCATTTCGGAAATCTTGTGCACTCACAGCCCATGGGACATTTGGGCCTCAAATTTCTGCCTTTTTTACCATGCGATGGAGTCAGGATTTTCAGGCATTTACATCCTAACTTGCCCTTGGGCTCCCAGGATACCAACTTCTGCACTTACTGCATCATTCCCTGTGGAGCTATTTCAAATCCCTTTGTTGGTTTGTCCAAGTATTTCCCATTCGAGCCATACTTCATTTCTAAGACTTGCCACTTACACTATTCAACTTGGTCCTCCTTGCCATTTTCACAATACAAAACTTGGGTGTTACTTCTAATGTTAGATTAATGGACAACTCATTTTTGCATTACATGGCTCGATGGTACTATCTAGGCAATTTTTTCTTTAATGTTATTGTAAGCTCGATGAGCTCCCCTGTGTAATTTGTTCCTTCTTGTCTCACTAGCTCGGCCAAGGATTAAAACAGCTTGACTCTGTCATAATATAGTTCTGTCTTCTCAATGTAGATTTGATGGGATACATCATCCACACGATGACCTAACACCCCCCCTGCAATTTGTTCGGGGTCCTCAGATGGGTTGGTCTAATTGCCCAGAGCTCATTCCTTTGTTGTTTTTTACACCCTAAATGAGATCGTATTACAATTCACCAAGTTTCGTTTATATATTTTGAGCTTTGCATGTGATGGCTCATTCTGTGAGATCAATGAATTCAACTATTGCTACAATAACTCAGTCGGCTCATACCAAATCTTGGTATGCATCATAATGCTTGAAATGGCTCAGAGTTCCATAACATCTTGAATACAATTTCATTCGGCCTTCTTATCATGATAACTTTATGGGGATCTCCTAGGCTCATCTTGTTTGGAAAAGGATTAGTTTCTTTAGATGCAATATGTTTTTGATGAGGAATAGATCATTCGTTTATGTGAGGCTACCTCTGATATCTTGGTTCTACATGAGTTCACTTTGCCTTATGAAATGGTTCAGTTGTCTTAACAAGTTTGATGGATTGGGTTCATTACACCATGGCTTTCAAACAACCCGTCCATCTCTTGCAAATAGAGCATGGCTCGGTCTTACTTTGTGATGAGGGTCATTAATCCTATTGATTAATAATTTCAATCCAAGACTAGTGTCCAATGGCTGTATGCAAAAGAAGAAAGAGATATTTGGAAAACAAATCCATCAAACACAATCCAAACTTGTAGAAATTAAAAAGCACACTTGCATAAATGGAAAAGCACACTTGCAGAAATAAAAATCACACTTGTAATTTAATGAAAGCACACTTGCATAAAGTAAATTTCTGAATTGAAAATAAATCAAATAAAACTCTTGTGGGTTCACAACAAACTAAATGAAAATGAAGATTACAATACAAGGAAAAAAACAATACAACAAAATGATTATCACAGAAAAAGGAATAAACATAAACATAAATTATTACAATACAAAAAAACAAATACACAAATCCATCTTCCTTGGAATGAATGGTCAACTCATTCCTTGGAAGAGGATTTAAATTATGCTTCCAAGATCTTGATTCAAAACTTCAGAATATTGGAGAGAAAAAAACAAATTTTTCATTGATTAGAAAAAGATTACACATAAGAGTGTGGAAGGTTGCATTTATAATTCATGCATCCAACCAACTCCTCTTTTTTGAAAAGTACAATTTGATCTTCTTTTTATTCTAATTTACTTAGTCAACACACCAAGAACTACCTACCTATTCTTGGGTGGATTTATTCAAAGCAATAAATCCTAAACAAACTTGACTACAACCGTCCACTTATCGTGGAGAATATTTCTACAACTCATCCCTTTAATCTAGGAACACAAAGTGGGAGAGTACTTATTCAACATTCCTAATAGTATTCCATTATTTACTCATCCTTGAAACATGGAGAGAAAATGGAGGAGTGTTAAGTCCGTGACTTTGAATTCTTCTTGGAATGCCACATGCATGCATGAATTTTGATTACCACATGTTTGGATCTATATTATTGGTTGATGACGTGGAAGCGAAGAGTGGGCTGAATAGTTCGGTGCTCCTTTACATTATTTTGGAACAAACCAAAATAATTTCACTGGATGGGTGTTTCCATAGCTATGTGAAGAATTTTCCTACCTGGCCATTTATGTAGTTGCGTGAAGAATTTCTGTAGCTGGGCGTTTCCATAGTTGTGTGAAGACTTTCGGTAGCTGTAATCTATGAACTTGGAGTAGAGTTGCTTATGACCTATTTTCTACACACTATCCCATTCCAACTTAGAATAAATAGAATAAATATCAGGAAATAACAACAATTAGACTGCAAATAGATTTCTAAAGAGATGATAAAATAAATCCTATATTCTACCTTAAATATATTATCTATTATTAAAACTACATCTAAATTCACTTGAAAGCTTGATTTCAAGAGAGAGAATAAGAGTGTTATTTGGTGATATAATAAGACATATTTTCACCTCACACTTTGCACGAGCTCAATCACTTTGGTGGGCAACTCGATTGTCATAAAATTTTAATACCCATTTTGCTATCTCACCCTTTCTTTAAACAACTCGATGGGTATTTTTCCTAACTAGGGCCCTTTAGTCGAGGTCCATCTTTTCAACCTCTTGCAACCATTTAAGAGCTTGTGCAATTTGGATTTTGGGATGCACTAGGGTATGTGGAGATATTGGGAAATCATTAAGATAAATTACCAAATTTGTTATTTCACCTGCAAACGAATCCCTATTACTGTCATGATGCAAGATTTCTTGTTTGTCTGTTTTCACAAATGGGGTGAAATGGGATAAAAATTTGGCAACTCGTGGTGTCATTTCCTTCTAAATGGAGTATGACTAGTTGTCTGTAGTAATCCATTAGGTATGGAGTCCATATGGTCATCATAAGCTGATCTATACTCTAAAAATCCTGACCCTAGAATGTTTGGAATGTTGTTACTTGCTTCTGAAAAAGCCTTCTTTTTCTCACACTCTCAACTTCATAATAAAATATAAATATTTGTTTGGGAGAGTAGAAAATTGGCTTAAGCATAAGTTCTGCTGTACATCATGGAACTCTATTAAGTTCCAATTTTCTTTCTTCTTTTGAAAGTTCCAATTCTATTCAACTTGAATGCTTTGTTGAAGGCTAGAGTTGATTTCTGACTTGGGCTACCAGGCTGATCATTGATTGCTTGCAAGGGCACTGGAAGCTTGTTGTAATTTTTCTTGGAGAGAATCATTAAAATATCCTCCTCAGCTGATTTTAGTTTACTTTGCAATTGTTTTGATTTTGAGTTTGTAACTGTTACATGTAACTATGAGTTTCCTAATGCAACAAATGAAGGGTAGCTTGTGCACTGTACTTACTGGCTAGGAGTAATATGAAAAAATCTATATACAAAAGACAAATCATACATGCCTTAAGTAAGACATGCAGAGTGTGCACAAGCACTTCTTCTCCTGAAAACAAACCTACTCCTACTCCTACACTAACTAGAGAAATGGGCAACTTCAAACAAAACCTGATACTAACAATGCAAATTAGCTGCCCTTCCTCACAATTGGTAGCCATGTGGATGATTTGGCAATAGACACAGCTGAGATTAGGAGTGAAAATTGGATGCAAATTGATTTTCCACTCCCCATCCATCAAGGTATCAAAAAGAAACAAGACATATACCTCTTCCGGCTACTGCTCAATTTGTTTCAAGAGGCATTGTTGGTTGATCCTTGGTACATTGAGGCTCTCCCTCATGCTTAGAAGCAAGCATGACTAGTTTTGGCTCCTCCCTTGGCTCCAATGAAGCCAAGTACCTGATAGGGAAAGGTCTGGTCCTTTGAATGTGCCCACTACTTTGAAACTTAACTCCAAAAATGGAGTCTTCTGTGTAGACCTTCTTGAAAAAGGGGGTATATCTGCAGCTTGATCTTCTTCTTCTTACACATTTGTAGAAAATTGATGCCCCCTTTGAGATGAATGGTGAGAGAGAGATGAAAATTTATTCTCTTTTCCTTCTTCCTTGGGAACATGGAACTCCTCTTCAATCTGCAACTCACTATTTTGATTGCAACATCTAATGAAGTTTCAGTACATCATTGCAATAAGTACAACACATTGTTGGCATCTAGGAGTTCCTCTTCCATCATTGTCTTGAAGACATATATTCTCTTGAATACCTCCTCCTCTAGCATGAAGTTTGAAAAATCAAATTCTTCAGTAGGTACTGATCAGAGAAATGTTTTGGGTAGCAAGGTATTCTTGAAATGTTCTCCTCCATCACATGGATTCATCAATCTAAATCAGATTCTCTGAATGAAAGTAAAAATTTTTCAATGATGTTCTCTTCATCAAGTATCTCCTAAATCTGATTTGGTTTCCTCCAGTGGTGCTTCTTTTCAATGGAACTTGGAGCTGATTGTTCTTTTCCTTCCTCCTCTGATTTTGCAATGGGTGTGTGATCAACAACCTCCAAAAAGATAGTGCTAATGTGGACACTGCATTTCGAGTAAACTAATTGTTGATCATCACTTTCTTCTATCTTGTTCCTTTGCAACATTACTTCAAAATCAGTCTTGATTGCTTGTTCCCTAACCTTTGATTTCATCTGCAGGTTTCACCATCATAGCGATTTCATTTCAAATTCAGAGCCAAATCTCATTCCTGTGTCATTTCTTGTTGTCTTTCTCTTGTTGTGGTTGGCTATCTGATTGCTACAAAATCAGACTTGGCCACCACTGGTTTTCAATTTTGGCCTCCTCCTTTGGCTTCACCAACAAGGGAAATCTTTTCAATACCAAATTTAAGAGCCCATCTTTTCAATTATTCTATCATTTCTTGTTTGATAGGACTCTTACTCATGTTTCCTTTGGTTAGATTTTTTGACTGTTTTCTTCCCAATATGAACTTGGAGGATGTAAGAGGATGGGATGGGTTGGTTACAACTAATTTTGCAATCCATTTATGGTGGTGGGGAAGTGGAAATTCTTGTTTTTTTAGAGGGGATGACTACTTGGAAAGGAAAAGGGTAGAAGAACTTGAGATGAGATGGGAGATCTAGAAGATGGAGAAGGGAATTCAAACCTTTGGGACAACATACAAGAAGCCTTGAATCTTGAGGCTCCAGTTGAGTTGACATGACAAATCTGGGGAGTGAAGAGAGAATTGAAGGATGACAATGCTGGGTTTTCCCATTGACAAGATTGTCTTACCTGTCAGCTAAAAGCTCCAATCTCCTTAATCCACTCCACGAGCCTTGGGGCAACATCTCAACCATGAAATCCAGTTTCTACTCCAGGATATGGTGTCTTGGAAAAGATGCCTTCCCATGGACAAGGATTCCTAAATCTAAACTCTGAATTCTTGCATCTTGACATAGCCCATTTGTTGCACCATTTAGCCTCCAATTTGAATATTTTCTCTTGCAAATCAACATTCTCCACATGAGCTATTGTCACCATATGCATATCCTTGCTCTTGATAAACTCCATAGCCAAAATAGTTTTGAAATTGTTCATATGGGTAAGCATAATGATTATGAATCTGATCTTATCATGAAATTACAACACCCCTGAATGGCCTAATTTGTGGATGGGGCATTTGGTGTAATTTGTGTAACATTGGATCATCTCTCAAGTTGTGGGACTTGTGGGCTTGAGATGACCCTCCAGAGAAGGTTGGTTCCTACTCCTAAACTACCTGCCACAATCTACTCCTAATGCAGGAAAGAAAACTAATCCTAATCTAACCTTCCAAGGGACTAGGGAGAAATAATGCATGAAAATAAACCTACACTAACAATGGTGATACACCAGAAAAGGAGGTTGTTGATCACAAATCCAACTGCCTGAAGTGGAGAGAGGTGAGAAATGGAGAGGATGGACAAGATGCATCACAGACCAAAGATGAGATTCACATAGAACAACACTTCAAACCCATTAAACACAACTCCCAAAACCTGCAATAGACATCAAGAGATATGCACAATATACCCTGCAATGAAGAGAGGCAAGAAGAGACAATAAAATATGCAAAGGATGGACAAGATGCATCACAAAACAAATTTTATTTCTCCATGAGTTCACACAGTACATCATTAGTGGGAAAGAGGCAAGAAAATTCCATTACAAAGTAAAGAGAGGAGGCTTAAGCTCCACATTCAACCCTAGTAGAGAAGAAAGAGAGAGTAGGGCAGGAGAGAAAAATGACCAACTCCTTTACAAATGAACCCGAGATTACAATTTATAGAATTTAGAAGAGAAAGAAAAATGCAATCCCAAAATCTTTCTTCCAACCACTTGCAAGATGTCATAAATGTGTCCAAATGATGATACATGACCTGTAGAAGACACCCTATACTTTCCCATGACTTGTAGCAATGAAAAATGTTTGCCCATGCCTCTTAATTGTACTCCCAACCACCAATGAAATCACTATTCTAAACCTGGCCCATTTTCCTTTAAAATATCCCCCAAACATTCATCAATTTCTGTATTTCTCAATGGTTGTGCAACGGTCTTGGAGCCACAATTCCAATGAGACCAATTTTGTGATTCCGTTAAGAATTGCTCAAGTTATGATCTGTCTGACAAGCAGGTATGTTTTGGGTTTATCCAGGTTTGCTTGTTCCACGGGACTAGAAATTAATTATTTTGTTGGAAAATCATCATTTAAATTATTTTTTCTTCCTCCTCTATGTTTTCCTCATCATCATTTAAATGATTCTTGTATTTTAATTTTGGGGCCCCACATTTGATTTATTCCTTTGCTTTAGTGTGGGAGGGGATTTTGATATTTTAAATGTTTAATTTGAGCCAGCTCGGCCAGCTCCACCGAGATGGCTATCTCTTCTCCTCTTGCCAAACACTGAATTTTTGGATGTCGAGCACCTTTCTTGCATTTGAGCCTTATTACATTTGCATTGCAGACCCTTTATGTCTCCCAAACCACCTTGGTGCCACGTGTGTGAGCCACTTATTCCCATTCATCGATGCATGTACCACGTCCACGTCCATTCCAGCTTAGTGATACGTTTGACTATAATTCACTCAACAGACCCTCCAAGTTGGCTCAAGGCCCTTTCACCAATGCCTTTTTTGGGGCTGATTGCTCACCTGTAGCAAACTAATCCTCACTCTTCTACATGTTATGCACCTGATTACCCGCTATATGTGGCAAAACTCTCTCCACATTGGGGCAATAAACCTGCATTTTCCCATTTGACTTAGGGCTTACTCATTCCTTCATGTCCAGGATTATGACCACCATTCACATCGGCTGAATTGGGCCTTGACCAGCCCATCACCAAGGGCCTCATGGCTTTATCTTCCGCATTACCCTCATGGCTTTGAGTGCAGGGAGTTCACTCCCAAATGTCCCAAGGCCGCTTGGGCCATTTCCATCCGCTTTTCCGACTCTCGAGCTATCAACTACCCAGGGTCACATTGGTGAAGTCAAACTTTGTGGGCACGGGTGTCCCTAGCCTTTTTTAGACCATCTAGGCCTGGGAATTTTTCTAACTCTCTGCATCAACATGATTTGTGAAGCACCACATTTCTACAAATTTCGCCATGGGCGTTCAAGGTTAACCGCAAACCTTGACGAGCCATATTGGGAATTCAGCTTGACCACATTTTTCTCACATCCTAACTCCATTCCGCATTCGTGTTGCTGACCAATGGCCAGTTTAGAGTGGTTGTTTCGGATTAAATCTTGCATGTTCTTACTAAGTTTCTGTACCTTATGCAAGACCTGTTTCATTCGACCATGTTTCATTTGAATTACATCTTCCATCTAGAACCAAGTGGAGATTGAAGGCCTCACTCTAATTTATAAAATGGCTCACTGTAGTTTGGCACTTCCATCGACTTCAGCCTCTCATTCTTTGATCATCAATGGCTCAAGATTGATAATAGTTCACTGGTAGTTTTAAACCTCTATCAATTATCACAAACTCCGAAAGTATTGCATTGAGACGGCTGAGCTATGAGCTCGAACGGATCATCAGTGTCTAACCACATTATACTTGTGTGGGTTTAAATCAGTCATGGGATTAGCTTGACAATTCCTGAGTGCTGACCTCTATGAGTTCTGAAATGTTAATTCAATAGCTCTAGTGAGAAAATGACTCCACTTCATTGGACTCGTTTGTTTGCAAAGTTCATGGTCTCAAAATTGTTCATAATGGTCTTAGCTATGTTCTTGTTCCTTATGAGCTTGAGCAATAGTTCATAAAAATAACTTTACTTTTCTTTATGATAATGAAATTGGTTTTGTGTATGTCAAATGGTTTGGTTGAGATCGATTTCACTGGCATTTTATCAGTAGCTCATTCTATCAAAACATAGCTCATTGATGCAAACAGTTTGGCCATGATTATTGGCTTGCCCCTCAATACACCAACTCGGTGTAGCTTCTCAGTCTATGTTTAAAACAACTTGTGAAACTCTATCCCAATAGCAGAACTCAGTGCTATGTTTAAAAGAGCTTTTCTCTCTAGTGCTTAGCCCATATTTACATAGCTTGGTCAGCTCATAAAACTAGCTCAATGCACATAGAATGAATCATTAGTGTAACTTTGGTTTTCCCAACTTGACACATCAATGCAGCAATGGAACTTAGTATCACACCCCTCACAATTGGAATAATAACTTGGTGCATAGTCTCAAGTAGCTGGTGTCAAGAGGTAGCTTTCTTATGAGCTCGCTAAGTGAGCTATTTAGAAGTCTCCTTGAGAAAATGAACTACTTCTTTAAGGTCTACACACTCCCTTGAACATTTGGATACTATCTCTTAGATTCTTCAGTTGTACTAGACTTAGAATATGTATGAAAGTTTCCCAAAGTTGTGTAATATTTTTCCTAAAAAAGTGGGCCCCATCACCAATTGTTATAATGCAAACTTGTATGTTGTCTAATTTCACCAAGGGTAGTGAAATTGGATAGCAATTTGGTGACTCGTGGGGCCATTTTCCTACTAAATGGAGTATGACCAGCTGCATGTAGCTATCCATTGGGCATGGAGTCTACGTGATCGACATGAACTAGTATAAACTCTGAAAAATTGACCCCAAAACATTTGAGATGTCGCTGCCTTCTTTTGGAACTACCCTTCGCTACTTGCATTCTCAACTCTCATAAGAAAATATTGAAATCAAGATTTGTGAGGGTGGAAAATTGTTTTAAACTTGAATTCCACTCATTCCTGTAGCTGCAATCTATGGAGGTTGAAGGATGATCATGTTTCAATTTGGACATCATGGAACTCTATTAAGTTTGTCTTTCTTTCTTCTTCTAAAAGTTCTAATTTCAAGCAGGACAGGTTACTGGAGCTGATTTCTTACTTGGGTTGGCTACTGATTTCTTTGATTTCTTGCATGGGCATTGAGGCTTGCTTGCAGTTGTCCTTGGAGAGAATCATTAAGATTTCCCCCTCAACTAATTTTAGTTTCTCTGCATTTGTTTAAATTTGGAATTTACAACTATAACATGCAACTATGAGTTTTTTACTGCAACAACTAGAGGCATGATGCATTGTACTGGCTGGAGCAGCACAAAAAAAAACTATATACAAAAGACAAATCATACATGCCTCAAGTAAGACATGCAGAGTGTGCACAAGCACTTCTTCTACTTAAAAAAATCCTACTCCTACTCCTACACTAACAAGAGAGATGGGCAACTTCAAACAAAACCTACAACTGGTGAAGAGAAGTAGCTCCCCTTCTTACAATTGGTAGCCATGGAGATGATTTGGCACTAGACTCAGCTGAGATTAGGAGTGAGAGATTGGTTAAAATTGATTTTCCACTCCTCATTCATCAAGGTATCAACTTGAAACAAAACATAAATACCTCTTTTGGCTTACTCACTTGGTTCCTAGAGGTATTGTTGTTGATCCTTGGTACATTGAGGTTCATCCTCATGCTTAGAATCAAGCATGACTGGTATTGGATTCTTCCTAAGCTCCAATGAATCCAAGTATCTAATAGAGAAAGGTCTGATCCTTCTAATGTTCCCATTGTGTTAAACTTAAGTTCCTAAACAAGGAAGTCTTCATGCAAGCCTTCTTGAAAAAGGGGGCTATCTACAACTTGATCTTCTTCTTATTCTTGAACATCTAAAGACAACTGATCTCCCCTTTGGATGAATGGTGAGAGAGAGATGACACCTTCATGTTATTTTCCTTCCTCCTTGGCAACATGGAACTCCTCTTCAATCTGTAGCTCTCTATTATTGATTGCAGCATCTAATGAAGTCACTTCTGTATCATTACAATTAGCTGCAACACATTGTTGGCTTGGGAGTTCCTCCGTTGTTGCTTGAAGACCAAATTTCTCTTGAATAGCCTCTTCCTCTAGCATGAAGTTTTTCAAATCAAATTCTTCAATAGGATGCTCTAGAGGACTATTTGGGGCAGCAAAGTCTTCTATAAATCTCTCCTCCATTACGAGTTCATCAACTAAATCAGACTCTTCAAAGGAAAACAAGAAATATTCAATGATCTCTTCTTCATTCAATGCTTCCAAATCTAATTTGGTCTCCTCCAAATGATTTTCTTCAATGGAACTAGAAGTTGATTGTTCTTCTCCTTCTTCCTTTGATTTTGCAATGGGGAGCTCATTCCTTTATTATTTTGTACACCCTAATTAAGCTCGTATTACAATTCGTCGAGTTATGTTTATATCTTCCGAGATTTGCAAGTGATGGCTCATTCTGTGAGCTCGATGAATTCAATCATTGTTACAATAACTCAGTCGGCTCATACCAAATCTTGGCATGCATTACAATTTTTGGAATGGCCCAAAGTGCCACAATGTCTTGAATACAATGGCATTTGGCCTCCTTATCATGATAACTCATTGGGGATCTCCTTGGCTTGTCTTGTTTGGAAAAGGCTCAGTTTCTTTAGATGTACTATGGTTTTGATGAGGCATAACTTGGTCGTTTATGCAAGGCTACCTCTAATATCTTGGTTTTACACAGACTCGCCTTGTCTTATGAAATGGTTCAGTTTTTTTTACAATTCGATGGATTGGGTTCATTACACCATGGATTTCAAACAACCCGTCCAAATATTACAAAAAAAGTGTGGTTTAGTCTCACTTTGCATGAGCTAAATCACTTTGGTGGGTAACTCGATTGTCATATAGTGTAACACCCATTTTTCCATCTTACCTTTTCTTCAAACAACTCGGCGGGTATTTTTCCTAACTAGGGCCCTTAAGTTGAGGGCCATCTTTTCAACCTCTTGCACCCCTTTAAGAACTTATGCAATTTGGATTTTAGGATGCACTAGGTTATGTGGAGATATTGGGAAATCACTGAGACAAATTACTAGATTTGTTGTTTCACCTATAAGTGAATCCCTATTACTGTCATGATGCAAGCTTGCTTGTTTTTCTGATTTCACAAACTGGGTGAAATGGGATAACAATTATATTTAAAAGAAATCATCTTATTTTTATTTGACTTCTTCCTGCTTATTAGATAACACTGACATATATATATATATATATACACACACACACGAGGGTTTTTTTTATTGAAAAAATATATAGTGGGGGGGGGTGTGGGATGGGATGGTTATCCCACCCATCCCCCACACTTATCTCAAACAAAACACCAGGGGATGTGGCGCATGCCACAACCCACAACCCCCACACCCTCCATTCTCATAGCCAAGGGCCATCCTCTCCTATGTGCAAGCCACTCGGCCTCCCAACTACCCAGTCGCCCTCCCTTTGGGCTCATACTCCTTGTGGCCAGCATTATATTATTTCCATGTATGCATAAATATATATACATACATATATATTATATATAAAAATATATTTACAGATACAATTGATAAAATGTATCTTCATATATTTATAAATAAATAAGACTTTTCATAATCTTACCCTGGGTACGGGGTTTTAATAAAAAAAATGAAAACAATAAACCCATATACAAGTTACAAATCTCTATGATCTATCATGGAAGAATAAATAAGAAGCTTTGCCTCGAATCCCTATTTGCATGAGCTCTCCTTTTGATCTCCTCATACTTGTAAAAAGAAAGAGAGAGAGACCTTAATGGAGAAGGAGAAAGAAATGAATTAAGACTAGGGTTATGCAAAATATATCCTCGCCCTTTTAGATTTTAGGTTAGATTTAATCCTATGGTGGAGATTAACTAGATCCTATGGTTGTGATTAAATATGCATTCAACTTAGGTGTTAAGGGTGTTTTTGATTTTAATGTGATGTTTTAATATGGTTATATTAATTAGTGACTTACGTTACTTTTGGGTGATTTTAAATTGATGGGTAAATTTAATTTAAATGGCTTGATTTTAATAATTGACTTAGCTTTTATTGGCGAGTTTTCTTTAGTGCGAGAGTTAAATAAATTAAATCTTTTATTAAATCATGCATTATTATTCAAGGGTATGGGCCCATTTTGGAGGGAAAATGGGACCCATGATCATGATGAGTAGTTTTGACCTCCTACAAAGTTGTTGACCATTTTTGAAACATTTATAACTGCCAAATTTAAACACTTGATCCCGCTCATCCTTCCCGTGTGATAAGTTGTATTGCAAATGGATTTTTTACCATATCGTTGTCATGATAGGTTTATTGTCGATGCTTATTAAAATAACCGTAAATTGTTTAACTTGTGGAAGCAGTGCTATGTTGATTTTCCATCCCTTAGGTTTGAATTTGTGTCACTTTAATAACAACATGAAATTTTGATTTAATCCCCCATGTTTTTCACGATTGCGGTTCGGTGCCACTTCGCCATTTTTTGCAACTTAATCATGTTACTTTTGTTTTGGGTAATTGTTTTTAATAGATAGGGTAAAAAGAAGGGATGGGCTCCTAGAGGCCAAGAACAAAAATATTACATCGTGACAGAACCAAAGAGAGATAAAAAGAGGGATATGACCCTAGGAGTTAAATAGACTTAACTCCAAAACAGAGAAGGAGGTCCAAGAAATGACGAATAGAATAACTAAACAACTTTAATATATATATATATATATATATATATATATATATATATATATATATATATATATTACCACTTTTTCTACATCTATCTTATTTATTTAGGATTTTTTATCATCATTTTATTATTTTGTAACTCTCATTGAGTGAGGTGCGACGTAGGGGATGAACAATAATAGTGATAAGATTACTTAATAAAACCTAAGAATGGGATATAAGTGTAATTAAGTCCATAGTATGAACATATAATATTTTGAGACCATGTGTAAGCGATAGGAATGATTAGGAGAATTATGGGATGATATCATAAAATGTCATTAAAGGTCCTAAAATAATGAAATATATCGAAAGTGGTCAAAAGTGATCGAAAATGGTCATAATGTACGGTAAAGTAATTACAGGATGATTTCAGAGGTTTAGAATACGTAATGTGATATTTTAAGGTGTCTACACCAACCACCCAATATTAGACCTTATTCATACCCTTATTTGTAAAAGAGTTAGATTGAAAATATTGTATAAGAGATGTTGGAAGCAGATATTATTCGCCATAGTTAGAGAACATAGTCTTCTCCAGTGGTTATAGTACAAAAAGGATGAAAGTTAGCACGTGTGTCTATACTTATACAACTAAAAAAATAAGGTCAAGAATAATAAATTGTATTATTCAGCTAGATCCTTGAAGATTATGAAGTAAGATACTAATTTGTTAAGAAGCATACCTTTTTTAGAATTAGGGTAAAAGTAGGGGTTTTGAAGGACCCTCATCCTTATATAAAAATCAACTAAGGAAAGATAAAAGAATTAAATTTTAGAGATATCATGCCCAAAGACATCAAAAAATAAAGAAATGAAAGACCCACAAAAACCAAGGGTCATCACATAGTATGAATATTCTTGAGAGTATCAACAACATATTTCATTGCATGTCAATAACATATTTAGAGGGAACTAGCACATCTGTGTAACATGACATAGTTAGAATGGACAATCTTCATATAGATGTTTAATGGCTAGGTCCTATTCACTGCTGACTTAGTTCTTCCATTTTGCTTGATGGCTGAATGGTAACTACCTATTACGTATGCATCAGGTGTGAATTAATGTGTTGATGTCCTAATGGCCCATCAACTTCGGACTAGGATTGCTTGAGGAGGAATGTATAGTTTTCTATCGTATATTTTATGAACGAATTATGTGATAGAATTGTTAGCACCACTCACTACTTTATTGATGAGGAAGACTCCAATATGCCTCAAGAGGAAGTAGCAGTCAAGTATAGTATAAGGACTAAATACATAGATTAATGATGTTACCATCTAATTCCTATGTGGGTGACCCTGGTAAATATTCACCAAAACTTCCATGGGTTCAGAATGTTGATGATAACATCATGGAGGACCATAGGTGATTGTAATCATGTTGCTAGAGTTGGATGGAGATTTAAGGTAACATTTAGATTCGTCATAAAGTTAGAGATTCATATTGCGAAACATCTATTATAGAATGAAGGGGAATCCAGTAGAATGATGGATCTTTCTTCATGAAGTCAAGAGAATGGATAAGATATTTCAAAGTGAGTCCATCAATTCAGAAGAGTGCATAAGCCATGCCAATATGAGTTAGGAGAACCACCAACTCACGCTATCATAGTAATAATAGTATGCATCCTGAATCCAAGCCGGAGGGGATAGAAATTGATTAGACAAAGATGTTGTGGATATGGAGTTTGAGATACCACAAAGGAAAGGAAAATTGTAGATTGATGCACTGTTAAAAGGTATGATGTCCTACATAAGCTATTGTAATGGGATGACATGTGAAATCATTACAAACAATTTTGGCTCATATCAAGCAAGAGGAATGGCTACAGAGTGCCCTGGAGGTGGAAGATTCATTCAGAGTCTTCCAACAAGAAAGATGCAAAGACATGTCAAGTGATTAGAGAAATATGTTAACTAAATTTACCTGCATATTGGTGCAAAGATGGGACATTTGAAAGAATGTAAGGACCATTAATCAACCTTATCTCCATATCTAGAGTGAAATATCTCATGAGCTTCATCCACAACCCTAAACAATGGTTGTTGGGAGCGATTATCTTTCCTGAAACCCAACTGTTATTCACATGTCAATTTTCACTCTTATAAGATCATTCAACTCAGCTTTGAGTGAAGGGTTTTAAATAGGTAGAAGTCCATATCCCACTGTAGATAATCCCCATAAATTGTTATGTATTGTCTATGGAGAGATGAAAATATTAAGATTCATCCCAGGCCTTAACTAGCAACCTTTTTTTATTTCACACTAGTGAAGCCAGTATGAAAGAATGACTCGACAACCTTTCCATAAAACACAAGAATAACCACCTTTATATGCAAGACTTAACCTCCCAAGGACCTTATGGTAGTACTGTCGCAATAGACCTTTACAAATGGTTAAATATTAATGCCTTGTCGTAATCCATTTATGAATAGTGAAATAGTGACAGAATTCAACTATCTTTGATGTGATCACAACTTACTAAATATAAGATGGTAACCCCATAGATCTAATCAGTCAATGTGATTGTGAACCCTGCTATTGGAAATAGAAATATTTCCTTAGTCATCTATTCTCGTAGCAGGTGAAACATAATTTGAACAAACGTACATCCTTCACATGATTATGAATCTAATAAATGGACATAAATGTAGTAATTAAATGTCCTTAAAAAGTTATCTATCATTCTCTCTTGCACTGAACTGAATAAGTCAAGGATAGTAGTCACGTTGCAATTTAGGTGACCCAGTTACCACTTGAACTAAAATGAACAGTGGTTATGTATCCAAAACAACACTGACATTTTTAAAAGTAGAAGTATTTCCAATAATGTACTTGTAGGTTCTTGTAAACATGGTTACCAATCTAGACTCACCTTTTCATCCATTAATTTGAACCCAATATTAGCCAAGGCAATCTGCAGAGCAACTTTTTATATCCTTTTAAGATGTACTAAAATTTATTCCTGTAAGTGATAATTCCAAGACTCTAATATCACCACTATTTTGCATGGGATTAGTCTACAATTTGATACAGAACCAAGTATGAGTAAAGCTTTACAAGATTAAAGAGAGAAAAATTTCCTAGAAAAATTGTCAACCTATGTAGCCAATATCTTTAAGGGACATTAAATCAATAACAATCTTTTAAAATTACTATAACCTTAATTCTGAAAAGTGATTTCTATTACTAAAAACTGAGATGAGTGTGGTGAATGGATAGAAATAGCATCATCCGCTAGTTAATTAGTCATGACATCCAAGCTAATTTTAATGTTTCCTCCACCTAAAGTCATTTGGCCATAGTATCTTCAAATGACTCTGAATTGTTCAATCACCTCGTATTAAGATTTGAACTATGATGAGAAGGGGAGGATGAC
This sequence comes from Taxus chinensis, assembly GCA_019776745.2. Classification (NCBI taxonomy): domain Eukaryota; kingdom Viridiplantae; phylum Streptophyta; class Pinopsida; order Cupressales; family Taxaceae; genus Taxus; species Taxus chinensis. Next base: position 145,259,671 of record CM034157.1, read on the forward strand.
ACCTAAGATGATCCTAGCATAGTTATGCAAAACTTTACCTAAGAATTTTGGGGATAAGATACGCTGGGTATCATCATCTCAAGGAGTGTTAGAAGACCTTAAAGAACTTTAGGACTATTGAATGTTTCCTGGGAAATATGAAGCATCAATGGTTATCATATGCAATCCAGAGATTATAAACATTAATGAATTCTTGATTAAGGGTGAGGGGAGATATTTATCCTTGAATCATCAAGGTCATATATCGGGATATGTTGGAAATGCTTGAATAGTGGCTACATGATCCTTAATCATGACATATCACATTTAATTAGGGACTTTCATATGCTTAGTAGGTGGCCTTTGATTGTACATATTCATTGTAGGGTATATATAGGAGTAAATAACTATGTAATGATCATTCATATTGAAGCACTTGAGTCTTATTATATGGTTTGGAAGGTTACAACATCTCTTTAAGTGCCTAAGTGAGCATTTTATTTGCATATTGCTGATCCTTTGTCTTTAGAGGATGCAATGAGGTTTTTTATTATTATTAAGCTCTGAAAGTAGTTTAAGTAATTTCCCCAAAAACCATGGAATCCTTGAAGGAGGTAACAAAGAAAAGAAGAAAAATTGAAATGGTGGTGAACTATGAGGGATCCAAATTAGGTTAAGTGAGTGGGATATAAAAAAAGGAGGAGGAGGTCTTGAAAGATAGGTAACTTTAATTTCATAGAAGTAATGCAAAGGGGAACTTGGTAATGAGTCACACAAAAGGAGGGAGATGAAAAATACCTAAATACTATTTGTAGATGTTGAACCTTTTTAGAACAAAGTCTTGCATGCTTTCAACCTAATAACATTTATAAATTAGAGATATATCCTGTGTGACTGAAGTAATCCGCCTATCAAAGGCTGGATTACCATAACTTTCAATGTAGGTTTAACTAACCATATTGTTTTTTTTCTTTGATCACCAAGTTGTTTCCAGATTTTAGGTTCTTCTTCACTGTATATTCTCCAGCTTTGGAAGTAATATTATGGTAGGATCTAGGCTTGTCACTATGACCTTCTCCACCTTATAGACTTGTAAAGGGGAGATTTAATCCTCAAGTTACCATTCCCTAAATTTTCACAGGTATAGTACTTGTTATCTGTGAAAATGTGCAACAAGGAAATTGGAACAATTTTCGAACATGACTACTATACCCACATGTGCCAAATTTTTCAAGTTTTATCATTCCTAGGTACCCCAGGTCAAATCAATCAATCTTGTCACCCCTTATTTCATGTCAAATTGGTCCCCTAGGTGATTTAGGAAATTCTATTCATTCCCCCTAGGTGATTTTAGGGAGTTCTTGAAAAGATCCTATCTTTTGGCAGTATTGGGAAGGGCTATCGTTGGCCTTCCTTGGACTGGATCAACCCTCTTGGAACAGAACGGAAGGGAAAATTTAAACATGGAGGTGAATTGAAGACATTAGAACATCATGGAAATTATTTTGGAAGGTTGGGGAAGTTTTGAAAGACTTGGAGCAGTCTGAGTGAAAACAGGGTTCACAAGCCTAGGCAGTACACAGGCCTAAAACAATGTACTGGGCTTCAGAAGAAGATTCTAGGAGCTCTGGATGGAGTTATAAGTAAAAAAAAATATCACCAGAAATAGGATTCCAAGAAATACATTATGGTGAAATTATATTTCTCAAAAAAATTTTGTGCATTAGGTCTAGAGGTAGTTTTTATTAGGCACAAGTGGAGTACTAAATCGAAAATCTGGTTTTTCAAGGATCAAATGGAAGAATAAAGACATGAGGCCCCCACCATTGTATTCAAAAGGAAATTTAAAGTTAGGATCATATAAATTTTTTCTGAAAAAGTCCATTGGGAGCTCAAGTTATCACCGTCACAAGTTCGGGACTTAGCCAAATTTTAAGAGGACACGTGTCAGCTCCAGGAGCTAGGAGGGATTTTGTGTTCCTGACATCCCTTAATGTCAGGGAAATAAAGGTTGGAAAAGTTCTCCCATCCCCCTTGAAGCCCTCTAAACCCACATATGACCTCCTGGATTCCCAGTTCATCCCCCAGGTGTTTGTGGAGCTTCAAATCCCCTACCATTGGATCAAGTGCCATGTGTTGCCTTTAGGATTGCTGTGGAAATTGATGTCCCTCATTTCCCTTTGAGGTGAGGGAAATCAGACCTTGAAAAGTGTCACCCAACCCCTAGTAGAGAGTTTTGGTCACCCATGTGACCCGTTTCCAGCCCCTTAATGCTTTAAAGCTAATTTTTGAGGACTCATTCCCTGTCGTCGAATCAATGACACGTCTCACTTATAGGATTGATGTGGAAATTGATGTCCCTCATGTACCTTTGAGGTGAGGGATGTCAGGGACATAAAAATTCACCTAGCCCCTCCATGTGCATTTTTTGAAAATTTAAATCCGGCACTTAGTTGTTTCTTCCCGTCATTTCTCCTTCATAGCTTCATATCTTGCCATGGCTCTATCATGATTATCTAGACACCCTGAATCCACCATTTTTTCTACAAACCAGCTTCTCCATGGCCAAATTAAAAACACCCATTTCATGAAAATACATATATTTTAGTGGAAAAAATGATCGAAAGTGCCGAAGAAATGAAGAACGGGAAGAAAATGAAGGTTTTTTTTCCAGATAACCGTGAAGTCACTTGATTGAGAAATATTCATATCTCACAAGATACACATCGAATCAAGGTTATGTATTTTACAAAATTCTACATTTTTCAAAATGATCACGATGAAACAAATGGGAGGTTAAATGGTTCTCTGAATCATTTTCTGCAACAAAAATGCCACTTCGTGCACCAGCTCACATTTGTTGGATTTCCCATCATTCTGACAATACGAGTGAGATAAGAACTTGCACACAAGATCCAAATGAAAAACCTATCACAATGGAGTTATCTTCATCTCAAACAGAGACAAAAACTAGACCTAAAAATTTCAAGCTCCATTAATGGCCACCATGGTAGCTCCGTGCCCGAAGCCACTGCCAGGTCAAAATTTCAAAATTTATTTCCAATCATTCTAGATGAAAAAAATATGTGAAACCCAAAGGGTGTGATCGTCGTAACGACAAGGCGATTCCAAAAAATTATGTTTTTTCACAAATCAAGTACTAGAAACACACTTTCCAAAAATAGTAAGTTTTCCTATATAGACTTGTTATGTTTGGAAAGTCATCATCATAAGAAGATGAGAAAAATGAAATGGGCATTGAAGATCATGAAGAAGTCAGAATGAGTATTCAGATTAGAAAACAGTGAAAATGACCACTTACTAAAAATAGTATATCCCTTATATGGGTGATTACTAAAAATAGTAAGTCACCCCAAATAAGTAGCTAAGGCAAGGGTAGGGTGTCCAGTATTGAATGAGGGAGTTCATCACATCATGATGGTCGAGACAGGGAAAAATAACCTCTCACTAAAAATAGTGTATCATACGTAGGATGGGAGTTGTGGTCAATAGCGGAATAATTCACTCAACTTGGTAAGCATTCATGAGTTGATTTGAAGGAGATTCACAATGTGCAAGGAGTTCAAAGATTTAGAGTTTTACTGTATTTGGTTCTTTCCATCAACAAGGATAAATAGACTTCATCAAGAACTATGTCTCCTCTTCTTCTTCTCTCTCTATTTCTCTCTCCTCTTTCCCTCAAATTTCTCTCTTCTCAAATGTTTTAATTTTGTGTTGGGGTTACAATTTTTCATGTCACTTAAAATGTTCATAATGTAAATTAAGTCACCTTTATGTTATAAAAAGGGACTTAAATATTTTCCTAGGAAGTATGAAAAGTTATAAGTTGAATGTGAGGACATATCGAAAAGGCATTGGGGATAGATGATAGAGTCATATCTCTTCTCTATAAATTGTAACAGTCATTCCCATTTCAAAGGGTGAGTGATTGTTCTTGTAAACTCAAGAGTGCATTGTACCTAGAGAAAGTAAAGGAGATATCCATTTTTCTTCTACTTTCCTCCACTCTCAAATTTCTTCCATTCTCACATTATGTACAACTTCTGTTTAAGCATCAATCTAAGAAGAAGGATTTTGTAACCTTTTTGATGAGGATATTTTAGAAACTATGAGTTCACAATCTTATCTCATCTTATTTCCATATGCAGGGTTGTTTCTTATCATAAATGCATGTGTTAAAGTTTCGAACTAGTGTGTGTAGGAATTTGATTTCCTACCTACAACATTAGTTCCCCTATCTCATTTATCACTCCCCTTTCCTGATTTATAGACAAAGTCCTCTCTAGCAAGAAATTGCTAGCTTTGTCATAGGGTCAGTGGAGTTCCCCTGTTGGATCCCTGGTTGAAAGGCCACCACAAAAATCCACCTTTTCATGTGCAAGCATATACAACATCTACACTGGTTAAGTAGAGGGACTTAGATTCCCTTATTCCAGGTAGTTCTCCTTTACATTTTTGGTGTTTGTTCTCCTATCTTTGGTTTACTAGGATCTCACTCATGAATTATACAATGTGATGTGAAGCTTATGGATCAAATTCTCCTTCACTAAAGCCTTAGGAATCATGGAAGTAACATAAGAAGATAAGCCCTAGACTAGTTCCAAATTGTCTTCCTACACTCCTCTATTTTAAATCATTATACTATATACCAAGGATCATGGCTTATGTATTTTTCCCAATGAATTGAAGTTTTTTTCTTGATTTGTTCTCATTTATGCTTGATCAATGTAACTACAAACTCAATATACAACCAAGATGATCATTCTCTTAGTAAAAGACACTTGACAATATGTAATTTACACTTAGATTTACTTCAAATATGGATTTAACTCATGAAATCCTCTTACAATATTTAGGACATGTATAGCCTTTATGTACAATGATCTCTGAGGTCATATATGATGTCTAGTGACCTACAAGGTATTGTTTGTATACAAGACTATTTGTTAATTTCCCATGCAAGTCAACCCATAAACCATGCTTAGGGTGACCTAATGAAAGTTCATGATTTTAAAAAATTGACCATTTCCTACAAAAATGAAAGGTTTGATAGGGGTGGACGAGTTTGGTATTGAACCTATATGAGGGTTTCAAAACTTGACCCAAGGTCAAAAATTAAGGAATTGAAAATGGATAAAACTTTGTAGATGTGTATTGAAGGTCCTAGGAAAATTAGAAATGATCATGAGTGTGTAAATGTGGAAGATATATGTGGTCAAGGTGATGTGGGGGTAATTGGAAGGAAAAATGTGTGTTAAAAGAATCAAAGATGTGTCATTGGTCCGAAATTCCTGAATGTTGTTGTTTTAATTATTTTAAACATTATGACATAAAATGTAATAAAATAATATAAATTCAGACCACACATTTAATATTATTATATCTAATAACTTGTACACTATTGTATGGTTCAATATTCACTCTTTATATCCTATTAATAGAGAGGAAAATCAGCTAAGTAATTGACTTAGTTGACTTCAACTATTAATAGAAAAATACTTTAAAGTCTATCTTTAAGAAGATGTGTTCTACAAGTAATATATAATAGTCTCTACTTATTTTTATAAAAACATAGAGAGCTTGTGTTTGAGGAAATCATTTTGGAAGAGAGGTTCATTGTAATAGTTTGCCAAGAGGGCCATTGGCCATCCCTCACATTTGAGCTTAATATAGTCATTCTAACTTGATCATACCATAGTGTTTATATTGCTTTCATGTTGAGCGGGTATGCAATTGTGGGTGAGAGTCTTAGGTTATTGCAACAATCTTGGAACTTGTCTAAAATTTCTAATTGAAACCTTTTTATCGGGTCTAAATGTCTAGGTGAGGTCCTTGTCACTATTAGACACTCATTTGTATGTTATGATTCTTGACAACTATCACTGCATCTCATATTATTCAAGTTATGCCTCTAAACCTTTGTGAATATCTCCTTTGATTTTTGATTAATTGATTAGCTTTGATTATTGTTTTGTGCATATTTTATGTTGCATATTTAGCAGTAATTGAGTATTTTGGTCATAATTTAATTATAATCCATTTATCCATATTATAGGCACATGTTGACCGTTGATCCACATCTTATCTCATATTAATCGTTAATTAAGATGGATTGATGGTCCATAATTAATTACAAGGAGTTTAGAGGCCCGTACCCAAAGCCCTACCAAAAGCCTCGAAGAAGCTTCTACCGCATTTGATTAATTGCACGTGTCATGTTTAAATGCCAATATAAAGATATTTTTAGTTAGAATTGCTAAAACTTATCTTATGAGGGATGAAAATTTTACCACATGGATATTCATATGAATGGAATCAATGTTGAAGGCTCGTGTATTTCATGGAGGAGACTAGGACAAGGTAGGGTGTTACGCCTTATTAAACAATATATAAAATAAATGGGAAAAACAATCCCCACAATAAAAATCACATAACTGACATTTTTCTTGAAAGTGACCAACTAACCTTTACCTTTTATAAAATAATTTGTGTTTTTAATAAAATCATTTGTGTAAATATCTTCAACACATGGAAGAAGACACATATATTGTATAGAAACCGTCACATCTAAGAAAAACAATAAAAATAAGTTGTACACCTTACTAAACAAATATATCAAGGAGATAGATTACCATCTCCACAAAGAAAATGTCTTGCTTAAAATGACCTGAATGACTTATGACCTTTTCTAAAACAATTTGTATGGTTATCTTCAACGTTAGGAAGGATGACCCTTAAAGCATATTCCCAATCTTCAAAAGAATCCTACAAACCCTAGCCTATAAAATACCCCAAACTACCAACCTAATTCGAAAAAACTTGCCCGTTTAAACGCCACCATAACCGCGCCAAAATCACATTTAACTCCTGCACAGCATTACATCCCCAGAGCCGTTAAATTCACACTTCTGGCATTTAGCTTTTCATACCCTCCAAGTTTTTCTAACCGTTTCATAGCGCTGTCTGAAACTCTGTAACAATGGCAAAATTTAAAAAGTTTGCAACAATTTTAATTTTGATGTTAATGACAGCGTCCTTAAAACCCTGCCAACCCCAAGAATGTGCAGAAGAAGATCTTGCTGCATTACAAGACTTCAAGGCCGAAATTACAGACGATCCAATTGGAGCTCTGCAATCTTGGTCAGGCGAAAATTGTTGTGAATGGAACGGCATCCTCTGCAATGAAAGCAATGGCAGAGTCATAAATTTCATTCTCGATGCAGAGCCTGGCAACCCCATGGCCTCCATGAGTGGCACCATCTCCGAATCCATCGGTAAGCTTTCCTTCCTCCAGAAATTCATTCTTTTTAGCTGGAAAAACTTAACAGGCCCAATTCCCTCGTCAATTTCAGAACTCAAAACCCTAACTCACTTTACCCTTGACAACAACAAGGTCTCTGGTTCGATTCCCACTTCGATAGGGTTCCTATCAAACCTCCAGAGCCTGTCCCTATCTAACAACATCCTTAGTGGCTGCATACCAAATTCCATTGCAAACCTCCAGAATTTGAAAGCTTTGTACCTGGATGGCAACTGGCTTAGGGGTTCTATTCCTGACAACATTGGTGACCTAAGAAAGCTCAGTGTCTTGAATTTGAAAGACAACCTGATCTCTGGTTCGATTCCCGACTCCATTGGAGACCTTGAAGTTGTAAGCACGCTGGATTTATCACAAAATTCTCTCACCGACAGCATTCCTTCGTCCATTGGAAACCTTTCTAGGCTTTCAGGGTTTGTAGCAAGTGAAAATCTTTTGAGTGGAATGCTTCCCTCATCTTTAGGTTTTCTTGGCAACAGTTTAAATAAGCTCTGTTTGGACAGGAACCTTTTCACTGGAGAAATCCCCGAGTCCTTTGCAAAGTTAACGTCAATGTATTACCTTGATCTTTCCCATAACAAATTGACTGGTAATATCCCGCATTTTTCGAAATCCTCCAGTCTGAATTCTCTCATTTTGTCAAACAATTTACTTTCTGGAATGGTGCCACAATTTCTTGGCTCCTTGCCCAGCCTGCGGCTTGTTCAGCTGTCATTCAATAATTTCGATGGCCTGATACCGGATTTTGATACTTCGTGCAAAGTTTGAAGTGTTTTTCTGTCAAATAACAAGCTCACGGGCAGCATACCAAAGATATTTGAAGAGCTCGATTATTTGGAGTTTCTTGATTTGTCAAACAACGAGCTTGACGGCATGTTTCCTCAAAACCCTTCCTTGTATAATTTGGTTAGTCATTAATCTCTCTGGAAATAGGTTGTCATGGTCCACTGCCGAATTTGGTGAGCATTGGCTTTGAAGAATTCTCTGGATTTGTCTGAGTAGGAAATAATCCTGAGCTTTGGCAGTATCCCTGCATGGAGAAACTGGAGTCTAGCTTCTTGATCAACCTGAGGTTGGCTGGTTGTGGCATTTGTATGAACCTGAATGATTGGAACCTTTGCCACTCCTGATCTTTACATGTCCATTGGATTTAGTGCTCAAACAATTTGTATTACTGGCAACACAGGCGATCTGTTTGAGTGAAATGACTGCCAACCTGAAATGGGTGAATTTGGCATAGGAATCAATATGAGTGGTAGCATTCCTTCGTCTGTTGAAAAATTGAAGAGTTTGGAGGTCTTGGATCTGTCCTATAATGTTTGTAACTGGAAGGTACGATTATAAAAGAAGAGATTTGGTCGAATTGAAGAATCTGAGGCAATTGAATTTGAGCTACAACCATCTGTGTGGACCAAGGTTCCAGATCAAGAAGACCATTGAATTCGGCATCCAGCGTCTGCTTTTGAGTTCACAATGACTGTCTCTGTGGTTCAATCCCCTGCCTCCTTGTCAGTCAGCTTAAGGGCAGAAGATATTGATCTGAGAGTAGGAGAGTGTGTACTCCCACCTGAAGATGAAAAGAGTGGACAGGAAATGATCCTGTAGGATTTAAGGAAATACAAAATAATATATATATGGTTTCACCAGGTGGTTAATGTTACTTGATTAAATGCTTGTCAACTTCTTAGTTATGGTTAAATCATATTAATTAGCTATGATATCTAATGTGCCTCACTAAGTAGCTGCTTGTGATGCAAGATCAGTCAGATTCATGTAAGTATTGTTGGTATTGATTGTGCTATAATCAAAAGTTTCTCAATCTGACTTGCTCATACCTAGAAGGCTAGAACAATAATGTATCACATATTGTTCATCCTCAATGGCATCCCAGCAGATAATATAAATTGTTTATTGATTGTGATTAATTTACTTAAATTTATTTAACTTGTGTGAACCATTAACATTTAACCATGCATCAATGTGTGCTTATTAACATGAAAGAAATAAGGTTAAATAAGGGACTATGCTTTATGAATGCATTGTTAAGAAGGCAAGGTGGTCATAAACCCTCTATAAACCCTAGTTTACTAGTGATGGAAGAAATATTCTTGGTATGAGCCCAAAATGCATTGAATCATCAAATGCGATGATTGGAGGATGGAGAGGATTATTTTAGCTTTCAGATGGTGGTGGTTTGATATTGTCACAATTAGTGGATCCCACTCAAAAGTGCTTGGTTTAGGTAAGTACAAAGGAATGTTGCCTTTTAAATGCTTTAATTATGGTGAAATAGGTAAATTTTCCAACAAGTTTCCTCATAAGCAAAAGGATGAAGATTATGATGAGCATGATGAAGATCATGATAAGAATACTCCATGTTTGAAAAAGGTGAGAAGTACTTAAGAGGTTTGAAAATAAGAAGAAAGCCAATAAAATTTTCTACACAAGGAAGTAATGTTGTTCTTCTTAGGCTAGTAGCTATGATGGTGTTTCAAATTTTGAGTTTGAATCTAAGTATGAAGACGTAGGTGATGAGGTATTTCTCATGACCAAGGATGCTATGAGGTCTATGAGTGATGGATCCATATTGTTTGGTGACTCCATGCCTAGTGAATATGAAGAAGGAGGAGATGATATGCTGACATATTTTTCTAATGTGTGATCAAAACAATACTAAAAGATGGTTATGTGAAGAATTGAAGTTCAAGAAATCTAAAACATGATAACAAGAATGTCTTAAGAAACTGAAAGCACAAGTCAAAGAGTATGAAGACAAAATCCACGACCTTGAGGAGAAACATTGGTCTGTGACAAGTAAACTAGATGAGACTGTCAAAAGGTTATAAATGTAGATGACTTCTATGAATTTAAGCATGCAATACAAAGACGAATAATGTGTTAAGCTTGAAGAAGAGATGATTATTGTAAGAGGAGAGCTATCTAAGGCCGCTAACAGGGCAAGGAAATTTTAGAAGTTTGAAAAGAGAACTAAAGATCTTGATGATCTTTTAGGAAGTCAAAGTTCTGGAAGAGACAAGACAAGATTGGGGTTCAAGGAAGACCTCAAAGGCAAAGAGGTGATGTAAAGAAGACATTATTCCAAGTATGAAGACTGAAGAAGAGAAGAAGGAGAAGAACTTCAAGGTGAAGGCAAAGTCTGTGAAGGCATCCTAATGATTTAAGGTATGAAAAATCATTTTATGGCTATTTTTATACTTATAATGAATGCTTTAGACATGTGACAAAACAATTATAAGAAAGAGTGTAGGAAGTTAGATAGAGATAGTATGATCTTAGGGGGAGCAAAAGGATTTGTTTCATGTTGTATGTGGGATTCTATGGCTAGCTAAAGTTGGGCTAATTTTGTCTAAAGAAGAGTTTTAAGGCTCTTAGTCATAAGAGTTGATATCATTCTGTATGTAGTAGGATTGAGTTAGTTTACGAGTGTCATATGTTGAGCCAAGTCTAAGAATATGTTAAGAATGTTGTATTTAATAAGAAACAATATTGACATGTGTGTTTGCTATAGACATGCTTCTATCCAGGGGGAGCTACAGTGCTCAATGTGGACCAAAATAGGAGTCAGAGTGAGAAGTAAAACATGCCTTATGAGCTTGTTTGATTGATTTGGTTGATTTTTCCAACCAAGAATTACTTCTAATCTGCTGACGAAGATAAATAATATGTGCTACAACTATGTAATTTTTCATTAATGTAAACAGAGGGAGAAAAACTAGGTTGTTTTCCATCAATGAAAAAGGGGGATATTGTTGGCATGTGTGAGCTAGATTGTTTTCATTGATGTCAATGGTCCATTAATGAAAAGGAGGATGTTTAGGAGTGTTAGAGGATTCCTGGAATGATTATGACATGGTAAGACAAGGAGTGTCCTGTTGCATAGTGAAAGAGTGAATAAGACGAGTGATTACTTGGTCTAGGAGGCCTAATCAGGAGGCCTAGTCAGCATGGGTGATAACATATGCAGGATATGAGATGTTTGGAGGCTTGAGAATCATGGTAAATATATGGAGATCATGAGGAGAGTGTGTTGTAACACTCATGTGAGTCTCAAAGTACAAGTACAAGTTTGAGCATGATTTACAGCTGTTCATTTAGACCTAGTCTAAGTGCTTGGAGGTCTAATGAAGCATGAAAGTGTGTCACAGAGATATGTGGTCCCATGATGGAATGTAGAGGTGTGAAAAATGTTGTCTCAAATGTGTTAGGGCCTTCTTAGTATGAATGTGTCTTTCTTCAAAATCTATGGATGATTTTTGGTCTGGGTCTGAACTAAACCTAATTCATTGGGACCTATGTTGGGAAAGTCTTAGTGGTTGAGGAGATGTAGAGCTATTTGAAGTGGCTTGGTCTGATCATGTAGAGCATTGGAGAATGGTTGAAAGAGGTTATGTCCTACTAATGTGGGAAAAATTTTAGGTTGACATGATGAATATTTTGTAAGTTATCATGTTTTTTGGCTATACCGAGCTCAAGAAGAGTGTATTTTATATCTTGAAGTGAAAAGTTTTGCATTGGTTGACAAATGTAAAGTATTTTGCATGGGAACCTGATCCTTTTAGGGATGTTGAGGCATGGAGATAATAAGGTTTGATCTTAGAGTTTTAATGAGGTTAAATAAGGGTCTATACTTTATGAACAAATGTTAAGAAGGTATGTTGGTCAAAACCCTCAATAAACCCTAATTTACTAGATATGGAATAAAAATTCTTGGTATTATCCCATAATTCATTGAATCATCAAATGTGATGATTAAAGGATGGAGAGGACTCTCTCATCTTTCAGATGGTGGTGGTTTGATTTTTTGAAGTTAGTGGAGCCCACTCAAATATGCTTATTTTCAAGAAAGTTCAGGTTTTACTCTCATATTTTCCATTTGACCCTATGTCTAAATTGTGTTCTGAGTTTTTGGGGAGTAATTATACATGTTTGGAGTTATTTAAGAGTCTTGGTGAAGTGATTTGGAGGTCTGCACATGTCAAAACATGAAGACTGGTTTTTAGGGCTAAAGGCAGTTTTTAGCAGTCATGGAGAAAGGAGGTTCTTAGGCACTTGTGGCCTAATTTGATGAGTTTAATGGACTTGGAGGTGTTTTATACATCCCATATGACATGATTAAATATTTGGTTGAGCTCTGGAGATGAGATGAGGTGGCATGAAGAAGGTCACAAGTTGACCTAGTTTGACTGGTTCAGGACAACAATTCTTTGGTATGAAGATTGGTTTAAAAGACCAATATTTTGGATTTTTTGATGATGGTTATCCATTTCAGAGTGAATAGGGATGAAAATTTATCCTATTCCATGCATTTATATATCTTGAAAGTGTCAAAAAGTGTGTGAGAAGGTCAAGTTTGTAAAACTGGTTTCTGGGCAGTTCAAGTTGCTTGAAAGGAGAAGTTGTTTTGATGGATTTATGGGTTGATTCATGATGTCTAACATGGTTAGAAATGTTCCTTAGGTAATTTTATTTCCAATGAGTGGTTTCATTCCATGGTTGAGGTTTTGGAGTGAAATTAGGTCTTCATCTTTGAAGACTGGTCTATTGGAGGTGCCTAGTTTGAGTAGGAAACAATCCTACTTGGTGGTGTTACATGAAGAAATGGATGAACAAAGGTTTTGAGCTGATCGTAGATTGTTTATAGGATTTATTTGACATGTGTGAATCCTTTGGAGGCATGAGAAATATTCTTGAATCCCTTGGAGTCCATGGAGTGCTCAATGAAAGAGGATTTGGTCTTTTAGGCCTAGTTGTGCTTATTGAGTGTCTTGGTGCATTACCGACCTATATGGGTCTTTCATATATTTTTATATGATGTTGTAGTTATGTTTTTTGTTTTTATGACTGAACTTAATGGTCATGGCCTGACCTAGTTATGTTTTAAGCAATGAGTCATGTATTTAAGTGAGTGTATTTGGTCATTTTGAGACTAGTTGTGTGAGGGAAAAAGTACAAACCTAGAGAGAGTGTGAAAGAGGTTTCAAGGGCATTAAGAAAGAGCTGAAGATAAGTATTGAATTGTTAATGAGGAGAGTTGAGGATGTGAGTGTGCAAGGTCAATAGACCTAATCAGCCCATGAAGAAGAAAAAATGAGCAAAGTAGGAGAGAGTGTGTTTGAAGAGGATTTTGAGAGAGTGAAGTTGAAATTGTGATCACTATCAGTTGTAGGTACAACATATCTTCAATGGTCTTCATCTTCAGGTGGTTGAGTTTTTACTTGATCACCTTAGGGGGTTATATCCTCCTTTATAGGGTTGGTGCCTTTCTAAATAGGGGTTGGTACTCCTTGTGGGATTGGTACCTTCACTAAAAAAATCTTGTGTGATGTGTCATATTCAACAACATATTGACATCCTCCAGAAGCTGGAAGGGAAGAATTAAACCATCTGGAAATTGTGTAAGAGATAAATGAAGTGATTTGAAGGAATTTTAGGGAAAATATGTGGAGGTAATTGATGTCGGGAACAAGTTAAGCAAAACCGAGTCATTTTGGGCACAGGGAATGAAGGCTCTAACAGAGAAAGTCAACTTGTTCGAGATGATTCTGGGAGTTATGAGAGGATTTGGAAGCTCATAAAATACTCAATGGAAATATCTTATTGTAATTATCCACATGATGAAAACATAAATTTTTGCCTAAGTCTTCAAGATTTTCTGTGATAGCTCAAGTCACTATTGTTGCTCCTTCGTGCTAAAAGGGTGAATGGTGTCCAAAATTCAAATTACAGGAATAATTAAGTGGATGATAATAATAATGGATAGATATGATCTCAACAGGTGATTTGGAGTCAAAATCATATAAGGTTTGACCCAAAATCCACTCTTCCATGCTCTTGGGGAAAAAAAGCACTCTCCTAATGTCCTAATTTGCACTTGATGATGTGACATCAACATTCCAAAAATTGTCTTGGCACACTTTTTCACCCTTGATGTCCCCTTTTATTTTCCCTAAGGTGAAAAGGGTATAAGGGGACAAAAAAAGTGTGACCCCCTATGGATGTTATGTTTTCGTCACTTAAAACTTGTGACTTGAGTGGTTAGGTGAGCACAATGCAAAAATAGACCACTTTTTCATGATGAAGACCCCCTTGGCACATTTTTGACCCTTTTTGTCCCTTTGGATTGTCCCCAAGGTGAAAAGGGGATAAGGGGGACACAAAATTGTGACCCCCTCTCTCAGCTAGCCCTCGGACACATGCAAAACCCAACTTTCAATCTCCCAAGTGCTAATTTCTAGCCCACTGCATCTCACCCACATGGAACCACAAGGTGAACTTGTCCAGATATGGTGAAATTCACACTTTTGTGTCCCTTATGTCCCTTTTGTCCCCTTTTCCCCTTTTATATTTTTAGGGTATAACTCTACTTCAACTCTCATCCAACCCTGATTAAGCCTGTCTTGAGTCAAACTTGAGTTAAGGTGTGCAAGTGAGAACAAAAAGATTCATATTCAAACACTTAGCCATTTTTATGTTTTAAAGCTTCATTTTTCCTCCAAAATCTCACTCTCCTTGCTGTTATGTTGCTAAAAATATGCTAAAGGCCTCATATGCTAAAAATGGAAAGTTACTCATATCTCCCAAACCCCTTGTTCTGATCCCCATGAGATTTTAAGAAACTCCTTCTCAAAAATGCCTTTCAAATGAATCCAAACTTGCATCCAATGGTGGTATACATTATTTTTAATGTTTAAACAAAGTTTCCCAAAATAAAAACTCATTTTTTAGATCTACAAAGTTCTGGCAATTGAAATCCTTAAAAATTGGAGCAAAACATCCTTGTGAAATAAAATTTTTTTTGAGACCACTTTCATTTCATTATGACACCGGGAAGACCAAATTCCAATAATAGTAAGCCTTCATAAACCTCACTATCTATAAATAGTAAGTGCTACAAACAAGTTCATTCTCAGAGTTTCCATTTCCCCTTGCACATCAAGGAAACTCAAAAGTTCCAAATTAAGCAACTGGTAACTAAAATGGACTTCTCAAAATAAGGCTTACTAAAAATAGTAAGTGTCAGGATATTGGTCAAGAAACAAGGATGTTGAGCCTCTCATGCTGAAGAAAGAGCACTTAGATAAGTTTGAAATAGTGCAAAACATCTTAGTGACTTGACAGATTCATGATTTCACACTATGCACTTTTAGTTGAATGAAGGAGTAATTCTTCTATTTGGAGGAGAAGACATTTTCCAATGAGTAACAAATGAGAAAGAAGGTGTTTGAGAATCTTGGGGTTGATTCCATTCAAAAAGGAAACATTTGTGTCACAAGAGGTGAATTTTGAAGCCAAGAAGAGCAAGGTGATGATCTCCATGTTCTAACTTCAACCTTGTGTTAAAAAAGGATCTCATGTTTCCATATCAGTAAACAAGTCTGCATAAATGTTTCTAAACACTCATTCGATGCCTTGGAGTGTGTCCACATCTCACAAGAAGGAGGAATTTTACAATCTCAGTGTTTCCAACTCAATAGGAGGTTCAAAGACAAGGAAATTCATTCATGGAGCATTCACTCAAGATCCATAGAAGCAAGGTTCTTCATCAACAAAAGCTTTCCCATCTCCAAATTTTCACTTATCTCTCTTCTTCTCTCCCCTCCCTCCCCTCTCTCTAACATTCTATTTCTTCATTGGGAATGTACTTTTTCACTCTTTCGTCTTATTCACTTAAGTGACTTAATTTTGCATTGTAAAAGTCCCTTTTCAAAAATAAGAAAAGGACTTAATTTCATTCCTAGGGAATGTGAAAAGTCACAAGTGGTGGTGAGATGAAAGGTCACATGGCGGAGAGAGGAAGAGACATTTTGTAAGCTATAAATTGGAATGGCTTCTCCATTCCAAAGGGTTCATTTTTTGATTGTTGTAAGTTGTTGGATTTCACTACTACTGCAACAATAAAAGCTACATTCTTCTATCTCCTTGTCTTATGTTCTTCCATTCTCTCTACTTTCCAACTTTGCAAGCATTGTAATTTTATACAACCAATAAGGAACTTCGTGTCTTTGATTAATGAATCTATAGAACTTTGTGTCTTTGATTTGTTAGTCTTATTGTTGATTGCATGGTGGAATTCTTCTAATTGAACGTGGACCTACTCTGGTTACTGTTGGTGAGAATCTGCTAGTTCCTACTCACAACATTAACCCTCTCTCCCTATTTCTCCTACTTCCCTTTACCTCTCTCCAAGAAAATTCCTCCCTTGTACATTGTACAAGCACTTTTCCACAGGTTTAGTGGAGTATTCCTATGTGATCCCTAGCCTAATGGCCACCCCACAGTTTTAATTAGTTTACATTCAATAATGGGATCCTCCCCATACCTAAGAAGGAGGGGCTTAGCCCCATGACCATTGGTGAAAACCAATAATTTGCACTGCAACAAATTATTTCACCAACATTTTTTGTGACTCTACTGGGGAAGATTTTCCCTTTGTGCACCCTTAAAATATCTCTGGAAAATCCAAAAAAAATACATATTCTAAAAATCCATAAAAATCAAAAAACTGAAAAATACCAAAAAAATCCTATTTGAATGTTCAAAAGCCTTGTTGTAATCCTAAAGAAAAATATGCATTTTAATAGTTTCATTCCTTTCTAATGCTTTGAGAAAAACTGACAAAAAAGAAGATTCATAAAGAAAATAAAGCAGTGGAATTGTAGTCTTTCATAATTTAAAGCCACAAGAACAAGCATGATTTCATACTTTATCTCCCATACAAATCCCAAGACAAGTTCCTAAAAATCCACTTAAAGATCCGATTGAAGAATCGGTTATAGAACCATTAGATATCATCTCACCAGAAGAAGAAGAAAAAGAAGAAGAAATGGATGCACCTGTGCCATGGGGATGGAACACTGGTCCACTAGCTTTGGCTCCTCCACTTCATAAATTACCAAAAATATCAAGGAAGAACTTTCCCAAGTTCTATGGAGATGGAAAGCAACATCCAGATGATCATATCACAACTTTTATCACAGCATGCGGTGTTCTTGGAGTGGAACATGAAGATGTTTCCATGTGGTTATTTCGTGGAGTCATTGCAAAATGCTACGTGGAATGGTTTTACTACTTGCCACCTCATTAAATTATTGATTGGGATGACATGAAAACTAGGTTGAAGCAAGATTCAAGATTATGGAAGATGCCCATGCCCTCCTTGCTCAATTAGCTCATATGAAGAAAGAACCACAAGACCCCATGAGAGAATTTATAGAAAAATTCAACAAGTTGATTAACAAAATCCCTATTGGTGCTTGTCCTACTGCAGATAATCAAAATAGGTTCTTCATAAATGCTCAGTTTCCTGAAGTTGGTTTCATACTTCAGAGAGCTCAACCAAACACTTTGGATAACGCTCAATAACTTTTCGTTGAATTGGAATATGAACTTATCATGTTAGGGAAGATCAAGAACTATTCAACAAAGAATAAGGTCAAGAGTTTCAAAGATGAAAGGGTTGATCCATTGTATGTAAAAAAATGGTCAATGAATTGACTACATCAAAGAAATAAATTAATCAACATGTTGTACATCAATACAAGAACAAGGATAAAATTACGGGAGCACCCCAAAGGATTGCCTTGGAAGCTCTGCCAGTCAATGCAATATGTGGTGAAGATGAAGGAGAATTATTGAATCAAAAATTGAAAAGAAGAAATAAGATGGATATGTGAAAGATTGGGTATTTTGAATAATCACTGGATGAATATTTTGAAGAATCCATGGTTGATATGGATAGTTACTCATGTGCAGTGTTCACCACTCAAAAATAAAGAAAGAAACCTCTTCTTCTGTTGCACTTCCACAAGGTCATCCAAGAAGAAACACTAAGACTACCTTAGGATGGAGAGGGAGGCATCTAGCAAAATCTGGAATCTGACAAGTAGAGAACTTGGAGATATTGAAGATCATGACCTTATTTTTACTAAGGTTGACCACAAGTTGTCAAAGTTCGCACAAATCAGAAAGGGCATCAAGTTATCAGTGTAAACCCTCAACAGAGTGAAAGGACAATATCGTCGACTATAACTTTTTTTTTCATAAACACCATTTCCTTGGGGCCTCTGACTTATCAATGTGAGGGCAAGGCCCCTTCCACTCTTCCCTTCCTGTATCCTGAAATGATCGATGACGATACACCTTTAATTAACATCATTCAATGTCAGGATGATGAATCCATACTCACCTACCTTGGTGCAGAAGACTCATATATTCATCGGTCGTTACCTTCTGAGATGCAAACCATGTTGAATGAATCGACTATCAAGATAAACATTCATACTCAGGATGACCCACACATCCTAAAGATCAACAATCTTTAGATGCTACTGAACAGGAAGCCATCACTTCTTTTCTCAGAAATCATAACCACACTTTCACTTGGTCTTATGTAGACATGCCCGGTATTGACCCCACCATAGTGGTCCACAATATCGTAACTGTTCCCGATGCCAAACCCATCAAACAAAAGATGAGGAAAATGCACCCTCACATTGCTCTTCTCGTCAAAGAAGAACTTCAAGCACCTTCTTTCCATTTCCTTCATCTTACCCATTGATTATCCTCATTGGATTTCTAACATTGTCCCTATCACTAAAGCAACAGGGGGACTCCACATTTGCATGGACTTCCATGACCTCAACCTAGCCTACCCGAAATATGACTTTCCCTTACCTGGTATTGACCAGTTGGTTGACCTTACCACTGGTCATGAGATGCTATCACTCATGGATGGCTTCTTGGGTTATAACCAAAATTTTCTTGCCCTAGAAGATCAACACAAAACCTCATTCATCACCCCTTGGGGGACCTTCTGCTATCGAGTCATGCCTTTTGGCCTTAAAAATGTTGGTGCCACATATCAGCGGGCTATGACTTACATCTTCCATGACATCATGCATCATATATTGGAAGATTACGTGGATGATCTCTTGGCCAAATCTAAATGTCACTCCTAAGAACCTTACCGTCCTCAAAACCATCTTTGACCACCTCATTAAATATTACATCTGCCTTCAACCTAAGAAGTGCATCTTCGTGGTTCTCTCAGGAAAGCTCCTGGGATTTATCATTTCCCTCGTGGTATAGAATTTGACCTTGCTAAAGTCAAGGCCATTCTCGAAATTCCTCCACCTACTAACCTTAGACAACTCCATAGCCTGCAAGGTAAGTTACAGTCTATTCACCATTTCATTTCACAATTATCTGATCAGTGTCAACCATTTCATCATCTGCTCAAGAAGGATGTCTCCTTTAAATGGGATGATGACTGCCACAAAGATTTTGAGGCCTTAAAACAATACCTTCTCCAACCACCCGTACTCATCCACCTAAAGATGATCAACCTTTCTACCTATACATATCTCAGCTACCAATCATTCCTTGGGAGCCATGCTCACTCATCACGATGAACAACACAGGGAGTAGGTGGTTTATTACATAAGCCGTACTCTTTTGGACTATGAAACCCGATACAACCATCCCAAAAAACTTTTCTTAGCCTTATTTTTTGTTGCCACCAAACTCCATCATTACCTACTCAACCACAAAACCTATGTTGTGACCAACACTGACCCCTTACACTTCATGTATGCCAAACCTTATCAAAATCAGCGTGCTGCATGATGGCTTATGCTTTTAGCTGATCTTGACCTTGAATTCATTCATCAAAAGTCCATCAAGGGCCAAGCTATCACTGACCAATTGGCCGACGCACCTATTTCTGGGGATCAACCCTCTAATTTTGACTTTCCAGATGAGTCAATTGCTACCCTTTCCCTGGATGAACCTCCTTACCAAATGACACTCTTCTTCGATGGTTCCAAGTGTTAGCGTGGGGGTGGGGCTGGTATTATCCTCATTCCTCTTGATGGTGAACCCATGCCTTTGTCTTTCAAACTAGATTTTGAATGCACCAACAATATTGCCGAATACAAAGCACTCGTACTAGGTCTCCAAGCCGCCTATGCCCTAGATGTCAAATCAATCAACATCTTTGGTGATTCTCAATTGGTCGTAAACCAAGTCAATGGTATGTACCAATGTCATAATGAGATACTTCAAAAGTATAAACATCATGTAGACATACTTTTGACCACCTTTGATCGTTACACCCTTCAAACCATCCCACGTTCAACCAACAAATTTACAGATACCATGGCCTGCTTAGCTTCCCAAATACCCGCTTCACCCACCGATTCTAAAATATTTGTCACCATACAATGACTCCAATCACCTTCTTATTTACCTCACAATGTTTACTCGATCGGAACCACTACCCCTGACCTGAGTGACCTTTGGTATAAACAATACTCTGACTACCTTTCTCTCTCCATCTTAACTCCTGATCTCACCCATAATGGATAGCGCACCTTCCTTAAAAAGGTCTCTCATTACGTCATTCTGGGGGGCCTCCTCTATAAGTGTGGCTTTGATGGTATTCTCTTACGATGCCTCACAAGTTCTAAAATTCCTTATACCATTAAGGAAGTTCATGATGGCATATGTGGAGGTCACTTTAGTGGCCTTGCTGTTGCTAAGCGTATTCTTCACCTAGGCTATTACTGGCCGACCCTTAACCATGATTGTTGTGACTACATCAAATGTTGTGTAAAATGCCAACAACATTCCAATCTTCATCATACACCCAGTCATGCCTTACAGGTCACTCGTGACCTTTGGCCCTTCTCTCAATGGGGTTTGGATCTTGTCAGAGAAATCAATCCTCATTCTTCCCAACGCCATCAATGGATCATCACTGCTACCAAATACTATAAAAAATGGGTGGAAGCCATACCACTCATCTCCACAAAAGATGAGAAAATATGTGAGTTCATTAACCACCACATCATTTTTCACTTTGGTGTTCCTCATCACCTCATCACTGATAATGGAAAACAATTCAAAAACAAAACATTGCAAAAACTTTGTGATGCCTTCGGCATTCAACTTAGTTTCTCATCACCTTATTACCCACAAACCAATGGCCAAGCTGAATCCACTAACAAAACCCTCAACAAAATTTTCATGAAAGTGGTTGACGATACTGGGAAGGATTGGCATATGTAAATTCCTTTTTCCCTATGGGCATACCGCACTAGTATTCACTCTTCCACTGTGGCCACACCATTTTCTCCGGTCTACGGTACAGAGGTATTCTACCTCTCGAAGTCCAGATCCCCTCACTCTCGCATTTCTCTCCATGACATGCTCAATGATGATGACTTTCATCAGGACCATTTAGCACAGCTAGAGTTATTAGACGAACGTCATCTTAATGCTCTTGATCACCTTCAAGTTTACCAAAAATGTATCAAATGTGCCTATGAAAAACGTGTCCATGAACGAACCTTCCAAGTCGGTGACCTTGTCCTGAAAGAAAATCAACATGTAACCAAAGCAGAAAAAAGTAAACGGGGAAAATTTTCTCCTAATTGGCTTGGACCATACATCGTGACTCATACCTATGGATCAGGTGCTTATCGTTTATCTTCACTTGATGGTAAACCCGAACCTGAGCCCCTTAATGCCTTGCATCTTCAACCATTCTATTATTGACTTGTAGTCCTACCTCACCTTTTTGTCTCTTTCCATGCTTGTCCCTTGAGCGCTATTCACTCCATACACCTCACCAATGATTAAACAAGAATCATGTGAGTACCCGTCACTTGTTATCTTCTCTTGAATATGTGTACCACGGCGCTGCACATAGCATGATTCTCATGGATACTTTTCATCTACCTTTAGATGAGATCCCATGGTCGTTTCACCTTGCCTTTTGAACAAGAGTCCTATCCTTCACCTTGGTCTTGTCCATGACTTCAAAGACCTCACATGGGACCAAACTCCTTGAGTCAAACTTCTAATAAAAAGATGACTCCCTCAAAAGGACATCTTCCTCTCAACAAATTGCTGCTATAAATAGAATGCTCCCTTGAAGGATAACTATGTAAAGCTCTTCAAAAAAAAATGAGAGCAACCGAAGCTTCCCGCATCGATCAGCTTCATGAAGACCTCAAGGAGTTACCAATTTTTTTCATCCCATATAGACTTCCCACATCGATCAGTCTATCTCAACTATAAGTCAAAACAAAAACCTTTTTAGTCATGGACTTGCCCATTGTGACCTTGGATCTCTTGCCCGAAGCACATGCTACCTCATACCATATAAAAATTAACTACTCTTTCACCCTTTGAACCATTCCCATTCTCATTTCCTACTGCCTCAAGGGACTTCTTGGAACTTAGACATTTGGTGATCATGTGACTACTTTTCACCATAGAATAGTCAATCATGCAATGTCTTTAGGGTCTTACGTTCATCACCTCCTCCAAGGTATGATCTACTCAGTATGATCCTACCCAATCAGGTGGCTTTATTGCCCCCTCTTATCTTTTAACCATCTTTGTTTACGTTTTGATTACCTTATACAGGACTTGGTCCTCGACACTTACTTTTGGGGTAATCTTCTTCTTTCACCACAATCAACCCCACCTACATCATTTTACCTATAATCCACCCACACCTAACAAACCTAAACCCATCAACATGCCTAAAACCTACCAACTCATTTTCATACCTCCTCATATTCTTCCCTAGCTTATGGGAGAACTACATCGGCCTGAGGTCCCTTTTCGCCATTGGGACTATGTAGGAAAAACTCTGAGGGCATGTGGCCCTCAGAGGTTAGCTCGGCCATTCTCTACCCTAAACAATTCATCTTCCATGTTCCTCACATTACATCACACCTCACTTAGTTTCCCTTTTATACCCAAAATTGGAAATTAAACCACATACATAACAAGTTGTTTCATATTTTATGTTCATTATCACACATCATACATTTATTACGCCTACCATTTCTCTATCATCACTATGCATAGATTATACCACATCTCACATATGACCCATATTATCATTCATTGCACACAAAATAATGAATCAACAACTTCACCTACCTTTCAACTCAACCATGCCTAAACCACAACCTGACTCAATCCATTAGTCCAAAACCTGACTTGATCCATGCCTAGGAACCTGACTCAATCAACCATGCTATACAACCTGACTCAACCATGCCTATAACCTGACTCAACCATGCCTATAACTTGAACTCAATCCATGCCTATGACCTAACTCAATCCATGCCCTGACTCAATCCATGCCTAATAAACCAATGCCTAACCAACCATGAATCCCTAAAACCAACCAGATCGGTCAAATCATGCCCATCAACCTAACTCACCATATCAAAATTAACTCACTAATCTCGTGGACCCACCATTATCTCATCAAACACATCAAACTCAAATCATAGCATTCTCACCTTTCTCTCTATACACATTATCTCCTATCTCAATGTCCATTTACTCCTTTTACCCTGGTGATGGTTTTAAAATACCCATCGTGTACCTCATATTCAATAAATTGAATCAATCAAATATCACCCCAACCTTCACCCTGATCATTTACCCCACCCCTCACCTTTACCCAACCCATTTACCTCACCTTTCCTGACCTCATCATTTACTACCTCCCTTTTTCCTCCTTTGGGGACTCATTATTTTACCCCTACCTTGGCCTTACCCATGCCGTGACCTAGATATTTGGACCTGGACCATCGCTAGTGACCTTTGACCTCATGTGTTTGCTATACCTTGTGGCACTATTACCTGTGTTGTTGACCTAATGACCTTACCTAGCCTATTGTTGTGACCATTTATCCTGACCCTACCTTTGGTGTACCGGAACATACCTAAACGTTCCTGCACCTAACCTATGTTGTGTTTCCTGACCATATCCTATACCTTGGATACCGGAATCACTTCAACCTTGTTTGGATAAACCTATCGACCTTAGACAATGTAGAGTTTTCTTACTCTTCAACCTGGTAGCATGCTGCAGTTTATACGTGTGCGTGCGTTTGACTGTTACTACCTTTGACCCTGACCCATTACCTAGATTACCCAAGTAGACCTTTAACCCTTTTTCCCCCGTGCCCACCTACATTTTCCTCACATTTACCTTTTATCAAACCACTCACTGATTCTTCCTTCTACCTCATCAGTTCCTGGTTTGAGGGGGATCACCTTCACCCACACATGGGGCAACCACATCTTATTTTTGTTAGCATCGCTTACCAATACAAGCTACGCAACAAAAAGGGGAAAAATGTAGACACTAAAATTAGGTCACACTCCCCTTTGGTCCCTCAACAAATAAACACCCTTCATCACATTCACCTAGCCATGGCCCCCTTCACCCCACTAATATTAATTTAATTTAATTAAATTAATTCATTATCCTCACTATATTTATTATTTAAATATCTTAATTTAAATAATATCCACACATACACCTCACCTAGACACCTCATCAAGCCAACTCACCCTAAGACCTATTCTTAGTAAGTTGCCATAACTAACTAAGACTTACCCAAACCCTAAAAATCAATGCCTACATTCCCTCTAACCACATTCCCAACATGCTTACAAGAAGCTTCCAGTCTAATCCACGGGTTAATGACACGAGATCTGAGAAAATCAAGAGGATCTCCCTAGTTTAGTAAACCTAGGAAATCCCACCTTGACCGACGCCGGTTACCCCTAACCGTCGCCGGTTAAGCCAGAACCGCTGTCGGTTACCCTTTTAACCCCAAAACAACCTTATTCTCAAGGTTGGGAAGTTGTTGTTGGAAAAGGTTGGCAAATTAACACATTCTGAGAGAGATAACACATCTTTTGAGAGTGAATTCCATGAGAACTAGAGTTGCATGCAAGGAAGGAGATCAAGCATTTTCTTTTCATATCCAGCCATCCCAGCAATGATCTGATCTAACCAAGCAAAGAGGAATCACATGCAGCCCATTCAGAAGCTTTCCTTCAATTGGTGATCACCTGTAGCCTTCAACCTCTCATCAGCACCTCCATCCCTCACTCACAGGCATCCAGAACCAGAATCCATGTAAGTAAACATTATACTTCTCTCGTTTATTCCATTTCATCATTATATTATTATCTATTGTTTACCTGGCCACCCATTGACCCTTCCAACATTTCCCCCTCCATATACCCATTAAAACCTCACCAAATCCTACCTAAATCACCCAATACCTCATCCAAAGTGACCAAAAAAGTCCTTTGTGCAATCACAAAGGAGACCCAAAGCTCATTCTGTGGCATTCCCAGTTTTCCACAGTAACTGGCACCGGTTACACCTAACCGTCGTCGGTCACCCTTAACTGACATCGGTTCTATTTTCCCATACAACCTAGAACAGTGACCTACCCACCTAATTTCTCTCACCCTCAATCACCTGTGATCTACCTGAGACCTCTGTCAGACCTGCAGAGACCCAGAACCATTATTTGACCTTGGATCTATTCTAACCTAGCCTGTTAGATTAGATCTATTTCTTATTGTGTTTTAAGTGAGATACCTAAATCATTTCAAATTACAATAGGATTTACTTTTTACAACATTAAATTGTTTTAAAACAGTGGACTGACAGCCATCTAGGAAGTATCACACTTCCTCGGATCTAGCATACGCTAGGTAGTTCACTACACATATTGTTTAATTCCTTCTGTGGTCTTGCTTTGCATTACAGGTAGTTCCTCCTAGCCAAAAGGAAGCTCTCACAATCAGCTGATGGATTTCAGAAGTCATACGTGTGCAACAACCCATCAACCAACATTTGAACAGTGTATTCCTCCTACGCCCGTTACCCTATCTGTTTCGTCAATACTTCAAAGAAACATCTAAGAATCAGGAATTGAAACATATATTTTATTTCGGTGCATCACCTTCTTTATTTCAACCTTTTCCTCTTTCAACCCTTTTCCATTGGAATGCTTAGGTTAATATTATGGGGATAGCTATAGTGTATTTCTAGTTAGTTAGTCATAGTTTAGGATGGAAGGAGCCAACCTTCTTGGGACGATTGACCCTTTCAAAAGGGAATTGGAAGAACACTTTATGGGTCTTCAATCCTTTCACTGATGCTGTGAATGGATTGAGTCTTAGAAAAGGGTGTAATCTTAGGAGACAACATTTAACATAATTTTTGCAAGTAAATATACGATTGAATATCCTTTAACTTGGTATAGTTATCATTCTTTGTCCATCTATTTTGTGAGTAATTGATCATGGAGAGGAAGTTTCCCTGGATTGCCGAGGGTAAATTATATGGAGAAATTGCCTGATTATCCTATCAAAAGGTTAAAATAGTTCAATGGCCCATATGAAAGATAAGTCTAATCTAGCTCATGTTGAAACATGTGTATAAAGAAAAATACATTATTAACGCTTCCAATCATAGGAGACTTCGTGTGCCAAAAAACTTTATGCAAGACACTAAATATCCAAGAAACATCCACAAGTGAAAAAATCCATAAATTAATTGCACAAAAACTCAATTGTATACATTGTCTTTATATCCCGCTTGATAAGCCAATATAACACAATATTGTGTAAGGCACATAATTATATGCAAATTTGTGAAATATTTTATCTCATAGCTCTAACTCTTTTTGGTGATGTTACCCTTATAATGAACCAGGAAATCATTACATAGTTTTAAAAAGGTATAGAATTGATAAGTGTTTTTCAACCTTTAGCATGCTTAATCCATGATAAAATTTGGTGTAATTGTGATGAACATAAATCATCATAGTTCTACACTTTTAATTTAATGTAAATCTCATAATCTCTTTAGAATAAAGGAAATATGATATTTTCTGAGATAGATTTCCTTATTACATGTTTTATATGATTTCACTCCATCTGATGAAAAATACATATAGCTCTTTGAATGTGGCTATAGACATTCATGCTAACCCACTTGTTTAGCTTGAACTATTCAGATTCCATAGTCTTTCAATTATTTTTGTGTGAACAACTATCTCTCAATTCCATGTGTAGTGTTAGATTCATGCTAAATTTCTAACATGCAAAATTGAAAATTTTACCACAAAATCATAAACCCCCTTTGAATATTTCCTCTCCTAGCCAATATAACACCCTTCCTTCGGCCATGAGAAGCCTATTGGATCAAAAAATCCCTTATGTCTATGTCACCCCCATTCCATCTAAGATGAAAGTCGATAGCATCTTTTTCAAGTTTTTTTAATGTCTGGAAATGAATTCATAAGGTGCAAAATTTGAAGAAGTCATTGGGTTTCATGGAAATAGATTTCCTCTGAAGGTCTAAAAAGTTTGCTCATTTTTGGTCCATTTTGCAACCATGTAAACATCCTCCAGGAATCCTACATGGAAGATTCAAACCATCTAAAGTAGTATTGGAGAACATTGATGTTCTCTGAGGTAGTTTAAGGAAAATTTGTGAAGAAAATTGATGTCAAAAACAAGTTAAGAAAACCAGGTCATTTTGGACACAGGGAATGAAAGCTCTAACATGAAATTCAACTTGTTAAGATATTCTAGGAGTTCCAAGAATTTTTGAAAGATCATAAAATACTCAATGGAAAGGTATTTTAATTAAATATATTATGGAAACATACATTTTTTCCTAAGCCTTCAATATTCCCTTGTGGTAGCTTAAGTCACTACTGTTGCTCCTTCACTGTTATTTAGTGAATGGTGTCAAATTTAAAATTTTCATAGAAATTTGATCCTAATAATTGTATGGGATTATCTCTATAGGTGATTTGGATCAAAATAATATAAGGTTTGACCCATGAAAAACAATTCTTCATGTTCTTGGGGTAGAAAAATCACTCTTAGATGTCCCTAAATTCACTCGACGGGTGACATCAACATTTAAAAATCATTGGTCATGACTTTTTCACTCCTTGTGTCCCTAGTATTTAAACTCTAACCTGTAAAGGGGACAAAAGTTTGTTCCTTCCCATTATGGAGGTTATGTTTTTATCACTTAAAATTTATGACTTGAGTGGTTAGGTAAGCACAATGATCAAAAATTGATCACTTTTTCACAATGGAACAAGACCCAAAGTTAGAAATTTTCACTCCTTCTGTCCCCCTTTTTCCCCTAAGGTGAAAATGGGACAATCCATAGGGGGAAACAAAAGTGTGACCCCCCAATGGTATCTCACCCCTCATCCACTTAGCAATAGGTTACACAATTTGACTAACCATACTTTCCCCCCTTCCTGATGGTTGACCCTAGTCAATGAGCCTCATCTATCCCATTGTACCCCAAGCTCACTAAGGGGGACACAAAAGAATGAAATAATCCATTTAAACTTCATCAAAAAACACATTGTCCCTCAATGCTTATTCCTAGCTCCATGGATCTTTCCACAAGGCAGCTAGAGGATTTCACTTGGTAACCATCTAGTGCAAGTCCTCCACTTTTGTGTTCCTTGTTACCCTTTATCCCTTTATGTTCCAAGACTCCACACTTCAACCCTCATTTAACTTAGGTTAAGCATGCTTGAGTAAAACTTGAGTTAATATGTAAGTGAGAAAAATCATTCTTCATATTCAAAAGTTGGCCATTTTTATATTTCAAAGATGGATTTTTCCTCCAAAATGTCTCTCTCCTTTATTATGAAGCTGAAAATATGCCAAAGGCACTCATATGCTAAAAATGAAAAGTGTCTCATATCTCCCAAACCCCTTGTTTGATCCCATGAGATTTTATCAAATCTCCTTCTTGAAAATTATCTTTAAATGAATCCAAACAGACATCAAAGTTTTGGTGTTCTAAATTATATTTAATGGCAATGAGGGGGCGATTTTTCATTAAATAAAAAATCATTTATTATTTCTATGGAGTTCGAGTGATTTAAATCCTAACAAAAATTGGAGTAAAAAATCCTATTAACAAAAATTTTGAGACCAATTTTGTTCCATGATGACACCAGGAAGACCTACTTATAAAAAAATTAAGCCTTGGATTAAGAATCACTATCTATAAATAGTAATGTGGAACACAAAATTTTGATCTCAGATGTTGGCTCACTTTCACAATTTACATCTTTTGCACTCTAAGAACTTCACAATTGTTTGCATCACACTTTCCTCCTTGTAAGATGACCTAAAAATATGCACTTGGAACCATGCGAATGTCCCCTTAGATTTTCCCCGAGTCTACAAAAGGGATGATGAGGGGACACAAAAGTTGCAATTCCCCTTGAGTGTTTCTAAAATTGCAAACTTGCACCACATCACTTTTGTACCTAAATTCACAAATTTCAAAACACTAACCCCTTGTCCCCTCATGAACAAACCCCCCCATGGCAATTTTTTGTATTGTGAGGAGTTGAACCTTTTTTGATTGCACTAACAAATTAGGGAAAAGGGGTTACAAAATCTTGTGTCAAAGTCCCCATGATTTCATTCAAATCAGGATTAACATCTTTGTCAAATCAACCAGACTTTTTTGAAGCCAATTCAGTAAGCCATTTTCCACCCCCTACACTCTCCTTGTACTAAAAAAGTTGATCATCTTTCCATATCTTATGCAAAGTTCACATTTTGAAATGGTGTTTCTAAACACTCGTGTCCAATATTTTGTAATGTGCAATCGCATCTTGCAACCCTCCTCACAAGGAACAAGCATGTTAAATTTGTCACAATCACCTAGTTAAAATTTAAAGGTGGTCCAATGGATAAACTTCCAAGGAGTTTAACTCATCAGAAGAAAAGTTCTGAGGGTCAACAAGAGGCTTTCCCATCTTCATCATATTTATACTTCTCTCTCTTCTTCTTTCTCCCTCCCTTCTCTCTCTAACATTCTATTTCTTCATTGAGAATGTAACTTTTTCACTCTTTCATTTTATTCACTTAAGTGACCTTTTAACTTTGACATTGTAAAAGTCTCCTTTTAAAATTAAGAAAAATGACTCACTTTTATTCTCTAGGAATATGAAAGGTCACAAGTGATGGAAAAGGTGAAAAGTCATGTGGGGGGAGATGAAAAGACATTTTTGTAAGCTATAAATTGGAATGGTTTCTCCATTCCAGAGGGTTGTAAATTAGTGATTGTTGTAAGTTATTGGATTTCACTACTACTTCAAGTAATAAAAGCTACATTTTTTCTATCTCATTATCTATGTTATTTCTTCACTCTCTCTCTAATTTCCAACTTTGCAAGCATTGTAATCTTGCACAACCAAGAAGGAACTTTGTGTCCTTAATTAATGGATCTAAAAAACTTTATGTCTTTATTTTGTTAGTTTTATTGATTGATTTACATTTTTGTGTTCTTCTAATAAAATATGGACCTACTCTGGTTACTGTTGGTGAGAATTGAGGCTAGTTCCTACTCACAACATTAACCCTCTCTCCTTATTTCTCATACTCCCCTTTACCCCTTTACAAATAATTCCTCCCTTGTACAATGGAAAAGCACTATTCCACTAGTTAAGTGGAGTAATCTTGTGTGATCCCTGGCCTAACGACCAGCCCCACATTTTAGGTAGTTTACATTCAATAATGGAATCCTCCCCATACTCAAGGAGGGGCTTAGCCCCATGACCATTGGTGAATATTAATAATTTGCACTACAACAAATTATTTCAGTTCAAACACTTTTATATTGTATGTTATTATAAATATTCACAAGGGAATCATAAATTCTCTATATATCATAAATTATTTTTTAAATATGTTATCTATTTTACTCATAAATTGTATATTTGAGTTCATTATACTCAAGTTGTATATTATAACAAGGATTTATATCATGATTATAATCATATAATGATGCATCATGTCATATGCTACATTAAAATAAGAATACCCAATCAAAGTTTCTTGCACTCTTCAATGGTGCATGCCATCAATAGATTATTTAAATTGCATAGCGGTCTCTTCTTCCACCTCTAGAATGGATTGGGCTGTACCAGTTCTAATTACCTATGAGTACATTACTTAATGTTTAAGTGAATCATCATCTTTGTTACCCAGTTCATCTATTGGAATCTTACTTGGAAAATTTCACGAAAATGAAGCATGAATAGTATTCATTACTCTAGGATATCAATTAGTTGTAAGTTGGGTTGGTTATCCAACAATACCTCATCCACCACTATGTTATGTAGTTTCACAACATACATTCCTTAGCCCTGATCATTTATCCCAGCCATCCATATGGACACAACTTGATAATTTATTATTTTTAATCATATCCCTCACCACCAATTCCTTGGCAGGAAAATTCATTGGATAGCTCATCATATACACCCTCCTCTCACCATCCCATTTTTCATCTACCATCATCTATCTGTCTACAATCATGATTGGAAATCTTATTTGACCATCTACTGTAGCATGAGAAGGAATATTATAGATGAGGTAACTTCTTTCTAGTAAGCCTCTCCTATGGCACATGTCCCTTATCACTCACATCAATCAAGATCCACAACACCAAACCATCATGTATGGTTGGATCACGCATACTTCACTACATGGGAATCTTAGGGGATGATTAACTTAGATGTCTTCACTCATTGGATTTTTAGAGCTCTTATGGTTTAGGTGAGGTCACCCCTTAAATAATGCCTTACATGAGTTACTTATTTGAGCAAACAATCCACATATTGCTTTATCTCACTTCATTTAGAAGGGTTAAAATCCACCAGGGGAAATTTAAGTGAACCCGTTAGAATTTTTTTGGTTAGGGTAGAAGAAATCATGGTTAATGTCCTTATAACTAGTTTCACAAGTGATTATGAATCTAGTAAAGATAGACATCGGTTTAGTGGTGAAAATGGTAAAATCAAAAACATTAAAAAATAGTTAGTCGGGATCGTATGGTGAATCTAGTGTTATTTATTTAATTCTCCGAAAAAATTATCTTGGTAAAATATCTTTTTGCGACTTTTATCTCCAAATAAAGTAATAAGATATCTTTGTTTCACTCACTTGACGTTCATAGCACTAAGGTGAAGACCAATGCACTTTAAAACCAAATATTGAATAATAAAATAGAGTATTTCAGTTTCAATTTAATTGAAAATGGTTAGGAGCATGTATGCGCAAATTAATAATAATTTGTTACAACAATCACAAAACTAAACAGTAACAATAAGAAAGGCCATAACACAGACCAAGCTATGAACAAAAAGTAAAATATAGATAAACTAAAAACCAATGCATCTGGGATTAAGCTAGAACACTATCCAAGAGTATTATTTCGCATAATACTTTTGAAGGCAGTCATGTATAAATCGTACTCACAAGTTATTTGGATTTAGTGTTTCACATGTTATTGTTTTAATTTTTGTATAGTAGAAGAGGGATCTATTGGGGCCCTTACCCTTGAAACATGTGTGTGTGTGTGTGCAAATGTGTGTGTGTGTGTGTGTGTGATCATGTGTGTGTGTGTGTGTGTGTGTGTGTACATACATCGTGGAAGTATAACTGTAAACAAAAGTAAATACATACAAATATACTAAGAACACAAAGTTACAAAAGATATCATGTAGGAGGAATGATACAAAAGTCTTGACAAGGTACCTGGGAAATTACAAATAGAAAAATTATACACACACACACACACGTTGGCACACACACACACACACACAACACACACACACACACAGATTTATATATATATTAGTGATGTATGTATGTATGTATGTATGTATGTACACACACACACACACCAAAGTATAACTGTACAAAATAAAGTCATATAACTATAGTACACACAAAGTTACAAAAGATATCATGTAGGAGGAAACAAAAGTCTTGACATAAAAAATTAGATTATATGCTATAGGATACCTCTTGTTCACAGTTCCATATGAGTAAGAGGACCTGAGACTGGTTCAGATATTAGTTTCTTCTTCCTCTCACTGAAATTCCTTGTAATCGTCCATGACTCAAAATACATAAAAAAATTGACTGATGTAGGATACAGACATCCCCATTTCAATAAAACTCCTACGGGATGGATGAGGGCCACTTAAAACCTATAGAATCTCATAATCTATCCCTTCGGACGTGGCCAACAAGTCTTTCGTCATTTTTCCACCATAGAGGAAGGGTTGTCTTCCCCTTCCCCCAACAATCATGAATTGGAGTTCTTCTTCAAGTGCAATACCACACTCACATTTCTATGTTTGACGGCCTTGCACACCTTTCATTCCAATCTTCCTACTTTGCTTCAACAACTCGGAATTAGATTTTGTCATAGAAGCTATGTTAGGGATTACACCTCCTACCCTCATAACGTTTTGGGTGGAAGTTGTTCTACATAGGCTTCAGGGCATCCTTGGAAGTAAAATATCCTTTATAAAAAATCTTTCTAACCATGAATTGATACATTTGAAAGACATGGGTACTATTAGCTAGCCTAGCAATAAAACCAAAACGGACACTATCAACAGAAGAAAAATCCTCCACTGACTCCATGTGATCAGGAATGGTTAAGACATGATTAACAAAGTCTAATTCAACATTAGTGGTATACATTTTTTGCACAATAAGTTCATTGGAATGTCAGCTATAGTGGTTAAATAGAAATAACATATTTTAATGGGAAACTCTAAAGCTTAAGTAACACGAGATGAGAACAGAGAGAGAAAGAGAGAGAGAGAGAGAGAGAGAGCATGAAAATAAAGAAATCCTACACTACAGAGGTGATAGCACCGAGAAAAGGGAACGAGATATTCTGTTGAGTGGAGAGAGGTGAGCAAAGGAGAGGGTGGACAAGATGCACCACAGACCAAAGATAGATTTATCATAGAACACTACTTCAAAACCCATTAAACACAGCTCCCATGACCTGCAACAAACATCAAATATGCACAATATACCTTGTAATGATGAGAGGCGAGGAGAGACAACAAAATGAGTAAAGGATGGAAAAAACGCATCACGAAAACATATTTTATTGCTCCAGGAGTTCACACAGTACACCATTAACGGGAAAGAGGTGAGAAAATGCCATTACAAAGCCAAGGGAGGAGGCTTAAACTCCATTTTTGACCTTGGGGAAGAAAAGAGAGGGAAAAACATGAGAAAATCTGATTCTCTACTCCAACCACCGACAACATTCATAAATTTGGTCGAAAAGTCAAGGCTCCATCTGCAAATTCCATTCCCAAATGCATTTTGTCTGCTCGAGGGAGAAAAGACCCATATTTCATTAAATTTGGTGGTTGAAAACTGGTTCTGCATTTTAATTCTTCATTTGTTGATTGAATCGATGTAAAATCTCATATTTCCATGTATCTACTTTGCAAACCAAAGAAAATGACCCATACTTCATTAAATCTGGTAGTTGGAAACTGGTTTTGTCTTTTTCGTGCCTAAACGTGCTTTGTAATTTTCTCCCACAAATATCTACCAAAATACAAAATTGAAGACTCCATGATGAAGAGAATCTTCAGATCTTTCCATTGGTACCAAGATTGTCAAAAATGGAAGTTTGTATCAAAAGATATGGCTTTCTGCATATTTCTTTTACGTTTTCTGCTAAAATTGGCTCAGGCAAATTTTACACATTTCCCCTGTTCCTCCACTGATGACATGGCATCCATTGGGCTCAGTGGAGGTAGGGGATTCCTTTTTTCCATTTTACATTTTTTGACAAAAAGTCAAAAAATCTCATTTGCCTCCAAAGTTCCGCCGGTCCGCATTAGCTTTGACTCAGGTTCAAACTTTGACTTTTTCCTTTTGTGTTAGCAGATCAACTGGAAGAATCTCCGCTACAAGGTACTGAACCCTTAAGTCTAGAACTACCAGATGCATCCATTATGTACCTTGAAGAATCTACAATTTGGAAAATGTACTTTGATGGCTCTTTTACCTTTCATGGTTCAGGTGCCGGAGTTGTGCTAATCACTCCCATGAGAGACTTGATTCTACAGGCATTTTGAATTGGATTCCCTTGCACGAACAATATAGTGGAATATGAAGCTCTCATTGTAGGAATGAAGCTAGCCATCAAATGGGATATCAAAAAAGTAAAATGCATTGGTGATTCAATGCTTATTATCAAACATGTCACATATGAATATAAAGTTAAAGATGAAAAGTTACTTCCATATAAAAGAATGGTCGATTCCTTGAAATAATTCTTTGAGTAGATAACATTTGAGAAAATACCAAGAGCTCATAACAGAGTGGAAGACACCATGGCTATGGTAGGATCTATGTTGAGCATTCCGCCAGAGAGCAATGATATGCCATTCTTTGTTGAAAATCTAAGAACAATGGCATATGACATACCAGACTCTTGTTTAGTGTGTGAAGTTGTTGGTCCCTTTTCACCATGGTACGCTAAAATATTTAATTATCTCCATGATGGAACCTTCCCTATGAACATTTCCCATGCTGAAAAGTGCAACCTCATCTAGTGTATAGCCCACTATACCCTACTTGGGGGCACCCTCTTCCATCGAGGCTATGACAGGAATCTGTTGTGTTGTTTAAATTCTGATGAATCTATCCAAGCAATCAAGGAGGTGCATGAGGGAATCTATGGAGCTCATACTAATGGGATTTTCCTTGCAAAGAAGATACTCAAAGTAGGCTACTATTGGCCTACCATGGAGCATGACTGTTGTCAACATGTGAAGAAGTGTGTGGATTGTCAAAAGTATGAAAATTTGATACACACGTCGACACAATCCTTGCAACCAATCATGACACCCTGGTCATTCTCAAAGTGGGGTCTCGGTCTAATAGGGAAACCTAATCATGTCTCGTTGGATGGCCATAAGTTCATTATAATGGAAATTGAATACTTTACAAAATAGGTAGAGTTTGTTCCTCTAACCTATATAGAAGGTCCCCAAATTTCTAAGTTTATAATGAATCATATCATCTGCAGATATGGTATCCCTTCTTCTATTATCACTGATAATGGTAAGTCATTCAAAAATAAAAATGTGAAAGCACTCTGCAAACACTTTCAAATTTCCCTTAAGTTTTCAACCCCTTATTACCCTCAAGGTAATGGGCAGGTTGAAGCTTCCAACAAAACCTTAATTCACATTATGGAGAAAATGGTGAATACCACATGCCGTAACTGACATCTGCAAATTCACCCTGCCCTCTGGGAATTTAGAACTTCTATCCGCACTCCTACAGGTGAAACTCCATATTCTTTAGTATTTTTTTCAGAAGTCATCTTGCCTTTAGAGATCGAGATCCCTTCTTTACGTATTGATCTAAGAGATTACCTGAATGAAGAGGACTATAGAGTAGCCTGACTGGACAGAGTTGGAGCTATTGGATGAGAAACACCTTTGTGCCCTCAATCACCTAAAATTATATAATGATCGAGTGCGGAAGAGCTACAATAAGAAGGTCATACCTCGTTAGTTCGAGGTAGGAGACATGGTGTTGAAATAGAATCAGAAGAACACCAATAAAGATCAAGAAAAGAAAGGGAAATTTGAGCCCAACTAGCTAGGACCATACATTGTGGTTTCCAAGTTTGGTTCAGGTGCATATAAGTTGGCCTATTCAGATGGCCAAGAGCTTTGAGAACCCATGAACACAATGCATCTTAAGCGCTTCTATGCTTAAGTATGGGGTCTCTGCAGAATACCAAGAAAAGTAAAACAAAAAAGTATAAAAATAGAAAAAGATAAAGATAAATAAACAGGTACATCCAATAGTGAAAACCATGCAATGGTGGCACTTTGGACAAGTCCTTTGGTGAAAACTGGCTTTTGGCACCAAGGGAGGGTCCGTTGTTCACAAGCAATTCAGGTTTAGGAGTATGACAACTTTTTCCTAAGTTGATCTTTACCTTCGTCTGAGTCCCTTGTGAGCCTATCCTTCTTTTCCCTGATCCGGCTAATCTAACCTTTTGAGTGTGGAGAATTTAACATTGAATGAACCCATCTCACGCTGGGGGAAAATTTACAAGCGTCACTTCTGGCATATACCACATGACATGCTGCTCTTGTAAATTCCATCTAAAGTTAGGGGCATCCACGTTTCTTCATTTCCTTGCACGTTTGCTTCTAAAAACTGTTGAGAAAATGTCAAAAAATTGTATAAATTTTGAAAATCCCAAAAACATACGTATACTCCTTGAAAAACCCAAAACATTCAAATACATTTCATAGAAACTGCAAAACAATAGAAAATTTTCTTAGAAATAAAGACCAAAAACAACGAAAAACATCCCAAAACTGTCCCACAAAAACAAAGTAGTGGTTTTCTTACTTTTAGTTGTTGGTTTTTATGGTATTTAGTTGCATTACTATTTTTCATATTGTGTATGTAGATTAAATTTCACTTGCTTACTTAGATTGAATGTCACTTTAGTCTGTAGTTATTGCATTAAAGTCCATTTTATATTGCATACTTGTAAATAAATGTGTTGCTTTGATTAGATTTGTTTAAACTTGTGCTTGTCAATTTTTACTTGTACATTGTGTTATCATTTCATCATCATATCACACATATCCATCACATCTATACATCATATATCAAAAAAATATGCTAAGTATACATCATGCATGTATAATAAAGGATAATCATCAAATACCATATCACCAATGGGGCAAGAGGGGTTGCACATGATCACAAATCTATCCCCCCACACCAATATCAAAAATATAAACATGTTTTACTCAAAGTATCTCATTAACGTACAATATGATATCAACTAAGGCTATCTCATAATCTAACAGGTGATACAAATATAAAGAAACAAATTAAGCATGATATCTCATACAACATGTGATACATTGTAATCCATCTCCATCTATCATCAAAAAATATAAGTGTCCATATACATCTGATATAACAAGTCATCATGGGCATCTATACAAAAAAAGTGCCTTCATCATGAGGCATGATAAAAAACAATATACATACAATATAAAAGTATGCCTTCATCACGAGGTGGTACAAAACCAAAAATAAAGTAATACATTGGCATGTCAATAAGAAATCTAGCACACTTTAATAAGAAAGTCAACCATGACTCTCACCCACGCCAGGAATTCCCAGTCCAAGAAGACTGCTAGGTGGGGGCATCCGAGGTGTTGAATGTGTAGAAGGAACTGCATCAGGCTGAACTAACTCGGGATAAACTGACCCATGCTGCTCTAAAGCTGCCTGTCCTAAAGGACCCTCTACAGATCGCACTGATCATGATGGTCTATGAGATTTGGATCATGACTTGCTGCTTGCTATGTGAATATACTAAGGAACCCTCCACTCAGGCTGGAACAACTGTAGTACTACATCCTATAATAGTGGCCTCACCTGCTACAGTAGCAACTGTGCCCAATCATCAGCTACATCCCCAAGGATGTATCTTCCTGCTGCAGTGTATCACGCTCTTCCCTAATGCTAGCTAGCTCTATCTGCAACTGTGACCACTCTGTCATAATATTATCTCACTCTACTTATAGCTATAGGCTATCTGCTATCACTCGGTCCTGCTCTGTCTATAGCTGATCTCACTCTACCTTGATTATAGCTGATCTCACTCTATCTATATCCTGATCTCACTCTACTGTAACCTGATCTCTCTCTACCTGGGACTGTAGGCTATCTACCATCACTCAATCTCACTCTAAAAAGGCTATTGA
This sequence comes from Taxus chinensis, assembly GCA_019776745.2. Classification (NCBI taxonomy): domain Eukaryota; kingdom Viridiplantae; phylum Streptophyta; class Pinopsida; order Cupressales; family Taxaceae; genus Taxus; species Taxus chinensis. The sequence continues at coordinate 145,298,509 of CM034157.1, forward strand.
TCTCGACTCTGTCCTAGCCTGGTATACTCTGTCACAAACTGATCCCCATCTGCAAGGGTCTGATCTCTCTCAGTAATGGCCTGATCTCTCTCGACTACCATCTGAAACCGTAAGGTTGTCACCTATTGGAGCTGCTACTGCAAGGTAGTCACTTATGTATCTGGTATAACCTATGTATCTTGCACATCCTATGTATGGTATAACCTAGTGTATCCTAGTCATCATGTATCATCCTATAATCCTATGTATCCTACACATCCTGTGTATCAAGTATATCCTACATATCTGCTATATCATGCATACCCTACACATCCTGTGTATCCTGAATATCTAGAAAGTACTCCTCTATATCCTCATCATGTCAGTCCTCTCCTCCACCCCCTGGTGGACTGTGTCATGGACTCATGTGAGGGGGTGATAAAGGTCCCTGCACTGGATCCTGCACTAGTACCCCATATATGGTACTACCTGTCTCTGTGCCTGTGCCTCTACCAGTGAATCTGGATCCTGATCATCATGCTCCACTGTGATCAATATCTCCTGAGGAATAGACAATCGACGTGGCAGCACTAGCGCATACCACACTGCATAGTCTGGTGTAGTACCTAGATCTACTATCTGTGCCCAGTGTACCCAAGGCTATAAGACTACCTTTGAAAAGCTAGCAAGGGCTTGGTCCAACCTAATCCGTGGTCCCATATCAAAAATCTCTCTGTAGTGGCGTGCATACCACATCTCATCACCAGGAATCCCCTGGATAAGACCAAGTTGGCGTTGAACTTGGTCCACCCTATACCACTCTAAGACGTGGCTCCTGCTCCCAATAATAAAGTGATCTATTGTACCAGCTGTCCCCAACTCATCTGCATCTTGTGGCCACTGATATAGCCTATATGGTCGCCAAGTGATCATGTGGGGTTGTAGCTCATCAAATGCTCGCTGGAAGTAATCTATGTCTCCCTTGTGGCTATGAACATCATCTCCATCAGGAACCCAACCCATGAGAGAAGGCTCTCCAAGAACTCGAGCTCTCAATGCTCCTAAAGGATGTCCAATGGCAATATGGTCCCAAGCCCAGATCTGTAACAAAGTAGCAGGGCCCAGTGTCCTCTGACCATGATAGGCTATCAAATGTAAGTCAGAATATAAGTGAGCCAGTATACACTGACCCCAGTAGTAGACTCTGCCCTGAAGTAGGTCGTGGATCACTCTAATGAGACCCAGGGAGAATCAAGCACTAGTCTTGTCAGGCAGCAACATGCCACTGACAAGAGCTAATAAGTATACAGGGACCCGTCCTAGCCATGTATCGGCCATGCATCTCCTAACCACAACTGTCAGGCCTTGGTGGGGAATGTCAGTCAATCCAAATATCATGGCTATATAGTGCTCAACTTGGTCTGAGTGACCATCGTAAGTAATCAAACGACCCTGGATTGGAACTCACAAGATCTCCAAACATCCTCTAGTGTCACGCTCATCTCACCGGTCGGAAGTCAGAAGGTCTAAATCTCACCGTGCCATCTCTCAGCTAAGGCTATGAGTAAACTATGATCAAAAGAGATATGGGGCATGTGAGCTATGTAAGATAAACCTGTCACCTCCAAGGTAATCTCTAGGAAAATTTGGTCTGAACGTCCAAGCATCGCCTCAAAAGTCTGAAGTTGTGCATATCGCTCCTGCATCCCTAATGCATCCAAATAAAGCTGTAGAGCCAGTTAAGTCAATTGTTGTAATCTATTTTTCTATTCTACCATGCAATTTATTCTAAAAAGGTCTAAGTTTAGTGTGTTATTCTTCTATTTTCATCGTTAAATTTCTCTATGGTTCACATTTTTCTTCTACGTGGGGTTTGCTAAAAACTAGCCTAAAAAATAGTTTTATGAGTGCCTTTCATGTGTAAACACCCCTCCCTGTGTGTGCACCAGCACCAGGCTCTCAGCATGGGTGCTTGCGCACTCATGTAGGCTAGTCAAAAAAATAAAAAAAAAAATTAAAAAGTGGCTCAAGCACAGGCACAGGCGCCCATGCTGGCTCACAAAATGTCAAAATTCACAAAGTGGCTCAGCACAGTGCCCAGGCACCCATGCTAGGTGCCCATGCTGGCCACCAAAGTCCAAAAAAATCACAAAAATTCCAAAGTAGGCTCAACACAGGCCCCCATGGTGCCCATGTTACTGGCCTCACTACATGCAATGTTCCTAAAATGCCAAAGTGGCTCAACACATTGGCCCAGCACCATGCCCTTCCTCACACAGCCAAAAAATGCCCATGCTCAGCACCCAGGCACCCATGTTGGCCAACAAAAATCAAAAAAACTAAAAAGGGCTCAGCACAGGTGCCCAGGCGCCCATGTTGGCCAACAAAATGCAAAAAATTCAAAAGTGGCTCAGCACAGGCACCCTGCACCCATGCTGGACAAAGACATTTACAAAATTGAAAAATGCCAAAACTGGCTCAGCACAGGCACCTAGGTGCCCATGTTGCCAACAAAAGTCAAAAAAATCAAAAGTGGCTTAGCACAAGCACTAAAGGCGCCCATGCTGGCCAAAAAATTAAAAAAATGCTAAAGTGGCTCAGCACAGGTGCCCAGGTGCCCATGCTGGCCAAAAAAAGTAAAAAAATCTCAAAAGTGGCTCAGCACATGCACCCAGGTGCCCATGCTGGCCAAAAAAGTCAAAAAAATATCAAATTGGCTCAGCACAGGCACCTAGGCATCCATGTTAGCCAACAACCAAAAAAATAAAAAGGGGCTTAGCACATGCCCATAGGCACCTCATGGCTGGCCAAAAACTAAAAAAAATTGAAAAAATTGGCTCAGCACAGGTGCCCAGTTGCGCCCATCTGTTGGCCAACTCTCAAAAAAACCAAAAAAATAGGTCATATGCACAGGTGCCCATTTAGACAAAAATACTCAAAAAACCAATAATTTCCTCTCGTAGCACAGGAGCCCAGATGCCCATGCTGGCAAATGAAAAACAAAATGTTACAAACACAACTAACTTGCCCCGGTGGCTTATTTACTCATTTCTACCTAAAAATGTATTTCTCACTCCCAAAGTGCATATTTTTTTGAAACCAGAGAATTGTGTACTCTGGTCCATCCGCTGGAAGTCTCAAGTAGTCCCTAACACTGGCCGATTCACTACCTCGCCATTTCCTCCCATAGGTCAGAGCTCAATTAAGTAGTCAAATGATAAGAAAATGTGGTAAAATGACTTGCCATGGTGGCTTATATGCTCATTTCTACCTCCTGCGGTGTGTTTCTCGCTGCCAAAGTGCCTCGAAACCGTCATGTATCTTCTAAAAATACCTCTAACACTGGCCGCGATGATTATTTTTAAAAAAATAATTTTTTTCGGCACACGTTTTTGCTACGTTGGGGCATATTTTTGCTTCCCAACGACCTTTTCTACTACCCGAGGCATTTTTTTTGCCTTGCGGTCACTTTTAACGTTGTCTCGCGACTTCGTTATTTCTTCTATAATATTTTCTTCTATAAAAATAAAAATTAAAAAAATAAAAATTAAAATTTAAAACAATAAAAAAATTTCAAAAAAAAAATACAATCATTAAAAATCCAAAAAATTGTAATTTTTTAAAATTTTACAAAAAAATGGTAAACAACATATATGCAGCTAAAACCTGTGTCAATTGCATCATCCTTGAATGTTGAAATATGTCTTACAAAAGCATCTTTCTATGGTTCTTGCTTGTTCTGGTCTCAAATGACTTGTGGATCATCATGATCTACCCCATTAACAAAAGCTCAGCTGCATACTATGTCGGTACTCCCGTGCAACAGTGAGTTGCCAGAGACTGTGTCGTAGTGCACGAAGGTTTTTCCATAGGACTACTTGTGTCCTCCATTTTTCCCTTGCATGTGTTATTGCTTGGGGCATCATTTTTAACCCTTGTTACAACATGAACATTTGGGAACTTCATCTTGATAACAAAAACATTGGTGCAACATGTTATTTGTTTGAGTACGTGTGATTGTACTGGTTTCTCTGTTAGGTTAGCTGGTTTACTTTCTCGTATTGCATTGCATAATGTATGTTGCATGGAGTTAAATATCATTTTACTTTCTCGTATTGCATTGCATAATGTATGTTGCATGGAGTTACATATTTTTAGCAGTAAACAATTGTTAGTAATTTAGCTTTTCATGTTATCTTACACTTTTGTTTATTTTCAATAAAGGCCGATGATGTAGACCTAGGGGAAAAATGATATAAACAGGTTGCTTATTGAAAGGTTGGATGCAAAGATTGGGCTTGTCCTATATTTCTCCATTAATCATTTCTTCTCCATTATCATTTATTACCATTACTAATTTTCTCCTAAAAATCACCGGGGCAATAAACAACCATATTTATCCCTATCCTTATTCCTTCTCAATACCAAAGGGTTTCATGCCCATTCTGACCCATTTTCTTCTATCCATTTCAAATCATATTTTCGATCGTCGATTGACTTCTTCTATCACCCCATCGACACTCGAGGGGGCATCCTTCATCCTACTAATTTTTCTTCAAAAATTTACCTGTTTATGCTTGTCTACTATGTTTGAAGTGAAGTCACTAACTTCACCTCAAACAGGGGCAAATGTAGACACCTAAATTCCACTTTTGCAATCTTATTGCCAAAACACACGCAAATCACTCTTATTCTTCCCAATTCCATTATAATTAGTGCTCTTTACTAATTAACTAACATTTCTTGCCACTTTGGTTGGTTAACAAGCACTTTGTTGATCACCAAACCTCTTTCACATTCAGGATGCCACTTTACGATGAATCGTAAGCCAAAATCCTCTTCAAAACAGACAATTAGTGATTATAGGCTAATTAAGCCTATTTTGCCCTTGTTTTGGTCAATATACCCTAGTATTGACTCAAACCCCTCTTCCAACCACTCAAAATCACCCCATTCACCTCCACAATGTCTCAACAAGCTTCAAAAGCTTATCCTAGCCTCCTAGTTGACCCTAAGTGGTTGATTAAGGCTCCACACCTCTTAATCACTTGGTAATTCACTAATTGTGATTAGCAAGGCCTAATCATGATTAGCAATTCTAATCTAATTTGGGGCTTTTAGTCCCACATGCACCAAAATACAAGTTTCTCCCAAAAGGAAAACTATAAAAAGGGTGCACCTCATTCCTTTATACTTTACACCATGCTTTGATTTGCATCTCATATAATAAATATGATATATAGCCAAGTTCAATCCTTGCTTAAAGCCTTCAATGGGGTTAGTAGATGGATATCTAAAATGACCAAGTAGTCATTTGGAGAGGCCATTTCACCTTGTTTGGAGTAGCAACCATAACCATTTGATTTCCCTCTTAGGTCTATTTAGGCCCATGTTAGGTAATTCAAGCATATTAGTAGGCATGTTTAGTTAGATTTTGCATTGTTTTCATACTAGTTAAGCATTCTTTTAAGCTTCTATCTTAATGTTACATTCCTAGACTTAGAACCTTGGCTAGATGGATGGAAATGGTGTTAGCTTTCCTTTTTTAGCTCATGCAATTTACTTTGTAAAGTTTAGGTGTTTGTATGATGTCGATAAGTGAAAATCCATGTGAAAAATTGAAATAGTTATGACTTACTAGTAGTTTATTGGAGTATTTTTGGGATATGTAACTTTTGGACATGCTTTGTCATTACCTCCTCCACACTTTGAGTGTTTACAAGCTCTTTGATCTTATGTGTTGCTACCTAATTTTGTTCTTCTTCTTCAAATCCTTAATTCTTCTTGCAATAGATAAGGGTAAATTTTGATTTAAACTGAACCCAACCACCCCCATGGCTGAGAATTTCCTACATAGCACTACTTTGAAGAGGTATCATACTTATGTAGTTCTCCCACCTAAGTGAAAGTGTGTGAAATAATGCTCAAATAATTAACCTTCCTTTGGACTTTTACAGCTAGCATCATTCAGCTTTGGCTTCTATAATTTTAGATTTATCTCTATGGATCACTCTACGGTTATTCCTTGAGATACTATAGATTTTTATTTAGATTTTTTAGTGATCATTGATGTAATGAGAGTGTTTTAGGCATGTAAAATGTATCCAATATATGTGAACAAGTTGCGAATGACCTCAAGGGTGTTTTATATATAGTTGACTCTTTGTTAATTTAATTCCATAGAAAACCCATGAAACATTTATAGGATGACCTAATGATGATTTTCCAATTTAAAAACTACTCATTGAAGGCACTTGGACACTATCAATGAGAGGAAATTCTTGTGGCAAATTAGACCAATCCAAATTTACTAAACGTGCTTTGGATGTGTATAAAGATAGATTAGGGTACGAAGAATGTAGGTTTAGGATTATGGAGTGTTTTTGTATAAAATGAGATGATATTAGATAGATATAACTGCTAAATAGTGGAGGCTAAGACAATAGGTGGGTAGAATGATATGAGGAAAGTGAGCACAAGAGTCAAATATTGGTTTTTCTAAGTGTGTCAAAATATGCCAAATTTTAGGTTACTATAGTGTCAAACACTATATTTTGGTATTTACATACGATACACTTTTGATCTAGTATTTAAAATTATTACATGATTGTAGAAACTCAAATTTTGTAACTAATCCTTTGGAAATGACAACTTTTGCTTTATTCCCATGTTATGACTTACACTCACATTCTAACATTAATTGACATATCCTTCTCTCTCTAAAATGAATTGTTATTCTATTCATAATATTATGGTTTTCATTCATGCAATCTCAACTATCAAAAGTTTTATTCTATTTGTAAGGATCTTTCTTGGAATCTAGCTTTGTCATCACCAAATACATGTATATGACCATGTAATACAAGACTACGTTGTACTATAGTTTGGGCCGAATTATATAGTCCCATTCCATTTCTTCAAATGGATATTTTCTTAATTTGAATATATTCTATGCATTGTTTCATCTACCATGGGCTAGCCTTAGTGTGATACCTAACCTACAAAACCCTATATAAGTCAAATACAATTAAAAACTCACTTAAAATTATCATAAGAATACAGTGTCAAATATCAACACTGAAGTACTCAAGGATCTCCTAAATCTTACAAAATAAGAGGTACATCATTTAGAGCAGCCACCACATAGGTTCGAAACACTCTAACTACTGGGTTCAAGAGTATAGTTTTGATGCAGAGCCTATATCAACTCTCATGCACTCAACAATGCAACATCATCATTTCAACAACAAAATGTTTCAATTACCTTAGGTACCTTGTTTTGACATCTTGTTAAACTAGCTTGGATTTCTCAATCATGAAAAATTAACCTTTTAAGCATTAGTCTGCCTCCCAATCAGTGAACCTTTTCTTTTCCTCTAACTTGATGCCAAACCCACATGTAAAATGGTTATTCACAAGGAAAATTTACTAGTTTCTTTGTTTTCAACAAACTGCCCTTACAAGCTCCTTATCTAGTTTAGGATATTCCAAGAAAAATTTGTCTCTATTAGTTTTGACTGTTACATTCATCATTTTCACATCATTTCCAATATTCATTTATTAAGATCATAGCCTAAACAAAAATCATAACAAAGTCAAACCACCAATATTTTCTCCTTAACAAAACTGACTCATTTACCCCTTAAGAACAAAGCCTATGAAACATTCAAGGTTGGAAAAAATTAGAAGGCTTCTCAAAAGAGTAAGGATGGTTTCAAACACCCTTTATACCCTACAACGTGTGTGTTAAGTTTCATACCCTGACTCCTTACTTGAGTCACTTTTCCACTATAGTTTCTCCTTCCACTGTTTTTGCTCTTACTAGCCCTGTCTAGGGTGTTTCCTTGACGTAAATTTGGTTATTGTCACTCATCAAACAAATTAAATAAAATTTAGAGCACCCATTAGCCCCTTCTCCTTGTATGCAAAATTTCAATATGATGTTCTTTGCAAAGTCTTCTTCAATATCACTATTGTAGTGTCTAATTGGGCCTCCTTAATATGTGACCATACTGTAGCTCCACACTGTCATGCAATGTGCCAAATTTAGGAATAATTAAACCTAAAAACCACCAAAATCATGGTATGGAAGGTGTAAGGATCATAAGTTTTGAATTTTATTACCTAAATCCTTCAATATGATCTCCAATTATCATTCCTCATCAAACCCTAGGTTTCATATACACATCTACAGGTTTGTAGCTTATCTGTTAGCAAAAAGGAGAAGGCAACCCCAAGGTCTTTATAATATACTTCCTTAAGGTGTTTTGATACTAAATTCAAATTCCTAAGCTCTAAATTGATGTTTCACCATTGTAAATTCACTTTATTGCTTAAACCCTAGGTGGGTTTCATGCAAACCTGAGTAAGGAAATTTGGTTATTAAATTCTTCACACATGCCTTCAAGGTCTGAAATTACCTCCCTTAAGTTTTTGCTCACCTTCCCTTATCTTCTATCTCGATAGTGATCCTTGATATATTCTTACAAGTCTTTAAATCAATATTTTACTTCCTTAATGACCGAGTAAAAATGGTTTCAGGGGTTTTTTATAACCCAAAAGAGAGTATTATGATAAGATGGCTCTAATACTCCTTAAATAGAACTTGAACACCTTTTATATATTGTCAAACAATAAATTTCTCCTTCCTTGAGCCCACAAGGTCTTGGATTTTTCAAACAACCTCGCAACTTCAAAATGAGCTAGGCTCCTTCACAACTAGGCCTCTACTCAAGGTTTACATGCTAACCTTATTCACATACTATACATGCAAGGTTCTTTGTAGATGAAATAAGTCTTATCCTACCTGTTCACTACTCTCAAGCATCAATCTCCTCCTTGTATCAATTCTACACATCAGGAGGTCCAACCTATAATGACTACATAAAGAATTACAATATGCTACAATATCATTTAATAGCGTATCAACTTGTTCAATAATTTGAATACTTCATAGCATTAAGAAATAGAGAATACCAAGTTTATGAGTTACCTTCAGATTGCATGCATGAGCTAAATAGTCTCTACAAGTATAATACACAAATTCTAATCAACAATACATATAGTTTACAAACTAAGATCCTTATGTATTCCAATCTTGGAGCTTCTATACTCCCAAACCTTTGATCATTCGAATGATAAGATCAAACTAGTTAAAAAAACCTTTTTAAATGCCTCTCCCATTCAGTTACCACCTAACTAAGAGTCTACACCTATCCTTTTGGTCACTTGGACGAGTAATTCTTGCTTCACCTTTACATGAAACAATGTGACCATGAGTCTAAACCTTTTTGTAACCTATTTAATCTTCCTTAAAGGTTATTATGATCATGACAAAGCCTCTAGCTCCAACCCACAACACTAAACCAAACCAAACTACACAATCGAGCCAAAATAGGCCTCTAAGATTCAAACTTTCCCTTTTTGGAGGAAAAAGGTAGAATTTAAAATTGTGAAGGACTTGACACAAACTAACAACCCTAGATGACCACAAATGACCCCTAGAACCTACAATCACACCTTCAAGCCAAAATTTGATTACAACATGACATATTTACATTGGAGTGATTCTTCTGCATCATACTCCACAATTAAGAAAAAATTATGCTCCAAGCTTTGTTTTTCTTCTTCTTTTTCCATTTTCTTGGCATTTTCATCTTGACTTTGATTTGATTTCCATCTCCATATTGATCAATCTTCATGTCTCCAATCATATGCCTTTTCTGGTCCTAATTGTTCACTTTATCTTCATAGTTGAGGTATGCTTCTAATGGGGCTTCTTCATAAGCTTCTTCTTCTTCAACTACCATGTCTTCCTCTTGGACCTTCTGCTCACTTTTGACTTCATCTTCTTCTACATGGACCTCCCTCTCTATTGGTACACACTTGATACTTGCCTCTTCCTTCTCTATATCTTCAATCTCTTCTTCCATCTTCTTGCAAAACTGCTCTTCCTCTGTGCTTGAACTAGTTTGTGTCTCCTATTCGCATGATTTCACTTTATATACATCATGCTCCAAGGATACTATCTCCATCTACAATTTTTCAAGACTCTCATAAACATATACACTTTCTTATATAAACTCTTCTTCACCTGTCACTCATTGTTCTTAATTCATTTTCTTCGTACTTCCATCACCCATTTCATATTTCAATGTCTCTACTTGGAAACATTCTTATTCACTCTTCATACATGCATTCACACATCTGCACACAATGTTAGAATCAAAAACTTGAGGCTTGGTTTCCTCTCTAGATTATTCTTCTTCCCATAACAACACTTCACTTTGTTTCCTTTTGAACTCTACTTCCACTATCTTTGTATGAATAATGCCTTCATCATGTTCCTCTTTCTCAAGAGAATCTAAAAATGATTCTATCACCTCTTCATCATCACTTTTATCTTCTACTGACATCATCTCCATAATCACCTCTTCTTCTTACTTACCCATTCTCTTTTCCATTTTCCTTTGTCTTCTTTCCTCTTGCCTTGTCATTATTCTCAACTGCATTCTTTGTCTCTTCTCCATAAGAAATCTGATTGGCCACTTGGCTTTCTTCCTCAACACTATCCTTGTTTCTTGTCCTTTCTCTTCTCTCTCTCTCTCTACATGATTTCCCTCAATTGTTCTAAATCTTGTTTGATCTATGTGATCTCCTACTGAAACCATAACTCTCTCACTCTCTAGCTTCTTCATCCTTTTCTCTTTTCTTTTTCTCTCTATCTCTGTCTCTCTCTGTCTCTCTCCTCTTGTTCTCTATTTTTGTGGCGTATCAGCTCTACCAATCCTTTTACCATCTCTGTTGTTGTTTCTTCTTCATACTAATTAGTTATCAAATCTAAATCATTATGCCTAACAACCCTGAACTGTGTCTCTTTGCATGCCTTGTTTCCATCAAGTGTTTCTTTTCTACCATCATCATTGCCAATATTTTATATTGTTCTTCTTCTCTTGTCATGTCATTCACTTGTTCTAGCTTTGGTTTTTGCATCCACTTGGGCATCACATATTCATGTCCTTGGACTGGTTTCAATAACTTCTCATGGCTCTTCCCATCACTCATCTTCTTGGTAACCTCTTCCTATTTCTTCTTATGTATTGTATCAAACCTTTTCTCAACTCCTTTAATCTCTTTTCTCAACTTTGATACCAAAGTGATGTAGAGCCTATATCAATTGCCATGCACTCAACATTACATCATCATCATTTCAACAATCAAATGTTTCAATTACCTCAGGTACCCTATTTTTACATCTTGATAAACTAGCTTGGATTGATCAATCATGAAAAAATGACCTTTTAAGCATTAGTTTGTCTTTTCCTCTGACGTGATGATAGACCCACCTGTAAAATGGTTATTCACAAGGAAAATTCACTAATTTCTTTGTTTTTAACAAACTGCCCTGACAAGCTCCTTATCTAGTTTAGGAGATTCCAAAAAAATATTGTCTCTATTGGTCTTGACTATCACATTCATCATTTTCACATCATTTCCAATATTCATTTAGTGAGATCATATCCTACACAAAAGTCATAACCAAGTCAAACCACCAATATTTTCTCCTTTGAAAAAACTGCTATTGCCAGAAGATGTCTGTATTATGTTAGGATATTCCCAGTGAATCATATGAGCCAATTTCGGCAAATACCTAGATGCCCAAATGCATTTTATCCCTTCTCCAAGTTTTGTCGGCGAAATTTTTTTATTTAATTATTTATTGAATAAATATTGCCCTCGTTTGAAGTAAATTGTGCTCCGGTTGAGCCCTGTTAAAGTTTTGTATCCCAGTATTCACATATATCTCAATAGGGTTTTCACCAGGAATGGATCCAGGGCATTGTTTGACTTTTGGCAACGTTTTTCGCTTTTATTTATTTCTTTTGCGTTTTTTCTGGTTTTCTCCAGGTTTCTCTGTGAAATTCCCCTAGGTCAATTCTTTCGCCAGTATAGTCTGTTTAATTCCCTGGAGCATTTGGAGATCATCTATCGACCGCAACATGCCAGAAGGAATCAACCTCAAAAGCAAACTTCTAACTTTAAAAAGATGAAGTCATGCACAAAAAGCCTCTCCCAGGCAAGTTGCATTTTTTGGGAATTAGATTTTATGAGTGTAAGCTGTAATGAGATTTTTGGTAGCTGCAGACAGGTGGGAATTTATTACCTGCCTTGTAGGGTACTTTTTCCCATGAAGTCAAAGTCGCTTAAGCTACGATGGGAAATTTAGAGGCGACAGGCAAGCGATAATTTATTACCTACCTTGCAGGGTGAAAATTCTCATTATAAAATAAAGAAAAATCACTTAAAGCACCGATGGAATTTTCTGCTTGCCTGACAGGCTAACTTTTCCCACTGGCAGAAGGATTTATTCACCCATGCAAGTTGCACTTTATCAAAGGAGTCCAGTTTTAATGCAAGTCGCACTTTTTGAAAGACTAAGTCAATGAGAAGCTGTGGCAGGAAGGTGGGAATTTCTTACCTGCCTTGTAGGGTAATTTTTCCCATGAAGTCAAAGGCTGGCAATGAGAATATTAGAGGTGGCAAGCAGGCGGGAATTTCTTACCCTGCCTTGTAGGGTAAAAATTCCCATTATAAAAGAAAAATCACTTAAAACACCAACGGGAATTTCTTACCTGCATTCCAGGGTAAAAATTCCCATGATGAAAGTCAAATCACTTAAATGGAAGAGGGGATTTTTGGAGCTGCAGTGTAGGGTGAAAATTCCCATCAAAGTTGACTTCTTATTTTTAGCAATTCACCCTTGCCAAAAAGTGCGACCCACCTTGGGTGAATACAATGCATTTAATAATATTTATTAATGGTTTATTCACCCAATTTTGACGCCATAAATAGAAGGAAAGTCAATGCATGAAGGTAAGAGCTAAAGAGAACTGAATGATAGCATGCTAAAAATAAATAAAATAAATTTATTTAATGGCAGCCAACAACATGCAAAATTGGGTGCCCAATTTGGGTGAATAAACATGATTGTTTATTAATTAAATTGCCAGGAATAGGATGGGCAATTATTAAAAATAGAATGTTGAGGAGTTATATAAGCATGGGCTGCCATAATGAAGATGTAATTAATTCTTTTTGCAAAGGATTGCAGCCCAGATAGGTTTTGGCGCCCAAGGAAGGAGGATTTTTGCATTAAAGAGTGTTTTTCATTGCCAAGAAAGCTTCAAAGTTTGGCGCCTAGGGTTGGAATGACTTGATTTTGCTGTGATAATTATCTGCATGTTGGTATAAGTGCCTGGGTGAATTAAATAATATTTTTGCTTGCTTTGCATGCATGCAAAGCCTCAAATTTTAGGGCAGCAGGGCTTTATATGTAGATTTTTATGATAAAAATCAAGTGTTCATGCCATGGACTCCGTCTTTGTCTGAATTAATTGTAGGTATTCATACAGGTGCTTATATAAGAGAAAGGAAGCTCAAATCAATGTCAAGTACATTGAATATATCTTCCGAATCTGAAGAAATCTGCCCAGATCTGCACCAATTGCAAAGAATTCCAGACAGAATTAAAAGAAAAAGAGTTGCTCAGACAAAGATTGCTCCAGCCATGTTGAAGCGGGATGAAAAAGAAGGATTAGTAGAATCATGCATAGCTTCTAGATTTGCTGAAGTCAATGATACAGACATAGGCCCTGAACCTATCACCAATTTGATTGACAGATCTGCACAAATCTTATAATTGCAAAGGCTTCTGGAAAAAAATTCATCCTCTTGTTTCTAACGCAGCCCATGTGTAGAAGTCATTGCATGGAGAATTCCTTTCAGGATCTTGTGCATGTGCTCCCAATCTTCCAGTTGAAGCCTTCATTGAATTTACTTTTGTTTGCATTCACCCAGAGTGCTTTCCATAATTTAAAATTGCTTATATGTAATTTTAAATAAAAGATAATGAGTTTTGTCTGAATTATTTAGGGCAAACATTGCACTGATGCATGTACTAAAGAAGAATTGCAAAACCTTCAAGGATAGAAGAGAAGATAGGTCAAAGGCAATACCCACAAGCAAAATCACAGTCATGCATAGCTTCCAGATCTAGTTTGGTGAGAATCAAAGGCAAAAGAGTCAACTGCATGCAGAATATGGAAAAAGAACAAGACTGGAAGTGTTGTAACTTTCTTCTTATTTCTTTTCCTCTTTCTTTCTTTCTCTTTTTTCTCCGACAAAGTAATTGAGCAATCAATTAAATTATAAAACTTAAGTGATTGGTTTAAAAGTTGTTACTTGAAGAAGTCAATTACTTGGAAATAGGTGGCAGACATGCAAAATAGAAGGTTCTATTTTCAGTTATAAATCATGCATGTCATGCAAAGAGGAATTCCAGGAGGAAGATTGCCAGTTGTTTCCCTTTTCATAGCTTCTACATGTGTCAGAATTCATTTAAAGCTTCCTATTTGTAATTGCCCCCCTATACACTATAAATTAGAGGAAGAACCTACGGGTTAAAGGATCATAATTTGTAATCAACATTCTTGTGTTCCAGACTTTGTGCTGAAACCCTTGATATTTTTTGCAAGCAGAGGAATAGAAAGAGCATATTTCCGGAGAACTTTGTGTCAACGGTGCATTTGTTTCTACTTTCTGTCTAGATCTATTCATAAACTTTGTGTTATTCTAGATCTAGATTTGAAAGTTTCCTTTGCTTTAATTCTGTATGTTAATGATCTATTTGTTTTAATCTATGTGCATGCGATCAACTCTATAAACTATTGATTGGGTTGCACATCTTCTTTCCTTTCCCCCATTTCCTATTATTTTCCTCTTCTGCAGATATTTCCTTTCTTTTCCAGTTGCTTACTTGCTGCAAAACTATCTAGCTATGGTTCATGAGCTAAATAGTTAAATTAATACCAACAAATAGATATTAGGATACATAACTGACAAATCTTACACGGGAGCCTCACCGGTAAATGAGGGAGATTTATCTCATGACTGCCTAGGTTTTCAGCTAGTGCAGAAAATCTAGCCAACACTCCCTTTATTTTTTTTAAAACCACCATGTAATGTGGAATGCATTTTAGGTTAACAAATAAAATATTAAAAAGTTAAAAGTTAAAACTTAAATGTTAAAAAATATAACATAGATGTTATAAATTAAAACTAAAAGCTTTAGGTTTTACTTTTAGTTTTAATTTTATAATCTACTTTTTAATTTTTTAAATTATTTAGATTGTTTCTTTTAAATTTTGTTAGTTTAGTTTTTAAATTATATTAACGTAGGAAGTTAGATTTTTCATGTAAAATTTAATAAATTAAATTATTAAGTTTTTTTTTTTTTTAATTTTTAATTTATTTATTAGTGTTTAATTTTCAATATTAATTTTTAATTTTTAATGTTCAATTATTTATTATTTTTAATTTTTAAATTTCTGGCAAGGACTTAGGTATTTTAGGATCGAAAGTGGCCTTTTTCTGTTGTGGAAATATTGTGATCGGGTTGCGAGTCGCTACAGGAAAAAGAAGTGGCGACACATCAATTATCACTTGCAAACTTTGTGGGAAGTCGTTTCAAGGTACTTTCACGAGGGTGCAAGCCCATTTTTTTCGCACAAAAGGGAAAGGGAAAGGGATTGAGGGGTGTTCAAATGAGGACGAGAGGTATGAAGTTATGAGGGTCAAGAAAGGGCTGAAGGTAGAGGGCCTAATTTAAGCTCTCATGCTTTAGGGACAGTTGTACCTCAAGCCCAACGTAGAAAAAGAACTGAGGAAACAAAATCAGAACTAGATGCGTCTTCTAGACACGTGTTGAATGTAGAAAAGGGTGTGGTTATTCTTGTAAGAGACCAAACGTTGGTGGTTCAAACCCCATTGGAGACATGTTTGATGTGCGTGGTAGAGATGTAATTGATGCAACAATTGCACGTTTCTTTTATGCGAATGGAGTACCATTCAATGTTGCAGGGCTCTCCTATTATGAGGAAATGGTTCGTGCGATTAACAATGGGCCAGTGGGTATAAGCCCCCTGGATATGAAAAACATCTTTGTGCGACTTTAATTGACAAAGAGAATCAAGGATAGAGGAACAAACTACACCTTTCAAAAGAGTGTGGTCTACAAAAGGATGCAATATTGTAATGGACAGTTGGATTGATACTAGAAACAGTCCACTTTTGAATTTTATTGTGAGTTCTTCCCAAGGCCCATATTTTTTGAAGGCAATAGATTGTTCATAGTAAGAAACAAATGTAGAGTTCTTGAAGGACCAACTATGTGAGGCGATTGAGGAGGTGGGGGCATCACATGTTGTCTAAGTTATTATAGATGCTGCACCAATTTGTAAAGTAGTTGACTTGCTAATACAAAACAAATACAAACATGTGTTTTGGATGCCGTGTTGTGTGCATGCATTGAAAGATATTGGCAGGTTTGAGTGGATAGACTCTATGCTCATTGAAAAAGATAGGAAAATGTAGATGTTCATAAACAATCATCACCACACACAGGTTATTTATTAAAGATTCTGCCAAGGTGGAACTCTTCAAACCCGCCTATACACGGTTTGTTGCTTTCTTCATTCTTTTGATCGTCTTTATGCAGTCAAAGGGGCCTTATGTTCCATTGTAGTCAGTGATACATGGGCAAGTTGGAGGCAATCTACAACAAAGGTTGCAGTTGAGTTGAGACAAATTATCCTCGATGATCGTTTCTTGGGCCGATGTAATTTTTTTTACCGATTTCATCCAACCCATTTGTGAGGTGATTTGTTTTGTAGACTTAGACAAGCCATGTTTGGGGGGAGGTTTATGGAGAAATTGATTCCATGTGTGAAAGAATAAGAAAATTCATAGACTTAAGGGGGGGACCGTTGTTTGTATCCTTTGATTGAAGAAAAAATACATGGAAGATTGAACAAACTTAATAGACCTCTTCAAATTGTGCTGCCTATGCTTTAAATCCAAAGTGGCATGATACAAATGTCACCCAAAAGAGGGCCCTAGACAAGGATAGACAAGTGATGAAGGGATTTTGGGCTGCAATAAAAACAACTTATGGTCGAGAAGAGGAGGCTTCTAATATTAGGTCTCAATGGAATAGGTTTTCACGTGGATATGGTGAGTTTTCTATGGTGGAGGCCTTGTATGATATGCGTGCCAAGAAGGACCTAATAGAGTGGTGGTGGAACCATGGCAATGAAGTTCTTGAATTGCAATCATTTGTAAAACTACTCTCACAAGTTACCAATTCTTCATCTTGTGAGCGGAATTGAAGTACATATGGTTTCATTCATTCATTGAAGAGAAGCCGATTAGGGTCAAAGAAGGCAAAACACTTGGTCTACATTCATAGCACATTGCATCTTTTATATCGTAGAGACCCAAAGTACAAGGAGGGCCTTCAGCGAAACGGGACCAAATTCCATTTGATAGAGCGACGGACATAACCTTGGAAGATGAGGGATTTGAGGCAAATGACCTCAATGATTTACCTCCTATTTGACTGCCTACAGAGGAGCTGAAGTTTGAGAGAGGACCTAGAGGTGTTAGGAAATTAATAATAATGTTTACATTATATGTTTGGGTGGTTAGTCAATTAAGTAATATTGTTAAATATAATAACAATATTATGTACTTGGTTATTTGGTTATACCCGTATCACTATTTACGGGTTTATTATTTGTAATACATCCTATTTTATAGGATGTTTTGTTACCTACCTTAATGGCTATTTATTAGCCCAATGTAATGTATGATGGATCGAGTATATTGAAGAATTATTCCCTATGTAAATCTGCTGCTAAACCAATAAGAGGGTGATGGCATAGCTGATGCAACAACTGTAGATGTATGATTGAGATTCTCATTTGCAGATTTTTTGGAGATTTATATTTTCAGATGCCTCCATTGTCGACATTTCAAAGAGTGCCAGTTGCTCAGCAACTGTGATGCTGTGATCCTACTGTATTATAATGAGCTATGAAATATTGCAGTACCAATATAACATTCAGTAAACCAAATCTTAAGAACGCTTCACTTGTGCTACTGGCAGTAAATTAACAACACTAAGATGCCTTTGTTGAGCAGTCTTTGATTTGATTTACCATAAAGTTACCAAGGAACATCTACACAATCATCGAATCTTCATCTTTCTCTCCAATGTTTCTAGTTTCCCATATAATATAATATAGTAAATACCCAATTAAAATAACAAATTACATATCGCAGTGTGTTTTGGGGTATATATAGTACACAGTCTATGTAGACCCAACTCAAAGTGTTTGCAACCTGAATTTTTCAAGCTAAAAGAAAATAAATACCCATACCCGTCTCCTGAGTAACTCTGATTTTGTACTTATCTGTGTGTGTAGCAACACAATTGGAGATGGGTCCACCACACAAACGTGTATTTTGCTTTCCAAAACACTAGGATCTGAGTTCCGAGGTAAGCATATATGCACCAACTTGTTGTGAATGTTTTTGTAATCGAGGCCACGAAGAGTGCCAAGTTTTTGCAAGTTGACTCATATGGTGTACCTCCTCTCTCAGGGGTGGAAGCTAGCTAATTCGAGGTTGTGTGTAAATTAAAACTAGCTTGAACTACATTACAATTCTTATTACAAGACTGTGAAATTCATATTTTCAAGCGGACGGTGCATTGAAAGGATATTGGAAAGGAGCACGAAGATGGGTGGGACTATCCTATAGAGATGTTGTGTTGTTGGCTGCTAGGATTCGGTTGCCATTCATTTGGTTCCGGCAACGAAGAATTGCATTGCAATTGGTATCAAGTAGCAAGGTGAACATGTTTGATGTTGGGAGTGTCTGTGAGGACTCCAGCTGCAGATGATTGCCTTGGGTTGGAGTTATGAAAAAGAAATAGTCATGCAAGTGCATCACAAGTGACAAAACATGTAGAGGTAATCTACTCAATTGGATTCAGGATGGCTGATAGACCAAAGGGGACCTAGAGTATGCAGACTTAGGCAACGACATGATGAGAAGGATCTAGATTTGCTGAGGTTGAAGAAGGTTAATGGAAACTGCTTATTGGGAAGTTGGTTGGGAGTCTCATGTTATCTCACATGTGAGTGATAACTAGATCTAGGTTATACTGTCAACTCAAAAGCTTGGAGTACAAAGACCTAGAGGTTGAATCTGCACAAAGACTAGCTAGGTTCTTAGAGTTTTTGCAGTTGGCTCGGATAAATTTGGTTTGGGTCAGCCATTGTTTTTTCCATTTTGTTCTAGAGCTTGTTTGTAGATAAGAAGATCACCTAGACATCCTTGTATATTATTTAATATTAAATATGATTCAATGTTATTAGCCCAAGAAGCTTTAATGTTTCTCACACAAAGTTGAAGGGCCATGCGTCCCCCATGGTGAGATCATGTACCAACGGTTGAGAGACCAAGAGAAAGGTACAGGAGAAAAATCAAGTCTTGGGACCCGATCCTCCCAGACATTCAGCTAGGCAAGAGATAGGCATATCACCAACTAGGATTCTGCAAATCAGTCTAGGTTAAGAAGGTGATAGAACTGGAGACAAATGGAGCTTTTCTTTAGCATCCACCCAAAGACTAAACTTGTTTCTGTTCTATAGCCCTTTCTTCTCATTCTTCTGGGCATTTCTCTTCTCTCTCTGATTCTTGTTGTTCGGGGGACTCTTTTGGGTCTTCCTGCTGGCTCTCTTGTTGCATTGTACTGTACAATTCAAGATGACCCACAGTTGTGGTTAAACCTAAGAACTGTGGAAGAAGCCTATCAATGTGCATTTTAAGGCGGAAGAGAAGTTTTCAAGAAGGCAATAAATGAATTCCAGAGGTAGAGTGAGGTCAGCAAGAGGAAGAGAACAAGGTAGTGGTGGAAGAGGACAACAAGGTAGTGGTGGAAGAGGACAACAAAATCATGATGGAGAAGCAAGCTGCAAGAAAATCAGAATTTAAGAGCAAGAGGACGCTATTCTTCTAGAGGGGGAGGATCCTTTGGAAGAGGAAGAGGTAGAGGATTTGTAGGCAAGTGGTTTAAGTGCAATAAGTATGCTGGGAAAAGAGCTATTGAATGTCCAAAAGAACATCAGAACAGAAATAAGGGTGGAAGCAAGCAACCATATTGCTCATGGTGATGAAGAGAGTGTTGGATCTCCAATACACACAGAAGCGCCAAAACAAGGGAGGCTCTATTAATGAAAAAAGTGTCGTTAAAACCATCGAAGGATGTGAACTAACCAGTGCAAAGGAAAAGTTTATTTCAAACTATTTGCGAGGCGGGAGATAAGTTGCAAGGTAGTTGTTGATAGTGGTAATAAGATAATTTGGTTTATCAAGAAATGGTGGAAAAACTTGGGCTGAAAGGGTTAGAGCATCCAACTCCATACAAGGTTTCATGGTTGCGTAAGGATCATCAAGTGTTGGTGAATGAGCAATGTATGGTAAATTTTCATATTTGGTTCATGTAAGGATGATGTCTTGTGTGATACTATGCCCTTGGGTGTGTGTCATGTGTTGTTGGGAAGGTCATGGCAGTTTGATAGAAGAGCCATGCATGATGGAAGAGAGAACACAACCATTGAGAAGCATGGAAAGCAATTCACATTGAGCACATTGAAAGATAGAGGAGGTGAAGAGGACAACAGTTCCAAAGTCATATTGATTACCGGTAGGGAGTTTTTAAAGGTGGGAAAGAAGGAAGAGATGTGCTTTGCTCTAGTTTCAAAGCCCATGCAAGTTGTGAATGCCAATTGAGGTAAGTGATCTTCCTATTGAGATTCAAAATTTGTTGGAATAATTTTTTGACATTGTGTCAAGTGAATTGTCTGAGGGACTACCACCCATGGATCTAGTGCCGGGAGGCAAATTTTTAAAAATCTTGGGTACGGTATGCTTTTGGGTACGTTTATATATATATATATATATATATATATATATATATATATATAAATATGTATATATAATTATAAATTTAAAGAAGCATTTGCATACTTATTGAAATTTAATTCTCATACATTGCATACTTATTGAAATTTAATACTCATAGAGTCATACAACTTAAAATCATTCATAGAACATGAAAACAAAATTGAAATTTCCAATACTTTGAGAATTGAGACTTGAGTTTGTATTGATTCATAATGACATAATGTTCAAAACATGATAGTAAATAACATAATACATTCAAGTTCTCAACTTCTAGAGCATATCATCTAGATGATCGTCAAAATCATCTTCATGGATGCCACTTGCAGCTCCACTCCCACTAGCTCCACTTTCGAACCCTTGTGAAGGGCTCCCTGGAAGTTCCTCATCAATGCCAAGAAGTGAAACATTGGCCAAACAAGCAGCAGAAGCTTCAAAGTCTGTGTTTTCAGGTTGAGGTCCCAAAGCTTGTTACGACCACTAGTATACTCTTGCGTCCTATGGGTTAAGAGGCGCAAGTTGGAATGAACGTATACTAGATCTTCAGCCTTCTTCGATGCCAACATGGTGCGTTTGGCTGAGTGGATGAAGCCATAAGTACTCCAGTTGCGCTCTGCAGAAGAATTACTAGCCACCTGTCACAAAAAACAAAGTATTAATATTATTAATTATTAATTAAAAAAAAGAATGATATCATTTTGAATTTTAATTCGTAATTGGTAATTAAAATATCAAATAACAAGTTACAAACTTTATACTTGTGAGAGCAATTTGATCGCAACTGGTCGTAAGAACTTGGCATCATGGCCATGACAAGTCCACCATGATTAAATCCATGGTGGGTTTGTCACAAATAGCCTCTATCTCTCCCATGCTACCTTGACCATTTACAAACATCGACATCTCCTGGTGGATTGCAAGTGATGTAGCTGGATCAGGAAACAACCTCTTGAATGCTGACCTCGTCCCATTTGCAACCTCATGGTCATCATATGGTCGCTGTCTACCAGCTCTCCCAACTATTTCACTGCTGTAATATTTGGGATTTAAAGCATAAGCAAGGAGATGCAATGGGGTGGTCATTTTGTTCCACCTTTTCACGATCACATTTTTAACTTCACTGTAAAATTTTTCCTCAGGGTCCTGCTCTTTGGCCTGTATGATATCATGGATTTTTTCAAGCATGGAGTCAATGCCATCATATATTTCTCCAATGCAAGCATTATCTTTGTCAACAAATCGTATCATACTCAAAATAGGCTCTGTGAAACTCAACAAATATTCAACTTTTCCCCACCAATGCTCATCAAGGATCCATGATTTTATTTTTTGGGCTCTTTCTGTGTTAGATTGCCTCCAGATGGTCCAAACATTATCAATCACCATCATGCTCAAAGCACGTCTCACCTTCACAAGTCGTCTCAAGACAAGTGTGTGAGAGGCAAACCTAGTCTCAGCAACCTATTAAAAAAGAATGGAAACAATTCAATAACAACACAATTTGAAATTGATTTAAAAATTTAAAATCAAATATTAAATTTAAAATGAATTGTTCCTTTACCTTCAACAGCTCCAACTTTGAAAATCTTCTGAATATGGCTTGAGACATGTGATGGTTGGTGACAAACATCTGAATCTCGTTTGCCTCCGTGTATATTTGCTCAATCCATGCAATTTTCCCAATCTTCTGCATCATTAGATTCAGGGAGTGTATTGCACATGGTGTCCAAAATATGTGCTCATACCTACCCTCTACTATCAATCCTGCTGCCTTGCAATTTTTGGCGTTGTCCGTGATGACTTGGACAACCCTCTGCGTAACCCACTGACTCAATAGCCTCAATGAGAATATTTGCAATGAATTGGGCATCTTTTACTTCCCCCTCACAATCAACAGCCTTCAGAAACATTGGCCCTTTAGGGCATACTGCAATAATGTTGATGAGAGGTCTGTTTCTGGAGTCTTTCCATCCATCTGATATAATAGAGACTCTTGAATCAGTCCAAGAATCTCTAATTGGCTGTAGAGATGTCTGAATGTGTTGCACTTCTTTTGCCAAAAGAGAAGTGTGAACCTTATTATAGCTAGGGCTTGTATACCCCTGTGGTGCCTCATTAATGCCTCTCACCATCTGCTGCCAATAAGGTGATCTCAAGACATTGAATGGTAGTCCACATGCAAATATACACCGAGACACCAATTCATCTGCAATATCCCTCTTCTCGATGTTAAATGTTTTTTCTAATGGGCCTTTTGTTCTTTTGCTTGATGGCCCTGAGGTATTTGCATCAAAAGGGTCATCATCTGGAATAGTTTCAGCACGAGTCTCAATGAAAGGATGAAATGATGGTGTTGATGTTGGTGGTTTTCCCATGGTCCTCTGTTGTAAAGAAACAGTTCTAGAGCGAGCTCTTACTGCTTCAATGTTTGCATCCTCTTGCTCTTTTAGGTACATGGCTATGGTTTTCTTTTCCACCTTCCTACACGGTCTAATACCCGTCCCCGATGCCCCAGTCAGATGAGCTCTCAAATGGGTATATGAGGATTTAAATGTGGCGGCACAATAGGACACGTCCAAACACGGACACCACCACCGGCAACAAGCTCTACCACTTCCACATGTCTCCATAAAGGATAATTTGGATCCATTTTCACTGCCATACCACCCGAAACATTTTCCCCCTCTTGCCCCACTGAAGCTGAACTGGATGCCATGATTGTAGGATTAATTTGTTTTAACTTTTAACCTACAATAAGAGATATTTTTTAAAACATTGCTAAATATTAAAATAATTTAATTAAAAACAACAAATACAAATTAGAAAATTAATTTGTTAACCCATACACGTCATTCTCTGATTCTGATCACCAAGTTCGCCATAAATGGTGCGAGGTGAGAGCATACACAGAGGGTAGACGTTTAAATTTTTAACAAATTCAATTTAAAACTTTAAAATAAAAAAAACGAATACATAACTAATTAAAAAAATTAAACAATTAGTCCTACACGTCAATCTCTGATTCTGATCACCAAGTTTGCCATAAATGGTGCGAGGTGAGAGCATACACAGAGGGTAGACGTTTAATTAAATAAAACTTCACTATTAAACTTAAAATACGGAAAAATTAATTAATATATTATATTTTAATAACCGTAAAATAAATAAATATTAAAAATAAATTTAGATCATGATCAATAATCATGAATGATGTGTTTGAAACACATCATTCATGATATTGATCATTGATCATATTCATATACAAAACATTGCTCAAAAGATTTAAAAAAAAAAATGCCTGAATGCATGTAAAATACCTGGAAAAATCCTCCTTGATGTTTGTAGACTTGCTTCTCCTTCTCTCTTTCTCCTTCAAGCTCAATCACTCTCTCCTCCAAGCTCTCCTCTCCTCCAAGCTCTTTCTTTCTCCTTCAACCTCTCTTTCTCTCTCTCCTTCAAGCTCAAGCAAAATAACAAATATTGAGTGTGAGAAAAAAGTAGAGGGATTGGGTGTTTATATAAGTGTTTGGGGGGGATAGTTTAGGGTTAGGTTAGATATAGGAACTTTTAAAATTAAAAAAAAATGCATTTTAAAAAAGTTTTTATGAGTTTGGGTTTTAAAAAAGACGTGTTTTTTTGGCGGGTTTGTCCGGAAACGTACCCACAAACAGGGTACGTTACGGGTACGGCAAAACCGTACCCATAGCATACCCTGATATTCTGTGGGTACATTCCCGGACGTACCCACAGCGTACCAGTCCTAATGTACCAGTACCTGGTACAATTGAACAAACTCAAACCTGAAATCCTTCCAAAATGAGAGAATGCGGAAGCAACCAGACATCCTGCCACAAATAAGCGTGCTGATCACTACGAACCCCCCATTTGCGCCAACAAATAGCCAAGCCTCTACAAGCAAACAAGAATTTTCATATGAATGAACCTTATATTTGGTTGTGGATAGTGAAAATTCCTCATGGATCCCTGTTATCCAAGCAATGCATTTGCCCATCATAACCATTTCATAATATTTTATTTAGGCAACCATAATATGCATCTCCAAATTCATGAGAAACATGACATCCAAAAAAAAATTTTGAAGTGTATTGCCAAATCTACCTATCAAATTCCTAGACCTTTCTTATACACCCGATGCACATCCACAGCTATTTACAGAAAATTACATTGCTTACGTTGTAGATCACCGTGAAAATCCTTTCTACAAAATCTCAGGCATTAAATATTCTTTGCATTAATTTCTGACACAAAATCAGAATACAGAATTGTATTTCTTTGCTGAATTAATTTCCGTTAGCAGCAGCAATGGATCTTAAATAATAAAAGGGCAATTGCACACTCCATTGCTCCACCTACAGCTGAATGTCTATTGCAGAAACTACAATGTTACAGAATCTGCAAACAGCAACAATTCCAGTTTTATTACCTCACAGATATCATCTTTCAAGTATCTACAGCCTATATTTGAGTCTCCCAAAACAACTATATGAAGTTGATGATCCATTATGAACTTCATAAAATTGCAACAACTCAGAGTTATCACCAGCCCCCGAAACAAACGTTGAGATGAACCACTAAACTCTTAAGACAACTAATGAAACCAATGAACATTTTTAAATCTAAGTGAAATATTTTAAAGTACCATAATACCCTCTGCTGATAACAGAATCAAACACCGTAACAGAGGCTATGCTCATAGGCAATTACCCCTTTTTTTTTAACTTTTGCTGGGTATGCTATATGAGCCGTATCTGAGATATTTGGAAATAAGAATACAAGTATTACATTTTTCCTCGAGGTAGGAGCAATTGACTTGTAAAAGAATACGAGGTTGTGAAACACCTAGAGATTAAATAGAATGCTTAGAGAGGGAATTAAGATCATACATGTACTTGTGAGGATCACCGACTCGAACATCTGCAAAGGAACTAATGATTATGGCCCAAGATGATTGAGGATCTCATTGACCAGAGCGTTAGTTGGGTGTTATGAGATTGAGGGATGTCAGCAATCTGCGAGCGAGCAACTTGCAAGTCTTCTCAAAGAGGGGAAGCAAATTAGTGCTGAAGATGTTCCAAACTCCAGTGAGTTGTGAGATGGCCAACAAGAAGTTAAATATAACTGAATGTAGGACGAACCCAACTCAAGGGTTTTTGCCAAGGCTTTAAGAATCACATGGTACTCTGTTGAGTTGTTAGTCTCATTGAACAAAAAAATCCAGCCACAACAATCTCGTTACCCCAAGTTTTGTCGATAGTCCATGCAGTTGCCTCTAGTCCTAAATGGCCTCAAATTCCCCCATTGGTATGAACTGCACGGAGTGATGAAATGTGGTGGGAGAAGAGACTGTCAAGGTGGGTAGAAAAGGAGCTAGCTTAGTAGTGATGCTAATGGGGAAGTTAGAAAGGGAAACCAAACACTCGACATAATGCAATTTTCCGAGAGTATAAATGCGAGAAGAGAAAGAGAGGTCTTGGAAAAGGTCACAGAGAATGGGGTGCTGGCATAGGGAAACAAATATTATCTAAGGAAGAGGTGATGTGAAGGTCTTGAGTACAAGGAACCACTATGCGGAGACCTGCAAGAACGGAGGCAAAGAGGGTGTGAGAGATCGAATGCGGCAAAACTTGTGATCTATTGACACTTCATAGCTAAAGGAGCTTACTACCCAGAGGTGCCTTGATGCCCATGGGGTAACAAGCAGTTTGGGAATGTGTAGGGGTTATGTAAAAAAGAGTGTTCGGAGGACACAAACCCAAATCCAACAAGACGTTGGAGAGGCTGAGGACAAGTGGGCTTAGCAAGGCAAGCACAAGGATTCTACCCACTCTCGAGGTAGCCTAAGATGGGCCACTAGGAGTGTCAACATGCAAAATGGTGCAAGAGATCAAGTAGGCAAGTGTTTGATGACACATACTGAGTCGAGCAAGGATGATAAGGAGAGAGGGGAGGTCTCACGACTGCAAATAGAGTGCAACCCTAACCCCTAAAGAGCCAAAAAGCATAGAAGCAGGTCCTATGAGACTTGCAAGACAACAAACTACACTGTTACGTCTAGAACAAGTCAAAATTCCTAGACAAGAGTTCTCGTAGCTATCAGATGAATGAAAGTCACAATGAACCAACACCCACTAAAAAGGAGAGGGCAATAACCCATAGGTACCTAAATCTCAAGGACGAGGGGCAGTGGGATGAAGGGATGGGGTTTCCGGGACAACACAAAAATCTTGGCCATTGTTTTTGATATTAAATTCCTTCTCATTGTTTCCCCTCCCACATCTTGATCCTTAGGGATCGGGATTGGGTTTTGAAAGTTTCATCGCTGGTGTTTGTGCCCTTTCTTGATTCTCGGTCTTATCCTTCGTTCTGTTTTTCCTTTTGTTTCCCGTCTGCATTCTATTGTGTCAAGGTCTCTTTGTCGTGTATATAGCTTGTGGCTTTGTTTTTTCTTCGTTTGCCCCTTGAGGCAGAAGGATCAAGCTACATTTGGATGGATCCTTCTATGGCTCACAATTATGAGAAAGGAGAACCCTCGCATAGGTCTTTTAGAGATGCTATCCGAGGCCCTTGTGAACAATTTTTTGCCTCAACTCTAGGTGCAACACGTCCATTTTGCTTCATGAAAGAAGATCCTAGGAAAACTTCAGCAGGATGTATGAAAGCTGCAGATGGCACTCTGGTGCTCAAAATTGTGGCGTCAGATGTTCAAGCCAATATTCGAGAACTAGAGGATCGAGCCCTTATTGTTCGTTTTCTGGGGTTCAAACCATCACTTTATGCTTCTAACGAGTGGGCCCGGAAAAGGTGGAATATTTAAGGTGAGTATATTGTCTCTGTCTATCCCAACAGTTATTTTCTTGGTTGTCTTTGCTAATTATGCTGAAAAGGAATATATCTTTCAAGGGGGACCATGGTTTTTTGGGCGAACGGGTTTGTTTATGAAACCATGGCAACCCCTTTTCAAAGCTGAAGAGGAACTCCCATCTGTTGTTCCTGTCTGGATTCAACTTTTTGGATTGCCCGCAAAATTTTGGAATCCGGTGATTTTCCAGGATATTGGAAATTCCATAGGCAAATATATCATAACAGCTGATTCTTCAATAAGAATCGAGCAAATGATTTATGCGCGGATGTGTGTATACATGGATATGAATCAAACTTTGCCTGCTAAAATTATGTTGGAAGTTGGAGAAGATAAATGGGAACAACAAATTGATTATGAGAACATTCCATTTAGATGTCGATTTTGTCATGAATATGGTCATCTCGTCAAAGATTGTCCTCAACGGCTGAAGGAGCAAAATCAGGAACAACATAGCTCTGATGACTTCATTGTTCCGCCAAAAAAGAAAGACAGCTAAAGAAAAAAACACAGGAAAAACCAACAGAATAACACAAATAGATTTGCAGCTCTTCAATCAGAAGAAGCAGAGGCAGACTATGGAAGAGGAGCAAGAAACCCAAGTCCCTGAAACTCAAGATGCTGCTTCCCAAACAGCATGGTCATGATAATCCTCTTCCTCAATCAGTATCAAAAGCTTTGGTGGTGCACGCAGAACATTCGGGGGAACTTGAAAAGTTACCAAAGGAAACACAAACTTTACAGAGGAACATAGGAAGGAAGTAGTGGGATTAGAAATGGGAAATGGTCAGAGTAAAGTTTTACCTTTATTGCCTCCACCTGCAGAGGTGCCTCTACTGGTGTGGATCCCCCTTCTGGAGAGAGACCCCACAGGAGTTCAACAAGAAAAGCAGAAAAAGATGCGTATGGACTCTACTTTGAAAGCAGGAAGAAAGTCCAACCAACTTCGTATGCAAAAAGCAGGGCAGCAATTAACTTTAGCTGGTAAAGTAGGGGATTTGGCTACAATTTTTGAACAAATCCCTCAATGAAGTTGATCACATAAAATGTTTGAGGGCTAAAAGGTAGCCCATCTAAGGTTAATGAAATTAAACACATATTGAACCAACATCATCCTCAAATGATATTTCTCCAAGAAACTAAAGCTTCTATAGATTTTATGGCAACAATGGTTCCTAATATTCAGAAAAAACTTACAAGTTGTTTCTATAAGTTCACAAGGAGCTTCTGGAGGCATGGCATGCATCTGGGATCCTCAACAAATTCAATGTATAGATAGTGGGAGACATCATGGTGTTCCTTATATGGTGGTTAGATATGTACCTGACAATCAGTATGTTTATTATTGAACATCTATGCTCTGGTTCAGTTTGAAACTAAAAAAGCCCAGTGGAAGGTTATTTATGATATTGTTGCAGCCCACTCTGGAATACCTATCATTATAGGGGGAGATTTTAATACTGTCTTATTTTCTCATGAAAAGTGTGGTGGGAATTCTGTTGTTGATGCCTCCTTTGCTAATATGTTAGATTTTATTCAAAGGATGAACTTGATTGATATTCAAACCCAAAATGGACTAATAACATGGTCAAATAGGAGAGTGGAAGAGAATTGTATCCTAGAAAGATTAGATAGATTTTTAGTTTCCGAAGAGTGGTTAGCGAGAAGCATTATTCTAATTGCTAATGTCTTAGAAAATTCAGGATCAGACCATTGGTTGGTTTTGCTGGAAATGGGCAAATCAAAACCTTTTAAAGCTCCTTTCAGATTCCAGTTAATGTGGTTAAGGAATGAACAATTTCCCTCTTTAATTAAGAAATGGTGGGAGGAAGGTCAACCCAGGTATGGTACCAAAATGTTTTGTTTTACCAGAAGGATGCAATATATTACTAATCAATTGAGGCAATGGAATAAATCTCATTTTGGGAATGTTCATGGGAGAAAACGTGAAATCTTAGAATCATTACAGAAAGTGAACCATCAAGTGAGAATGCAAGGGTACTCTAAAGAACTGCAAACAAAGGAAATCTCCCTTAAACAGGAGTTGATAGAATGGGAATTAAGAGAAGAAATTTTCTGGAAACAGAAATCCAGAATTAAATGGTTGAAAGAGGGAGATAAAAACACTTCTTTCTTCCATAAGTCTCTCTTAGCTCATCGCTCTTATAATCATATTGCTTATTGCATATAGGGGATGGAACTCAGGCCAACTACGCAGGAAGATATACAACAATTAGCAATTTAGTACTTTTCTGGGATTTTTGTTGCTACTAATCTGGATGGCAATGCTCAACACCAGCTGCTTGATTCCATTCCAACCTTAATTGGAGAGGAGGACAATAATTTTCTTTTGTAGCCAATTTCAGAGAAGGAACTCCAAACAATTGTATGGGCTATGAAAAAAGGAAAAACGCCTGGACCGGATGGTTTTCCTATTGAATTCTATCAGGAATTTTGGGACATTATCAAAAATGATCTATTGGAAGTGTTGGAAGAATGCAGACAAGCTAAGACTGTCCTGAAAATAATTAATCAAACTTATATCGCTTTGATTCACAAGAAAGAAGAGGCTTCTACCGTTGCGGAATATCGTCCCATTGCTTTATGCAACGTGCTCTATAAAATAATTACCAAAGTTATAGCTGAAAGGTTGAAGATCATCATTCATAAAATAATATCTCTGGAACAAGGGGGATTTGTACCTCATAGACAAATCTATGATGATATTGTTTTAGCTTAGGAAGTTCTCCATTCCATGGAAATAAAAAAAACAACTATGTTTTTGAGACTAGATTTGTATAAAGCATATGATAGGGTGAATTGGTCTTTCCTATTTGAAATCCTGTTGAGGTTTGGCTTTTCTCCCCTTTGGGTTCAGTGGATACAAGCTTGTATTTCTTCAGTTTCTTATTCTATTTTGGTTAATGGATCTCCTACTGCTAGATTCTTTGCTTCTCGAGGCATAAGGCAAGGGGATCCTTTATCTCCTTTTCTTTTTAATAGTTGTTGAATCTTTTGGTAGACTATTCTCTAGGACAAGAATCTAGAAGAAGTTGAAGGGTATCAAATTGGCTGGACATGTTGATTCTTTGTCTCATCTTCAGTTTGTAGACGATTCCTCCATTATGGGAGAAACATCTTTAAAAGAAGCTACCCAAATCCACAACAATTTGGAGCTCTTTTCAAAGGCCACAGGTCAAGATATAAACAGGCAAAAGTCAAAAATCATTTTCTTCCATTGCTCGCCTAGGCTGGAGCAGGATATTTTGGCTAAATTAGGATTTCAAAAGGGAATGTTACCTCTAAAATATTTGGGTATCCCATTGGATTCTAAAAGATTAACTGACTGGACTTGGTTACCCACAAAGATTCTTCAGAAATTTAGTAAATGGACTCATAGATGGTTAACTTCTGGGGGACGTATTACTTTGATTAAAGTTGTTTTACAGGCTATCCCTATCTATTTTTCTTCCCTTTTGAATATTCCTGCAAAAGTTTTACATCAGCTGGACTCCATCAGACAATTTTTTATGGACAAGGACTCAACAAATTAGGAAATGGCATCTTGTGAAATAGAAAACATTATGTTTGCCAAAGAAAGAAGGGGGGATTGGGTTTTAGATCAAGTTTGCTGAATAATAAGGCTTTAGCTGCAAAGTTATATTGGAGACTGTTGCAAAATCCCCACCATCTATGGGCCATCAACATTAGAGCAAAATATGCGGAAGGAATGATGCCGCAAGAGTTGATTCGACATTCCTTACCTTCTTGGGGATCTCCGATTTTATTAGTTCTCAAAATTGGTGAAGAAATTATTAAAAACATTTTTTTTTTGGAAAATTGGGAAAGGTGACCAGGCTAACTTTTGGACTGATTTGTGGGATGGGCACCCGCCTTTGATTGAGCAGTATCCGGATTTTAGAGGTATTATGAATACTCTTCATAGTAAAGGAAAGGAAAAGGTGATCCATTATTTAATCAATCATCGTCTCAGGGGACTGAGTGGATCTCTCCGTCTTATGTGGCAAACCAACTTTGTCTATGGCCCAAATTCAATTTTTTCAAACTCTCCTTCAAAACAAAATCCTTCCTATTTCTTCCAATCTGATACCCTTGCTTGGGGAAAATCTTCGGAAGGGAATTATTCTGTAGCTGAAGGATATAATATTTGACAGGTACTCAGCCGCATCCTTGGAAGGATATTTTTGTTGATCTCTGGCAACCTGCTTTGTGGCCTAAAGTTAGATTCTTTATCTGGCTTCTATTATACAAGAGGATTCTTATTGGAGACAATTTGATGAAAAGAGGTATGGTAGGACCTTTTTGGTGTCCTTTATGCAAAGAAGCGGATGAAACTCTAGTTCACCTTTTTCTTCAATGCCCTTTTGTTACGCCTTTATGGAATATTTTGGCTGGCTGGCTGTCTGTCAATTGGAATTCTTCTATGAATATGGTGGAAACTGTTAGAGGTTGGAAACGTTCAGTTCTCTGATACTCGAGGACTTTAGCAAAGGAGTCTGGATTGTTATTTCTCTTATGTTGTGGAATGTATGGAAAGAGCAAAACAAGAGTATCTTTAAATCTAAAAATAGAGACTTTTGGTTTGTCAAGGAAATAACTAGAAGCAATATAGGGGAAACTATTGAGCATAATGTGAAAATCCCTTCCCCTCCCCCCTTACCTGGAAAATGGAAAAATTTGCTACAAAAGCTCAATTTGGAGGAAAGCAAATTAAAGTCTAGGTCATGTACTAGACCATCAAGACCCTCTGTTTTAAGCAAATGAAACCACCTCCATTTGATTTTGTTAAACTAAATACTGATGGAGCTGCAAGAGGCAATCCAGGTCTAGCTGGTATTGGAGGGATAGCTCATGATTCTTTGGGAACTCCCCTTTTCTTCTTTGCTCATCAATTGGGGTACTTTACTAATAATGTGGTTGAAATCTTGGCAATTCAGCAAATTTTCTTGGAAGCAACTAAATTGGGATGTCTTAGAGTTATAGTTGAATCTGACTCTAAGGTTATCATCAACCTTCTGTCAGCTCAAGAGCAACATAGATCCAATAATTGGCTAATCGCCAAGATTCAGGATAATATTAAAGTTATTGCTAGACAATTTCATACCATCATATATCAACATGTTCCTAGAGATCAGAACAAGGTGGCATATGCTTTAGCTAATTGGGCTTTGGATCATAATAATTTGATCAACTTTGGTCCTTTACCTTTGACATTGTCTCCAGAGAAGCGGAATCAGATTGAAAAGATCCTTCACTTGTAATAATCTGATGGTTAATTTGCCGATATGTGCTCTCTTTCTTCTTTAATATGTTGTTGGAATTCCAAGGATATATCTTGGAGTATGAGTACCATGGCATGTCATTGTAATTTGAATAATTTATTTCCAAGAGATTTGAGAGGACCTCAAAAAGGGTGCTAGAAGGCACAATCCTAGCCTAATAGAGGGTGAAGAGGCCGAGAAAATGATACATTACCTCAAAGAGTGTAAAAGATTAGAGATCCTAATCTAAAGGGTGATGACATGGACTACACAAATGATAGTGGTGCCTTGAGGGAAACGTACCTCACATCACCATAATTGTGAGTGCAATGACACCTAGAGGATATAATGGTGGAACTCTAGGAGCATTGTACCTCACATCATAACAAATAAGAGGGCTGACACCCAAAGAACTAAGTGGTGGAGCCTTATGGGTGAGGCACTCACACCACCACAAGTGTGAGTTGCCGAAAAGGCCAAGGGATCAAGGGTTCCTCTAGGTTGAGCCTCAAATATATAGGAGCTCAACCTCAGAAGAGGAATTGCCTAAAGTGGTCAGACATGCGACAAGAAAGGTTGAGTCTGTGACGACAAGGCCTTCATGAGCTTCTTGTAAGCTTTTTGCTTATCAAAGGAGGATTGTGTCGCAAGGTGTATGAAATAGCACCTGACTGGGTCATTTTGGGCAACACAATCCTTGAGAGAGGCATTTGTTGCACCAACGTGAGCTTGGGTCATTTTGGACCTAGAGGACAACCTATGCTTAGATGATGGGATATCGACAAAGAGATCCTTTAAAAGAACGGATGTTAGAGAGGCACTAGGAGAAACTATGCGAGTCTCCTTGTGTTCTTGGGAGTGATGTGAGGTCATTGAAGGAATGAAACGTTGCCGATAATCATTAGGATCAAACATATCACTCTTGACAGACAAGACTCGTTAATGGGCAGTACTATAGACACTGAGAAAGCCTCGTTGGTCAGCATTATCTTGGCATACACCCAAGCTCAGGTTTTATGATTGGTCTCCATGACATGAATCTTTCCTTTGTGTGCAAACTGGACCACTCGAAAAGTAGTCGAGGTGACAACCTACATGGCACTTGTTCAAGGTTGGTCGAGGATCATGTTGTATGATAAATCAAGGTTAAACACAAAATTATATCCTTACCGTATTAACCCCAAACAGGATCCAAAGCTTTGCATTCCCCATCGAAGTGATTGTGTCATTGTTAAAACCTATATAGTTGTGGCAAGGTTCCTAATGCTTCGTATGGTTGATTCCTAACATCTCGAACACTTGCAACGAGGCAACTCCCTCGTCAATAATGCGTCAATTAATGTGATGGGTGTCAACAAAGGTCTTCACATAAATAGGGAACTAAGATATCTTGGTGAGAACCTCAGGTTCGAGGAGCAATGAAAGATCAAAACTCAAAAGGGGGTCACTGTCATGAGTCAATGAGGTATGGAGGGCCTCAGAAGTACTCTCTAGTGGTGCTTGGCTAGAGAGATTGAGCACATCAAGAATGGATAACCTTTACTCGGGTTAGAGGTGAATAAGGTCCTAGAGGGAAATTTCAGTCGACAGTGACCGAAGCTCTTTTATGATAGAATAGGATTGAAACCTTGCATGGACTGGGATATTCCCCTGAAAATCAAATCTAGTTTGGGGTTTGCTGCCCCTAAGGTTTGACCCAAAGGTCCAGCACTAGTACCATCTCTAGTGGGGCCAGTTGAGCGAATTTTATGGGCACGTGTGTTGATAAAGTGCTCAGCTATTGCTATCGACAATGCCCATGGCGGTAGCCAACTTACCGCCATGGTGCTTAGGTTCATTATTGAATGAACCTGAAGAGTAACAACTTGAGGAAGAAGAGCATGAATATCTAGAGGAAGAATGCCTTGTTTTATCCTTGGCTTTTGTAATATTCTTGACAAATAGTCTTAAATAATTTCGGATATTGCACAAACCCTAGGGCAGTAACATGAAAATTTGTCTTTTATGACAACAACAATAGTTTGATTTTTTTATTAAAAAACAGCAAATCCCAATATGTAGAAAAACAGACTTTTAATTATTTATTTCAAATCAGCTTTAATGAAAATACCAAAATGTTTGAATACAATTATGTTTTTACAACTATTGAGCCAAATGGAAAGATGAACATAAGATAGAAACATATAAACTGATTTGACTGAAATCTGCCCCAAGACATTGCACCAGCACTGTATTTTGTTCCCAAAAGGGAACATCCTAGCTGTACTCACTGTAATGGGTTGCTAAAAACAGCCCCCAAATATGATGCCCTAGCTGAACTGGATGAATATTTGCACTCTGAATGATCACTGCAACCCCTGGATGGAATTGCCAAGCTTAGATATGAGGGTTTTCATCCTCAAATCTGTGTGTAAATGAGGGTTTTTGTCCTCTATTACTGATGCAAAAGCAGAAGCTACTTGCAGACAATGAAGTAGTTGATAAATTTCCAAGATGATATAATAATAATTCCCAAAATATGCTTTTATAACTTTTAATGCCTTCTCCAAAGTTGGCGCCACCTTTTGGAGTTGCATGCATGCACTATAAACAATTATTAATTATTACTCCAATCCTAAAATTAAAAGCTTTGTTTTGGCACCTCATGGAAATTAAAAATCATTATTCAAGCTCATGCATCCTAAAAATAATAAACTTGATACCCATGCAAACACTTGATATCTTTGGCACCCCATAATGGAAATTCATTATTTATTATTATTATTCCTCATACTCTTTAATTTCACCCCATGCACTCACTTCTCCTTTTGGCATCCCATATTGGAAATATAATATTTTATTCCACTTCTATTTTTTTTGTGGCCCCACTTATTAAAATATAATTTAAGTGTCCATTTTTCCAATTAAAATATAAAAGTACCCTTGGACCACTTAAATTAATTTATTTCCCTCATTAATTCCCCTTAGCCTATGGAAATAAAAAGAATAAGCTTTGGGTATCCAAAATCAATTAATTCTGAAAAGGGGACATTACAGTCTGCCCTTCCTAGAATTGCTTGTCCTCAAGCAATGCCATTCCAATTCTTTCATTCTGAACCTCCCTGCAAATACCGGGATCCCAAATCCATCTTGGGAATTTGCAATTCCCAACCCTTGAAGTTGTTGGCTTCTGCTGCACCTCTCTGATATGATTAGGAAACCATGCACTAGGTGAAGCTCTTTCAATAACCTCAATAAGAGAGTCCAAAGTAGTGGAATCATGCATCAACTGGGATCTGGAAAGAGTGCTAGCAGCAGTAATACCCTCCATTTTGCTGGCTGAAACTGATGTTGTAACTCTTGTCAGTGATCCTGTGGATTACCACCTCTTTCCCATCTAACTTAAACTTCAGCTCCATATTATGAAAGTTTTGGATGAATTCCCCCAACGAATGCAACCATTGCACTCCTAGCACCAGGTTAATCTCTTTCAAACCAACAACATAAAAATCATCACTCATTTGATGGTCATCCAATGTGAAGCTAAGTTGTTCAACCTTTTTCTGGCAAGGTATGGTAAAACCATCAGCTACAATGACGTTGAAACCTGTTACATCATTTGTCTCCAAACCTCTCCTATTCACCAATCCTTCATCTATAAAATTGTGGGTTGCCCCACTATCAATCAACACTATAATGTTTTGCCCAAGGACTCCACTAACCCTAAAGGGTTGATATTGTAGTATACCTGTAAGTGTGGCAAGAGTGCTTCTTACAACCTTTGGTTCTTCTGAATCTTCATCCGATATCACTTCTATGTAATGCACTTGTCCCTTTGGAAGACACCTATGACCCGGTCCCCATGGATCCCTGCAAGTGAAGCACAGTTTCTTCCTCCTGAGTTCATTTCGGGTCTCATCCCCCTTTGTCCTTAGCTGCTCAACAGGTGTTGTTTTTGGCTGCCCCACAAAAGATGTTTTTTGGCTGCTCGGAAGGTATTGTCCTTAGCTGCCCCAAAGGTGTTGTTTTTGGCTGCTCAAAAAATGTAGTTCTTTGCTGTCCTATAGGCAGAAATTTCCCTTTAGGGGCTGTTATTTCCAAATCCAAAGCCTTTTTGATGGCTTCTTGAAGAGAGGTAGGGCTGAAAGCTTTCACCAAACCTCTAAGTGATTCAGTTAGACCTTCCATGAATAAAACAAGTCTCCTCTCTGTCACATCAGGTACCATCACAGAATAACTTCTGGAATTCAGCTACATAGTCACCCACTGAATTGAGTTGTTTGAGTAAATTCCCAAAAATGAATTTCTGAATCAATTTTGTCAAATCTCTCTATCAACCTGTCACTGAACTCACCATATGAGTGGATGTGATTGTGTCCTTGTGTGATTAGCCCATGGTACCACCACTCATGTGTTATACCTTCCAGATGAAGGGTTGCAAATTTGATGGCTTCCTCCTCCATCATTGGCCTGAGTGATAAGAAGGTATCCAGCTTTTGTATCCATGCACGAGTTGTACTCTTACCAGAGCCATCAAAAGTAAGGAGTGACAACTTCCCTAATGCCTGTTGCAGGTCTCTTTGATTAGTTTGTGGCCTAGGTTCAGCTCTTGGTCCACCCCTGCTTTTCTTCAGATTTATGAAATTGGTGAGTGATATAGCCTCTCTAATCTCACTTGGAAGTACTTTGTACTCCTCATAGTTAATATCATCCGCTATAGATGGTTGAATTTCCACCTCCAGAACTACTTCCTCCTCTACTAAGGAAGTTAGGCTGGAAGGGCCTAACAATAGAACCAATGGTTGTCCTCTGAGTGTGTTGGTTATGGTTCACCCTTGAAGAACTTCCCTCACCATTTGGAGCTCTTTGCACATTCGTGTTTTGCATGGTGTGGACTAATTGAGCCATCATATCTGCTAAATGTTCCTGTCCCTGCACAAGCCTGTCAAAACGTACATCTTCTGGGTCTTTGTTACCCATGATTTCTGTCTATTCTGTAGCTTTCTTTTTCTCCCTTTGGTGGTACCTGACTTCTCTGTCACTACCTTGCATGAAGTTCAAAGCTACACTTTTTTTTTTCCACACGCTGGGAGGAAAATTAGCTCTGATACCACTGTAATATCCCTAATAAATAATTTCTAACAAATCTGGATATTTTATCAAACCCTAGGGCAGCAGTATTAAAAAAATTAACTTTTATGACAGCAGCAATAAACTGATTTTTATGAAAAAACAGCAAACCCCAATATGTAGGAAAGCAGACTTTTATTTATTTATTTCAAATCAGCTTCAATAAAAAGTACCAGAATGTCTGAATACAATTATTTGCTCACATTGGTTGAACCAGATGGAAAGATGAACGTAAGATGCAAAAGCATGCAAACTGATTTGACTGAAAACTGCCCCCAGATGTGGCGCAAACTATGAAGTGTTCATTGCCTTGCAAAGGGGGATAATCCTAGATATACTTTGTTGTTATGGATGCTAAAACAACTATTGAATATGATGCCCTAGTCTGAACTAGATGAATATTTGTACCACTGAATGATCACTGCAACCCCTGGATGGAATTGCCAAGCTTAAATATGTGGGTTTTTGTCCTCAGATCTGTGTGCAAATGAGGGTTTTTGTCCTCTATTACTGATGCAGAAGCAAAAGCTACTTGCAGACTAATGAAGTAGTTGATAAATTTCCAAGATGAATAATTATAATCCCCAAAATCTGATTTTATAACTTATAAGGCTTTCTCAGTTCTCCCCCCCCGCCCGGTTGGCGCCACCTTTTGGGTTACATGCATGCTTTAAAATAATTAAAAATCATTTAATTGCCATATCCAAAGTTGGCACTCCATTCTAAAAATATAAGCTTAATGCCCATGCAAACGCAAACTTCTTATGGTGCGCCCCATGTTGGAAAAATCATTATTTAAGACAGTCACTCTTTCCTCATGCACTGTTACCAACAACTTAAGAAAGAAACTATTATAATTCTCCCTTCCTTATTATTTTACTCATGCTAACTAATCATAAAATTAATTTTCATGGACATTACAGATGGACCTCCCATACATTTTGAAACCCCATAATATTAAGGCATGCTAAATATTCCACTATCTGAAACTTTGTGGCACCACTCAACAGAAATATAAACTTCTAATATGTGGCCCCACTTAACATAATAATGTAATTTAAGTGTCCTTTTCCAATTAAAATATAAAAGTATCCTTGGACCACTTAAAGAATTTTTTTATTTATTTCCCTTTGAAATTCCCCTTAGCCTACATGGAAAGAAAAAGTGTCCTCCAGGTCAAATTGTATGCATGTAATCCTAGCCATTGCAACTAATTGCCATGCAGTATTCGTCACTACTTGCACTACATTAAGGGTCCAACCTCCTTTGTAACATCACAAATAAGCTCATATTGTGTATATAGCATAAAGGATAAACTTAATTAATCTATGCATAAAACATTAAATGGAACATTTTATGCAAAACCCTAGGACATCAGTATAAAAAATTGCTTTTTATGACAGCAACGACAATCTATTTTTTTTTAATTAAAACAGCAAGCCTCAAGGTGCCAAAAACAAACTCAAGAATTTATCTGATTTCAATCAGAGCTACAATATCTCAAGAAATACAGAGTGTCTGAATTGCAATTTTAATTCTGATCACTTTTTCTATCTTAAATAGAAAGGGGGTTTGAACCATAATGCTTTCCAAGAACATGAGCATACTAAACTTATTTGACTGAAATGTCTGTACCAACTACAATACTGAAATACCTAGATGTACTTGAAGATGTGCAAATTGCCTAGGAAGTGTGCCCTACTAATCAAAATGAACACTATGTACCCTTGAATTGTCACTCCCAACCCCTTAAATGGAATTGCCTAACTCAAATGTAAGGGATTGCCGTCCTCGGAAGTAGTATGCAAATAAGGGATTTCCTCCCCTATTGCTGGATGATTAAGAAGCAGAAGCTACTTGCAGACGGAAGAAGTAATTGATAAATTTCCAACTAGTGAATCTCAATTAATAAACCCCAAATCTAAGTTTTTATAACTTCTAGAAGGCCCTCTCTAAAAGTTAGGTGCCCCCCTTTTAGAATATATGCATGATTTAAAAGGGGAAATAAAATAATAACTTTATTTTTTCTTCCAATAGGCACCCCATCCTAAAAATAAGAATATAAATAATTAAAAAGGATCTATTTCTTTATATACAATATTAACGAAAGCGGCTATCCTCTCTGGCATCCTAAAAATAGGATCTTGATGCTCATGCAACCCACTCTATCTTTGGCGCCCCATTCTTATTTAATTATTATTCTAACTTTAGTGCCCAATAATAGAAGTTCATCACTTCTATTATTATTTTATTCTATTTCTACTTTTTGGATTAAAATAGAATTTAAGTGTCATTTTTCCAATTAAAATATAAAAATACTTTTGGACCACTTAAATTAATTTATTTCCCTCTTTAATTTCCCTTAGCCTATGGAAAATAATAAAAATAGGCTTTGGGTATCCAGAATTAATTAATTCTGAAAAGGGGACATTACAGTCCGCCCTTCCCAGAATTGCTTGCCCTCAAGCAATGCCATTCCAATTCTCTCATTTTGAACTGCCCTGCAAATACCGGGATCCCAAATCCATCTTGGGAATTTGCAATTCCCAAACCTTGAAGCTGTTGGCTTTTGTTGCACCTCTCTGATATGATTAGGAAACCATGCACTAGGTGAAGCTCTTTCAATAACCTCAATAAAAGAGTCCAGAGTAGTGGAATCATGCATCAACTGGGATCTGGAAAGTGTGCTAGCAGCAGTAATACCCTCCATTCTGCTGGTTGAAACTGATGTTGTAACTCTGTCAGTGATCCCATGGATTACCACCTCTTTCCCATCTAACTTAAACTTCAGCTCCATATTATGAAAGTTTTGGATGAATTTCCACAAGGAATGCAACCATTGCACTCCTAGCACCATGTTAGTCTCTTTCAAACCAACAACATAAAAATCATTACTCATTTGATGGTCATCCAATGTGAAGCTAAGTTGTTCAACCTTTTTCTGGCAAGGTATGGTAAAACCATCAGCTACAATGACGCTGAAACTTGTTACATCATTTGTCTCCAAACCTCTCCTATTCACCAATCCTTCATCTATAAAATTGTGGGTTGCCCCACTATCAATCAACACTATAATGTTTTGCCCAAGGACTCCACTAACCCTAAAGGGTTGATATTGTAGTATACTTGTAAGTGTGGCAAGAGTGCTTCCTACAACCTTTGGTTCTTCTTCTAAATCTTCATCCAATATCACTTCTATGTAATGCACTTGTCCCTTTGGAAGACACCTATGACCCGGTCCCCATGGATCCCTTGCAAGTGAAGCATAGTTTCATCCGCCTGAGTTCATTTTGTGTCTCATCCCCCTTTGTCCGTATCTGCTCAATAGGTGTTGCCCCTGGCTGCCCCACAAAAGATGTTTTTGGCTGCTTAGAAGGTATTGTCCTTAGCTGCCCCAAAGGTGTTGTTCTTGGATGCTCAAAAAATGTAGTTCTTTGCTGTCCTATAGGCAGAAATTTCCCTTTAGGGGCTGCTATTTCCAAATCCAAAGCCTTTTTGATGGCTCCTTGTAGAGAGGTAGGGCTGAAAGCTTTCACTAAACCCCTAAGAGATTCAATTAACCCTTCTATGAACAAAACAACTAATCTCCTCTCTGTCACATCAAGTACCATCACAAAAAGCTTCTGAAATTCAATTACATAGTCACTTGTTGAATGTAGTTGTTTGAGTTGAGCTAATTCCCAGAAATGAATTTCTGGATCAACTCTATCAAATCTCTCTATCAACCTGTCACTAAACTCGCCATATGAGTGGATGAGATTGTGTCCTTGTGTGATTAGCCCATGGTACCACCACTCATGTGTTATACCTTCTAGATGAAGGGTTGCAAATTTGATGGCTTCCTCTTCCATCATTGGCCTGAGTGATAAGAAGGTATCCAACTTTTGTATCCATGCAAGAGTTGTACTCTTACCAGAGCTGCTAAAAGTAGGGAGTGACAACTTTCCTAACACCTACTGCAAGTCTCTCTGATTAGTTTGTGGCCTAGGATCAGCTCTTGGTCCACTCCTGCTTTTCTTCAAATTTATAAAATTGGTGAGTGATATAGCCTCTCTAATCTCACTTGGAAGTACCTTGTACTCCTCATAGTTGGCAACAATATCATCTGCTATAGATGGTTGAGTTTCTACCTCTGGAACTACTTCCTCCTTGCGAAGGAAATTAGGCCAGAAGGGCTTGGCAATAGAATTGATGACTTTCCTCTGAGTGTGTTGGTTATGGTTCACTTCTAAAGAGCTTCCCTCACTATTTGGAGCTCTTTTCACATTTGTGTTCTACATAGCTGTGGACTAACTGAGCCATCATATGTCAACTAACCTGTTCTTGTCCCTGAACACAAGCCTATCAAAACGTACATTGCCTTTGGGTCTCTGTTACCCATGACTTTTGGCTGTTCTGTAGCTTTCTTTTTCTCCCTTTGTCGGTACCTTGAGTTCTCTGTCACTAAGCCTTGCAATGAAGTTCAAAGCTGCAATTTTTTTCTTTTGTGTGTCAAAGTTTTTTTTAAATTTTTTTTAATTCCCTTCCACAAGCTGGGAGGAAATTCGCTTTGATACCACTATAATATCCTTGATAAATAATTTAAACAAATCTGGATATTTTTATCAAAACCCTAGGACAGCAGTATATAAAAAATGATTTTTTATGACAGCAACAATAGCGACATTTGATTTTTTAATATAAAAACAGCAAACCACAATGCCCAAAAACAAACTTTTATTTATTGATTTCAAATCAACTACAATAAAAAAATACCAGTGTCTGAATACAATTATTTTTGGAGTTGAACTGATGAACATCTTGTAAATTGAAATATAGATGCAACCCCCTGAATGAGCATTGCTCAAACTAAGATATGATTGAAATTCCAGATACTAAATCCCTATTTATACTTGTTCTGGATTTTGTATGAATCGTATTACTGAAATGTGTGCCCAGTTGATCTAACCCCAACAATGCTACCTTGAATGGTCACTGACAAAGATATGAGGGTTGCCAAGCTCCGTTTCAGATCTTGACATGTATTCAAATGAGGGATTTCATCCTCTATTGCTGATGCAAATGTAGGAGCTACTTACACGCAAAGAAGTAGACTGTAGTTGATAAATTTCCAAGAAGAATAGACAATAAACCCCAAATTTGTCTTAATAACTTCCAAGGCCCTCTCCAAAGTTGGCGCCCCCCTTTTAGAATTACATGCATGCTCAACAACAATTAAAAAATACTTTATTCTTTCCCCCATAGTGGGCACCCCATCCTAAAAATAGAATTATAGAAAATAAATTATAAAAGTGTTTTATCTCTCCATCCTAAAAATAGGATCTTGATGCTCATGCAGCCCACTCTATCCTTTGGCGCCCCATTTTTTATTTAATTATTAATCTAACTTTGGTACCCAATAATAGAAGTTCATACTTTTGTTATTATTTTATTCGATTTTTGTTTTTTGGATTAAAATATAATTCAAGTGTCATTTTTCCAAATAAAATATAAAAATACCCTTGGACCAGTTAAATTAATTTATTTTCCTCTTTTAATTTCCCCTTAGCCTACAAAAAATAATACGAATAGGCTTCGGGTATCCAGAGTTAATTAATTCTGAAAAAGGGGACATTACATATTGCCCTATTTAGAATCCTTCTTACTTAGGGCATTAACCTCTTGTACATCCTTCTTGTCCTTCTTCTTTGGGGGAGAGTCACTAATGCCATCGCCATTTACACTACGATTGCAATGTGATGGGAAGGTTCCTTTTGGCTAGGAGGGGGTCAAAGGCTTGCCCGAACCTCAAATACTTTGATCTTTAGACATTCAGTAACAATCTCATAGTAGGTGGATTCACATTTGAAAACCTCAAGGTGAAGAAGCCTCAATGCTTAGGTGAACATATTGAAGAGCTTATCATCATTGAATCTTGTCCTACAAGCACGGAAGACGAAACGCCATTGACAAATGAATTCAAAATTCAACTCATCTTTAGCTTGTGTTTTGGAGGTGAGTGAGTGGATACTGACATTGAAGGGTCTAGAGAGAATGATAGCAATACAAATAAAAACCTAACGCAAGTGTATCATGGTGGTAAAACACATTTTGTATGTTATCATTGTGGTAAGCCAAGGTATATTGCAAGGTTTTGCAAGATTCCACACCCTAATAATTAAAAAATGAGGAAATCAAATCAGAAGAGACTTGGAAGCCATGTAGAGTGCTTCCCCAAAGGAAATAGCCGAGGCTGGAGTATAGGAGAAAGATGGATATATAGCAATGAAAAGAGAAACCCTCAAAGTATTTAAGAAATCCTTGACTCAAGCTCTTGATCAATTAGAAAAAAATTAAGTCCGAGTCAAAAACACAGATTGAAGATAATCAGGAAAAGTTCTGTAGAAGTTGGTTTCAAAGAAA
This sequence comes from Taxus chinensis, assembly GCA_019776745.2. NCBI lineage: Eukaryota > Viridiplantae > Streptophyta > Pinopsida > Cupressales > Taxaceae > Taxus > Taxus chinensis. The sequence continues at coordinate 145,343,029 of CM034157.1, forward strand.
TAGAAGATATTATGAAACAGAGTACTTGAGTTACACTGCATACACTGTCAGTCCTAATACTATTTCTGACAGTCTTGATGGTGAGGGAGTATCAGAAGACCCTACAGAGGCTTGCAGAAGTAAGGGAAGATGTTTCCCAATATGAAGAGGTACAGCTGGAACATGATGTAAAGTTTTAAAGTAATAGATATCTTAAAATGCAGGTGGTACAACCAGATATTGATACTGTAAGCTACAGCTGGAACATGATGTAAATTGTGAAAATATTAGATATCTTAAAATGCAGGTGGTGCAACCAGCTATTGATACCTGGCGGGCCCACTAAATTATAAAAAGTAATAAATCTGAGGCAAACATGCTTAAAGCATGTGCTGAAAAGAGAGCCCTTAGAACAGGATAACTGAGCAAATAAAAGGTACTCAACACAAACAATGGAGACTTGGAAGATTGAGCAGACTGATGACTGTCTTACCTTTAGTCATTTAACGAATTGATTTTAACTGAAAGTAACTGTTAGTGATTTTGAATAAATAGAAAGTTATGGGATTTTTTTGGGGCTGGAGAATATTTGACGAGTATAGATCACTATAGAATGGGTGCCGAATCTTTCCTGTTCAAAAAATGTCCTACATACTAATTGTAAGAAAGACATAGAATTTACTGTTGATACATGTTTATTTTGGCGACTCAAATTAAACTTTATACAACTTTTATATGAAGACTTGGAGAATCGGTTTTGAAAATTCGTGTACTGGGGAATCTAAGTTTTGAAACACATGCAAAAATTTAGCCAATTTGAACAAATAGCCCATCAAAACTATGGTGGAGAAGGCGACGATTAAACAAAGAGTAATAAATGGATATAATTCTTTTGTCTTTGTTAAGTTTTTGAAGTCTAGGGATAGTTTTGGTGGTTGTCGGAAGAGGGGTTTTGTGGCAAGAGAACTGTAGTTGAACTGTGTTTCGCATTATTCTGAGGACTTGAAGATTAGTGAAATATCAATCATGTGTAAACCAAGATCTTTCATTTTGTGAATGTGAGAACTAGTTCATCTGTTTCAAATATACAGTTGGCCGGGTCGAGATATCTATCTTTATTTGGCATTTCACCTGTTAGAAGATCTCTCAGCAATGGTGCTGCAAAGCGGAGGCAAATAAAAGACTTGATTTTTAGCTTTTACATTAGATACATATATGGCACTCTATCTGATTATGCAAGAAATGGATTTTGTACAGAACATTTACGTTGGTGCCTTTATTTCTTTCCTTTGGTGTTTCACTCTGTATCAACATGGTATCTGAGAGCTCATGGACCAGCTTCTTGAATATTCTTTTTGTCAGGCAAGTTTGTTTTTATTTGATCAGACTTCCAAATTAACAAGAAAAAAATTATGTTCATGTCTGCAAATGACCGCTGTTGGTCAAGTGGACTGTAAGGGACAACTCCTTTGATCAACTCCTCAGTATTTATCTTGGTGAAAGAAGGAAATGTATATTCCTTTTTCCTGTTGAAGTATTATTGTAAAACATTTTCTGAGTCTCTGTGAGCACAAAAGTTCCAAGCAAAAATAATATATGAAAAGAAAGGCCGCGTGATTTCCTTTCGATGTATTGAGATGTGTGCATTTAATGTTGGACATTGACATACATTCACACGGTTACGTAATTCCCGATCAATTGTTATCCAGTAAAACCATTGCCGTGCTGATTTCTCTGATAAAAATGAAGACATTTTGAAATGTAGAGCACTGATTAAGGGAAAAAATATACAAAAGACACCCAAACAGTTTTTAGTGAGTTGCAATACCTTCCTCATTTTGTTGAAGATTATGTTATTGTAGCTGGATATGCGAAACAACTACATGAATGGTGATTGCTCATAAAAATGAAAAAATCTATCACTTTCAGATGGTCTGAAAATGCCACGGTGATAAATGATAATCAATCTGTCCAGACGCAGGAGGATTAATTATAGGGATTTCAGGTAGCATTGAGCTTGAATACAGCGAAGATATTTTGAAATGAAATTATTGAAAGACAAATTCTGTTCTACAACTTATAGAATCAGGGTGTTGAGCTTGGAACCACACCAATATTTAAGCTCACATTCCATTCTTCCCTACTTGGACAAGCTGTGCCAATTTTCAAAATATTGAAGATGTTAGCTTCATTGACTCTCTTGGGGAAATCCAAAAGTAGAAGCTTTTACAGGAGGAAGGAGGGAGGAAAAGAAGCATGGATCTTGTTAAGAGTCCATGGGCAGGCCACAAAAGCACCACTACGAGAACTAGAAGCTTTGTCCCAAATTGTGTTGAAATTGAAGATATGGGGACTTTAAAACACAAACGAATGCATATTGAGTTGTCTTAAAAATAAGACCCACCCTTCTCCCTGTGCTTGTCATGTCACCTGCTTTCCTTGTTGGGTCCCACCAAGGCCAAACTTTTGAATCATGTTCCTGCCTTTCAAGTCTATTTAAAATCCAAGTGTAATTTGGTGGACTTTCAGGATTCTCGGTGCTCATGTGCAGGCTTTACATATTGTAAAGAGTGTACACGAATCCCGCTCTGTCTGCTTCCCACAATGTCGAATCCATACAAATGAATGTATTGGGGTTTGTAGACTTCGTTTGCACACTTTACACATACTTCGTTAAGTGCAAAGTGTCGGAGATTTTGGAAGTTTATGACATATGCTACAAACATTGTAAAGGGTATATTCGAAGCCCTCTACCTCCCAGCTTTGGACTTTAATAAAGAAAAAGGCTTCCTTAAGTAACTTCTGACATCAGTAAAGCAAAAAACTTTCTTAATTGTAAAGAGACGGGAATTTCGTAAATTTACGACATATACGATGTGAAGGGTGTATTCCAAGCCTGCCACCTTCAAAGTTCTAACTTTAACAAAGTAGAAAAGTTCCTAAAGTGTAAAGCGGTACAAAAATTTGAAAGTTTCTGATAGACAAAATTGTTCAGATTTTTCAAAAGTTTTTAAAAATCAAATGGGATTGGTGCACGTGGTCAGCATGCTCTATCAGGAGGTTGATGGATTTTGAGCAATAAATTTCATGTCTAAGCTTTGTCTTTTTCTCGGTTTGAACCGTTGGAAAGCCCTGTAAACAAGAAATACTGTGGTTTATTACGGTTACAGTCACTGAATAATGACATTTTAAAATTCAAAGGCCCACCAAGGATAGAATCATTGTTTGAAAAGGCATATTAATTCCTTTGTTTAAGATTATCAACGTTTTCCATATCTCAGTGTGTCTATCCCACAATCGAATTTCCATTTTGCAGCTTCGCCAGTTACTTATTTTTCTCCACAATGTTTTCGGCAACGTTATATTAAGGAGAAGGGAAGTTAAGTTGCAATAGAAAGTGTTCCCACTAGTGTCTAAGATTACGTCAGTGGCAGAAACTGTGCAGAGTGCCTGCTCCCTTTGCTTGCACTCCATGACTGTGCTATCCCATTCTTTGCTTGCACTCTACGACTGCGCTATCCCATTCTTTGCTTGTACTCTACGACTGCGCTATCCCATTCTTTTGTGTTTCACATATCAAGTTGTCTTGTAATGTCAACCAGGAGTATAAGCTCAGGCAGGTATTTTAAGAAGGAAATATTGCATGCATGCATCAAGACTGAAGAAAATATTGCATACATCATCAAGACCGCACTTCCCGTAGGTACATTTTCTATCTATGCTGGACAAATACGTGTGCAAAGTCTTCTCGACTGCGGAGAATTTTTAATATCTGTTCATGGTCCTGCCAGCATGATTTGCAGGTGGATTATTTTATTTTATTGTTCAATGAAGTCATTTCTTGTGGATTATGTTGAAATTTTGGACTATGTCATGTGAGCACTAGTGCATTGGTGTCGTGATAGGTGGTTAGCTATCTCCACTTGCTTGCCTGGCACGATGGCAACACCCCTCATGTTTGACATGGAGCACAACTTTAGGAGCATGCTTTTGACTTGGAGCACACTTTGCATAACATGGGTGCGTCCCATAGTTACTGGGAGACAGGTATGGGTACAGGTAGACATGGGTGTGTGTAAAATTTGGACTATGGCACGTTAGTAAAGATGAGTCATTATACTGATATTTGGCTAAATTAAAATTATAAATTTCTATTTTTTAAAAAATTATTTATAAATTACAAATAATAATTAAAGATTATTATTTATAGTGTAACAGATATTCAAAATGAAAACAAAAATCAAATCAAAATATAATATTATCATATACCTAATTTTAAGTATACAAAGACAATAACATTTAAATCTAAAAATGTAAAATCTAATTAACATACAATTAATTAATTCTTAATTTTTTTTATGTACATTTATAAAAATATAAAATGATACAAAAACTGAAATGAATGCATTAAAAAAAAAGAGTGTATTATTATAACTAGTTAATAAAAAAAAGATTAAAATGATTGTTTTTAAATTTGTAAGTTCATACATCACTGTTCAAATTCTAGGACGCTTCATGGACAATGCTTTCATTAACCACTACTCCTGGTAGCATTTGAACAACAATGTTGGACAAACCAACAAATGTTAAAAACACCCAAAAATTGAACAGGTTACAACATAATGATCATACGTGGGACTTTTGAGCGCCTTTCTAAGCCCTACATAAATGTTGCAGAATTGTTTAAAGCCATAGCTGAATCTGGGTTAGAAGGTTTGGGGTTTCCTAGAATCGGGTTCATGTTATTATTCTTTTTTTGACTTTTTTTTTAATGGAAGAGATGGGGCAGGAGACATCAGAAGCATAGTTACCAAATCTTGTCAGATCTATGCTAAATTCCGCCGGATGTAGATTTTTCAGTTGGCTTGGATAAGTTCTGTCCGGGTCAGCCCCGTGTTTTCCCAAAAATAATTTTCTTATTATAATATTTTCTGCTATAAAAAGACACCCAATGCCCTTATGTATTATTTAATATTAAATATATTAACATTTTATATTACATTATTAATGTTTGTCATTGTATTTGTAATTATATAAAATTATGCTCATATATAATATGTATATATTTTGCACCAGACTTTTCTAGACTTTTTCAAGAATTCTGGATTTTCGGATTCCTTTTCCCTCCTGGGACCCAAACCGATCTGGATTTCTGTACTTGGTAACTATGGCTGGAAGTATCTAAAGGGCTTCTCCTAGCATGGTCGTTTCTAACCCCATCTCCCCATACAGGAAACACATGCGCACGTCCAAGACATGTCTTGGGTGGTAGGAGACATGTCTCCTTGCAAGGCTGGGTCACTGTTTCCCTGATGTCTTTCTAACACCCACAGAATTCAATGCCCTAGCTCATTATTTCTACTGTACTGCTGCGTGCACTTTGCAACACAAGCTTAAACATATTGTGCAACTTCACGGTTATTCTGCTTCTCTACTTTGACTGAAATGGCTTCAAGAGAATATCTCCGGTTAAAACAAAGTAATTGGAGTAACATCTAACTTATTTGTAGGTGCGAATAAGTTCAAAACTGTTAAAAGTGTGTCTCAAATTCATGTAAATTACATGGGAATTAAGGGTGCATTCCTGGGAGTTAAAAACAGCGGCAATCAAAATTATAGACTAAAAACACTAATTTGACAGGTACCATGTTTTGGTTGATTCCAAGTGTTGGCTGATTTTTTATTTCATGCCTAGTGTTTTTTTACTTTGTACAAACATCATGTCCGGTAAAGGTGTTTATAGTGTATAATATATAAAGTTACAAACTGCTAAAATATAACACCAAGTTGCATGTCGAGCTAGAATACTCGACATGATCCAAAAGCCTAGTATTCTAGCTCGACATGCAACTTGGTGTTATATTTTAGCAGTTTGTAACTTTATACATCAGTAGCAAAAGCATTGTCTATATGATTTACATTCCAAAATTGCAAAAAACCTAGTTTGTTTCATTTTCAATCAACAATTTCACAAAATTCAAATGTTATCTATTTGTTGGCAATGATGATGATTAGGTTGGACACGAAGGCATGGTGGCCATTATATAATTGTCACACTAAAATACAAATTTTAAGTGGTTTATGAAAAAAATTATATTTAATGTTCTAAATTGTTCGTTTAAATCAAAATGTGGATGGATGTAAGAGTTTCAAGCATTTACATAGATAAATTTGGATGTAAGGGTTTTAAATTATTTGAAGTTTTTGTTTGTTTGACTTAAACCCCACACGTCTCTTGGGTGTATAAGGTGTTCATGAAAAAAATTAAATTTAATGTTCTAAATTGTTCGTTTAAATCAAAATGTGGATGGATGTAAGAGTTTCAAGCTTTTAAATAGATAAATTTGGATGTAAGGGTTTTAAATTATTTGAATTTTTTTTCTGTTTGACTTAAACCCCACACGTCTCTTGGGTGTATAAGGTGTTCGTGAAAATTATTAAATTTAATGTTCTAAATTGTTCATTTAAATCAAAATGTGGATGGATGTAAGAGTTTCAAGCATTTAAATAGATAAATTTGGATGCAAGGGTTTTAAATTATTTGAAGGTTGTTTGTTTGAATTAAACCCCAGGGCCCACACGTCTCTTGGGTGTATAAGGCATTAGACTTGTGTAATTAAGGAAACTTTTTTTTCAGTAAATTTAGTCTTCTCAATTCATCTATACCAGAAGCATCTCACTTATTCTGTTGTCATTAGTTCTAATTTTCAATTTTTTTATAGGGTAGGTCCTAGGACAATAACACCCCATCTCAATTGTTGATGATGATGACTACTTGAGACTAGATTGGTTTCTAGGGCCTCAACCTATGCAAACAATATAAGTTGTCTATATCTTTTTTATACGATTCGATTAAGTGACATCAATATTCATTATGTACTCATCTTTTGACGACTCCATTCATCAAGAAAAAAAAGTGAAGAATCATAAATAAAATAAAAATGTAATTTAAATAATTATGTGTCATCACAATAGCAAAATGAGAGATAAAGAAACAACAATGTTATTGTCCAATTATATAATTTCCCTTCTTAAAAAAGAAAAATGTCAAAATTCAAAATCAAATACAGCCAATAAGGCCTTTCAATCAGGCATATGGAAGCACATTCTACAGGTGTTCATACACTCGAAAAAAATAACAAAAAACAAATTCACTTATGATGATGGATCCCCATACCCTATATTTAAATATCCAGAACGGGATCAAGTTGGGAAGTTTCAGATGAAATTTGGAAAGTTTGGATTTACACATGCAGGTTATAATTGTGCTCATACAACCATAACTACAACCTTGTAGAGTACATCTTCAATAGATAATTTGTCAAATATTTTGTGTGCCTCGTGTATGCTGCCACATTATGCATATATATTTATTGTGTCAGTCACAATCTTGTCGGACAAAGATATGCTCATAATAAATGAATGTCTAAACCTATCCCAAAGCGGTGAGATTCACATATGCTGAGATGAAGCTGGAAAATGTTGTTGGATCTAGCTTTATAGCTGGCAGTAGCAGTCACTTTTCAAATCTCAAATGGCTTTGCAAGCTTCTTCTTGTTTGTTTATTCGTCAATTATTCCTAACTCGAGTAACATTTCAAACTCAATCCAATAACTTGGCGCGATTAATCCTCTTTTTTCCATTGTTTAAAAGAGTTTGAGCCACCATAGTATCTTCCACATCTTCCCCAGTTATATGTGTAGACATCTAAAATGTCGACATGATTAATTACGATTAATCTGTCCTGCAAATATCCCAACATCATCCATATAATAATTAATCGCAAGATTAAATTCTATTATTTAATCCATTTTATCATATTTTCCCTTTATCATTATTTATCACTTATTCCAAATCCTTTTAGTCCATCATTATATCCATCTTATCATTAATCACTTTTATTTCATTATTATATCATATTATCCTATTATAATCCTTGTTAATATTTTCTAGGAATTTAATATTCCTACATCTACCTACCCACCTACCCTACACATCCCTACACCTAGCCTTTCCATGCAACCTCACCCCTAATCATTATTTATTAACCTAATTTAATTCTAATCCTAATCACATCCTCACCTCTAAATCCAGAGGCTTCTAAATCTAGAAGCCTCTCTAACCTTCTCCTTCCATTCAATGGAAGCTTCTTGCCTCCATGAATTTTGAATTCAAATTTCTAGAGCTTCCACTTTAGAACCCTCTAATCCTCACATCAATTCTCCACCCTTGATCCAAATCCAACATGGCTCCATCCTAGCCATTGAATCCTCCACTCAACTATAAATTTAGCTCTTCTCCTCCAAGAGAGCCACATCTTAAGAATCCATAACCAAACTTTGCCATTTTTATCATCAATCAATCATCCATCTACAATCAAATCCATCATTCATCTTTACCAATCAAGCAATCCAAGCACAATCAAGGGGAGGTGCTGCTCAAGTTTTTCCACATCAAATCTGAACCAATCCAACTTCCATCCAAGAGCAAATCCAACACAACAAAGGAGGAGAATTGCATCTTCTTGGTAAGTGCAGGTATTACATTCTCTCTCCTTTCCATCCATTGCTCTATCTAAGGTATTTGCTAGAAAGATTAGAGTAGGAAGACAAACTTGTTTGTTTTCTTGCATTTTCATTCTAATCTTTTTAACATATACAATATGCACTCATTTTTGCTTCCCACAATTACTGCCTATTGGCCTTCCTCTGCACCTTGGGCGGCAACTGTTAATTTATTTTCTTTTGAAAATCAGATGGTAAATATGACTTCATTTTCCTGTTATGTGTCGTTTATTCTTATAGTGAAAATCGATCCCAAATCTGTATTGTTAGAAGTGTAATTTTATGTAATTCAATCAAAGTTTATTGAGTCTTTGTCATGGAAGTTTCAGAATATAAAATCAGAAATACTTTCTACTAATTTATGTGATGTGAATGCTGTACATGTCTGTTTATAAGAGAGTTACTCTATGTTGGTTCACTAGAGTTTGGTTCTTTTCCTTTTGTTAGTTTTCCAAAGGGAAGTCTCCCCCGCAGATAGACGAAGATCATAGTTTTACACACTGCCCTGAAGATTCTAGTCCGCAACAAAATCCAGGTATATCAGAGACTATGGTTTGTAATAACATGGCTGTTGCTAGAAATAGCATGAAGTGTATGTACGTGAGACCATAAGAACTTATCTATTTTAGGGTATTCAGCACTAAGGTGTATATTGTAGAAAGTATTTAGGCACTTTCTGTCTATAAGAATCTTGTATTCAAGCCCATTGATTTTCTGAAATGCTACTGTTAGTTTTTGGTTACATATTCACTTAGTATTTTTTTGGCAATTGAGATGGCCAATATACTTTTGTGCTTGTATTGAAAGCAATCCTTAGATTCAGGCCCAAACAGAGTTTATGGTTTCCCATCATAAATTCTTATCACTTCTTCTTGCTTGCCTGCTCCATTGTCACTTATGAATTTTCTTGTTTGTCTGCACCTAACAAGGATGGTGTTGTCCGGATGATTCAGACTGAGAGTTCCTGTTATTTGGATGCCTTGAAAGTTCTGTTTTCCAAAATGTTAAGTAGTTTAGGCGGGAATTAAAGTTTTTTTGATAAGGGTAAATATAGGGAATTGAAAGGGCCCTATCCCTTGTATGTTCGCATGAGAGGATATAACAATTCAGCACCTAGAGAAACAAAAGTAAGCAAAACAGTTCAGAATCAAAACAGCTGAAAGTTTGCTGATAGCTATCAGCAAACTATTAACAAACATACAACCATCCAAACTAGCTCTCAAAATCCCTCACCGTGGCCTCCCATTCGTTGCACAAGAATTCAGGTAATCGTCGATCTTCCCCTTATCCTTCTGCTCCTCAGATCCTTTCCTCAACAGGCTCTTTTTCGCCCTTTTGTGGATAGGCTCCTCAATCTTCTTAGAGGTTTTCAGAGCGTCCTTGAGCATGAAAATACTCGTGGCACTATTCTTGACCGCATCTTTGTTGATTTGCAACAACTTGCGGATTTCCTCACCTTTTTTCTGTTCCATCCATGATCCCAATCTTCACATTGAGCTAGTCCACCTCCTTATGAAACTCCTTCCGGATAGAGTCTCTAGCTTTTTGCTATTTAATCTCAGCTTGGTGGATAGAGAGTTTGAGATTCTGGTTTTCCATTTGAATACATTTCACTATACTGTGCTGTATCTTGGCATTAGCCTCGAACAGAGCAATTCTGTTCTCCAGGTCTTTGTAGCACTCAGGCTTGGATTTCTAGACCCCATCATTTGATTCCCGTCCTTTAGTCTGCTTCAAGTTGAGGCTACCACCCAAGACATCTTAACCATAGTTCACATACTCGTATTCGGCAAATTTTCAGCAGACCCAAAGAATTTGACTTGGTCAGACTCGACGAATTCGACAACTTAAAAAATACCCAAATTTCTATATAAAACAAAATTTTATGCAAAATATAGCTACAAAATGTATCAAATGAGTCTATAAAATGTTGAGGAAGTGTTTTCTATTAGATTTGAATACAAATACAGTACAAAATTGCATCATCATGCGAATACAACTAACTGATAAGTTTTATGAATCTATAATGATTGTCAGTGAAAATTATCATCATAAATTGCATATCTATGCAAGTTACAATTTACAATAATTTGCATTTTCCTCTTCCCCATTCTAGAGAAAAATATTGGGGAGATGATCTATTACCTCTACTAGTCCCCACGCTCTCTTAGGAATAAGGTCCTTATTCCATATGTGATCCTAGGGGAATCCGGTTGAACTTTTCTCAATTGAGATGTTAAAACCAGATTTTACACTGTAATTACCATCTTCCGTTAGGGCCCCTGATTATCTCATCTTTCTTATCAATCTGGCAAACATGAGTTTGAGTTAGAGCATTGTTGAGCTCTAGAATCTTCTCACTGCCCCTCTCATTGTTTGATTCAACACAGATCTCCTTCCATCTTTTACCATCCTCACCCATGACAAAAGAGTCCACCACCCTACTTCCCATATGCTGTTTTGTACTCTTACTCAATCTGTCCCAAGGATGCATAGAAGCGAGAGGTCTCCCTCTAAGACACAAATCCTCCCAAAAGAGGGCTTTCCTTCTGGATCCGACATTCCACCTACAACCTCTCCATAGGGTTTTGCGGGATTTGGATATTTCATTCCAGATAGTAGATCCTTTGGGGATATCTTGCAAAGAGAAAAAATCTTCCGCTTCGTGGTTTCCAAGATATTTAGCGCTCAAAATATTAGTCCATTGATTTTCTTCTTTTAATAAGCACTGTGTTCTTAGCAATCAGAGCCCTATTCATATCTTTAACTTTCCTTATACCCAGCCCTCCCAAATTCTTTGGGAGGCAGACCTGGTCCCAAGCAACTAAGGCAAAACATTTTTGTCTTCCATAGTAGACCACAGAAATATCCTCTAAATCTGTTCTACTTTAGCCACAATTTTGCTAGGCATTTTGAAGAGGGACATCACATAAATTGGGAGACTTTGAATGGAACTTTGGAGGAGCTGAAGCTTTCTCGCTTGACTAAGGAGAGAACCTTTCCAGCCTGCTAATTTCTTCTGAACCCTGTCAAGAAAATTATGCCAGACCTCCCAAGGGATGTGGCCTCTGAACAAAGGCATTCCCAGATAAGTAGAGGGGAAATCTCTGATTTGGCAGCCTTATTGTGTCTAGTCTTAGGAGTATTAAAGAAGTACAAGGCACTCTTGTCCAAGTTGATGAGCTGATTAGAAACTTCCTCATAATCCTTTAAGATTCTCTTTTGCTCTTTGGCTTTAGGGATGAAAGCCTCTCCCAACATGAGAGTATCATCAACAAATTGCTGGTGCATCATGGGCTGAATAAGGGAAGCAGGCTTGCAACCTTTACTTTTCCCAAACGAGTTTTCCTGAGAGATGTTTCTCCCTAGCACCTCCGCCGTAAGAATAAAAAGTTGCGGAGAGAGGGGATCTCCTTTCCCTTATACCTCTCGAAGCCAAGAAGAAACCAACTGGTGAATGATTAATTATCACAAAGTACATGGGAGAGGAAATCATCATTTGAGTGGTATTTCTGAATTTGAGTCTGAATCCAAATTGCTTGAGTACTCTGTCTAAGAATTCCCAGCTCACTCTAGCATATGCTTTGTTCATATCCAATTTGAGAAGCACACCTGCCTTCTTGCTACATTCCAGAGAATGGATAGTCTCGTGCACAACTATGACACCATCAGTAATCTGTCTGCCTTGAACAAATCCTCAAGAGAATGGATAGGCTCGTGCACAACTATAATACCATCAGGAATTTGTCTGCCTCGAACAAATCCACCTCGTTGATCCGCAATCAAAAAAGGAAGGAGCGGCTAAAGTCTCAAAGCCAATTTTTTTACAAATATTTTGTATAAAATAAATTACATAAACTGGTGGGTTTGAATTCCTTGAATGGCTTAGCATCACTCTTCTTAGGTGCTAGGATAAGAAAGGTATTATTAACTTCTCTGAGAATCTTACTAGACTTGAAGAATTCAATCGCAGACAAGTGGATCTCTCTTTTAATCACTTCCCGGAATTGTTGAAGAAAGCAGGGGGGAAACCATCAAGGCTTTGGGGCCTTATCTCTTACCATGGCAAAGACCGCAAATTTGACTTCCTCTATAGAAGATTCTTTAATCAGATCTTCATTATCATGCTGGTTGATGCAGTTAGGAATGACCTTAAGCAATAAAGCGGCTTTGGCCTCATTAATTCGGGCGGGGTAAGAGAGTATTTTTTTAAAATAGGAGACTGCCTCCCCTCTGATCTCCTGGATCTCATAATAGGTATCCCCTTCTTCATCTTGGATTTCCACAATCGTATTGGAGTTCCTGTGAATGAGTGTGGAGGTGTGAAAGAACTTAGTGTTTCTATCTCCCTGCTTTATCCAGAGAGAGCACGACTTTTGTCTCCAAAACGTTTCTTCCTTAGCAATTGAAGAGTGCATGTTGCTAAGGATATTTTTCTCTCTAAGAGTGCGATCCTGATCCAATCCGTTCTTCCTTCAGTTGGGATTGTTCCATCAACAATATGTTCTTTTCCTCAAATATGTTTCCAAAAACTTCCTTATTCCAGATTTTTCTTTGTCTTTTAAGATTCTTCAACTTTTGGACAGTCCTATACATAGCTGTTCCTCTGATTTTAAATCCCCACCATTTATGGACAAGGTCTTCCAATCCAAAATCAGACAACCACGTGTTCTCAAATATGAATGGGGGTTTGAAGCTTTGTTTATCATTGTCCAAGTTGAGCATAATCAGGTAATGGTCAGAACCCACCCTAGGAAGTGCAGAGAGACAGAAGGAAGACTGATCTATCCAATCCAAAGAGAGCAAATATCTGTCCAGCTTAACCTGAATAAGATTTTCACCTAATCTTCTGTTTGTCCAAGTGTACTTAGGTCCTCTCAAATCTATGTCCCTAAGACCGTTTACAGAAATGAGACTCTATGCTGTCATTATAGTCCATAAGCCCCCCCTTTTTTTCCATGGGAGTGAGGAGAGTTGAAGTCCCCCATAATAATCCATTTGAAAATACCACAAATTGTTCTGAAATTAGTAATACTATCCAAAAGATTTTTCCTATCTTTCCTATTATTAGGAGCATATAAATTGGAATGGATCCACATGGTGTTAGTACTCTTACTCTTGAAAAGGATAGCAAGGTGGTTATACTGCTTGAAGAGAGTGTCACCTTGAAGATCTTATAGGTTCCAGAGAGTCACAAACCCCCTCCGCAGCCCCAGAAGAGCTGACAGCCTCAACCGCCGCGCCTCTCCGGACCTTATCCTTAACCCTCAAAACCAAATCCTCCATTTTTACTTCTTGGAGAGCTATAATACAAAACTTGTGATCTTTCCTAATGCTACTTACTAACCTTTGTTTTTGAGGACTGTTTAATCCTCTTATGCTCCACGATAGTATATTCATTAAGCAACCTTTGGAGAATTTAGGACGGCACTCGGGCTCAACGTGCATTGAACTCCTTCAGCCTCACTATGCTCTGCTTCCAGCTGTCTGACCTCCTTTTGGCTCAGCTTTCCTCTTGTTTTTTCTCCACCAGTGTCCATCTTGATTTTATTGTTCTTAGTGATTCTTATCCATTGCCGCTCTTTCTTTGGGGAGTCAAAAATCTTCTCCAAAGGACTTGGAACACTTAGCTCATTTCCTATTTTTTGACCCTTGTCTTTCACCTTATCCTTCTTCTTGGGGTCACTGTTTTCTTTACTTTGAGAGGGCTTCTGGCTATCCTCTTGGCTTCAAATCTTATCATTAGAAGTACTCAACGCCTTCATTGGGCTAAGGGCTGGAACCACAGACTCCTCTTCCTCAACTACTGCATCTATCTATTCCTGCACCAGCGTCTCAATAATCTGTTGATGGATCAGCAGGACCTCCTCTTTGTTTAGTTCATCCTCCTCCGAGTTTAAGTCCTGTAACAAGCTAACTTCTTGGGTAATCTGATTTGTACCTTCTTCCGGTTTAGCTTCTTTCCCAGGAATCTTTACTATGGGCTCTTCTAACCTCAGGTTCTCGTGGCTTTCCCGAAGGATTTCAGTACTCTGCTTGTTATCTTCCTTCTCGTTCGTTGAAGTCTTCACCTTAGTGAATCAAAAGGCAGGAGCTAGAGTTGTTTGGCCATGATTTGGGGAATACTCTGTTCTACTTCTTAGTGATTGCTGCAACAATTTTTTGTATATCCTTAGTTATAATATGCCAGACAAGTTTTTACCAAGATAAAAAAATTACAGTATTTTCACAAAGTTGACTGTTTATACTTATGTATAGAGCCTTTTAGAATTATTCTGAAAAGAAATAGTACGAGTGATTTCCGATTCTTTATTATATTGTAATGGATATTGTTCCTGAGCAGGATATGGTAGAGAGAGTGGCCATAATCTTCAGTGACAAAAATCAAATACCAGTTGAGAAATTTGTTTTCCGGTTGATTGTGAACAAATCATTTAAGTCGGACTTTCTGGCAAATGACATTGAATATGCTTTAAGAGCTTTTCTTTTAAAGCTTTCAGTCTTTGAATCAAAGCTTCAGCCACTTCCCGATGGTAAGTACTGTAATACTAATTCTTCATTCATCTTGGCCTTCCAGAATACATTAACAAGTCTTTTTAAAGCACAGATTCTGGGATAAGAAATTTTATCTGGAGCATTGATACCTTTCAGAGTAACAGTTTCTCTTTCTAGGCAGAGAAACGATTTCTCATTAAGTCTAACCAGCAAAAACATATTTTTATTGTACAGATTGTGCATGGGAAATAGTAGGCTACTTCAAGCAACTACCTGGGAATAGCAGTGATAGAGGGCAGTTCTGGATACCAACAGATACTAAACATTGGCAGCAGCCTCCATTGATTACTCCCGTTAAGTCGATGAGTAGTGAACCATTAGATGTACAATTGTATGTGGAACATCCTTCAGAATCAGAGAGGAAACCTTAGTTCTACTGCAGAAGCTCTTGATGATAGGGTTGCAATTGTAATAAAATACCTTTGTAAATTATTTTGGTTCTCTATTTATGTTGGTGTAAATTATTTTGATTCTCTATTTATGTTGGAGATTGACCTTTATTTTTGATAGAACTTGAATGTTCAGATAATTTTTATATTGTAATATACCTTAAAAAGTGAACATAATTAATGTACTGTAATTTTATTCCCTATATCTATATTATCCTCATATGATGGCAGGAAAATGGGAATTATATTAATTCCAACTCCTTTGGACATTAATATTGTAAATTGTGAAATGATCCCAATTTTGCTAACTTTCAATATGTAGGGTTCCGTTTAGTTTCTCCACTTGCTAACTTGTTTCTGCATTTGTTGAAATTAACTGATATAAAATCTGATATATATTTCAAGTTCTTTTCATGGATGAAGGCATAAATTATAATTTTTCATTGATCAACAATGTCTAGAGATATTTTTTAGACTTCTTTTTAACACAACATATACCAAGTAAACTCCATAGTTTACCATATGTTGGACACAAGATAATCATTTTAAACTATAAATTTTTAGTTTCTAAGTGCTTTGCATTTGAAAAAGGGTTTCATAACGTGATGAGTGTGGATCTACCTTATTATGGAAGAAAAAATTCAGTAAGGTCCACTAGATACAATATTTAAGAAAAATGAATAGAAGAAACAATCATTATTAAGAGACTCCCAAAGAAATGAGAAAGGTTATACTCTAAAAATATAGAAAAAAATTGGTTCTTTGGGAAACTTTACGTCAATCATACAATTTGAAGAAAATAAAACCTTTGGGTATATTTGTTTAACTAAACTAGTCAAATTTTGAAGAATTGATTAGAGAATACAGTGATAAGTGGCAAGCATTTATGGGGTTGATTTGAAAATAAAGGTTCATGTTGCTCCCACAATGTTACTTCATGTAGGAGTTAAATGATCAAGGCTACATTTCAGCTTAGTTTGAAAGGGTTTTTTAAATTTAATTTCAACGGTTATTTTAGTTTTAACCTTTTATGGTTGGTAGTATACATCTTGATTTGTGTTTTACGTGGAACAAAATATTTAAATTAAAATTTAATTAACAAATATCTAATTGTTTTGTCTATTTTTGTGCTCCAATGACAATTATATATTTTATGTAAGTAAATTGCATCCCAACAAACTATGCAACATCTCAATTTGGTATTTAACAAAAACCAAAACTAATACAATTACTCAAATTGCAATATTTCCCTATTTATACTTGAGATAGTAATGAGAGGTCATTGCACATCATTATAGTTTTTATTGTAAGCACATCATGAGATTTTTAAGGTAGGACAGGTTTGAACTAAATCTAGGTTTATTGAGAGTCAAGTAATCTATTTTCTTACTTGACAAAGTAGATATAAATGTGTTGCCTTTTGATAGTATGAGGGGATGAGATGAAGGCTTCTTGGAAAGTTGGGCGGATGATTTGTTTGATCCACCAAATAAAATTTGTTGTAAATGTGCAAGAATAAAAAATAGAAAACTAATAATGTGGTCTAAGTAAGCTTAGGATTCTTGTATGGAATTGTCATGATTTTGAAGGAGAAAGGGTCCTAAGCTAAGGTGGACACCAACCTTGAGTTTATATACATACTTAAACATGGGAGCATGAAAAATCCTGAATCCCTAATTTACATGGATATCCTCTATTTTCAATATGAGATAAAAAAATCAAATAGTAGGGGTAAAGGTGGTAGGTCATGCAAAAATTATTTAAGGCTGGTCTTCACAACCAATAAATTTGACTTGATATTATCGTTAAGAACAATGATAACTTTTTCTTTTCTATTTTCTACTCTACACCTTGCAACACTCAACTTCGACAAGAACCCAACGGTAACATTTTATTTTCTATTTTGTCCTCTACACCTTTCAATTCTATCTTCTATGAGAGCCCAAATCTGTGAGGAATCACCTATTCATTAATAAAGAGATTGGACATGCCATCCTAGAAGGCAAATGTGACATTATCCTTAGTGTATTAGAGACTTTAAGGCAATAATGTAGAGGGCCCAATGCAATGTTTTGGCTCAAAATTTTAATCTCAACTATTAATTGATGGAAGAAGATTCTAATCCAACTCACAATTATAACAAGAATGTCGGAGACAATGAAAAGAATTCATATGACACCAAAACTTCTCAAATGGAATATTTGTAATGGGGCGGAGTCTTGGAATAACTGATTACACCTTGTTGCATGTATATATGAGATGGGTTAAAATATTGTTCATTATGTTTATCCTCTATCCCTTTGTTGAATAAAATTGTCTACATAAAATTAACTATATTCCCAACTTTAATAATTGTCCCATTGAGGTAAATTAAAACATAAATATAATTCATGAAGTAGATATCATAAATGCCATTGATAAGTTAATTGTTTTCAAAATCATATCGATAAACATCAATGAAAAATTAGGTAGTGGGTTGAAGACAACAATAAAAGAGCTAAGGGGAAATTGGCCTTAAAAATGAACATTCAACTACTACCTTGTCACGTTTAGAATTATCCCTAGGGATTGCAAAGAAAAAAAAAGTTTCTCATGTAGTTTTTTGACTTCAAAAAAACTTTTAACAATATTTCAAGAGTCGATCTATAGAAAAATTGGAAGAAATTAGTATCTCCCTCAATCTTCATAGTGCTATAATTAGGCTTTAAGAAAGACCCATAGCCTATCCTTCATTTCCCATAGGTTAAATGGGTGGTGTAAAGGAAATAAATTATAAGTTAACTTAAGTTGACCTAAAGTAACTTTAATTATATTTATAAAAATGCAAATTATGCTATATTTAAAGGATATATTTTTAATAAAGCAAGTCAACGGAAAAATAGGAGAGGGAAGTCACTTTGTGGGTGCTTTTCCTTGGGAAAAGTGAAAGTGAAGTTATAAAAAGAGTGTTGGGCTCATTAGAAGGCATCACTTTTCAATCATCTATCTTTATCTTGTGAGTAGGAGCATCTACTTCATTCTCTCTCGTCTGAGGACAAAAACCCGTAGATGATCATGTCATTTCCATAATTTTCACACTCAAATACAATAGTAAAAATACCGGATTTTTTTTTATAAAACCCACATTTATCACATACACACCAAGTTTCACAGTTTACATTTGTTAAAAATACATACAATTAAATATGTTATATTCACATACATTGCATCTCGTAATTAAGACATGTTGCGGTTTGTGGAAGCACCATTAAAGTTGTTAGGGCCCACAACTCATATTTCCTTTTAATTAAGACTTGTTTTTGACATTTCAAACTTATTGCCAACCTAGATCTCAATTTGTCATTAAGTCACTTTCATGCTAACTCTTAATTTAATTCCTTTTATAAGAAGGTTGCAATGTACATGTGTGGCCTGGCCATCATGAGCCATAATGTCTTGAAGTCATCTTAGGTATGATGGTAATTATTTTGGCATATTACAGGGGTAACTTTTCAATACACTACAACAAGGTTATTAAAGGATTTCAACTCCCTATTTAGACACATTTGCAAGAATTGTAGACCCAAATTAGCAGAGAATACCAATTTGGACCATGTTCAAAGAAGAGCTTTAGGCACAAAATCTAGCCTTGAATTTGTCTTCTGAAAAGCATACAAGTAATTATATAGTTTGAAATATGATTCTCTATTATGAAAGCACAATCATAAGCATCATTTGGAGTGAGGAAATTTGAAGGACAGTGCATTAATCTATACTCACAAGGTTATTTAGTTGGCACTAGGAAATACTAGCCAGTTCTCTTTGTCTCTTGTTCGTGAGTTTGGTTATGGTTTATATCATGTATTATCCTTGATGTATCTTGAAGGTATTTATCTTTAGATGTGGACAATAGAAATTTTGCATGCCAATTGCTAGTGCCTTCTCTATTCTTAAATGTTTGACTTTATTGAAATTGTTCTTAACAAAGTTTCTAGTGTCTTTTATACTCCAACATGTTTAGTTACGCTCCTTACAATGTGCTTTTAAATTAGCTCGTCATTATCTTTTATTAATTTTATCTTATAAAAATATCTAACAAGGGCTAGATGCAAATCATACTCCTCATGTCTCCTTTTACATTGTTCCCTATTTACCCTTGGAAGGGAGGTTCAACATCACATTGGTGTTCTACATGAAGGTTTCCCTTCACTTTACCATTATGGATGCCACATGTTCTAATGAATTATCTATACCAATATATACCACATTAGAAATGAGTTCCCAACAGTAAGCAACTACATTGCTTAGGTCACCATGCAAGTGTTACATATGATAGAATGACATTCCAATCGATAATTAACCACAAGTCAGTCCACACATGTTTATTACATCTAAATCACACCATTTAGTTTTCCAAACACTTACAATTTCATTAACATCTACAACATCCACACTTAGGTTTTTTGCACATGCAGGACCTATTACAAGGCTTTAAAGGCAATGCTAGAGAAGTTATATTCCATGAGGGTACCCAAAGAATAAATGTAGGTCTATTACCACCCTGAGATTTACCATACGAGGAACTATCTGGTTCTTGGGTGAGACTAACTTTACTTATTTAAATCCAAATGGCATGAAAAGCAACGAAGTAAGCATTACACTTTTTTACCAATTTACATTGTTAACTATCTTCTTTATTAATTAAGTTAACATGGTTTCTACATGGTTGGTCCTACACCCATTAGGTGTCTCCCTACTGATGTTGAAAAGTTAGTTTAAAACATAAGTAGATACAAGCCAAATAGTTTTCCCATGTACAATGTTTAAAACATAGGAGTTCAAGAAAACAACGGTTCTCAACACACTAATTTATATATTACATTCTCTCTAATTCACTTTCATTTAATATTCGCGTTCAATGTCAATGTACAACATTTCAATGCCAGCTCATCAATAACAACATATCACGCTTTTAATCCTTCTTGTCTGGAGTACCTGCAACCAAACAGGGTCAGTCCTAGGACTGGTATGGAAAAACCTTACACTCAAGCATAAAACAATACATTAATCATTTCAAGCAATCCAAAAGAAAGATAGAGTAAAGAGAGAGAGAGAGAGAGAGAGAGATAGAGAGAATGTTTCCTCACGCATTCACACTTCCACATTCATTTCCACTTTTCTTTTTCGACTCTAGAGAGAGTAAGGAAGAGAGAGAGAGACTATGAAGCATTTTCTTTTCTATTCACAATATGATAACCATTTACATTTTGTATCCATTTTCATTTCAAATCCATCTACATTTTCAATCCATTAACATTTTCAAGACCAACCACAATTTCATAGTTATTTCTAGAGAGAGAAGAGGGAGGAGAGAGAAAACATCATAAATTTTGAAATCCATTCATACAAAGTAATTGATTAAATCATACTCTACACATAGTATTGTGACGATATTAAAAGGTTTCACGAGTAGTTACTAATCAAATGGGAGCCTCAGAAGGATTTTCTAGCTAAAGTTGCAAGTTTGCGAAAATTGACCAAAACGGCTAAAGGTGCTTACAAATCTGGGTCCTGAAAACACTCATTTTAAGTTCCAAGCACAATTTTTGTCGATTCCTACTTACTCCCCTATATACAAAGAACTCAATGGATTCGACGGAAGTCGATTACGATAAACAACGCTCAAGTTACAAAGGCAACTCCGAGGCTGATTATCATAAACGCGTCAAAAAACTCTTGTTGCACAATGACCAGTGGGTCCCAAAACCCATTTGCAAAACTAACTTCCGAAAGCATTTTCACGGAAATGAGAGTTTGTTTCAATTCTCCTATTGGCTTTCTAGAGGTAGGTGGAGGTGGTTTTTAGTTTCGCCCAATCGAAATGGTAACGATAAACGAAAACCGATCGCATTTTCTTAAAACGGGACCATCACCATAGTTTATGATTGTTCTTGACATTATTGTTGTTATGTTCTAGACTTATTTTTCTCAATTTTCTTTGACACTCACTACATGATATCAAGTATTATCCTACATACTTCCCCTAATACATTATTGTTTTATGTCTTTTCAATTTTTTTTACTATACCATCTATTTGATTTATTACTTACGTATTTCTAAATTACTTAATGTCATACCTTAGATGCGGTTAGTCTCATTTTATTATTTGTTAGCTAAAACCATGTTACACACCTCATAATTAACCATGTAAATTTTCATTTAGATGACAATAGTAAAGTGAGGAATACAAAATGTGTTCAAAAGCAAGAGAAGAACTATCAAATTAGAATGTTGAAGGATTTCTAAATTGAGAGTATGACACCACTTTGTATAATATGATATCTTTGTTACTCCATGAAGTAATTGAAATTCATTTACTATAAGGAAATGGTTTGAATTACATCTGTGAGACACAACGGTCTAGAAGATTCATGAGACCTGTGATAATTTGAATTACATGGAGGCATTGACAAATAATCGAGTCTATACACCTCTTGCAAGCATTTCCTGGTACCGTAACAGTGAAGACTGTCGCTGCAATCTTAGTTGTTCATGGAATTTGGCGATAAATCTCTCCGCCTCTCTGTCCACATTATTCTCCGGCTTTTCTGTACATTCAAGCTGCCTCTCAGACTCCATTGCAATAATCTCATACTCTTCAATAATCTCAGACTCCCCAATAATCTCAGGCTCATGATATTCAACAATATCTGGAGGCAATGAATTTGCAGTCTCCGTTTTACTGAAATTAAAACATGGTTTTGGAGGGTCGGATCTGAAGGAAAATTCTCGGTATAATCCCAAGGCCTTCGCATTTCTGTGCTTGTGATGGAACTTGAAGCTTCTCAATGTCTTCCACAGCGTCTTCATCTTCGTATTGAAAATTCAGCAGTAAGTAATTCTCACTATATTTTAACAGATGAAACCGTGTGCAGAGAACGCTGATACGAACAAAAATATACAGACGAAATCTTTTATTTGTGCCATTCTCTGATTATCCAAATATAGGCACCTTATTAATAGAAATGGTGGTAACCTCGTTAATCGCTATAATAATATTGTGGGTGTGGTGCAATTTTTAGCTACATAAAAGACGTCACGGTTTATATATATATATATATATAGAATCGATTGACCGTTCAATTAATTTTAGTATCTAATACACCACGGGTAGTGCAACGGTTACCCCTGCCTCGCTATATATACACCTTTTATGTTTTGAATAATATTTAAGATTGTTAAAAAAAATACACTTTAATTGATATTATTCTCTCTATTTTTATATTTTAAAAATAAAATAGATAAAATTATTATAAAATATATAAATGAAAATTAAATATAATGCTTGTTATCTTGTAAAATTGACAAAGGCAATTTTGCAGGTAACCATACCAAATATTTGTTTTGATTCCCCGTTAAGGTTTCTTAATGTTCATAATGGCATAAAACCCCTTTCTGGAAGAATCTAGTTTTTTCGAACTTAGTCATTTGGTCCTTTTTTAGGTTGGGTGCAGTTTTTATTCATGCAACATCAAATGAAACTGTGCCCCCTTCTATTCCTTTGGTGCATCCTTTGGAGTGTCGACATTCCTAATGTTGCGCCTTCCCATGATGCACCTTTTAAGACTGCGCCAAGGCACATGTGCCATCTTGTTGACATTCAAAATGTTTGCCCCTGAATGGTGCGCCAAAGCGCTGAAAAGGCAATGTTGACAATCCCCAAATCCATGCCTAGGGCACAAATATTTTCATGTTGGCATCTACCTGGGTGCGCCTTACAAAAAGTTGGTGGTGCATTTATTACACCTTTTGCTATATATAGGTGCATCTGACCTGTCATTTTCACGATTGAAAAAATGTGAAAAAAGGTTATTCTTTGCATTTGTCAGCACTCCTGTCAAGCCCCATGTGTTGCTTTCCATCGTATTCGTGGACCCCACATTGTTTCCTCCATCTTATATATTCCTGGTAAGTGGCCCTTGCTCTTCTTGTGGATTTTGTTGTGGTTTCTTTGTTGTTTTGGTTGGTTGGTATTATTTAAAACAAAAAAATGAACCTAAGAAGATAATACAAACCAGCCCATTTTGCAAATCAATCCACTTTCAAAATAGTTTTTACCCTCCTTCCAGATCTGCTAAACCTGGGAGGCCTTGTCTCAAAAATGAATCCCTGACCCTCTTTCCTCTATTTCCCCTCACTGAAAAATCTGTGTTAAAAAGAGGCCAAAATACCACAAACCTGCCAAAAGAGTAAAAAATCTAAAGTTGTTGGTAAAAAATGCTAAAGTTATTGCAAGCCCACTATTTTCTTTGGCGCAAACTTCATTACTGTTACACTAAACACAGTTGTGCCAAAGAGGTGCACACTATCCCCGCATGCAACATCAGCATTTCCTGCACCTTACCAAATTCCTTAAAAATTCCTAACACAGGTGCAAATGCACCAATCCTCCTACACCTACATTTGAATGTTGTGCAGACCCTTCCCACGCCGCTGCTCAAAAGCTAAAACCTTGGCGCAACTTACCTCAATGATGCACCCTTTGAACCTGCACCCCTTGGCGCATCATAATTTTTTGCAACATGTACCATATCTACGCCAATGGCACATCCTGAAGCCTTGCTAACACCAAAAAATCTGCGCCCAGTTAAAACCCTTCATATGGTGCAAGTGCACATCCATTGACACCAACATCTGAATGTTATGTGTAGTATTTCTATGCCCTGCACCCCTTTTGGCATTGTTTTCTTCCATGCAACACTCTCCAAAAGTGTGCCTTGCTTTTCTGACCCTGCAACCTACAGTATAATTGTGCCTTGCGCCCAGAAGCTCATAAATTGCTAACTTTTCATTCTGTAAGCTTTGATGGATGACTTAACAGCTAACATGGCTCTTCTATGATGGACTTCCCTGCTTCTTCTTGCAGATCAACAGCTGAACTCAGATTCGCACATGTCTTCATCAAGTAAGAAGCCAACCAAGTCTAAGGGTAAGGCTAAACTCACAGAAGAAGAAATGAAGTACAAATACCAAAGGGTCAGGATGCCTGAATCCCTTGCAGAGTGTGACCTGGACATCAGGGATTCAGAACTTGGTCATATTGACATGGAGGACTTCTGGGCCAGAACTAAGAAGGTCACAGGAAGTCCATGGATGGACAAATTGGTCGGCAGTGGTCTACATTTTGCTGCAGGAATTCCTGTGAGTGCAGTAAACAATGAGTTCATGATGGTGGTGGGCCGTTGTTACAATAAGGACACAAGATGTGTCGAGAATGAGAAGGGCGAGGTAATAATCAACCTCACTGCCCAGCACTTTGAAATCATGTTGGGTATCCCCCACCACCGGCATTTTGTGGCAATAAGCCAAGATGACTGCATAAAAGCATGGAATGAAAATGAAGACAAATGCATACAGCTTATGAATGAAGTATATCTGAAGAACAAGAAGGTGGTGAGCAGGTGGCCATAAGTCATTCATCGCAGCGACTTCTCAGAAGAGCTGAGTGACACCATCACTTTCCTGAGTAGGGTGTTTGGGCTTCCTGATGCCCATTACTTTCACAAATGGATGCTCAGATACTTGGAAACAATGAGAAAAAATGTTCCTGATCAACGTTTTGAATGGGTGATGAGATTATCAGTAGCACCATCTCCGAGTAGCTTCAACAACTCTCAACAACTGGGAGGTTCTACATGAACTCCTATGTGGTATATGCTGCTACCTCTGAAAGAGACTACCCAGCACTGAACCGATGTGGGGTATGGCCCCAAGTAAGAATATATGAATATTATCCAGAGTTGAGACTGGAAAACAACATCGCACAATTCAGCAAGATCAATGATGCCTTCTTCTACGGCATCATCTGCCTATTGAGGCCTAATATGACTCACGGTTAGATGACCAAGAGCGTGGTTACTACCACAGAGAAGTGGGGGGCGTTATTTACGCAATTCCCCACTTTCACCTATCTCAGAGCTGCCAACTTCTTGGGGGAGCCCACCAAGTTACCGAGGTATGTGGGGCCTAAGCTGATCCTATTGGAGTTGTCCAGACAGCTTATCACATACCATGAGAAGTTTCTTAAAAGAAAGAAGGGTGGAACTCCATTCCCCCTCCCAGTGGGAAGGTACACCTACACTTCTCATAGCAAATCCCAGGAAATGTTTACGGAGCTGGAGTTGCTCAACTTGAAACATAATTTCCTGGTAAGGCCAACCTTTGATCCTCGCAATTGCCTTCCAAGGGAAAATCTCGATCCAATCCATGTCCCACAGATCGAAGATATCTATATCGATCTGTATCATGAGGTCGAGCTCAGAAGAAAGGATCACTCCCACCTGGCCCTAGCAGAAATCATCCAATATGGTGTGGCCATTGTCCCAAAAGGTTTCCAAGCGACTAATCAAGAAGTTGATCAGGTCTATCTAGATACAGATGGGGATAATTGGCCGTTTACTGAGATTGATAGAACAAATGCACCTCAGACTATTGAGGAAAGGGTTAAAGGCACTCTGCATAGCCCACAGAGCATTGGTGTAGGAAAAATGGTCTCATCTACCTTGGGGTAGACTTCACCACGTCTCCCTTGGGAAATGCACCTGCTAAGCCAAAGCACTTGCCAAAGGGAAAAGGGAAAGATAAAGAGGGAGAGACTAGCACTACTCAAGAAGAAGCTCCTGAGATTCCTTCCCCCACCATGCAGGAATAGGTAGTAAGCCTGGTATCCCCTGAAGAAGAAGAAGTGGTAACTGTTCCAATGGGCACATCCACTCAGGATGTTGCCACTGCTGTAACTACTGAGGTTCCCACCATCCCATCTCCCACTCCTCCTTCCCCTCCTCATGTCACTCAACCAACCACTCCTTTGGTTGTGTCTTCTCCCCCATCTTCTACTGTTCCCCCTTCCTCTTCCTCCATCTTCTCTTCCCTCGCGGATATATCCCCCAGCATTTCTTCTCTCATCTCTCAGATCCCTTCCACCCCCATGGTTTCCTCTCTTATAGTGAATCCTACCCCTGTGAGCGTTGGAGGGTTGGCTTCTTTTTCAATTCCACCACCCAGCGTCTCGATACATTTCCCCATGTCCACTGTAGCTGCTCCTTCTTCCACTTCCATTTCCCCTTCTCCCTCTAGTCCCACTCCACTAAGTCCAGGATGCATCTCCAAACACCTGAGTCAGCACAAGAGGAAAGTCCCCATTACACCTATGGACTTCTCCGTTATTCCAACTAAAGCTGCTAAGAAGAAAAAGGCAATAACCCACTTCTCTCAAAGCGCTTCAGGTGAAAGAGTTATGGAGATCACGTACCCTGATCCCACAAAGGATAAAAAAAGATTTGTCTCCTACAGATTATACAGTGACACAGGTCACAATGGGAACATCCTCAGAAATCCTGCAAGGAGAGGCTTTATCTGCAGTGGATGCCCTTTGCAAAAAGCTTCAAGAAGCAAAGGAAGAGAAGATGATATTGAAAGAGTAGAACAAACATCTTCTCCAAGCCCTGCAAAAAATGGGCAGTGCACCTCCTATAGCTACCACCGAAACTCCTGAGGCCCTTAGTCAGGAAAAGATAAATGAGTATGCCAAGATTGGTGAGCAAGGTATGGCAGTATCCGCCTGGAGAGACCAGATCCTCAAAGATAGTGAGGAAGTGATTATAAAGTTCACAGAGCTATATCAAAATATAGATCAGGCTAATAAGGAACTCCAGGCGATTGCAGGACCTATCTCCGAAGAGTTGGACCATGCCAGGTTACAACATGAGACATTCCAGAAGATGCTCGACTACCCAGTCAATGACTTAGTAAAATTTGGTGTCTTCGATCACCCAAGAGCACCCAACAAAGTCCTTGCTGCTTTGGACTATCGGGTTGACCAGATGGAATTTGTCTTGGAGAAAATAGATAAAATCAAGGAGGAAGCCTTGGATGTAATGCATCAAATGGAGCAGATCATCCTAAGGATGTCTCTGGGCTTTCTCACCCCATCATACACCTTGAGGAAGGTAGATGACACTATTCGGCTCTTCAAGGAGATCACGTCACAAGGTTTAGGGTCAGAAGCCACTTTTGATACAGAATCTATCAACAACCTTCTGGCCTGCCGCGATTTTGTTGGATACCTGATGGAGGCAGGTAATGAATACTTCAAGCTCCCAGAGAGACTCAGAGATGAATGGGAGACTTGTGAAGTCATCAGCGATCACACCAAGGGTCCTTCTCAGGATCAACTTTAAACGATGGTTAGCAAGTTTATGGAGTACCGGGCTCAATTTCACATTTCCTCATCCTGAGCAGAAGCAGGATACTCCTTTCCAGCCTAGGGATGGAAACGAATAGGCTCCTTCCTCCTGGGGTTGTTCCCATTTTTGTAAAAATATATTTAAAAGTATGTTGGCACAAATGATGACATCATCCATGTTGCACCATGGGATGTTGTCATCCACCAAATTGCCCCAAAGTCAACAGTTGACTTTTAGATATTTTGTAAATATTTTGTAAGTAGTTGTTGGTTCCTTTTTGCCTTCTTTCTCCTTCTCCTTCTATATATACTTGGATACTTGTTGTATTCAGGTGGTGGACATTTTTTAGATGAAAAATAGAAGTGAGAAGAAAAGGCTTTGTACTTTTTGCAAAAGAAAATATTAATACAGAAATTAAGACTTTGTGCTCAATGAATGTATTATGTGCATTAGATCTTTCTTAAGTTAGATCTGTGTTGTTTTTTTGTTAGATCTATCTCTACTTTTTTGTCATTTTCTTATTAGTATTGCTTTGTTCGTTTATGCAAGTAGGTTTGGCTCCGTTTACTACCAATCCCAAAACATAAACCCTCTGACCTTTCTGCTTTGGAATTCATTTCTTTTCTCCCTTCGGATCTATCCTATCTCCATTCTTCCCTTCATTCCTTTCTATTCACAGTTGGAAATACCCCTACTGGGATGAAATCCCAAACCCCTGAAGGTAGAATATTGTAGGACTTGTGTAGATTCTTGCTGGTAGAATAGCAATAAACCAGTTTCACTTTGCTGTCTCAAAGAGGGGCTATGCCCTGCACACTGTTGGCCTGTTTATCCATAGATGTACCCTCCCGATAGATTTTTGAAGCATTTACTGTTGGGACATATCCGTTCTCTAGAGGCGCAAAAGATCATGGTGGAGGATGTGAGATAAAAGATGAGTTTCGTTCACTTAGAAGCCCTTAAAAAATGCCTACGCCAACTCCCAAAGGATTGCATTTCCTACAAGGAGCTGCTGCAAGTTTGTATGGAATTATTGGGACAGTGTTCTTAGGAGGAAGTTGTGGCCTTTGTTAAGCGTTTGGATGAATCCGGCCACATTCTTGTATCAGGTCACACAGTCCATCTTCGTCCCCATAAGGTAATCTAGATTGTTTATTTCGTAACACAGTTTTAATCAATACACAAGAAAAAATTTTCAATTAATAAACGCCACAAAAAAATAGAGTAAATAAAAAATGTCTGAAGCATTAATACCATTTCCAAAATCCAGCATAAGAGGAGCTGAAAATATCATCAATTAACAAGAAAGAACATTCAACGTCCTTGAACTAGTAATCTAGAGATAGTTACAACTATAACTAATCAAGTTCTGAGAATTAAAATCAATACAGAGGATGAGATGGCAGATAGAGAGGAAGAACACCGCACAAGATTGCCCTCACTGCATCACCAAATTTTTACTCATGGTATGAGCTTAATTGAGATATACTCTAGAAAAAAGGTCTATGTACAACGTACATTCCTACGAGCAATTCAATACCAAAATTTAAGCCATAAATTATAAGAGACTTTGCAGTGTTGGTGGATTTTGTTCCAAATTGATCATATGCCTCTAGAGAGGAGGCTGATGGTGCTGCAAATATCAAGGGATGCTTCCAGAAAAAAGTAGTACAACATACTAAAGGTTGTTAAGTGTTTCAATTTCGCAATCAAATTACATACCCTCCTAAAGCAAGCAAGCAAGCAACCTCTTGTCAAAAAGTTCATTAACTTAAGAATTTATCAAATGCAAACATACCTGAAGTTGTTAAGGCTATTGCTGGAAACCTCACTTCTGACCTTGTTTCTTCCAAAAATCCCCAATTTTCTTTAGCATGGCTTTCTTCTTCTTGGAGTTCGGTGAGGTATCGAAATCATCCTTCATGGGAGATGAGAATCTCATGTTAAGAACATCATAATCTGATAACAGAGAGGCTGAACCTTCCACTACTTTACCATTAAGTTCCCCGTAGTGGGCAGCAACTAAAATAGTTGCAGCTGCGTCGACGGTCTTCTTCCATTATTTAGTCTGTATCCACATCCTCTTCATCTTTGCTTCCATGGCGAGATTCACATCCTGTGCAGCCTCGAGCTGCTCTACATATTTGTTTTCCCTCTGGCTACTGTCTTCCAGCTCCAGTTCGTAAACCCTCAGTTTCTCCAAGGCTTCTTTCTCTCTCACATTAGCATTTGTAGCATTCTCAAGGGCCAATGTAATTTTTTCCTATGCAAGAGCATCTACCCCATGAGCTTCTTCATCCAATGCATCATTATTAACATCTGATGGTTCATATTTCTTGGCCGTGGCCAATAATTTCTCCAATTGGGCAATTTTCTCAAGCATTGCAGTCTCATTGGTTTTCAAACTCTTATTTTCCTCTAGGATATTTGCAACTCTGTTTCTTTGTCCATCAAAGAGGCCTTAAGATCTGCCACTTCCAGCGTAATCTTTTCCACCTCTTCTTCTATTTCGTTAGCCTTGGCTCCTGCTTCTCTCAGAGCTTCCATCAATTTACACTCTCTTTCATTTGAAAGAGTTGCATACTCATCAACATCCATCTTAACTCTCATGGCCTCTTCTTTCACGCTCTTTGCCATGGCTCTGACCTCACTTAGAATTTCCTCTAAAATTCTCTCTGTGCCTTCCAACATGGTTTTCATTTGCTCAGCTTCAAGTCTGGCCTTTTGTGCCTCCTCGTAAGCAGCCTCAAGATCAATTTTCACATGTCCTGCTTTTGCAGTCACTTAGTGGAAGTCAAATTCAAGACTTTCGATAGCCTTCATAGTATTTTATTCTCCTTCAGATTCTCTCTTCTTTGCTTCATCTAGCTCTGATCTAGCTTTCTCAAGCTCAGTCTTCAAGCCTTGTACTATTTCTAAAAGGGCTTCCTATTCACATTTCCCATTTTTGAGACCAACATTGGCTTCTACTAGCATGGCACTTATTTGTCTCAAAGATTCCATCACCTTTTTTACATCTTCCTTGGCATTATTCATCTTCATCCTGGCTTCCTCCAGATTAAGGTATGCATCACGGGCTGCCATGAAAGCCCTAGCCTCGGAAGCTTTTGCTTCTTTTAGTTCAAATCTTAGACTGTCCAAATGTGCATGTGCATCCGACAAATTTGGCTCAGGAATTCTCAAATTAGCAATTTCAAGCTTTAAGCTATCAATTTCCATATTAGCTTGCTGGACCTGAGCAAAGATCAGGGTTCTAGAATCCATGGCTGCACTCAGCTCTTGCTTAAATCTCCGAAGCTCTTGAGTTGTCAACATCAAGGCAGCCACATCCATTGAATGGTTTCTTTTCACGTCTTCAAGTTCGGATTGCCATAACATTTTCCTTTCTTTTGAAGCCTCATCATATGCCTATTGTAGCCCAATGAGCTAAGCCATCCCATTCTCAGTAATCTCCAGAGCTCTCTTCACATATTTTTCAAGCTTTGTAGAAATTTCTTCCCTAAGCTTTTTAGCCTCTTGCAAAGACTCCAACACTTGAGCACTTACTATCTCGGCTGCTACGAGTTGTTCCTTTGTCTTCTTCAGCTCTTCTTAGACCTCCAATGCCTGCAAACTTCCAGTCTTGGCTGCAATGAGCTGCTCCTTTGTCTTCTTTAGCTCTTCTGTAACAACTTGCAGCATATTGTATGTCAGTCTACCTCATTGTATGAATTGACATCTACGAGCCAGAACTTTGTTACAACTCGGTATGCCAGATGGAATTATCCAATTCCATGCGACGTTAGGGATGACACTAGTAATTGACCTGACCTGGAAATATAACTAACCTAACTAATTTTGTCTAGCGAACAAGTTGCAGGGTTGTTTACTAGATCTTCTTGTGGGTCCCAACTCAAGTCTTGAAGGATCTAACTCTCAAATAGGAGATTCAGTAATCATGTTGCATTCAAGTATTCACAAGATCACATTTTGTGGATTGTCACTTAACATTATAAATTGTCAATGTTGTTGTTATTGAGGAAAGACTAATTCATTATTTGTTTTATTGTGTTAACCACACTATTTTCCTTATGCTTAGGTTGGAAAGTATTGAAACTGGTTTTGGCCATGAAGTTATCCTTTTGTTGAAAATATTTTCCTCTTCAAGGGAACTGACCCTATATTTGAGCATGTTGGCCTCTAAAATCTTGTCTCTGCATTCTTAGTTGCATGAAATTGTTTATTAAATGATTATTACATGTTAAATATTACTTGATCTTTTACAGGTAAAAGTAAGCTTTGAGAAAATAGACTATTAATTTTGGTTTCATGAAATTGGTGGGTTGTATGATACTCTTGAACTAGAATACATACTCACTAATAGGTTCATTGGCACCTTGTCTAAGTTGAGAAATATATGATGATGTGAACATAATCATATCATAGGCTCCTAAGAAATAACTTGGTCAATAATTTATCATTGTGTGCAAAATCAAACTATGAAACATGATTGTGGCATGGGTTGGGATAGGCTACACTCTTTAGATGGGATGGGATAGGTAGATGTGTATGGATCTCCCTTCCCATTATAATTCTAATTATTTTTATGAATGGAAAGGGAAATTGGACATTGGCAGATAATCAATCAACATGAAGTAACAACATTTTCAGACATAAGGATTTTGACCTTCAAAAACTGGGGATTGGTGGCCTTAGCAATCAATTAGTAGACATATTTCAAAGAGCATTTGCCTCTAGGGTGTTCCCCCCACATGTTACAAACAAGTATGATATTAAGTGGCCTATTAATTGCTATTATGCCGAGTCTTTTTTCCATTATATTTAAATTGCTCATTTGTGCTGAGGGGCATCTTACATCCCACATCAGCTTGTCCTTTTGGTGTGGGTGGATGGATGGATGAGTCAGTAACAATGACAGTCATAAGTTTTAAGATATACAAGTCTTGATAAAAGAGATAACTGTAACACATGCCATTGACGTTTCCAAAAATAGAAATGGTGGTAACCTCGTTAATCGCTATAATAATATTGTGGGTGTGGTGCTATTTTTAGCTCCATAAACGACATCACAGTTTTTTTTATAGATATAGAATCGATTGACTGTTCAATTAATTTTAGTATCTAATACACCATGGGTAGTCCAACGGTTACCCCTGCCGGGCTATATATACACCTTTCCATTTATGTTTTGAATAATATTTAAGACTTTTAATTAATATTATTTTCTCCTATTTTTATATTTTAAAAATAAAATAGATAAAATTATTATAAAATATATAAATGCAAATTTAAATATAATGCAACTGATGTTTATTATATTTTATTTAGCTTATAGATGATAAATTTAAGTAAACTGAAATTAGAATAATAAATTACTAAATGATTTGAAAAATCAGTATAGAATATCTTGTAGTTTCACATAACAAAAAATAATAAAACATATTTTTGAATTTAGAAATTGTAATTGAAGATAAAATCATTTGTTTCTAAATTCATTTTTGAACAAAAAATCATATATTATTATTATTATTTTTATAAATTATAATTTTTAATATATTAAATTTTTCTACCTCATATAATGTATGACTACTAACATTTTTTACGGTTTGTAAATAATATACACCTTCAAATTTATGACTTGGATAAAAAGTAACTGGTCTAAGTCTACAGTTTAAAGTTTTATTAAATTGTATATTATGGTTAAAATATGGAAATACTGTCCACAGACCATCAAATTACTATCTTCTATTTTTCAAAATTCTCTTTTGAAATGCTTGGAAAACTACCCCAATATGCAATAAGCTATTAATCTTAATATGTATACCATCTCCATTGATAAGATGCATTTAATAGATTTTCTCTGTATTGATTTTCATTACGCCGAAGGTGTTTGTCCCTGAGAATCACCCTACCTGTCCGACAATACACAATAAATATCAATGGTTATAATATGATTTGTACTTGGCCATTGATAAAATTAATCTCCACCATTGATTACAAGATTATAATCTAATCTATGGCCGTTGATAAAAGTAATCTCCACCGTTGATTATGGAATCTGATAAAATCCACATCACGCTTGCCTTGTTTTTCCTCCACACGTAGAAAACATAAAAGCATAATAGTGACAAACTTTTAGATGGCAGAAAACTGAAGCCCGCTCATGATGTCGCCATCATACAACCCATGCCACATGGTTATAATGGTTGTCCTTCCTACCAATCAAAGTACACATAGTTCCCAATGATGAAGGACATGGACATCATTTCTTCCCTAGCTACAACTCTTGACAACCCAATACCATGCTCTCACATTCCTCTGATTGAATAGTGTGAGAGAGATCAAGACTATAAAGTGGAGTTACTTTGCGTGATCTATCGCTCTCATCACGACCGTCTCATTTTTGTGATCGTTCCGGTCTTCGTTTCGTCCATTTCGGGCGAGAACTCCTCCCGCCAGGTCTTAAACTGCGTTAAATATTAATTAATTAATTAATTACTCTTTGTTTGATAAAATTAATTTTTAATAACTTTGGGGTTTTTAATTAAATAAATATTAATTAAAATTCATTCGACAAGTTTTATTTTAATTGCCGGGGGAAAAATAAGCTTCCGCTTCCCATTGCCGGGGATGCCAAATTGGCTTCCCGGACCCGGATTTCCCCTTTCCTGGCAAATTTATTTTAATTCCCCGCTTGTGGGATTTCTTCCACCAATTGCCAAATCAATGAATTGGCAAACGGGCAAAAAATCTCCCGATTTCCCACATGGGGAAATAAAATGGGGATTGCCAGCCCGCCTTGCCATTTCCGTTGGCAATTGGTTGTTTATTTCCCCACTTCCCCCTGGCAATTAATGCCACTACCCAGGAAAGAGGGAAGTTGAATTTATCCTCATAAATTCCTCCGTCAAACTCGTTGGAAAGAGTCGTGCGAAGCTTTCCAATTGCTTCTTATTTCTTCTGAAGGAACATCCAGAGTAATATTTTATCACATCCCTCAAAAAATACAGTTTACTGTGAACGCCATTGTGAAGGAGGAAGATACACATTCCAAACAGATAAACAAGGAAAATCAAATCCACGCATTGGAAAGAGAAAGTCCAAGAAAAGAGCAGCATGCCAGCAAGCAAAAGATAAAGTCAAAGAAGTTCCACGCATAAGGAGAAGAATTCTAAAAGCAAAATAAATGAAGTTCCAAGCATTGAAAAGAAAAGACAAGAAATTTCAAAAGTTTCCATGCATTGCATCAAGCAAGAGAAGCCAAAGCATTCAGACCAAAATATTTCAACGCACAAGGCAAAACAATCAAAAACAATCCATTCCAAGAAAAGAAGCATAATTTCAACGCAAAGCAAAGTCAACAAGTTTTGCAGAAAAAAGGCAATTCAAACACATCCAAAGCAAAGAATTCCCAACACAAGAAAAGAACAAAAACAAAATTGGCAAAAACAACCCACATTCAACAAGGTCCACAATGAACAAAACAAAGAAAATTTCCACGCATACATCCAATTTTGAGCAGCCAATTGCCCATTCCAGGCAAATAAAAAAAAGAATTCCCACACAAAACAAGAAAGCTTTTCAACGCAAACCTCCAAAAAACCATGCAGGCCAAAAGCATTGGAAAGGAGAATCCAGAGCATTGGGCCAAAAAAAAAAACAATAAAACAAGTTTCAAAGTCCACGCATTGGTTAAAAGAATAAGACAAGTGTAATAAAAAAATTTTGAGATCCAAAAAAGGAGGCAGCAAAATTCCAAAGAGAGGTTAAAAATCCACACATTTTGAAGAGGAAACAATCATGTCAACATTGATAAAAATATTCACCAACAGGCCCAGGAAGAAGAAAAGAGCAGAAGTGAAACATAAATTTCCAAGCAAAATTAAAGAAACATTTTAACTCATCAACGCATGCACAGAGAAAAAATTTCCACGCATAAGTTAATGAAGAGCCACACATTGGAGAAAAAGAGAAACACGTGCTGAAAGAAGCATTCCCATGCAGCCATGCAAGGAATATAGATTTTCATACTTGCATAATAATCAAAAAAATTCAAATTCATCTGCGCGAAGTCATTAAGTTCCACGCAGAATTTCACAAAAGAAAAAATATAAATCATTTTCAGCCCATGCATTGTGAGAAAACGTTCAAATTCAAAAAATATCACGCATTCAAAGCATTACCGATGTATATCGGCACAAAGGAAAAATGAATTTAATGAAGAAAATTAAATAGATGCGGAAAGAAAGTATTATTTTTGGGTTTGTATCTGTTGAAGTAATCAACTTTGGAGCTCGATATCTCGAAGTCGGATGATCGTCAGGAAGAAAGGTTTGGTTCGTTGAATTCTCCCCAACTTCATGTACTCATTTTCCAAATTTCAAATGTACAACACCTCATTTGATATTTTTCACGAACCCAAGAAAAACTCAGTTTGCTCGATTTTGTCGCGCGCACAGTTTCAGCTTGGCGGAAGGCCTACTTTGAGAATCCATATCTCGAGCCCAGATGATCGTCAAGAGAAACGGTTTGGTTCATTGAATTCTTCCCACATTCATGTACTTATTTTCCAAATTTCAAATGTACAGCACCTCGTTTGATATTTTTCACGGAGTCAAATAAAATGCAATTTGCATGATTTCGTTGCACGCGCAGTTTTCAGCCTGTCAAGGTGACTCACTTTGAGAGTTGATATTTTGAACTCAGATGATTTTCAAGAGAAAATAATTATTTTTTTCAATTATCCTCACCTTCATATGCTCCCTTGCCAAGTTTTAGATGCTCAGGGTGACGTTTGGTATTTTTACCAAGCTAAAACCAAATGGGATTTTCACAGTTTTACACTTGCATTTTCCTAGCAGTCTTAGAAGAGTCAACTTTGACCTTTAATATTTGACTGAAGAATTTGATTGAAAAAAAAACCTTCTGACACAAAAACTTTGGTACCTTAATAACTCCCTCATCCAGTGAGAGTTTCTCAGAACAAGATTTGCTATTTTTCCCAGGGCAGTTTTACAGGCGATTTGTGCAGTTTTGTAAGATGGAAGTAATAGCCTGAAATCACGCTTCTGTCACAATCATGTCATCTCCAAACAAAATGATGTTGCGGTATAGGTTCCAGGGCATTCTACTCACCTCGACGCTCCATTCAGAGTATGAGAACATCGTCGATACCAACTTGGGACACGTCGACATAGGTCGATTCTGCGATCGCATATCAACCGAAGGCGAGTCACAATTTTCCTGACGCTTGTTCTGAATTGGTCATCACTTGCATGGATGCACCATGAAACCTGCATAGTGTGGTGATTCAACTCCAATGGCTCCGAAGCGGAAGCAACCTCTAACTTCCTCATTATGTGGTATAAGTCGTAGCTATTGGCATTGGTCTCTTCGGAGTCAAAAGCCATTGTTATCGGCAGAGATCGATAATGGGAGAATCTTGTCTACATCAATTGTTTTCACTTGATCATTGTACGGATCTATTCATCAACAAACCAAGACCAATGATAAGTACAATTGTGTGGATCATCAAGCAAGGCCACATCATTCAAGCGTGTCCCTGTTAGCTCTCAGTTAGCAGTGTGCACAATACTTCATCGACCAGTCTTAAAGTTGGAGTGTTCTCGAATTGGATGATCATGAGTGGATCAGAATGCCAACACTTTGGGATGGTGACAAAGACAAAAGACATAACTCCAGGAAGTGAATTGCAATTTTGGCTCTTGGAAGATCTTCTCAATGGCGAAAGATCAAAAGTTGGATTCTGACAAGCCAAGGTGGCGTAACGACTACAGTCTCGTGAAAAATGAATAATTCACCATGGAAAGGTATTCGGAGCATGTGGAGAATTGTGTGTAATTGTGAATGTGAATACGAATGAAGACAAACTTTCTCACACCAGGATGTTGCTCAAACGGAGGGGTGGATGAATTGCTCAAGTTTCAAGCTCGACTCTCTTGTCATCTGGAGGATTGCGGAGCACGGTCAATGAGTTCATTCCCGTACGACCGGGATAGGTGGACTCTTGGCCCAATGGATAAGGCACTGACCCTAGGTGTTTTGATCTAGGTGGTGCATTGTTGACTAGGATGTCTAGGTGTGCGTCCAAGTCATTTAAGTGGGGTCCACATGTACCCATTTCTTTTATTTATGTATTTTTCCTTTTTAACTTAAGTGGTTTCTATTTTTAGTCTCTTTTTATAAAGTTGGTTGAAAAAGTCAAAGTCACTTAAGTGCCCTATTTAATGTTCATGTAAAACCCTAACTACTTTGTAACCAACTTTTGGGTTATAAAAGGAAGTCAGGGGCTCATTTGTAAGGGTGACTTTGAGAGAGGAGAAGAAAATACTTTTGTATGCAAGCTTTACTTCAAAGAAAGAAACTGTGTTCTTTTGAGAAGACATTTTGGAGTTAATGAAATATGAACTTTGTGTCCCATTCATTGTCTCTTATAGCATTTGATGTTCTTATGTTCATTAGATGTTAGTGTTTGAATCTTGCATGCAAATATTGTCTTTGATCTTATTGTCAACGTTATTAATCTGTTGTTCTAGTTCACAGTGATCAAGCTCTGATTATCTACTTGCTCATGTGTGTTCCCTTTTACACATTCTTGTTTAGCTAACTCAAACTCCATTTTATTTGTGTTAGTTATTCATCTTTCCTCTTCCATGCAATATTAGGCTCTGTTTTTACCTAACTCTTGCATGTTCTTTCAATTCATTCCATTCCACTCCTTTCCTTCATTCCATTCCATCTCCCTCATTCACTTTTCTTTCCATTGATGTTCCAAAACACCCCCCACATACAATTTTGAATGTACAGATGTAAATACAGTTTTGGTTTTCAATAAAGGCAGCCTCACCTTCATTGAGGAGGGACTTCGTTCCCACACTGTTGCATGTCATTTGCATGCGTGTAAATCCATATGCTAACAATTTTTGGTGACTCTACTGGGGATTCAGGAATCGTTAACCAGTGCTTGGTTAAATCTTTATGACTATCCCCTCTGCACAAGCTCCAGTTCTTCAACCGAACCTTGTGCCCGACGAATATTTTCAAGGAGACATTGCTGCCAACCTTCGAACAGTAGCTTGGGAAAACCGTGAAAGCTTGCAGCAATTTGTGGCTGTTGATAGAGCCATTGACAGAGAAATCTACATTGAAGACCTTAGAAGAAGAGCACCCGCACTTGTGGCCAGAAGACCTCCTGGACACGTGTTGATCGTTGTTCACCGACGCGGTCCTCTTCCACCAAGGTAATAATTTGTATGACTATTACAGGTAACCCACCTATCTTGCAACCAAATCTTCTTTTTGCAGATACTCAAGAAGACATATCATCAGATTTGAGGCAAGCTATTTGGGAAAAGCACACGAACAACTATCATTTTCATCTCGCCGCATCAGTACTAGATAACGAAGAAGATCAAGCCGCGAGAGTTGCTAGAGTTATTCAGGCGCAAATAGCTCAAGAAAGAGAGCGAAGAGAAAAAGCTAAAGCTGATTAGAACATGCTTGTGATCCCTTCACAATAAAGATTTCAAACTAGAAGGAAAGAGGTTTATGCGAGGAGAAAAAGCTAAAGGTCGATCTGATCCCATTTTTGACTTTGAAGGAAAGTTTGGTTTCAAGTTATCTCCTCCAAAGAAGAACACACCTCGTAGATCTGTAAGCCTTACATCAAGTCCTGAAAGAGCAAGCAAGGAAGGAATCACTACCAGTCAAGCACTTGTCCTTGCTCACGTTGTTTTACCTTCGCATACCACCTTTCCCAAAATGGCAGTCAACGTACCATGGGGAAATGCCATAGGCCCATTGGCCTTACCAGCTCGACATGACCTCCCAAGAGGATCGAGGAAGATTCTTCCCAAGTTCGATGGAGATGGGAAGACGTCACCAGATGACCATATTTCTGCCTTCTTTGCTGCATGTGTTGTTTTGTCAGTAGAATATGAAGATGTTGCTATTCACCTCTTCGTCGAAACATTGCATGATGTTGCTGCAGATTGGTTTCATCATCTGCCAAATGGATGCATTACAAATTGGAATGATATGAAAACTAAGTTTGAAGATCGATTCAAGATGGCAGAAGATGAACATGCCCTTCTTACTCAACTATCTCAGGTGAAGAAAGAACCAACAAAACCGATGAGGAATTTCATGGCTAAATTCAACAAAATGGTGAACAAAGTTCCTGTCGGGATTCACCCGAATCCTGTTGGACAAAAATGTTTCTTTATTAACGCACAACCAGAAGTGTGCTATCATCTGAGAAGGGATAGAGTTACTACTTTTGAACTTGCTCAATCCTTGGCCATAGAAATTGAGGATGACTTAATCATGGCAGGAAAATTCAAGAAAACTTCCCTCAAGGGAAAGAGTCAAGAAACCCCCAATGCTTCAGAAGCTATACTCACTAAGTTGGCTAATGATGTGCTAGCTTTGAAAAAGCAAGTTGCTCAAAGTAGTAAACCTGCTCCTTACAAAGACATCCCAAGAAAAGGCTACGTTCCCAACAAAGCCAGGATTGCAGGTGCTCCGACGAGGCTTGCTATTGAAGCATCTCCCGCAACTAACTCAAAGTGTGATGTCATTGAAGAAAGTGATGATGAAGTTGAAGTCGTCGAGGTTGATGAGGAAGAGCCAGATTCATGAACATTTGAACCTGAAGTTGAAGATCCTGAGGGAGAAAGTAATAATCATTTCTTCGAGTACCGTTCAGAAGAAGAAGATGAATACGAAGAAATTATAGAAGATATGAATAGTCAATCTTTCGTTGTCTTCACACGCTCTCAGAAAAAGGAGCAAAGTACCACTAAGGTGGAAGATAAAAAGAGCTCCAAGGAAGTTCCTAAAGAATCCAAAATTAAAGAAGCTTCCAAAGAATCAAAGATAGACTCCTAAAGAGACAAGGTGACTGAGGTTTAAGGTCAAAACTATCTTAAAGAAAGGAGAACCTTTGTCAAGTCAATCCATAGATAAATCAGCTACGAAGAAAGTTTCTTCTTCTACATCAGTATCAACCAAGCCCGAAGCAAAGGTCAAAAGTGTGCCATCATCAAGTTCGAAAGAACTAGTATCTGAGACATCAAGTACGGTTACTTTGCCCAAATTTGATATCATTGATCATATCAATAAAACAAAAATTTCCATGTCACAGGCAGAGTACTTGAAGTCCAATAAGGATGAACTCGAGAAATTGGTCCGGTTTATCAAAGGTGACTCTACTGTTCATTCCTCCAAAGGAATTCTGAAAACTCCCAAAGATGGGAAGACTCAAAATATTGTGGCTGCCACTACACCTTCAAATGAAAAGATTGAACCTTTCTTTGTGTCCTTTCTGATCAACGGATGCAAATTAAGTAATTGCATTATAGATTCTAGAGCCTCGGATAATGTGATGCCTGAAAAAGTAGCACATGCTCTTGGGTTGACTTGTACGAGAACATTCGGATCGTGTTACTCCATGGAAACAAGACAAGTTCCTCTGATTGGGCAGATTAAAGACGCCTCAAATGGTTTTAGCCCAATTCCCTCAAAAGTGAGTTAAGGTAACTATTTTAGTTGCTGACATTCCTGCTTCATATGGTATGTTGTTGAGCAGGAAATTTTGCAGAGATCTAGGTGGAGAGATTCAAATGGATTGGTCTCATGCCATGATCCCTATCAATGGAGAAATGAAGAAGCTAATGCCAGAAACTCAAGAAAAGTTCACGGTAACTAAAACTGAAGATCCTCGTGCACAGATCCTTTTCCAAGGCTCAAGTATGGGTAATTATATGATGACTGCAGAAATTCATACCCCTGAGATCACTTGCCAAGATTCCAATGAGATCTGGACTCTTGAGTTTGATGGAAGTTGTTGCTCGACGGGTTCTGGTGCAGGAGTGGTGCTCATATCTCCAAATGGTAAAATATTTCCTTTTTCCTACAAACTTGAATTTTCAAATACTAACAACACTGCAGAATACGAGGCATTAATCCTTGGCCTCCAAGTTGCAGAGGAGAAAGGGATCAAAAATTTGGAAGTCTTTGGAGATGCGGAATTGATCGTGAAACAAGTAAGAAATCAGTTCCAAGTAAAGAATGATCGTTTGAGACACTACAGAAATAAAGTGTGGGATGCGATAGAAGTCTTCGACGCTTTTTCCATAAAATTTGTCCCTCGTGAAAAGAATGACAAAGCAGATTCTCTAGCAGTCTCAGCTTCATTAATGATTCCTCATTCAGAGTTTGATCAAGACAAATACACCATTGAAATGGTTTTTAGGCCAAGTGTTCCTGACAATGCAGAAAATTGGCAAGTATTCAATGATGATCAACAAATTATTGCCTTCTTGGAAAAAAGGGATAATTTTGAACAATTGTACTTTGAAGGAAGTGATTCTGCATTTCGTGAATCGACGACCTCACCCATTCAAGAAGGAGTTGAGAACGAAGATCCTGGTGATGGCATCATTCAACTCAAAGGAAATAAAATTCCAAAAGGATTGGTTTCACTTGAAGAACTTTTTGATAAACATGACAGGTTTATCAAAGAGAAAGAGCAGGCAGGACCTGCGAATTCTACTGACTATGAGCAAGTTAACATTGGTACCAAGGATAAACCTCACCTGGTCAACATCGGTAAGTGTTGCTCACCTGAGGAGCGCAAGAAATTCATAAGCCTCCTTACCAAATATTCTGACGTCTTGGCTTACTCATATGAAGACTTGAAGTCTTTCCAACCTAGGGAAATGGAGCATGCCATACCCTTGAAACCTGGTGCAAGTTCCATTCAGGAAAAAGCAAAGACAATATAATCCCAAGATTGCAGGGACATTATTTCTTGAGGTTCAAACGATGTTAAATGCACGAATAGTTTTTACTATTCGACATTCGACTTGGATAGCTAATATTGTACCGGTTCGCAAGAAAAATGGAGAAATTAGGATTTGCGTGGATTTCCGCAATCTTAATCAAGCTTCCTTGAAAGATAATTATCCACTACCAGTCATGGACCATATTCTGCAGGCAGTAACTGGATCGGAAATGCTATCTATGCTAGATGGTTTCTCTGGTTATAATCAGATTGAAGTGGCTAGAGAAGATCAACATAAAACCACGTTCACCACCCCCTGGGGTACGTTCGCGTATAGAAGAATGCCTTTTGGTTTGATCAATGCCGGTGCTACTTTTCAAAGGGCTATGGATATGGCATTCACAGATTATAAAGACAAGATCATCGTGATATACCTAGATGACTTGACAGTGTTCTCAAAGAAACGAGAAGATCACCTAAGAGATTTAGAGAAAATATTGCAAAGGTGTAGACTTCATAAGATCTCTCTAAATCCAAAAAAGTCTGTGTTTCGGAGTTACGGAAGGGAAAATCCTAGGTCATATTGTTTCTAAGGAAGGAACTAAGATTGATCCTGAGTGTGTTCAAGCTATCAAGAATCTTTCCTTGCCTACAAGTAAGCCTGGAGTCCACTCATTCTTTGGGAAGGTGAATTTTTTGAGAAGGTTCGTGCCAGATTTTTCTGAGCTGACTAAAGAAATTGCTGATATGATGAAAGGAAAAGAATCCTTCAAATGGTCGAAGGAAGGTAGAGAGGCATTTGAAAAAATCAAGGGTGCTATTGCAAAAGCTCCTACATTGGTGTGTCCTGATTTTAAAAAGGATTTCATAATCTATTGCTATGCTTCACCGCACACAATCTCTGCCATCTTGACTCAACACAATCAAGAGGGAATTGAATCTCCTATTGCATTCATGAGTTCTGGATTCAAGAAACATGAACTCAATTACACTCCCCTTGAGAGGCATGCGTACGCGGTGGTGAGAGCCTTGAAACACTTCAGGTACTATGTGTTGAATTCTCACACCAAAGTCTTAGTTCCAGACACCGCAGTTAAATCGATGCTGACACAAAAAGAACCATGATCTAAAAGAGGTAATTGGGTCTCCAAGATCCAGGAATA
Source organism: Taxus chinensis (assembly GCA_019776745.2). Classification (NCBI taxonomy): domain Eukaryota; kingdom Viridiplantae; phylum Streptophyta; class Pinopsida; order Cupressales; family Taxaceae; genus Taxus; species Taxus chinensis. The sequence goes on from CM034157.1 coordinate 145,386,710, forward strand.
TGATTTGGATATCAAGCCTACCAAGTTGGTTCGAGGAAGAGGACTCTGCCAACTCATCGCAGAGAATGAACCACGAGATGACTCTGAAGAAGAACCAGTTGAGGAAAATTTACCACTGGTAGTTTTTGTCAGTACCACAGATGAATGGTATTCTGATATAGCCTACTTTCTCACATATGGTGAATGTCCTGAGAATCTGACAGCTAAGGAAAAATGAGCTATCAAACTAAGAGCTGTCAGGTACGTCATTTGGGACAACACTTTGTTCAAGAAAGGAATTGATGACATGTTCCTCAGATGTGTTGATAAAGAACAACAACCTAGGTTGTTGGAAGCCTTTCACAATCATGCTTGCGGTGGTCATTTCTCTGGCCCAGTGACAGCTCATAAAATTTTGTGAGCACATTATTACTGGCCCACTATGTTTTCCGATGCTCAGAAATGGGTGAAAAAATGTGAAGCTTGTCAGCAATTTGTTGGAAGACCAAAATTGGCAGCTTTGCCTTTGAAGCCAGTTGTCATTGAAGAACCCTTTCAACAATGGGGTTTAGATTTCATCGGGGTTTTGAATCCTAATTCTAGTGCTGGTCATACTCACGTGCTCACTGCAACTGACTACTTTACAAAGTGGGTAGAAGCTATACCAATGAAACAAACATCTACTGCGGTAATCTGTGACTTCATCAAAGAAAATATATTGGTTCGTTATGGAATTCCACACAAGGTCGTGACAGACAATGCCTCAAATTTTTCTTCTGCAGAGATGATAGGTTTTTGTTATGGGTATGGGATATCTTTATCTCATTCATCAGATTACTACCCTCAGGGAAATGGTCAAGCAGAATCCAGTAACAAAAACATCATTACTATCGTGCGCAAGTTAGTAGAAGAAAATCAAAGAACTTGGCACAAAAAGTTATATGATGCATTGTGGGCTGACCGCATAACTCCCAAAAGAGCAATCGGGATGTCTCCATTTCAACTTTTGTATGGAACCGATGCTCAAATTCCCATCACATTGGAGTTACCAGCATTACGATTAGCTCAAGCAGTTGATGATGAATGCTTCACCAATGCATTAGATAAAAGGATCATGTTCCTAAGCAAGCTTGAAGAACAAAGAAGTCAAGTGGCAAACAGGATCGAGGAACATCAATCCAAAGTAAAGAGGTTGTTTGACAGGAAAACTAGGGAGAGGCAATTCTAAATCAATGACTTAGTTCTTCTCTGTGACAAGAGACGTGAACCGAAAGGAAAGCATGGGAAGTTTGATTCGCTGTGGCTAGGCCCTTTCAAAATCAGCCATTTCTGTGGAGATAACACCTATTACTTGGCGTATCCTGATGGAAATCATTTTCCTTTTCCCTACAGTGGGCAATATCTCAAGCACTATCAAAATTGAAAATGGGTTGTTCCCCCGTATGTACATAGGTAATTAGGATTTTGGTTTGTTTCTTTTCCCCGTCTTTTGGTCTCCTCTCTTGTATCACCCCATTTTTTGTGCCCCATCATTTTTGGGATCATGTTCATGAATATTTTGGTCTGGGTCCGTTGCTGCGTCCATGAAGTCCTTGTCCCCAATTAGAGCCAGCTGTTATCAGCCAATTTTGACTTCGCAAAATTAATAAAAAAAATGGAAATTTTGAAATTTTTCAAAAGTGTTACTTTGCGTGATTTATCACTCTCATCATGATCGTCTCATTTTTGTGATCGTTCTGGTCTTCGTTTCATCCATTTCGGGCGAGAACTCCTCCCGCCAGGTCTTAAAATGCATTAATAATTAATTAATTAATATTTAATTAATTAATTACTCTTTGTTTGATAAAATTAATTTTTAATAACTTTGGGGTTTTTAATTAAATAAATATTAATTAAAATTCATTCGACAAGTTTTATTTTAATTGCCGGGGGAAAAATAAGCTTCCGCTTCCCATTGTCGGGGATGCCAAATTGGCTTCCCGGGCCCGGATTTCCCCTTTCCTGGCAAATTTGTTTTAAATCCCCGCTTGTGGGATTTCTTCCCCCGATTGCCAAATTAATGAATTGGCAAACGGGCAAAAAATCTCCCGATTTCCCACATGGGGAAATAAAATGGGGATTGCCAGCCCACCTTGCCATTTCCGTTGGCAATTGGTTGTTTATTTCCCCATTTCCCCCTGGCAATTAATGCCACTACCCGGAAAGAGCGAAGTTTTTTTAACGGGGGAATTAATCCTCATAAATTCCTCCGTCAAACTCATTGGAAAGAGTCGTGCGAAGCTTTCTGGAAAATTGCTTCTTATTTCTTCTGAAGGAAACAGAGTAATATTTTTATCACATCCCTCAAACAATACACCAATTTTTTATTTGAAGGGAAATTTCATTTCAAAAGCAAGCAAAAAGACAAAGGAAATCAAAATTTGAAAAAGTCCATCATTTCCAGCATTGGAAAAAAATTCCAGCAAGGTCATGAAGTTAATTTTTCCACGCATTGCAAAAAGAGAAAAGAAGCTCAAGCAGAAAAGTTTTCCCATGCTAAGGAAAGTCAAAACCATGGGAAAAATGAGAAAAAGTCAAACAGCCAGCAAAGAGTTTTCAAGAAATCCATTTCAACAGTTTGTAAAAAAAAACAATTTCCACAGCATTTTCAAAAAAATCAATCCAACAGAACAAAAAGTTCCCAAAAAAAAAAATTTCATCAACACAGTCCAAACAAGAAAGGAGCATTCATTTGAAAAGCAAAGTCTTCCCACAAGCCAAACCAAAATCCATCCAACAGGAGAAAAAACACAATCAAAGAATTCATGCAAGCAACAAAGGAAATCAAAAGCAAAAAAAAGAAAATTTCCACGCATGCCCAAGGGAAGAGAAAAGAATCCAAAAAAAAGATCCAATTTTTTTTTCCAAAGAAAGAAATCCAAACATCCCAGCAAAAAGGCAAAGGAGAATCCAATGCATTTTTCCACAAGTTAAAACAAAATCCATTGGAAAAGCAACATCCACGCACATGCATTAAAAAAAAAAAAAATTTCCAAAAAAAAAAAAAAAAATTCAAATTTTAAGAAATCAATCAAAAATTTTGACAAAAGATCCATTTCAAAAAGGAAAAAAAGCTTCTCAGGCCACGCAGAATAAAAGGAGAGAATCAACAAAAAGGTTTTCCAAAAAACAAAAATTTTCCAGCAAAGAAGGAAAATCCCAAAAAGAAAAAAAGCATTTTCCGCAAGCATTTACCAAGGAAGGAAGTTTTTCACAACTTTCCAAGAAAAAGAAGAAAATTTCCATGTGTTGCCAAAGGCATTTCCACATTCCAGCAAAAATGAAAAATCCGTTCAAAAGCCAAGTTCATGCCAAAACAATTCAAAAGTCAAAAACAAAACAATGGAAATAGAAAAGTTTCATTTCAAGAAAGATAGAATTCCCAAAAAAAAAAAAGGTAACGTTGAAGAAAGAAATTCAAATCCATTGGAAGAAAAGGAAAAATCAAATGTGCCAGTTCAGCATTGGTGAAAAAAAATAATTCGATCACACATTCAAGCAACCGATGTATATCAGGAAACACAAAGAAAAATGAATTTAATGAAGAAAACGATAGATCGACAGATGGAAAGAAGTGCCGCGGGTTGTATCTGTTGAAGTAATCAACTTTAGAACTCGATATCTAAAAGTTGGATGATCGTCGGGAAGAAAGGTTTGGTTTGTTGAATTCTTCCCATCTTCATGTACTCATTTTCCAAATTTCAAATGCACAACACCTCATTTGATATTTTTCACGAACCCAAGAAAAACTCAGTTTGCTCAATTTTGCCGCGCGCACAATTTCAGCTTGGCGGAAGGCCTACTTTGAGAATCCATATCTCGAGCCCAGATGATTTTCAAGAGAAATGGTTTGGTTCGTTGAATTATTCCCAATTCATGTACTTCTTTGCAAAAATTCAAATATACAGCACCTCGTTTGATATTTTTCACGGAGTCAAATAAAATGCAGTTTGCATGATTTTCGCTGCGCGTGCAGTTTTCAGCCTGTCAAGGTGACTCACTTTGAGAGTTGATATTTTGAACTCAGATGATTTCAAGAGAAAATAACTGTTTCGTTCAATTTTTCTCACCTTCATATTCTCCCTTGCCAAGTTTTAGATGCTCAAGGTGACGTTTGGTATTTTTACCAGGCTAAAACCAAACGGGATTTTCACAGTTTTACACTTGCATTTTCCTAGCAGTTTCAGAAGAGTCAACTTTGACCTTTAATATTTGACTGAATAATTTGATAGGGAAAAAACCCTCTGACAACGCAAACTTTTGTGGTACCTTAATAACTCCCTCATCCAGTGAGAGTTTCTCATAACAAGATTTGCTATTTTTCCCAGGGTAGTTTTAGAGGCGATTTGTACAGTTTTGTAATAATGAAGTAATAGCCTGAAATCACGCTTCTGTCACAATCATGTCATCTTCAAACAAAATGATGTTGCGGTTCCAAGGCATTCTACTCACCTCGACGCTCCATTCAGAGTATGAGAACATCGTCGATACCAACTTGGGACACGTCGACATAGGTCGATCTGCGATCGCATATCAACCGAAGGCAAGTCACAATTTTCCTGACGCTTGTTCTGAATTGGTCATCACTTGCATGGATGCACCACGAAACCTGCACATAGTGTGGTGATTCAACTCCAATAGCTCCAAAGTGGAAGCAACCTCTAACTTCCTCATTATGCGGTATAAGTCGTAGCTATTGGCATTGGTCTCTTCGGAGTCAAAAGCCATTGTTATCAACAGAGATCGATAATGGGAGAATCTTGTCTACATCATTTTTCACTTGATCATTGTGGCGGATCTATTCATCGACAAACCAAGACCAATGATAAGTACAATTGTGTGGATCATCAAGCAAGGGAACATCATTCAAGTGTCCCTGTCAGCTCTCAGTTAGCAGCGGGCACAATACTTCATCGGCCAGTCTTAAAGTTGGAGTGTTCTCGAATTGGATGATCGTGAGCGGATCAGAATGCCAACACTTCGGGATGGTGACAAAGACAAAAGACATAACTCCAGGAAGTGAATTGCAATTTTGGCTCTTGGAAGATCTTCTCAATGGCGAAAGATCAAAAGTTGGATTCTGACAAGCCAAGGTGGCGTAATGACTACAGTCTCGCGAAAAATGAATAATTCACCATGGAAAGGCTATTTGAAGCATGTGGAGAATTGTGTGTAATTGTGAATGCGAATACGAATGAAGACAAACTTTCTCACACCAGGATGTTGCTCAAACGGAGGGGTGGATGAATTGCTCAAGTTTCAAGCTCGACTCTCTTGTCATCTGGAGGATTGCGGAGCATGGTCAATGAGTTCATTCCCGTACGACCAGGATAGGTGGACTCTTGGCCCAATGGATAAGGCACTGATCCTAGGTGTTTTGATCTAGGTGGCGCATTGTTGACTAGGATGTCTATGTGTGTGTCCAAGTCATTTAAGTGGGGTCCACATGTACCCATTTCTTTTATTTATGTATTTTTCCTTAAATGACTTTTTAACTTAAGTGGTTTCTATTTTTAGTCACTTTTAATAAAGTTGTTGAAAAATTCAAAGTCACTTAAGTGCCCTATTTAATGTTCATGTAAAACCCTAACTACTTTGTAACCAACTTTTGGGTTATAAAAGGAAGTCAGGGGCTCATTTGTAAGGGTGACTTTGAGAGAGGAGAAGAAAATACTTTTGTATGCAAGCTTTGTTTCAAATAAAGAAACTTTGTGCTCTTTTGAGAAGACATTTTGGAGTTAATGAAATATGAACTTTGTGTCCCATTCATTGTCTCTTATAGCATTTGATGTTCTTATGTTCATTAGATGTTAGTGTTTGAATCTTGCATGCAAATATTGTCTTTGATCTTATTGTCAACGTTATTAATATGTTGTTCTAGTTCACAGTGATCAAGCTCTGATTATCTACTTGCTCATGTGTGTTCCCTTTTACTCATTCTTGTTTAGCTAACTCAAACTCCATTTTATTTGTGTTAGTTATTCATCTTTCCTCTTCATGCAATATTAGGCTCTGCTTTTACCTAACTCTTGCATGTTCTTTCAATTCATTCCATTCCATTCCTTTCCTTCATTCCATTCCATCTCCCTCATTCACTTTTCTTTCCATTGATGTTCCAAAACACCCCCCACATACAATTTTGAATGTACAGATGTAAATACAGTTTTGGTTTTCAATAAAGGCAGCCTCACCTTCATTGAGGAGGGACTTCGTTCCCACACTGTTGCATGTCATTTGCATGCGTGCAAATCCATATGCTAAAAGACCATCTGATAAAATTTATGTGGCCTTCTATTAATACCATCTTATTTGTAAATAATGCACCATGTAAAATATACTTTGGGTACATATTTATATCCCAAACCTTAGATCTCATATTTTCTTACTTTCCCAAGGAAAAATACAAATATAATGTGAAGGATTTTTTTTTAAAGAGGCCACACGATAGTAGATAATAATATATGGATCTATTTGAAGAGAAGGAAGTTACACATTGCAACGTATATTTCATTTGTAACTTATTTGGTATAGTGGAATACGGGAAGTTACACACAACTCTTATAATCATGTACTCACTTCAATCTTATGTTCATGTATCGATTTCAAATTTTTATATTTGTCTTGTTTTTAAGTTTCTTGATAAAACGATTTGTGTTATTTGTGCACACTGTTATATTATTGTAATAATTTGATACTTTATTTTGCATAATAGTGTAGTGAAAACATTCAAATTTTCTTTATAACAATGTGTATTGCCCTAAATATTTTCTAGGCACTTAGTACCATGAAATTTTACACTTATTGCAATATACATACAAGTTACATATTAATTTTAAATCAACTAAAGGTAATTCCTCTATCCCACACTAAGTATCTAGTAGAAAACTACCACTCTTCAAATCAATTCCTTAAAAATCATTGCACCCACTATCAAACATTTTAATAGACCTCCACCTCTCTCAAACATGATTTATGTCGTACCATGGATAGGTACATAGATCCTTGATAGGTTTGTCTCAAAACCTATCTACCTCTTATGAACCTTTCCCTTTGCACTTTAACAGTCACATTTTGATAAGTGTTACTTGTGTTTGTTAGCCTAGTTGAGACTTGTGGATAAATCAATTGAGAAAGCTAATGAAAGGCTATCTATAAATAAAAACATACCCTATTAGGGGCACGTATGATTATTTTTGGAATACCAAACATTACTTGGAGCACGTGATATAAACATATAAAGATAACTAAGTGCAATCTAAATCAAATACAATAAGCCTTATTCAGAAATACAAGTGTCCAAAGTGTGTGTTGCTGAATGTTAGAGACAAGTCAAAGGATAATTTTCTATTATATATTTTATTATATCTCACATGTATAGGTTTGGGAGGGGAGAAATACATGTGGCTTGATCCATCTTCTAACTAGTGGTACATAATGTGGGGTTTACCACTTCATTGGTGGTATAGTTAGAATTTAAACGCAATCATGCAAATCCTTTCTTAATGTCAAGGAAAAACAATTATAGTTTGAAAATAGAAGAAGCCATGCAAAATTAAGAGAAATTCACCACATTTTTATTCTATATTAAAAAAGTAAAAATGCAAACAAAAATGAAGTCACACAAACAATTCAAAGTATAATCTCCTAGAGGATGGGTTCATATCCTTTAGGATAGGTTCAATGACAATACTATCCATCATCCTTTGAGCACATAAACAAAAAATTCTATGGTTTTAAATTTTATTAGCATATTAACAAAATTATGTTCCACCCCGGAACATAGATTGTGCAATTTGTCACTCTTTTTATCCACATATTGTGGTTTCTCTCTAACCCTAATTGAACTTTATACATTCTCGTTAGTGTTTTGTTTAGTATTTAGCATTTATAGTAATTTAGGGTGGTTTAGGATTTCCCTTTATTAATTCAAAATAATTCATTTCAAGTACTGGGTAGACTAGTGATAGAACCTAGTTTTTATAAACTATTTTGGTGAACTCCTTTATTTTAATGAACTACATAACACAAAAGTTCATTCTTCACCCTTAGGGTTTCAAAATTTAGATATGATTTTATTAATTTTTTTCTCATTAACTAACCCCTATTTCCTTTCCAAATCATCCTTACTCATTATTAATTCTATCCTCTAATTAAAGACATCCTTTGCTACTCCTAACCACAAGTTAATCAAATCAGCTTCTAAGTCTTCACTTATAGAAAATAAAAATATATCTATAGAGACTAAATTTATCAATGCGCTAAAAGAAAAAGGAACACATGATGAAGTGTGTCGAGATATAATCATTACTTGGGTTGAATCCAAATTGGATAAACCAAAAAATACACTATTATCTATTTCAATAAGATGGAGGGACCACATCCATAGCCATCATTTAGCTTACACAATTATTTATTATTCTTACCCATTGAATCTTGTTATGCCTACACTACCTTTATTTTAAAGAGAGGGTGTTCTTTATGCACAATTTAAAATTTTTTAAAGTTCTTTTTGTCTATACACCAATTATATGGCCATCTCACTTAAGACATTATAAAAAATTAGTAGATACTCCCTTAGAATTGTTATGTTCTTTACCAAGTTCCTCTATAGACACATATCCCAATTTAGAGCACGAATTCTTCATTTTATATCAAGAAATACAATCATGACATCTATTTTATACCTTTGTTATAAATTTTACAAAATATTGGTGAGAGTATTCATGATTTTATATTATAGTTTAAATGTGTTTTATGCCACTTAAATTGTACCAAAAATCTTAATGGAAGTAATATAAGTGTTTGGCATGGGTTTATAAAAACCTTTTAGAATGGAAGTGTTTTGGGACATTTTTGTCATGATATTTTGCAAGGGCAAAATTCACACTTGAAAGCATGAAAACCACACCCTACCCAATTTGTTTTACTTAAAGGTAATTATGAGTCCTCCTTCATATCAACATAATCCCCATGTCGGTATTATACTACCTCTATCAAGCAGTCCAACGTGTCATATTAATGTGCCCATAGGTGATTTAGGGGTACCCAGTCATTTCAAGTACTTACACGACAAGATTGATCAAGATAGGCTTTTTGACAAGCTTGGGAAAGGCTATTCTTTAGTCTTCTCAAGGCTAGTACATACCCCCCAGATTGGAATGGAAGACATAAACTCATCAAGGAGGTGCATCAAGGAGCCAAGAATGTTGTGAAATATATTTTTAAATATTATGGGAAGTTCCAAAAGTTTTGGAGTAGTTTCAACAAAAGTGGGTATTGGAGGCTTAAGTAGTGCACAATGCAAAAATAACCCCTGAGCTTCGAGAAACAATTATGGGAGTTATGTAAGGAGTTAGGAGACAAAATAAATATCATTGGAAATATAATTCAGATCCCTATAAGATGGTGATATCAGATCTTTCACAACATTTAGACACATTATGTCCACAACCATTTAGCATGCGTACAACCTTTGAGCCCAAACAAAAGCCTATTTTTCAGAGGAGTAAATTAAGAATCAAGGAAGGATGACCATACCATTAGATTTACAAGGCCATTTTTGTGAAATAATATAAATCCAATTATCAAAAAATAACTCTAGGAACTCAAGATGTGGCCTCGACAAACTGCTTCCCAAGTTATGACGTTAAGGATAGTCAAATTTTGCATATAAACAATTTGAGCCATATGGGAAGGTTCATACTTTTGTGTACCAACCATCCCAAGGATACCTGGGATAGTTGGTCACAAGAAAGTGCGCCCTCTCCTTAGTTAAGCCCTTGGACTATTCCAAAATGACCATCTTTAAGCTCTTTTTTGCAAGTTAAGCCCCCGTGCACCAAAACCATGCCCCCCACTCCGTCCAGTTAATGTTCCGCCAAGTTTCCCAATAGGGAAGGGGCCCACTTTTGTGCACCAAATTTCTTGGACCCTTGGGAAAATTGGTGCAAGAAAATTCACCCCCTCCCATTCTATCCCTGAGTCACACACATGACCTCGACGAGTGCTACAAGTGACTTTTCCTATCCCCCCTCTGCTTCCTAACGACAAATAACGTTGTGACACTTGGCCTAGTAGGAAGGGGCACATTTTTTTGTACCAACCATCCCAAAAATTTGGGACGGTTGGGACAAGAAATTTTTCTCCTTCCCATTTCATAAAAAAATATAAGTTTTTTGTTTTAAGTGTTGCTTTTAACTGCTTCTCCTTCCTCTTTCATGCACACACATGAAAGCTTCTACCACAGGAAAATCTTCCTATCCTCCATTGCTTCTACATCAGGAACCTTACTATCATCTTCATCATCCATCTCCCATCATTCCTGAAATTTATGCAATGTAACTGAAATAGTGATCTCTAAAGTGATACCATGGCAATTTGAGCCTAGAAACCCTAGGGTCGAAAAACAAAGAATTGCTCATATCTCTCAATCCGTGCATCGAATATTCATAATTTTTTTAGAAAATATTCCTCATCTAAACACCTTGAAGCTAAAGAAAAAAAATCTTGAAATACGTCCCTAATTTTTAATGGAAACCATTTGAAAATCTATTCCCTAGAGCGTTCTCCTTTCATTTTCCTTCAATGCAGGAGACGGGTAGAGTTGAAAATTTGAACAGAGACTGAAGAACAAAAACCCAGAAAGAATCCAAAATTTCTTTGCCAAACCGATACCAAGAGGTTCAAATTCTAAAAATATCAATTTCTACTGGTTTGCACTTTCCATTTTTAGCAAGTTTCAAAAAACGCTAAAATCCTCTTGAAGAAAGAACAATGAAAATCATACAAACTAAAAACTAGGGCACGAGCGTCAAAAAAGCAAAAAACAAAAAATAACTTTCCAAAAAATAGAAAGTGATTAGAATTGACCCCAAAACATCTGTAATAATCTTGGAACATGAACAAAACACCTCAGTGATGACAACAAGGAGAAAAAGTAACCCTGCCCAAAATAGCAGCTCCTGGGACCCAATCTAAAAAAATAGTCCTAGTTTTTCCCTCCATGTAAGCTAGAAATGTTGCTAACCTCTCCACTCAACAACATATATCCCTCAAACTTGGAGTTATGACCATGATGTTGCTCAATGTGCTAGGGTGTGGAGCCTTGTTTCATGTGTGAAAATGTTGAAGACTATACACTAAGAGTACTGTACACTTTCCACAGTTGTCTTATTGGGGTTCAGGGGCGCAACCCCTGAGACATTTTTTGGCCTCAAAAAACGTGTCCGATATATTGGGAAACGTGCTTTTATCATATGGGTGTGATTTTTGACCCATAGGTTCATGGGATGGTTTTGGCCCATGGTTTTGATACCCACGGTTTTGTAAAACTGCTTAAGCAATTGTCTACTTATATGGTTTTGTGCATATGGTAGGGTTAATCTAACATTACAAATGTGTTTAAATTCAGGTGTGAATTCTGTAGAGTTGGTTGAGCATAGCTCCAAACAAATCTGGGTATTGTATTGAGAGAATGGTGGCTTGTAATAAAATCTGAGCAAGTGATTCTTGGTGGACGTAGCCCAAATTGGGTGAACCACGTTAAATATTGTCTCTTTGTGTTGTGTTATTTTATTCTGCACTTTTATTTGAGATCTGTAATATTTTCTACATATTAGTTTCTACTGTTGCGATTCTGTGAGGGATTATTCCGCATATTTTATCCCTTATTTCCTAACAATTGGTATCAGATCTTGGTTTGGTTTGTTGAAGTGTTGAATCATTAGGGAAAGTTTTATTTTGAGTGGGAGCTATGGCACAGATGATGGAAGATCAAGGGTTGATAAATTCAATGGGCAGAATTTTAGTCTTTGGAAGATGCAGATGGAAGATTACCTTTATCAGAAGGATCTTTATATTCATTTACTGTCTGAGAAGGTGAACAAACCCTCAAGCATGAATTAATGCAGAATAAAGATTTGCTGGATAGGAAGGCACTTGGGACAATCTGGATGTGTCTTACATCTTTGGTATTATTTAATGTTTCAAAGGAAAAGACTACAAAAGAACTGATGGATGCATTAGGGAAGTTGTATGAAAAACCCTCTGCCTCTAATAAGATATTTTTAATGAAAAAGTTTTTTAATATGAAGACATGAGAATGGTTCAGTAGCAGATCATTTAAATGATTTTAATATGGTTGTAAATATGCTAGCTTTGGTTACAATAGAATTTGATGAAGAAGTTAGGGATTTATTAATTCTGTGCTCTTTACCTGAGAGTTGGAATAGCCTGGTAATGGCGGTAAGCAACTCGGTTCTAGCTAACTCAAAGTTGAAGTTTGAGGATGTTGTAGGGGTGATTCTAAGTGAGGAAATGTGAAGAAAAAATCTAGGGAATCTTCTACTTCAGGGAATGCTTTGACAGTGAAAACTAGAGGGAGACAAAAGAATAGAGGAACCCGTGGAAAATTGAAGGATCTAGCAAGGTCAAAATCCAAAAGCAAGATAGTATGCTGGCATTGTGGAAAGTTTGGGCATGCAAAGAAGGATTGTTGGGAGATTTGGGACAAGAAGAAACAACAGGAAGAAAACAAGGAGGAAAATGTGGCAACGGGTAATGTATGTCAGGATGCTTTGATTCTTTCTTTGCACAATATTACTGAATCTTGGGTTTTAGATTCAGGGGCTTCTTTCCATGCTTCTCCACATAGGCATTATTTTGTTGATTATGTTCAAGGAGATTTTGGGCATGTTTTTCTTGGTGATGATGAGCCTTGCAACATAGTTGGAAAAGGTTTATTTCAGGTTAACAATGCAGAATGGGAATACTTGGCTATTGAAGGATGTCAGACATGTGCCTACATTAAGATGAAATTTGATATCACAGGGTAGTTGGGAAGTGATGGTTGTACTATGATATTTACATGTGAATCTTGGAAGGTTACCAAGGGTGCTCTTGTGGTGGCAAGAGGTAAGAAGGTTGAAACCTTGTATTTAACCACTTATAACACTAATGTTTGTAATCTTGTGGCTTTAGACAGAAGTAGATACAACATTGTGGCACTATAGGCTTGGTCATATGAGCCATAAGGGCATGGAGATCATAAAGAGGATTTTACCGGATATACAGAAATAGGTTTGGAGTTCTGTGAGGACTGCATATATGGGAAACAAAGCGAGTAAGGTTTCTCAAGGTTGGACCTACAAAGAAAGAGAGTAAGTTAGAGCTGGTGCATTCTGATGTGTAACAACTCAGGTATCATCTCTTGGGGGTTCAAATTATTATGTTACTTTTATTGATGATGCAACAAGGAAATTTTGGGTTTATTGTATTAGAAACAAATCTGATGTATTTGACACTTTTGTTAAATGGAAAGCCTTGGTAGAGAATGAAACAGGTCTTAAGCTAAAATGTTTCAGGTTAGATAATGGAGGGGAGTATTGCAACAATGAATTTGATGATTGTTGTTCTAAGAATGGAATCTGCAGGAAAAAGATGGTTCTAGGAACTCCGCATAGAATGGGGTTTTCAGAAAGGATGAACATAACAATAATGGAACATTTAGGAGCATGAGGTTACAACAGGACTGCCTCTTTCTTTTTGGGAAGAAGTGGTGAGCACAATCTGTGTACTTGATAAATAGAGGACCCTCAAGTGCCTTGGATGGAGGCATACCTGAGGAGGCTTGGTATGGTAAGAAAGTTGATTATTCATTTCTTAGAGTCTTTGGATGTGAGGTGTTTGTCCATATAGAAAAGGATGATAGGACCAAGCTAGAGGCTAAATCAGAAAAATGTACTTTCATTGGTTATGGTGGTGATGACTTTGGATATAAATGTTGGAGTATTAAGGACAAGAAAATCATTCGATCTAGGGATGTGGTCTTTAATGAGAAAGTCATGTATAAACAACAGTTGCAAGAAAATAAGGAAGAATCCAAGAAAGAATATGTAGTGGTAGAGGATATTCTGGATGAGAAAGTGACACATGAATTAGTTCAAGAACCTCCTCAATAGGAACCCCAAACTCCTATATTGAGGAGGTCTTCTAGGGTAAGAAGAGAACCTGAATGTTTTTCTCCTTCTCTTTATTATTTATTACTCACTGATAGTGGAGAGCCCAAGAGCTTTGATGAAGCAATGCAGGTAGATGCCAGGAAGAAGTGGGAGCAAACCATGGATGAGGAGCATCAGGCTCTCATGGAGAACCAGACATGGGATTTGGTGAAGCTACCTGAAGGAAAAAGAGCATTACATAACAAGTGGGTGTACAGAGTCAAAGAGGAAGAAGGAGGAAAGAAAAGATACAAGGCCTGGTTGGTGGTCAAGGGGTTTGCACAGAAAAAGGTATAGATTTTGATGAGATTTTTTCTCCTGTAGTAAAAATGAATTCTATTAGAACTGTTCTTGGAATAGTTGCAGTAAAATACTTGCACTTAGAACAGCTTGATGTAAAGACTACATTTCTCCATGGTGATTTGGAGGAGGAACTATATATGCAACAACCAGAGGGCTATGAGGTCAAAGGTAAAGAGGAGATGGTGTGCAAACTGAAGAAGAGCTTGTATGGCTTGAAACAAGCTCCACGTCAATGGTATAAGAAATTTGATAGCTTCGTGATGGAGCAAGGTTATATTAGATGCCATTTGACCATTGCCTTGTATACAAAGAAATTTTTGAGGATGGTAGTTATATTATCCTGTGTTTGTATGTGGATGACATGGTGGTTGCAGGTAAAAACATGTAGGAAACAAACATACTCAAGAAACAGCTAAGTGAATCCTTTACTGTGAAGGATTTGGGGGAAGCCAAACAAATCCTTGGTATGAGGATACTTGGGATAGGAAGGAATGTAAGATGACGTTATCTCAAGAAGATTACATTAAAAAGGTATTGGAGATGTTTAATATGCAGGATGATAAAACAATTGGGACTCATTTGGCAGGCCATTTTAGGTTATCAAAGGAGCAGTGTCCCAAGACAGAGAAGGAGTGAAACCATATTCTAAGGTATATTACTCCAACAAATACCTTAGTGCATATTTTTCCCTAATGATTTAAATGATGCAAGCACACTAAATTTTCAGATTTAACAATTTTATATGTAATGCACAACTAAATATTTCAAGTGTAAATTTCATAACTATATACTTTTTTTTTCTAAAATTCTAAACAACATTTCTTCCAAATGAAGGCATTGTAAAAACATAACAAGTTCATGGTTTCATTATAAGATTCAAATGACCCAAATCTTACAAGATTATTGCAACTATATAATAGAAACTTTCTTAGTGATGACCAATGTTTTCAAGAACAATAAGTCACATAAATGGTTATTTTACAAAAGAGAAGACTTTACAAGCCACATTTATTTACAAATGAGGCAATGTCCACAAAAGATGAGGATGACCAAGATGGAAGAGGCCAACTATCTCCAACTTGAGCTCCAACTCCAATACTCCTACAAGAAATCCAACTCCAAGAGAATATGGCTTGTTTACCACCCAACCAATAGGCATCATCACATGCCTTTCCATGGTTGGAAGTCATGCTAGCCTCCCCCAAGCCCATGGGAGAGAGGAACTAGCTTCCACAATGTGCACAAGTATAATGGGGGATTTAAAACACACAACAAGAGACAACATAAGACCATTCAACCACTTAGACCTACTACAAATGAAAACAACAACATGAGGAGAACAAGGTCAACCTCACAAGGGGGAAGAGAGGAAGAAGGATGCCCAAATCAAGGTGTCCAACCATAGGAGCACCAATAAATACATATATATACAAAACTCCTTATACCTCCTAATCATACATCCTCCTTATTCCTCCTTATGCTATAGAAATCCTTCTTGGGAGGATTTTCAAACCCAAAGGGTTTCCTCACCAAGAATGGGGAAAGGTTCAAGCCATATGAACCTTTCTCCCACCTCAAACCATATGAGGGGATGAGAAGGGACCTTCATGGCTTGACCAACAACCATGAGGTTTGAGAGGGAAATCCCTCTCTCTTCCCCTACATTCTCCAAAAACCATCAATCCAAATGATGGTGGAGAGAAAACAAAGAAAATAACAAGAACAAACAAACAACCACATTCACCACTTCACAACACATCATTTCACACACTATTTTATTGATCAAGCATAGTTTACAAGATAACAAAACTAAGAAGGAAAAAGGTTAAGAACCCTACCTCTAATATGCTTTCCAAAACTCTAAGCTTTTCCCCTTTGTCCAAGCTTCCCTCCAAGCTCCCAAAATTCTCCAAGTGCTCCAAAAAAAATGAACCAAGAAGACCCATTCTTCCCACATGAGGAAGAATAAAAAGAGGAACCCAAAAGTTTCCTCACCAAAAAGAAAGTGACAAGTGTCACCCCCTCTCCTCTCAAGAGTCAAAGATTCCAAAAACCAAATAAGTAAGAGTAAACTCACTTTTTACCCCTTTTCACCAAAAATACTAAAAACTAAAATAAAACAAAGTGGAGCAACTTTTAACAATTTCACACAACCCAACCATCTTACATGGATGGTGACTAAAGAGGGCTAAATGGGAGGGAAACTCCCTCCAAACCTTGGAAATAGGCCCCCCTACCTATTAGGTAGGGTCCAAGGGCCCATTTTCATGCTAAGGGAACCCCCAAACTCAAAAGGGGTCCCTAAAATTACCCAAAATAACCCAATTTCGGGTTTGGCATGCTTGGGCACATGGGTAGAGGGTGTGGGGTCCACCCAAGGTTCACATGTGGTCCCCAATCCCTTCTACCAACACACACACACTTTCTCAAAACCAACACTTAACTTAAGATAAGATCATTAACCCCTAAGCTAGTTTACTTAATAAAACACACCCTAAACATAATTAATTTTACAAGACACAATTACATTACAAATTGAGGGTTCACCCATGGTGCCCAATTAAATACATCTAATCTAAGGCCTCAAACATTTAGCATGGTTAGGACTCAGCCCGTGGGCCGCTTGTGCACAATTGCGTAGCTGCCCTGAAACCCATGCTCTCCTATACCTGTCACCTGCACACTCATTGCACACATTAACCGCATCTGTCCAATATAGTAAACATCATCTATACATCACAATATCAATCAAACTTATAATGTCCGAACATAATTTACAATTGATAGTGCAATGCATCCAATTATCCACATAGTTTGCCATGAATCATCCACAAATAAAATTATAACGACATACACTTAGGTTAGCATGAAAATTACCATCATTAAATCTAAAACACTATATCATTAATCAAATCAACCACAAGAGACTAACATCTAACCAATAAGTCTATCATATAACTCTGTTAGTGTCATCAACATCATAAGAAATATATCAGTGTACGAATCTAGTCCAATTGGCGCTACGCGCCCAAAATGCCATAATGTCCATGAGGATAAAATATCATAGTAAAATGTCCAAAGTCTATCAGAGTCTCAATCAAAACATGTCTAGAAATAAAGGAACCAACAGATAACTGGAGCTATAAAAATGTGGGCACTACAGACAGTTTGATGTATTCCCTGGTGTGCACCAAGCTTGATATTACTCATGTAGTGGGAGCAGTGAGTAGATTTATGAGTGATCCAAGTAGAGATCACTGGTAGATAGTAAAGTGGATCCTTAGTATTTGAGAGGGACCATGGGGACAATTTTGTGTAGTGGATTAGACACCACTTTGTGTGGTTATGTAGATTTAGATATGGCTGGAGATGTAGACAGTAGGAGGAGCATGAAGGTTTGTTTACATGTAGGTGGGACAACAGTGAGCTGGATTTCATGACTACAGAAGCTGGTGGCTTTGTCAACCACAGAGGCTGAGTATGTTTTGCCACTAGAGGAAGCAAAGAAATGATTTGGTTACAAAAATTACTTGAGGAGTTGGGGCATAAGTAGGAGGAAGGAAAGCTGCATAGTGATAGTCAGAGTGCTATACACCTAGCTAAGAACTCTTCTTTCCACTCTAGGATGAAGCATATACAGTTAAGGTACCATTTCATCAGGACAACTTTGGAGGAAGAGAAGTTGAAGTTGGAGAAGATTCATACTAGTTAGAATCCTGTAGACATGATGACCAAGGTGGTCACAAGGGAAAAACTGAAGCTGTGTTCAACTTTGGTTTTCTTCACAGAAACTAGTGAAGGGTTGAGAAGCTTTCAGAGGAAAACTAGTCTCCAAGTGGGAGATTATTAGGTTGTGGAGCCTATTTTCATGTGAGAAAGTGTTGAAGACTGTACACTAAGAGTACTGTACACTTTCCACAGTTGTCTTGTTGGGGTTCGGGGGTGCAACCCTCAAGAAATTTTTTTGGCCTCGAAAAATGTGCCTGATGTACCAGGAAACGTTTTTTTCTCATATGGGTGGGATTTTTGACCCATAGGTTTATGGGACGGTTTTGGCCCATGGTTTTGATACCCAAAGTTTTGTAAAACTACTTAAGTAGTTGTCTACTTATATGGTTTTATGCATATGGTAGGAATTATGTAACATTGCAGATGTGTTTTGAATTCGGGTGTGAATTCTGTAGAGTTTGTTGAGCATAGCTCCAAATAGATCTGGGTATTGTATTGAGAGAGTGGTGGCTTGTAATAAAATATGAGCAAGTGATTCTTGGTGGACGTAGCCCAAATTGGGTGAACCACATTAAATACTGTCTCTTTGTGTTGTGTTATTTTATTCTGCACTTTTATTTGAGATCTGTAATATTTTCTGCATATTAGTTTCTACTATTGCGATTCTATGAGGGATTATTCCACATATTTTATCCCTTATTTCCTAACACAATTTTTCTAGTCTAGAGCTCGTTTGGCACTCACTACAGAGTTCTTGAGTGTGGGTGACAACAATGTTACTCACATGGATCTGGAGGAGCTCAAACATAGAATGTTCGGTGGGACGAGAGAACCTACAGAGGAAAAGATATTTCCTATTGGATTGTATGTGGAAGGTGGCCATCCCAAACCCTTGCAAAACATTGAATTAGTGTTAGCATGTGCTCAACACTACGAGCCAGACAGAAGGACCATCAGGGCAGACAATAATTCAATCTTGGTAGTGCTACTCCAAAAGCCATATACCCAAGGAATACAGATCTCCCCACTGAGAAAGATATGGTCATAATCACCAAAGAATTTGGTCTCTCTTGAATGGTCCAAGACCAAGTTTTATCTCTAAGGGCTCGCACTTAGCTCTTGGTTGAAGCATGAAAGGAAGCCTTCACGCATTATCGAAGATTCTCTTTCATAGTGATTTCCCCAATGTTTTCTCTGACACTATCATTCTTTTGAGTCAGGTAATTGGGGAAGAAAGAACAAAATTATTTAAGGACTAGATGGCTTTATTAATCCTCACGATCATGCAGAGAAAGCAAATGATAGATTGGGGGCAGCTCATCAGTGATAATTTACACTTCTAGATGCTACAGGTACATACTTCAAAGAACATTTTCATGACCCGTATCTTGTTTGGTCACCTTGGCAAACACAAGATCATTTAGGTTACTTTAACACTTGTATTAACATATTCCTATAAAAAATCTCTTGCACTTTCCTTTGAGAAGTACCCACAATTACTTGAAAGAGAGAAATCAACATTATTCCAAGGTGAATGACACATTCACAATGTTTGTGATCAAGTTGCTCAAGGGAAATCAACATTTGAGAATGTCTTTTCAAGCCACTACCTTGGTCAGGAAGTATGGCTCATGCTTCATTCAGTTCTCAACATTCTCATACATCAAGTATCTGGATTTGATCACTCCACAGAGGTTACCTCATTATCCAAGTGACAATAATTGGTGTTGATGGAGTTGTGCAGACAGTTGGTGCACATGAACAGTAAGTTGAAGAGTAGGAAAGAAGAAGCAGGTTTTTTCCCTATCTCACTGAGGGATTTTCACATGAAAGAGTGTCATCATGACATTTCTAATGTTGAAGCTTCCCTAGCTCCCATCAATATGCACTCCTACACTGCCAAGATGCATAATTTGATATCAGCTGGAGGATCTAGATTCATTCCACTTCCTACTTGCGTCATGTGCCTCAAATTGAAGACTTTTAGAAAATTACATTGATGAGCCATTGAGGTTCATGAACAGTGACCATAATGAGGATGATAATGGAACAGATGAAGAAATTCAAATTTGAATGGTATGAGGATGGTGTCCAGAAGATGGCTCAGAGATGTTTGATCTTGAGTACCCTATAGTCAAGGATTCCCCTCTTCCCCCAGGTGGTTTGGAGTGTGCGATGAGTCTAGTGACATATAAAGAACATTAAGAGGCAGTGATCAAGAGATCCAAAGAGTGGTTCAAAAGGAAGAGGATGGATCTCATTGCATGAGATAACTTCCCATATCTTCAGAGGAAGACATCATATCACTCTTCCTCCAAGGATAAGGACAAGATCACCAGTTCAATGCATTCAGGGGAAATTTTGAAAAGGAAAACATAGGAACCTGAGGATCACCACTATAGGAGACTGAACTAGAAAACTAGAATTGAAGAAGTACCCATGGTAGATCTTGAACATGGTGAAATTGACCGAGCTGAGCTCTTGAATCCCACACAACGGCCTCCACGTCCTTCATCTCCTACTCATGCACCTGGCCCCACTTGTTGATAAGATTAACCTCTTCATAGGAGGAACAAGGAAGTTACGATGATTCCCACTGCTTAAGAGCCAGAGACCAATGAGATCTTCCCCTAGATGCAAGAGATAATCACGACAAAAACCCAATACATGGTGAAACAAGTAATCATTCTGACTTCTTTTCGACTGATCTCCATGCTTCAATGGTCAAGTCAAAGAAGGGAAATTTGGCTCAAGTGGCTTCAAGATTCTATAGTGGCACCTCAGGAAACCAATACATTGAGATAGTCAAGCTGAAGGTCGTTAATCCTATTGAGGAGATGATCCTAATTGATTATGAAACAAGCACGATTCCCCTTGGACCGATAACACACGAAGGTGATCTAAACTTGTTCCATGAGTCATTGATACTCACCTGTCGTGCAAGGATTAAGGAATACAAAGAAAATATCGATCAAGCAGATGATCACAATCAAACTCTCATATCCTATGTCCAAGTGCTCTTAGATCCGAGTGCCGCCAATGCCATCTCAGCCAAAGAAGTTACTCTAGTAAGAAGCTTTCACCCTGAGTTCATTAGGAAGACTCATGGATTCACCTGTAAGGAAATACAAATGACAAATGGGTGAATATGATTCTTGAGAAAGGAAATACACTACTTATAGAGATGATGACCTTCTATAGATACATGGATGACACGAAAATGAAGGTACTCACAAGAAAGGAGGTAATTGAGGCTGAGAAAGACCATTGGGACTAGGGGTACTCATTGGTTATGGAAATGGGAAATGTCAAGTCATCTCTTTTGGTAACTAAAGAAGTGTTCTCATTGGTATAAGAGCATTTATCTCAGGTTTTTAAAATAGATTCCTTTTTTAAAGTATGAATTGATCAAGCATGCCATCAACGATATGGATTCGTATGAAGAGGATGTTGAGAAAATGAAAAAAGAGGAAAATGCCTAGGTTCATAAGCCAGCAATGAAATTCGATACTTCAATAGATGATCTATTGAAAACATTTGAGGACCGAGTCAAGATGGAGGCCGGAGATTTGTTCTCATTCACAAAAAACACACTAGAATCTCTAGGAGAAATATGGGAAATCATCTCTATCATTAGAATTGGTACTCAAAGTGCAAAAACATCAGCTCCTTTGTTGATAATTGCATCAAGTCACTAAGTTTTGTCTAGATCCATCAGGAGCACAAAATAACACTGGTGGTAACCAAATTCAACAAAACATTCAAATGCATGGAGATAAACCCGACATTGATTCCATGGAGCTCTTTAGTGGCAGGACCATCTTTAGAATAGTCTTCTCTCTCTTCTTCTTTCTCTTCTCCCCCTTCTTCCTTCATTTTTCTAATTCTTCATTAAGGGTGTGCACTTTTTTTTTCTTATTACTATTTTGTCTTATTCATTAATGTGAAACTATGTGTTTGTGGTTTCCTTTGATTATTGACAATCTAAAATTGTTGTTTCTTTTTTATAACTGACCCATGGATGTGAACCTTCTAATTAGCTTTGGTGAGAATCTAATTTCCTACTCGTAGAGTTAATTCCCTTTATCTAATTTCTCACTCCCCTTCCCCCATCTTTCTATAAATTCCTCCCTTAAATTTATTGTAAGAATTTTATGTGGGTACAATAGAGTGTTCTCATTGGATCCCCAACCTCTTGGCCAACTATTTTTTTATATCTATTCATTCACAATAAAGTGGAACTACACCACCCAAGCAGAGGGATCTAGAATTCCATAGCTTTGATAAGATAACCACCAATTTGTCTACCTGATTTTGTTTTTCACCAACAATTTTTGACACCCACCATGGGGCATATTTTACAACCCCTGCACCCAAATACGAACCATAATAAAATAGAAAAAAAATCAGAAATTTTAAAAAGTAATTTTTTTTTGGAATTTGAAAAGTCACCAAGAGCCTATGTCTGGTACCCATGGCCATTTTGGGTAATCATCCTATTGAAAGAATTGAATTATTATTCCACATTCAAGAGGATATTAATTTATATTTAAGAGAGGCTATTTGACATAATAAACAAAGCTTCACACAATACTTCATGGGCACAAGAGTTTTGGGCCTCGAGGAAGAACCTTCTACTGAATTGGAAAGAGAGAGAGAAATTCAAGCACCACAAAGAAGGGCCTAAATTCATTTCAGATTTTCAAACTGGATGATAGAAGTTACACACATTCGTAAAGGAAAGGAGGAAATACAGATCCAATTTTTTAAGAACTTCAAAAAAGACAAGAGATAATCAGAAATTCAAGGTATCCCCTTTGTCTAGAAACTTCTCTCACTAGTATCGAGTGCTCACCCAAAGCATGAAAAGGTACCATACCCCTCTTTAGGTTTGTTGTTGTAGGATGTTAGCATGATGAAGACTTAAAGCATTCAGATCCATGACTAATATATCATTCTATAGTGCATGTTCAGATGTAGATCTTAATGACTCATGAATCACATGATAAACATAGTGAAATCATTCATGCAAGTAATAAACTATAACCATGATTAACACTTTGATTCAGTCAATAACCTCCATTATATTAAATGCAGTAATACACAGAAGCTTCTTACAATAATGGCATCATATGCTCATGCGCATACAGATCTGATAGTATAATCTCACAGTAATCCAGTCCTTACATACTATTCTCACACACACTTATACCACATAGTTCATTACATATTTATAAGGGTGGGGACTTTCCCTTCACCACTTATCTATTCCCAAAATAGGTCACATGCTATTATTAGCCATGCACCGTTACAATAATAACCACACATGCAAGTGCACTAACAATAGACTTCTTCTAGTTAACTGTTAGTAGTAAATCTATTCTCAGCCTGTACTCATGCAAAGTGCTTCGTATCCTATCCTCCAAAAATAGCTAATGTGTGTCGCTCAAGTTTCCAACCAGTTTGTGTGTTTCGCACGCCATCTTCCAAAAATAGATCCTCATCGTGAAAACAACTAAGTCTTGAATCTGCCTCTATGCTCAGCGCGTGATTCCTTTCTGATCCTCATGTGCTTTTGAACACGCTCTACTCTTACCCACTCTGCTCTTCTGCGTGAACCTTTTGTATTTTTTTTCTAAGTGCCATATTTTGACTTACCAACATTACCCCACACTAATTGCATTTCCACCCCGGAAATGGTTGTCTCCAAAATGAATCAAAGAATGTGAATAGAAGAGATAGAAAGATTTTTATGAATAAAAGAATGACTTTACCCTGCAGCATCATCTGCTTCAACCTGAAGAATCAATTCTGGATATTCTTCTTTTATTTCTACCTCTAAAGTCTACCAATCATTGAGCGTGGCCTCTACCTTTTCTGGGATATCCACTGCAATTGACTCTAGCTCATCTTTTGCAATCTCTCCTTTCTCATTCTGCAAGACCAACACAATGTTGGACATGCAGTCATTCTTCCTTCTAATAAGTCCATCTTTTACGTGATGAGTTTCCCAAGCTCATCTAGCCTTTCCTTGTGTGGTTCTTATGTTGTTGTAAGGGCCTCACGCTTCTGCTTGACAAGTGCTAATCATTCTGCATGGCCCAAGGTCTCATCTTTCATGGATTTTAGGACTTCATTGTCCTCTATAATGGTCCTGGTTCTTATAATGGCTTCTGGGGCTGTACAAATATTCAGTGCTTGATCTACTTTCTTCAGTTCCTCCTGCAAGCTCTGAAGCAACCCCTCATATGATGCAATCTTTCTCATCACTGAAGCCTTTTCTCGCTCTGCTTCCTGCTCAGGATTCTTTGGTTCTGGCATGTGCAGAGGTTCATCTTCAAGCACCAAGTCCACCAAGGTTTGTACATAATGCATTACCGAAGGAAATGTTTTGGGTACCTTAGGCTCTAAGTGTGGCTTTGCTTTCATGATATTGTCCCCAACTTCCTCTGCCATGCTGATGAAAATAGTGTTCTTCTTCTGTGCCAAGTATTTTTCTTGCTTTAGGCATGCTATTTCTACATCCTTGGCCTTGATCTCTTCCCTCAGCACCCTAATTGTTGCAGCCTTATCCACATTTCATCGTGCCACCTCTGTTGAGACTTTCACCAAAGCATTGCTCACTTGTTCATCTGACATAACAGTAGGCTTTACTGTTATGTGTCTGGCCTGAGGTGTCTTCTTCAACCTCCTTGATACACATGACTCTTCACATACATCAAAGTCTAGTTCATCCATGTGTGTATGCATAGACCATGACAGTTGCTTCCTTGTGTGCATGGTCACCATATCTTCATCCATTAGCTCCCACCCATACAACTCCTTTGGTGTCACTGTGCTTTGAAAATGGGTGCGGACAATTTTACCTGTGTCCTCAGCATAGCCCATGACTGATGCAACATATTCTCCACTTGTTCTCTTCGATCTTGGCCCCTTAGGAACTTGAGCTTCAAGATTTGGAGCTTGTTCTATCCTACCCTGAGTAGTCTCAGTCACTGTCTCATCTGCCTCCTTTTCTCCTTCTTCTCCATCCTTCATTTCTTCATCCTTTGGTTCTTCCACATTCTCTGGAGGTGTAGGAGATTTGGGCATGCTCTCCTCAGACTCTTCCACCTCCTCATTCAGCTTCAACTTCCTTCTTCTCTTCTCAGTTGTCTCCTTCTATGGAGAGAGTCGAGGTGATCTGTGCACTGATTGTGGAGTAGCACCTTGGGTCCTTGTTCTCCTGAATACCCTTTTGAAGTGGCACTCTCCTTGTACTGCATCCAAATCCTCATCTTCTCCTTCTTGTGGAGGTGGTGTAGTAGTCATGTGCTCAACTTTCTACCTCATCTGTAGGCTACCTCCTGCCTCTGTGCTCCAAACCACCACTATCTTCATGCTCCTCCTCTTCATCATCTACTTCTATTGTCTTTGTGGGCTTAGGTGCTGGAACATTTTCCATTGTATGCTTACCTTTTGGCGGCCCTGGGAGTGCAAACTCATTCTCCACATAATTATTGTTCTCCATCTTGGGCTTGAGTTGAAGATACACAAGTACTGCTCTGGTGTCTCCAATGGCCAAGCTTACAGGCTTCATGCTTATAATATCTGAGATAAGCCTCTCAATGTAGGCAGTCCATCCTGGATATACATATGTCTTTCTCAGTGTATGGTAGTCACAATCTACCTTGTCTGCATTGAAGCTTAGGTGGCACGCATCTGAAAACTAGTGAACTGATGCCTAGAAATATCATGCTGTGAAGGCATATGGTAATTTGCACCATGGGCTCCAAGCCCCATCTTTCATGGGCAAACCATGCGATGCAAAAGTGTTGGTATACCGCGAACTGCACTGCCTTCCCTACTACCGAAGGTAACTCCTTGGGTATGTGCCATTCTTCTTCAAATGCTGTGTGGAGCCTATCATACCATTTCTCCACCCTCTACTTGAATGGTCCACTCATTGATCCTTCACACAAGTACTTGCCAAATATTTCCACAAGTGACTTGTTCTCCATAGGGTATTCCCAAATTTTCTCCTTTGGACCATCGGGTACACCCGATTTCCATAAACACCAAAGACAATAGAAATAGCCCCAAAACTAATTTTCTCTCCTGTGCACACTTCTTCAATGATAGTCTTTCCTGATGTAACTAGAGATGTTGTAAATCACTCCCTTGTGACATCTTCTTGCAATGTGTAGCCACATTGTGTTTACCTGCGACCACCTTTCTTGGTCATTCAACTTTGTTACAAGATGTGCAGCTACCTGCACTACTGGGTACTTCTTCAATTTTTCGATGTCCATGCCATGGACCCTTGGTATACCCCAACTCCTTCCTTGTCTCCAGGATTGCGTGGCCTTATCAGTTAAATCACCATTTAGATCTACCCATGTGCCTTTCAACCCTGTTACTATTGAGATCAAGGTGGCTGTGATTCTAACCCTCCATCTGTGAAGTAGAAGAAGTCCTCATGGACTCTTCTCATCAACCATTGATACAATGGTTCATACTTTCCAAAGTATGGAAGCTCGTACAACTGGTAGACTCCAATCTACTTTAGTAACTTCTCACCAGTGTCATCGTACACTGGCATATCTTCTGTTGTGTGCTTGTTCATTTTTGTGCTCAACAACGCATCAAGCTCCTTCTTATTATCTGATGTACGATGGTTGTAATCACTGATTTTACATTGATGGATGTGGGAATCCCATGATCATGCCCTCTGGATACTGCATTTTTGAGAAATTATTCTCAGGAGTAATTTCTTCTTCCACTTTGACCTTCTTCTTCCCTTTTACTCCTATTGTGGGTGCTTTCTTTGGTGCCATTTGAAAAATCTCTTTTCTACCCTCTGTAATTGAGCAAGTTGAAACCCTAGTTCAAATCTCCATGCCCTAGTGGAAATCATGTGCCCTAGCTCATTTGTAACATGTCTTCTTTGCTCAAACCCTTCATCTATGGGTACACAAGCCTCTCATGTGCACAAACCTTCTCTACATGTCTGGTTTCACACTCTTCGCACCTCAACATGATTTCTCGGCTCGTTTGCACTTAGCTCTTTTCAAATTATCTCAATTGCAATGGTAAAAATGAACTCGCATCCCATCCTTATATAGATTTTCAAAAATTTAGTGCATTTATTGCTCCTCCACCTACCAACAATCCTCTCATTAATTGACCATTTTCATTCTTTCCGTGTGGTACATCTTCGCGCCCAAGCTATAACCTTCTAGTGAGCCTTCCTACCTTCTAGCCATAGACTTCTCTTCAGTGCCTCCATGCACCTGAGTACCTCACCACTGTGCCTTCCCTTGGTAGTTCCCATGGCCTCTACTTACCTTGTGTTATACTTGTTTCTTCATTTACCTCCACCTATGGTCCTCATTTCTAGAAGTAATCATTTTTCTTTCAATTCTCCAACTTGAATAACACCCGTAGCAGTTAGTTCCTTTCATGTGTACTTATTTTCATCAGTCTTGTACCTGGATATCAATAACCACCCCACACTAAGGGTATGTGTAGTCCTCTGCGCATAAAAATTCTTCAAATAGTAATTAGCTTCTGGTGCGTAAACATGCTTATTACACAAAAACACCAACTAAATTGACAAAGCATAGTGACAAAGAAGGAAATACATTAAGGAAATGTAGAATTGGAAACCTAATCTAAATGGAAACACTACCTTATTACAAACACCAAGAAGACTTATTTATAGTAGGGCTTCAGCCTACTCCCGTTGAAGTAACTGGGTAACCGTATTCCATCAAGCACCTCTAATTGGAAAGCACCTGTTTCAAGTATGTGAGTGATAACATATGGCCCCAACCAATGTACTTTGAGTTTTCCTGGATGGCACAAAAACTTAGAATCATAAAGGAGCACCATCTGTCCAATTGTGAACTTTTTATCCTTGATGTGCCTGTCATGCCATGCTTTCTACCTGGCCTTTTCTTGTTTTTGACTCCAACGTGCTATTGCTCATTGGTCATCCAAGCTTAATTAACTTTTCAATCCGTTCTTCTAATGCTTTCTCATCAGCTAGACCTCCAGTGTGTGCAATACACAAAGATGGTAACATGAATTCCATAGGAAGAACTACTTCTGTGCCAAACACTAACTGAAATGGTGTGGCTTTGTTCAACCTTTTATATGTTGTTCGATATGCCCAAAGTACTGCAGATACTTTATCATCCCAATCCTTTCTTCCAACATCACATATTTTTGTCAATGTCTGGCTCAAAATTTTGTTGAAAGCCTCAGCAGTCCCATTTTCCTGAGGATGATATGGTGTAGTCTTATGGTGTGCAATCATGAAATCATCCAATAAAATTCTGATTGTCTCATTCAGAAAATGTGTGCCCCTATCACTGGTCAAACTTAAAGGACATCCATACCTTGTAATAATATTTTCCCATAGAAACCTGGCTGTTGTAGCCGTTGTACAATCCTTTGTAGGTGCTGCTTCTACCCACCTTATCAGATAATCTGTGCAAGTTATGATATAGTGATCCAGTCCTGCACGTGGCTGGTGAAATAGGACCCACAAAATCTATAGCCCATTTCTCAAATGGTTCTGCACTATTAATAGGTCTCAGAGGCATTTCATCTCATTGACCTGGTTTCCAAGATGTTGACAATGATCACAAGCCTTGCAATAATCCTTACAATCTTTATACAGGGTCTCCCACCATAATCCAGTGAGTAGAATCTTGCACGCAGTGGCGTCACCTACATAGTGGCCACCTACAATACCACCATGAGCTTCCTCCATGATATCTATGTGCTCATGTTCCAGTACACAATGATGCAATACTTCATCCTGACCTAACTTGTACAGGTCACCGCTAATCAACATATAGGGTGTCACGCGTATAGCAAGTTGTTTCTTCTCTAAGGATTTCATTCCTTCTGGTGCCATGCCTGTTCATAGAAAGACAACAATGTCCTCTAATTCTGATGGTGCTCATTGTAACCTATATAACTGTGCATCAGGCATGGTATCTTCAATGGCCTGTGCTTCTTCTCCTGACTGTATTCTGGATAAATGGTCTGGTCCAGAATTACTTTTCCCTGGTTTTACCACAACTGTGAAATCAAATTCTTGAAATAAGAGTACCCATCTGCATATGTGCCCCTGTAAAATGGGCTTGTTTACCAAATACTTCAATGCCATGTGATCTGTATAAAAGAAAAATGGTGTAGCTAGTAGGTACTGTCTGAATTTATGTAGTGCATAGATCATTGACAAAGCTTCGCGCTCTGTAGTTGTGTAATTCTGTTCTGCAGGAGTCAACTTTCTACTAGCAAAATAGATAGGATGATCTATAATACCTTCTCCTAGCCGATCCAACACCACGCCAATGGCCATGCCAGAGGCATCCACATGTACATGAAATGGTTGGTCCCATGAAGGAAAACACAAAATAGTCATTGTAGTAAGTTTCTCCTTTAATGTCTTGAATGTGTGCTGCTGCGGTTCTCCCCAGTAGAATGTACCTTTTCCTTTCAGTAACTCCTCCAAAGGTGTGGCAACCTTGGCATATCCTTTAATAAACTTCCTGTAATATCCTGTATGACCCAAAAATCCATGCACCTCACTCTGACTGGTAGGCTCTTTTAGGCCTATAATGACTGCAACCTTAGCTGGATCAACCAACAAACCTTCCTTGCAGATTATGTGTCCTAACAGTATTCCAAATGGTGTAGCAAATATGCACTTCTTGATGTTCAAAGAGATACTCAACTGTCTACATATTTCAAACATTAAGCGTAGATTGTCACAATGATCTTTAACTAATCCATACACCATCCAATCATCCAAATAAACCTGTAAGAAGTTGTGAATAAACTCTTTAAATGCCTGAACAATTATGCGAAAATACAACAGGGCATTTTTCAGACCAAAAGGCATCACAGTATAGGTGAAGCTACCCCATTCAGTAGTAAAAGTAGTCTTTTCCTGATCCTCTTGGGCAATCCTAACCTGATGATACCCAGAGAACCCATCTGTAAATGAATAGATTTCGTGCCCTGCAATGCCTTCTAGTATTTCCTCAGTGAATGGCGTAGGAAAGGGATCAGTCACACATGCAACATTCAGCTCCCTGTAGTCCACACAGATCCTAATCTGACCATCCTTCTTGATACTGATCACCATTGGACTAACCCATTCTGACTCGTCGAGGGGCTTGATGATTCCAGACTTCAACATTTTGTCAATCTCTTCTTTGACCTTTTCACACAAGTTGGGGTTCATCCTGTAGGGTCTCTTTCTAACTGGGTGCACCCTCTTTAAGATTTATCCTCATCTCCCCTAATGATTCATGCATGCCTTTAAGCTCATGGTACCCTCAAGGGAATAAGTCCTGATAATCCCATAGTAACTCTATGATTTTTCCACTTCAGAGTCTGACCAATAGTCTCCAATTATGGCCTCCTTAGGCTCAACATCTGATCCAATATTCACTTTCTTTGTCTTCATAGGTTCATGATAGGTGTGTGTGGTCTTATCTGCACTGTCCAACACCTCATGCCTACCTGTTGAATGGTTTATATCCATATTTTCTACTTCTTCATCATCCACTAAGTAGACCATTTTTCCTTTTTCTTTCTCAAGGAAAGTGCTGAAGTAGTGTGGCATCGGCCTCTGTTTCTTCAACAAAGCATGCTCCTGAGTTTCCTTCATCCAATAACTCCTGAAGGAGTTCTTCAGCCTTGGCACTATCTCCCATAGTTAAGCACTTTATGAATTTTAATGCTTCTTCCACCAGAGGCTTGGTAGAGAAGAAGTCAAATGTCTGGGTCATTCCTGCAATTAAATCCTACCAATTTCCAGTCTCTCTATGGAGTTCTGCATATACATACCAAGCACGTGTGCAACCATGTAAAGTGGAATAAAACTTGTGCACCCAGAGTGAAGGTGGTAAAGCTTCCTGCCCCTCTGTCCAGAGTCTCTCACACTTCTGAATGTGGTGCTGAACAGGTTGATTACCATGATAAGTATAGATTTGAGTAGGTGCATTGCTCCTGAAGAACCTAGTGGCAAGAGCAATCCTAATTTCATTCCATCCTACAAGATTATCCTTGTGGACCACCCACCAGCGCGTTGTTGTCCCACGTAGGGTATATGCTAGCATATTCCTTCTTTCCAGTGGGTCTATCCACTGTTCTTCCATGGTGCACAGGAACACCATAGGATCTCCTTCTCTGGTGTAACAAGGTACCGAGTTGTTACCTATTCTCCTGATATAACGTGGTTTGCTGCCCTTAGGAAATATGCTCTTTACTTCATGCCCTACCAACTCATAAGTGCTATGAGCCCAATTATCACAAGCAACACTTGTAGTATCACTAATAGACTGTGCATCCTCCCACTGAAGGATTCCTTCTTTACATGGCTCAAGCACCTCTGGATCCCAGATGGCACGTACATAAATCCTATTCAGGTCTTCTTCACTCAAGGGCTCAACATAGGGCACATATTTTCCATCTGTTAAAGGGATAATAACTCTTTCCTCCTTGTTTTCAAAGCTGATATAACCCTTGTTGAACCAAAGATCAACATTATTTACATAGCACCAAGGATGCCCCAATAGAGCTGGGAAGCTATCTGACTCTGCCAGTGCTAAAACCTCAAAATCTCCAGTGAACTTGGCTCCTTGTATGGTAATGGATGCATCTTTTAAAACTCTGATGGGATTGGCCTTAGTCCGTTAGCCATGAACAATACATTAGAGGATGGCTGCAATGGGGGTCTCCCCATTTGTACCCATGCATCTAAGGTAAGAACATTGACTTCACACCTAGTATCAATCAGTATATTACTCAATAGCCACCCATCCACAACAACATTCATAGTTATTTCCTTGTCATAATCTAGGCTATGAGGGGGAAGATTTGCATGCAGGATCTATCATCCAGTCTCAGTACTTGCGTGTGGAGTGTTTCCTTTTAACCAATTCCCCAATAGTGGAATGATATTCTCCTAGCGCAACAATTTGCACACTTCTCTCAAGTCATCCATATCAGTTTGGACCATCTCTGATGCTTTCTTTTGCTCCATCTTCATGATTGCTCCTTTAAATATTGTATTTCACCCTGAAGATTCCTGAGTACCTCCATGGTTTCCTGGTAATCCTCCTTTTGATGGGTAGGATCTAGGTACCATGCATGTAGAACCTCCTCCTAGTGATGGTAGGCTTCTGCTGCAATACTTCTTTATTGCGTGCTGCTTCAGCGTGGGTGTGATCTTTACCTGCAATGCCTCAGATTCTGGTTCCAACTTGGGCATCCACTGATTTTCCATAGCGCATTGTATCCTAACCATCCCATGTGCCTTTGTTTTCTTATTTATGTTACTTGCTAAGATGCTCATACAAGTCCAGGAATTCCTCATAACTATGATTCTTTCCACAGAAAGAACATGTAATATTCTGAGGACATTCGCGGTTGTAGTGGTCAGGAGATCCACATGTATAACATGTTTCTGTGAGGGAACTCACTTCTTCCACCACCATGGCCTCATCCTCTGAATCCACCATGGTATCCTTGACCTCTACCATGACCTCCTTCAAAACACCCTTCATTCTGATCATAGCGTGCCTGATTGTGATCCTGATCCTGATGCTCATTCTTTCCTTTAGAGTTATCTGAAACTCATGTCTGTCATACACCAATATCTATAGCATCATGGATCTGACCAATCAGCTGACAGTCTTCTGTGTCATGAGTTGTGGACCTACAATTTTACAGTAGCATGAAACGTTCTTCCTTATCATGTGTTGTAGTAATGGGAAGTGGCTAGCATCATGGTTTAAATGGCATATCTCACAGTCTAACAACAATGAGCACACTGATCTGTGGGGACAACTATCCTTTGTGTGACCTTCCACTTCACAATCTATGCACCAAATCCTTGTGTGCATGTCTCATGTGTTGAATTTTTTGATAGTTTCTCCAACTTCTTTGCATAGCTATGATCTGTGCTTCTAAAAATGGGCTCACCCCAGTGTCTATACTTCCACTACCTCAGTGTAAGGCTGCTTCAAGTGCTTCACATGGATCAGTGTATGTTTTATGTGATAGCACCCTCCTAAAAGGTGTAATCAGACCTCCAACAAACCATTGTGCATGTTGGCTTGCATGAATATCATAAGAAACTTAGATAACAATGTTTTGAAATGGGCATCATACTCTCTGACACTCTCAGTAGTGCCTTGCTTAATATCCTTGAGTGCACTTATACTCTTCTGCTCAAACTCAGGGATGTGAAACTCTTTAAGGAAAGCATCTTTTAAAGCTGCATAGTCTACGCAAGTCTGATCAGGGTCAAAACTTTTGTACCAACTGTGTGCACGCCCTTGTAACGTAGTAGCAAATTGACTTTCCCTATGCTCAGAAGCCATGATTCCTTTTGCGTGCCACAGTATTTCACACATGTGTACATGTTCAACAACATCTTCTATGCCCCTATACTCTGGGAGATGAAGAGACATCTCCATGTAAATATTCTGGGGTTGGTGTGGACCTTGCCCACCTGATCCAGAACCTCCTGTGTTTCCTCTACCTCCAGAACCACCAGATCCACTAGAGCTAGAGCCACCTATACCTCCTGATCCCAAACCTGTAGCTGGGGTTAGACCAGAAGATGTACTTCCCTGTGTCCCAATAGTAGAACTGAACTACCCCGACAGTCTGTGAAGTGTTACTACTCCCAGAAGATAGTCCAAAAATCTATGTGCCTGAATTCTGTGTGGATGATACACCCAAAAAGGTAATCCCATATAACAATGAATCTGTTTGCGCTACCATTGTTTTGCTTTTTATATGACTCACTCCTACTCTCCCACTACTTAAATTAGCTTGCTGACTATTTGTTGTACTAGATACTGGAAAACCAAGTGCAAGGGAAAGGTTTCCAGGTGGATTCAGATGTGTGCCCATGGCCCAGGTCATCTCTGCTGGTGCACTTCTATGTGAGGCTGAGGAGGGTTCCCTGTCATGCTTTCCCAAATGGGGGAGTTCCTGATGCTTGGGTTCCACGTCTTCTGCGTGAACTTCAACTCCTTCCTGAACTATCTTTCTCCACAATGCCATTTTCTTTGCAACCTCCCACTGCTTCTCTACCACCCTCTTGCGTGCCTCATTATACTTAAGCCACCTTTCCTCTCTCTTCCTCTCTACCGCTAGGTCTTCCATCTTTCACCAAGCATTCTCCTACCCCCATGCGTGGTGGGGTTTAGTTAGCCATCGGTTTACTCTCCAAGTTCAGGGTTACCATCAAAATTTTGATCGCCAGTGGAATGCCTTGCAGGTAAGTTCCCCTGGGATATCGTAAAAATTGGAATTCAGCTACCTCTGGGCATGAATAAGTGGAAATTGAGTACTCCAAGATATAGTTGTTCAAAACACCATGGAACCACGTATCCACAATGTGAGTCCAAATCAGATCAGCATCATAAAGGGCCTGAAATTCTTCCTGTGTCTAGACAAGTGTGTGATACCTCTAATTCCATTTAGATGCATAAGCAACTAGCCACTCGTATAGTTCTATCAGAAAGATAGTGAAGAAGCTCTCATACAAATAGTCATACAGATTCTGATCCACCCATGTGTGCACGTTAAACTCAGATCCAGTGATGAACCTCCATGTGTATTCTTCTTCTAGGTCATGTATCCACTCCTCAACACTTGCTAGGGTCAATCGGTATGTCTTCATCATGAACCATCCTGAAAACAACTGAAAAAGAGGTCCCGGAAATAAAACCAATGATGCAGCCTAGAATTCACCAGTAAAATCCCAGGCACGCTGGCACATCACTCAGCCTAGACTGAGTGCTCACCCGAAGCATGCAAAGGTACCAGGCCCCTCTTTAGGGTTGTTGTTGTAGGATGTTAGCATGATGAAGACTTAAAGCATTCAGATCCATGACTAATATATCATTCTACAGTGCATGTTCAGATCTAGATCTTAGAGACTCATGAATCACATGATAAACATATCAAGGTCATTCATGTAGTAATAAACTATAACCATGATTAACACTTTGATTCAGTCAATAACCTCCATTATATTAAATGTAGTAATACACAGAAGCTTCTTACAATAATGGCATATATGCTCATGCGTGTAACAGATCTGATAGCATAATCTCACAGTAATAACTAGTCCTTACATACTATTCTCACACACACTTATACTACACAGTTCATTACATATTTATAAGGGTGGGGACTTTCCCTTCACCGCTTATCTAATCCCAAAATAGGTTGCATGCTATTATTAGCCATGCACCATTACAATAATAGCCACACATGCAAGTGTGCTAACAATAGACTTCTTCTAGTTAACTGTCAGTAGTAAATCTATTCTCAGCCTGTACTCATGCAAAGTGCTTCATAGCCGATCCTCCAAAAATAGCCAATGCGTGTCGTGTAATTTTCCAACTGGTTTGTGTGTTTGGCACGCCATCTTCCAAAAATAGATCCTCATTGTGAAAATGGCTAAGTCCCGAATCTTGCTTTGTCCTAAGCGCGTGATTCCTTCCCAATCCTCCTACATTTTTGAACGTGCTCTGCTCTTCTGCGTGAACCTTCTGTATGTTTTTCACTAAGTGTCAAAGAAGAAGTTGAAAAAGAAATGGCAGATCAAGATGCACCCAGACCAATTGTACCATAGGGAAGGAATACCAGCCCACTCACACTACCACAACTACTCCATGAGCTATGACATGGATCAAGGAAAAGCTTCCCTAAGTTTAGAGGAGACAGTTCCAAACTCCATAAAGAGCATGTTGCACCTTTCATGACTTTGTGTGGAGTAGTAGATGTTGAACATGAGGATGTGTCCGTCAGATTGTTCATGGAATCATTGCAAGAAAAGGTGACCTAGTGGTTTTATCTTTTTCCAGCTAGGTCAATCAGTAGCTGTGATGATATAAGGAAATTCTTTGAAGATAGATTCAAATCTATAGAATATTTACAAGATCTCTTGGTCTAGCTAGTATAGACAAAGAAGGAGTCCACAGGATCCATGAGAGACTTCATATCTAAATACAATAGGTTGATCAGGAGAATTCCTCAAGATGTTGTGCCTTTAGACAACAACTCGAAAAGATTATTTATTAGTGCCCTACAACTTGAAGTTGGGTT
The DNA here is from genome assembly GCA_019776745.2 of Taxus chinensis. NCBI lineage: Eukaryota > Viridiplantae > Streptophyta > Pinopsida > Cupressales > Taxaceae > Taxus > Taxus chinensis. Next base: position 145,422,895 of record CM034157.1, read on the forward strand.
CTTCCTTATAAGATCTCAACCCAGAGATTTGAAAGAAGCACAAGATTATGTAATCGAGATGGAAGATGACCTAATATTGTTTAGAAAATTAAAGAATCCTAATGGAATATAGAAGGCTCAAAGTTCAAGATCAAATACCACTGATCTAATGATTCAGAAAATGGCTGATGAAATGATTTATCTAAAGAAGAAACTATCTCACATCACCAAATGGAACGTATCTAAGAATCCTAATCCCTCAAATAGGCCAATAATAACTCCACCTCCTCACCAGATTACTCTATAAGCATCTCCATTCAATGGTGCATGTGATGTTGAAGAGCCATAGGAAGAAGCATAGGTAAAAGAACCAGAAGAAGAAGAAGGTGACGATGGTAACTATCTTGAAATTGAAAAGGTTGATGATGACACTCAAAATGGCCTCATTGAATATGTTGAAGGGGATGAAGATTATGATGACGAAGAAACACCAAGCTTCTCATGCGTAGTGTTCACCCAGGCTCAATCTAAGAAAGAAGCTTCATCTTCAGAAATGACAAAAAAGAAGATCCTCCCATTGAAAGCCCATAGAACAAAATTATTAACAGGGGATCTCCAATACCACCATCAATGGACTCGGCCAAGGAAAAAAAAAATCTGTTAGTAAGAAAGAAACCTTTTACCGCACCAAGTAAGTCTTTTGGTACCTCCTCTAGTTCAAAATACATTTCTAAGGATAGTCCTTCACTTAATGCTAGTCTGGCTAAATATTCTAAAGCTCATCCAAAAATAACAACTCCCTCTCCTTCTAAATCTACTAACACATCTGCCAAAGAGACCCAAGCTCCAAAAGTACCATCATCCTCACCATGTAAAACCTCTACCATTCCTGCAACATCATGTTCACTCCCGACATCTCCATTTTACTATGTTGAACATGCAAATAGAACCAAAGTTCAAATCGTAGAAATGGAATATTTACAAACACACCCAGCTCAGTTTGAGATGGTTTTTAACATCATGTGGAGTGGTATTCCAAATCATAATGTTGTAAATTCCAGTGCTAAAGGTCTACTCCCCACATAGTCCACACCTTCCTCATAGAACATTTCGGCCTTTAATGCATCTAAGACTAACAAATTAGAACCTTTCTACCTATCCCTTCTTGTCAAAGGCTACCAACTTAATAATTGTATTATGGACTCTGGTGCCTCTGATAATATCATGCCCATCAAGGTAGAAAATTCCCTAGGGATTACCTTGACCCGCATGAATGTTTCTTTCTATTCCATGGAATCCAAAGAAGTTCCGTTGGTAGGTAGAATAAGAGATGTTCAAGTGGCTTTGGCTGATTTTCCAGAGAAAAAGGTGCTGCTCATAATCCTACTGGCGTACATTCCAACATCTTTAAGGATGCTATTGAGTAGAAGCTTTTTCATAGATTTGGGTGGTGAAATCAAGATGGATTGGTCTTTTATGACCATTCCAGTAAAGGGAGAGATGAAGAAGTTTTTTTCGGTATGAAAGATGTAATACATGGTCCAGAAGTCAGAGGATCCTAGAGAAAACATCTTGTTTCAAGATAACGAGCTAGGCAATTACTTCTTCACATCAGAGAGGGATGAGAATTTGCCTCTTCTCATTGAGGATGAAGAAAATAAATTGTGGACAATGGAATTTGATGACAACCACTCTAGTGCTAGATCTGGAACAAACATCGTACTAACTTCCCCTTCAGGTGAGTTATACCCATTTTCCTATAATCTACAATTTGATAATACAAATAACACGGTAGAGTATGAAGCCCTACTCCTAGGAATGGGTGTTGCTAAAGATATGGGAATCAATAAATTACGATTCCTGGGAGATACCAAAGTGATAGTTAAGCAAGTAAAAGATCAACATCAAGTAAAAAATCCAAGGCTCAGACATTATAAAAACAAAGTTTGGTATTATATCGAGTCTTTTAATGCTTTCTCAATCCAAGTTGTCCCATGAGAATAGAATGATAAATCAGACTCCCTTGTGGTCTTAGCCTCATTGGTGACTCCTCACCCATATTTTGATAAGGATAAAGTGACTATTGAAATGGTGTTCCAACCAAGTGTGCCAGACAGCGCAAATAACTGGCAGGTTTTTGATGATGACAAATAGGTCCTCACATTCTTAGAACAAAAGGATAATTTCAGTAATCTCTTCTACAAAGGTAGTGAAAATATGCATCGGGAGTCAGTAGAAGGAGATAAAGAAGGAATTGAAGGTGTTGATTCTGAAGGAGTAATCAAGCTTAAAGGAAATAAAATCCCGAGAGGTCTTGTCTCCCAGGAGGATTTGTTTGATAAGCATGATTGATTCATCCAAGAGAAATCGAAACAATCTTCTCGATGCCTAGTTAATTTTGAGAAAGAGAACATTGACACCATATAGCAGTCGAGGATGGTCAATATTAGAAAGTGTTGTTCACCCAAAGAAAAGATAAGGTTTGTTTCTTTATTGAAAAATTATTCAGATGTTTTGGCCTATTCTTATGACGAGCTTAAGTCCTTCCAATTGAAGGAAATGCATCATTCAATCCCTTTGAAGCCAAATGCTCATACCAAACTAGTTTGGGTTATTTCCTAACTAGATTGTTTGGGTGTTCACACTTTATAAGCTTCATTAGGGAGCTTATTTTATTTATTGTTAAATAATCTATTTTGGGTGAGTTTGTTTCAACTCACGTAACTTTTGGAGCTTGTTGAGAGATTCTCTCCACTCCTTGATTTGTGGAGATAATCTCATCTCCAACTTTAGTGTTTCCTTCCTATTATTCGGGTAAGGATTAGCATTGTAAAACTCTATATATTGTGTGTTCCTGGATGTGAAATATACAAGCAGTTTGAATAATATTTCCTTTTGTATTCTCTCTGCAACACTGCTGAGTTTTTTGTTGATTTATTAATCTTCTTTTCATGCTAAGATCTGGTTATCAAATTCAATTTGGTATCAGAGCAAAGTGGTTGTGCAGGGGGCAAGATTATAAATCTCTCAGTTGTTTTTTTGTTGTAGATTGCTTGTTGCTGCGCGTTTGGAGCTTCCCAACTCAGCCATGATTTTTACCTGCTCGAATCATCACATTTCTTTTGACCTGCACATTTTGTACTCATACAAGTTATTGGTGGATTGGCCTTGGAGCTGTCTGTTCTTTTGTGGCTCATGATGCTTTTGAAAGTGTTTTGGTTACGATTGATTATTTACTAACAATTCCATTTTTCCTGCAAATCGACCTTTATTGGTTTTTTTCCTGATTGTCTGCGGACTGTAACTGAGGAAGATTCGTTGCACCGTGGCATGTATTTTTGATACCTCCTTTGTTTCATTATCTCTTGGTTTGCCTCACATTGCTTCGATGTGTATAATTGCTCATGAATCTTGCTGGAGCTTGAAATCTCAGCATTGTTTTTTGGCTTTTATTTTGTGCATTTGGAATGTTTTTTTTGCACCTTGACCTTAGTGTTGAGGATCTTACAACATTATTTTTTAATTATTTTTTAGGCTTCTGAAAAATATAAAAAATTATATTTTCCTTTGTCTCAGCCTTGTTGTGTTAAGGCATTGGTGGAGTGGTTTAGATGCTAGGTTTGTGTCAGTGAGCTCTCAAGTTCAAAAGCTTTGCCTATCTTTTAACCCTAACATGGTTGCAGCATTTCTTCTTTTCTATGGAAACAATAAAAATAATATTTTGCTTCCAAGATTTTAATTATTGCATGCAATTCCAAGTGGTTATGGAAGAGTGGTGTAACGGTGAATGTCTTTATCTCATGTGAAGGAGGTCATGTGTTCTAGTCGTGGTGGGGGTCAATTTTCCTTTCACTTTACTGTGTAAAGGTATTAGTTTGAGATTTCTTTTTTTTGGAGAAAGATATAATTTCTGGGAAGCTTTTTTTGCTCCATTAATATATTTTGGAGGGTTGTTTATAAATGGTAGGCATAGTTAGAATCTACATCTTCTCCCGATTTCAACGAGTGGTCACATGACCACCTTGGCCTCTGTTTGGTCTGATTTTTTAATCAGTGGGTCTTTTTAAATTAAATTTGGCCTATTTTACGGGAATTTGAAAGCTTAATAACTTTTGCACGGTAACTCAAAATCGAGTGCCGTTTTTTGCAAAAGTGCATGTTTTTTCAACCCCGTTCTATTGATTCAATTTTTATTACCATCTGAGGAGTTCTTTTTTTTGCTCATTTGGGAGGGACCCTGCAGTGTGAGCACATTGTCTTTTGGCGTGTAGTATATTTTTCTCATTGATTTTAGATGGAAAAATCCTTCTCCTCGGCAGTGACATCTTCAACACCAGTGATGGATACAAGGTTCTTTGAGCCTTTAAATTCATCAAATTATCATGTATGGAAACTGAAGATGCAACAATTGTTGCAATCCCGTGGCTTATGGCGTGTCTTTGATGCAAGCATTCCCACCTTCACCACAGAAAAGGACAAATATTTGTATGCATGCAAACAAGATGAGGCACTTGGGTTGATCGCCTTGAATGTGGTGGATAATTTGCAATTCCACATTTCTTCTGCAAAGGCACCGAAAGAGGTATGGGATAAATTTGAGACTTTATTTGGCAAGATTAATGAGTTCAAGTTGATTCAACTGGATCTTGAGTTAAACTCTTTATCACCTTCAAATTTTTCTTCCATAGAAGAATTTCTCACAAAATTTAAGGAAATTCGTAGTCAGTTGTCAGCTGGTGGTAAAACTAAAAAGGATGAAGAATGCATTTACATGGTTTTGACCAAGTTAAAGGGACCTTTTTCAGTTTTCACCTCTGCCTTTTTTTCTACTATGGATGCCTTGGGTTCTCAGTTTACTATGCCCTCATTTGAAGAGTTTTGTGAACATTTGTCTCGAGAACAGACTAAGCTAATCTCTCTTGATGCCATACCAACTTCAAACCATGCACTAGTAGCTAATTTTCCTAAGAAAAAATGGAAAAATAAATCCAAGAAAGGTTCCTCTGATTAGCCTTTGTCATCTCCAAATGTGGCTTCTAAACCTTCACCTCCCTCTGTTGATTCCTCCAAACAGTAGAATAGTGGAAAATATAATAATTCGTCCCAAAAAAAAGTGTTTGATCTATGCTCGTTTTGTGGAAAAACAAATCATCAGGAATCCAAATGTTTTTTGAAGTTAGAAGCTTTGGGAAAGGCTCTAAAACAACACAAGATCATTGTTCCATCTCCTTCTTCCTCTTCCAATACTGGCAAGGGTAAGGCTCTTTCTGCACGAGCTTCTTCCCCTTTGCGAGACAAGTGGATTTTTGACTCAGGAGCTTCACATCATATCACACATTCCAGAGATTTGTTGACTTTTGTTTCTGATTGCAGCACTTCACAGATTTTGGTGGGCAATTGTTCTTCTGTTGATGTTGTGGGTTCTGGCACTGTCAATATGCCTAATGGGCATTTACAGGATGTTCTCTATGTTCCCAATATTTCTAACAATTTTCTTTCCATATATCAAATCTGTAATTCTGGTGATGGTAGAATTGTTGAATTTTCACCAGATAAGGTTGTAATCAGGGAACTACATGATCATGATGATATTGTTGCTACAGGAGTGGTGGACCCATGTTCATGTTTGTATGTGTTTGAGAACTTTGACAATACTGCAGGATCTTCACTTATTGCTCATGTTGATTCTTTGAGAAAATTGTGGCATGAGAGGTTTGGACACCTCAATTACAGGTATCTGCAACAACTCTCTTCACAGAATATGGTCACAGGTCTTCCGAAGGTGAATTCTAATGATGGTGTTTTCCCAGGTTGTATGTTGGGTAAGCAACATCAAGATCCCTTTCCAAAGGGACAAGAAAAATGAGCCAAGGCTGATCTTGAGTTAGTACATAGTGATATAATGTCATTTCCTTCATATGTCATTTTCTGGTGCTAAATATGTGTTAACATTCATAGATGATTTTACTAGAAGAACTTGGGTGTATTTTCTGCAATATAAAAGTGATGTCCTAGATAGATTTAAAGTTTTTAAATCTATTGTAGAAAAACAATTGGGCATTATATTAAAATACTCTGCACGGACAATGGGGGGAATATGTAAGTAATGAATTTGTTGTTTTTTGTGCTAATCATGGAATTGTGCACCAATATATTGTTCCTTACACCCCTCAGCAAAATGGAGTTGTTGAAATGAAAGAATAAAACACTCAAGAAAATGGCGAATTGCATGGTTCAGTCAAATAACTTAACACTAGAGTTCTGGGCAGAAGCTGTGAACTGTGCAAACCACATTCAGAACATAATGCCACATAAAGCAGTGCAGGGGGTTACTCTTGAAGAGGCTTGGTTGGGTGAAAAACCTGACATTTCAGATTTCTCAGGTCTTTGGTTGCAAAGCTTGGGCTTTTGTACCTGATGATACATGGAAATCCATGGAGAAGAAAAGCAAATAACTCATCTTTGTTGGCCATTGTGAGCATGTGAAGGCATATCACCTTTTCGATCCCACTACCAAAGATGTATTGTTTCGACGGGATGTTCGTGTTGCTAAGACCGAGGCTCCTTTGGATCTTGTTGTTCTTCCTTCTCCATCCTTACCTCCTGTACCTGTCACAGATGATGATACTGATGTTGATGGCCCACCTATTGTTGATCTTGTTCTTGATCCTGCTCCTCCTCCTCCTCAGCCAAGGCCTAAATGGTTGAAGACTACTTTGGATGTTGTTGGTGATTTGGCGGGTGATCCAAATGATCAACGACGTACTAGAGGAGAGACTTCTGGTGTTGCAGATCATCGACCTTACTCTGGTATGGCTCTTATGAGCCAAGCTATTTCTACTGATCCTGTTCTTTTTTCACAGGCTTCTGGTCAACCAGAGTGGGATGCTGCTATGGAGGATGAGTATTCTTCTTTGATGAAGAATCAGACATGGGAGTTGGTGCCACTTCCTAAGGGAAGAAAATTGGTGAGGTGTAAATGGGTCTATAAGACCAAATATGTTGTTGACGGTACCATTGATAAGTATAAGGCTCGTCTTGTTGCTAAGGGCTTCTCTCAGGTTGAAGGAGTGGATTACTCTGAAACCTTTGCTCCTGTAGCCAAGATGGATTCTGTTCACCTTGTGCTTTCCCTCGCTGCTTCTCATCGATGGTCAGTTTATCAGATGGACGTGAAGAGTGCCTTTTTGCATGGTGATCTTCATGAGGAGATTTACATGGAGCAACCACAAGGCTTCGTGCAGGACTCTTCTTTGGTTTGTAGACTCCGTCGTTCTCTCTATGGTCTCAAGCAAGCCCCTAGGGCTTGGTATGAGAGAATGGATGCTTTTTTGTTGTCTGCTGGATTCCATCATTGTGAGACTGATCATATTGTTTATGTTCTGAAAACTGATGATGAATTGTTGATATTAGTCTTGTATGTTGATGATCTCATCATTACTGGTAGTTCAGATTTTCTGATTCAGGACATTAAACATAAGTTGAAAGCAGAGTTTGATATGACAGATATGGGCCTCTTGCACTATTTTCTTGGTCTCCAGGTTCACCAATCTGCTGAGGGCATCTCTATTTGTCAGAAGAAGTATGCCACATATCTGCTTCAGAGATTTCATATGGCTGATTGTAAGCCATCTCTCACACCTTTCCAATCAGGTATTGAATTGACTGTTGCATGTAAGTCTAACTTAGTAGATGCCACTTTGTATAGACAGTTGGTTAGGAGTCTTTTGTATCTCACTCACACTCATCCCGATATTACTTTTGTTGTTAACCTTGTCTCTCACTTTTCACATGAGCCTCATGAGATTCATTGGCAAGCAACCAAGCGTATCTTGCACTAAATTCGGGGGACTTTGAATTTTGGCATCCATTACACATCACAAAGTTTTTCATGTATTAAGGGCTTCACAGATTCTGATTGGGGTGGATGTCGTGACACTCACAAATCTACCTCTGGTTTCTTTTTTCATCTTGGCTCTGGTCCTGTTGCATGGTCTTGTAAGAAACATAATACCATTGCATTATATTCCACTAAGTCTGAATATCGAGGTGCTGTGATAGTAGGTCAGGAGGTTCTTTGGCTTCATCAAATTCTTGGTGAGTTTGGTTTTCCCCAGTAGTCTCCTTCCATTCTTTGGTGCGATAATTAAAGTTTTATTCAGATTGCATGCAATTGAGTTAAGCATCGACGTACCAAACATATCAAAATCCATATGCACTTCATTCGCCAGTTGATTTAGGATGGTGTTGTTCATATGAAGTTTGTACCTACTATTGATCAGATTACAAATATTTTCAATAATTCCTTGGCTTCTCCTTGTTATCTAGCATTGTGAGAAAAGCTTGGGGTGAAGGAATTTGTCCTTGAGGGGGATTTTCTATAAAGTCCTTCCTTCCTTCTTTCTTCTTTCTAGATTGTATTGGGTACCTTATCAGGCCTAGTAGTTCGGGACCCCTTCTTGCTTTCATATCTTGCTCTCTAGCATTTGCTTATGGGAGGGTGTTAGTGTAAACATGTTAATACCAAACCAGTTTGGGTTATTTCCTAACTAGATTGTTTGGGTGTTCACACTTTATAAGCTTCATTAGGGAGCTTATTTTATTTATTGTTAAATAATCTATTTTGGGTGAGTTTGTTTCAACCCACGTAACTTTTGGAGCTTGTTGAGAGATTCTCTCCACTCCTTGATTTGTGGAGATAATCTCATCTCCAACTTTAGTGTTTCCTTCCTATTATTCAGGTAAGGATTAGCATTATAAAACATAATATATTGTGTGTTCCCAGATGTGAAATATATAAGTAGTTTGAATAATATTTCCTTTTGTTTTCTCTCTGTAACACTACTGAGTTTTTTTATTGATTTATTAATCTTCTTGGAAAATTCAACTTCCACCAGCGCTTTGTTCCTAAATTTGTAGAATTGACTAAATACATCACCACCATGATGAAACCCCACGAAAGTTTAAAATGGATTGAAGATGACAAAACAATGTTTGATGTAATCAAGAGAGCCATTGCCAAATATAAGACCCTGGTATGTCCCAATTTCCATAAAGAGTTCATTATGTACTGCTATGCCTCCGAGCACACACTCTCTGCCATCCTAGTCCAAAAGAATGATGAAGGCGTAGAAGAACCTATTGCTTTCATGAGCTTCTCGTTGAAGAACCATAAGATGAATTATAGCCAATGGGAGAAAAATGCATATGCGATGGTCAAAGCTTTAAAAAATTTCAGATTCTACATCCTCAACTCTCACACCATAGTGATGGTTCCAAGCACGAAAATCAAGTCCAATATAGCTCACCAAGACCATGTAGCCAAGAGAGGAAATTGGGTTGCAAAAATTCAAGAGTATGATCTAGAAATATGACCTTCCAATCTAGTCTAAGGAAATGGTCTGTGCAAGATGATAGCCAAAAATGAGGCTCTCAAAGCCCAACATTGTGAGAAATATTGTTCTTGTTCTAAATGTTTCAAAGACTTTCCGCAAGTTCTATTTGTAAACACCATAGATGAGTGGTACACTGACATTGCTTAATACATGACCTATGGTGAGTTCCATTCTCATCTTGATTACTAGAAAAGGAGAACACTCAAGATAAGGGAAAAAAGGATTGTAGTTTGGAACCATATTATCTACAAGAGAGGTTTCGATGGGTGCTTTCTCAGACGCGTGGATAAAGAAAAAAAAGAGAAACTACTGAAAACATACCATGACCAAGCATGTGGTGGGAACTTTTCAGTGATGATCACCACTCATAAAATCCTTAGTGGAAGGTATTATTAGCCTACTCTCTTTACAGATACTCAAGAATGGGTTTCCAAGTGTGAGGCATCTCAAGAGTTTTTTGGGAGAATGCATCTCGATGTGCTTCCTCTCAGGACGGTTGTAATTGAAGAACCATTTCAGTAGTGGGGACTAGACTTTATTGGTGTTTTAAACCCTCACTCAAGTGCATGCCATGTATATGTGCTCATGACAATGGATTACTTCATGAAGTGGGTGAAAACTATCCTAGCCAAACAAGCTAATACTGAAACATTATGTAAATTCATCAAAGATAATATCATTGTCTGTTTTGGATTTTGGCAAAAGATCGTGGTAGATAATGCCACATACTGCTCTTCAAGAGAGTTAACCAAATTTTCTATGGCTATGGGATATCCATGTCTCACTCATTAGACTATTATCTACAAAGAAATGGTCAGGCTGAATTAAACAACAAGAACCTTGTGACCATAGTTTGGAAGATTATGGACGAAAATTAGAGAAACTAACACAAGAAGCTTTATGATGCTTTTTGGGTGGACATGATAACACCAAAGAAATAAATTGGCATGTAACCATTCCAATTGCTCTATGGGATTGAAGCTAAAATACCAGTCACGGTTGAGATGCCAGCTCTCAAGTTACTCTAGGAAATATAAGATGAACAATATTGAGATTCAATTAACAAGAGAATTTTGTTTGTTGAGAAGCTAGAATAAAACATGCTTAGAGTGGTGGATCGCATCAAGGAACAATAGTTGAAAGTAAAGAATATATTTGACAAGAAGGATGAGGCCATATAATTTAAAGTTAGAGATATTTTTATACTCTGGGACAAGAGGAGGGAGCCAAAAGGAAGCCATAGGAAGTTTGATTCCTCATGGCTTGGTCCATTCCGGATCCGTGAGACTTGCGGAGAAAATGCATTCCTTTTATCATATCTGGATGGAACACCATTGGATTTTCTTGGCAACATGAAATATTTGAAATAGTAGCATCATTGAAAGTGGGTTATCCCCTACATTTTAGTATAGGTGATTTAATTTTTTTTTCCCTTTCCTTGTTGTGTGGTGTGTTTCCCTTCAGTTGTGTGTTTGTGTGTCTCCCCCTTTCTATCTATCTATCGTAAGTTGTGTGTTCTCTAAATCCCAATGGATAATGCATTGGTCAATGTTATGTATTGAGATTATGGAGTTCTCATGTCATGTTCTTGTTGTGCTTGATCCACAAAATTTCCCCAAGTTAGAGCTAGTTATTGTCATGAGATTTTACAAGGGAAAAATTCACACTTGAAAGCACGACAACCACACCTTACCCGATTTTATTTACTTAAAGGTCATTCTGAGTCCTCCTTCATATCACCCTAATCTCTGTGCTAGTCTTATCCTACCTTTCTAAAGTAGTCCAATGTGTCGTATTAGTGTGACCATAGGTGATTTAGGGGTACCCCTTCATTTCAAGTACTTCCAAGGCAATATTCATCAAGACATGCTTTTTGGCAAGCTTGGGAAATGTTATTCTCTAGTCTTCTCAAGGATGGTACACACCCCTAGAGTGGAATAGAAGATCTAAAATCATCAAGGAGGTGTATTAGGGAGAAAAAAATGTTGTGCAATTAGTTTTTAAAAATTATGGGAATTTTTAGAATTTTTGGAGTAGTTTCAACAAAAGTGGGTCTTGGAGGCTTAAGTAGTGCACAATGCAAAAACAACCCCTAAACTTTGGGAAGAAATTACAGGAGTTCCATAAGGAGTTAGGAACCAAAAAAATATCGTCCAAAAGCTAATTCATATACCTATAAGATGGTGATCTCATATTTTTCACAACACTCAGGCGCATTCTTTCCACAACCTGTTTTCGGCGTGCACAACCTTAGAGCTTGAACAAAAATCCTATTTTTTTAGGGAGTAAATGGTATAATCAAGGAATGAGATCATCACCATTGGATTTATAAGGCCATTTTAATGAGAAATAATATAGATAATCATAAAAAAATCCTATGGGAACTCAACATATGGCCTCGACAAGCTGCTCCCCAAGGTACGAATCAAGCAGTTAGTCAAATTTTACATTGAAATTTGAGCCAATAGGAAGGTGGCACAATTTTTTCACCAACCGTCACAAGTATTTGGGATGGTTGGTGCAATAAAATGTGCTCCTCTTGTAGTTAATCCCCTGGACTCTCAATTGACCATCTTTAAGCTCCTTTTCGCAAGTTAAGTCCCCGTGAACCAAAACCACGCCACCCGCTTCGTCCAGTCAGATTCCGCCTAGTGGACCAATGGGGAAGGGAAAATTTTTTGTGCATAATATATCTTGGAAACTTGGGACAATTGGTGCAAGAAAATTCATACCTTCCAATTTTAGTCCTGAGTCACACACGAACCCGACGAGTGCTAAAAGTGACTTTTGCTAGCCCCCTTCTTCTTCCCAACAACAAATAACATTGTGACACTTGGCCCAATAGGAAGGGGGCGAAGTTTTTACACCATTCATCCAAAACCTTTAGGATGGTTAGGAAAAGAAAGTGTACTCCTTCCCATTTCATAAAAATTGGCAAGTTTTTTGTTTTATGTGCTGCTTCCAGCTGCTTCTCCGTCTTCCTTCACGCACACACGAGAAAGCTTCTACCATCGGAAAATATTCCTCTCCTCCATTTCTGTTGCCTTTGAAACTTTTCTATCAACTTCAACATCCATATCTCATCATTCCTCACTGTTAAAATGTAATAAATAGTGATCTCTAATAAAAAACCATGGCTATTAGCTGTCAGAAACCATAGGGTCAAAAAAATGAATTGCTCATATCTCTCAAACCATGCATCAAATGTTCATGAAATTTTGAGAAAATATTCCTCATCAAAATTACTTGAAGCTGAAAATACTGAATCTCAAAAGATGTACCTAATGTTTAAAGGTATCTATTTGAAAATATGTGGCCTAGAGTGTTCTCCTTTCATTTACCGTCAATCTGGGAGGCGGGTAGAGCTGAAAATTTGAACAAAGACTGAAGAACAACAAGCCAAAAAGAATCCAAATTTTTTTCAACAAATCGAGACCCAAGGTTAAACTTATAAAAATAGTAAGTGCTACTGGTTCACACTTTCCATTTTTAGTAAGTTTCCAAAAATAGAAAAATCCTCTTGAAGAAAGAACAAAACTGAAAAGTAAGGCACGAGGGTCAAAAAAGTAAAAATAAAAGAAAGCAAAAAACACTTTTCCAAATTAAGAAAGTGCTTAGAACTGACCCCAAAACATCTATAAAAATCTTGGAATGTGAAGGAAACACCCTAATGTAAATAACAAGGTGAAAAAACAACCCTGCACAAAGTAACAACTCCTGGGATCCAGTTTCCAAAAATAGCAGTTTTTGGTTCCAGGTGAAGAAAGTTGATACCAACTTTGTAGCAGCATATATCATTTCTTTTTTCCACCATGAAGTTCAAGTTCTCTGGTCTAGATCCCGTTTCATCCCTCAGTACAAAGTTCATGAGTATGGGTGACAACAATGTTACCCACATGGACTTGGAGGAGCTCAAACACAAAATGTTGGGTGGGCCAAGAGAACATGTAGAGGAAAATATATTTGCCAGTGGATTCTATGTAGTAGGTGGCCATCCCCAGTCCTTGAAAAAAATTGAATTAGTTTTAGTATGTGCTCAAAACTACAAACCAGACACGAGGACAATTAGGGAAGATGGAAATTCAATCTTGGTTGTGCTCAATCCAAAAGCCATAAACTAAGGAATGCAGATCCTTACTAAGAAAGACATGGTTGTAATCACTGGAGAATTTGCATCTTCTAAATGGTCCAACAAAAATTCCTATCTCCAAGGGCTTGTATGCGGCTCCTAGTTGAAGCACGAAAGGAAGCCTTCCAACCTACTAAAGACTCTTGCTCACAGTGAGTTCCACAATGTTTTCTCTAACGCTATTATTATTTTGAGTAAGGTAATGAGGGAAGAAAGCATGAAATTCTTTGAGGACTGAATGGAATTGTTCATCCTCACGATCATGCAGATAAAGTAAAGTATAGATTGGGGGCAGCTCATCAGTGATAATCTGCCCTTCTAGCTGCTACATGTACATACTTCAAAGAAGATTTCATGAATTCGTATCTTATTTATGCCTTGGAAAACATAAGATCATTCAGGGGCTTAACACCTATTTAGAATATCCCTCAAAATGCTCATGTGTTCAATAAGTACCCCCAATTAACCCTGAAAGAGAGCAACCAACATCAGGCCAATCATCCTGAAATCTGACTACCCTATCCGAAATTTTTTCATACATTTAAAATAATGGGTCGTTTTGTGTTTTTGTTGCCTGAAAGTTCTTGTATTCTGTCAGGATATTCCTAAAGAGCCATTTTAGCCTTTTTCGCCAAATACCCAGATGCCCAAAATTGTTATATTCTGTCGTCGGGATTTAGGAAATTTGTATTTAATTATTTTGAGCCCCGTTTGAGGCTATTTGTGCTTGTTTTAACTTTGTTATGATCGAACATGTCATTATTCCTATGTACCAGAAGGGTTTTAACAAGGAATAAGTTCTGGGCTTTATTTGTAACTTTTGACAATTTTTTGTGTTTTTGTGTTTTCCTGTTTCGTTTTCTGTGAAAAGAACAATTCCTTTGCTGGGTAAGCCCGATTTTTGGCCTCAGCTGGAGAACATATACGCACGTTATGCCCGGAGGAAGTCACCATCGGAGGTTTGGATCACTGGGAAAAAGCGAAGTCGTGCACGGAAAAGCCCCTGCATTTTTGGAAAACAAAGGATTTAAGCTGCAATGGGAAAAATAGAAGTAGCAGGCAAGGTGGGAATTTTGTACCTGCCTAGCAGGGTACTTTTTCCCATGATATAAAATTCACTTAAGCTGCAGTGGGAAAGTTAGAGGCAGCAGGCAGGCGGGAATTTATTGCCTGCCTTGCAGGGTAAAAATTCCCATGATGAAATAAAAGGAAAGTGACTTAAGTGAAATCATGGGATTTTATTGCCTGCCTTGCAGGGTAAATAATTCCATTGTCAAAGTCAAATCACTTAAGTGGATCATGGGATTTCCGGGGCTGCCTTGCAGGGTAAAGAATCCCATTGTGAAAAATTCTTAAAAATAGAATTCTGTTATGCAAAAAAGTGTTCCCCCTTTGGTGAGAAGATGACAGCCTTAAAGTGGATTAAATTAATTAATTTTTCTTCTAAAAAGGGCACCCAAGTATGGAAGAAAGTCAACAAATCCAAAGGGAATAAAAGAAATAGAATTAAATGGATTAAATTGATTTAATTTAATTTATTTAAAGGCTGCCCCCTTCATGTCAAAAAGTGCGCCCCATTTAGGATAGATTTAATGATTTTTGAAGCATTAAATCATTAAATTAAATTCTATTTTCAGTGGCTATGGTCAAAGCACACTGTGAAGCTTAAGTGAAGTGAAGAGGGAATGATTAAATTGGATTAATTTAATTTATTGGATAGCTGTCCTTAAACATGCTATTTTTAAAAGAGAGAAGCGTGATTTTTAATTAATTAATTTCCAATAATATGAAAGGAAATTATTAATTATAGAAATGTGAGGTTTATATAAGCATGGGCTGCCATAAGGATGAATTATTTAATTCACAGGTAAAGAAGTGCAGCCCAGAGGAAAAGTGCACCCCATTTGAAGAAGAATTTTGCTCAGACAAAGGTGAAAACAAGCCTAAAAGCTTCCAAATTTGGCGCATGCTTTGAAGGAGGTTGATTTGTGTTTGCATAAGTATTACAGGTGCTAAGGTGAAGGTGGAAAAGTTCATGCTCTCTTTATGTGTAAATTAAACATCAATTTTTGGGGCAGCAGGCTTGAAAAGTGTAGATTTTTACAATTAAAATTCACTATTCATGCTCCGGTGGCCATCTTTGTCTAGATTAATTGCAGGAATTCATTATGGGTGCTTTACAAAGGAAAAAGAGCTTTAATCAATGTCCAATACATTGCATATATTCTCTGAATCTGCAGAATTATCCAGATCTGCACCAGTTTTGAAGAAATCTGACCAAAAGAGAAGAAAAAGAATTATTCAAACAAAGATAGACAAAGCCATGGTGAAGAGAGATGAAAAAGAAAGCACAATGGAGTCATGCATCACTTCCAAACTTGCAGACATAGGAGACATAGATCTAGGTCCGGAACCTCTTTCCGAATTGATTGATAGATCCAGAGCTAGAAAGACTTCACTCATGCGTGCGGTTAAAAGCAGTGGAATCATCCAAGCTGTAGCCTTTCCATATATAGCCCAGTTGCCAGAGTTTGTTATGGAGTGTGCTAGATCTTACCATCCTTCATCTAGGTCAGTGCATGATGCTACGGGAAAGAAAATAATTTGTTTGGACGCAGAGTTCATCAATCATTGTTTGAAGATTCTAGTGTGAAAGGTGGTGACTTCCATTAACATTCAGGATGCCGGCAGCAGGTGGGAGAAGCAAGAGCTGATTGCATGAGTATAATGAATAGTAGATACATGAATAAGCCTAAATCTCCTTCTAAGTTCCCAAGAACTCTTCCATGATCCCATTTGGTGCAGGAGGTAGATGATGTTGTCAAATTGGTATGCAAGATTAATGGTGAGGTGAATACTTACACTTTCCGTACATGGATGTATGCTTTCATCAGGACCATTGAAGTCAACAAGGTTGATTCCATAATCAATTGTTCAGAAATTATTAGTGACAACATTGGTTAGCAACTCCGGAACATGAAGCGTACTTTCAGCTTCAAAAAGACTTCCTACTTAGTGTATGCTACAGTTTCACAAGGCGTCTTTTCCAAGCTGGATAGATGTGGCATTCTTTCTAAGGATCCCATTTTCGAGTGCTACCCAAAACTTACTGTACCTACGTGTGAGAAAGATTTCAAATTAGTCAATGATGAATTCTTCTACGATTTCATTTGTAGACTAGACAAGGACTTAAAGGTCAACAGGGTAAGCAAAGAAGCATGAGAAGCCATGTCCAAGGTTGGTAGTCTATTCATCCAGTTTGCAGATTTCACATACCTCAGGGTTACTGGCTTTTCTGGAGAACCAATAAATATGCCCAGATATCCGAATGATAGATTGATCACCGTGGATCTAAGCAGGAAACTTGTGGAGTTACATGATCTTCAGTCGAAGTGGCACAAATCTATGGGCTTCTTCCCAATCACTGTGGGACATTACATCTGCGATAACATTCATAGAGCTCGAGGGATGGAGATGCTGATGTTATTCGAGTATGAGCAAGAATTCTTCCCTGCACAGCTGAACTTTGATCCATTTGGAGTACCCAGGAAGACGATCTCCTAGGAGTACGCACATGTGCCTTCATTAGAAGATTTCTGGATGAAGTGCAAAAGTGAGTACGAGGTCAGGAAGAGAGATTTCAGTAGGCTATCAGCAAAGCAAGTGTTTGACTTTGGACTAGCGCGTGGATACCTTGGATCTTAAAGATGATGGGAATGTGTACTTGACACTCATACCATCAAATGGGAGGAGATAGAGCCGTACTTCAGGATAACGTAGGAGGCTGCCATATAATTGAAGAAAGGTATGGCACTGTTTTGGTGAATACTTCGAACTGGTTGCTGATGAAAGGATATTGCCTTGATGAAGCTTTGATGAATCAAGTCATGGGAAACTTCGGCACAGGAGATTCCCTCAAGAGAAAGCACAGAGGAGAAATCAGTAGAAAGTCTGAGAAGTTGAAAGTACATAGAAGATATCAATCAAAGGAGAAGATCACTTCCACGGTCATGACTTTAGTTCCAACTTCTCCAACATCCAGTACTTCACCAAATGTTGCACCTCAGCAGCAAGACACTTCCATGCCTCCACTGAATCCAATGACATTCATCTTCTATCCTTTGCCCCTCTGTTCAGCACCCCTTCCAAAAGAGACGTTGAAACTGCAGATGGCGGAGTTCGAAAGAGCTTTGTCCTTGGATGATTCAGAAGATGGCAGCCATAACACTGTGGCACTTTTGATGGAGAGGATGCAGAGCGAAAGATGGTAGTGCACTCAATGACTTCTCATTCTCCAAGAAGTAACTTCTCGGGATGGTTGGCTTCGCAGTTGGTTCCAGAAGCAAGAGTGGAGATGAACTTGGAAGAACATGACTTGTAGCTACTCCAGAGTCTGGGCGGAAGAGACATAAGGCCTAAAGTTGCTAAGGTAAATTCAAGGTTGATCATCGAGGACCCGAGGCATAAGTTTTTTGAGATGTCAATTCTGGCGGAAGGAAAGAAGGAGGATGAGCTCACGATATAAGATGTGACAGTAACCAAAGTACCTCTCGGTCAAGCCACAACAGAAGGATTGAAGAAGGACACACAGACATTGATAGATGCTCTATTCATTAGGCTTGATAGTGAAAAGGCAGAGAAAGAATAACTTCAGAAGTAGGTATCTCAGTTGTGTGAGATCATAGCCAATGTTGCTAAGCCTTGCATTCAACCCATTTCAAAGCAAGTGAGTGATCAGATTATGTAGGAAATGGATGATGAAAGCAATCAAGTAAAAGCTATTGACGAATGAAAGGATTTGATTATTCGTCAAGCTACTGTACAACTTAAAGAGGTTCCAGCCCACCTAAAGGTTATGAATGATGCGGAAAATCAACTGTAGTAACTGGTGACGAGCATAGTGGACATGAACACAATTGCTGAGAGTAACCTATGTACTTTGGGAGAGATCAACAAGCTGCTGGGAGATGTATTGGTTGCAGAGCAAATTGTACCGGATGGATCAGATGAAGGGTAACCAGTTGGAGTTTGCAGTATCTTTCCGTTTGGAGATCTGTAGAGTTTTACTGAAGAGGATGCAGGCACTTGAGAGTACGACATCATCCTTACCAGACAGTATAATTTCTTTCACTGAAGAGGACGTGGTCGGAGGTGTTACTTCATACGTGTGGATCATTCCTAACAAGATGCCTAATTCCCTAGAAGGGTCTCTTCTGATGGTATAAAAGAGAATTGATAAAGCTACTAAGCCTTGCACAATGAATTCTATTAGTAGACTGGTGGTGCTACAGGTAGATATTGTGAGGTTTGGCCTGAGCTTGGAAGATGTGGAGGCGTGCATCAAAGTGTTGAATGAAGGATTGCTGCAGTTTAGGACAGATAAGGAAGCGATGGCTAAAATAGATGGGAAGATGCTGAATCACATGTTTGACAAGTATATCCGATATCAGAACAAAAAGAAGACATAAATGTTACAACTGACATGAATTATTTTTCTATTCTTTCTTCTTCTATTTTCTATGTTCCCAGATGAAATTGTAAAACTATAAGTTATCGGTTTTGCAACCATTACTTAAAAAGTCACGTGTAACCATTCTATTAGTTAAGTGATACATGTGTCACTTAAGGAGAAACTAGTTGAAGATGATTGCCAAATGTCATCTTTACTTGTTTATGTTTTAGTTCAGTTAGATTTCTCATTTGTACTTTCCCTCCTACATTCTATAAGTAGGAGAGGAACCTCAGGTTAAGGATCAGAATTTGTAAGAAACAATCTTGTGTTCTAGACTTTTTGCTGAACCCCTGAGAGCCACTTGGAGCAAAGGAATACAAAAGAGCAGGTTTCCGGAGAACTTTGTGTCACGGTGTACTATGTTTCTTACTTTTAGTCTTAGATCTTTTAATAAACTTTGTGTTATTTTAGATCTGAATCTAAGCTGCCTTTGTTTTAAAATTATGTGTTTATATCTATTGGATTCTTCTATGTGCATGCAATCAGCTCTGCCATCTACTGATTGGGATGCACATCTTCCCCATTTCTTCTATGTGTTTATGTAATTACCTTCTTCTATAACTTTTCCTTTCTTTAAAAAGTTTCTTACTTACTGCAAAATTGTTCAGCTATGGTTCATGAGCTGAGTAGTTAAAGTAAAACCCCATTTAGATATTAGCATACTTAAATTGACAAATCTGACATGGGAGCCTCACCGGTTAAATGAGGGAGATTTATCTCATGACTACCTAGGTTTTGTGCTATGCAGAAAATCTAGCCAACATTCATGGAGAGATTGTACTTCAGTTTCAACATTCTTTATACATAAATTTTTATGGATTTGATCATATTGATGCTCCATAGAGGAATTCTAAGTGACAAGGATTGTGTTGAGAAATATCCCATATGAGCAATTTTACATGAATGACATCACACAAGTTGTCAATGGAGTAGGGAAAAGTTTGATCAAGGTTTCTTTCCCTATATCAACGGGTGGTATTTTCACGTGTTCTAAGAGAGTGCTGAAAACACCAAATATTCCAATAAGCTCATTTAATCAACTGTCGTAGCAACTCCTACACAATGGTAAGCTAGGGAGGAATGTTTCATATAAGGGAGGATCTAGATTCATTCCAGAACTTGCTCATGTGCCTCAGATTGAAGACTTATGGGAAAAAATTCCAGCCTTATTGAGTACTAGGAATGAGTGTGATCAGATAAAGAGATGACTATGGAAAAATGAAGAAATTCAGTTTGATTGGTACGAGGATGGTGTACCAGAAGATGGATCTAGATGTTTGATCCTGAATACCCTAGTCAAGGATTCTCGTCTCCCCAAGTGACTTGGAGTGTTTGTGAGTTTGGTGATATAAAATGACGCATCGAGACAAGTGCTAATCAAGAGATCAAATAGTGGTTTAAAAGGAAGAGGGTGGATCTCATTGCATCAGGAAACTTCCCATCTCTTCAGAGGTAGACATCATATCACTCCTCCTCCAAGGATAAGGACAAGATCACTAGTTGAATGCATTCAGGGAAAAGTTCGAAAAGGAAAGCAAGGGACCCTGAGGCTCACCACTATATGAGACTGCACAAGAAAACTAGAAATGAAGAAGTACATATGGTAGATCTTGAACATTATGAAATTGACCTAGTTAAAACTTCAGAACTACAACAGCCTCCAAGACCTTCATCTCATAATTGCATCGCCTACAACAAGATTCGCCTCCTCTTAAGTCAAAAGGAGCTAAGAAGATGACTACTACCAAGCGAGAGACCAACGATATATTCCCCTTAATTGAAACCCACACCATGGTAACAAGTGGTTTGTTCCTAAATTTTAGAAATCATTCAATGGTCAAGTCAAAGAAGGGAAAGTTGGCAGGCCTCAAGTTCTAAAGTGGTTTCAGGAAACCAGTACATTGAGATAGTCAAGCTTAAGTTTGTAAGCTGACATGTTGAAGAGATTACCCCAATTGATTATGAAATGATGCATGATTCCCCTTGGACTGGTAACACATGGAGGTTATTTGCACTTGTTCCATGAATCATCCACTCGCATCATTGGGAGGATTAAGGAGTACAAGGTTGAAAATAGGGAAGGAGCCATTCAAACTCTCACATCCTATGTCCATGTTCTCTTAGATACAAGTCCCACCAATTCCATCCCATCTAAAGAAGTCACTCCAGTAAGAAGCTTTGACCCTGAGTCCATCAGGAAGACTCAAGGATTCACCATGTAAGGAAAGACGAATGACAAATGGGTGAATAGGATTCTTGAGAAAGGAATGCATGTTTCACATATACATAGATGGCATGAAAATTAAGATACTCACAACAAAGGAGGAAATTAAGGCTGAGAAAGACCATTCGGCCCAGGTGTACTCATTAGTTATGGAAATGGGAAAGGTCAAGTCATCTATTTTTGTAACTAAAGAAGTGTTTCCATCGGCAAAAGAGGATTTTTCTTAGGTTTGGGCCCAAACCTTGTTTTCACAGTATGAATTGATCAAGTGTGCCATTAACGAGATGGATTCATATGAAGGGGATGTTGAGAAAATGAAAAAAGAGGTAGATGCCTAGATTCAGAAGCTTGGGGTGTGAGCAATGAGCTTTGATACTTCAACAAATGACCTGTTAAAATAATTTTAGGATGGAGTCAAGAGGGAGGCCAGAGATCCATTCTCATTCACATAAAACACACTGGAATCTTTGGCAAAAATATGGGGAGATATCTCTATCACTGCAGAGAATCATCGGACTTGGTACTCAGTAGCACAAAGTAACACCGGTGGTAGCCATATTTAGCAAAGCATTCAAAGGCATGGAGATCAACCTGACATTACTTACAGAGAGCTCTTTAGTGACATGATTGTCTTCAGAATAGTCCTCTCTCTCTTCTTCATTTTTTCTCATCTTCCTTCTCTTCCCCCCCCTTTTCCTGCATTTTTCTAATTCTTCATTAAGGGTGTCCACTTTTTCTTTTTTCTTATTCATTAATGTGACTATAATCTTATAATGTAATAAGTCATCCTTGTTTTATAAAAGGGGACTTACTATTATTTTTAGGAATACCAAAAGTCACATTGGGAAAAGGAAAATGAAAAGACACCATGGGGGCTAAATGAAGGTTCAAGGGACATTTATATCTCTATAAATGTAATGACACCCTCATTCTTAGGGGTTGTCAATTTTGTACACTCAAGAGAGATGTTTTTTGAGCTAAACAAGAGAGATAACAATTGATCCACTTTCCTTCACAAATTTCCCTCTATTTCTAGCATTTTACAACTTGATGAATAATGTCAATAAAGAAAGGGATTGTTTCTTTTCATGTTTCATGAATGTGTGTAAATTTGTGTGCATGGTTTCCTCTGATTGTTAACACTTTAAACTTGTTGTTTGTTTCTTATAAATTGTGGATGTGAACCTTGTAATTAGCTTTGGTGAGAATCTGATTTCTTACTCACATAGTTAATTCCCCTTGTTTAATTTCTCACCCCCTTCCCCTATCTTTCAAAAAAATTTCTCCCTTATAATTTATTGTAAACGTTTGCCACGGGTACAGTGGAGTGTGCTCGTTGGATCACCGACCTCTTGGCCAATAATTTTTTTTTTTTTGTCCATTCACAATAAAGTGGAGCAACACCATCCAAGCAAAGGGATCTATAATACATGAGCATTGGAAAGATAACCACCAATTTGTCTACCCAAAATTTTTTCTCACTAAGACTTTTTTCATTTTTATTTCCGCTTCTTACTTGTGCGTGCAAAAACCCCACTACTGGAGGAATTCACAAAAAACTTGCAAACCCCCTTTACCATTGCTTCCTCCACACTAGCTCCTCATTGTGCATCCATTTCCATTTCTCCTCCACTAAAAAAAATTCAAACCCTTTCTTTTCCAGATGTCTCCATGGCCATTTTTTTTCTAGAAGCTTCCATGACCAAGGAATGAATAAATGCTCATATTTCACAATCTAGAGCACAGATTGAGGTGAGATTTTTTACAAACTTCCTAATTTTTAGAGGACGTCAATAAGTTTTTTACTGAATATCAAATTATGCACTATACTATTATCTTCAACAAAAAATCCATTTTGTGCCCTATCTTCATCTCCTTCAATTTCCCATCAATCTGACAAGCGGGTGAAGCTAAAATTTTGCACACAAACTCTAGGAGAAAAACCTATCCCAATGGAGTTTGTTTCATTGCATTCAGAGGTGGAAAAATACCCTTTCAAAAAGATCAAACTCCATTAATGGCTTCCATGATAGCTTCATGTCTGAAGCTTCATCAAGCATTTTTTTAAAAAAATTTCTGAGCTTTCTGGTGGGTGAAACCAAGTGAAATTTGGAGCACGAGATCATGACAATGATCCAAATCTAAAAATGTATTTCTTGTCGTAAACCGATGCAATTTTTTTTACTTTATAAAAATAGCATATTATGTGCTCTTCTTCATGCTAAAAATAGCAAGTCCACTGAATTGAAAGATTGGATCACTTAGAACAATCAGAAAAGGTGTAAACTGATAAACATGGCAAAAATGACAATTTTCCCAAAATAATAGGTCCCTAAAAAGCAATCCGCTAAAAATAAAAAATTGTCAAAAATAGAAATGCTTCAACAATGGAAGAGGATGGAATGTGCCATGAGGTTTAGAGGATGAAATTGGAGCAAATAATGTAATATGTCCCAAAATAACAACTCTTGAATCCCAAGGCATATAAATAGAAAGTTCTAGTTTCAGGTATACAAATTTGCAGTAAACTCCATTTTAAGCTATCTCACTAATTTTATCATCTTCATATGGTTTTAAGATGGTTTCATAGCTTAAAAAATTTATTTTATCCTTCTCAGAGGTCTCAAGGCATCAAGTTTGTGTTCAGAAGTAAAATTGAGCATCACAAGGCACATCAAGTGGATCCATCACTATCACTCGATGAGCCGGGTGATTTGAAGTAAGTTGGTTGAGTTGAGCTCAATGAGCTAAAGAGGTTCATCAATCAAGTATCAAGGAGGATCATTATGAGCATTGTTCGTGTTCATCTTGGAATCACATTGGAAGGTCCCAGAACAATGTTTTAAAAAAATCTTTTCATGGTCTAGGGTGTCCGTGCATCATCATCATTGATAAGTTCTTCATCAAAAGTAGAAGTGTCCTCATTCATGCTATGGATCAACCTTTCCCCTCCCTCCTCATTCTTTCCCCTCTTTCTTCTATCCCCTTTCTAATTATTTTTTGGGCGGAATCATTGTTTTTCATCTCATTCACTTAAGTGACTTTATAAAGTAAGATTGTAAAAGTCCCTTTAATTTATAAAAAGGGAACTTATTTCTCACTTCCTAGGAAGGTGAACAGTCACGAGTTGAATGAGACAATGAAGAGTCATGTGGGGGGTAGGAAAAGAGTCAATTCACATTGCTATAAATTGGGATGAATTCTCTATTCTAAAGTATCTTGAAAATAGTGGATTGTGTTTGTTGGACTTTGTGTCATCAATATACATGAAATAAAGATAAAATTTATTCCACTTTCTTCTTTTTCCTTTATTTGTACAATGTGTGTAAATTTGAATCAAGGAATAGAGTTTCTTCTTTCAAAGATTTATGAATGTGAGCAACTTTGTATGCATGGTTTCCTCACATCATTGACATAATAAACATAATTTTTATAAGCATCTTTTGTTTCTTCCACTTCTCTCTTTTATACACTCTACAAGAATAATGATGCAAGGGATTTGTATCTTTGATAGAATTTGAGAACTCGGTGTCTGGGTTTTTCCATCTCACTAGATAGCTTCATTGTTCTTTCCTCTATATTGAATGTTGAACTATTCCAGTTACCCTGTGTGATATCTGCAATTTTCCTACTCACGAAAGTAATATTCCTTTCCTATTTCCTCTCCTTCCCCCTCATCATTGTATTTCCTCCCTTGTACCCCATATAAGAACTTTACCATAGGTTAAGTGGAGTGTCCATATGTGATCCTTGACCAATTTTTCCACCCACAACATTCAGATGGGATTATGATTAGTTTACTTTTAATAATGGGAGTTGTACCATTCAATGTAGAGGGCCATAGCCCCATGAATGTTGGTGGAGACACATAATTTTCCATATCGACAAATTTTCTCACCAAAAAACATATATACATATTTTTCCAAATAACACATGATTCAATAATCAAATAGGAGGACACATTGATCAAGCATCACTCACTTGATATTGAGATGCATGTTGTAAATGAATCGCTCAGTTCTAAACTACAACCTCCACTTGTGTAATATCTCATATCTTGTAATGATACTAATTTATAATCTCCTTCTTTACCGATCACATCAAAAAATAATGTAAAGGTATTTAAACAAACACAATTGGTGTTGAGAGCAATGCTTTATAAAAAATATTCACACTTGATCTCTAATTCACCATCAATCTACAAAATTTGTTTATTAAAAATCAAGGCAAAACATTTTTTGACTCTTAATACATTAAAAAAATATATAATGAAACTATTACTAAAATATACATCATATAATGGTACAATGCATAAGTTGGGTTCCATTACCTACCTCTAAAAAACAAATTTATGTACAACAACATCAATAGATGACATGTGGTGAAAACTATTCTATATTGAAAAAATGATGAAACTCAATGTATATACTCTTGAATTTTATTAAAAAATAGAATATTATAGACACGAAAATTAGATAGCTTGTCCTTTTGTAATGCCAATTTTGACTATGCTCCCTTTATAAGACAAATTATCACAATTTAGAATCCAACTAGTTTATCTCTCTACCTCTTCCATGAATTACTTATATTTATACTTTGCTTTGTCATCAATTTGAATGAATCTTATCAAATAAAAGTAGAAAATAACCTCTTCACTTCATGGCACACATTTCTATTTCAATTTTCATCTTACCTATTCAAGATCATACAAAGGGGTAGAATGTGTGGTTTGGTCTTGGCTAACCAATACTCGCCTACCCCATTGCATTATTTGACTTTATTTTTTGTGTTAATATATTTATTATATCTCTTTAGCTTCTTAGGGTCATCCTTATTATAATATTTCATCTATGGAATGTTATATGAAAAATTCAATATCACATTATAACTCACCTGACACTCTTACATGACCCAATTGCAAGTACCATTCTAGAATCAATCAAGGGTTTCATAAATTTTCCAAATTTAGTTGCACATAAATAAGACAAGTCCCTAATATACTTATGAATCACTCAACAAAGTTAAATATTCTAGCTTCCTCCATTTATAAGAAAGAAAATATCATAGATAGATATCTTAGCAAGATTAAAGTCACTCTAAGCATTTTTCAAGATTTTCAAGGAACAAAGGTTTATTTCACATAGTTGAGGCACAATGCATCACACTACTACTGCACTGAGTACATTCTAAAATATATATATTTAGAATGCTATATTAGTTTCAAGAGACAAAGAGACACCCCTAGGTGGTTGGATTGTTTATATTCACACTTGCACAAGTACTTAGGATAAATACATAAGGTTTGATCCCACAACAAGGGCATGTAGTGAAACACTTGTATTGGTGGAGTGTAACAAGGGAATATTATTCTAATTTTGGTTTTATAATGCTTTAAGGAAGGGGTTTACAAGTTTCTAGGGTATCCACTTTGTTATAGGTGATTACAAGTCATCCCAAACTTGTGTGAGCAAGAAAAATAGAAATTGAAGGTTATTTCTACACAAGTGAAGCACACAAGAAGATTCATAAATAAAATATCCAAGAGTAAAATACCTTATAGATCTAGTTCAAAACCATATGGTTCCATCTTGGAATGTATAGTAGGTATATGGTCCTACCCCTTCTTTGTTTCTAGTTCCAGAACTTGCACCAAAGTAATCCTAATCCATGATCTATTTTTTTTCACATATCTATGCATCCATATCCTCTTTATTCTAACATATAAAACTAATTTTATTTCTCCTATTGTGTATTTGAGATATTAATTAGTGTTTTATCACTCATTATAAGTGTTGATGTGTTATTCTAGTTATGAATGGCCACTAATCAATTAATTAGATCAAAATAATATGCTGTATAAAATCTTACAACATGTTTACTATTTTATATTTCCATAAAATAGATATAATTATGGTGAAAATGTTTCAAATGTAGATTTTTTTTAGTAACTTTTCCTTTTGTGATGTCAAGTTTTACCATGATCCATTCTTAAGAAAAAAATATCACATTTAAAATCCAATCACTTTAGATATCTATATCTCTTTTGCAACTTTCTTTTATGTACACTCTACTATATCATCAATTTGAGGAATATCATCAAATCAAAGCAGTAAATAACCTCTACACTTCATGCAAAAATATTATGTTTTATTTTCATCTTTCTTGTCCAAGACTATACAAAGGGTCAAGATGTGGGGTCAGCCCTACCCCTTTACATTATTCAACTCTATTTTTGATGTTAACATTTTCATTGGGTCTATTCACCTTCCTTGTGTTAGCCTTATTAAAACATTTCACCTATGAAAGACTATATAAGTAAGTTTGTATCACATTATAACTAACTTTTCACTCTTACATGAACTTATTGATAATATCATTATAAAATAATTCAAGGGTTTCCTAAATCTACCCAAATCAGCTACACATCAATAAATTAGTCCCTATTATAAGTATGAAACACTCAACTAGGTCAAATATTCTAGGTCGTACCTCCATTTCCAAGCACAAAAAGATCATAGACCTGTGTCTTAGCAAGAGAAAAAACACTCCAAGTATTGTTTAAGGGTTTTAGGGAACAAAGGGTAAGGTCACCGAGGCACACTGCATCAAACTACAACCATGCATAATACATTGTATACTATGTAATTATCATACTATCTTAGTGTTAATAAACACAAAGGCACTTGTAGGGGGTTGGATAGTCTACATTCACACATGCACAAACACGTAAGAGAACTACATGAGGCTTGATCATATAATGATGTAATGTAGTTGGAATTTTTTAGTAGATGTGGTTAACCACAAAGGGTAGTGTATCCTTACCATATAAATATGGTTAAACTCCTTTTCGGTTTTCTAATTCTTTGATGAAGGATTGTACATGTTTCTATGGTTTCCTCTCTTTTATAGGTGATGAAACATAATAATAATTTTTTGTGAATAAGAGTGAAATACAAAATGTCATATCTAGACAAGTGAAGAACAAAATAATTTTAAGATATAGAATATGTATAGGTCCAAGACTATATACATACAAAATAGGACTATATAGTTTTAGTGTAGACCTTACAATAGTTGTATGGTCTTTCCCATACTTGAGTTTTTGATCCAAAAAATTCACTGAATCACTCAAAGTCTCTTATCTACATTTCTACTTGTCCACAAATCCATATCCTCTCTATTATGACATGTATAAATACGTTTCTTTCTCATTTTGTGTATTTGATATATTACTTTTTTTATCACTCATTGAAAGTGTTTATGTATTATTCTAGTTATGAATGATTAAAGGTAAATTAATTAGATTAGAATAATCCCTTATACAAACCCTTACATCATTTTATTGTTGTTTACTTTCCATAGCATATATTTAATCAGGGTGTTAACATTTGGCGATCCCAATTCTTGAATGCGATTTTTTTATCAAACCTTATGAGACCTAGGGTTTTATTGAGCTCAGTTTCATTTATGCTTTCCCTTTAAGACCTTTTAGAAAATTAATTGTCTTAATTAGTAGTCTATCAATAATATTGGAATTTATCCTCCTATTCACAAGTGGTTTATGTGAATGGATTCTTCCCCACCTTGTGTTTTTAACGTTTCCTCTCTATTGGATCATAATTCCCACAAGGATCCCTTGAATGACATTGAAATAAATAGTAAACATTCTTTTGATTGTTAATCTCACAAATATGATAATGTAGACTGATGCAGATCACTTCATACATACCTTCTTATTACACCAAATTAGTCACCAAATAAAGACTTAGATTCATCTCTTAGCAAAAATCAACCTAAACATGCTATAAGAACAGTTTCTCAAGAAGCCCGAATCTTGCTCAAAAGGCTAAAATGCACCAAAAAACTAAATCAAAAGCTATAATTTTTTTTAACATGCTTAAATACACCAAAAAAAATTTGATTAAACACTTCATAAAGTTCCAAACATTCATTGATCCGAAAATAATCAAGTTATTACTACCTGATCTCGGACCCTTGTAGGCTTAAATTATTTACCGACAATTCGCTCCTTTTAAGTAATCAATTTAAAATAAATGCAAGACATTAAAGACAATTGCACAAAGATTGATTATGAAGTTTGGCAATTTCCTACATCTCCGGGTTCGTGGTCGAACTGTTCCACTAGTCAAAACTTGTAAGTTAAAATAGTACTTTCACAAGAAAACCTAATGGAAACTATTAAGAACTTGCTTAGAAGAATATCTAGACCTTCAGATGACAAGGGTGAAAGATAGCACCCGAATTCCACCTTCCTAGCATGTTCAACAAGCTCGATGGCTCTAGCTCCACTATTCAGAAACCTCTGGTTCTCGATCGGCCTTCCAGATGCTAATACAATGCCCTATGGCTCTCTGGTCGATATTCTAGGCTCCGCAATAATTTACTGTGGCGCTATGGGCCGACTAGGTAGTTTGAATAACTCCTAGCCACAAATATTTAATTTATTATTTCCTAACAAATAATAGGTCAATAACAATCAAAATAATAATGCCTAAATAATTTAGGTCTTCACACAACAACAATTTCTCATTCGCCTTCCAAGCTCTGAGCTTGTCTTCGTATTTTGTGTGTGTTTTTACAATCCAATAGGTTCCCTATTTATACAATGTTAGGGCCCTATAATAATGTGATTATATATTATCTTAAGCTATTTTTAATCTAGCCCGTAACATGTTTAATGGGATTACATACCCATATAGCCGATTTGCATTTTTAATGGGATTACATACCCAAATAATGGGCGACTTTTGTTGAAATGGGATTAAATCCCATATTTGGTGGGATGTAATTTGTTTAAGGCTTTAAATCATTTTCCCATGAAAATGTTAGGCTTAACTTCCCCCATCTCAACTGCTTCACCACCTTCTCTCCTCCACGTGGAAGATTCCACTACAACTGCTTAATAAAGGGACTTAGCATAATGTATGGCAGCTAAGTGGGTAAGTGGGTATTATGTGGTTTATAATAATGTTTGAACATTAATATATATATGCATGGCATTTGGGAATAATGTATGGCAAAGAATTACAAAATAATATGAAATCCAACCCTACATGATATATGACGAATAAGACCACTTGTCGACTCCCAATAGGAAAATCGAGCGAATTCGACGAGCATTATTTTACGACCATCGAAGACCAGAGAAAGAAAACCAATGAGAAACTCCTTTTGCCTTTTTGCCACATGTCACAGTGCCCTTGGTCCAAAATTTATTAGTTGGCCAGAGTTGACTTTCCTGCTATTTGAACTTTGATCGGACATATCTAGAGATCCCGATGTCCATTTTTGCGTTCTTATGGTTGTTGGAAAGCTCTTGAAACAATATTCTGCACTGACACAATTTAGGGATGTTTAGGGAACTTTTTAAAATGATCCCCTGATCATTCATCTTTTATCAATCTCCAATTCTAGGCCTTATTCTTGTTTGACTAGTTCTTTCTCAAGGATGTAAATTCTTGCTCCTTTTCTTCTTGTCTCATTCCCTTTACCATTCCCCTGCTTCAAATATAAATCTTAGTTAGTATGACCATAAATGAAAACTTCCTTACTCAACTCTTCCTTTGTTTTTTAACTAGTCACTTTAAGCTTCTTCACCTTTTAACACACTTTAGCATTTTATTCCCTATATACCTCTTCCAAGGTTCTCTTATCCATTTATCCTTGTAGGAACTAAAACATGGTTAATTCCACTAAAAAAATGCAATCATATAATTCACAACCTTCACTATTTCCCTATGTCATAAAACTACCATATATGCTTCTTAAATCAAGATTATTGATCCACTGGCGCAAATTAGGTTCAAGATCCACCAAAAAATTACTAACACATCCAATATTTGTATTTTAACCCCCTAGGTATGCTTGCAAAATTTTAGGACTTAACTCTTACCACAACTCCTTCCACCTCACTTTTACATTTTTTGCTTACAAGAAGACAACTAGTCTAGGACAATCTTGCAGCCCCTATAACTTCTATTCCACATAGAATCAAGAAAAAAAGATAATAATTTTTGAGGACCCATTATTGATTTATTTAATCCCGAGAATTTTCAAGTTTATACTCTTTGTCTATCCCACACTTACTTTGGAAATCCACCCTCTAAACTAGCTCTTTAGTGAGTTTAACTGACCGACTATAGGATTGGTAAGGATATCTTCATATCCCACCATTTAAACTTTAAATTTATTATTATAACAGCTATGGTTTATCCTCAAGATGGTTCCTTATAATTTTTAGTTCAAAACTCATTGATTTGGTATCTCAACTTTCAAACCCTAGAACTAGCCTAAGTGAGGGTTCCAAGAAACCCAGTTTCCTTGAAACTCTTATAAATTTTACTAAAATCACTTTATAATCACCAAGTTTGAACTAGAGGACTGTATATACATGATCAACATGAATATCTTACCATTAATCTTGAAGCAGTTCACACATGCCAGCAAATTCTTCTTTCCTTGTAGCAACTTGTACATGCATAGTCAATACAAGGTTCTTTTGATCATTCCCTCTCTCTCCATCACTCAAATGCAACCATTCATCAATCAAAGTAAATATGGGATGGATCAATCAGTATCATAGTCATCTATTCAATCAAATAATGTCCTTAATAGTTAGAAATATTTTTCCCAAGCCAAACACACACTTTCATGATCACAGTTTGAAAAGGCCCTACCTCCTTTTTGCCAAACAATGCAATCAAACTCTGAGTTCAATTATTTCTTCCAACATTTCTTCATACTTCCATTCTTAATGAGTCAACAAGATCTCATATGCATTTAATATGCAGACCTCGTGCATGCACATTCATAGTATAATTCATTCATGTTACAATCCTCAAGCATTAATCTTTGAACCCGTGGATATGAACTTATTTGTTGGATTCTTACCTCAACCGAGCACTCTCCATCTCCTAAGCCAATGATTAGCATGCATTCATTCCCTTCTTCATATCTGTTCCATCACCATCCACCATATAAAACAAAAAAATTACACTAAATCATTGATCATTTCAAGAACACTTCTCAAAATCATACCACAACTGTTATATTAAACATATAACCATTCAAAGAACATCATTAATCAGACATGATCACAATTCTATAAAAAACAAATGTTTATTGTTATTTCTTCTTCTTAAGCATTCATAAAATCAATAATACAAGAAAATTTTGGAAAATACTCCCTTCTCATTCATGAAGGATCTGTTATATTAATTCTTCCATGAATTACATAGATCATTATTTGAGCCTATGGGCTCTTTTCTAACTTTCTCGTCATGTATTCTCTTTCTCCAATATAATGATTCCCCCATCCATTCGATTACATCTCCTTTTTGATAACCAAGGAATTGGTTACATTTAGTTTCACTAGCCTAACCCAGGTAAAACTTAACTAGAACTCAAGAGTTCAAGTTAGGAGGACATGAGAGTTTTTAATAACATCATATGAGATTTATAAAACAATTGAACTCATTTATTTACTCAACACTAGTACCTAGAATACAAAGTACAACCTAAGAATTTCAAATTTTAGAAGAGCCATTTTGGAGGGAAACTCCAAATAACCACTTATTACATGCCTTGAGTCCCAAATGGACTAGAAATAGCTCAAGGACAACCAAATGGAATCTTAAACACATAATAACTATGAAAACAATTTTTTTTGTTATGTACAAGTGATGCTCCTGCATCATAGACCAAACCCAAAATGAAATGGTATCTATTTTTCATTCTTAGATATGTAAAAAACCTCATCATATTGAGTCTCTCATCCACAAACTACTTGCTTATGAATTTTCTCATGATAAAAAAATATATTGAGCAGTCCCTTTTTAGATGAAATTCTCCCCATCATCTAGTGCAACTACCTCTACCATTCCTACATCTATAATACTTATTTCATCGGGGGAATCTAATCCTCCAATTTTTAATATTGATATTTATATCCCTATGACCATCACTATTCCTATGTCTATTCTTAATACATGTAATGCCTCACATTATTATTCTTCAAACAAACAAGATTTAGTATGCCTTGGTTGTACTTTCCAAGATGAAATTTTATAATTTAAACAAGGTGCATCTACTTCTTCTCATGTTATGGATTCTAATCAATTGATTCATAAACCGGTTGCACACAAAGTGGAATTTTACCATCTTAATTTTTTTTTGTTACTTGTAAGCTTCCTATCTATGATGGAAGGGTGATCTTGAAGAATGTCTACATATATTTCATGTTGCTTTCTTTGAAAATAATTCAATTGATAATTGTTTACTAATATCTTCCCTCAAATTATCAACAAGTTTACATTACAATTGTTTTAAAATCTACCCATGAATTTTGTTCAAACATTCACTTCATTAGAACATAAATTTCTTGTGTAATTTTCCATAAAAATTGTAATAAAGTATTGTATGCACAAAATAATAAAATGCGATAAGGTCCCAATGAACCCATAAGTGATTGTGTCCTATGTTATAGGACCATAATAAAATGAACAATATTTTAGCTGATAGTGAATAACAAGAAATTTTTAGAATATTATTATCTCTTTACAAGAATTAGTTAGTTTTTACAAGTTCAATTCATTCAATCATATATGTCATACTATAAAATAATGTAAAGCTAAGGTTCTCAACATGAACAAAATCAAGTATGTTGATAATACTTCTAGCACATCTTATCAAAAATTTCAAATAAAGACTACATTTAACAACAAAATTACTGATGAAAAAATTGAAGTTAAATCCACTTTCAATGTTTCATGTCACCCTATAAAACTAAAATTACAACTCTCTCAATGTTAGTTGAGTAATTTACCTTGTGCACACAAGAAAGTGCTAAAAAAGTACTTGAGAAAAATCTTGTATCTTTCCCTCCATTTCTTGAGGTTGAAATAAGCACACATCATGCTAAGATATTTGATATTAATACCCATAGCGATTACCATCAATGAATTGGTCACTCCACTAATAGTTGTATTAACATTCCTCATATTATACAAGATCTCATTGATGCTAGTTCTATTGAATATGAGGCTCCACCTCAACCTAAGCCTATGAATGATAATAAAAACCTCAAAATAATTTGTGAGCACCTTATGGAACTTGATGCCATTAAATAGACCTCAAAGGTACACAATTCTTACCATGTTATACTTCCTCCACATTCTTATAATCACACATTTGATGTTATGAATGATACTGTTACTACCACTTCTTCCTCACCAACTATTATTATTGATAATACTGACATGGAACATATTTTTGTTTCTTGTACCATTGATATTCCTTCCTTTTTAATCTACTTCCAAAATTAAAAGTTTTGGTCTACCATACTAAGTTACCCCAAAATATGTGCTCTTTTAAGTTACTATGTTCTCTCAAATATACTAAGAAGCACATCATCATTAATTGTAAGGCACATAAAGGTCGTGTTTTCATCACTCTCATAGTTACATCTATTAACTTTTATCTCACATTCTTGGCGGAATATTCTCTTAGATTAGGTGACACAAGTCTAGGTTGCTCCTATCATTGCATCTTCATATCTATACCTTTTGTATTGCATCAATGTGTTAATTGCATTCACAATAATCAATTTGTTACAATTAGGGGCATTTCATTCGAGGATCCTATATCACAATATCATAGCTTATAATATATGGTTACTAATCCTAGTACTAGTGGATATACATCTCGGCCTTCTACTTCTCATGTTATTCCTAGTATGACATTCCATCATAGTACATCTAAGAAAAAGTATTTTAGTTGACACACAAATCCTAGTAGGACACATAGTACTTCTTAGAGGATACCTTCTCCTTGAATTATGACTAGGTCATGTTCTATGTATATTACTCATCGCGGGTCCTCCCACCCTAGCTATTATATGACACATACCATAGATTCTACACTAATCATACATGAGTATACTTCATATCTTTTGACACTTGTGGGGCATGCACCCCCTTCACCCTCTTAGTGTGCTACTCCTCTTGATAAGGATATTATTGGGTATATTTTTGGCTATCCCCTTTGTTTTACATATCTGTTTTAAAAAAATTCAAAAACATTCAAATAACCACATTCTACAAAAACATGCAAATATGTATAAAAATACAAAACTAATACATGCTTATGGTTTGATTGGATATATTCTTACGTTACACATGTTATTTTTCACCTTGGTTTTATAAATAACATATCTACTCTTTACACACATGCATTCATGAGGTATATTAATATTGATGCATAACATACACATGATGATATGTTATAACTTGGTTCCTTGTACTAATATTTGGGTTCATCCCCCATGCTATACACATAATTTTGTTTCATTATATTTTCTTTACACATTCCTCATCATGTTTGATTATATAGATAGTTTTTATTTCTTTCATTAGAGGTAATATGATTAAATCAAGTGTCTTGTGAAACACTAACCTATCTCTATATTTACTATTTCCATTTTCTATACTTGCTTCATATACTATTGTTACTACTTTCTTATATGGATTAATTTTTTGATAGATTACTTTTTTATTTGAATCAATTGTCTTGATTGATTACAATTCTATGATTATTTTATTAATATAACTTGGGTGCCTTTATTGTCTTATGACATGGTGTGTGTCCCATATTTTTAGTGTTATTCCTTCCTTATGTGTATGCACTTATTTCTATGCATGTGGCACAACGCTCTATATATTATGATTGTCTTGTGACATTGTGGGTGTCCCATGTTTATGGATATATTCGTACATATGAATATGTTTATATATGCTAGTGTTTGTATCTATTAATATAATATTCCTAGTCTATTTTATGACATGCTTGACTTATAATTTGATACTTTTATACTATTACTACTCTAAAACTATATAAAATTAGACCTAGACCTATCTACAACTGTGTGGTATGTTAGTTTTATGGAAGGTTTCGATGTGGATAAGTTATTCATAGGATGTAATTTCTCTTCTCTTACTATATTCTCAAATATGAGAGGTAAATCAGTAGAAATATAGTGCATCCCAAGAGGAGAAGGATGTGTAATGTAGGTAATATCATTAACATCATGTATGAGGGGATTATCACAAGGAGTAGAAACATGAGGTGTAGAATCTACTATAGTAGTATCCATGGAAGAAGGTGCAGCAAGGGAGTAGAAAGAATTGTATGCATAATATGCAACCAAGGATGGCCTAGAAGGATAGTATAAGGGACATCATGAGGCATAATGTGACATAAAATGTAAAGAGTGCAAGATCCCACAATAAGAGGAAGAGATATTGTGCCCAATACTTGCTTAGGTGTATCATCAAAGCCACAAATATAAAGAATAGATGGATTAAGATGAGTAGCAAGAAGTCCTATTTGATGGAGAAAGGAAAGAGTGCATATATTAAGCCCAGATCTAGAATCAACTAAGACACACTTAACAAGGAGATTACGAAGTTGAACCTAAATATGAAATAGGAAAAAATTGGAATAAAAGATATGGGAAGCTATGAAATATCCAATAAGGGGAATGTAAGGAACGAGTTCACCAAATGATTTAACAAAATTTAAGTCTATGCAAGGACATTGTTGATCAGATAAATATAATAGTATTTAAGTAAGATATAGCTAAAGAAATATAAACAAGAGTGAAAGATAGGAGATAAAGATGAATCACCTTATAACTATAGGTCTGGACTGATTATGGGATGATGAACAAGATGGAAAGGTAGATTCTGGACTGCATAAGCTCATTGTCTTATTTTAGAATGTTATGATCTCAAAGACATGATCACATATAATGAGATAAGGATGTCTAGGTGTTAGTGTCTATCTTGGGTGTTGGTGTCTGTGGAACAAATTTGGCTCTGGTTATTTTTATGTCACTTGTTGTTTATTATTTGTTGTAGGTTGTGTCAAGTTCATTGCACTATTGATTTTTCACACTTGTACCTACAAAACAAAACATAACTACCTACATAAAACTCAAGTGCATATTAAATTGAATAAAAAATACATATGAGAGAGTCAAACTAACCCCGTTGATCACCTCGATGTGATCTTGTTTCTGAGCATTGTATTACATCTCAAAACCCATGTAGTTCTAGTCTTATGTGACTGAAATTGTGTCCCTTGAGCTAGGATTACCTAGTTCTAGTTGCACAAAGAATAACTGGATATAACTACTTTGTCCTAATGTAAAATATGTGGTATGAAATTCATAATATCCTCACCCCATATGTGATGAATAATTCATCCCAAATTGTAGTCCTTTGTGTTGTTATTTTGTATGTGGTAGATATAGAAATTATAACCCAATTACCTCTTAGAATAGTTAGTAGTTTGTGTATATATATGAGTTATTTAGCCTCCCCCTATATGCAATGAATAATTCATCCCAAAATGTAGTCCCTTATTTTGTTCTTTTGTATGTGGTGTATATAGAAATTATAGCCCTACCTCTTAGAATAATTAGTAGTTTGTGTATATATATTAGTTATTTGTTTTAATTTTGGCACATAGTGACACTAAAAGCCGAATTAGGCCATGAAAAAGAGACAAGAGAAGAACCAAAACCAAAGTAAATTGAAAAAGGAGAAAAAAAAGTGAAGAGAACAAAAGCACCCTGAAGGACATTAGTTCTTAGGCGAGACTGTCTTGTCTGGGCAGTATTGTCCTGGAACTAAAAACTATAAATAAAATGAAAGATATGAACATGGATCCCTGTGACGTGACCAAAATGATGAAAATTCTAGATAAAATATGTGAGTAGAACCAATTAAAGAAAGAAAAGGACCAAAGAGGTGTCACCAATGCCTAGTTTCCATACTTAGAAATCATGTATATAACAACATATCAGAGGTGTAGTGTAATAGTAATAAGTGCATATTTTAGTGACTATAATATGAGAAGAAAATTCACCCAATTTCATAGCTAAACAAATATTACTTCTAGAAGAATCATAATGAATTGGGAAACTTCATTTCCATCATTTTAAAATGTAGAAATGATACTATAAAAAAAATCTAGTATCAATTTATAGATATGCAAAATGATTAACTAAATTTATCTAAACTAGGGGAAAGTGTAATGATAGTTAATCTAATATAGGAGGACTAAAATGTTGTAAATTACACTAAGACAACGTGTAATATTTGTAAAAAATTATACTAAGTGAAATAAAACCCTAGATGTGTAAAGATTTAAAAGGAAAAGACTTAGCTGATTGTTGGAGATTGTCGCAAGTTGTTGCAGGTTTGGCTGTGGATTCCATAAGCATGAACGATCACTCAGAGGTCCCGTAAAGGTTAGATCTAGAAGATATAAGGAGACTGAAGCACCCAGGAAGGTACTGCGGTGCCTCGGGGCTCCCTGGTTTGTAGAATAGGCACCTTGGTATCTGTAAAAGCTCAGAATCTAGTTTCCGCAGTGTCGTAAGATCCCCTAAAATATTCCTTGTCTGTCACACTGGATCTATTGAACTACATCGGGTATGTAATATAATACAAGATGAAGGAATGACTTGCAAAAGACAAAAGAAGTATCAAAACCTTGAAAATAAAAGATGTAAAATGAATGGTTCAGACTGACCTCAGCTGCCACAATAGTGGGCTTACTAATCTGAGCATTGCACTACATTTTAGACCCAAATGTAGTTTGTGTGTGTGTGTGTGTGTGTGTGCATGCCATGCCCTAGGTGCTCTTGTGTCAGTCGCACTTTGTGAAGTAGCAAGCAATAATAACTATAGAAAAATGTCATAGTATGTGTGCATGGAATAGAATAGATTCCCTCCCCCTATGATGTGTGTTTTGATGCATATCTCCTAGCCTTGATGCATGACACTATGTGGATGTAAGTGATGCAATGAATGCAACTCTAGATGGATTGATAGAAGTATGTGATGCTAGGACCCTCATTATGGTCTCATAACTTTATATTTATAGGGTTATCTTGTTCTAATTTCATAATTAACCCCAATATGGCCGACTAGAAAAAGAAAAGGATGAAAAGTGGCTAGAAAGAGCCCAAAAAGAAGCGAGAAAGTGGAACAAGGATCGGGGCGCCCAAGGTGGGGACCAGGGTGCCCCAGTACAGGCCTGGGTATCTTGGTTTAGGCTAAAATAACGGGACAATGGTGAAATAGCTGGGCATGTGGATAGGAAAATACGTGGGAATGATGAAATAAAAGGTAAAATAAGATGGCCAAAAGGTGGGATTAATTAGTACTTTCTTCACTTGAGAACCTTCTAAATAGTAGCATGAGACCGGGCTAAATAAATGCCTAAAGTGCATGATTTTGTGACTACACCCACCACATGTGATATTAACCCACAACTCACACCAAACAAACTTGACTTGGTGGTAGTTTGGATCGATAGACATGGCAACATATGAGCAGCCCGGTGGACGCGACAATGTACAACTATGATGGATAGTAATAAAATACTAGATGGAAAGATAGCATCGAAGTGCATTACGGGTTTGTATTATGGTCTTCAATTTCACATGAATCTAGAGATAGTCATTAGTGGAAGACAATGGGAAACAAGTCTAATCATTAACCTAGAAAGCTTGAACTGTAAAACTTACTTGACTAGTGTTGTGGAAGTATGAAAATAACACACTCAATTACATATAATATGATCATGGAACACACATTTGGTTGAAAAACAAAATTTTTAAACATGTTTCTTGTTCGTTGAGCTTTAAAAACGTTATGTTATTCTTGGAATCAATATGAATCTGTCCTCTTTCGACACCCTAATATAACCTCCAAGTAAAAATATTCCGTAAGGAAAAAAATGTGTTATAAGGATCATGTAAATTCAAATAAATAATTGATATTTTGCAATATTTATTGGTTCTCTCAACAAGAGAAAAAAGTGGCCTTATGTGTTTGTGCTATTGGATGTCTATTATTGTGTGCTTGAACACTTGATCTCCTAGTAGCTTGTAAAATATTTTGGGCACCTTTCAAAACACCTTTATTTACCTATTTAAAAAAGTGGTAATCAACAAAGAAATATAATACCTTTTGCAATTAGTCATGTAGGAGTATAAGTAACCAAACTCTTACCTTTTCGATGGATGCAAATAACTATTAAAATTTTCAAAATTCTCTTTGAGATCTGTATCATTGGCATGAGGATGCTTTAGAAATATATTTTTTCATTATAAATTCAACATGATTTATCTTTGAGTTCTTGTGTATTCTTGTTTCCTGAATGCACTAGTTCACCACTATATTTATATAAATTTTGAATTTAAATTAGGACCCTCTTAGAGCTAAACTTAAGTGACAATGAGAGAAAAACCTGAAAAATATTAGCTAAAACCTTGAAGCACCCAAATCATAGGTAAAAAAGGATGAAAGGGATAAATGACTTAAACAAGTCAATAAATAGGGGGAGTAGAGATAAAAAAGAAATGAAAGAAAAATTATTTATATAAGGATCAAAATGAAACAATAAGGATTCACTAAGAGGAAAATGATGTTGTAAATAATCAAGTAACAAGATCATGTGTTATGATCTTGGTGTGTAGATTCACTAACACCTCGAGGTTCTGGTGTAACGATTCATTACATTTGGTATCCAAGTGACCACGCATGTTTGAATCCCACGCGGTTGGTTACGATGTGTAGTTGGGGCCCATGGGACACCTAAATGTTAGTGAATCGAGGATTTACGTATGAGAGTGTGGGAGAAGACCCAACCCGAGGTCGGTCTTTGCGGAAGCATGGTGGGATGTTATGATCCTAGCGTACGGATTCATGAATGCCTTGAGGTTTTTGTGTAACGGTTTGTTATAGATCAAAAGTGTTAAAAGTACAACAAAAAATATTCGAAGGTCAAGTGACACAAGGGGCATGCACCAATAAGATCCTAACTTGAACTTGAACCAATTATATATAAACACGTAAATACACTATAATCAAAGAATTTAACATTATATTAGGATGAAAATGAGCATGAATCAAAATATTGTGGAGTAGATTGGAGGAATAAGATTATTGCGAAGGAGCGTGATCAAGAAAAAGGAATAATATATACTAGAACCAAAAAGACATACAATAAGGAGTATACTAAGTATTTGGTCAAGTTCAAAGGTCACAATATTTAGGGAGTGACTTGTATAAGTGTTGTAGATATCACATAATGTAGTATAAATTTTCCTTGAGCAAGAATTCAAGTTTTCAAAATTACCTGAGGTGTATGATATAGGAGCATCCAGGATCATAATAAATCTTTTTTAAGGGTGAAAGGGTGTAAAGGAAAAATTAATTGTATTTTTCAAGCGCTCTACTTTTTCTTGATGATATTCCCTCAAATCAAATTATTGTGTGATAATGAAGGAAACCAACCAATTATTATTGAGTTTTAATTTTTTTGTTCTTTATTTGCATTGGCGTTTTCTTAATTTTCTTTCAGTATTACCTTATCTGCAACATGAAAATATATTAATATGATATTTAACAATAATCCTTTTTTATAAAATCACAAAGGTTTAATGGTGTGAATATACACCTCATCCAACATTTCTTACTGATGGAGTATCTTTTCATTGTAACTATTATCATAAATAATACCATTGAAATCTATACCATTAAGGAATAAATTTCAAGTTCTAAGGGCAATAATGCTCTTGTCCCATAAACTAGCATGTAGGGGTCACCTCGTAGCTATAGGTACTATCATTATGCATTTCCACAAGGAATAATACATCTTGTTATATGCCAATCATCACCATGTTTGTTTACCATACTAGATAAAATATTAACAATAATATTACTAGAGGATTTTGCTTGACCATTTCCTTTGGATAGTAAGGTGTTGAAAATGTATCTTTGATTTTGCATTTAGTAAATAATTTCTTAACCTTATTATTCTTAAATAATGAATCATTATAAGTGAGTATAAAGGACAATAGGAAAAATATAAAGATAATATGTGCTATAAGGAATTTATAAATTCTTCACTTGCATTCAACTCCAGGAGGGTAGATTTAGCTCATTTCATAAAATAATACACAGTTGTGATAATAAACTTGTGAAATTATGAATATGTTGGGTTAATATTTCTAACTAGGTGAAAACCCCATATATAAAATGACCATGACGAAGCAATAAGTTGTAATAACTATGACAAGGCATGAGTAAGTATACAATGTGTTTGGCATTTATAAAACACTTTTATATGTGGAAAACAATCTTATCCATTGTGTTCTAGTAGTAACATGAGAAGTTTGTATGACAGATTTTCAACTAATTTTTCCACCACATTTGCCACATTAGATTTCTAATATTGTAGTTGGGTGTCATGATTTCCTAAACATATGAGGAATTTTATTAAATGACCTTTTGAAGACCACACCTCTTATTATAATATATGATATAACATCTATACATAATTTCCATCGATCATTTATAGAGAAACATATTTGTATAATCTCTTGGGATAAGTAATTGTGTATATCTAAGTGCCATTCTATTTTTTCTTACCACTATCTAATGTGAGGAATTCTATATAGCACGGTCATCTATGATATCAATAGGAACTAATGCATGTTCATATATATTTGACATGTCTTAAAGGAATAATACCTATCTCAAACTCATAAATTTGGGCCATCAAACTACATCCTAAAATCTTTGAGCAAGACCACATTTTTGCATAAGTTCTAGTGTGTCTATGTGGGGTGGACAAGACTTTGCTTGAAACACATAGCACACAAGATTTTCCATTTTTCTGTGTAGGTGTGAAAAACTCCCAAACTTTCTACACTATAACACAGTTATGCGAAGCACGCTATTTTTAATTCACCAAACATAAACGGAAGCTCACACACCATAAGTTGCACAAATATACCTTACTACTGTGTGGTTTTGCATGATACACAATTACTTGTGGATCTAGATGTTGCTGCATCAATAAAGCTTTATTACAAAATAATAGTAGAGTTTTGAAATGAAAGTATTCTTTGTGGAAGAGATGTCAAATGTCCACTTTGAATTACACTAGGTTAAGCCCTTGTTATATAGATGAATAATTAAACCAATAATAGTAAGATGCTTTAAAGTTTAAATAAAGCTGCCTTAACATCCACCCAATATGTACAACAATGCCAAAATGAGTTTTATTTAAAAATAAACAAACTTAAAAATATCCTTTCAACATGCATAGCCATGCAAATATGACAATATCAATATGAAGGAGAGATATACTAGAAGAAGAA
Organism: Taxus chinensis; assembly: GCA_019776745.2. NCBI lineage: Eukaryota > Viridiplantae > Streptophyta > Pinopsida > Cupressales > Taxaceae > Taxus > Taxus chinensis. Next base: position 145,466,395 of record CM034157.1, read on the forward strand.
GAATAACTAATAATAACTAACTAGGTTGGGCAACCATATTGGGAATAGATTTTCTAGATTTTCTTTAATTTTCTATTACAATATCTTTCTAGAAAAGTTGGCTTATGGCTCACTAGAAATATAATGAACCAAGGTGGGCATGATATAATTTGTAAGTTAGTTTAGTAATATTCAAATGCCCCCAAAATTAAGGTAAGATAAACTTGTGCAATCATTAGAAGCATATGTCCTCAAGGTGGGCTGATTGAAAATTATAATAAATGTGGATTTAATGTGCCCCAAGTGGAAAAAGATAAAATCAATTTTAAACAAGAAAAAAGTAGTTCTTTATTCCTAATATATTGATGTAGGTTATGGAAAATAAAAAAAGAACAATAAAAATGTGCCCTGATATATATTATAGCACCACAAAGTATACTATTGAACATAGGAATATACTATATAAATTTGAAAAAAAAGGTATATGTAGAAAATTGTTATGAATAGAAAAGAATATCAATGGAACAAAGATGGTAATTAGTGAAATTAAGTACTAAAAAAAAAACTATATAAATAGTTGAGAAGGAAAAATAAAGGAGGAATCCCTACTTTCATAGAATCTACATTAGATTATACGTGATTAGGTTACATTGTCCATGTAACCATGTTATCATTACATGGAAGTTAATGCAGGGTTTTGGGACATGATAAAAGATTTTTAAATCCAGGGCTGAATTAAGGTTTTTGAGTGTCGTAGTTAGTACTTAAGAGTGTATGTTCTATTATTTGATGTTCATTCGATGGATCGACTGATTTTTATTACAAATTATAGTGGTGTTTTTTTTTTTAAAATGCAGGTTGGCATGGTTTGACAATTTGGGTTTTATCCGAACTACAAGCTTTTATCATTGCTTTCAATCATGACAAGGATTCTTTTTAACTGTTATACTCTTTGCAAGACTGTCTATCCTCATCTGCTATCTACTTTCCTGGGCATGCCAACGATTTCTTGCATTTAGTGGATCTCTGCGAATGAAACTTCGACAAAATTGTAAACATAATTCAACAAGTCAAATTTCATTAGTTAATCCAAAGCAATCTATCTCGTCCTGCTCTTCCATCAATTTAATCTCACTCACATAAATTTGTGTCACCTGCATAAGTTTGTTTAGAGATCTACAGAATTCAATCTTCAGTATGCAATAATAATCTTAGAGCATAGTGTTTAAACTAGGAATACTATCAAATACATATGAGTAGAGTACCTGACAAGATCATGCAATAAAAGCCTTTACACTTTTTCAAGGTAATACCTCTTATGTTGTTCAAGTGATCAGCCACTTTACTGCTACAACATTTTCTTAGCTACAAATGAAGATTGATTGTGTGTAGATTGATTATGTTGTTCATGTGATCAGCCATTTTAGTGGTCTCCTCATTCAGATTTAATTGAGCCTTTAAATGAATTTCATGTCTCTATATAAATGAATGCTTGTCACTTATATACTCACTGTTCTGGCCGACCTGAGAATTCTTTTTTGGTTCACCTTACCCATCATATGCTCTAGAAAACTGCCTAGGTTGCCTAGGGCTTGAAACGCCCTTGGCTAAATCAATGGCAGGAATTTAAACAATTGGAAAACAAAGGAAAAAAATATTTAAAGAAACAACAATAGTTTATAAAACTCAAATAAGTCATAAAAGAAAAACGTTGTATCTTTGACATGATTAAATCTGAATTAGTCTTTGAGGTGCTTATCATATTGACTGATTTTATCAGTATTTTTCTAAATTTCTGTCTGACTCCAGAGACAAATGAACTATCATTGTGGTGGACTTAGAAAACATATTTATGAGAACAATGGCCTGGAAATTTCACTATATGGAAAAGACATCTCAATTTTTTATCGTTTTCTTCAAGTAAGAGAAAAAGCATGGTCTTTATACTATTAAATAGACATTGAACTCAAAGTTAAAACTTCCTTGACAGAATTAAATAGACATAACATTTAACGTAAACTATTTTTATTAACAATTCACACTATTACAGAAATGCGTACAAAAATGAACATACATTAACATCCAGACAAAAATTTAAATAAGTCAATAAGATGTCCAAGTAACTTCAATTAGACAAAATGAACTTAAAAAACTGAAAACAACACATCTGCAGTATCTAGAAAAGAATTATTAAAAAATGACATAATATTACTGATTCAACAATTAAATCTGAAGCCATCTGCAGTATCTAGAAAAGAATTATTAAAAAATGACATAATATTACTGATTCAACAATTAAATCTGAAGCATTAATCATCCATTTAATTTGGAGAATCTCCTTGGAATAGTTGTAGAATCCATTAAAAAAAACTAAATAGTCAATAGAACAAATTAATTTGGAGAATCTCTCCAAATTAAACTTGAAGAATGCCATTGTGAATGAAATCAAGTAGCAACAAACAATCGAATCTATACACCTCTTGCGAGCATTTCCTGGTACCGTAACAGTGAATCCTGTCGTTGCAATTTTAGTTGTTCATGGAATTTCACAATGAATTTCTCTGCCTCTCTGTCCACATTATTCTCCTTTTCTGTACATTCATGCTGCCTCTCACACTCTTCAATAATCTCGGGCTGATGACGTTCAAAAATATACGGAGGCGATGAATGTGTCTCCCTACTACTGAAATTAAAACATGGATTTACAGGGCTGCATCTCAAGGAAAATTCTCTGTGTAATCCCATTGCTCTCGAATTTCTGTGTTTGTGATGAAACATCATACTTCTCAACTTCTTCCACAATTTCTTTCCGCATATTTTCATCCTCAAATGAATGTCCTCCATTGAAAATTCAGTAGTAGAAATCAAATGTAGAAATTGGTAATATATAACAAAAACTATGGATGAAACCTTCAAGCCGAAGGTTTCTTCCTCAATAGTCCCAACAGTAGTTTTGCTGTTAGATGAATTCATAACAAAAGCGTAACCTGCAAGCAAACAACATAGGAAAAAATGCTTGCAAACACTCATTGGAATCAAGCATATGCACCAATTTTTATGAGTTTTATGGTTGCTTTCATTCTTACAAATAGTTGAAGGCCGACTTACTATGACAACTATGGCTGCAGCTGTGTAACTATCCAAATATAAGTAGAGTTTGAAATTGTTTTGTTAAGTGTATCACTTGAAAGTATTATTGACATGATAATAGTTACATGCAAAAGATAATCCATTTGTTAGAAATGTTGGATGTGGCATGGATTCAAACCATTGAACATCTTTGAGGTTATCATAATCATCTAAAAAATGCTTATCATTAAATATCATATGAATAGAATATCAAGTTGGAGATAAACGGTAGTACTCAAAGAAAATCTCGAAAACTTCAATGATAAAAAACAAAACGGAAAAATCAAGCCATATTAGTTAGGTCCTTTCATTGTTACATAAAAATTTGGTTCAAGCATTTACAAGTTAATTGATCCGAGATCAAATCCTGTAGCTAGCATGTCTATGTCACGTAAATTTAGAACTTTTGTTTGAGAGAGGCTATCATATATCAAGAATATTTGTAAGTGCCTTATCAAGCACCCCGGTTTGGTGTTTTGGTGTGGACTTACATTTATAAGTTAATTGGCCTGAGGTGTATCACTCATCTACAAGGGTGTATCACACCCATCTACAGGGCTTGAAAATCCAATTATAATATGTACTTGCATAGTTTTTATGTTTTATTATTCATTGCTAAATTTTCTCAATTAGTTATTGGATTGTTGATTTTGAGAAATCAATCATATCATTCATTTCATAAATTTTAATAATTTTCTATGCGATTCTATTTGATATGATGTTTCTTCAATTCCTTGATTTTGACATCTATTTTCTATCTCACAAGTCTATTATACTTGTTTCTCAAGATCTGTACTTTTAATTTTCCCTTTACATTCTTATATCTTATTTCTATTTGTCATAGGGTTACACCATGCCTTGTATCAACACGTCCTCTATATGCATTTTACCCTACCATATCTTTCCCACCTTAAGGACTTTCTTTCCTTTGAACTTATATTTGTATATATGGCCCACCTTGGAGCATCTTATTAATATTCAGGGTTCATTTTAAGACCCCCCCTCCAAAAAAATATTATAGGATGGGTGGCGAATGTTTCGAAAAAGGTAATCACATTGTTGGTGAATCTAGGAAAGGAGGGTTTTGAGATGGTGGCGAATGCAACTTTTTCCAAGTTGTTGAACGTCTGCATATATGTGTTCCCATTTGGTAATCAAAATTTGTTACCATCTGGTGATGGCAATATGCTGAAGTGTGGCACCCTCATGGATGTTCCTACCCGAAAACACACTACTATTTCTGTCCTGTTGTGCTATCATGTTTTCGGATGCCAATAAGCACATTACCTTGTCATCATCCGGGTTCGCGAACAATGCCGATGTACAGGATCTCCTACATGTTGTCAGATGTCCTAAAATGTAGGTTTTTGTCTGGTAACATGCCGTTGTTTCCAAATCCTGAACACTTCCGCAATATTGACACCGACTACAAACACAAATGATGCTACAAAATGACACATTATTGTGTTGCCACATTTCACCATGTTTGTGTTTCTACCTGGTAGCACTCCCATGCTTCCAGACATTATTGGTTCCATTTTCCCAGCCTCGACCATTGGGCCCATTCCTTGCATATATATACCCATCCCCATTCATTTTGTCTCATTTGCACTTGCAGGTTTCTGTGGACTAGAGTTTTTCATATCATCGACCACAATTTCAAACATTTTTTTATACAATCCACTTCCAGTATTATCCACACAACTAGTTGTTCACGTGACACATACATGGTAATGATACACGTATCTGGTAACACCTTTTTTTTTTCAAAAGATCAAGAATCATGGCACCAAGAAAAAAAATCAATTAGCACTTCGTATTTTGTTTACAGAAACATATTATATCCACAATTACTACAATAGTTGAAAGACTCAAAAATTAAAGATCAATTCGATTAGATTGGAAACTCAGGGTTTCATGGACTAATGTACATACCTCACTATTAGAAAGACACTAAGTTGTTAGACAATTTAATGCATACATATAATAGTTCTGATTGCTCTTTCTAAGTTGCATTACCATCACACCAATTTGTCATCAGAATAACCCCTAATGATATTTATTGTCTAACGGGGCTGCCCCATCAAAATGCATTGCTTGTATTGACAAAAAAAATTCTACCTGATCAAGAAAAGAAATATTTAGAGTCTCATTACAAGATTTCTGTTGAGGATGAAGTTAATAATCCCTCCAAAAGAGGGATTAACACTCAATCAATCAGAGACCCCTTTATCTTAGCCATGGTGGAATTTTTCTAGGCCCGCATCATTTTATAGGGAGGATACATTGACATTCCTCAGTGGGAAATGTATAACCTTCTCCAAACCCTTTCTGGTGTTATATTTGATTGGTGTTCATATCTTTCAACAAGAATTCACTTCGACCTTGATAAACCATTGTGAATCCTAGTGCAATTATTTCTTCTTCTTGTTTTATTTTTGCTTTCCATTAAGAGGGTTTTCATGCATTGAAATCAACAACCATTCCAACTACACTGCATGAAAAGATGGAAAAATAAGTAATGTATATGGAGCGACAGTTGGTGAGAAATTTGTTTCTAGAGAATTCTATTTTGATTCTTTTCATACAAATAATAATTTTTAAATCAATTCTGAAAAATATACAATTCGTTTACAACAGGTCAAAGCAAGAAAAAAAATGACTCAACATGTTGCAAAATTTTGTGGACATAAATGTGATGGGCCTGAGGTGTCTAGTGACTGTTGATGTGTAATCACAGCACTCCTGAATGTCTGCAACTTAATGGGTTGAGACTCTGAGTGTGATTGCATAACATGGAGCTTCTCCCAAAGTGCGAGACTTTGCAAATTAGGAGAGCTCTCCGGATGAAGGCCAGTTCCTATTCCTTTGTTCAGGTGCACACATTCATATTTTAGAGGATATACTCTAAAACCTACTCTAACTTGCTAAGGAGACATGGTCAAGGAGATGAAAGAAATAAAACCTAAACTAACAAGGGTGATGCACCAAAGGAAAGTTGAACACCTGCTTTGCCATTAAACAAAAACCATCAAAAATATAATACAACCATCATGTACAAATAAACAAGATTGTGGTGAGATATTAGGAAGATACAATGAACATAAGAGAGGGTTGAAATCATCCACAAACTTATACTATTTCTCCAAAGATTTGATACAGTTCATTACAATGGCCAAGAGACAAGATTTCATTTATAGTTTGAATGGGAGGTTCGAGCTCCACAAATCCACTTTCAAAAAGAGAAGAAGGGAGGGTGCAAAAAAAAAAATGTCCAACCTTTTGAGAAATGCCTCCTCCTTACAATATATAGGAAGAATTAGAGAGGGAGATGAGAAGAATTTTGAAAACCTACTCCAACCACCCAAGAAAAGAGCATTGAATTCACCTGCAACGATGATGGGTTTTACTACAAATCCCATGCCTCCATTAATGTTCCTTGTTGGGCAAGAAAGGAAGCCCATACCTCACTATGGTGGTAGGTGAGAAGCCTGACAGCCTAAAAAATGGTGGACTGTATTTAAAATTCTTTGTGGGCTTTATGATTCATCCTTTATTGAATTGACCTACTGCTCATATTTTTCAAATTACTTTGGGTTTGGAGTTTATCCGTGTAAGATCCTCATGGAAGCCCTACACATTCTTAAGATTTTTGCTTCCTTTTAGGGTCCTGAGAATGCGACGTGCCGACACTTAGCACCGTCCGCGAGCCTACTCTACTTTCTTTGTGTAATGGCTAAGTCCCTTCTATTTAGGAGTAACTATGTTGGACCCTAGCCACGTGGAGGGCTTGCGCTCATTTAGGGACTGTCTTTGGATTTTACCTTTGGATTTGGGCCAATGAGGCATGTGGAGGCTTCTGCTGGCTCTTATAATTTTCAACAGCCGGTGTAACTTTATCAGGATTTGACCATGTGGAGGGCTTGCGCTCGTTTGGGGACTACCTTTGGATTTTACCTTTGGAGTTGCACCAATGAGGCACGTGGAGGCTTCTACTGGCTCTTAGAATTTTCAAAAACCGGTGCAACTTTATCGGGCTTTGATCACATAGAGGGCCTGCGCTCATTTGGGGACTGCATTTGGATTTTACCTTTGAAGTTGTGCTGATGAGGCATGTGGAGGCTTCCACTGGATCTTAGAATTTTCAACAACCGATGCAACTTTATTGGGCTTTGACCATGTGGGGGTTCTGCGCTCATTTGAGGATCTTTATTTTAAGAATAATACCAAAATAACCGTGGAAGGTGCCACGTGTCGGCTCAGCGCACCTTCAAAAATCTCTACAAAAGTGGAGACCCTAGGGATGCACTTGGCCCCCCACGTGGATCTCAGCACATATAGTGGATAATTTACAGACTCCAAACCCAAGGCAGTGTTCACTCGAGGCCCGAATTGGCTAAGTATAAAAAAGGCTAGCGAAAGCCTCCACGTGTCTCTTTGGTGCACTTTTGGTATGATGCTTGAAAGAAATATCCTCAAACGAGCGCAGAACCTCCATGTGGTTAGAGCCTGATAAAGTTACATCGGCCGTTAAAAATTCTAAGAGCCTGCGGAAGCCTCCACGTGCCTCATCAGTGCAACTTCAAAGGTAAAATCCAAAGGCAATCCCCAAACGAGCACAGGCCCTCCACGTGCCCAGAGCTCGATAAAGTTACACTGGTTGTTGAAAAGTATAAGAGCTAGTGGAAGCCTCCATGTGCCTCATCGGTGTAACTCCAAAGTTAAAATCCAAAGGCAGTCCCCAAATGAGCGCAGGCCCTCCACGTGGTCATAGCCTGATAAAGTTACACTAGATGTTGAAAAGTCTAAGAGCCAGCAGAAGCCTCCATGTGCCTCATCGGTATAACTCCAAAGGTAAAATCCAAAGGTAGTCCCCAAATGAGTACAGGCCCTCCACGTGGCTAGGGTCCAACATAGTTGCTCCTAAACATAAGGGACTTAGCCAAAACAAAAAGAAAGCAGAGAAGGCTCGCAAACGGTGCCAAGTGTCGGCACGTCACATTCCCAGGACGCTAAAAGGAAAAAAAAATCTTAAGAAGGTGCAGGGATTCCACAAGGATCTTGCATGCATAGAATCCAAAACCAAAGTAGTTTTCATAAGATTGGTAGTAGGTCAATTCAATAAAGGATGAATCCTGAAGCCCACCAAGAATGTTAAATACAATCCACCATTTTTGAGGCTATTAGGCTTCTCACCTACCACCATAATGAGGTATGGGATTGCTTTCTTGCCCAACAAGGAACATTAATAGAGGCATGGGCTTTACAGTATTACCCATCATTGTTGCAGGTGAATTCAATGCTCTTTTCTTGGGTGGTTGGAGTAGGTTTTCAAAATTCTTCTCATCTCCCTCTCTAATTATTTCTATATATTGTAAGGAGGAGGAATTTCTCAAAAGGTTGGACATTTTTGTTTTGCACCCTCCCTTCTTCTCTTTCTGAAAGTGGATTTGTGGAGCTCGAACCCCCCATTCAAACAATAAATGCAATCTTACCTCTTTGCCATTGTAATGGACTGTATCAAATCTTTGGAGCAATAGTATAAGTCTGTGGATGATTTCAACCCTCTCTTATGTTCATTGTATCTTCCTGATCTCTCATCGCAATCTTGGTTATTTGTGCATGATGGTTATATTACATTTTTTATGGTTTGTGTTTAATGGCAAAACAAGTGTTCAACATTCCTTTGGTGCATCACCCTTGTTAGTTTAGGTTTTATTTCTTACATCTCCTTAACCCTGTCTCCTTGGTAAGTTAGAGTAGGTATTAGAGTATATCCTCTGCAATATGAATGTTTGCACCTGAATAGAGGAATAGGAACCGGCCTTCATCCGGAGAGCTCTCCTGATTCGTAAAGTCCCACACTTTTAGACAACATACACTCTCATCATCTGTTCGACCAGGGTATTGAGGTAACGAGTAAGAGACACAGCAAGACCAACACACAACAGATAGAATTAAAGGGGGTAAAAGAACTACTAAGATTTCATACCCAAAGGGAAGTTACCCTTACACTAGGTTAACCTAGGGTTTCCTAGGCTCAAGGTCATAAAAGAGAAAGGAACCCTATTGGGATATCAACACTATAGGGGTGATTAAGAAAAAAATAAACATGCAAATATATGCTAACCAAAGTAAAGCATGTAACATAAGATAAAGGAATTGAATACAATATGCTAACCTAGCATGTGCATAATATACTAAGCTAACATAAAGTAATGAACAAAGATGTAGGATACTATCTATACAAAATGGCAAGTTGAGTTAGAGCAACTTACCTATTGGGGGTGGTTATTGATGCATATATCTCCCAAAGGACCATACACCAAGAGAGAGTAGCTTTCAGGAAGAGAAGGGGAAACAATCTAGTCCTAGCTCACTATAGGTGACCCAAAGTGCAAGCAAACCAATCCAAACAAGAAGAATCTCCAAGCCAAGAGTCAAGATGTAAGAAATCCAAGAGTTGGGTGAGTAGGTGCAAGTTGGCAAAAATATGAAAGCTAATGGTGAGTTCCTTTATAATTTTGAGATGCAATTTTATGTCAAATATGTGTGAAATGCCAAAATATTTTTGGTATTTATACTGATGCCATCACCCAGACGAAGGTGATTCGGCCAGGAATTTGAAAATGCACCTGACGCAATCACCCACAGACGAATGGCATCAGCTAGGGAAATTAACACCAACACGGTGTGTGTAATGTGTCATGAAGAAAAAAGATAATGCAAGGCAATAATAATGTTGTCATGAGCAAGTAAGGTGTTGGAAGAATGTGAAGCAAAATAAGAAGGTAAGAGTAAAAGAGGGTGCATAAATAAGACCAAAACATATTCTCTCTCCATGTATCATCCCTAACCCAATGGTTACGTGAATAACCATACCCCTATCCCAGAACGAGCCCCTTAAGGCACCGTTCCAGAAATAGATGCATTAGCGACCTCTAACCTGAAAAGAGAAATTGTTAGTAACAGGTATGAAAATAGAAAGCATGAAAAATTAGGTGTATACATATGCCCCAGCAGTTGATTACCACATGTCACAATAGCAAAACATGGGGTAGTTAGCGAAAATAATGATACATAACACCAAAATTGAAAGTAAATGCTGAAAGTAAATAAAGGACTAGCTGAAATGAAATATACCCACCAATGTGTACCTGATAGTGTCAGTCATCCTGCCACATATGGGCGCAATCCATGTTGCTAGAACCCTAGAGAAGTAAAAATGGAAAGGAAACACTAGAGGATCATCAGTAAAATAAGACATAAATCACCTAGCTAGGGCCCATGGGATGGATGGCATGCAATAGGATCATAGAGATAAGGTGTCATAGTGTCAAAACATAAGGGAGAAAGAGGGTAGCAACACTGAAAAAGTTTAAAAAATCATATGGTAGAAGCTACAAAGAGGTTATTTTATAAAATGCAAAGGTACAAATAAATAAAACATGGATGATTAGCCCAAAGGCCAAATAACCACACTGAATAGCACAAAAAACCATGAGGTAGATTCTATGAGAATAAGAGAGGTAAATAAATCCAAGCAAGACTGAGCTTAAGCAAGGATGTGTAAGACTGCAACGATCCACTAGGAAAGGTCAGAGCGAATCGAAGCCAAAATAGGCAGAATCAAGACCATGACATTCCAACAGTAGGAAATGTTAGGGAAAAAGAGAGGTGATGATAAACCCAAGTGGGGTGGAGAGCCCAAACAAGGATAATATTTTTGGAGATGTGTGTAAAACCCAAGGGGGGCCGAGAGCCCAAGCAGAGGTGAGAGCTTAGTCTAAAGAAAAATAATATCAGGGTATTTATAAAGGAGGTATCTAGCCACGAGGGTTAAATGATCGTAGAGTATCATTTATAAAATCATCTACTTGGTTCAAGATATAGCTTCGAGCATGAGTTATGAGATCCTCTATGACATGCTATGTGATAACAACCTGTCAGTGTACCTATGATCTTTTGGAGAATAAGGTGTCATCTATTTGATCCTCTAAGTGGGTGAGAATGTTTCACTGAATATGGTCTATGAAGGGATGAGGACCAAGAAGAGGTGGTAGTCCATAATTTGGTTGAGGTCAAGTTTCTCTGGGGCAAGGTTAACGGCTCCGAGAGGATTTGACTCTATGCTTGCTTCCACTTGAAGAAGACTCAGGAACTGAGTGCCTACTATGCATGACCCGATAGTCTGCGTCGGTATGCGAGTAGTATCCAAGGTGTGAACAAAAAAATTGGGCTAAGGTGGAAGGTCAAGTGTCCTTCCGAGATTGATCTCTTTTAACCTTAGCCTTCAAGCTTTTTTCATGTATCTTTTGTAGGATTTATAATCAAATACATCATGCCCTGGAGCCTCATGCCATGCATAATATGGATCTGTCTCAGAGGCTCGAGGAGCCATAAGGGTGAGAGGTAAGGGAGGATGTGAATGTATGATATGGGTTGACATGGATGATTTCGTATGCACATCTTGTACATCATCATCCATAAGGTCATCAACTTCATAGTCAAAACCGGATATATGCTCCCCTTCGTTTATATGAGGAGGTACATCATGTGATCTAGTAGTGGAATCATGAGGAGAGGGTGAGGTTGGTGGAGCTTTCTGAGGCTCAAGAACTAGTCTCTAGGAGGAGGCTTGACCAAATGTGAGGAGTCTTCTTGTATAAGAATGATGTTCACATCATGAATGGGCATTCTTTGAAGGGTGTTTTGGTAAAGTCAGATTTCTCAATCCCAAATTTGGGCATAACTAGCCAAATGGGGATCATCCAAAGCATAACAATCATCATAGTCAGGAGTAGAGATATCTACCACATAAGATCAACTGTGGTTTCTAGTTGAATCATTTTCTTAGGTGAAGGTTGAGGTGTACGTGAAATGGTAATGGGAATGGACGGCTCCTTGCGAGGCCACAAGTTAGGAGGTAATTGAGATATGACGAGATATGGCAGATCAGAGGTATTGATCCTAACAATGATCTCATTGGGCTTGTCATCATCAGAATCCAAGAGATTGGGAGGCATGTGTGCCTGACCAATTCTGAATGACCCACATTGCCACGAAGAGATTCAACATGATAGTCGAAGTACTAATATTCGTGAAATGGGATAGGAGATAATTATTCAAGGTTTGGGAACTTATAAGTCCCTTTTTGTTGAAGAGTGTCATATTTCCAAGGATTTGGGTCACCTTGAATCTTATAGATAGCCCCTTGATGAGAAAACTTGACACATTGATATGCAGAAGAAGCGACCACACGCATACGATGGGTCCAAGGTCGACCTAAGAGGATATTATAAGATAAGGGGAAGTTAAAGACCATGAATTTTACACGTACGGTCCTAGGAGGAATAGTGATGGGCAACCAAATGCAACCCATGGGAGGCATCTACTGATGATCATATCCCTGAAAATAAGTACGTGTGGTTTTTAGGTTGTCTATTGAGTAACCAAGAGCCTTGATGAAATATAATGAGGCCACACATGTTCCATACCTTCATTGATGAGGGCACACTTGAATGTGTTTTGACCAATTAGTATAGAGATAAAACATGGAGGATTTTCTGCTCGAAGAAAGATTTCATTTGGAATCATAGCATCTACAGGGAAATGAATGCATGTTTGAGTGTCTTTGGTATGATATGTAAAAACAAAGATCTCCTCACATTGACGACGGAGGCTTTCTTCTGAACCATGCAATGTAGGAGACTACCCCAAAGTAGGAGGGAAATGGATGTTCATGTCAAAAAATGCAGTCATGAGACACTCATGATGGTGAGGTGACATGTGCATGAGTTCTAAGAAGGGGATTGGACCAAGGGAATTTGAGATAAGTGCTTCTAGAGGATCCCACTTGTCATGGCTGGATTGAGCAGTAGGCTGAGAGTGTTGAGGATCTTCAGAAACAATTTAAGAAGGAGGAGGAGTGATCAGGGATACTTTAAAACTATTTTTTTTTATGCTTGATGCCATCAGCCTAGCTGAAGGCATCTGTACTTGGAGGAAGGGTTTTAGACACCTTTCTAACCTATAGTAGTTTTTTCACAGGGGTTGATGGCATCTGTAGAAGATGGGATTTTATCTTTGGGAGTATAATTCTTGAAGACACAAGGGTAGATGACTATGTGAGTCTGAGGCTGAAATGATGGAGGATAAAAAGGTTCTATGTATGCTATAACATGCCTCACATCATTTATGGAAATCGTATTCTTAGGAGGATAATCATGATCAACCACATTTTTTGTAACATTTTCTGATTTCTTGTAGCTTTCTCCTATACTATGGTTAGGCATAGGATCAAAGAAGAATTTGAGTTATTCATTATCTTGATGACACTATGAAAATCCTTTTGTTTTTGTGCATCACAAGCCTTGACCGCTTCAGTCAAACACTCTTTAGTGATGACATCATGATAAATTTGAGGACCTAGGAAGAATGTAATGGAAGCTATGTGAAGGGCATGACAATTTTCATGAGAATGGCCCCAATTAACATGCCAACAACAAAACTTGTTCTCATCATGCCATTGAGGGATAGGTTGAGAAGGATCAAGGATTTAACTAAATGGTTTAGGCATGCATCATCTCAACTCATCCTTGGTCAATGGTTGATAATAAACAGGATGGTTTTTACTATTATTATCTTTTTGATTAATATTGAAGAAATTCCTATTTAAAGAAGCCATTAGAGGAAGAGTTTTTGAGACTCCATCATCTGTGGCATTCTTGTTTTTAAAAGTTTGAAGGATTTTTAGTTTTTTGGTTTCCTGTGCCTTAGGATGAGCCTTCTCAAACTCCTTCATGAGGTAGTATTTCCTTTTAGCTTGTTCAAAATCTTCATCTAAGGAAGTAGGAGAGAAGGACCTAACCTTATATTGAAGGTGAGGTTCTAGAGCTCAAAGGAAAAGTTGGAATAAGATATCATTTGGCATGTTATGTTCTTCTTTAGTAGACAAAGTCTTGTAACATTTGATAAATGATTATGCTGATTCATTCTCATGTTGTTGACAATTAATGAAAGCATTGATATTATTTTTAGGAAAATCATGATATTGAAACTCATTAACTAGGGCTATTACTAGGGATTCTAGCTCCACTATGGAGTTAGGGGGTAAAGTGTGATACCAATCTAAGGCATCCCCAGTAAGAGTCTTAGCTAAAATCTTAGTGGCAATCATGGGAGTTACATTTAATCCATTCTTTAAAATATTACCAAAAGATTTTATGTGGAGAGTGGGATTAGTTGATCCATCATAGGAAATGGAAGGGGAAATGCCTCTAATATCCATGCTAGCAATATAGGGTGTTAGAGTCTCTTGTTGGACTTCCCACAAGACTTTGTTGTGAATGGGAGGCTAGGTAATAGGTGCCCCATTAGGTCCATTAGGTAAGGGAGGGGGAAGTGTGCACCCCTAGAGCTTGGGTTAGGAAAATTAACCATTTGAACCATGTTAGTTTGCATTTGGAGAAGTTGGGTCGTAGTGACGGTTTGTTGCTAACTCATTTTGTCTATAAGCTGAAGGATAAGATTAGTGGTGTTAGGGCTAGAGGCATTCTTAGATGAGCCTACCATAGTATCCTTCCCAATATCTATCCTATTTTCAAGTTACTTAGTTAAAAATTCAAGAAGATGCTTATGGATTATTTATTCAGGTTCCCCTTGTATTGAGGAAATTTGTCAAGGAAATTTTGAATCTTAGGTGGAAGGTCAGAGGTATCGTCAATCTGATCCTTCTCCTCTTCATCACTTAAGACATTATTGTTATGGGTCCTATACTTTTTTCTATTGACCCTATCACACAAAAATCTGAGTAAAAAGAAAAATTGGATTCTGGGTGATTTTTTTTTGGAAATGAATGCTCATTAGGATCAAAGAGCCCTATGTCTAGATACTCCATGATGGATTAATGATCTGGCCTAGAAAAATCTCAAAAAATAGGCTACCGAAACAATCAGCCCTATAAAAAGGGTTACATAGGGGCTGAAGGTGTTTGTGATGAAGTCTGGACAAAAAAAACATGATTGGCCTTATACATAATTGAGATAGGGGTTGATGGCATCTGGAAAAAAATGATTTGTAGGTTTTTTCTAAATATTTAAGGGGTGAAACAAGATAAAATTGAAAATGGATTCTTTTAACGAGTTGTGCTTGATCAGAAGGAACAAAAGAAGGATTCACATCGGGTCCACCAAATGAGAATTCATACTACTATTTAGAAGGTTCTTGAGTGAAGAAAGTACTAATTAACCCCCATCTTTTGGCCATCTTGTTTTATTTTATTTCATCATTACCGACCCTTTTCATCCACATGCCCAGTCTGTTTCAGTCATTTCCCATTATTTTAGCCTCGACTGGGGTGCCCAGGCTAGTACTAGGGTGCCCATGGGTGCCCTGGTCCCACCAGGGGTGCCCCGGTCCTTTTTGCACTTTCCCGCCACTTTTTGGGCTCTTTCTAGCCATTTGACATCTTTATTTTTCTTGTGGTTGGCCTTTTTGGGGTTAATTACAAAATTAGATCAAGAGAACCCTATAAATATAAAGTTATGAGACCATAATGAGGGACCTAGCATCACTTACTACTATCACTCCATCTAGAGTTGCATCCATCTATTGCATTGGAGATCACTTGCATCCACATAACTCCATCATCAAGGCACAAGGCTAGGACATCTGCATCACACTTCATAGGGGGAGGGATTCTATTCTATTCCATGCACACATTCTATTACATTTTCTACACATAGTTATTGCTTCGCTACTTCACAAAGTGTGACTGACACAAGAGAAACCTAGGGCATGTTCACACACACTTGCACATAGAACTACATTTGATCTTAGATGTAGTGCAACACTCAATTAGTAATTCCACCATTGTGGCCACTAAGGATAGTCCAACCCCTTCATATGCATTATTATTTTTAGGTTTGATGTTTGTTTTGTGGTCTTGCAGGTCTTTCTTTCATCTTGGATTATTGGTGACATCTAGCACACAGACAATGAAGTTGATGTGACACACAATGAGGGTTTCAGACCACCTTCGAACCCTGTAAAAATAGTTTCAGAGCTTTTACACAGACCAGGGCACCCAGATTACAGACCAGAGCACCCGTAGGCACCCCAGTCCTCCTCCAGGTGCTCCAGTCCAGCTAGATCCTCCAGATCCATCCTTTTTGGGACTTCTGCACAGTCGTTCCTGCTCCTGATTTTTCCAGTCACCTCTGTGACACTCTCCTGACAACATGTATTTGTTATCAGCTGAGTTCTTTCCTCACTCTCTTTTACACATTAGGGTTAGCATTTCCTTTTGCATAGTTGTTTATCTTCATTTACATACTTCTTTACTACATTTATTTACTTTATTACAGTTGTTCATAGCTTAGATTAACTATCTATATACTACATAGTTAGTCCATTTTTAGTTAATCATTTTAGTGAACCTGACATCTTATCATGGCTAAAGATACTTCTTCTTCATCTCCAATCATTTTATCAATTTGATAGTTTTGGTCATGCCTTTCTTGATACTCCAATGATTTTTTTGGTTAAAAACCTTGTCCTTCGCTTATTCATCTTCCATCTTCTGACATAGACCATAAGTCTCTAGATGATGCTATTGTTTATCTTATATGTGTACTATTGATCCTAATACTTTAGCAGAGTTCTAGAGGAGGAGGCACAAATCCTCAACCTGATCACATAGCTACACCTCCTACCATTTCAAACCACAAAATGTTTTCCATGGCATTCCCATTACATCCTCCCTGAAATTATAGCTTAGAGGATTCTTCTCAATACAATGTTTTCTCCTACTTCTCCATCTTATGCAATTATGTTACTACACAATCTATTGAAGCTCCACATAACTCTGAAGCCTACTATTTGTATGGTTGATGTGGTTCATTCTTACTTTCACCAACTCCTTTATCATGAACCTATGATACTTTATATGGGGTCTACTCAGAATTCTCCCTTGCTTTACCTACCCTTCCATACCTCAAATCATGAATGAACCACCTCACTTATCACCACTTGAGGGTGCCATTTGTATGATAGATGTAGTTTCTTCTATGCCACCTGTTACTACTACTATCATTCCATATCAGGGGCTTGTCCAGTCCACATGGACATCACTCTACATCCACACCTTCACCAACACTATCACCTTAATACACCCACCATTCACTTGCACTCTCTTCATGAATGATTCTTATTTGGAGCACATACCACTTGATGCTTCCTACAAAGCCACTGTATGTTTACATGATGGTCTCCTTCAACTTGGGTTTTCCTTCGAGGACCTCCATTCTCCCTTATATGATCCACATTTGTATCATGGATATCTATTATTCTCACCACCTATCATATGGACTTCAACATTTTCTAAGTCATCTTTTTGTTCACCTTATATGTTATCATACTTCTTCTCCACTTACTTGGCCAATCTTGGTTAGATTATATTGGAGGCACACTTGACCCTAGTCATACTGATATATCTTTTCCTATGCCATTTGGTACTATGTACCATTTGCAATAGCTCCTTTTCTTTGTTACTCACCCAATTTTACTATTTGGTATACTCATGGATTGTCCATTGCCTCCCTTTACTGATGAAAATATACCATGGAAATGTATAACTTACACCTTCATGTTTATGGTTATTTGAATGACCAACCAGAGACTATTTCTTATCAGGTTTCCATGTTGTTTCCATATGATTTTGATAATGACCATGATGATATTTTAGATGATCTTACTTGACCACTACTTCTCATACACATGGGGGGCATAACACTTAATACATCCCCCCCTCATCACTCATCATAGCATTATCACATTTATCATTTCATTCATATTTCAATAGCATACTTTACTCATCACACATTTTAGCATCATCATTACCCGATGACACACTCTTGTGCTTTGGTTCACACTTGACTGTTGAGGGATTACTACTACATGAACCCCACACACTACACTATAGGCATTACACACCATTTTATCACACATCACGCATCATCATACACCATACATTTTTCACATGTTCATCTACAACATTGTTCCATTTCCACATCATACATCATACATTATACTATCCTCACCTTGCATTTTACATCATACACTATTAGGATATTTATGCATATTGCCTCACATCCTATACATAGTCATATACCATACATCATACATTGCGCATCTTCATGTCATACATTTTCTACATACTATACTAGTCTTCATCACATATGAGTCTAGCATTACATTCATTCATACATACTACATTACTACATTACTCATCTACATCTACATGTATTACACTATGTACTATTATACATTACATTTTATACATTCTACACATCTGCATTCACATTTACACACACATGTTTTACACATTCTACTCATCACATGGTCATATTTCATCATTACATATACTACATTGTCTTCTATGTGCTGCACTCACCACCCTATGATGCACTTTAGTTCCTCGGTCCATACTCGACTGCCGAGGGTTTACAAATCAAATGGACCTTACACTCATCACACATGCGACAATCCTAGGCTAGTGACATATGCTTTAGGCTAAATCACCTATCACCTCTTCTATCATTTTGTAGTGGTATGACAATCCTAGGCTAGTGACATATGCTTTAGGCTAAATCATCACCTATTCTATCATTTTGTAGTGGTATACACCTTAGGTTACATCACCACTCCCTCCTTTCATCTTGTAGTGATATACGCTTAGGGATAAATCATCACTCATCCATTCATCTTATAGTGATATATGCTTAGGCTAAATCATCACTTATACATTCATCTAGTCATGATATATGCTTTGGCTATAGGGTTCACACACACATCATTTCTAGGTCACATCTCATCACTACACCTACACATTCATCACAACGCGTTAGACACAACACACTACTCGACCATTTCCCGATGATGCACTCTCGTTTATGGTTCATTCTTGACTGCTGAGGGGGAAAAAAAATGAACCTCATTGCATACACTTCCATTCACTCTTGGGGGGCATGTGGCTCCTATCATTCCATCTTGCATTCCATTCCATCCATCCACAACATATTGCATTGTCTTGGGGGCATTTACTCTTGTTTACTAGTGTTTTACATGATCACTTTACTACACATGTTAGATTGATTTCTTATATGTCATTATCTATACCATCCACACATGTGTGTTCACACCTTTTTCTAGTTGTGATCACAGATACAAATCTTTTACATGCAACATGGATGCTCACCTTCTACCCTTCCTACACTGGTCGTTGGGGGCATCCACATTCATCTCTCACAGGTGTTATTGTTTCATTTTGTACTTAGCACTTTACATTACTTGGTTATTCATGCTTTGACATATTGGTTATTTCTCTAACATGCTAATGGGTGTTCCATGTGCAACACTTGTTTTGTAGGATTACATGTTTCCATGACTACTTCTTTTTACTTGTTTGTACTTGTTTGCCATTGTTTGCTTCTTGTATGTGGGCTTTGCCCTATGTTTGGTGTGCACACTTGTTTTTTGTTTGTGGCCATGATGGCCTTGCATGTCTTGTGACATCGTGAGTGATGTCCCATGTTTGCAACCCACTTTGTGTGGCTTACTTGTCTTCTTGTGTGTTTACACTACTATGCTTGGTAGTTTTTACATTGTCTATGTACTTTACACTTGTTTTCTACATGCATGTGTTTTTTTACTAACACTTGTCTTTGGCTAGCCATCCTTGTTTGTGTGTGCCTTGGTTTCTACCAAGTGCATTCCCTTCCCCCTGCAGGTAGAGTTACAGAGTACATGTGGTTGGTCCTCTTTTGGGGCTGCATTCTCCTATCAGTGATGTCGCATGTGCCCCCAAAGAGGGGGGCATCATTTGGGGTTTTTTACATACTAACACAAAGATTCTACACTGGTTCGGTTCAGTTATATACAACGAGTGGGTTCAGACCAGTCTACGAACCCCATACACAATGGATTTTATAGGACATGGTGTCCTTAGCATTCTGGGAAGTAGTTACAGGCTTGGAGGTTACAGTGGGTGTGCCTCTCTACACTACTTTGGCCAGTGGTGTCGGATCACCCAAAAAACTAGGATGATACAGAGATCTCTTCACACACATTCAGGGAAGTAGTTAGAGCTTGGAGGACACAGAGCATTTCCTCCCTACACTTCTTCAACCAGGGTGGCGTGAGATCACCCAAAAAACTCACAGTACAGGATATCCTTCTACACTCTCTTTCTCGACATGGATCAGGTGCACATGTTCCATTTACACATTTCCATTTACACTTTACATTTTTACATTTTACATATACATGTGTCTTTTACATTGTGTTTTTACACATACATACATACATATTTGACTACTTGATCATTTTCTCCTTGCAGGTCCGGCCGTATGAGAAACAAGCAGTCAAATTGGGGGCAACAACAACAACATGTC
This sequence comes from Taxus chinensis, assembly GCA_019776745.2. Classification (NCBI taxonomy): domain Eukaryota; kingdom Viridiplantae; phylum Streptophyta; class Pinopsida; order Cupressales; family Taxaceae; genus Taxus; species Taxus chinensis. The sequence goes on from CM034157.1 coordinate 145,486,956, forward strand.
AACAACAACACTTCGTGACAACACACACTTTACTAACCATGCAGGTACATTACACACCGCAACAGCTACACATGTGTTCCACCCTAGGTTCACTCTCATCACTTTTTCTTTGCACATTTTTCATCTTTAGTTTCCACGCTCCTCCATATTTTTTGTCATTCCATGCTTTGTCTAGTCCTTCGGCACATTTCTACTACACTCTTCATGGACATCAGGTACACATCTCTATCTACTTTATGTTACCGAGCTTTCACTCACCAACATAAAGTGGGGGAAAAATGTAGTCACAAAATCATGCACTTTAGACATTTATTTATCCCAGTTTCATACTACTATTTAGAAGGTTCTTGAGTGAAGAAAGTACTAATTAACCCCCATCTTTTGGCCATCTTGTTTTATTTTATTTCATCATTACCGACCCTTTTCATCCACATGCCCAGTCTATTTCGGTCATTTCCCATCATTTTAGCCTTGACTGGGGCACCCAGGCTAGTACTGGGGCACCCTGTGGGTGCCCTGGTCCCACCAGGGGCACCCCGGTCCTTTTTGCACTTTCCCACCACTTTTTGGGCTCTTTCTAGCCATTTGGCATCTTTATTTTTCTTGTGGTCGGCCTTTTCGGGGTTAATTATGAAATTAGATCAAGAGAACCCTATAAATATAAAGTTATGAGACCATAATGAGGGACCTAGCATCACTTACTACTATCACTCCATCTAGAGTTGCATCCATCTATTGCATTGGAGATCACTTGCATCCACATAGCTCCATCATCAAGGCACAAGGCTAGGACATCTGCATCACACTTCATAGGGGGAGGATTCTATTCTATTCCATGCACACATTCTATTACATTTTCTACACATAGTTATTGCTCGCTACTTCACAAAGTGTGACTGACACAAGAGAAACCTAGGGCATGTTCACACACACTTGCACATAGAACTACATCGGGTCTGAGATGTAGTGCAATGCTCAGTTAGTAAGTCCACCATTGTGGCAGCTGAGGTCAGTCTGACCCCTTCATATGCATTATTATTTTTTAGGGTTTGATGCTTGTTTTGGGGTCTTGCAGGTCTTTCTTTCATCTTGGAGTATTGGTGACATCTAGCGCAGGACAATGAAGTTGATGTGACACACAATGAGGGTTTTAGACCATCTTCGACCCTGTAAAAACTAGTTTCAGAGCTTTTACACAGACCAGGGCACCCAGATTGTAGACCAGAGCAGTGCCCGCAAGTGCCCCAGTCCTCCTCCAGGTGCTCCAGTCTAGCTAGATCCTCCAGATCCATCTTTTTTGGGACTTCTGCATAGTCGTTCCTGCTCCTGATTTTTCCAGTCACCTCTGTGACACTCTCTGACAGGCATCTGTTATCAGCTGAGTTCTTTCCTCTTCTCTTTTGCACATTAGGGTTAGCATTTCCTTTTGCATAATTGTTTAGCTTATTTACATACTTCTTTACTGCATTTATTTACTTTATTTATAGTTGTTCATAGCTTAGATTAACTATCTATATACTACATAGTCCATTTTTAGTTAATCACTATACAAAATGACAAGTTGAGCTAGAGAACTTACCTGTTGGGGGGTGGTCATTAATGCATCTATCTCCCAAAGGACCATACACCAAGAGAGAATATATTTTTGGTGGAGAAGGGGAAAAATTCCAATTCTAACTCACTATAGGTAACCCAAGAGTGCAAGAAAACCATTCCAGCAAGAATAATATCTAATCCAAGAGCTAAGTGAGAAGATGAAAGTTGACAAAAAAGAGAAGAGCTAATGACGAGTTCCCATGTGTATTTATGCTATCTCTTTTTGTTTGAAAATAATTTTTCAAAGATTATGTTTCATGTTGTTATAGTTTATCTAATTTCTAACTATGGGATTTTTATGTGTAGTCTAAATACCAAACATTGAATACTGAAGTGCAGGTGTTAGATGAGCACCTTAAAAAATCAAGAGAAAGTGTACGGGGAGCAATAGTATTTAAAGTGAAACTTGTTCTATTAAACAAGAAGAACAATACATTGTAAAGGATTATAAAGGAGCATATATTGGATCTTGATATTCTGTTGAAGAAAAATTTGATTTGGATCGTACTCTCCTTTTAGCAAGAGATGTAGCTAGTGAGGATAGAAAAAATCTTAAAAATACTAATGTCACTGTAAATGAATTAGTCTAGTGTAGTGTTATTAAAGATAGTACAAATGTTGATATTGTAGAAGTTTCTCGAGGATAGGGATCCAAATGAAGAAAGACTGTTGATTTTAATCATTTTATTTGTCACAAGAAAACATTATCTTATTTTAAAACATGTACAATTGATGAATACATGGATTTACAATTTAGTTTCAAACTTATATGGAGTCAATATTGAAAACCTAGATGTACATTGTACTCTTGAATCTTGATAGTTTATTCTTGATGTATAAATAGATTATACTTATAGTAAATAGGAACAGCCAAATTTACATAGTAGAATCACCTTGATTAATTATTTCAGACCATAATACAAAGGATAATGTATAGCCACAAAAGTAGAGAAAAAACATCCTATAAAATAGGATGTATTACAAACAATAAACCCTTTAATAACATTACGGGTGTAACCAAACTCTAATAAATTTGTATGAGTTATTTTAACAACTCAACAGATATTCAACCAACTAAACATATATCAACGTGATTTAATAAATCAATTAAAAAATAGAATGGAGAACTAATAGATATTCCTAACATTCCCCCCTTAGTGTGAACATGGGAGAAAAACAATCGCACTTCTTCTGCAACTTTCCGCCCATGTGTGTTCATGATCTTGGCTCTCCAATGGTTTAAAAAAGGCTGACCAACAACCTCTGTATGCGCCCCTTCTCATCCGGTATGAACCCCTATTCATTGTACGAACCCATGTTCACTGTCCAAATCCTTGTTCGACAAAACTAGACCCTTGTCCACCAAAAAGGAACCCCTATTCTAGGTATGAGCCCCTACTCATCCTCTTCAAGAAACATAATGTTGCTTTTTTCTCTATGCTTTTTATCTTTCCACTATATTTTGACATCAAGAAAGTACATAGGAATCTGATCACTTTATTACAACAAGAACATACTAGAAACTGAATAATAACAGGTACACTACAACTGCAAAAACACACTGAAACAAAATTCCACAACCTCATTTTGCGGCCTCGTTGCTTGCGGCTGGCGAGAGGATGTTGCTTTTCCTCCATCCTCTTGTGCCTCCATCCTCCAGTGATGCTACTAGCAAATATGTTCATGTATCTCAGGAGTTTCCACATTGGATTTATTGGTATAATATCCTCCCACAATGTGAAACAACTTATTTTTTGGATGTAGGGTAACACCGAAAAATGTGTCGTGAGGCAATTTTTTTTAACAATTTTTGACACCACGATAATAAAAACCTAAAATCACCTATTTGACTTTTACAATGACATCCTTTTTTTTCTGACACAATTTTTCTACTCTTTTGACCTTGGAGTTCCAACATACAATACACATTGACTTACTCAATAACAATAGTTAACATAATGAATAAAATGATAAAAAAATTTAGAAAAGAGATGTATTGATGACTAATGACAACAAAATTACAAGAAAAATACTTTATCCAAGACTATTTCATAGCAACTATACTATATTATCCTTGGTATAAATTTAGTATAATAATTTGGGACCCAAACAATACACTATTGAACATAACAAATCGACTTAATAAATGACTCGTTTATCAAAAACTCAAGGTTTTAATAACGTACATTTTGAGGAGACAATAACCAACAAAAAAACTATAGACATAGACAAAATATAATACTATTAAATGTCTCCACGTGGACAAAATTAAATTATACCATACCATTATGTGGAGGAGAAATGGTTGGGATGTGTGGATGAGGTCAATGCACCATGCAAGGTGATGTGTTAGTTGGCGAGACCAATTTTTGATTTGATTTGATGTCGAATGCTCAAGTAAGGTAGACACTCATTGTTCAATGTAAAATACCCCCACATTATTGGACATTTCAATGCAGAGAAATACAGAGGAGAGGAGAAACTCTCATTGAAATCTAACATACACGTTTTGTGTATAAGCTTCAACTTTGCATGTATAGTGCCACATCCCCTTCTTGTACAGATCCACGTTCCCTTTTTGTATACAACTGTTCCACGTGATGGCCCTCCAAACAACTCGTCAAATGTCAAGATCTATTTGATGTGGGTCTGACACGACTTTTCATGGACCGAGCCTTTGCATGGAATCCACAGACTTTATGGTGTAATTGAAGTAGTTCGGAGATGATACAATGCTATAATTTTGACTACCTAAATATGTAGTAAACACTCAAACTTGCAATTCTAAATGCATTCTTCAATCTTTGAAATTATTTTGATAACGAAGAAATATCACTTTCAGATCACAGTTAGAAACTAAAACGAGCCCATCCTGCGAGATAACACAACACAGACTACGTATGCGGAGCCAGTAAAACAGGTGGATGTCGTGCATGTATTCATCAATGCGAGGAGATCTATAAGCTTGGGAACAGAACCTCGAATCAATGCAAAATTTAAAATATTTCAAGTCTTATGGACAATATGAATAGATGGATTTGCAGAATGTCCGGTTCAATAGAACACGCTCAAGAAGGAAGAATTCAGTGCTAATAACTAATTTTCACAGGTAATGAAACAACTAACAAGAAAAATGGGAAGCATAATATGTGGCTGTAATGAATAGTAGTCACCCCTCAATACAATTTACTCTTCCATCACAAGGGTAGGACACAGTTACTCTGATACCAAATAAAGAGGAACAATCAGATTAACATAGTAGAATCACCTTGATTAATTATCTCAGACCATAAGACAAAGGCTAATATATAGCCATAGAAATAAAGAACATTACGGGTGTAACCACACTCTAATAAATTTGTAAGATTTGTTTTAACAACTCAACAAATATATCAACCAACTAAACATATATCAACGTGATTTAATAAATTACTTAAAAACTATAATGGAGCACTACTATATATTCCTAACATATAGTGTTTTTTCAAATTGACTGAATTATATACATAAAACATTATATCTGGAATCCTATGTATTTTTTTAATCCCTTGAATGTTGATAGATTTATGGATTATAATATATTTTCAAACATGTGTGGATTTGATATAGAGAAATTGTGATTGAACATGCTTTCCTAAGTAATGTAATTAATTTTTTTACATCATCCAGTTTGCAAAACTAGTTAGTCTCTATCATTTCATGCAATATATAAAAACATAGAAGTGATTTAAAATTTTCAAACATTATATAAAAATATATGTAAAGGAAAAATAGTTGAATGATGAGTCACGATATATATATTTTAGAAAAGGAAAATTCTCAAGTGTCTAGTAATTGAAACAACTCTATCCTTAATGGGCCTTTATCACTTATTTTATCTTTTGCAGTTGTAGGTCCACTAGAGTCCAAGTCAATTTCAACATAATCTGAGTCTTCATTAGTTGCTATATGATTGACAACTTTTTGCTCTATAAGGGATTTACAAGTAATTAATGCTCTTTCCTATGGAAATGTGTCCACTCCATATATTGAAACATACAATCTTAACCAAGTTTCTAGATTATTATCTAATCTATTGAGGAGTTTTGATTTAACAAATGTTAATACTCTAAAAACCCTTTCATCTTCAACTAGCCCCAGAATCATTGTTGATATGAGTTCATGTAGTTTGAAGTATTCACTTATAGTTTCCCTCATAATGCTATTGTGACAGAACTTTCTCCACATACATGTAATATCTCTATTTTCTATTGGTTTAGTAAGATTATTATATTGATCACTCATTGTCAATGCAAAATGTGTAGACTGTGATATGAGTAATTTTCTGTTCAATATACCATTTGATTCTTCTCCATTAGCATATGAAAATTTACAAAACCGATTCATTAGTATATACATGTATTTTGTAAAGAGTTGAGTTATTTGTTCTTCACCAATCATTAGATTCCAGAAATTGGGATTTACATTTCCCATAGCCTCAAGTAAATCACTATTCTTAAATCATTCTCTAATATGAGAAGATAATGTTTTGGATATCTTCATCAATTTTTTTCATGTACCAAACACTAGAACATTAGATAGAAGGCTTGTGACTGGTACTTATTCAATATCAGAACCTAGGACATAAGGATCTCTTTAGAAAGTGTGCATTGGTAAATTTTTCCATAAAATGAGCTAAAAAATATGACTATTGATATTGAAATTTAAATAGATGTTTGGATCTTTTGTATCTGTTAAGACCTTCCAACTACTTAATATTTGCTTCTGAAACTAATCTTGGATGGAATATAATTTATTCAAAATCATACATACACGTTTCCTTAATTTGATAAAATCAACAATGCATATAGAACTTTTCTAAGATTGTGTCACCAATGATCCATAAGGATATAAAGAAACACCACTTCATTAGAGAAAGTAGAACTAGAAGAAAAATTAATCAGAAAGAGGAGCAAACTATTAAGTTACAAAATTGCCACTCTGTGTAGAGTAGTGGTTGTGTAACCGCCGTGGTGATTGCATAACTACTCGTTTACATACACTGGAGGTCTTGTCACTAATGAACAAAAATAAAGAAAAGCCACGAATGGTCACACATTTTAAATGTTTTGACCGTTGATCTTCTTTGGATGTCTATTCCCATTCTCCAGTGCACGAGAGGACATGAGGAGAAACCTATTTAAGAAAGAGAGCAAATGAATTTGGTGCTAGAACTGAATTGTAGAAGCAAGGTGAAAGTGTAGAACAAGAAATTATAGAGGGTGGAAGTAAAATTATTGTCTTCCTTCATCTTCTTGTAATATGTAATTTTTTAAATTGGCCAATATACAAGTGGTAAGAAAGAGCAATTTCCCTTCCCGATTGGTTTTCCCTCAAATTAGGGGTTTCTAGGATAAAAATCTTGTGTTTGCATTAAGTTGTTCATTCTAATTTGATGCAAGTAGTTCTAAGAACTAAGATTCATTCACTAGCTTTCAGTTTCTATGTCATTCTCAATAATTGAAAGTAGAAACAAAATTTTGTGGTCTCATAAATTTTCTAAAGTATAATTTTACATATCATTTCGGTATCAGAGCTGATTATTATCCAGGACTATGGTATTTGTTCTTGTGATTTTTATGATATTGACAAAGTCTAAAGGTGAAGAAGTGTTACCTTGCGATCCAGACACATCTACACAAAAGTGGAAACACAGAGTTAGAGATAAAATGGAGGAAGAGAACTTGGTTCGTGGAATTGAGATGTTGGAAAGCACGATGGATAGGTTGTATAGACACCAATAAGAACTCTCAGATCTGAAAAATATGACATCAGTTAAGAAAGATTCCATGGAATCAGTGGTTTGATCTTTGGCTAAAAAATTTTGGCATGGGGAAAAGCCACGATTAGGAAGAATATGCGGAAGAGCGTGAAGAAGAAACTCCAGTTGGAAGAGAGAAGGTAAAATATGATCACACTCCTTTTAAAGTTGAAACTAAAAATGAGATAAAAAATATTTGAAGGACAAGTAGATGCATAATTTCCTGATAAATGGTTTAAAAAATTGGAGGTTTATTTTAGTGTACATGATGTCATTGAGGCACAAAGGATCACCTTTGTACATCTCAAAATGGAAGGACATGCTCTGGTTTGGTGGGAAACCCATTTAACCACTTGTGAGAAGAAGAAACATTATATTGTAAGATCTTGGGAGGATTTTAAACAATTTCTTAGAGCTAATTTTTATCCTATTGGCCATGAGACTGGACAAATGATTAAACGACACTATTTTAGACAAATTAGTGGTCAAAGTGTGCAAGATTACACTACGGAGTATCGGAGACAAGCCATGTTGCTTAATATGGAATGTGAGGATGAGGATATTTTGACCAAGTATTTGGGAGGACTTCACACTCACCTTTGAAGGAAGGTCATCTCCACAAAGACCAAGGATCTTAATGAAACATGAGTCCAAGAATATTACATTGATGATGAGAAGAAGCAAGGAGAAATAGAGTCAAGGACAAAATAGTCAACAAATCAGCTAAAGAAAGAGTAGGGACAAACAAGTAAAAAAAGTAAATGGAAAGGTAAAGATAAAAAGAACGCTACCACTTTGAATACTTGTAAATATCCTATTTTTTTTAATAATTGTGTTATCAATGGTCATACTGACACTACATGTTGGAAGTTACATCAGAAATTGCATCCAAAGAACCGAACCAAGGATTCCAAGAAATATATGACAACTATAAAGAGAGATGAGGAGGTAGAGATATAGGATGATTCTGATGTAGACGAGAGGCTAGGATGCATTACCACTAACATGGACACCCAAGAACAAGAGGAGCAGATGAGTAAGCTATTTCAGATCAAAATACAAATCAAGAGGACTAAGGTAAATGATTTGGTTGATACTGGTTCTCAATATAATTTTATTTCTAATGCGGTTGTAAAGAAGATTGGTCTTAAAACTTATGAACATCCACATTCTTATCCTTTGGGATGGGTGAAGAAGGGTGTATAAATTCAGGTAACAAGAAGATGTAAGTTCAAGTTTGGAATAAATTCACAGTATATAGATGTATTAGAATCCAATGTAATTCCACTTGATGTATTTGATGTTGTTTTTAGGAGTCCTTACTTATATATCAAGGATGGTATATTCATGAGAAGGGAGAACCGATACAGATGGGTCAAGGATGGAGTCAGTTACAACATCCAGACACACCAAAAAAAAGTAAAACTTGTTATGGTAAGTGCTAACTAAGTAAAGAGACTAATTTAGGAAAATCATAATTAGTTTTTTTTACTTTTATTAAAGGATAAACAAGATGGGGTATAAATTTCAAATATTTCTAACAAAGGGATGAAGGATTTGGATAGCATAATTCAGTATTTTCATGAAGTATTATAGACTCCCAGTGGGTTACCACCAAATTGAGAGGTAGAGCATGAGATTTAATTGTTGTCAAAGTCCCCTCTGCTAAATGTTGGGTTGTATAGGAAATCCTTGTTGGAGAGTACAAAGGTAAAGAAACAAATCCACGAGCTATTGGACCAAGGGGTAATATGCCCAAGCACCTCGCCATGTGATTCAACTATTGTGATGGTGCCAAAGAAGGATGGTTCTTGGAGAGTGTGCATTGACTACTGTGATTTAAATAAGATTACCATAAAGAACCAATATCGACTCCCACACATAGATGAACTCTTGGATCAGCTTCAGCGTGCCAAGTTCTTTACAAAGTTGGATCTCAAGTTGGGTTATCACCAAGTCAGGATGAAGGAGGAGGATATATGGAAGACTTCCTTCAAAACAAAACAAGGGTTGTATGAGTGGTTCGTAATTCCATTTGGTTTATGTAATACACCTGCTACATTTATGAGATTGATGAATGATGTATTGCGGGAATTCATATATTCATGTGTCATTATTTATCTAGATGGTATTTTGATTTTTAGTGCCACATGGGAGGAACATATAACACATTTACAACAAGTCTTACAAGTTCTCAAATAGAAAATACTGCTATACAATATGAAGAAGTATGAATTTTCTAAATAGTCACTTGTCTATCTTGGGCACATGGTTGGAGGAGGATAGATACGAGTGGATTTGAAGAAGGTGAAAGACATCACCAAATGGAAAACACCAACAAGAGCCATAGAGACCATGAGTTTTGTGAGAGTATTACAATATATGAGGAAGTTCATTCCGGGATTCTATGCTATTAAAACACTTCTATACACAATGACAGTAAAGAGTAAGGGTTTTTACTAGGGTAAGGAATAAGATAAAGATTTTGAGTTATTAAAATATAAAATTAGTCCTGCTCCAGTACTTTCTCTTCCTAATTTGCAACACCCCTTTGAAGTAGAGACATATGCCAGTGATTATGCTATGGAAGTAGTGTTTCTACAGGGAGGTAAGCTAGTATGTTATCATTATGAAAATTTCACTTCAACAGTTAAGGGATATTCATTATATGATAAAGAGATGTTGTTACAGTGTTTCGTTGTCCTCAAAGGCCATGGAATGAAGGAAGAAGAAGCATGTGCCAAGGTAAGGAATTTGGAATGTAGTTAAGGGTGCAAGGAAAATTTTAAGGGTCCCTCCGAAAAAAATCCTTAGAAAATATTTGGCGAATCTGTGAAAATTGGCTTTCGCATGGATGGCGAATATCAAGATATCACGACATCTCTATTAAATGCTACCAGATGGTAGTTTTTTTATATGTTACCAGATGGTAGCTTTTTTATATGCTACCATCCAACAACATAAAGGTATGTTGTTGAACATTAGCATAAAAAATGCTACCGTTCGGTAGCATAAAAAATGCTAACTGCCGGTAGCATATTTATGCTACCGGTTGACAAAGTATGTATATGCTATTGACTGGCAGCATAAATATGCTACTGGTCAGTAGCATTTTTTATGCTACTGGATGACAACATATCTATATGTTGTCATCCGGTAGCCTAAAAATATGCTACCGATTGACTATATTTAGGTGAATTTTCAAATTTCTATTTCATGGGAATGGTGAATTCACCCCTAAAATTAACTTGTACCTAGAAAATTTTGGTGAACTAGTCCTAGGACTAACCCTAAAAATTTTCCAATTTCAAATTTCAAAAAATGAAATATTCGTGAATTAATAAATATTCGCCACTAAAATTTCCCCTGTAAGGGTGGAATACAAAATACAACACTCTGTAGGTTATCCTAATTCACAGAATGAAGAAATAAGGACCGCTAGGAAAATGTCATACAAAACAAAGAAAAGACCTCCTTAGAACATGAGAACAAATTTTCAAGGTTCAAACAACCTTGGAATAGGTAGGAAACAAATAGAAGATCCGCAGAGGTTTTATAAACCAAAACCAAGGCCATGTAATTATTAAAATGTTTTAAATCCATGGAATGAGAAAAAAAAAGGAAAATAAAAACCAAATCCATGGAACAAAGGATTTCTTCAAAAAAAATTAGGTTTGGTTTTTGATGAACTATTTCATTGCAGATCTCCTTTTTTCCTCAGATTTGATTCAACATGGACATTTTGGGGAGGCCTTTCAAAAAAAGGATACTTTACAAGGAATGATCAAGTATTTCGATAAATTGAAGTTGAGGATTTTGGGGATGTTTCACGTCACTTTTCAGAGGTCAAAAGATTCACATTTTACATATAGTTAATGAGATGCTCATTTATGCCCCTCGACTTTGAGATCATTTTGAATACTTCCAAAAGATTAAATTCTCCCATGCCAAACTCAAATGATGAGGAATGGTGTTTTTGTAACAAAATTATACATTGGACAGCATCATATTCCTCCATCTTCCAGATTTCATGGGCATCCATTGATCTACAGGTTTATGCTCATCCAAAAAATATCTAGATATTTTCTTACAAGAAAAGTCATCTCTAAAATCATGAACCATCATGAGGTAAGGAGGTTACCTGTTGGAGGTAGATTTTGAAAAATTTTTAGCACAAGGTTTAGCATAGGTCATAAACATCTGCCCAACATATTTTGATCCCCCTCTCGTCTCTTCCCTTATATAAAATGTAATGTGTTTCTTCATTAATGGACTAAACCTCTTGCAGTTGGTAATGTTATTATGTCAGAATGCTTTATACAGAACTAAGGAGTTGTAGACCCATGACATGCGTTTTGAAATGCATCTTACCCCAATTTATTGTAGTAGTCTGTGATCATACTTATGAAAATAATATGATGTCAATGTGTGGCTTGAATATTCCCCTTGTATTTGCATTATTTTCTTGTTTCCTTCCATCCTTTCATTTGTGAAGTGTATCATTCTATGTTTTACATCGTTTCATATCAAGTTGTGTCAACTATATCAAGGTTTTAATCTTGATTTAGTTGCAAAGTTGGAAAGTGGAAAGTCATCTACCCCTTTAACCTTGCATTAAACATTCTTGTTTCTCTGAGACTTCAAGAGGTGATCAATCACCTTCTTCTGGTGCATCATCAATGCCCCTAATTTCTTTCAGCTTAGGTTTTTTTTAATGCAATTTCTTCTAACTTTTCATCCATGTGAATGTTCTCAAGCATTAGCTTAAAGTTGAATTAGTGTATTTAACTGTAGGAACATAGAAGCATTATGTTACTTTCAAGTAGGTTGACTCCTCATAGATGCAAGTATCACAAAACGGAGATACAGTCCCATGTTGTTCATATTAATCTCTTGATCTACCATGATCAAATCCTAGCGTGCAATTATGAGCTATTATGATAAAGTTACAAGGCCAGTGAAAAAACATTGCATGGTAAAAGTATGAACACTTAAGATTATGAGGCGTATAATATCGTAATAGGAGGGGACTATTAGTAAATGATCTGGAATTAGTTCCTAAAGAATGGGTTAGACATCTGTCAGGAAGTGAAAAGAAAAAAATGGAGAATTATTAACAAATATTATTGATAGGGAAAATCAAGTTATATGATATGGTTACCCTGCAATCCTTATATTTATTAGACAAATGATTATATAAAAACATGTGGTTACACAGGTGCAACGATAATCCTTACAAATAAACCATAAAAATATATGAGAGTGCAATATTACATATATTGTTATAAAGCAATATAACAACCACATAAAAAAATATTCACCTAACTAATCATGGTAATAAACTAACTAATTACCATAGTAACAACAAGCTACCTATGGTAAAAATTAACTAAGGTAAGTACAATGTAAAATTACCTAATATATTTTACATAACATTCCACCCCTTAATTTTTCATTCCCTCAAGTGAAGAGGAGAGGAACTCTCTGAACCTCCCAAATTTTTCATGTGCAAGTGACTTTGTGAAAACATCTACTCCTTGTTCAACTATTGGGAAAACATGAAGCTATATATTGTGTTTCAAAAAATGCTCGTGAAAGAAATGAACATTTAACTCAATGTGCTTGGTTCTCTCATGAAATAATATATTGCAAAAAAGATTGAGAACACCCTCATTTTCAACATACAAGGTGGTGGATTTCTCATGTGATACTCCAAGAGCCTCAAGTATGCGATGTAGTCATATCGCTTTATAGACAGATCCACTTGTAACATGATATTAATTGTCTATGGAAAATCGAGAAATAAAGTTTTGTTCTTTATTCCCCAAGATATTAACCTAGATCCCAAAAAGAAAACAAATTCAGAAGTGCATTTCCTGTGATCAATGTTACATACAAGATCAAAATCCAAATATTTAGTCAATAAGAATTGATCATTCTTCTTGTACTATAGACCAAGGTCCATGATACCCTTGAGATATCTTAAGATCTACCTTGCTGATTTCCAATGTCAAAATCTGGGTTCCTACATGAACCAGGAAATATAACTAACTATAAAGATGATATCTGGTCTAGTATATGTGAGGTAAATGAGACTCTTAATCAACTGTTGATAGTGAGTTTCATCTACTAGAGGAGATGGATATGTACGAGATAACTAAAGTCTCATATCCATGGGTGTAGAAATTGGTGTGTAATCCATCATCCTAAATTTATTGAGCATTTTCTCAGTATATTACAACTGAGAAATAAATATATGGTTCTTCTTCTGTCATACTTCCAATCCAAGACAATAGTGCATGAGCCTAAGATTTTTCATGTCAAATGATTGATTAAGATATTTATTTGTTGCATCGATCATCTTCATTATACTTCTAGTGATGACTAGATCATCAACATATGCAACTCTCAAAATATCTCCTCCTTTCCTTTTGAGATAAGTATTAGGATCATATATATTTCTCATGAATCCATGTTGAATGAGATGTTCATCATTCTTGATGTACCAAGCACGGGGTTCCTATTTAAGTCCATACAGAGATTTGATGAGTCTAAATAGGTACAACAAAACCATCAGGTTGAGTCATGTAGAAATCTTCCTGTAGATATCCATTCAAAAAGGCACATTTCATGTCCATCTGATGACTATACATATAAACTATACAACCAGTGAAAAGATCATCCTGATCATTTTGATCTTAGCTGTGGGATAAAATGTCTCCTCATAATCTATACCTTTCATCTATGCATACCCATTTACTACGAGTCTCATTTTTACTTGTCAATAGTCCCATTTGATTTTTACTTTGTTTTGAATATCCATCTACAACCAATGGGATTTTTTCTTGGTGGAAGATTGACAAGCTATCTGGGGTTGTTTTTTATCACTGAATGATAATCAACATGCTATGTGTGGGATATATTATAATGTATATGGGTTGATGGAGATGCCGACATGTGGCATACATCCCCTAATCTTATTATAACGGGTTCATTTATGATTTATTATGTTTATAGGTGGTTGTTTTCCATAGGTCTCCTAATGGCTATATAATAGCCATTGTAGATAGCATAATGTACAATATATGGATGATATTGAATATTGGAGTGATTATTGTATCTTTTGTAGCTCTGATCTCTCTCGTAAGTGGTATTGGTGCTTGCCTTTTCGATTTGGTATCAAAGCGGTCTATTATCATGACGCCATGATTGAATCATCATTTAGAGTGGCTATATTTTAATATTCTCTCATGTTATCTCGTCTGTAATCTTGTGATTTATACTTGAAGTAATATCCTTACAAGTGGTATCAGAGGAGCGATTTCAGCTAATACTTAGGGCAAAAACCCTGCATCCAAAGTGGCACAACATAAATTCATAGCGCAGTCCAACTACTTCCCAATTTTTTCATCATAATTTGGAAACACTCTAAGTCAAAATATCTGAAAAATTCAGCTCCATTGGATCTGTTTTATAGATGTTATTGATGTTTTAGGTTTTTTCATAAATTTGCTTTTTAGGAAGCAAATTGTGGTATTTTTTAGCAAAATTTATATTTTCGGAAAGCTATTGAAATTTAAGTTAGGGTTTGTTTTTTGTGTTTTTATCCATCTGCCGAAATATTTTCGGAATTCCGAAAACCCTAGTTTTGTGGATCATGGGGATGGTAGCTTTTTTTAGAGATGGCAAGATTGATGCTAGAGAATGGTGGAACAAATTCAGAGATAAATTCTCTAAACAATCAGATATTTGGTTATTCAAGTTGTGGATTAGTGGCCCTACACATATTTTCTTTTCTAAGTTAGAAAAGGAAAAGTCTAATTGGTCTTTGCAGGAACTGGAACAAGTTTTTATGGACAGATGGGCAACAAAAGAAGAAGAAGACATAAGAAGAAGAAGAAGAAGAAGAAAAAGAAAAAGAAAAAGAAGTAGAAGAAGAAGAAGAGTTGATGATGAAATTTCTACATAGGATAGGATTTCATATGGTGGTTGGATGATCGAGCTTGGTGACAAGTGTGCAATAATTTCAAGCACACTCATTATATGGCTTCTTCTTATGTTTCGGGGACGAAACATGTCAAAGAGGGAGGCAATGCTATGTACCTTGGGATATATTATAATGTATATGGGTTGATGGAGATGTCGACATGAAGCACACATCCCCTTATCTTATTATATCATTCATTTATGATTTATTATGCTTAGGAGGTCGGCCTCAGTATTGGCCATAGGTTAGAATGGTATATATAGGGGTTAGAAGGTTGTAGTTAATCATGATATTGAGTATTGGAGTGTTATTGTATGGTTTGGAGGTTACCCCCTCAAAGTGGTATTGGAGGTTGCCCCCTCGAAGTGGTAAAGCTATTATATGAGCATATTGTCATCATTTATCTATATTTTGGTGTTCTCTCATGTTATTCTGCTGTATATGTTCTGATTTATACAAGTAATGTCTTTACACAACGTCCATGAAATTTTTCCATTTTTTACTATAGGGCTTATAGGAAAATATAGGGTTCAACATATTCAACAAAAACACTCATCAAATAAAAATGTACCTCTTCAAAAGCTTTACTACGAGTCTGTGGTCTAGTGGTGGATGTGTCTCAAAGAGCATCCAACTTAAAATCTTAAATTGTCTTTGTGTATGCCTAGATTTAGATCACTTGAATGATGTTTTATTTAATATGAAAACTTCAAGTCAATGCTACTTAAATAAAATTAGATTATGCTGATATTGTGAAGAGAGGGACAATTGTGGTTTTTTTCATTGGATAAAGTGGGTAAAACTCTTCAGATCTGAATGTAAACCTGCACACAACCAAACTTGAAAATTTTTAGTTGTTTTTGGTTATAAGGGGAACTTCCTTAGATCCCTGACAATTTTAAGGAGATGAAATAAATTATATTGAGTAAAATGAAAAAAATAGTAAATGAAAATGACAAGCATACCTAACTCATATCAGAGGAAAATCGAAGTTGTGATTCACCAAAAACCACACGAAGATCATAATCCAATTGCAATTGCAATTCCCACATATGTTAAAGATTAACTAGAATAATGATACAACAAACAATATCTATCCTTTTTTATTCACTTTCACCTCTTCTAGACCTGTAAAAATGAGATATGCGAGAAAGAGAGTAAGAAAACTCAAGTATAGGATGTCGAGAGTTGCTAAGAGATGAAATGATGTGGGTGAGGGTGATTTTATAGATTTCAAGTGCATAGGAGAGTGGGAAACACATGGGTGCAATGAGAATTAGGTATGCACATGGGTAGATGTGATGGGATATAACTAAATTTGAGTGGGTGAGGATTATTAAATGACTGGTGAGTTGTCTTTTATCCCCATTTTGTTGGATTTTATGATTTTTTGGTCTTTTTTTGTTTATAATGTTTTTGGTGTTTTTGATTAAGAGACCTTATGTGTAAGGTTCATTTTCTAGTTTCTATAGTTTATATACCACTTGGTCATACGTTGTGTTATCCCCATGGTTTGTGGTCCTACCTGATCATCACCATCATCCCCATCATCACTGTCATCATCAATGAGAACATATGCTTCTGTTTTCATAATAGGACACTACTATCTATATCAGGTGAGTCTATGGAAGGATCCTCAACTTATTTCTTCTCAAATAAATTAACATATTTTCTATTTTATACTTTCTTGGTCTTTCGATCCATCAGTTTGTACCTAATAGCTTCTTTAATGTAGCTAATGAAGATGAGTTTCTCTAATTTCATATCTAAATTCTTTCTCTTTTGCTTGGGTATTTACATGTTATCTTTGTACCTGAATAATCTAAGGTGTGAAATGGATGGATTCAAATTCAACCATACCTCATATAGAGTTACTCTATATAACTAAATTGTGGGCACTCTATTCAACAAATAAACAACATTCTTCACTTCTTTATCCTAGAATGTCATCGCCAATCTTGAATAATTGATCATACAACACATGATCTCCATGTTAATATGGTTCCTTATCTCAAAAAAACATTCTACTGAGGTGCGCATGTAGAAAGAATTTATCGATGAATATCGTGAGCTTCTAGATAGGATTTGAACTCATTATTGGTGAATTCTCCCCCTCGATATAAGCGGAGAGATCTGATTTTATAACCAGTATCATTATCAACAACCACATTCAACTTGTTTAATTTATTGAAAGCTTTAATTTTTTTTAAGACAAAAAATCTACATTTTTCTTGAATAATCATCAACATAAAGCATAAAATACTAACATCCAGAATGACTAGGTTGCATCAGACCGTAAAGATCGGTGTGAACCAAATCAAGATTACCTAAATCTTGATAAATAATCTTCTTGAATGAATCTCTTTGTTGTTTTCCTATGAGGCAATTAAGAAACTTGTCTATATCCTTCTTGAGATATGGAAAACTTCTCACTGCATTGTACCGATAAAGTGTATCGATCTATCCAAAATTGATGTGACCAAGTCTCTGATGCCACAACTATGTAGAAGAAGTTTTCTTTCCCACGAGTTCTTGATCTTCCCTATGGAAACAAATCAATATGGAACATATGTCCCACATTTGAAGATCTTGCAAGAATTTTTCAAGAATCTAGATTTTTTCAAATCAAACATACTTTCTTACCATAATTACTATCAAAATCAATATTTAGATTATGATCTAGAAGCTAACTGACTGATAGTAAGTTATTTTTCAAACCAAGGACATAAAAGACATATAATAACCTATAATTTCACGAACCAAGAGTAAGAGAAATATTTCCAATACCTTGGACTGTGTAGGAAGAGTCATCCCAAATGAAACATGGTTTTTGGAGAGCATTTATTGTAATGTAGAGAACTAGTATCTACATTTTGTCATGTGTCGAGTGGATCCTAGATTAACCTACCATATGGAACTAGATGACATGGTTGATTCACTAGAATGGGTAGTGTATAGTAAGTCCTCATCATATGAATGGCGATGAGCCCAAGAAGCTCATTTTATACAATATTTTACATTCTTTTTCTTTACATACATAAAGTAGATCTGAGTGTAACATCTGAACTTATGGTTTATTTAGGATGAAATAGAGAGTATATATCATGGTTATTTCTTTATAATTCATTGTTATCTTTCTGTTAGCTATTTCTAATTATTATTGGGAATAAGATGTCAATTTGTGCATGTGCAGTCCATAATTTGTTATCATTGTTGAATAAGACATTTTAAGCATTAAGCACTAGCTACAACCAGCCTTGGAAGATCTTCAAAATATCTCATATCATCTCTAGAGATTTTTATTTCATCATTTCATTAGCTCCAGAGGTTCTTTCACTAGGTCTAGAAATGTTCAGCCATTCTATGAATAGCTTATTAAGCATATGTTTGGGAAACAATGAAAACTAGTCATTAAGAATATACCCAAACCCAAATATGATTCCATATTCAGATTCCTCTCAAAAATTTATGCAAGTTAAAAAAAAAAACCATCTTGATTCAAGTTCATATGAAAAAGTTATAGCCGTTTTAAGAATGCTTCAAAGTCTTCCTATAATGCTCCAACTCGCTTCGGAGTCCTCCAACTCACTTCAGAGTCCTCCAACTCACTTTGGAGTCTCTTTGGAATGCTTTAAAGTCTCTTTTGAATGTTTTGGAGTCTCTTTAGAATGCTTTTTAGTGTCATTGGGATCACTTTGGAGTTGATTATTATACCTTCGGAGTTGGATATTAGAGCTCTAAGGATGAATACTAAAGTTGCAAAGATGAGCATAACTCCAAGGGTGGCATTATTATCTATTTTTGGAAGTCATTATAAAAATGGATATTTTTATAAGTTTTTTTTATTATTGGTAAAATCTTTTTGAGGGACCTTACCCAAGTTTACAGCAAAAGGCTCAACAACCAAGATAAGCAAAGTAAAACCGTGTGGTTTTTTGATCCGTAGGGTCCACACCCCAACCAAAAGAGGAAAAAGAAGTAAAAAGAAAAGGTAGGGGCCAACTACCTAAAAATATCCCAGAGACAGAAAATCGACAACAAAAAGGTAGCTATACAACAACACAAAAAATGTTGCACCAAGTACAAGGAACCAACAACATTAACCAACAAACTTGCTAAAATTTTTGACAACCACCCCGAAATATTGGTAGATTTTGAGGGTAATGGCGATCATGGGATCCCAGTTTGATGCCTTGAACTTTCTTGTGATCTTTCCATTCTTCCAATCCGTATCTGGGATGCCACTGGAGTCGTATATTTTTCGGATGTGTACCTGTATAAGGTCCATTATAACACTATGCATAGCCAAGAAATTGTTGTATTTGTCCTCAAGATTCTTAAACTTGGGTTCCAAATCAGAAATTTCATCTTTGAGGCCTGCGTTGGGGTCCAAGGCTTGCTATTTAATAGTAGACTTAAGCATGAAATCTACATTTTCTTCAAGGGTTTTAACCACATTAGCTTGCATGTTAATTTATTTCCCAAATTGGTGCCAACATCATTATCGGGGAAAACAGAGGGGGGCTTATCATCGACCACAATTTCTTTTCCCTTTGTGCCAAATCCCACAACTTCCTTTCCTTTACTGCTACTATGAATAACCCTTTTTGGGGGTGGCTCCGAGACAGAGTCTATGCACATTGTATTTTTGGACAATGCTTTATTATTTGTAAAATAAAGGAGAATCAACATTCACTTTGATTCTCAAAAAATAAATTAATAGAGTTAGATTGTTAGTTAGAGTTAAATAAACTCTCTCCATATTCTATGGAGATTAATTCTTTTTAGATAAATTGAAATCTTAGTTTATAAGATTTGATAAAGATGTATACCATAAAATAAGGAGTTGGTTAGAAACATGGAATTATAAATGCAACATCCCACACCTTAAAATGTAATCACCATTTTTCTGATCAATTCAAAAATCCCATTATGTCCATGTGTAAATATTATTAATTAAAGTCCTCTTCCAAGGAATGAGCTGACAACTCATTCCAAGGAAGATGAACATGTATATTTATGTTTATTTTTCCATTCTGTAATTATTTTTGTTTTCTTTTTCTTTGTACAATGTAATTATTTTTGTAATGTACAGTTTTTTGTAAACTTGCAGATATTTTCTGTGTTTTTCCTTTCTTTTCAATTCAGAAATTTATCTTTATACAAGTTTGTTTCTTTTTATGTAAGTGTGCTTTTATTTCAAGTAAGTGTATTTTTAATTCCTGCAAGTTTTATATTTAATTTCCTGCAATGTGTGTTTCAATTTCATGCAAGCGTGTTTCAATTTCCGCAAGTATGTTTTTAATTCTTGTAAGTGTGAATTACGGATTTTGGGGACCATTTCCAAACATCTCTTTCTCCTTTTGCATATAACCTTGAGACACCACCCATGGATTGACATTCTTTAATGAAGAGTATTGACGAACCTCATCAAATGACCTTCTTGCTTACCTATATTTCCTTTCTGAAGGGGTTTATTTCTCCAGTTCTTCTTCTGCCTTTTCTTGTAGTGTGAGTGTCCCTGTTGTGATTGTTGATTGTTAGGTTAGGAATTGTTTGACGACTATTTCTTGTATGTGTTGTACCAAAAATATTTTAATTCATGTCATCTTTTACAGATAGGACATTTCTTATTTCTCTTGTCCCCTTTTTTATGTTGTTTTGGGACTTTTGGGAAGATTGAGCTTTGTTTTCCCTTTCTAATGAGAAGAAAGTGCTTATTATTCTTCTTCATATTTGTTGTATAGTGAATCTTCTTATTGTAGCAAATTCAACAACCTTTCAAAATTGATGGTCTGATTTGACAAGTTAATTGTCATCACAAAAATTATATAAGAGGGAGGAAGTTCTTTCAAGACAATGGGAACGATAGAAGTATTTAAAATTTTCTTTCCCAGGGCTAGACGTGAAGCCATCAAAGCTAAAACTATATGCAAGAAAGCCTCAAATTTATCGTTCAGCTTGAATTTCAGTGTATGCAACTAATTGTGTAAATTCAATATGATGTTCTTATTTCTATCCTTTACACTATGCTCTACTTGTCCCACACTTATTTGGCTATTTTGGCATCTTGAATGTGGGGTTGAATGTCATCAAACATTATGAACATGATAATAAACTTGGCCTTCTGATTGGACCTATCAAACTGACATTGTTAGGCTGCATCGTATGTTGATCTAGTTGCTCAACCATTACTAAATGGTCAAATCTCTTCAAACTCAAGTTGAGTTTGAATATTGGTCTTCCACGTGGCATAATTGCTAGCACATAGTAGTTGTAAGTAAGGTAAGAAGAATTTGGGAGCATTGTTTCCCATAGTGGATTGTTAGAATTTTCCCAACTAGAGGTCATGTTAGTAGAATAAAATTTAAAAATACATTAAAATAGTTGATTACAACTGTTTGCACAAAAAATTTTAATAACAAGTAATTTTTTTTTGGTTTTTTGGGGCCTCTAGAGCTCAAAATGGATCATAATGAAAAAAATGCTTAAATAGACCCTTTCAGGAACCCCTCTTTTTACAAAAGTGTCACATAATCACTTTCTCATAAATGTGGGAGAATTGTTTTTGCCTCAAAATATTATTTTCCCCACTAAATTGGGGGGTTTAGTGATGACTAAGCGGTTTGATAGAGGTTTTTACAGCTAATTGTTGTGATTTCCGTAATTTTTTTCTCCAAATTTCTAAACAAAAGGGTTAAGGGAGTCAACCCTAGAACCTTTACGTTATAAATGAGTTAAAAATCCTTAGCTAGCCACTAAAGTGCACTAAGTGCATGTGGTATGAAATGAAATAAATTTTATTTAAACAATGTTAAAAATTCTAACCTTGTAAAAACGTGACATGGCGAAGTGATAGGAAAGTGTGGTTTTAGGTATTCCTTGAAACTCGCTCGCTTTGTTTTCAATTCCTTTGCACTTATTTTATTGTTTTTTGTGGTTTATCCACTAACAACTATTGCGGGGGAGCTCAATACAAGATTGATAGACAACAGTCATGTTTTTTGAAGCAACTCTCCCTTCACAATGATCAACACTTAGCTCTGAGCTCACCCAACACAATCTGATGAAAAAATATTTGAGCTTAGTCACTATGAATGGATCTAGCTAAGGAGATGGGAGTTAGTGAGAGCTTACCCCAATTGAATATGGTATTGGATGAAAAAAGGTATAACACGATCGATCTGTGAGTTGAAACATTTCCTCACTCTAATGTTGGCCATCTACTCTATTTATGGATAGGGGACTTGACTTATGAAAACTCGGTCTCAGTCGGTAGACAATGCTTTACCCACACAACTTAGTTTGAATGATAATCCCATCCCTTCCAATGACTATGAAGGAACATGACTTAGAGGATGCTTACAGGCTCAGTGAAGGGTTCTATAACATGAGCTCAGTGGTCAACTCTCTGTGTAGCTATATAAATCACCAATGTTAACTCAGTGTACAATGTTGATCAACTCACCAAAATCAAATTCTCTATCAAATCAATGGTTGATGTGGCTTAGTGGGGGGTATTTCCGGCTCGTGCAATGTGGGATATTCAACTTGTAAACAAGACACAACTTACCATGTTATGTAATGACCCTAGCTTGTTACCCTAACTCACCTTTGGGATCGATGAAGATCTCGTTTCACTAACTAAATTTTCCTGAAAAACATAGACCACTAACTACAATAAACATAGACACCCATACTTAGTAGAGTATCTAAAGTTATTTGTAGCTAACCAAGCCTTTAAAATTAGAGGTAAAACCCTATTTGGGATTTTCAGAATTCAGTGATACAAACCCAATAAACCCTAGACGCACTGGCACATCACTCAGCCTAAACTAAGTGCTCACCCGAAGCACGCAAAGGTACCAGGTCCCTCTTTAGGGTTGTTGTTGCAGGATGTTAGCATGATGGAGACTTAACATATATAGTTCTATTACTAACTCATCATTCTACAGAGCATAGCAGATCTATATCTAAGGAACAACAAAATTAAGTACTAACCATGATGAGATCAAAAACATACTAGATTCAGATACACATAGAACTAACACTTAGATTCAGCCAATATCCTCCATTATATTCAATGCAATAAGTTTACAGAAGCTTCATTACAATATCAGTAGTATGCACGTAGCAGATTTAACAACATATCTCGGTATATTGCGATCCCCTCTATGTGTATATCTATTACATAGTTTACTACACATATATATAAGGGTGGGGACTTTCCCTTCACCGCTTATCCATTCCAAAAATAGGTCGCATGCTATTCTTAGCCACGCACCTTTACAAAACTAGCCACACATGCAAGTGCGCTAACAATAGACTACTACTAGCTAACTGACAGTAGCATATCTATTTCCAGTCTGTTTCCATGCAAAGTTCTTCGTATCCAATCCTCCAAAAATAGCCAATGTGTGCGTGCATGTCTCTACCTGTTTGTGTGCTCTGCACGCCATCTCTAAAAATAGACCTTTATGAGCGAAAATGACTAAGTCCCGAAAGCTTAACTTCTTCTCTGCGCACGTGTTCTCCCTATCCATTCGTGCCTTTGAATATGACTCACTTCCCCATGTGGACTTCTTGTGTGCTTTTTGTCAAGTGTTCTTTGATCAACATTACCCCACACTAATTTCATTGTCACCCCGACAATGGTCATCTCCAAAAACTTAAGTAAAGAATAGAAGAATGGAAAGAATGTATGAAAGAATGAAAGAATTTTTTACTCCGCAGTCTCTTCTTCAACCTGAATAACTAATTTAGGATATTCCTATTTTATTTCAGCCTCCAAGGTCTGCCATTCAGTGAGTGCTTCCTCTGCTTTTTCTGGAATTTCCACAGCAATGGACTCCAATTCATCCCTCACAATCTCCCCTTTTTCATTTTGCAAGACCAACACAATGTTAGACATTGCAGTCATCCTTCCCTCTAGTAAATCCATCTTCTACGCAATGAGCTTCCCAAGCTCTTCCACCCGAGTCTTGTGTGGTTCTTGTGCTGCTGCCAGGGCCTCGCGCTTCTGTTTAACCATTGATAATCTTTTTCTGCGTGGCCCAATGTTTCATCCTTCATCACTTTCTGGACCTCATTGTTCTCCTCCAGGGTTTTTATGTTGATGAGCACCTCTAGAGCTGTGCAAATGTTCAAGGCTTGGTCTACTTTCTTCAATTCTTCTTGCAGTGCTTGCAGCAGTCCTTCATAGGATGTAATCTTCCACATCACTGAAGCCTTCTCTCGTTCTGCCCTCTTGTGCTAGATCCTTTGGCGCTGGCATGCGTAGAGGCTCATCTTCAAGCACTAGGTCCACCAACTTTCCTACATATTGTATTATTGAAGGAAATGTCTTGTGGTACCTTTGGCTCCAAGTGTGGCCTAGCTCTTATGAACATTGTCACCAATTTCCTCTGTGATGCTGATAAATACAACATTCTTTTTCTGCGCCAAGTCTCTCTCCTACATTAGGCGTGCTATTTCCCCATCCTTAGTTTTGATCTCTTCCCCGAGCACCCTAATTGTGGCAGCCTTGTCCATATTCTTCCTTTACACCTCTGTTGAGACTTTGACCAATGCATTACTCACCTGTTCATCTGACATGACAGTAGGCTTTACTGTCATGTGTCTAGCCTGAGGTGTTTTCTTCAACCTCCTTGATATGCATGACTCCTCACACACATCAAAATTTGGCTCATCCATGTGTGTGTGCATGGACCATGATAACTGCTTCCTTGTGCACACTGTGGCCATATCTTCATCCATTAATTCCCAGCCATATAATTCCTTTTGTGACAGTGTGCTCTAGAAATGGGTGTGGACAATTTTACCTGCGTCCTCTGCATAACCCATGGCTGGTGGAATGTGCTCTCCACTTGTTCTTCTAGACCGAGTTTGCTTAGGAACTTGAGCTTCCAAATTTAGGACTTGTGTCTCCATGTCCTGAGTAGTCTCTGTAGCTATCTCATCTGTTCCCTTTTCCTCCTCTTCTCCTTGCTTCATTTCTTCATCTTTTTTGTTCTACATTCTCTGGAGGTGTAGGAGAATTAGGTGCACTTTCCTCTGACTCTTCCACCTCCTCATTCAACTTCAATTTCCTTCTCCTTTTCATGGTTGTCTCCTTCTGTGGAGAGAGTCTGGGTGATTTGCACACTATTTGTGGAGTAGCACCTTGGGTCCTTGTTCTCCTGAATACTCACTTAAATTTGTGCTCTCCTTGGACTGCATCCAAGTCCTCATCATCCCCTTCTTGTGGTTGAGGTGGTGTAGTGGCACGCTCAGCTTCATCCTTATTCGTAGGATGTCTTCTACCTCTATGCTCCAAACCACCACTATCTTCGTGCTCATCCTCCTCATCCTCCACTTCAATTGGCTCTGTGGGCTTAGGCACTGGGATGTTCTCCATTGTATGCTTTCCCTTTGGTGGTGCTGGAAGTGCGAACTCATCTTCCACATACTTGTTATTCTCCATCTTGGGCTTCAGTTGAAGATACACCAATGCTGCTCCAATATCTCCCACAACCAAACTTATTGGTTTAATGCTCAATACATCTGAAATGAGCCTTTCAATATATGCACCCCGCCCTGGATACACATATTTCTTCCTTAGTGTGTGGTAGTCACAATCTACCTTATCCGCATTGAATGTTAGTCACCGTGCACATCTGAGAACCTGTGTATTGATGCCTGGAAGTACCTTGTTGTGAAGGCATATGGTAGCTTACACCAAGGGCTTTGTGCTCCATCTTTCATGGTGAACCACGCTACGTAAAAGTGATAGTATACATTGAACTGAACCGCCTTTCCAATCACCGAAGGTAAGTCCTTGGGGATGCGTAATTCTTCTTCAAATTCCGCGCGGAGCCTATCATACCATTTCTCAGCCCTTTGCTTGACCTGTTCTATCATGGATCCCTCACACAAGTACTTTTTGAAGCATTCTGTAGGTGACTTGTGCTCCATGGGATACTCCCATATCTTCTCCTTTGGTCCATCAGGTACTCCGATCTCCATGAACACCAGTGATAATAGAACAACTCCAAAGCTGATCTTTCCTCCTGTGTGTGCTTCCTCAATGATAGTTTCTACAATATAACATGAAATGTTGTAGACTACCCCTTCAGACATCTTTTTGGCAATGTGCAGCCACATGGTGTTCACTTGTGACCACCTTTCTTGGTCATTTAGCTTTGTAACAAGATGTGTGGCTGCTTGCACCACTGGATACTTCTTCAGTTTATCAATGTCCATGCCACGTGGACCCTTTGTGTACCCCAACTCCTTTCTGGTCTCCAATATTGTGGCCTTGTCTGTTAAATCATCTTTCAAATCTTCTCCTGTGCCTTTCAACCCCATTACCGTGGAGATGAGTGCGGCTGAAATTCTGGCTCTGTGTCCTGCAAAGTAGAAAAAATCTTCGTGCACTCTGCTCATGAGCCACTGGTACAAGGGCTCATATTTCCCAAAGTAAGGGAGTTCATATAGCTGGTAAACTCCAATCTTCTTCAAGAGCTTCTCACCAGCATTGTCATACACTGGCATGTCTTCCACCATGTGTTTATTTGTCTTTGTGTTCAATAAGGCATCAAGCTCCTTCTTATTCTCTATGGTACGGTGATTGTACTCACTCACCTTACTTTTCCTTATGTGAGAATCCCACTCCTGGCCTATGATAACCCCCTCTGGATATTGCATTTCTGAAAAATTACTTTTGGGAGCCATCTCCTCTTCCTCTTCTACCACCTTCTTCTTTCCCTTCACTCCTGCTGCAACTACTTTCTTGGGTGCCATTTCTACCTTGCAATCCTTTGTAGATCCTTACCTCTTGAATTCTACAATGTGTGAATCAAACCCTAGCTTGATTCAACATGCCCTAGGTGAAATCACATGCCCTAGCTCCTCTCTGTCACCTTGCTTCGCTCAAACCCTTCACCACCGGGGACGTAAGCTCTTTCTGTCATACAGATCTCTTTGTCATGACTGGTTACACACCTCTCACACCTCAATTCGATCACTCGGCTCTTGCACTTGGCTCCTTTTCAAATACTCTTAATCACAATGGTAAAAATGAACTCGCATCCCATCCTTATATAGATTTTTCAAATTTTTGATGCATTCATTGCTCCTTCACCTACCAAATATCCTCTCATTAATTGACCAATTCCATCCTTTTCACGTGTTACATCTTTCGCCTCAGCTATAACCTTCTAGTGTGCCTTCCTACCCTCTGGTCACAGACTTCTCTTCAGCGTGCTTCCTTGCACCCGAGTACCTCATACTGGTAGTTGTTATGGCCTCTACTTACCTCGCGTTATATTGTTCCTTCATTCATCTCCATCTTTGGTCACTTTTTAGAGGCAATCCTTTGAATTGAAGAGCACCCGTAGCAGCTTATTCCTTTCACCTTTCAATTCCCACAATCTTGTACCTAGATATCGACAACCACCCCACACTAAAAGTATGTGCAGTCCTCTGCGCATAAACATGCTTCATGCGCGCAAGCGCGCTTATTTCAGAACACACCAACTAAATTTAAAAATCATAGTGATAAATAATTAAACACATTAAGGAAATACATAATTGAAAACCTAATCTAAATGGCAATACTGCCTTATTACAAACACCAAGAAGACTTATTTATAGTAGGGCTTCAGCCTACTCCCGTTGAAGTAACCGGGTAGCCGTGTTCCATCAAGTGCTTCTAACTGGAAAGCACCTGTTTCAAGGATGTAAGTGATAACATACGGCCCTAACCAATGTACCTTAAGTTTTCCTGGATGGCGCAAGAACTTAGAGTCATAGAGAAGTACCATTTGTCCAATCTCAAACTTCTTATCCCTTATGTTTCTGTCATGCCATGCTTTCTACCTGGCCTTTTCTTGCTTCTGACTCCAACGTGCTATGGCTCGTCACTCATCCAGCTGAATTATCTTTTCAATTTGTTCTTCTAAAGCTTGCTCATCAGCTAGACCTCCAGCATGCATAATACGCAAAGAAGGTAACATAAATTCCATAGGAAGAATGGCTTCTGCGTAAAACACTAACTGAAATGGTGTGGCTTTGTTCAACCTTTTATATGTTGTTCTATATGCCCAAAGTACTACAGATACTTTATCATCCCAATCCTTTCTTCCAACATCACATATTTTTGTCAATGTTTGGCCCAAAATTTTGTTGAAAGCCTCAGCAGTTCCATTTTCCTAAGGATGATAGGGTGTAGTCTTATGGTGTGCAATCATGAACTCATCCAATAAAATTCTGATTGTCTCATTAAGAAAATGTGTGCCCCTATCACTGGTCAAACTCAAAGGACATCCATACCTTGTAATAATATTTTCCCATAGAAACTGAGTTGTTGTAGCCGTTGTACAGTCCTTGGTAGGTGTTGCTTCTTCCCACCTTGTCAGATAGTCTGTGCAAGTTATAATGTAGCGTGATCCAGTTCTACACACAGCTGGTGAAATAGGACCCACAAAATCTATAGCCCATTTCTCAAATGGTTCTGCACTAGCAATAGGTCTCAGAGGCATTTCATCTCACTGACCTGGTCTTCCAAGATGTTGACAATGATCACATGCCTTACAAAATTCCTTACAATCTTTATAGAGGGTCTCCCACCATAATCCAGCGAGTAGAATCTTACGCGTTGTGGCATCACCTACATAGTGGCCTCCTGCAATTCCACCATGAGCTTCTTCCATAATGCCAGTGCACTCATGTTCCAATACACAACTGTGCAATACTTCATCCTGACCCATTTTGTACAAGTCACCACTAATTAACATATAAGGTGTAGCGTGTATACAAATTGTTTCTTCTCCAAGGATTTCATTCCTTCTGGTGTCATCCCTATGCGTAGAAATATAACAATGTCCTCTAGTTCTGATGGCGCGTGTTGTAACCTGTATAACTGTGCATCTGGCATGGTATCCTCAATTGCCTGTGCTTCTTCTCCTGACTGTATTCTTGATAAATGGTCTGGTCCAGAATTATTTTTTCCTGGTTTTACCACAACTATGAAATAAAACTCTTGAAATAAGAGCACCCATCGACATATGCGCCCTTGTAAAACAAGCTTATTTACCAAATACTTCAATGCCATGTGATCTGTATAAAAGATGAATGGTGTAGCTAGTATGTACTAGTGAAATTTATACAACACATAGATCATTGACAAAGCTTCGTGCTCTGTAGTTGTGTAATTCTGTTCTACAGGAGTCATCTTTCTACTAGCAAAACAAATAGGATGATCTATAATACCTTCTCTAGGTTAAGCCAACACCACACCAATGGCCATGCAGGAGGCATCAACATGTACATGAAATGTCTTGTCCCATTGATCAGGGGATCATTTTTGAAAGTTCCCTAAACATTCCTAAATGATGTCAGTGCAGAAGATCATCTTGAGAGCTTTCCAATGACTATGAGAACACGACAAACAGACATCGGGAGCTCTAGTTATGTCTGGTCAAAGTTCGGACAGCGAGAAAGTCAACTCTGATCAACTGGTCAATATTGGACCAATGACACTGCGATATGTGGCGAAAAGGCAAAAGGGAGTTGTTTGTTGGTTTTCGATCACCGGTCTTCAACGAGCGTAAAAATGGTACACGGGAATAAGAGGCTCAAATTTTATTACGGAGGGGAGCCCGGCCGCCGTGTGGACTATGGTATTATCGCCAACGTGGTGGGTCCACAAGCCACCACGTGGCTTGCCACCACTCGTCGAATTCGATCAATTTTCCTATCAAGGAGACGACAAGTGGTATTTATGCCATATTTACCGAGTTAATTATTTCCATACCACATTACATGGGTCAAAATTATATTTACTTGGTAAGTCCATTTTCCAAATGCCATTACCAAATGTCACACATATATCCAAACCACTATATATTAATGTTTATACATTAGTATCAAAGTCCACATAATTCTCCTAAACCGCCAACATTAAGCCATGCATGGATGTCCCACGTGGAAGAAAGGAGTGAAGCGGTTGCAGTGGAAGCTTCCACGTGAGGAGAAAGAGGTGGGGGCGGTTAAGCCCATGTGGTCCCATGACCACTTCACATAATGCGTGGAAAGGCTATTTAAAGCCTTAAACATTATCAAATCCACCTCTGTTGGGATTTAATCCCATTTAAAATGCAAATCCGCCAAAAAAGATGCTGCTGGGATTTGATCCCTTGACCTCATCGCTCCAAGACCAATCTTCCAACAAACTCACCTAGAGGCTTGGGCACATTATAAAATGGGTCGCTTCCACTTATACAAGGGGGGACATGTCTATGTAAAGCCAAGAGGAGGCAGTTTCAGAAAACGTCATTTTTGAAGGCCTTGCACTCAGATTGGGCACTTTGAGTAAAAACATGAAATGAAGGAAATTCTGAGACGATTCCAAAAATGTAAGATTTGATATTTTTTGTTGAGTTTTAACATGTTTTTGGAAGCTTTGAATGCAGATTTTAACAGGGATCTACAAGACAGCTAGTTGGAAAACATGAATTTCAATGCACTTCTGGTCCGAATTGTGACTTGGTGTAAACATGAAAAGTGTTCATAATTCAGAGATGATCTTAGATATATTATTTGTTTTCATATAATGTTTTTAAATATCCATTTGTAGTTGTTTTTCTAACACAGTTGCAGGGAGATCACATTGTGAAAACACTGTAGGAGCCACGGATCATTCTTGGGACAGTTTCTGCTATTTTTCAGAGTTCTTGGGACATTGATCAGCTCATTTGTAGGTTTTGATTCATTATTAGTTGTTTGTAAGAGTTATTGTACTTACATTTCAATATTATTAATGGATCGGTTCAATCCGAACCCGGGGACGTAGGAATTTCTGAACCCCGTAAACAATCTTGTTTGTTATCTGAATGTTTTTCAGTTTTCTGATTATTTATTTGCTACACAAGTTTTCCACACTTCTATGGATGCATAATAATCAGAATTTAATCAATTTGTGGAGTTAAGAATACTTAAAATTGGTTAAGAAAATCATGATCTTTGGAAACTTTTAAAAGTAAAAAAATATATACAACACACGTTTACAGATCAAGTTTGGTATCAGAGCAGTTGGATTGCTGGATTAGCTTCTAATTGTGTTTGTAAATTTGGCTTCAATTTCAATATTGATTTCAATCATCAGTGTGCAGACATTTTGGGGCTTGTTAATCTTCTTTTGCAGTGTGCAGTTTTGGAAGTACAGGTTGTGTTTGCAGGAACCGAGAATCATGGGCAAGTCATCCAAACAGGAGCAACTGGATGAGCTTGAAGCCATAAACCACCAACTCCAAGAAGAAAAATCTTTCTTGAGAGATAATTTTTATTCCTTGGAAGAGGAAATAGTGCGGTTAAAATTTGAGCCACAATCCTCTATAACCAAGAAAGAGGAGTATGTCAACAAGATGCTTGAAGAGAGCAAGAAGTTGATGGGCTTTGTTAAAGAGTTGCAGGAAGAAATACGGACCAAGGATGCCCTCTTGGAAAAGCTGCAACAAGGTGAACACAAGAAGGAAATTCCTTCCAAAGCAGATGCAGGTACTATGACAGAAGAATGCACTGTAAGTTGTTCACATTTTAATTCTTCCTCTCATTCAGTTTCAGATATTCCTTTGGGTCAATTTGAAAAACACACTAAGGGAATTGGGTCTAAGCTAATGGTTAAGATGGGATTTAATGGAACGGGCCTTGGTAAAAATGAACAAGGTGATGCTAACCCAATATAGGTAGAGGATCAGCCTCGGTTTGCAGGTTTGGGTTATTCTAGTGGGAAAATGGAAATTGGAGAAAGTTCCAAAGCAGCTGAAGGAAGACAAGCTTCCAATAGCCAAGGATCTATGCCACTAGAATTGCAGGATTCCACCATCAAGAGGAACAATGAAAGGTGTAAGAAAGCAGGTAAAAGAGGTAATCAGATTCCACCTCCTTCCACTTACACTAAAAATAGCACTAAGGGAAAATCAAATCCTAAAACTTCTAATACACTCTTTCAGTTGGAACAATATAGCTTTGGTAGGTAGAAATATTCTTTCCCTTGCACATTTTGTGAAGGTACTAATCATTATGTTTCATATTTTTGGAAGAGGAAAAAATTGATTAAGAAGTTAATGCCTTTTGTGAATGATAAGGTAGGTGCTAAAGACCAATCTCACCAAGGAAAGGCAAGAAATGTCAAGAATGTTACCTCTCCTAAATAGGGGAATCATTCTCTTAGACAGAGTTCTGGGAATGGTAAAATGGGTAAGACTCCTAAAAACAGGGAAGTTAAATTTTGTTCCCATTGTAATAGGAATGGTCATGATGTTAAGGTTTGTTGGTTTGTTTCTAAACAACAAAATTGGAAAGTTGTTAAAAAGAACAATATTGTAAAACCAACAGTGCTAAACCTAACTAAAAGTCATTTTGGTACAGAGAAGGTAAAACAACCAAAACGGAAAAACCCAAGTGATTGGTTTGGAAAAACACTCCTCAACTTTATATTTGCACTACAGTAAATTGTTGATACTAGGCAAGCAAAAAAAATTTCAGAGCTATATTTAAGGGATTCATGTTGATTGATAATGATTTGTTCCTAAGTTGATATTTAAGCTTTGAAAATGAATGGAAATAGCTTAAGAGAAGATTTGAGTGATAGGTTCATCATACTCATGTTTTGTTTTCTCAGATTGGTTGGTAGTTCCATTGTTGAAAATAGTATGCAGGGATAGGCATTAGTAGCATGTCTAAATTTGAAACTGTAGTTATAATCAACATAATCACAAAGTGTCAGTTGAACACTAGCTTTCATTATAGACGGGTGTTATTATCTGGTCAGTTAATTGTGATGGCATTACAGTGGGGTATGACAGTTCACAGTTGTGTGTAGAGTTGACAGGGTTACAGCGTTTCAGTTGAACACTAGCTTAATTGGGTGTTATTATCTGATCGGTTATGTGACTAGCTAATCAACTATTTGCATTTATTTAACCTATAATGTTATTTTGGGTTCTTGTATGTGTTTGTGCAATGTAGGAAGATATAGCATGTTTTTGTGGGTTGATACACAGCTTTTTGTGGATGAAAAGTCTTTCTCAGTGGGGAGGTGTGATCAAGAGATCATTTTTGAAAGTTCCCTAAACAACCCTAAATGATGTCAGTGCAGAAGATCATCTCGAGAGCTTTCCAACGACTGTGAGAACGTGACAAACGGACATCGAGAGCTCTAGTTATGTCCGGTCAAAGTTCGGACAACGAGAAAGTCAACTCTGGTCAAAGTTTTACAATGGTTGAAGCTTGAAATTTGTGTTGTAAGGAAAGCCATATATTTTCATTAATGACAAGATCAAATATGATATCTATTGGTTGTCAAACTTGCACCCGTGTCTCATATCTGGAGAAACGGAGTTGTTTGAGATCACAATGGAACCATATCCAAGTTGTGGGACCTTGCACGCTTAAGATAGATCTCCAGAGAAGGTTGGTTCCTTTATCTATTTCTACAGCTACTGTTACTCCTAGTGCTAAAAGGGAAAACTAAGCTAATGATGCTGAGGGACCAAGGATAAGAGGATAACATGAAAGGAAACTACACTAAAAGGAAATAACACCAGAAAAATAGGGATGAACACTATCTATTCTGAGTGAAAATGAAAGGAAATGCGTGAAAGAAGGATAGGCACATGTAGCACAACTTAAAATGTATTTACCATATCAGACTCATGGAACACAATTGAATAAGGAACATTAAGGGACATATAATGAAATAACAAGCACGCAATGAAAAAGAAAAGGAAAGGAGAAGGAATGAAAACACATTAGGATAGGAAATAGTCACAAAATGATGCTTCTACTACTTCTAGGAATGCATAGAGTTATTACAATGGAAAAATAGGTAGATATCCACATGGAAGAACTAGATCAAGAGGTCTGCAACTCAAAATACAAAAAATGTGGAAGGATTCAAAGTAACCAACATTAAAAAATATCCTAGCTCTTACATTTATAGATGTATTCATGGAAGAAGAAGAGAAGGAGGTAAAAATTGAATTTGAAATGCCACCACCAACAAGAACCAGTCAATGCCTACAAATCCACCTAAGAGTCTGTCAAATGCACTTCCCCATGTCTGTTTGGCATGTTGAAGAAGGAAGGAGGGTGAATCAAATAAAATCAGGTGGTTGGAGAAATTAGATCTACCCATTAATGCTCATAAAAACATTTTCCCATTTCTTATCTATCAGGTCTGCCAAGAATTTGAATTTAAATGTCTAGCACTGTAGCCTATGTCAGCAGCTATTAATTGAGACTAGGTGCGTGTTGATCAGAGATTTGTAGAAAAAGATACTATTGTCAGAAGTTTGTTAGAGTCGTTTACACACGCAAGACATGTGGTATGCACAGATTGGCTGAAAGGACAACAAAATTTGTAAATGTTCTTTTTTGTTTCTGCCACGTGTCATTCATTGATTTGTTGTAAGTATTCGGTGCCCTATTGGCACACTTTAATAAGTTGTTTGTGGCACACTCAAGCATGCTAGAATGACATGGAATAGAATGGTGTAGAGGAGGGTGCAAAGGTATGCTCTCGGAAGAATGTGGTATGGGAAGAAGACAGAAGGGAGGTGCGTGTAACGTGCACAAGAAAATAAGGAAAAATGTTAAACAGAGAACACATGGTCAAGGAAAAAATATTACAAAGCAATGTGTGGAGCACGTGAGAGGGCTAATGACATATCTGATTGAAGCAAGTGCAAGATGTACACACAAGATGAAGCAGCTGCTAGGAGGAAGGTGGATGCACAAAACATGGGTGCAAGACAAGAGTGGAACAAAGAGGAAAAGGAGAGTGGGAAGGAAGAAGGGGAAGCACGCGAGGGAACGCAAGGAAAATATAGGGGGCACACAAGGAAATGCAACCAAGGTAATGTGCCAAGTAAACTTGAGTACGCACAACCTTAAAATGAAGAGCTCAGAGCCAGAAGATTTATACAAGTTACCCTAATAACTAGGAGAGTTATTTGGATAACTCTTTTGGTGACTTTTAGGGCCATCTGTCTTCTCGATGAAGGAGATCTATATCCTGAAGTGTCCATTGGGCATGGAGTCTATTATATAATCATCAAATTCTGATATGCAGATTTAAAGAATGTTATCCTACAAAATTGACAAGGGCAATTTGTAGGTAACTGTACCAATTTTTTTTTGACCCATAAGGAAGTTTGATAACGTTTGAAATAGCCCAAAACTCCCTTTCAAAAATTCAAGTTGTTTTAGGATTTAGCCATTTTTAGCTAATATTTCGACGTGGAAATTCACATGTCAGCATGACCAAAACTGCACCCTTTTTCCTCAGTGTAACTTTACCCGTGTCAACATATAAAACATTGTGCCCCCTTAAAACATCCTTTGGTGCAAAGAGTAGCTTGTCGACACTCTCAAAGGTGGGAGAACCAAGCAGACAAGAGGTACCCAACGTTCCCTCTTCCACTACTCCTGAAGATATTCCTCCTACTTTTGAGAAGCAAGTAGTCGACCTAGTGTCTCCAGGTGGTGAAGAAACAACAAATGTTTCAACGGATACATCCACCCAATATGTTATCACAACTACAACTACTAAGGTACCCAATGTCCCTTCTTTCACTCTTCCTTCTCCTCTTGTCATTGAAGCATCTATTCCTATGGATGTGTCTTCTCCTCTCCCTTCCTCCCTTCCATCTCCCACCTCTTCAATCTTCTCCTCTCTCACGGATCTGTCACCCAATATTTCCTCAATCTTGATGAAGATCCCTTCTATTTTCACGTCTTTCTCTTCTCCGTTAGTAAATCCAAGCCCCAAAAGCATCAGTACACTGGACTCCCTATCAATACCACCAACGAGTCTTTCAACACACTTCCTTGAGGCTTCTGCAGTTGCTCCCCCTCTCACTCCCGTTTCTTCTTCTTCCTTCTCTCCCACTCCCATAAGTCCTGGTTGGATTTCTGACCATCTGAGTCAGAATAAAAGGAAATTTCCCATTGCGGCCATGGATTTCTCTGTTATTATGAAGAAGGGAACCAAGAATCAGAAAGAGATAACTCACTTTTCTAAAGGCACTTCAGGAGAAAGAGTCATGGAGATAGCTTTCCCTAGATCCCACCAAGAGAAAAGAAGATCTGTCTCCCACAGACTTCACAGTGACTCAAGTCACAATGGGGACCTCGTCTGAAAGCCTGCAAGGGGAAGCCTTGTCTGTTGTAGATGCTCTCTGCAAGAAGCTCCAAGAGGAAAAAGAGGAGAAAAGGATACTCAAAGAACAAAACAAACATCTCCTACAAGCATTGCAGAAAATGGGCAACGCTCCTCCTGTGACTGCCGCCGAACCCATTCAAGTTCCCAGTCAAGAGAAAATAAATGAATATGTTAAGATTGGTGAACAAGGCACAACAGTATCATTTTGGATTGAGTGGATCCTCAGAGATGGTGAGGAAATGCTTGGGAAGTTTACATTGATCTATCAGGATATAACGCAAGCAAATAAGGAGCTACAAGCAGTAGCAAGCTCCCTATCCGAAGAGTTGGATAACGCTACATGTTGCAGCATGAAACTTTCCAAGCAATGGTTAACTGCTCAGCTGGCGACCTATTGAAAGTCGGTGTTATCAATCACCCACGTGCACATAATAAGGCTCTCACTGCATTAGATTACCAGGTTGATCAGATGGAATATATCCTGGAGAGAATCGATAAAATCAAAGATGAAGCCCTGGAAGCATGATACAACATGGAGTAGACAGTTACAAAAATGGCTCTAGAAATGCTCAGTGAATCATATAACTTGAGGGAAGTAGATGATACATTCCAGCATTTCAAGGCTATCGTCACTCAAGGTTTGGCACCAGAGGTCACTTTCGACTGAGAGTCAATCAATAACCTCTTGGCCTGCCGCGATTTCATTGGCTTTTTAATCGATGCATGTGAAAATTTCACCGAGTTACCTGACAAGCTCAAGAATGAGAAAGAAACCTGTGAAGTCATTCACGACCATTTTAATGGTCCCAACCATGATCAACTTCAAGCAATGATCAACAAGTTTGTAGAATATTGAGCGCAGTGTCACATCGACTCTCCTGATCAAAAGCAAGACACCAAGTTTGAGCAGAGGGATGATGAGGAGTAGTTTCTCCTTTATAGAATGTATTGATCATTTTTGTAAAATATTTAAAAAATCATGTTGGCATACACGATGACCTCATCCATGTTGCACCATGGGATGTTGCCATCCAAAAACTTGCCCAAGTCAATTGTTATTGACTTTTAGATATTTTCTAGATCTTTTGTAAATATCTTGTAAGATATTTTGTAAGTAGTGGGTTTTTTTTGTCTTCTTTCCTCCTCTCCTTCTATAAATACTAGAATACTTGTTGTATGAAAAGAGAAGTGAGGAGAGAAAGACTTTGTGTTTTCTTGCAACAGAAGAAATATTAATACACATATTCAGACTTTGTGCTTAATGTGTGTGTTATTTGCATCAGATATTTCTTAAGTTAGATCTATGTTTTTATTCTATTAGATTCATTCCTACTATTGTCATATGTTCATCAGTATTGCTTTAATTGTTTATGCAAGTAAGTTTGGCTCTGTTTACTACCGGCTCAAAGCATAAACCTTCTGACCTTTCCATCTTGGAATTCATTTCTTTTCTTCCTTCAGATCTACCCTCCTCCATTCCTTCCCTCCTACCTTTCTGTTCGTAGTTGGAACTACCTCTACTGGGATGAGATCCCAAACCCCCCTGAAGTTAGAATAGTGTAGATTTGCACAGATTCCTACTTGATAGATTAGCAATAAACCATTTTTCACTTTGTTGTCTCAAAGAGGGGCTCTGCCCTGCACACTGTTGGCCTGTTTCCCCATGACCTGCCTAACTGAAAATTTTTCGGACCAACCATTTTTGGTGACTCTACTTGGGATCGAACTAAGGAAATAACTAAAAAAAATTAAAAATCACTACCAGATTGCAAATTTTAACCCTTTGTTGAAAATCAAAATTTTTGCATAAGTGATCAAAACTAAAAATTTCCTTATGAAAATCCATAGATCTGGACCAGATAGAAACTTTTAGTTCACTGAGTTTTTACAAAAACTTGTATATTTTAGTAGATCTGAGATTCTGACATTTTATGTTATTTTCAAAACCTTGCAAAATTCAGGTCAAAGATCCAAAAATCAGCCTACTAAATTGACCCACTTTTATCCTTATTAATCTTTGTCAGAAAACCGCAATCGGTTGTTATTTAAGAGGGTAAAATTAAATATTGAAAAAAGTACATGCTGCTGATTTTTGCCAGAAAAATCAGAAAATCAGCAAGTATAAACAAAAAGATTGTTGTAAATCTACTCCTGATTGTTGCAGATCTGAATGGGTACGCTGGCGGGTGAACCATTTACTCGTAGCAGAAGAGCTCATGGGGAAGTTGATCCAATTTTTGATCTACTTCAAAGGCACAATTTTAGTATCACTCCAGCACATGATTCGCATCACTGAGCTCAGTGGATCGATCAGCAAGAAGTGCCTCACCTCCACGAAAGAGCCAAATTTCACAGGGTGCCTCGACATCAACTTGCAGTGCTCTTTTGCTAAGTGGAACCACACTCCCTACTCGCGTTCTTTTTCCTACTTTTCAAATGGCAGAAAATCTACCTGTACCATGGGGAAATGCCATGGGTCCTCTAGCACTGCCACATCCAGTCAACCCCCTCCCTCACGGAAATCACAAAAATTTCCCAAAATTTGATGGGAGTGGAAATCAAAGCACAGACGTGCATATAGCTACGTTTATTATGTCATGCAACATTCTGGACGTGACTCATGAGGACGTATCGGTACGTCTCTTTCTGGAGACCTTGCAAGGGCCTGCATCAGAATGGTTCCAACATTTACCAGCTGGATCCATCACCAGTTGGGCCACATTGCAGACTGCATTTGAAGACAGATACAAACCTTCAGAAGATGCATTTGCGTTATTGTCACAAATCACTCACATGAAGAAGGAGACCAATGAAACCATGCGTGATTTTATCACCCAATTCAATTCACTGATCAACCGTGTGCCACTTGCCATGATGCTGACATTAGAGAATCAAAAGTGTTTCTTCTTGAATGCCATGAGTTGAAAGTAAGTTTCTTACTTTTACAGGAACAGATACCCACCTTGGCCCTTGCTCAAGCTATGGCCATTCAGATAGAAGACAACCTTCTTATATCCGGTGAGTTAAGATGAGAGCCATCAAAATCAAAGGCTTCAACTTCTTCTCAGGCTACCTCATCAGATCCAACATTCCAGAAGATGGCGAATGACTTGCTCTCATTAAAGAAGCAATTGACTCAAACATCATCTACCACTCCGTACCGGGATATCCCACGGAGGAACTTCACTCCCAACAATGCCCCCCAAAGGCCATTTTCCTGCTGCTTCTCCAAGGTTAGCAATTGAAGCCCCTCTGGTTAATGCTTTGGTTGAAATCGAAGAAGATGATCCAAATTACGAAGAACCTTCGTCGCAAGGTGAAGATGATCAAGATGTCAGTGAACCGACTGGTGACTCTACTATTGGGTATATGGAATTTGAAGATGAGGAATCTGATGAAGAAGAGGGTACCCAAGGGTATGCGAGTAGACAATCATACGTGGTTTTCACTCACTCGCAAGGAAAAGAAGCAAAGGTTGCTGCTGAAAAACAAAAGGAAAAGGTTGTGGTAACTCCTCCTCCAACGATCGCTAAAAGAGGTAATCCCCTTCCTACTCAACCTCCTGTTAAACCTTTTGTAAAGAAATATTTTCCTCCTGTTTCTCCTCCAATTCAGCCTTCCTCCAGTCCCATAAAGACCAGTAATCCTCCTCTACAAATGTGAAATGAAGGACTCATTCCTCCATTAGCACAACCCTTGGTTGCATTTGATATAGTTGATCACGCCAAAAAGACCAAGATCCAGATGTCTGAAGCTGAGTACCTTCAGTCCAACCCAGAGCAGCTTATAAGATTAACTAAGTATATCCAAAGCCAGGTTGCCATCCCTCCTCCTATTTCCCCAAAAGGAATTCTTCCCATTCCTCCTGTGTCTCACATAAATGTTGCTTTGACTTCTACATTAGGGAAAATTGAACCTTTTTACCTATCTCTCCTGATCAATGGTCATAAACTAAGTAACTGTATAATTGATTCTGGAGCTTCTGACAATGTTATGCCAGCAAAGGTCACCCATGCTTTGGGCCTCACACTTACTAAACCTTTTGGCAGATGCTACTCCATGGAAACCAAATAGGTACCATTGATTGGTCAGATCAAGGATGCACAGTTTGCATTCGCGGCATTTCCTGAGAAAAGGGTAAAAATGACTATTCTCGTAGCTGATATTCCAGTAGCATACGGGATATTGCTAGGGAGGAGATTTTGTAAAGAAGTTGGTGGGGAAATTCATATGGACTGGTCCAAAGCCAGGATTCCTGTCAAAGGGGTGATGCAGACATTGGAACCAGAGTCACAAAAGAAATATCTAGTCACCAACTCTGATGACCCTAAGGCTCAGATTCTTTTTGAATCATCAGGGATGGGGAACTACTTCCTGTCCACCGACTCAGATAGAATGGATGTTCTCATCCAAAAAGAGGATCTCAACAAAGTATGGACATTGCAGTTTGATGGCAGTTGTGTGACAAGTGGATGCGGTGCTGGGGCTGTTCTAATATCTCCTGAAGAGGAGATTTTCCCTTTTTCTTTCAAGTTGCAGTTCTTCAATATGAATAATACTACCGAGTATGAATCCTTGTTACTTGGCATGCAAGCTGCAAAAGAGAAGGGAATCAAGAATCTAAGAGTGCAAGGTGATGCTGAGCTAATTGTCAATCAGGTAAAAGGGATATACCAAGTAAAGAATGACCGGCTCAGACACTACCGCAATGCAGTATGGGATAACATCGAAGAGTTTGATGCTTTCTCAATCAAAGTAGTTCCACGAGCTCAAAATGACATGGCTGATTCATTGGCCATCTCAGCCTCCCTCATGCTCCCTTAGCCAGGGTTAAAAATAGATACATATACCATTGAGGTGGTTTTTCACCCGTGTGTGCTAGATAATTCACAACACTGGCAAGTGTTCAATGATGACAACCAACTTATCACCTTTTTGGAGAAAGCTGACAATTTCAAAGAACTTCATTTCGATGGATCAACTTCTACGTGTCGTGAGTCTCTCACCGGTCAAGCACATGAATCTGAAAAAGATACAGTGATACAGCTCAAAGGAAATAAGATTCCTGAAAGGTTTGGTTTCCTTAGAATGATTATTTGATAATCATGACCGTTTTGTCAAGAAAAAGTGACAGGATGATCCTTCCTCTTCTCCAAAAACTGAATCCGTCAATCTGGGTACTGTGGAACATCCTCATTCCATGAATATCGGGAAGTGTTGTATGCCCGAGGAAAAGTGAAAATTCGTTAAGTTGCTGAAAAAGTACATGGATGTGTTAGCATGGTCTTATGCTGATCTGAAGTCTTTCAAGCCAAAGGACATTCGGCATGACATTCCACTCAAGGATGATGTCAAGCCTTTTCATCAAAAGCAAAGGCATTACAACCCCAAAATCTCAGGTACCATCCAGGCTGAAATTAAGAAGATGGTGGCTGCAAGAATTATTTTTCCAATTCATCACAGTACCTGGGTTGCAAATATTGTGCCTGTGTGGAAGAAGAATGGTGAGATACGCATATGCGTGGAATTTCGCAACTTGAACCAGTCATCCTTAAAAGATAACTATCCACTGCCGATAA
Organism: Taxus chinensis; assembly: GCA_019776745.2. Lineage (NCBI taxonomy): Eukaryota > Viridiplantae > Streptophyta > Pinopsida > Cupressales > Taxaceae > Taxus > Taxus chinensis. Next base: position 145,529,123 of record CM034157.1, read on the forward strand.
TGGATCAAGTGCTACAGGTAGTAACCGGTTCAGAAATGTTGTCTATGCTTGATGGTTTTTCAGGTTACAATCAAATTCAAGTCACGCCTGAAGATCAGTTCAAAACAACGTTCACCACTCCTTGGGGTACCTTCACCTACAACAGAATGTCGTTCGGTTTGATCAACGCCGGTGCCACCTTCCAACGAGCAATGGACTTTGCATTCAAAGGTATGATGGGAAAAGTCATCGTAGTTTACCTAGATGACCTGACCGTGTTCTCCAAAAGATGAAGTGATCACTGCGATCATTTGGAACAAGTCTTGATCAGATGCCGAGAGCACGGGATTTTGCTAAATCCCAAGAAGTCAGTTTTTGGGGTCACCGAAGGAAAGCTGCTAGGACATGTCATCAGCAGAGAAGGAACTAAGATAGATGTCGAAAGGGTCAAGGCTATTCAGAGCCTTACTTTTCCTACAAGCAAGACTGGTGTTCACTCTTTCTTCGGAAAGGTAAATTTTCTTAGACGCTTTGTTCCTGATTTTGCTGAGAAGACTCGTCATATATCTAATATGATGAAAGGGTCCCAAACATTCTGATGGAGTGAGGAAGGCAAGACATCATTCGAAGACATAAAAACCTCCATCGCTCATGCTCCTGTTCTGGTGTGTCCTGACTTCAGCAAAGACTTCATCATGTACAGTTATGCATCTGCGCATACTGTATCAGCTATCTTGATGCAAAAGAACTCCGAGGATATTGAATCCCTGATTGCTTTCATGAGCTCTCCTCTTAAGCCTCATGAACTGAAGATGTCACAATTGGAAAAGCATGCCTTTTCCATGGTAAAAGTAGTCAAGAACTTCCGCTACTATATTCTGAATTCTCATACAGTAGTGTTGGTTCCTGACACGGCTGTTAAGTCTATCCTGACTCAACAGGAGTTAGGGAGCTTACGAGGGAATTGGATCGCAAAGGTCCAAGAATATGATCTAGACATCAAACCAACCAAGTTGGTAAGAGGTAAGGGCCTGTGTCAGCTAATGGCTGAAAATAAAGACTCAGAGGTACCTGAAGAGAAAGCTGATCACATTGATGGAGAACAAAATGAACTAGAGAAAGTGGATTCTTTGCCCATGGTTCTATTTGTCGCAACCAACGATGAATGGTATTCTGACATCATGTTCTTTCTCACCTATGGTGAGTGCCCAACTCACCTAACCACAAAGGAAAAGTGAATGGTGAAGCTCAGAGCCGCAAGATATGTCATATGGGATGATGGATTGTACAAACGTGGAATTGACGACATTTTTCTACGATGTGTTGACAAGCCGCAAGCAGGTAAAATTGTTGGAAATTTTTCATGACTCAGCCTACGGTGGTCACTTCTCCTCATCCATGACAGCACATAAAATCATTCGGGCCAGGTACTACTGGCCTACACTATTTCAAGATACAGCCACCTGGGTAGCAAAATGTGAACTTTGCCAACAATTCGTTGGCAAACCAAAGCTGGCTGTGTTTCCCCTCAGGCCCGTCATCATTGACGAACCATTCAGACAATGGGGAATTGATTTCATTGGAGCACTCAATCCTCAATCGAGTGCTGGACATAGTTACGTCCTAACAACAATGGATTACTTCATGAAATGGGTGGAGGCCATACCTGTCAAGCATGCCACTTCTGAAGTTGTTTGCAACTTCATCAAAGAGAATATTATTGTGAGATTTGGCATTCCACACAAAATCGTTGCTGATAATGCTTCCAACTTCTCTTCATGGGAAGTTATTGGTTTTTGTTATGGATACGGAATAACCTTGGCTCATGCCTCTGATTATTATCCTCAAGGAAATGGTCAGGCAGAATCCAGCAACAAGAACCTGGTAACTATCATACGGAAGCTAGTTGATGAAAACCAGTGGTCCTGGCACAAATCATTGTATGATGCTTTGTGGGTGGATCGTATCACTCCAAAGAGGTCTCTCGGCATGTCACCTTTCTAGGTGTTATATGGGATCGATGCTGAAATCCCTATCTCCACAGAACTTCCTGCTCTGCGCTTGGCTCGAGCAATTGAAGATGAAACTTTTCAGAATTCTCTTGAAAAGAGGATTATGTACCTAATGGAACTTGAAGAAAAGTGAGTAAAAGTGGTCGACAAGATCACTGAACATCAGAATCAAGTTAAGAGGTTGTTCGACAAGAAAGCTAAGCAGAGAGATTTTCAAGTGGGAGATCTTGTTCTTCTGTGGGACAAACGAAGAGAACCGAAAGGTATGCATGGGAAGTTTGACTCTCTTTGGAGAGGGCCATACAAAATCAAGCATCTCAATGGAGAGAATAGTTTCTATCTCTCATATCTAGATGGAACTGAGCTCCCACTTCCCTATAGTGGGCAGCACCTGAAGATCTTCAGGAAGTAGAGCTTGCTCTCTTCTTTGTACAGTTTTCTTGTTCGTTTTCTTTTGCTTTCATTGTGTGTGCTTTCGTTGTGTGCTTTCTGTTTGTTGTGTGTTCCCTTCCTTTTTCTTTTTTGTCGCCCTTGTTTTTTGACTCTCTGTAACCCAATGGATAGGCACATGAAAAATCTGGGATTCTCTACCCTTAAGTTTCACTCAAAGATAGTCCCCAGAAAGAGCCAGCTGTTATCCTGCAAAATTGACAAGGGCAATTTGCAGGTAACTATACCAAAAATTCTGTTTTGACCCCTAGGGAAGTTTGATAACGTTCGAAATAGCCCAAAACTCCCTTTCAAAAAATCAAGTTGTTTCAGGACTTAGCCATTTTTAGCTAATCCTTTCGGCGCAGAAATTTGTGTGTCGACATGACCTAAAACTGTGCCCTTTTACACTGGGTGCACAATTTTCTCATGTCGACATCAAAATTTGTGCCCCCTTAAAAATCCTTTTGGCTCAAAACTGCAAAATGCCATTTCATTCGTGTCGACATCCAAAAATTTTGCCCCTACTGAAAGCATTTTGTGTTAACATCAATAAACTTGCGCTAAGCATTTTCCTAGGTGCAACTTTTCCTCATGTCGACACTCCAAAATTGTGCCAAAAGTGGTTGGTGAGGTCATAAATGCCAATTTTTCTATAAATATGAACCTGCCACATGTCATTTTCATGAATTGAAAATTGTGAAAGGTATTTTCTCTACGCGTGTCAGCCATCCCTGTCAGCCTTCACATGCCATTTTTGAGCTTGTGGACCCCGTGTCTTTCATCTTCTTTTATAAATCTGGGTAAGTGGCTCCTCTCCCATTTGTGGTTTTCATGTTGTTATGTTGAATGTTAGGGTTTGTTTCAAATAAATAAAATCTAAAGAACACATTCAAAATCCCCAACCCAGCTGAAACCCTCTTTCCCTCTCCTTCCAGATCTACAAATCTGGAAGGCCCCTGCCGCTGAAGTAAACCAAAAAACCACCTATCCATGCTTGTTGCCTTGCCAAAAAACTTCTCTCTTCCTTGCCATCAAATCCAAATCAAGAAATCAAGAAATCAAGAAATAAACCAAACTGTTAACTGTTATCCTTTGGCGCAATTTTCAAGATGTTACATGCTCAAAAGTGTGCCAAACAAATCTTTGGCGCACTATTTTTCCTTGCAACATCTTCCAAAGTTGCGCTTTGGCACACTTTTACTCATGCAACATAACCTTTTTCTGTGCCTAGCCAAAGAACACTTAGCAGATTTTTTGTGAGGTGCAAGCGCAACTTCCACAACATCAACATGACATGTTGTATGCTGCAGATCCGTGCCCTGCGCTTTACCCTTTGGGCTGAAATTTTTCATGTAACACCTCTCAAAATTGTGCCCTTTCTAACTTGGTGCCACTTTTCCCATGTTGACACCTTGGCACAAATTTTCCCATGTTGACACTTTCCCAAAGTGTGCCAAAGCATAAAAAGCCCCTGTAGCCTACTGTAAACTTGCGCCTTTGCCCTAAGGCTTAAAATTGCTCGTTCTTCCTTCTGCAAGCTAAACTTAACTATTTTCTCACACATTCTAAGGTGTTCTGTTATTCTTCAAACTTTCATTATGAATAACATGATGGTTGACATGGCTCTTCTGTGTTGGACCTTCTTGATTCTTCTTGCAGAACAACAACATCCGTCCTCAAGCTCACATATGTCTTCATCAAGCAAGAAACCAGCTAAAGCTAAAGCTAAAGCTAAGTCAGAGCAAGAAATGAAGTACACGTACCAAAGATTTAGAATGCCTGACTCATATGCATAGTGTGACCTTGACATCAGAGACTCTGAGCTAGGTCATATTGACATGGATGATTTCTGGGTTAGGACCACCAAGGCAAGCAATGGCCCATGGATGAATAAATTAGTAGGCAGTGGATTGCACTTTGCAGCTGGGCTTCCAGTGAGTGCCGTAAATAATGAGTTCATCATGTTGGTTGCTCGATGTTATAACAAAGACACTAGATGTGTTGAAAATAAAGAACACGAGACAATCATAAACCTCACAGCTCGTCACTTTGAGATGATCCTGGGCATTCCTCATCACAGGCAATATGTGGAAATAAGTATTGAAGACTGCAAGAAGGCATGGGATGATAATGAAGATCAGTGCATGCAGATGATGAATGAACTCTATCTAAAGAACAAGAAAGCCGGTGACCAGATGGCCACAAACCATCCACCGTAGTGATTTTAATGAATAATTGAGTGATATAATGACATTTTTGAGTAGATTATTTGGGCTCCCTGATGCCCATTATTTCCATAAGTGGATGCTGAGATACCTGGAGAACATGAGCAAGAATGCACCTGATCAATGCTTCAGCTGGGGTGAAATCATAAGTGACACCATCTCACAGCAGCTTCAACAAGTTCTAACAACTGGGAAGTTCTACATGAATTCCTACGTTGTATACGCTGCTGCGACAGAAAGGGATTTCACAGGGTTAACTCGAAATGGGGTATGGCCCCAAGTCAAGATATACGAGTTCTACCCAGAGCTAAGGCTCGAAGCCAGCATCTCCCAGTTCTCCAAAATAAATGATGCCTTCTTCTATGAGGTATTCTGTTTGTTGAGACCAAACATGAGACACAGTCGAACCAGCCCGAGTGTGATTGCTGCTACAAAGAAATGGGGAGCGTTGTTCACACAATTCCCCACATTCACATACCTCAGAGCTGTGAATTTTGAGGGAGAACCAATGAAGCTGCCAAGGTTTGCAGGGCCGAAGCTGGTCCTCCTGGAATTGTCAAGGCAGTTAATCACTTATCATGAAAAGTGTATGAAGAGAAAGAAAGGAGGAACTCCATTCCCCCTTACAGTTGGCCGATACACCTGCCCTACACTTGCTAAAGCATGGGAGATGTATGCTGAGCTAGAGCTACTGAATTTAAAGCACAACTTCCCAGAAAGGCCAACCTTTGACTGTCAGAAGTTGCCTCCCAAAGGAAAAAATTGATCCCATCCATGTTCCTGAGATCGAGGACATTTGGATAGACCTAACCCATGAGATAGACATTAGGTGGAAGGATCACTCCCGGCTGGCTCTGGAGGAGATCATCCACTATGGCGTTGCCATTGTCCCAAAGAAATTCAAAGAGACTGATCAAGAAATTGATCAGGTTTACATTGACACAGATGGGGACAACTGGCCATTCACAGAGATCGACAGAGCTAAAGTGCCAAAGACCATTCAAGAAAGGGTTAAACCCACATTGCAGTGCACCAAACATTGGTGCAATCAGAATGGCCTTACATACCTCAGAGTTGACTTCACTACTTCTCCTTCAGGTAGTGCACCTCCAAGGCCGGACCATGTGCCGAAAGGAAAAGGAAAAGACAAGGTGGGAGAACCAAGCAGACAAGAGGAAACTCCTGAAGATCTTCCTCCTACTTCTGAGAAGCAAGTAGTCGATCTGGTGTCTCTAGGTAATGAAGAAACTACAGATGTTTCAATGGATACATCCACCCAGGATGTTATCACAACTACAACTACTGAGGTACCCAACGTTCCTTCATTCACTCCTCCTTCTCCTCCTGTCATTCAAGCATCTATTCCTATGGATGTGTCTTCTCCTCTCCCTTCCTCCCTTCCATCTTCTCCTCTCTCGTGGATCTGTCACCCAATATTTCCTCAATCCTGATGAAGATCCCTTCCATTTCCATGTCCTTCTCTTCTCCGTTAGTAACTCCAGGCCCCATAAGCATCGGTGCGTTGGACTCCCTGTCAATGCCACCACCGAGTGTTTCAACACACTTCCCTGAGGCCTCTACAGTTGCTCCCCCTCTCACTCCCATTTCTTCTTCTTCCTCCGCTCCCACTCCCATAAGTCCTGGTTGGATTTCTGACCATCTGAGCCAGCATAAGAGGAAAGTTCCCATTGCAGCCATGGATTTCTCTGTTATTCCGAAGAAGGGAACCAAGAAGCAGAAAGTGATAACTCACTTTTCTAAAGGCACTTCAGGAGAGAGAGTCATGGAGATAGCTTTCCCGGATCCCACCAAGAGAAAAGAAGATCTGTCTCCCACAGACTTCATGGTGACTCAAGTCACAATGGGGACCTCATCTGAAATCCTGCAAGGGTAAGCCTTGTCTGCTATGGATGCTCTTTGCAAGAAGCTCCAAGAGGAAAAAGAGGAGAAAAGGATACTCAAAGAACAAAACAAACATCTCCTACAAGCATTGCAGAAAATGGGCAACGCTCCTCCTGTGACTGCCACTGAACCCATTCAAGTTCCCAGTCAGGAGAAAATAAATGAATATATTAAGATTGGTGAACAAGGCACAACAGTATCATCCTGGATTGAGTGGATCCTCAGAGATGGTGAGGAAGTGCTTGGGAAGTTTACATTGCTCTATCAGGATATAACTCAAGCAAATAAGGAGCTACAAGCAGTAGCAAGTTCCCTATCCGAAGAGTTGGATAACGCCAGGTTGCAGCATGAAATGTTCCAAGCAATGGTTAACTACTCAGCTGATGACCTATTGAATGTCGGTGTTATCAATCACCCACGTGCACATAATAAGGCTCTCACTGCATTAGATTACTGGGTTGATCAGATGGAATATATCCTGGAGAGAATCGATAAAATCAAAGATGAAGCCCTGGAAGCACGATACAACATGGAGCAGACAGTTACAAAAATGGCTCCAGGGATGCTCAGTGAATCGTATAACTTGAGGGAAGTAGATGATACATTCCAGCATTTCAAGGCTATCGTCACTCAAGGTTTGGCACCAGAGGTCACTTTCGACTGAGAGTCAATCAATAACCTCTTGGCCTGCCGTGATTTCATTGGCTTTTTAATCGATGCATGTGAAATTTCACCGAGTTACCTGACAAGCTCAAGAATGAGAAAGAAACCTGTGAAGTCATTCGCGACCATTTTAATGGTCCCAACCATGATCAACTTCAAGCAATGATCAGCAAGTTTGTAGAATATCGAGCGCAGTGTCACATCGACTCTCCTGATCAAAAGCAAGACACCAAGTTTGAGCAGAGGGATGATGAGGAGTAGTTTCTCCTTTCTAGAATGCGTTGATCATTTTTGTAAAATATTTAAAAAGCATGTTGGCATACATGATGACCTCATCCATGTTGCACCATGGGATGTTGCCATCCAAAAACTTGCCCAAGTCAACTGTTGACTTTTTAGATATTTTCTAGATCTTTTGTAAATATCTTGTAAGATATTTTGTAAGTAGTGGGTTTGCTTTTGTCTTCTTTCCTACTCTCCTTCTATAAATACTAGAACTTGTTGTATTCTAGGGTGAACATTCTTTGTATGAAAAAAGAAGTGAGGAGAGAAAGACTTTGTGTTTTCTTACAACAGAAGAAATATTAATACACATATTCAGACTTTGTGCTCAACGTGTGTGTTATTTGCATCAGATCTTTCTTAAGTTAGATCTATGTTTTTATTCTGTTAGATTCATTCCTACTATTGTCATATGTTCATCAGTATTGCTTTAATTGTTTATGCAAGTAAGTTTGGCTCTGTTTACTACCAGGCTCAAAGCATAAACCTTCTGACCTTTCCGTCTTGGAATTCATTTCTTTTCTTCCTTCAGATCTACCCTCCTCCGTTCCTTCCCTCCTACCTTTCTGTTCGTAGTTGGAACTACCTCTACTGGGATGAGATCCCAAACCCCCTGAAGTTAGAATAGTGTAGATTTGCACAGATTCCTGCTTGATAGATTAGCAATAAACCAGTTTCACTTTGCTGTCTCAAAGAGGGGCTACAAAAGAAGAGCGTGTGCAGGAAGCACACGAGAAGAAATAACTATGTACAAAAAACAATGTGCACGTAACACACTTAGAGGAATTGAAACTACTCTAATATATACAAAATGATGCAACAAACTTAATGGAAGGGTTTGAGATAGATCCCATTTACTGGGATTTGCAACGCACCTCCATCAAGATGAGTTAACTCAAAAGAGTTAGCCTCTTTGCACGAACTGATGATGTATGGGCCACTCCAAAGTGCATCAAACTTTGAATGATGCCCTTGGTTTAGCTTCTGTCAACATCCCATTTTAAGACCAAGTCCCCAAATTTGAAAGCTTGAGGCCTAACCTTTATGTCAAACCATTTATTTGTTGTTTGCTAATGCTGTTTTGGCTAGATCATGGCAGAGTTTCTTGATTCTTCAAGATTAACTAGCTCTTCCATTCTAATTTCTCTCTGGTCTGTGCCTTCAAATTCCATCTGTTGGGCAAGTGCCAATGAGTTCAACTCTAGCGTCAAAGGAAGGGTAGCCTCCTTTCCATAGACAATCTTGTAAGGTGAAGTTCCTATTGCCTTTTTAACTATGATTCTATCTACCCAGAGTGCATGTGAGACCTTTGTATGCCACTATCTTTGGCTGATATTCATTGTGTGCTTCATGATTCTGATCAAGTTCTTATTTGTTGACTCTGCCAAACCATTTCCTTGGGAGTAATAGTTGGAAGAAGTCTTCATATACATGCCCAGATTTAGAGCCCAATCAGTGATTTTAGTACCAAGGAAGGATTTTGCATTATCAGAGATAATGGTTTGAGGAATGCCAAACCTTGTGACTATACCTTTGAGAAAGTCAAGGATGACTGACTTGGTTGATTCCTTGAGTGTGACAACTTCTGTCCATCTGGTGAAGTAGTCCATAGCTGTCAACACCCACTTGTGTCCAATGCTTGAAGGCAGATTGATCATGCCTATGAAGTCGAGACCCCATTGCGCAAAAGGTTGATCCACTTGGATTGGTCAGAGGGGAAGCACTGCCAATCTTTTCTTTCCTGCAAAGAAAGTGCATTCCTTACATTTTGTGACCCACTTGTGTGCATCCAAACAGAGTAGGCCAAAAGATACCTGCCATTATGATCTTCATTGTTGTAGTTTTGGTAGAGAAGTGTCCACCAGAGAATCCATCGTGAAATTCTGCTAACACTTTTTCAGTCTGTGTGTTGTTGATACATCTTAACAACATGCCATCAAGATTTTTCTTGAAGAGAAGTCCATCAATCAAAACATAAGGGATAGATTGTAACCTCAGATGTATTCTCTTTTCCTTGTTTAAACCAGGAGGGTATGTACCCTCAGAAAGGAATGTGATCATGTCCTTCATCTAGTTTTGCATGCCAGGATCTGTATTCTATTCAAGTTCTACATGTGGGAGACCTCATCTAGAAATAATGAATCCTCAGGCTCATTCTGCGCATCCTCAGCAATCTACTTGCAGAGTGTGCTACCTCTTACCAGTTTTGTGGCTTTGATAGTCACATCATATTCCATGATTTTGGTCACCCATCATGCTCTCTTTTCACTAATCTCTGCTCCCATGATGAAGTCTCTGACAGAAGAGTGGGAGACTAACACCTTAATATGATTTTTGGCGAGCATACTTTTGAATTTCTTGAGTGTGCACATGATGGTGAAGACCTGCTTCTCTATGTGACTGTATTTTAATTCATAATCCTTCAGCGTCTGGCTGAAGAAATCCACTGGTTGTTCCAACCCTTGTTCATTTTCTTGTGTTAGGACAGATAAACAACACTTGCATCAACACCATAAGCATAAAGGATGAAATCCTTTGAATAATCTGGGTTGATGAGTGTTGGCATGCAAGAAATTTCTTACTTGATTTGTTGAAGCTCTCTCTTCCTTCTACTATCCATCTGAAGGCTATGTCCTTCTTGAGCATCAGGGTGATGGGCCAGACTAGTCCTACAAAGTTAGGGATAAAACACCTAACAAAATTGATCTTGCCAAGGAAGGACTGTAAGGATTTCTTGTGCGTCGGTAGGGAAAGAGCTAGGATGGCTGAAATGTGCTCAGGATCAATTGTGATGCCATCCTTTGAAACCACATGGCCCAAGAGCTTTCCCTGCACCACTGCAAAATTACACTTCTTGGGGTTAAGAGACACCCCATACTTTCTACATCTCTCAAATACTTTCTCCAGGTGTGCCATATGATCCTCACTCTACTTTGAGAAGACTGTTATGTCATCAAGGTAAACCAAGATGAACTCATTTATGTAACCTTTGAAGGAAATATCCATGGTGCATTGAAATGTTGCACCTGTGTTTGACAGACTGAAGGGCATCTTTTGATATGCATATGTTCCCCACTTGGTTGTAAATGTCATTTTGAATTGATCCTCTTCCTTGACCAGGATCTGATTGAAACCTGAATACCCATCTAACATTGAGAATCTTTGCGTGCCAACCACAGTTTGCAGAATTTGCTCCATTGAAGGAAAAGGATAATGATCCTTTAGAGATGCCTTGTTCAAATCTCTGAAATCAACACAAAGTCTGATTTCACCATTCTTCTTGCACACTGGAACTAGATTCATGACCCAAGTAGAGTACTTGATGGGAAAAATAATTTTTGCCTCAATGAGTTTGGATAATTCCTTTCTCATGAGGGGCTCTATCTTTGGATTGACTGGTCACTGCTTTGTTCTGATGGGTTTGATACTAGGATCAAGATCAATGGAGTGTTGAGAAACACTTGGATCAAAACCTTTGAGGTCTTCATACTCCCATGAAAAGATATCACTATATTTTTGACAGAGAGAGATGAAGGCCTACTTTTCATTGTTGTGCAAGTCTTACTGAGCAAGCAACTCCTTCCCATGTGCAATAGTGACTGGGGAGTAGTCTTCTTACGTGGCGTGCATGTACTTTTCTTCACCCTTGAACTCATCATCAGGGCTAAACATTTTTTCTAAGGTGACCAACCCTTTAGGCAGCTTGTTTGTCTTCAGTTGTATCACTTGGTCCCCATAGTTATCATGCAAGTCAGCTTGCATGCTTGATGAGAATTCAACTTCATTCTGGATGAACTAGATGATCTACATGTCACTGTCAAACACTTTCCAGGTGGTGTTGTTGTCAAGAATGGATGAATTGATCACCATCTTAATGTGTTGAGTGTTTCCTTTGACAAATTCCTCAGCAGGAGAGAACTACAAACCAAGAATGAACATTTGATCAGCTTCCTTATTCATTTTACGTGGCACCACCTACAGATTTAGAGCATCAAAGCTCTCAAGGAGGTCCCAAAATCTATGTTTATAAGCTTTGAGAAGATTATTATTTTCTTGACACTTGTTGGTAACCTGGTGAATAACCAATTATGTATCCTTGAATATCTACAATGCCTTAATCCCTTTCTTCTCAGCAATGAGAAGGCCATGCACCAACACTTCATACTCTTCCACATTGTTAGAACAGGTAAACTACAATCTGTGTGCGAAGAATAATTTCTCATCCTTAGGGGAAATGAGAACAACTTCTGCTCCCACCATTTTTGCTTTTGGAACCATCAAAGTATAACTTCCATAGACCAGTGTTCTCTTTATTTTTCTTGAGTGTGTGTGGCAACATAGCTTCTTCTTCAAGAATGCAGTAAGTACCAAGCCCAGTTTCATAGGCTTCTAGTTCTTCAGCATATGGGTCAAATTTATGGTGCCTCTCTACCCACTCATCAAGTACTAGATCAGGAATAGAAGGTGGAAGAGGATGCTCTTCAGGAACTGAAGCTGGTTCTTGGATTAAACAGTTGGCTTGGAGAGGGGATGGGACATATGACTCTACATGATAGGAAAATATTGGCTCAACTTGTATGGTAAACTGGGTACCATACCTTGTCTTGAGTAACATATGAGACCAATCAGAAGACAAGTAACCACCCACTTTTGCAGTAAATTCTCTTGATAGACATAGGGAAAACAAAGGAGGTAAGTCAATGATAGATACATCTTGAGTTATGGTGAGGCTTGGACATGCATGAAGGGTCAACTCAAGATCCTTGATGACTCCTAAGGTAGTAACAGTTGAACCATCAAGTTACAGGACTCCTTTTGTCAAGGGGCTATACTTAAGACCTAAGACATCAGCTATTTTCTTAGGCATGACAGAAGTACTAGCACCTGAGTCTATCATGCAATTATGCACTAGGTGTTTTCCTATGATCAAGGACATATAGAAGGTTGGGGTTTTAACAACTTTACTTACTTGTTTCTCCTCATCTTGGTAGATGTTGATAGAAGTGCATGACTTGTGAATAGTTGGATCAGTGTGTGAGGGAGTTGGGCCAGAGCCTCATGCAATAGGTCATGTTGGGATGGAATGGTTAGGCATCCCACATTGTGACATTTATATTTGTCTTCTTCATCTGGTCCACAATGCTAAATGGAAGACCCACTGACTTGTGCATTTGAGGGAAACATCCTCCTTTCTTGACTGTTCAGGTGCAGAAGCAGGGGCTTTAGCTCTGAAGCTGAGGCTTGACCTACCAAAGGAGGGGGTGCGCCACTTCTGGAGAAGCTTTGTGTGGGCCTCTTGTGTAGGGACTTGAGTACTTTTACCATTGGATGCCTTGGCTACATCTTTCTACTTTTGATGGTCACTTGTGTTGCTGGAATTGTGACCTGTGTGCCAGACTCGAAGCATTCTCTTCTTGTATCTTGTGTTGTCCTGTAACTTGGGCATGTGGTCTATTCTTGTATCATCTATACTTGGTTGATTGCACAGAAGTCCTCAGTGCCAAAGAACATCAAATTGGAATCAGGAAGAACTTCTGGCCTTTCTTGGTTTTCTACTTCAGGGGCACTTGTTGAAGGCTCATAGGTTGAAGCATTCTTGGATCATGTAGGCTTTTGTGCACAACATTGGCATAGTGATATTGAATATGAGGCATGTTACAAGGGAAGCACCATTCTGACTCTTGCGCCAAATTTTTATGAACTAGAACAAGTGCCTGACTTGCACTGGGTGCTGGAAGAGAGGGCGTGGGAGGAACAACTTGCAAGGGTAGATGTGCACTAGCATGCCATCTATCATTCTACTGGTTGGATGTGTATCTTTGGTTTCCATATTGATTCCACCAAGGCTGATTGCTTTGGCTATGTGCCTGATTAGAACTACCTCTATAGGCTTGTGCCTGTTGTTTCTCTAATGATATGACTTTATTTGACAAATTTCTAATCAGGGTCTTCAATTCTTCATCTTCTTATTTTTAGGATGTTGATGTAACAGGTTGCACACTTTTCTCAGGAATAGGAATAGGGGCCAAAGAAGGCTGGGGTGCTTGTGACATTTCTAGGAACAAGGGCATAGGTGGTCTAGGAGCTATCTTTCCCACCTGAATAAGACTATTTTCTACCCTTACTGCAATATTATAAGCAGTTGGTAAAGTCCTACCTCCCATGGATTGAATCATGACTGAGATATCATTGTTCAACACCTTTAGATAATACAGAAAAACATGTTGGGCTGTAGGTCTTACCACAAGAGGGATTCTATCCCAAGTCTTCTAAAATCTGATGTTGAAATCAGTCATCTACTCATTGGGTGCCCTCCTTGTTGTTGTCAGTTGCTCCACCAGAGATAGGTGATCTGACTTATCTTCAAAATAATTACAAAGAGTTGTTCCAAGCTCATCCCAGGTGGTAATAGATCCAAGTCTCAAGCCTTGGTACCATTGAAGCACTTTACCTTTGAAAGAGGCTCCAAGTAGCCTGACTAATACATCATCATGTGTGATCAGGTAGAGTGAACATACATTGCTACATCCTGGATATGCTCCTGAGGGGTGACTTGATTCTCACCAGTAAAGTATGGAATACTTTTGAGCATGTCATTTGGCATATCATGTTGCATGGCCAGAACTAGGGGACTTCCTCTGGTGAAGTTAGCAAAGTTCCTTAGTGGAGGAGGTGGTTGATGCACCATTGCAAGGTGTGTTGGTTGTCTGTTATGAGGAGGAGTTGAATGGGTGTGGCATGCTAGAGATGGAGATGTGTGCACGGGCTTTCTAGAATGAACTCTTCTCGGGGATAGCTGGAGGTACTCGAAAGAATCTTCAGCTGCTGCACTTTTCCTTGTATGCACTCTTCTCATGAAAGGCACTCAGGGCTGCTAAAACAGAGATCTGCAAATGTTGGGAGTCACCAGATGTGTTGAAATGAGCCTCCAAAGGCTGAAATACTAAGTCCACACACCAGAACTTAGCAATATGAAATTTAAGCTTTCATGCTTTGTCCCACCGGGCATGCCAGAAACTGTTGGTCATCAAACTTGCACCCATGTCTCACATCTAGAAGAACCGAGTCATTTGAGATCACAATGGAACCATCTCCAAGTTGTGGGACCTTGCGCACTTGAGATGGATCTCAGAGAAGGTTGGTTCCTCTATCTATTTCTACTGCTACTGTTACTCCTAGTGCTGAAAGGGAAAACTAAGCTAATAATGCCAAGGGACCAGGGATAGAGGATAACATGAAAGGAAACTACACTAAAAGGTGATAACACCAGAAAAAGAGGGATGAACACTATCTGTTCTGAGTGAAAATGAAAGGAAATGCATGAAAGAAGGCTAGGCACATGTAGCACAACTTAAAACATATTTACCAGATCAGTTTCATGGAACACAACTAAATAAGGAGCTGCAAGGGACGTAGAATGGCACAATGAGCACACAATGCAAAAGAAAAGGAAAGAAGAAGGAATGCAAACATGTTAGGACAGAGAATAGTCACAAAATGATGCTTCTATTACTTCCAGAAATGCACAGAGTTGTTACAATGGTGAAAGAGGCCTGATATCCACATGCAAGAGCCAGATCTAGAGGTCTGCAACTCAAAATACAAAAAATATGAAGTCCTTAGAAAAATGCGTAAGGATTCAAAGTATCCAACATTAATAATGAGCCCAACTCTTACATTTATAGATGAATCCATGGAAGAAGAAGAGAAGGAGGGAAAATCTGAATTTGAAATACAACCACCAATAAGAAGCATTCAATGCCTACAAATCCACCTAAGAATCTGTCAAATGCACTTCCCCAAGTCTGTTTGGCATGTTGAAGAAGGAAGGAGGGTGAATCAGATCAAATTGGGTGGTTGGAGCAATTAGATATGCTCATTAATGCTCAGAAAGACATTTTCCCATTTCTCACCTACCAGATCCACCAAGAATTTGAATTTGAATGTCTAGCACTATAGCCTATGTCAGTAGCTATCGATTGAGACTAGGTGCATGCCGATCAGAGCTCTGTAGCAAAATATATGGCTATCAGAAGTTTTTCAGAGTTCATCTACGCATGCAAGACATGTGGCACACATGGATTGGCTGAAAGGATGACCAACTATGTAAATGTTTTGTCATTTCTGCCACGTGTCACTCATTGATTTGTTACAAGGATTTGGTGCCCTATTGGCATGCTTTGACTGGTTGTGTGTGGCACACTCAAGCATGTCAGAGGATGACCTGGCACAGAATGGCACAAAGGAGGGCAAAGGTATGCATGTGGAAGAATGAGGTGTGGAAGAAGAATATAGAAGGGAGGTGTGCACAACACGTGTGAGGAAATGAGGAAAACTGTTGAGCGGAGAATGCATGGTCAAGGCACAACTATTACAAAGTAATGTGTGGGGCATGAGAGGGCCAAGGAATTAGTTGATTTAAGCAAGTGCAAAGCATGTGCATAGGATGAACAACTGCTAGGAAGAAGGTGAATGCACAGAACATGTGTGCAAGGTAAGAGTGGAACAAAGAGGAAAAGGAAGTGGAAAGGAAGAAGGGGAAGTGCAAGTGCATGAGGAAAATGCAAGGAAATGCAACCAAGGGAATGTGCCAAGTGAACTTGAGCGTGTAACCTTGCAATGAAGAGCTCAGAGTTAAAATATGTATACAAGTTACCCAAATACTCTCTCTCTCTCTCTCTCTCCATTCTTCTATAAGGACTATTTGTTGTAACGACACCATGCCAAGATGGTGGTTGACTTCCCATGAGTTCTAGACCTCAAATTTGGTCTCTGTAATGTATTCACACCTTTTTCCATGAATGTAATGATATGTGCATACTTTTAAGCAATAAAATATGTTTTGTGGCACCTCTATCTACCCTAGCTCATTTTATCTACATTTTTTCTTCTCAGTTCATTTTTTGGCATGTTGTGTGTATTTCTTGCTTGCAGGTTCAAATTTTGTTGTGTTTTCAATGTATGGGTGAGTGGAGTATACATGGTTCTTGATCTGTGGCACATTTATATTCCCTCTCTACCATGTTTTCACCCTTTCCTTCCCCTCATGGAGAGTGATTCACCCCTTTTATGGTGCTATCACCACCTCCTTTAGCTTAGGATTTCCCATTTCTATATATCCTTTTAACCCTAGTCCCTTGGAGTGTTTAGATTAGGATTAGTTAGATTTTATTTTTAATATAGGAATAGTTTTAGCATTAGGAATAGGTAAATGAACCAACCTTCTCTAGAGGTTTGTCTTTAAGTAGCAAACCCCACAACTTGAGAGACAATCCCATGTTACCCAAAAACACTAATTTCTCATTCACACATTCATGCAAATTAGAGGGTGCTATTTTGTGGAGATATCAGTTTTGGCATGCCTGGTGGGATAGAGTTTGAAGTTCTTTACAACTTCATTTCATCAATTTGATGTGTTCTTGGTGAGATTCCAACCTTTGGAGGCATTTTCAAGCGCATTTGGAAACTCCACTATTCCAACAAACCCATTATCTCATTTGCAGACATTACCCTTCATTCTTTCATCTATTTCCTTTCTTTCATCTTTCCATTTTCCTCTTTCATGAAGTTGTGCAATCATGACTTTGTTCCCTCACTGAAACTCTCATTTACAGCAATATTACCAGTCAACTCCACTACCTTATTACCAAAATATTCCTCTAAATCAGTTCTATGAGCCCCATCATGAAGAATATTCATATGACCCAAACCCCACTGATTCATATAGTTATCCCATTAACTAAAATGTTTTTCAAGAAAAGGGTTATGCAGGTGATGGCAGAAACTTCATGGAAGATGCTGATTTTGAGAGGAAGATTCAAGAAATGGAGATGAAGATGATGTAAATCAGGGCTAAATGTGCAATGAAGGAAACAAAAATTAGTTTGAATGTACCTTGTCCATGGGTTGGACCTATGCCAAGCTAGTTTAGCCCTCAACAAAATTTGGATTTCATGGTTGAAATAATGCCAAAAATTGTAAAGTGGGCTGAGTTAATGGAGGCTCATGAATCTAGTGTTAGGAAACCCTGTCACTAGAGTAACCCTAAAAAACCATCTGGCATACCTCCCATTCCTCCTCCCCTAATTACACCATCTCAGCCTGATTTTCATGTTCTTAGCTTCCTGGCTTCCCCTATTGATAATTCCTCTTCTCCATCCTCTTCCCTTCCATCCCACCTTCATTTCTCTTCCATATTCCCTTCCAAATATCCATCTCCTCCACAAGAAATAATTTCACCTCCCCAAAATTCAAACCTTTTCCAATTCAGCCAAGGGCTAAATCCTTCCCACATTTTACAAAACCAAATTTACATGTACCTGAGCCTCTTGAAGAATCAGTGGAAAATCAAGAAGCATTGGAGATTTACCAACAAACTAAGTTCCCAATTTCTTAGTTTCATAGGGATCCTTTCCTCACAAAATGGTATATTTAAAATTTCATGAAAATATGGGTTAATGATACAACACCAAGTCAATTCTTGTAACAGTAAAAAATTTATAAGACTCAAACAACAATCAACATTTCAATCTGTGCCAATGAGTATCATCAACTAGTCTAAAATGGCTAATAAACTTACAAACCTGGGTTCCTATCCACCCAAGGAACCTTTCTTACTCAAGGTTATGATTTAATCTACCTCATATACACCATCTCTTCACCCCTGCATTGGTTCATCATCATCAAGAAATGGCTTGTGGTTACTTACCATGTTTGACTCTTTAACACCTCTTCACTAGTTTTTGGCTTCACTAACACATTTTGGTATTTTTCATCCTGAGACCTTCCCAATTATTATTATCCTACTCATAACACCTCAAATTATGGTTAGAGGATCACTAAAATGAATTCAAGCAACTAAACTTGTAGTGTTTCTCTCCTTTGCACAAATTGTCCTTCTACTCTTCAAGACAATGCATGTTTTGTTTATAGATGGGTATATATTTATAAAGGTATAACTAATACTTAAGAATATAATTTATCATCCTCTTTTCACATTATATGTGTGCCCAAAATTTGGGGATCCAATTCCTTTTACAACTCCCTATACTTCCCTTTTTGTGTTTTGACTCTCAAACCCTTAACTTGGTCTACCAATAGGAATTATCATGCCTAATTTCCTTTTTCAGAGGAATCAAGGTGAAATTCATAGATTCTTGGGCACCTATTAAGGGCTTACTCATTTTCCACAAATTTCATCAACCATCTCCAATTATAAATGGTGATTTCTTTATAAAGTGACTCACCCCAAATATGTCTATATTGTGTATGACTGTTCCTAGAGAGAATTGATAAGAATTTATTACTTTTCCACAAATGAATCTCTAAATTTATTCTTGAATCATATTAAGAACCTCCCTATAATTACTTCTACCTATTTTTAGGCTTCCATTTGATGAATTGGGCCTCCAAACTTCGTGCCCTAGAAAGGTCTTGGATGTAGATTACAGTGTACCTGAGAGGAGAAAATTGATTGTAACTTTTTTCCTTGTTGGATTTATGAATATAAACATTCTCCTAAGATCTGTATCACCTTCTTTATCAATTATAAGTTACCAATATCTCATAATAGCAAACATACCATTCTCAAAAATATTCCATTTGCACATTAGGGATAGTGTCACTACATAGTTTTTAAAGTTAGGAACTTCCATGAAGGGAAGACTTCACTATTTGCTAGAATCATTCACTCTTGTTCTCATCACAATGATGCCAAGTCTCTACTTCTTGAATGCAATTCCAAGATGGACTTCTCTTTAGGTAACTAACACAACACAATTACAGTTCAAGGTATTTCACAGAAACCCTAACATGTAATAATATAATTGTCCCATTGTTTCATCTCCATGTCTTTTCTTACTAACAACTCCAATCACTCACTCAACTAATAATAATTTTCATGCATAAAAGACTCAAAATATTTCATACTTGATTTCATACTAATATCTCCAATGCCATAAAGTTGAAAGTAACTTCAACCATCCTTTAATGCAAACCAAGTTTGGAAGACATCTTCATGCAAGGAATTAGAGATCCAAAGATTCAAACCTTTGCAATATCACGGATTGGTTAGTAAATACTATTCCAAATGCACATAAACAAGGTATGCTAGATCAACTGATATCTATTCTTTTGAGATAACTATAAAAATTCTCCTAGTTATCTTTTAACATTGACACATGAATCTTTCACTCCCAAATAAAATACTTGCATAATTAACAATGTAACTTAGTAAATTGCTTCCAATCATGCACTCTGTCCATAAATTGCACAGTTTCCTCTAATATTTTTTCATGCAATACCACAAGTTTCTATTCTCTTTAAAGATAAAGAACCTCTTTATTCTTACTAACAACTACAACACCCTGCAATCCTTAACATGCTTTGATTTTGTCATGAAGTAATATTAAACAGGATCAAAACAATTTTTTTACCTTTTACTATATTGTCCTAGTTTTCTTACATATATGTGGTCTCTTGGAGATTCATAACTTGTTTCCTTCTTGTTGTCCTTCAAGGCTTAGTACATGCCTTCTTACACTACAAATTATTCACATATATCAAACATATCAATAAGATTCTTCTAAAAACAATCACACACTACTGAACCACAACTTCCATTGCACAATTTTGCAAAATTAAGAAGATTTATTGATAATCTACAATGCTTGCACAAATTTAAGAGCCATCAGGGGTTTGTTACAATATTTCCACCTTCCCTCTTACTTCTCTCTCTCACACACACATACATTCATTGTAACATCCCCATTTTAAGATACTAGAACAAGGGAATTTTTTTTATATATAACGTTCTCTGTTATGAATTATATAATTCAAACACACGTTCAAGTTTTAATAATTGTTCTCTGCCCAAATAGCACAGGTTGGAACACACAATTTCCTTTTTAAACTAATGTTCCCTGTTCGCATATTTACAATATGGAACACACATTCAATGCCATTCAATCTTATAATAGATTCTATATGCTGCTGTAAATGACTCGAAGAACTTCCGATCTCCCATTTTCATGGCTCGGAGTTTCAATGATCTTTCATTTCATGACTCGGCAACTACCGATCCTTCATGTTCGTTCATGCATAGTATATTATATATACAAGTTCTCTTAACCGTTTCCGGTTATCGAAGTGATCCATTTAAGAAGCCTATCTAAATATTTGTTACTGATATTCATCTGACATCCTGCATCTTAAATTAAGTGATTAGGACAACGCAACCAGCACTTGCGATACTTTGGCCAAAGATTTTCACATGCTTTGCATGATCATATTCCTAGATGTGATACACATCAATGGAATATGTCCTTCACCTCACTTCACCTGTTATCTAGAATGGTCTTTCCTGGTTCCTACCAGTCCTTTAAATTTAAAGTCAGATTCAAACTTCCAATTTCCAACTAACAATATGAACGAATATAGGAAGGCACTCATGGTGACTAAAGATACGCAGACATACGGTGTCGTTCCCCATGACTCTGTGTGTCTAGTTATCCTTAGTCCTCCGGAGTCACTCCGTATACGTGATCATATTCCTATCCCTAGCCAATAACTTCACATTCAACCTATGTATTCTTGATGATTTAATTCGGGAGGGCATTGTAATATGTAAGCTATAACATTGTGTCGTCATGAAGACCCCATCTTCATGAAGACACCGTGCTGTAGCTGGCATATGTCAATGTCCTACGGAATCCTCCCATCGAGAGTACACATCCTGCTCAAGTGATTTGGACATGATCTTAATCTTTAAGATCAACTTTCAGCAGCCCTGTTGATCCTTTATCCTCATTCCCGTTACAGTTGTATGTAGCTAAGAGAGACTAAATCCATCTTCTAGCTTGCTATGCATCTTCTCCTTCTTACCGAAGGGTTGCATTTTCCCTACTTGGTTCTCTTCTTAATCATTGGATTAAGCCTGTTACCGACGGACGTGATAAGTTTAACCTATTAAACTTAACCAAGATTTTTACAACTGTAACTAAATTCAGAATTCCAGCTTATTAGACATTGTTTAAATGAGGTCTAATTCCCAATAAATGTATTCATTTATTATCCTTAACCTTACATAGTTAAGGTTCATTAGCCCTAGATATATTTATCCCATATCCTTTCTTTCTGAATTTAACATACGAGGTTATTAACGGAGTCCGAAAACGAAGTTCAGCTGCTCCTAAGTTAATTGATATTCCTTAGCTTCCAAGATAATCCTGAATACCTATCAGTTATGGAATCATATTCTTCCTAATCCTTTTTAATGTCAAGTAAAAATTCATCTTTACCCAAGTATGAACTAATTGCACATTTCAACTTAAAAGTTGCATTTAGGTAAGAATAGATATCAATTCCTTTTTAACATCCATCCAAGGACAATTAAATAAATCCAAATCAAGAAATAACATTATATTTCCAATTTAATCAACAATATCAAACTGATATAGTTATTAAAATATCACACTTGTATTTGTATTCATCAATCTATTTCATAATCCATACATTTGCTAATCCAACTGACTGGACTTTGTTTATATAAAACATCATTACAACTCATAGATAGAAGAATGTACTTTCTTCTTTTCACAATTCCTCGTAGAGGAATAATAACTAACAAATACAATTCATCTTCATATAATCAAAAGAAGCATCAGAAAACAGCCATGTCTTCATTCTAATCAAATTCCATATGCAAAATTACTTGCACGGGTCAATTCAATGAACTGAGCATATTAAGCACTTGTCATTAAAAAGAAGTGCTTCAATTAACTGTCTTAATAAAAGAACCCTGCTTTTATGAAATGACAGTATGAACATCAATCAAGAATTAAACATTAAAAGAATGGACAGCATAACAATTGAACCATCAAAATACCATCCCAATCAGCCAAAGAATTGTTGTCCTATTTCCCACATAACCATGCAAGACGCAATTTCCTCCAACAATTCCAGATTACAACATTTGTAAGAACTAGGAATATAAGTAACATATTGTTGTTATAACATAGCTGTTATCCTTTCCATTCCTTTCATTAGTAATAAATGCAAAGGATAGAACTAACTGAAATGTAAACCAATTACTTCCCTTTCAGTTCATGCATCTCATTTGATTCCAAGCAATCAAGTACAGACGAGAAAGCAAACAACAATAAATATAGTTGCTCATACCCAAGCAATACAAAATTCGTTCTTAAATGAATACAAATTTCCAACTGTATGAAAAGAGAAAAGATCATTTTTCCAGGTTATCCATCCACATTCCTATTTCTTTCCTCATGACTGTCCTAAAAATTGAATCCAAACGAGACACAAATCAAGATAACAGTTCAGAGTGAAACTTACAAAATCCATTCAGAATTCACTTTCCAGCAACAAGAATAATTTCATTCATAATCAGCTTTAAATGAAAACAAGGAAGAATTTATCGTCCTTATCAATTCTTCATTTAAATCAGCTCATACGAATACCCAAAAATAGGTTAGTACAACATCGTATTTATCATAGAACAAGCAGTATAAGGATGCATACTATGTACTTACTGTACTAGAAGACTCCATACTTCTTTCACTATATTTTAACCAAATAACAGTTATACAATCACATAATCAATTATTCACATGACCTTCTATATCCATGAATGCATACAGTTCAAAATACAATTTACACATTGCTGTTACCTACAGCAAGACCAAATCATAATGCACAGTAAGGCTCTAATGCTATTTCCAGAATTCAACAGCAAGAACAGAAGAATTGAGTCCTTTCACCTTTCAATAAGAAAACAATCATTTTCTTCAAACTCAACAAGAATCAGTCAAGTCGGATTCATTTTCTTTGAATGACAGTGCAAATATCAGAAGACCACACGAAACAATTAAATATTTCATTTGTACAGAAAGCACAACACTTAGAAAAATAATCTAAATACCACTGTCACTTCCAACAATATGAGCTTATAAAGTTCAATAAACCCAATTACCGTTTCTTTCGAAATCTTTAACAGCAGAGAAAGGAAGAACTCGTTTCCCTATAATTTCAGCAAGAAACAATCATTTACTTAGAATGAAATAAAAACACCCAAATCGAGTTCCCTGCCAACAAACATTTCTACCCGAACTCCTTTTTTCAAGTTCATGATGATATGCAGAACTTTAGAATGCAATAATCAGTTATCAATACCTCTATCAAGGCAAACCCATATAGGGTGTTAAATACGTAAGCTTGGTACAGTCAAGACAGACCCAAACAGCAAGACAAATTCCCATGCATTTCTTCTTTTGCACAGCTATCCAAAGTCAAGTTCGCATTCACAAGACAGTTCAAATCAAAAGGTCAAATCGCAACCACAAAACGCAATGGAATCAACTTCCCATCACAGCAAGAAGAAAAATATAATCATTCATTGCAGAGAAATACAAAGCCAAGTTTGTAATCGTGTCCACAGTCTGAACAGGAAGACCAAACAACATCAATAAAACACAACAAATCATCCTACCCTCACAACAAGGATAAACACAATTCATTAATAAGTTCAGAAGAAAGAACAGTTGCCTTCTCCTACTTCCACGAAAACCCAAAACGTTATTCATTCATTTCATATGCAAGAAAAAGGAACAACAATAAAAATATTACCATTGCTTCCTTCAAATCAAGTTCATATGCTCAAATAAAACCCAAATACCAGTTCCTTTAAAATCTAAAACAACAGAAGGAAACGGATCTATTTCCTTTTTTTAAAAGATTTCAGTAAAGAAACAACTTCAACAACTACTGTTTCTATCATTCCAGTTTGTTAGAAAAAGAACGATTGTTTCAATAATGAAAACAACTCATACAACATGTACAGTTCCATAATACACATGACGAATTCCCCATTACTGTCAAACAAACCAGCACAGCATGGAGGTGTTTCCACTCAATTAAAAATGCAAGGAAAGTTTGAATCACAAATAAGAAAACGATACTACCCATATCATTTCAAACAATGACAGTAAAATCGAATAAACCCAGAACCCAAGAGCAGGGTTGTTTGAATGAGACGCTTAAGTAAAGCAAGTATTTTAAAGAGAAGGGCTTAACATTCCTACAATTTCTTCCTCAAAACTCGAAGAAAACCACATCTACAGAAGGTGTTTCCTTCCACGGCGATAGCAGTGAGCTTCCAAACAATCCCTCCTCTACAGGCTCAGCAACAGCCTTCAAATTCCCAAGAAATAGTGATAAAAACCAAACGCAACTAGTTCGAATGAACCAAGAAAAACCAAATGCAGAGCAACTTCACAAAAATCCAAACAACACAATAAACAACAAAATTTCCTCCATACACTTTCCAAGGTGAGTGGGTCGCGAAGACCAAAAAAAATTAAATGCATTAAAGGCTCAGCTTTTCCTATTTTCTCACGCCACTGCCAACTTGGGTTGGCGAACCACCAAATTTCAAATTTTGCATGCAAACAAAATTTAGTTCCATGACCAACTAGCTAACTCCATCTTTCTCCCTGTTCCCACCAAACTGGCGCTATCCACGTAAGGACTCACATTAATGCCATTAAACACCCTTCATCCTTATCCTTTCCCATGGGTCTGTGCATCCCCTTCTAGGTTAGGATTAGTTTAGGATTCATATTAGTGTTCGACCTAGGTCATAGCCTAGTCTTTAGGTTAATAGAACTTAGGTATATTTCCACCTTTTATATAATTTAAACATTCCACTTAGGATAGTAGTTTTAGGATGTAAGGTAGAACTTAGGGTTAGATTAGGATCTAATTCCCTCTAACATCTAACACATAACAAATCAACTTCCATTCAAGTCTTCCCGACTGACTTCCAATTTCAACACTGTACAGGACATTCCGTCCCATGTTAACATGCCTGAGCCACCCATATCCCGACATTCCTCGCCTTACGGGGTCTCACGTTACGACAGTGTATGGTTTGTGAATTGAACCTTTTCCGTTGGCATCTATGTGCCAACTGTTCATACCTGTAATCAGGTGCTGTACATTTATATCAACCTTCAATTCAGTTCAAGAGTAAATCAACAAAGCGATTACAAGAAGGCCACAACATGAATTGTTCAACAAGCATATGACAAATTTTTCATCACATCAGTAACATAAAAGCAACAATAACTGTTGTCCCATGTAAACAAATTACAGCATGCAAGAATCCAGATTAGCAACACATTCCCTTAAGGTCAAAATATATATCTTAACATGTTTGCCTTCATTTCAGTAGTTACAACATCAAGAAAGTAATTTCCAAGATAACTTACAAAAATCAGGGCGTTACATTCATCATGTCTCATTCTTTTCAAAAGAGTAAGAATAAGGTAGTTAGGGTTTTACTCTTCTATTTTTAACCAAGATTAATCTAGTCAAGTAGGATTATACTTCAAGAAGAGTCAAGTAAGTATGAATAAGTTGAGAGGCATCACTTATTACCCATTTTTATGAAAACTATCCTATCACACACCTAAGGACTATTTAAATATTAAAATTAGTACATTTGGAGGTAAAATTCCTTATTTTTCCTCTAAAGTCCAAATGGACTGTTACTTACCATGATCACATCAAATAAACCCTATACATCATATAACACCTAGGAAAGCCAACAATGTTTATTTACATGATGCTCCTACATCATACTCCCAAGGGGGAGAAATTTGAGTTCAATTTCTTTTTCGTATTCCTTGATTTCTAATTTCTTTGTCTTCTTGACTTGATTTTCTTCCTTCTTTTCTGAGTTCTTCCCATCTTTTAGTTTTATTTCTCTTTTCTTTATCTTATCCACTCTTTGCTTTCTTGACCTTTCTTCATTTCCCATTTTTCTCTTCTTTATCCTTCAAATATGATTCTTCATCTGGATATTAATTTTCTTGGTCTTCTTCTTCATCTTGCAAAATATTCTTTAGCTCTCTTTCTTCTCTTTCATACTCTTTTTCATCTTCAAATAGGTCTAATTCCCCTATTTCCAAAATGATTGCTTTCCATGTGATTTATTCATCAGCTGACAAGTCTTCTTCACTTTCATTTCTTCTTGCATTTTCAATTTCTTCACCTTCTTTCTTGATAATTTTATTTGTTTCTATCTTTTCTTCTTCATCACCTGCATTCACACATTCAAAGAAAAGATTAGAAATAAAATAGGGAGGCCTTTTAGCCTCATGAAAAGCTCCATCCATTAGATTTTCTTCTTCTTCAACCTGATGTTCCTCTTCATCAAATCCTTTTTCTTTTTCAAGACAAGATAAGAATCTTGCAATTACCTCTTCCTCATCAAAACTATGAATTTCTTCATACACTATTTTTTTTCCATACCCCATCATGAATCTCCAAGTTTATAACATCCATATAAGAAGAGCATGTAGCAAACATTAACACACATTCTTGTTGCAATGAAATGTGATATGACTACAGTGCTTTGGTAAAGAACCAGTAGATCCCTAAATGACTTTTTTATTCCTTCCAACACATCTACTTCCTAGAATTCTAAGGGGGAGACTACAAAGCCTGATCCAAACAGGGCATGCAGATGGTATGTGATCCTTAGATCATAGCTTCTCATTCTAATTTATAGAAAGATTAGTTATCATGTATAACCACATACCTCTTCTAAATCTACAGGAACAAGATCTTTGAGAGAGATAAGACACTTAGGAATCTCTTCCTTGAGATAGTGAATATGTGCTAGCTTGTGCCAACAATTCCCCATTTCTTATTCATTTAGCTTATAAAATGGTAAATATTTGGCTACCCAACATGATTCTAAAAAAGCACACCATTAGGGACTAGTATGTATCTATCTTATGATATTTCACACCACTAAATTAGGAACTTATTGAGAAAAGGATTGCCCTTCTCCAATTTATCAAAAAAAAAAAAAAGGAGTTCTTGTGGCTGGGGCTGTTCTAAAGTATTAAACAAGGATGTTACATCAAGTCATGTCTAATGTACATCTGTTCAAAGATAGTTTGAAAAAAACTAATAATCCATTCAATTCCTTTTCCTCTTCTTTGTAGTTTCCATCTCATGATAAAACTTTCTGAAAAATTTTCAAATTTGTGGTTCTAAAATCCATTCAAATGGATCCCTCCCAACTTGGTTTGTGCTCACCTTGCAATACCCACACAGTATACTCATTGCAAGATGTTAGAACTCCATAGTAGACATGATTTGCAAAGCTTACCCTGCTAATTGACCTACTAAACCACCTCTGCTTAGAGCTTAACTACACCTGTTTTTTATTCTGATTTTTGAACATCTTTGCAATAGAACATGAATGGGAAAATCTAAGTCAAATTAATGGTTAGAATTAAACTAACATGACATTCACAATCAACTAAATGCACTTTTTATGAACCTTTGCACAAATCTTGCACCCTTCGTTGATTCTTCAAGATATAGAAATCTAGTTAAGAAGGTTTATAATGGGTAGAGACTTTTCAATCCAGGTAGATAAGAACCACTTGAAGATCCATTATCATTTTTTTAACATTATATGTGCATAAAATTTGAAGATCTCAAATATCCTTGCAAAATCTATTATATTCCCTTTTTGTAACATTTGATCTCTCAATGGCTATAATCTTAGGTTCCAATCAGAAGGATTGTAATTCAAGCTAGAAAACATAGAGGATCAGGTGCTAAATTAGGTTTTTATGGAATCAACCATTAAGGTCTTACTCCTTTAAATTTATCAAACCTATGAAATTTTCATAAATCCATATCCAATATAAATGGTTAATCAATTCTTTGTAAAGTCAACTCATTTTGAGTTAATAAAACCATACTGTCCTTATGACTGTTCTAAATTGTTGAGGGGGATACGATATTTATTTTTTTTCACTAATGATAGGTCTCTAAATTTGTATCATGTGCATACCTTACATAACTATCCTTATCATTACTTCTACTATCATAGTTATGTACATAAATGACCATTATGTATGATTTATATGGGATCCAAACATTCATTTTTTGCTAACATTGCATCTTAGCTCTAGATAGACACGGTAAAGATCCTGAAACATAACATTGATTTAATTTCTAATCCTTGTTGGATTTATGACTCTAATTTCTAAGATAATGTAAGGCCTTATTTTTGATAGAAGAAGCTTAGCATTTCATTTTGCAAACATATCATTCTGCATACAATAGTACTATTAAGTTAGGGATAATTTCTATTTAAATAGTTTGATAAAGTATAGTGTTACATGGAGCGTGTCAATGACTGTTAGAGTCATTTCCAAAATCTGAACAAAGTACAAATTATAGAACAAGGTATAACATTCATAAAATGATCTATTTGAACATTTTAATACCCTTTACCCTAAGAGACAAATGTAGAAGGTAATTTTTGCTAAAACATGAGAAGTGAGGGTAAAAAGTAGAGTTATTCCTAGAAGTATCAACAACTTTGTAATCAATATTTCATGAAGAATTTGATTCCTATTAAAAAATCCTTAATCCAAAAACTTCATGTTCTAAACACGAAATCGTTTCTCAGTGAGAATTCGGTCACAAATGCATTTGTTAGCCCACATTTCAATATTCAGTAGTGAAGTAAGAGCATCTTGTAATATGAGGTGAAAACGCTTCTAAGAGCCCAATGGAAATCTGTATTCACTCCACGTAGTCAAGGTGAAATCGACCAATACAAAACCTTCAGACTCATTAGGGATCCGTAACATGCCTTGTCATGGACACAAGGCACGTAAAAAAGTGTTTTTAATTTTTAATACACTCAGGGATTTATTATAGTTCAATTTAATTTTGGCTTTTGAAACGTAATGTCTGCTTAATATCTCTGGGGTGGGATTCTAAAGATGAAAGAATAATATTTACTATTATATCCAAGGGTTTTTACTATCATATCTACTATATAGATCTACACATTTGTATGTTGTTATAAGTTCGCCATTTCAAAATCCTTCAAGGATAACGCATTGAAAAATGACTATTTACGTTTTTTTTCATGTTCTATTTCACGAAATAGTAAAATTTTCTGGTGCAACATGAGTTAAGGGGATAGGGTTGATTCTCGAACCATTTAAAAACTTGTGCTCATCACAATGATACCAAGTATCTACTTCTCGAATGCAATGCCAAGATGGAATTATCTTGAGGAAACTAACTGTTATGCCAATTTTTCCCCTGGGTAAAATTGGATCAACCACGACCGGTTATGCATAGAGAGAAATCAAAGTCGAGTCATGTTCAAATCACTATAATAAGGAAACAAAGGGCTCTAGAGTGGCAGGGCCTACGAAAGATCAAACAACCCCATGCAAGAAGAAATTCAAGAAAATGGTTTCGTCGTTCAATCCCATTCTTCAAATCCAACAAACAAGTTACGTGCAGGCTCTACAATGGCTTAACAAGGTCGGGGAAAGAGCAAATAGAAGGAAGAAACGAGAAGCTCAAAGGAAAAGAAACAGTGAAGGTTTCCAAGTTTTGGTGGGCTCTGCAAATGGGTCAAAATGAGACAGATTCAGTTATTGAATTGGCTAAGTATGGAGGAGACAGCGGAAGCTGCCAAGTGTCCAAATTACGCACTTCCAAAGGTGAGCCTAAAAGGGTAGTCTCAAATGAACGCCAGTGGCCTCCACATCCATGAGCCCCAAACAGTTCAACAAGTTGAAAATTATTAGCATGGAAGCCTGCCAAGTGTCTAATTGGCGCAATTCCAAGATCAGGGAGTCTTGGGTCTCAAACTTGTGTCAAGATGCTCACATGTAGCCAATGCTCACATAGAGGTGACAAAGAAAGAGACAAGCTCCAAAAGGACTAAGTATAGACCATGCAGGTGGAAGGTGCCACGTGTCTTAACGACGCACCTTCAAAGGTAAAATTCTGAGTGGGTTTTCAAATGAGCTCGGTCCTTCCATGTGTCAAAGAGTCCAAAAAGGGATAGAGTCGAGGTTGAATAGTCAAAGCAAAAGCAGGCAAGTGGAAGGAGCTAGTTGTCAACACGGCGCTCTTTTAAAAATTAAAATTTGGGACGAGTTTCCAAACGAATGCCAACCTGCCACCTGTCTTAGAGTCTGAAGAGGTGTAGTCAGCCATTGAAAATTCCAAAAGCAAGCGGAGGCATCCAAGTGTTTCAACCACACAACTTCAAAGGTAAAATATAGGGGCTATTTTCAAACGAGCCAAGCCGCCATGTGTCCAGAGTCAGACTAGTTTGGCTCCGCCAACAAAATGACTTAGGAAAAATACAAAGGGACAATGTGAGAACCACTAATAGGAAGCCACAACATGTCAATTGAGTGCAATTTTAGGAGTCCAAGGTAGGATGTTGCTGAATCTCCAAAATGTATATTATATTATCTGCCACGTGGATCCTTTAGGGGATAAACTTTTTAAATATTGCGCGCTCATGATCCCAAATATTTAAATCCCATATCTTTTGACTGGAAATCCCTCAGAATAAGCAGGAGAAGACATTTGCTGGAAATTATCTCGACACCCTCTATGCCATGGAAACTAAAATATCATCTTTAGCCACCATTTGGTGGGTAAAAATCCATTAAACATCTCCCAAGACATTAATACAAAATCCGTTGCTCAAACAACCAGATAGGATTTGATCTGATCCGCCGTTCTTCCTCCTTTAACGCACCGAACAAGTAATCGAGGAAGACTTCACAGATTGTGGGAATATCCAGAATGGGCATTAAGGGGTGGTGGTTGAGCTTTTAGAGCAGGATTTAATGCGTTGCAAAGGTGGTTGAGAAGGATTCAAAATTTTCCCTCCTCTCTCTCTGATTCTTCCTATATATTGTGAAGGAGGGGCATATTCGAAGGGTTGGTCATTGTTTTCTCTCCTGCCCCCCCTCTCTCTTTCTTCCTTAGGGTAGAATGTAGAGTCTAAGCCTCCTCCCATGGCTCTATAATGCAATTTTCTTGCCTATTGCCCACTGATGATGTACCGTGTAAAATTTTGGAGCAATAAAATTTGTTTCGTGATGCATTTGTCCATCATTGGCTTATTTTTTTGTCTCTTCTTACCTCTCATCATTACAGGGTATACTGTGCATATTATTATGTTTTTTGCAAGTCCTGGGACCTGTGTTTAATGGGTTTTGAAGTGGTATTCTATGTGAAATCTATCTCTAGACCATGGTTCATTCTATCCACCCTCTCCTCTGCTCACCTATCTCCACTTTAGGCAGTCAGGTTTGTGATCATCCACTTCCTTTTCAGGTGTATCACCACTTAGTGTAGGCTCTTTCACCCTCTCTCTCTTTCTCCCTGTCCCCTTGGAGCGGTTAGATTAGGTTAGTTAGATTCTGCCTGTAGTGGAGTAGCTTGTGGCAAGTAGATTAGGAAGCAAGAACCAACTTTCTCCGGAGGTCCATCTCAAGTTTTGCAATGTCCTGTCATCACCAATCCGGCACTATGATAATTCTTCACCGGGAACTCCTCATGCTATGATTATTTACTAATGCACAGCCTTTAGTTTGGTGGATGTAATCTGGAAACAAAACAACAACATAACACAAGAATACCATCGACTATGATAAGACAGAATGATGACAAATCTGAAATATCAAAGTAAATTATAATATTAACATGAAACTGTTACAATCTCACCCATGAGGTACTTCAAGTGTTATTGACTTCACTTGCCTTTCACCAAGACTATGGGAGAAACTTTACAATTACACCTCTTAATGGCTTCTTCAACACACCTTTAAACTGATGGCTTCCTTCGCACACTTCCTACAATATTTCTCACTACTTCCTTCTATGCTAAATGAGGGGGGTGGCCTCTCTATTTATAGAACTTCTAGGCTTATCCATCTTATCTCTAAGATAGGATAAGAAATCCACTCTGACGAATCATATTCCATACCTTAACTCTTATCTGTACATGTAAGCTTATCTGTTAAGATAAGATAAACCTTATCATTTTACATGGGTTCCACATTTTTAGACTTTTTACAAATAAAATACACAAAATATTTATGACCTCACTCCTTGTCTTTATTACCAATATAATATTTCTAATTCCTAATCATGTAGACCCTACTTCTCTAATTACCCAAACTTTGACATTTTAACATTACCGGACCACTTACGACAAATATTTACTTTTTACAACATTCCTATTGTACTTTGACTGTTACCGTACTCCACATTATTGGCGGCACCGTACTGACGGCGCCGTTATCTTCTATCAGACGCTACTACTAATTATACTTAACAACATCCTATTCCTAATACATACATTAATGAAATAGAAATTACGGAGGAAAATTTTAGTGTCGACATCTTCCCCCTTCCTAGCTTCTACTCCGTCCTCGGAGTAGACTATTCTGGTGCTTGGAAAATCTTCAACTTGTCGTGGTTGACCCATTTCGTAATGGGAGTGCCATCCAATTCCTCCAGTCGGTACGTACCATTTTCATGCACAGCTGCTATTTTGTAGGGCCCCATCCATTTTGGAAGAAATTTTCTCTGTCTTCTTTTTTTGTATCTGGAATCATATACTAGAACCAAGTCATTCACATGAAATGGAGACCACCGGATCTTTTGATCAAAGTATTCCTTCTGCTTCATTTTCTTCTTATGGCTTGTATCCTTTGCTATTTCTCTCATTTCCTCCAGCAAATGAAGATGTACCAACCTTTCTTTTACTGAATCACTTTCATCCATCCTTTCATTTTTCATAACTCTCACAGTGGGAATATCAAACTCAATAGGAAGAACTGGATCAATGCCATAGGCCAACTGAAATGGGGAGTATCTTGTTGCTGACTTTGATGTTGCCCTATATGCCCACAATGCTGCATGAATCCTTTTATCCCATTTATGTACCTGCAAGGCTGCATCTTTTGCTAGAATTTGACACAACACAAAATTTGTTCGTTCCACCTGTCCATTTGTGCTTGGCTTGTATGTTGTTGCCTTCCTGTGCTTAATAGAAAACTTATTGACTAGGGCTTCTACCACCTCATTAATGAAGTGGCTTCCTTGATCTGTTACAATTTCTAATGGGCAACCAAATCTGGTGACAATGCGTTCATACATGAACCTTGCCACTTCATCCATGGAAGTTGTTTTCAATGGCCTAGCTTCAACCCACTTGGTTAAATAATCTGTGGCAACTACAATATACTTATTTTGGCGTGATGTAGTTGGAAGTGGACCTACAATGTCTATTCCCCACTTTTCAAAGGGACCAAGGGGAAGAATAGGACATAATGGAGCTGATGAAGTCTTACGGTTACCATGTGTTTGACAAATATCACATGTCTTACAATAATTATAACAATCTTTAAAAAGAGTGGGCCAGTGATAACCTGCATCCAAGATCCTTCTTGTTGTAAGTTGTCCAGAGAAGTGCCCTCCACATGTACCATTGTGGAATTCTTCTAGCAGTTCCTTCCCTTGATCATGTCCAACTGCCCTCTTGTACTGTCCATCAGGTCCTATTCGAAATAATACTCCATGCAGAATAGAATATGGATGACTGGCTTGAGTAATCTTTCTCTTAGTCTTTGCATTGGCACCATCAGGAAACTTGAATTCATTCAGATAATTCCAAATATCTATGTATTCACTAGGGATTGTGTCAAGGGATAACAATGCTGCATCGGGGAAATCATCATCATCACAAGATGATCCTAAACCATCATAGGCTCGAGAGAGTGCATCTGCATTGACATGCTTCTTTCCTGGCCTATCTATAATATCAAATTCAAACTCTTGTAGCAAAATTATCCATCTTGCTATCCTCCCTGATGGGTTAGGCTTATTTACAATATATTTTAGAGCCTGATGATCTGTTACAACTAGAAATTTTTTCCCTAGCAAGTAATTTCTAAACTTCTTTACAGCAAAAATGATAGCCAGAGCCTCTTTTTCAGTTACAGTATAATTTACCTCAGCACTGCTCATTTGTCTGCTCCCAAAGTAAATTGGATGTTCATTCCCATTTTCATCCTTTTGGCTCAAAGTACTTCCTAGTGCTGCATCTGAGGCATCAGTGTACACAATGAATGGCTTGCTCCAATCTGGATTCTTCAAAACAGGTGAAGACACCAGGGCTTCCTTCAGTTGTCCAAAAGCTTCATGTGCCTTATTTCCTGGTTCATAAGTAACATCCTTCTTCAAGAACTGGGTTAGTGGCTGTGCAATCTTTGAGAAATTCTTGATGAACCTTCTATAGTAACCCACATGGCCTAAAAATGATCTCAACTTACTTCTATTCATAGGAAATGGTAAATCTTTGATTTTTGAAACTTTATCAGGATCAGTACCAATACCATCTCTGGATACAACATGCCCTAACAAAACACCTTTAGAACATCCAAAGACACACTTTGTAGGGTTTAGTGAGGCTTGTGCTTCATCTAACCTTTGAAATG
Organism: Taxus chinensis; assembly: GCA_019776745.2. NCBI lineage: Eukaryota > Viridiplantae > Streptophyta > Pinopsida > Cupressales > Taxaceae > Taxus > Taxus chinensis. The sequence goes on from CM034157.1 coordinate 145,564,004, forward strand.
CTGTCTCCATCTGGTGCAGGTGGTCCAACTTGCTCCCATAGATGTAAAAATCATCCAGAAATACTCTGATGAAGGTCCCAATGTAGGGTTCGAACACCCTATTCATCAAACGCTGGAATGTTGCTGGAGCATTACACAACCCAAAAGGCATAACTCTATAAGAAAACGTTCCCCAAGGAGTGGTGAACGTGGTCTTCAGCTGATCTTTCTCTGCTATACGAACTTGGTTGTAGCCGCTATATCCATCAGCAAAACTATAGCACTCCTGGCCAGCTACTTCGTCCAAGATCTGATCTGAAAATGGAAGAGGGTAATGATCCTTCTTTGTTGCCTTATTGAGCTTCCTGTAATCAACACAAATGCATAGCTTCCCATTCTTTTTTATTGAGATCACAATGGGAGAAACCCATTCTGAATTCTCCACAGCAAATATGAATCCTGCATCAAGCAACTTATCTATTTCTTCTTTTACAGTCTTGGAAAAATTAGGATTCATTCTATATGGCATTTGCTTTATGGGCTTAGCACCATCTACCAGCTCAATACAATGTTCTACCCAACTTACTTGACGGAGTTCCTTGTAATCAAAAGTGAATAGGTGTATGTACCTTCGAAAGAGCTGGAGGTAGGATTCCTTCTCACTCTCCATCACAGCATCACCAATCTTTATTTGTTGGAGACGATCATCAACTTCTTCTTCAGATAATTTTATGGGGTCATGAGTTGGTGTGACTGGAAGGATATCCATGACTGAAACATCCACCTCACTTTCTTCATCTTCAGTGTCCACTTCACTGGTACTAGAGTAATCAGAGGATGTCCAATCATCAGTTTCATCACTTGAATCCACAGGTTCTGCCTTATGATGTCGAGGGATCACGTTTATCTTCACCCTCTCTCTACCACGTCCAAGTGTCATGAAACCTTCATTCCAGTAGTTTCTTGCATGAACTCTCCTTAGCCATGGTCTTCCCAGCAGCATTGGGTACACAACAGTACCATTTTTCATCACCTGAAAGTCTACCACACATATAACACCCATAACAGATATTGCCACATTTGAAACTACACCTTCTGGTTTAGTTTTTCCTTTATTTAATGACCTTAACATAAGTGTTGAAGGGTGATCAATTTTTAAACCCAACATATTCATTACAGACTCGGTCATTACATTAACTGCAGCACCTCCATCAACTAAGACATCATGAATTGAAATACCATTACATAATACCTCAGCTTGTGGAGCATAGGGATCTGCCTCTGCCTCCAAAACAGGGACCTCAACCTCCTTCCTTCTTCGAGCATTGAGTCCACCTCGCAACTCCCGCCTCTTCTCAGAAGACATAGCCAAGAGTTGACCATATGTAATATTTGCAGGCCTTTTGGACAGATCTTCCAAGATGGAGTATGGTCCTTGCCCCTGTGAAATCAGAAAATCCTGCACACCCAACTTTCTTCTCCTATGTTTCTTACTAGTTTCTTCTTTCATCTTCTTAGGATCATTTCCATCTTGATTATCTTTTTCTTTCTTTCTTTTTGTTACAAACACATCTACTTCATTATTTCTGCTCTTATCTACTACATCAAAAGAATTCACAGGTGCTTTTCCTTTATCATTATCTCCTTTACCAGATGTAGAAGCTCTATCTAGACAATTATACTTATAATGACCCTTTTTATAACAACCATAACAAACAACTTCAGAAATATTTATTTTTGGACCTCTATCTCCTCCCTGAGAACTAAATTCCTTTCCTTGAAGAAGATTAATAGTTAACTGGCCCATCTTTTTGAGCAGATCTTCATACTCAGTAGATGTACTAGGAGAAATATTTGTGCTCACCGGGAGTGGTTGTGGATTCTGGACCAAAGGTGCTGGTGTAGGCTCTACTTTAGCAACAATTTCTTTGGGCTCCTCTTCCATGCTTTCTTCTTGCCTTCTTGCAATCTCCTTTGCTTGTTCAATGGTAGCTGGGCGGTCATACTTCACTCGTTGTCTGATCTCTGGCTTCATCCCAAGAATGAAGTGCTTACAGAGGAGATTATCCATGCCATTCATCAACCCATCTGCTAGTCCTTCCTTTCGGATCTGGGCATCGAGCTTCCTCCTTAGCTCTAGAACATGAGCATGATAATCCCTTATCTTCTCCTTCTCTCCTTGGGATAGCTTTGTGATCTCGATCATGAGATCTGCATATTTCTGTTGTTCACCAAATTCTTCAAGAAAACTTTCAGTTAATAAATCCCATGAATTTTTCACATTATCACCTAGTGTTTCAAACCACCTAAGTGCTGAACCATCCAAAAAGGTAGGAAAAAATTCAGTCCATTGTTCCCTTCTTATAAGGCCATTACAAATACAAGATCGCTTAAACTCTTGAATGAAAGAAGAAGCATCTTCATTAGATTGAGCTGAAAAAATAGGAATCTTTCCCATTTTCAAAAGTAACCACCGTGAAATACCAACCCACAAGTACAATCAACAAGACTTATGTGCACAAATAATTGGAATCACTATACTAGAAAGTGACTTTACACCTTTCTACAGTAAAATAGAAATGACCATGGTAAACTATGGTAAAACTTGACTTACTGCGGTAAAAACTGACTTTACTGTGGTAAACACTATTCACGATAAAAAGTGAAGTTATTGCGGTAAATACTATTCACGGTAAAAAGTGAAGTTACTGCGGTAAATACTATTCACGGTAAAAAGTGACTTTACCATGGTAAATACTATTCATGGCAAAAATGACTTTACCATGGTAACTACTATGCACAGTAAAAACAAGGTTACCCTCTAATTGATTTTTGACTAAGTGGGAATATCTCTCCAGAAAATCCACCAACGAGGAATGGTCCCGGCAACGGAACCAAAATGTCATCACCAATCCGGCACTATGATAATTCTTCACTGGGAACTCCTCGTGCTATGATTATTTACTAATGCACATCCTTTAGTTTGGTGGATGTAATCTGGAAACAAAACAACAACATAACACAAGAATACCATCGACTATGATAAGACAGAATGATGAAAAATCTGAAATATCAAAGTAAATTATAATATTAACATGAAACTGTTACAATCTCACCCATGAGGTACTTCAAGTGTTATTGACTTCACTTGCCTTTCACCAAGACTATGGGAGAAACTTTACAATTACACCTCTTAATGGCTTCTTCAACACACCTTTAAACTGATGGCTTCCTTCGCACACTTCCTACAATATTTCTCACTACTTCCTTCTATGCTAAATGAGGGGGGTGGCCTCTCTATTTATAGAACTTCCAGGCTTATCCATCTTATCTCTAAGATAGGATAAGAAATCCACTCTGACGAATCATATTCCATACCTTAACTCTTATCTGTACATGTAAGCTTATCTGTTAAGATAAGATAAACCTTATCATTTTACATGGGTTCCACATTTTTAGACTTTTTACAAATAAAATACACAAAATATTTATGACCTCACTCCTTGTCTTTATTACCAATATAATATTTCTAATTCCTAATCATGTAGACCCTACTTCTCTAATTACCCAAACTTTGACATTTTAACATTACCGGACCACTTACGACAAATATTTACTTTTTACAACATTCCTATTGTACTTTGACTGTTACCGTACTCCACATTATTGGCGGCACCGTACTGACGGCGCCGTTATCTTCTATCAGACGCTACTACTAATTATACTTAACAACATCCTATTCCTAATACATACATTAATGAAATAGAAATTACGGAGGAAAATTTTAGTGTCGACAGTCCCACAGCTTGAGAGATGGTCCCATGTTGTACCATCACACCGGATGCCCCACTTCACACCCGTGTCATTCGGGGGTGTTGTGATTCTACACTAAGACTAACACAACACATTTATAGTTTAGAGTATTTCACAAAAACCTTGACATGTAATAAGATCACAATCCCATTATTTCATCTCCATGTCTTTGCTTACTAACAACTCCAATAACTCAATCAAATAATAATAATTCTCATACATAAAAGACTCAGAATATTTCATTCCTGATTTCATACTGATATATCCAATTCCATAAGAGTGAAAGGCACTTCAACCATCCTTTATTGAATTCAAGTTTGGAAGACAACTTAATGCAAGGAATTAAAGATCCAAATATTCAAACCTTTGCAAGATCACAGATTGGTTAGTAAATATTGTTCCAAATGCATAGAAATATGGTATGCTAGGTTAAATGATATCTATTCTTCTGAGATAATTATAAAAATTCTCCTAGTTAGCTTTCAACATTGCCACATGATACTTTCACTCCCAAATAAAAGACTTGCACAATTAACAATGAAACTCAGTCAATTGCTTAAAATCATGTACTCGGTCCATAAACGGAAGAATTTCCTCTAATCTTGTTTCATGTTATATCATAAGTGTCTCTTCTCTTTAAAGAACCTCTTTATTCTTACTAAAAACTACAACACCCTGCAATCCTTGACATGCCCTAAGTTTGTCATGAAGTAGTCTTAAAAAGGATCAAAACAAATTTTTTTACCTTTTACTATATTGTCCCATTTTTCTTACATATTTGTGGTCTCTTGGATATTCACAACTTGTTTCCTTCTTAATTTCCTACAAGGCTTAGTACATGCCTTCTTACATTGAAAATTATTCACATATATCAAACATATCAATAAGATCCTTCTAAAAACAATCACACACTACTGAACCACAACATCCATCGCACAATTTTGTAAAATTAAGAAGCTTTATTGATAATCTACAATGCATGCACATCTTCAAGAGCCATCAGAGTTCTGTTACAAGATTTCCACCTTCCCTCTCTCTCTCTCTCATTCATCATGTCTCATTTTTTTCAAAAGAGTAAGAATAATGTAGTTAGGGTTTTACTCTTCTAGTTTTAACCAAGATTTATCTAGTCAAGTAGGATTATACTTCAAGAAGAGTCAAGTAAGTATGTATAAGTGGAAAGGCATCACTTATTACCCATTTTTATGACAACTAATATCACACACCTAAGGACTATTTAAATATTCAAATTTGTAAATTTGGAGGGAAAACTCCTTATTTTTCCTCTAGAGTCCAAATGGACTGTTACTTACCATGATCACCTTAAATGAACCCTAGACATCATCTAACACCTAAGAAAGCCAAAAGTGTCTATTTACATGATGCTCGTAAATCAGTTAAGATTCATTCTTCTAAACCACATGATGCACATGTAGGCCTAGAGGAGCAGATTGGGAAGGATCCAAACAGAAAAAATCAAATTCAAAGCTTCAAGGATTGGAGCCATGAGTTTGAAGCAAATAAGGTTCATCATCAAGAACCTAACAGTCAGCCTTCTCCAAGTTCTTCAAAACCAGCTAAGGTGAGTCCCATTCTTGAAAATCAAGATATAATTGTTGAATAATGGACTGAATCTGAGAGAACAATGGATGAAGAAGTGGCTAGCCCATTGCAGAAATTCCTCCTATTTTGAATGAAAAATATGAGTTTAAGGAAGTTGAAATTAAGGGGCTGAAAGAAAAGGAAGAAAATCTTCCAAGTGAGCAAGATGTTTTAGTTGAATGTAGGTAACCCCATTATCCTACATGCCTAGAACTTGCTACACTTCTGGAGGATTACAGTGACCCACCAATGACATCTTCAAATGTTGCAATTAAGCAAAGGGAACTTCATGTTGAGGAGGAGGAGAGGTTTGATTTCTCAAACTTCTTGTTTAATGAGGAGAAGGCGGATCCAGAGGAGGCAAAAAAAATTTAGAGGAAAAACAAAGCACGGCTAATCCTGCAAACAACCACCTTTAGGAGGAAAAATTAGACTCTAAGGCTTTGAATGAATAAGATATCATAGGAAGCTTCTTGCTTTATTTTTTATAGTGAAATTGCATATCTTTCTTCCCCTTCACCCTTGCAAGAATATGATTTTGTGGATGAGTTTGATCTCTCAAATTTTTTGTTTGAGCATGAGGAGAACCATGGTTAATCAATTACAAAATTAGAAGTCATTATGGAGGAGGAAAATTTGTTTATGGAAGCAGAACAAGGTTCAGATCAGCTTGTAAACATTCATCACATTCTAGAAAGTCTGCAGGATGTCCCTATTCATAGGGATGAGCTTAAAAGAAATGGAAAAATCACAAGGACCAATCCTTTCCCAATTAGGTATTTGGCTAGTTTAGAGCCAAAAATAGAGTTTCCATTGGTCATGCTCATTTCAGAACATGAGGATGAACTTTAGTGCACCAAAGGTTAGCAACAATGCCTCCAAGATCCAAATGCAGATCAACTACAGGAGGTAATAATTTTGTTTGTTGATACTTTGAGGAGAAAGGTGGGAAACCAGCTTCAAAACATTTTTCCACTCTTATTAAAGGCCATGTCCATGGCCAAATTAATTAGATGACCACATTTTGTAAAGAAAGGAAGCTATTTCTCCCTGCTTGTTACAAGCTTGTCCATGGCCAAATTAATTAGATGACCACATTTTGTAAAGAAAGGAAGCTATTTCTCCCTGCTTGTTACAAGCTTTGTTTAGCTCTTTTTCTATCTGGTTAGAGCAGGGTAGTATAGGTTTGTTTTCAACGAAAGAAGTGCTTGTGCACAGTTTGCATGTTCTATTTGGAGCATGTATGATTTTAATGTTTGTATATAGTTTTTGTGAGATTTTTTTGTTTTTGCACAATACATTTTGGAAGGCAGGGAATTTTTCACAGCATAATCAGATATTTGGAGCAGTTTCTAAGCTTTATTTAGAGCTCAACAAATCAATTTCAAGATAGTGATTATCGGGAAGTTTCAGTTTGATGCTAAGTTCATATGGATTTAGGAGACAAATTTTCAAAGGAAAAGATCAGTTTCTTTGAGGTTAGGATTGACTCCATGCCCAGTGGATGCTTCAAGGCCACTGGTCTCTTCATCTAGTAGACATATGTCCCCTAGAGGTCGCCAAACTGTTATCCTAAACTAACCCTATCCCGAATTCATTTGGATAAATCATTTAAAATGGACTTAGCCATTGAAACAAGACTAGGACATTCAAACACCCAAAAACATCTACACCACCAAGAAATTCAAATGCCTGCGAGGAAAGGACACATGGTGGGATTCTGGGTCTCTTCATAGCATTTGGGCTCCGTGGACCTCAAGTCCCAGGAATAAGTTGGAGTGGATGAAGTTTCGGGTACGAGGTGAAGCACAAAGTCAACAGGTCAACAACTAATCAAAGGACGACATGCGACAACTGATCCATGGCCAATGGTGGACACACATCACGATTTCGGTGCAAGGCGAGCAGATGGGTTTCTGCAGAATGAGATGGATTTCAAAGGGTTTCGGGTTTGCAGGGGTAGTATGCAAGGCTACAGTCAAATGCCCAATCCCACAACTAATGAAAGGTGAACACGTGGAAAAGGAAAAGAAATGCACACATAGACAAAAGTAATTCTTGAAGCCAATCAAACACTACCACGTGTCACTTTCATGTTCATCCCGACATGCAAATTTTCAAATGGCCATATCTTTCACTTTAAAGCCCCAAATTACACAAAATCAGTCTCGTTGGAAAGGTATCTTTGATACCTTAAATTTGACATCAATTGATTCACAAATTGATGGCATTTTGTGGGAGAAAAAGAGAAATAATAGTTCAGGAATTAATGTGCAATTACAAATGTCTCAACCACCTAAATTGATGAAGTATGGGGCTCTTACCTTCTCCTATCTAAGCAAAAGAACATTAGGGAATGGGTTCAACATGGTGCTAATGAAGTTTTTAAAATATTAATGGATGATTGATGGTGATTGAAGCTTGAAAGCCATGTTGCAGGGAAAGACATATATTTTTATTAATGGCAAGATCAAATATGATATCTTTTCCTCTCTTTTCCCTCCTCCTCCTCTCTCTCTCCATTATTCTATATAGTGCAAATTGATGCTTATTTCAGAGGGAACACTCTTTGTTGTAACAACACCATGCCAAAATGGTGTTCAACTTACCATGAGTTCCAGACCTCAAATTTGGTCTCTACAATGTATTTGTGCCTTTTTCCATGAATGTAATGGTCTGTGCATACTTTTAAGCAATAAAATCTGTTTTGTGGCACCTCTGTCTACCCTAGCTCGTTTTATCTGCATTCTTTCCTCTCGGTTCATTTTGGCATGTTGTGTGTATTTCGTTCTTATAGGTTACATTTTTGTTGTGTTTTTAATGCGTGGACAGGTGGAGTTTACATGGTTCTTGATCTATGGCACGTTTTTCTGTCCTCTCTACCATGTTTTCTCCCTTTCCTTCCCCTCTTGGAGAATGATTCACCCCTTTTTCTAGTGCTATCACCATCCCTTTAGCTTAACATTCCCATTTTCTACATCTCCTTCTAACCCTGGTCCCCTCGAGTGTTTAGATTAGGATTAGTTAGATTTTATTTTTGTAGTAGGAGTAGTTTTAGCATTAGGAATAGGTAGAGGAATCAACCTTCTCTAGAGGTTTGTCTCTAAGTATCAAGTCCCAAACCTTAAGAGACAGTCCCATGTTACCCAAAAACATTTATTTCTCATTCACACAAATCAGAGGGTGCCATTTTTTTGGTGATAACACCTTCCCTTTCTGACGAGAAGATAGTGCCTTCTGTGCTTTTTCATATTTGCTATATAGTGCCTCTTCTTGGTGCAAAAAATTCACCAACTTCTCAAATCGGATGGTCTAATTTGACAAGTTAAGTGTTGTCACAAAAATGTGGTAAAAGGGAGGAAGTGCTCTCAGAACAATGGAATAATAGAATCATCACAAACCTCTTATCCCAGGGATAGAAGTGAAGCCCTCAAAGCCACACAACTCTCTACAAGAAATCCTCCACTTTCTTGTTCGTCTTGAATTTCAATGTAAGCAACTGACTATGCAAATGAAAAATGGTATGCTTGTTTCGGGCCTCATAAACAGTGCTCAATCTATCCCACACTTCTTTGTCTATTTTAAATTTTGGCATCTTGAATGTGGGGTTGCATGTCATTGAAGACTGTGAATAAGATTATCAACTTGGCCTTTTGATTGGCCCTATTAAACTGCCTCTGCTAAGCTAAATCATTAATTGATCTGGAAATGGAACCATTCAAAACTTTCCAAAAAATTTCAAACTCAATTTGCGTTCAAAGTTTGGTCTTCCGCGTGGCATAGTTATCGTCACGAAACAACTACAAGTCATGAAAGAATAATTTTAGAGCATTGTTTTCCATAGTGGGTAGTTAGATTATTCCCAACTAGATGGCAGTGTTAATGCCAAAATTTTCTCCCTCCGAATGTTCGCAGATGAACATCCAGAACTTTGGGTAACATGGACTGATCTCAAAAGTATGGTACTTTGCAAAGCGAGAACAACCATCAAAGAAGGTTGGTTCCTTCTGTCCTAGCCCATCGCAACTAACCTACAACCTAAGGATGCAACTAAAGTAAAACTAAACTACATTCTCACATGATTTAGAGTTAAATGGGAAGGGAAAGAGGTTGCAAGCTAAAACAAGGTTATGCACAAAAATAAAATAGGGTTCAAACTTGGCTTATGCAGACACATTTGAATTATCAATTATGAAGTTAAAACAAATGCAAAGCCTTGTAACAGATGAATATGTAGATTTAAAGAAAGAAGAAGGGGTCAAGGATTCACATTCAATACATAATGCATGAAGGAATAAACCACATTCGTATCTCATTAAATGATATTACTTGCATTTACAAGAGTAGAGGCTTGACAACCTTCTAAGAAATGTAGTTTTAGAGGTCCATAAACATGGAATCTTAAAATAAAAGTTTATAACTCCACAGGAGAGAACCCTTTGTATGTGCAAGGGAACTTACATTTATACAACTTCGTGGGATATGGAAAAGAAGGAAGAGAAAAGAGAAAGGACCACCAAGCTATAATCTATCTCCTGAAGACATGTTGAATAAGCGCGAGCATCATGATTTCTCTTCATAGTTTGCTTGTAGTATAGATTTGGATGCCCCAATTTCAGCCAACAACCACAACACAAACCTTGAGTCTATGACATGCCTTCATAATACAGAGAATGGTAAAAATCTTCATTAAATTCCAGTGGTTGGGGTGGTTGTCTCTCTGGGTCAGAGTCTGGCGCGGCTTTGAAACCTTCTGCATATTTTACAATGTCCTGCGGTTATCACCGAGACATCTCAACCTTTCCTCTTCCACAGACCTCCACAACTTTACCTTGCCTACCTTGATGAGAGAGAACACTTCACACACACACACACCCTCCCCCCCCCTGCAAGGTTATAACTCTTTGATCCATGGCTTTTGGCTCTGCGGTTATTTTACTTCATTATGCGGGTTTGAGAAAACCCATGGGACATTACAATTTAGTAAACATGGGAAACACCGGGATAGTGTTTTGTGGCTTTTGAACTTAGCCGATTTCTTTTGATTGTGTTTTGTGGCTTTTGAACTTAGCCAATTTCTTTTGATTGTTTTGTGGCTTGTGGCTTTTACAAAAGATGCTCAAAAGACCTCCTGACCTGTCACCCCAAAAACCCTTCAACTAACCACCTAAGCACTATATGAACATGCAATATAATTTGAAGAAAATTGCAAATAAATATTAAACAATTGCTAACCTTTAAAAAGATGACGTGGCTTCGTGAAAGAGTTGCACGTGGCAGTCATGGAGGGAAGGCGGTTTTAGGTATTCTTTCAAATCAGAATCTGAAATCCTTTTGAACACATTTGGATCCTCCTTCACACTTCGTAAAGTTTTGTTGTTTCTGCCGCTTTGGATTTGATTGGTGTTGCTTTAACGCTCTAGGTTTGCAACATTTTTCTCTTTTGTGTTTGCGTGCATGGGCTGTGGATTGATGCAGGTGTAGCTCGATTAGAGAGTTGGATTTGTCGGTAGTTTAGCTTGATTCGAATGGTTACACAGGAGCTCGGTCAACACACATGCCCCTCAGTCGTTGTCAATTTTGTTTCTGATAGTATTTCGAAAGATCCGTTGCTGCTCAGGGTCAGCTCACTCACCCAACTCAGGGAATAACTCACCTTACAACTCGATTGCAAGCTCGATACAGGGGGGACAACGCAAATCAGTCTCGGTTCGTTCAATGCAAATCCGAATCCTTTGAAACTCGCCAATAAGGTTGTTTTTTAACTCAATGTGAGGAGATTTCAATGAGCAGCTTGCCTTAGGACAACCTCTGAACTCGCCCAGTAAATGCCAACTCACCTGGCCCCTGGCCCTTCCTCCAACTAACTCGGTCACAGTTCGGTTAATAGCTCAATGACTTGGTGCCAAAATACAAAGACCTCCAAATGAAGCAAAACAACTAGATTTAGTTGTGACCAAATGTTCCTTTAAATTCGGAAGAGAAATCCCTATTGGGGACATTGTATTATTTATTTTGTCTGATTTCTAAACCAGATTCCTCCATAATGCAAACAATTTTCCTTGTGCAGGAGGCACCCGTGCAAAAGAATTTTCTTTTCTTTTTCCTGGATATTAATTTGGAGGTTGTGAGGATGCATGGTGGGTTTGGAATCTGCTGGAGGCAACACAATCTCTACAAGAGGGAAATAAACCTATCCAAAACGTTTTAGCTTATCTGCAATCCTCCACAACACAACATCTGCTCACATTTACAGGCTCTCCAAAACTCATCTTTGATACTAAATGCTGAGGAAAATGCTGGGGAAATAGGGAGGCTGCATGTGTAGATTTTATTGATATGAGAAAAGAAAATTACAGAGCTATGAAAGGCTGTAATATTTATACATATCTGACAACAAACAAATATGGTTTGAACAAACTACACAACAACCTACGTGTTGCTAAAACAGACTCATGAGCACACAAATAAATCAAATAATAAAATTATAACAATATAGTCATATAAAAAACCAAATAATTACTTACCCCATAGTAAATAACTAAATTACCTATGGTAAAGTAAATGCATAAATTATTACTACACAAAGGTTTTACCTAACAATTACACAACAAATTATTCACCTTTGAAACAACATAATTATTGCTTGCACCAGTTATCATGCCCACATCTAGTTTAAATAGAGTTCCCATGTGCACTCTTCTTGCCAAAACTAGAGCTCCATTCACCATATTTTGTACCCTATCTATACTTAATGATACATGTACCCCAACATCATCCATATTTCTCACTAACAACTATATTTATAGCAAGGTTTGGCATGTACAAAACCCATAGGCATTGTCTTGGCCCTCCCATATCTAAACTTCAACTTCACTCCTCTTCCCACAATCCTATAGGTTGAATTTATCTCCTAGAAAAAAATTGGCCGACATCATGAAACTTATATTCTAGTGAACCTACTATTTATGAGCACGGGGCATGTGAAATGATGTACCTGAATCAATAATCCATGCATCATTGCATACATGTATGTTGAAGGTTGCACGGTAAACATCACTACCATCATATATGCTTCCTCCTCCTTCAAAATGCACATTACTTATGGGGATGTTTTGTCCTTCATTTTTCATTGCAATCCTTCTTAAAGTTCCCTATTTTACCACAACTCCAACAGTTGTCTAAGGCTTCGCCATATAGAGTCTTGGATCTATTTTTAGACTTGAACCTCTTATCCCCTATTACACCCTATTTTATTCTCTTGCTTCTCTCTTTCTCTCTCTTCCACAAATTGAAAAATCTTCTTTTGAGTGATAGTCATTTGCATACTTCCTCGTCTCTTTAGACAATAAAGTTACAACTATATCCTCACTCTTTAGTTTATTCATTATACTAGTAATAACCATCACTAATTTTTCCCAAGAGTCTAGAAAAGAACATAGAAGGGTAATACACTTCTCTTCATCATACATCTTCACATAGATGGACACGAAATGGTTTATGACATAATTAAAATTATTTAGGTTCTCTATAAACACATCACCATCATTCACCTACAAAGAATACAACATTCTTCCTTATAAAAAGGTTGTTCACAACACTCCTATATTATCCCACATTTCCTTTGGTGTTTTCTCACTAGAAATATTTAATAACATAGAGTCAAAAACACATAACTTGATAGTACTCTTGGCCTTCCTATCAATCTTTTCCTACTCATCATGTTTCAAATTTCTAGGAGCATGTTTTGTCACAACAATCCACTGATCTCTTTCTATAAAAATATCCTCCATCTTGATATTCTATAAATCAATGTTTTTTCCATTAAACCTATCTATATCAATGCTTGTGTTACTAGCTTCCATATTAGAGATTCTACAAAAACCAGATTTGCAACTCAAATCCATTTAAAGCAAAGAAAAAACAAATCTCCCACCAAGTTTGCAACTTTAGCTCTGATACCAGATATTGGAGTGTTGGGTATCATGCAGGCAATAAACTAAACTAGAGAAGTAAAAACAAGTAGATCTATAATAAACCGAATCATTAAAAAGAATATTGACACAATATATAACATGGAAAAACTTGATAATGAACAAGTTTTACACTTCAGAAAAATGAATTGTAAAGGCATTTCATTGTTGTTCTTATTAGTGTTTTGCTTCTTACTCAATGGTGTTTGACAACTGTTAAAATTCTCTAAAATCTTCATTCAAATATATATATATATATATATATTTTTTGTATTCTTTACATTCTCGTCTTCCTTGCATTACACTAGAATGAATGATATCATTTATAAGTTCGGATCTTGTTAGCCAAAATGCAGTAGCTCTATAATCTTTTTTTTTCAATTTGAGCAAATCAAGCGACAAGTGCTCATGACCATTGAATTGAGGGTATTGTCCTTAACCACTTATTAGAGTGGCAAATGTTGTCAATGTGATGAAGTTACAGTTGCCTCTCTTCCTCCCTTGTGGGTATTGAGAGAACATTCACATTTCTGTGTTAGGAATCCATAGCCAGGAGACCACATCTCTATTAGACTATGCTTCATCACTCTACTTTTTCCAATGAATTCCTCATATAGGTTTCAAGTTAATGTGCATTCAGTACAGCAAACGGGCCAAGCCAGTGGTTTTAATAGAGTTATTTTCTTCAACTTATAAAACTGTTCTGCTACTGATGCTACAGGAACTAATACGCTTGTAGCACATGGTTTTTCATCCTCCATTTGCATTTTCTTAAAATCCAAAGGGTTTTTTGGGCAAAACCCTTGAGCCCATTTCCAATAAAAATTGGAGTCCATGAAACCACGTTTACCAGTTGGCTTCTCCAATTGCATTTTCTGTATGATTAGTTCTTTGTTTGTGGGGACATTTTTCAATATAAGGCTGCGGTTTCATGGGCTACCTAAATTTTCTTAGTGGGTGTTATTGAGAAAAATTGGGAGCATTTTCATATAGGTGGTTTCACCACTACGTAATTTATGTGAGGAGTACATGACTTGAAAAAATTGAGATGAGAAATTATGGGAAATGTAGAATCTGGAAATCAACCAGAAGTTAAGAGTCTAAAAACCGTAAACGGTAGAGGAGACTTCCAACCCCACCTCCGAAACAAGCTCTGAAAATTAAAGAAGATTTCTTGTAACAAATTGGAAAAAACTCAAAAATGCATTTTTTTTTTTGAAGCGGAAGCATCAAAAATCTGAAACACAGGATGCTGGCAACTTTTTCAGTATGAAGAAATTTATTTAGATGGCCCCTGTCAAATAAATTTTCGGTGAATGCATCTTTTGTAGAACTGTATTTATTTATTTATTTTGAAATTTTAATATATATGATGCATAAATCTGTAAATTAGAAGAGACTGAAGATCTTAAATTTTGCAAGTACAACTAAAATCCATTCAAAACATGTAAAACACCTTCAAACGGAAACCTTGATATTCTTAACATAAGGAATACCACCATTCTCATTCTCACCAATTGAACTACAAACCATTTTGAATCATATTTTCAGGGAGGAGAAAGGGAAAGGGAGAGGGAGAGGGAGAGGGAGACACTAAAGCAAGTGAAAATAAAGACGTTACAGATAAACATGTAAAAAGCCTTCAAACTGAAATGTTGGTATTCTTAACACATAAGGAATACCATCGTTCTCACTAATTGAACTACAAACCATTTTGAATCATATTTTTATGGAGGAGAAAGGGAGGGAGATAATAAGGCAAGTGAAAATAAAGAAGTTACAGATGGAGATAGACATTGCAGACGAAGTTGGGGCTTGGGCTGTGAGATGAGAGTGAGAAGGCACGGTCGTGGTTTTTGTGTCTGATGGGAGGACGTTGATGTGCAGCTTCATCCCATTCTGTAGGCAATCTTCCATCTTTCCGCTGGCAAAATATCTGGTACCCACATCGACTAGCGGCACCGAATCGACGCCTGCATTGTACAGTCGAATCGGATTGCTCACATTACACGAAACCCACTCGTCATGGCTCTTCACCTCCACCACATTTTGTGATGCAGAGGCATATGCAAACCCTGTGCAACATACCACATATTATACTAAGATTATAATGATGGAGAAATCGTCGATTCCCCTACTCTTCATCAAAACAAAACAAGAAAACTAAAATTATTACAGAGATTGTCTCCAACTCGGAAGACTTTGCGAGCAGCCCATAGATTGAAGCGGATGGGATCCGAGGAGGAATCCCATGACCATCCCCTGTCATCACCCACCACATGCTGAATTCCACTACACCCGCCTATCACTGATAAAACCAATACTATTGAAAGGACGCAATGACAATGCCATCCTCCTCTGCTGCTGCTACTGATCATCGTCATTTGTAATAGATGTTGCTGTAGCTGTGTGGAAGGAATGCGTTCCCTCATATAGGTTATCACTATCTACCATTCAATATTCCCTCCTAAATAAAATAAAAGCGTTGATTTAAGTAGGTGTGACTACGAATCTACTTTCCCAAACTGTCCTCCTCGTGCAATGCTTAACGAGGAAGTTTTCGTTCGATGAGATACCCCCTCTACACACAAATATATACACATTTTGTTTTGATTATAATGATTCTCTACGGAATTGAATTGAGTGCACATGTGGTTTAAATTTAACAACCGTTTACACATTTTTTTATGTTTTTAGTCTGTAAAATATTTATAGATTATTGAAAAAATTATCTCGTATAACTTGCATATTTAAATTATGAATGGTATATATGTATATTAAAATGGGTTATTATAAATATAGGGTTGTTTTTATCAACAATATATAAATAGATATATCGTTACTAATCTTGATTGAAATGAAAAGAAGAGGATCATTTACTTGGAAGAGAAGCTCGTCTGGGACCATAAAATTAATAGGAAAAATGAAGAGATAAAGATCGATGTGGTTAGATCATTTTTTTATTAGCAAGATCTTTACACTGTACATGAAATATGTTCTCATTTTAACCATGTACAGGAGTAAGCCATTTCCAAAAATATAGTGGCGAAAGTATATTCATTTTGATGAGGGATTTCATGAGTTGGATTTTTTATGTTTAGGCGATATTTTTTTATTAATTCTGAATGAGCAGAATCTGACATCGGGAGGTTTGCGAGTTTCTTTGATGGGATCCCTAATTTTCTATTTTGGATAATGTAATATTAGGTCTAAACTTAAGGAGCTTCAGTTTATAAGCTGATTTAAATGGGATTAAGGCCTCAAATTAGATTCAAGTTTTTGTTTATTCTATCCCTGACTATACAATATCTGACCATTTTAGGTGTACAATGGATGATTTCATCATGTAGTTAAGTAGTAAAAGAGAGAAAATGGTATTGGCCCTATCAAACATTTTGGGAGCTTGATGGCATTATAGATATCAAGAGGGAAGATAGATGACATTGAGTCCTACATGATTTAGGGTGTATGTAGTGTCAAGGATGTGAGGACACAATTGGCCATTGCATCAACCATGTGGATTAAGAATGATCGATGACATTAGGGATGAAAATAATGGAAATAGATGGTATCAACATCATCAACCCTGTTGGTTTATGAGTGACCGTATAATGCATTAATCTAGATAGGATTTTTAGAAGTTTGATTGTGATGAGATGGATCTTGAGAATGCTTGGCATCTATAGGATAGGCCTGAACAATTTGATAAGTTTGGTAATGAGTAGTAGAGAATGGGGCAACGATAGTGGAAATCACATGTTTCATGCCAGTCATGGCTAACCACACCCTCAAGGTTGTATTTTCAGGATTATAAGTAGTTTTCTATGGTGTTAGTGGAAGAATAATTTTTCTATTTCCCCATTGATTGGGTTGAGGAGTTGCCTTATTACCTTGGAATGATTAAGCAAGATGTATTAATATAAATTTTAAGATGTTCATTATCTTGATTTACAAAAATGTGATGGCCACGACTTTGAGCGTGATCATGAAGCATGCCATGGCTTCCTTAAGTCTCTTGCAGGTCATACCTTCATTATCAAAATTAGTACCATGTAAGAAATATAGGTAAAAACACTGGGTGCTTTGAAATTTTCATGTGAATGGCCCCAATTGGCATGTCACCAAAAAAAGAGCTTCTTTTGAACCATGGGGGAGTAAGGAAGGAGGTATCAATAGGTGTTAGATAATCTACCTAGGGAGACATTCCCACAACTCTTCCATGGAGAGTAGTTGATGGTAGTATGCATGGGAGGAAGAAGAGGTATAAGGACAATTACCTCCATTAGATCTAAGAGGGGTTGAATCAACATTATGGATGGTCTTTTAGAAGGAATTTGCTAGGATTAGGAATGTGTGAGAACTCCATCATCTGTAGTGTTTTAATTCTGAGGTTTCATTAGAACATTGAGGTATTTTTTGTGCTTGAGATTGAGGTTGAGTTTAGATTTTCTCAGTTGAGGCTTCTCAAATGTGTGACATAAGATAGTCTTGCCTCTTAGACCTGTTTGATGGCATCCTCTAAAGTGATAGGAGAAAAGGACCTAACCTTGTATCTGAAGGAGAGGTTCTAAGGCATTAAGGAAGATACTATGGAGAATGTCATCAATGAAAACGTATGTTTGGTTCTTGTTACAAAGAGTTTTCCATCATTTGATGAAGGATTGGACATTCTCATTATCACCTATGCTTACAATTGATGAAGATATTCAAGTTATTTTCAAGGTAAATCTTGAGAATGGAATTCCTTTAAGTAAGTAGGTTTACTAACCCCTCAAGTTCGATGATGGATTTAGGCACAAGAGTATGATACCAATCTAAAGCATGTATCCATAAGGGTCTTAGCTAAGAGCTTGGTAGCGGCACAAGAGTTATCTTTGATCCAGTATCCTTGTATACATTGCCAAAGGCTTTAATGTGAAGTCTATGGAGTAGATGACCCATCATAAGTTAAGAGAAGGGTGATACCTCCGATATATATAGTGGCTATATAAGGAGCCAAAGGTTCCCTTTGAATAGATTGGAGCACCTTGTTGGTTATGGGAGGTTGTGCAATTGGAGTGTCATTGTGATCTATTAGAGGAGGTGAGGGAGGACACTGATTAGGCATACCCCACTAAATTTGTTGAGGTCTATTATGCATGTGAGCAAGGTTCACATTCATTTGAAGAAATTGGTTATTAGCACTAGCTTGTTTCTGACTCATTTGGTCAATGAGTTGCAAAATAAGATGAGTGGGATCATTATAAGAAATTTTGAAAATAATTTTGGCTAGGTTTTTAGGTGCATTTGTGTTAACATGTGTTGATGAGAATGATTGGTATCAGAAAATTTTCCCCAAAGTGACATTGTATG
Organism: Taxus chinensis; assembly: GCA_019776745.2. Lineage (NCBI taxonomy): Eukaryota > Viridiplantae > Streptophyta > Pinopsida > Cupressales > Taxaceae > Taxus > Taxus chinensis. The sequence continues at coordinate 145,582,723 of CM034157.1, forward strand.
CTTCCATATTGGCTATAATGATTTTAGAAGGTTGATTAACAAATTTGGGGTAAGCTAGGATGAACTCTTACATAACAGAGTATAAACATATTATGTAAATTTTCTTTTTCATCTTACTGAATATCTTCCTTCTAGGTTTTTATTGTTAGCATTAGATTCAGGTATTCCTTTATGCTTTCATTTTGGTCTATTTCTTTGGCATTGGTGTTGGCCATATTGCAATTGTACTAGAAGGGAGTAGGTTTAAGGGAGGAATCTAATTTTGGGAATATTTGTTTTGTTGAGAATTTTGATAGTCAAAGAGATAATTCATGTTGAAGTGCATTTAGGAAAGATTAGGAAAGATTTAGGCAATGATTTAGAAAGATTTAAAGGAAATGTGAAAAATGACTCAATCAGAAGAGAGAGTAAGATTCACGTCAGGTTCACCAGAGTGTATGCAAATAAAAAATGGAGTAGTAAAATATCCTCTTTGTGTCTCTATAACAAGTGATCTAGACTAGGATAATGAGAGGGGCCATACTAAAGATGCACACCTTTAGGATGTAAGTAAATATGGAATTTAATTATTTGGAAATGACAATATTGGATTTTACACCTAAAACATGACTTGTGCACACATTATGATCCTAGGTGACCTATCCTTATCTCTCTTACATGACATGCTTATTTATTCACATTACTTAATTTATTATAGAACTAATTTCATCAATCCATAATAGTATATTCCTCCCATGCATCATTCCCAAAAAGCTACAGAATCCCAAAAACTACCTTTGGGACCTCCTATGAGGGACTGAACCATCAAACCGTTCAACATCGAGTGGACAGTTTCATTACCAACCACCCAACAATCACTTTTCCTATCCAATATTTTTCATAGGTTAGTTCATATCCTATAGGTTGGACTTAATATGAATTAAAACCTGATAAAACAACTATAACCCATGTATTTATCTCACTTCGAACTTTCAAGGTCATAGTTGTAAAATACTTTCTAAAAGCACTCTAAGCTCTCATTTATCAACCTTGATAGTATTGACAATGGCTTGTGTGGTGGTCACCTGTGTAGATGTATTGATGTAAGGGCATCACCAAAATAACATAAAAATGAAAATTCTTCATCCATTCATGGTTATGAGGTCAAGTTAGGTGTGTTAGAGTGTGTTGAGGTCAGGGGAAGGAGTCTTAGGTGGTCAAGTATTCAAATTTTCAAAATTTGTACTTTTGCTCCTTTTTGCAAATTTAAAATTTGAAAGGTTGTAAAAGAGAAATGTGAGCTTGTAAGTGATGGAAGGGGATCTTTAATGGTTTTCAAACTTTTGCAATTGTCTAAGCATGTGAGAATGAGTCCTAGAGATAAGTATGAATCAATAAATGTCTAAAATGATGTAATATGCCTATGTATGGGCATTATGAGTTTTGGTGAGTTAGTTAGGGTTATGAAATGTAAGTGAGTAAGAGAAAAATGTTCGAGGGGAAGTATAAGTTTTTTAATTCCTCAAGGTATGAGGAAGGAAAAGAAGGAAAAAGCATGCTTTTGTAGGAAAATACAATCTAATATATGGAGAAATCTCTTTTGCTAAAGGGAACTATGTGTGCATAGTGTTTTTTTCTCATATTATTGTATCCATATAAAGAGTAACCATTTGTTAGGTGGATCCTCATCTTGGAAGGTTGGTGTAAGGAATTTTAGGTATTGTTCTCAGGAACATTTTTTTAAGTTTACTAACATGCAAATCAAAGGTATAATTCTGTGTTTTCCTTATCAAGTGAAGTTTTAACAGTCTTTATAGGAGAATAGCAATATTTTTGTTGAGGAAATGGTGCAAGGATTATTAGATAAGCTGCATCAAATTTTTTGAGATATCTTATGATCATTTTAATGTATGAAACCTTTCCTTTTGATATGATGGTATCCTTACATATTGAAACCATGCTCCATATTCTTGAATGCCTTCATGTTAAAAGAACCTTATGTAAGGTTTGAGAATTGATTGGTGTGATATCTTGTGGTTTTTCACATTGAATAGAGGATAAGGCCATATTTTAAGGTTGATATGATAGGTGAGGGAGTTTATTATTAATTAATATCTTAATCCTTGACTGTGTAAATTTTCTTACATAGATTGGTACAGGTAGGAAATAATTCAAATCCAAGAGTTCAATGTTGATGTGTCCTCACTGTTAGAACATGACTTTAGAGGAATCCTAAATAGAACTTGAGATCAAATATCAAGGGTTGAAAGCAAGTACAACTCATTTTATAAGAGTTTGAAGCTTCTCAGGCTAGGACATTATACAGTTAGGGTTTGAAGAAAATTCTATTTAGAGCTTCCAAAACATTGAATCTTGATTTTAAAATTGATAGACAACATGGTGAAAATAACTTATGAAATATTTTGAAGGAATTTGAGTTCCACTATAGGTAAACTTTTATAAAGACATGACAATTTCAGTTCACAAGCTTGACACATTCTTAAGACCTAATTAGAAGTGTAAATTTTGCAAGAAGAGTGGTTTAAACCTTGAGATGTCACATGAAAGTGTGTAATCACCTATAACTCAATAATGGATAGTAAAAAATGTCTTTAGTGTGAAATATAGCATTGTACATCAAAATCTATACCTTGAAAACCCTCAGAGAAGGGCTAGTAAAAGAAGCAAATAGAGAAGGTAGAGGTGAGAAAAAGTGGTTTATATTCAAAGTTGAAACATAAGATTTACCTCACACCTTAGGAGGCTTAATGGGTACTTGGAAAATGTTTCACCTTGTTGAGATCCTTTACGAATTGTTCTAACCATGAAATCACCAACAACTATTGTTCTTAAGCACAAAGTGAGCAGTTTTAGAAGGGGAATAACAAAGTGAGGTTTTATTAAAATTTTATCGTTTAAGAGGATTGATTTCATATTGAAGGAATGGTAACTTGTTATTATTGTCATTTAAATCTCAGAGGTCCAAAATTGCTTAGTTTTTCGAACAAGTACTTGTGAGTCTAAATAGGATAGTTTTAGAGAAGGAGATAAAGTTGGCTATTTCTTTTATTGTGAATCATTTTGAAGGATCGTTTGACATTGCATAAGGTGTATGAAACAAGGTATTAGTGTGAATGTGTGAATGAAATTTGTTCATATCTTGTTGAGTATATAGAATTGAATATAGTTCTATATCATGTATGCACAATGTGTGGTGCCACAATGCACACATGTGAGGATGGGAGGAAAAACTTTCTCTTTAAAGTATAGTATATAGTTGGTGCACTCCACTAGAATGATTAAGTTTCTCCTTCTCCTTCCTCTATTATTTGTGTCATTATTGGTTTAGAGTTATAGCTTCCTACATCTGTTATGCTATATTTTGGATTCTCCTTTGTCTGTGTACTTGAAATTTGGATTTGAGGGGTCTCTATTACTAGTGGAATTGGCTCAAGTTTAGCTACTTTAACTTCATTTATTTAATATTTTACTTATGAATTTTTTTCTCCTGCACAATCTAAGTGTTATCTTCTTCTTGTGCCTTTGTCTCTTTGAGCTTCTTGAACCCTTCATCCTTATTTTCTCTTTTCCTCCTATTCCTTACTTTACCTTTCTTCTTCTCTTCTATTTTCATCCTCTTCTATTCTCTATTTCTCTTTCTTATTTCTCTCTTTTTATTTCCTTTGTTCTTTGTCTTGCACAATTTTTTAATTTCTAGAGCTTATCCTCTTTTTCTTTGGGCTACCACTCTTCTTTCTTATTTTTAGATTTCTAATTTGCCTCAACATTTATATTTGCTTTATCTTTCTCTTCCTTGTGTTTCCTTTTAGTTTCTTTCTCCTGCGTGATTTTATCTTCCTCCTTCTACAAGTCTTCCTTAGCATCTTGTAATTTTTTCACTTTTACTACTCTTCTTTTAGTACAATTTCTCCTTATGTTTAAACTCTTCTTCATGCACTTTTATACTTGTTTCTTCCTCATGTTATGTAATTGGAGCTGATTTTATTGGAATTTTTTGGGCACTTTCCTTTTTTATTGCATTTTCAAATTTATTCATTTGTAGTTGCACACTTGGTTGTTTCAAATTAGTTCTTAGAGGGATTTTCCAAGTTGGTGATGATTTTTGAGGAGAGGAAGAAACAAAAATTTATTACATTATTGACTTGGGGATGAAATTCTTTAGTCTATTATGAGTCTCTTGATTTCTCATTCCTCCCTTTATTGTATGTCTTTCTTCTTGGTGATTTTCTTTTCCACGTCTTAGATCACATCCTATACAATCAAAGAATATCTTCTCCTTGTTTTAGCTTGCCAATAAGTAGCCTTAAATTCCTCCTCCAGGTGTGATCCACACTTGAACTTGAATGGGTTATTGTATTTATGAGTTTCCTCCCTTATTTGATATCTTACGTAATGGAGTCGCGGTTATATCTTCCTCTTCTTTGCTCATGTTAATTGGTTGTGATTGCAAATTCTAGATTTTGTATCTACTATAGACTCTTTTAAACCATGCATAATATTGGGCAAAAAAAGTTCTTGCCTTACATTATATCTTATACATCATACACTACACCTCACATGGTCGGCTATTATCATCACACATACTACATCATCTTCTATGCACTGCAATCATTACCTTATGATGTACTATAGTCCCATGGTCCATAATGCATTGTTGAGGGCTTGTAAATCAAATGGACCTTGTCATACTTACCCATTCATCATTGGACCTTCTATCATGTGACATTATTAGGATAGTGACATATGCTTTAGTCTAAATGGTCACCTATCCCTTCATGGCTTGTAGTGGCTATGACACTTCCTCATGGTTTGTCATCACCACTGCAACTCTATCTCCTATACCTAGTCATGGATATACATTATATGCTCCTATCATTGACTCTGTTCAATGCATCTTTTCGTCATACATACTTTGGCTGTTAGGGTTGACGATCACATCATGTTGATAGGTCGCAGTATGGCCTTCACACATTACACATCCATCATAACATGTTAGAAAAAACACACATCTTCGATGGGTTTCTTGAATGATGCACTCTGTGGCGCTTTTTCAGTGCACGCTTCCTTGACTGATGAGGGTTAGACATACAATGTATCCAAAACAACTTAGGTAAGACTTGTGGGAGATTCCCAAACAATGTTGTGTCCTTGAAATTATGTATTGGTGATTGCCAAGGCTTGTTTTTTACTATTTGTTCATGAAATATAATAGATAAAAATCATGTCAATGAATCCAATTGGTGCTTAACAGTTCTTTCTAGTTGAAAGGTTGTTACAGCTGATTAACCATTGTTTCAAGTGATTACTCGCCACAAAATCTACTATTTTTTTAGATTTTCATTCAAATCATTATGGAAAATACACTGGATTATTTCTCCAATATTGTGGGATACAATCCTAGTAAGTGATTGTTCTGAATCTTGACTAATGATATTCTAAAAACCATCGGGAATTTTGATATCAGTTAAGGGGGAAGTATGTCACTGGCCCCCAAAAAAATTAGTTTGTATTTAGGAAAGGATAAGTTCTTCAACTAGTGATTACAATTGCTCATAGATGGTCTGGTGATCCCTTAGCCTAAAACGAATGGCCTCATAGTTTTATTTTCAAGCATGGAGGTTCCTCTATTTGGAAGTTGAGTAGCTCTAGCTACTATGATGAAATTGATAGGCACTTCATCTTATGCAATAAACTATATTTCATTATTATTGTATTGAATCACTAGATGATTTATTAAGCCTTGGCATAGATCTATAAGGTCACCTAATATATGTTTAACTAAGTTGTGACCCTTTTGACATTTTCTATAGCCTCAAGCTAATGGGTTGTTCACAAGTATTAGGCATAATTCATATGGACCTCCATAATTGTTACTAAACCATAGTAAATGTTATGGACAAGTAAACAAGGCACTACCCTTAGAACATAGGGTGATTTTTCATGTTATGTTTGTGGATCGATCTATTTTCATTGTCCTAAGGAGTGTGGTACACCTTCTATGTCCCATATCACTCAGGTATCTCTATTACAGTGGTCCTGAATCGCTAAAAAAGCGTGGTCAAGGGGGTCTTGGGGGTGAAGACACCCTGAAGTATAATTTTCACTGGAAGTGGTTTATGGAACCATCATGGGTAATGTGTAACCGTTATGGGATACCCTTCTTTCTGGGCCCATTTGGTTTTAATTAGGTACCCATTGTTTTGAATTTGACCCACGGTTTCTTTGCCCTAATGGTCTTATGATACCCATGACCTTTATGTATCAAATGGTACTTAAGCAATTTTCTATTTATATGGTCTTATGCATATGATACATATACAAGAAAATGCATTGCATCATGCTTGCTTTGAATTTCGGGTGTCCACCCATTCTTTAGAGTTTGATTAAGCATAGCTCTTAAACGGATAATGGGTATTGTATTGAGATCTAGTGGAGGCTTGTAATAAAATATGAGCAAGTGATTCTTGGTGGACGTAGCTTTCCATGATATTGATTGGATATGCCATTTTTTCATTTTACAATCTTCTTCTTCATATGAAATCACCGTTTTAAATTATTTGCCTCTCTTGTTCCTTTAGATCTGTAATCCATTTTCTGCATATTAGTTTCTACTGTTGATAGATTAAATACAAGGTCCTTCATATCCCTCTCAAATATTTGATGATCTCTTATTTCCTATGTATGTCACCCACTCCCTTCATACTTACTATGAAATTTATGTGGTGCATTTAATGACCTACACACCATGCACAACGTAGGGGGCACTAACCAAACATGGAGGTTTTTACTAAACTACGTGTCTAACACATTTATATGTCATTATTAAGTGAAATCCTGGAGGCATCCTTGTCTCAAAATTAAAATGGTAATTCTTCTTTAGTGGGTATGTAAAGATGAATTTTAGAGCTTTAAGCCTATGATCATGTAATCGTATGTAGATAACTCCTCGAAACTCACCTCCACAACCTTAGGGAAGGCACAAGTGGTTTTTTTTGAGTGATGGAATATGTTTTTTTGTATGTTGTTGACCTTTGGGGATTTCATGAAGACTTTGAATTCTATTGATCATGATCTATTTTTTTTCTCACATATTGTGATGCCACTGCTATTTGACGACGATCTAAGATTACTTGCTTCCACAAGCTTTCATAACCCGAAATGCGACTAATAATTTTTTAGTTGCACTTGTGTTTATTCTTGGTTCTTGTTACAATGTCATAATGCAGGGGTTTTCCAACCATTCTAGTCCAATTCATTAACTGAACTTGCATGTATTCCTTAACTATTAAGTTCAAGATTGATCATGAACCAGATCCAGATAAGAAGTATGTATTAACGCATGTACTTTCAGGGTTCATTAGATCACATTCGTTCTAAGAAAGTATTGTACAAGCCCGTTAAAATACGATGTTAACAAAGAACTTGCTTCCACAAACATATAACCCGAAAAAATACGACTAATTTTTTATTTTTTTTTGCAATACAAGAATGCAGGGGTTTTCCTAGTTTACACATGACATTAACTTACTGGCATTACTTAATTAGGTTCAAGATTATAAATTTTCAGGTAAGGAATATGTATTAAACAGTTTTGACAGGGTAACATTAAACAAATTCTACTGAGGTGATCACAAATTTTGTCCAGACGGTGCTAAACATAGAGTGCTCAATGACTGGCGCTTTTCCCCTATATTATTTATTTGAAACACTTCAAATAGTTGAAATAATCTCTTTATTATGAGAATGATTTTTTATGTTTTTAATCTTAACATATATAACTTATTTTATATAAATGTTTAATTTTAAAATAAAAAAAAACGTACATTGTAAGTGCTATCTAGCATCATCAAAATTTATATTTAGTATTTGCATGACTCCTATAACTTTTAGGAAAAGAAATTGCCATACATCTATGGCCATCTATAAATCATCCATGAATCCATATTATTGGCAGGTATCTCTCTTTCAAGGCATTTTTTTTTGTAATTGTTTATTTCCTTTTTGCATGAAGATCAAGATTTAAGAGAAGACAAGTTTATTAATTGCTATGATATTTAAATCACTTAATATATCCTCTAAAGAAATTTTTAATAGGAAGAATCGATACAGTTTTACAAATTTTTAAATGGCAAAGATTACTTTTGATTAAATGAGCTTAAACCCCTTCCTCATGGAAAGTGATTGTGAAGGATATTTATAAATTGTAATAAGTTCGAATTTACTTTCTTAAATGTAGATTAATCATATTTGAAATTGAACAAAATGACAAGAGTTTTAACAGTGGAAATCACATTCAAAATTATGTTTGAAAATTATGGTTGGGGGTGGGTGGCTTTAATAGCCACCTGCCATAATCCATTAAAACCCCATTCCCCTTGCGTGTTGACCAACTCCGTGCTGGGCCGCCTATCTTTATTTATTGCATTGTGGATTGAAGTGGTGGATCTTAAGCCCCCCCTACCTGTTTGGTCTGCCTACTTGCTTTTACTCAGCCCTGGCCGCGCGGGTTGATATGGTGGTTATAGATGAAGCTACAGGCGAGTGAAACAGGCGTGTTACCTCCACTTTCATTGGGTGCTGCGAGGTGTGTTCTTGTTGGGGATCCACAGCCACGGCCTGCAACAGTAATCGGCCAGGCAGCAGGCAGGTCGCAGCATAGGGAAGCCTTTTGAGTGCTTCCAAAAAGTAGGTTTTCCAACCATGCTATCATCTATTCAGTTTTGAATGCATCCTCAATTCGGGATTCACCTTCAAGATTTTTTTATCAAAATCGATTAAGGGACAGTGAGAGTGTTATGAGGAGACCCGATGAAATTTATTACAAAGATCTTCTATTGAGATCTTACCTATTTTACGGTGTAGCTCGTGGAAGAGAATCTCATAGAGGTGGATCTGTTTCATATCAGAATATTCATGGAGCACAGTTGTTTTGCAAAATATGAACTCGCCAACCTGTTAGTTCATTGTTTTCCGCGTGCTCATTGATCTTAGGAAGCCTGTAAAAATGCATAAAGATACGTAGGTTTATTTATATATATAACTATTATCATTTCCTTGGTTATAGTTGTATTAGTATACTTTTGTTAATATATATAAAAAAATATTAATAGTACATTAATATTAATATAATTTAATAATAATAATTCCATTAGTTTTAATATTACTTAAATATGAATAATATTTAAAATATTAGTTTCCTTATTAAGCATTAAGGACATATGGGTAATGAACTTAATAAGTTTAGAGCTTTTGCATTAAAATTTCTTTCTACACAATTTAATAGGCATTGTACGGGATTTCAAATAGATTTGATTTCATTTCCCTTAATAATTTGCAAATAGATTTACAATAAATTCTTAAATGAGGAAAAACATAATAGAGCTAGAACTTAAATTACTTCATTGGCATATTGAAAGCTATTTAAAAACTTAAGTCTTTCCATCAACAATACAAGAAGAGAAAATGCACTAATATTCCAACTTTTTCAATACATCTCTTTTAAGTAACAAAATGAAATTCAATATTTTTTTTTTAAAGTAAATTTCCCAACATTCCTCAAGAGGGTTTCAACAATATTTCCATTAAGTTTTAGAGTAAGAACTACTAACATTTCAACAAGATCAACACACTCATATGAGGTTCCAAGCCAAGTTAAAGGAGAATAAATAAATTGTCTTTCCTTCAACTTTCAATTCCATCCACATTACAACCTTACTAATGAAGATCAATACAACTTCTCCTTCAAAATCTTGTTACAACATTTTCCACTTAATGTGGGAACAAATTTACAATAATGGAAGCTAAAATACAAAGCAATATTACACTTTCTTCCACTCTAGGTGGGTAAAAATACAAGGTAGTTTCACATTGTCATCAACAAGGCTCCAATGCTACAAACATCAACAAGGTAGCTCCTCCAATAGTTTGCTTGATTCACAACAAAATAAGGGGAGAGGCAACGCTCTCCTCCCAACCAAGATACCCAATGGAGAAGAGAAGCCATCCTCTCCATTGGCCCCCGAGCCCCAACCACATTACAATGGGAGAAAATCCAACTCATGGCAACTACTAGCTTCCACATAACTTAACATAAAAATTTCACAATTCATTCCATAATCCTTCAAAACAAAAAAATCAACAACTCAACAAGAGGGAAACAATCAAACAACAAAGTCACAAGGCTTATCAAGAAATCCATAAGAGTAAGACCTATGGGGAGGCCACTTATGCCTCCCAATGGGAATGGGTGCCACCTAAAAGCCTCCAATGCAAAACACAATACCCCTAACAACTCTTATGCCTCCCTCAAGTACCCCTTATCCCTCCATCCACTCTTATGCCTCCCTCACCTCTTATGGCTCCCTCAAAGTAAGAACAAGGAGAAAATGCAAGCATTTCTCATACTAGGTGGGCACCCAACCCAAACTCCCTCCTCAAGAAAATGATCTCTTATGCCTCCCTCAAATAAACTCCCCATAGTCTCCTCCCACTCCCAACTTAGGCATTCTACCCATTCCCAACAAGCATTTCAAACAACAACATTCAACACAACATTTATACACATTCATATAACGAAAAAAAAAAACATAATACAAACAAAGGTGAAGCTCCTACCTTTCCATGGTAGAGCTTGTTCCAAGTATGAAGTCTCAAATCCCTCCAAAGGTCAAGCAAGCATCCACAAGCTCCAACAAAATTCCCACAAGTATCAACAAGCTCCAAAAATCCACAACTCCTTCAAAATCCTCTCCTCTCCAAAATACAAGAGACTAAAAATGAAACCTCCAACCCCCAAAACAAACAAGAGGATCAAATAAATAGAGAAAAGAGAGGGAGGGATGATGTGGCTCCAAGTAGGATGCCACCTCCTTTTCCCTCCACTCCACATCACTTGGTCAACCTCATATTCCAATGCACCATTAATAAGTGGTTGAAAGAAAGGCAAGCACCTTACACACTCCATCTAAGCCCACTTCCCCAAAGGACAAAATTAAATTTTTGAAAGAAAGTGCAATTAATATTTTACCCTTTTTATCCCCCCAAAACACCTAAAAGACCCTAAATTTGGCCTTCCAACCCATAGGTAGGGTTGGCATGGGGTTTTAAGAGGTGTGGGACAAGTTTGACTTGTCCCACAAGCTTCCAAATTTGGCCTCTAAGGCCAAATTCGAGTTTCCCATGTGGGGTAGAGTGTGCTACACTCAAAACTCAAACACACATCATTCCACACAAAATCCAAAGTAAATCAAGCCTAATAAATGAACTCTCTTTTGGTCATATCTTTTAATTAGTTTAGGACAAAATTCAAATTAGCTTAATTAAGACACTACAACCCATGACTAATAAAGGGGTAAACACCAATCCAAAGAATATGAATAATAACACAAGTAAAATTTCACTTACTAAGAGAAACACATACTAACATAATAGAAAGGGGAAAATTAAAACAAAACAACACATGACCCCTAGGTCACAATTTTCCCCTAACCAAATAATTCTAACACACACACAATTACTTGTTGCCATGGTGACCTTAGTTGGATTCTTCTCGAATTCCGATGTGGTTGGTCTCCACTCCCCAATATTGTTGTGAATATAATATACCTGCAGAACAGAGAATACCTCCTTCGGCCTTGTTGGCCGCATTAAAACATTCATGCCAAATATACAATATAATCTAAAATAAACGACACATGATTTACTATCATCTATGCAAGTACGATATCACTTACACTTTCTAGCACATTTCTATTCCACATTTCATTTATGTCAAAACGATCATCACATTAATCCAATTATCAAGTTCTACTCAATATGATTAAATATATCACATGTCATAATTAAAGATAAATAACCATGTCAAAAGTATACAAATATCATCATCAAATGTCCACCAGTAGACCATATGCATCATATAAAGATCAAATCAATAACAGTCCAGTGTCTATGATATCTACTAGCATGCTAAATCAAGAAGCCATAATACATCCATAAGTGAAGTAATCAGTCTCGAAAACAACAAAACAAAAATGGTGTCGAAGGGAAGTGGGCACTACAGGTATACTAACTAAAAAGGTGTATGACATATATTGTGCTTATAGTTTGTCCTTTATGCCCAAAGTACTACAATATCCTATCTTCCCAATCATCTCTTTGAACATTGAAAAATTTGACGAGAATAAATGTTTAAACCTTATAAGTTGTTTATGTCTTTCCATTTTCACAAGGGTGATATGCAATGCTCTAATCATTCATAATCATGAGTTCTTCTATTATGACCTTAGTTATATTATTGCTGAAGTGTGTACCTCTGTCACTAAAAATATTCTTTAGACGCCCATATTTTGTGATGATTTTCATCTAAGAACTTCACAATATCTGTAGATGCAAAATTAGTTATGGCTAAAATTTTGTTGGCCAGAAAATTTTTCGATGGGATAAATTAGTGGGTTTTTGCCAACGCTCTGGGACTAGGTCCCTGTATTTGAATGGGCAGCTCCATTATTGTGTGTAAAAAAATAAAACTTTGTGGTTGGCTAGGAGGTCGGGGATCCAATAGGCACACTCCATTATACATGTGGATTATGCTTGCAATTTTTGCAAGGGGCGAATTTTCTAGGAAGGTGGGAAAGTGGGAGTGGGAAATTAGGAGAGGGATTAATACTGCAAGTAGGGAAACTCAGATTCTTGAAAGGATTAACTATAAATATTAAAACAAAAAATTAGAAATAATCTAAACCTTGCTAGTTATATCAAGACAATTTGAAACCATGAACAACAAAATTTCACTTATTCACTCATCTAGAAAAGCATGGAACTCCTTTCTTTATTGACATATTGGCAAATTTGTATAATGAAAGAGATGGAAGAACATATGAAAGGGAAAATAGAAGAAATATCTATCTTTTTCTTATTCTAAGTAGTTATCTACTCTTGAACACACAAAATTGACCACCCTTTTGAATGGGTAAGTCATTACAATATATAGATTTTAGAAAGACTCTTCACTTACCTGCCACATAACCTTTCATATGTCTTTTACAGCAAGTGACTCTTCATATTCCTAGGAAAAAAAATTAAGTCCCCTTTTATTAATTGAGGGTGAATTATTATAATGTTCACTATAGTCACATAATACAAAATGTGAATAAGAAAAAATGAAAGGTGCCAACCCCCCCCCCCGCTAATGAAGAAGAAGAAGAGGAGGAGGGAAGAGAGAGAACTACTCAGATGGAGACAATGCTCTTGCTGATTCCACTTTGCTCTCAGGTGGAATTTTGTTGAGTGCCTCTGGGAAGATATCCACTCCTTTGAATTCTCTGATATATCGGGTTGTCATAGGTGTAACTTTCTCAGCTTGGGGAACGTAAAAAAATTCAATGAATTGATCCAATTATTTGAGATGATATTGATTTTTTACCTTTGTGAACCAAGACCAATGCTTCTTCACAGTTCTTGATATCACAACTTGTATCTCTGTGAGGGACTCCAATGTGTCCTCATTGAATGAAAATGGATTCCCAGCTTCTTTCTTGATGATTTCTTCAAATGGCTGCAACAAGTCATCCATAAATGCATTTTCATCAATTGCAGGAACTCCAAGCTTCTGTATCTTGATATTGAGACCATCTTATATCTTTGAGGCATGCTTCTTGTTTGAATCTAAATCCCCTAGAGCATGGTTCAACATCTCGTATCTAGTGACAATATTTTTGGCCCATACCTGTGACAAATCCTCATATGGAGAATTGAATACCTTCCCGTCCACCAATACTTGAGAACGATATTTCCCCACCTCTGTCACCAGTTGAAACACTTGATCCCAATGTTCCTTTTCTTTCTCAATTTCACCCCTTGTCATTTGAACCTAGGTGACTATCATGCATACGTACTTGAACAACGAAATCTCCAGAAACATCCATTTCCCATTTTCCAACAATGTGTTCACCCATTTGTCATTTTCTCACCCCTGTATACTGAAACCATGTGTCTTTGAAATTGACTCTGGATAAAATATACCAATGGGAGTAACTTCTTCAATTGGAAGAGATGAAGAGGCATTTAGGTCCATGAAATTTTTCACATACGAGGTGGGTATTTTCATGTGATCTTCTAAATGATCAATATTTTCTTTGTACACATTATTCCTCGTGAGAAGGTGAGTAGAAGATTCCTTGAACAAATGTGCATCTCCCTCATGAGTTGCTCGGCCTAGGGGGATGGTGGTCATCTCATAGTCAGCTGGGGTCATTTCTTAGATGGGTTTGATTACCTTTGGATGGAATACTTCTACATATTGATTGCTTGAAGCACCGTTGAAGAAGCGTGAAGTTGTTTGGGCCAATTTTCCCTTCTTTCCTTTGACCATTGAGGTGATAGTTGAGAAGTAGGGAAATACCACCTGTTGAACTGTGCGGGCTTCTGTTCTGATCATTTCTTTCACCTATGGAAACTGCATATGTTAAAAATATTAGATAAAAGTTAGAAACCAAAAACAAAACATTGGATTTATAAATCTAATATATTCAACAATACCTCATATTGAACTAGATGGAAAGGGAATATAATGAAATACCTTCACTTATGAAGATAGAGATCCCTTTGATTTGTTTGATGTGCTCAAGATGTTTGATTATAGTTGATTGCTTCATATTTTGAAGACACTTTGGAATCACCTCCCCGTGATTTCTTGATGAATGTTATGGATGGATGCTTCGATTGGATTGAAGATGGATTGATTGAATATAAAAGTGGCAGAAATTTGTTATATATTTGAGAGAGATTCTAACTAGCTAGCTCTGATGGAAGAGGAGAGCTCAATTTATAGTTTGTGGGTAGAGGATTCCATGACTAAGATGAAGCCATGTTGGATTTGAATCAATTATGGAGAGTGCATGAGAATTATGGAGAATTATAGTATGGATATTTATAGAATTTGAGAGAAGTCTCCATTGAATTAAAAATGGAGGGAGGGAGATATATTTGAATTTTTAAATATGAAAGAGGGAAATTTAGAGAGGATTTTAGAAATAGAAGCCTATAGATTTAGAGGTGGAGCATGTGATTAGGATTAGGATTAGATTAGGTTAATAATTGATGATTAGAGGTGAGGTTGCATGGAAATACTAGGTGTAGGGATTTGTAGGGTAGGTGGGTAGGTATATGTAGGAATATTAAATTCCTAAAAAATGTTAATATGGATAATAATAATTAATCTTGTGATTAATTAGTATGTAGTTGAAAATGGATAAATTAAAGGATTAAATGGATAAATGATGATATGGGATATTTAGATAAATTATGATGAATTATAGTATTAGATAAATGATGAAATTAAGATGAAGGATAACGGGAGTAATGACGATATCAGGATTAAATAAAAATAATTAATCTTGAGATTAATCATTTGGCAAGATTGTAATCTCTTTCTTAGAACGGGAAGGAATATCTTATGCAGGAACGGTTGTTGCAGTAGTGGATGATGAGAAGATTTGGGACTGCTGAGGGACTGAAAGATAGACAGGATCAATCTCCCTTATTCAAAATATACCACAGTGTCCTTTTTTCTCCTTACCTTTTTTATACAACCTTCTGTAGCGAGGAGCTTCTGGTTCCATTGCCCTCCACTTTGATATTTCTCTCAATTGAGCTGAGATAGGAGCTTTTTCCATGGCCTTTGAAGAGGAATGATGGGATGTCTGCCATTGGAGAGTTGGGAAGTTACCTGATGTAATGAGGTAATCCCTCTTCCTTTTGAACCATTATTTTTGTCTTTTGATGAATGCCTCAGTCCGCTCATTTATATCCCCTGACTCGCGAATGCTCCAAGACACTTGTGGAAGGGGTGAGGCTTTCACTGCTTGATATTCTGGGTCATACATCTCTGTGCCATCATCTTGAATGCCATCCACATACCAATCAAGCTTGAATCCTCTCATTTTCTCAATTTTCATCCTCTTGTGATCTCATTCTCTGACTTCAAAATCATCGGCACAATTCACCCAGTAGTCTTCAACCTGTGGAACATGATGCAAGTCGGGGAGGTGAAAAGTGTCTAGATCACTTTGGATATCAAAGTCTTCCCTTGGAGTGTATGAATATATGTTCATGGGAGAGAAGGAAGCTTCCATGTTGGCAACCTTCGTGAGCAATTTTTTCAAGAGAAAATCCCTAGAGAGATAGGGAAAAACTATCTTCTTCTTTGGTTTCTCAGCTTACTATTGACATGAACAAGTTGCCTACACAACTGAACAACATGACCTATCATTGAGGTAGTATGGAAACCTTCATGGAGAAAGTTCAAAACCAAACACTTAGATGTAGGCTAAGGTTGAAAAATGTATGAAAAATGGCACATACCTTGTGATTAGAGCAGCAGCTTGTGGAGACATCCTTGATTAAGGGTTCTCTTCCAACAGTATGATGAAACAAACATTGTGAATGCATCATTCACTCGTGTAAAGTTTTGGTTACTTTATTTCAAGGCTAGGTGTGGATATTTCTCATATGTAAAAGCCTTCTAAGAAACATTTTGGGTGATTTTCAAACCCCTGAATGGTCTCTTGCTTGCAAGGGTGTAGACCAAGTACGAAGTCATAAAGAAATTTTTGGAAGCTGACACTTGAAGCAGTTGGTGGTGTAAGTTGTCACTGATGATTTTCCCCCAATCTATCATTTTTTTTCCTTTGATGATGGTGAGAATGAACAATTCCATCCAATCATGGAAATATCTTGTGGTTTCTTCTCCCATTATCTGGCTTAAGAGGATGATCGTATTTAAGAAGCCCTCATGGAATTCATTTCGGGAGAGAGAATTTGACATATAGGAGGGATTTCTACCTTTTATTCAACCATAAATCAAGTGCAAGGCCTTAGAGATATGAATTGGTCTTAGACCACTCACCTGATGTAAACTCTTTTGAAATGATGACCATATTTTTCTAGACTGGGATTTGCATACATTGAGAGATTTCTTTGGGAGTGAGTACCGCCAGGACCGAGTTATCATCAACTCTAATGGTTTGAGTGTCTGGCTCATAATGATGGGAGCATGCCAACACCAACTTTACACTTTGAATGGACATGGGGTGGCCACCTGCAGCATACAACCCGCTTGTGTAGACCTTATCCTCCACATGTTCCTTGGGTCCACCTAACATTATATTCTTGAGGTCCTCCAGATCTATATGGGTAACATCATTGTCACCCACACTTGAGTACTTTGATGAACAGAGATGAAGTGGGCTCAAGATAGAAAATTTTAATTTCATATTGATGAAAAGAAACAAGATGAGCCAAAACAGAGATGACAACAACTTTTTGCACTCAAAACTAGAACTTTCTATTTTTAGCCGTTGGGATCTAGGAGCTGTTATTTTGGGAAATATTGATTTTTTGACTTGAAATCAGTTTTTGGAACCCCTAACATGCTAGGAACAATTTCTCAGATGTTTCTTTTCCATTTTCAAACACTTTCTATTTTTAGAAAATTCCTTTTTGCTTTTTTACTTTTTAGCCCGAATTGCCTAGTTTGTCATCTCTGTTGTTTTCTGAGTTCATTACTTTGAAGGGTTTTGCTATTTTTAGGAAAGTTTCTATTTATAGTAAGTACAAGCACCAGGTACTTACTATTTTTATAAATTGGTCTTCCACACCTTGAATTGATGAAAAATCAACTTCTCTGGAATAGGTTTGTCTTCTGGACTTTGTGCTCAAAATTCTAGCTTGAACCATCTGCCAAAATGGTGGGAATTTGAAAAAGTGGGAGCTAGGGAAGAAATATAGGGTTTTATACCATTAAAAATTAAGGGGCACCTCTGATTTTTATTTATTTCTTCTTGTAGGCACCTAGGAGAGAGAAGTGTGAAAATATTGTTTGATTCTGATTACTAGGTTGGGAGATATGAGTTTTTCATGTTTTTGGCTATGGAGTCAATCTGGAAAAAATTGGGCATGGTGTCTAGAAAAAAATAAATTTCTTGGGGGTTTTGTAGTAGTGAACATGGATGAATGGAGAAAAAATGGATTGAGGAAGGATGACAATGGATTTTATAATTACTTTCAGCAACAACTTTTCTTGCACACACATGGAAGGAAGAAGCACGATAGTTAAAATTTTTTGCAAATTTTGGTTTTTAAAACTTTCTTGGGATGGAAATTTTTTTTGTCCCAATTTTCCAAGGGGATGGGATATATGGGGTAGAAAAATTCACCCTTCCTCTCACCTTGAAAGTGGATCCCATGGAGGAGAGAGAAAAACACTTGACAAAAAGCTCTGGGGGCTGAAACTGGGTCACATGGAGAACCTGGGAAAGGGCTGGAATGGGTGAATTTTTTGTCCCAAATTTCCCAAGGGATGGGATAGATGGGGCTGAAAAATTCACCCTCACCTGGTGAGTGACAAGTGGCAGGCTGATTTGGGTGAGGCGGAGAGGAGAGGGGGCTGAAAATTGGCCTGCAGAGCCTTCCCAGGTCACATGGAGAATCAAGGCCAACTTGGGCATGGGGAAATTTTTTTATGTCCCAAACTATCCCAAGGGGATGGGAAAGTTGGGAAGAAATTTTGTTCCCTCACCAAGGGGAGTGACAAGTATCACTTCAGAAGTGATTGCATGATGGGAAGAGCTGAGAAAAGGTGAGAAGGGGCTTAACTTGCAACTTTGGGCTTCGTCAGGGTCACATGATGATCCAAGGGGATAACTTGGGCATGGGAAAATTTTTGTGTCCCAAATTTCCCAAGGGGATATAATAGATGGGAAATAAAAGTGTGCCATCACCTAGTGATGACATGTGTCCACCTTGAAATTGGCTAAGACCTGAAAGCTTACCTTGGAGAGAGACTTGACGACGAAGTTTCTTGAGCATCCATAGGTATTTTTTGGAACTTATTTATATGAATTTGAATCCAAATTTTTTTGTGAGAAGAATGGGGTGGGTCCCATGCTTTGATTCTTCCTGAAACCCCTAAAAAATATCCTTTTTTCTCAGGACCACAGGTTGTGCTTGCTGAAAAAATAGACTGTGGGAAGAAGTGCCCTTATGTCTTGTGAAAAATATGAAAATAACATCATTTAAATGATTGAATCATATTTCCAATGGTATCTTTTTGTACCTCCAACTCATTACGGAGCTCTTGAAATCACTTCTTGAAGCTCAGGTGCTATTTTGAACTGCAAGCTCCTTCACCTTCAAAAACCCGCTTTCACTGAACTTGTCCCTAAACCTTCAAATATTTCCTAAATATTCCTAAACCACTTGTGAAACATTATTATCTCTTCAATACCACTTCCTGATGAATTTTGGCCTTCAATTCTCTCTTGGGGGGTGCACCTATGTCTTAGAAAGGCTAAAAATAGCCATTTCTAGGGTTCACTGAAGAATCTACCTTGAGAAACACTACATCAGAAGAACTTCATGATCTTGTTTTCACATTTCAAACACATGGGAAAGGTTATTACAACACAGATGAGCACTTGAAAGGATAGGATAGGCCTGACACAGAGGGAAAATTGATCTGGAGACATGCTTAGGAGGGCTTACAAGCAAAAATTTTGACACTAGGGTAAAGTTGTCATGTTTTCATATTGAATTTTTCCCTTGCAAAAACACATGAAAACAATTGGCTCTCACTTGGGGAATTATTCTAAATCAAAAAAAGTGAGGACAGGGTAAGTAGGAACTCCATAATCTCAATATACGACATGGACCAGTGCCTTATCCATTGGGCTATACAGAGTCTCATACAAGCAAAGATAGACTGAAAGGATGAACACACACACACACAACAAAAGGGAAACACACCACACATGAAAGGGAAAAACACACACCATAGGAGGGGAAAACACACATCCTAAATCACCTATGGTACAATGTGGGGGACAACCCACTTTCATTATTTGTACAATTTCAAATATTTCCCACTGTGGGGAAACTCCAAATGTGTGTCATCCAGATAAGAGAGGTAAAAAGAATTTTTTGCCATAGGCTTCCTGAATCTGGAATGGTCTTAGCCACAAGGAATCAAACTTCCCATGGATTCCTTTTGGTTCTCTCCTTTTTCCCATAATAAGACAAGATCTCCAACTTTGAAATCCCTATTTTTCTTTCTTGTCAAACAAATTCTTCACCTTTCAAGTTGATGCTCTTTATTGATCCACCACCTTGAACCTGTCTTCATCAAGATTTTCAAAAAACAAGATTCTCTTGTCAAGGGAATCATGATACTGGCCATCTTCAATTTCTTTGACTAATTAGAGTGCTGGAAATTTGATAGTGACTGGAATCTTTGCATTGATCCTGTAGAGAAATTGGAATGGTGACATACCGATTTATTTCTTAGGAGTTATCTGTCTGCCCATAGTGCATCATAGAGTTTTTGTGCCAGTTTCTCTGATTCTCATCAACTAGCTTTGGAAAATGGTCACAATATTTTTATTACTTGAATCAACCCGACCATTCCCTTGTGGGTAGTAGTCTGATGCATGAGACAAGTGAGATTCCATAACCATAGAAAAATTCAGTCAACTCCATGGAGGAAAGTATGTGGCATTATCAGCTACAATCTTTTGAGGAACCCCAAAATGGACAATAATGTTCTCCTTGATGAAATTGCATACTAGTTCTAAATTGGCTTTTTGGCTAGAATTTCCTCCACCCACTTTATGAAGTAGTTCAGTTTCATGAGCACATAGGTATGCCCTGCACTTGAATGAGGATTGAGAACTCCGATGAAGTTTAGGCCCCATTTTTGAAAAGGTTCTTTGATCACCATCGGCCAGAGAGGAAGCACAACAAGTTGTGGTCTCCCAACAAATTGTTGGCAAGGTTCACACTTGGAGACCCATTCTTGAGCATCTGTGAACAAGGTAGGCCAATAATACCTACCATGAAGAATTTTGTGAGTAGTCACCATTGCAGAGAAATGCCCACCACAAGCCTGATCATGATATGATTTTAGCAACTTCTCTTGTTTCTCTTTGTCCACGCACCTTAGAAAACATCCATCAAGTCCTCTTTTGTATAACACATGATCCCAAATGACATACCTGACTGAATTGAGTTTGAGAGTTATTCTTTTCTTGTATCAAGATGAGTTAGGCATTCTCCATAAGTAAAAAGTAGGAAATGTTCAGCATACCACTCATTGGTGGTATTTACAAAAAGGACTTGGGGTAAGTCTTTACTTACACATTCATAACAGAGACATTCCTTTGTATCATTTTGAGTTGGGAGAGATTCATCTTCCACTATCAACCGACACGGTCCATTTCCTCTGACCAAATTTGAAGGTCAGATGTCCAAGTCATATTCTTGAATTCTTGCCACCCAATTTCCTCTCTTGGCTCCTGGATCCTGCTGAGTTAGGATTGACTTGATTGCAGAGCCTGGGACCATCACCATGGTGCGGGAGTTGAGAATGTAAAATCTAAAGTTCTTCACAGCTTTGACTACAACATAGGCATGCTTCTCCATTTAGTTGTACCTCAACTCATGGTTCTTCAGTGGAAAACTCATGAAAGAAATGGGTGCTTCAATGCCTTCTTCATTCTTTTGAACTAGGATGGTTGAAAGTGTGTGCTCTAAAGCATAACAATACAAAATGAATTCTTTATAAAAATTGGGACATACCAGAGTGGGAGCTTTGGCTATTTCTTCTTTGATTAAATCAAATGTTACTTTTCCTTAATTATTCCATTTGAAGCTTTCTTGAGGCTTCATCATGGTAGTGATATGCTTGGTCAACTCAGCAAAATCTGGAACAAAGCGCTGGAGAAAGTTGAATTTTCTGAAGAAAGAATGAACTCCCTTCTTACTTGTTGGAAAGGAAAATGCTTGGATTTCCCTTATCCTCTCTAGATCAATTCTAGCCCCCTCCTTGTTCACAATGTGTCCAAGGAGTTTCCCTTCAGTAACACCAAAGATGCACTTCTTGGGATTTAGAGAGATTCCATGTTGTTGGCACCTGATCAACACTTGTTCTAAATGTTTTATATGATCTCCTCACTTCTTTGAAAATATCATTAGATCATCGAGGTATATGATGATGTAATGTTTGAGATATTAGAAGGCCAAATCCATTGCTTTTGAAATTTTCACTCCAATGTTGATAAGACCAAAAGGCATTTTGTTGTAGGTAAAAGTGCCCCATGGAGTTGTGAAGGTTGTTTTAGATCTATCTTCTTCTGCTACCTCAATCTGGTTATACCCAGAGAAACCATCAAGCAATGAGAGAATCTATGATCCTGTGACCACCTGTAGGATGTGATCCA
Organism: Taxus chinensis; assembly: GCA_019776745.2. Taxonomy (NCBI): domain Eukaryota; kingdom Viridiplantae; phylum Streptophyta; class Pinopsida; order Cupressales; family Taxaceae; genus Taxus; species Taxus chinensis. The sequence continues at coordinate 145,604,991 of CM034157.1, forward strand.
TGATAGGAAGTGGGTAGTTATCCTTCAATGAAGCTTGATTCAAATTATGGAAGTCTACAAAATCCTTATTTCTCCATTCTTCTTCCACTGGAACAATATTTTCTACCCATGTGGAGTGGTGGATAGGGAAAATGATCCTTGCATTTAACATTTTCAAGACTTCCTCCTTGATGGTATCTATAATCTTTGGATTATATGGCCATTGCTTTTTCCTAAAAGGCTTGGCTTCAGGCTTCAGTGGGATTGAATGATGCATCTCCTTAGGCTAAAATGACTTGAGTTCATCATAGGAGTATGACAAAACATCAAAATATTTTCTCAACAATGAGAAAAATCTTCTCTTCTCTTCAGGTGAACAACACTTTCCAACGTTTACCATCCTTGGCTGCCTTCTGGTACTAATATTTTTATTTTTCAAAATCAGCAGGATACCGTGAAGACTGCTTAACTTTCTCTTTGATGAACATGTCGTGTTTATCGAACAAATATTCAAGAGACACAAGACCTTTTGGGATCTTGTTTCCTTTCAATCTGATGACACCTTCTGAATCAACTCCATCTATCCCTTCTTTATCTTCATTGCCATAGACTCCCGATTTGGATTATCACTTCCCTCATAGAAAAGATTACTAAAGTTGTCTCTTTTCTCCAAGAAAGAGAGAAGTTGACTGTCATCATTGAATACCTGCCAATGATTTACATTATCTGACACACTTGGCCTAAATACCATTTCAACAGTCACTTTTTCCTTATTGAAGGATGGGTGTGGAGTCATCAAGGAAGCTGAAACTACAAGAGAGTCAGATTTTTCATTTTTCTCATGGGGAACAACTTGGATGGAAAAACTATCAAAAGATTCAATGCAGTCCCATACCCAACTCCTATAGTGCTTGAGTCTTGGGTTCTTGACCTGATATTGATTTCTTACTTGTGTGACAATTACCTCAGTGTCACTGAGACATTTGATTTTCTTGATGCCCATGGATTCAACAACATCCATCCTGAGAAGCAGGGCCTCATACTTTGTAGTATTGTTGTTGTCAAATTACAATTTGTAAGAAAATGGAAATAACTCACCCAAAGGAGAAGTCATAACAATGTCAGCTCTAGATCCTACACTAGAATGGCTTCCATCAAATTCCATTATCCACAATTGATCTTCTTCATCTTCTGTGAGGAGAGGAAGATTCTCATCTCTTTCAGATGTGAAGAAGTAGTTACCCAGTCCACTATCTTGAAACAAGATGTCAGCTTTTGGATCTTTAAATTTTTGGATGGTGTACTTCATTTTCCACATGGGAAACAACTTCTTCATTTCACCCTTCACTGGAATGGTTGAAGAAGACCAATCCATTTGTATTTCACCACCCAAGTCTCTACAGAAGCTCCTACTCAACAACATGCCAAAATATGTTGGGATATCCACCACCAAAATAGTTAGCAAAACCTTCTTGTCTGGGAAATCTGCAAGGGCCACTTGAGCATATTTGATTCTTCCTACTAGTGGCACCTCTTTAGACTCCATAGAGTAGCAAGAGCTAGTTGCTCATGTCAAGGTAAGTCCTAGGGAATTGGAAACTTTGATTGGAATTACATTATCTGAGGCACCTGAGTCTATGATGTAATTATTCAGTTGGTGGCCTTTAATCAAGAGGGAGAGGTAGAAGGGTTCTACCTTATTGGTTTTGGATGTGCTCAGTGAAAGCATGTTTTGCAATGGAGGAGTGGGTGGTGTTGGTAGTAACCCTTTGGAATTTGGATTTGCAGTATTGGGTTTTGGGTTACCACCCTTGATATAACTGAACAAGCCTTTCAAATTACTTTAGGGTGTGTTTGCAAAAATTCAGATTCAAAAATATGAACTTTAGACTTATTCACATGTTCAATGATATCAAATGGAGTAGAGGTGGATGAACTTGATGTTCCTAGAATAGTGGATGTTTTACAAGGTGGAGGTGGTGCTACTTTGGAAGCTTGGGTATTTTTAGTAGATGGAGTAGCAGGCTGGGAAGGAGTGGCTGATTTTGATTGAGCATTAGATGATTTTGCAAGATTAGCCTTAGATGTAAAATTAGAGCTAGGGGAAACACTAGAGGACTTACTTGGCATGGCAACTTGCTTTCTTCTTACTACTAGGTCTGGTTTCTCCTTTGCATATTCCATTGAAGGTGGGAGTGGAGATCCTCTGTTGATTATCTTGTTCTGTGGAGTTTCCACCTGAGGATCATCTCTTTTTTTTCTTTTTCACAGTAAATGTAGAGGAAGAAGCTCCCTTTTGAGATTAGGAGTGAGTAAACACCATGCATGAGAAACTTGGTGCTTCTTCATCATCATCATCATCATCATATCTTGAATAATACTCAAGGAAACCAATTTGTGCATCATCTTCAACTTCTTCAATCTCAAGAACATTTCCATCTTCATTTTCTTCTTCTGGATCCTCAATTTATTCTTCTTCTTCTGCATTACAGGATTTTTTTATTGGCAGTGCCTCAAGATAAAGTCTATGAGGAGGTAGACCAATCCTTTATTTGTTTGGAAATTTCTTCTTCTTTTGAGCATTCCTTAAGGTACTTTATGCAAGTAGTTTCTTGAGTGCAATCACATCATTGGTCAATTTCTAGACTAGGGGGATTGTGGAGGTAGAACTGGGAATTTGACCCTTTTGTTTACCATTTGAATTCTTCACTTTCCTAGATAGAATTAGATCATCTTCTATCTCAATAGCATAGTCTTGAGCTTCTTTAAGAGTCCTAGGTAAATATCTTTCAGAGAATGAATCCTACCTGGGAAGTTGAGAATTGATGAAGAATATCTTTACATTATCATTAGAGGGCATAGCTTCAAAGGGTATCCTCTTGATCAACCTGTTGTATCAGGCTACAAAATCCCTCATAGTCTCATTAGATTCCTTCTTCATTTGTACCAGTTGCACTAGGAGGTCTTGGAAGTCCTCAGTGGATTTGAATCTATCCTCGAAAGTATTTTTAATGTCAACCCAGCAGGTGATGGATCTAGCTAGTAGGAGATAGAACCATTATATTTCCTTATCTTGTATATATTCCATGAAAAACCTGACTTACACATCTTCATGCTCCACTCCTAGTACACCACAAAAGTGATGAATGATATGACATGATCTTCTAGGATTTTTTTACAATCTCCTCTGAATTTGGGAAAACTCTTTCTAAATCTCCTTGGTAATTCATGGATAGGTTAAGGGAGGGTGAGTTGGACCATGTTTCTTCCCCATGGACACAATTGGTGGAGGTCTCTCTTCCTTCACCCATTTTTTCTTCTTCTTGGCTTCTTTACTTCTGCTACTCTTTTGTCTTCCACTTCTTCTTCTTCTTTCTTCTTTTGCTTCTTCTTAGAATTCTAAAGTTTTCTTCAAAGTCTTCAAAGTCTTGGGATGAGATTTGGAAACTTTATGTCCAATTGATTGAAACCTCTTGGACATCCAATGAGAGAAGTTTCAAGATGAAGGGAGTGTCTGTGAATTTTTGACTTGTTCTTTCCACCTTTGGAGCTCTTCAAAGATGGGGTCAATATTTCCTCTTTGTCTCTCAAGACCTGGTGTATCTACGATCAACCAACTTGTAGATTTTGGATTGACTTAAGCTCTCCTTTGTTGAACTTGGATTGTCTTTCTCTTTCCAAATCTTCTGCACATGTTTTCATCAGAATCTAACACTCTTATAGCTATGAAGTAGTGGGATATTTTTCTCTATTATGCCAAATTTCCTCCCTCAAGTCAGATGTAATATATTCTTGGATATGGAACAATAGTTTGGGTCTCTAGACTAGAGGGTTACCAGGAATAGCCATTAGTGGGAGACATAAGGCTCGGTGAATTTTCAAATTCTGATTTTTATTTTTATTTTTATTTTTGGGTTATTTGATTTGTTTTTTTTTATTTTGTGGTTTATATATTGGGTGTAGAATATGCCTAATATGCCCCATGGTGGGCACCAAAAAATGTTGGCAAGAAAAATTTTTGATAGGAAAAATTGGTGGATTTCCACCAATGCTCTATGACTAGGTCCCTCTTCTTGAATGGGGAAGCTCCATTATTGTGTGTAAAACAAAAAATAAATTTGTTGTTGGCCTAGAGGCCAGGGATCCAACAGGCACACTCCACTGCACCTGTGGAAAATGCTTGCAATTTTGTGCAAGGGAGGAATTTTCTAGGTAGGTGGGGAAGTGGGAGTGAGAAATTAGGAGAGGGATTAATATTGCAAGTAGGAAAACTCATATTCTTGCAAATATTAATCAAAAATATTAACACACAAAATTAAAAAGAATCACAACCTTGCTAGTTATATCAAGACAAGATGAAACCATGAACAACAACATTTTACTTATTCACTCATCCAGAAAAGCATGAAACTCCTTTCTTTATTGACATATTGGAAAATTTGTACAATGAGAGATGAAAGAACATATGAAAGGGAAAATGGAAGAAAATAGCTATCTTTTTTCTTATCTCAAGTAGTTATCTACTCTTGAACATACAAAATTGACAACTCTTTGGAATGGGGAAGTCATTAAAATTTATAGATTTTAGAAAGAATATTCACCTATCCCCCACATGACCTTTCATTTGTATTTTACAACATGTGACTCAGAGAGAAAATAAAAGAGAGAGAGAACTACTCAGATGGAGACAATGCCCTTGTTGATTCTACTTCACTCTCAGGTGAAATTTTACCAAGTTCCTTTGGGAAGATATCCACTCTTTTGAATCGTCTTCTATATTGAGCCACCGTAGGTGAAACTTTCTTGGCTTGGGGAATGTGAACAAAATTCAATGACTTGATCCAATTATCTGAGATGGAATTGATGTTTTTACACTTTGTGAACCAAGACTAATGTTTCTTCACAGTGCTTGATATCACAACTCTTATCTGGGTGAGGGACTCCAGTGTTTCCTCATTGAAGGAAAAGGGATTCCTGACTTCTTTCTTGACGATTTCTTCAAATGGTTGTAACAAGTCATCCGTTGAGGTATTTTCATCAATTGTAGGCACTCCAAGATTTTGTATCTTGATGTTAACATCATCTTGCATTTTAGAGGCATGTTCCTCATTTAAATCCAACTCATCCAGAGCATGGTTCAACATCTCATACCAGGTGACAAGAGTTCTAGCCCATACCTGTGAAAAATCCTCAGATGGAGAATTGAATACCTTCATTTCTACCAATACTTGAGAATGAGATTTCCCCATCTCCATCACCAGTGGAAACACTTGATCCCAGTGTTCCTTTTCTTTCTCAATTTCATCCCTTGTCATTTGAACCTTGGTGACTATCATGCACATGTACTTGAACAATGAGATCATCTCTAGAAGTAACACTTTCCCCTTTTCCACAATCTTGTTCACCCATTTATCATTTTCTCACCCCTACATGGTGAAACCCTATGTCTTTTGAATGGACTATGGATCAAAGCTACTGATGGGAGTAACTTATTCAATTGGGAGAGATGAAGAGCATTCAGGTCCATGAAATTTTACACATATGAGGTGAGTTTTTTACGTGATATTCCAATTGATCAATATTTTCTTTGTACTCTTGATTCCTCATGAGAAGGTGAGTGGAAGATTCCTTGAACAAATGTGCATCTCCCTCATGAGTTTTTGGGCCTAGGGGGATGGTGGTCATCTCATAGTCAGGGTCATTTCTTCAATGGGATTGATTACCTTTGGATAGACTACTTCTACATATTGATTTCCTGAAGCACCGCTGAAGAAGCGTGAAGCTACTTGAGCCAATTTTCCCTTCTTTCCTTTGACCATTGAGGCTATAGTTGAGAATTCGAGGACTTCCACCTTTTGAAAGGTGTGGGATTTTTTGTGATAATTTCCTACACCCATGGAAACATCTCATTTTTCTCCGGCTTTACATTTGGAATGATTTCATTCTCTTGCTCAGAATGAGAAGGAACATCTTGTGCAGGAGGGGTCGGTGTAACATTGGATGATGAGAATATTTGGGATTGCTGAGGGACTGAAAGATGAACTAGATCAATTTCCCCTTGCTCCAAATCTACCACAGGGTCCTCTGTTGTCCTTACCTTTTTATGCAACCTTTTGTAGTGAGGAGCTTCTGGTTCCACTGCCCTCCACTTTTATATTTCTCCCGAGTGAGCTAAACAAGGATATTTTTCCATGGCCTTTGAAGAAGAATGATGGTATGCCTACCATTGGAGAGTTGGGAAGTTACCTAAATGCAATGAGGTAATCCCCCTTCCGTTTGAACCACTCTTTTGATCTTTTGATGACTGCCTCAAACCACTCATTTATATCCCCTAACTCGCCAATGCTCCAAGACACTTGTGGAAGGGGTGAGGCTTTCACTGCTTGATATTTTGGGTCATACATCTCCATGCCATCATCTTGAATTCCATCATCATACCAATGAATCTTGAATCCTCTCATTTTCTTGATCATCATCCTCTTGTAATCTCATTCTCTAAATTTGAAATCATTTGCACAATTCACCCAGTAGTCTTCAACATGTGGAACATGATGCAAGTCAGGGAGGTGAAAAGTGTCTGGATCACTTCGAATATCAAAGTCAGCTCTTAAGGTGTATGAATACATGTTCATGGGAGAGAAGGAATATTCCATGTTGGCAGCCTCATGAGCACTTTTGTAGAGAAAATCCCTAAGAGATAGGGAAAGAAACCGTCTTCTTCTTTCATGTTTCTTAGCTTACTATTGACATGAACAAAGCTTGCCTACACAACTTCAAACAACACGATCCTATTCATTGAGGTAGCATGGAAGCATTCATGGAGAAAGTTCAAAACCAAACACTTAATGTAGGAAAAGGTTAAAAACTATATGAAAAAGGACCCATACCTTTTGATTAGAGAAGAAACTTGTGAAGACAGTCCTGGAGTGAGGGTTCTCTTCCAATAGTCTGATGACAAACATTGTGAACGTATTATTACTTCTTGAAAATTGTTGGTTTCTTTCTTTCAAGGATAGGTTTGGATATTTCTCGTATACAAGAGCCTTCTGAGAAACATTTTGGGTGAGTTTCAAACCCCTAAATGGTCTTGTTCTTGCAAGGGTGTAGACCAGATATGAAGTCATGATGAAAATTCCATTTTAGGAAAATTTGAAAAGGTGATTTTTTTCGGAGAAGGATAGTGTCCAGCTCGCCTAAAATTTACAGTATAATTTTTTTATGGGTCGGCTTTGCCTACCCTTGAAAAAATATCCTATATAAACCTATGTTATTCATCAGGTAGTATACTAGTAGCATACCACTAGCATACTCAGGTACCTAACATATCAAGTACGTGAACTTGTGAAGCACCAGTACACAAGTGTAGATCATATTTGCAGTCAGGTGACAAGCCTAAACCATTGACACACGACAAGAGATATTTACTGATGAGTGATAAGGGCTATTTGTTGACACGTGACAAAGGTTATTTATTTGTTGATGCGTAATGACAAGGGTTTGCTGACGTGACAAGGTTTTCAACTGATGCACGACAAAGTTATGTTATGTGATGATGCATGACAAGGTATTCTCTACTGATGTGTGACAAGGTTTCTCTACTGATGCATGACAATAGTTTCTTTGCTGACACACAGATGGATTTTTCTATTGATGCATGACAAAGGTTGTTGACGACAAGGGTTAGGTTATTGACGCATGAACTCTTGTTGTTGATGCACACAATTTCTATAGGACACATTATTGCTGATGCGTGACAAAGGGTTGAGTGATGCATGATAAAGGTTCAACTTCACCATTCAGAACAATGGAAGTTGCTAGTGCTCAAAAGACCCAAAAAGTAACAAAAAAATCTCAGAAGTCCTTGTTCAAGTATTTTGGAAACTCTGCTGCTATAGATACCGCAACCACCAACACCCATACAACTGCCACTAGAATCAATCAAAGTACAGACTATGTGGAAGGTATTATTGAAGTGGACATGCATTCTGCACAGTATCAACCAAATGACACCTATGATGATACCATGTCAGAGCTTGAAGATATTTCTGTTGAGATGCCATTGAGCTTGAAGATATATATTCCTATTGAGGTGCAACCAGGAGTGCATCAAGATATCTCAAATACAAATACTCAACAAAATGTAACACAAAAATCAAATGCAAATTCTGGTTCATGAAAGAGGAAACCAGATGATTGTGATATTCCTCAAAATTCTGCTCGTAAAAGTAAAACATTGAAAATGAACAAGAATATGTGGACACTTGGGAGGACATACAAGTTTGAGTGGGCTGCCAAATTTCCTTTTATCGAACCTGTACAACCAGCTAATTTAGAAGATATCCCATCTAAATGTACATGTACAATATGTACGTGGAAATTGGGAAAGCAACAAAAAATGCAACTGAAGCTGGACACAATTGAAAAACATTGTGGAAAACAATATTTGACTGTAACGGGGGAGGATGGCCAGAAAATAAAAACACACAGATGGAAAACTGAAAAAGAATGCATGCATGTTAAATACGCAGCAGAGTATGAAGCAGAGCAGAAAAGACACAGACATCTCGTGGAAAAGGGTGGAACGATCACATCACAAATTGGTAAGATGAATCAATCAAATTTGCATGCTAAAATCATACAGTTCTCTACTTTATTCCACATCCTTAAGAAAGGAAGACCGATTTTAGATTTCCTTGATTTCAAAGTTTTGTATCAATATAATGGAATGCACAATGTTCCTCAGTCTCATTGGTCAGACAACAGTGCATGGGAAATGGCTAAATGCCTTGCAATGATAGAGAAGGAAGATTTGAAAGAGAGTGTAAAAAATGCAAAGTTTATCTCTCTATCAATTGATGAAGTGACAACAGTTGACAACACCGCATGGGTATGTATCCACATTTATACTTTAGAAAATCATATAAGGACACCGCATCTGTTGGGTGTTCAAAAAATGGTTGAAAATTGCAATGCCAAAAACCTATATAAAATAGTTGTTTCTCATTTGAAAGATATTGTTGGCATGACTGATTATGAAATTTCTATGAAGTTGGTATGTGTTGGAGTAGATGGTGCATCAGTCATGCAGGGTCACCAAACTAGGTTGTGTGTTTGATTGCAAACAACAGTGGCCCCTTATATGCTTAGCAATTCATTGTATGGCTCACAAAATGAATTTAGCATATAAAATGGTTAGCAACTATGAAAATGTTGCTAAAGTAGAAGACCTTATCAGAGAACTGCATGCCTATATGGCAAGCAACCCAAAGTGATTTCTTGAGTTTCAAAAATTTGCAATTGGAATTACAGATGGAAAAAAACTTCTGAAGGATGTTGAGACAAGGTGGATTTCTTTGTATGAGCCTGCATGCAGAATTCGTGAGGAGTATCCATCGTTGGTTGGTTTCATGCACAAATATCGTCATGATGTTGACAGGGTGAGGGACTTGTTGTTCCATTTAACTGATTTGGAAACATTGCTTACATTGGTTGGCATTCTTCCAATGTTGAAGGAGATCAATACATTGATGAAGCATGCACAAGAGAGATTAATCTATATTGTTGATTTTATACGGATGAGAAAAATGGTATGTCAAAGTCTTGATGTCTTGTACACTTCCCAAGATAGTTTTGATACACCTATTTTTGATAACTGGAAAGTTTTATTGGATCTTAAGAATCCCAGTAATTATTTGAGATTTAATATCCATGATCACCTCTGTATCAATGTTAATGGGAGAGAGATACCACTGCACATTTTGCAAAAATGTCAAGATATTACATGATCAGAAAGAGAAGAAGTTCCTGTGACACGTAATTTGTTTGATTCTGTTACAGTTGAAACAAGAATAAAACTTAGAAAAATTGCAGAATCCCCGAAACTAGAAATTAGAGAATGTTTCAGCAAAGATAAAATTCTTGAAGCTATGGGTGTGATGAATCCAAATTTTTGGAATACTGAAGGTGGTCGTGCAGATTTTGTAAGTAAGATTTTCCATAAATCCATGGGTACAATAATGGATCATTTCACCAAGACGTCAGAGGTCAAGGGTATCAAAATCAAAGGTATACTGAATATTGATTTAATAAAGTCTCAATCAACTGATTTTGCAATGACAATGAGGTCCCAATATAAATTTTTAGACGAACCTTCTGAGAGTGGTGCTATTACAAGGCTCTGGTGAAAAATCTACCAAAGTAGTGTGTTACAGGAAGACATCAGTGAATATTTTTGATTATATGAGTTGTGCCAAATAATGATTTTGGGATCTGTGGAGGATGAAAGGGTTTTCAGTGCTTTATCTTTTATAAAATCAAAACTGAGAAACAGGTTGGATAAAAATCTAGAAAGTTACATGAGGTGTTATGTTTCTCACTACTCCTTGGAAACCTTTCCTTTTGACAGAGAAATTGCACATTGGAATTCCCTTGCTGAAAGAAGAGGTGTAAATAATACAACTACAAGTACAAATGTTCTCAATGATGAGACTGGAATTGGTGCGTCGTCAAACTCTACAGATGTGAATATCGACTATGAAGAAGCTATTGAAAATGGATTGTTTCAGCTTTAAATAGGTATCACCTTGACCTTACTTTTATTGTTTTCACCTTACATTTTAACTGTTGTTATTTATTCAATTTCATATTAATAGATTTGAATATAATTGTTTATAGTTAGACGTAATACAATTGTAATTCTGCAGATGCAAATATTGACTATGAGGAGGCTTTTGAACATTTTTTGTTTCAGCTCTAGTTATCATTGAAGATGTTACAGTTAAATAAATTTACATTTATTTAAATACAATTATTTATAAAAAATATGTTTTCTTTAATTGGTATTTTGGATTTTTCAAATTGCTTTGATGTTGTGTTTGTGACATACATTTTTGGAATACTAATTTATAAGGCCTTCAAATTTCAGATCTACATATTCTGTCACTCTTAGTCTCTTCCAGACTTCCAGTTGATCTGCTCCAGTCATCATCAACTGGGCACTGCATTCTTGACACTTGTGTCACTATCAACATGCACAACATTCTTGACACTTGTGTCGCCGTCAACATGCACAAGTTCTGGTTTGCATTAATTTGCTTAGGTCAGATCTACATTTTAATTTATCTTCATTGCATGTTTCTATGTCTTCCTTCATCTGCTCAATCAATATTTCATCTTTTCTTTATTGAAAATGTGGGTTGACATCCATCTGAGGAATCTCTCACTTCTCAGGACTGACATTGTCAGGAAACTCACCCATCTATATACTAATCCATTTTTCATGTTGAGTTCTTTGGATTTGAAGGTCGTCTAGCTCACTGCGAAGGATGATTTCTCATTTTCCTTCCATATGCATTGTCACCCATCTAGAAGACTAGAGGTACCTTAAACCCTATCATACCTGGAGTTTTAACAATCATGTTTAATTTATTTTGGTATTTGCAAAATGCTTTGATGTAGTGTTTGTGGCATGCATTTTTGGAATACTATTTTTTAAATATCGTAATTAGATGTAAATAACTAAAATTTCAACATTAAAGAAAATGCATTCCATGAGAAGAAACTGAAACATGTAATTAGAGGTAATGTGAAGAAACATGTTACAGAGTTCAAATTTTACAAGTAGAGAGAAGAAGATTTTGATAAGGAAAATTTGTTACAAAGGTAATGTGAAGAAACCTGTTACAGAGTTCAAATTTTACAAGTAGAGAGATGAAGATTTTGTTGTATTAAGTGGAAGAGAATCATTACATGAAATATTGAATGTACTCACGTCATGTGAAATCATAAATGAGGTAGTCAATTAAATTATGTGTAAAAATTGATATTCCCATAAAACATCGCAGTGTAAATAACTAAAATTTCTTCATTAAAGAAAATGCATTCCAAACATATTTTGATATCAACACATAATGAAAAATTTTAATGTATTCTTCCTAAGGATTAGAAGGTTTACAAGTAAGAAAAGATTTTTCTTAGACATGTAAGAAAATTTTCACATTGTATTTTCCATAATATCAAAGAAAAACCTATCATTACAGAGTTCAAATTTTTACAAGTAGAGAGAAGAAGATTTTTTGAGAAGGTTTAAATGTGAAGAAACCTGATACAAAGTTCAAATTTTACAAGTAGAGAGAAGATTTTGTTTATTAAGTGGAAGGAATTTAAATGTAAAAATCTATCATATCTCGAGTATCATCATCTAAATTTTCATGCTTACAAGTATTCAGAATAATTTGCTACAGAATGAGAAGGTTTAAATGTGAAGAAACTGATACAGTTTGAATTTTACAATAAAGAGAAGAAGATTTTCATGTTAAGGTTTTAATTATCATTACAGTCAAGTCACATTTTAAATTTTACAAGTAGAGAGAAGAAATACTGTATTAAGTGGAAGATCAATAATGTCTAAACAATCTATCACATCTCGTCACTGTCATACCACATTTGAAATTTTCTTAAAACATAATCATTTAAATCCATTATCATCATCCATGATCATGCTAGCAGCTACATCTATGTCCAAATACAATTCATCATCATCCATATCTATTCATCCACATCTAATGTCATCATCATTACAAGTAGAGAGAAGAATATTTTTCTGTATTAACTGGAAGAGAAATAATAATGCCTAATGTTTAAATCCATTATCATCATCCATGAATCATGATTATCATCATTATCATCTATCACTATTATATTTGTAACCATCACATCCATATCAAACATAAACACCATCATATACAATCTAGAATTTCTATATATAATATATAACAACATATAAAAATCCAGATTGCAACATAATATATGTAAAAAATGAGATTACATGAAAATTAAAACCATTGCATCGTATATTCAACTCCAAACATTCTTCAAATTAAATAAATATTCAAGTTTCATAATTCAATATATAAAATATTTCAAGTTTCAATTTTCCCACACCCATTGGACTATTTTCTCGATTATTAACAGGTTTCCCAGACCCACTGGCACTTTCCTTTTTAGTTTCTGTAGTGACTTTATGTGGGCTTTTCCCAATGGATTGCACTCATATATTCTTTGTTTAAATAATTCTAGAGCTAACAAGATCCTCCACAACAATGTCTAGATTCTTTATGATTGCTTCTTCTTCCTTTGAAGCATCTCCATGGGATGCTAAAGAAGGATCTGCAACTACCTTTTCCTTGAACAAATATCTTTGGGTTGAAGCCATTCTCTTTAATTATCTGCTTAAGTGTATTGTTTTGTTTGTTAACCAAAAAAATAGTTTCCTTCATCTTCATTTCCTTGACTTTTTAAGTTTTTATATTATGGTTGCAACAAAAACATTGAGCTTAATTAAACATATTACTAAAATAAGAAATTAATAAAAAATATTGTTTCAAATTGATAATACTTACAATAACTCTATGGTTTCAGTTTAGCAGTTTCAATTGTTTACCAAATCTAGGGTTTGTCCTTTGATATTTGTTGAAATAGGCTTAGGGATTAGGGTTCAAGGTTTAGGGTTTAGGGTTTAGTGGTTATGATTTAAATTTTAGGGCTCAGGGTTTAGGGTTTATGGCTTAGGGATAAGGTATTAGGGTTTAGGATTCACGAAGTTGGGGGGCCAAAAAGTGGACAAGAATAGGGTTTATGAAACACGTTTATGGCTCATTTTGCTAAAACATGCTCGGGTTTTAATTTGTTTGGCTTAGGGAATCACCGAACCTATAACGTATAGCATTTGCATATGTGTTTTGATGTTTTATACTTACAAAATAAATGTTTTCTTTTATTATTTCTTATACTTTAAATTTATTTTAGTAAATATAAGAAATTAGGGTCACTCTACACCTTATGGAAGTAGTCTCGTAGCTTCCAGTTATACGGTTTAGAAGATAGTTTTTTAAAATCTAATCTGGTCAGTACTTACTCATTTTAGGATTTCAGCAAATAGACCTAAAACTTTTAGGGCATATATATTGTAGTCAAGGTCTTTGTTTTGGGAAAGCATATAGTCATTTTTTAGGTTTTTTTAGGGCTAAAATTTTTTTGGCCCTACCACTGCTTGAATTGGTATAATTTTACAAATTTGGTCTCATAATTCACTTTAGTGACCATGAATTAACTCTATGATGTTTGTCTACTTCTTACTAAAAAGAGGTCCTCACTTTGTAGATAGAAGGATTGAGGAAATAGGGATTCTTGTCCTATGGCCAAAATGAGGTGATTGTAATGTGCCTGGATCCTTATTTTGTGATAACACTACTAGATGTTGAATGGTATTCAAATCAACCCGACATAGTACCAAGTGTTCATTACATCAAGTGAACTCAGATGATTGCTCATTCTTAGAAACATGGTGCTCCATATAAAGATCATCCCCTCACCTGGTCTAGCTCTAACAGCATCCTGATTCATGGAATCATTCATTCATGATTGGTTCATACTTAGGATGTTTTTCACCTCATATGTTTCTTATGGAGAAACAATGCCTTAATATTCACAAATAATGGTCCTTGAAAAACAGGTGACATGACTAGGAAAATTTTAGCTTGTTCTGAAGGGTGTTCAATTAACTACAAAATGGTTTAAAAATGCCTTTTTAGGCCTTCTAGGAAGTAGTCTCTCATAAATTGGTACTAAATGAGTCGAGATCACCTTAGAACACTATTGATACACAGAAACATCAGTGAATGATCTTTTTAGGACTTTCCTTTGGGAAGGGTTTATGATTTAGGGTTTAGGTTGAGAAGGATCGAGGTTTAGAAGTTTAGGGGGAAGATTTAGGACTCAAGGTTTAGAGTTTAGTTTAAGGTTTAGTGTTTAGTAGGCTCATAGTTCAAATTTTCAGGGTTTAGGGTTTAGGGCTCACTAGGCTAGCTCAGGGTTCATGGTTTACTAGATGGTTTAGTGATTTCAGATTAGGGTTTATGGCAACAGAGAGGTTAAGAGGAAGGGTTTAGATTTTTAGGGCTCAAGGTTCAAGGTTTAGGGTTTAGGGGTCAAGGTTGAGGGTTTAGGGTTTATGGCTAAGGACACATTTTTCTAAGTTTAGGGATATTCAGCTTCCAGGGTTTTGGGTTTAGGGTTAGATTGGAAGGTTTAAGAACAGGGTTTAGTTTTTAGTTTAGGGTTAAGGTATTATGTTTGAAGGGTTCAAGGTTTAGGGATTAAAGAGCTTAATACCATATGGTTCAGGGCTTTAGGGTTTAAAACATTAGATAGGTCGGGTGCCCCCCACAGGGTTTAGGGGTTAGGGTTATTTTTATATTTAGGGATTTGGCTTAGAGTTTATAGTTATAGGGCTTAGGGTTTATGGTAGAAGGTTTAGGGTTTAGGGCTATTTAAGGTTTAGGGTTAGTATTTAGGGTTTGTTATAGGGTTTTTCAGTTAAAGGTTTAAGGTTTAATTGAGGATTCCATGCCCCCCTTATATTCAAGGGTTATAGGATTTAGGGTTTAAGTATGTAACAGGTCAGGGGTTTAGTCAGGGTTTAGGGTTAAAGGTTTTTATTCAATTTGGAGAGTTGAGGGTTCAGAGATTTAGGGCTCAAGGTTTAAGTGTTTTAGGGTCATTATGTTTAGGGTATTAAATTAGGGTTTAAATAAATATAAATTTAAAGCATAAAATGGTTCAGGGTTTAGGGTCAAGGTTTAGGGTTTAGAAAGATGACATATTTTGAGGGTTGTTTAGGGTTTAAGTCATTTTTTTAAGTTCCTAGCATATTTATTGTTTAGGGTTTCAAGGATTTACATTTATGGTTAGGGATTAAGGTTTGCAAAAAAATTAAAATTTCACGTAGGTTTAGTCCTCCTATTTAGGTTCTAGGGTTACTAGGTTTAGGAAACCAAAGTAGTTCAGGGTTTAGGGTAAATCAGGTTTAGGGTTTACACTTAGGGTTTAGGGTTTAGGGCTGAGGTTTATGTTTATGTGTCTTTGGGGCTTAGGGTTTAGGGTTTAGGGTTCAGGGTTTAGGGTTTATGACTTATACTTTTTTAGGGTTTAGGGTTTAGGGTTTAGACATTTAGGATTTAATATTTAGGCATCAAGGTTTAGGGTTTAGGATTTAGGGTTTTTTATACTGTAATTAGGGTTTACATATTTAATTTTAGGGTGCATGGTTTAAGGTTTATGACTCAAGGGTAAAAACAGGGTTTAGATTTAAATTCTAAGGTTTAGGGTTTAGGGTTTGGAAATTACAAGTCAAGGTTTAGGTTTTAGGGACCTTTCTAGGTTTAGGGTTTAGGGCTCATTTTTAGGGTGTTAGGGTTCAAGGCTTAAGGTTTAGGGTTTATGGTTTAGGGATTAGGAAACAATAGGGTTCATGGTTGCATGTTTTATGGCTTAAGGTTCAGGGTTCAAATTTACATGTTTAAGGTTTGGGGGTTAGTGTCATTGGATTTGTCATTTATGTTTAGGGTTGCAGGGCTCATAGGGAAAAGGGTTTAGGTGGGTTTAGGTTTAGCATGAGGGTCAATCATTTAGTGTTGAAGGGTTTAGGATTTAGTGGTTTGGTTTTAGGGTTTAGGGTTTATCAGTTTAGGGTTTAGGAACTCAAAGTTTGGGAAGGTTTACTGTTTTATAGAATTCAATTCATAGACACCTTTAGGGAACATTTAGAGAAAAATGGATGTTTTACAACGTGTAGATAATTTAGGTAGGTTTAAAATGCCTTTATTTTCCTGTTTAACTCCTTACAGAGCTCCAGAAATCCGGTTCTAGAGAAGTTTAGATTTGGGGTTTAAATTTTTGTTCCCTGCATAGTGTAAATTTGATGTTAGAAAATACTCTTGAATGATAAAACTTTCCTAAATCTTCAGGAAATTACCTTCAAAACTTCTAGGATTCCCTGACATTACCTTTAGATGGTTAATAGAGTTTCTTAAATTCATCCCGGAGGGTTTATTATATAAGGTTCAAGTTGAATGGAATCATTTAAGTCTAGTGGAAATTGGAAATTTTAGAAGCATGAAAACTAAGCCCTTAATTGAGGATTTAAGTGTTTTACCAATTTATGGGAGTTTAAACTTTAGGGTTTGACTCAGTGGTTTCTTGTTTCTAGGGTTAAAATAAAAATCTTCAACTTTACGAGGTTTAGGGATAAAATAGTTAGCATTCTCAAAATTAGGATTTCATGTTCTATATTCATACAGGCTTTGTTTACAGTTATATAGAATAACTTGTTACGATATAATTTAGGAAACAAGTATAACCACTTACTCAATCAAGTATTTAGTGCTATTAGTACAACCTAATACCATCCACATACAAATTTATAAAGTTGGTTATAAAACAAATTACAACCCGTAGTAATATATTGTTTACATTTCCGTATATTAATATATATAGAAACTATGGTTATAATGTTTACCTATGATGTAAGATATTCCTAACATTTCCCCCCCTTAGTGCGAACATGGTAGAAAAACATCCACACTTCAACTGCAGTATGCTCACCCCTGTGGCTTTCCAACTCTGTGACTCATGACCTTGATCCAAAAGAAAGGCTCTAGATCCTTCCATGGTTTTCAACAGGCTTACCACAAACCTTGAAGTGACAGGAACCTCATCAACTGTAGATCATGTGGTTTTTTGGATCCTCCCACAAACCCTTTCAAGATATCATGAACTGACTTACTCTGGGCTACTGTTCACATTATTGCTTTACATCAGGGAATTATGTAGGAAACACAACACTGCATATCACAAAACTACACAATAGAAGATATTTGAAAAAATTTCACATTACTTCCTATAAGAATCATAATGTTCTTAATTGTAGTCTCTGTTATTGATCGCTGCCACTCGATCTCGAACAACATAGAAAACTGCCACTGCCACTGGAAGCTTTCCTTGACTAAGTGTTTTGGGTACATAATGGGAATGGAACATTGGTATGTATTCCCCCCCACAATGTGAAATTCCACACATAAGATACTGAGAAAGGGAAACTATGCATCGAAGACATACAACTAACTGGATCTTGCTAGTTAGATCTTGCTGCACATGGTCACCAATGCTAGTGAATGTATTCACTAGCGGACCATCTTCCAACGAAGTATGTCATATTAGTCAGAGGACTCGTCAGTCAGAGGATCACTAATAGTCATTTGCGCTCTAACACAACTTTTTTCCAACACCCAAATACCACACAAAACAGGAACTTACAAACTGAAGCACACTGAGAAAATGGAAACCAACTGAAAATCATATACTCACACCATACATATGTCCACCACAGCTTCTGTGCGGCCCTGTCGTTGGTGACTGACGAGAGGGTTGATTCGACCTCCTTCCTCTGATGCCTCCTTCCTCCGGTTCATGATGCTAGCTTTTAGTGGATTTGGTCATGAACTCATTTTACAATTTAATCCCAACAAGATGGACATCACGTACAAGAAAAAATATGTTAAGACAATTCTTTTTATTATTTTAACAATGTTTATGGATGACTAACAAGACTATTGATGACACACTTTTGAGATTATAAAAACTACATTAGATGACTCAAGGTTTATTTTAACTCTAGACTTTTACAAATTGACAAAAGACCGCTAAATGAAGAGTCTTAAGAAACTTCATAAAAAGTAATATCTACAAAAAATGTGGGGCATACTTTTTGCAGAATGTCCTTAATAAAATTGACTCTTTTTGGTGATACGTTTACACTATTTAATGAGACTGCAGTAGTATATTTAAGTTACTAGTCGTAGGGACTTGATTTAATGTGACAAATGACACTAAGATATTGAACCGTATGGATCTCAACACACCTTCGAATTTTGGATTCCACTAATGGCCACATGCAATTATTAATTCTACCACAACACATTTTTCCTCACGACATTCTCTATTGCTCTAACATGTTTCCAATCGAATCTACCTTGTATTGATAATTCATGCATGCTGATGGAGAAGACAAGGGCGCTCAGGTATCATAAATTTTTTTGTTATTTGACGGACTGTTTAGACAAGCTTGGTTTCTATCAACAATGATTCGCCACTAAATAAACACAGTTTTCAAAAACTACCTTTCCCTCTAAATAAACACAGTTGAAGGTGTAAGCTGTACGTTACGCTACCAACATAGGACTACATATATTTACGTGCCCCTAAAGTTAGGTTTATGGATTCATAGGGTCCTCTCCCCTAGTTTATCCTTAATCACATGCTTGGGAAACAATACAATCTATAGAGTCA
This sequence comes from Taxus chinensis, assembly GCA_019776745.2. Lineage (NCBI taxonomy): Eukaryota > Viridiplantae > Streptophyta > Pinopsida > Cupressales > Taxaceae > Taxus > Taxus chinensis. The sequence continues at coordinate 145,624,155 of CM034157.1, forward strand.
CCCCTTGTGATATTATCGGTTAAAATCATTTCTAATCATAGGATAAGCTCACTCTGATGGGACCAAATATGCAGGGTTGAGAGCCTTTCCACAGGATGCATGGTTTAGGGTTTAAATATGACGTGCAATAAAATTCTTATGTGTTGAGGGTTTATAAAACAATATGAAGGCTATTATATAGCCATAACAATAGATCAACTTCCTACAAAAAAGGAAGTTATACTAACAAATAGTTCGTAATTTACAACTACCCTGTTAATGATTTACGGGTACAAAAAACAACATATTATGAATAACAAACTAGTAAGACTTATTTACCACACTGTAAAGTATAACTAGCATTTGATTTAATGTGATTTACCATAGAAGATTAATTCCCTTTATCACACTTACCAAAAATATGTGCATGTTCCTAGGTTCTATGGAACACATATTACACTATATATACACGTTCCTATTTTTATGGACAACTTATGTATTACATAATAACACGTACACGTCCCTATAATCTAAGGAATGTGTACGTGCTATAACATGCACACATTCCTATTGTAATGGTTTTTGTAATGTCTTGAAGATGGAGGGTTGGGTAGAACAAATATCTATATTTTCTAAAATTTAATTGTTAAGTATAATATTCTACTTTAAATTTATTTTAATAATTATAAAAAATTAGGGTCACTCTACACACTTATGAAATTGGTATCACAAATATGATTCACACTTAGAAGATAATTTTGAGAATATTTAATCCTATAAGTACTTAAATTTTCAATTTTAACATTAAACTTATACTTTCAGGCATTAAATTTATACAATCTATGTTTGTTTTGGGAAATCATTTAGGTTAATTTTGTAGGTTTTTGGGCCTTTCATATTCTAATGGGTTACGGTTGATAATACCATAGGAGTTTTAGATGTGAGAAAAAATTGTTTACAAACCTGTGAACAACTTTACATTCAAGATAGTTTTCAAATATATGTGGTTTCATGGATTTCCCAAGTTTGGAAGTTGAATGTGTAATTATCATTTGGAATCATAAGGTAGATGTCATTATATTTAGTTATGAGTACCTACTTAAACAAGGTAGTTCTAGGACATAGGGATTTAATAGATGGTTCTAGGCAGGATCCTCACATTCAAAATGTAGGGGAACGAGATTGGTCATGGGGTTTAGGGTTTACCCCCATGTAATTTCAAATGACTTTTCAAAAGGTTTAGGGTTTAGGGTTCAGGGTTGTGCAAGATTTTAGGCCTTTTGGGAGTACATGGTTTAGTGTTTAGGTTTTAGGGTTTAGTGCTTAGGTTTACGGGTTTAGTGCTTTTAGGATTTAGGATTTAGGGTTAAGGATTTAGGGTTTTAGGTTAAGGGTTTATGGTTTACTGGAACCAAATATGGTTTATCGTGGGTTGAAATAAATTCATAGGTTTATGGTTTAGGATTTAATGTTTTAGGGTTTAAGGTTTAGGGTTTAAGGTTTATGGTCTGTGGTTTAGGGTTTAGGGTTTAGGGTTTCAGGCTTAGGGTTTAGGGTTTAGGGTTTAATATTAGGGACTTGGAACAGGGTTTAGGGTCCGAAGATTTTACTTGACAATTAAGGGTGAAATCAAGGATGAATTTATTAGGTTTAAAGTTTCGCGATGTGGAAGAAGGTTTAGGGTTTAGGAATTTAGTTTTTAGAAGTTCGAGTTTAGGACTTAGGATTTAGGGCTCATGGTTCACTAGGGTTTAGTATTTAGGGTTTATGGCTCATGGCTTAGGGGTTAGGGCTTAAGGTCTCATGGGTTTAGGAATATAGCCGTAAGGTAAAGTTTCAGGTGGAAGGAAAGTTTAGGGTCCAGGTTTTAGGGTCTAGGGTTAAATGTTTGGACTTTAGAAAAAATCAAGCTCAAGGTTTACAGTTTAGTGTTTAGGTTTATGGCACTATGGTTTAGGGGATTGTAGAAGTTAAATGCTAAAAGAGTTTATACTGAATGCTGAAATCTCAAAAATTACCTATGTTACTAAACCAATTATACTTTAAAAAACATCTCCTAAACCATGACTCATGAGGTGTGAGACTAATTCCATAAGGTGCTGAGTGACCCTAATTGAATCTTATATTTACATAAATAAATTGGTAGTTGTATCTATTTCATATGGCTTAAACATTTATTTATGTACAAGTAGAAGCATGTCAGGAAATCATGACATCCATGCTTATACTACAGAGAATATTTTAGATTTGGTACTCCAACATGGCAGTGCCTCCTTTCCTCTTCTCTTTTCAAGCCATCCCCTCGCGAGATCCAGTTTGGATCCCCAAGTGAGGCATGGACATTTTACAAACACAACAAACAACATGTTTTTCCAAGAAAATTTAAAAATTCCACTTCCTTATGATAAATCAAAATAAAACAATCGATCGATTTCTAAAATATACCACAAATAGGAGAGTTTATTCTTTCTAAAAATATAAATTTCAAGATTTTATTACTAATATAAGGTTTCCATATTATTTATTTTCTACTATGCCTTTTTATAGCTCTTTTTTGAACATAAATATGTACATATCTTTCATGGTGTATTTTTTTTAGGGTGTGCGAAATTTAAATCCCAATTATACTATCCCAAACTTGCATAATTGTATACATATTAAAAAAAAAGTCTAATTTTCGATATTTTTTGAGTGCTAGTTATTGCCATGGTCGGAGCTCTCTTATTTTTCAAAACATCTTTTTTGGTTCCTTGAAAATACATAAATAAAAAAATATTCACTAGGAAAAGTTTTAAAAAATGGTTACCCAAACTAGATGCTCCATAGCTATCTTTTACCAAAGGGTTTTCAAAAATACTAAATGGTGCCAAAAAATGGTGGGGGGAACCAAAGTCACTCTATTATGTCTTTTTTGAGAAAAATAGGAGCATCTATTGGTATTTTAGTGCACTTTTGACCCACTTAAACTTATCCATTTTCAATCCTTTGTAGCTTAGAAACTAGACTCAAAATGCTACGATTATATTTCTAGGGGTCTGGGAATTTTGAATGTGATCTATTTTAAAGGACTCCCATTGATATCTTCATTTGTTAATAGAATAATAATGGATCCACTATAAGATTTTGAAGCTAAAAGCATGTATCACATTGATCTCTATAACTTTCAACAAAAGATTGGGGTAGGATTTGGTGGGAAATGTGTAAAACATTCCACACATTCATTTCATTTCCATAGACAAAGAAACTTATGCCGTTTCTTCAATTTTTTTGCTAGAAACATTAGTTGTATTCTCAACCTATTGTATGAGGGGTAAGAAATTTGATTTGAGTGTCACACACTTCACACGAAATCAAAGCTACATCAAAATTTAGAGATTTTTTTTTCAAAAATCCTTTCTTATTGTTTCCAAGACACCATTGAAATAAATTAGTAAATATATGGCATTGAAATAATTTCATGATCTGTAAAAAAATAACTTGATAAAATAAATTAATATTAAAATTATATGTGATAAAAAATAAAAAAGAGACAAGAAATTGATATGTATCAATGTTAAATAAAGCACATCAAAATGGAAATATACCTATGAGCCTTGAATCATATCGCGTGTGTTAAAAAAACCTGTTGGGTCATTGTTATCAATGCCCAAATAATATTCATCTAAATTTGCTTCATTTAAAATTTATTTTCCTGTTGTGTTGGGCACACCACCAAAAGAGAGGTTCAAAAATTCAGAGGGAATAATTAGTGTCCCGCTAAGGGCCAGAATTAACATCATGTGTTTTCCAATGGTATTTTTAGCTAAACCTCTTGTCGGTATTTTGAATCATATTGATGTTGTTGGTGGAGGATGTGGTGGTGGCATTGTTTGAATAGATGACGAAGGATTGCAATGTACTGTAAAGTCCAAGAACAAAATCATTACTAACTTATATGAAAAAGTATTAAAAAGTACACAAAATCAACAAGTTATACCTTATTGAGGGGCAACCTGTGGCTATACTAGAGGTGTCCGTGTCAGAGTTTTAATTGATTGTGTTGGAGTTGTGGGTGATATGTATGGTGGAGCAGGGTGTTTCATTTTTTGTGGTTGAGCATCGACAAATGCACACAATTGGACTGAGTGATTGGGTGATTCTTGTTTAGAAGCATGCAAATAGTCTAAAGTACCTATAGCATCTTCATGTCAAATCAATATGGTAAATGATAAATAGTAAATACTAAATGGTAAGTGTAAAAAACCTATATTGAATGTTCAGGGTATTACATCTTAGTTGTTTAACTAATGCAAATGCTTGGGGGTTAGGTGATGAGTGAGCTTTCATTTCATATTGGGAATCTCTTGATGCCTTAGTGTGTTGTTGGTCTCTTCCTCTTGATGCTTTTTTTTATGGAAGGGCCTCCAAAAATATTCTCTGCATACTGTAAAGATGCCAATAGAAGCACATAATTTTATTAGAGAGAAGAACATTTGTCACACAAGTGAAAAATAAAAACAATAACCTTACTAACATCGAAATATAAACTATTAACCTTTGTTCTCCAATAGGAATTGACAAATGATCCATTGTGTTGCTCATGTAAGTGGGAGTTGGTTCACATTTTAAATTGTAATATGCCTCGTAATAAATACTAAGGAGATAGTGGAATGAATAATTGGTTTTTCAGTAAGTCCAAAAATTTTAATGTCATATTTTATCTTATTAGACAAAAATGTGCACCAATCAAATCTTTGCTTTCCAATTGATATGAGAATGAATGAAATATCCCAATTTGGAATATCAGTTTTCCAACCCTATAGAACAATTGTGGCTTGAAAACAATATATCATGGCAGCAAGAAAGTGGTGTGCAATTCCTTACGTATCTACTCCTCATCTTGATTTGTCAACATGAGTTGCAAAAAATTCATTGGATGTTGAATTAACCACAATTTGAATTAATATGAAAATAAAAATCTTACAAATGAAATCACGTTACATGTACAATCAACATGGAAACCGAAACAAGATTCGAGGTAAATCTTATCATCTTTAGTCAAGGTTTCTTTGGTTGTTACTATGGGGAATCTTTAAATAGAAGGCTTGTCAATCGATGGATATCAGTTGGATCAACACTAAACCTGAATGTATGACTATCATCCAGAGTAACAATAAATTATTCATCTTCTGTATTGAACAAGGATAGGAGGTAGTTAATAATATCATGATCTATCTCAAACTAGGGCATGTTAACCAACCCTACGAATTCACATGCAAAACATTAACAAACTAGGGCATGTTACCCAATCCTTGTAATTTTCATTCATTTGCAAAACATTATAAATGTGCAGGCACATCAAGCTCCTGTATTGAATATTTCCCTTGGGTAGGACTTGGGGGGTTACTTGTTTAGTTTGAGCTTCTATTTGATCTTGATCTTGAGCAGCCATGATAGGATGAGGTAGAGACTCAAGACATGGAGGATGTTATGTTTTCCTACTATGTTGTAACGTACTGGGAGAGATAGTTATGAGTGTCGAGACCTGTAGCACTGGGAGGACGGAGAAAAAAATTGTGATCGTGGGAAGTGTGAAAATGAAAATGAGGGTCAGAGGGGTATTTATAGGGAAAATATTAGGGTTTTCAGAGTTACAGACGCACATGAAAATAACCCTTGTCGATGCATCAAAAAGGATTTTCGATGTGCATGTAACAACCCTTGTCATTCCACAGGGAAAGCAAGGGTTGTTGACGCGTGTCAACAATCCTTGTTGTCACGCGACAAGTAAGGGTTATTCATCAACAATCCTTGTTGTCAAGCATCAACGATAATTATTGACGCGCAACAACAAGCCTTGTTGATCATACATTCAACAGGAATATGTTGACACGTGACAATAAGGCTTGTTGTCGACAACGTGTCAACAACCCTGTTTGTCATCGTGTGACAAAAATGGTTGTTGATGCACATCGACAAGCCTTGTTGTCGCGCGTCAACAATTCCCATTGATGCATGACAACAAGCCTTGTTGTTGTGTATGAACTAGTTTATTTTCTGTGCATCAACTAAACAAAACCCTATTTTTTACATTTTCGTAGATAAAACATAGCATTCCAGGTAACATATGTCACAAACTTGCCTCTGGGCCATGGCTCTCCCTAAAAAATGTTTGGTGAAAATTTCATTCTGAAACCCAGGAAAATTCACCTTTCCGGTGAATGTGGTTCCAGGAAAATTCATCAGGGATTTTCCACCTCCAATTTACGAGAGGCTTCTTAAAATGAACCTTGGTGTCAAAGAGTGAATTTTTGAATTTGAGTGTCTACATGGGGAAGCCATTTCACTAATGATGTATGTGAAGAATAAAACTAAATAGAGTGAAAAATTAGGTGTATACACACACTATCTGAAATAAATTTTGAATTTTGAATTGCCCTCCCCTTTATCTTGTTAAATATATAAAGGATAAGAAACATAGAATTGTGTAACAATATCAAGGGAATCTATAAGTTACAATGTTAATGGTATATTCAACTTCAGAATTTACAACAAGAAACTACATTTTGCCTCTATATCAATATAGTACATAATTTCGTTAAATTACATTAAATTGTAATAAATCATTACACAAAAAACCTCAAGGCATTAATGAATTCCAAACACCATAATCATATCATCCCACCACACTCTACAATATGGACTTTATGCCAAATACCTCCTTGTCACCTACTCCACTCTGATATATGAAACCCTTATGGGAACCAAACTCTAGACATTAGAATCTTGGCTAGTAGACCTCCTCTTTGCCTGCTTCGTGACTTGAACCTTAGTGGATACTTTGATACCAAATGTAACAACCTTTAAACCTAAAGCTTAAGCAATTAGTGAAATCTACACACTAGGATCACATCATAGATATATTCTACCATAATCACCTTTGACATTCATATTTTATGTACATATGAAAGGAAGAATATGTGTAGCATTTTACTTGGACTTGGTGGGATCAAAGTTATTACACATACAATTTGATCCATTATCCCCTAGAAATAAATCAATTCCAATGATTCAAAATTTTGGGTATTTTTAAGGTACATAAATATATATTCTCTCTTTGTCGTTGGAATCAAAATTAAAATTATTCCAAAAAATATTTCATAACCAACAAAAATTCTCGTATTAAGTAAAATAATATTTTCTAACTTGTTCCTTACATGTGACATATATCTCTTATCATAGCTCCCAGTTTTCATTTTGATGAGTAAATAATTGAAAATATATTTCCATTGTAAAACAAACTAATTTTTTAAAATTTATGTAATATAAAGTAGCATATATGCACTCCAAATAAGGGATATTTAATTTAAAAATAATAATTTTTCAAAAAGGAATAAGAAACCTATGCAATCTTAAGGATAGTTCATTTAAATAAAGAACCATTTACAGAGGAAAAATAAAATAAGAGTTCATGGATTAGATTAAATTTTAAATTATAAATAAATGTTTAAATGTTATAAATCTTTCACATTGGTTTTATGCATATGAATTCATGCAGACAAATAATCTTAGAGGGAAAACAACTCACACTTATTATTTAAGGAAGATTTAATTGCTACATTTTTATCACAAGGAAAAAAACTACACCACCTATTTGGTGTAGTTAAAAGTTATTGAAAAATGTAATTAGATACCCTAAAAAATATTAATTTGGCCTCAAATTTTAGGTTGACATGGTAGGGTGAATGTAAAATATCATCCTTGGGCATGAGTTTCATGGAGAAATCTCCACTACATATATCATTACTACATAGTAGGGCCACCGAGATTCATACATGTACAAAATCCATTTTTTAGAAGGATGAGTTATATGAAAGTCAAAGGTTTTTTTTTTAAATATGTTTTCTAGTGTCTTTTATAGTGGGTATGATATTTTCCTAATAAGTATAATTTGTTTTCCAACATGAGATAGTTTTTGAAGGGTTTTTGCACATACATTTCCATTTAAAAATCCCATCAACTAATTAAGGAGGGATAAGGGGTCCACATGATAGAAAAGTAACTATATAGGATGAAAAACTATCATGTCTTTTTTTGTATAAAATTACTAAGAGGAAAGTAAAAACTTATATATTCCTTTTTTACAGTTCAAAAAAGTAAAAAATTTATAAAATAGACATAAAATGATAGTTCACAAATTACCAAGTAACTACTCAAAGGATAGAATCATCGCCACTTATAATATTATCTAGGAAACAATATGATGGTAATCATTCCAACTAATCTCTTCCTGTATATTTTCCACTAGTAGGATTTTCATATCAGTGATCCTAAATAGAATATGATTCCTAGGGTTTTTTAGTAGCATCACAAATTCCTACTTTAGATACACACATCTTTGAGTCGTTTTAACAAGAACAAAAAACTTTTTCATTTAACAATTAGAACCTTAAATTTAGTTACCATGTCTAAATGCAAAGAGTTGAAGTTATAAACTAAGAACTTTAAAGTAAAGAGGAAGTAGATTAGACCAATAATTTATGTCTAATGATTCCACAATAGAGGGGTGACTTATATTTTTAAAAATGGGGACATGGTCAAATTTCTCTACATTTTGTGCATGGAGAGATGGAGAGACAAAAAAATCAAGAGAAAAAATGGTTGTTGAATAGAAAAAAGGAATTTGAACTCATCCCAAAGAAAAGGTGCCAAACCCAAAACATTAGCTAGAATGGAATTATACTTTTGCATCATAAAATTTCTTTTCTCATCCAAAATCTAAAAATCTGGTAAGAATTCACTTATTAGTAAATTCATAATATACTTTTAGGTGTGCATCTAATAGTTATAGGAAGATATAATTATTAAATTATCGGTCCTCTCATCATAATTTGGATATGTAATTTTCAACCTAATTAAAGTTTTAATTTCCTCTAGTTTCCAATATTTCTTTTCCACATTCAAATCCTCTTTTATAATCTAAATATTGATGAATTTATTAGAAATTAGGGATGAGGAGTTGAAGACAACATGTAATTACTGATTCTTCACTCGTCTATTGTGGTTGCATGCAATCTTATGCTTTATTGAGACCCTTTTTTCTCATAGACTTTTATTCTTCTTGGTAGAATGACCAACATTAGTATTCTTTCCATTGGGACTCCCTCTTTTAGACATTATAGAAAATATGATGAGTGAAAGAGAATATACAGAGATGGGCGGTAAATATATAGAGATAAAATCATGAATATGATAATTATGTGGAATAAAAGTAATTATTACAACATGCTCTATTAGAAAGTAAAAAATGAGGAGGTGATAAACTACCTTCCCTTCATTAATTATTTCATATTATTATATGTCATGTAGTCATGGTTAGGGATCCCAATAAAGGGACGCATTAGATTAGGAAACCTAGGAATCATGAGATAGATCTTAAATTACTTGGATAAATTTGAATATCAACAGTAATAGAACACCAAATTCTAGATAAAAAATCACAATAAGTAGAATAGCTTAGCCACTTCGAGGGGAAAACTCTAAACCATACAATAAGACTCAAGTGATCAATATGATGATTAGATACTCCTTACTACTACATATATATACTATTCCTATGTTATGGCCAACATTAAGGCCAGCCTACTAAACATATGAAAGTTTAAATGAATGACATATGACAAGAAAAGAGATTATGTAATCTACAAGTTGATAATACATATCCAATATAACCTATAAGACTAAGGGCATAACATGCCCCTCCCCTTCGAAGCACATTGTCCCCAGTGTTGGCCATCCTTGGATGTTGATGCAAAAATGTTTCATCTTCCCATGTTACATCTTCACTATTCATATTCTTCCACTTGATTAGATACTCGGTAACGAATCTAGTCCTCAATCATTTAGTGTGTGTTTGAAGGATCCCTTCATGTTCCAATATGATCCTTCCCTCCTCATCTAGTTTCTGAATAAATGACTAGGTTGAAATGTTCTACCCAATGAAGTTCTTCAAGTAAGAAACATGGAATACTAGATGTATTTTACTTCCTTGAGGGATCTCTAACTTATATGTCACACTACCAAATTTGTACAAAACTTGGTAAGGTAGTATTTAGGTGCAAATTTATTATCCGTTTTTTTTAAGGATAACTACTTATATGGCTGCAACCATACAAAAAAAAGTCTCCCACTTCAAAATGTCACTCACTACGACGTTGATCAACCTATTGCTTCATGCGGTTTTGTGTCATTTCCAAATTCTCTCTAAGGCTAGAGAGTACCTTGTGCTGGTGTTGAATGTGATCTTCAATTGCTCTCACCTTAGGTTTGACCTTCAAGCTAGAGATGAGTGATGGAGGATGGTACCCATATAGTGCCAGAAATGGAGACATTTTGGATGAAGTATGAAATGAAGTATTATACCACCATTTTGTAAGTGCCAACCATTGCACCCAATGTTCTTGTTTATCTGAAGTAAAACATCAAAGATACCCCTCCAAACATTTTTTTACCACCTTCGTTTACCCATTTGATTGGGGATGATAAGATGAGCTTTGGGCGAATTGGGCACCCAAACAAGAGAAATAATTAATCCAAAAATTACTTGTAAATATCATATCGCAATCACTTACTATAATTTTGGCACGCCATGGAGATTTTGAACTATGTCCATAAAGGATAGATAGAAAGTGTACTAGTTGTGAAAGGATGAGACAAGGCACAAAAATGAGCATACTTGGTAAGTCTATCCACTATGACCATGATGACACTTTTCCCTTCTAATTTAGGAAATTTTGTGATGAAATCCATAGATACCTCTTCCCATCTCTCACTAGGAATAAACAAGGGTTGTAGGAGACCCAATGTCTTAATGGTCTCACCCTTATTATGTTGGCACACCAAACATTCTACCACAAATTTTTAAACATCTCCTTTCAATCCTCCCAAAATAAATCTTGTTTAACTCTATGATAAGTTTTCAAGAACATAGAATGGGTGCCTAGTGGAGAGTAATGAAGCTTTGAAAGAACATGGTGTTTAAGTGTAGAGTTCTTACACAAATACAATGTTTCCTTGAACCACAATGTATCATCCTTCCATATAAATTTTTCAGATATGGTTGGATCCTACTGGAGATTTTGAATGAGAGTATGGGTCTTTACATATTTCTTTCATTCTTCCCTTTCTTGATCTACCCAATCTACCTTTAGTATAGAGATGACACATAACAATGCTTATATGGACTCATCCCTCCTAGATAGTGAATCAAAAACCACATTTTCCTTCCCTTTCTTATAAATAACCTCAAATTCATAACCCAACATCTCTATGACCCATTTTTATTTCTCTTTTAAAGATAGTCATTGCTCCAAGAAGTATTTTAAACTATCATGATCAATTTTTACCTTGAAGTGTCTACCCATCAAGTATGGTCTCCATTGTTTGACTACATGTAATATTTCCATCATTTCCTTCTCATAGGTGGGCTTCAAAAAATTCTTTCCTTTTAGTTTCCAGCTCTCAAATGCTATGGGATGTCCTTCTTGCATGAGTACTACCCCAATCCCATTTCTTGAAGCATCACATTCAACTATGAAGGTCTTGGAGAAATCAGGGGTTGACAACACTAGGGTGGTGCACATCACTTCCTTGAATTTTTAAAATTCCCTAGAAGCTTCCTCATCCAATGAAAGGAGTATTTTTTCAATAATTTTTTGAGTGGTGTTGTTATACTGCCACAGGTATTTACAAATCTGTGATAGTTCCTTGTGATCCCTAAGAAACCTTGTAAATGCTTGAGGGTACTTTGGAACTTCCCATTCCATAATGGCCTAGATCTTGTGAGGATCTAGCTTAATAGCTTCATGAGAGAAAATATGGCCCAAGTATTCCACTTCTTGTACCCCAAAATAAAACTTCAAAGGATTATATATAGTTGATGTTTCTTTAGGGATTCCAAGATTGTATTTACATATGTAAATGTTCTCCTCCCAGTGATTTTCCGTATAGATTAGGATATAATCAAAAAATACTAAGACAAACTTCCGTAGGAATGGTCGAAATACATAATTCATCAAACTCTAAAATGTGGATGGTGCATTAGTAAGACCAAAAGGCATCACTAGAAATTCATAATTCCCTTGATGAGTTATGAAGGTTGTCTTATGAATATCCTCTTCATTTAATCTAATTTGGTGATACCAAGAATGAAGATCTAGTTTTTAAAATAAAATACACCATGCAACTCATCTAACAAATCATCAATGAAAGGAATAGGAAAATTATATTTTATGGTGTACTTGTTAAGTTCTCTATAGTATAGAAACATGCACCACCTTCCATCCTTTTTGACACCATCACTAATGATCAGAATAAACACTCTGACTATGATGAATAATACCCATTTCCAACATTTCCTCAACCATATTGTCAATCTCACTCTTTTGTACATATGGGCATCTACAAGTCCTGATTATGTGGGGTTGGATTCGAGGAATTAACTGAATGGTATGATCATGATATCTTTCAAGAGATAATCATATAGAATCTTTGAAGATAATTGTATCTTGATCAATAACCGTCCGAAGCTTAAGATGCACTATAATAATTGGTGGTTGAAATTCCATGGAAAAAAATCATGTTACGAATCCTTCAGTACCCATTTTAAAAATCTTCTGCATTTGGTGAGAGCTAACCACATGAGGATATTTTACTTATAGTCCTTGAAGTTCAAATCTATCTTCCTTCTTAATGAAATTGCATGAACAAATCCTATAAATTTAGCTCTATAGTGCCCAAAGTTGTGAGCCATTGAACACCTAATACAATATCAATTCCACCCATGGGAATAACAAACATAATGGATTCCATTTTGTAGTCACCCATCATAAGTCTGATTTTATGGAATTTACCTAAACATTGGACTATGCCACCATATGTAATCATTACTTGAAATTCAGGTGTTGGGTAGATGAAATAATTTAGCCTTGTTTCCAACTTATTATTGATACAATTATGTATTCTCCCCGAATCAATCAATATTGTTACCTTCTGATTCTTAAGGTAACCCATGACCTGAAGGGTTTGTGGAGTGGTAATACCAAATAGAGCATGACATGAGATAGTTGGTTGGGGATCTTCATATTCTATTTTTTTCCTCTAATTTTTCCACTTCATCACTTGATGTTTCCTCATCTTCTTCCTCCTCACTAGTCCCTTCAATGTAAAACCTTGAAATTCTTCTTGGCACATTTATGAATTAGTCCATATTTTTTTATTGGGTTGTTTCATGAGTTAAAACATAACCCTTTTTCTCTATTTTTTCTATATGTATGAAGGATTCAATTTAGTTGAGGTTTCAGCTCATAATTTGGTACCAGAGCAAAATGGTCTTGTGAGAGGGAGGGTATGATGGTGAACTCTTTCAAGGTGTTATGGTGGCTGCTTTATGTTAGTGAATCAGTCAAGTTTGTCTTCTACTAGAAATAAATTTTTTATTTTCCTCTACCCTACATGCCATGATAATAGAATCAGAAACTATTGAGTGGATTAAACATGCGTACCTCATGATTATACATTTCATATAAATGCTCAATGTGGTCCTAAATACCCCCAAGAAATAGGTCATTCAGATACCCTTCTGTAATATTCTCCACACAGATCCGTGTTTTCCTCCAACAAGGATAGTGTTTTGGAATTGATGAACATAATCCTTTACTTGATCCTATTTTTAAAAAGTAACTTTGTTTCTAATTGGTTGAAGTAATTCTCTGACACACTAGAACTATAGTGATGTCCAATTGTATCTCTTCAATGAAAAATTTCCATGTGACACTGAGACCATTCTTCTACCTTTGAGCACATAACCAATGATACTGACTTCCGATGAATTGGTCAGGTTTGACCAAGAGATATAAGGATGTCCATGGTCACATTTTTTGTCCAGTGATGGTGATCTAATGTAGATCAAAGAAATTATCCATTTGGTTAATCTAATTGAGTGGATCATTTCCATCAAACTTCAGTTCATGATCATTTCCACTTTTGGAATAATGCCATGCCATTGGTTAGAAGATCCACCAGGAATGTGTAAAGAAATATATCCTCCTTAGTTGGTTTGATTTGGATCTGTGTGTGCATTTCTGGAGGAACCCATGTGACTAGAATGGAATTCATGATTACTATTATTCATGCTTAAAAGAGAAAACATCATCTCCTTCCACATTGATTCAAACCCCATCTTCATTTCACCCTTAAGGTTACCTTCTAGTAGATGAAGCTCATTGTTAAATTAAAGGTCATTCTTACTCACCATATTATTAACCCTTTATCCTCCTTGAAGTTGATTGACTACCTCATGATATTATTAAGATATTCCTACATTAATTGAAACCTAAAGATTGTAAATCCATATCTTCCTTATTTGGAGTCATTTCCTAGATTCCTTATTTTCTTGACCTTTTCCTTGGCCTCAAGTTAAATCTATTGGTCATGATGTAGGGTTTGGGTCTTGGGATACAAGGATTAGGGTAAAAATTTAGGGTTTGGGGTTTCATGAATTTATTTTCTGAATGAGCGGAACCATAGAGAACAAAACCTAGCTAATTTTTAAAAAGATTTCTAAAAATATAAGAAAGTTGGAAAAAACCCCAAAATTGCAACCTAGGAAGTTGATTTATGAAAAACTCTAAAACTGCTATAAATTTTGCAAAAAAGTCCAAAATGTTTAAACTTTGGAGAGGATCTTACTTGACTGATTTCACTACACCAGTAAAAATGAATAAAAATTCACTACCATATTTGAGATATATACAAACCTTCACAGTTAGGGTTTTGATGCAATTCTAACCGAGATCAAGCTCCGATACCACTTGTAATGAAATTACCTCAATAAATTTGAACATCAATAGCAGTAGAACACTAAATAAAACCAAAATTTAGATAAAGGATCACAATATGCAAGTATAATAGCTTAGAAACCTTGATGGGGCAACCTCCAAACCATATAATAAGACTCAAGTGCTCAATATGATGATTAACTACTCCTTATTAACACCAATATATATTATTCCTATGATATGGCCAACACCAAGGCCGACTTACTAAACATATGAAAGCATAAATGAATGGCATATGACAAAAAAAGGGATTATGTAAGCCAAAATTCGTCAATACATAGCCAATATAGCCTATAAGACTAATGACATAGAAAATAACATCATTTTTTCTGACACAAACTTTACCAAATGGTGTACATACGAGGTGGATCCACCAAATTTGGTGGTTGATTTTTTAATTTTCTAATGTAATCATGTTATATTATTTAAAGTAACACAATTACCATTAGGATTAGCAAAATGATGCTAGTATTATTGTTTTAGCCACAAAAATGAAAATTAAACGCAAATAATCTTGTCACCATTTTAAAGAAAATCAAAAATTATATTAACTGTTAAAATTAATAAAATACATTAAAATCAAGTAATAAAATATATATCCATTTAAAATATATTTATTTTTAATTAGTGATAATTCCAAACTCATGGGAAAACAATGAATTGTAGTTACTGATATCAAACCTAGATTATATATAGTAAGATAATTAGACATATATTAGGGATCAGTTCGCCCATTCTGCTGATTAAATGCTAATTATACACTTAGTGCAACAATTAGACATATATTAGGGCTCAATTTTTTTAAAGGAGGCCAACCGAAGTCCAATTATACACATGTTGTAACTATAATATTTTTATAGGGTTCAATTAGGTCATTTACACCAATCAAACCCTTATTATACACCTAATGCAATAGTTAGACATGTATTAGTGCATTTAGCACTAACGAGAACAACTAAACCATGATTATACACCTAATATAAAAACAAGACATGTAAGAAGCATCAATTAGGCTATTTCCATATAAACTTTTGTACCCATAACACAAAAATTGCAATAAAAATCATAAACTTGAGATATTTGATCTCAAGTAGTGTTTGGTATAAACGATGTCTCTGGTTCATACTTATGGGTAAAGACATCACCCTTTAAATATTATGCTAACACCAAATATAGTTACAACAACATATGTGGCTTCATCTTATTAAATTTCATGGGAGAAATAAGATCACCTACATTGGTCATTGAACTATCCCTTTGAATTCCATTCACCATGATAGTTAGGTGTAAATATTGATGTTTGGTTTCAACCACTATGCTAGTACCATTGATCAGAAAAATACCTTGTATGTACTATATAAGTACCACATATAAATATGCTCTTGTGTGCATTAACATATCTCTCATATACTATCAAAGTATAGAAATGGGATGAGATTCTTCTACATACTAATGGGTCTATCGAAAGGTTTGATATATCAAAGTGATAGTATATATAAATGGAAAATTTTTGGAGGGATAAAACACAAATATATTTCCAAAAATTAACATGGAAAATGGTCCAAAATTCTTCTTGTCATATACATAGCTCATATGTGGAGACAACTATGTAGTAGGGCAAGTGCACAAAGATGATGGACTAAAGAGCAGCCAAAAATCCACTTTTTGGTCAATTTTTCCATAACGCGCTCACGTTATGGATCGAGCGTGTTATAACATGACACGGGAAAAATGAATTCATGTTATAACACGAGTGCATTTTGACTATCATAAAACACAGTTATAATGTTTTGGCTCACCTTTTGTGTCTTACTTTCATTTTTAAGTGCGTTATAACGTGCTCGTGTGATAATGCGAGTGTGTTTTATCTTATTGTGGTTTGAAATACCCAATCCATAGGCTTGTATTTTCCTTGGATATCCAAACCTAAGGTTTGGAATGTGTAATCTGTGAATAAATTCGTGTTTGACATAAAAACATCAAAGTCTCACGTGTACACTCCGATATCTCATGTGTTATAACATAATACTAAAAAAAAGTATACTACAATGTCAAACTTGGTTTTACCTTAGTGACGATATAATTATTTCTAAAATTTGATTAGTTTAAGGCTTTCATCCATAATTTCTTTTACTAGTGCCTTCTTTTCTTGCCAAAACCTATGCATACATTTTGGTGCATAATTTATGACTTTTCATCCAAATTTCAAAAAACAAAGTGTTTTTTCTAAAATCCATTCTACATGCACTAAAAAAACAAAAAAAAAGACTTTTTTTTCTCAAAGTTATGGGGGTGTGCACACAAATATTTCATTTTTGGGATGTGTGGACTTTGAATATTAATATAAAATTATATATTCATCCAAAAATTATGAAAAATTAGTGGGACCTCGTACATGTCCATAGCTAACTTTCTAGGGAAGGAATTTGAAAAATAATTTATAGAACTCAAAAAATGGGGGGCGCACCCACAATAGGTTCTTATCTTTTTGACACAAAAATAGACATACTTTGTTTGTGCACCACATTTGACCCTCTTAATCTCCACCATTTTCAAACAAAATTAGTATTTTAGAAACTAGATTCCGGAGGTCTACGGTACTTATTATTATCACTTTGTCAAATTTTGAGCATATGCATGCCAACTTATTAGATGAAGTTCATGTTTCACTGATTTTAGGAAAAATGTCTCCACTTTTAATCCCCCATTTCCATGCACTTACCTAGTATCGAAATATAGAAAACAAAAATCAAAACTCTTTTGGATTATGAGGATATCTACAATATTGTTAGTGGTTCTCTTACTTGACATGACACATAAGTTAACCAATAATAAATTTTTATAGAGAAAACTAGAAAGAAAGTTCATCATAATTTTTTAGAGTAATGGATTAGGTAGAACCCCATATATGAGATACAAATTCAGCTAAAATAGCCTAGGATTATTAAGCATAAAACCATCCTACATCTCCACATTCAATTGTAAAATTTCAAATTCATGTCAAATTAGATAGTTGAAGTCCTTATGGGGTGTATTGTAACTTTGAGGGCCTCACTCCAAGCCTTGGATGAAGCCATGACAAATACCTCTCTCATACCCATTGTTTCAAGAGGATTGTCACCTTCTTCTAGAGTACTTGTGAGCACACTAAACCTTTGATGCAGGAGCATCACTTTCATATTTTTCTTAGGTTTTTGAAGGTTCTAATGGATGTCATAACATGTTTCAAGTCAATTTGGACTCTTCTTGCATTGTAATAAGTGGTATTTGGAGTTTCCCTCCAAAACCACAATTTAAATATTTGAATTTATCTTTAGTGTGTTTTTAGATATAGGAGTTAGAGAACATATGTTTTAAAAGGGGTCATGGGATATTATTACACTTTATAAATGGTCTAAATCATCCTCACTTGGCTTTGGTTCACCATGGTTATCTTTTCCATAGCTAAGTTAGGTGAATGTGATCCCTAACCACCTTTCTCTTCATTAATTATTGTAATGATATTTGAATGAAGATAGAAAAGAGGTTAGAGAGAGGGTTTTGAGAGGAAGAAGGAATTTTTAACATAGTAAATAATCTCAATAAGCATGAAATTTGGTAGAATAATAGAATGGTTGATGGCACATTAGAAACAAGGTTGAGCTTGGTAAGAGATAAGATATTTGTCTACATTATTGCATGAAAGAAGAGTTTTTTCATTTATAGAATAATAAGGAGAGCATAATTATATTGTAGGATAGTGTGGAACATCATCTAAAGGTAACCCCTTATCCATTTTGTCAATCATTTCAGTAAAAGAGTCTAAACTGGTAAACTGTGTGTGCACAGTCTGCTTGAATGACTGATAAAGAAAAGTTAAGAGACACATTTACATATTAGTAGAATTTTAATGATTAGAAGGAGTTATATGAAGTTGGAAAATTCTTTGTAGTATCCTTTTGAGTCTTGAAAATGTTTGTAGATTTGAAAAACAAAAATTATGACTAAATATGCCCTCTCGGGCATGTATGTTGTCCTAGGTCTTTGAAGAGATAGAAAATTATATAATTTAAAAAATATAAATTTAAATATGATGAAATTTTGTGATAAAGGAATTAAATTTATAATAAAGGTGCTTGAGAATTTTCATGAATATTTAAATATATTTGATAGGGTAAAAATAAAAAATTTAGATGAGACTATGTGCAAGTAAACCCCAGTTTTGTGAGTCAAAAACTCAACCATAAATTCAAATTTACCTTGTGGGTATGGCTACAAATTGGCGAGTAAAACTTTTTAATGGATATTTAAGTGTTCATAAAGTCTTAGAATGATTGGATAAGGTTTCATGGGTCAAATGATAAAAACGCAGTATGACTGTGTGTGGTATAACTTGGTTTGGAGGGTTTAGAGAACAAAAACACTATATCTTTTTCATAAGTAAGATTTAAGAGCTTAAATATGGAAGAATTAATCTAAAACATTTCCCCATTATGATAGAAAAGTATTTATGAAGTTTCATGGTCGCACAAGAGAGATATTTAAATTACTTTGGAAGATACAGTTCTCTCCCATGGCATTCTTGACAAGTCAAGTTATGAAAGATGAGTAGTGAAATTCTTAAGAAGCCTAAAGTGTTAAGAGAAAGTTTTAAAACTTTTCACAACAATTGAAGAGAGGTGGAAACAAAGTTTTAAGGAGAAACACTAACCTATAGGTTAATAAACTAATAAATACGGTCAAGACTAGCAAGAGCTAAGGTGGTCAAGAAGACTAAAAAAATTGGTTTGGAGCAGAAAACATAATTTAAGGCTTGGTAAAATAAATGAATGAGGAATTACACTTGTATGAAGGAGAACTAAGTGATTTGGTAAGCTAGAACTATGAGAAATAGCTAATCCCTTGAAACTTGGTTGAAAACCTAAGAAAGAGTTAAAGAGGCCTAATAGAGCTAATTGAGAAGGTGAAAGTGGTGTTGGGAGAAAAGTATGAAGGGATTGAACATGAAACTTTCCATGAGGAAAAAACATGATAAAGGGTATCTAGAAAAGTGATTAGGCCTTCAAGAAAATCTTTAAATTGTTCTGGGAAACAAGATTTGTATTGAAATAGGGCTACTAAGAAAACTAGTGAAGAAAACGGTAAAAGGAGAATAAATTTTATTTTTCTTAAAGATGGGTTATAAAAGTTTGTAATAAGTTATAAGGCCTTAAAGGGTACCTAAAAATTTTTACAGTAAGGTTTAGATCCTTTTGGGAGAGTTTTGAGAAGCAGAGTTTGGTGTTAAGAAGGGCTACAAGTAAATGAGATAGGTCTATAAGGCAAATAAGGTCAAATGATGTTTTGATTCTTCTTAAAGTTTCTAAACATGTTTGAATTGTGATTCTAAGTAGGTATGAAGTGATTATAGCCCTTCGAACAATCAATTGAGGTAACTTTGTGTTATATGCAAAGTTTCCTTCTTGACATAGTGCATGTTTTGAATGACATTGTCTACTAACTCATTGAGATTGGATAGTGTTGGTTTAGAACTTAACCCCCTCTATCATCAGGTGGTATCAGAGTAGGTTTTTCTCTTTGAAAGAGAGATAATATAAGCAAAGTGATGGTAAAGTGAATCCCTGAAAAGAAGAAAAAAGAAGGAAGAAATTCAAAAGACTATGTGTGAAAAAGAACCTAGATGAGACTTGAAACAAGGTGAAAAAGACTTGTTGGGAAGAGAAAACATGGAAGGAGAAGAAATAGAGATGATGAAGGGATTGATGAAGCTAGTGTGCCATAAGAAGAAAGAGAAAGAGGAAAAAGAGAGGAAGAGAAAAGAAGAAAAGATGAAAGAATTAACAAGAAAGAGAGAGTTATGGATGCAAGAAGAGATACAAGAATTGAGAAGGGATGTACAGAAAGTTGGTAGAAATGATGGGAAGAATGAGAGAAGAGGAGAATTTGTAACAGTGGTTAAGAAGAAAGTATAAGGGCCTATAAGGTTATTTGATGATAGAAGAAAAAGAAAGAACCTAGTTTCTTAGATAAGTAAAGAAGATAGGAAAATGAAGAGTGAAACTAAGAAAATGAATAAATTGTCAAGAGGGCAACAAGAAGAAGTGAATAAGGAGGTCATATTTGTAGAGGACAAGAAAATGGATGAGGAGGAAGTGATAGAAAGATTTCTAGCCTCTTTTGTACACCAAGGATATGAAAATGAAGAATGGCGGAGTATTGTAAACAAGGATAAGAGTGATGGCCTCCATCTTATGATGCCAAAAAAGACTTAGGAGAAGAGGACCAATTTGGTGATGTTATAAAAGGAGATGAAGAGCATGAAAATGAAGAAGAATATGTTTTTTTTAACATGTTTTTTCTTGTGCAGGTCATCAAAAAGAAAGATATGAAGAAAGAAATGAATTGAACAACTGAATAAGAGTTGAAATGGCTAACAATCATGCAAGGACCTGAAAGTTCAAACCTATTAAGAGATGAGGAAGACTACAAACTAGCAGAAGAAGATATCATGAAGATCTTAAATGGTGAATGAAGAAGTCAAAGAAGACGAAGAGCACGTTGAATCATTTTCGAAGAGACCATGGGAAGATGAAGATGTACATGAACCTGATTTTATATTGCAGTTGAGAGTTGAAGAGTGAAAAGAAGAGAAAGAATGAAGGTACAAAGACAAAAAATATGCAAGAAAATAAAGAAAACAGGAAGCAAAGAAGATAAAGCAAAGACAAAATAAGATTCAAGATAGATGGAGCTCAACCTAAGAAGAAGAAAATTAAATCAAGAAAGCAAAGAAATTGGAAAACAAGAAAGAAAACAAAAAGGAGCTCAAATCTTCCCACTTGGGGAGTATGATGCAGGAGCATCATTTCGTGTAAATAAGCAAAATTTTGGTTTTCATAGGTGTTCTTAGGTTGTTGGAGGTCCTAGTGAGTGTATTAGCATGGTTCCAAGTCCATTTGGACCTTCTTGCATTGTAATAAGTGGTATTTGGAGTTTCCCTCCAAAACCACAATTTAAATATTTCAAATTAGTCTTAAGTGTGTTTTTGGTCTAGGAGTTAGAATAAGGTGGAATAAATGTTGTAAAAGGGGTCATGGGACATTAATACACTTAAGACATGGTCTAAATGGTCCTCACTTGGCTTTGGTTCACCATGGTTATCTTTTCCATAGTTAAGTTAGGTGGATGTGAGCCCTAACCACATTTCTCTCCATTCATTATTGTAATGAGATTCAAATGAAGATAAAATAGAGGTTAGAAAGAGGGTTTTGAGAGGAGGAAGGAAGTTTGTAACAGATCCAAGAGGCTCAAGAAGTCATGTACATTACATTGGATTTGATAAATAAAGAGACATTTCTTGAGCATGAAACTATGTAACTGTGAATGAATGTGTATTTCTATGGATGATCTTGGTTATGTATGATTTGATGAATGATGTTTTCAGGTTAAATATTGGTATGGGCCTAAGAAAAGTATTGATGAAGGTGTGAAAGTTGGTAGAACGTCTGTAGAATGGTTGATTTCACATGAAAAATAAGGAAGAGGTTGGTAAGAGATAAGAGTGATTAATGTATTTATGAGTATTTGAATGCATCAAGGAGAAGAGTGTTTCGACTTGACTAGAAATCATAATTAGAGCATCATTTCATGTAGGAGAGTGTGTAATGTCAATCTAAAGATAACCCCTTTCTATTTTGTGAATCATTTGAATAAAAGAGTCTAAAACTGGTAAATTGTGTGTGCACATGGTCTTGTTAAATGATTGATAAAGCAAAGTTAAGAGTACAAATTCACATCATAGGAGAATTTTCATGATTAGGAAGTTATATGAAGATGTAAAATTTCTTGTAGAATCCTTAGGAGTCTTGACAAGGTTTGTAAATTAGAAAAAAAATTAGTATGACTAAATATGCCCTCTCGGACCTATACGTTGTCCTAGGGTTTTGAAGAGAATGAAAAATTGTATAATTTGAAAATCATGCATTGAAACTTGATGAAATTTTGTGAGAAAGGACTGACATGGTATAATAAAGGTGTGAGAATTTTCATGAATATTGGAACATAGATTTGATAGGGTAAAAAGGAAAAATTCAGTCTAGAATGAGTGTAAGTAAACCCCAATTTTGTGATTCAAAAATGCAGTTCATAACTTCAAATTTACCTTGTGGATAAGGCTAATAATTGGTGAGTAGAAGTTTTAATGGATATTTAAGTTTTGCATAAAGTTTCAAAATGATTGGAGAAGGTTTCATGGGTCAAATGGTCAAAACATGAACCTGACTATGTGTGGTATAACTCAATTTGGAGAGTTTAGAGAACAACAAAACACTATATCTTTGTCATAACAAAGAGTTAAGGCTGAAATTTGAAAGAAAACATCTATAATATGTCATCATTATGATACAAAAGGATGTATGAAGTTCCATGGTCACACGAGAGAGATATTTAAATAAATTTGAAAGATATGGTCCTCTTCCATGACATTCTTGACAAGTCAAGTTATTCAAGATAAGTAGTGAAATTCTTAAGGATCCTAAAGTGTTATGAGAAAGTTTTGAAAATTTTCACAATAAGTGAAGAGAGGTGGAAACAAGGTGTGAAGTAGAAAAAATAACATATAATTTAATAAATTAAGAAATACAGTCAAGACTAGCAAGAGCTAATGTGGTCAAGAAGACTAGAAAAATGGGTTTGTAGTAGAAAACACAATTTAAGGCTTGGTGAAGTCAATGAAAGAGGAATTAGAATTTTATGAAGGAGAACTACATCATCTGGTAAGATAGGACTAGGAGAAATATTTAATCCCTTGAAACTCAGTTGAAAACCTAAGAAAGAGCTCATGAGGCCTAATAAGGCTAATTGAGAAGGTAAAAGTGGTGTTAGGAGAAAAGTATGAAGAGATAGAACATGAGACTTTACATGAAGAGAAAAACATGATAAAGGGTATCTATACAAGTGATTTTTTCTTCAAGAAATTTTGTAAATTGTTCCAGGAAGCAACATTTGTAGTGAAATAGGGCTACTAGGAAATTTAGTGAAGAGAATGATAAAAGGAGAATAAATTTTGTTTGGCTTAGAGAAGGGTTCTAAAATTTTGGCATAATCTATAAAGACTTAAAGGGTACCTACAAAGTTTTACAATAAGGTTTAGTTCCTCGTGGAGAGTTATGAGAAGTAGATTTTTGTGTTAAGAAGGGCTGCATGTTAATGAGATAGGTCTATAAGGTAAATAAGGTCAAATGGTATTTTAAATATTCTTGAAGTTGATAAACATGTTTTTGTGGTGATGTTAAGAAGGTATGAAGTGATTATATCCCTTAGAACAGTCAGTTGAGGTAATTTGCTGTTATATGCAAAGTTACCTCCTTGAAATAGTGCATGTTTTGAATGACATTGTTTACTAACTCATTGAGATTGGATAGCGTTGGTTTAGAACTTAACCCCCTCTGCCATCAACCTCATGGAGAAGAAAATAAACTTTAAATAGTTTTTTAGCATGTTGTAATAAGAGCAATCCATGAATAATCAACTAGATGAAGATGAACTTACACTTGCTTCCAATTATAATGGTAAGAACAAGTAGAGATTAACCAAGAAGCAAACAAATAAACAAAAATTCACAAGGCTCATCAAATGATAAAAAACTTCCCTATTTGTGTAAAAGTGCACAGCGTAAAATATTGTTGGTACAATGGACTCATCAATGGATCTTCAAATAATAAGCCTAATCAATAACATTCATTTAATAACAAAAAAATTCCAACAAATAGAAAAAAGTGATTTGAAAAATAAACGGTAGTACTATGGAAATATTGTTGATCAAAAGGAAGATACCTCGGATAAGGATATCTTATATGTTGTATAATCCAAGGAAGAATCATCCTTGCAGGACTCTATTTAGTATGTTGAATTGGGAAATACCTAACACATGACTGGAGGAAAATAGTGGTTATCCAATTAGAGTCCTCCACCCACCAAAAATCATGTTTCATTGGGTGAGAAAAATTCCAACAAAGTGAAAGGAATTATGAATAACAAATTTCCACTTGGAAAGCATGACTACACAATCAAAAAATTCCTACATGTTCCAAGACTCGCTAAGAATCTTCTCTTAATTAATCAACTATTGGATCACAACCTAAAAAATGAATTTGACTATAATAATGTCAATAAAGTGTTTCTAATCAAGGATAAGGTGAGAAAATACCAATTTTTTGCACAATGATCTAGAATGTTAAATATGTTTGAGTTTGAATTTGTTCCACATAGTAATGAAACACTCACTACTACGGATTCAAACTCAAAAAGCTTATTGCACCATAGGTATAAGAACCTAAGTTTTGGATATTTGGATTCACTCAACCAAGATGATATGGTTAGAGGATTATACCACCCCTACAAAATAAATTATATCTCTACTAAATTTATCTATCATGAAAGGATCCTCAAACACCATTCCTAAAGAATGAAAAAAAGATATTTGTAAAGTGGACTTGGTTCATACCAATCTTTTAGAAAAATGACTGCAACATATGATGGTTATCATTATTTTAATACCTTTTTTATAAATATTTATGAAAAATATGGATATACTTATTCAATATCAAGGAACAATTCTTTCAATAATATAAGGAGTTCAAATCTTTAGTAAAAAACCAAATTGGTCAAAAACTCAAAGTACTTCACTCAGATTGAGGAGGAAATTCACTAGTAATGCATTCTCAACCTATTTGAAATAAAATAGCATTCACTAATAGTTTACTAAACCCTTCACTCTTTAGTAGAATAGTGTTTTAGACACATGAAACCAAACTCTTATGGAAATGGTACATTGTATGATCAAAGATGCAAGTTTGGATTAGACACACTAGGCAGAAGTAGAAAAAAGAATAATATATCTGCTTACCAGGTCACCAAATTTTTTAGTTGAAAATATGAATCCATAATAAGCATGGTTAGGGAAAAAACATCTATTTATCATCTTCATGTTTTTGGAAGAAGAGTACATATGTTATTTCCAAAGAATAAAAAAACAAAAAAGGAAAATAAGCTCACATCATACATATTTCTATGGTACAATGAATATTCAATAAGATATAGAATAGTAGATCTAAAGACATAAATATACAAAAATAGGGATGTTGAGTTTTATGATTGAGGTGCTTCAATTCTACCTTCTATAAATTCACATATATAAATAGTAGAAAACAGACCTATGATCCATTGAGAAGATTAAGAGCATGGTGATAATGATCATGATAATTATGGAAATGATCATGCTCAACAACACATATCTCAATGTATTCCCAAGTGGTATATAAATCCAATTAGAGATGAAAAATTAGATGGAGTCCTATACACATTTTATTCTACACCAAGAATTCCTATTAAAAAATTAATAAGAGTCAATTTGGCCTTAATGAGTACAATTGTTGTATCTAATGATCCCTCTTTGTTTCAAGAATATTGTGAGTCAATACCTTAGAAATAATCCATGGAGGCTAAATAGCATTCAATTATAAAGAAAAACACATGGATTTTTTTTTATCTTACACCATCTAAAAATCT
Organism: Taxus chinensis; assembly: GCA_019776745.2. Lineage (NCBI taxonomy): Eukaryota > Viridiplantae > Streptophyta > Pinopsida > Cupressales > Taxaceae > Taxus > Taxus chinensis. Next base: position 145,650,557 of record CM034157.1, read on the forward strand.
AATTGGATGTAAATTGGTTAGTAGGACCAAGTACAAGGTATATGAAAACATTAAAAATACCAAGGAGATTATTTTTGTAAATATATTTTCTCAAAAGGAAGGCATTTACTATAAGAGGAAATTTTCTCCCACAACCAAGATGAAGGTAATCAGGATGATATTTTATTTGGCTACATAGCTTGGATGTAAAGTTCACTAAATGGATGTAAAAGGTTACTTTCTCAATGGAGATCTTCATGAAGAAGTCTACATGACTCAAACAAAAGGTTTTATCACACCAAATCAATAAAAAAAGGTTTATATGCACACCAAATCAATTTATAGTTTCAAATAAGAACCCCAAGCATGGTACATAAAAATTTATGATAATATAATTCACAAAGGATTTAATAAGAGTACATATAACCCCAATTTCTACCTCAAAAAATAAGGTGAGAGATGGTTATTGTAATAGTATATGTTGAGAATATCATAATCACTGATAGTTTAGTGAGTATGCTTGAAGTAACAAAGAAAAATATTAAGTTATCATTTGACATGATAGATCTGAGGCTACTTTATTATAATCTTGGACGATAAGTGTAGAAAAAAGAGAACCACATTTTTGTAGCTTAGATGAATTATTCTAAGACAAAGATTAAGAAATTTAGGATGATGGAATACAAACCTATTGTTATACCTATGGAGGAAAGGTTTTAGTTGTCTCATTCAAATCCATCACCTCAATTGAATGAAAATATCTATCAATTATTTATTGATATTCTCATTTACTTAACCTATATTAGGCTACACATCAAATATGTAATGAGTTATCTCATTAAATTTGTACAAGATACAAAATTTCGTCACTAGAAATTAAAAATTGGATTATATGGTACATCAAAGGAACAATTTATTTTGGCTTAGATTATAAGAATAATGAAAAACTATTCTTGACAAGTTATATGGATTTATATCATGAAGGAAATATAGATGATAGGAATTCAACATTAGGTTATATATTCTCTATATGATATGGTCCAATATTATGGGGGGACAAGAATCAAAATGTTATTTCTCATTCTTTTACTAAATAAAAATATTGCATTAAATAAAGATTTATCTGCAAAATGATATGGTTACATCATATACTTGAAGGTTTGGGTGTTCCTGAAAAGAAACCTACTGTCTTGCATGTAGACAATGAAGGTGAATTCAAACTCATTCATCATCTAGTATTTCATGAGAAAACTAAGCATTTGAAAGTAAAAATTCACTTCATATGTAAACACATGCAACAACACAACTTCCAACTCCAATTTTTCTTGAAAAAATAACAACGCACAAACATCTTCACCAATTCACTTACATGTGAAAATTTGAGGCATTTAAGTACTTCTCTCATTCACTTGATACTATGTTAAATTAATGAGGGAATGTTATAATTAGGATAATAAGGTGATTAATTCATCATTATCTCTCAATTAAAGCACTCATTATTTAGTGTTGTGTGGTGTAGTTTAGATTAGATTAGGATAATATTAGATATGTGGTGGGGAGTTAACTATTATGTAATCCCATCATGTAGCTTAGGGGTAATTTTATCAATTTTTGTAAACCTAATCTAGTGATATTATAAAGGTAAAAATAGTTGTTCAATATCTACAAATATTACAACTTGTTATTTTATTAATTGAATTTGATCAAATTTATTGTTGGGAATTATTAAAGTTTCTATTTAAAATGGAGTCCACCCAAATAATGATTATACACTTGATGCAATAATTAGACATGTATTTGGGGTTATTTATCACTAAGGGGGGCAACCAAATAATGAATATATATATAATATGATAATTAGACATGTATTTTGGGTCAATTAGGTTATTTTTTCCAATTAAACCTTTATTATACACCTATTACATAATAATTAGACATGTATTGGATGTCAGTTTGGTTGCTTACACCAACAAAACCTTGATTATACACCTAGTGTGACAATTAAACATGAATTGTAGGTCATTCAATCCTAAGGAGCCAAACTAATGTCAATTATGCATATAGTGCACTAACTAGACCTATTTTATGGGCTGATTAGGTCATTTATTCTAATTTAAATTATATTAATTTCATTATACATTTAAACACACACACATACACACAAAATTATATATTACATATTTTTAAAAATAATGTAATATAATTATTTGTTATATCAAATATTTACCACTTTTTCACCCCTAGGTGACCCGACACACATTAATCACATTATCATATTATTATTATCCTAAGTACACTTATAAATTACCATCATAAATCCTATTTACCCACGTAAATCTCATTTACCCTACCCTAACCACTTAAAACCAACCTATCCTAATTTACCCTACCCATTACCCCCTAACTCTTCCTACCTGAATCCCTAACCTCCCACCATTTTCCAAACAACCTAAAACCTCTAGATGGCAAGTGGTTTCAACCATTTTCCATATTTTCTTTATTGGTTTGTAACCTCTATGGATAAATCAACGTGATCATGATCATCACGATCATTGTCGTCATCAATTCTATTTAGCCAACCTCTTCCTCCATTCCCTAGTTAGTCAGAATCTAGATTTGAGGACAAACTGCTGCACCCATAAACAAATCATCACACTCAGGATCATCTAACACCCTGCTTCCAAAGTCTTGTAAAACATCATTCACAAATCATTAATCAACCTTTTAGAAGCTCTATCACCTTTATAAATTATCAAGGTTAGTACCTTTATTTACCTTTAATTTTTTATCTATTTTATACTCATTTATAATCTTTAATCTGTCATCTACACCACCTAGCATATTATCCCTTCAAAGATTTGTCTCTCATTTAGTCATTTAGCCAGATTTTAGAATATCTTGTCATTTTCCATAGAGATATTTTCATTGATCTCCGATCACCGTTGATCGGTCCCTTGACCTCTTTTTCCTTTCATTAGTCTCCCAAACACATCCAAATCTTTATTTTCTAATCTCACAGGTTTCTAGAATCTTTCTAGTTTACCTTACCATTGTCAATCCTTTGTTTCATCAACTCATTGTTTGTTTTATCATATTTTTGTCAAAATTTAGCATTTTCTCCCCTGATCACCATTGATCCCTTGTGTTTTTTAATCATTTTTAGCATATATCATACTTTTATCAATTTCTATTGGATCTAATCAGTTGCTTTGCAAGATGCATGTTCTGTAGATGATTGTCCCAGGTCCTTCATGCCCAATCACTAGCATTTATGATCTCTCGATCATCTAACAACCCTTTGTGTGGGAAAAATTTGACATCTCCATGAACTCAATCTTGTGTGCCATCACACTCACACCATAAATTGAAGAATATATCGAAGATCAGCTAGAAGTCATTCAAGAAAAGTGAGAAGCCACTGAAAGAGTTTTGGTATGACTATTTTGAGGATTTCAAGCTTGCTACTGCCCTAGCCTGGGCCACTTACAATGTTTGAACAAGATCTTTCCATCCCCCTTGAGTTTCTAATTTATCATTGTTATCATTTATCTTATCATTATCAAACTACTTAATTGTATCAAATGAGTTGACACCCTTCAAGGAAGTCCTTCAGATTCCTAGGATTGACATTCATCGAGCAACTCATTCTCATCCTTATCTAATATCTCTTTGTTTAGTTGTCTTTGTATACAGGTCTTCTCACTTGGTGAAAGGAGGAGCCTCTTTCATTTTTCATGTATTCGATCATCTTGACATTGTGATTTGTCAGCGCAGGTATTGGTAAACCCTGCTTATTTGATTTTTTGGTATTTTCAGCATTGATAACACCAAACCAAAAAACATCTTAAACATCCTAGACATGCCAGTGGGACCCTCTTAGTCCCTTTTTCATTTATATTTCATATATTTCATTTCTTTTACTGTTAATTTCATCTAACCTTTCAGCTTGGAGCACATTGTTGTTTCTATTTCTTAAAACATTAAAATCAAAAATTAAAAAGGAAAAGTGATTACAGGTATGCTCTTTTCTTTCATCATTTTATTTTAGCATTGCATCTTGTGTGTCTTTTTCTCATCGAATTAAAACATTTCCTTTGGATCTTAAAATGAACATTCATACTTGCTTGCTCACATAGCTTAATTAGGAGTTCAAGGAATTACATTCACAAAAACTCCCTTCACACACAACCAAACCACATCAAACTTAATTTGCATCTAAACACTCCTTCCCAGGTGGACCTACTTGGATTTCATCACCAAGAGGATAAGCCGACTCGGTGTTCTGTCTGAGTATAAAAATTGGTGGGTGGTATATCAGCTAAGTTCCCAACACCCTTATCATTGTGGGACCGTGAAGTGAGGGGGTAGGCCCCAATACCACACCTCGTACTGACACCAACACAGATTTAGGCCTCACGTACCTTCAGGTATATCGAGGACTCCATCCTTTAACTTACCTGAAACCAACCTTAGACAACCTTCTCTTAGTACTTGTTTAGCCATTTTTCACATTTCACACCTTTCTTAATTTAATCAAGATAATAAAAATTTATTGTGTGACTTGTTTGCAGTTGTTGTAATCAACCACTTTTTCTTTTATTTTCCTTCATTGATTGATTTTTTAGTTCATGGTTCTAACTAGACAACAATCTTGTTTACAAAACAATGATAATATGTCAAGTCATCTTCAACAATCCCTAGACAATATTGAGACCCACCTTCAAAACATTCCAAACATAATTGACCAACTTTGATCACCTTTAAAATCCAATCAAGAACCCCCACATTCTCCTAGCATCCAATCAACCACATCAAAATCCTAGATCCATCCTATCCCCTCACTTCTTTAATAGTGGTGATCTAGTCTTTACAAAGATTCTGGATTCTAACCAGTGGCCCTTAATGCCTATCTTTCTTCTCGAGGTGTATTCCTCTAACAACCAGAACCTGAACAATGACCTCCCATTACTACTGTCACCTTCGACACTTTTTGTCTCATCAACCCTAATCACGAGTTGGTTATCTAACAAATTCATCCCTATTCCACTACTGGTGGGTTGGGAGTATTAGCCCCCACTTCATCAGTCTCAGTCATCAGTTTTGACCTTAATGTTGTTTCATCACAAGACACATCCAATCAACAACCATCCTCATCATCAGATCCTTCATCAATCTCATCATCTTCACAAAACAATACTAACACATCTCCTTTCACATCTAGTCTTGTAGCCTCTAGTGTCTTCTCCTACACCTCCTGTAAGCTCAGTTGTCCATTCCTCTTAATCTCAACCCTCTTATCCCTTCACAACAACCCATGTCCTTAATCCATAATTTAGTCATGTCCATCCCCACATCTATACCCTTCATTAATACTAGTTCCATTGCTGGTACCCACCCCTCTTCACAACATGCATCAACTGCCCTTGTCTCAAAAATCCATTCTCACTATATACCACAACCATCCCAGCCACTTATCAACACTTATATATATTCTCATTATATACCACATCCATCTCAACCCCTTATCAACATGTCCATTCCTATCCCCTATCAATATATCCAACCATCACAACCTTTAGTTTCACAACCTACCTATAACATTCCCATGAGCATTCCTCTTCAGCACTATGTCTCATTACCCTATCATCTATACCAACAATCAAATCCACATGTCCATAATCAACCTAGCTCATCATCATTCAATCCCCAAAAAATCATCACAAAATGATCCTTTACAAGCATTAATGAATAAGATTTCAAGTCTTGAAGCCACCACCATGGGTCCCAAAAGTACTTTGTGTACCCTATCATATGAACAAATATGTAATGAACCTATTCATCCATCAGTACCTTTCAAATCCTATCCCCCACACTGGGAACTCCCAAAGTTTATTAAATTCTATAGTAAGGAGGACCCTCAACAACACATCTGAGATTTCTACCATGCATGTTATCTTATCACACATGATCAAGACCTTATGTTGAGGACATTTCCTATGTCCTTAGTAGGGCCCACACTTGATTGGTATAATAGTATCCCATAATATTCCCTCTTTTCCTTCACACAATTGTTCTTAGAACACTTTTCCATCAACATCACTTATAATATTTCTATTACAAATCTCTACGCTATCAAAATAATTTGAAGATGAATCTGTTCTAGATTTCATCACCTGCTGGTGGGGTATCATCAATCAATTATCCTTCTCCCTCCCACAAACCAAATTGATCGAGTTATTTTCTTGATCATGTGCTAAACACATATCATCAACACTTCAAATACAATCTTTCCAAACATTTGATGAAGCCTTTACCATGGCCCACAAATTAGAACTTCATGCCCTCAAAGATGGTAAAGTCAAACTCAGATCAAAGAAACCAAATCCTGAGTCCTCATTCAAACCTTCTTCCAGTAATGATAAGTCCAAAGGCTCAAAAAACACGGTCATCATAAAATTCACATCTAAAGTTCATTCGGATTTGAACGCACCCGACCCCAATGTAACTATACACCCATCAGAGAATCCTATAGTGTGGTCTTTGACAAGCTCCTAGCCACGTGTATGATCACACTCCCACCTATTTTCCCCATGACACATCCATTTCAAAACCCTCATGGTATGGAGAAAATGACTATTGTAAAAACCATCAGGTTTGAGGCCACAAAATCAAAAGGTGTCATTCATTTAGAAACATCCTCCAAGATCTTATTGACCAAGGTGACCTACAACTTGATAATCTGAATGCACCTCCAAATCAAAACTTGGATGTCTTTAAACAACCTTTCGCAAATCATTCCCCATCCACTAGTCAACCCCAATCCAATGTCATCAACTCTCATCACACCATCAACACTATTAAATATCTCTCACTTACACCTCCAACACCTAGTGTTTCTACTATGGAGCCACCAACAGAATCATCCAACTCCTCTAGTCTTGCCACTGACAAGACCACAAACCCTTCTACATCTACCACATATACTTCAAACCTGCTCGTGACCTCTTCAAAAGTATTAGAAAATAAACTCATCATGGAAATCATAAAATATCTTCATATGACCATGTCGCCCGACATCACATGTAAAACCTCAATAAATCCACTATACAACCCATAAACCATTATCCATCTAGAAAAAATAAAACTATATCACAAAGTCATCAAAAAACCTCATCAAAAAATACAAATCCCTTTCCTTCCATCTTAGGGCCTTATCCTTCATCTAAATTCACAGTCACTATTATAGAATCCAAGTTTGTTCCTTGACCGACACCTAAACGTGTCACACAAAAAATGACCTCATCCACCCCAACTTCTAGGTCATCAAATGAAACAAAAATCCCCTCAACATCAGCTTGATAGGGTATACTATACTAGAACCCTTGAAAAGACTCGTCCAACTATCCATCATAACATTACCTCCTCTCAAGCCATCTAGCTCTCGAGGGTGGAAACCCTCTTGGTATAACTTCAAAGCATTTTGTAAGTATCATCACACTTCAGGACACTCTACTGAGGACTGTAAAGCTCTTCACGTTATTATTTGAAGCCTTGCTAGCAAAGGGATTCTCCCATAGATCTAAAACATCCAAACCAAATCAAACAAACTCATCCAACCCCTAAACCCACACAAACCATCATCCAACACTCCATCCACATCCAAAAAGGGTGAGGCCTTTTTCAGTAAGACCCTACTCCATCAAATTGATGTTGTTTGTATAACTACCAGAGCCCATGCACACAAGACCCTAAGGCTTTAGATCAAAATAGGCCCAAGGTATCTATTTCACTTACTCTTGAATCACCTAATCCTCCACCCTCTTCTAAGGAAAAGGTATCCATCCTTGCCACTCCACACACCCAATCCACCTCCTCTGTACAAAATACCATCATCAAACAACTCCATCAAGCTCCCATGAAGATGTCCCTTTATGAGCTTGTCCAAACCTCACCACAACATTGACAAGTGATGATTGAGGCCCTTCAATCCATATCAGTACCATCAGATGATCCTCAACCATTCACAAACCTAGTTGGCACCCTCAAAATGTTGTCCACTATCACTTTCGATGATTTGAGATCCCATCTTTACAACCCAAAGATCATGATCTCCCACTCTTTGTCACCACCCAAATTGATGATACTCTCATTAAGAGAGTTATGATTGAAAAAACTAACATTAATATCATATCATCACATGCTTTAACCAACTTCACTACCTAACACTATTTTCACCCAGTCACCTGTAGTATTGTGTGCCTTTAATGACACCATTTCCCCTACATTAGGCACAATTATCTTACCTATTAAATTAGGTGTTAAGTTCCTTCATGAACTCTTCTATCTTGTAGAAGGAGATTTTCAATACAATATGTTATTAGGTCAACCTTAGATATGTGTTATGCATTGTATCCCATCCACCTTACATCGTTGTCTAAAATATGAACATGAAGGTAAAACCTTTACTGTTCCAGTCAACCCAAACCCTTTTAAAGCATGTCATATGACTTATCGACCTAATGAGGTGCTCATTCCTAAAAAAACTTCAGGATCCTCTAATGAAGCTTCTACTAGTTCTTCCATTATACATCTAAGATACTAGATGATAGCTCCTTCAAGGATGTCATGCAACGTCTTTCACTAGGGGAGTATCACCTTCTAGCCCTTAACTCACTTCCTACACCAAAAACATATGGGAGGCCTGATAAACAACCAATGTATGAACCCAACATTGGAGATATCATCTCCTTCATCCCTCCTCATCTTAAAACTAACCTTGTCTATGGAGGGATTGATCATCCTTCCCCATATCATGACAATCAACATCATGCTAAACCATTTATATCTGATTTCTCATTCCTATACAACCAATCCTTCGCACAAATGTATCTTCATCATTGTGCCTAGAAAGGTTTCAGCTTAGGATGTTATGAATAAGGAATACATGACTTGGTCTTTGACCAGTCCCACAAACCTCATGAGAAATATGGATTAGGTTTCAAAAAACCTTCCTCAGACACCTCCGCAATCACCACATCTGGACCCGTAGTGGAACCATAGTCTTCCTCTTCTTCTTCACATGACCACTCTATTGACACAGATGATGTCATTTCCATCCCATCTAATTTTTTTAATCAATATGATCACCTTAGGACCACTCACTTATCATACTAATGATGACACTAAGACCATTCCACTAATATTACCTGAAATGGTAGAGGAAGACTCCCCTACCATCGATATTCTTCAATTCCATGATGACCAATCCATCTTATCCTATATGGGGGTAGAGGATCATTACCTTCAAAATACTCTACCACTTGACACATCTACACTTCTTAATGAATCCACTATCGACGTCAACATAGGGACTTCACAAGACCCTCACATAGTTAAAGTTGGCCAATCCTTAGATTTAGAAGAATTAAAATACTTTACCACTTTCCTTTCCAAACATAGTCAGGCCTTCACATGGTCATATAGTGACATGTCAGGTATTGACCCTAACATCATCGTTCTTAACATCATCACAATCCCTAATGCTAATCATGTCAAACAAAAACTATGTAGGATGCACCCTCACGTAGCCCTCCTCATCAAAGAAGAGTTACAAATGTATTTTTTCTGCTAACTTCATATTACCCATTGACTATCCACAATGGGTTTCTAATATTGTACCCATAACCAAAGCCTCTAGAAATTTACGCATCTGCACATAAACTTCTGAGATCTTAATCTCGCTTGTCCTAAAGATGACTTCCCTCTTCCTAACATTGATCAACTTGTCGACCTCACCACTGGCCATGAAATGTTATCTCTTATGGATGGATTCTCTGGCTACAATAAAATCCTTATCACAACTGATGACCAACATAAAACCTCCTTCATTACTCCTTGGGTGACTTTTTTCTACCACAACATGCCATTTGGACTTAAAAATGTAGGGGCCACCTATCAATGTGCCATGACATACATCTTCCATGATCTCATTCATAAGACTATGGAAGACTACATTGATGACCTCTTAGGAAAATATAAACAACACAAAGACCATCTCACCATCCTTGATGTCATATTTTCTCATCTTATCCAATACTTCCTCCTCCTTAACCTTGCTAAGTGTGTATTTGGTGTCCTTACTGGTAATATCTTTTAGGGTTCATCATTTATATCAGGAGCATTGAAGTGGACCCTACCAAAATCAAATCCATCATCAAGATGCCTCCTCCCTCTAATATCAAACAACTTTGTAGTCTCCAAGGTAGACTCCAATCAGTTTGTCACTTCATCTCACAACTTTCAGATTGTTGTCAACCTTTTCACCATCTCCTTCAAAAGGATGTCCATTTCAAATGGGATCACAACTGTCAAAAGGCCTTCAAGGACCTCAAACAATATCTTCTATCACCACCCATGCTCACACCTCCACATGAGGGGGAGCCATTTTATCTATACATATCCACTACTGACCATGCCCTGGGTGTTATGCTAGCACATCAAGATGAGCAGGGTAGAGAACAGGTTGTCTACTACATAAGCCACACACTTCATGACTATGAAACCCATTACACCGAAGTAGAAAATTTGTGTTGTGCCTTGTACTTCACAACTTCCAAAATTCATCACTATCTCCTTAATCATAAAACTTATGTTGTCACCAATTTCAATCCTCTCAAATCTATGCATTCTAAACCATACCACAGTGATTGTATCACTCGATGGCTCATGCTCATGACTGAGTTTGATCTAGAATTCATGTCACAGAAATCTATCAAGGGGAAATCCATCACTGACTAACTCGCAGAAGCTCCCCTTCCTGATAATCAACTACCTCACAAACAATTCCTAAATGAATCCATCAACACCATTGATCAAGAATACACTCCTATCAAAATGACACTTTTCTTTGATGGATCAAAGTGTCGGTAGGGGGAGGTGTCGGTATCATCATCATACCTCCTTGGGGGACTCCTATCCCTCTATCCTTTAAATTAAATTTTGAATGCACTAATAACATGGTCGAATATGAAGCTCTCATCATGGGTCTCCAAACAATAATCATGCTTGGTGTTCAAATCCTGGACATCTATGGAGACTCTCAACTTGTCATCAATCAAATCAAAGGAATTTATCAATGCAAAAATGAAACTTTACAAAAATAAAAGAACATTGTTGAATTCCTCTTAGAAGCCTTTGATCAATACACCATCCAAATAGTTTCACGATATTAAAATAATTTCACGGACACCATGGCTTCTCTAGCATCACTCATTCCACTATCAACTAATGATTACAAATTATTCATTGTTGTGCATATAATTTCTCAACCATCTCACACCAAAAAACTCCCTTCTATCAATATTATTGAAGACAATCAAATATACCTATGGTACACTCAAACCTATGACTATCTTTCTCAATAAAAAAATCCATCAATCTATCTAAAAATGCTAAATGATATTTTCTTCAATGTGCTACCCAATGTCATCATAGGTGGTGCTCTCTACAAACACATATTTGATGGCCTCTTTATGATGCCTCAAATATCATGAGTCTACTAAATCTATCCAAGAATTCCATGATGGTATATGTGGTGGAAACTTCAACGGTATGGTTGTTGTTAAATATGTCTTACAGATGGGGTATTATTAGCCTACCCTTAATCAAGATTGTTGTGCATACATCAAGAAATGTGTTAAATATCAACAACATTCCAATCTCAGTCACATCCTAAGTCAGGCCCTACAACCTGCTAAGGATTTATGGCCTTTCTCACAATGGGGACTTCTACTCTCCCCTACAAACTACACATCAACCCTTCCCATGTTGTAAGAAGGTATATAAGCTCATTTCCATCTATATCCAAGATCCTACATGTGACTAATTATTATTAGTTGTATATTAAAAATTTTTATAAGGCCTCAAGTGCATTTGTTATACATATTCAATTTACTATCATATCACATATGTATGAAATTCAGTTCAAAAAGAAAACATTTTACATTTTTTCTTAACCACGATAAAAGTACATTTTTAAACATACATCAAGATCACTACATTTTGAATCACATCATATCAACATCAAATATAAACATCAAAAATCACATCTAAAAACCATGTCAAAACCACATCTAACATCATATCAATATATCTAAACTATTCAATATTTCAAACATCTCATCACAAACTCATATACAACATCACATGAATCAAAATAAATATAATCAATAGATGAATCTATATAATCATATATATATCTATATATATCATCAATAACTGTTTATACAAAATGACCTCAAAAGGGATCATATACAAAATCATCTACATCTGAATTCATATACAAAACCCACATACTGACATATGTGGTGAAATCAAAATCATGACACTTGGCTCGCCATGACCCAAATGGCCTCCTGCAGCTCCTCAATCTAGGCCCTAAGATCTCTCTAGGAGGTTGACATGACAATCATAGTGCTTACTGAAGTGGTGGCCTGAACTAGCCATCGCTACACTCGGTCACTCAAAAATATGCACAACGTGTGTTACATCAAGTAGGTGCTTGGTCATTAAGAGTTCATAAGGTATCTTCATCTCCTCACCCAGTTGCTTGATACTTACTCAATAGTCAGAAAACCAAGCGGCCCCATCTAGCCCTCCTATCTTACTTATGCACTCCACTTGTATATATTACATATCCTTCCCTAGGACTAGAATCTTTCTCCCTGGGCATACACTCTTTAGTAGCCTTTTAAGTTTTCCCCACCTCCCCATATTTTTTTGCAGTTGAGTTACTCCCACATACTGGTGATATCTATATCAGATGTTAACTTGTAAATAGTGTATCATGATCTAAGTGTATATTATAACTCTCCTATTGTAGTGTAGTCTTGTCTCCTAGCAAGAGTGGTGTCATCGTTCAATGTGACTAGCCTATGGTAACTCTCAAACCATAAGGCATCAAACGACATTCCTGTAATTGTGTCAACAAATCCTCCTCACCATCACCCTCCTCATCTAGCATGCTACTAGACCCCTTGTGCCTCTTGATCCCACCCTATCTCCTGTAAGCAGCCCACTGTTGTTTCCACCAATCACGTAGTCAATCCCTTCACCACCCCATGAAAAATCTAAAGTAACATGTGAATAAGTATGCAAAAGTAGTAAGAAGTCCCTTAGATAAGAAAAGAGTGCTACCTGATTGTATAAGCAAGTAAAGGATAGGGAAGTACCTCTCCATGTCATCTTTGGAGATATTTCTGAGAGTTGAGTGTCTTACCTAGTTGATAGGGTGAGGTAAACCTGGGCGACCTCCACGCCAAGAGGCAAGTTTAACCACATCTTTCATCTCAAGGATGAGTTTCCCCTGGGTGATCTCATGCCAAGTAGAAGCCTCATTGGGAAGAGAGGTCCATTTTTCTCATCCCAAACCATTCATATAATATCACCTACGATGTCCCATATAAGTGTCATCTATGGATTGGCTTGTCTCGATTTGATCAACCATAGTAGTTCTATGTCTCTCTCCACCCCATCATCCCCCATCCAATCATATATGGGTCTGATGGAGATCCCACGACATAGTCTGTTGGGTCACACATCCCCTTAGTTAGTTATATGGGCTCACATAGGAATTAATTATATTGGGGAATGGGTCGGCCAACATTGGGATTAGGTGTTACCCATCCTATTTAAAGGATGTGAGTATCATTATGAGGATGTATGAGTTGAGTCTTCTACTTGGTAGAGATATATTGGAGGTGTCCCCCTCGAAGTGGATTCCCATCTTGGGAGATTGTGGAGTTACTCCTTCCTTAAGGAGCATTGTATGGTGTTGCCCTACCTTAAGGGTATTATTCTGCATATATTGATATTAGGGCATCTTTGCCCCCCATATCTCATGTGTTGTGTTATCTTTTACAATTTGTTGATTTATTATATGCAAGGTTCATATCAAGTGGTATCAGAGCAGTGATCCGGGCAAATTGTGGGATGAAACCCTAATGTTGGTGATTCGTCTATATCTAGAGATCGACTTGGGAATTTTTCAGATATGTTTTGTGGGAAGTGGATAAATAGTTCAATTGATCTTCCCTCAAAATTTCAGATTTTTTGGAGCTGATTTGCAAAAGTATTATAATGTATATGGGTTGATGGATATGTCGACATGTGGCACACATCCCCTTTAGTTAGTTATATGTTTATAATATATGGGGTCATATAGGAATTAGTTATATTAGGTAATGGGTCAACCTACATTGGGATTAGGTGTTACCCATCCACTAAGAGAGTAATGTATGATAATATAAAGGATATGTGTATCATTATATGTCATGTCATAGATGTATGTGTTTAGTCTTCTACTTGGTAGAGGTATATTGGAGGTTTCCCCCTCAAAGTGGATTCCAATCTTGGGATATTGTGGAGTTACTCCTTACGGAACATTGCATGGTGTTGCCCTACCTTAAGGGTATTATTCTGCATATATTGAATATGTAGGCATCTTGACCCTCTAATATATATTTCATGGTGTTGGTATTGATTATATGCTTCATATTAGAGCATCGATATGGGTAATTTTTGGGATGAAATCTTAATTTCAGTGATTCACCTATATCTTGAGATTAAATAAGATTTTTCATATATATATATATATATATATGAAAAATTCTTATTTAATCTCAAGATATAGGTATTTGAATTGGAGAAATCATTCAAATAATATTCCCTCAATTTTTCATATTTTTTTGAGTTGCTTTGCGAAAGATATGTTAGGTTTAGTATTGAAACCCTAATTTTCATGTTTCATCTATATCTTCCTAATTTTGAATAATTATTTGTTGATTTTTTTGGGTTGAAGTGAATATATCTCAAGGTAACATCCTAAAAATTTCAAAAAAACTGGATCTATTTTGAGAAAAAAAAATTACAGTTTTATAGTTTTTCACAAATTTGCTCCATAGGCCGAAATATTAGGAAATTTTCAGAATTTTGTACATTTTCAGAAATATCTCAAAAATATAATTGGGTTTTATGCTCTATATTTTCTGATATTTTACTAACTTCTATCTGAAAGAGGTAGGATAATTTTTTATCAAAAGGGTCTATTCCTAAAACCCTTGGTTCTGTGGATCATGGGGATGAGAATTTTTATGAATATGGCAAGATTAATGCTAGAGAACGGTGGATCCAATTTAAATAAAATAGTTTTTCACATCCAAGGTAGTGGTTTCCTTTTCATCTTTGGTAGGGTGATTTATTATGAACTCGGTGCTCTTAATTGAAACAAGGGGGTTTAGATTGGTTGTGGGAGGAAATGGAACATGTTTTCTTAGATCGATAGGACAAAAAAAATATGATAAAGAAGATGTCAATAATGAGAATGTTTTAGATAAAAATAATAAGAGGAGGAGGAGGAAGAAGAAGAAAAATGTGAAGAAAACAAGTTTGATGATGAAGAGGCTACACATGATTCAGAAGGAGAAACAATAGATCAAGATAAGAGTTTAGATAGTGCATCTCCAAAGAAGGAAGCTTAAATATTCTAGTTTTAAGGATGCATTCAAATAAAAAAGGTAATTATTTCCATAAACCCTAGAAACAAGTATAACTTCATCAGCATGGGTGTAGCTTAACATCTACCTGTTCGGGAAAAGAATATCAAGGAAGCTAAAGTGGATGGTAAGAAAATGAAATCTTCAAAGATTTAAAGCTCTCTATGGATAAATATGTTTAGCATTCAAATTTTTATGTGTTAGATATGGATATTGGTCTTATATTTCCTTGGTTAGCTACCTTGGGAAATATTAATATTAATATGTAAAATAAATTCATGAAACTATGGTACAAGAGAAAGAAAATTACATTACAAGATATCACACTTAACAAAGAAAAAAGTAATGTAAAATTGGATCATGAAGATGAAGTTGAAGATGGCGAAGAAGGGAATAAGGATGAATCAGAAGGTGAGGATGAAGAACATAAAGTCACAAATAATTTCTCTACTCAAGAGAAAAAAGAAGTAACAAACAAGGTGGAAGAGGACAAGAAAGTTGAGGAAAAGGTTGATAAGGTTGAGTATACGAAGGTGGCACCATATCGACACCCACACCATCATGAGAGGAAAAAATCATGGAGATATGTTAGGACATTTCATCACCAATCTGGCACTATGATAATTCTTCACCGGGAACTCCTCGTGCTATGATTATTTACTAATGCACAGCCTTTAGTTTGGTGGATGTAATCTGGAAACAAAACAACAACATAACACAAGAATACCATCGACTATGATAAGACAGAATGATGACAAATCTGAAATATCAAAGTAAATTATAATATTAACATAAAACTGTTACAATCTCACCCATGAGGTACTTCAAGTGTTATTGACTTCACTTTCCTTTCACCAAGACTATGGGAGAAACTTTACAATTACACCTCTTAATGGCTTCTTCAACAGACCTTTAAACTGATGGCTTCCTTCGCACACTTCCTACAATATTTCTCACTACTTCCTTCTATGCTAAATGAGGGGGGTGGCCTCTCTATTTATAGAACTTCTAGGCTTATCCATCTTATCTCTAAGATAGGATAAGAAATCCACTCTGACGAATCATATTCCATACCTTAACTCTTATCTGTACATGTAAGCTTATCTTTTAAGATAAGATAAACCTTATCATTTTACATGGGTTCCACATTTTTAGACTTTTTACAAATAAAATACACAAAATATTTATGACCTCACTCCTTGTCCTTATTACCAATATAATATTTCTAATTCCTAATCATGTAGACCCTACTTCTCTAATTACCCAAACTTTGACATTTTAACATTACCGGACCACTTACGACAAATATTTACTTTTTACAACATTCCTATTGTACTTTGACTGTTACCGTACTCCACATTATTGGTGGCACCGTACTGACGGTGCCGTTATCTTCTATCAGACGCTACTACTAATTATACTTAACAACATCCTATTCCTAATACATACATTAATGAAATAGAAATTACGGAGGAAAATTTTAGTGTCGACATTTTCCCCCTTCCTAGCTTCTACTCCGTCCTCGGAGTAGACTCTTCTGGTGCTTGGAAAATCTTCAACTTGTCGTGGTTGACCCATTTCGTAATGGGAGTGCCATCCAATTCCTCCAGTCGGTACGTACCATTTTCATGCACAGCTGCTATTTTGTAGGGCCCCATCCATTTTGGAAGAAATTTTCTCTGTCTTCTTTTTTTGTATCTGGAATCATATACTAGAACCAAGTCATTCACATGAAATGGAGACCACCGGATCTTTTGATCAAAGTATTCCTTCTGCTTCATTTTCTTCTTATGGCTTGTATCCTTTGCTATTTCTCTCATTTCCTCCAGCAAATGAAGATGTACCAACCTTTCTTTTACTAAATCACTTTCATCCATCCTTTCATTTTTCATAACTCTCACAGTGGGAATATCAAACTCAATAGGAAGAACTGGATCAATGCCATAGGCCAACTGAAATGGGGAGTATCCTGTTGCTGACTTTGATGTTGCCCTATATGCCCACAATGCTGCATGAATCCTTTTATCCCATTTATGTACCTGCAAGGCTGCATCTTTTGCTAGAATTTGACACAACACAAAATTTGTTCATTCCACCTGTCCATTTGTGCTTGGCTTGTATGTTGTTGCCTTCCTGTGCTTAATAGAAAACTTATTGACTAGGGCTTCTACCACCTCATTAATGAAGTGGCTTCCTTGATCTGTTACAATTTCTAATGGGCAACCAAATCTGGTGACAATGCGTTCATACATGAACCTTGCCACTTCATCCATGGAAGTTGTTTTCAATGGCCTAGCTTCAACCCACTTGGTTAAATAATCTGTGGCAACTACAATATACTTATTTTGGCGTGATGTAGTTGGAAGTGGACCTACAATGTCTATTCCCCACTTTTCAAAGGGACCAAGGGGAAGAATAGGACATAATGGAGCTGATGAAGTCTTACGGTTACCATGTGTTTGACAAATATCACATGTCTTACAATAATTATAACAATCTTTAAAAAGAGTGGGCCAGTGATAACCTGCATCAAGATCCTTCTTGCCGTAAGTTGTCCAGAGAAGTGCCCTCCACATGTACCATTGTGGAATTCTTCTAGCAGTTCCTTCCCTTGATCACGTCCAACTGCCTTCTTGTACTGTCCATCAGGTCCTATTCGAAATAATACTCCATGCAGAATAGAATATGGACGACTGGCTTGAGTAATCTTTCTCTTAGTCTTTGCATTGGCACCATCAGGAAACTTGAATTCATTCAGATAATTCCAAATATCTATGTATTCACTAGGGATTGTGTCAAGGGATAACAATGCTGCATCGGGGAAATCATCATCATCACAAGATGATCCTAAACCATCATAGGCTCGAGAGAGTGCATCTGCATTGACATGCTTCTTTCCTGGCCTATCTATAATATCAAATTCAAATTCTTGTAGCAAAATTATCCATCTTGCTATCCTCCCTGATGGGTTAGGCTTATTTACAATATATTTTAGAGCCTGATGATCTGTTACAACTAGAAATTTTTTCCCTAGCAAGTAATTTCTAAACTTCTTTACAGCAAAAATGATAGCCAGAGCCTCTTTTTCAGTTACAGTATAATTTACCTCAGCACTGCTCATTTGTCTGCTCCCAAAGTAAATTGGATGTTCATTCCCATTTTCATCCTTTTGGCTCAAAGTACTTCCTAGTGCTGCATCTGAGGCATCAGTGTACACAATGAATGGCTTGCTCCAATCTGGATTCTTCAAAATAGGTGAAGACACCATGGCTTCCTTCAGCTGTCCAAAAGCTTCATGCGCCTTATTTCCTGGTTCATAAGTAACATCCTTCTTCAAGAACTGGGTTAGTGGCTGTGTAATCTTTGAGAAATTCTTGATGAACCTTCTATAGTAACCCACATGGCCTAAAAATGATCTCAACTTACTTCTATTAATAGGAAATGGTAAATCTTTGATTTTTGAAACTTTATCAGGATCAGTACCAATACCATCTCTGGATACAACATGCCCTAACAAAACACCTTTAGAACATCCAAAGACACACTTTGTAGGGTTTAGTGAGGCTTGTGCTTCATCTAACCTTTGAAATTTTGTCTCCATTTGGTGCAGGTGGTCCAACTTGCTCCCATAGATGCAAAAATCATCCAGAAATACTCTGATGAAGGTCCCAATGTAGGGTTCAAACACCCTATTCATCAAACGCTGGAATGTTGCTGGAGCATTACACAACCCAAAAGGCATAACTCTATAAGCAAACGTTCCCCAAGGAGTGGTGAACGTGGTCTTCAGCTGATCTTTCTCTGCTATACGAACTTGGTTGTAGCCGCTATATCCATCAGCAAAACTATAGCACTCCTGGCCAGCTACTTCATCCAAGATCTGATCTGAAAATGGAAGAGGGTAATGATCCTTCTTTGTTGCCTTATTGAGCTTCCTGTAATCAACACAAATGCGTAGCTTCCCATTCTTTTTTATTGAGATCACAATGGGAGAAACCCATTCTGAATTCTCCACAGCAAATATGAATCCTGCATCAAGCAACTTATCTATTTCTTCTTTTACAGTCTTGGAAAAATTAGGATTCATTCTATATGGCATTTGCTTTATGGGCTTAGCACCATCTACCAGCTCAATAGAATGTTCTACCCAACTTACTTGACGGAGTTCCTTGTAATCAAAAGTGAATAGGTGTATGTACCTTCGAAAGAGCTGGAGGTAGGATTCCTTCTCACTCTCCATCACAGCATCACCAATCTTTATTTGTTGGAGACGATCATCAACTTCTTCTTTAGATAATTTTATGGGGTCATGAGTTGGTGTGACTGGAAGGATATCCATGACTGAAACATCAACCTCACTTTCTTCATCTTCAGTGTCCACTTCACTGGTACTAGAGTAATCAGAGGATGTCCAATCATCAGTTTCATCACTTGAATCCACAGGTTCTGCCTTATGATGTCGAGGGATCACGTTTATCTTCACCCTCTCTCTACCACGTCCAAGTGTCATGAAACCTTCATTCCAGTAGTTTCTTGCATGAACTCTCCTTAGCCATGGTCTTCCCAGCAGCATTGGGTACGCAACAGTACCATTTTTCATCACCTGAAAGTCTACCACACATACAACACCCATAACAGATATTGCCACATTTGAAACTACACCTTCTGGTTTAGTTTTTCCTTTATTTAATGACCTTAACATAAGTGTTGAAGGGCGATCAATTTTTAAACCCAACATATTCATTATAGACTCGGTCATTACATTAACTGCAGCACCTCCATCAACTAAGACATCATGAATTGAAATACCATTACATAATACCTCAGCTTGTGGAGCATAGGGATCTGCCTCTGCCTCCAAAATAGGGACCTCAACCTCCTTCCTTCGTCAAGCATTGAGTCCACTTCGCAACTCCCGCCTCTTCTCAGAAGACATAGCCAAGAGTTGACCATATGTAATATTTTCAGGCCTTTTGGACAGATCTTCCAAGATGGAGTATGGTCCTTGCCCCTGTGAAATCAGAAAATCCTGCACACCCAACTTTCTTCTCCTATGTTTCTTACTAGTTTCTTCTTTCATCTTCTTAGGATCATTTCCATCTTGATTATCTTTTTCTTTCTTTCTTTTTGTTACAAACACATCTACTTCATTATTTCTGCTCTTATCTACTACATCAAAAGAATTCACAGGTGCTTTTCCTTTATCATTATCTCCTTTACCAGATGTAGAAGCTCTATCTGGACAATTATACTTATAATGACCCTTTTTATAACAACCATAACATACAACTTTCAGAAATATTTCTTTTTGGACCTCTATCTCCTCCCTGAGAACTAAATTCCTTTCCTTGAAGAAGATTAATAGTTAACTGACCCATCTTTTTGAGCAGATCTTCATACTCAGTAGATGTACTAGGAGAAATATTTGTGCTCACCAGGAGTGGTTGTGGATTCTGGACCAAAGGTGCTGGTGTAGGCTCTACTTTAGCAACAATTTCTTTGGGCTCCTCTTCCATGCTTTCTTCTTGCCTTCTTGCAATCTCCTTTGCTTGTTCAATGGTAGCTGGGCGGTCATACTTCACTCGTTGTCTGATCTCTGGCTTCATCCCAAGAATGAAGTGCTTACATAGGAGATTATCCACGCCATTCATCAACCCATCCGCTAATCCTTCCTTCCGGATCTGGGCATCGAGCTTCCTCCTTAGCTCTAGAACACGAGCATGATAATCCCTTATCTTCTCCTTCTCTCCTTGGGATAGCTTTGTGATCTCGATCATGAGATCTGCATATTTCTGTTGTTCACCAAATTCTTCAAGAAAAATTTCAGTTAATAAATCCCATGAATTTTTCACATTATCACCTAGTGTTTCAAACCACCTAAGTGCTGAACCATCCAAAAAGGTAGGAAAAAATTCAGTCCATTGTTCCCTTCTTATGAGGCCATTACAAATACAAGATCGTTTAAACTCTTGAATGAAAGAAGAAGCATCTTCATTAGATTGAGCTGAAAAAATAGGAATCTTTCCCATTTTCAAAAGTAACCACTGTGAAATACCAACCCACAAGTACAATTAACAAGACTTATGTGCTCAAATAATTGGAATCACTATACTAGAAAGTGAATTTACACCTTTCTACAGTGGAAAATAGAAATGACCAAAATAAACTTTCCAAAAATTCTTGACTTACTGTAGTAAAAACTGACTTTACTGTGGACAAACACTATTCACGTAAAAAGATTACTGCGGTAAATACTATTCATGGAAAGTGAAATTACTGCGGCCTATTTACAGTAAAAACTGTGTAAATACTATTCCTATCAAAAATGACTTTACCATGGTATCTGAACTATCCCCGTGTTGAAAAAATTGACTTTACCATGGTAACTACTATGCACAGTAAAAACAAGGTTACAAGTAAATCCAATTGATTTTTGACTAAGTGGGAATATCGAGCTCCAGACAAGTCCACCAACGAGGAATGGTCCCAAAATTGGAACCAAAATGTACATCACCACTGGATCCGGCCACTATGATAATTTTCAGTCAGGGAACTCCTCATGCTATGATTATTTACTAATGCACGACCTTTAGTTTGGTGGATGTAATCTGGAAAAAAAAAAACATAACACAAGAATACATCTAGACTATGATAAGAACCGGAATGATGAAAAATATGAAATATCAACTTTAAATTATAATATTAACATGAAATTGTTACAATCTCACCCATGAGGTACTTCAAGTGTTATTTGACCAACTTGGCCTTTCACCAAGACTATGGGAGAAACTTTTACAATTACGACCTCTTATCATGGCTTTTAACAACCCCCCCTGAATGGTACTTTATTGGAACATGCATCAGAATTCTCTACGGGCGCATGATTTTTATTCCTTAATGGTAAATGAGAGGGGGTGGCCTCAGATATTTAAATAAAAGAAACATATTCAGCTATCCAGGTAGTTAAGCTCTGAGTAAATGACGGGAAAAAGGTTGCCAGACCCAATCATATTGATGCACTCAGAAATAAATTTACATGTAAGGCTTATCTCAACAAGATCACAGAAAACCTTATCATTGGAACATGGGTTTCCAAGCGGCCCATAGAATACAATCATTTAATATTCAAAATATTATTATGATACGAAATTGTCATTTTTAAAAGAATAATATGGCTAATCTCTAATCATGTAGACCCTACTTCTCTAAAAATGCTTAACTTGTTTAAATTTTAACATTACCACTTTGGACCACTTACGACAAATATGGGGAAGCGGCAATTTTAGCACAACACAAGTATTGTACTTTGAACTCTTACCATAAAGACCAATTATTGGCGAACCGCCCGACTTCGGGTGTCATTATATTCAAATCAGAAGCTGACTACATTTGGGACTTAACAACGCATGGGCTATTCGCACTAAATCATACAAAATTAGCAGGAACATAGAAAACTAATGGACGAAAATTGCTTAGTGTCGAAGAGCTACATGCAGGGCCAGAATAAAAATAAGATATGCCATGGTGAATCACAAGTGGAATTAGGACCAGAACTGTGAAAAGGAAGCAATAAAATCGACATGAGAACCAATGGGATGGTGCCCCCCACTATCCCTATGCTAGGGCCCACAAGGAAATTCTTGCCCCCTTTTAAGGTAGAGGAGAAAGAATATTGCTCGTCTAAACATAAGTTTGTATGTCATTCACTTTTCATATGGGTGGTTTTGGAATATTGCTGTGAAATCTTTGGCAATTCTCGAGAAATAGCTCTTCTAAAGTGTGCACTTTGAACAATTTATAATATTTTCTGGTGTTTCAATATCACTCATCAAAATGGACTTTTCATATGATTTCAACATCAAAGCTCAGACTAATCTCTACTTACCTTGGGATCAACTTGTAATTATATGTGCAGTCTGGATGGAGAAATTCAAGACCACACTATCCCCTTAATGGTTAGAATTGATTGGATTCACATGAGCATAGCTTATAATGCATAGACAGTTGATCTTGATGCAGGTATTCTCACACTTCCCCTTAATCTGGAGATATATCTCAATAGCAATTCCTACAATTGGATCTATGGGGTAATCCTTATTCCAAACACTGTGATTCCCTCTTCAGTTCTTCTTGTATTTATAAAGATGCAGTCTTCATTAGAGGAGTCATAAAAAATAGTTGAATCTTTCCCACCTTGCTCAAAGGTAATTGGACTTGGTGAAATACCAACCCTAATAATCAAAAAGATTATTCACAAATGCCAATTGGAACCTCACTCCCTTGCTCTGTAAAGTGACTTTACACCTTTCTACTAAGTAAATTAGAAATATGGTGTCTGTAAAACCTTACTGGGCAATTAATACTACCTATTTTGTGGCATCTGGTAAATAACCATATTCTTGTGTTGTAAATTAAATTTGTCCTTTGTTGACAAAAATTCTTCATATGAAGTTAGTGTCATAAGGTCATGCATTTGTTACAATTTGAATGTTCCATCTCAATACTGGAGCATGTAAAAATGGAGTTTTCATGGTAACTACTATTCATTTTGTCTGGTAAAAATAGAATTTCCATGGTAACTACTATGCATCAGTAAAAATAATTACTTACCCTCAATTGATTAATTGACATTTTAAGTGACCAATATCTCTCCAGAAAATCCACCAACGATTTAATGGTCCCGGAAACAAACCAAAATGTCATCACCAATCCGGCACTATGATAATTCTCTCACCAGGAACTCCTCGTAATTAGGATTATTTACTAATGCACAGCCTTTAGTTTGGTGGATGTAATCTGGAAACAAAACAACAACATAACACAAGAATACCATCGACTATGATAAGACGGAATGATGACAAATCTGAAATATCAAAGTAAATTATAATATTAACATGAAATTGTTACAATCTCACCCATGAGGTACTTCAAGTGTTATTGACTTCACTTGCCTTTCACCAAGACTATGGGAGAAACTTTACAATTACACCTCTTAATGGCTTCTTCAACACACCTTTAAACTGATGGCTTCCTTCGCACACTTCCTACAATATTTCTCACTACTTCCTTCTATGCTAAATGAGGGGGGTGGCCTCTCTATTTATAGAACTTCCAGGCTTATCCATCTTATCTCTAAGATAGGATAAGAAATCCACTCTGACGAATCATATTCCATACCTTAACTCTTATCTGTACATGTAAGCTTATCTTTTAAGATAAGATAAACCTTATCATTTTACATGGGTTCCACATTTTTAGACTTTTTACAAATAAAATACACAAAATATTTATGACCTCACTCCTTGTCCTTATTACCAATATAATATTTCTAATTCCTAATCATGTAGACCCTACTTCTCTAATTACCCAAACTTTGACATTTTAACATTACCGGACCACTTACGACAAATATTTACTTTTTACAACATTCCTATTGTACTTTGACTATTACCGTACTCCACATTATTGGCGGCACCGTACTGACGGCGCCGTTATCTTCTATCAGATGCTACTACTAATTATACTTAACAACATCCTATTCCTAATACATACATTAATGAAATAGAAATTACGGAGGAAAATTTTAGTGTCGACAGTTTCTCACGTTGAAAACTTGAAACAAGTATCATGGACTCAAGTAATCACAAAATTTTTATAGAAAAACTATAAACTGAAATGTTGCTACTTGCTAAATAAATAAGTCTACTGTCATAAATAATAAATATATAATTTGGACATGCTGTCATTGCTGTCAAAAACAATAGTTGAGTAATGTATGATTTAGTTTCAGCGATCACATAAATGGAATTCAAGTTTTCACGGTCCACGAATATAGTCAAATTGATGTTAGATGCATTCTAAATGGTTTCAATTTGAATATATTTAATATCCTACCATATGGAATTTTTTTTAAAGAAAGTGGATGCCCTCCCTTTTGAGCACCCTAGGCAACTGTTATGTACCTTGGGATATGATACATATAATATATATGGGTTGATTCAGATGATCAACATGTGTTCACACATCCCCTTAGTTATATGTATGGGTTCACAAAGGACATGATAAGTGGCATGTATATGGGTTGATTGATGAGATGTAGTCTTTCAGTTTACCCTCTTAGTTAGTTATATGTGGCTCACATAGAATTACAATTATATTGGATAATGGGTCACCTACATTGGCATTAGGTGTTATCCATCCTATTTAAAGGATGCATAGTATAATTATCATAGGAACATGTATGTGGATGAGTTGATTCTTCTACTTGGTAGGAGGTACTATTGAAGAACAGGTGTCCCCCTCGATTCCCGTGGATTCCCAACCATTGGGAGATTAATGGAGTTACTCCTTCCTTATTTAGCATTGTATGGTGGCTCTATGAATTAAGGGTATTATTCTACATAATATTAAAACCATCTTGGCCTCCCATATCATCTTGTTTTTTATCATTCTAAATTTATCACTTCTATTATATAAGGTTCATAATACTATTTAGGCAATCGATGCATACAGGAAATCTAGCACACAGGATTTTTAGATTCTAATGTTAATGATCCCATTCCTAAATATACATAACTTGACATTTCCTATTACTATGGCTTATCATATGTATGATCCCCTTCATTGTCCTTGCATGTGATTTTATTGAGGATCCCTTTAGTTATGAAACTATCCTAATCTAATTGTACATCATATAAACCTCCACATCTTATCAATCTTCTTCTAATTTCTCCAAGCGCATCTTAAGGTAAAAATGTCTTTGGAATAATTTAATACCTTGACCTACTTATATGTTCACCTTTACGTGTTGAGTACATTCATGTGTGCATGTGCCCCTTCAGTAAATTTTCATAGTTCCAAAATCCGCACATGGCTAGATAATCTTAGCAACTTTTCCCTAAACCAATCTCGAACATCACCCAATTCACTAAATTTGATTCTATCCTTTGGCCCCAATTTCTTTATCCTGAGTTATCTCTTAAGGAATGCATAAATAAAATAATGTTAAACAGTAAATAGTACAACAAAAAATAGCATGAATCAAAGAATGACTTACCCAACTTATGTGCATGTTCATCCCCTCTTGCCTCTAATGTTCAAAAACACTATAAATAATCTGTAGTCTTAGAGAATCTATTAACTTCTTTCACAAATGAATCCATTTGCATGGCATTCTCTTACCTGCTTATATATTTTCTAAATATTGAAATTAAATGGCATAATTATTTCTCACAAATGTCCGATGAGTTGTATATCTTGATGATTAATGTCAACCCTTTTTTCACATATTATCTAATTTTGGTCACTTAGACAATGTTTATTATTTGATACCATCAAACTATTATATGTCCTTTTCTTTATGTTCAACACTTTTGTGACAAAATGTATGTTCTTTGACCTTCTTACATCAAATTGTTGCACTTAGTGTCTTTTGCTTAAATGTTGTCTTTGACTCTACCTACTTCCCCATGATGAAATTATTTTCCTGATTAGTATCACTCTTCATGGAGTAGTTATCAAAATCCATATCATCCTTGTTACTTCCACATACTTGTGAACAAAGGTTTTATCTAAGCCTTCACCTACCAACTTGTTTACATTCCTTACTACTATCTCATACAAACCCCTTTATCATAATGATCATTTTAGACTAGCAATTCAACCTTGACCATGTTAATTAAGAAAACAAACAATCCAACTCTCTTCAATTCCAATAACCAACACATCACTCAGTCAATGGGGAACTTGGAAATCATTATCACAAAAGCATGCACACTAGTTTTTTGTTCGCCATCAGTGCCTTACCAACTCAACAGGGGGAATGAATTTGTGCACTTTTTTCACCCCTTGAATGATCATGACAAACATTATCTACTTATCATAGGTTATTCTTCATTAAACTATCTAAGTACATGAAATTACCATTGTAAAGCCCTAACAGATACCTGCATGTAAACCATTTTTTGTCCCCTAATACCAGGACCAAGGTATTCCTTTTTCAATTTACCCTACCTCATGGATTCATGTCAACAGTTCCCTAGATATCTGATACAACTCGTTTAAAAATCCTAAGCTTCCTCACACAAAATTCAGATGGAAAGTTGATTCAACCATTTAATATTTTACTACACTTAGCTTCTCTAGCCTGTGTAGATAATTTATGATTTGATCTCCTTCATGCGCTTGAGAGCTATCGATTCTATTTAGTCAAAGGTCACCTCCAAAAAAATTAGTCAGAATCTAGATATAGGACGAACTTTGCACCTGCAAATGAAATTTCACACGATGCCTTCATCAAACATTCATTACCAAAGCCTTCCATATGTGTGATTCTTCATTCACTTAACATTTGGTCTCATACCTTCACTAACAGGTTATGTGCAGGTTTTAATACTCATTCTTTACCTTATCATTCCCGATGACATCAATTTCACGTCACTGCTTATCATTATTTAATTGAGATCCTTCGATCTACACCATCTTGTATACTCACCTTCGAGGGATATGTATCTCATTTATTCATTTAGCCAATCTTTAGGATATTTACAATTTAAACAGTGGATCTATGCGTCGATCTTGATTGCGGTGTAATATCATGTCTTAACTGCTTCTTTTTCATTATGCACCCAAGTTCCTACTGTCCAAATAACTACTTAGGCCCCTATGAATCCTTCTAGTTTATTACCATAGTGGACTTACCTTTTGCTATCAATGATTGCTTGCCCATTAACAACCTCAAAATCTTGAACTCATTCTAGATTTGAATGGGCATAATCTCTTTCTTGTTTTAGCTAGCACAAACATATTTCATCTTTTCCTATTTAATTGAGGACTCTGATCTACTCCTCATTTGCAATATGTAGTGATGTTCTCATTTAGTTTGATATGGGGTCCTTCACACCTAATCACCATCTCTATACAATCCTTTGTCTTCAACCTTACACATGTGGGAACACATTGTATATGTCCACTGATAAGCTCATATTGATGCGCCATGGGGTTTACTCACATTCCCCATAAATTGAAGACTTTTCATTTTGAGGTCATATCTAAGAGATACATGGTAACACATCCAAAGGTGGAAGCCAGTATGCTAGTAGTATCCATGGTATTTCTACTTTCAGGATTTCATTTTTACTACATGCCCTAGTTATGAGCCATTTAAAGTATTTTACAATGCAAAACATGATTTTCCATGACCAGTGATTTTCTACTGACCTTTTTATCATTAATATTTTCATCATCAAACCATTCAGTTTTATCAAACGAGTTGAAACCCTTCAAGGAATCCGGATTCCTAGGATAAGCATTTACTGAGAATATCTCATTTATCATATGTTATCGCATATATCTTTTTCAGTTGTCTTTGTATCTCGTAATTCTTGTTCGACAAAAGGAGGACTCTTCGCACGTAATTGTCTATAATTTGATCATCCTGACATTGCGATTTGATCATCTATGTAGTAAACCTGCCATATTGAGTTCTTGTGTTACTTTTAACATTTAATATCACTAACCAAAAAACACCATAATTGACACACCAGTGTGATCTTGGATCCTTCCTCATTCTGTGCCTTCACCTCCTTAACAATCCTATCGGTGATGAACTAGGCAATTATTTATTGTGTTTTTTGTGCCATCTTGTTATTGATGTAGAGGAATGGTATTGAATTCACTTCAATATATGTCTTTCTAATTCCAAATATGTTAATTTCAACTCACACAGTCTGAATGCACACACACATAATAGTAATGGTATATGGGGTATACAATTTAATGTCCACAATTATTGGTTCTATCAAATCCTTTCATTACATTTTATAACTTGGTCATCAATTCATTAGTCTTCTCTTATCTCTCATAACCTTGTATGGTTCCCAATCAATCAAGTCATAATTCTCATCCTTCGAGTAGTGAAATGGAAGTAATATTCATGTACCCATGATAAAAGTGATCCAATTGGAAAAGATGTGAAATTCACGTCAAAGTATGGAATCTCAAAACATGATGTAGGACCCTTACCTTCAAATATACATCTTCCTCATCGAGTCATCTATCACAAAGTTGATCTTTTGTGTTCTTGAAATTGACTCAACTAATCGCAGTATTTCCTTGTTCAATGTTGCATAATTTCCTACTGTTCCCTATGATTGAGACTCTACCAATTTTGCATTTTTCAAGATGTCGAGAAAACACAAGAGATTATTCATAAATTATATAAGGAAGAAGTGGAGAAACTAATGCAGGATAGTGGAGAAACATGGGTCTTCAATCTCAAGTCTTAATGGATTCACCCCCTTTCCCTTTCCCTTAGTGATGATTCCAAGGTATTCCTTCTTTGGTGTTCATGTACAACTTGTAACTTAACTCGATTCCCTAGGTATGTCTAATCAAGATCACCTTGGAGTTACGCAAAAACATTTCCCAGTTTACAAATATGTGCCCTAAACTTCATAGGTAACTGAGTTACCTGTTGAACCCTAAAAGTTGGTATCACCACCTCCTACAAACCGTATCTACCTGTGGCCTTACTTCTAACTCAAAATTCTACTTTTCGCTATGTAAGAAGGTATCCACATGACATTCTTTGATGTAACTATGTAAATTTTTTTCAGCTAGTTGATGTCACTTAAGTCGCACTTAGTTTCTCAACTGATTTAGTTTCATGATAAGATATATTTGAATGTATGAGAGGAGAGATATGTGGAATAAGGTATAGTATATGTTTTCAAAGACTCTTGATGAATCTTGAAGGCCTCTTTAGGGTTTTCATACCTTCTAATGGTCTATTGTAGATACAAAGATGTTGTATATGTACATATTCTAAGAATAAAGAAACTTGTGATGAGATTTGATGCATTTTTGGATGTCACTCCGAAGAATCATGATTGTTGCAGGTTTGGTATTATATTCAAAAGAATTTATAATGAGGATGAGTGTTTTATAATCCCCGGAATAAGTGCAAACTCATATCAGTTGAAAGTTACAGGTAAGAGTGTATTGTGAGGTTTTTTGTAATATTGATGACTTGATATATTTGGAATGATTCTATATACTTCATGGAGAATTAATGATTGGAAATGTGTGTAATTTTTTACTTAGGAATATTGCATAATGTTCCTTGTTGATAGAAAGCTTAAAATTAGTAAACCTCTAAAACCCTCGTTTTGTATGGTCATTTCAATGAAAATCTTATAGATTAATATCATAAAAATTATATGAGGAGAAATTTTCTACATGTTATTATAGAATTTTTAAAGTTTTTTTGATCTCATGAGGTGTTAATTTACTCAAGATATCAATTTTTCTTTGCTTGTTTTCATGTTGTTGGCAAACCTAGAAATTCAATAGCAAAAAGCCCAAACCTTGAGTTTACTAGTCGAAATTTTCTAAAATTTAGTGAGAATTTTTTTTGGGGACATAATAATATTAAATCAAAATTTTCAAAAAAATTAGATGTGTTTTGTTCATACAAAACTCAAAAATGTAGACTGCAAACCTGTAGGTACTTAAAATGTTTGTGTTTGAGGAGAAAAATTGCTCTATCTTGCATGCTTTTTAATAGAATGACATTAAATTTGGTATAAAATGACTGATGGATATGATATAACATATTTTATTGGTTTTATGGTGTTTGGATGTGTATGGAAAAAATTATTGATGAAATTCTTGTTTAGGTATGTTTGGAGACCTAATTAAAGCATGAGCATAAATGTAGTTGTGCATGTTTTCTTAGGAAACTCCTTGAATTTTTTGAAGAAAAAATGAAAAATAAAAAATTGGTATTTTAAAATCCTAATTTTCAATTTTGTGTAATGGTTTTTATCCTCAATCTTCAGTGTTTGTAGGGCTAGTAAGCAAAACAACATGTTAATGGAGGAGGTACAGTCTTTCTTTGAGATTTCTTTTATTTTAAAGCAAAGGGAAGTTATGAAGACATTTCAACATGTTTTTTTATGGTTAGTTATTGTTCCTAATAATTTTCAAGACCTAACTTGATTCAAGACTCGGTTTAGTGTTTTAGACCAAATAGTGCCAATACAGTCTTAAGAGGAGTTGAAGCATGTTTGTAAGGGTAAGTTGAATGAAATGATGTAGGTTGTGTTTGAATCCCTTGAATATTATCTTTATATCAGTTAATAAATGTATGGTCATGTATTTTATAGTAATGTGGAGTGTGATATCTCTATTAGTGATTGGTTCTAATGAGTAAGTGGAAGTATTGCAGGATATGGTGTGAAAGGATTATAAAGTGGATGAAAGTGAGCTTGAAAGACTAAAAGCTGATAAAGCCTTAAGGATGTAAGAGAACATAAGAGGTGGTGAATGGTTGGAAACACCAACCAAACTTATATAAGTGATCATTCTTATTAGTATTTGATTATGAAGTTTTTGAATATTTTCGCATGGTTTTAGTCTATAATTTGGCTCTAACTTTTTATTGTTAAGTTTTGGTATGGTGTAGAGTGCTAATCATCATTATGGATGCCTCTGTTAAACCCACTCAAGCGGAAGTTTTCCATGATGAATCTAATCCTAATACTACACCCTTTGTTTACAGGATAATGATAAATAACTTATAGAGTTTTTAAAGTAAAATCCTCTACATATTGATGTAATCCTCTATATACTAAGTATGAAAAAAAAATATTGGTTGCATCTAAGATCTCTATCTTTAATATTCCTAAATTTATTTTTACTTGTCATATTTATGCATCTATTTTTACCCATATACTATGTAGATATCTATGGGTGCATATAGTCCTATGTATACTACTATTCCTAAATATCTTCCTATTCCAAAATACTACAATGTTTATTCTTGTGGCTACTACTATTCCTACATATCTTGTGATCATTCTAATACACATGCCCTTGAGAATCTTATACATGATTTGTAAAACAAGGTTTTACAATTATAGAAAGGTGGCACTAGACCTTATAATATTATGGATTCTACTCAATTTCCTCATAGCCTACTTATTTTGACACTCCTTACATTAAACAATCTTAAGTAGTGGTCTACTGCTCCCAATACATTTATATCTAATTTTCAAGGAAAACCTAATGAAAATAATATTGATGTTAAAGTTACTAATAATGCCACATATAAACCTACAAATCATCATTTACAAGTTTATCCTCGAATGTAATTCACAAGATTTCCCTCCTTAGGTTGCCACAAGTGATCTTACAAGAGTTTCTAAACTCTAATATTATATCTCACCCTTCTCCTGTTGAGGTTGATATAAGCAATTCTCATGGAAATGTTTTTAATTTAATGCCTATTGTGATTTCCATATATGTAACGGACACTCTACTAATAAATTTTCCCATCTTTGTCATGTTATATAAGACCTCAATTATGGTAATGAAATTCAATTTGGCTCTCCTCTTGAGAAATATAAGACTCCAATAAATGACAAGATTAATCTCAATATATTCCATGAACCACTTCCTAATAATCACAATTTTGAATCTAAGATCACTTCAGAGGTACATCATACTTATATGTCTCATCCTCATCTTGATACATTTTACCACCCACTCAACTCTAATATTGGTATGATTACCTATGTTATTCCTCATACACCTAATTTTACTTTTGATGATGTTATTTATGATATGATTTATATTCAAACATTTTTTAGTCAAAGTCATATCCATAGTGTCTTCGTTGTTAAGAGCTCCAAATGCAATATGTTCACTTTCAAATTACTTACTTCTTTAGGATTTATTAAGAAACATATGAAATTCAATGATAAAACATATTTTGGGCACATCATCTTCCCTCTTAGTATGGAATCCACTACTATGTTTATACCCTTATTCATTACTACTTCTCTCGGATCATGTAAGATGCTTCTATGATGTTCTTGGATTCATCAAATTAAGGCTATCCATTTTTTGCTAGATTAATGCACATCAATTTACTAAATACATTCATGACAATCAAGTTACTATAATTAAAGGTATCCCATATGTGAATTATTTTTCTCATTCCTTTACCAAGAAAACATTAGTTTTGCACCCATTCCTATTATACTGATTCATGTTACATATAGAATATCTATCCCTCAAAGGATTTATCCTAGGTCTCATATTACAACTAAAAATTTCCCAAGCATGTACTACATCCCCATATTGTCATGATACACCCTACTCCTAGTGTCAACAATGAAAATTTGAGGTCCAAACCTACCATACATATATGTTTCTCTTCTCTCACTATTGATAGTATCATAGGGTAGCACTTTCTTTTTGTGAATGTAAATATGATAGAAACATAAAAACATTCAAATATTATCAAAATACAAAATTAGGACCTGAATATGACTTGATTTTCTAGTTATTTTATTTACATATGTTGTTTTTCACATGGTTTTCTAGATAACATATTCTAGATCATCCTTACAAAGTTACATTTCATGAGGTATTTGAGCATGATGCAGAACACACACATGACTCTACATAATGATACCTATGTTGGAATGGTCTCTTTCCCGTTGGCTATACTAATATGGGGGCATCTTCTAAACTATCAGGTGATATTGGTTCATTACATGTTACTTTCAATTTCTCATTATGCTTATATTAAATACAGTGATATACGTTATTTATTTATACTAATGTGGCTAACACATGTGCTTTATGTAGAACTAGTATATCTTGATCTATGTGCCTATGATACATTGTTTGATATTGAAGTCACTTGATTTCTTGTATGATTATTTTAATGTATATGGTTTTTGGCCTTTTCTATGTGCATGTTCAAGATATTTTGGTGTCCTTTCTTGCATCTTATCTTTCCTTTTATCATGATTGTTCATTTTTGTGTGACAATCTTGTGTCCCTTGAATGTGACATTTGGCATTTTTACGATTTCTTATGTGATATTGCTTGTTATAATTATATGATTGTATATTTATATGCTTTTATATTTGTATTCTTGTTTTCTTATATGTTTTTTGTTATCTCTTCATGTCATTGTTTCTATCATGCACTCTTTTGCATCAATATGATCTCTACAATTGTCACTTGTAACTACCTTCAATGACTATATGCTACATCCAACATGTATGTACTTCACTTATTTTGAGCTGAGTGATATATTTCATGTCTCACTCACCTCAAAAAAGGGGGGAATTTAGTGGGGTTATCTCATAGATATCTATTCAATTCATGAACATAGGAAGAATATAGAATAAAATGGAATAGGGACAAAATACTCATGAGTAGGAATAAATATAGATCATGACTAGTATTTACACAAGGAAAAAACCATCCAATAGGGGTGGAACCATCATATGTTACTATGTAAGATGGATGATTTCATCACTAGAAATTTTATAAATGAAAATTCATAATTTTATGGGACATGCATATTTTTACAAGTTTTTGATATGGGTTTAGGGATAATTATAATAATACAAGCCGCAGTTTTAATAAATTTTGGTATAGAATTTAGGGTTATGAGTACTTCATTTACTTTTATACATGATCATCTTAAACACCTTTACAAAACATGGTATGGGGGAATATGCCTCCTCCTATATTTATCTTATACATACGACTCAGTATGACATTGTATGGTGGGGGCACATGATACTTCATTCCCTTTCGAATTTGTGTCATTTCTAACATTTGGGACGTAAATACCTATACAATAGTGTGATTATGTGGGCTGAAGATTTTTTGTGTGACCATGAATTCATATGGAAATCTTCTTCTCTCTCTTGTTTGGAGGTTTTTGGGATGGCTAGACATCTTGTGACACCCTTCCTATTTTTTATAAGTTTTTTGTGGTGAACAGAAATCCCTTTGACACCCTTATTTGGTTTTGGGTCAAGTAAAATCCAATTCCATTTTTTCTTCAGCTTCTCCTTAGTAAAATCAAGGACAAGTCATCCCCAATCCTCCATCAAATTAGTTTCAATCCATTTCTCCAAGAACTTAATCAAGGAGATGCTCGTTAAAAAACATACATAGGCATATTCATTTCTTTGTTCACTTTTAAAATTTGCAATTTTAAATTTTAAATTTCAAGTTTCAAATAAATTTTCAAATCTAAGTTAAAGTTCAATTCTTCAAGGGACATTGGCTAGAATATAAATTTCAAGTTTTATTAAGGATAGCATGTCAATACTCAAGTAAATTAACCACCTCAAGTGAAGACAAAGTGTGTCTACATGCTCAAGTATATTTTCCTTTCAGAAAGAAATATTAATTTCCTATCTTAATAGAGGGAAAATGTGGACACCTAAATTTGGTAATTTATCACTTGGTAATATCAATATTGGTATAACCCTTAAATCATCACATGTGCAAACATTAAAAGATCAATTTCATTTCCTTAGCCATATCAAAAGACTTTCTCTCCTCATTTTCACTACTTCGTCACTCACAAAATTTCTCGCATCAATCTAAAAAATATTTTAATCTCAAATTTCTTGCCCAAAACTTCATAGCACTTCACTCCCTCCTCAAACAAAAATGCCAAATAGGGAACAAAATATTAAATAGTTTTGTATGAAATTATCATATTCATCCCAAGCTATCCAACATTTATTTTATCAATTTTACATATATTATGGGTCGTTTAACATTTTTCTATAGGTTGTTCTTAATGTGAAAATAAATGTATGAAAAATAAATAAGCAAGTCAAATGCAGTCACTTAATCACCTAGCATCCACCTCTCATCCTCAAGTTCAAATAATTTAAAAGGAACTCAAATTTCTCCTAAATTAGTAACACACGTGATGTGAAGAATTCCAAAATAATCTAAAGAGATAGTTTCTGAAGTTGTAATCCCTTCAAGATAAGTTCATCATAAAAATGTCAATCTATTGCAAAAAATTATTAATTACACATGTTATAAAATATAATTACATCCATATAGATATCACATGTTTATTTTTAGAAATGTGTGTCATCTAAGGCCTCTTCATAGTAGTGTCAATGTAGGTAGTGTACATTTTACACGTCAACCCTGTCATTAACCTTTTTATAGGGGTTTCTACCCATGTTTAGGGTTTGAAGTTATTTTTGGTCAGATATATATATATATCTGTGTGTGTGCGTACATCTATAAGACCTAGGATTCCATAAGAAAGCATATTTTAGTTGATCACATAGGTAAAAATGTTAACACAGTAAAGAACTACCAATTAGGTATAGAACTGCCAAATGCCTCTAAACATAACATTTTAGTCCCTTCTCATCTTGCACTTATAGATCCATAAACGAAGCATATAAAGATCACTTTTACTCCCTTTATCCTTATATCATAGCCACATCACCTTTAAGATAAGAATAATAGATAATTTATCCCGTAAAATTGACAAGGGCAATTTTGCGGGTAACCCAATGGAAATTTTGTTCTGGTCCCTTGTCAGGGACCCCTTGCGTTCGGAACGTTGCAAAATCCCTTTCCGGGAAATCTAGTTTTCCGAACTTAGCCATTTTTGGTCTTTTTTGGTTGGGCGCACCTTTTGTCTGTGCAACACAGAGTAAGTATGCGCCCCCTTCATTTCCTTTGGCGCACCCTTTGAAGTGTCGACACATGTTTTGGTGCGCCTCCCCGTGATGCGCCTTTCTTGCATGCGCCAAGGCGCATGCGCCTTCGTGTCAACAACATGATTGTTGCGCCGCATTTTGGTGCGCCAAAGGCGCACGTATTTCAGTGTTGACAGTATTTTTGTTGTGCCAAAGGTGCACATAATCACATGTTAACACGTGTTTTGGTGCGCCAAAGGGCGCAAGTTTGAAGTGTCGACAGGTGTTTTGATGCGCCCCTTAAAAAGTGGTTGGCACATTTATTGCACCTTTGCCTATATATAGGCGCATCCGCCCTGTCACTTTCACAATTAAAAAAAAAACACGTGATAGATTTTATCCCTCTGCACTTGTCAGCACGCCTGTTGTCCTCGTATCGCGTTCATGGACCCCGCCTCGTCTCTCACGTTATATATATTCTGGGTAGGTGGTCCTTTTTCCTCTTGTGTTTTTACTGTTGGTTGTTTGTTTGTGTAGTAGGAGGCATGGATTTGTAAACCCTCTTTTGTTGTTCTAGCTGTCTTTCTCCCCAATGCTCTTCCTCCTCTTTCCAGATCTGCTGGTAAGGAGGACTCTGCCTCAGAAAAAATCACTTGGACCTCCTTAGTATGCCCTCTTCACCATCCAAAAAACCCTGCAGAAGAGGCTTAAAACACATGCAAACCCCTCCAGAGAAAGAAAGAAGACTTAAAAGTTCATGTTAGACTGCATTTTCCTCTTGGCGCATTCGCCATGCTTGCTGCATAAAATACAGTTGCGCCCTTAAGGCGCACTTTCCTTGCTTGCAACACCCAATAACCCTGTGCCCTCTTGGCGCACCGAAGCTCCTATGTAACATTGCAAATAACCTGCGCCATTGGCGCACCCTGCACCCATGCAACACCAACCTTACTTGCGCCAAGTATAAAACTATGTTAAACGGCGCAGGCGCATCCCCTATTACAGTAACACAATGTCATGCAAACCTTTCATGCGCCGCGCCAAGTTCCCCTTTTGCACACGTAAAGATGATGTTACACACACTAAACCTGCGCCCTTTGGCGCATCCTGTCCCCGTGCAACATGAAAATTATCTGCGCCCGGTATAAAACACATATAAATGGCGCAGGCGCACTTCTGCTTACAACAACAAAAATGTCATGTGCAGCATCCATGCGCCTTGCGCCCTTTGGCACTGATTTGTCCCTTGTAACACCCTTTTTCTGTGTGCCATACTATTTAACCCTGCAGCCTGCAGTGTTCATGCGCCCTGCGCCCTGATGCCTTAAAATTGCTAACTCTTCCTTCTGTCAATGCTTTAATGGGAGATCTAACAGCTAACATGGCTCTTCTGCGTTGGGTTTCGCTTCTTCTTCTTGCAGATCAGCAACTGAGTTCAGAACTACATATGTCTACATCAAGCAAGAGACCAACCAAGTCTAAGGGTAAAGCCAAGCTTACAGAGGAAGAGATGAAGTACAAATATCAGAGGGTCAGGATGCCCGAATCCCAGGCAGAATGTGACCTGGATATAAGAGACTCTGAGCTCGGTCACATCGATATGGAGGATTTCTGGGCCAGAACCAGGAGGGTCACAGGAAGTCCCTGGATGGACAAACTGGTAGGCAGTGGCCTGCATTTTGCTGGGGGGATCCCAGTCAGTGCAGTAAACAACGAATTCATGATGGTAGTGGCCCGCTGCTACAACAAAGACACGAGGTGTGTCCAAAATGAGAAGGGTGAGGTCATGATCAACCTCACTGTCCGGCACTTTGAAATTATGTTTGGCATTCCTCACCACCGGCACTTTGTGGCCGTAAGCCAAGAAGAATGCACCAAGGCTTGGGAGGACAATGAAGACCAGTGTATGCAATTGATGAATGAGGTATACCTGAAAAACAAGAAGGTGGTAACCAGATGGCCATAGGTCATTCATCCATAGTGATTTCTCTGAGGAACTAAGTGATACCATCACGTTCCTAAGCAGAGTATTTGGGCTTTCTGACGCCCACTACTTTCATAAATGGATGCTCAGGTACCTGGAGACAATGAACAAGAATGTGCCTGATCAACGCTTCGAGTGGGCGGAGATCATAAGCAGCACTATATCCGAGCAGCTCCAACAACTCACCACAACGGGGAGGTTCTACATGAACTCCTACGTAGTTTATGCTGCAGCCTCGGAGAGGGATTATCCAGCATTGATGCGATGCGGGGTTTGGCCCCAAGTAAAAATATATGAATACTACCCAGAGCTAAAGCTGGAAAATAGTATTTCACAGTTTACAAAGATTAACGACGCTTTCTTCTATGGCATCGTCTGCCTTTTGAGGCCAAACATGACTCACGGTCGAATGACCAAGAGCATTGTTGCAGCAACGGAGAAGTGGGGGGCCTTATTCACGCAATTTCCCACCTTCACCTATCTAAGGGCAGCCAACTTCTTGGGGGAACCCACCAAATTGCCAAGATATGCCGGCCCCAAGCTGATCCTGTTGGAGCTATCCAGACAGCTCATAACCTACCACGAAAAGTGTTTAAAGAGAAAGAAGGGTGGAACTCCTTTCCCCCTCACAGTGGGCAGGTACACTTGTCTTTCCCACCACAAAGCCCGGGAGATGTTTGCAGAGCTAGAACTGCTCAATCTGAAGCACAACTTCCTGGTAAGGCCCACTTTCGATCCAAGAAATTACCTTCCCAGGGCCAAACTCGATCCAATCCACATTCCACAGATCGAGGACATTTATATCGACCTGTATCATGAGGTCGAGCTCAGAAGAAAGGATCACTCCCACTTGGCTTTGGCAGAAATCATTCAGTACGGCGTAGCCATTGTCCCAAAAGGTTATCAAACTACTGATCAAGAAGTTGATCAGGTATATCTTGACACGGATGGGGACGACTGGCCATTTGCTGTAATCGACAGAACTAAAGCACCCCAGACCATTGAAGAAAGGGTCAAAGAAACTCTGCGGAGAACAGAGCACTGGTGCAGGATGAATGGCCTCATCTACCTCGGGGTAGATTTCACCACATCTCCATTGGGCAACGCACCTTCCAGGCCAAAACATCTGCCAAAGGGCAGGGGCAAAGACAAAGAGGGTGAGTCAAGCTCTGCCCAAGAAGAGGCTCCTGAGAGTCCCCCTTCCGCCGCACGAGAACAAGTTGTAACTCTGGCTTCCCCAGAGAAAGAAGCGGCCAAAGATGTTTTGATGGGCATATCCACTCAGGATGTGCCACTACTACAACTGTTGAGGTCCCTTCTATCCCTTCTCCCTCTCCTCCTTCCCCTCCTCGCGTGACCCAAGCGACCATTCCTTTGGTCGTATCCTCTCCCCCATCTTCTACTGTTCCCCCTTCCTCGTCATCCATCTTCTCTTCTCTCGTGGAGCTGTCCCCCACCATTTCTTCCCTCATCTCTCAGCTCCCTTCCATTCCCATGTCTACCTCCCCTGCAGTATCTCTTCCTCCCGTGAGCACTTTCTCGGCCTCCCTCTCAATGCCGCCTCCAAGTGTCTCAACGCACTTTCCCTCTACTACTGCAGCTGCTCCCTTTTCTACTTCTGGTCCCTCTCCCATAAGTCCAGCATGGATCTCTCAGCACCTGAGCCAACAAAAGAGGAAAGTTCCCATCGCACCGATGGACTTCTCTGTCATCCCA
This sequence comes from Taxus chinensis, assembly GCA_019776745.2. Lineage (NCBI taxonomy): Eukaryota > Viridiplantae > Streptophyta > Pinopsida > Cupressales > Taxaceae > Taxus > Taxus chinensis. Next base: position 145,691,284 of record CM034157.1, read on the forward strand.
TCAAAGGGGGCCAAGAAGCAAAAACCTATAACCCGCTTCTCTCAGAGTGCGTCAGGAGAGAGAGTAATGGAGATAGCGTATCCCAATCCTTTAAAGGATAAAAAGGATCTGTCTTCGACAGATTATATAGTGACCCAAGTCACAATGGGGACGTCTTCAGAAAGCCTTCAGGGAGAGGCCCTATCTGCAGTTGACGCCCTTTGCAAGAAGCTCCAGGAAGCAAAGGAAGAAAAGAGGCTATTAAAGGAGCAAAATAAACATCTTCTCCACGCCTTGCAGAAAATGGGCAGTGCACCTCCTACAACTGCCGCCGAAACTCCTGAGCCTCTGAGCCAGGATAAGATAAATGAATACGCCAAAATCGGCGAGCAGGGTATGGCAGTTTCCTGCCTGGAGAAGCCAAATCCTCAAAGAAAGTGAGGGAGTAATCGTCAAGTTCACCAAATTGTATCAGAATATCAGTCAGGTGAACAAAGAGCTCCAGGCGATTGCAGGACCTATCTCCGAAGAGCTGGACCATGCTAGGATGCAGCATGAGACCTTCCAGAAAATGCTTGACTGTTCAGTCAAAGATCTGGTCAAGTTCGGCGTCTTCGGTCACCCCAGAGCCCTCAACAAAATCCTTTCTACTCTGGACTACCGGGTCGATCAGTTGGAGTTTGTCCTGGAAAAGATTGACAAAGTCAAGGAGGAAGCCCTGGATGCAATGCATCAAATGGAGCAAATTGTCCTGAGAATGTCTCTGGGCTTGCTCACTCCTTCTTTCACCTTGAGAAAGGTAGATGAAACTATTCGGATCTTCAAGGAGATCGTTTCGCAAGGGCTGGGGCCAGAAGTCACTTTCGACGCCGAATCCATCAACAACCTGCTGGCCTGTCGTGACTTCATAGGGTACCTGATAGAGGCAGAAAATGAATATTCCAAGCTCCTAGAAAAGCTCACAGATGAGCGGGAAACTTGCGAGGCTATCAGTGATCGTCACAAGGATCCTTCCCAGGATCAACTTCAGCCCATGATCAGCAAGTTCATGGAATATCGTGCCCAGTTCCACATCACATCTCCTGAGCAGCAGCAGAAGCAGGATACCCCCTTTCAGCCGCGGGACGATGATGAATAGTCTCATTCTTCTCGACCTTCTTTTTGTAAATATCTAAAGTATGTTGACACAAATGATGACATCATCCATGTTGCACCATGGGATGATGTCATCCACCAAGTTGTCAAAAGTCAACAAATGACTTTTAAGATATTTTGTAATTAAGTGGTTGGTTTGTTTTTGCCTTCTTTTCTTCTCTTCTTCTATAAATACTTGAATACTTGTTGTATTCAAGTGGTGGATACTTTTCAGATGAAAAATAGAAGTAAGAAGAAAAGACTTTGAACTTTTTGTAACAGAAACAAATATTAATACAATATTTAGACTTTGTGCTGAATACCTGTGTTTTACATCAGACCTTTCTTATGTTAGATCTGTATGTTTGTTCTGTTGAATCTACTTCTACTTTGTTGTCATTTATTCATCAGTATTGCTTTATTCGTCTATGCAAGTAGGTTCGGCTCTGTTTACTACCAACCCAAATCATAGACCTTCTGACCTTTCTGCTTTGGAATTCATTTCTTTTCTCCCTTCAGATCTTTCCCATCTCCCCACCTCGTTCCTTTCCCTTCTTTTACAGTTGGAAATACCTCTACTGGGATGAGATCCCAACCCCTGAAGGTAGAATATTGTGAGACTTGCACAGATTCCTGCTGGTAGAATAGCAATAAACCAGTTTCGCTTTGCTGACTCAAAGAGGGGCTATGCCCTGCACACTGTTGGCTCGTCTGTCCATAGATCTGCCCACCCGACAGATTTTCAGACCAACAGTTTTTGGCGACTCTACTGGGGATCGAACATGTCTAATGGATCTATGGTAGTGGTATGTTTGAAAATCATGAAAAAGTCAAAAATCACTACCTGTTTGCAAAATTTAACTTTTTGTTAAAAATCCAAATTTTTTGCAAAAATCCTCCAAACTGAAAATTTTCTTCAGAGGTCCATAGATCTGGGCTAGTTAGAGATCTTTAGTTCGCTGAGTTTTTACAAAGATCTGTATTTTTCCGTAGATCTGAGTTTTTGACAGTTTACCAAAATTTTCAAACTCTTTAAAAAGTCAACTCTAGATCTGAAAATCAGCTTACTAAGCTTTACCATCATTTTATCCTTGTTAATCTTTGTCATAAAAACCGCAATCGGTTTTCAAGAGAAGGATAAAATTTAAATATTTAGAAAAGTACATGCTGCTGGTTTTTGTCAGAAAAATCAGAAAATCAGCAAGTACAATAAAAAAGAGTTCTTAAATCTGCTCCAAAATATTGCAGACCTGGAAGGTACACTGGCGGGTGAACCATTTACTCGTAGTAGGAGAGCTCATGGAGAAGTTGATCCTACTTTCGATCTGCTTCAAAGGCACAACTTCAGTATTACACCATCACGCTTCTCATTGCTAAGTTCAGCCGACCGGTTGTCCAGGAGTGTCTCACCTCCACGAAGGAAGCATCTCTCACCAGGAACATCCACATCACTTTGCAGTGCCTTGCTGCTCAGTGGAACTGTGCTTCCAGCTCACGTTCTTTTTCTGGCCGTCCAAATGGCAGTACCATGGGGAAATGCTATGGGCCCTCTGGCTTTGCCACATCCTGTTCACGCGCTCCCACATGGAAACCGAAAGAATTTTCCCAAATTTGATGGGAGCGGAAACCAAAGCACCGATTCACATATATCTACATTCATCATGTCATGCAGTATCCTCGATGTGACCCATGAAGATGTGTCAGTTCACCTTTTTCTGGAAACTTTGCAAGGACCCGCCGCAGAATGGTTTCAGCATTTGCCGGCTGGATCTATTACTAGTTGGGCCACCTTACGGGCTGCATTTGAAGACAGGTATAAGCCTTCCGAAGATGTGTTCACATTGCTGTCAAAGATCACTCACCTAAAGAAGGAGGTCAATGAAACTATGTGTGACTTCATCACCCGTTTCAATTCACTGATCAACCGTGTTCCGCCTACCATGCTTCCAACACCGGAAAATCAGAAGTGTTTCTTCGTAAACGCCATGAGCTCAAAAGTAAGTTTCTTACTCCTACAAGAACAAGTCAGCTACTTTGATTCTCGCCCAGGCTGCTGCCATCCGGATCGAAGATAACTTGCTAATATCTGGTGAATTAAAAAGAGAACCGTCCAAGCTTAAAGCTTCGATCCCTTCTCCCACCACTTCATCTGATCCGGCATTTCAAAAGATGGCGAATGACTTGCTCGCATTAAAGAAGTAGTTAGCCCAAGCTTCCCCCAGTTCCTCATACCGGGATATTCCACGAAGAACTTTCACTTCCAACAGTGTCCCGCATAGGCCGCGTTTGCCTGCAACTGCTCCACGGTTGGCGCTTGAGGCTCCTCCGGTCAATGCTTTAGCCGAAATCGAAGAAGAGGAGCAAAATTATGAAGAACCTTCGTCTCAGGACGGAGATGATCAAGAGGTCGGTGAACCGATTGGCAACTCTACTATCGGGTATATGGAATTTGATGAGGGGGAATCTGATGAAGAGGAGGGTACCCAAGGATATGCAAGCGGACAGTCATATGTTGTTTTCACCCACTCACAAGGAAAGGAAGCAGAGGTTGCTACCAAGATACAGAAAGAAAAGGCCATGTCAAACATGCCTCCAACCATCGCTAAATGAGGTAGTCCCCTTCCGGCTCAACCTATTATTATATCTTTTTCAAAAAAATATTTTTCCCCTGTCTCCCCTCCAAATCAGTCCTCTCATGTTCCTATCAAGGCCAGTAATCCTACCCTACCGTCGCGAAATGAGGGACTCATTCCTCCATCAATGCAACCCTTGGCCGCGTTTGACATAATTGACCACGCTAAAAAGACCAAGATCCAAATGTCTGAAGCCGAGTATCTTCAGTCAAATCCCGAGTAGCTTGTAAGGTTGACCGAATACGTCCAAAGTCAAGCTGTCATAACTAATCAGGTTTCCCCAAAAGGAATCCTTTCCACCCCTCTTGCATCTCGCATAAACGTTGCCTCGACTTCTGCATCAGGCAAGATAGAACCTTTCTACCTCTCCCTCCTAATCAATGGCCACAAACTAAGCAACTGCATAATTGATTATGGAGCTTCTGATAATGTCATGCCGGAAAAATTCACCCATGCTCTGGGCCTCACCCTTACCAAGCCTTTTGGCAGATGTTATTCCTTGGAAACCAAGCAAGTTCCGCTGATCGGTCAAATCAAAGACGCGCAATTTGTGTTTGCAGCGTTCCCAGAAAAAAGGGTAAAAATGACCGTCCTTATTGCCGATATTCCAGCAGCCTATGGAATTTTGCTAGGAAGGAGTTTTTGTAGTGAAGTTGGTGGGGAGATTCATATGGACTGGTCTAAGGCTAGAATCCCCGTCAAAGGTGTAATGCAAACATTGGAGCCTGAATCGCAAAAGAAGTACCTGGTTACTAACTCCGATGACCCCAAAGCCCAAATTCTCTTCGAATCATTAGGGATGGGAAACTATTTCTTGTCTACCGAGTCTGACAAAATGGATGTCCTCATCCAAGCAGAAGATCTTAACAAGATTTGGACTTTGCAGTTTGATGGTAGTTGCGCGACTAGTGGGTGCGGCGCTGGCGCCGTGCTAATATCTCCCGAAGAGGAGATTATTCCTCTCTCTTTCAAGTTACAATTTTTCAACACGAATAATACTGCTGAGTATGAATCTTTGCTACTTGGCATGCAAGCCGCAAAGGAAAGAGGAATAAAGAATCTGAAAGTACAAGGTGATGCAGAGCTGGTCGTAAATCAAGTTAAAAGGATATACCAAGTGAAGAATGAAAGGCTCAGACATTACCACAATGCGGTATGGGATAGCATCGAGGAGTTTGATGCTTTTTCAATAAAAGCCATCCCGAGAGCTCAGAATGACATGGCCGATTCATTGGCCGTTTCAGCATCCCTCATGCTCCCTCACCCAGGTTTGAAAACAGACAAATATACCATTGAGGTGGTTTTCCGCCCAAGCGTGTCAGACAATTCTCAGCACTGGCAAGTATTCAACGATGACAATCAACTCATTGCCTTTCTCGAAAAAGGTGGAAAATTTTAATGAGCTTCATTTTGAAGGATCTACTTCCACATGCCGTGAGTCTGTTACTGATCAGAACGGGGAATCAAAAGGAAATGACGACATATGTCAACTCAAAGGAAATAAAATCCAAAAGGCCTGGTTTCCCTAGAACGGTTGTTCGACAGGCATGATCACTTTGTCAAAAAGAAAAGGTGAGATGATCCTGGCTCCTCCCCTAGAAACGAACCGGTCAATTTAGGTTCGGTTGAACATCCGCAGTTTGTAAACATCGGAAAGTGTTGCACACCTGAGGAAAAGTGGAAGTTTGTCAAATTGTTGAAGAAATACATGGATGTATTGGCATGGTCCTATGCCAATCTAAAGTCTTTCAAGCCAAAGGACGTCCAACATGACATCCCGTTGAAAGAGGATGTCAAACCCTTTCGCCAGAAGCAGAGACACTATAATCCTAAGATCTCAGGTACTATCCAGGCTGAAATTCAGAAAATGCTGGATGCACGGATCATTTTTCCTATCCATCACAGTACCTGGGTCACGAACATTGTGCCAGTGCGCAAGAAGAATGGTGAGATACGCATATGCGTGGATTTCCGTAACTTGAATCAAGCATCCTTGAAGGACAACTACCCGCTTCCCATAATGGATCAGGTTCTGCAAGCAGTAACTGGATCAGAAATGTTGTCCATGCTTGATGGTTTTTCAGGCTACAATCAGATTGAAGTCTCACCTGAAGACCAATTCAAAACAACATTCACTACCCCTTGGGGTATGTTTTCTTATAGTAGGATGCCTTTTGGCCTGACCAATGCTGGTGCCACTTTTCAGCGGGCCATGGACTTTGCGTTCAAAGGTATGATGGGGAAGGTCATCGTAGTCTACTTGGATGACTTAACTGTGTTCTCCAAACAGTGAAATGATCATTGTGATCATTTGGAGCAAGTATTGATTAGATGCCGAGAGCACGGGATCTCCCTGAATCCAAAAAAGTCTGTTTTTGGAGTCACAGAGGGAAAGTTGCTGGGACATGTTGTTAGCAAAGAAGGGACGAAGATAGATACCGAAAGAGTTAAGGCTATTCAGAGCCTTACTTTACCTACAAGCAAGACCGGCGTTCACTCCTTCTTCGGAAAAGTGAATTTTCTCAGGTGCTTTGTTCCCAACTTTGCTGAAAAGACTCACCACATATTAGACATGATGAAAGGGTCACCAACTTTCCGATGGAGCGAAGAAGGGAAGAAGTTGTTCGAGGAGATAAAAGCCTCCGTCGCTCACGTGCCAGTCCTGGTATGTCCCGATTTCTCCAAGGATTTTATTATGTATAGCTATGCATCTGAGCACACTGTGTCAGCCATCCTAATGCAAAGGAATTCTCAAGATGTTGAATCCCCGATTGCATTTATGAGCTCTCCTCTCAAGCCTCACGAATTAAAACTGACCCAGTTAGAAAAACATGCCTTCACCGTTGTCAAAGAAGTTAAGAACTTTAGGTATTACATTCTAAACTCTCATACGGTGGTTCTAGTTCCTAACACGACAGTAAAGTCCATCTTAACTCAACAAGAGTTAGGGAGTTTGCAAGGAAATTGGATTGCAAAAGTCTAGGAGTATGATCTAGATATAAAACCAACCAAGTTGGTAAGAGGCAAGGGCCTATGTCAGCTTATGGCTGAAAACCAAGATTCAGAAGTTTCTGGGGGAAAAGATGATTGCACCAATGGAGCACAAAGCCAGCTGGAGAAAGCCGATTCACTACCTATGGTTCTATTTGTCATAACCAATGACAAGTGGTATTCCGATATTGCTTTCTTTCTCACCTATGGTGAATGCCCAGCTCATCTAACTACAAAGGAGAAGTGTGCTATAAAGCTCAGAGCAGCCAGATATATCATCTGGGATGACGGTTTATACAAACGTGGAATAGATGGCATCTTCTTGTGATGTGTTGACAAGCCACAACAGGTAAAGTTACTTGAGAGTTTTCATGATTCAGCCTGTGGTGGCCATTTCTCCTCTTCCATGACGGTGCACAAGATCATCCGGGCCAGGTACTATTGGCCGACACTTTTCCAGGATACAACCACCTGGGTAGCAAAATGTGAGCTCTGCCAATAGTTTGTTGGCAAACCAAAATTAGCTGCTTTTCCCCTCAGGTCGGTCATCATTGACGAACCATTCAGGCAGTGGGGAATTGATTTTATCAGGGCACTCAATCCCCAATCGAGTGTTGGACATAGTTATGTCCTGACAGCAACAGATTACTTCACCAAGTGGGTGGAAGCCATACCTGTCAAACATGCCACTTCTGAGGTTGTTTGCAGTTTCATCAAAGAAAATATCATTGTCAGGTTTGGTGTTCCAAACAAGATTGTTGCTGATAACGCTTCCAACTTCTCCTCACAAGAAGTTGTTGGTTTTTGCTATGAATACGGAATAACTTTGGCTCACGCCTCAGATTATTACCCTCAGGGAAATGGTCAGGCAGAATCCAGTAATAAAAACTTAGTGACCATCATACGGAAGCTAGTTGATGAGAATCAACGAATGTGGCACAAGTCATTATACGACGCTTTGTGGTCGGACCACATTACTCCCAAGAGATCTCTCGGTATGTCACCTTTTCAAGTGTTATATGGAACCAACGACGAGCTTCCCATTTCTGCGGAACTCCCTGCTCTGTGCTTGGCACGAGCAATTGAAGATGAGACTTTCCAAAATTCTCTTGAAAAGAGGATCATGTATCTAGCAGAGCTCGAAGAAAAGAGAGTAAGAGTGGTCGACAGGATCACCGAACATCAAAATCAAGTCAAGAGATTGTTCGATAAAAAAGCTAAGCAAAGAGAGTACCAGGTGGGAGACCTCATCCTTTTGTGGGACAAACGAAGAGAGCCGAAGGGCATGCATGGAAAATTTGATTCCCTATGGAGAGGACCTTTCAAGATCAAGCAGCTCAACGGAGAGAATAGCTTCTATCTCTCGTATCTTGATGGAACTGAGCTCCCGCTTCCCTATAGCGGGCAGCATCTAAAAATCTTCAAGAAGTAGAGCTTGCTCTCTTCTTTGTACAGTTTTCTTCAGTTGTGTGTTTGTTTTTGTCGTGTGTTTGCTTTTTTTGGTTGTGTGTTTCCCCTTTTCGGTCGCCCTTGTTTTTGACTCTGTAGCCAATGGATAGGCACATGTAGATCTGGGATTCTCTACCCTTGAGTTCCACTCAGAGATAGTCCCCAGAAAGAGCCAGCTGTTATCTTGTAAAATTGACAAGGGAAATTTTGTGGGTAACCCAATGAAAATTTTGTTCTGGTCCCTCATCAGGGACCCCTTGCATTCGGAATGTTGCTAAATCCCTTTCCAGGAAATCTAGTTTTCCGAACTTAGCCATTTTTGGTCCTTTTTGGTTGGGTACACCTTATGTCTGTGTAACATAGAGTATCTATGCACCCCCTTCATTTCCTTTGGTGCACCCTTTGACGTGTCGACACATGTTTTGGTGTGCCTCCCCATGATGTGCCTTTCTTGCATGCGCCAAGGTGCATGCGCCTTCGTGTCAACAACATTTTTGTTGTGCCGCATTTTGGTGTGCCAAATGGCACACGTATTTCTGTGTTGATAGTATTTTCGGTGTGCTAATGGAACACATAATCACGTGTTAACACGCATTTTGTTGCGCCAAAAGGTGCAAGGTTTGAAGTGTCAACAGGTGTTTTGATGCGCCCTCTTCAAAAATTGGTTGGCACATTTATTGCACCTTTGCCTATATATAGGCGCATCCGCCCTGTCACTTTCACTATAAAAAAACACATGATAGATTTCATTCTTCTGCACCTGTAAGCACACCTGTCATCCTCGTATCGCATTCGTGGACCCCGCTTGGTTTCTTACGTTATATATATTCCAGGCAGGTGGTCCTTTATTCCTCTTTTGTTTTTACTGTTGGTTGTTTGTTTGCGTAGTAGGAGGCATGGATTTGTAAAAACCCCTCTTTTGCTGTTCTTACTGTCCTTCTCCCATGCTCTTCCTCCTCTTTCCAAATCTGTTAGTAAGGAAGACTCTGCCTCAGAAAAAAAAATCATCACCTAGATCTCCTTACTATACCCACCTCACCATCCAAAAAAAACCCTGCAGAAGAGGCTTAGTACACATGCAAACCCCTCCAGAGAAAGAAAGGAAACTTAGAAGTTCGTGATAGACTACATTTTCCTCTTAGCGCATTCGCCATGCTTGCTGCATGAAAATACAGTTACACCCTAGAAGGCACACTTTCCTCTGCTTGTAACACCTAATAACCTCTGCGCCCTCTTGGCGCACCGAGTTCTTATGTAACATTTCAAAAGCCTTACTTGCACCAAGTAAAATTATGTTAAAAGGCGCAGGCACATCCCCTATTACAGCAACACGATGTCATGCAAACCTTCCCTGAACCATGCACCAAGTTCCCTCTTTTACACATGAAAAGATGATGTTACACACGCTAAAACTGCGACCTTTGGCGCATCCTGTCCCTGTGCAACATGAAAATTATCTGTGCTTGATATAAAACACATATAAATGGAGCAAGCGCACTTTTACTTGCAACAACAAAAATGTCATGTGCAGCATCCATGTGCCTTGTGCCCTTTAGCGCTGATTTTTCCCTTGTAACACCCTTTTTCTATGCGCCATGCTATTTAACCCTGTAACCTGCAGTGATCATGCGCCCTGCGCCCTGATGCCTTGAAATTGCTAATTCTTCCTACTGTCAATGCTTTAATGGAAGATCAAATAGCTAACATGACTCTTCTACATTGGGTTTCACTTCTTCTTCTTGCAAATCAGCAACTGAGTTCAAAACTTTATATGTCTACATCCAGCAAGAGACCGACCAAGTCTAAGGGTAAAGCCAAGCTTATAGAGGAAGAGATGAAGTACAAATATCAGAGGGTTATGATGCCCGAATCCAAGGTAGAATGTGACCTAGATATAAGAGACTCTGAGCTCGAGCACATTGATATGGAGGATTTCTAGGCCAGAACCAGGAGGGTCACAGGAAGCCCCTGGATGGACAAACTGGTAGGCAGTGGCCTACATTTTGCTAGGGGGATCCCAGTCAGTGCGATAAATAACGAATTCATGATGGTAGTGGCCTGCTGCTACAACAAAGACACAAGGTGTGTCAAGAATGAGAAGGGCAAGGTTGTGATCAACCTCACTGCCTGACACTTTGAAATTATGCTTGGCATTCCTCACCACCGGCACTTTGTGGCCGTAAGCCAAGAAGACTGCACCAAGGCTTGGGAGGACAATGAAGACCAGTGTATGTAATTGATGAATGAGGTGTACCTGAAAAACAAGAAGGTGGTAACCAGATGGCCATAGGTCATTCATCGCAGTGATTTCTCTGAGGAGCTAAGTGACACCATCACATTCCTGAGTAGAGTATTTGGGCTTCCTGACACCCACTACTTTCATAAATGGATGCTCAGGTACCTAGAGACAATGAACAAAAATGTGCCTAATCAACGCTTCGAGTGGGCGGAGATCATAAGAAACACTATATCTGAGCAACTCCAACAACTCACCACAACGGGGAGGTTCTACATGAACTCCTACGTAGTTTATGCTACTACCTCAGAGAGGGATTATCCAGCATTGATGCGATGCGGGGTTTGGCCCCAAGTGAAAATATATGAATACTACCCAGAGCTGAAGCTGGAAAATAGTATTTCATAGTTTACAAAGATTAACGACGCCTTCTTCTACGGCATCATCTATCTTTTGAGGCCAAACATGACTCACGGTCGAACAACCAAGAGCATTGTTGCAGCAACAGAGAAGTGGGGGGCCGTATTCACGCAATTTCCCACCTTCACCTATCTAAGGGCAGCCAAATTCTTTGGGGAACCCACCAAATTACCAAGATATTCCAGCCCCAAGCTAATTCTATTGGAGCTATCCAAACAGCTCATAACCTACCACGAAAAGTGTTTAAAGAGAAAGAAGGGTGGAACTCCTTTCCCCCTCACAGTGGGCAGGTACACTTGTCTTTCCCACCACAAAGCCCGGGAGATGTTTGCAGAGCTAGAACTGCTCAATCTAAAGCAAAGCTTCCCAGCAAGACCCACTTTTAACCCAAGAAATTTCCTTCCCAAGGCCAAACTCAATCCAATCCACATTCCACAAATCGAGGACATTTATATCGACCTGTATCATGAGGTCGAGCTCAGAAGAAAAGATCACTCCCGCTTGGCTTTGGCCGAAATCATTCAGTACGGCGTAGCCATCATCCTAAAAGATTATCAAACTGCTGATCAAGAAGTTGATCAGGTATATCTTGACAGGGATGGGGACGACTAGTTGTTTGCTATGATTAATAGAACTAAAGTGCCCCAAACCATTGAAGAAAGGTTCAAAGAAACTCTGCGGAGAACAGAGCACTGGTGCAGAATGAATGGCCTCATCTACCTCGGGGTGGATTTCACTACATCCCCATTGGGCAACACACCTTCCAGGCTAAAACATCTGCTAAATGGTAGAGTTAAAGACAAACAGGGCGAGTCAAGCTCTGCCCAAGAAGAGGCTCTTGAGAGTCCCCCTTCCACCGCATGAGAACAAGTTGTAACTCTAGCTTCTCCAGAGAAAGAATCGGCCGAAGATGTTCTGATGGGCACATCCACTCAGGATGTTGTCACTACTACAACTATTGAGGTCCCTTCTTTCCCTTCTCCCTCTCATCCTTCCCATCCTCGAGTGGCCCAAGCGACCATTCATTTGTTCGTATCCTCTCCCCCATCTTCTATTGTTCCATCTTCCTCGTCATCCATCTTCTCTTCTCTCGCGGAGCTGTCCCCCCCCCCCCCATTTCTTCCCTAATCTCTCAGCTCCCTTCCATTCCCATGTCTACCTCCCCTGTAGTATCTCTTCCTCCCATGAGCACTTTTTCGGCCTCCCTCTCAATGCCGCCTCCAAGTGTCTCAATGTACTTTCCCTCGACTACTACAGCTACTCCCTTTTCTACTTATGGTCCCTCTAACATAAGTCCAACATGGATCTCTCAACACTTGAGCCAACAAAAGAGGAAAGTTCCCATCGCACAGATGGACTTCTCCGACATCCCATCAAAGGGGGCCAAGAAGCAAAAACCTATAACCTGCTTCTCTCAGAGTGCGTCAAGAGAGAGAGTAATGGAGATAGCATATCCCAATCCTTTAAAGGATAAAAAGGATCTATCTTCGATAGATTATATAGTGACCCAAGTCACAATGGGGACGTCTTTAGAAAGCCTTCAGGGAGAGGCCTTATCTGTAGTTGACGCCCTTTGCAAGAAGCTCCAGTAAGCAAAGGAAGAAAAGAGGCTATTAAAGGAGCAAAATAAAAATCTCCTCCATGCCTTGCAGAAAATGGGCAATGCACCTTCTACAACTACCACCAAAACTCCTAAGCCTCTGAACCAGGATAAGATAAATGAATATGCCAAAATCGGTGAGCAGGGTATGGCAGTTTTCACGTGGAGAATCCAAATCCTCAAGGAAAGTGAGGGAGTAATTTCCAAGTTCACTAGATCGTATTAGAATATCAGTCGGGTAAACAAAGAGCTTCAAGCGATAGTAGGACCTATCTCCGAAGATCTGGACCATGCCAAGATGCAGCATGAGACCTTACAGAAAATGCTCGACTGTTCAGTCAAAGATCTAGTCAAGTTCGGCGTCTTCAGTCACCCCAGAGCCCTCAACAAAATTCTTTCTACTCTGGACTACCGGGTCGATTAGTTGGAGTTTGTCCTGGAAAATATTGACAAAGTCAAGGAGGAAGCCCTGGATGCAATGCATCAAATGGAACAAATTGTCTCGAGAATGTCTCCAGGTTTGCTCACTCCTTCTTTCACCTTGAGAAAGGTAGATGAAACTATTTGGATCTTTAAGGAGATTGTTTCGCAAGGGCTAGGGCCAGAAGTCACTTTCGACGCTGAATCCATCAACAACCTGATGGCTTGTCGTGACTTCATAGGGTACTTGATGGAGGTAGAAAAAAAATATTCCAAGCTCCTAGAAAATCTCACAGATGAGCGGGAGACTTGTGAGGCTATCAGTGATCATCACAAGGATCCTTCCGAGGAGCAACTTCAGCCCATGATCAACAAGTTCATGGAATATCATGCCCAGTTCCACATCAGGTCTCCTGAGCAGCAGCAGAAATAGGATACCCCCTTTCAGCCGCGGGACGAAGATGAATAGTCTCATTCTTCTCGACCTTATCTTTGTAAATATCTAAAGTATTTTGGCACAAATGATGACATCATCCATGTTGCACCATGGGATGATGTCATCCACCAAGTTTTCAAAAGTCAACAAATGACTTTGAGATATTTTGTAAGATATTTTGTAATTAAGTGGTTGGTTTGTTTTTGCCTTCTCTTCTTCTCTTCTTCTATAAATACTTGAATACTTGTTGTATTCAAGGGGTGGATACTTTTCAGATGATTATTCTGTTGAATCTACTTCTACTTTGTTGTCATTTATTATGTTAGATCTGTATGATTATTCTGTTGAATCTACTTCTACTTTGTTGTCATTTATTCATCAGTATTGCTTTATTCATCTATGCAAAGTAGGCTCGGCTCTATTTACTACCAACCCAAATCATAGACCTTCTAACCTTTCTGCTTTGGAATTCATTTCTTTTCTCCCTTCAGATCTTTCCCATCTCCCCACCTCGTTCCTTTCCCTTCGTTTACAGTTGGAAATACCTCTACTGGGATGAGATCCCAACCCCTGAAGGCAGAATATTGTGAGACTTGCACAAGATTCTTGCTGGTAGAATAACAATAAACCAGTTTGCTTTGCTGACTCAAAGAGGGGCTATGCCCTACACACTGTTGGCTCGTCTGTCCATAGATCTACCCACCTGGTATATTTTCGAACCAACAGTACCTCATTCAAAAAGATCTGAAATGTCACCCGAAGTGCACAAAGCTACTAGGTCCCTCCTTTGTATTGCTTTTCAAGATGTTAGCATATATATATGCATGATGGTAAATAACCAAGTGTTCATTCAATCATAAGAATGTGTTGCATACATTCAATTGGAAAAACATGTAATAAGGAAACATAACAATTTAGATAATAAACGAATATCAATATACACCATGTAGATCCACCATACTCAAACATATCAATGATCATAATCCAACCACAATTATCCATTATAACAAGAGTATTACATAACATAAGCTGAATACATAATCAATCATTACACCAAAGCATTGAACCGTGTATACAAGCATGTAAACCCTAGATCATGACTCTACATAACATAATATAGACTCCCATAATTTAGACATGATACCCAAGACTAATGGTATATAATAGATATATTGTGGGTGGGGGCTTACCCTTCACTGCCTATGCATTCCATAAAATAGCACAGCTTCCTCAATAATAGGCATGCTTACATCCAAAAATAGACATAAACAGTGCATGCCTTTCAAAACAGCCTAATAATAGATTATCCATATAAACAAGACTTTTCTTTAATCCTATTAATAGATCAATTCATGCTTGACCTGTCATCTTGACTCTGCATGTTCTTTACTCTAAAAATAGCCTTTAATTAGGCCGCAAAGTCTCCTCATGCTTTTCTCTACATCTAAATCATTTGCTTGGTCAACACTCCATCTAATCTTTGTCTATTTTTAGCATGTATTCTACAAAATCAGCTAAGTCCTGAAGGATTCCTATCTACCTAGGCACAAACCTTTTGTGCATTGCTTTCCACATTTCCTACATCCACGCCTCCGCACCTCCCTTGCCTACGTCCCAATATTCTGTGTGCTTTTTAGACTTATTCAAAATTTTCGTACTTAACATTACCCCACACTAAATTACATTTCCATTCATTAGAAATATATTGGTTTACCAATGACATTATCCCTCACCAAGAAGGGAATGAATCCAACGCCCAAATAATAAGGAATATGCATGCTACACTTTACTCTAGGCCTTAGGTAGTTGCAGAAGAGTTCAAGGAATTCAACATGTTAATAGTTCACTTCGATATCTTATCATTTCTGTTAACTCACCTAAGCTCTGCCAATGCTTACTCGGGTGACACTATTCTAGCAATTCTTAGACACCTTGGTGAGGTGATCCATATTCACTCCCTTCCTCTTCATACTCTCTAAGAATCTCTTGAGATCACCTTGAGATCATCATTATGTAAACACATCCATGTGCTCCTTGTCACCATATTCTAACCCTGGCTGATCTGTAGATCCTTAGTTTCCAAAGGCTCCCTCATTTGTCCTTAAGTGCAATTCACTTACTGTCCTTGTAATCTCAGCCATAACCTTAGTATGCTTCTCTTCCATTTGTAGCTGTCTCATCCTTCTATAGTCATCTGCACTACTTCTTCCTTACTGACGTGCATGTTAATAATTAGATTGCACTTCTAAGCACCTATGATCTGGATAATAGTAGTTTCATCAGTTACTCATCCTACCTTCTTCAATTCATCCTTCAAGGTAGTGACCATAGCCTTTTATTCAGTAATATATTCCATGCAACAACTATCTTTGTTTACTTCCTTCTGGACTGCAGACTCTTTCTTCTTATAAAGGTCTGGCACTTGTGCCACTCTTAATGTTAACCTAAAGCATCATCCCCACTAGATCCTCTAAGCAGTGCAGCGTGAACAGGTGTATGGTCGCTTCTGTCTTCCCTTGCCAAGTCCTAGCCATTGACTTCAGTAATCGGAATTTTTAATCTCCTCAGCGCTTGCACGAGAGCATACTTCATACATTTTTCTTCTTTTTCATGTGCCTTAGTCATATCTGTCTGTAGGCCATCAATTCTCTTTATTCTTATCTGTCTTCTCAATCCATCAATGACCCTAAGATTTTAGCCCCTACATCCAAATTTCTATGCATGAAATGCGCAACCATCTTATTCAAGGAATTACATGCCTATTCATCTATCAATTACATTGGATCCACTATTTTGTACCTCTTTCCTAGCTCACTCTTTAATTATATCAGACTAAGGGATTTATTTCTCACCTTGAACTCAAGTTCTTCTGCATTGCTATGAAAGCTACAAGATAACATATTTCTTTTATGTGAGGCCCCACCATTCTTTTCCATAAGATCCCATCCATAAAGTTTATCTATGGGCATCGTGCTTTGGAATCTTTCCCTTAGGACCATTTTAGGGTCATCAAAAAATTCCATGTGTGCCAACCTTGGTGTCGATAACTTTCTTACTGCCTTTTCCTTTATTCTTGGTTTCTTTGACGTAGAGGCACCTGCGCTAGTCCCGGCTCATGCCCCCTTATCTTTCCTGATGACATAAGTATCATCAGTCTCCTTTTCCTTGTGTGCCTCCTCCGGCACAACTATTTTATATTTGGTTGGGATCTAGTTCTTTTCTCCTTAGGCCATAGTAGACTATATCGTATCCTCTGCATTCTTCATTCAAGATCTAACAACTTGGTTCCATTTGATCATCTTCTACACCTTCCATGAACCAATCAAATCTAAATTTCCTCATTTGGACAATGGTAATCCTAATGTGATCCCGTTTTATTATCTCAAAATCATCCAAGAAGTTGACCTAGTAGTCTTCAATATGAGGAACATAAAATGAATCAGGGAGGCTAAAGCTTTCAGGATTACTTTAGATGTCAAAATCATCCCTGGATGCATATGAATAGAGGCTCAAGGAGGAAAATGAAGCTTCAAGTTTTGAGGCATAAAATTTTTTTTACAAGAGTAAATACCAAGAGAAATAGGGAAAGACGCACCTTTCCTCTTGTGTTTATTTATAACATCCCCATTTTAAGACACTAGAACCTATAAACGCAATCATTTCCCTTTAAAAATTTCACTCTACAGACATTCACGTCTAGATATAGACAAGCAAGAATGCACATCTAGTTTTATCAGCTATCGTTTCATCAAAACCAGCATTTCAGCTAGACTTGAACAACATGAATGTATAGCCAGCTACAAAATTATGAGCTTCCTCATAATAATAAAAAAAAAAGAATCATTTTCCAAACATTGAAAGTAATAATTCCACTTTAGTTTAGCCTTGGTGAAACAACAAGAAATCTAAAGGGCAGTTCGTATAGGTATACATTAACATATTTATGTAAATAATTCATCATCCAATCCAAAGAAGACTGAAATAGTGAACTCTAATCTATCTGGTAAATATCCATATACTCAGTTCCAGAATCAAGAATTAATTCTTTTAAACAAAGTCTTTCATGGAATTCAACCAAACACGAATGCTTTTTAATCATTTTAAAAAGGAAGTGAGATTAAAACGATGAAACAAGCCCATTGTTCCAAGTATTTATATTCTATGCACTGTATACCCTCAAGAAAATAACTCTCCCAATAGTTCCATCTATTATTCTCACGGTTCTTCAAAAACCGTTCACGTACAACATTCAGAAAAACAATCTCCTTATCAGTATTGTTTACATAAGACCAAATCCATAATACACAATAAAATCCACTTACCATTAGCTTCAGATTTCCAATAGTAAAAGAGAAAACTAGTTCATTAATAGTTTTAGTAAGAAAAACACTCATTTTCTTCAAAACGCACAAGAATGCTCAAGTCGTATTCATCCATATAGACTGTTCAACCAGACATACAAAAAAAAATCATCTCATCCTCCTATTTTCACAAGGATGCACAGAACTCAGAATTGCTACACGCACAACTAAAGTATTCATAAGCACAAACTCATAAAATAAATAACGAATCCCCAATACTATTGAAACGAATCCACTCAGCATGGATAGTGTAATCCACTCAATAATTATGCAAAGAATGCTTAAGTCGCATACAGCAAAAGAAAATGACTCAACCCAAAATCATCTCAACAAAACAACCAAATCAATTAACCAAAACCCCCATCATAAGAGCAGGGTTGTTTTAATGAGACGATTAAATAAAAGCAAGTGGTTTAAGGAGAAGGGCTTAACATGCCTGTTAATTTTTCTTATGGCTCGAAGAAAACCGCGCCCACTGGAGTTGTTTCTCTCTATGACATCCTCGGCCAGACTTTCCAACCAGTCACTAACTTCCACAGGCTCAAGAATAGCCTTTGTTTTTCCAAAGAATAGAGATAATAATTAAAACACAGCTGGTTCGACAAAACCATGGAGAAACAAAATGTAGAGTAACTAAAATCCAAATGCACATGGCAACAAACAATTTTCCTTTTTCCTCTATCCTCTTTCCAAGGTGAGCTGGTCACTAAGACCAAGATAATTAATGCATTGAATGCACTGCCTTTCCTCATTCCTCATGCCACCACCGACTCGGGTTGGTGAGTTTCCAATTTTTCAAATTTGCATATAAGTTTCATTTAGTTTCTTAGCTAGTTGGATGCCTCCAACTTCTCTTTATTCCCACCAAAATTGGTGCTATACATGTAAAGGATTCATTTACTATCCCATTAAATTTCCTACCTTCCCCCCCTTATCCTTTCCATCCACATGGGTCTATGCATCCCCTTCCTTAGGTTAGGATTAGTTTAGGATTTTAATAGTCCATATCTAGGTCATTTGCCTAGTTCATAGGTTAATGGAATTTATATCTATTTTCTCCCTTATGAAATCTAAAATCCATATAGGATAGTAGTTAGGGTATAAGATAAAACTTAGGGGTAGGTTAGGGTTTAATCCCCTAATATTTAGTTAACTAGTTTCCATATCAAGTCTTTCTACCTGACAGTCATATTCAACATTAAGCAGGACATTTCATCCTAAGTTCCACATACCTGTGCCACTTACATCTAGGCCCTTATCGTCTTACGCTGTCTAGCGTTACAACAGTGTGTGGTTCAAGAATCAAACCTTTTTCATTGGCATCTACGTACCAGATATTCATACCTGAAATCAGGTGCTGCAACATTTATATCAACCTTCAGTCTGGTTTAAAAGTAAATCGACAAAGCTATCATAAGAAGGCCACATCATACCTTGTATCAATGGAATTGATTCAAGGAGTGATGTCAATCAGCAACTAGAGTTCATCAAGCATACGGAAAATCTGTTGTCTCATTAGCAATCACACAAGCAATAATAACTTCTATCCCAAGTATCAAGTTACAACAAACAAGGGTCCATATCAGCAACACATTCCTCTAAGATCAAAAGATGGGTCTTAACATATTTATCTTCATTTCTGCAATTATAACGTCATGAAAGGTAATTACCATGATAACTTAAAAAAATCAAGGCATTACATTCCTCCCTTCTTAAAGAATTATCATCCCGATGATCAAATTAACCAATTCAAGGAGTTTCTAGGACAAAATTCAGTTATTGTCCTTCCATTCATAAGTTCATACCAAAAACATATTCACTCTTTAAAATAGTGTTTTAAGATAACTGTAAAATAGACCAATAATTGTCTAAATTTGGTAGAATTATTAGTTTTTCAAATTTCAATTTCGATTAAACAAGTATGGAAAATCAGATCTCATTTCTTCGAGATTTTCCCAAGTTGCACTTTCTTCGCTAAACTGGTCCCACTGGACCTTACATTGATTCACTTCACGATTTCTTAAGCACAACTGGCAGATTTCCCAGCACTCGAATGGGCTTAATCATGATTATTGCTGGGTCTTGGACCTGCAAGGAATTCCAATTCAGCACATGTGATAAATCTATTACGTATTTCTTAAGCAAAGAAATATGAAAAGCATCATGCATTTGTGATAAAGCAGGAGGTAATGCTAGACGATAAGCTACAGGGTTGATTATTTCAACAATTTCAAAAGGTCCCACATAACGTGGTGACAACTTGGTAGCCTTGCCAAAAGTTATTGAGCTCTTTTTCGGATTCACCTTAAGAAAGACCTTCTCACCAAGTTTATAATTCCTATCAACTCGCTTTAAGTCTGCATAACTCTTTTGCCTATTGGCAGCCTCCTTTAGATGTTTCCGAATCATTTTGATTTGTTGTTCCATTTCCTTGAGGATTTCTATCCCAATAACCTCTCTGTCCTCTATGCTGTCCCAGCTAATAGGGGTTCTGCATTTTCTTCCATACAATGCTTCAAAGGGCACCATTTTTAAAGAGGTGTGGTATGTATTATTGTAGGAAAATTCAACCAGTGGAAGGTATTCTTCCCATTTATACTACTGGTCCATGCAATACATTCTTAACATGTCCTCTAAAACTTGATTGACTCTCTCGGTCTGTCCATCCGTTTCCGGATGATATGCAGAGCTGAAGTTTGATTTAGTACCCAAGGCCGCATTAAGTGTTTTCCAAAACCTTGATGTCATCCTTGGATCTCTGTCTGATATGATCAATTCAGGTATTCCATACAATTTGAAAATTTCATGTACAAATCTTCTTGTTAACACTGGTGCATCGTCTTTCAAATTACCCGCAATGAAGTGTGCCACTTTGGTAAATTTTTCAACGACAACTAGGATGATATCATGTTTATTCCTTGACATAGGCAATCCTTGAACGAAATCCATCGTTATCACTTGCCATTTGTACTGTGGAATGCTGTGGGGATACAATAATCTAGCGGGATGTATATGTTCCACCTTAACACGCTGACATTCCAAGCAGTGTGTTAAAAATTCCACCACATCCTTTTTCATTCCCTTCCAGAAGTATTGCTTCTTAAGATCAGCAAGCATTTTCGTAATGCCAGGGTTTCCAAGAAAAGGTGAATTATGGAATTCAGTTAACAATTTCCTTCTTAAATCATTTGCCAAGGGTATATAGACCCTATTTTCGAACCTCAAAATTCCTTCGCTATCAAAGCAAAATCCTTTATACCTCACATCCTTTGGATCTGTAGCAAGTACTGTTTTAACTTGCTGGAAATAAGAATCTGATTCCAAGGCATCTTTCACCTCATCCTTAAATTGATTTCTTAACGTTATAAGAGCAGAGATGTGCTTCCTTTGACTCAGAGCATCTGC
Organism: Taxus chinensis; assembly: GCA_019776745.2. Classification (NCBI taxonomy): domain Eukaryota; kingdom Viridiplantae; phylum Streptophyta; class Pinopsida; order Cupressales; family Taxaceae; genus Taxus; species Taxus chinensis. Next base: position 145,712,348 of record CM034157.1, read on the forward strand.
CACTCTATTTAACTTGCCTTTGATGTAGCTTATATCAAAATCATACTGAGACAAAAATTCTAACCATCTTTGTTGTCTTGCATTCAAATTTGGCTGAGTAAAAATATACTTCAACCCCAGATGGTCAATTTTTAACTCAAAAGGTTTGCCTAAAAGGTAATGCCTCCACATTTGAAGTGCATGTACAATGGCAGCGAGCTCTAGGTCGTGTGAAGCATAATTCTGTTCATGTAACTTAAGCTTTCTGCTTTCATAAGCTATAACATGGTCATTCTGTAACAGAATACCTCCAAGGCCTTCTCCCGATGCATCCGTTACAACCATAAAATTTCTATTTGGATCTGGTAAAGTTAAAATAGGTGTTGTAGTTAACTATTCCTTTAAATTTTTAAAGGCAGATTCACATTTGTCAGTCTAGACAAATTTCTTATCCTTCTTTTGCAGTGAAGTGATTGGGGCAGCAATTTTTGAAAAATCCTTAACAAACTTTCTATAATATCCTGCCAAGCCCATGAAGCTTCTTACTTCATGCACGTTCTTAAGTGCAGGCCACTCGGTTATAGCTGCAATCTTTGTAGGGTCTATAGCTATTCCGTTCTTGCTTATAACGTGTCCTAAATAATGCACCTCTACATCATAAAAGGAACATTTAGACAGTTTACCATATAACTTCCTCTTTCTTAAAACTTCCAACACTACCTTTAAATGTTCTTGGTGCTCTTCAACATTTTTAGAGTATATAAGAATGTCATCTAAGAATACAAGCACAAACTTGTCTAGGTATTCTTGAAAAATATTGTTCATCAAATTCATGAAGGCAGCAGGCGCATTTGTCAACCCAAAAGGTAACACCATGAATTCATAATGCTCGTACCTTGTTCTAAAAGCTGTTTTATGAATATCTTCTTCCTTTATTCTCAACTAATGATACCCATATTGAAGATATATTTTTGAATAAACTAATGCTCCACGCATCTATTCAAACAGATCATCAATCCTAGGAAGTGGGTATCGATTCTTAATAGTTGCCTTGTTCAACATTCTATAATCAATGCACAGTCTCAATGCGCCATCCTTTTTCTTTTCAAAAATTACTGGTGCTCCCCATGGTGAGACGCTCAGTCTTATAAGCCCCTTAGTCAAAAGTTCCTGTAATTGAGCCTTTAGCTCTACCAACTCAAGGGTGGTCATTCTATAAGGTGCCTTAGATATGGGTTCAGTTCCCGACTTGATTTCTATTGCAAAGTCAAACTCTCGTTTGGGTGGAAGACCTGGTAATTCCTCCGGAAATACATCACTGAAATCCCTTAATAATGGATATCTTTCCATGAAATCATTATCCTCCTTAGCATTTTCTATCATTTTTACTACATACAAGGTGCAGCCTCTATTTTTAGCCCTTTTTAGTTGCATAGCTATTATTTTCCTAACTGCAACTTCACGCTTTACACCTTGAATGACTGTTGCTTTTTGCAGGTCGTCAAAACAACAAATTTGTTTTTCATAACATTCGACCTTTTCCTTATGTTCTACCAACTAGTTAACTCCAATAATAATATCATATGATCCTAAAGGAGTGACATACAGGTCAACTTCGGTGGAGAAACTGGGCAAGTCAAGAATTTCCCCAAAAAGGCACATTTCAGCTGTATGGAGAACTTTATTCCCATAATGCGCTGTCCATGTCTTATCCATTCGTTTAGCCTTTCTTTTTAATTTCATTGCAAGTTTACTAGAAATAAAGCATTCAGTGGGTCTAGTATCAAAAAGTATGACTATAGGTGTACCGAATAACTTACCCGAAACTTCTATAGGTGTAACTTACTTTTCAGCTTGTCAGTTAGCCACCACAGTGTGTATCCTATGCTGCTGATCGCGATCATTCTTTTTCAAAGGATAGTGACTCACGTAATGGTCCTTTCCATAATTGAAGCATCCTCCAATTGGCCCTTTCCTAGGCTGAAATTTGTTACCAGCTTTGAAGTTATCATTCTGGCTTCCATAGGACTTTTTTCCATTGCCACTAACTTTTGTGAAGCTGTTTCGCACACTATTTACAGGTTTTTTCATTACAGATTTCTTATTGTTATCTACAAAAATTTTGTTTTTCACACCAAACCTTTTCCAAGGCCCCCTTTTGGGTGTGAGAGATGAATAAGAATTAGGAATCTTCTTCCTTATCTCTTCCCTATGAGTAGAAATTGCTCTCAATTTCTGTTCCTATCTTATTGCCTTTTCGACAACTCCTATGGTGGTTGGACCATGGACATCCACTTTACCACCAACGATGGGATTTAGTCCCATTATGAACTTTCGTATTCTGAACTTCTCGTCAGCTTGGTACTGCGGCACGTACTTAAGGAGTTTAGTAAACCCTTCCCAGTATTCTGTCACCGTCATCCTTCCTTGCGACCAGTTCTGAAATTTAGTCATTTTCCTATCAAAATAGAGTTGAGGTAGCCACCGTTGCCTAAAGTAACCCTTAAATTGATCCCAAGTTATGTATGATTCAACAATATTCAACTCAACCTTACGGTTGTCCCACCATGATGATGCTTCATGAGAAAGCTGATATGCTCCCCATATCGCTTTGGTCTCCTCAGAGAAGTTTCTTATTGCAAATTACTTCTCCATTTCACTGAGCCAATTCTTAGCTCCGTCCCCAAGGGTTGTTCCATCAAACTTTGGAGGACTTATTCTCTTTATATCATTTATAAGTTCAACTACTAATCTTACCCTTTTATTTCCAGGATGATTAGGAGCATTCACATTACTATTATCAACACCTGGATTCCCTCCAAGGGTGTTGTCCACAGGAGGTGGCTGATCATTTATATCAGCTTCTTCTTCCTCCTCTTCATTTCCCATTAACTGCTATTCCAAAACAGTCAAACAATCTCTCATGTCTAGTAGGGTAGTAAGGATTTCATCTAGCTTTTGAGCAGTAGCTTCTTCTCCACCTGATAACGGGTTGTTTGCAGCATTTCTTCTTGTTCTGACCATTTTCTATTCAATAAGAAAATGTAAACCTTATTAAATTGTGGACTCATTAGGTCAAAGAGCTGCAACCTTCAGCTCTGATACCAAGATGTAACATCCCCATTTTAAGATACTAGAACAAGGGGAAAAAAAATTATACAACATTCCCTGTTATAAATTATATAATTCAAACACACGTTCAAGTTTTAATAATTGTTCTCTGTCTAATTAATGTAGTTTGGATCACACAATTTCCTTTTAAAACTAATGTTCTCTGTTCACATATTTGCAATATGAAACACACATTCAGTGCCATTCAATCATATAACAGATACCATATGTTGCTGTAAATGACTCGAAGAACTACCGACCTCCCACTTTATGGCTCGGAGTTTCAACGATCTCTCATTTCATGACTCGGCGACTTACTGATCCTTCATGTTAATTCATGCATAGTATAATGAATATACAGGGTTCTTTTACCGTTTCCAGTTATCGAAGTGATCCATTTAAGAAGCCTATCTGAATATCTGTTACTGATATTCATTTGACATCTTACATCTTAAACTAGGTGATTAGGACAACACAACCAGCACTTGTGATACTTTGGCCAAAGATTTTCACATGCTTTGCATGATCATATTCTGCTTATGTAAAATTGATGATTTAATTCGGAAGGGAATTGTAATATGTCAGCTACAAAATTATGAGCTCCCTCATAATAATAAAAAAAAAGAATCATTTTCCAAACATTCAAAGTAAGAATTCCACTTCATTTTAGCCTTGATGAAACAAGAAGAAATCTAAAGGGTCAGTTCGTATAGGTATACATTCACATATTTATGCAAATAATTCATCATCCAATCCAAAGAAGATTGAAATAGTGAACTCTAATCTATCTGGTAAATATCCAGATACTCAATTCCAGAATCAAGAATTAATTCTTTTAAACAAAGTCGTTCATGGAATTCAACCAAACACAAATGATTTTCAATCATTTCAAAAAGGAAGTGAGAGTAAAACGATGAAACAAGCCCACTGCTCCAAGTATTTAAATTTATGCACTGTATACCCTCAAGAAAATAACTCACCCAATAGTTCCATCTATGATTCTCACGGTTCTTCAAAAACCGTTCACATACAGCATTCAGAAAAACAATCTCCTTATCAGTATTGTTTACATAAGACCGAATCCACAATACACAATAAAATCCACTTACCATTAACTTCAGATTTCCAACAACAAAAGAGAAAACTATTTCATTAATAGTTTTAGTAAGAAAAACACTCATTTTCTTCAAAACGCACAAGAATGCTCAAGTCGTATTCATCCATATAATGACTATTCAACCATACATACAAAAAAAATCATCTCATCCTCCTATTTTCACAAGGATACGTTGAACTCAAAATTGCTACACGCATAGCTAATGTATTCATAAGCACAAACTCATAAAATAAAGAATGAATCCCCAATACTATCGAAACGAATCCACTCAGCATGGGTAGTGTATTCCACTCAATAATTATGCAAAGAATGCTTAAGTCGCATACAACAAAAGAAAACGACTCAACCCAAAATCATCTCAACAAAACAACCAAATCAATTAAACAAAACCCCCATCATAAGAGCAGGGTTGTTTTAATGAGACGATTAAACAAAAGCAAGCAGTTTAAGGAGAAGGGCTTAACATGCCTGTTAATTTTTCTTGTGGCTCGAAGAAAACCGCACCCACTAGAGTTGTTTCTCTCCACGAAGTCCTCAGCTAGGCTTTCCAACCAGTCCCTAACTTCCACAGGCTCAAGAATAGCCTTTTTTTTCCATAGAATAGATATAATAATCAAAACACAGCTGGTTCGACAGAACCATGGAGAAACAAAATGCAGAGCAACTAAAATCCAAATGCACACAGCAATAAACAATTTTCCTTTTTCCTCTATCCTCTTTCCAAGGCGAGCTGGTTGCTAAGACCAAGATAATTAATGCATTGAATGCATTGTCTTTCCTCATTCCTCACGCCACCGCCGACTCGGGTTGGTGAGTTTCCAATTTTCAAATTTGCATATAAGTTTCATTTAGTTTCTTAGCTAGTTGGACGCCTCCAACTTTTCTTTGTTCCCACCAAACTTGGCGCTGTACATGTAAGGGCTTCATTTACTGTCCCATTAAATTTCCTACCTTCCCCCCCTTATCCTTTCCATCCACATGGGTCTATGCGTCCCCTTCCTTAGGTTAGGATTAGTTTAGGAATTTAATAGTCCATATCTAGGTCATTCGCCTAGTTCATAGGTTAATGGAATTTATATCTATTTTCTCCCTTATGAAATCTAAAATCCATATAGGATAGTAGTTAGGGTATAAGATAAAACTTAGGGGTAGGTTAGGGTTTAATCCCCTAATATTTAATTAACTAGTTTTCATATCAAGTCTTTCTGCCTGACAGTTATATTCAACATTAAGCAGGACATTTCATCCTAAGTTCCACATACCTGTGCCACTTACATCAAGGCCCTTATCGTCTTACGCTGTCTAGTGTTACAATGGTGTGTGGTTCAAGAATCAAACATTTTTTATTGGCATCTACGTACGAGATATTCATATCTGAAATCAAGTGCTGCAACATTTATATCAACCTTCAGTCTGGTTTAAAAGTAAATCGACAAAGCGATCATAAGAAGGCCACATCATACCTTGGATTAATGGAATTGATTCAAGGCGTGCTGTAAATCAGCGAATAGAGTTCATCAAGCATACGACAAGTCTGTTGTCTCATTAGCAATCACACAAGCAATAATAACTTATGTCCCAAGTATCAAGTTACAGCAAACAAGGGTCCAGATCAGCAACACTTTCCTCTAAGATCAAAAGATGTGTCTTAACATATTTATCTTCATTTCTATAGTTACAACATCATGAAAGGTAATTACCATGATAACTTACAAAAATCAAGGTGTTACATTCTTAAACTTGTTCTAGATATGAGAAAGCTTTCTACATAGTTTGAACATCAAAATCGTGTCACTGAGATATCTTGGGAGCTTGTGAGGATCGAGGTCCAACCATGAAACTTTGATATAGGAGAAGGTTGAAAATTGAGTGAAGTAGGACCCATATTTTTCAATCAATGATGCAGCTTGAGAAGACAATCTCAACTTTGGGTTACCTTCAAGAAATTAGATGAAGAACAGGGTGAATGCATCATTCACCTTGGAAATATGATCATTGATTTATTTAACAGTGATTTGTGGGTACCTTTCATAATTTGGGGCCCTCTGAGAAATATTCTAAGAAAGGTTCGGCCTTTGAATGGTATCATGCTTGCGAGAGCATACACCATATATGTTGTCATTGTGAACTTTTTGGTGACCTGTAACTAGAGCAATTGATGGTGGATGTTATCACTTTATGATTTTTCCCCAATCAACCATATGATTCTCCATTTGATGAAAATGGGGATGAATTGTTCCATCCAATCTTGAAAATCTCTTATGGCTTCTTCGTTCATTACCATGATCAACAAAATGATTACATCCTAAGTAGCCTTCATGAAACTCACTCTTGACAAATCTTTTAGCATATGAGAGGGATTCCTACCTTTAAATCAACATGTGATCCCAGTGTGAGTCACTAGAGATAGGATTTTTTATTTTACCATTCACTATATGAAAACTCCTTTGTGATTATGACCATGTTGTTGTCATTCACAATCTTCATACATTGTGAAATGTATTTTGGGGTGAGCACTGCAAGTATGGAATTGTCATTTTCTCTTACAATCCTTGATTATGGATCATAGTGTTGGAATACATGCTAGCACCAATATATTTTTTACTATGAAATGACATGGGATGACCTCCTGCAAACATATCAATCTGCTTGTGAAAATCTTTATCTTCAACTGATTCTCTTAGGTCCTCTGAGCATCCAACTCTTTAGGTCCTCTAGGTCCATATGAGTGACATCATTGTCACCCACACCTAAATACTCTATGGAAAAGGTTTGAAATAGGTTCCAGACTAGAGAATTTGAACTTCATGATTCCAAAAATCAGCAAAATGAGTGAAAATGAAACCAACAACTTTCTACACTAGAATCCAAAACTTTCTATTTTTGGCAGGTGGGGTTATGAGTTGCTATTTTAGGAATTTTTTCCTTTTTTCTCAAATATTTTCTTCTCGAGCTCTTAGCACACTTAATTCACCTCCATTTATGATGCTTTACTATTTTTAGAAATTTTCTATTTTTAGCAGGTTGCTTTTTCGAAGACTTTTTTTTGGGAAAGTTGTCTGTTTTGTCTAGTTTTTTATTTTCATTGTTTTTGAATGTTCTAAGTAATGTGATCTTGCTATTTTAGGAGGTTTTCTATTTTTAGTACATGTATGCACTGATTAATTTCTATTTTATAATGTAAACTTATCAATTTCCTTTTGTAACGAAAACACCCTTATCAGACTCGGCTTTGCACCAGCATCGCGTGATCCAATATTCACAGTAATCCTTCCGTTAGAAATCTTACAAATTAAAAAAAAATAGCTATTGGTTATGAGGGTTTCAGATTTTCAACTGTTAAAAAATATTTCATCATCAGTATATTTGTAGAATTTTCTTCTCAAAGGTGCCTGAGAGGATGATCTTCTGTGAAAATCTTAGTTGAATTTGATTTTTGGTTTGAAAGTTATGAAGAATTTCTTCTGTTTACATGGTCATGGCTTCTTATGGAAAAATTTTGGCTAGTATTTCTAGTGTTTTTTCATGTAGTTTAGAGGTATTACAATTCAAGTTTAATGGATTTTAGGGTTCGAACTTTGCAATTAAAAACACTTTAAAACAAGTTAATTTGTTTTTATGTCTGTCCTGTAACTAGTTTTTAACCCGATTGAATGAAATTGAGTATGGTTAAGAACTAGGGTTTGATGGATTTCTCATGTGGGAATCTCATTTTACGTCCCCTATATATCCCCTTGGAAAAAGGGAAAAGACAGACATACAAATTGCACTTTGTAGAAAGATCATGACGCAATTTTGACCATCAGGTGCAGTGTGAGGGAGATTGAGAAAAGTAACTTGAGCACTCATGATGGGTCTGAAAAATGGTCATGTAAGAAGAACCTTCATAAGGGAGATTGCTCATGGGATGGAACTTTTTTTTCCCCTCCATCCCCTTGTAAAAAAGGACAATAGGGACAATAAATGAGTTTCTTAGAGAAAGATGATGCCACTTGACAAGATCTGGTGTAGGCTTAGGGAACATGAGCTTAGCGAGTTAAGCCCTCAACGGAATGAGGAAGGTCACATGAGGGACCAAAGAGTGGGATTTCTCAGTGGGAGAACTTTTTTGTCCCCCTATATTCCCTTGGGAAATGGATAAATAGGGAAAAAAGTGCATTTCCATGAGTAAAAATCATGACATGTGGCAGTTCAAATTTTGGCTAAGTATGGGATGAGCTTACATCTGTACACTAGTGAAGACTTGAAAATTTTGATTATCGAAGCTTAGGAAAGGTGTATTTATGTAGATTTTTATAATATTTTGAATCCAATTAACCTTCTAAGATCAATGGAATATGTTTCATAGAGCTTGAATCTATCTGAACTATAACTCCAAAAAAATGGCTCCTTATTCTGATTGGGACAACGATGGTGTGTCTTGCAAAGAGTTGAGCTTGCCTTGAGAAACTCCTTAGGTCTTGTGTAAGATATGATTATTACAACCATTGAAACAGGATTATGTAATTTTTCTATTTACTAATTTTTTGACATTACTAACTCCTATACAGTAGCTCTGAGAATCATCTGTGGAAGTACAGTTTCATGTTTTGACCATTCATTCCTTGTACCTAAAAAATCACTTCTACACAAACTATCCCTAACCCATCGTATCTTCCATAAATATTCCTAAAACAATTCCAAAATATTATTGGCTCTCCAGTATCACATTTTGATTATTATGAGATTTTAGAACCTTCCCAGAGGATTGCACATTTGCCTTGAAATGACCAAAATTGGTCCTTTTGAGGCCCATCATGGAGAATTAGTCTTCAGTTGTACTTTGTTGAATGTAAGAGCTTACCTCGTATGACATCATTTTAAATCAGTTACACATGCTTTCTCAATGCATATTAGGATGGTCAGTTTAAGGTTGCTAATGAAAATGATACATGGAAGAAAAATTGACTGGGGGATGGGCTCAGATTTGGGGATATTTTGAAGCAAATTTTCACATTTGGCTTATTGCCATGGCTCAAGTTTTGAATTTTTGGTCTTACAAAAATGCATGAAAATAGGGGGCTCCTCAAAACCCTCACTTTTCCAAAATCTCCAACCAAATTTTTGATGATGGACTATACAATTTTCAAAACAATACCACTTTTCAACCAACTCAAAAAGACATACATACATCAATAAATACATTAAGCCTTTCATTATAAGAAGTTTACCTTGCAAAATCAAGCCAACAAGTCCAATATTCCAAGCTCCACAATCCAATCCAAGTACAATACAAAATAAGACTCCAACCAAGCAAAAATATCTCCTAATTTTTATAAAATCAACAATAATCAAAGATAGTGGAACCTCAATTCCCCTAACTTTGGAGGATAGCTATGAAAACTCATCAAAATAGGAACCGATGGAGAGAGATCCATGTGACATATAGTCATCATCAACCTAGGTTTCATGTAACTACCCCCCTATTGATCAGATAACATTGGGAAGAAATCACACAAGAATTCTATGAGGGAAAGCAGGTCATATTCAAAGGTGCGAATGGATAGGGAGAGCACACGCGCGGAGCAGAAGTTCAGATTTCGGGACTTAGCCATTTTCACTCATGGAGGTATATTTTTAGAGATGGCGTGTAGGGCACACAAATGAGGCAAAGATGTGTGTGCCACGCATGGGTTATTTTTGGATAATTAGCTACAAAGCACTTTGCATGGACATAGGCTGAAAATAGATCTACTATTGTTAGTTAACTACCAGTAGTCTATTGTAGCGCACTTGCATGTGTGGCTAGTTTTGTAACGGCGCGTGGCTAGTAATAGCATGTGACCTATTTTGGGAACTGATAAGCAGTGAAGGGAAAGTCCCCACCCTTATAAGTATGTAGTAAGTTGTGTAATAGAGAGATCGACATATACAAATATATGCATACATAGTGAGATTATGTTACTAAATCTATTACGCGCATACTACTATTATTGTAATGAGGCTTTTGTAAACTTATTACAGTTAATATGATGGAGGATATTAGTTGAATCTAAGTGTTAGTTCTATGTGTAGCTGAATCTAGTATGTCTTTGATCTCATCATGGTTAATAATTAGTTCTCCTCTCCCTTAGAGATAGATCTAATATGCTCTATGGAATGATGTGTTAGTAATGGAACTATATATGTTAAATCTTCATCATGTTAACATCCTACAATAGTAACCCTAAAGAGGGACCTGGTACCTTTGCGCACTTCGAGTGAGCACTTAGTCAAAGCTGAGTGATGTTTCAGCATGTCTAGGTTCTTATTGGATTTATAACACTGAATTCTAGGTTGAATCACCCCCAAAACCAATACAAAAGAGAAAGGTCAAATTAAAGGATTTCCCAAAACCAAGAATAGTCATTCACCCAATTGAGATGAATTGAACTCACCTCAAGTGATCTTGGAAAGAACAAGAAATATAATGAATATGGGTGATTAAATGCACATGGGGAGGTGGAAAGTTTCCTTTTGAATTAGAAAGATCCTTCCCTAGCCATAGGTATGGCTTTGGGGGCTCTTTTCAAGGCAAAAAAGGCCCTTAACAAGACATGCACACTTCCCAAAAATCGCATTCTTCCCAAATCCGAATTTGGGTGAAGGGGTGCCCTAGGAAGAGTGTAGCCTCTACTAAACAAGGTAAGAAGGTCATAAACAAAGCTAAAACAAAATTAGGCAAAATCCACTACATTAAAATTTAAGGAAAAGATAGGAAAAAATGAAATAGATAAACCATAGTTACAATTAAACTTAAATAAATTAAATAAATCAAATTCATGAAGGGATAATGAAACCCAAGATAAAATGTCCATACCACAATAATTAAGTGCAAAACATAATAAATCAAATGATCACCAAGCCAAAATAGGCTCCCAAAGCAATACACCAAACCATACGATGGCAAAACACAAGGGGGGTATAATTTGGCCAACGACCAATTGTGCCTACGTGAGAGAGATCTCTTGAAACCCATGTTTTCCAACCATTTAATCTATAAATGCACACACATCATACCTACTTGATATAAAACAACTAACAAACATAAAATCCATGCAAATAAATGACAAACATAAAATTCACGTGTATTAACAAACAACATGCCATCAATGCAAGACACATCAATCACATACAAGAGGTGCGTATATCCCAAAACATGATACACATCACCTAACATCATGTATGATACCATAAACATCAGTGAAAATCGCATAAGAGCATACATAGATAATCACCATGAAATAGACATCTATCATATAGTCGTCATAAGGCTCATAATGTCATCGTACTTGTCCCAACTAACCCTAGATCCCGCCAACAAGTTAGTATAATCAAAATATACATCATATATCCATCAAAATCATAATGTCATGTACCTAAATCACAATCAAAACAATATAATATAGATGGTAGGCAACAAGACCAATAACCTCCAAGATATCAAAGGGTCCAACAAAGCGTGGGCGAGCTTAGAGCCTTTTCCAAAATGGATAGGACTCTTGTATGCACACACTCTCAGAAATACTTTGTCACCAACTGAGAAGCGATGCTCCACCCTCTTGAAATCTATGTATGCCTTATTCCAAACGTGATCTTTCTCAAGTCGTTGTCTGATAAAAAAAACCTACTACTCCAAATCCTACAAGTGGGTTGGTCCCATAACTAAAAGGTGTCATGCTGGGTCTGCCATACCAAAGCCTCATATGGTGTCATACTGATCAAAGTGTGAAAAACAATTTGTATGAAAACTCAACCAAATAAAGGTAGTCCTTCTATCTGCTTTGTTGGTCCATCACATACATCCTTAATATATCGTCTAAGACCTGATTCACCCTTTCAAATTTGATCATTTGTTTGTGGGTGATAAGTGGAATTGAAGTTGAGATGAGTGCCCAACGATGTCTGAAAGGTAGTATAGAAGTTTGACATATAGATCGTGTCCTAATCAGAAATGATATTTCTCGAAATACCATGCATTCACACAATATCGTCAAGGTACACTCTAGCTATCGTGACTGCATTATACGTCGTATTCATGGGAGAGAATTGGGTGACTTTGGTCAACTTTTCCACTACCACTATGATGACATTATGATGATAAGAGGACATAGGAATACCAAAAATAAAATCCATCAAAACCACATCCCACTTCCACTCCAGAATGGCGTGGGATATAGAAGACTAGCAAGATGGGAATGCTTGGCCTTCATCTGATTGGTACTCTAGGAAACTGGGAGATAAAAGTAGTCCTATATCCTGACTGCAAACCATGCCAAAAGAACAAGTGGCTAATCTTGATCATGCATCTTCTTCACCCTTAGATGTGCTACATACGGAGACTCTATGAGCATCAGATAGAATAAAACTACAAATATCACCTACCTTGGGTATATAAATATGCCTCTGGAAATGAAGAAGGCCATGTAACTCCAAAGTAATATCCAACATACTTACCCACTAAGGGGATTTGCAACTAAACCCTATGTGTAGCACCCTCGTAAAACATGTCCCCTGGAAGGTGCTACAAAATCCTATCTCGAAGATTTGATCTAATGGTTCAAGGAGAAAATATCATGTTGTCGCCTACTCAAGGCGTCTGCGATGAAATTATCCTTTTCATTGATGCAATGAATATCCATGTCGTAATCACATAGGAACTCCATCTAATATCATGTTGTCAGCGAATTGAATTTTAGGCTAAGTGAAAATATGTTGAAGGCTCATGTGGTCGGTCCTCAAAACAAAACACCTGCCAAGAAGAAAGTTCCTCCAATGGTGTAAGGCATGTATCACCGTTGCAATGCTCAAGATCACGCATGTGAGGTAATTAAGCTCATAATCATTGACCTTGCGGGACTCATAAGTGATGACACACACTCTTTGCATAAGAACACCCCCGAGAATATCTGAGGAAGCATTTGTGTAAACAACAAAATCTATGCAAGGGGATATGGAACTATCTAAGATAGTTGCATAAGTCATGTGATTTTTTAGTAGCTGAAAGGCATGCTTACACCTTTCAGACCAAATACAAACTTCTTCCCTTTCCACTGAAGAGAAGTGATCAGATTAGCAATCTAGGAGAAGTCCTTGAACAAATCTGTGATAACACCCTGCTAATCCCATGAAACTCCTAACCTCAATGACCGAAGTGGGGATAAGCTAATCAATAATTCTCGTATGTATCTTCAAAGGATCTACTAGATATAACCTTTCCTAAAAATAAAATTTCCCAAATATTAAATCTCAATCTGAAAGAAGGAACACTTGTCCAATTTCCCAAAAAAATGATGCTCATGCGAGATACTTACAAAACCTGTCCTCAAGTTTTCCTCATGCTCCTCTACTATGTAGGAGTGGATCCAAATGTCATCAAGGAATATTAACACAAAAAATAATTGACCTAAATCCCTGACATGATTGTGAGGCTTCGGAAATTTGACCTTAGTTAAGGATGTACTCAGGAAATACACCATATCTACTTTAAGAACATAAATATAAAGGAAAACACAACATATTTCATCACAAACTCCAGTATTTATTTATTTATCAATAATAAATACATTATTCTCAAGTACATGCATAATCTCTCATTCTATTTGATCTATCTCAACTCTCGTAAAAAGTCTCTCAAAATGGCACTCACGCATATGTTTCTTGTGACGTGCCCTTATACAAAAGGTTAATTACAATTGTAGCCTACATTTAACCAGAAAATTCCAAGGCACACTGACACATCACTCAACCTAGATAATTAAGTATATTGCAGTGCATAAACTAGATCTAGTTCTTTACCATATGCAAGAATAATCAAACAAGAACCATAATCAAATTTACCATACAAGATCCATGCTCAGTTATATCAATTACCATTATCTAGCCACAAAGATCCATTATATTAATTGTTGTAAAATACATAAGCTTCATACATACATAGTATTGTCATCATAAGTCATGCACACCCATAAATCAACAACATAACTCTATTACAAAAGTGGTACTACTAAACCATGCAAATCAATACATATTTATAGGGGTGGAGACTTTCCCTTCACCTCCTAAGCACCTTCAAAATAGACTACATGCTAATAATATCCATGTGCCTTTACATGATAAATACAAAATCATGCAAGCTCGCTATTAATAGATTATCTAATAATACAACTGTAGTCTAATCCTATTAATAGCCTCAAAACTATGCATGTCGGTTGATCTTCTACTTGACCAAAATAGCCTTTTGTGCTCTTCAAGTCTTCTACAAAATGTGCTCCACACTCCATGTCTATAATTAGCCTCATACTACAAAATGGCTAAGTCCTGATTTTATGCTTTCCTGGGGGCACCTTGTTTCACTATAGTTTCATGCTCATCTATGTGCCCTATGTCCACCCACCCAAACCTTAAGCACCTTTCATACTTAGGTTGTAATTCATCAGCCCAACATTACCCCACAGTAATTTCATTTTTGTCCCTAGCAATGGGCAACCATAACTTATCTCTCCATGAAAAGAATAAAGAATGAAAGAATGTCTACACAAAAAGAATGAGAGAATACTTGGCGCTCTACTCTTCCACAGGGAGGATCAACTCTGGATATTCATTTTTGATCTCTACCTCCAAGTCATTCCAATCACTTAGCACTTTATTTTTCCTATCCAGAATGTCTACAAGAACTACTTCCATTTCATCAAGTGTCATGTTCTCACCTTCATTCTGTAGTACCCTAAGAACATTGGCCATGCTTGAGACCATTCCATCCATGACATCCATTCACTGTGCTATCAATTTTCCAATGTCCTTTATTTTCTCCTTGTGTGGATCCTGGGCTGGCTGTAAGTGCATCACACTTCTCTGTCTATCAAAGTAAGTCTCTCCACATGTCTAAGTGTCTCATTCTTAACTACTTTCTGAACCTCATCCTCTTCTACCATGGTTCTTGTCTTGATTATCACATCTGGAGCCGCACACATATTTAATGCCAAATCTCCTTCTTTAATTCATCCTTCAAAGTCTGCAGTAAGGCCTCATAGCTTGTAATTTTGTGGGTAATAGTGGCCTTGGCCTTCGCTACCCGTTCTGCAACATCCTTGGGTTTTGGCATTCTTAGTGGCCCCTCATCCAACACCATATGAACTAAAGTGTGTAAATATTGTAAGGAAGATGGAAATTTTTTGTGCAACTACATATTCCAAATCTAGCCTCCTTTTCAAAATATCATCCCCAATCTGTTCGGCCATACAGAGTATCGACATGCAATGTTACCTCATCTATCTCTTTTTCTTCTATTAGACACTTGATTTTAGTATCCTTATCCTTCTTATCATCTAACAATGCTTGAATATTTTTCTCTTTGTCTATGTTCCTGCGTGCAACCTCGATGGATACCTTTGTTAATGCATTGCTTACCTGTCCATTCGACAACACAATAGGCTTAACAATGACATGGCACAAGTGTGGTGCCTTCTTCAATCTACTCGAAACACATGATTCTTCACATACGTCAAATTCAGGCTCATCCATATGAGTCTGCATGCTCCAAGATAATTTCTTTTGTGTGTGCACATAGTAGCCATGTCCACATCCATCAGCTCCCAGACATAAAGGTCTTTGGGTTCCAAAGTTCTTTGGAACCTCACATGTATGATTTTGGTTGGGTCATCAATATACCCAACTATTGGCATCTCATAAATTTCTTCCTCCTTTCCTTTCCTTGAGTGCTTACCTTTAGGGGTGTGCACTCCCAAATCCAACACTGGTTCCTCACCAGACTGTGTAGCATGAGGCATGCCTGATGGCTCACCCTTACTTATTTCTACCTCTACATCATTCTTCATTTCTTCTTTCCTGATGCTCTGCCATGCATCCTCAGTCTACAAAGGAGTGTTCGGCGCGATGTCCCCAGATTTTTCATCTTCATCATCCTTCCTAGGGACGTACTTGCACATTTCTTCTTATCTAGTTCTACTTTTATAAGGGAATTCCTAGTTGACCTCCTAAGGGGTTATGTTGTCCCTATGCCTTGAGTTCTTATTTTCCTGAACACTCTTTTAAAATGAAGCTCCTCGGCACCATGTTCTATGTCTATCTCCATAGTGTCTATTTCCAACACTTCATCTTCTTGTTGTAATGGGAGGGTTACCTCACACTCTCTTTTCTCTCCTACAATTGGTTGTTTTCTTCCCATGTGCTCTAGGCCACCACTGTCTTCCTTAAGCTCCTCCTCTTCTCCTTCTTCTTCTCCTCTCCAAGGGGAAAAGTGTCTTCTTCATCTTGTAATGTGCCCACAGTATGCTTCCCCTTGGGTGGTCCTGGGAGCTTAAACTCATTTTCAACATACTTTCCATTTTCCAACCTTGGCTTGAGGTGAATATATACTAGGGTTTCCCCATAATTTCCAATTTCCAAGCTCATTTCCTTCATGTTAATATCATCTGAAATTAATCTCTCAATATATGCAGACTTACTTGGATAAACGTAAGTCTTCCTGAGTGTGTGGTAGTCAAAGTCTACCTTATCTGCATTGAAAAAAATTGTGCACATGTCTGAAAACCTGTGTATAGATGCCTAGAAATAGCACGTGGTGAAGGCATAAGGGAGCTTACACCAAGGGCTCCACTTCCCATCCTTCATCCCAAAGCACCCTATACAAAAGTGTTGATACACCACAAACTGTACTTGTTTATCTAATACCGAAGGAAGATCCTTGGGTATTCTCCATTCCTCCTCAAACACAGTGTGGAGTCACTCATACCATAACTCTTCCCTCTATTTAAAGGGTCCACTCATGGTCCCATCACAAGTATACTTAGAAAATATCTCTGCAAGAGATTTCTTCTCTTCAGGGTATTGCCATATTTTATCCTTTGGCCCATCAGGCACTCCAATTTCTACAAATACAAGAGATAAAAGAATCATGTCAAAACTTATCTTCTCACCTTGGTGCACCTCCTCAATGATGGTTTCAACAATGTAACTGGAAAAATTGTAAACTACACCTTCTGTCATCTTTTTTTCCACATGCAACTAGGCCTTGTTTACCTATGACCAATGCTCTTGATTGTTCAACTTTGTAAGTAGGTGCATGCTACCTTGAATGACTGGATACTTTTATAACTTAGGGATGTCCATCTCATGCCCTCCCTTTGTATATCCTAGTGCCTTCTTTGTTTCTTCTATACCCTCCTTATCAGTGAGGTCACTGCTCAATTTAGTACCTGAACTCCTTAGTCCTGTCAAACTCCCAATCAAGGGCGTGGTGAGCCTCATTCATCACCCAAAAAAATAGAAGAAGTCCTCATGGAATCTACTCATCAACCACTGGTACAAATTTTTTGGTTTTCCAAAGTAAGGGAGTTCATACAACTACAAAAATCCCACCTTTGTCAACAATTTTTTCACCCGCATCATCATACACAACCATGTAACAATTTTTTGCTATTCTCTTTTTTGTCTTTACCACTAGCAACTTATCCAATTCATCTTTATTATCTTTGTTTATGTGGTTGTAATCACTTACTTTACACTGGTGAATGTGTGAATCCCAATCGTGACCCATCAAAACCCCTTCTGGGTATTGCATCTCAAAAAAATGGCTTTCAGGAGCATCTTCCACTTTGACCTCAACTTCCTTCTGCTTCCTTCCCCTTGTGGCCACTCCAGGTGCTCTCTTAGGTGCCATAAGAATAATAAAGGTCTGTTCTTTCAAGTTATTTGAGCTCTACAACTCAAAACCATGTTCCCTAGCTCAAATTTGTGTGCCCTAGCTCAACCTCAAACCCTAACTATTGATTTCTCTCCATGCACACCTTTGTTTCACTCAAACACCTTCTCCACTGGAGCATCGACCAATCCTGTGTGTAAATCAACAAAAATCTGTTTGGTTCTCTCACACTTCATAATCTTCGCACTTACATGCAGCTCACTCTTCAACTCACTCGAATTCTCTCAATCACAAAGGTAAAAATGATTTCCCAACACCTCCTTATATATCTTTTCAAAAAAAATCTCCAGCATTTTTTTCTCACCAACTACCATCGTACTTCACATTAACTTGGTGTTTCTTTCCTTTTCCGTGTTGATTTTCCCACGCCACAGTGATAACCTTCTGGCGTGCCTTCTACTCCTTGGCCACAGACCTCCTTTCACACACCTTCATGTGTAGAAGTACCTATCCACTACTCCTTTCACCAAGTAGTTTCTACTACTGCAGCCTACCTCGTGTTACATTGTACATCCATTCATCCATACGTGGTCTTCATTCATGAGAAATCTTTCTCTATCTACACCTTTACTTCAAGCACCTGCATGACATCTCTCTATGCATATCCATCTTTAGATAACATTCAAACCTGGTCCATGTAATTTTTATATCCTCCACCCCACACTAAGGGTATGTGCGGTCCTCTACACATGAAAACACTTAGAAGGTAATCAGCTTCTGGCGTGAAAGCATGTGTATTACACAAAACACTGAACTAAATTGACAAAGCATAGAAACAATGAAGGAAACACATATAAAGGAGTTGCATTAAGGAAATCTAAGCTAATGGAAATATTGCCTTATTACAAACAGAAAGAAGACTTATTTATAGTAGGGCTTCAAGGCATGCTTAAATTACACAAAACACTGAACTAAATTGACAAAGCATAGACACAATGAAGGAAACACATCGACACTAAAATTTTCCTCTGTAATTTCTATTTCCTTAATGTATATATTAAGAATAGGGTGTTAAGTATAATTAGTAGTAGTGTCTGATAGAATGTAACAGCGTTGTCAATATGGCGCCGCCAATAATGTACATTATGGTAACAGTTAAAGTACAATAGGAATGTTGTGGTAAAAAGTAAATAGTTTTCGTAAGTGGTCGGGTAATGTTAAAATGTCAAAGTTAGGGTAAGTAGTGAAGTAGGGTCTACATGATTAGGAATTAGAAATATTATATTTGTAATAAGGACAAGGAGTGATGTCATAAGTATTTTGTGTATTTTATTTGTAAAAATTCTAAAAAAGGTGGAACCCATGTGAAATGATAAGGTTTATCTTATCTTAAAAGATAAGCCTACATGTAAAGATAAGAGTTAAGGTATGGAATATGATTAGTCAGATGAGATTTCTTATCCTATCTTAGAGATAGGGTGGATAAGCCTGAAAGTTCTATAAATAGAGAGGCCACCCCCCTCATTTAGCATAGAAGGAAGTAGTGAGAAATATTGTATGAGAAAGTGTGTTAAGGAAGCCATCATTTAGAAGGTGTGTTAAAGAAGCCATTAAGAGGTGTAATTGTGAAGTTTCTCCCATAGTTATTGTTGGAAGGAAAGTGGAGTTGGTAACACTTGAATTACTTCATGGGTGAGATTGTAACAATTTCATGTTGATAATATAATTTACACTTATATTTCAGATTTGTCATCATTCCTTTTGTATCATAGTCTATGGTATTCTTGTGTTATGTCTATTATTGTGTTTCCAGATTACTACCACCAAACTAAAAGTTGTGCATTAGTAAATAATCATAGCACGAGGAGTTCCCGGTGGAGAATTATCATAGTGCCAGATTGGTGATGACATTTTGGTTCCATTGTTGGGACCATTCCTCGTTGGTGGATTTTTTAGAGAGATATTCCCACTTAGTCAGAAATCATTTGGAGGGTAACCTTGTTTTTACTATGCATAGTAGTTACTATGGTAAAGTCAATTTTTACCGTGTATTTTTACCATGCAGTAAAGTCACTTTTTACCGTGAATAGTATTTACCACAGTAAATTCACTTTTTACCGTGAATAGTATTTACCACAGTAAATTCACTTTTTACCGTGAATAATAGTCACTTTTTACTGTGAATACAGTAAGTCAAGTTTTACCATAGTAAATATAAGTTTACCGTGGTCATTCCTATTTTACTATAGAAAGGTGTAAAGTCACTTTCTATTATAGTGATTCTAATTATTTGTGCACATAAGTCTTGTTGATTGTACTTGTGGGTTGGTATTTCACTGTGGTTACTTTTGAAAATGGGAAAGATTCTTATTTTTTCAGCCCAATCTAATGAAGATGCTCCCTCTTTCATTCAAGAATTTAAACGATCTTGCATTTGTAATGGCCTCATAAGAAGGGAATAATGGACTAAATTTTTTCCTACCTTTTTGGATGGTTCAACCCTTAGGTGGTTTGAAACACTAGGTGATAATGTGAAAAACTCATGGGATTTATTAATTGAAAGTTTTCTTGAAGAATTTGGTGAACAACAAAAATATGCAGATCTCATGATCGAGATCACAAAGCTAGCCCAAGGAGAGAAGGAGAAGATCAGAGATTATCATGCTCGTGTTCTGGAGTTAAGGAGAAATATCGATGCCCAGATCCGGAAGGAAGGATTAGCAGATGGGTTGATGAATGGCATGGATAATCTCCTCTGTAAGCACTTCATTCTTGGGATGAAGCTAGAGATCAGACAATGAGTGAAGTATGACCACCCAGCAACCCTTGAACAAGCAAAGGAGATTGCTAGAAGGCAAGAAGAAAGCATGGAAGAGGAGCCCAAAGAATTTGTTATCAAGGTGGAGCCTACACCAACACCTTTGGTCCAGACACCACAACCACTTTTGGTGAGCAAAAATATTCCCTCTACTACCTCCACTGAGTATGAAGATGGGCTAGTTAACTATTAATCTTCTTCAAGGAAAGGAATTTAGTTCCCAAAATTCCCAGGGAGATAGGGGTCTAAAAAGAAATATATATGAAGTTGTATGTTATGGTTGTCATAAGAAGGGTCATTATAAGTATAATTGTCCTGATAGAGCTTCCACATCTGGTACAAGAGATAATGATAAAGGAAAATCACCTGTGAATTCTTTTGATGTAGTAGATAGGAGTATAAATAATGAAGTAGATGTGCTTGTGACAAAAAGAAAGAAAGAAAAAGATAACCAAGATGGAAATGATCCTAAGAAGATGAAAGGAGAAACTAGTAAGAAACATAGGAGAAGAAAGTTGGGTGTGCAGGATTTTCTGATTTCATAGGGGCAAGGACCATACTCCATCTTAGAAGATCTATCCAAAAGGCCTGCAAATATTACATATGGAAAACTTCTTGCTATGTCTTCTGAGAAGAGGTGGGAGCTGCGAAGTGGACTCAATGCTCGATGAAGGAAGGAGGTTGAGGTCCTTGTTTTGGAAGCAGAGGTGGATCCCTACGCTCCACAAGTTGAGGTATTATGTAATGGTATTTAAATTCATGATGTATTAGTAGATGGAGTGTTGCAGTTAATGTAATGATCGAGTCTGTAATGAATATGTTGGGTTTAAAAATTGATTGCCCCTCAACACTTATGTTAAGGTCATTAAATAAGGGAAAAACTAAACTAGAAGGTGTTGTTTCAGATGTGGCAATATCTGTCATGGGTGTTGTATGTGTGGTAGAATTTTAGGTGATGAAGAATGGTACTGTTGTGTACCCAATGTTGTTGGGAAGGCCATGGCTAAGGAGAGTTCATGCAAGAAACTACTGGAATGAAGGCTTCATGACACTTGGATGTGGTAGAGAGAGGGTGAAGATAAACATGATCCCTCGGCATCATAAGGCAGAACTTGTGGATTCAAGTGATGAAACTGATGATTGGACATCCTCTGATTACTCTAGTACCAGTGAAGTGGACACAGAAGATGAAGAAAGTGAGGTTGATGTTTCGGTCATGGATATCCTTCCAGTCACACCGACTCATGAACCCATAAAATTATCTGAAGAAGAAATTGATGATCGTCTCCAACAAATAAAGATTGGTGATGTTGTGATGGAGAGTGAGAAGGAATCCTACCTCCAGCTCTTTTGAAGGTACATGCACTTATTCACTTTTGATTACAAGGAACTCCGTCAAGTAAGTTGGGTAGAACATTCTATTGAGATGGTAGATGGTGTTAAGCCCATAAAGCAAATGCCATATAGAATGAATCCTAATTTTTCCAAGACTATAAAAGAAGAAATAGATAAGTTGTTTGATGCAGGATTCATATTTGTTGTGGAGAATTCAGAATGGGTTTCTCCCATTGTGATCTCAATAAAAAAGAATGGGAAGCTACACATTTGTGTTGATTACAGGAAGCTCAACAAGGCAACAAAGAAGGATCATTACCCTCTTCCATTCTCAGATCAGATCTTGGACGAAGTAGCTGGCCATGAGTGTTATAGTTTTGCAGATGGCTATAGTGGATACAACCAAGTTCGTATAGCTGAGAAATATCAGCTGAAGACTACATTCACCACTCCTTGGGGAGCATTTTCTTATAGAGTTATGCCATTTGGGTTGTGTAATGCTCCAGCAACATTCCAATGCTTGATGAATAGGGTGTTTGAACCCTACATTGGAAGCTTCATCAGAGTATTCCTGGATGATTTTTGCATCTATGGGAGAAAAATGGACCACCTGCACCAGATGGAGATGACATTTCAAAGGTTAGATGAAGCACAAGCCTCACTAAACCCTACAAAGTGTGTCTTTGGATGTTCTAAAGGTGTTTTGTTAGGGCATGTTGTATCCAGAGATGGTATTGGTACCGATCCTGATAAAGTTTCAAAAATCAAAGAGTTACCATTTCCTATGAATAGAAGTAAGTTGAGATCATTTTTAGGCCATGTGGGTTACTATAGAAGGTTCATCAAGAATTTCTCAAAGATTACACAACCACTAACCCAGTTCTTGAAGAAGGATGTTACTTATGAACCAGGAAAAAAGGCACATGAAGCTTTTGAACAACTAAAGGAAGCTTTGGTGTCTTCACCTGTTTTAAAGAATCCAGACTGGAGCAAGCCATTCATTATGTATATTGATGCTTCAGATGTAGCACTAGGAAGTACTCTGAGCCAAAATGATGAAAATGGGAATGATCATCCAGTTTACTTTGGGAGTAGACAAATGAGCAGTGTTGAGGTAAATTATACTGTAACTGAAAAAGAGGCTCTAGCTATCATTTTTGTTGTAAAAAAGTTTAGAAATTACTTGCTAGGAAAGAATTTTATAGTTGTAACAGATCATCAGGCTCTAAAATATATTGTAAATAAGCCTAACCCATCAGGAAGGATAGCAAGATGGATAATTTTGCTACAAGAATTTGAATTTGATATTATAGATAGGCTAGGAAAGAAGCATGTCAATGCAGATGCACTCTCTCAAGCCTATGATGGTTTAGGTTCATCTTGTGATGATGATGATTTCCCAGATGCAACATTGTTATCCCTTGACACAATCCCTAGTGAATACATAGATATTTGGAATTATCTGAATGATTTCAAGTTTCCTGATGGTGCCAATGCAAAGACTAAGAGGAAGATTACTCAAGCCAATCGTCCATATTCTATTCTGCATGGAGTATTATTTTGGATAGGGCCTGATGGACAGTATAAGAGGGCAGTTGGATGTGATCAAGGGAAGGAGCTAATAGAATAATTTCACAATGGTACATGTGGAGGACACTTCTCTGGACAACTTACAGCAAGAAGGATCTTGGATGCAGGTTATCACTGGCCCACTCTTTTTAGAGATTGTTATAATTATTGTAAGACATGTGATATTTGTCAAACACATGGGAACCGTAAGACTTCATCAGCTCCATTATGACCTATTCTTCCACTTGGTCCCTTTGAAAAGTGGGGAATAGATATTGTAGGTCCACTTCCAACTACCCCATGCCAAAATAAGTATATTGTAGTTGCCACAGATTATTTAACCAAGTGGGTTGAAGCTAGGCCATTGAAAACAACTTCCATGGATGAAGTGGCAAGGTTCATGTATGAACGCATTGTCACCAGATTTGGTTGTCCATTAGAAATTGTAACAGATCAAGGAAGCCACTTCATTAATGAGGTGGTAGAAGCCCTAGTCAACAAGTTTTCTATTAAGCACAGGAAGGCAACAACTTACAAGCCAAGCACAAATGGACAGGTGGAGTGAACAAATTATGTATTGTGTCAAATTCTAGCAAAAGATGCAGCTTTGCAGGTACATAAGTGGGATAAAAGGATTCATGCAACATTGTGGGCATATAGGGCAACATCAAAGTCAGCAACAAGATACTCCCCATTTCAGTTGGCTTATGGCATTGATCCAGTTCTTCCTATTGAGTTTGATATTCCCACTGTGAGAGTTATGAAAAATGAAAGGATGGATGAAAGTGATTCGGTAAAGGAAAGGTTGGTACATCTTCATTTGCTAGAGGAAATGAGAGAAATAGCAAAGGATACAAGCTATAAGAAGAAAATGAAGTAGAAGGAGTACTTTGATCAAAAGATCCTCTGGTCTCCATTTCAAATGAATGAATTGGTTCTAGTATATGATTCTCGATACAAAAAGAGAAGGCATAGAAAACTTCTTCCCAAATGGATGGGGCCCTACAAAATAGTAGTTGTGCATGAAAATGGTACATATCGACTGGAGGAATTGGATGGTACTCCCATTACGAAATGGGTCAACCATGACAAGTTAAAGATTTTCCAAGCACCAGAATAGTCTACTCCGAGGATGGAGTAGAAGCTAGGAAGGGGGAAGATGTCGACACTAAAATTTTCCTCCATAATTTCTATTTCATTAATGTATGTATTAGGAATAGGATGTTGTTAAGTATAATTAGTAGTAGCATCTGATAGAAGATAACGACACTACCAGTACGGATGCCGCCAATAATGTATAGTACGGTAACAGTCAAAGTACAATAGGAATGTTGTGGTAAAAAGTAAATATTTGTCGTAAGTGGTTCGGTAATGTTAAAATGTCAAAGTTAGGGTAAGTAGAGAAGTAGGGTCTACATGATTAGGAATTAGAAATATTATATTTGTAATAAGGACAAGGAGTGATGTCATAAATATTTTGTGTATTTTATTTGTAAAAAGTCTAAAAAGGTGGAACCCATGTGAAATGATAAGGTTTATCTTATCTTAAAAGATAAGCCTACATGTAAAGATAAGAGTTAAGGTATGGAATATGATTCGTCAGAGTAGATTTCTTATCCTATCTTAGAGATAAGGTGGATAAGCCTAAAAGTTCTATAAATAGAGAGGCCACCCCCTCATTTAGCATAGAAGGAAGTAGTGAGAAATATTGTATGAGTAAGTGTGTGAAGGAAGCCATCATTTAGGTGTGTTAAAGAAGCCATTAAGAAGTGTAATTGTGAAGTTTCTCCCATAGTTATTGTTGGAAGGCAAGTGGAGTTGGTAACACTTGAAGTACCTCATGGGTGAGATTGTAACAATTTCATGTTGATAATATAATTTACACTTATATTTCAGATTTGTCATCATTCCTTTATATCATAGTCTATGGTATTCTTGTGTTATGTTTGTTATTGTGTTTCCAGATTACTACCACCAAACTAAAAGTTGTGCATTAGTAAATAATCATAGCACGAGGAGTTCCCGGTGGAGAATTATCATAGTGTCGGATTGGTGATGACATTTCCTACCTTAGATAAGTTGACAAATATATAATTACATACAGAGTACTACTATACCAATCCAATTTCACCTACAGGGTGTCTCATTTCTTGAGTCTTAAAAGAAATTTCTCCAGTCCTCCTTTGGTACTTTGCAGGAAGTTGATGGACAAATATAGGGTCATCCGTGGACATCATATTGCAAATAACAACATAATATCAACTTGTAGGGATTATTAGCAAACATACACTCAAAATTAGACAAAATTATATTAATATGAATATTTGTCCCATCTCAGAATCTAGTTTCTAAAATACTAATTTTTGTAAAAAATGGACAAGATTAGCTATACAACCTCAAAATTCAATCATGGTATTTTTTTTCAAAAACGCCGATAAGATTATAGTCCGTTTGCCCACAATTTGAAAAAACTTGATATATATTTTTTTTCCTTTAGTGAGAATGTTATATGCCACTATTTATCTTGGGATGGATTTTATGTATTTTTTTGAGTAATATTTTATTTTTTACATTTTTTCCAAAAAAGTGACATGAAAACATAAAGAAAACAGAGCACTTTCCGTTTGCCTGCCATAACTTCATCAAAAAATATTGAAATCAAATAATTTTTACCCATTTTTGAACGTATATAATTTCACCACGGTATGGGATGGTATAAGTTTTATCACATTTCAAATAAGTGAAACAAATTTTGCAATCTTAAACGTAGACATAAACATTCACAGGAAAAAGTGTCTTAAAGACCTACTATTAGTAAAAAATTATAAAATGATATTTTCCTCTTCTATTCACTTTAAAATCAGTATTTCTACAAAGCTAATAGTCTCCCCTACGCAATGGTACCATTTTTAACATAGTTTTTACTTTTCGGCATGGTTCAAGTGCCTAAATCAAGTATATTTTATAAACATAATGTCCCAAAATGCAGGATTTCAATTTCCAAGGTTGTCACAAAAACTTGGTCTTACCCGTATATGAAATTACTAGGTAGTAATCACCATCTTATTCCAACCTCAAGCTTCTTATTATTAATAATGTGCCTATCATGCCATGCCTTCTACCTAGCCTTTTCTGTCTTCTGACTCCATCGTGCTATACATAAAGTGCCTCTCATCCAACTACATTAGTTTATCAATGCGCTCTTCAAGTGCTTTCTCATCAGCCAAACCTCCTGCTTGCATGCAATACAAAGAGAAGGTAACATGAATTCCACTGGTAGAACAACCTCCATGCCAAACACCAATTGAAAGGGTGTGGCCTTATTCAACCTCTTGTAGGTTTTCCTGTATGCCCAAAGTACAACAGAGACTTTATCATCCCAGTCCTTCCTTCCAACATCACAAATTTTAGTCAATGTGTGGCTCAATATCTTGTTGAAGGCCTCAGTAGTTCCATTATCCTGAGGGTGATAGGGTGTTGTTTTATGGTGTGCCACCATAAATTCTGCTAAGAGTATCTGATGGTCTCATTAAGGAAATGAGTACCCCTATCACTTGTCAAACTCAATGGGCATCCATACCTACTGATAATGTTCTCCCACATAAAACCTTGTTGTTGTAGCTATTGTGCAATCCTTTGTAGGGCACTTCTTCCCACCTTGTAAGATAATCTGTACAAGTTATAATGTAGTGTGATCCATTCCTGTGCGCGGGTGGGGAAATAGGACCCACAAAGTCAATTGCCCACTTTTCAAAAGGTTCTGCACTAGCAATAGGCCTTAAAGGCATTTCATCTCTATGCCCAGGCTTTCCAAGGCACTGACAATGGTCACATGCCTTACAATATTCTTTACAATCCTTATACAATGTTTCCCACCATAAACCAACCAATAAAATCTTGAGTGCAGTGGCATCTCCTGCATAATGTCCACCTACAATACCACCATGATCCTCTTCCATAATAGCTTCATGCTCATGCTCAAGTACACACCAGCAAAAAACTTCATCCCGGCCTAGTTTGTATAAGTCTCCACTGATCAACATGTAAGGTGTGGTGTGTATGGCAAGTTGTTTCTTCTCTAAGCTCTTCATTCCTTCAAGCACCACACCTGTTCGTAAAAAGACAACAATATCTTCTAATTCAGAGGGTGCATGGTTCAATCTAAATAGTTTTGCATCCAGAATTGTGTCCTCAATGCTCTGCATGTCCTCTCCTGAATTAATCCTTGATAAATGATCTGGTCCAAAATTTTTGGTTTAGCCACCACTGTAAAATCAAATTCTTGAAATAATAATATCCAACGGCATATGCACCCCTGTAATACAGGCTTGTTCACCAAGTATTTCAATGACATGTGATCTGTATAGAATATAAAAGGTGTTTCCAATAAGTATTGTCTAAACTTATGCAGCACGAAACTCATGGACAAGGCCTCACGCTCTGTAGTTGTATAAGTTTCTGTTCAGCTGGTGTCAACTTCCTGCTTGCAAAGAAAATAGGATGATCAACAATACCTTCTCTAGGTTGGGCTAATACCACACCAATGGCCATGCCAGAGGCATCCACATGCACATGAAAAGGTTTGGTCCATGAAGGAAAGCACAAAATAGGTGTTGTAGTAAGCCTTTCCTTCAATGTCTCAAATGCAGTTGTTGCACCTTCACCCCAATGGAACTTGCCTTTACTTTTCAATAATTCTTCTAAGGGCGCAGTAATCTTAGCATAACCTTTGATAAAATTCCTGTAATATCCTGTGTGCCCCAAGAATCCATGCACCTCGCTCTGGTTAGTAGGTTCCTCCAAGCCCAAAATAACAACAACCTTAGCAGGATCCACTAACAAGCCTTCTTTACAAATAATATGTCCCAAAAAAGTCCCAAAAGGTGTAGCAAAAATGCACTTCTTAATGTTTAAAGAGATGCTCAACTGCCGACACCTCTCAAACATAAGCCTTAAATTATCACAATGATCTTTCACTAGCCCATACACTGTCCAATCATCCAAGTAAACCTACAAAAACTTATGAATAAAGTCCTGGAATGCTTGCACAACAATGCACAAAAATACTACAGGCACATTCTTTAATCCAAAGGGCATAACCGTGTATGCAAAAATTCCCCACTTAGTGGTGAAAGTTGTCTTCTCTTGATCCTCTTTAGCTATCCTTACTTGATGATATCCAGAAAATCCATCAGTGAAGGAGTAGATCTTGCGCCCTGCAATGCCTTCCAAGATTTCCTCAGTAAATGGTGTGGGAAAGGGATCTATTACACATGTAGCATTCAACTCCCTATAATCCACACAAATTCTTATTCTTCCATCTTTCTTTATACTGATCACCATAGGGCTAACCCATTCTGACTCCTCAATGGGCTCAATGATTCCAGAATTCAGCATCTTATCAATTTCTTCCTTTACCTTGACATGCAAGTTAGGATTCATCCTATAAGGCCTCTTCCTAATCGGGTGTGCACCTTCCTTTAGCTTGATTCTCATCTCACCCAAAGATTCATGCACCCCTTTCAACTCATGATAGCCTCTAGGGAATAATTCCTGGAATTCGCGCATAAACTCAATTATCTTAGCAACCTCAGAGTCAGACCAATAATCTCCAATGATGGCCTCCTTAGGTTCAACATTTGTCTCAATGTTAACCTTTTTGGTTTTCATAGGCTCATGGTAGGTGTGTGCCTTCTCATCTGCACTATCTAAGACCTCGCATGTACCCTTTGTATGCTCAACATCCAGATTCTCCACTTCTTCATCATCAATGTCATAGACCATCTTACCCTTTTCTTTTTCTAGGAAGGTGCCCAAGTTGTTCTGCATCTTGTCTCTTCTTCTTCAAAGTGTGCCTCCAGTCTGACTCACCTAGTAACTCCTGAATAAGTTCCTTATCCTTTGCACTATCTCCCATAGTCAAGTGCTTCATAACCTGTAATGCTTCATTCACTGGAGGTTTAGTGGAAAAATAGTCAAAGGTCTGAATCATACCTGCAGTCAGTTCTTGCCAATTCCCTTGTCTCTCTATTCAACTCTGCATAGACATACCATGCACATGTGCAACCTCACAAGGTGAAGTAGAACTTGTGCACCCATAGTGAAGGTGGTAAGGATTCCTACTCCTCTGTCCAGAGTCTCTCACACTGCTGAACATGGTGTTGAATAGGATCTTTACCATGAAATTCACATATCTAAGTAGGTGCATTGCTCTAGAGAAATCTAGCAGAGAAGGAAATTCTCACTTCTTGCCACTCTAAAATATTATCCCTATGAACCATCCACCAGCGCACGTTGTCCATCCCACGTAGAGTATAAACTAGCATATTCCTTCTTTCCACTTGATCTATCCACTGAAACTTCCATAGCACGCAGGAACACTTCAGGATTTCCTTCACCAGTGTACCTTGGTACCTGGTTACTACCCAAATGCCTAACACAACGTGGCCTACTTACACATGTAACTGCACTTCTCACCTCGCATCCAACCATTTCATAAGTTACATGTACCTAGCTGTCACATGGAACACTTGTAGTATCACTCATGGATTGTGCATCATCCCATTAGAGAAATCCTTCCTTTGATGGCTCAAGGACTTCCAGATCTCTAATGGTGCGCACACATAGATTTTGTTCAAATCCTCTTCACTTAAGGGCTCTACATAAGGTGTAGCTTTTCCATCTATCAAAGGAATGATGACGCACTCTTCCTTGTTCTCAAAACTTATATATCCTTTATTGAAGCACAGATCAACATTGTTTGCATAACACCAAGGGCACCCAAGTAATGTTGGAAAACTATCTACCTCTGCAAGCGCCAAGACCTCAAAGTCCCCAGTAAACTTGGCCCCTTGTATAGTAATAGTAGCATCCTTCAAGACTCCAATGGGTGTGGCTTTAGTCCTATTTTCCATAAACAACACATTTGAAGATGGTTGTAATGGTGGTCTCCCCATCTGAATCCACACATCCAAAGTGAGTACATTCACTTTTGCACATGTATCAATCAAAACATTGCCTAAAATCCATCCATCAACAAAAACATTGAGAGTGATCTCCTTGTCATAATTAAGACTATGAGGAGGCAGGTTTACATGAAAAATATGTCTTTCGCACTCAAATCTAGCACGCAACATCTTCCCCTTAACCATTCCCCAACAAAGGAATGATGTTCTCTTGTCACAACATCTTGCAAACCTCCTTTAAATCATCAACATCCTTCTGAGGAAGCTCAGTTGCTTTCTTTTGTTCTAACTTTTGTGACTGTTCTTTCAAACATTGTATCTCACCCTACAAATTCATAATAACCTCCATGGTTTCTTGATACACTTCATTCTGATGCATAGGGTTTGGATACTTTGCATGTAGTACATCCTCTTATGTAATGATAGGCTTCTAATTTGGAACTTCCGTGGTGTGTGCAGCCTCAGCACGTGTAGTGATCTTCACAGGTACCAACTTAGGATCCGGTGCTAACTTTGGCATCCACTGATCTTCCACAGTGCATTGTACTCTAACCATTCCCATGCCCTTATCCTGCTTGTGCTTCTTACTCAAGTGTTCATACAAGTCTAGGCATTCTTCATAGTTGTGGTTCTTTCCACAAAAAGAACAAATAATGTTCTGAGGGCATTCACGCCTGTAATGATCAGGGGATCCACATGTATAACATGTTCCTCATGGAAATTCACTTCTTCCACCACGTGACCTTGGCCTCTGAATCCTCCATGGTATCCTTGACCTCTACCTTGGCCTCCATCAGAGCACCCTTCATTGTGATTATGCTCATGATGCTCACCTTGTTCCTTAGAATTATTTGCAACACTGGTCTGTCATACACCAATATCAATGGCATCATGAATCTGATCAATCAACCTATAATTCTCTGTATCATGAGTGGTAGACCTACAAATCTTACAGTAACAAGACACATTCTTTCTTATCACGTGTTGCAACAATGGGCACCTACTTGAATCATGATCCAAGTGACAGATCTCACAGTCCAACAACATGGCGTGCACCGATTTACGGGGACAACTATCCTTAGTATGTCCTTCTACTTCACAATTTGTGCACCAAATTCCACTGCATGTCTCATGTGCTGAATTAGCTGATAATTTCTCTAACTGTTTCACCATCACTGCAATCTGAGCTCCCAAGAATGGGCTCACTTATGTGTCTACACTCCCAACTGCATCAACACACAGAGCTACTTCAAGTGCCTCACATAGATCTGTATAAGTCTTGTGTGAGAGCACCCTTCTGAAAGGCATGATCATCCCTCTAATGAACCATTGAGCATGTTGACTCGGATGTATGTCATAAGATAACTTTGACAAAAGGGTTTTGAACCATGCATCATACTCCCAAACACTCTCATCCATGCCCTGTTTGATATCCTTCAGCACGCTGATGCTTTTCTGCTCAAACTCAGGTATATGGAACTCCACTAAGAAAGCATCATGCAGCGCAGTATAGTCCACACAAGTTTTCTTTGGATCATATTTCTTGTACCAACTATGCGTGCACCCTTGCAAAGTAGTTGCAAACTAACTTTCCTTATGCTCTGGAGCTATAATCCCCTTCACGCGCCATAGTATCTCACACATATGCACGTGCTCAGCTACATCTTCTATTCCTCTATATTCTGGGAGATGAAGAGACATCTCCATAAATATTTTTGGGGTTGGTGCAGACCGTGCCCACCAGATCCAGAACCTATATTACCTCATGTGTTTCCTCTACCCCCAAAACCACCAGATCCACTAGATCCTGAGCCACCTGATCCTCCCCCTATAGCAGGAAATGGACCAGAGGATGCACTACCTTGTGTTCCAATAGTTGTGCTAAACTGAACTCCTACAGTCTGTGAAGTTTTGCTACTTCCAGACGTGATGCCAATGTTCTGCGCACCCATGTTTTGTGTTGATGACATGCCAGAAAACATACCTCCAACTAAACCTCCAGATAACATAGATAACGATTGTGCCACCATAGATGAATAATCCCCTTAATTAACTCCTGAACTTGACTGTAAATTAATTCTATCTGTTTTCACTACTCTACTTCCCAAACTAGCTTGTTTATTGATAGTTGTCGTACAAACTAGAAAAACCAACCGCAAGGGCTAGGTCACCAAGTAGGATAAAATGCACACCTGTGGTTCTCAATATTTCTTCAGACGTGCCTTCATCTGAAACCAAAGAGGGTTCTCTACCATGCTTTCCCAAATGGGGGAGTTCCAGATGCTCTGGCTCCATGTCTTCTACGTGAGCCCCAAATCCTTCATGAGCCATCTCTCTCCACAACACCATTCTTTCTGTGATTTCTCATTGCTTCTCCAAATCCCTCTCATGTGCTTCATTAAACTTAAGTCACCTTTCTTCTCTTTGTCTTTATGTCACTAGATCCACCATCTTTAACCACACATGCTCCTGCCCCTACACGTGGTGGGGTTTAGCTAGCCATAGGATGCTCTTCCAAATCTAGGGTCACAATCAAGATATTTACTACTAAGGGGATACCTCGCAGATAAGATCCTTTAGGTTTGTGCAAGAACTAAAACTCAGCAACCTCTAGACAAGATTAAGTAGAAACCACGTACTCCAGAATGTAGCTATTTAGAACATGACTCCACCAATGCTCTACAATGCGTGTCCAAGATTCAGATATGCATCATACAAGGCCTAGAATTCTTCTTGCATCCAAACAAGTGTGAAACCTCTAATTTCTCTTTGATGCATAAGCCACCAACCACTCATAAACTCTATAGGGAAAATGGAAAGAATGTCTCATAGAGCTAGGTGATACAGGATTTTGTTTAACTCATGTGTGTGCATTAAATTCAGGTCCATTGGAAAATATGTAAGCATACTCCTCCTCTAAGCTGTCTAACCACTCTTCAATACTGGGGGAGTTCCAGAAGGTCAACTGGTACGTCTTCATCATGCAACATCCTCCAAATCCTTCAAAAGATCTCTCTCCGTAACGGAACCAAAATGTAGCGCTAGCCATAGGATGTTGTTCTAAATACAGGTTCATGATCAATGTCTTAATCACTAAAGGTATATTGCGCAAATAAGATCCTCTGGGTTTGTGTAAGAAGTGAAACTCAATAACCTATGGAAAGGAATAAGTATAAACCATGTACTCCAAAATATATCTATTCATAAAACCACTCCACCAATGATCTAGAACACGTGTCCAAATCAAATCACCATCATGCAAGTCCTGGAATTATTCCTACATCAAAACAAGTGTTTGAACCTCCAATTTCTCTTCAATGCATAAGCTACCAACCACTTGTATAGGTCTATATGGAAAATTCAGAAGAACGTCTAATACAATTTAATCCATGTAACCCACATGCGTGCATTAAATTCAAGTCCAATGCTAAATATATGAGCATACTCTTCCTCTAAATTGTCTAACTACTCTTCAATACTAGCCAAGGTCAACTGATACATCTTCATCATGCAACATCCTAGTAAGCTACTGAAAAAAAGGTCCCAATAACGTAACCAAAATGTAGTCTTATTATTCCACCAACAACCCAAGGCATGTTGGCACATCACTCAGCCAGAAATGAGCGCTCACCCAAAGCACGCAAGGGTACTAGGTTCCTCTTTTATGTGAGCTTTATCAAGGGGTTAACATGATAGACAAACATATATTGTAGATCCATAATAACCATTCAGAATTAAAGCATCAATATGAACTAGATCTAGATCACAACTATTATGCATGAGTAATTAAACACGAACCATAATAATATTTACGATACAAGATCCATGCTCAGTTATGTCAACAACTAATATCTAGCCATAAATATCCATTATATTAATTGATGTAAAACAAAGAAGATTCTTACATACATGATGATGTCACCATGATTCATGCACGTACACAAACCAACATCATAACTCTATTACAAAAGTAGTCCTCCAAAAATATGTAGATTTATACATATTTATAGGGGTGGGGACTTGCCCTTCACCATCCATGCATCTTCAAAAATAGGCTAGATGATAATAATAGCCATGTGCCCTTACCTGATAAATAAAAAAGCATGCAAGATCACTATCAATAGATTATCTAATAATGAGACAACAATAGATGAAGAACCCTATTATTTATTATGAAAAGTTTCTACAAAATATCTTAAATAGGAATCAACCACCAGAACTTAGATGTCTGGTATAAGGAAGGATTCCCTAGCTCTACTTTCCTGGATGGATTCATGAGACGCCAACTAATAGATGCATCAAAATCCCCCAGAAACATAGATGTCTATCATAAGGAAGAGTTCCTTCACTCGACTTGCCCAACTGGGTTTGTGGGACACCTCTATCTCTAAGCCTTTATGGCATACTTTGTGGCATATATTTCGTAATTTGAGGAGTAATATTATTTTCATAAATATACCAAGAAGCCAAATGATTGTTCACCTGATCTTTCCATTCTTGGAGTTGTGTATTTTCTTGAATTAGCGGAACTATGTCTGGTGGGGCGGGATGTGTATGCACCTTATTCAATCTAGTCAGTGCAAGTGTAGTTTCTTGTTGCATTCTTATCAAGGTTTTGTCTAAGGTACCATTGCATTCTTACATATCGTATATTTTATCTGTCTGCACCCTCTACTGGTTTTTGTATTTTTCGGTGAGTTCCGCCTATTTCCTTTGCCGAGTTTCATCTATATCTTTGGAAATATCATACTCTGTGGAAGCCTTATGTATCTCTTGCTCTAAATTTTCCATTTCCACCTTATCTTCCGTGGTCATGCTCAGCCATCCAATGGCATATGTATAGTATACAACGACATTGTTCAACTAGGTTTCTAACTCAGTTACTATGGTTTAGTCACTTCTTCTCTTTTGATTCTCTAATGTGAGGTTTAATAATTTATAATTTGTTCTCTTCAATTTCATTGTTTTTGGATTATGTATTTTTCTGCTTCCAAATCTATGTGGTGCTCCTTTAAATTTCACTTACCACATTTTTTGTGGTCACCTCTATTGATAGATTAGGATCAATTTTGATCTGTGGCTTATCTATTTTGATGGCGGAGAGCATATTTTGCATGGCTTCTTTGAGATCGATGCACCTTTGCATCCAATCCTATGTAGCACTTTGTTCTAGTACTTGGCTGCAAGTAGACTTTTGTAATGGAGTTAGTTTGTCTAAGTGAACCTTGAAACCCTCCACGGTTTGTTCAACAACTCCTTGTTGCAACTGGATTGATTGTTCTTGTTTTCTTTTCTGTAGATCTTGTTTAATTTTTCCAATGAATCTTTAGGTGCTTGTGTAGTCACTATATAGGTGGAGGAGGATGTTTGTAAGATCTGCTTTGCTTGTCTTTTTCTCCTCTTTTTCCTCCTTTTGTTATTTCTTCTTCTTTTTGTTTCTTTTCTCTTTCTTCTATCCTATGTTCTTTCTCTTTAGTTGCTTCTTATTTCTCCTTTCTTGTGCTTCTTTGTTTTTTATTTGTTCTTCCTTTGATTTTTGTCTGCAT
This sequence comes from Taxus chinensis, assembly GCA_019776745.2. Taxonomy (NCBI): domain Eukaryota; kingdom Viridiplantae; phylum Streptophyta; class Pinopsida; order Cupressales; family Taxaceae; genus Taxus; species Taxus chinensis. Next base: position 145,748,469 of record CM034157.1, read on the forward strand.
CTTCTTTAGCTTTCTTTCCTTCTCTATTTTTCTTCTTCTTATTTCTTTTTTTCTTCCACCATCCTTTCTTTTTCTTTTTGTTGTTTTTCTAAGGCTTCTTCTTGCTCCTTTTTCTCCTTCTCTTCGATTTGTCTTCTTTCTACCTCTTATTTTCCCTTCTTCTCTAATTGCTCATGTTCCTTATTTTTCTTTTCTATTTCTTATTTATTTTTCATTTTCACAACTTCCAATTCTATTTTCCTTTTTCTATCTTTTCTTCTCTTCTATTTCTTTTGCTTTCTTCCTCTTCTTTTTTTGTTTGTATTTTCTTTTGTTTAGCCACTTCCGCGGCTTTCTGTTTTTCCTCTTCAATATGTTTCTTCTTCTTTTCTTCTTCTATTACTGCCTCTGTAGGTTTTGATGCTTTATTTTCCCTTTCCTTTCTTGTTTTGATCAATAAACCAATAAGATCTTAAACCTATGTTGTTATGTGGTAGTCTTTTTCTTCTTACCCTTTGCTTGTGATCTTTCTTGTTGAAGATCCTTCAAGCGGCTTGTCTCCACTGCTTCAATTTGTTCTTGTATCTCTTTTATTAGTTCGTTTAAGAGTAACCTCATGCTATCTTCAAGGATGAAGCCAAATTTATCTAAATAGTAGATTATTGCTTCAACTATTGTCATTTGTTCTCTTCCTAAGTTGATGTCATATTCTTGTGGTAGCTGAGAAATACTTTTAGGAAATAAGCATTTTTGATAGTATCTATATGCTATTCTTGTTAACTGTGTCTCTACCCATGGCTCTGCCTCTTCTGAAATATGTGGCACTCCTAGTTCCTGTGGGTGTACAGGTGAAGGAGTGTCTTCTTCTTCTTCTTATGACCCTGAAACTTCTTCTATATCTTTATTTTCTTCTTCTTTTCCTATGTTTTTCATGGCTTGTTTTAACTTCCCTTTTTCTACTAGGGATTTCTGGATGTTTAGTAATGGGTCTTGCAATAGTAGGGGCTTTCTTTCTTTTATATGTCTTGGGTACTCCTCCACTTGTTTCTGGTTTTCCAGATTGTGTTGAATATTTTTGCCTATATTCTTCAAAGGTTTCTTCAATAACTTCATCAAAGCTAGGGAGGGTAGGTTTCTGAGGATCCACTGGGTATGCTTGTAATGCTTGAATGGATGTGGATACTAGTTCATTTGATGCTTCATAGGGAAATGGTGGTACTTGGTTGGTATGGGGAACTAGTGGCTTAGTAAAGGTATAGTCAATATCTGCAATAAACATAACCTCCTACTCATATTTTGCCACAATTTGTTATGTTATTCTAGATCTATTTGCAACTATCTCCCTGATTTTATCCATCCATCTAATGAGTGAGGTTATTTGGGTGACTACATCCATTTTTTCATATGTTCTGAGATTTTCTCTACTACAAGGGTATCCAGCTTCCAATCAACTAGTTCTTCTTTTTGGGGGAGTGTTCTTGTGAAATACATTGCCAAGCATAGTAATATTGACCCATAGCAAAATGTGTGTTTTCCTTATTTAATTATCCTTACATTCTCATGAAATTATGTTCCTAGTAATTCTACTAAGTTATATTCAGAGTGGGCCATAACCATATCTAATGCAATTTGGGCACTCACCCCATGGGCACCATCCTCCCTATTAGTATGATAAATTTTCAAACAAATGGCTTTGGAAGCATACCTCAAAGTAGGGTTTGAAATATTGGAGATTCAGATGCCTCATTTGCATGTCGTGATGCCCATCACTCTCGTCATATCCTTCATTGGGACCTTCTTTTTTGTTAATGTGGACCATCCTATTTCCCATAGTCTGATAACCCTAGCCATCACTTCCGTGTTGATTTGATATAGTTGATTCAAATAAAGCATTTGATTATGTAGATGGCTGAGGAGAAATTTAATTTCCCTTTCAGCCCCCGGGAAGTAGAAAATTTTGATCCATGCATCGAGTTGTAATTCCCCGATTACTTTTGCATTCTTGCTTATACTCCTCTTGGTGGGTATCTGAATTTGTAACTACAAATAATGCTATGTCTACTTCGAGTCTAGTGTGATCATATTCAACAATGGGGGAATGGATGTACCTCTCGAGGTCACGTGTGCATGTGAATTTGAAATGAATATGTGAAAATCACCCTTTGGGTCATGCGTGTTTGATTTCATGGAGTGATTCAAAAATTTTGGCCTTGGAAGCTCTTCTTGTGTGACCTTGACTGGAGTATCCATGTCTTCTTCTTCAATTTTCCCTAGTTTTTTCCCTAGCTTCTTTTTCGCCACTTGATGTTTTTGCTTGATCTCTTCTTAGCTTTATAGTGCCTTAACTTATTGTAATTCAACATCCTTTATATATCCTTTCCTTCCACCTACCCATTTATTGAATTTTTGCTAGAAAAACGTTTTTTCTCTAGCCTTGGCTTTTATCCCACGTATTTTGCATGTTTCGTATTTTCTTTTGTTTAGCAGATTTTCACTTCGTCTTGTAGATTTTCTTTCATTATGCGGCTATCCCTATAGTTTGTGATTTTTTTCTTCATTTTTCAAGGATTCTTTTCTTATATTCCTTTTTTCACGGCTATTCATTCCTATTATTTCGTAGTTTTACACTTTCCTTCGTTTCCGTGGTTTTTCTTCTTTCTTCGTATTGTAGTCTTGTCCTTCTCCTCTTTACATGGATTTTCTATTTTCTTCTTGCCATGGCTTTATGTTCCCTTCTTTCCTTTGTCTTCTTTGTTCCTTCTTTCCGCTGGATTTTTTCTTTTTTTCCCCCTTTATTATGTGGGTATGCTCCCTCTGCGGCTTTATCTTCTCTTTATTGCATAGGTATTCTTCCTTCGCGACATATTCCTTTCCTTCACAGATTTTTTATCCCATTTGAGTATCCTTCCTCTGTGGCTTCTTATTTTTGTTCATAGTAGTATTTCTAAGGGTAGAGTCACCCTTACAATTTTTCATCCTACCCCTCGACCTATCCACCGAATTTCTAGTTTTCAAATAGGTTGGTGTTCTTTTTATTACATGGGTATTTCTCCTTCATGGTTTTCTTCTTCCTCCTCATATTCTTTTTCTAAGGGTAGAGATTCCCTTTCAGGTTTTCATCCTACCCCTTGACCTACTTGCTGAATTTCCAGTTTTTCAGATAGGTTGGTATGTGTGTGTTTATATTATTTATTATATTTCTATTTATTTATTGCTTCTTAAGTCACATATATTTTGAGTCTCGCCCCATTCACATATCCAGGGAGTTCTTTCAATTGCAAGGTTTGTAGTTTTACTGCTTCGAAAGGTAATATTTCATTAATGATATATGGCCCTAACCATCTTACCTTCAAATTTTGTGGGTGCTTGTAATTTCTATCCTACAAAAGTACTTAATCTCCAATATCAAATTTTTTTCTCTTAATGTGGCAGTCATGCCACGCCTTCTATCTTCTTTTCTCCTGAGTCTAGTTATATGCTACTATGAACATTTTTTCATCTAATTTTTCTAGTTCTATTAACCTATCATGGAGTGAATGATCTTCAGTCATCCTGAATGCCAATTTAATTCTCAAACTTGAAAGTAGAAAATTTATGGGGACCATGACTTCTAGTTCATAAACTAATATGAATGGGGAGTATTTTGTGAGCCTTTTATAGGTTGTGTGGTATGCCCATAGAGTGATGGGTATCTTCAAATCCCAATCTGTAGTTTGTAAAGAACATTTTTTTGTTAATACCTTCTCTAATACCTTGTTGAATGCCTTTGTTGTTCCATTTACTTGGGGATGGTATGGAGTGCTTCTATTGTGGTTGATCATAAAACCACTCAATAGCTCTTGGATAGTTACATTCACAAAATGTTTACCTTGGTCACTGGTGATGCTCAAAGGACACCCAAACCTTGTAATGATATTCTCATATATGAATCTGACAGCTATTTTTGTAGTACAGTATTTTATGGGGACCACTTCCACCCATCTTGTTAAGTATTATGTCCCAGTTATGATAAATATTTCCTGAGAATGTTTAGCGGCTAGTTTTATAGGACCAATGAAATCAATTGCCCATTTTTTGAATGGAGTTAAAGCCAAAATAGTTCTCAATGACATCTCATCCCTTGCATTGGGTTTCCTAACTCTCTAACATATGTCACATGTCCTAGAATGTTTTGTGTGCATCTTTAAAAATTGTAGGCCACCATAGACCAGCCATCATTACTTTTCTTTTTATCTGCTCTCCTCCATTATGACCACCTCACTATGCCTTCATGTGCTTTCAATCAAGATATTATTCCCTCTCATGCTCCAGAGCTACTCTTCTAAGGACATCATCTTGTCCCTTTTTATATAACTTACCTTGGAATCAACATAAATTGAAAATGATCTACTTAAAAAATTTCTTTTCTACTGCTTGGTATAGTTACTTGGGAATTCTCTTGTATGCAAAAGTTGTGCAATTTCATCAAACTCTTTAGGTATGGGTGTTATCCAAAATTCATCCCTCAAGGTAATTTTGATAACATGCATCAAATTATTCAGTCCCGAGCAAGTAGATTGATTCAAGGCCCGAAATCATGTTTTTGGGGCCCCCCTCGGCTTCCCTCTAACTCTCCCATCCAAGAAAAAATCCCGAGTTAGAAAAAATGGAAAAAATGCAAAAAATAAGGTTGCAGGACTGTTTTAAAGCATTTTGGGTCTGAAGGGTTCGGGTTGTACTGAGGTTCGTCGTACCAAGCTTAGGGCCAAAAAAACAAATAAAATCAGCTAAATCAGACATGTTTGTCCCAGGCGGTCCGCAAGACAGTTGGGACATCGGGACGCGAGGGATGCGAAAAGCCGAAACGGCCAAGAGTAGGAAAAAATCGTCAAGTTTTTTGTTTTGCGTAGTTTTGGGACAGCCGGGACAAAAGTACGCACAGGGCGTGAATCGGCCGATTTGCCGCAAAAGGTCCATTTTGGGCAGTTCGGACAACGGTACGCGTGGGACGCGAAAAGGCGAAAAGGCCGCAAAAGAGAGACAAGGAAGCCCGAATCAGCCGATGCGGGAGATTTTCATCCGGGACAGCTGGGACAAAGGTACATGAGGGACACGTGGGACGCATATTTGGAAAAGTTTCCCAAGGAGAAAATAAAGGAAAATTCAGAAGGGAAAACCTGCCCCCCTTATTGCGAGCCAATAGAATCTCGCCACGTGTCCAGGTGGGGAAAAAAAATTCAGAGCAAGCCCCCGAGGAAATTTAGGAGGGTCAAACCCACATCCAATGGGGTTTTGACATGTGTCCAGGCAAAAAATATCAAAGCGACCCGCATGAAAATTTGAAAGAATGGGCCCGCTCCCAATCAGAGCGTGACACGTGTCCCAGCTCGTCGGCACGGCGGGGAAATTTTGGAAAATCTTCCAAAGGCTAAAACAAAGAAAAATGGAGCGGGAAGGGGCCCGTGCCCAATAAAATTTTGCCACGTGGCACCTGGACTGGCGGGGCGTGGGGAAATTTTGAAAAAAAATTGAAATGACCAAAAAGGTAAAAATTCAAAAAAAATTCCCACCGACCCGATTTGGCCCTGTTTTGCCCTAAAACTTCAAATCACCATATCTTTCGATCCAGAGCTCAGTTTTTCACGTTCTTTATATCAATGGAAATCTGGTAAAATTATCTACAAGATTCCAAGGTCATTTTTGAATTTTGGTGGAGTTTGGAGAGAGAAAATCAAGAAACTCCTCTGGCACGTGGTCATGGACAGAAATGACGTTTCAACCACCATTTTTAATGAAGAATGGCTCGCATTCTCTCCCAACATGGTTAAAAATGTCAGGGAATGGGTCTGTCAGGGTGCCCATGCTGTTTTGATGGAATTTTGGTCAATGGTTGAACCCCTTGCATGTTTTCCCATGTTTCTCTCTCCTAGGGTCGTGGTTTGCACTGTAAAAGCCAGAATGAGTTCATTTTGCAAAGGGAGACACTTTTTCAGCTCTGCAACTTCCTTTTTCTTCCTCCTTGGTAGAATTTGTGAAGAAATTTTACCTTTCCATGTAATGCAGCACCTTTTCTTGCCTCTGGATCACTGTAATGTACTGTATTGGATCTGAGATGTTGATATATGTTCTGTGATTAAAATCCCTCAATCCTTTCATATATCTATCATTGCTTTCTTGATCTTTCATTACATTTTGAGCATTTGTGCATGTTTTGTGCTATGTTTCCTTGTGGATTGTGTATTTCATGTAGCATCAGGTGTCTACAACTCCTTTGGTGCATCACCTATTAGCATTAGTTCTTTCTTTTTTGCATTTTCTATCCTTGTCCCTTTGGAATTTAGAGTAGATTTAGGAGTTTAAACCTCTGCAATTGTGCAAGTGAAATAGCTGATCAGAGGATTTGAGGAACCAACCTCTAATCTGGAGATTCCTTTCTCATTTTACATGTCCCACACTTGGGAAGAGGATTCAATGTTGTGCAATCACACTGGATGCTTAGTATGATCAAACTAGAAATCTGATCAACATCCAGGGGGTGCTGCTGATTTGCCACAATAGTTTTGGCACACCCGGTGGGACCTAGAAGTCTTCATCTTCATTGCAACAAAATTGATGTGCATTTTTTGCAAGTTTCTTGCTTAAAAGAGCTATAAATTGCACATCTGGCGACTCCAAGGAAGAAGAATCAGCTGGTTTTAGCAGTCAGGCCTGAAAACTCATGAGAAGAATCACCACAAGGTCAAGAGCTGGAGAAGAAGAGGTGCTGTTTGAATATCTGTAGTTATCTCCAAGAAGAAGGCAAAGAGGGAGGAGAATCCAAAGGTCTCCATCTCCACCAAACAAAACTCTCTCAACTCCTCCACCTGGCAGGCCTTTCATTCAATCAACAAGGGTTCTAAGGCCAATCAGAATGGCACAAAACAACCCTTATGTCAATTTCATTGGCAGCAGCCCACTTGCTCTCAATGCACAAAATCCAATTCCAGTTGCAGCATTGAAGAACATCCCATACTTCACTAGAGAGAATCAAACTACTCCTAGAGATCATGTCAAGGACATTACCAACATTTGTATAATCCATGAGATTAATGAGATACAAGTTGTTGTCAAATTGCTGGCATCTTCATTCAAAGGGAAAGCTTTGCAATGGTTCAAGAGTCTTTCCTCAGGTTCTATTCAAAATTGGAATCAGCTATGTATAGCCCTCCATGAGCAGTTTGGGGAAAAGGGAGACAACTTGTCCCTTTTGGAGCAGCTGACAACTATCAAAAGAGCTCCCAATGAGCAGCTGACTGATTTTAATGTCAGATTTCAAAGGACTTGGGAGAGAATTCCAATGCCAGTCAAGCCAACAGCAGAAGGTGCTTTCCTTTATTACCTTAAAGCTTTGAATTCTGATATTTCTATGTTAATTCAGTCCATGGGAGGCACAACTATTCCCATTGCTTATAGCATTGCCATTAGAGCTGAAAATTGTTTGATTCAAGCTGGCAAGCTGGCTCCTAGACCTCCAATGCCATTATTTCCAAGTTTAGAGAGCCCAAGTACTAGCCAAGTGCCTAATTTAGCTTCTATTACCACTCCTAGATATCAGAATTCAAGTGAAGCTTCCACTTCATCTTCTAGTGCCTCAAATGAACTTTCAAGAAGTCATGAAGCAATTGCAAAATCTAGGTAATGAGCTGGTTACACTCAAAAGGCAGCAAGCTCAAGGTTTTAGACCTTCCTTCCAGCCTCAAGCTCAGCCTAACAGGTAGCCATATCAACCTCATAGACCACCCAATCCAGCTGCAAATCTAAATCAAGCAAGGCCTCCTGCCAATAGACCATTTCAGCCCTATAATCCCAATGCTACATCTGCATCTAAAGCATTAGTGCCAGTACAAAACAATATAGCTCAAGAGTATGATTGGTGTTTCCCATGCAATGAACCTCATAACCAGTCCATGTGCTTCAACGGTGCCTTGAATCAAGCATTAATGGTGAATTCAACTGGTGTGGAGGGTGAAGGTAGTCAAAGAAATGACCAGCAACAAGAAACATTCCAGCAGCAATCAGCTCCAAATGATACCACACTTGTAAACTGGCAGGCAGAAGATTTTTGTGGCATGAATCACACAATTTCCCAAAGTGTTGCAGCCAACACAAGGTCAAAGAGAAGAAATTTGGGTGAAGAACAGCCATTGGCCCCAAGTAATTCATGACCTTCTGTCACTCCACAAACTATTGGCAAACAAAATGCAATCCCAAGCACGCAAGGATTGCCTAAAACAGCCCCTAGGCCAACCCAAATGCCAATTGTTGCTGCCCATATACAAGGAATGAATGTGCAGGCCAAGGGACAGCAGAGGGATACTTCATCTCCATTCAGTATCATTAATCAGATGAAGAAGACAAATGTAAACATATCAATGTGGGAATCACTATCTATCCCAGGCCAAAGAGATTTGCTACAAGCTGCCATGAAGGACTGGTCAACTTCAAATCAGCAAGTCCAAATGCAAGAGAAGGTGCTCACAAATGCTGCCCAGCCTGAGGGGAATCATGGAGGACAGCAAGGTAAAATATTGAAGCCCCCTCCATTCTATGTTTCATTGATCATTGGGAACCAATTAGTACACAATTACATGATTGATTCCGGGGCAAGTAGTTCAGTAATGCCCAAGCAAATAGCTGATCAGTTGGGAATTCAGTATGAAACCATATCCAAAGGGGTGGTGCAGTTGGATGGGACAGCAGTAACAACAGTCGGAGTGATAAAAAACTTGAGTCTTACTTTGCATGCCTGTCCCAACATGGTTGTTTTGCAAGATGTCTCAGTAATAGACCTTCCACCACTCTTTGCCCTATGTTTGTCAAGGGATTTCACAGCTAAGATTGGAGGTTACTTGTCTGCTGATTGGTCACACATGCTGTTTAGAACAAGATATGGAACCAAAGCCACAATCAGGTCTGAACCTATTGCAAACTTTCACATTGAGCCTTACACTCCAAGTCAGATTAATGCCAATTGTTCAGCGTTTGATCAAGAGGATTATCCAAGCACTGATGAAGCTGACACCAAGGTTGGAAGCATCCCAGATTTAACTCTTGATGAATGGGCAAGCAAGGTGCATGCTTTTGATCCTTATCAAGAAATAGAAGAATCTGAGCTGGGAGTCTATTGCATACATGAAGAAAATCAGCCTATTCCTAGCATCACCAAGCCAAACCACAAAGATGACAATGAGGTATGGCAGTTTTTTTTGATGGATCAAGGAGTAGAAAAGGTGCAGGAGGGGGATCCATGTTGGTTTCACCTCAAGGAGTTAAGTATTATTCAGCTTTTAGATTTTAGTTTGCATGCTCTAATAACACTGCTGAATATGAAGCCTTGGTGCAAGGACTGCATTGGGCAATCAAGAGAGGAATAAAGAACTTGCAAGTCTTTGGTGATAGTGAGTTGATTGTCAACCAAGTCAAGGGGTAGCATGCTATCAAGAATGATCTACTCAAGTGCTACAAGAACTAGGGTGTGGGACCTCATTGAATATTTTGAGGGTTTTGGCATCAAATCCATTCCTAGGAAAGAGAACCAAGCCGCTGATAGGCTTGCAGCAGTTGGGGCAGCCTTTGACGTTGTGGAGAGCATTCAAAAAGACAAGGTACAGCCAAACATCCATGTGATTGTGAGGCCTTCAGTGCCGGATAACAATGTAAGTTGGCAAGTGTTTGAAAATGATCAGCAAATCATCCATTTCTTGTAAGAAGAGGCTGAGTTCTCAGCTAAAAATTGGGAAAATTTGGAACAATAGTATGGTGACCAAGTGGTACAGCGGAGAACCAACAAACTACCAAAGGGACTTATTACTTTGGAGTCCATTTTCAATCCTAATGATCAGTTTAGGAAGGAGAAAGCAAACATCCAAGTGAAGGGAGAAGATTCAGTGTCCATCTCAGTAGAAAGAAGGAAAATCACTCCAAGTTGGCAAGATGACAACTGAGCAAGAAAGGTATGAGTTCATACAACTTTGTCAAGAATTCCCTGATGTGTTTTCTTGGAGCTATGAAGATTTGAAAGGTTTCAATCCCGAGTTAGCTCAACACACCATTGAATTGGATCCAAATACTAAGCCCATCAGGCAGAAAACAAAGGCCAGTCAACCCCCACATGGAGCCTCTCATGAGGAAGGAATTGAATAAGTTGATTGAATCAAGAATCATATTCCCAATCAAGCATTCTAGTTGGGTTGCCAACTTGGTTCCAGTCAGAAAGAAGAGTGGGGAAATCAGATTGTGTGTTGACTTCAGAGATTTGAATAGAGCATCTCTCAAGGATCATTATCCACTTCCTTCTATGGAGCAAATTTTGGAAGTTGTTGCTGGCTCCGAGAGGTTCTCATTACTTGATGGCTATTCAGGGTATAATCAGATTATGGTGAAGGAAGAAGATCAGTTCAAGACAGCCTTCACAACCAAATGGGGGACTTATGCATACAGGAAAATGCCATTTGGGCTGTCCAACGCTGGAGCCACCTTCCAAAGAGCAATGGACATGGCGTTCAAAGGTTTGATTAACAACATAGTGCTGATATATCTTGATGATATCACTATTTTTTCAAAAAATGCAGCAGACCACCTCCTTCATTTGAGACAAGTGTTCCAAAGGTGTAGAAGATTTGGAGTATCCTTGAATCCTAAAAAGTGTGTTTTTCTAGCCCATGAAGGAAAACTCCTTGGCCACATTGTCTCTAAAGAAGGATTGGCAATTGATCCAGAAAGAGTCGAAGCCATAAGAGCACTACCATTGCCAAGCCACAAGAAGGCCCTTCAGAGTTTCTTGGGTAAACTAAATTTTTTTCAGAGGTTTGTCCCAGATTTTGCAGCCCTTGTCAAACCCATCACCAAGATGTTAAAGAAAAGCATGGCTTTCAAATGGACAGCAGAAGGAAAGGAGAGTTTTGAAGCAATCAAAGAAGCCATCTCTCAAGCACCAACTCTCATCAACCCGGATTTCTCCAAGGATTTCATCCTCTATGCATTTGGGGGTAATGATACCATTTCTACCATTTTGGTACAGCAGAACAAGGACAATGATGAGCATCCAATTACTTTCTTCAGCCAAATCCTGGAGGACTATGAGGTGAGGTATTATTTTCTTGAGAAGCATGTTCTTGCAGTAATCAGAAGCTTGAAGAAATTCAAGCATTTAGTCTCAAACAACAAGGTTCAATTGTTGGTGTCTCATGCGGGAGTTAAGGACTTCCTCCTCAACAAAGACTTAAATGAAAAAAGGGCAGGTTGGATCACTCATGTCATGGAGTATGACATTGAAATCAAGATCACCAAGCTGGTCAGAGGGAAAGGATTGTGTGAGCAGCTGATTTTGAGCAAACAAAAGGAAGCATGCAATGAAAAGGAGGTTGTTTTGGCGTTACAAGACAGCCATGAGCAAAGTAGCACCCAAGAGGAAAATAATGATGTCCCCACTCCTTGCTGGACCCAAGGTATAATGCACTTCCTAAGCAAAGGTCTATGCCCTCCAGAGATGAACAAGACCCAAAGAAGACACTTCAGATTGCAGGCTGTCCCATACGCCCTTGTTGATGGTGTTTTGTTCAAGAGAGATGTGAATGGAGTGCTGCTGAGATGCATCAGTACAAATCAGATTCAAAGGATGTTGGAAGAGTTCCATGGTGGACCAGCTGGTGGTCATTTTGCACCAAGAGTGACAGCTCTAAAGATCATGAGGGCTGGTTATTATTGGCCCAAGATTTTCAGTGATTGCTACACATGGATCAAGAGGTGCAAGAATTGTGCATTCTTCATAGGTAAAGAAAGACTAGCTGCCCTTCCATTGCATCCAATTTTAGTTGACCAGCCATTCATGCAATGGGGTTTGGACTTCATTGGAGTCATTAATCCCAATTCAAGTCAAGGGCACAAATGGATTTTAACAGCCACGGATTACTTCACTAAATGGACTGAAGTAGTAGCTCTCAAGGAGGCAAATGAATCTAGTATCCTAGACTTCTATGAGGGAATAGCAACCAGGTTTGGCATACCAGCTACAATAGTATCAGACAACGCATTGGCATTCATTGGATCCAAGGTGACTGAATGGGCTGTCAAGAATGGGATCTACCTAAGTACTTCATCAAACTATTACCCTCAGGGTAATGGCCAGGCTGAATCCACAAACAAGAACTTGTTGAGGATCATTAGGAGGACTCTTGATGAGAATCAGAGGTCTTGGCATACCAAATTGAAATCAGCCTTATGGGCTGATAGGATAACTCCCAAGAGATCTACAGGTAACTCTCCATTCAAGCTTGTTTATGGAAGAGAGGAAATCTTGCCTATATCACTTGAGTTGCCAACATTGGAACTCATGAAACAGTTGGAGTTGTTGGAGTTTGAGCCATGGAGGTTAGATATGCAGAATTGATGGAGCTCCAAGAAATCAGAAATCAAGCATCCCAAGCAATGGAGAAGGATCAGGCTTTGATAAAGAAGACCTTTGATAGAAAGGCCAAGAATAGATCCTTCCAAGTTGGAGATCTAGTGTTAAAATGGGATGCAGACAGAGAAAAACTGGGAAGGCATTCAAAATTTGATGCCATTTGGAGTGGCCCATACATGGTCACAAAGTGTAAGGACAACAATGCCTTCCAATTGTCTTCATTGGATGGTGAAGAACTGCAGATTCCAGTCAATGGAATCCATCTAAAGCATTGCTACTAAAGGGAAATGCTCCACCTTGTAAATATTAGCTTAGGTTTTCATTCCTCCAAGTGCTTGTGCACATTGTTTTGTTGTAGGTTAGTTTTTCTTTCCCTAAGTGCTTTGGCACAAGCTTGCTTATGTCCTGGGAATTCATGTTGCAGGCCTTGCTCCATCATAGTGATATTCCATCTCCCTCCTTGCAATGTTCTAGTCATTGGGGTATCAAACAAAGAATCAGGTGACTCCATGCCCAATGGATTGCTTCAGGAAACTGGTAACTTCATTTAGCAGGTAGATGACCCCTGTGAGTCACCAAAATTGTTATCCAAAATGTGCCCCCTGCTCATTTGGTGGCTAACTCCTCTCATTCTTCCCTCTCTTGTGCCTCAGTCACAAAATTTTGCTTTTCAGGCACTCAAAACCTTCTGGAAATGGCACCATTGGATAGAGCTCTTTCTCAGCTTTCCAGAAAGGTAAATTTTTCCTCCTAACTCCATGTATTTTTCAAGTTATGGCTCGGCGGAGTTTTTGTGGGAAATTTTCCCCTAGAAGGCCCGCAGCCAATCAGGACGTGCCACGTGTCAAAGAAGTGGTGGGGGTCGGAGGAGAACTTGGTTTTTTACCAAGTGTTTTGGAAAAGGTTTCAAAAGGGAATTTTTCCCCGCGAGGGACGTGAAAAGCCGCCGACCAATCATTTGCTGCCACGTGCCCAGGGGAGAAAGTTGGAAAAATCGACTAAGTGTTGGTGCAAGAAATTTTTTTTGAAGGATGGCCCCGCAGCCAATAGAAACATGCCACGTGTCCAAGGAGGTTCAGACCGGCGGAGCGTGGGTGGAAATTGGGAATTTTTCCCAAAACATTGGCGCAAAAGTTAAAATGCCTGCGGAGTCTCCGCCAACTAATCACATGAGGACACGTGTCAAGGAGTGGCCAGGGGCGCGAAAAGGAATATTTGGAAAAGTTTCCCAAGGAGAAAATAAAGGAAAATTCAGAAGGGGAAAACCCACCCCCTTATTGCGAGCCAATAGAATCTCGCCACGTGTCCAGGTGGGGCAAAAAATTCAGAGCAAGCCCGTGAGGAAATTTAGGAGGGTCAAATCCGCATCCAATGGGGTTTTGACACGTGTCTAGGAAAAAAAATCAAAGTGACCCGCATGAAAATTTGAAAGAATGGGCCCGCTCCAAATCAGAGCGTGACACGTGTCCCAGCTCGTCGGCACGGCGGGGAAATTTTGGAAAATCTTCCAAAGGCTAAAACAAAGAAAAATGGAGCGAGAAGGGGCCCACGCCCAATAAAATTTTGCCACGTGGCACCTAGACTAGTGGGGCATGGGGAAATTTTGAAATTTTTTCCAAATGACCAAAAAGGTAAAAATTCAAAAAAAATTCCCACCGACCCGATTTGGCCCTGTTTTGCCCTAAAACTTCAAATCGCCATATCTTTCGATCCAGAGCTTCGTTTTTCACGTTCTTTATATCAATGGAAAGCTGGTAAAATTCTCTACAAGATTCCAGGGTCATTTTTGCATTTTGGTGGAGTTTGGAGAGAGAAAATCAAGAAACACCTCTGGCACATGGTCATGGACAGAAATGACGTTTCAACCACCGTTTTTAATGAAGAATGGCTCGCATTCTCTCCCAGCATGGTTAAAAATGTCAGGGAATGGGTCTTTCAGGGTGCCCATGCTATTTTGATGGAATTTTGGTCAATGGTTGAACCCCTTGCATGTTTTCCCGCGTTTCTCTCTCCTGGGGTCGTGGTTTGCACTGTAAAAGCCAGGATGAGTTCATTTTGCAAAGGGGAGACACTTTTTCAGCTCTGCAACTTCCTTTTTCTTCCTCCTTGGCAGAATTTGTGAAGAAATTTTACCTTTCCATGTAATGCAGCACCTTTTCTTGCCTCTAGATCACTGTAATGTACTGTATTGGATCTGAGATGTTGATATATGTTCTGTGATTAAAATCCCTCAATCCTTTCATATATCTATCATTGTTTTCTTGATCTTTCATTACATTTTGAGCATTTGTGCATGTTTTGTGTTGTGTTTCCTTGTGGATTGTGTATTTCATGCAGCATCAGGTGTCTACAACTCCTTTGGTGCATCACCTATTAGCATTAGTTCTTTCTTTTTTGCATTCTCTATCTCTGTCTCCTTGGAATTTAGAGTAGATTTAGGCGTTTAAACCTCTACAATTGTACAAGTGAAATAGCTGATCAGAGGAGTTGAGGAACCAACCTCTAATCTGGAGATTCCTTTCTCATTTTGCAAGTCCCACACTTGGAGAAGAGGATTCAATGTTGTGCAATCACACTGGATGCTAGAATGATCAAATTAGAAGCCTGATCAACATCCAGGGGTGCTGCTGATTTGCAACAACAATAATATCTGTGCCTTTGGCCATAAATGTGATGTAAAATCATCATCTATAGGCCCCTCATCTTCTCCATTTTCAATTCTTGACAAATAATCTGGTTCATTATTTAGCTTTCCCAAGTTTTACTGCCATGCAGTGAAATCAAATTCCTAAAAAAAGCATGATCCATATACATATTCTCCCCTGTAAGACTGGTCTATTTCAATAGATATTTTAAGGCTATCATGATCAGTATAAAATAAAAGGAGGTGGCTAATAAGTATTCATCTATATTTCATCAGGGCATAAACCATACTTAGTGCTTCCCTTTCTGTTAAATTGTATAATTTCTTTCTGCCTTAGCCAACTTCCTACTAGAAAATGCTATAGGATGATCCATCTTATCTCTAGGATGTGTCAATACAACTCCAATTGCTATCCCGGATGCATCCACATGAACATGGAAGGGTACCTTCCAATCAGGGAAAATCAAGATGGGTGCATGTAAAATTTTATCTTTTAAGATCTCAAATGCATCCACACATTCTTTAGACCAAGGTATCTATTTGTTTATTCTCTTCTTCAATAGTTCTTCTAATGGGGAACTTATCTCTGCATAGTTTATGATAAACTTTCTATGATAGCCCGTGTAACCAAGGATCATCGTTACTTCTTTCTATGTTTTTGGTGGCGGTAGATTAACAATCACCAAATTTTTAATGGATCAATTAGTAGGCCTTCCTTACAAATTATGTGTCCTAATAATGTGCCAAAGGGAGTCAAGAAAATACATTTCTTCAAATTCAATGATATTTTAATGCTCTGCATCTTTGAAACATTACCCTTAGTGCTTGTATATGGTTTTTTAGTAGTCCATAAATTGTCAATTCATCAAGATAGACTTCTAGGAAATCATGAATGAAATATTTGAATGTGTTAATCATGATCCTATTGAACATTGCTGGGGCATTCTTAAGCCCAAATGGCATAACTGTATACATAAATGACCCCCATTCTGTGGAAAAAGTGGTTTTGGGCTGGTCCTCTGGGGAAATTTTTACTTGGTAGTAACTGGAGAAACCATCTGTATGAATAAGTATACTTCTCTTCCAGCCACGTTTTCTAATACTTCTTTTGTAAAAGGGGTTAGGAACGGATCATGCACACATGCTTTATTTAACTCCCTGTAGTCTACACACATGTGGATCTCTCCAGTCTTCTTGTTTTGAATCACCATGGGACTGATCCATTCTAAGTCATCAATGGGTTTAATAATCCCAACATTTAACATTTTGTCAATTTCTGACTTCACCTTCACCTTCAAATTAGGATTCAATCTATATGGTCTCTTCTTTATTGGCTTGAATCCATCCTTAATTTGAATTTTCATTGTCCCTACCTCCTCTTTGATTCCCTTCAACTCTTTGAAATTCCTTGGGAAAAATATCTTGGAACTCTTGTAGTAATTCTACTACTTTAGCCACTTCTTCTGACCAATAGTCTCCAATTTTGGCAAACTTCTCATCTCCATTTGTTCCAATGTTTTCATTCCTGATTTTTAAGGGCTGATAATAATACTTTTCTCCTTTGTATTTCTTCTCTACTACTATTCTTTCATCCTCTATCACCTTGTATCTTAAATTCTCTGGTTTTTCCTCTTTGTCTTGTTTTTTGATAGTGAAGCATCGTGCCATTTCTAGAATCTTCTTCAAAGTTTCTTGTGGCTTTAGAATATCAGGTTATGTTTTCTTCTCCTCTTCAAAATGTTTCTTTGTTGATTCATCTGGTGTCAAAAATAGGAAATTTTGAATCTTTTGTAATGCTCTTAAGACATTTAAATCTGCATCCCAAAAATTAAAGGTATGGAAAAATTCTTTAACTATTTGATCCCAATCTCCAGTCTCCCATCTAATTTCTTGATGTGAATACCAAGATCGTGGTATGGGCCCTAGGGTCCATACAAACAATTGAATCCATATAAAGGGAGAAGTCTCCCCACATAGTCACCAATGTTGTTCACAAACTTGAATATGCTTTTGTGGATCAGTTTCACTGGTGTATTTGGGAATTGTGGCATAGTAGCCTTCACTCTCCATATATTTGGATTTGAGAAATGTTGTTACTGAGTTCCAGTGAGAGACATTATGCTTATGTGTTTCCCACCAAATTGTGGCATTTATAGTTAGGGTATCATCCAATGCCTCCATTCTTGCCTTCTCATTAGGAAATATCCTTTCCATGATTTTAATGTACCCTTCTAGATCCCCAAATCCTGAATACTTTGGTAAGGTTTGGTGGGATGCCCCACAGCTCAACCTGTACACTCTTTTCTTTGGAATCTCTTTTACCTCTTCTTCTTCCACGGAAAATCTATCTCGAGCTAGCATAAAAATATCATGTTCTTCTTCCTCTTGTGTGGAATAGTATTCCTCCTCTTCTTCAAATGTGTCTTTGGTGGACGCGAAAATGTCACCCGTGGTATTATAGTTGTCTCCTAGTGTGATAATTCTAGGTGGTATTCTTCTTGCTTAGTGTAATTTTTGAGTTCTTGACTCTGGAAACCCATGTATCCAAGCTTCTACCACATTATCTGAACTTTCAGAGGTCTCTTTGGATTTTACTGAAATTTCACCATCTGAGTTTGGTTCAAATTCTTTATCAATGTTAGAAAATTTATTTGGTGCATACACTCCTTGTATGTCATCAAAATATTCCCTTCTGTGTCATGTCATACTTACTCTGCCCATGCGGCACTCATTCCTGCATGCAAGGGTACATGAACACATAAACAATATGAATTTAATGTCACCTCTTCTTCTTCAGAACTTAGTGTTCCATTATAGTCTACGAACCATTCCTAGGATAGGATAACATTGTCTGAAGGGTTCTCGTCCACATTCTCTACCACTTTAAAATTCACCATCTTCTTTATTCCCATGAAATTTACTACTACATTCTTTAGTACTCCTAGTGGTTGTCTTGATGATCCATCTGCTAACCTGATAAAGTATCTTGTGGGTTCTAATGTAGGCCTCCCAAGCATCTCCCATGTAGTTTTAGACATCATATTGATGTCCACCGAGATATAATAGTACTTTGGTAATGGTGGTATCAAATATGTCCACTTCTAAGTAGATGACAGACTTGTGCCATGTTCGCTGAGTACGAAATATGTTTCTTTTCTTCTTATTGTGTCCCCCTTTAATTTTGTGGACGTGATGAGTCCTGTCTTCTTTGTTTCCAATACTTAGTTAAATTCCTTTAAGGCATTAACCTCTTCTTCCACTTAAAACCCATGATTGATTGTTAACTTAGCTACTATTTATTTTAAGGCAAGAACCTCTTCTTCTACAAAATAATTTTTCTCTCTTTCTTCGATGGCTTGCGCTTCCTTTACAAGTGCCATGCTCTTTTTAACTTCTTTTAAATGCAAACATGGCCTAATTTCTTTATCATTCCACTCCTCCTCATCATAAGAATGTTTTTCTTATGGTATTCTTATTATTTTCTTATTTTTAGGGGTCACCTCATTCTTGGTGGCACTTTTGGTTGTAACAACTACTCTATATCTAGGTTCTTCAATACTTTTTCCTACTTTTTCCAATTTCCTTCTCATATAGCTTTCTTTTTCTTCTTCTTTCTTGTCTTATTCTATGGGTCTACTTCTTGAAGTAGATGCCCTCATGACTTTATCTTTTTCTATAGTATCTTCATCCCAAGGGATTCTAGTGATGTGTTGCACTTTTCTTTGAGCATCTTCTCCTAAAGCTTCTGATTTTCATTGTTCCACTCCTGTAGAACTTGGTGGCTTTAGAAAAATTAAATACATCGTGTCCTTTCTCATGGAAAAAGCCACAAGGATCAAATTTTGTACATTTTCTTGCAAGATGCCCATCTTGTCCACATTTATAACAAGTCATGGGTCTTCTGTCTTGATATCCACCTCCTTGGTTATCCCTATAACCCCCATGGTAACCACCATCATTGTAACCTTGATATCCTCTACCACCATGGTAGTTATCATAACCACCTCTATATCCACCTCGATATCCACCTCAAAAATTTCCTCTGTATCCACCTCGATACCCTCCACGGTATCCTCCATCATTATAACCTTGGTAGTTTGGGTTATAGTTACTTCCCTGATATCTGCCTCCAAACTGAGGTTGGCCACCTTGTGGATTTGCATACTGTGGTGCAGTTATCATTTTTTGTGAAGGTGGTGTATTTTTTGGTAGCATATGTGGTTGAGTAGGGGGAGGGTTTGGTGTTGCATTCTGTCTAGCGGCCATTGCTCTCCTGGTAGCATAATCTTTTAAGTCTTCCAATGCATCAACCAAGGGGAAAGTATGATGATAGTGATTATATGACCCACATGCAGTACATTACATCAATTGATTTGTAGGAGGTGCTACTTCAAGTAAAGGAAATTTTTCCTATGTATGTTGGTCCCAAAGTCTACAAATACCGCACCATGTCCTTTCTGATGGTGTTATGTTGCTAGAGGATGCTTTTTGTGATGAATGTACTCTTACTGTGGATGCTCTTTTTACATTTTCGAAGTATGGGCATTCGATTATACTATGTCCTTCATTACAAATAGAATGTACACCATATCTTTGGCCTCATATTGTTCTTTGGTGGTGAGTTACTTCTTATTCCTTCAATCCTCTGAATCTCCTACTGTAATTTTAACTTTGCTAGTTCTAACTGCACCCTTTCTAGTTCAGTCTTTATTGAAGTTTCACCCTCTCTTCTCCATGGTTGGGATTCCAGTTTAATTTCCATCTCAATTGCATCTGATAATGCTTTAAATTGTTATGAATCTAATGTTGCTCTAAGGTAGGGAAGGATCCCTAAGGTGAACCACTCAATCCTTTGTTTATCTGTTAGGGGCTCTTCCAATTTTCTAGTAACATTTTTGAATCTGTGACTAAACTCTTTCACTTATTCCCCTTATTTATGTACTAGATATCTCATCTTTCTTACTCCTTCTGCTGGTGCTTCTGGGAAATGGAAATTATGTTTTAAATTCTCTTTCAATGTCAGCCCATGGTTTAGCTCCTTGAGCAATTATCTTCATGTACCAATGCAGTGCATCATCTCTTAATGAGTATGTGAAATCTTGTATCTTAGTAGCTTCATCTGTGGTATTATTGTTTTTTCAGTAAGCTTCCAATAGGAACAAATGTTCCAATGCATCGCTAGAGTCCTTGTAAAAAAATGGCAATTTAATTTTTTGAGCCATTCTTGGTTGGGTATTTGTACTTGATTGAATAAAAGGTTGTTTCTTAACTTGTTTTACCTTCTTTTTCTGGTTATGAACTAGTTTTGAATTATTCTTTCTTCCCTTATCTCTACTTAATTCAATATCAAAGTAAATTTCACCTAGTAGTTCTCAAAATTATCTCACTATCTCTTGTCTTTACTGACTCTCTTCTCTCAATGCTTTGATATCTTTCCTCCAAATTTTCCCTTTTTCTAGATTCTCAAACGATGTATCAAGCAGCACATGGAATGGCATCCACTCCGGGGGGTCATCTCCTTTGGGTTCGTGTGTTGGTTGGGGGGTGCATCTTTATTTGGTGACTTTTCATAACTAATATTTTCCATAACTACCTTTCTATCTTTATTGTTTCTTAATCTATATCTTTCTTCTAATCCCTCATCACTTCCTCTCTTCTTATTTTTTTCTCTTTTCCTTGGTTTTCCTCTCTATCTCTTTCCTCATTTTTCTCTTCTATTACCTCTATCTTTTCTTCTTCTTGTTTATCTATATTTTCTTCTTCTTTCTTATTCCTCATCTACTATTTATATTTTCTCTCTGAATTCCTCAATTAACTCCTTCATTCCAGTGACTTCTTCTTCTTCTTCACCTCTTTCCTTAATCATTAATGGGGTTCTCAACTCCTCTTCGTTCCATCCTTCTGCTTCTAATACTCTTTTAAATGTTGGTTCTAATCCTCCTACTAACTATTGTAGATCCCTCATTAAGATTTTTGTCTCGTTATTTCCTGTTGAACTAGACTCTCTATAGTATATTGAACCACGGGATTCCATGGAGTGACAAAACCTTGTTGGTCTCCACAAGACATGGGTATTATAGCTAGACTTGATGCATCCACCTCCATTTCTGGGTGAGCCAATTGTTGGCCTCCACTTGATGTGGGTGAATCTTCTTTCTCTATTTTCTTCTCTACTTTCTTAACTTTATTCAATTTTTCCTTCCTCTCATTCATTTTCTTATCTCTTTCTTCTCGTGTTATCCTTTGTTTTTCCAAATTTTTCTCTACTTCTTTCTTTTCCATGGCTATCCTCGCTCTTTCTTCCATCCTCCTCATTTTAGTTACTCTTCTTAATTTAACTCCCCTTAATTTTCTTAATCTCATCTTTGCTAACTATCTAATTTTTTTATTTTTCTTTTTCCCCATGTCCTCCTATTTTTGCCACCCCAACCAGCACCCCATTAATTCTGATAAGTCATGAATCTTGGATCACCCCCCTTCGTGTATGTCATCCCACGGTGTCTGTACCCCTAAAGGAACTTTTCTGCTTTTCTAATTAATCCCTTTTCGATCATTAAAACTTTAATTAAGAATGGAACTGACTAAAGAAATCGACCGCGAGCTCCACTTAGAACTTCTTGTTTCTTGTTATCAAAACTAGTCCAACCTTGAATTTCCCATGTGATTATGTAAGAATCTAGAGTAGTTTCATACCAGTAATCGATTTCTCTGGTCCATGGTTCGTCAATGTATTTTACTATGGTTAATTTTCTACAGTCCACTCAAAAGGTTGTCTTAAGTACATCCACGACCATTTGTCCTCTTTGCATGTGCTAATAAATAGGGCCACAAATGATGTGGAAACTGGGCCCAAAATTCTTCTTTGTACTCCCCAAACACTTATTGCTTCTGCTGCTTTATAAGTTATCTTCTACCTTTTTAATTCTCCTTTTACGAATATGTCGATCTACTTCTCCCACCACTTTTCAATTTCTATATGTAAGTAATCTCATCAAACAAAGAATTAGGATGTCAATTCTCACAAATATGCGAAAGGCAAAACCATTTTTATGATATTGTTTTAGATGCTTGAATTTTTTTTGCTTTGTATAGAGAAAATTTAATACATGCAAAAAAGTCTTGCATTTCCAACGTTGTAATTAGACAAATTCAACATGTGACAAATTTTCAATCTGAGACTAGATTCCCTGGACAATACAAACATAGAGTGTATTGTAGAATAATATATGTCATATTTACTAAAAAGCCACTTAAACTTGCAAGACTCGATGACAATATATATTTTCATTACCAATTGACCATTAAACCACAACCCTAAAAAAAACCTTAATTAAATTTATAATTAAAATAAATTAAAAATAACAATTAAAGATTTACAGTTTAATTAATACAAATAGTGATAGGTCAGAATGATTATACCGTCCACTAAAACACAAACAATAAAAAAAATTCAAATATCCCTCAATAATTGAGGCACCAAACCGAATTAAATGGTTATATTTCAATGCCCCAAAAAAATAATGTACGGCCGTATAAGACATGTTTTGATTGCAAGAAATTTTCCTGAAAAAGGAATTCTTTCTCAATCATTTGATTTTAGTGGGGTACAAACAGATAATGTCCCTTGAAGATTTTCTCATAGTTCACCGCCCACATGGTATGAAAAGGACTAATTTTATTTATAGGTTTAAAAGGTGCCCCCCACTAAGTTGTCTTTCCAATTTATGTTTTGTGAAGCCCAATTATAAAAAAAAGTGGTTAATATAAAAAATGGTAGGTATTTCCGGCCTATCAAAATGATACATGTTTATTTAAATAACTAAATTATAGGAAACACTGAGGGGAGGGGATATATTATATTGGGAAGGGAGAATGTCTAAAACAAAGGCATCAAACAACAGTAAGAGGAGGGGATATATTACCTTGGGAAGGGAGTGTGTCTAAAGCAAAGGGTTCCATTGATAGGGATTGGGGGTTCTTATAAAAGTATCAATTCTTAATAAATGAATATGATATGAACATGACATCTTTTATTACATTTGGTGCAAATATAACAAGAGAGTAGCTCAAAGTAGCATAAGTTTTTATGAGAATGGACCAACATATACCAAATTCACATGCTTTTGGTGTCCCATCATTATGTAAATTACATCCAATGGATGTTTTGAATTAGGTATGTAAGACTTTTTATAACAAACACAATGAAGTGATAAAGTCTTAAGGGCAGTTGAATCCTCAACAATTCCATTGAGTAGCATTTCTTATGAAACTATGTAACAAACCATATTTATTAAATGACAATTGAATGATTATTTTAAATCATATTTCGACCTTGTGTAATTTAAAATATATTACTGAGATTGATATATTTATTAGGGAACTACTCTAATATGTCTTATTTTATGTTATACAAAGTCAACTTATTATAATTTCCCCCCCTAATTTACAAATTTGCCTACCTAAAAGTAATGGACTTTTATTATTATTTTAATAGAGATTTTAAAAAAATAAATTATTTACAGTCTAAAAAGAGTTCAGCTTTAAATTTCAAGGAATAATATTTAAAAATAAAAATGTAATAGTTAAAGTAGTTATATATATATATATATATATATATCCTTATCAAATATAGTATTAATAAACATAATATTAATAATTACTAAAACAAAATTATATTAATTTATAAATTAGAGGGTGAAATAATTGTGCAAATCTTAAAGTCGTAAAATATACTTGCTTGAATCCCATATATATATAATCCTTATCAATATAGTATTAATAATTAATAAGACAAAATTCTACTAATTTAGAAGTTAGAAGGTGAAATAGTTGTGAAAATCTTAAAGTAGTAGAGTATACTTGCTTGAATCATATAAATTATCCTTATCAAATATAGTATTAATAATTAATAAGACAAAATTCTACCAATTTAGAAGTTAGAGGGTGAAATAGTTGTGAAAATCTTAAAGTAGTAGAGTATACTTGCTTGAATCCCTTTTATTAACACTATGAGGGTTCTCTCACTCATTTACTGATGTTTGTATGTATATATATATATATATATATATATATATATATATATATATATATATATATATAGAGAGAGAGAGAGAGAGAGAGAGAGAGAGAGAGAGAGAGAGATTTGTTATAATCCAAATCAAAGATAGTATTAATTAATAAGACAAAATTCTACCAATTTAGAAGTTAGAGGGTGAAATAGTTGTGAAAATCTTAAAGTAATAGATATACTTGCTTGAATCCCTTTTATTAACACTGTGAGGGTTCTCTCACTCATTTACTTATATATATATATATATATATATATATATATATATATATATATATATATATATATATATATATATATATATAATTAATAAGACAAAATTCTACATATTTAGAAGTTACAGGGTGAAATTTAGTTGAAAATCTCTTAAAGTAGTAGGGTATACTTGCTTGAATCCCTTTTATTAACATTGCGGGTTTTCTCACCCATTTACTTATGTTTGACTATGTTGTATTACTCAAAATTAACTCTCCATTCTCATCATCAAGACTAATTACACACAATTACCATGACTTTGCTTTATGTACCAAGAAAGAGTATGGACAATGGAACATATTTTGGGGTTCTGCATAGGCCACTTAGGACCTCCCACTTAGGCCTACTACTCAATGACTACTCGAAGCCAATGCCACCACATTACACATAAGACAATGCATAGTATAAGATTTGAAAGGCCCCTTCACCTCCTAGTTTTGAATCTTCTCCAATACCAGTCGTACCAACAAGCCTAGAACCATTTTCCTTGTTTACCAACTAGTGCACCAACAATGAAAAAAATTCTAGGATTCAGTGTAGGGCATGTAGAATCTCTTACTTTGTATTATCGGTGATTCTTGAAAACATCATACTAGCACTAGTAGAGTGTCATTTAGATGCATATCTTATTTAGATCTTCTATTTTATTCATAAAGTTAATACAACTTTCTGTTACATGGAACCTTATTCACACATGTATTATTTAGGTTTTATTGTTGTACACCATACATGTACGAAAATAAAAACCTTCCATGGAGGAAACAAATACCTATAATGCACTCAATACAAATCTAGATTACACTATCCATACGTTGGAATATACGAACATATACACATCTATTTCAATCTACTTTGATAAGGTGCGAGGGGCACATGAATACCATCTAAAAACAAACTAATATTATGGTAGTTTCGATACGTATCTAACTAAAAGACACAAACACATTAATAACCATTACTAATGTCATAAGCAAGATTACTCTCTTACATGATATGTTTCTTAACACATTCTATAAAAGGCTAATCTCCTTGTTTGTGTTGTGCAAAACAAGGGGTTGCCATAGAGGCCTTTCATTGTTTACTTAAACATCAACTCTTTCATAAAATAGATGTTTTATGTGGATTACAACCAAGGCACTCTGCACATTCAAATATGGTAATTTAGGATGATGACTTAAATAAGAACCCAAGCCTCCTAATGCATGTTAGCTATATCCATAAATGACATCTCTAATTTGGATTTAGGACGAAAACTGCCCTCCATGTTGAAATCATCCTTATGTCGACAACCTTTTGATATCAACTTCTATCTTTTCTGCCATCTTCTACCCCTTCCTAAAGGTCATGTTTCTCTGTCAATTGTTAGCTCGCACTTTCTACTCAAATCACTTTCATATACTCATTTGTGTTTCACACATTCTTATGATCATACCTTACACATTATCGTGCAAAAGACTTACCTTCACATTACATTGCACAGATATACAATATTATAAACTTTTTACTAAGACTTACATTCACTCCCTTCCTTTAATACAACCACCTCACTAATTTGGGCTTCCCTCATAGCCCTATACATTGCAACAAACCATGTTTAAGTCAAAAGAGGGCAGGGCTTCAATCTCTTTCCACCATAATAGTGTCTTATCTACTTGGCCAGTAATATCTTTTTATTTATCTCCTACCAACCAAATATACCAAATAATAAGATGGCTACTAAGATTTCCATGGGGAATCGGGAATATGGAGTCAACCATGTGGGTGCACGAGTCCAGCACGACTGAAAGATGGGGAACAATTAGAAAGCATCAATCATGCCCCACGTGTCATAAAATATTTTTGACACGTGTTCCACCCCTCCATAGGTTTAGGCAAACTACTATATAATATTGCGTGTCCCCTGGTTTGCCCATGCCAACATACTTCCTCAATTTTCTCTGTTGGGTAAGACTTGAAAAGCCTTTTCTCAGAAGCTTTCAAGCTTTAAAAATGGCTGCAAGTGCTTCTACTCTGCCTCACTATCTCAATCTCCCACAAGAGGAAAACTCAGTTCCACTTATGGCCACCATTTCTGAGACTGTTTCTTATGACCATATTTTGGGGGAAGAAGAAAGTGTTAGTAGGGTACTGGTGATTGGAGCTACAGGTTATATTGGCAGGTTTGTTGCTCTTGCAGCTGTGGCTGCTGGCCATCCTGTTTACGCTCTGGTTCGCCGCGCTACGGCCTCTCTTCCTGCCAAAGCACAGTGCCTCCAAGAACTGAAAGATGCTGGTGTTCACATTATTTATGTATGTATCCAACTTTAGGTTTCAATGGTATGTAAGAGCTATCAAAAATGTATATATACTCGATACTTCTTTAGAATTTTTGTTTTGTTGAGATTCCATGAACAAGGTTATTATTAGGTGAATGCCCAGTGTCAATTTTTGAAACAATGTTTCAAGATCAAACTTGTTGATCTTGAACATTTCGAGATCAAATTTTGTGATCCATCATCAGGATGAGAACACAGTGATTGTTAACTACATATCTAGGATGATGGATCACAGAGTATGATCTGAAACGTTTTTCGAAAAAATGATGTATTGAGAAGCATTCACCTAATCTTATGGACTGTGGAAATACCCTCGCTTAAGGTTATAATTGCAGGTGTGTGCCTTGTCCTTTTACTTGTTAGGTAGCTTAGATTACTAATTCTTTTTTGCTCAAGTATATTGGGAAGGATTCATCTGCCAGTTTTGCTATGAACAGGACTATTCTGGGTTGATTGAAGAGTTACCATTTGTGTATTTTAATGGGTGGACTGCAGGGAGATTTAAGTGACCACAACTCCATGGTGAAGGCCGTGCAAGGCATGGATGTTGTTATTTCAGTTGTAGGGGGCGCTCAGCTTACAGATCAGCTCAAGATTTTAGATGCCATTAAGGAAATTGGCACTGTTAAGGTCAGGAGTGAAAATCCAACGTTATTTGTTAACCATTTTAGCTGTAATTGATTGAAGAATTAAGGTACACTTTGATGATGATGCAGAGGTTTCTTCCTTCAGAATTTGGGCATGATATAGACAGGGCTAATCCGGTGGAGCCAGGGCTAAGCTTTTACAAAGAGAAGAGAAATGTTAGGCGGGCAATAGAGTCTGCCAACATTCCATACACTTACATCTGCTGCAACTCCATTGCTGGGTGGCCTTACTTTTACCACACCCATCCCTCTGAGCTACCTCCTCCCCAAGACCAGTTTGAAATCTATGGCGATGGAAACATCAAAGGTAATGTTAGTATCACATTAAACACTGATTCAACTCTAGAATAGATTAGAGAGAATCTGTCTCTGATATTGTGTGATATGATTTATTAAGTTGAGTAGGTTCATAGTCAATTTAATTTGTATTGACCCATATTTTACTATGGTGGGTTCCAAGAACCCATTTTCCCATGAAAATGAATGGTTTAGTTGGCATTCATTCCATTTGGGTGAAGTTCCACATGATGAAGTGTAGAGACCTTATAGAATATTCTTTTTGACTGTTTATATTTTAACGTTCATTGGCAGGCACAAAAAATTTGATATTTCAGTTGACTATTGGTTAACCGCTCAGCTTAAACATCACATATGTTTGTAAGGCTTACTACTCAACCAACTAATCATAAATTTCTTCCAAAAAATGATAAATAGTCCATTGGTTGGTTGACCAATCAATCTTGCAACATATTAAGATTAACACCCACTTGCATGAAATATACTAAATATACAGTGAGTTTAACCCTCGACCTTAACATTCAATGAGAATGTACCAGCAATATAATACATTCCCTCAAACAAAAGTCACCCATCCTAGTACTCTTCCAGCTTAAGAACACTTAACCATAGAGTTTTCCCACACAATCAAACTTACTTAGTTTATGGATTGTTAATAACAGCATACTTTGTGACGGGGGAAGACATTGGCAGATACACCATAAAGACTCTGGAGGACGTTCGCACTGTTAACAAAAGTGTGCATTTCAGGCCTTCCAACAATTTTTTAACACTAAACGAGCTGGCAGCAATGTGGGAAAAAAAGATTGGAAGAATTCTTCCCAGGGTTTGCATCTCCGAACAAGATCTCCTCAGCATAGCCAAAGGTATATAAACTTGGTGATCACCTGCAAACATGGCTTAGAATTGTTTTTTAATCTAATGAACTGTTGCTAAGGATGGAATATCTGTTTATGGTTTGTGCAGCAAACTATATTCCAGAAAGCATAGTGGCTTCACTGACTCATGACATCTTCATTAACGGATGTCAGTACAGTTATGAAGTCGAAGAACCCAACGATTTGGAGGTTTGCGAGCTTTATCCAGAGATTAAATACACTACAGTCCAAGATTTTTTTGATGGGTACCTCTGAATTTCTGTTTCACTTCGCCCAAGCAAGTTGCAGGGCAATTTTCATTTGTTTAATCTGCATCAATTGTATTCGATGATTATCTTTTCCAAAGAAAACAATTTGACATTCCCATGTGGGGTGTACAGTTGTTATTTATGCTTTGGGTTCTACCATATTATATTTAAAAATTTGAAATAGGAACAAACAAAATCTGTTCTCGCCAGTCCAGTCCAAATACGGAAATCTGCCCTTCCCTGTTATGTTTTAAAAATTAAAAGTGGAAAGAATCTTATGCTGGGGCTCCTAGTTATATGGAAAATGTGGTCCCTAAAACTCAATAATAAATTTAAAAAATCTGAGTAGGTATATTTTAGGGAGAGAGTTTTGGGTTCTAATAAGTAATTGGGGGCCCAAAAAAAATCTACTTAAAATTTTTTGGAAGTTTTTGTAATACTTGGCATTTAAATTTAAGTTTCTCTCTCAATTTTTTCATACTTATAGTAGTGCTAAAGACTCTTATTTTGTCTCTAGAGAGAAAAATAATAATTCATGGGACTCTATTAATGCTAAAATATCATAATTTCTCTCTCCCTTGCGTGTTCGAATAAATTAGCTTGTACCTTATTATTGTCATTTATAAAGTTTGAAGGCCCCACATTATATATATAATGTGTTTGTTTTTAATGCTTGGAGAGGATCTTTGAGCCCTCACAATACTTATTGATAGACAATTGTTCATTCCACTCGACCCTTGGTTTTCACAACAAGAGGGAGGAGTCTAGTGTGAAAGTGGCCTCTTGGGAAGTTTAAGCTTCGAGAGATCTTTGAGCCCTCACTATACCTATCGATAGAAAATTGCTCATTCCACTTGGCCCTCGGTTGTTTTCACAAGTGGTAGGAGTCTAGTGTGAAATCAAGTCTTGGGGAGTTTGTTCTCTGTCTCTGAATGGACCTTAATGGTTTTCACTAGGTAAGATCGATGCAAGTAAGTCTGGTTGGATTAGGTCGGTATCGTTGGAGTCTAAACAAGGGATGATTGACAATGAATCAAGGTGGCTCAATTGGGCTCAAACGCGAGGTCAAAGGGAGACCCGAAGATTGCACTAGCTCCTAAGCCTACCTGTATAAATACTAGACTCTGGTAGAACAAGATTTTTTAATTTAAGCATGAATGTAGTAAATTTTGATCACAATTTAGATTATTTAATAAAGACATTTAAATATAGTAATTTAAATATAAATTAAGGTTAATGTGAAGCTTTTTTAGAGAAAAAATAGATATATACCGTTATAAAGTATACAGTGGGAAGATCCAACTTCTTTATGCCTGTAGGAGTGATGGACAAAAGTGCAAGAGCCTAAAATTAGTTTAGAAATGTGTCATAAATAGGTTTGGTGAAAATCGAGCTAAAAAACCAGTATAAAATGTGTTGGTCAAAGTCATATGCCTTCCTCTGATAATACTATCTAGATCTTCTGATAACTTGTTTTTTAAGGGAGCTACAAGTTGAAAGTGGATGGAGCCCTTCATTTGTCTATGCAATTGAGTTTTGATGTGTTTGGAACCTTTGATTTGATGCAAACAAAGCCTATGCAATATCTCCTTTGTCTAAACCATAAAAATAAAAGCTTGGCAACAAGATAAAGTAAAAAGGGGTTAGCTTTTTATATTGGACTGGCTGTAGAAAACCCTCACTATGGTTAAGTCTTACCTACATACCATTACTCCAAAAAGGGTTCAAACCCTATGTAATTCTCCCGTATATGTGAATGTGTAAATCACGCGTAATCTAGATGTGATCCTTCCTCTAAACTTTGACAGTTGTCACCATGTAACTTTTGACCTTTTTATATTCAAATTTTGGTTTGGTGGACTACCCTAGGGCTGATCTTTGAAGATTTGAGATGTGTATATGTTTTATGTGTAATGAACCCTAAGATGTATTAGAATTTCTTAGGAGCACATTGGTGACTCTTCGTTAATTTCTCGCCATAGCTGATCCATGAAATGTTTCTAAGACAACCTAATGAATATGCCCACATGTCAAAAATAGTTGTCAACCACCCGAGACACAATCAACAAAGTGGGACAATGTAGGTAGACTAAGGTGTTCATGTATAGGTTGATTTGATCCTTAATGCATATTGAGGTGATTAAGACTATGGATGGGTAAACAGTTCAAAAGAAAGTATGTTTAAGAGTCAAATATATGTTGATTGTCCACTTATTCCAAAGAGTGCCAAAACCGATGTTGTCAAGTGTCAAATATCAAATTTAGGTGTTTATAGTCACCCAATTTTAATCTAGTATTTAAAGAAAGGTTATATTTTAAAGAAAAAATAAGTTTCTACCCATGATAACCACTATGGGTGTTGATGGGTATGATTGGAATGTGCCATTTATTCCATGTGAAAATGTGCAAGAAAACATGTGTAAAGTAATCTCTCTTAATGATAAGAAAACTAAATTATATGAACCATTAAAAAGATTGAAATTGAAAAGAAAAGGAACAAACACACATGATAGCATGTGAACCAAGTTGACACCTTCTTGAACTTGATTGGATAATTTCTTGGGGTGGATATTCGTCAAAAGATGTAGTTATTGAATTAGAGAGATGAGGAATACAAATGCCCCAAAAACCATTGAGGAATGTAGTACTAAAATTCAAAAATTGCATCCGATGGGGTGGGAGTGGTGCGGTCAAGTCACACGGTTGTGTGTTGGTCCACCCGATTTCAAATCCCCCTGAGGCACAATCCTCTTTAGAGGTGGTTTTGTTGCGGGATGTGGATTCATTGTTCATCACAAGATGCAAAATCTCTAAAATTGTTGTAGTGGCAGCACTCTGATCTTTGACATTGGATTATTAGATGGACTCTTCGTTAGATTACATTACAGATGCAACACTTTAGAAATTGCTTCACTCGGTTAGTTGAACTCTTAGTTGGAATACACTGCAGATGCAACTCACTAGAAATTACTTCACTCAGTTAGTTGGAATACGTTGTAGATGCAACACACCTGAATTTGCTTCACTCAGGTTCCTCATGATGGTTTCTAAATTGTAGAAAACGATGTGGGTCCTTTCAAAACCATCACCTTCACCATGAATTCTAGAAAAGTAGAGAACCACAAAAGTACCAACCACATGGCCTCAGTTGTCTAAAAAAATCATCTTAAAATGGAGAAATGTGATCTAACCTTATTCTCTTCTTGGAAAAAGAATTTAACAATGATTTATAATGAAAACATCCTCTACTTGTGAGATTTCAAACCAAATTCGTATGTAGAAATGGATCTTCCGATGTAGAAAAAACTTTGACCCAAAGTGTATGCAAATATTGCCATCAATCTCAAACTTAGAAACAAAAATTGCTTATGTACACAGATAGAATATATGCTTCATGTGATTGATCCATCCCTCAATGTGAACATGCCTCCTCAAAATGTTGATATAGTCCCTAAAGATGTATAAATTTTATGCCTTGTGTGATCCAATGTATCTCAAAATTATATGGAATGTTCAAATATGTGTTTAAATTTATGTGAAATGTCTCAATGAGTGATCAAATGTCTCTCAAAATCATATAGAATGCCTGTGAAATGTGTAAGCTTGAAATTTTAGGGAGCTTTTGTGACACTTGGCATTTAAAT
This sequence comes from Taxus chinensis, assembly GCA_019776745.2. Taxonomy (NCBI): domain Eukaryota; kingdom Viridiplantae; phylum Streptophyta; class Pinopsida; order Cupressales; family Taxaceae; genus Taxus; species Taxus chinensis. The sequence continues at coordinate 145,780,864 of CM034157.1, forward strand.
TTAAGTTTCCATCTCAATTTTTCCATACTTAAACTAGTGTTAAAGACTTTTATTTTGTCTCTCTCGAGAAAAATAATAATTCATGTGACTTTGTTAATACTAAAATAACGTAATTTTTATCTCCCTCGCATGCTCAAAAAATTAGCTTGCCCATTACATAGGACCACAACCTTACTATGGCCATTCTTAACACTTGAAGGCCCCAAATTATATATAATGTGATTATTTTTAAATATTGGAGAGAATCTTTGAGCCCTCACTATATGTATTGATAGACAATTTCTCATTCCACTTGGTCCTTGGTTGTTTTTGCAAAAAGTGGGAGGAGTCTAACATGTGAAAGCGGCCTCTTGGGAAGTTTAAGCTTGGAGAGAATATTTGAGCCCTCACTATAGTTATTGAGAGAAAATTGTTCATTTCACTTGGCCCTCAGTTGTTTTCACAACAAGTGGGAGGAGTCTAGTGTGAAATTGGCCTCTCAAGGAGTTTGTTCTCCGTCTCTAAATGGACCTTAATGGTTTTCACTAGGTAAGGTCCTTGTAAGTAGTTCTAGATGGATTGGGTCGGTATTGTTGGAGTCTAAAAAAGGGATGACTCTTAATGAATCAAGGTGGCTCAATTGGGCTTGAACTCGGGATTGAAAGGAGACTCAAAGATTGCACTAGCCCCTAAGCCTATTTGTATAAATACTTGGACTTTTCTAAAACAAACAAAAATTATGTAAGAGTATATTTTGCTTGTTTTGTATGGAAGGCATGAATGTAGTAAAATTTGATCACAATTTAGATTATTAAATAAAGACGCTAAAAAGACATTTAAATATAGTAATTTTTAATTAAGGTTAATTTGAATAATTTTTGAGAGAGAAAATAGAGATATAATATTATGAAGTATACAATAGGAAGATCCAACTTCTTTATGTCTGTAGGAGTGATGAACAAAAGTGCAAGTGCCTAAAATTAGTTTAGAAATGTGTTATAAATAGGTTTGGTGAATATCATCCTCAAAAAACCCATATAAAATATGATGGTCAAAGTCATATACCTTCATCTAATAATACTATCTTGATCTTCGGATAACTTGTCTTTCTACAAGTTGAAAGTAGATGGAACCCTTGTTGGTCTATGAAATTTGGTTTTGATATGCTTGGAACCTTTGATTTGATGCGAATAATGCCTATGCAATCTCTCCTTTGTTAAAAATCTAAAAATAAATGCTCGACAACAAGATAACATAAAAAGGGGTTATCTTTTTAGATTGGACTAGTCATAACACACACTCACTATGGTTAAGTGTTGCCTACGTACCATTACTCCAAAAAGGGTTCAAACCGTACGTATGTAATTCTCCCACATATATGAATGTGTAAATCATGTGTTGTCTAGATGTTATCCTTCCTTTGAAATTTGACACTTGTCATCGTGTAACTTTTGACCTTTTTATATTCAAATTTTGGTTTCATGGACTACCCTAGGGCTGCACTTTCAAGATTTGAGATGTGTATATGTTTTATGTGTAATGATCCCTAATATGTATAAGAGTTTCTTGGGAGCACGTTGGTGACTCTTCATTAATTTCTTGCCATAGTTTGATGTGGGAAACCCAAACTGGGAAAAAACCCACTGAAACCAAGAACTATGCTTAGGACCAAATTTTCCTATATCTGTTACATTGATTTCATGGTTGAGCTTCAACTCAACCTGGAGCTGCAACTCCAAAATTTGACCAAGCTGTCACTCATTCTTTGACAAGCTTCAACCTATCTGGAAGCTTCAACTCCCAAGTTTGGTATGACAAAAACTGACCTTTAGTGATATTCAACTCACATGGAAGCTACAACTCCCAAATTGTTAAGTTTCCACTTAGACTTGTTCAATAAAATTTAGTCACAATTAGTTTGTTGTCTTATATAACTGATAATGACCTCTAAATTATCTCTCTCACTTCTCATTGTTTTCTCCAAATTAACTCTTCTTATATTTTAATTTCTCAACAACATCTCTCAGTTATGCAAGTCCTTCATAATTTCACACATTTCAATAGCTTCATGACACTCCTTGTCACACATTGATACACTGTCTACATGTGCATAGGTTCTGCATTCACTCAATCCCTTACATGTACCTCAAGCATGATTTTGTTATGATATACCTTAACTCTTTTCTTGTAATAACATTGTTACTTCAAACTTTATTACCACCTATTCTGCTATGTTATCCTCATTTAACCATAAACTACACCTTTAAGCTTGCATATTTTAGGACTCTCACATACATGTTTTCATCATCTTCTCTTTCAATTCTACATTCAATCACTAATCTATGATTTCTCTATTTCTAACTTTTCAATAACTCATTCAGATAATCACTTCATTCTACTTCACATTCTACACTCACAACTCAGTCATATATATACCTTCTTTTCATACTTCAAAATCATGTAGATTCATGTTCTTTTAAGGTCTTTAAACATTTTATTCACCTCATGTTTCAATCATTTCATTTACAACATATTTCTTCTATAATTCTTATCATACATTTTCATCATTCTCTCACCCATTTTTTTATTCCTTGTATCTTAACCTTTATAAAACTTACCAAAGTATTAGCACTTTTCATTATTCTCACATTCCACATATTCAACATCAACTTAAACTTTCATCGTTCAACAACACAAAAGCAAAAATTATTCAACATTTAATTTTCTTGAATCATGGCCTTTTTGACTCTTAATTTCTAGTTTGAGCTAAAGGAGAAAATGGGCTTTTAACTGACAAGAAGAAACCTTTAGTTTATATAATTGATGTCCCTTAGAAAGAGTCAATAATCAAGATTTTGCATTTTCAGTTCAACTTTTCACATTCTTGAAACAGTTGGGTAGTTCAAATTTATCCTTTATTTTGAGACTACAACACTGTTAATATTATTGTGTCATTCAAACATTACTGCATATTTATTTTGAATGCATGTAACTAATATGACTTTGTATAGCATATTACATATTTGATACCATTTCTTGAATTCAAATCGCCTTGATATGTCCAGGTGATACATAACCACATATTGGTTTTCATTTCAACCTTTGAACCTGATATTTTACTCATTATCACTTTGAGGAAATTCAAGATCAATTAATTCACTCTTATTTGACCTCTTTCAAGTTGCACAAGATGTAGAATTTTTACCTTGCAATAATTAACAATTAAAAAAAACTCATTATCCTAACACCTTTCTGGTTCAAATATGATCATTCATGAAACAATTTGCAAAGAATGTACTTCCAAATTTCATTGCATCTTTAAAAATCATGAAGTTTCTTGTGCTCGCATGGCTAAAGACATAATTGATTCATTGTTTAGAGGATTTTAAAACCTTTAGATCAAGAGCATTGATCATCTAAAACCAATATCAGCAGGGTTTTATAGAATTTTACAATACATTCTGAGGGGATTCAAATTTGGATTACTTGATCATTTGAACTTAGTGAAATTTTAAGATTAAATTTTTTGGACCCTGAGCAAAATCTCATCTTTTATATGCATTCAGACTCCAGAATTCAAAAAACATTGCAATCATTTTGAAGTTAACTCTGAACATACTTACTATGAATGAGTTTCTCAGAGGGATTTAAGGTTTTAGGAACCTAATCCAAGTCCTTGGAGCTTCACTCACCAAACAAATTGAAGTCATGCACATGGAAACCAACTTTTGAAAGGACTGTTAGAATAGGATTTTAGAACTATATCAAGGACTTAGAATTAGTTGTCTTTAGATGTACTTTCCTTGCATACAACTAGCATACTTAGATCCTCCATATGCCATTGATCACATTACATTATCAAGGATTTAGAGGGAGAGGATTTGAAACATGGGCTACAATTTTATTAACACTCTCTTCATAATATCCATCTTTTCAAGTAATTTATACTCAAACAATTGGCCATTTTGACATAGATACAAGACATTTGAATGAGAGCTACATGATTAGAGTAGATCTTACCATTTCAAAGTAGATCATTTGAACATGGAGTTTTATATTATCCCTAGATAACATCATTGATTCTGAAAGAATTTTCCCAAGTTCAAGCTACTGATGTTAACATAACCTTTGGAGTCACACCAATTAATTGCTATACAAAGCTTTAAAATAGCACATATTACTGTATGGAACAATGTCCACCTTGAGATACAACAAAGTCACCATTTTTTTACTCAGAAGGAGGTATTTCTATAACTTCTGAGGATTTTTATGCTAGGTTGCACAATTTCATTTGGAGTCAAAAAACTCATTTTGTGCCTATCACTTCAAGAAGAGACCTAGAGAGAGAAAACACTTGTTAGAAAAATGTTCATAACTTCTTTGTTTCTCAGCCAATTTCCCTAAAAAAAATTGCAAAACTTAAGGCTTGGAATTATATATAAAAATTTATCCTATGATTTATCTAAAGAAGGATCTAAAACTTTTTTTGGATGCTAAGAATCTAGGGTGCTCAGATTGCATTCCTTAAGAAGCCTATTTTAGAAAAACTTGCATAACTTTCACATACCTCTTCAAAACTTGATGAAATTTGGACATAAAGCACTAAAAGACACCCCTATTACACATCCATAGGTTGGTTATCCATATATTTTTCTATGTACAGATCAGACCTATCTCATTTACCTCAAATTACACTGTTAGTCCTCAAGGGTCAGTTTTGGTGAACTTTTGAATTTTTGCCTCCAAGAGCTAAAATAAACCTTTTGTTTCTCATGCATACCCTAGAAAACATCCCTAGGCTCCTCTCATGCTTACCTAAGTCTTTCCATGACCTCCTCTTACATCTCATTAGGCTCTAGAACTATGCCTAAATGAGCCAGTTACAACTGTGAGTTCCAACATTTGACCTGTTACTCACTTAAAGCTCTCATGCTTACTGAAACCATCATATATGACCTTTAGAACACTTGATCCAAGTTTTACCAACCATTTCCATACCTACTAGTGGACTCCTGCCTCACTAAACCAAGCTTGTAACATAAAAACCATCATGAAGCCTAACACCACTCATAAGACACTACCATTAACCTCCATGTCCCTTTCAAGCCTCACTTCACCACTCACTCATTTTCCATCAATGTAACTTGACATCAATGCAACACCAATTCAAGGGTTCAAAATATCCCCCTTTATCATTAATGGAAATATACTTAGAAACCTTTGATGGAAACCACACACCAATAGCTCACAACACCTTTCCTAGTTTCTGACAACACTCTCTCCCCCTTTGACATCTATGACAAAGGGTTCTTGGCCACTTGACATGAAACAATGACAACTAAAACAATAATGCATGATAAAAAAACACTTACTTATCCATAATCTCCCCCTAGGATGTGTTTCCTATTTTCTGATCTCCACCAATCAACCTCCTATACCATTTTTCTTGAGTGACCTCTCACTTCACCACTAATCCAAGCTCCTCCCCCTTGGACATAAGATACTCTCCTTATTTTCCCCTTCACTTATGTTTTACATTACCTTCTATTTTCATTCTCATTTTAATATCACAAAAGTTTCCTCTAACCCTGTCATACTCACTTTTAGGACCATGATCCAATGACACCTTTGACTAAATCATGAAACAAACTTTTACTCACTCACCTTGTTTATTCTGGTTCACACCATGAAGATCATACACATCACTTGATCTAGGCCAATGACACCTTTCTCTTTTATAAAATGCAAAATTTTGACTTTTTTAGCCTTGTTCTCATGACTCATGATAACAAAAGCTACCTCCAACCCTATCCCTGAAGCATTATTCCAGTGTATACAACTTGTCTTAACTTATTTTGGGACTAACTTTTACCACTGTGATGAAATATCAAATACAACACACTTTATAGCACACCTATGGAATTTGAATCATCATTTCATAACCTTTGGAATACATCTTTATGTTGATAGACACATACTTTTCATTACATACCCCAAGGAACTTTAGGCACAGTTTGAAAATCAATACCAACATCTACTGACTATAGGTGAAAATAGAACATAGAAATACCTGATTTGAGATCAAGGTTAGCTCTTCTGACATATCATACATTGCTCCAGGAATGAATGGAAATCACATATAGTTTTCACTTATAGATCTTCAAATTTCTGGATAAATCCAAATGTAAATTCTACAGAAAAGACAAATCTTACTCAATTGTTACTTCCATGGCCTCAACGATTTTTCTATCATGGATTAGGATCTCCAACGGTTCATAATCTGCTTATGACATGGTGTCAACCAATTATTGACTTCAAATTTTTATCTTAAATATATTCCTTTGTTATTACTCTGAAAATTTCAACAGGCATTGACAAGTGCCAATCAAGCTTAGTTCCTTTTTATAAGATATATTGTTCCTCGTACACTGGTCTTATTCTTTAGTCATAAACTTTGATACTTCCTCATGAACTTGATCAATCATCTCATTAGTGAATTTTTCATTCCCCTTTAAGATATACCTTCACAGCTTCTGATTGTTCTAAGAAACTGCAACCTTTAACTATTTAACAATCTAGTGATTTTTATCTTACTTTGGCTTGCCATTTAACACTTGCTTTCAAGAACAAACAACTTTTCCTAGGATCATTTAGACTATAAATGACTCCCTTCAACTATTACTCTACCTTGATTTCTCTTGCATACTCTTCATTCAAACCTATTTAGGTGATCAATGACTGATTGGTTCTACGAATTGGTTGTGAGAATGTTTTAATATTCAACACTTTTCTATTCAATGAACATGTAACATGCCTCCTTTTATGACTTTAACCTTTTCTTACATTTTCCAATCATTTCTAACTCAATGAATAAATCATTCATTTTCAGAGACCTCTAAGAAATAATCCCAAGATTTTCATAAATTCTACATAACACCATGCCAATTTTCTATTGTGAAATAAGGATCACTTACATATTTTTTGAATACTATCTTGTCTTAGGGACCATCAAGGACTTAACAATTCACATATACCTCCAAATTGTCTATCATGGTTATTACTTATAGAATTACCAATGTTATCAGGACATAGTTCAAATGATTTATCCAGATTTGACATTATTGAGCTACAATAATATTAGTTTGATCCTTATTCAAGGAAACTTTATGCAGATTGTGTTTTTGATCAATACTCGGTCATACTTGGTATTATGAAATACATTGACTTTCAACCATTATTTCAAGGGTTGGGACAAACCTTAAGCTTCAATAAGAGTATCCTCATAGCCCTATCTTCATGCTTCTTAAATTGATATGACTTTGCTGATTTATCTATACTCATTTTAAACTTTCAAGCTCAATCACAGGTGTAACACTATCTCTTTTCTTCACATAAACCTTGATAATCCTGATAGGAATTCCTCTCTCATACAACATTGTAGGAAACTTGTTATATCTTTTCTTGAACTCCTTGCAATCATGACCACAATTTTTGTTACAACTTGACATTAATGATAGATGAAACACATGGCACAGGACGGATTATTTTTCAAGAATTTATAATTCATTGGGCATCAAACATACTTCTTCAGTACAATCATAATTCGTGTAAGCACATTGGATGGGCCATGCACAGACTTCAATCTTCTTGAGGTATACCATAAAATATTCACTGACATCTAAAATACTTCTTGATGATTCAAAGTGGGCTAGACACAATTATGACTCCTTAGACATAAGAGACTTTAGATAACCTAACCAACTTCACCTGGTTGAACATATATGGTTTAATGGACCTTTCTGAACTCATTTTGAAGAACTCACTGACAGGGACATACCTGTTGACCTGGATTTGACCACTCAATAATACAACATAATTTGATCTCAGGTGGAAATGAACAACATTTAAGTACTCATTTTTTCTTGCATCTAATGACATTCCTTGATTGATTCTTAGTTTAATCCAATACCTGTTAACAAATAAAACACAATATAAGACTTCTTTATATCTAATACAATCTTAAACAGAATCATTGACTTGATCACCACTGAACCTTGCATCAATATGGCACTTTGATTAAATATAGACATTGCTTATTTTTCAAATTGACATGCTTTATAATGGATTCTTGAAAATCAAAACTTCTAGACTAATTACTTAGTTCCAGAGAAGTTGCATGTTCACATAAGAATTAAAATTCTCTTGTAATCAATTACTACAACTTTTCATGAAAGATACTCTTGATTGAAACCAATTTGTTCTTGAATGGCAACCTATAAAGGAGTTTAAACACATCTTTCAACACTCATCAACCTGATTGACAACATCTCTCTTCAAGCCTACTCAAGAAAACATTCCAAGGATTCAACTTGTGCTACAATACTTTCAACATGGAGCAAGACAAATTATTTGAAACTAACATACCTTGACAACTTGATTATAGACCAATTAACCTCAACTGTGTTCTTCCTTCAACTAGAATATACCTTCTAGAAGCTTAGAGAAGGTATATCATCTTAGATCATGTCAAAACAAGATGAAAGTCATCAATGACTTATCTTTCCTTTGTCCTCAATTCCTTGTCACTCTTCTTGGATACATTCCTTGGTGAGGCACTTTCATCACTTAAGTTCTCATTTTCTGACTTGAATACTTGATAAGCAAACAGGTGTGATGTGTCTCATAGTTTTGTTCCAACACTACTAGGGAAGTAAATTATTCTTCACTGGATTTCTTATCCTTCTTTTGATGTTTGGCTTCACCTTAATTGATCTCTTGTTTGTCATTTCTTGTCTCATTTCTTATTATTGTGTCTTCCCATCTTCTGGTATCTTCTTATCCTTCTTTACCTTTTCAGGGTTGGAGTTAGTGTTCTTGACTTTGTAGATGTATTTTACTTTCTTCTTGCAAATACCTCTTTCAACCATGACTGACTTGGCTTCATATTTGGAACTTACTTTAACCTTAAACACCTTATTTCCTTTCCTTCTAGGTGTATATTTATTTTTTTGTATCTAGAAGTCTCATAGAAATGTCTAGCAAAGTGCCCTTGCCTATGACAATTGTAACATACCACATAATTCTTACCTCTAGAGTCACCTTCTTCCCAAAATTGATTTACTGGTTCTTCTAGGCAGTACTTGGCTATGTGACCTTTTTCTTTGCAATTGAAACACACTATATTATTTTCATATTCAGTACTACAATCTCTCCATGGATGTTCTTTGTCAAACTTACTCATGCAGTCCCTAGCTCTATCACTATGCCCAAAAATATTGCATGAAAAGAAAATTCCATGAAACTTACCTAATAGTCTTCTTGCATTTGGCTGCCTAATGGTCTTCTTGTGCTCTTTGTTGTCCTTCTTGGTCTCTGAACATCCTTGACAAGATACATGGCTTGATTCAACCTTAAATTCCATTTTCCTTGCTTGTTCTATTTCCTCTCTGAGGGTCTTTAGATCTGTATTTAATTTCTCACATTCTTCACTCTTGGATTGAATAGTTTCCTGACATATCTCATGCTCTACTTCACCAGGATGTCTTTGTTTTCTTTGTAAGCCATCAAGCTGGTTAGTAACTTGTTACAACTCAATCTTCAGGGTATTTAGTTCCTCTTCAAATTTAAGGCAAGCATTTTCTTTGTCTCTCAAAGCCTTTGACACTTTCTCAACAAATGAATCCATCTCATTAAGTTCTTGACCATGATTAACTTCCTTGAGCTTGATTTATGTCTTTAATTCATTTATAAGAGCTTACAAAATCTCTTACTTATTTTCCAACATTGATTCTGCTAATTTACTCATGTTTGTGTCTTTAGGATCACCTCTAAGTTATTATCCTTGATTAAGGAGGACCAAGATCTGATACCAATTGTTGGAAATTAGGACACTGAGAGGGGGTGAATCAATGTCTATTCAAATTTTTACCTCATAAATTATTTCATTCAATTTTTATCATCAATACCAAACTTCATACACAAGCAAATAAAAGGAGAAATAACACATAGAGACATAGATTTAATGTGGGAAACCCAAATGGGAAAAAACCTTATTGAACCAAGAAATCTGCTTAGGACCAAATTGTCCTATATCTGTTACATTGATTTCATGGTTGAGCTTCAACTCAACCTGGAGCTGCAACTCCAAAATTTGACCAAGATTCCACTCAATCTTTGAAAAAATTCAACATGTATGGAAGCTTAAACTCCCAAGTTTGGTTCAGCTACAACTGACCTTTAGTGAGCTTCAACTCATAAGGAAGCTACAACTCCCCATATGTTAAGTTGTACCACTTAGACTTTTCAAATATTTTCACACTTAAATTGTTGTCTTATACAACTGATAATGACCTCTAAATTTTCTTACTCTTCTTTTGATAATTCTCTCCTAATTCTTCTTTCTTCATGATCACTACAAATCATTTTCACCAGCAATTTCATGATTCAAGGTTTTCAATTTCTTGTCACCTTCCAATCACCTACTAGGTTGCACTCATTTAATGTTGCAAGGTCAATCTCATACAATTTACCTTATTGATTCATATGAATTCAGTTTGGCATTAAAATTTCATGTTTACCTTAATTCTTTGCTGTTTAATCTCATTCAGTTACAACTTCACAAACTCTAGAATTATTCACCTATTTTTCTACTCATTTATCAGATTCATTTCAAAACATACATTTCAATCATCTTCATATATCATTGCTTGACATTAATCACTATAATTAGTTTCTGATAAACTTCTATGCTCACTTCATCATTACAATTTTTTCTCAAGAGAACTTTTCATTCATTTCATTCATCTTCATCAATATTATTTCTCCTAACAACTCACAATTTATCAAAAGATTTCATCATCATGATTTTCAATTTCTTTATTTTCAACTCATACTTTACCTTGTTCATTCATTCATGTCTTCTTTCAGAAATTCTTTCATACCAACTTTAACATGATCATATTTACTTTGAGCATCACACTCTTCATCTTATTTTCACATACATTCTTCATCAAATATTATCTTTTCATCACTTCAACATGCACACAAATTAAACCTTGTTCACTTAAAACTTTTAATTCTTTTTTTATCCATTTTTTATGATTTTCATCTTCTATAGAAGATTTACAATTTTCACATTCAAGGAAGTGAAAGAATTTTATGTGTCCTTCATACTCATTACTCTTATACTGTCATTTCCAATCATATCTTCAAGATACATTTCAGTACCCCTTTTCCAAGAAATTCCTTTATGTTGAAAAACGACAGTCATAAAGTACATAATTATTTTTTAAACTGTATGTTTTACTCAACTTTACATTATGAATTGCATAACAAGATCTTAGTTACTTCAAATGATATGTTAAATAAAAATCTTATGATTGTTCATATCTTTGACAATGTTTAAGAAGTTACATTTACGCACACTTTTACATACCCTTAGGAAAATACATTGACATTTAGAATCCTACATTTTACTTTCTTCACTTTTAATTCAACTAACTATACATCATTTGAACTTAGAAAAAATGCATTTTGAACTGCAAGTTTGTGAAACAAAATTTGACTGAGTTTTGCTAATCACAAGGAAATACATTTTGCATACAACTTCAAATGATTTGAGAGTATTGATTTTATTATATTATTTTCAAACTCATTTACTATTTTTCAGTAAAAATGCATTCTTCCATTTTTACCATTCAAACTGTGATAGTGAGGGTTTGAAGTTTAAAACCCTAACCCGTCAATTTGAGATTCATTTCAAACCTGCCTTGTGCAATATACATGTTATTGAATTTTCAACTTGTATGCTAGCTAAAAGTTTTCCATTTTTCAGATTTGCATTGAGAAAACCATGCTTACAATTTACTTAACCCTACCACTACTCACAAGAATCCATGATTTTCATAATTCATTGAGTTTAAAAAAAAAAATATAGACCACAAGTTGTGATAAATTTACATAACTTCTGAGATGTCATTTCTATCCTAAATCCATTTTATTTTGGTCACCTAACAATGATTGAGAACTCTCAAATTTCAATAAGTATTGACATGGAAACCAAATTTCAGCTAGATACATAAATTTTGGTTTTTAGCAATACAGGGAAGTTTATTTGGATGAACCTTGCTCTTGTTGTGAACCTTCACATACATAGACCTACTTATTCACTTATATTTTTCAACAATTTAGTCCTTTGTGAGAACAAGTTTTTCCTTTACAGACAGTAACAAGCCACTATTGTAGATTTGTTGAAATAATTTTTTAGGTCACAGATACCACATAAGAATTCATACAAAGAGCTTTGGACATGACTCACATTCTACATGTATTCTGATAATCAATAGGAACTGAACATGGTGAAAATCCTTTAAACCTCTTGTAAACACCAACAATTACAAAAATATTCACATCTGTTCTTCTATATTTTATTACACTTGTATAATGCAAATGTTACCTTGAAAAAAAAAATTCCACAAGAGGATTATTAGAGAAAATATTATAAACTTATGAGTAGTTTTCATGTTATTCACAAGTCAATTTGGACGTCAAAACAACTCAATTTTGTGCCTATCGCTTCAAGGAGAGGACATGGAGAGAGAAAAATCTTGTTAGAAAAACGTTCATAACTTCTTTGTTTCTTAACCAATTTCCCTAAAAAGTTTTGCAAAAATTCATGCTTGGAGTATCTTCAAAAATTAATTCTATGATTTATTCGAATGAAGGCTCCATATTTTTTCTTGGATGCTAAGAAGTCCAGGGTGCTGAATTTGCATTCCTTAAGTGACCAATTTTAGTAATACTTACATAACTTCCCATACCTCTTCAAAACTTGATGAAATTTGACATGAAGCACTAAAAGACACCCCTATACTTCCATGGTTGGTTAGCCATAAATTTTCCTTTATAGCTCAAACCTATCTCATTTACCTCAACTACATTGCTAGTCCTCAATTCAGTTTTGGTGAACTTTTGAATTTTTCCTCCAGGAGCTAAAATAAACCTTGTTGTTGCTCACACATGCCCTAGAAACATCCCTAGGATCCTCCCATTCTTACATTGTCTTTTCATGACCTGAATTCACAAATCCTTTCACACCTCATTAGGCATCTAGAACTAGGCCTAAATGAGCTAGTTTTAAATTGCATTCCAAGAACCATTTGGCCTTATCTACTGCATTCACTATGACAGCATTTAATCATGTTAGACTCATCATGTAAATGACATGTAGAACACCTGTAGCCTCAAGGCAATGTTGTAAGTAGGTGAGTTTACATACCTCTATGTAAGCATGCCCCTACGCTTGTGTTAGCCAGCCAACAGCGGCAAAGCACTTCCATGTTCTTCTCAAATCAATTCACCACTCAGTCCTTTCCATCAATGGTAATTACTTACATATTGAATGATAGAACACATATGCTCAATCTACTCAAATCATTTTTATCGCTGCTGTTGTATCTCCTTAGACTGTATAATTGGCAATTAATCTTGTTATTTTCTGGTAATCAATAAAGTGTGGGAAACAAATACCAATTGCTTCCGAGAGTCGTGTTGTTTCATTTCCATTGTGTAACTTTGAGGGTTATGTGGTATAAAGTATCTCTTATTTGATCCCAAACCAGGATTTCATTAATCGGCATTAGAGCAAGGTTTTCTCCGAGTACATCATTTGGTATGAAATTAAGGTTGATTATTGTTGTTTTCACATTCATGAGTGTGAATAGAAAGTGGTTAAAGACATCTTTAGTGAATGAGTTGGATAGAACGTGTAGAGGAGATTGGCATAAGGGAACTCTTTGATTCAAAAGGAATGGCAAACATAGGAGCTAACAATGGAAGGAGAGCACGAGGAGGTAACCGTGGTAGAGCACCCAGACTTAAAATCTAGCAAGTTTGACGAGAGACATACAAGCTTGTTTTGAGGCTATGGAGACAACATAACACCAAGGTGTTGTAGTTGTGGATGATGCAAGCAATCCTGAAACAGCCGAAGAAGCGCTTGAAATTGCTGAAGGAGAACAAGAAGTTGATGAACATGAAGACAATTTTTGAACATTGCCGCAAGAATGACAAGTAAACCAATGTACTAGAAGTTACTCTGGAGGTTTAAATCCTCAAGAACTCACTGATTGGAATGTTCAGTTCGAGAAATTTTGAAACTGAGAACTTGAAAGATTTTGGAGGCATCACGTTTGTTGGTACCAAGTTCAAAGGTCAAGCATCCTTATGGTGGGAGCATGTAAAGGCCTAAAGATTGCACAAAGGCAAAGAAAAGGTCAAGATTTGGAATAGGTTCATCGTGAAATTGAAGGCAAAGTTCACCTTGTAGGACTATCACATGAGTTGGTTCAAGAAACTCCAAAACTTGCAACAAAAGGATATGAGTGCATGTGATTATACAGAGGAGTTCTACAAGCTAACCATTAGAGTTGGTCATGTTGAAGATGGCCCAAAGAAGATCTTGTGTTATGTGAATGAACTGCACATGGTAATTAAAGATGGATTTGGGATTATCAGAATGCATTTAGTTGAGGACGCCTATCAGTATGCTCTAAAGGCAGAAGAAAAACTATTGTGCAAGTGGCAAGAAGAAACATGAGGAAAAGGAAAGTTCATGTGTGGTCATGGACTTGGAAGCGGAAAAGGGATTCGGCGCAAGAAAGTGAGGCAAATACATCTCAATGCAATGGTGGTACAAAGTGAAATATACCTTGTAGGATATTACTCAAAATTCCCAAATTTATAAATTTTCAACAAACTGAAATTCTGATTTTCAGGACAGCAAGGTACAGAAATATAGAATATTTTATTTCTTCCAAAACGTACACTTACGAAAATACCCAGAAGCTTCAAAAGGATTGGAAAAATAAGGAGAACAATAAAGTATTGAGAAATAATTTTTAACACAGATCTGATTTTATTTATTTATGTTAAATACATAAACTGCCTTAAAACCGTAGTTTTTAGGAACAGCTAAATGTAATGTCCCCATTTCCGAGCAAATGGCCTAGGAGGCTTTTCATCCGTCTTAGCCTTGGTTATGCCCAAAGGGGCTAGTGACGCTGATGGTAACTAGGTGTGATTTGTACCTTCATTTCACTTTATGTTATGTTTTGGAGTTGGACACATACTTTGAGGTGACTTAAGTGAAATAAAGTTGTGAGATGCTCCCCTAAGGTACTTTATGTTATATTTAGTCGATGACTTAAGTGATGGGTGAATATATGCTACTTTATGTTCTAATTCTTCATTGGGGTCACTTAAGTGGACCTTTTTGGCATAGGCAACATAAAGTCACTTTAAGTGACGATTACACACATGAAGACTCTACATGTGGGGCGATTAGGGTTTTGGGCTTCTTTTTGGCAAAAGGGGAATTATAAAAGGAGTCGTTTGGGGAGAGAAAGACACATTATGATATCTTCTACTTTTGTGTGGGCTACTTGCTTTTGATCTTGCTTGTGGAGGTGAGATTCTACAGGAACCCTAGCTTCGGTGGTGAGAGATCTACTACTAGTTAGCATAACACTCTTCGATGTTGAGAGATCCTCCTTAGTTTGCTAATTTGGAGCTTCATTCAAATCAAATTTTCAGAGAATTTCAAGGGTTATCTCAGTGTTAGAGAGAGATTATCTTTTCCATACTTCATCCATCTATAGATCAAATTATTTCCAGCTTTTGAGGCAAGCTTGGCGAATTCCTAGGAGGAGTTTCATTTAGTTTAGGATTTATTAATTTGTAGATCTACTTATTTAGGGTTTTGCAAAAGTGTTTTCTAGGGTTTCTGGTTGGATTTTTTTAGTTTTCCAGGTTGGATTTGATTTGTTATAAGTTAAATATATTGTTGTCTGAAATTCAAAATTTATAAAGATCATTTCAGCTCTTTGTGAATTTTTGGGATTTTAGGCAGTTTCAGCAGTTAAAATAAATAATAAAATCATATATGAGAGATAAAAATTATTTCTCTCTTGTTTACTGTTCTACATAATTTTATAAGTTATTTGAATCTTCTGGGTAATATTAGAAATTATTATTCTAAAAAATATAATTTTTTTTTATTTTTTCTGCTTATTGCTATCCTAAAAATCAGAAAAAATAAAATAAAATTATTTCGCTATTATTTTTATATATATTGTAAATTTCAAGTCATATCCCACAAGGGATATTTCATTGGTATCATAGTTGTTGTTCCTCTAGACTATTTGGGTTACAAATGGGTGACAGTGAAGATCTCAATGTGGATTTAATAAAGAACGTATTCACAAATATGGTTAACTACCAGGAGACTACAAACCTCTATTTGAGCCAACTCACTAGGAGAGACTATCACAGGGAAGATCTGGGTCTCAGGAGGATAGAGGAGAAAATAGAAATATGGGGCAACAGGCTCAAAGAGTTGAAAGTGGACATTCAGGGCAAAGATCTCCCCTCTCTTTTACCAAGCCTTTAGGACTTCAAGAGCCCTCTTTCTTGAAGGATCCAGAAGCTTCACCAGTGGTGCAACAAGAAGAAGTATTTTATTCAAAATCTTGTTGGGAGAAGTATCAGTATTTGAGTGATGGTTGCCGAGAAAACATGCCATTTTCATAGTATTGCAGGAGGAAGATTGGTAACAACCCCAAGAGGGACCATCTGACGTAGGTTCCGGAGTTACAGAGGATTTTGGGACAAATATACATTCCAAAATTTGATGGTGTGAAGAATTATACAACATAATCATGGATTCAGAAGTTTAATACATACTTTGACTTGAATCCCATGTGTGAAAAGGATGCAATTAAATTTGCAATCCTACATCTAGAGGGAGATGCACATGATTGGTGACATCATGGTCTCATTACACAGGGGCACATGCATATTGATACATATGTTTATTTTACATAGAGGCTGATGAGCAGGTTTGACATGAGGGATCCTGATAGGTACTTCAAAGAATTGACTCACTTGAGGTAGACAGGTTCTTTAAATAGTTACATTGTAGATTTTTAGAGGATTCTAGTTATGGTTCATGATGTTTCAGAGATGATATTGAATTCTCTATTCATAGCCGGTTTGGAATATGCACTAGCAGGGTTTTTGAAGGCATTTAATCCTTCTTCATTGCATGATGCTATTAGAAGAGCCCAATATTTGGAGTTAGCCACTCCAAATTCGAGATTTCCACCTCGAGTTCATAAAAGGAACCTCCATCTAAACTAGATGAGATTTAGTAGAAGGAGCCTACACCTAGGCAGGATGTGGCTATGAATCCATTCACTTCATGATATCTTAGAGATGAGTTGATGTGAAAGAAACTATGTTTTGATTGTCGTACACTTTGGACTCTAGCGAATAATTACATAGGGAAGAAAAGGCCCAATTCATTGAAGTATTTGAAGAGAGCGAGGGTGACAAAGATGAGGAGTTAGAGACCCACGAGATGGATGTTGGAGATGGAGTTGCATTGGATAGTGCTGATGTGGAGCAAGAGGATGAGAATTTTCCTTGAGATATTATAACTATAATTTCCAGTACTCTGATGTACAAGACATTCAGGGTTAGAGGATTTATAAAGGGTCGATGTGTTGTGGTAGTCAATGATAGTGGGGATACCCAAAAATTCATTAACACATCCTTGGTTTAGAGGCAAGGTCTACATATAGAAGAATTTGAGGGATTTAACATTTTTGTAGCCAATGGAGATTATTTGAGATGCACACGAAGAGTTCTAGAGTTGAGCATCGCTATGGGTAGCTACACAGTTACCGATGATTTCCACATTGTTGGTATGGGAATGAATAACATAATGTTGGGAGGGCAGTGGCTTCAATCTCTTGGTGAGTTCTAGACTAAATTTAAGATGATAGAGTTGAAGTTTAAGTCTGAGGGAAGGAATGTAATCTTGAGAGTCTTATCTATAGGAGCACCTAGAGTGGTTACAACAAAGGGGATGAAGAGGACATTCCAACACGATGAGGTGTTTTACTATTGCAGGCCAATGTGGAGTTCGATGGATATGGGTGTGACCAGTAGTGTTGCACATGTGACAGTTACAGAGATTGGGGTTATAGGTTTAGATCATCCAAGTTTATCATTATGTTAGTTATATGAGGTTTCGATAGATTGGAGATCTCATTTTCTAGTTGATTACTCCAAGAACCAACACACTTTTGAGATTCTGGATAGTCACACATAGGATGAGAACTACAGATTGAAGGACAATATGATATTATATCAAGGAATATTGTACCTTGTGTAAAATTCATGGTTAAGGAAGGAGATACTATGGCGTTTGCATTGTTCTTCCATGACTAGACACTCGATCTTCGATGAGACCTACAAGTTCATATGGGAGAGGTTCAAATGACATGGGTTAAGGGAGGATATCCTCAACTTTATACAGGGATGTGTGGTTTTTCATCATGAAAAATCAGAGTATATAGGTTCATCATTTCCTAAGTCGACATGGGATAACACTCCTATGTATTTTACTTCTTCTAAGCATGGTGAACACTTCACCCACATGCTAATCAGTGGAGGGACGTAGTTGACTCATCTACATGGTTATTTAGTAGGTTCACATTCATCACAGGAGGTGAACTATCTGTTGAGCTGATGTAATACAACTTAAGTGGAGCTAATAATAGGATTATACTACAGTTGTATTATTAGATAATCTATTATTAGTGAGCTTGCATGCTCTTGTATTTATTATGTAAAGGCACATGGCTATTATTAGCATGTAGCCTATTTTTAAAGGTGCATAGGCGATGAAGGGAAAATCCCCACCCCTATAAATATGTATTATTTTGCACAGTTTGGAGATCACTATTTTTGTAGAGTTATGTTGTTGGAATTTATGGGCGCACATGACTATGGTGAATTTACTACGTATGTAAGAAGCTTATGTGTTTTGCAGTATTTAATATAATGGATCTTTTGGATATTGATTGTAGACACATCTGTGAATGGATCATTGCATGGTAAAGTTTATCTTGGTTCTTGTTTAAGTATTCTTGCATATGGTTAAGATCTAGATCTGGTTTATGCACTGTCAATATACTTGTTATCTGTTATGGATCTGGAATATTTGTTTAATCATGTTAACTCCTTGAGCAAGTTGACATAAAAGAGGGACCTGGTACCCTTGCATGCTTCAGGTGAGCGCTCAGTTCTGGATGAGTGATGTGTCACGCCTTGGGATTCTGTGGGTAAAAATCTAGGCTACATTTTGGTTCCATTGTCGGGACCTCTTTTTCAGTTGTTTGGTAGGATGTTGCATGATGAAGACATATTGGTTGACCTTGGCCAGTATTGAAGAGTGGTTAGATGATTTGGAGGAAGAGTATGCTCATAGATTTAGCACTGGACCTAAATTTAATGCACGCACGTGGGTTGAACAAAATTTGTATGATGAGTTGTATGAGATGTTCTTCGCCATCTTTCCTATAGAGTTATATGAGTGGTTGGTTTCTTATGCATCAAAGAGAAATTGGAGGTTTTGTACACTTGTTTGGACATGAAGAATTCTAGGCCTTGTATGATGTAGATCTGATGTGGATGTGCATTGTGGATCATTGGTTCCATGGTGTTCTGAATAGCTATATTTTGGAGTACGCAGTTTCTACTTACTCTTGTCCAGAGGTTGTTGAGTTCCAGTTCATGTGTGAACCCAATGGATCTTATTTGAGTGGTATTCCTTTGGCAATTAAGATGTTGATTGTGACCTTGTATTTGGAAGAGAAACCTATGGCCAGCTAAACACCACCACGCGTGGGGGAAGGAGTAGGTGTGGTGAAAGATGGTGGACCTAGTGGTAGAGAGACAAAGAGAAGAAAGGTGGCTTAAGTTTAATGAAGTGTGTGAGAGGGACTTGGAGAAGTAATGAGAGATCATGAAAAGAATGGTGTTGTGGAGAGAGATGGCTCATGAAGGATTTGGAGCTCATGCAGAGGACATGGAGCCAGAGCATCTGGAACTCCCCCATTTGGGAAAGCATGGTAGAGAACCCTCTTCAACCTCAGACGAGAGCATGTTTGAAGAAATATTGAGAACCATAGGCATGCATCTGATCCTACCTAGTGACCTAGCCCTTGCGCTTGGTTTTCCAGTTTCTATGATAGTTAATAGTAAGAAAGCTAGTGTGGGTAGTAGAGTTGCAGTAGATAGAGTTAATTTGTAGTCAAGTTCAGGAGTTAATCAAGTAGATTATTCATCTATGGTGGCACAATCATCATCTATGTTATTTGGAGGTCCAGTTGGAGGTATCTTTTCTGGCACATCATCATCACAGAACATGGGCACGCAGAATGTTGGCATAACATCTGGAAGTATCACAACTTCACAGACTGTGGGAGTTAGTTTAGCACAACTGTTGGAGCACAAGGTATTGCATCCTCTGGTCTGATACCTGCTTCAGGATGGGGATCAGGAAGATCAGGTGGCTTGGGATCTAGTGGATCTGGTGGTTCTGGAGGGCAGAGGAAACACAAGAGAGAATACAGGTTCTTGATCTGGTGGGCACGGTCCGCACCAGCCCCAGAATATTTATATGGAAATGTCTCTTCATCTTCCAGAATATAGAGGGATAGAAGATGCAGCTGAGCACATTTGCATATGTGTGAGATACTATGGTGTGCGAAGGGGATTACAACTCCTGAGCACAAGGCAAGCCAATTTGCAACTACATTACAAGGGCGCGTGCATAGTTGGTACAAAAAATTTGATCCCTGACCAGACTTGTGTAGATTATACCACACTGTGGGATGATTTCTTGAAAGAGTTTTATATTCCTGAATTTGAGTAGAAGAGCATCAACGTGCTGAAGGACATCAAGCAAGGTACAACTGAGAGTGTTTGGGAGTATGATGCACATTTCAAAACCCTTTTGTCAAAGTTATCTTATGATATACACCTGAGTCAACATGCTCAATGGTTTATTGGGGGACTAATCATGCCTTTTAGAAGGGCACTGCTTCACATAAGACTTATACAGATCCACGTGAGGCACTTGAAGCAGCTCTGTGCACTGAGGTAGTGGGAGTGTAGACATAGAGTGAGCCCATTTTTAGAGGCCAGATTACAGCTATGGCTAAACAAGTTAGAGAAATTATCACCTAACTCAATGCATGAGATGCACAGTGGAATTTGGTGCACAGATTGTGAAGTAGAAGGGCATACTAAGGATATTTTTCCTCAAAATTTAGTGTGTGCCATGTTGCTGGACTATGAGATTTGTCACTTGGATCATGATTCAAGTAGGTGCCCTTTGTTGCAACATGTGATAAGGAAGAATGTGTCTTGTTACTGCAATATTTGTAGGTCTACCACTCATGATACTGAAAATTGTAGGTTGATTGATCAGATCCATGATGTCATTGATATTGGTGTGCGTCAGACCAGTGTTGCAAATAATTCAAAGGAAAAGGTGAGCATCATGATCATGATCACAATGAAGGGCACTCTGATGGAGGCCATGGTAGAGGTCGAGGATATCATGGAGGTTTTAGAGGCTGAGGTTGTGATGGTGGAAGAAGTGATTTTCCTCGTGTAACATGTTATACATGTGGATCCCTGATCATTACAAGTGTGAATGCCCCTAGAACATTATATGTTCTTTATGCGGGAAGAAACACAACTATGAAGAATGTTTGGACTTGTATGAACAATTGAGTAAGAAGCATAAGCAAGACAAGGGCACAGTAATTGTTAGAGTACAACATGCTGTGGAAGATCAGTGGATGCTGAAGTTAGCACTGGATCCTGAGTTGGTACCTATGAATATTACTACATGCGCTGAGGCTACACATGCCAGGAAGTTCCAAAATAGAAGCCTGCCATTACAAAGGAGGAGGTACTACATGCAAAGTATCCAAACCCTATGCATCAGAAGGAGGTTTATCAAGAAACCATGGAGGTGATTAAGAATTTGTAGGGTGAGATACAGTGTTTGAAAGAGCAGTCATGGAAGTTAGAACAGAAGAAGGCAGTTGAGCTCCATCAGATAGATGTTGATGATTTAAAGGAAGTTTTGCAAGATGTTGTGACAAGAGAACATCATTCCTTTATTGGGGAACTGGTTAAAGGGAAACACCCTGTGCATGTTGGAATTGAGTGCATGAAAGACAAATTTTGCATGCTAACCTTCCTCCTCATAGTCTGGATTATGACAAGGAGATCACTCTGAATGTTGTTGTTGATGGCTGGATTTTAAGTAACATTTTGATTAACATAGGTGCAGAAGTGAATGTACTCACTTTGGGTGCATGGATTCAGATGGGAAGACCACCATTACACCATATTCAAATGTGTTGTTTATGGAAAAATGGATTAAAGCCACACCTATTAAGGTTTTGAAGGATGCTAGTATTACTATACAGGGGGCCAAGTTTACTGGGGACTTTGAGGTCTTGGTGCTTGCAGAGGCAGACAGCTTTCCAGCCCTACTTGGGTGCCCTTGGTGTTATGCAAACAATGTTGATCTGCACTTCAATAAGGGATATATAAGTTTTGAAAACAAGGAAGAGTGCGTCATCATTCCTTTGGCAGATGGAAAATTTACACCTTATGTAGATCCCTTAAGTGAAGAAGATTTAAACAGAATTTATGTGTGCACCATTAGAGATCTGGAAGTGCTTGAGCCATCAAAGGAAGGAGTTCTCCAGTGGGATGATGCACAGTCCATGAGTGATACTACAAGTGTTGCATGTGACAACTAGGCACATGGCACTTATGAAATGGTTGGGCACGAAGTGAGGAGTGCAGTTATGTGTGTAAGTAGGCCATGTTGTGTTAGGTGTTTGGGCAGTAACCAGGTACCAAGGTACACTAGCGAAGGAAATCCTGAAGTATTCCTTCGGGCTATGGAAGTTCAATGGATAGATCAAGTGGAAAGAAGGAATATGCTAGTTTATACTCTATGTGCAGGACAACAATGCACTGGTGGATGGTTCATAGAGATAATCTTTTGGAATGGAGAGAAGTGAGAATCACCTTCTCTGTTAGATTTCTCTAGAGTAATGCACCTACTCAGATCTGTGAATTTCATGGTAAGGATCATGTTCAACACCATGTTCAACAGTGTGAGAGACTCTAGATAGAGGGGCAGGAAGCTTTACCACCTTCGTTGTGGGTGCACAAGCTCTATTTCACCTTGCGAGGTTGCACATGTGCATGGTATGTCTATGTAGAGTTGAATAGAGAGACTGGAAATTGGCAAGAACTGACTGTAGGTATGATTCAGACCTTTGACTATTTTTCCACTAAACCTCTGGTGAATGAGGTGTTATAGGTTATGAAGTGCTTGACTATGGGAGATAGTGCAAAGGCTGAGGAACTTATTCAGGAATTACTAGGTGAGTCAGACCTGGAGGCGCGCTTTGAAGAGGAAGAGACAGATGTAGAACAACTTGGGCATGCCTGCCTAGAAAAAGAAAAGGGTAAGATGGTCTATGTCATTGATGATGAAGAAGTGGAGAATCTGGATGTTGAGCATACAGAGGGTACGTGTGAGGTCTTAGACAGTGCAGATGAGAAGGCATGTGCCTACCATGAGCCTATGAAAACAAAGAAGGTAAACATTGTGACAGATGTTGAACCTAAGGAGGCCATCATTGGAGATTATTGGTTTGACTCTGAGGTTGCTAAGATAATTGAGTTGCTATGTGAACTTCCAGGACCTGTTCCCTAGAGGCTATCATGAATTGAAAGGGGTACATGAATCTTTGGGTGAGATGAGAATCAAGCTAAAGGAAGGTGTGTGCCTAGTTAGGAAGAGGCCTTACAGGATGAATCCTAACCTATGCGTCAAGGTGAAAGAAGAAATTGACAAGATGCTGAATTCTGGAATCATTGAGCCCATTGAGGAGTTAGAATGGGTTAGCCCTATGGTTATCAGTATAAAGAAAGATGGAAGAATTAGAATTTGTGTGGATTACAGGGAGTTAAATGATGCATGTGTAATTGATCCCTTTCCCACACCATTTACTGAAGAAATCTTGGAAGGCGTTGCAGGGTGCGAGATCTACTCCTTCACTGATGGATTTTCTGGATATCATCAGGTAAGGATAGCTAAAGAGGATCAAGAGAAGAAAACTTTCACCACTGAGTGGGGAAGTTTTGCATACACGGTTATGCCCTTTGGATTAAAGAATGCGCCTACAGTATTTTTGTGCATTGTTGTGCATGCATTCCAAGACTTTATACATAAGTTCTTGCAGGTTTATCTGGATGATTGGACAGTCTATGGGCTTGTGAAGGATCACTGTGATAATTTAAGGCTTATGTTTGAGAGGTGTTTGCAGTTGAGCATCTCTTTAAACATTAAGAAGTGTGTTTTTGCTACACCCTTTGGGACTTTGTTGGGACACATCATCTGTAAGGAAGGCTTGTTAGTAGATCCTACTAAGGTTGTTGTTATTTTGGGCTTAGAGGAACCTACTAACCAGAGTGAGGTGCACAAATTCTTGGGGCACACAGGATATTACAGGAAGTTTATCAAAGGTTATGCCAAGATCGTTGCGCCCTTAGAGGAATTATTGAAGGGTAAAGGAAAGTTCTATTGGGGTGAGGTGCAACAACGCACGTTTGAGACATTGAAGGAAAGGCTTACTACAACACCTATTCTGTGCTTTCCTTCATGGACAAACCTTTTCATGTGCATGTGGATGCCTCTGGCATGGCCATTGGTGTGGTATTAGCCCAACCTAGAGAAGGGATTGTTGATCATCCTATTTTCTTTGCAAGTAGGAAGTTAACTCCAGCAAAACAAAATTACACTACTACAGAGCGTGAGGCCTTGTCCATGATCTACGTGTTGCATAAGTTTTGACAGTACTTGTTGGCAACACCTTTTATCTTCTATAAAGATCACATGGCATTGAAGTATTTGGTGAACAAGCCCATTTTACAGGGGCGCATATGTCGTTGGATGTTGTTATTTCAGGAATTTGACTTTACAGTTGTGGTAAAGCCAGGAAAGAGTAATTCTGGACCAGATCATTTATCAAGGATTAATACAGGTGAGGATGCGTAGAGCATTGAGGACACAATGTCAGATGCACATATTTAGATTGAACTACGTGCCCTCTGACTTAGAAGATATTGTTGTCTTTTTATGAACAGGTGTGGCACCTGAAGGAATGAAGGCTTTGGAAAAGAAACAACTTGTTATTCACATCGTGCCTTATATGTTGATCAGTGGAGACTTATACAAACTAGGTCAATATGAAGTTTTGTGTCGGTGTGTACTTGAGCATGAGCATGAAGCCATTATGGAGGAGGCTCATGGCGGTATTGCAGGTGGACACTATGCAGGGGATGCCACCGCACGCAAGATTTTATTAGCTGGTCTATGGTGGGAAATATTATATAAGGATTGCAAAGAATATTGTAAGGCATGTGACCATTGTCAGCACCTTGGAAAGCCTGGGCATAGAGATGAGATGCCTTTAAGGCCTATTGCTAGTGCAAAACCTTTTGAAAAATGGGCAATTGACTTTGTGGGTCCTATTTCCCCACCCACGCACAGGACTGGATCGCACTATATTATAACTTGTACAGATTATCTTACAAGGTGGGCAGAAGTGGCACCTACAAAGGATTGCACAATAGCTACAACAACAAGGTTTCTATGGGAAAATATTATCAGCAGGTATGGATGCCCACTGAGTTTGACAAGTGATAGGGGTACTCATTTTCTTAATGAGACCATCAGGATATTGTTTGCAGAATTTATGGTTGCACACCATAAAACAACACCCTATCACCCTCAAGAAAATGGAACTGTTGAGGCTTTCAACAAGATATTGAGCCATACCTTGACTAAAATTTGTGATGTTGGAAGAAAGGACTGGGATGATAAAGTCTTGTTGTACTTTGGTCATACATGACAACCTACAAGAGGTTGAATAAAGCAACACATTTTCAATTGGTGTTTGGTGCAGAGGTTGTTCTACCAGTGGAATTCATGTTACCTTCTCTGTGTATTGCATGCGCAGGAGGTTTGGCTGATGAGCAAGCACTTAAAGAGCGTATTGAAAAACTGATGCATTTGGATGAAAGGCGTGCTATATCATAATGGAATCAGAAGCAAGAAAAGGCCAGGCAGAAGTATGGCATGATAGACATATTAAGGATAAGAAGCTTGAAGTTGGACAGATGGTTCTTCTTTATGATTCAAAGTTTTTGTGCCACCCTGGAAAGCTTAAGGTGCATTGGTTGGGACCGTATGTTATAACTTATATACTTGATTCAGGTGCTTGCCAGTTAGAGGCTGGATGGAACACGGTTTCCTAGTTACTTCAACGAGAGTAGGTTGAAGCCCTACTATAAATAAGTCTTCTTGGTGTTTGTAATAAGGCAGTATTGCCACTTAGATTAGATTTCCTTAATGCAATTCCTTTATATGTGTTTCCTTCATCGTTGTTATGCTTTTTCAATTTAGTTTAGTGTTTTGTGTAATAAGCGTGCTTGCGTGCCAGAAGTTGATTACTATCTAAGTGTTTTCATGCATAGAGGACCGTGCATACCCTTAGTGTGGGGTGGAGTGTATACAGGGTACATGGACCAAGTTTGAATGTTATTAGAAGATGGATATGCATAAAGAGATCTTATGCAGGTACTTGAAGTAAAGGTGTAGATAAAGAAAGATTGCTCATAAATGAAGACCACATATGGATAGATAAATAAACGCACAATGTAACACGAGGTAGGCTGCAGCAATGGAAACTACTTAGTGAAAGGTGCAGTGGTGAAGTACTTCGGTGCATGGGCACGTGAAAGGAGGTATGTGGCCAAGAAGTAGTAGGCATGCTAGAAGGTTATGACTGTGGCGTGGAAAAATCAGCACGAAAAAATTGAAGAAACGTCAAATTAATGTGAAGTACGGTGGTAGGTGGAGAGCAATAAATGCGAATTTTTTTTGAAAAATATATAAGGTGGTGTTGCGAAATCATTTTACCTTTGCAATCAAGAGCATTCGAGTGAGTTGAAGTCGAGCGAGCTAGCAATGAGCTGTGAAGTGCGGAGAGCTATGAACCAGTTCGGATTTGTCATATTTATACACCAGGGATATGATTTTTGCTCCATTTGGAGAAGTGTTTGAGTGAACACAAAGGCGTGCGGGAAGAAATTGACTGTTAGGGTTTGAATTTGAGCTAGGGCACGCATGAGTTGAAATTGTAGAGCTTGAAGCAGGTAAAAGAACACACCTTTATAGTTATTATGGCACCAAAAAGAGCACCTGGAGGGGCCACAAGGGGGAAGAAGTAGAAGGAAGTTCAAATTGAAGTGGAGGACGCCCCTGAAAGCCGTTTTTCGGAAATGCAATACCTAGAAGGGGTTTATATGGGTCATGATTGGGACTCACATGTTCATCGAGTGCAAGGTGAGTGATTAGGTTAATCACAGTAATGAAGGATAACAAGGATGAACTGAGATATGTGCAGCTAGATGTGTTAATGAAAAACAACTGTGGCAAAAGAGGATGAAGTCCTTTCGGTAGCAAAAAATGAAACACTTGGGCACGTAGAGAAACTTAACTATGTAGAAGCAAAGTGTGATGCGCTTGAAGTTGCCCAAGTCTCGTAGGAAAAATCAAAGAGATTGGGAAACTCATCACGGAAAGGATGGATATAATGGATGGAATGGTCTTGAGCATGGCTAATGTTCTCAGGGTCTTGTAGAATGAAGGTGAAAAGATGACTCTTGATGAGATGGAAGCCATAGTTATAGACATTCTAGATAAGACAAATAAAGTGCTGAGTGATTGGAATGAGCTTGAAGTAGAAGTAAAAGAAATGAATATCCAGAGTTGATCCTGCCTATAGAAGAGCAGAGCGCCGAGTAGTCTCTCATTCTTTGGGTGCAGTAATTCCTTTATTTTTTCATTTTTTATTCATTATTCTTTATTCATGGAGAAATAAGTTATGATTACCTACTATTGGGGGCAATAAAATTAGTGTGGGGTAATGTTGAGTTGATGTAATATAGCTGAAGTATGAATGCACGGAAGGATTGGGTGCGCGGGCATAGGGCGGGTGAACACACGGAACTATAATGGAACAAGGCAACCCAAGAAGTTTGAAATCAAGACTTAGCCGTTTTGCAAATTGGGGCTAATTATGGACATGGAGTGCAATGCATGTTTTGAAGAAGACTAGGGAGCACGCAAAGGCTATTTTGGACGAGTAGAAGATCAAGCGTCATGCAGGGTTTTGGAGCTAATAATAGGATTATACTATAGTTGTATTATTAGATAATCTATTATTAGCAAGCTTGCATGCTCTCGTATTTATTATGTAAAGGCGCATGGCTATTATTAACATGTGGCCTATTTTTTAAGGGTGCATGGGAAGTGAAGGGAAACTCCCCACCCCTATAAATATGTATTGACTTACATGGTTTATTTAGTTCTATGTTTTGTAGAGTTATGCTACGAGTTTATGGGCGCTTATGACTATAATGACATTGTTATATATGTAAGAAGCTTCTGTGTTTTACAACAATTAATATAATGGATCTTTATGGCTGGATTTTGATTGTAGACACATCTATGAATGGATCTTACATGGTAAAGTTAATCGTGGTTCTTGTTTAATTGTTCTTGCATATGGTTAACATCTAGATCTAATTTATGCACCTTGTTGTACTTAATTATCTTTGATGGATCTAAAATATATATTTATGTATGCTAACTCCTTGAACAAGTTGTCGTACAAAGAGGGACTTGGTACCCTTTCACGCTTCGGGTGTGTACTCAGTTCAGGGTGAGTGATATGTCAGCGTGCCTTGGACTTTTGGTGGTAAAAACTAGGCTATTTTGTACCCACAGGTTGACTTGAGAGGCATTGAGTGATCACATGATGAAAAATTCAAATTGGCAAGGACTGGAAATATTAGCAATTTCAGTGTGGGTATCAATAGAGAGTTAGTTTGGGAATCATACTACTTCAGGGGTAGCATTGTTATCTACATGACATGGAGAGCATGATGACTACATGAGGTGTCTTGGTTACTTCGGATTACACCAATCTTTGGTTAACTGCAGGGAGAAGTGGATAAAATTGCATTATGGTATTCAGTTTATGCATCATGATTGGATAATTCTTGGGGTCAAGCATTTATCAGGAGGGGATTACTGTAATGTCCCCACT
Source organism: Taxus chinensis (assembly GCA_019776745.2). Lineage (NCBI taxonomy): Eukaryota > Viridiplantae > Streptophyta > Pinopsida > Cupressales > Taxaceae > Taxus > Taxus chinensis. The sequence goes on from CM034157.1 coordinate 145,809,972, forward strand.
TTCAAATAGATGGCCTAGGAGGATTTTTAATGTCTTAACCTTGGTCATGCCCAAGGGGCTAGTGACGTTGATGGTTATTGGTTTTTGTTCACACCTTCATTTCACTTATAGGTTATGTTTCGATGTTGGACATGTAGTTTGAGGAAACTTAAGTGAAATAAGGCACAAGAATTTAGGGCTTTGAGGCAACATGGGACTGTCTCCAAGTTGTGGGACTCAAACTGAGACAGACCTCTAGAGAAGGTCAACTTCCTCTACTTATTTCTAATGCTAAACTACTCCTAGGAATTGAAATGCAACTATCTAACTCTACTCTAACTTTCCAAGGGACCAAGGTGAGAAGGAGATGCATAAAACATAAACCTAAACTAGAGAAGGTGATAACACCAAAAATAAGGGGAAAGATACTTCTGAAAGAGAGAAAATGGGAGAAAATGATGATGAAGAGGGTGGAAAAATGAAACCACAGTTCAAGACAACATCTAAATTCCCACTTTCATGATGCACAATAGATATAGATTCTGAAACAACACACACAACATACCCATGAATGAATGAAAAGGAAAGGAAACACAATAAAATACCAACTAAGGCAAAAATGAGACACAAAAATAGTAATTTTATTTCTTGAATATAATGCATAGATCATTACAATGAAGGAAGAAGATGTAAAACATTACAGAATCGTGATCCAAGGCATGCAACTCTTAGAACACTTGTGCAACATTAAAATGATGCCCTCACATTCCCAAAGTATCCAACATTAAAATTGAGCATCATTTTACAATATATAGAAAAATGGGAGAAGAAGAAGAAGAAGAAAATAGAGGAAAATTTGAATTCCTCCTACCAACCAACCACTTTCATTAAATTCTCTGAAAATATCTGAGCACCTCTGAAAATCCACTTCCCCATGCCTTTTTCCTTGTTGAAGAAGAAATGGGTGCCCATACTGCATTAAATTCTGGTGGTTGTGCCACCTGGAGCAGTCCTTTGTGTGTTGGAGATGTTTTTTCTCTATTTCACCCACCTACCTCCATTTGATCAAGAAATACAAGATTTCATTATATAGATGAGGTTGATATTTTCCCAATGATATAAGATTTGCAAAGATCAGATTATTGGATCGAATGTTATATCAATTTTTAGTTCCCGTGGAAAACTTTTCATTTTCCTTTGATGCATGGCTTTTCTTTTAGTTTTTGTGGATTTTGACTTCACGTGGCTTTTTCTTTCTCCTGGATTATTTAGTCTTTCAATTTTTTTCATCCTTCAGCTTCATCTTTTTCTTCAATATGTTTGCTTTTCCTTCATCCCGGACTTTTTTGCTTCCCCTGGGCTTTTCAAATTTTATGGCTTCTTAGATTTTGGATTTTAACCTTCAGGTTTTGACCAGACTTTTGTTTTTTCCTTAATCCATGGCTCATTTTTTAATCCTTTTGCTGGCATTTCAATTTTCTCCTTTGGCCATGGCTTTCTAACCTTCATGTGGTATTGAATATTCATCAAGTTTTCAAGTCCACACTTATCCAAGTTGTTCAATTTTTGCAAGGGTGTAAAAATGGACAACATTTTTGGTGACTCATAGGGAACATCTTCCTGCTAGATGAATTGATCAGTAGCCTTGAAGCATCCATTGGGCATGGATTTAGCCTGATAATTTGAAATCTGATCAGAACTTGAACTTGGATTCCCAAATTTCATTTAGTTGTTTTGCATTTGATTTTCTTAGATGATTTTAATTGATCCTTGATTTCTTGAACTCTCTTCCTATAGCCTTGGAAATATGATGAAACTATGCACAAGACTATCCTCAAGCAACAAGAATGTGCAAAGCACTTAGGGAAGAAACCTACACTACCAAAAAATAATGTGCTGAAAGCACTTAGAGGAATTGAAAACTAAACTACTATGTACAAGATGCAATGAAATATCTTAATGAGAGGGTTTGAGGTAAATCCCATTGACTGGGATTTGAAACACATTCCCATCAAGATCAGATAACTCAAATGAGTTAGCCACCTTGCAAGCGGTGATGATGTATGGTCCACTCCAGATTGCATCAAATTTGGAGTGTCTCCCTGGTTTAGCTCGATCCACGTCCCATTTCAAGACTAGATCTCCAACCTTGAATGTATGATCTCTAGCTTTCCTGTCAAACCACTATTTGGTTGACTTCTGATGTTGTTCCATCCTGATCATGGTGTCATTTCTTAGCTCCTCAAGTTCTACTAATTCTGCCACCCCGATCTCTCTCTGATCCACACCTTCAAATTCCAGCTGTTGAGCTAATTCAAGTGAAGGTAATTCTAGTGACAAAGGAATCTTGCTTCTTTTCCATATACCCGTTTGTAGGGAGAAGTGCCAATAGCTTTCTTCACTGTTATCCTGTCCACCCAGAGAGCATTTCTCACCTTTGTGTGTCACTACCTTTGATTGATGTCCATTTTCCTCTTCATGATCCTAATCAGATTCTTGTTAGTAGATTCCACCAATCCATTACCTTGGGTGTAATAATTGGAAGAAGTCTTAAGATAAATCCCAAGACCAAGAGCCCAATTAGAAATTTTTGATCCCAAGAAAGCTTTTGCATTATCAGAAATGATAGTTTGCGGAATCCCAAACCTTGTAACAATTTCTTCAAGAAAGTCCAGGATGACTGATTCAGTGGCTTCCTTTAATGGTGCGGCTTCCATCCACCTGGTGAAATAATTTGTTGCTAGTTAAAACCCATTTGTGACCAGCACTAGATGGAGGATTAATCATACCAATGAAGTCAAGACCCCATTGTGTAAATGGTTGATCTTCCTGATTGGATGAAGTGGGAGAGCTGCCAATATTTTCTTTCCAGTGAAGAGAGCACATTCCTTACATTTTCTCACCCATCTGTGAGCATCCACAAACAATGTAGGCCAAAAGTATCCTGCTTTTATGATTTTCATGGTTGTGGCTCTAGCAGAAAAATGATCATGGAACTCAGTTAGAACCTTGTCACATTGCTCACCTTCAATGCACCTGAGCAACACTCCATCAATATGTCTTTTGAACAAAATACCATTAATCAATGCATAGGGAATAGACCACAACCTCAGATGTCTTCTTTTTTCTTTGTTCAATCCCAGAGGATATGCACCAGTAGACAAGAACTTAGTCATATCAGCAATCCAGCTATGATCATTGAATACATTTCTTTCATCCTTCTGCCATTCAACATTATTTGAAGGCTCTTCATTCATGAGGGACATCTCTTGGTGGTCCTGAGCATCTAAAGCCAACTGCTCACAAAGTGCTCTTCCTCTTACCAATTTTGTGGCCTTGATAGTCACATCATATTCCATAATTTTAGTCACCCATCCATCTCATTTCTCACTGATTTTTACTCCCATGATGAAGTCTCTGATGCTGGAATGTGATACTAAAACTTTGATGTGGTTAGTAGCAATCATACTTTTGAATTTCTTCAAGGCTCTCATGATGGAAAACACTTGTTTTTCAATGTGGTTGTACTTGAGCTCATAATTCTTCAGTGTTTGACTGAAGAAGGCCACTGGATGCTCCAGTCCCTGATCATTTTTTTGAGTTAAAACCATGGCTATACTAGATTCTGCCCCATAAGCATATAGAATGAAATATTTGGTATAGTCAGGGTTGATCAATGTAGGAGCTTGAGAAATCTCTTGTTTTATCTTCTCAAAGTTGTCTTTCCCCTCTGTGGTCCACTTGAAAGTTGAATCCTTCTTGAGCATGAGAGTAATAGGCCTTACCAAACCCACAAAGTTAGGAATGAAACCTAAAAAAGTTGATTTTTCCAAGGAATGACTGCAAGGACTTCTTGTGAGATGGCAAGGAAAGAGCCGCGATGGCTGAAATTCTTTCTAGATCAATGGTAATACCTTCCTTTGAAACAATGTGCCCCAAAAGCTTACCCCTAGGGACTACAAAGTTGCATTTCTTAGGATTAAGGGACACACCAAATTCCCTGCATCTTTCAAATACTTTCTCCAGGTGCTTCATATGATCTGCGCTCTACTTTGAGAACACCTTAATGTCATCTAGGTAAACCAAGATGAATTCATTGATATACCCCTTGAAAGCAATGTCCATTGCTCTTTGGAAAGTGGCACCTACATTTGATAAGCCAAAGGGAATTTTCTGGTATGCATATGTTCCCCATTTGGTGGTGAATGTGGTTTTATATTGATCCTCTTCTTTCACTTTGATCTGATTAAAACCAAAATAGCCATCAAGCATTGAAAACCTCTCAGCTCCTGCTACTGTCTGTAAAATCTGCTCCATGGAAGGTAAAGGATAATGATCCTTTAGAGAGGCCTTATTCAAGTCCCTAAAATTGACACAAAGCCTGATTTCTCCATTTTTCTTCCTTACTGGAACCATATTTTCCACCCAAGTAGAGTACTTAATAGGAAAAATTATCTTGGCCTCAATGAGTTTGGATAATTCCTTTCTCATGAGGGGCTCAATTTTGGGATTAACTGGCCTCTGTTTCTGTCTAGTTGGCTTGACATTGGGATCAAGATCAATAGAATGTTGAACTATATCTAGATTAAATTATTTTAAATCTTTATAGTCCCATGAAAACACATCACTAAATTTTTTTGCACATAGGGAAATAAAATTTTTTTTTCACTCTCATCACATACCTTCCCAAGTAGAAGTTCTTTTCCTGGAAATTGTGACTGGTTAGAAATCTTCTTGTTTTTCCACCATGTTCTTCTCCACACCTTTGAATTCATAAAATGGACTAAATATCTTCTCTAGAGTGACCAATCCCTTTGGAAATTTGTTCATTTTTAGTTGAATTATCTGATCACCATAGACTTCTTGCAAATCAGATTGCATTTTTGAGGAGAATTCAACTTCATTTTGTATAAATTGGACAATTTTTTCATCGTTGTCAAAAACTTGCCAGCTGGTCTGATTATCTGGAATGGATGGCCTAACCACCATTTTGATATGTTGCACATTCCCCTTGACAAATCTTCCAGTAGGTGAAAATTGAGAACCTAGAGCCACCATTTGATTAGCATTTTTGTTCAACTTCCTAGGCACAACTTGTAGGTTAATGGTGTCAAATTTTTCTAGCAGATCCCAAACTCTATGTTTGTAAGCCTTTAACAACTTGTTCTTTGTGGCACATTTCCCCTGACTTGGTGAATGACCAATTCAGTATCTCCAAAAATACCTGCAAATTTTGATTTTCCTCTTTTCAACAATTAGAAGATCATGCACCAACGCTTCATACTCAGCTACATTGTTAGACCATGCAAATTACAATCTGTGAGCAAAGAATAACTTTTCATTCCTTGGAGAAATGAGCACAACACCACCCCAACTCCATTTCTTCTTCTAGAACCATCAAAGAACATCCACCATAGTCCAAAATCATTTCCTTTTTTATGCTTAAATGGTGTGGGTATTATAGATTCTTCTTGGAGAATGCAATAAGTACCGAGACTAGTCTCAAAGGTTTTAAGCTCTTCATCATAAGGATCAAATTTATGATCTCTCTCAGCCCATTCATCTAGCAATAAATCAGGCATGGAAGGAGGGATAGGTTGCTCATCTGAAACTGAACCTTGTTCATGTTCTTCTTGTATTAGAAATTTGATTGGATGGGGTGGGATCATATGACTCAATATGGTAGGAAAATATGGGCTCAACTTGTATTGTAAATCTTGTACCATATCTAGTTCTCAACAGCGTGTGAGTCCAATCCGAAGACAAAATAACCACCTACCTTAGCAGTGAAATCTCTAGACAAAAAAATGTAAACATGGGAGGCAAGTCAATTACTGAAATGTCATGGGTTATGGTGAGGCTTGGGCAGGCATGAAGTGTTAACTCAAATATTTTTATTACTCCCAATACACCCACGGTTGACCCATCAAGTTGCAAAACTCCCTTAGACACAGGACTGTATTTGAGACCCAGGATATCAACAATTTTCTTGGGCATTACAGAGGTACTAGCCCCTGAATCAATCATACAGTTATGAACCAAGTGTTTTCCCACAATTAATGACATGTAAAAGGGTGGGGTTTTGACAATTTTACTTACTTGGTCTTCCTTTTCTTGACAGACATTGACTGCGGCATGAGTTTTTTGCACCACTGGATCCACCTGAGGTAATTGCTTGAGGGCTTCACATAAGAGATCTCTTTGTGATGGAATAGCCAATGCATCCCACATTGTCACATTAACATTGGTCTTCTTCATTTTCTCAACAATATTAAATGGAAGACCCATGGATTTCTACATTTGTGGCATGTTATTTTCTTTTTCTGTTGTTGCTGGCATTTGAAATAGGTGGATTTGGTTGAACAACAACCTCCTTTTTGTCCAACAGATTTACTAGGCCTCAGGTGGCTTTTTTTTGTCCAATCCAACCTCTTTCTCCTTAGTTGTGGCATTTCCTTGACCCATGGAAGATGAAGGTTGTGATTCTAACATCCTTTTCTTGTGCCGTGTATTATCAACAATGTTGATTTGAGGTCTGTTAGAGCTACCCACCACTTGATTGACCACACAAAGTTCCTCAGCTCCAAAGAACATGAGATTGACATCAGTATTGGCTTCTTGAACTGCTTCCACATTTGAACTAGGTGCTTCTAGAAGTGGTTCTTACTGACTGGAAGAACCTTGAACCATGTATGCTTGAAGATGCATTTCCCTTTCACAACTTAATTGATTATGTGGAAAATTACATGGAAAACACCACTCAGTTTCTTGAACCATATTATTTTGTAATGGAACCAATGCTTGGCTTGAGCTAGGAGTAGGAAGTGCTTGTGGAGGAGGAATTGTTGCCAATGGAAGAGGAGCACTTTGACCTTGCCATCTATTATTTTTTTGATTTTGTGTATATCTTTGATTAGATTGTTGATTTCTATATGGTTGATATCCCTGATTTGAAGATTTCCCTTGATTTTGATAATTTTTATAGGATTGGGCTTGTTGTTTTTCTAGGGATATAAATTTTTTGGTCAAATTTCTGATTAAAGCTTTCATATCTTCATCTTCCTTTTGTTGTGTGGGAGTCTGAGATGTGGAAGCAACATGTTGCAGATTTTGCTCAGGGATAGGAGCAATAGAAGGTTGAGCAGCTTGAGGCAATTCAGGATACAAGGGCATGGGTGGCCTAGGGGCTAATTTCCCATCTTGTATTAAACTATTTTCAGCTCTAATTGCAATTGCGTAGGCTCCTGGTAGAGTTATGCCTCCCATAGATTGAATCATGACAAATATATCATAATTAAGATATTTTAAGAAATAGAGAAATGCACCTTAAGCAGTTGGTCTTACAGGGATTGGAATTTTGTCCCAGGTTCTCTAGAAATTGAAGTTGAAATTCACCATTTGTTCATTTGGAGCTCTCTTGATTGTAGTCAACTTCTCCAAAAGAGAAGATTATCTTCCCTTTCTCCAAACTGATTACATATGGTTGTGCATAGTTGATCCCAATTTTGAATTGATCCTGTTGTCAGACTTCTAAACCATTGTAAAGCTTTCCCTTTGAATGATGAAGCTAAAAGTTTTACTGGCACATCCATATCAGAAATTTCATGAAACATGCATACATTTGTAATATCTTGGATGTGATCAGCTGGAGTAGTGTGATTTCCTCCTATGAATAATGGGATATTTTTCAAAGCTGCTACTGGGATGGGATTCTGAGCATTCAGGGAAAAGTGGACTACTACCCATGAAGTTAACAAATGGATTTGGTGGTTGTTGAGCCATTCTGATAGGTCTAAGAACTCTAGTGGACTGTAAGAAGGGCCTACTAGGTGGAGGTGTTGAAAGAGTTCTGTTTGGTGGAGATGGAGATCTCTGAAGTTGTCTTCCTCTTCTTCCTCTTCCTGGAGATAGCTGCAAATATTCAAATATTCCTTCTTCTCTTGTTCTAGACTGTGTTTGGATCCTTCTCATGAACTTGAACCACCAGTACTGCTGAAACCAGTTGATTTTCTGAATGGAGTCACCAGATGTGTTGCTGCAGAGCCTCCAAAGGCTAGATTTTCACCAAGATACACATCCAAACTTGATAAAACTGGAAATATTCATTTCAAGGTCCCACGGGCATGCCAAAACTATTGGAGCTCAAAATTACACCCATCCTAAATCACAAGAATCTAGGGCTTTGAGGCAACATGGGACTGTCTCCAAGTTGTGGGACTCGAACTGAGACAAACCTCCAGAGAAGGCCAACTTCCTCTACTTATTTCTAATGCTAAACTACTCCTAGGAATTGAAATGCAACTATCTAACTCTACTCTAACATTCCAAGGGACCAGGGTGAGAAGGAGATGCATAAAACATAAATCCTAAACTAGAGAAGGTGATAACACCAAAAATAAGGGGAAAGATACTTCTGAAAGAGAGAAAATGGGAGAAAATCATGATGAAGAGGGCAGAAACGATGGCCATAATTCAAGACAACATCTAAATTCCCACTTTCATGATGCACAATAGATATAGATTCTAGAACAAACACACAACATACCCACGAATGAATGAAAAGGAAAGAGACACAATGAAATACCAAGCTAAGGCAGAAATGAGCCACAAAAAAATGATTTTATTGCTTGAAGATCATGCACAGATCATTACAACAAGGAAGAAGATGCAAAACATTCACAGAATCATGATCCAAGGCATGCAACTCTTAGAACACTTTCACAACATTAAAATGATGCCCTCACATTCCCAAAGTATCCAACATTAAAACTAGGCATCATTTTACAATATATAGAAAAATGGAAGAAGAATTTTTCTGAAAAAATCTGAGCACCTTCTGAAAATTCACTTCCCCATGCCATTTTTCCTTGTTGAAGAAGAAATGGGTGCTCATACTACATTAAATTCTAGTGGTTGCGCCACCTAGAACAATACCTTTACATGTTGGAGACGTTTTCCTCTATTTCACCCACCTTCCCTCATTTGAATTGAGAAATACATGTTTCATTACAGGTTGAAATTTCTCCAATGATATAAGATTTGCGCTCCAGGATTTGGCGGCTTTTGTCATTTGGCCACATATTTTCTAAATCATCCATGGAATTCTCAAACTCCTTCGTGGCCCTTTATAGACATCCACGATATTGAAAATTGATCAAGCTCACAATTCCACACCTATCCAAGTTGTCCAATTTTTACAAGGTTGTAAAAATGGAAAACAGATCCCACAAGAGTCCTAGCTTTGGTGGTAAGAGATCCACTACTAGCGAGCACAACACTCTTCGGTGGTGAAAGATCCTTCCTAGTTTGATAATTTGGGGCTTCATTCAAATTAGGTTTTCATATCAGAGTTATCAAAGAATCTTAAAGGTTTTCTCAGTGCAAGAGAGATATTATTTAGTTCATACTTCAGTCATGTACAAATTATATTATTTCCAATGTTTGAGGCAAGATTGGAAAATTCGTAGGAGTTTCATTCAATTTGGGATTTATTTATTTTCAGATCTACTTAGGGTTTTTTAGTAGTGTTTTCTAAGGTTTCTGGTTGGAGTTTTTCATTTTTCCAAGTTGGATTTGATTTGTTATATTTTATATATATTGTTGTTTTAATTTCAAAATTTATAAAGATCATTTTAGCTCCTTGTGAATTTTTGGGATTTTTAGGCAGTTTCAACAGTTAAAATAAATAAATAAAATCAGATCTAAGAGATAAAAATTATTTCTCTCTTGTTTAATGTTCTAAATAGTTTTCTAAGTTATTTGAAGCTTCTAGGTAGTGTTAGAAATTATTATTTTGAAAAAATACAATTTTTTCTTTGTTACTGCATATTGTTGTCCTTAAAATCAGAATTTTAGTTTGTTATTATTTTTTATGTATTTTGTGAATTTCAAGTGATATCTCACAAGGGATATTTCAAAAACACAAAAGGATATCACACCATAAAAACATTTTATCATCACAAGAATATATGAAACATGAAATCCAAGGCATGACCCTTTGTTTTCTTGTAGCATATAAGATATAATTATGAAAAATCAGCTTGAGATAAGTGTTAGTGTTAATAAGAAATATTAATTTGTAATGTCCCCCTTCCCTCGCCATGGGGCTGAGAGCCAATACGTGTCCTAACCCTAGTCATGTCCAAGGGGTTACGAACGTTGTGAGCTATTGGGTATGAATATCTAGTCCAGTTGTTATAATTTTTTGTTGACAGGTTTATAAAGTGCTTTCGAAGGGACTAGATGTTATGTTTTATCATTGGAAGGGACCACTTAACTCCTAGTGTTCTAATTTTGCATTGGGGTCACCTTTTTGGACCATGGCAACTTGAAAAGGAAAAAGTAACTTTAAGTTACTTTATTATTTTGGTCTTCCCTAGGGGAAAATGTGACTTGGGTTTTTTTAGGGTTCCTTGGCATGGAAAAAGTTATAAAAGGAGAAGAGGGGTGAAAGGAAGAGCATTCATGCATACACTTATATTTTCTTTCATGTGCAATTGTTTTTTACAAATATCTAGCTTGTGGAGTAAGATCCCATGGGAACCTTAGCTTTGGTGGTGAGAGATCCATCCCTAGCTAGTAGGGCACTCTTCGGTGGTGAAAGATCCACCCTAGTTTTTCATTTTTGGAGCTAAAATTAGGGTTGTTCTTCAGAGATATTTTTAGAGGGTTTCAGTGAAGGGTTTTGGAGGTCTTTGGGCATTTTTGGAGGAGATATTTCTAGGTTTTTCAGAGCAGATCTACGACAACCTCTTTGGCAAGTTCTCAGCATCAGCTTGAAGGCATTTACAAGGGTTTCCAGCCATCTCCTATGTGGGGTGACTTGTTTTGAAGATTGCAGATCTGTTTTGGAGGGTTTCCACTTCCTCAAATTTTGATTTGAATGTTGGGATATCATATCCTATATTTATAGACAATATTTCCAAGGTTTCATAATTTTTGCATCTATATTTCGGAAGATATTAATTTTAGAAGTTTTCAGCTATTTAGGGCACGCTGTAATTTTCTAACAGAATTCTGTTATTCAAAAAAATCCAAAAATAGTTCTATAATATTTTTTATTGTATTAGCAAGTTCCATTTAAAATTTCAAGAGATTTGAGTAAGTATTTTTGGAGTTATCCATTATTTTATGTTCGCTGCCCTAGATTTAATTTTCTGCAAAAAATCAAATTTCTGTTTGGCTGTAATTTGTCTGTATTTTGCATATTTTAAAGTATTATCCTACAAGGGATATTTCATAATGAAGCGCACAATAGTAATTTTCACAATAGATGCACGATATATCATGGAAATAGAGAAATAAAGATGCATGTGATAGAAATCACATCAATAAACATGTAACAATAAAATATAGCTAAGTTGTTCCATAGTAAAAACATCTTAAAACACATAAGCACACAACTTCATAGTCAAAAATCATAAGAAAACATCATGATCAAGAAGCACATAAGTAACACATGACATGACGACTAACATGACTAGCTGACAAGAGGATCCTCTAACATAACTAACACAATACATAGCATAATCTAGTATTTTAACCAACCAATGTAAACATGTGTAAGCTTAAAACAATTGATATAAACATACATTAGTGATCAATCATGTAAACATCAATGTAATAATCACCAAAAACAAGTAAACAAGAAACAAGTAATGTTACTATGTGCTCAAATAAATAAGATTAATGTTATTAGTTTAAGAAATTTAGAGGGTCTAGAATGGAGCTCATATTACACATAGAAGGATATATTAATGTAAAGATATTACTTAGACAAAATTTTAATTGGTTCTATGATTCCAACATAAACACATCTAAAAATATTCGACAAAAATAGCTTCTCTTTATTAATATAAAATTATTAAATACATAATAAGTCTTAGATCTCTCCTATCTAATATCAATGTTACATATATTATTCAACATACACCATCTATATCATTATAGTTCTCATACACTAGATATAATTATCTCTATGTATATCATGCCTTATACATCTTCTTTTATGCACATATATCTCTCACCACCAATTTACATTCTTTTATAGCCTTTAAAGGAAAAGGTTACCTCTTCAGTATGTTTCCATAATGCTCTATGTTTGAAAAGGGATATTTTTCCTAAGTATGGGCACACATATTATATAATGGAATAATAAAATGTCTTGTCAAATATTTTCTCATATATTGTAGTATATTTGTATTTCCCTTATATAAACTATAGTATCTAACTATACTATCATAAATAAATAATGACAACATCTCTAATGATTCAATATACTAAGTACATATTAATATGTATCTTGCAAATGTCCATACATCAACTAAGTCCTTGGAATATACTACAAAGATTCATCTTGTGTCATACAAGACTTATAATGTTACTTTTTGGGTTTTCATTGTCTTCTAATTTTGCTAGGAACAGGTAACTGTTGTGTTACCGTAGTCTATACGACCTAGCGGAAGTTGTTTTCCTTGTTATTGTGATAACGGGATTACTTGTTGACTATGTATAATATAGATACATCTGTACTTTATTTTATCGACTCAGTGGAGTCCATGATTGAATCGTATATTGCTATCTATTGCTGAGAATGTAGATTCATCCATAAGTTTTGTGAATTGATTTTCGTGGAAGCCTGGTAAGAAGAAACAGGTCTTTTGGCCACTGTTATTTGTAATAAATAAGCATATAGACTTCCTGGGTATGAATTTGCATTTCTTTTGTAAAAGCTATTCGAAATTTTCGAAGCAACTCAATCGATTTCCTTGCTTGAAATGGGTATTTGATTTGCTTACACTTGTTTCATTCTGAATGTTTTCCATGAATGGCATAGAAGGATTTATCCACAAATTTCATATTACGTTGTTGTAGGGTTCAGCGGTTATGGGTATGAACCCGTTAACAGTATACAGCGTGTGCATATATATGTATATATTTACAATCGTTGTAATCTGAACAACTCTGAGGAGTCGATTGTATGATTTATATTTGAATCTTATTCAAGTTGAATATATTTAAATAGTTGGTGATTGTTGAACCTGCGACTTGAAGGAATAACACGTAATAGACCTCTGTTATTTTCGGGAATTACTCTTATGTTGCATGGGTTTTGTGGTACAGAATCTTAGGTGAACATTTACGTCTTCGACCTGTACAAATTTGTGTAAAAATATTGGCAGAGTTCAGTCGGGTTCTTGGTGTGAAATCAGAGATTAATTTGTTTGTCTGATTCTTATTATGCTTCGTTGATGAATATCAGTATGAATTCATATGCTATTGCTTGAATTGTTACCTCCGCTTGAATCCTTTGGAATTATGGAAAGGTAACTGGTACTTTTGTCTCATTCTGAACTTGACATTGGACCCTGTTTTTTTTTGTCACTGTTTGAGATCCTTGAGTATGGATGATTGTTTCGTGTTCTGACCTTGTTTGGGTAAGTCGCGAATACCACACTAAGACTTGCATGCGCCAAGGTAAGGATCGATTGGTTGTATTCATTTTTTTTTACTTCAGTCCGATTTTGACTGAGCAAGAATAAGTATGCTATGTTCCTTTCCATTTATTCAGTCCGATTTGACTGAGCATGATTTGGAAATACTATGTGGTCAACATAGCATAGTCTCTAGGAAACCTCAAATTGCTTGATGCAATAAGGTTGTTGTTTACAGTGATACGCTTGTAGTTTCTTGTTTTCAACTTGTGTCAAAGCCTTACTGTGTAAAAGGAACTAGCATTGGGCTTAGGGTTTGACACATGAATTGTTGATGTGTTAGTTGCTGTACAGGAGTTTTGCTGTGTTTCTATTTCGTGATTTAGAACAGCGATCTTGCTTGTGGCTTGTCTAACTTGTTCATTTATATACTGGATAAATGTTTTCATAGGAGAAGACGGTTCAGTGATGCATTTATGTGAAAGGAAGTATGAATGGATTGGTTCTTTCTCTTCCGTTATTTCATATTTGTTGATATTTGTCTAACAGTGGGAAATTGTTTTGTAGCATTTTGGTAGAATCCCGAATTGTTATGTTATTTCCCTTTTGGAAGAATGAAACAATCTGACCAATGTTGTGATTTGGATTCAATGATTGTTTGTATACATTCGTTCCTTGATTTTTAATATTTGATGAAATATTAGAAAGTGATTAAGACTATTTTGTAACAATGATAGAGTTACATATTTGTAATCATTTTGTATTACAAGGACATAGTCTGAATATGTTTACTTATTTGGATATTTGATCTCATTTAAACAGGGTGTTTAATGAAAACAATTGATGGATTGCAATTGTTTTAAAAGTTAGTGCTTATCATGCTCAGTTCATTGAACTGACTCTTTTTTACTATTTTTGCAGATGGTTTCCGTAAGAGGTAAAAGCAATGCAGATCTGACGGCTGATCAGATTGTTTATTTGATTTATAATGAATTACAGCTTGATTTTATAGATGTACTATATGTGAAAAGATGTTTCTTTTCCGTTAAGCATTGTATCAAGTATGCTGTTGCATAAAATGTAATTGTATAGTTTTGAAAGGAATGGAAATAAGTGTTTGATACTTATGTGTTGTATTCTATTTCTGATAGTTGACCTTCTTCAGTTTATGTAACGAAGAGGCATTGTTATCATTGTATGATATGGATGCTTTTGTGATTGACAATGAAATCTTACAAGAAAATGAGATTGAATTCTTATGAGTGTTTAGAAGTTCTAATCTGTTCTAGCAAAAGCAATATTGGATTTAAATATTTGTCTTTCTAGAAGTTAGGTTAAAAATGAGCCTAAAGAGAACGCTAAACAAACTGGATTAAATTACTAATCCCTAGTCCTAAGTATGACAGGACAATATTAAATTGGATTCTTAATCATTTATATCTTTATACTAAAAAGTATGATATAAATTCAGTTAAGAGAACTGATATGCAATCAAATGGAGTTCAGAAGGCAATCTCAAGCAAAGGTTATGAGATATTGTCCGATTCTGTTGCTTTAGAATCAGGTGTATTCTAATGACTCCTTGATGAGAACTGACCGTAATACCTCTACCATGTAATGGGTTTTATAGAGGAGGGTCATCTTAAGACGAAGAATCCAGGGATCGGGAAATGATAACCTTAGGGAAGAGTCTTTAAAAGTAATTTAAACTCAAGTGCGTAACGCTTGGTATTGAGTAGATCTTTTCGAGGCGGATTTGAAGGTTGACGACATAAGTCCACTGCATGGTTATACCTCCGAGAAGATTAGGATCTTCTCGAAGTTACAACAATGCAGATGACTCATGGCGACACCCTTTGCATTGATCGCTAAGATTTACACTTGATTTCGCATGAGTTACCCAGAGTCTGATTAAGAACGTGGTCATGATATATGGCTGCCTAGGAGATTCGGGGTATCGTGACACGCTGGTTGAACTGCAAGGTTGAACCAGTATGTCATCATATCCCTAATCCTCGTGGGCATCCATATAACATTATCACCTTGTTAATCTGCCTCAGAGTGATTCAGTTGTGAAAGGAAGGACTGACAGTAGTCAGTATAAGACATTCTATATAACATATGAATGGGGTGAAGGACGTATTCCAGATTGACGAGTATGCCGTTAAGGAATACGAGACATGAATAGTATGTTTCAAATCTTTGGCCAAAGTATCGCAAGCTACTGATTGCGTTGTCCTAATTCACCTAGTCTAAGGGATGAGATGCCGATGAATAATGGTAACAATTATTCAGTTAGATTCCTTGGACAGAGCATTCTGAATCCTAGATTAGGGAGGAGAACCGCAAGAGTAGTGTGTTAAATAAAAACACCGACTCTTATTACTCATGAATAGATCGGTAGATTACCGAGTCATGGAATGAATAGATTGGAGGTACTCCGAGTCATTACAGCTGCATATGGTTGTCTGTTATATGAATGGTTATTGAATTGTGAGTTCTAAATTATGTATTTAGAACCAGTATGCAATTATAAAAAAAAAATAAAAAAAATAAAAAATTCACTTGTTCTAAAGTTTAAAATGAGGATGTTACAACTTACCTTTGGGGTAGTATTTTTATTTTTCCACAATCGACATCACCTATACCAATTTTCCTATAACCCACTCACACCTAACAGAACTAAACCCATCATGCCTAAAACATACCAACTCATTTTCATACCTCCTCATATTCTTCCCTAGCTTATGGGAGAACTACATCGGCCTGAGGTCTCTTTTCAGTGGGACTATATAAGCAGTACTCCGAGGGCATGAGGTCCTTAGAGGTTAGCTCGGCCACTCTCTACCCTAAACAATTCATATTTCATCTTCCTCACATTACATCCTACCCCACTTAGTTTCCCTTTTATATCCTAAATTGGAAATTAAACCACATGATTCACATTTTTATCATCATCACAACATCCATTTATTACAACTACCATTTCTCTACCATCATCTTGTGTATATTATAACACATCTCACACATGACCCATATCATCATTCATTACAAAAATTAATGAATCACAACTTCAACCAATTTTAACTCAACCATGCCTAAACCAACCTAACTCCACCATGCCTAAACCAGCCTGACTCGATCCATGCCTAAACAAACTTGACTCCACCATGCCTAAACAAACCTGACTCCACGATGCCTAAACAAACCTAAATCCACCATTCCTAAACTAACCTAACTCCACCATGCCTAAAAAAACCTAACTCCACCATGCCTAAACCACCTAACTTCACCATGCCTAAACCAGCCTAGCTTGATCCATGCCTAAACAAACCTGACTCCATCATGCTTAAACCAACCTGACTCCACCATGCCTAAACCAACCTAACTCCACCATGCCTAAGACCTGACTCGATCCATGTCTAAACTGACCTGACTCCATCATGCCTAACTCACCTAATTTCCATCCATATCACAACAAAAAATTAAAAGTCTCATCAAAACACCAACAAATCAAGCATCTCATGTATCTCATCATATAAATAAATAGGTATCTCAATACAATGTACATAGATATCTAATCATGTCCATCATCTCAAACAAATTGTCAGCACACAGGCCAATACTCAATACAAAATGTCATCGACATACAGGTTGGTATCATATACAGTGAAACAATAAAACAATACACAATTTCTTCGGCAAGTAGGGTAGTATATGTTATAAATATACTAAAAATATTGTACATCCTCACTATCTTCGGCATGCAAGCCGGTATATATATCAAAAAATGACTACAATACATCAAAAATAAGGAGCCATATATCAGGAATCTTGGTGGATATCCTCCATATCTATATCACCTGTACCCTCTCTCCTTGGCCCCTGTCTAGTGACCTGCTAACATCTCACCACCCATCATAGGTGGTGGTTGGGTCCCTACTGGTACATCACCTAGAGCTTGGTCTCCATGAGCTGGTGGCTTGTCCATGATCTAGCCTCAGAGCTCGATGGCCCCATTTTCTCTCTACACTTTTAGTGTGAGATCTAGTCCTCTCACTAGAGGCTTGCTATGCCTGGTACTCTCTATAGGATAGAAATTCTATCCCGAATGCCATAAACTAATCCTGGTAGTATTTGGCCTCACCTAAGGCATCCTGTAACCTAGATATAGGCACGGTCTGTGGTGGCCCCATAGGCTTCGACCCTAGTACCTATCCTATAGGATGTCATCCCACTCCTACCTGTTAACTAGGACTCAGTCCTGATGCCTGTGGTGGTGCCCTCTACCCCTATGCCTATATCTAGGTCTGTAAGGCCTTAATCTGTGCTTGAGTTGTGGCCAAATAGACCTGCAACCCTATCCCTTGTACTTATAAGGTAGCAACCCAACCATCATCCCCATCACCATCTCCATCCCCACCCCGGCCATCTGGGCCTGAATATTGGCCACCTGAGCATGTAACTCCACTACCTCTACCTCTGAGCTCAAAGCTTGATGTCTACACCATACCCAATTAGGGTAATCAAAGTAGCCACCTACCCCTGTAGGGCATCCCTCTGCACCGTGATGGTGGCTAGAACCAGCTTCCCTGGCCTAGGTGGTATGGCTTGTAAATACGCCATCCACCACTATCTATATATGTCTGTGACCTCAGAATCATCAATCCACTTGTCCACTACCTACTCCTCCTTCCTTATGGGCACTTTTGGCTGTGGTAGGGGTAAGGGCCTCTCCACGTTGAATCTCTTGTATTACAGGAAAGGCAGAGGTATCTCCTGTAGCAGCCCAAATTGCCATTTAACTCTGTCAACTCAGCAGATCATCTCGTGCTCCCTGACACATGACCCTGTATCCATCTCAATAGCTGGAGCTCAACTAGCTCATCATGCATATTCCTATATGAGGGGAAGTCCACATACGACCTCCATATGATGTCCACTGCAGAAAATCCCTCCAAAAAATGTCAGAAATAAGCCACATAATGTGTGGGCCTGTCTGATATCCACTCTCTAATAGCAGGTACCAATCACCTGTACCCCTCCTGCACTAATCTTGGTAGAAATTCATATGATTAGGGAATCCCTACTGGCCACACACAAACTATGTGCTCATAAGCCCAGTAATGAAGTAAAAAGGTACAACACAGGTTGAACCTGCGTAGCTGCCCATATGCCCATAACTCCCTGTATAGGAGCTGCACCAGGAATGTTGAGATTGCCCAGGAAATGTGGGTCATGTCTATCATTATGTTGTGTAATACCCCCATCAAATATTGGGTAAACCGCCCACCCTCTGCATCTAGTAGTGTAAAGGAGCACACTACCTCCATCAATAGAACTGCTAGCCTCATCTCCTCTAGATGGGCTAGGTACATCTCTCCATAACGTAATCTGGCACTATGGAAGGTCAGCTCAGCCATCCCCTCTCCAAACACCATCAGCATATCAACTCCTCTAAGGCCTTAGAGGAGATTGAATAGACTTGCGTGCCCAATATAGGTAGCCGTAGAATCCTAAACACGTCCTCCAGGGTGATTGTAATCTCATCTGTTGAGTAGGTGGAACGTGTTGGTCGTGGAATCCCATCTATCAATGAGAGTGAACATCAGACTCAGCTACCAGACTGCATGCTGATAGCGTCAGACCCCACTCAGGCCCACCGCCTCCACATGTTGTAGTTCCTCAAGGGTCACTACACCGTGAACTATCACAAGCAAGGGTGGAACTCTATCCTACATGCATAGCTGATCTCTCCCCTACATCTAATACAAATAACACATTAATCTACATTTATCACACCCATACTCACCCACTATCATTTTCCTGCACCCTATTTTAACCCTACCCATCTCAACCACCCAACCTTGTGGCACTTTTGAGCCCCTTTCTCTCAAAACCCAATCGGTTCTGGTTCTCTCTAACTGACCTGGTAGGTGGTCACCCCTAAACTATGGCATTCGGTCACCGTTTCGTGACCGATACCGGTTTAACTTTAATCCAAATTTTACCGATGTCGGTTCACCCGACTGACACGCCGGTCAATGTCGCGGTGAAAATCTACGACCCCCAAACCCTCCCTTCTCAAAACTTCCTACCAATGACACTTCTCCCACCTAAAATCACCTACACCTCCCCCTACACCTGATTCATTCCCATCTTCTCCCACTTATTTATCTCTCCCCTCCTATTTGACCTAATTTACCCTCCCATATTCCCAATTTTATTTTCCCCCACCCATAATAAAAAAAACCAAAAAACCAATTTACAAATCACCTAATCTATCTAGCAAAATACAACAAGAGTTGGACGCTTACATCATCATGTTGCCATTGTCATGGTGGCATGTCTGGCTGATGCACCGGTTTCTTGCCAAATCCCTCTCCAGCCTCTGCCATCACAAAAACTCTACCATCATCTCCACCCAATAGAATCACACCCACCAATCCTATGGACCCACCTCTCAATAACCAATCACCCACTACTCAGATCACCAATTCACCACTCCATTCTATCTGGAAACTTTTCCCCTTTTTTGCTCTTCTTTGTTGTTTTCTCAATTATCTAAATGACAAATGAATAACAAAAAACATAGATTTTTTTCTTTTTATAACAAACCTGACCTAACCAACACTGGTTTTACCTACACTTGCATCAGTCATGTGCCCTACCTTACCATGGTCAGTTTCACTATACCGGCATCAGTTACCCCTAACCAGCATCAGTCACACTCTCTTACACAGGCACCCAATTTTTTTACCCTATTACCCTACCCATCCCTCCTTTTTTTCCCCCACCTATCCTTTACCCTGACCATTTACCTCACCCAACCTTTACCTTGACCATTTACCTTACCCTCCATACCTCATCATTTACCACCTACCCTCATCCTCCTTTGGGGAATCCTTATT
Organism: Taxus chinensis; assembly: GCA_019776745.2. Lineage (NCBI taxonomy): Eukaryota > Viridiplantae > Streptophyta > Pinopsida > Cupressales > Taxaceae > Taxus > Taxus chinensis. The sequence continues at coordinate 145,830,295 of CM034157.1, forward strand.
TTACCCATACCTCGGCCTTACCCCTGCCGTGACCTAGATTTTTGGACCTGGACCATCGCTAGTGACCTTTGACCTCATGTGTTCGCTATACCTTGCAGTACTGTTACCTGTTTTGTTGACCTAACGATCTTACCTTAACTCTTATCGTGACCATTTATCCTGACCCTACCTTTGGTGTACCAGAACACACCTTAACATTCCTACACCTGACCTATGTCATGTTTCATAACCATATCCTATACCTTGAATATTGGAATCACTTCAACCTTGTTTGAATAAACCTATCGACCTTAGACAATGTAGAGTTTTCTTGCTCTTTGACCTGGTAGCATGCTGCAATTTATATGTGTGTGTGCATTTAACTATTACTACCTTTGACCCTGACCCATTACCTAGATTACTAGAGTGGACCTTACTTCCTTTTCCCCCCTGTTACCCACCAACCTTTTCATCACATTTACCTTTTATCAAACCACTCACTGCTTCTTCCTTCTGCCTCATCAGTTCCTAGTTTGAGGGGGATCACCTTCACCCACACATGGGGCAACCACATCTTATTTTTGTTAGCATCACTTACCAATACAAGCTATGCAACAAAAAGGGGCAAAATGTAGACACTAAAATTAGGTCACACTCCCCTTTGGTCCCTCGACAAATAAACACCTTCATCACATTCACCTAGCCATGGCCCCCTTCACCCCACTAATATTAATTTAATTAATTAAATTAAATTAATTCATTATCCTCACAATATTCATTATTTAAATATCTTAATTTAGATAATATCCACACATACTCCTCACCTAGACACCTCATCTAGCCACCTCACCCTAAGTCCTATTCTTAGTAAGTTGCCATAACTAACTAAGTCTCACCCAAATCCTAAAAATCAATGCCTACATTCCCTCTAACCACATTCCACGCATGCTTACAAGAAGCTTCCATTCTAATCCATGGAAAAACGACACTGAGATCCCAAAAAATCAAGGGGATCTTCCTGGTTTAGTAAACCTAGGAAAACCTGCCTTGATCGATGTCAGTTACCCTTAACCATCGTCGGTTAAGCCGGAACCGCTATCAGTCACCTTTTAACCCCCAAAACAACCTTATTTTTGAGGTTGAAAAACATTGGCTCATTCCTGAGAGATATCATATCTTTTGAGAACAATTTTTAGCGAGAACACACATGTAAAGAAGGAGACCAAGCATTTTCTCTTACACAGGCATTCAACATTCACCCACAACCATCCAACACTCACTCCAACACAGATTTGATCCAATCAGGTAAGAAAGAGAGCACATGTAGCCCATGTAAGAGCTCCCCAACATTTGGTGATCCTCCACAGCATTCAACCTCTTACCAAGACCTTCACTCCTCACTCACATATGTCTAGAATCAGATTCAAAGTAAGTAGAACATTTTACTCCTCTGGTTCATTCATTTCATTATTTTATTTTCATCCTTTGTTCTTCTAGCCACCCATTGGCCTCCTTTAATACTCACCCCTCCATATTCCTATTAAAATCTCACCAAATCCCATCCAAAACAACTTAATACCTCATTCTAACCAGCCTAGTCCTTTGTGCAATCATAAGGGAGATCCAAGGCTCATTCCATGATATTCCCAGTATTTCACAGTAACCCTTAACTGGTTCTCCTTAACTAGCATCGATCACCCTTAACCGACATCGGTCTCTGTATCTACCAATAAAGCCAAGAATAGTGACCTACCTACCTATTCCCACATCACTCTTACTCACCTATGACCTACCTGAGACCTCTGTTAGACCTGCAGAAAATCAGAACAAACTACTTGACCTTTGGATCTTATTGTTAGGAATTAATTATCTAGATGTGTTTTAATTCCTCAAATCCAATACAATAAGATTTACTTTGTTACCAACAGAATTGTTTTGAAATATGCACAACACTCAGAAGTTCATATTCCTGGATCCCATATGTAGGCATGTACACTCCACCAATTGTTTAACACTTATTTTATTACAACCTAGTCTTCAAAAGGAAGTTACAATAAGCTGTGGATTCAAGTCATACTGTGCTCAACAACCCTCAACTGAATTTGAACAGTATTTCCTAATTCCCACACTATTTGTTTTCAAGAAAGAAACGTCATAATAAATCCTAAATTGTCCATCTATTTATAAGTACATCAATAGGTAGCTGAAGAGGTGGTTTTACAAAAAAATGGGTACCGAAAAACCATTGGCCAAAAAACAACCCATAACGATTACCCATTACCCATGGGTTAATATCTAAGTGTAACACATGGAAGGTGTACCAAACTCTAACATGAAAACAGGCTCCACAAACATAACACTTCTTTTAACCTAGCCTATTAGATTAGATCTTTCTTATTGTGTTTTAAATGAGATACCTAAATCATTTCAATTACAAAAGGATTTACTTTATTACCAGGATTAATTTTTTTTAAATAGTGAATTGACAGCCATCTAGGAAGTATCACACTTCCCAGATCTAGCACACGCTAGGCAGTCCAATGCATATATTGTTTAACTCTTTCTAGTGGTCTTTCTTTCCATTACAGGTAGTTCCTCCCAGCCAAAAGGAATCTCTCATGATTAGTTGTGGATCAAGGAGTCAACACGCATGTAATAACCCATCGACCAACATTTCAATAGGTATTCCTCCTATGCCCATTACCCTATCTATTTCGTCACATTCAAAGAAAATTCTAAGAATCAGGTGAAACAATGAGTTAACTTGAAATAGTTAGCTTCTTTGTAGGAACGAATGATGTATGGGCCACTCCAAAGTGCATCAAACTTTGAATGATGCCTTGGTTTAGATCTGTTAGTATCCCATTTTAAAACCAAGTCCCCAACTTTGAAAGTTCGAGGCCTAGCCTTTCTGTTGAATCATTTTTTTTGTTTGCTGATGTTGTTCTAGCTTGATCATGGAAGAGTTCCTTAGTTCTTCAAGATTAACCAGCTCTGCCATTCTAATTTCTCTCTGGTCTGCGTCTTCAAATTCTATCTGTTTGGCAAGAGCTAATGAATTCAACTCAATTGTCAAAGGAAGCATTAGCCTCCTCTCTATAGAAAATCTTATAAGGTGAAGTTATTATTGCTTTTTTGAATGTGATTCTATCTACCCAGAGTGCATGCAAGACCTTTGTATGCCACTATCTTTGGATGATTTTCATTATGCACTTCATGATTCTGATTAGGTTATTATTTGTTGATTTTGCCAAACCATTGCCTTGAGGGTAATAGTTGGAAGAAGTCTTTAGGAAAATGCCCAGACTTAGAGCCCAATCAATGATTTTAGTACCAAGGAATGCCTTTGTATTATTAGAGATAATGGTTTGAGGAATTCCAAACCTTGGAACTATACATTTGAGAAAGTCAGGGATGACTGACTCGGTTGATTCCTTAAGCGCAACAAATTCTATCCATCTGGTGAAGTAATTGGTAGCTTTCAACACCTATTTATGTCCAACCCTCGAAGGCAGATTGATCATGCCTATGAAGTCAATACCCCATTAAAAAAGGATGATCCACTTGGATTTTTCGGAGGGGAAGTGTTTCCAATCTTCTTTCTTGTAAATAAAGTACATTCCTTGTATTTTGTGACCCACTTATGTGCATCTGCAAATAGGGTAGGCCAAAAGATACCTGTAATCATTGTTTTCATTGCTATAGTTTTGACAGAGAAGTTTCCAATAGATAATGCATCGTGAAATTTTGCTAATAATTTTTTAGTCTATGCACCATTGATACACCTTAAAAACATGCCATTAAGATTCCTTTTGAAGATAAGTCCATCAATCAACACATAAGGGAAAAATTATAACCTCAGATGTCTTCTCTTTGATTTATTTAAACCAGGATGGTATGCACCCTTGGAAAGGAATGTGATCACATCCTTTATCCAATCACGTGCACCAGGGTCTATGTTCTGTTCAAGTTCTGCATGTGGAAGGTCTTCAGTTCAAGTTCTGCATGTGGAAGGTCTTCATCAAGAAATAATGAAGCTTCAGGTTCAGTCTGTGAATCCTCAACAATCTACCTACAGAGCATACTACCCTTTACTAACTTTGTGGCCTTGATAGTCACTTCATACTCCATGATTTTGGTCACCCATATTGCTCTTTTCTCATTGATTTCTGCTCCCATGATGAATTCTTTGATAGAAGAGTGGGAGAATAACACCTTGATATTATTTGTGGTGAGCATGATTTTGAATTTCTTGAGCACATGCATTATGGTGAAGACTTGCTTCTCCATGTGACTGTATTTTAATTCATAATCCTTCAATGGATGGCTAAATAAAGCCACTGGTTGTTCCATCCCTTGTTCATTTTCTTATGTTAGGACACCAAAAAAAATTGCATCAACACCATAAGCATAAAGGATGAAATCCTTTGAATAATTCAGATTGATAAATGTTAGCACACACGAAATCTCTTGCTTGATTTTGTTGAAGCTTTGTATTCTTGCTGCTATCCATCTTAAGGATATGTCCTTTTTGAGCATCAAGGTGATGGGCCAAACAAGTCCTACAAAGTTAGGGATAAAGCACCTAAAAAAAATTAATCTTGCCAAGAAAGGACTATAGGAGCAAGGATGGATGAAACATGCTCAGGATCAATTCTGATGGCATCCTTTGAAACCACATGGCCCAAGATATTGCCTTGTGCCACTACAAAATTTCACTTCTTGGGGTTAAGAGACACCCCAAATTCTCTACATCTCTCAAAGACTTTTTCTAAGTGCGTTATATGATCCACACTTTGTTTTGAGAATATTGTTATCTCATCAAGGTAAACCAAGATGAACTGATTGATGTATCCTTTGAAGGAAATATCGATGACACCCTGAAATGTCGCACCCACATTTGATAGACCAAAGGGAATTTTCTGATATGCATATGTTCCCCACTTGGTCGTAAATTCTATTTTGAATTGATCCTCTTCCTTGAATAGGATCTGATTGAAACCTGAATATCCATCTAGCATGGAGAATATCTACACACTGGCCACAGTTTGTAGAATCTTCTCCATTGAAGGCAAAGGATAATGATCCTTTAGATATTCCTTATTCAAATATCTAAAATCAACATAGAGTCTGATTTCACCATTCTTCTTACGCACTGGAACCAGATTTGCGACCTAGGTAGAGTATTTGATAGGAAAATTTATTTTTTTCTCAATGAGTTTGGATAATTCCTTTCTCATGAGGGGATATATCTTTGGATTGAATGGTCGCTGCTTCTGCCTGATAGTCTTGACACCTGGATCAAGGTCAGTGGAATTTTGAGCAAAAATTGGATCAAAACCTTTGAGGTCTTCATACTCCCATGAGAATATATCACTGTATTTTTGATAGAGAGAGATGAAGGCCTATTTCTCTTCATGCGCACAAGTCCTGCTAAGTAGAAACTCTTTCCTACACACCATAGTGACTGAGGAGCAGTCTTCTTGAATGGAGTGCATGTACTTTTATTCACCCTTGAACTCATCATCAGGGATAAACATTTTCTCTAAGGTGACCAGCCCTTTAGGAAATTTGTTTGTCTTTAGCTGTATCACTTGGTCACCATAGCTATCATGCAAGTCAGCTTGCATGCTTGATGAAACATTGACTTCATTTTAGATCAATTGGATGATTTACATGTCATTGTCAAACACTTTCTAGTTGGTGTTGTTGTCTAGAATGGATGGTTTGATCACCATCTTAATGTGCTGAGTGTTTCCTTTGACAAAGTCCTTAACAGGAGAGAACTGTGAACCAAGTGCAGCCATTTGGTCAGCTTCCTTGTTCATTTTGTGTGGCACCACCTGTAGATTTAGAGCATCAAAGCTCTCAAGGAGGTCCCAAAATCTATGTTTATAATATTTGAGAAGCTTATTCTTTGTCTGGAATTTGTTGGTAACCTGATGGATAATCAATTTTGTGTCCCCAAATATCTGCAACAATTTAATTTTCTTCTTCTCAACAACGAGCAAGCCATGCACCAATTCTTCATACTACGCCACATTATTAGAACATGCAAACTACAGCCTGTGTGTGAATAATATTTTCTCATCCGTAGGGGAAATGAGGACCACTCCTACACCCATGTTGTTTCTACTTCTAAATCCATCAAAGTACAACTTCCATAGACCCTGCTCAACTTTATTTTTCTTAAGTGCACATGGTAGCATAAATTATTCTTCAAGAATGCAGTAAGTACCAAGCCCATTTTAATAAGCTTCTAGTTCTTCAGCATAGGGATCAAATTTATGGTGTCTTTCCACCCATTCATCAAGCATTAGGTTAGGAACATAGGGTGGAAGAGACTGCTCTTTAGGAACTGAAGCTTGTTCTTCTTGGATTAAGTAGTTGGTTTGGAGAGGGGATGGGACATATGAATCTACATGATAAGAAAATATAGGCTCAACTTGCATGGTAAAATAGGTACCATACCTTGTCTTGAGTAACATATGAGACCAATTAGAAGACAAGTAACCACCCACTTTAGCAGTAAAGTCCCTTGACAAGCATAACGAAAACAAAGGAGGTAGGTTAATGATTGACACATCTTGAGTAATTGTTAGGCTTGGAAATTCATGGAGGGTTAACTCAAGATCCTTGATGACTCCTAAGGTGGTGACAATTGAGCCATCAAGTTGCAGGAATCCTTTAGACAAAGGGCTATATTTCAGAACCAAGACATCGGCCATTTTCTTAGGCATAACAGAAGTACTAGCGCCTAAGTCAATTATGCAATTATGCACTAGGTTTTTCCTTATGATTAAAGACATATAGAAGAGTGGGGTTTAAATAAATTTATATACTTGTTTCTCCTCTTCTTGGTAGATGTTGATAGAAGCATGTGGCTTCTGTATGACTAGATCAATGCACAGGAGTTGTGCCAAATCTTCATGCAATAAATCCCACTAAGATGGAATTGTCAGGGCATCCCACATTATGAAATTTATGTTTGTTCTCTTCATCTTTTCCATAATAATAAAAGGAAGGCCTCATGTCCTATGCATTAGGGGAAAAATATCCCGTCTCGACTGTTCAAGTGCAAGAGCTTGAATTTTAGCTACAATAGAAGCTTGACCTACCAAAGGAGGGGCATGTACTGCTTCAGAAGGATATTTACATGGGGCCTCCTGTGTAGTGATTTGAGTGCTTTTACTATAATATGCCTTGTTTGATTATTTCTTCTTCTGAGGATCTACTTGCACTGCTGGGATTTTGATCTATGCACCTGATTCTAACATTATTCTTATTATATCTTGTGTTGTCCGTAGCTTAGGCATGTGGTCTATTTGTATCTTTTGTAGCTTGGTTGATTATATATAAGTCCTTATACCAAAGAACATCAAATTGGTTTATGGAGGAGCTTCTGGTCCTTCTAGGTTATCTACTTTAGGGGAACTTGGTGAAGGCTCACAAACTAAAGCATTCTGGATCATGAAGGCTTGGACATGTGCGAAATTGTCACAATGATATTGACTATGAGACATGCTACAAGGGAAAAACTATTCTATCTATTGTGCCAAATTGTTCTGAGTTGGAACAAGAACCCAACTTGCACTGGGTGTTGGAAGAGAAGGCACGTGAGGAAAAAATTGCAAGGGAAGATGTGCATTGGGATGCCATCTATCATTCTATTGGTTGGCCATGTATCTTTGATTTCCATATTGATTCCACCAAGGCTGATTGCTTTGGCTATATGCCTGATTATAATTTCCTCTATAGGCTTGCACCTACTACTTTTTTAATGATATGACTTTGTTTGATAAATTTCTAATCAGGGCCTTAAATTATTCATCTTCCTTTTTCTACACTGGAGAGTAAGATGTTGAGGTAACTGGTTGCACACTTTTCTTAGGAAAATGGATAGGGGCCTTAGAAGGCTGGGGTGCTTTTGACATTTTTGGGAACAAGGGCATAAGTGGTCTAGGAGCCAACTTTCCCACTTGAATAAGACTATTTTATGCCCTTACTACAATACTATAAGTAGCTGGTAAAGTCCTACCTCCCATGGATTAGATCATAACTAAAATATCGCTATTGAGCACCTTTAGATAATACAGGAAAGCATGTTGGGTTGTAGGTCTTACCAAAAGAGGTATTTTGTCCCAAGTCTTCTGAAATCTGATGTTGAAATCAATCATCTGCTCAATGGGCGCCATCCTTGTTGTTGTCAGTTGCTCCAATAGATACAGTTGATTTGACTTATCTTCAAAGTAATTGTGAATATTTATTCCCAGCTCATCCCAAGTGGTGATAGATCCAATTCTCAGGACTCGGTACCATTGAAGCACTTTACCTTTGAAAGAGGGTGTAAACAACCTGACTGCTACATCATCATGTGTGATCAGATAGAGTGAACACACATTTGCTATATCCTGGATATTCTCCCGAGGGGTAACTTGATTCTCACTAGTAAATTATGGAATACTCTTGAACACGTCATTTGGTACATCATGTTACATAATTAGTAGCAAGGGACTTCCTCCAACAAAGTTTGTAAAGTTTCTCAGTGGAGGAGGTGGCTGATGCACCATTGCAGGGTGTGTAGGTTGTCTATTTTGAGGAGTTGAATGTGCATGGCACGATGGATATAAATATGTGCATGTAGAATTTTTGGAATAGATTCTCCTCAGGGATAGTTGGAGGTGCTCAAAATAATATTTAGCTGTTGCACTTCTTCTTGTATGAAATTTTCTCATGAAAGGCACTCAAGACTACTAAAAAAATTATCTTAAAATGTTGGGAGTCGCCAGATGTGTTGAAATGAGCCTCTCAAGGCTGAAAACACTAAGTCCACACACTCAAACTTAGAGATATGAAATTTTAAATTTTAATGATGGTCCCATCAGGTGTGCTAGAAATTGTTAGTTGCTCAAACGTGCACTTACGTCTCGGATCTCGGAAGGGACGATGAGTTTGAGACCACAATGGAACCGTTCCAAAGTTGTGGGACCTTGTGTGCTTGGGACAGATCTCCAGAGAAGGCCGGTTCCTCTATTTATTTCTACTGTTATGGCTACTCCTAGTGTTGAAAGGAAAACTAAGCTAATAATGCCAAGGGACCAGGGATAAAAGGATAACATAAAAGGAAACTACACTAAAAGGTGATAGCACTAGAAAAGAGAGATGCACACTATCTGTTCTGAGTGAGAATGAAAGGAAAATACATGAAAGGAGGATAGGAACGAGTAACACAGATGAACACGTATTCATCAAATCATTCTCATGGAACACAATAAAATAAGGAACTTCAAGAGACGTGAAATAGCACAACTAGCACACAACACAAAATACAAGGCAAGAAAGAGGAATGTAAACACATTAGGACAAAGAATAGTCACAAATGATGTTTTTATTACTTCCAAAAATGCACAGAGCTATTACAATGATGAAGGAGGCTGATGTCCACATGCAAGAGCCAGATCTATAGGTCTAAAACTCAAAATACAGAAAGTATGGAGTCCTTTGTTTAATGTTTTCATCATTTTTCGTATCCATCATTCAACATGGGTAGCCAATATTATACCAGTATGGAAGAAGAATGGTGAAATTCACATCTGTGTGGATTTCTGGAACCTAAATCAAGCTTATCTAAAGCATAATTATCCGAACTAGAGGCCATGGATCATATCTTGCAAGCAGTGGATAGTTCTGAGATGATGTCTATGCTCGATGGATTTTCTGGGCTACAATCACATTGAAGTTGGCAATGAAGATTGGTTCAAAACTGACCTTCACCACCCCATGGGGCACCTCTACATACCATCGTATGCCCTTCGGCTTGATCAACGCAGGGTGCCACATTTTAGAGAGCTATGGATTTGAATTTTAAAAATATGAAGGGAAAATGCATATTGGTGTACCTTGATAACCTAATGATATACTATAAGAAGAGAGAGAGATGATTATTTACAACAACATGAACAAGTTATAATCCGTTATAGAAGCACCACATTTCCCTCAACCCTAAGAAGTCAATATTTGGGGTTACTAAGGGAAAACTCCTTGGTCACATTGTGAGAAATGTAGGAACCAAGATTGATCTAGAGAGATTAGAGGTTATTCAAAGACTATCTCTACCTACCATAGTAAACTAGGTGTGCATTATTTCTTTGGAAAGGTTAATTTATTGAGAAGGTTTGTCCCAACTTCGCTGAGCTCATAAAGATATCTTTAACATGATGAAACCTAAATAATCATTTAAGTGGAGAAACTAAGGAAATGAATCCTTTGAGTCTATCAAAGGTTCCATTACAAAATTAAACACTCTAGTATGCCCAAAATTTATCCAAGATTTCATTATCTACTATTATGCTTCGGAGCATAATATTTCATGGTCTCTCATGTAAGAAAATGAAGATAAAATCCAGTCACCCATTGCATTCATGAGCTCTCCTATAAAACCACATGAATTGAACTAATCACAACATGAAAAACATTCTTATGCAGTATGGTGAGAGCCTTGAAAATTTTTAATTCTATCTTTTGAACTCTCGTGTTGTTGTTATGGTCCCTAGTCCAATCAATCTAAATATAACAAGACCCGAGAGTGCAAGGAAAGGAAATCAGGTATCTAAGGTCCAAGAATATGATCTCAAAATCAAACCTTCCAAGTTGGCACGAGGTAATTGATTGTGTGAACTTATCTTCCTGAGAAGAATGGGAAGATTTCTCCAATTTTTATGCATACTTGATCAAATATCTTCCTCTTGTGCTTTTTGTAAGTAACACCAAACCTTGATATGTGACATAGCTTATTTCATAACCTATGGATCCTACCCTCCAAGCCTAGACCAAAATAAAAGAAGAACTCTCCCTCTCAAGGAAAAAATATGTCATCCTGGAGAATGTTCTATACAAGAAAGGATTGGATGACACATTTATAAGATGCATTGAAAGAAGACCAAAAGAAGAATATTTTCAAAGCATATCATGATTAAGCCTATAGAGGTCACTTCTTTGAAATGGTTACAACCCACAAGATCCTGAGAGGGGGCTATTATTGGACTAACTCTTTTATGAGATGCATACAAATGGGTTGGAAAATGTGATCCATGCCAACAGTTTGTGGGAATATCAAGGCTTGTTTCCCCTTCATATTATGATCATTAAAGAACCTTTCTAACAGTAGGGTCTAGACTTGATTGGTCTATTGAACCCACACTCCACCACATGCCATATGTATGTTCCTACTTCTATGGAATAACTCATGAAATGGGTAGAATTCATTCCAACAAAGCATGCCAACTCTGAGACTGTGTCTTTTAAAAGAAAACATCATTTTCATATTTGGGGTACCAAGCAAGATAGTGGTGGATAATGCCACCTACTTCTCTTCATGGGTGAGCTGATGGAATTTGTTGACTACAATCATGGTATTTCCATATCTCACTCTTTTGGTTACTATCCGCAAGGCAATGGTCAAACAAAATTAGTAACAAAAATATTGTCACTATTGTTTGAAAGTTAATGGATGTCAATCAAAGAGATTGGCATAATAAATTATGTGATACCTTATGGGCTGACTAGATCACACCTAAGAAAGCTATTATAATCTCTCCTTTCTAGTTACTATATGGACTTGAAGCTCAAATCCCAATCTATCAGGAGTTACCTTCCTTAAAACTAGTTAAGTAAATAGGAAATGAATAATATGCATATGCTCTTGACAAGAGGATTTTCTACTTGGACAATTTAAATAAAGATACATTAGTAGCAATTGATACACTGAGAAGACATTAGTCAAGGTGAAAATTTTCTTTGATCAAAAAACACAAGATAGAATTTTCCAAATTGGAGATCTTGTCCTCCTCTGGGAAAATAGAAGAGAGCCCAAGGAAATCCACGAGATGTTTTATTCACTTTGGCTCAGTCCTTTCAAGATTAAACATTTCTGTAAAGAGAATACATATTACCTAGATTACCTTGATGGGACCCCATTAGAGTTGACTCGCAGTGGGAAACATTTTAAGATCTACAGGAACTGAGGTTGGTTATCCCAAAACATTGTACCATAATTTCTCTTTCAGTTGTGTGTGTATTTCCTTTCCAATTTTGGTATGTTTCCTTTCATTTGTGTGTGTTTTATCATTTCCCTCATTTGAGTAATTTGTTTGTAATAAGGGACTCTATTATATAATGTAGAAAGAGGCACTGGTCCTGCTCACGCATGAGATGCTTGAGGTTATTTATTTCCCCTTACATTCCAATGTATCTGATTTAAAGCCATTTTTTGTCATGCAAAATGACTAGCCTAAGAAATTCAAATTTTCAAGCATGACAACCTAAGCCTACATTATAAAATTTTGCCTCCCGATCACACTGAAACCTCATCCTAGCCAACCTATCTCTATTAGTAAGATCATCATATCCCCAAGGAAGGTTCTAATGATATCTTCAATCATTCCTCTGTGTCCAAAGAACTATTATAAAGTTTATGGATAAATTTAACTGAAATTCAGTGAAAGACAAGTCTTCTTATAGGCCTAAAAAGGACAATTCTAGTCATTATGAAGCCAATATGCATCCTCCGAAAGAGTTTAGGAAATAAATAAAAAATTCAAAGGTGATTTTAGGAAATAAATAAAACATTCTAAAACTTTGACGTAGGCAGATCGAGTGACATACTTGTATGTAGCACACAACGTGTGGACATCAACATTCACATTATCTGCATCAAAAATCAACTTCTGTGCATCCTTGATCTGGTTGATGGCGCACTTCATATATTTGGCTATAAATGTGAAGGGGAGTTTCCACCATGGCCCCATCTATACTTTGGAAATCATAAACCTTGCTAGGAAAAAGTGTTTGGTAACGAAAATTTTTACCTTATCTCCAACAACTTGTGGTAACTCATGGGGGTTGCGCCATTTATTCTCAAAATATCCTCATAAATTCTCAAACCATATATTCATCTGAGCCTTTTAATTACTCAATATTTTCCCATAGTAGGTGAATTTTGAGAATTGGACTACAAGTGACGCGTGCGCGGACGGGTGAACCCAAATGTTCTCATTTGGTCCATCTGGGACATGTTATCAGCTAATTTTGACTACACAAAATTAATAAAAATGGAAATTTTGAAATTTTTCAAAAGTGTTACTTTTTTTATTTATCGCTCTCATTACGATTGTCTCATTTTTGTGATCATTTCGGTCTTCGTTTCCTCCATTTCATGCGAGAACTCCTCACGCCAGGTCTTAAAATGTGTTAACTATTAATTAATTAATATTTAATTAATTAATTACCCTTTGTTTGATAAAATCAATTTTTAGTAACTTTGGGGTTTTTAATTAAATAAATATTAATTAAAATTCATTCTACAAGATTTATTTTAATTTTCGAGGGAAAAATAAGTTTTCACTTCCTATTGTCGGGGATGCCAAATTGGCTTCCCAGACCCGTATTTCCCCTTTCCTATAAAATTTATTTTAATTCCCCACTTGTGGGATTTCTTCCACCGATTTCCAAATTAATGAATTGGAAAATGAGCAAAAAATATCTCAATTTCCCACATTGGTAAATAAATTGGGGATTGCCAGCTAACCTTGCCATTTCCACTAGCAAATGGTTGTTTATTTCCCCACTTCCCCCTGGCAATTAATGCCACTACCCAGGAAAGAGGGAAGTTGTTTTAATGGGACGAATAAGAAACGATTGTGAGGAAGCTTCCTAAATCCTCATAAAATCCTTCTGTTAAACTCATTGGAAGAATTCATGTGAATCTTTCCAATTTCTTCATATTTCTTCTAAAGGAACGTCTCAGAGTAGTATTTTATCACATCCCTCAATAAATTTCCACATAGTCAAGATTACAGAAAGCCACGCATTTACCAAAAGATAGTTCCCATGAAATTTTTTCAAAGAATATATAGTCTAAAAAATAACGCAAGGAGACATTCGCGTGGGAAAAGGAGAAACAACAAGTGAAAGGAGGCCATGCATGCATGAAATACAAACATAACAGTCCAAAAATAGACCAAGCATCCCCACGCAGGAGCAGGAAAGAGTAACCACGTATGAGGTTTGAGAAAACAACAGTTAAAAGTCCAAACTCAGTCTCCACGATCTCCATGCAAGAACAACAAATAAATCCACGCATTTCCCATAACAGTCCACGGAGCAACAGGGAAAATGAATTAGTTTTAGTGCTCAAGGAGTAAACAAAATAGATAAAACTTGCATTTAAAACTCAAGGACCACGTGGGGTAAAGAAAAACAAAATAGAAACCACTATAAGCTTATCCACACATTTTTCAGAATAGTCCAAAGGAAAAATGTTGTTCTCCTTCCACGCATTGGGACAACATAAAGTTTGAGGAACAACAATTAAAAGACAAGAATCTCCATGCATTGGTTGGTGCAAAGAAAAGGGAAAATCTAGACAGACCACGCAAACCTCATAACAGTCCACACACTCCCTAGAAAGTCTCCACGCAGGGATCGGAAAGCTCTCCACACATTGGTTTATGAAAAAAATTTAAAAGACCAAAGCTTCACCACACATTCCTCAGCATCTCCAGTAACAAACAAGAAGCCACACATTCTCCAGGTGTATCAAATCATTTGCAGGAAGATTCAACAAGTATAGTCACACATCGATCAGAAGATCGCAAGGAAGAAGTAAATCTCAAAGTACTCAGTCATTAAAATCAAGTGATTTTCATGCATACCAAGGAGAAATTTCTCCGGAAAATTAAATAAAAAATCAGGATATTAGAAATCGGGTGAATTTTTTTTTCTATTTTAAATAAAAAATAAAAAATAAATTATTGTCACCGGAATCAAAAATTCTAACCGGATTAGGTTATTATTATTATTATTATTATTATTATTATTATTTTAAAATAATAATAATAATAATAATATTAAAACAAGTCATATTATTCTTGCATTAACAGGGGTTTCAGAGACTCAAACCTGACCCCGTTTGCATTGTTTTATGTGCCTGAGTGATTTTTCTATAAAATTAATAATGGCTGAAAAATCTAATAAATCTATAGGAAGCTAGTAGATAAATCAAACAAATATGTGCTCAAGTACAAATTCCAAGGAATCATCCTGCCCAATTCCATCAAGTCGGCATATGACAATATCACTGATATGAATTTGGGTCACATCAAAGTGCAATAATTTTTTGAACGGGTGAAAGCTGAAGGAAAAACCATATTCTCAAATAGACTTTACCATAGTGGTCTACCCCAAGTAACAAATTTTCTTGTCTCGGTGCAGTGTCTGGAGCTAGTTATCACTTGTGCGGAGCATTATGATCTCGAGAGATAAGGAATTTTTAAATATAATCGCGAGCCTTTCCTCTTAATCACACTAGAGCACATTGAGAAATTTCTCAGTATACCTGACTTCCCTGAGAATGTGGATATCATTCGAAAGTCAGCACAAGAATTTTGGGATGAAGAACCCCTTAGGTAGAGAAAGATGGTTAATAACAATGGGATAGTGACAAAGAGGCCTCAAATTTACCGGCTTCCAAAAGAACTGTACTGCATTGAGTTCATGGAAGAAATTAGGGACATGGTTACTCTCCTAAGTTGATTTTCCGGTTTACCCTGTGCCAAGATTTTCCACCCATGGATGTATCAGTTTAGTTGTATCATCCTTGCTAAGAGAGATTTTGTGGATTGGGCCACCATCATCAGTGATACCCTTCACAAACAATTGATTGAAGTTAATATGACTAGATGCTTCTACATGACATCGTATCTGACTTACGTGGTGGTAAGAAGAAAGTTATTTTCGGGACTTGAAACAAGAGGAGTCATGGGTCCATCAAATAGTGTCTTCCATTACTATCCACAACTACATTTCAAAAATAGCTCTCATCATTTCATAAGGGTCAATGATGCATTAAATTCCGCGTGATTTAGAATCTGAATTGGAATATAGAGGAAATATTTTCTAAAGAAGCCATTGATTTCGTTTCCCAATATGGAACCTAGTTTATTCAATTCTCATCCTTTTCCTACATTCGCGTAAGTGGCTTTTTGAGTACTCCATGGAAACTTCCCAAGTATGTGAATTACCAATGGGCATTGATGGAGCTTTTGTGACAACTATTCCAAGTTCACTGTCTTCTCAGTGACAAGCATCACTCAATAATTCACTTCCCAATCCAAATCGGGGAATACCAATGTCTAAATCTCTTCAGTGCACAACTCATGGAAAAAGATTTTTCCCTTATCAAAATTCATCCATATGTGAAGAGAGCCCAGTTTAATATCAATGGATATATGCAAAATATTCTTGGAGCAAAGTATCAACATAACCCTTCCATGGAAGATTTATGGGATGCCTATTCAGATGAGCATGAATTAAGAAGACGAGAGTTTTCTTGCCTAACCCTTGCTTAGATAAGGTCCTTTTGCATGAAGAACCCTCCACATTCATTCGTAAATGATGATGAATATGTTATTGATCCTTTATATGATGTAGTTGCTTTTACCATGTTGCCCCAAATTTATTGGACCAAAAGAGGTGAATTTTCTCTTGATAGCAAGAATCAACCGATCCTTGAAAGAAGCATATCTTGGTAGAAAAGAGAACTTTCCAAGTTACAATCAATTCAAGATCATACTTCAGGATCAAAAAAATTGCCAACTCGAGGAGGTCTCTACTCAACCAAAGACCCTTCTCAATCGACCTCCATGCCATCCAATCATATGCAACAATGAAGAAAGGAGTGGTTTCCAAAATCCACTTCTCTTAATAATGTGTCATGAGGATAAAAATCTAAGGGTCCTAGCCTCAGTGAAGGAAGAGAGCATGTATCGATATTTTCTACTTCAATTAGACTTTCTTCTACTCACATCGTTAATAGTTCTCAGAATCTCGTGACAAACGATCTTAAGCCATTTCTTACACAAGCGTCCACTCAGGTGCAGGTAGTCCAAATATCGAAAAATTTAGAACCTATAATTCATGAAGAGATTTCCCAAAATCTCCCAAATGAGCAGGATGTGGATTTCGAGGTTATTTCTCCTGAAATCGAAGTCGTTGAAAGGATTCTTGCAGAATATCATGATGTCAAGAACAATGAGAATGTTTCTTTGAGCTCTAGGATTTTATACGCAGAAATAGTGAATGATACTCCTTTTTGGGTTGATTGCAAAGTCAAGAAAAGGAAGAGGGTTATCAAGTCAATTGACATTGATTTTGATGCCCATTTCAAACTTTCAAATGATGTCATTCCCAAGAAGCCTAAATTTATTTCTCGAATAATGGTGGATAGTGACGGAAACAAATTTATGGATCTTTTCATCCCATAAGTTGATAAGGAGCGTGATGCCATGGCATCTTCTGATTATGAAGTTTCCAGACTTGGACTTAGGAGGTCCACATTGGAAAGTGACATGGCAATGACTCAAGATTCAATTGATATTGTGCTAAAGAGACTTGAGAAATATAAGTCTCAGAACTCTCTGCTCAAGGCTGAAAAGAACCAATTAGTGGAATATGTTCAACATCTGATAAATCCCATATCATCCAATTTCCTAGTACCTGATGCAATGGCTTCCCCTGATGAAGAAACTCTCAATTTATCAAAAGAAATAAACATGTTGGGCCATGTCACTAAAACTTGTCTTTATGTGATTCTCATTTTAGGCCAAGAGACAATCAAAACAATGGTTAAGCTCCATGAAGATGTCAGTGCCTATCTTGATCCAATTCTTTCTTTCAAGGAAATGTTTGTTTCAAACATATCAAATTTGGTTGAGATATTTCCCATTCTAGAGGAGATGACAAGTATGGAATCCTTAGTTTTAGCCATTAAAGGAATTCTCAAATTTCAATATCAAGGGACATGTTATATTTGGTGTTTGCATCTCATATCAAAGAAGACACTTCTCGAGGATTCTATGATCCATTATGAGAGCATATGCAATGAAGACTTCACTTCACTCGCCTTGATTCAAAAATTCATAGCTGAGATCCCTTGAAACCTCGTAAATGAGCATAATCAAAGGTGTTCATTAGAACATGTGGAAGAACAATTTTGACAATTTTTTAAGTACATGTATACTCCCACCAACAATTTCTCGTCATCTTCAATGGAGCATTGCATGAAATTAAAGAACTTGTTTTAGAACACTCAATTAAAGATGGTGAATTTAAATGGTATGCCAAGTAGGATTTTGGTATTGCAGGTATTTTGTGAGGCTATTCTTTGACCAAATAAACATCCAAAAGAAGAAAATATGTTAAAAACATTGGAAAGGTTCAGATCCTTTCAATTGGTGAAAGTGGCAGATCTTAATTTCACCAATGGTCCAAGGAGATAGTTTTCTTGGTATCTAACAAAGTGGGAGAGTCCATTTCTTGGTATTTAAATGGATAAGGCATTGGTTATTATTGTATGTTTTAAAAATGGGATTTTAAGAAAAGGATGTTGTTATTTAGTTTACTTTCATAAAATTGTGGATGACTTAAGTGATTTCTCTTTTTAGTTCTTTTTAATAAAGTTGGTTCAAAAATTCAAAGGTCACTTAAAGTGCCCTATTTAATGTCCATGTAAAACCCTAACTACTTTGTAACCAACTTTTAGGTTATAAAAGGAAGTGAGGGGCTCATTTTTAAAGGGTGACTTTGAGAGAGGAGAAGAAAATACTTTTGTGTGCAAGATTTGTTTCTGGAAGAAACTTTGTGTTCTTTATGAAGACATTTTGGAATTAATGAAATACGAACTTTGTGTCTTATTTATTTTCTCTTGTAACATTTGATGTTCTTATGTCCATTAGATGTTAGATGTTTAAATCTTTCTTGAAAATAATGTCTTTGATCTTACTGTCAATGTTATTAAGTTGTTGTTCCTGTTTATAGTGATCAAGCTCTGCTATTTACTTTCTCATGTGTGTTCCCTTTACTCATTCTTGTTTAATCGATACAAATTCCATTTTATTTGTGTTAGTTATTTATTGTTCTTCTCCATGCAATATTAGGATATGGTTTTACCTAACTCTTGCATTTTCCTTCCATTCATTCCTTTCCATTTCATTCCTTCATTTCATTCCATCTCCCTCATTCACTTTGATTTTCATTGATGTTCAAAAACACCCCCCACATACAATTTTGAATGTACAAGTGTAAATACAATTTTGGTTTTCAATAAAGGAAGCCTCACCTCCATTAAGGAGGGACTTCATTCCCACACTGTTGCATTTCATTTGCATGCGTGTAAATCCATATGCTACTAGGAAACCAATCTCATAGAACATGATCAATAACAGGATGGATCCCCGAGTGATCTTTTCTCTTGCCTCATTCTGTACCTACAATCTTTGATAATTCCATTCGTAATTAATTGGACAAAATTATAGTATTCCAACTTTGATATCTTGTAGACCATGTTATCTCCGAATCACAACACCCTATGGTTTTCACCAGTGTGTGTTCTTGAGCTCACTATGTGATTGGATAACATGGGTACTATCTCCAACTTGTGGGACTTGCTACTTGAGATAGACCTTTAGAGAAATATTGTTCTTTCTCCTAAACTACCTGCCACAATCTACTGTAGTGCAGGAAAAAATATCTAATCCTAATCTAACATTCCAAGAGACCAGGGAGAGAGAGTGCATGAAAACAAATCCTACACTAATGCGGTGATACAGAAAAAAAGGAGAGAGTGAAAATAGTCTTCCAATGTGTGAAAAGTATAAGCAAAATGCATACTAGGAGGGATGATAACAGTTCTCCACAATCTAGGAATTACATTAACAACAATATTTCATGTAGACACAATTATAATTAACCCTTGCAAGAATGTAAAATAGATACAATATATTTGTAAAGAGATTGAACAGGAAAGAGGAATGCAAACAAACACGGCAGGGGAAGATACATCCACAAACTTGTATTTATTTCTTCATGATATGCACAGTCCAATCTGTTACAAAACAAGGGCCTGGATCACCATAAAAGGAGTCCACTACAAGGGCCTACAGCACATTGGCTTCACAAAATAAATTTTGATAGAGTTTTTCTACCCAAAACTAACTCCTTTTATAATGAGCCCAACACTCCAATTTATAGATTTCTAAGAGGAGAGAGAGGAGGGGAAAATGAAAATCCCAAAAATTGTCCTTCAACCACTTGCAATAAGTAGTATATGAAGTGAAATGATGTTTTTTTTCTTGCAAAAGGCTCCCCATATTGTCCCATGACTTGTACCAATGCGAAATGTCATCCCATGCTTCATTGAATGCATGCCAACTACCAAATAAAACATTGTTCTGAACTTGGCCACATTTTCTACTAACTCATCATTGATTTCTCCTAAAATTATTAATTTCATGATATCTATGCATTGGGATTGGAAACATGATTCCAACAGTATAAATTTTGTGCATTTTCGCTGAGAAATGCAAAAGTTATGGCCTTCAGAGTGCGGGTAGCTATTTTGGGTCTACCAGGCATTTCTGTCATTTAACGGGAATGAGCATCTGAGTGAATGGGGCTGAAGATGTTTACTTTATTTTCATAAATCTACCCTCATCAAATTAAGAAATCGGATCTCATTCGAGAAAGTCATTCTATGTTGTTCTCATTCCAAAAAGTCAAATTTTGTGAAAATCAGAGCTAGGGGTCAAAATTTGGCGCCATTTGAAGTTCAGGAGGGGCAGGCGTTGAGTTTTCTTTTGTATGCGGGAATTTCAGTATTTCATGGAACTCATGTCCCGTGCATACTAGGACTGTCTGATCCTCCTTTCTCCAATTTTTCTGATTCCCTCTTGGAGCGGCGATCTCAGCTTTTGGTGTCCTGCTTGTCCCGACGTTGACCGGGCTGTGAGGACCATTGACCTCCGCTTTCACCACACTGCTTTGCTGATATGATTTTTTGCATTTCTGGGTCCCATGTGTACTTGTGTCCCAGGTATCCTATGGACCGCATGAGACAAAAATATCTTATTTCATCGATTTAAACTACCTGCAGACATTTTGGAGATGCACGTTCCGAATGTCCCGATGTCCCGCAAACCGTCTGGGACATATTTTTCTGATTTTTCCGCACAACAAAGGAATGCGGCCATTTCATGTTTCTGGGTTTCAATTGTCCCACGTGAACTTGTGCGGCATAGGACAAAAACTTATGCTTTTTCCACACTACACTAAAAGAGGCCATTTTTTGGATTTTTTCAACTTTTTCTAACTTCTTGGATTTGTTTCTCTGGACAGGGAAGCTAGAGAAGAGCCAAAGGGACCCCCAACACCTGATTTTTTTGCCTCAAAAAAATTCTTCTTTCTCAAACTTGAAGAAATTATGTAGGTTATCCAAATTTACCTAGAGGGGTGAATTTGGGATAACATGCCACGTACAAGAACCTCTGGTTAATGTCCATCCACCTTTCTGATGTTCCCAATTTACAACTAATGAGCTAGGAGGTGACTCTCAATGTTGGGTTGGGGATATCTATAATTACCTGTTCCCTACCCCCCTTCTCGTAGTTTAGGTTTTTTTCCATCTCCTTAATCTTGGTAGTGACACATAAATCAAGTTTCATATCCTCTCCAGTGTTCCATAGGCCCATAACCATCTGAATCAAATGGCATGTGATCATCATTCTTATTCCCATGAAGTAGAAGAAATATTCGTGCACCCGTGACATTACCCACTTGAAAACTGGGGTGGGTTAAACAAAGATAGGAAACTCACATAGCTACAAAACCCCAATCTTTTGTAGTGTTTGTTGCACTAAGTCGTCAACCTTAGGGTTCTACCTTAGTTGACCGTCGCAATGTCTGATACTAATACCACTCGCATCAACCTTTCATTATCGGATGTTCTATGGTTGTATTCACTGATATTGCATTTATATTGTTTTGAGCTCCACTTTTTCACCTTAATAACTCCATGAGGGTACTGGATCTCCAAATAGATATCCATGAGATCCTCCTTTTCCACCACTGGTTTCTTTGTTCGAGCCTTCTTTGGTTCCTATCTTCCTCTCCTTTTTCGTTCATGCCCTCAGTGTTATGTTCCTAAATCTTTTGACTTCCCTAACTCAAAAACTTCCCTATTTCTCTTTCACGCCACCTACTTCCTACTCTGTTTTCTTATTCCCTATGTGGTATGCCATAAGATTACAATACATCTTGCACAAGTCCAGTTGTTCGTGATAGTGCTTCACATCATTCTTCTTCGTAAAACCCTTATCGCAATTCGAGCTCTTTAGCACAAAAGTAATTATCTAAACAAAAATAGTCGAACTAACTATTCTTATCTATTATTTATACTTTATAGATGCCTTATAATTCCTCCGACCATGTGTCCTAATGTAACTTTTTGATAAATTGCTTTATTTCACTTAAGTCAACTTCCACGGATTCCCCTCGTGCTTTACAACTATAACCATTAGGCACTCCAATACCATTAAACTGCCACAGACCTCCTTTGCATGTGTCCTCATGCCGAAGTACATAACCTCTACGTTTTCTACTTATTAGTTCCCTATAATGTTGCCTACCTTATTTCATACCACGGAATCCTTCCCTTCTCGTGGTCTTCAAATTCTTTCAACCTACCTTCATAACTACACAAATTTATGCACTTTAGCCATTACGTTCCTCGTTCTTCTATCTTCGCATTAATTTTTCCAATAGTCCATTATCAAGGTTATTGTCAATGTTGTTCAATATATTTTGTACTTAACCCCATACAAAAATGTATGCACGTTCCCCTATGCATAGAACCTCTTATAATGCAATTAGGCACCAGCGCACCAATGCGCAACATAAATACGAAAAATGAAGAAAAAGAAAACAACAAAAAGGACTAAAATAAATCTAAACTAGTTGGATAAACTGCTTTATTTTTTACTATACAAAAGCCTTATTTATAGTAGGGTTTCAGCCTACTCCCATTAAACTAACATGATAACCTTGTCCCATCTACTACTTGTAACTAGCACGTGCCTAAATCGAGGATGTACGAGATGATGTATTTTTCTATCCAATGGAATTTCAGTTTCCTAGGATGGCAGAGAAATTCAATGTCATAAAGTACGACAATCTACCCAACCTCTAATTTTTTGTTTTTTATATGACGATCATGCCATGCTTTTTCTCTTTCCTTCTCAATCTTCTGACTCCACATAACAAGTGATCACCTTTGGTTCAACTAAATTAAATTTTCTATGCACTCTTATAGTGCTTTCTCATCAACTAATCCTTTTGCATGCACATTATGCAGAGACAGTATCATAAAATCTATTGGTAAAACAACTTCCATGCCAAAAACCAATTGAAATAGTGTGGCATTGTTCAATCTCTTATAGGTTTTCCTATATGCCCATAGTACGGCTAACACTTTATCACCCCAATATTTTGTTCCTAAATAATTTTTTTTGTCAATGTGTGATTTAGTATCTTGTTAAATTCCTCAACGGTTCCATTATCTTGAGGATGGTAAGGGTGGTCTTATGATGGGCCACCATGAATTTGGCCAGCAAAATCCTAGCCATATCATTAAAAAAATGTGTGCCTCTGTCACTAGTCAAGCTTAAAGGTCACCCATATCTACTGATTATGTTTTCCCAAAAAAAATTTGTTGTTGTAGTTGTGAAATCTTTCGTAGGTGCTACCTCCACCCACCTAATTAAGTAATCAGTACAAGTAATGATATAATGTGAACTAGTCCTTCGTGCAGTAGCTGAAATCAGTCCTACAAAATAAATCACCCCCTTCTCAAACAGTTCTGCACTAGCTATCGGTCTCGCGGGCATCTCATCTCTTCTTCTTAGTTTTCCAAGGCGCTTGAAATGGCCATAGGCCTTACAAAACTCAATACAATCCTAGTATATGCTTTCGCATCAAATCCCTACCAGTATAATCTTCCACGCGGTGGCATTCCCTACATAGTTTCCTTTTGCGATTCCACCATGTGCTTCCTACATGATCGTAATGCAATCATGCTCTAACACACACCGGCACAAAACCTTACCGTGCATTAGCTTGAATAAGTCTCCACTAATTAACATGTAGGGTGCAGAATGTATGCCTAACTCTTTCCTTACCAAAGTATCCATTCCCTCTAGTGCCACACCCATTCTGAGAAACACAACAATATATTCTAAGTTAGAGGGTACGCGCCTCAATCTAAATAGTTGGACATCTTGCATTGTATCCTCAATTATTTGTGCATCTTTCCCTGAGTCAATCCTCGATAAATGGTCAGGTCCTAGATTACTCTTACATAGTTTCACAACAACCATAAACTTGAATTCTTAAAACAACAAGACCCACCGGCATATACGCCTTTGTAAAATGGGCTTGTTTACCAAGTACTTCAATGACATGTGGTCCATGTAAAATATAAAGGGCATTGTGAGAAAATATTTCCTAAATTTGTGCAGTGTGTATATTATTGAAAATTCTTCACGCTCAGTTGTAGTATAGTTTTGTTCTTTCGGGGTTATCTTTTTACTAGCCAAACACAAGGGGTGGTCATCAATTCCATCTCCAGGTTGTGCTAAGATTTCCCCAATCACAACTCCTGAAGCATCAACATGTACATGGAATGGAGTTTCCTAAGAAGGAAAGCGTAAAATGGGCGCAAAGATACACTTATTCTTCAATGTGTCAAACATCATCTGTTACACCTCTCCTCAGTGGAATGTACATCCATGCTTCAACAATCCTTCCATTGTCATAGAGATTTTGGCATACCCCCATATAAAATTTCAGTAATACCATGTATGCCAAAGGAATCCACGCAATGTGATCTAGCTGGTACGCTCCCCCAATCCCATAGTAATGACAACTTTTGCAGGATTGACCAGCAAGCCTTCTGTACATATAACATGCCCTAACAGGGTTCCAAATGGAGTAGTGAAGAGACATTTCTTGATGTTGAGGGATATGTGCAACTATCGGCATCTCTTAAACTTCAACCGTAAATTTTCACAATGGTATTTCACTAGTCCATACACTATCTAGTCATTAAGGTAGACCTGAAGGAACTTATGGATCAAATCCTAAAATGCCTGGACCACTATGCATGAAAACATATTAGGTACGTTCTTAAGTCCAAATGGCATGACTATGTAGGCAAAGCTTCCCCACTCAGTGGGGAAAGTTTTGTTTTCTTGGTCCTCCTTTGCAATTCTAACTTAATGATATGCTAAGAAGCCATCCATGAATGAATAGATCTTGTGCCAAGCTACTCCTTCCAAGATATCCTCGGTGAAAGGGGTTAGAAAGGGATTAATGAAACATAACACATTCAAATCTTTATAATCAACACAAATCATTATCCTCCCAAACCTTTTACTGTTAATGACCATTGATATTATCTATTTTGATTCCTCAACAACTTCAATGATACCTGAAGAGATCACCTTGTCTATCTCTTCCTTGACCGAGACATGCAGAATTGGATTCATTCAATAAGGTCTCTTCCAAATTGGGTGCGCTCCCTCTTTTAGTTTAATCCACATTTCCCATAGAGATTGTGAACTCTCTTATGCTCATGGTACCCGCATGGAAATAAATCCTGAAATTTGTGAAACAAATGAATGATCTTTGAAACCTCTCTTTCTAACTAGTAATCTTTGATAGTATCCTCCTTAGGTTTCATTTCTAAGGCAATGTTAATCTTCTATGTTTTGAGAGGTTCATGGTAAGTGCACACTTGCTCATCAGCACTAGTTGTTACCTTGCGTGTGCCCATATTATGGTTATCATCCAAGTTATCCACTTCCTTTCCATTTATCACATAGACCAACTTTCCCTTCTCTTTCTCTATGCAAGTGCATTCAAGTTATACTTCCTCCAGTTCCTCTGCATCAAAACGTGCCCCTAAATGAGGTTCTCCAAATAATTCAAAAATTCTATCCTCATCCATGGCACTATCTCCCATAGTTAGGCACTTAACAACCTGCAATGCCTCATTCACCAATGGCTTAGCACTGTGATATTCAAAGGTGTGAATCAAGTTATATGTTAATTCCCACAATTTCCTTGTCTAACAACGTAATTGTGAATGAATGAACCATGTGTGCGCACAACATTGTAGTGTGTAATAAAACGTGTGCACCCTTAAGGAAGGAGGTAAAGCCTCTACGCCTTCCATCTTAATCCTCACGCACTCCTGGATATGATCTGAGGTGGATCCTTTTCCATCATAGACACAAAGTTTAGTGGGCATGTTGCTCTTGAGGAATCTAGTACAAAGTGCAATGCTCACTTCACGCCACCATAGAATATTTTCTTAATGTGCATTCCATCAACATGTTGTTGTTCCATGCAAAGTGTAGACAAGAATTCTCCTTCTTTTGATCTTTACCTCCATTGATCTTTCATGGCTCGTAGGAAAATACCAGAGTTGTTGTCCCAATTGTAGTTTGGTAAATTCTTCCCTCTTAGGTGCCTAAGTGGCCACCCCCTTATCACTCTTGTAAAATATCCTCTCATTTAATGCCTAATTAACTCATCAGTCCCATGTGCCCAATGTTCACATGCTACACTAGTGGTATCACTCATAGATTGAGAGTATTCAAACTGAATAACTCCTTCCATGGGATTAATCACCTCAGGGTCCCTGATAATGCGCACATAGATTGTATCAAGGACTTATTCCCCCAAGGGCTCAGTATAGGGTGCATACTTCCCATCAGTTAAAGGGATAATAACTCATTCTTCCTTGTTCTCAAAACTTATGTACCCCTTATTGAAACGTAGGTCAACATTGTTCTTATAACACTAGGGGCACCTAAGTAACACTGGAAAGTTGTCCACCCAAGCTAGTGCAAATAATTTGAAGTATCCATTGAATTTCACCCCTTGAATAGTGATAGCGGCATCCTTCAAGATACCCACGGGCATCACCTTTCCTTTTTAAGCCATATACAACACATTCAAGGATGGATGTAATTTGGGCCTTCCTATTTGATGTCATGTGTCTAGGATGAGAACATTAACATTCACACTTGTATCTATCATAATATTTCTTAGCATCCATCCTTCAACTACTACATTCAAGGTAATCTCCTTATCAGAATCAATGATGTGAGGGGTAAGGTTAGCATGTAAGACTTGTCTCTCATGCTCTCTTGTTGGATGGAGTGATTTTTCCCGTAACCATTCCCATAGCAATGGGATGATATTATCTTGCCTCTAAAATATTAATACTTCCTTGACTTCATCCAGATCCTTCTGTGGAGCGTCAACACTCTTCCTTTTCTCTAACTCCTGTGACTACTCATTTAGGAATTGGATCTCTCCTTGTAGGCTTTGAATTACATCCATGGTCTCTTTATAAACCTCTTTCTAATGAGTAGGGTCTGAGTACTTTCCATGAACTAGCTCTTCTCTAGTAACCAACAACCTTTGTTTGGGTGTTTCTCTCATGTGCTCAGCCTCATCTTTGGTCATTACGAGGAAAGGTTCCAACTCTGATCTGTGTGCCACCCTTGGCATCCATTGCGAGTTAGCCTTCTTCATGTTTACCATTCTGACGCCTTTATCGTCCCACTTTTTCTCACTCACGTGTTCAAATAACTTTGGAAAATCCTCATACTTGTGCTTCTTTCCACACCAAGAAAATTGTAGTAAGTCAGGGCATTCGCGCTTGTAATTTTTTGTGGACCCACAATTATAATAGGTACCACAAGGAAATTCAATTCTTCCACCTTCGCGACTGCCACAACCTCTAAATCCTCTATAAAATCCTTTCACACAAGCCCCTCCATTTGTGCACTCTTCATAGTGATGACCATCATCCTTGGAATTATTTTCAACACTGGTCTGGCATACACCAATATCAAGTGCATCATATATACGTTCAATCAATCTACAATCCTTGTTGTCATGAGTAGTAGAGGTACAAATCTTGCAGTAGACAGACACATTCTTATGGATCGTGGGCTGAAATAGCAAACACCTACTTGCATCATGATCTCTATGGAAAATCTCATAGTATACTCTCATGACGCATACCGATCTCCACAGAAAACGTTTAGATGTGTTCCCCTTTACCCCACAATCCATGTACCATAGGCCACTACAAGTCTCATGCGCGGAGTTCACAAACAACTTCTCTAGCTGCTTTGTCATGGCAGCAATTTGAGCTTCAACAAAAGGACTAACACTGGTATCCATGATTCCCATAGCCTCAGCATGCAGGGAAGCCTCCAAGGCCCCGTACGGGTCTATAAAATTATTTTATGAAAGTTCTCTCTTAAAGAGCATTCTTAATCCTCCAAAAAACCATTGAGCATGTTGAGAAGGATGAATATCATAAGACACTTTTTAGAAGAGAGTTATAAAACTCACATCATACTCTTGTACACTCTCTACCATGCCTTGTTAAATCTCCTTCAACATGATAATGCTCTTCTATTCAAATTTGGGAATATGGAATTACGCTAAGAAGGAATTATGCAGCGCGGTATAATCTACTACTATCTGGTGGGGGTCATACTTCCAGTACCAAATATGCATCCGCCCTTGCAACATTATTACAAACTGGCTTTCCTTCTGTTTCAGGGTAGTGATCCCATTCGTGCATCATAGTAGCTCACATTTGTGTACATGTTCTGCAACATCCTCAACACCTTTTTAATCTGGTAGATGCAAAGATATTTCAAAAAATACTTGTTGAGGAGGTTAAGTCCCTTTTCCACCTTATCTAGAACTTGGATTCCCTCTAATGTTTCCTCCACCACCAGATCCAATAGAACCAATAGCACCTAT
The DNA here is from genome assembly GCA_019776745.2 of Taxus chinensis. NCBI lineage: Eukaryota > Viridiplantae > Streptophyta > Pinopsida > Cupressales > Taxaceae > Taxus > Taxus chinensis. The sequence goes on from CM034157.1 coordinate 145,859,017, forward strand.
CCCTTCTGACATACCAGATCCTCTAGATCCACTAGGTCCACAAGTTTCGCTAGTTCCTATTCCACCTCATGTAGCTAGTAAGGGTCCTGAAGTGGTTGCCCCTTATGTCCCCAATGTCACACTAAACTATGTGCCAATAGTCTATGATATTGAACCACTACCAGATGTGTGTCCCACGCCACTTCCAAATGTGATATTGTTATCCATATTTCACCCTCGTGCCAAATATTGGAGAAGTCATGACCCCGCATAAGAAGAACCTAAAAGAACTCATTTAGATCTTGTAAATTGGTCACAGAAGAACTCGACCATGGAGTGGCGGAGGCCAAGAGAGATCAAGGGACCCTGTACAAAAGAAATGACTCTGTTGGGTCGTTTCCACATCTTAAATCCATTCTTCGAGTCAGAGGTTGACTCAGCTATGGATAGCAGGGTCACACAGGAGGGGGGATGCCTACATCTCTTAACTAGAAACAAGTCTCTCTAGAAGAAACGGTGAAGTTTATCAAGGTCCTCAGTGCTCAAAACGTAGTTTCAGACTACTCAAGGTTCCCAAACTTTGTGTGAAACTCAAATCCTTGCCACAACATCTGCCTCCAGGGGAAATCCATCCATCCTATAAGTTGATTTTTTCTATCTTTCCTTTCTCTAAAAGCTTCATTAAAGTTGAGCCACCTGGCTCTCAACTTCCTGCCACAAGGGTCAGCCATTTGGACTCGCCATCTTCAACACCCCACACCCCACACCTAGTCGGAGTTTAGCCAAAAGGTGGAAACTCACCTTTTATCCAAAATCAAAGATAATGATAGGATATTGATTCCCCAACCAACCAAAGGTAAAGCATGCAAGTCTAACCGGATCCTTTGGATTCTTGCAGTTTTCAAACTCAACAACCTCATGACACAAAAGGGCAAATAAGTTAAATTACGCATACGTAAGCCCAACATGTTTTCTAGTCAATTTGGCTGTCACTCTCTACTAGTGATCAAAAATGAGTCTAAGGGACCCATTTTTCACATGTTTTCCTGCAACCATTTGTATGGACCCTGGGTCTAAACTTCGAAGGGGTATATCTTTCAACTCATGGCTAAATTTTCCTTGCAAATGCACACCGTTGGATAGCCATCTCATAGCCTCTACACTACACACATGAAGGTCCAAAACTTTAATTTTGAGGAGGTTAAGTGAAGGAAAATGGAGGAAAAATCATCATGCATTCAATGTAGGATCCATCTGTCTCAACAACTAGATCGGATTAGATTTGTTTCCATTATTTTCTTTTTCTTTCAAGGTGTTGAATCAAGGTTGCTAATGTAGTCAGACGGATCTTAGGGGAAAATTTTATCAAAAGCATTAACAGTAGTGGTTGAGTTTTGGCCTCATTTTCCCATTTCTCTCTCTCTCTCTTTCTTCTCTCTGATCAAATCTATAAATACAGGGTTAGGGTTCATTATAAAGGGTTGGACATTCTTTATTTTACAGGCTCCCTTCTCCTTCTAGTAAAAGGATTTGTGGGGTTCAGGCCTTCCATTAAAATTGTAATACATTTCTACCTTTTGGCTACTTTGTAATGAACTGTATCAATCCACATAGCAATAAAACACGTCTACGATCGATCTTAAATCCTTTCTTGTCTCTTTTGCTTCCATTTGGTCTTCCATTACAAATCTGGCTATCTGTGCTTGTTTATTGTATGCATTTTGTTGGTTTGTGTCTATTGGAAAAATAAGTGTTCTTCATTCCTTTGGTGCATCACCTGGTAGCTTAGTTATTTCTTATTTCTTATACTCTTTTATCCTTGTATCCTTAACAAGTCTTGAATTAGGTATAGAAATAGATCCTCTACAAATCCTTACATATGCACCTAAACAGGGGGATAAGGAACCAACCTTTAATCTGGAGAGCTTTTCCATTTTTGTAAGGTCCCGCACCTTAGGAAAATCTCAATGTTATGCAATCACAACAAATGACCCTGCCTTAGAAACGCAGATCCAGAACTCATTTGGGGGTGCTGTGATCTCACACTAAAAATTTTGGCACGCCTAGTGGGACTAAGAAGTCTCCATCTTATTACAGTAGAGATTGATGTACACTTGCTATGATTCTAGCTTTTAAGAAGCCTTAAAATTGTACATCTTGTGACTCTAAAAGAAATAAATCTACTGGTTTCAGTAACCCAAGCTTGGGAGAGCTTCATGAGGAAAACCCGGTCTAGAGAAAGGAAAGAAGGTATATTTGAATACTTACATCTATCTCGAGGTAGAGAAAGGAGAGGAGGAAGAGTTCAGAGGTCTCCATCTCCACCTAGCAAAACCTTATCAACACCTCCACCTGTGAGGCCTTTCTTTCAGTCTGCAAGGGTTCTTAGGCCAATCAAAATGGCATAACCAAATCCATATGTCAACTTCAGGTACAGTAGTCTACTCACCTATGAAGCACAAAATTTAGTTCTAAGGATAGCATTAAATAGCAGCCCATATTTCACTGGGGAAAATCAAACTTCTCCTAGGTGACCATGTCTAAGATATTACAAATGTCTGTACAATCCACGAGATCCATGAGATGGACATTGCAATCAAGTTGTTCACCTTTTCATTCAAAGGGAAAGCTTCACAATGGTTTAGGATTCTTGAAGTAGGATCTATCCAGAACTTGAACCAACTGTGCATGGCTCTTCATAATCAATTTGGGGAAAAAGGTGATAACTTGTCTTTGTTGGAGTAACTAACAACAATCAAGAGAACCCTAAAAGAATCTCAACAATACAGACTTCAACCTCATATTCCAGTGAACCTGGGATAGGCAATTCCAATAGCAGTAAATCCCACTAATGAAGGTGCCTTCTTATACTTTCTTAGGGCTTTAAATTCTGATATTTCTCTTATGATTCAGTCAATGGGGGGACTACATTACCTGCATATAGCCTCACCATAGGGGCTTAGAACCATTTGATTCAAGATGGAAAAATCACTCCAAGGCCATCCATGCCTCTGTACTCTGATTAAGGAAACCTAAATACTAGCCAAACACTCACAATAGCTCCTATACCCACCCGAAGGAGTCAAAGCTCAGTTGAAGCTTCCACTTCATCATATAATACCTCTAAATAGCTTTAGGAAGTGATGAAGCAACTTCAAAACTTTGAGAATGAGCTAGTGACCATCAAAATATAACAAGCTCAGAGTTCTAGGCCATACCAGCCCCAGGCTCAATATCAAGCTAGACCCCAGTATCAGTAGAATAGGCCTCTACCTCAAAATGTAAACTAGAGCTAGAACCAAGGACATCCCCAAGCTACTAGAACTTTCAGGCCGTATGATCCTAACACAGCTTCAACATCAAGATCATTGGTCTCATCATAGAACAATATGGCACAGGAATATTATTGGTGTTTTTTATGTGATCAGCCACATAACCAATCAACATGCTTTAATGACACTCTAAATCAGACCTTGATGGTGCAAACCAGTATGGTGCCACAAAAACCTGACCAAGAGGAAGATCAACAACAAGGAGCTTGAAAAGGTGGACCCCCAAATGAGACTATGCTTGTCAATTGGTAGATTGAAGAATTATGTGGGATGAATCAGTCCCCTCCTCAAGGTGTGGCTGCAAACACATGGTATAAAAAGAGAAATATTGGAGAGGGCCAACCACTAAACTCAGGTGACCATCAACATTCCATCGCTCCATAAGGTCCTGGTGCTCCAAGTATAACTCCCAACATGCTGAACTAATCCAGACCACCTTCCAAACCTAGTCAGGCACCGGTTGTAACAACCCATGTGCAAGAAAGAAATGTGTCTGGGAAGGGGCAGGAAAAAGATAGCTCATTCAATATTATTAAGCGGATGAAAAAGAAAAGTGTGAACATTTCACTATGGGAGTCGCTAGCCATTCCAGGGCAGACAGATCTATTGCAGACTGCCATGCAGAATTGGTCAAGTTCAAATCAACCCCCTAACAAGTAGGAGAGAGTACTTACCAATGAAGTTCAACCTGGGAGGAACCATGGAGAACAACAAGGTTTCCCTATGAGACCTCCTCCCTTGCTATGTCTCATTAATTATTGGAGACAAATTAGTGCATAATTCTATGATTGATTCTGGGGATAGTAGTTCTATGATGCCCAAACAAATAGCTGATCAGTTGGGTCTCTGTACGTACCCAAAATTTTAGGGTATTGTACCATCAGAACAACGTAACACGTGCCCCAATGATGATACAGGTCTCCTCGCAAGGTGTTCGGGATCCAGAAAATCTCTCCAAGTATGCGTTATCATCCCGCATGCCCCGCTTAGCCCCCATGTGCTTTGTTTTTCTCTTTTCCCCTCTTTTCTTTGCTTTTTGCTCTTCAGTTACGAAACCGCCGCCCCCTAGGCAGCGGTCTCTTTACCGCCGCCCTGCTCAGGGGGGTCCTTCACGCGTTTTCCAGAATGTTCTTTTTAACGCGACTCACGTAAATTTCAACGTTTACCAACTTTTTTCACCGCCTTTGCTTGTATTTATGATTCAGGTTCCCTAGAAGAGTGTTTTTGCATTGTTTATAGTTTAAGAGATCAATTTGGATTTCACCTTTGGGTAAATGGGAATGCTATAAATAGTTGGCTTGTGCTCAAGCAAATGGCCCCTCAAATTTGCCTCTGAATTTCTCATTTCAATAGTTTAGTCTTTCATTTTGCTTAGAATTCTTAGTTTCATTCATTGCATGCCTAGTTAGTGTTGTTTTGCTGTTAGGAAGCCACATATCCATCTTGTGCAAGTGTTGTTGATATTTCATCCAATCCATTGGAGTAAGATAGTTTGTTTTTCAATAGGAAGCCATTAAAGTTGCAGGTTTTGTTCTTCAAACAGGATAGTTTCAGGTTCTGGACGTTTTATGTTGCATGACTCGCAATAAATCCCGCTAGGAATTGCATAAGCCAAGCTCTGTACTCTTGCGCTATCTCTCTCCTACTCGCATTGTATTCAGTCTGTATCCTAAGCTGCCTTTGTCCCAATATCTACTTCTGTTGATGCTAGCATTACACGCTTTTCTGGATCCACGTGAGCACGAAGGAACGAGGAGATCACACTGAGGGGACAAAGCCACACACACCATCGGATTCGCCACTGTTCTACAAAATCCAGGTTCTAAGATTTCAAAGTTCTAATTAGAAGCATATCAAATAGAGTAGCCAATCACTTTATTTCAGTCAATTTTACTTTCGATATTGCCAGGGAAGCTGTGGGGATTGATAGTTTCTGAGAAACTATGATTCATTCCTCACTTCTGAGGTAGGATCGAGAGTCTTGCAAATAGATTAGATCAGTTATTTCATTGCTTAGAATAGATTTACAACTACACAGGCAGGTAGCTATACTCGGTTGCTTTGTTTGTTTTAAATTCATCAATAGATTAATTGTCAATTTCTAGATATATTAAAATAGCTGCTCCATTAATTCCATTCATATAAATTCATCAGAAAAATACAAAAATATAGAAGTTAGATATGCTATAGATATATTTCACATAGTTAATTTTACTTTGCTGCAGTTAGATTTACATTGTTGCTTTTGTATGACAATCACGGGACCTAGAGAGCCCAGGGAATACGTATTCGAGCCAATCGTGCCCCAACCCAATCTCGTCACAGCAATAACTGATATAGATCAGAATCTTAGGATCCAAGTCTTCCAAACAACGGTAAACTTACAACAAATCAGTTCCCAGTTACACGGGTTAAACATAGAAGACGACCAAGCACACACGTTTTGGTCAAATCAACCAAACTACAGATTACCCTAGATACATATCCGCATGACTGTAGAAGGGTTTGAAAGAGAGAAAACATTTGGTTGTGATCCTTTGGTCCCACAGCCAGACGTAGGAGACACTCTCACAGATATAGATACCAGCTTAAGAATTCAGGTTGCACGAATGCCTGTGAGATACTCTGAAAAGATCACACAACTATTAATTCTAAATATAGAGGCTGAAAAAGCATATGACTATTGGATACTAGGGATTAGGGACTGATTCCGCACATGACTATAGCAGGTCCAAAACAACCACGAATCTATGGTTGTGACCCACAAATCCCACAGCCCAACGAATCTACAGGTCAATCTGACATTGACGCTGGCTTACGCACACTAGTATTCAGATCTACTCCACTTCCACCTATCATTATTGAACAGTTATCCTTGTTAGACATAGCAGCTAACGAAGCTAAGGAATTCTGGACTAGGCTAGAGAATCACCCATAGAGTCAATTATATCTACCATCCACCCTATGACCTTATATGGAAATATACATGAAACTATCCCAGGTCATTTTCCACGTATTCCGCAACCCATAGACCGAATCACGCCAGAGCTTGATATTTATTGGAGCCTTCGAGCAATCATCCTTGCTAATCGATCTATCACACCAATTCAGGTTAGGAGGGCCTTCTTTGCCTTAGATTCACAATTTCCACTAGTGCGTGTCGAAGACATTAGATTGCCTAACTAGTTTTGTCTGCATCCCACGCATATTCCATCCCCACCGGCTGTCTCGGCACGACCTCGGGAGGTCGGGTGCGAGGAAAAGTTACTTGTAGATTCCCATGCTCGCTTGTCACTTTTCCATCGTACAAAATTGGTGAACCCAACGTGAACTTTCTACTTTCTGGTCTAGAGTCAGATTTCTACTGGTTCTTTTAATTTAAACGAATTTTTCTTCTTTTACTACCTCATCAGCTTTCACCATCACCTTCGCTCCTTCCCATTATTCTGCGGGTATTCATATACCCCCCGAATATGTCGGGATTCGATGCATATGGTAGGCCTCTCTTAGGTCTTGAGGCATACTACGCTCAACTGAATAGACAATCATCACCCTCGCTCTCAGTATGGGGTGACAACTACTCAACTAACCAGTTGTCAACACAAACTCCAAGGGTCAGATATAGCTCATCTTTCCAAACAGAGGAGTTGGATCAGCTCGCTCAAACACAACAAACAGAGCCTTCAGGCTCGAACAATATGACGTTCACAGGAGAATCTGGTTCATCTCCTCAGATACTACTTAGACCACAAATTAGTAGACAATCAGACCCATACCTAGGTTTAGATGATGAACATTCAGTACGTTATGTCAGGAATGAACAACGCTCTCGGAGTATGTACCCACCTATAGGGAATTTACAAACACAACCTGAGGTCTCTTTTCAAGAAAATACCTCCATGCCACTACATATAGGAAATGCCCTCGGGGAAACTTGGCAGGGCAATGATCAATTCATAGCAGGATATCACATGCCTATACAACACCATGATATACAACAAACGCGCTAAGGAAAAATACCGTGACTTCACCAAATGAAGTCATTTCAACGTTAGTAGAAAAAGTGAGGGGGTTAGAACTTGCTCAGGCAAATCACCATTCTCAACTCATGCAGGCAGGAAATTCTAATCCTAGCCAAATAGACCTCCTCACAGGAATAGGTACGTTAGGTGTGACTCCTCAGTATTCACAACAAATGCCAACTAGAACTACCATTTCTAACATCATTCTGACACCTCCCGGTCTAGTACAAAATAATCCATTCTTGGACAATACCCCTTCATACTTAAACATGTACTCCAAATCACCACAAGGGGATATGTTCTCCTCTCCCGGCATTTTTACTCAACCACAGGGGTTTCCTTATGCTCCTACCAATGCATATGCAATGCCATGTCAACAACCCATTCCACCACCGCTCCCTCAACAGGCACCATCAATGGTCGAAACCTATGCGATAGGGACTTACTCAGAATATTTGAAAGAGCCCTTAGATTTCACCATACGAAGCGTCATGCTTCCAAGACCCCTTCCTGATTTTCCCAAATACAAAGGTGAGGGAGATCCGAACGCACATATCAAGGCTTACGCTACAGCCATTCGAGAATTACTCCCTTGGGATGGGGTTGTTGCTAAAATATTCCCAAAAACCTTGGAAGGTATCGCTCTCGATTGGTATTATAGAATACCTGAGGCTTCCATCCATTCATTCAAGCAACTCGTTTCAGAGTTCATCAAGGCATTTGACATGAACAAACTATTAAGAACAGGAATCAGGGAATTCTTGCATATTAAGCAAGAACACAATGAATCTGTCGCCCATTTCATCCAGAGGTGGCGTACAGTTCTTTATTCTTCGGCAAGTGCTCCAAATATGGATCAGATGGAACTATGTGATTTATTCCTTCATTCTCTCAGCAGAGAAGTGAAGGAAGAAGTCCAGAAGTTCCCACTAAGAACTTACGATGAAGTACTTGAGAGTGCTCTCCGAATAGACCAAGCGGCAATTGATAGTGGTCGCAAAACATATGGAACAAACGGGAGGTTAATCACCTCCAACCAGAACACTAAAACTTATCCTACTACCATAACGTCAATCAAGGACCTAAAATCCTTAATAAAAATCGCGGAGTGACAACAGATGGAGTAACTGATCAGCCCAAAAGGGTAAACGTTGTGAATACTCCACCGTTAATAAACAACCAACGAAACAACAACTTTACTCCAACAATCAATACAGTGGATTTTAATCATCTACAACAACAATGGTGAAATCCTACACAAGGTCCAAGCCAAAACTCAACTGGGTATCAAAACCAGAACTAAAGCCAAAACAACAAATGCAAAATTTTAATCCTAATAGGCAACGGTTTGATCAGAGTTTTGGGCCACAATATACACCAAGCCAACAAACTAGGAATTACAATCCTAACTCGTATTGTGGTTTTCACAAAATTCGGGGCCATGACACTAGAACGTGCCATGACTACAATAAGTTCATGCAACGTTTGCCAGAGGAACAAAGACAACTTTTCATAGATATGTTCTTGGCAGATCCTACGTCACCAGCACCAAATACTTTTACAGGGGCAGTTTCCCCTCAAAATGCACCCCTCAAAATCTTCAATGATCCACGCTCCCAAATCACAACAACAACAAGTTAAATCTGAATGGGACAAACAAGGGTGTAATTACAAGAAACAATGATCATGAAGCCTCAACTTCACTAAATCCATTAGTTGCGCCACAATTAGGAAGTCAGCCACGACCTAAGATAGTCAGTTTAGTGGAGTTAGATGTCGAACTACCCGTAGAAGCTGTAACATGGACACGAGAATATTCCTCTCAGCTAAGTCCAAGCTACCCGCTAGAGACAGACAATATCCAACAAGTATTAATAAAACCCGTGGGTGCTTACGATTTAATTAATGATCTAACAAAAACCTTCTCACACATCTCCTTTTTGGATTTATTGAAGAACTCCCCTACTCACAGGGCTGCTCTTTTAGAGGCATTAGGCTTAGGTCATTTAATTAACATCACTCCACCTCCTGAAACACAGGTAAACCATGTAGACTTTGATATCCATCCTTCGGGATAGCCGGATAGGGATGACGAATTCATATTCGAAATAAACAACATGCCGAGGTGATCCAGCCTTACACTTGCAAGTATGGGTTTATAACAATTATGTGAAACGTGCAATGGTTGATGATGGGGCAGTAGTTAATATAGTCCCCTTCTCTTTCCTTCAAAAGCTAGGGTATGGAGAAATCAATTGTTCCACAACTTGAAATACACTAAGAGGCTATGACAGCCTTAAAGCCACTTCAATTGGAACTATAATACTACCGGTCACCTTAGGACCCAAAACAATCCTGACTGAGTTTTATATTATAGATCGGGAAACTAACTATAATATGATCCTCGGCCGACCATGGATACACCGTATGAAGGCTATCCCTTCTACGTTATTTCAAGAAGTAAGATTCTTGCATTTAGGAAAGGTGTTCGTGGCCAAAGGTGATCTAAAACCATTCGATATACACCTGGCTGACCTAAAGAAAAGACCAGGCATGCACTCGGAGTTTGAACTCCCAACAAACCAACTTAATAAACCCACTGAAGCGAAACCAAAAGAAAAGTTGGTGCCTACAACAGATCTGGAAACTATGAGCCTAGTCAAGACAATCCCAGCCCTCAAGGATGAGGCTAACATTGTAGAAACAGTGTCATTAGGAACTACTGCAAAAATTGTTGAATTGCTAGAACAGGATCTACCAATGTTCCTACCATTTGATTCTGTAGGCATGGGATCTACCCTAGGTGTTGGTTCTCTTCCAGTAGTGGATCTCTGCATGATAGAGGTAGAGGATGTTAACACAACAAATATCCCAGTGTCCATATTCCCAGCTAAGTATTGGACTCTCCATTTCGATGGAGCTATATGTCATTACGGAGCTGGGGCAGGTGTAATCCTTACTTCTCCCAAGGGAAAAGTCCTACCATTTGCCTTTAAACTAAATTTTGAATGCACAAACAACGGCACTGAGTATGAAGCCCTCCTCCTTGGCCTCATCTTAGCTAAGAGAATCGGTGTTGATAACATCAGAGTGTTAGGAGACTCGCAATTGGTAGCAAACCAAGTCTCTGAGGTGTATGAAACCAGAGCCGAGCACTTACAGCTCTACAAAGCAGTTGTATTGAATTTAAGCAAGGAGTTTGACTTCATATCAATTGAGGCAATCCCGCGAGAACAAAATCTTCTCGCTGATTCAATAGCAACCTCGGCATCACGCTTTACTCCAAACAGTAAGTTAGAGGATACCCGTTTCATGGTATCCCTTCATGATGAACCATTGATAAAAACAATGTCAAATCCTCTTTTAAATGGAAATGGTGCATATCTCCTATGTATGCTGGAAGGTGAGGAATTTGGTGAAATAGTCAATTCCCTACACCTTAAAGGATTCTATGTGTAAGTAACTAGTACTACTTGTATAGTTATATCTACATTGCATCTTCATATAGTTAGGATCATTTTGTCCACTTGTTTTGTACAATTTTGTGATCAAGGAATTTATTCTCAAAGCAATTCATTACAAACTCATGATGTTGTTGGCATAAACACTCTAATCATACTTCTCTATTTCCATGATATCATCAAACTATTTCGGAATCATTTCATCAAATAAAGCTAGATATGACAAGGTCTTAACGGTAACCATACCAAGATCTGCAGGTTTGTTCTCACTTTTGGTTTCTTCTTAGGATAGGTGTCTTGCCTATGGTCTGTTCTAGAAGCTTCATCGTGTCACATCTATCCCGTATAAATATCTCTTTGGAAGTAAGAGCATGCTGACATTTTACTCAAACAAACAAGTCAAGTATAGATCAAACAGAAAATTTTAAATTTACACATTTCCTTGCCCCACCAACCTTTGGTGATGAGCTTGTGCCTCTTACTAGTGACAAAGGGTTGGGAAAGGATGGAAATGCCCTTACTCGCCTATGCCTTGCCCACGGTGATAAACCCGTGCTTCTTACTAGTAGCATGGGGCAATGTGTAGGGGGTCCTCTTGACAAACAAACGTTAAAGGTCATAAACAAAAAATTCAAATCTCGAAGTTTTGAGTCAAAAAAAAATGAATCGGATGTTCAAAATTCCAAGAGAATTAAAAATCCTAAAACCCAGATTTTGTCTACCATGTGGCCATCTACGGATCTAAGTCTAGATAAACCGCAAAGCAAGTTGCATCCCAAACTATGAAGTCACTCAAGTGGAGTGGGCTTGTAGCATCCTAATTTGGTTCCACCAAAGCTTTGTCTATCTTTCATCACTATCATTTCAACACATTTCATAACTTGTGCCCTTTACAGCTCTTGGTGATGAGCCCTCACATCTTACTAGTTGCGTGGGGTTGGGAGTAGGGCAAGTCTATCTACTCATCATATTAGCTTATCTTCACCACTTTGCTAAAACAAAAATGAAGTATCCAAAATTGCTTATAGAAACTAAGATTCAAAATCACATTGTATCTACATTATCATATATCAGCATCATGAAATACAAAAAGAAAGTAAACATTTGTATCATTTGTTCTCCATTGCATACATTCTAAAAAGCATATAAGCATAGCATCATAGTTCATATAATGGAATCGAAACAAAATCATAGATGCCAAGGGTTTGATCCAAAAATAATATAAGTATATAAATGATCAAAATTCTTGTACAATGCCATCATGCGCTAAGCATGGTCAAAATGCTCAAGGAGCCCGAGATATACAAAAATATCATACAAAAATCTAGGAGAGCCAAGTGGCTTCTCAATCCCTATGAGACCCCTCTGAAGGTGCACGCCCACGCCTAGGACTCTGGCTACACCGGCGCTCTGAGTGCACGGAGGGCTCAGGATCCCGAGGGGCAGCCGCAGTCTCACCACGAGAATGACTCCTCATCAAGCGCTCAGCTGTCCTATACCCCGCTAGCTCCGTACGGAGAGTCGATACCATCCTGGCCACATGCCAGACAGGGGCAAAGACGTCAGTATGTCTACCAGCTGCTAAGGGCTCCCCAGCATCCACAGATAGCTCTGCACGGGTCCTCTCCATGGGGATCATCAGGGTATCGGTGCATACCCTGTGAATCAAGTCTCGCCACTCATCGGCGGTCTCTGCAAACAAAGGAGAAGACAAATTAGAAATAAAACAAGAGATAAACACAAGTATAAACAAAAGGAGAGATGGCAATTAAAGCAATCCTAACTAAAAAGAAAAAAGAAGATAACTTACTCGGATCACCGGGCCTCCAGGATGGATCTCTAGGGTCAGCACCTGCCACAGATGCCGCCGCTGACTGAGGTGCTCCCCCCATGGCTGGAGCGATGTACCGTCCTACAACGGAATCATCCTCCCCACCATGGCCCTGGGAGAGTGGCTCCTCTGAAACCAGAGTAACTCTCTCTGCACTCTGCTCTGCCCTCTCTGCCTGCATGATATCCTGAGTGTCATGCCACTCAGGATCATTGTCCTCCTCAGTCTCCTCCTCTGTCTCTCCCCCTGTAAACTCCTCGGACTCGGAGTCTATGTCGATGGGGTCATCGCTGCTATGGGCAGGACCCGCGGTAATCTGAAGTAAGGGTGCCTGAGGAGCACCGGCTCTCCCTCGGGCACGTACTACCCTCCTAGCCGCAATAGGAATGCCAGGGAGTAACAACTGTCCAACCCCGGCCTCTAGGACCCCCTCTGGCCTCTCGAACTGACCTGTATACTGGCACTACTGGGGGAAGCATGCCCATGTAGGGTAGGCCAAACTGCTGAGGAACTCGGCCAAAGGGGTGTATCTCCACTTGCCCCTACTCTGTCAATGAGCTGCCCTGTGGTGGAGCAGGAGATCAAAGTAAGAGCCTCCTCGCCCCATAAGCCTGCCATGGTCTGATATGGTGTGGCCTCCATGTCATCGGTGGTCAGAGAAGCAACTGGCTGATGAGGTGCTCTAAGCACCGACATATCTGTCCATCTGGCTGCCCTCACAGCTCCGGGATCTGCCACCTCTACACCTCTGCCATAGGGAATGAAGTGCTCATAAACCCAACTCATGACCAGGGTCGGGTGGCTCAAAGACTGCCCCTGTAAATGGACTACCCTGTATAAGTCATGGTAGGTAGTCCCAAGTATGTCTGCTCCCCAGGCATAAATCCGGCCATGACCCTCGATCTGTGCAATAATGGGGGCCCAGCAGTATAGAGTAAGGTGTCTCCTCCCTTGTCCCCGATCAATCTCGAGGCAAGGATCCCCATAATAGCCTAACGAATCAAGGGGATGGGAAAACTAGGAATAGATTGAACTCTGACCCCTTCTTCAAACCCGTGGAGATGACTGCATCTCCCATGTAAGAAGCCCACTATGCTATCTAGGCCCGTGAACCTGCTGTCTCAAAGGTGAGTCGTCTCCCGATGATTGGGACCCCCAGGATATGGTAAACATCCTCCAGTGTGATGGTCCACTCACCTCGGACCCCTGGTAATCGGAAGGTGTTCTGATCAGCATCCCAGTAGGAAAATAAGTCACAAAGTATGTGACTGGATGGTGCAACATGTGGAACCCGCGATATACGTAGTATACCAGCCCTCTGAAGAGTATCCTGCTCGTCCTATGAAAGGGCATCTAACACTACTAGGAGCCAATCACACTCCCTCTCTCGGCTCCATCTGAATGTACTCCTCTCTCGCCTGCATACACCCAAAAACACACAAAACAAAGCAAGTTAGCATCCAAGTGACATTAGAAAAATCATGAAAACACATAGAAATGCTAAAAATGCAAAAACAATCTCAAACAAGTTCTTTTGACATTCTGTGAAAACCGCCGCCCTGAGCAGGGCAGCGGTTTTGTAACCGCCGCCTCAAAAGGTGGCAGTCTTGTAACCGCCTGAACAAGGCCCTAAGGGCGGCGGTCGTGTCCTGAAAACCCACGTGGGTTTTATATCCTAAAAAGGCCTTAAAACATGAAAAAGGACCATTTTAACTAAAAACAAAGCCTACCCAGTAGGCGCCCCCCCTAGATGGACCTTTTGAACACTAACATTTTCAAAAATAACCCCCCCACGACAAGGATTTTAGCATTTAAAATTTTGGGGGTAAAAATGATAAATTGAAGAAAACTAACATGTAATCTCACAGGTCGATGATCTGCTTGCAGAGGCATGATCGCTATCTCATCACAAACATTTTGACTCTACTCTCGTAAGAAACCGTCACCGTGGGTCCCAGAGCTCAAAATCAACCAAATCAACTCACGCAAATGAATAGGAAAATGGGCCCACTTTTACATATATAGCAAACTAACTTGTTTTGAATGCCCTTTTTCCAAGGTTTGGAGCGCAAACGGAGGTAATTTCTTATCCCTGCACAAATGGTACGTCCTCATTTCCCATTATTTTAGCGTTTATTTTCCATCTATTTGTCTATCTTCGCTTGAGTTCTCTTTTCGCTTTGCAGGTAGTCAGGAATTTTGGATGGCGTCATTTCGACACACAGACGTGTCAGGTATAACTTCTAACTTCCCATTTCAGGACTGCCATACTCGGACCCACCGTTTTACGCCTCTTCATGGCTAAAACGCTTCTCCAAGGGGGCAATATGTACGTACCCAAAATTGTAAGGTACCACACTGTCGGAACAATGTGACACGTGCCGCAATGATGATACAAGTATCCTCGCAAGGTGTTCGGGATCCAGAAAATCTCTCCAAGTATGTGTTAACATCTCGCATGCCCCGCTTAGCCCCGCATGTGCCTTTGTTTTTCCTCTTTTCCCCTCTTTTCTTTGCTTTTTGCTCTTCAGTTACGAAACCGCCGCCCTGCCTGGGCGGCGGTCTCGTGACCGCCGCCCTGATCAGGGCGGCGGTCCTGTAACCACCTCCCTACTCAGGGCGGCGGTCCTTCACGCATTTTCCAGAATGTTCTTTTAACATGACTCACGTAAATTTCAACGTTTACCAGCTTTTTTCACCACCTTGGGCTTGCATTTATGATTCTGGTTCCCTGGAATAGTGTTTTGCCATTGTTTATAGTTTAAGAGATCAATTTGGCTTTTACCTTGGGTAAATGCAAATGCTATAAATAGTTGGCTTGTGCTCAAGCAAATGGCCCCTCAAATTTGTCTCTCAATTTCTCATTTCAGTAGTTTAGTCTTTCATTTTGCTTAGAATTCTTAGTTTCATTCATTACATGCTTAGTTAGTGTTGTCTTGCTGTTAGGAAGCCACATATCCATCTTGTGCAATTGCTGTTATCATTTCATCCAATCCATTGGAATAGGATAGTTTATTTTCAATAGGAAGCCATTAAAGTTGCAGGTTTTGTTCTTCAAACAGGATATTTTCAGGTTCTGGACGTTTTATGTTGCATGACTCGCAATAAATCCCGCTAGGAATTGCATAAGCCAAGCTCTGTACTCTTGCGCTATCCCTCTCCTACTCGCATTATATTCAGTCTGTATCCTAAGCTGCCTTTGTCCCAATATCTACTTCTGTTGATGCTAGCATTACACGCTTTTCTGGATCCACGTGAACACGAAGGAATGAGGAGATCACACTGAGGGGACAAGATCACACACACCATCGGATTTGCCACTGTTCTGCAGAATCCAGGTTCTAAGATTTCAAAGTTCTAATTAGAAGCATATCAAATAGAGTAGCCAATCACTTTATTTCGGTCAATTTTGCTTTCGATATTGCCAGGGAAGCTGTGGGGATTGATAGTTTCTGAGAAACTATGATTCACTCCTCACTTCTGAGGTAGGATCGAGAGTCTTCCAAATAGATTAGATCAGTTATTTCATTGATTTAGAATAGATTTACAACTGCACAGGCAAATAGCTATACTCGGTTTGCTTTGTTTGTTTTAAATTTGTCATTAGATTAATTGTCAATTTAAAGATATATTAAACTAGCTGCTCCTTTAATTTCATTCGTATAAATTCATCAGAAAAATACAAAAATATAGAAGTTATATATGTTATAGATATATTTCACATAGTTAATTTTACTTTACTGCATTTAGTTTACATTGTTGCTTTTGTATGACAATCACGGGACCTAGAGAGCCCAAGGAATACATATTCGAGCTAATCGTGCCCCAACCCAATCTCGTCACAACAATAACTGATATAGATCAAAATCTTAGGATCCAAGTCTTCCAAACAACGGTAAACTTACAACAAATCAGTTCTCAATTGAGAGGGTTAAACATAGAAGACGACCAAGCACACACGTTTTGGTCAAATCAACCAAACTACAGATTACCCTAGATACATATCCACATGACTGTAGAAGGGTTTGAAAGAGAACAAACATTTGGTTGTGATCCTTTGGTCCCACAGCCAGATGCAGGAGACACTCTCATAGATATAGATACCAGCTTAAGAATTCAGGTTGCACGAACGCCTGTGAGATACTCTGAGAAGATCACACAGTTGATAATTCTAAACATAGAAGCTGAGAAAGCATATGATTACTGGATACTAGGGATTAGGGACTGATTTCGCACATGACCATAGCAGGACCACAACAACCAAGAATTTACTGTTGTGACCCACAAATCCCACAGCCCAACGAATCCATAAGTCAATCAGACATAGACACTGGCCTACGCACATTAGTATTCAGATCTACTCCACTTCCACCTATCATCATCGAACAGTTATCCTTATTAGACATAGCAGCTAACAAAGCTAAGAGTTCTGGACTAGGCCAGAGAATCGTCCATAGAGTCAATTATATTTACCATCCACCCTATGACCTTATCTGGAGACATACACGAAACTATCCCAGGTCATTTTCCACGTATTCCACAACCCATAGACCGAATCACGCCAGAGCTCGATATTGATTGGAGCCTTCGAGCAGTCATCCTTGCCGATCGATCTATCACACCAGTTCAGGTTAGGAGGGCCTTCTTTGCCTTAGATTCACAAATTCCACTAGTGCGTGTCGAAGACATTAGATTGCCTAACTAGTTTGTCTGCATCCCACGCATATTCAATCCCCACCGGCTGTCTCGGCACGACCTCGGGAGGTCGGGTGCGAGGAAAAGTTACTTGTAGATTCCCACGCTCGCTTGTCACTTTTCCATCGTAAAATATCCAATATGAAGTCATCTCTAGAGGAGTTGTACCAACCCCAATTAGATGGGACAACAGTGACCACTCTATGGGAATCATCAAGGATCTAAGTCTCACTCTACATGCCTCGCCCCTAATGTGATGTTTTGCAAAATGTCAGTATCATAGATTTTCCACCACATTTTGCTTTGTGTCTTGTCTAGGGACTTCACTACCAAAATTGGAGGCTACCTGTCTACTAATTAGTCACATATGCTCTTTAGGACAAGGTATGGGGCAAAGGCCACAATCAGATCTGAACCTATTGTTGATTATCATATTGAATCCTATGTGCCTAGCCCAATCAATGCCAACTGCTCAGCATTTGATCAAGAAGACCTCCTAAACACTAATGAAATAGATACCAAGGTGGAATGTATCCCAGACTTGACTCTAGATGAGTGGGCCAACAAAAGACATGCTTTTGACCCCTATAAGGAGATGGAAGAATCTGAGATGGGTGTCTACTATCTATATGAAGAAAATCATCCCCTTCCTGACCTAATCAAGCCAGAATATAAAGATGACAATGAGGTATGGAAATTGTTCTTTGATGGCTCAAGGAGTAGACAAGGAGCTGGAGGAGGAGCTATGATTGTGTCCCCCAAGGTATGAATATTATTCAGCCTTCAGATTCTAGTTTTCTTGCTCAAATAACATTGTTGAATATGAGGCTTTAGTCCAAGGTCTTCATTGGGCAAGAAAGTTAGGAATCAAGAACTTACAAGTGTTTGGTGATAGTGAACTGGTTGCCAATCAAGTCAGAGGACTAAATGCTGTCAAAAATGACCTGCTCAAGAACTACAAGAGTAGGGTATGGGATCTCATGGAGGATTTCGAGGCCTTCAACATTGTGTCCATACCCAGGAAGGAGAATGAAGTTGTTGATAGACTTGCAGCAGTGGGAGAAATGTTTGATGTGGTTGACAACATCAAAAGAGACAAAGAACAACCACATATCCATGTGGTTGTGAGGCCAGCAGTGCCAGATAATAATACGGTATTTGAGAATGATCAACAGATCATTAATTTTTTGCAAGAAGAAGTTGAATTCTCAGCTAGAAATCAAAACAGACTAGAGCAGTAGTATGGGAATCAGATAGTACAGCTGCATACAAACAAGCTTCCCAAAGGCTTAGTGACATTGGAATCCATTTTCAATCCTAATGATCAGTTCAGAAAAGAGAAGGCTAACATACAGATCAAAGGAGAAGATTCAGAGTCAATCCCAGTTGGAGAAGACAAAACACTTCAAATTGGCAAAGTGGCCACTGAGCAAGAAAGGTATGAATTCATACAACTTTTCCAAGAATTTCCTGATGTGTTTTCTTGGAGTTATGAAGACCTAAGAGGGTTCAATCCAAAACTAGCACAACACACAATCGAACTGGATCCAGCTGCTCAGCCCATCAGGAAGAAGTAGAGACCAGTCAACCCACATATTGAGCCTCTGATGAAGAAGGAGCTGAACAAGCTGATAGAGGCAAGTATCATATTTCCAATCAAACACTCAAGCTGGGTTGCAAATCTGGTCCCAGTCAGGAAGAAAAATGGAGAAATCAGGTTGTGTGTTGACTTCAGAGATTTGAACAGAGCCTCCCTCAAAGATCACTACCCACTCCCTTCAATGGAGAAAATCTTGCAAGTAGTGTCTGGGTCAGAAAGGTTCTCCCTCCTAGATGGCTACTCAGGGTACAACCAAATCATGGTGAAAGAAGATGATCAATTCAAAACAACTTTCACCACCAAATGGGGCACCTATGCCTACAAAAAAATGCCATTTGGATTATCTAATGCTAGAGCCACTTTTCAAAGGGAAATGGATATGGCATTCAAAGGGGCTGATCAACAAAATAGTGTTGATCTATCTGGATGACATTACTGTGTTCTCTAAAAAATGCATCAAGACCACCTTTTCCATCTAAGGCAGTGTTTCAAAGATGCAAGAGTTTTGGGGTATCTTTGAACCCTAAAAAATGCATATTCTTGGCCCATGAGGGCAAGCTTCTAGGCCATATTGTGTCAAAGGAAGGATTGGTAATTGACCTAGAAAGAGAGTTGAAGCAATAAGAGCATTGCCATTGCCAAGTCACAAGAAGGCTCTTCAAAGCTTCTTGGGAAAAATCAATTTTGTTCGCAGGTTTATACCAAACTTTGCTGCCCTTGTTAAGCCAATAACGTTGATGTTGAAGAAGAGCTTAGCATTCAGGTGGATAGCTGAAGGAAAAACAAGTTTTGAGGCTATCAAAGAAGCCATATCACAAGCCCCAACTCTTGTGAAACCATATTTTTCCAAAGATTTCATATTGTATGCCTTTGGTGGCAATGACACAATTTCTGCAATCTTGGTGCAGCAGAACAAAGAAAGTACAGAACAACCAATTGCTTTCTTCAGTCAGAGTCTAGAAGATTATGAGGTGAGGTACTCCTTCATTGAGAAGCAGGTCCTAGCGGTGATCAGAGGATTGAAGAAGTTTAAGCATTTGGTTTCAAACAACAAAATCCAACTATTGGTCTCCCATGCAGGAGTTAAAGAATTCCTTCTCAGCAAGGACCTAAATGAAAAACGTGCAGGATGGATCACTCGTGTCATGGAATATGACATTGAGATCAAGGTCACCAAGCTGGTCCATGGGAAGGGGTTGTGTGAACAACTAGCCTCAGGTCAACAAGATGAACAAACAATGAAAAGGAGGTTGTTCTTGTTTTACAATATGATCAAGAAGAAGGGAGAAATGATGCACCTAATCCTTATTGGACCCAGGATATGGTGCACTTCCTTCAAATAGGCATGTGTCCTCATGGGATGAGTGAAGAAAAAAGAACATTTCAGGTTACAGGCCATCCCATATGTTCTTATTGATGGTGTCTTGTTCAAAAGAGACATCAATGGCATTCTGCTGAGATGCATTGGGACAGATCAGGTGGAGAGAGTGCTACAAGAATTCCATGTTGAAGCAGCTGGAGGCCATTTTTCTCCAAGAGTGACAGCACTCAAAATCATGAAAGTGGGATATTATTGGCCCAGAGTGTTTAGTGACTGCTACACATGGATCAAAAGGTGCAAGAATTGTGCATTCTTCAAAGGTAAGGAAAAGCTAGCAGCACTTCCATTGCACCCAATTTTAGTCGAACAAACTTTCATGCAATGGGGATTGGACTTCATTGGAGTCATCAATCCAAATTCAAGCCAAGGCCACAAATGGATTCTGACAGCGACATATTATTTCACCAAATGGACCGAGGCAGTGGCACTCAAGGAAGCAAATGAGTCTAGTATCCTAGATTTCTATGAAGGGATAGTGACCAGATTTGGAGTGCCAGCCACCATCATATCAGACAATGCATTAACATTCATAGGTTCCAAAATCACAGGATGGGCTGTTAAGAATGGGACTTATTTGAGCACTTCATCAAACTATTACCCTCAAGGTAATGGCCAGGATGAGTCCACAAACAAGAACCTGCTAAAGATCATCAGAAGAACTCTTGATGAGAATCAGAGGACCTGGCACACAAAGCTCAAAACAGCCTTATGGGCTGATAGAATAACACCCAAGAGATCTACAGGAAACTCTCCATTCAAGCTTGTCTATGGGAAAGAGGCAGTGTTGCCTATATCACTTGAGTTGCTAGCATTGGAGCTCATGAAGCAATTAGAGATGTCTGAATTTTGAGACCAATGGAGGCCAGGTACGTGGAGCTGATGGAATTAGAAGAAACCTAGAGAACATGCTCTCCAAGAAATGGAGAAGGATCAGGCCTTCAATCAAGAGATGCTTTGACAAGAAGGCAAAAGAAAGGACCTTCCAGGAAGGATACCTGGTTTTGAAATGGGATGCAGAGTGAGAAAAACCAGGGAGGCATTCCAAGTTTGATGTCATTTGGAGTGGCTCCTATATGATCACAAGATGCAAAAGTAGTAATACTTTCCAATTGTCTACATTGGAGGGTGAAGAGTTGCATATTCCAGTGAATGGGATCTATCTTAAGCACTGCTACTAAAAGGGAAGTCTCACCCTGTACATATTAGTTTAGTTTCTCTTTCCTCTAAGTGCTTCTGCACATTGTCTTGTTGTAGTGTAGATTGCTTTTCTCCTAAGTGTTTTGCATGCTCTGCATGTTCCACTTGGAGCATGTATGATTTCAAAATTTGTACATAGTTGTGGTGTTGTTTTGTTGCTCTTATGCAGTCTCATTCAGAAGACAGATGAAGCCCTAGAGTTCAAAACAATTTTCTACTCTTAGAAAATTTCTTTTCAAAATTTCTTATAAAATTGGGATGCAAGCGGTCGAGCTCATGAACTCAGAGGTAGAATTAGTATCAGACTCATCATTTCTTGACTCCATGCCCAACAAGATACGACAAGGTAATTGGTCTTTTCATCTAGTAGGCAGATACCCTTGTGAGTCACCAAATTTTTATCTATATTTTTCCCCTGGGCCAAATATTGGTTCAATCATGACCCCGCATAGAAGGAACTTGAGAAAAATCGTTCAAATCCTACAGATTGGTGCAGAAGAATAAAATCAATTGGACTCAACCATTAGAGGACCCCTGAATTGCAAGAGCTAAAAGGCCATAGAGAGATCAAGTTTTGGACCCATTGGATGTACTTGAAAAAGAAATGACTCTACATTAATACCATTTCCACAAATCTTAAATCTAATTTTTCGAGATTTTTATATTTCCGGGTTGATGACTTCCTTCAACAATGGAATCATGGTCAGATCAAGCTCAGACCCGATTTTTCTCAATTTTGAACATGTTTTAGAACAGAATAAGGGAAGAAATTGAATATTCAAAGTCCTTAGAGCAAGTCAAAACACTTGCAGGAAAAGGTTCAAAAACCTTAAAAACAGTGACTCCATATGTATGGAGCGAGGTAGTTGGGGCCCGGAAAGTTGATCTTAATTTTTTCAAATGTGAATCCAAAAGGAAGGTTTTAAAGTTTTGAATCCAAAAGGCAATTCAGGGAACATTGGCATTAAAAGGTGATTTTAGCCCAAGTCAACATTCATAAAAGTGGATGGTAATGATGTCAAAGGATTGTTGAATAGGTGAAAGAAAGCTATTTTTAAACTTTTGTCACGCTTTTTATTTGCAAAAATAAATATTGTGTTTTGGCAAAGGTATTGCAACCTCTTACAGAACATCAAATTTAGGTTAAAAATGTCAACCAGATGAAGTTGTCATGGTTTCTTCGGAGGTTTTAAATGCCTGATAAAGATTTAATTACTTGGCATTCAAAAGGGAAAAAGATAAATTGCTTTTAATGAAACCCTGATTTTTTGTTCTAATCTGGCTGCCACTGTCCCATATCAAAAGGGGACCCATTTTTCAAATTGTTTTCCCACCCATTTGTACAAATTGATACAAACTTCAAAGGGGCATATCTTTTAGACTCATTGGCTCGAAATATTACAATGAATTTGACACCATTATGAAAGATCTCGGCCTCACCTATGCCATGGATTTTCTGAAACTTTAATTTTGAAAGGTTAGGTAAAAGGAAAATGGAGGAAATGTTTTCAGGCCTTCAATGCAGGATCCATTATCTCAACAACCAGATCACTTTTTGATCTATTTCCATGGAAGTTTCCTTTTTTTCAAGGTTGTGAATCAAGGATTCATGCAGTAAAGAATGATTTCTGGGCATATTTTGAATCAGAAGCATTAAACAGTGGTTGAGCTTTGGCCTACTTTTCCCATCTTCTCTCTCTCTCTTTCTTGAAGTCTCTGATCGAATCTATAAATATAGGGCAAATGGATTCATTGTAAAGGGTTGGAAAGTTTCTCAGTTTTGTAGGCTCCCTTCTCCTTCTAGCAAAAGGATTTGTGGGGTTCAGGCCTTCCATCAAAATTTTTACGTTTCTACCTTTTGGCTACTTTGTAATGAACTGTATCAATCTATTAGAGCAATAAAACATGTCTGTGATCGATTTTAGATCCTTTCTTTCTATTTTTGCTCTTCATTGGTCTTCCATTACATATCTGGCTATCTGTGCTTGTTTATTGTATGCATTTTATTGGTTTGTGTCTATTGGAAAAATAAGTGTTCATCATTCCTTTGGTGCATCACCTGGTAGTTTAGTTCATTTCTTATTTCTTATACTCTTTTATCCTTGTCTCCTTGGCAAGTCTTAGATTAGGTATAGAAATAAATCCTCTGCAAGATCCTTACGTATGCACCTAAATAGAGGAATAAGGAACCAACCTTTAATCTGGAGAGATTTTCCATTTTTGTAAGGTCCCACACCTTAGGAAAAGAATATTCAATGTTATGCAATCACACCAAATGACCTTGCCTTAGAAAAAAATATTGTAAATAACTCATTTAAAAGGGGTGTTGTGATTTTGCACTAACAATACCTTTTTAAAATGGGATACAAATTAAAACTTTAGAAATTCCAAAAATTACCTCCTTAGGAATCAAATAATTAAAATTATTCCCAAATTAAAAATTTATACATTATAAAAATGATGTCTAAACGTGTAAAAATTAATCTAGGTTAGACAAATAAAATTCTAATATTGGGATTGATGGAGATTTCAGTGCCTTTTCACCCTAATCCGAATTATGATGGGTTGATGATTTTCCTTTTATGAATAGAGGCAACCTATGATCGGTAAGGAATTTCTGATTTTTCTTGATTGAGTGGCTCAAATGGTGCAGGCCTATCTTTCTTGAGCCTCAACCCAGGGGTGAAAAATTGTCGACAGTTGAAGGGTGGAAGGATTTACGAGTTGTATGGCAATTTCGAGCATTTTGGCAGTGAAGGGTTGCTATGTGATACTGGCGACAAGCTGAATTCCTGGGTTTCCACCTTACTGTGTCTAACTCCAAATGAAGGATTCGAGGCTCACTCCTAGGGCAAGTTCCAACTATTAGTGTCAAATAGCTATGTCTTTAGTGACAGCATCCAATTCTTGGATGCTTCCTCTAAACTGATGTCCTATGACTGACACTTGTGATTTCCTGGGACATGGGGATAGAGGTTACATATTTTGAGCACTTCCTCAAGAATATGGAAGAATTTCTTTAAGTCAAGACTACCCTAAAATTCTTGACAAAATAGATTAGAATTTTGGCCCACCTCTGAAGGTGTAACCTAGTTTCAACATCCATTTACTCCACTCGCAGGGCATTTCAAAGTGTTTGAATAGTTCCTCTGATAAGGAAGCCCCATTTTTGGAAAATATGGGAATTCCAGTCGTACATTCTTACTCATGAAGCCTTGGTTCAAGACAGAAATTAATCCCTTGACTGAACATTTAATTGAGTTCATTCCTATGTGATATGGCTTTCATGTTTTCTTTATTTCATAGCCAATATTGGGATTGAAGCATTGACCCTGTATGAATGAATCAGAAAACTCATTTAAATCCTCAAATTGTCTTTGCAAGAAGATTCAACAATGGATATGGAAGGCCAAATAGATCAAAGAACCTGAAACAAAGAAAGCAACTATGTCGGGCTATGAGTCTACATCTTAAATCCATTATCCAAGTCTAGGTACGAAAAGAATAGGAAATTGCCAGGTCAGACAATTTTCAGGATCAATGTTAGAAGGAGCCCTGTGGAGCAAGAACTTGCGAGGATCTACTTACAAATTGATTCAAAGTGGGCTCGACCATGGATTAAGGAAAGAGGCCTAAAAATTGATTACCTTGTGAAAATAAGCGGACTCTGCCAAGTTGTACATCCTAGCGCATTTGCATACGTCAAGTCCATAGGCGGAGACCCAAATGAGCATAGAGGCCGCCACGTAGCCCAAAGTCTAAAAAGTAATCAGATACTGTCGAAAGGTCCAGAAAGTGCAGAGGCCGACAAGTGTCAACTCAACGTCTTCTCCAGAGGTAACTTAGGGGATTTGCAAGCAATCATTAATTGTTGTCCCTAGGGCTTGAGGTTGTCGGGGAAAAGTTGTATTTTTTTCGTTTTGCCCCAAAAGGGGTAAAAGTTCATAAAATGGACCCGTAACTCCGCCCAAGGGAAAAAGATCAATATATTGACCCAAGATTCAAAGCCAAAGCGGGGAGTCGGGGAGAAAATGTTAAATTGCCTTTCTTACAAAAGGCATAAAATAAAAATGGAAGCACATTCCCAACCAATCCAAAGGAGCCACGTGTCCAGCAGCTTCATAGGGCTGCGGGAGTTTTTAATTTTTTGCATTTTTTTGAAAAAGGGAAAAAGATAAATTGCAGACCCTGGTAAGGACCGATTTTTTCTCCAATCTGGCTGCCACATGTCCAATATCAAAAGGGGACCCATTTTTCAAATCGTTTTCCTGCCCATTTGTACAAAATCGATGGGGCAAACTTCGAAGGGGCATATCTTTCGACTCAAGGCTCGAAATATTACAAATCTGACACAAACGAAGTTGGAAAGATCTCGGCCTCCCTATGCCATGGAGATCTGAAAACTTTAATTTTGAGGAGGTTAGGTGAAGAAAAATGGAGAAATGTCTTCAAGCCTTTAATACAGGATCATCTTGCCTCAACAACCAGATCGGATTTGATCTATTTCCATCATTTCCTCTTCTTTCAAGGCACCAAACCAAGGATTGATGCAGGTAAAGATGGATTTGGGGCATATTTTATCAGAAGCATTAATAACAATGGTTGAGTTTCGGCCTGCTTTTCACGCTTCTCGCTCTCTTTCTTCTCTCTGATCAAATCTATGAATATGAGGGTAGGATTCATTTTAAAGGGTTGGACATTCTTAGTTTTGCAGGCTCCCTTTCCTTCTAGCAAATGGATTTGTGGGGTTCAGGCCTTCCATTAAAATTATATACATGTTTCTGCCTCTTGGCTATTTTGTAATGCATTGTATCAATCTTTAGAGTAATAAAACACATTTGTGATCGATCTTAGATCCTTTCTTGTCTCTGTTTGCTTGCATCTGGTCTCTCATTACACGATCTGGCTATCTGTGCTTATTTATTGTATGCATTTTATTGGTTTGTGTCTATTAGCAAAATAAGTGTTCATCATTCCTTTGGTGCATCACCTGGTAGTTTAGTTCTTTCTTAATTTCTTATACTCTTTTATCCTTGTCTCCTTGGCAAGTCTTAGATTAGGTATAGAAATAGATCCTCTACAAATCCTTATGTATGCACCTAAACAAAGGGATAAGGAATCAACCTTTAATATGGAGAGCTTTCCCATTTTTGCAAGGTCCCACACCTTGGGAAGGTTCAATGTTTTGCAATCATACCAAATGTGTCTGTGCCTGTAGAAAAACTATGTGCCAACAGATCCATGGGGAAATTTCCATTCATATGTTACCATGGGTGTTGTGTAATTTCCAACTATGGTTTCTTCTAGATGTAATACCTAAGCTTTATTTACCGATAAATTTACCCAAATGTTCATTCCAGTACCAATATACCTCAAAACACAGGAAATGATTGTGAATAACCATAGATGTGCCAAAATGAAAATTTATAGAATGTAATTAGGTGTTGATCTAAATGTCACATGTTCCACTAATACCAACTGGGTTAGTAATAATTATCTTTGGATTTGGAAAAATAATCTGCCAAGTCTTGGTCACCAATTTGTGGATTCAAATGTGCAGGCTCAATGGACTCTCCTTTCTCCAAGTGATGATCTCTCATCATACCTAAGTTTGAAGGTTCTTTCTCCCGCGCTTTTCTAAGATGGGGTAGCAAATGACTACTCGAGTTTTAATTCCACATCCTCTACATGAACCTCAATCTCCTTCCTGGAGTAACATTTGGAGTCTCCATAAATGAATTTCTCATTTATAACTTTGCATTAGGTGCATATGTTAACTCCCTCTCATGAAGATTCATTATACTGGATCCACATCTCTCTTCTCTTCCCTCTCCTTTTCAGCCATAAGGTCAGCCATCTTCCTCCACCCTAGCTTCCTCACCCAGAACTCAGAAGAATCTTAGTCTAACCGTAGGAAATGCTTCCAAATTCAGTGTAATGATAAGGATATTTATAGCTAAAGGGAATAACACACAAGAATGATCCCCTTGGCTATCCTTCAAGAACTCAAACTCAACAAGTCTCTAGACAAGAATATGCCTATAAATCATGTAAACTCAAAGGTGTAACTCATTAACACTCTACTCACACCAATGATGAACAACATGTGTCCAAGTCATATCAGCATCATGCAACCTTTGATACTCCTCTTCAGGTTCATACATGAGGTCTATTATTACCAGCTTGATCTAGATGCATACACCAAAATCCATTCATACAAATCCACTAGAAAGCAACCAAATAAGGTCTTATACAACTCATGATATAGATGTTCTTCTACCTATTTACATGCATCAAACTCAGGTCTCGTCACTAAATATCTAGGAAAACTCATCCTTTGTGCTTTTAAGGCATGCTTCAACACTATCTAAGGTCAAGTGCTCTGTCAAGATGCACCATTCTCACAATAGCTTCGAAAAGAGGTCCTAACAATGTAACCTAAATTTAGTCACTATTATCACTGCTTGTTTCAGCAACAAATCCCAAGCACACCGACATATCATCTAGATTACTCTAGAGCTCACCCGAGGTACACGCAGGTGCTGAGCCCCTCCTTTGTGTGAACTTCGTGAGAATTTTATTTCTTACACGAGAATGTATTGCAACCATAGGGTAAACACACTCATCCATGGGATTTAAGATGTAAGTACTAACTCCTAGCCTAATACATTTCAAGCATAGATTAACATGATCAAATAAATGAAAGTAGAATCATCCCATGAATATCATCAAGAAAACCATACCACATATATGAACATAAGGGAAAAACACATCATGATCCGATACAAGAGCGTTACAAAATTACTTCATTATATTTATGAGCCAAAGTATGGTGGCAAAGATTACATCAAAAAGAGTTCCATTCATGGAAATGTTCATAGTAGAAAACTGTTCTTTTCATCAAATTGCTTTCCATTACTCATTGAAGAAAATCAATATCCCTCTCAGTCCCATTTTCATTTTCCTCCACATCCATCCTCCCTATCCATCTCTACTTATATCCCTTTTCTTCTTTGCAAAAAACCATCATACTCCTAGAATAATCATCCTCCTTCCATCTTAACCACTGATCATTCTCTCCTACAAAAAACTAAGGGAATGCGGTCATGATTTCTCTACCACTACTTGGGAATGTGCCAGATGTCACCATGTATTTTCCTCGATCGATTTCCTTCCAGATAATCCTTAACAACCTCGACTCCTTATCCTTTCATGATAACTGTATTAATGCCTTAGAATATGCTTTCATTGATTAGAAAGTCTCCATAGCTTATGCACATTTGTATTTAGTTACTTTTCCATTTTCTCCCTACGTGTCTTATCTTGATGTCTAAGACTTACTAATTCCCGACTCCATCTTTCCCGGACGCAAGCCTTCACACCTTTCTATGAACTAGTTTTGTGTGTTCCTTCACGTGTTTCTTCTGTGTACCACAAGATTTCGTGCTATAAGTACTTAATTACTTTTACGGGTCCAATAGTAAGTCTCTCCTAAATCATGACGAGACCTTGTAAATCGGCATATGAAGAAAAAATGTACACCACTTACAATAGAATTCACTAACACTCATAACTACCAACAACTATTAAAACCATTGGCTAACTATAATGTAATTTACTATGAATTAATGAATCTTGATGATAAATAGCCTGATAAATATAATTTCAATAATGGATACACTCAGAGGATCTAGATGAAATTAGAGATTCATGCCTACACAAGGACACAATGAATCCTAATGTATTTCCATGAAAAAATTTATTCTAACAATTGTACAATGTAATATTTAGTTAACTATATCCCTTACCTAATTCCAATAAGATTTATGCTGATAATTATGCTAATTAATTGATGAAAATATGAATATATGGGATGATGGAATGGTTTAGTTCACAAAAAAATATAGGAAACTACAATGGGGGCATTAATCTACAAGAAAATTTCAATTTGGATTGGTTAAGGAAAAACAAAGGTTTTTACATTTCCTCATATTTGGTGGATGTAATTTATGTAAGAATAGATTTAAAAGATACATGTGATCTATAGTGGTTTATAATGTCGGAGGTATGGGCATGCAAACAATAAAATTTGGTCATTTATCATTTAGTAATCAAAATTTTAGCTATATTCCCTAGCTAAGAAAACATTCACAATGTAAATGCAATTAGTACATATCCCTATTTCTTTGTTTAATTTATCATCTCCACACCCATCTTTATCTTTAACTCAAAAATTATTAATTATGAAAATAATAAATCATATTCATGCACTGTTCCAAAAATTTTTGTTTCACATGGCAAGTTTCATGTCCAAAATATTATAGTTTGGTCAATATAAGATGTATGACCTTGACCAACTTGTATGGTCCTTTCCATTTCCAATTTCCAACCGCAAATTATATTTTAATCTTGTAAGCACATTTTTTTAATATTGATAGCGTCATCCTTATTTTAGTATTTTACCTACTAATGATATATAAAAAAATAAATATCACAATATTTTTCACCTAACACTCTCATAAGATCCTATTGAAAATATGAGTTCAAAAGAATTTAAAGATATCCTAAATTTTTAATAAAAGGTTGCACATCACATACAACACCCACCACTACAAATATGTATCATTGAACTAGGTTAGTGTGTCTAGATTCATCCATTTCCAAGTGTGAAAAGGTTCTGAGAAAGTGAAAATCCACCCCAAGTATTTTCAAATGTCATTAAGGGAAGAGGGGTTTAGTTTAGAATCTAAATAACAATACATAATACTATAAAAATGCTTAGTGATTTAATTTAATTTGAATTAAATCTGAATGTAAAGTAACTATTATAACAACTAATATACAAATGCTAATATACATTAAGATGCAAGTAATAAAGAATGTGTAATGTGAAACCCTATGAAAAAGAGGGATATTGGAATACTTAGCTTATTTATGAGGTGACTAGAGATGATATTGACAGCTAAAATACTTACAAGGGATGAAAACAACGTTGTTAATGCTTACTGTAAATTTAACAATTTAGGAACGACATAGGATAGGCCCCCCCGTAAGAGGACAGAGGTTCCTTGGCAATGGCGATTACATCTGAGCAGTGGTATCCATTTAAATTATTATGAATTGGTTTCTTCTGTGATGTAAGGGTTTCATTGTTGATTCATGTGTGTTGCTTGATATTTTCTCTTTGATCGTTGAGGGTACCTATAACTTCCAAAACAAAATATCTACTTGTACATGTCCACAAACCACATCAAATATAAAAAATATGTAGAATGTGGATTCAAACTGACTCCGATGGTCACTCGAAGAGTGAATTTACTACCGAGTGATGGAATACATCTCATACCTTATGTAGTTATTTTATGTGTGTATAAATGATTCCCTTGTGAAATTTTCACAAATGATAACGAGATAGATATGGAATGTAGCAATGTATACTATGTGTTGGATAAAATAGAATATAATTACCTTCATATGCAGTGTATAGAGAAGTGATGGAACCCTTGTCCCTTGAGTGAGTGCTAGACGGAGGCCTTTGAATGCTCTTGTGCCTTTGGAATGCAATCTTAGGTGATAATAGTAATTCTTAGTGATTGGTCCTTATTTTTTAGAAGTAACTAAGTATATATATGATTCCCTTCTAGAATTTTGTAAATAAAAACTAGAAGGCCGAACCATAAGTGAAAGTGATGCCCAAAAGATAAAAGAGACCCAAAAAGAGAGAATAAAGGTAAAAATGGGTCACGAACATATAGTATGGACAAAAGCGCCTGGGTGCTATTTTCCTAACTGGTCGCCCACGTATGAGGCCATGAAATATAAATTAGTTAAGTTCTGTGAATCCATGAGCATCAAAACATTGCACTCAACCACAAAAAGATGTAGCTTCAAGATCAAAGCAAGAAATCACCCATGAGAGCAATGTGCATGCATTAAGGGAAAAATGGCTCAAATCCCATACTCCATTCCATTCCATTGCTCAAGATGAAAGGTGTACATATAGTAGTGGGGTGTGTAACTCCCCCACAAATGTAGCCGTCAAGAGGTGGGAGTTACATTCCCAGAATAGCCGGTCAAATGTAACTCCTATGACGCTCTATGACGCGTGTAAGGCCATAATGACACCCTAGGACACCTAAGCATGGTGAATCACCTATGTGGAGGAATCCCATGTACTTAAATATGTGCATGGTAAATATCCTACACCAACACCCCCCTAAAGCATAGCTTAGGTGGACACATAGATGAAAACAAGGAGAAGTGGGTCCCAAGCAACAAGCCTGATGAGGTACCCACGTACAAGAAACTCTCGAAAAGTGGAGTAAAAGGAGAAAACCCAGTGGGAAAAACTCCCCCCAAAAGAGAGACAAGTCCACTCTCTAATCTAAGAAAGATGCCAAGGATGGGTCCCGGCCATAGACGAGCCTGTAAAGGTACCCATGTACAAAGAGGCAATCTCTTAAAGAAAGAAGAAGAAGAGAGAAGAAGAGGGAGATGAGAGGAATGCAGAAGATGCCATGGATGGATCTGAACTCTACAGCTCTAGGAGGTCTCCCAGAAGAATG
Source organism: Taxus chinensis (assembly GCA_019776745.2). NCBI lineage: Eukaryota > Viridiplantae > Streptophyta > Pinopsida > Cupressales > Taxaceae > Taxus > Taxus chinensis. The sequence goes on from CM034157.1 coordinate 145,891,080, forward strand.
TCGATCATGAGATCCTCTGCCTCTGGACTGAAGAAGAGCCACCCACACCGAACTGTGTGCCTACCCTTAGGAAGGACAGAAATGATGTGCTGGAAGTCTACCCACTCCACGAAGGAAACTAAAGGAAGCAACACGAAGAACTCTGAGTCTGGTCCACGAAAGTGTGACATAGGTCTAGCAAGTGAGTGCAAAGGAACCGAAGGTAATGCCACGAGTGTAGAACTGTCAGAGTGAAGAAGGGGAACACCTGTAGAAAGGATGTCCAACTGATGTGAAGGCAAAAAAACATCCCCCACAACAGAAAATGGATCCACAAGCAAGGGTGGATCAATGAAGGTCTCCGGAAAAGTGGAAGTGGTAAGAGTCCCAGAAGGGGCACTCCCAACAATGGAGATGATGAACTCCTCTGAAATACCTATAGATGGATGAGGAACCTGTAGTACATCACAAGTGTACTCTGTGAAAAGATGACTAAGGTCAGGCAGATACTCATCCCAATGAGGGGGCTCAACAAACAGAAGAGCGATGTCAGATAGGTATGAGTCATCCAATGAAGGTAGAGGAGTGAAAGGGGCCTCACACACTGAAGGTGGAAAAGAGGTGGGTGTGATGACTGTATGAGACTGTATAGGAGACTGCTCGATATCTGATGAGATGTGGGATGTGTCAACACTCTCTGGAATAGTGAGAGGAGGAGAAGAGTCCTCTATAGTACTCTTGACATCAGAACTGGGTGCACAATCCTCATCATCAGAAGTAGAACCAAGTGAGTCTATGTCAGTGGAACTGTCATCACATGAAGAAATAGAGGAGACAACTGGATCAACAACAGCAACAATGGCGGTGGCAGTATGTGAAGGGTCTCCATAGAGGGACTGAAGAATGCTCCAGACATGGTGGGGTGGATCTGAGTCTGCCACGTGAAACTAGAGAGATGGAGAGACATGCATCATCATGTGACCAAAAACATGGTTGCAAGTGTTGAGAAAGTCATTAAGATGATGATGATCAGTGGGTGCAGGAACTGGCCCAAGCAAGAAGTGTGAAAGACCCTCGTAGGTGAAGTAACGTTCCATAGAAGCACGCCAAACTGAATAGTTCCCTCTCCCAAGAAGAAGTGGCGGAGGCTGTAAAGTGATCCTATGATGCTCAAGTCTGGAAAGAGCACTCTCCATGATGCAGAAGCAAAAGTGCAAGGTGCACAAATGCAAGACGTCAGACTCGGCCGATAATGTGTCTGCGTGTGAAAACCCAAGAGTACTAGTGAACCCCCCAGAATGTGGCACTTTATAAAGTAGTGCATTTACAAAAATAATAATCCCATCATGTAATGTGTGAAAAATCATGCAACTTTGACTAAAGAAGTGCTCAAAACCGAGCAACGAGTCAAAAGTTATAGCAAAAAAATGATTCCCATAACTGATGGAAAATGCCAATAAGCTTTGCAAACTGATTAAAAAAGTGCCCGAAATGAGTGCAAAGGGTATCGTGTGGGTACTCGTTGGAAATGGCATCAAATTTTAGGTAGGGTTTGTTTTTCTTACGAGGGGGGATTAGCCTCCTGCCAACCCCAGACCTCGCCCTCCGTCTTCGACACTCGAATGAAGGACATTAAATATAAGCAAATAAAGGCCCTAAATTATTACAATGCCATAAAATGAATGTTTTTGCCTTAAAACATTAAAAAATAGGATTGTTTTAACCACCGAACAATTCTAAAAGGGATGGGCCTAGCTGAGGTGTCAAGCCATGTGGTAGAAGTGACCGAGTGGGCTCACCAAGTGTGATCCGAGCTAGACTGTCAGAGTCTCTTGAGTTCATGTGGAGACCAGCAGGTGGGAGGGGTAACCACATGGGTCTTGCAGGAGATCCACTGAAACTATAAAAACTGAATCAGTTGAACGTGGTTCAGAATGAAACAAGTCCACGTTTGAGCTCAGAGGTGCACAAAGATCCCTCAGCCTGGAAAAAAATACATGAGTAAACACAACACAGGGGATGTTAAGAAAATAACCATGACATAGTCCAAATTTGAACTAGAGGTGATGGCACAATAGTGAGCTAGACGGATCATGAATGCAAGCAGCAATGAGCAACCAAAGCATAGTGAAGCATAAATTGACTGATCCAAGGCCATCGAATCAACACGTGATATCCATTTAGGTTGAAGTGGAGCCAAATACATGTCCAAGGATGATCCAAATACTAGCGTCCAAAGGTTGATGCAAAGGTAATGCTGAGTAATATAAAACACATTAACCCACGAGAAAACCTGAGATGAGTGCAGCAAATGCAACAAAGATGTTGGGCGAGAAAAGCAAAAACCAGTGGCCTAATGACATGACGACATGTTGCAGGTAAATCAATACAGAATCACAACCTGAGTCAATCAATATATGAGTGTAGTGAGCTAAGGAAAACTGGTGCCAGATGCTTAGAGATCCCAACGTAGCTTCGTACAACACAAAACAAGCCGGAGTGGTTGCGGGAGAAAGCTTGAGTGAGGATTCCATGTCACAGGAAAGCAAGCAAAGAAGTTGCCAAGTTATCCAGAGGAAGTGCCACCTACATGAGTTGGGTGGCGTTGACAGTGGGAGTCCCGAGTTGGCCGTTGAACAGAGACAGAAGGTCAAGCCAGGGGACATTATGCAGGCATACATGGGACAATGAGAACCTTAGAGCCGAAGCACCACATAAGGCCAGACACGTAGCAGCCTGGGATGTGGAGCTGATGAACCATGAAGCACGAGAAGGGAACCCAAGCAGAAACCCTGAACAAATCAACATAATGACAAATGCATAACTCAACTGAAATGCAGAAATGGAAAAGAAGTCGAGATCCAAAGGTGAATGCATAGTTGTGGATAATGCAAAGGTATTAGTTGGTCAATGCAAGTAGTAAACTGATGAAGCAGCAAGCAACTTGATTCACGAAAGACCGAATCACAAACGATGCATGAGTGGAGGTGCCAAGTAATGTGGGTTGTGTCAAATGTGCTGAGAGTACCAAGACCAATGCTGAGTGGCGAACAAGGCCAATGCAATCACAAATGAATGTAACCAAACACCAGTGCAGAACCAAGCATGTCCATGCAAAGGAAGTCTCGAAGTAGACCAAAAAACCCCGAACTGGATGCCAAATCACACACGTTTGAACCAAAAATAGATCCCTGAGCCAAGGTAAAAACTAGGAAGGAGAAAAACAATCCACGTTGGATGGATGGAGTGCATGGGGAACTATGCACAAGTGAATGATAGTGAAACCTGACCGAGTAATAAATTCCCTAGTATGAATCAATCACTGAGCTCATCAAGTGATAGGTGCAAATCGACCAAATACCCTTAGAAAAAATGCAAGTAGAGCACATGCAAGGAGGAGAGCTTGCACAAGAAACTACGAGACAGAGAGTAGTAAGCAACTATTGTGAGCAACACAATTCCAATCCCCGAGCTCTGATACCATGTCGGAGGAATGACGAAGATCTGGAAGGAATCCGTGAGCATCAAAACGTTGCACTCAACCGTAAAAAGATGTAGCTTCAAGATCGAAGCAAGAAATCACCCATGAGAGCAATGTGCATGCATTAAGGGAAGAATGGCTCAAATCCCATACTCCATTCCATTCCATTGCTCAAGATGAAAGGTGTACATATAGTAGTGGGGTGTGTAACTCCCCCACAAATGTAGTCCGTCAAGAGGTGGGAGTTACATTCCCAGAATAGCTGGTCAAATGTAACTCCTATGATGCTCTATGACGCATGTGTAAGGCCATAATGACACCCTAGGACACCTAAGCATGGTGAATCACCTATGTGGAGGAATCCCATGTACTTAAATATGTGCATGGTAAATGGATGGACCTTATAAAAAAGAGAAAGAAATTATTGAAAGTTATGTATATGATAGATCAAAGAAACATGTGTACAAGTATTTCAAAGATTGTAAATGTGTGTAAAAGGAAAGTGTGCACTTGATATGTATAAGAGAGTAAAGGATAAAAAAGTGTCATGTTACTTGAAGTTTCTGATTTAGAATGCAGAAGGTGAGGTTTTTTGGAAATATCACGCCTAGAGTGAGCCTTTTTTCGGCAATCTCACAACAAAGGTGAGTTTTTAGGTGATCTCGTTTCAAGAGCCAATGTTAGAGACAGATTTATGGTTTTACAGTCCTTCTATGACTCTACCCAATAAGCACCATTATAGATGGTGCGTCTCAATTTAATCTGTTTTTCCCTATTTCTTTCGATTAGTTCCTAATTGTTCCAATTATACTAATTGTAAGAGATAGAATACATTCTGTGATTGAATTCCAGTGTGTGTTATTATATAATTTCTCTATAAATTACTGGATAATGTGTTATACTGATAATTTCTCTTTTTTTTCCCCCAGGACATTAGCGCCTAGGGGAGGACACAGGTTCCTAAGTATTTGCTTCAAATACTCAGTGTTATTTTCTTCTCCTTGACTATTTTATAACTGTGTTCCTGGGATAATTTTGTAATTTTCTGGTCTTAACTACAGCTCTGAGTTGCTGTAGGGGTGATTTATTCACCCAATGTATGCCCCCTAGTTTGGGGTGCATGTGATAATAGTAGGAGAATATGTCCACAAAGAGAGGACCTGATGCTAATTTGAAGGGGATACCTATAGGGGGCAAGGGATGTGTATGGTACAAACTAAGGGACATGCAAACAAAGTGGGACAGTAACAAGAGTTAGTAGTAAAAGTAGCTAGCATGAAAAAGAAGATAATTTAACAATAAAGTGTGCATACAAGATAGAACGTGAAAAGTGGGTTTCAAACATGGGACATCTCTCACAATGTCATAATATAAGTAGGTAGAAAGTTTCCAAAAACATAGAATGATTATACCATACATAGGGCATATACCACAAACAATATCATATAATGGAAAACAATAACAAGAAAAATGTGATGGATAGCCATGATTATAAATTAACCTACAACAAAATGCTACACATGAAACACTTGTTATCATGTTAGAAAAATAAATAGTATGTCAACACATGTATATATAATTGAAAAGTAAAGTAACTTATATGAGTGTTAGTGAAAAGTATAACAATAGAACCTCTGATGTGTAGAATGTGAGTGTAGTAAAGTAGATTCCCCTAGGATGCTTGGTGGGATTGGTTAAAGGTATAGTTCTAGCATCATGTATCATGTGAAAACATTTAAGAGATATGCATTCACCTCAAAATACCAAGTGAAATGTGAATTTTTATATATATACAAAGATAATAACATACTGAATATTGGGCTAACATAATAAGCAAAGTGTAACATGCAAGTAAAAAAGGCTAGCAAGAATAGATACAACCAAGATATGCAAATAGTGTATGAGTGTGATGGTAGGATATGAAAGGTGTGAAGAAGATAACAGAAGAATGCACCCTAGAGGATTTTTATGAGATGAGGTCCATTATAAATACTCCCTCAATAGTAAATAATAAACCATAGAAGAAGAGAGCATAGTCGGGAATTTTTTTAGAATAGATGCTCGAAAGAATATATCATAAAGCACATAGGATGAAGTGTGAGTGATGTGAGGGTCATTTCATAATTAAACCCTCAGTATTCGAGTATGAACCATTGAAATAGAGTGTTTCATAGGCTAATGAGGATACAATATGTGTATAGAAGGATGGGAAAGTCCTTAGGAAGATTAGACATGATGCATGGAGCATGAAGTGTAGTAGTAGGTAGCAGAGGCTAATAATAAGAATGGAAGGGGGGAAAGAAATATTTATGCCCCTAAGTGTATGATGGATAGGAGACTATCCAATGATAGTGAAGGGAAAGGGTCCTCTACCCGATATCCTAGGAGACAATGGCATGTTACTATGCTCTAATATTGGTGGTGTAGGAGACTCATCATGTGTACCTGAAGGACACCCATATGGTGAAGGACATGGTGAACACCTATGAGAAGTGGCTTCCTAAGTTAGGGAATGAGGCCGATGATGTGGGATAATGGAAAGATGAATATAACAAAATTTTGGTGTAGGTTAGGTGCAAATAAGAGAGCTAGTTGTAGAGGTTCCTTTAGAATTGAGAGGCATAGGAATCCTAGATCCTATGAATGGTGTATAAAAATTAACAATAGTTTCCCAAGGTAATGATATGCATGAAAGAAGAAATTTTAAATTGATAACTTGTTTATTATGAATGGAATTGAGACACAAATGATTCATGGAGGGGATGGTTTTGGTAACATTGAGCCAAGAGAGACCGAAGAGCACATTAAAACCTTTGATTGATGATGCAACAACGAATGGTACAAGAATGGTATGGGGCTCGACTGTAATGTGAATCCTAATAAATTCTAAAGAATAAGAGATGGAGAAGGTGACACTAAATAGTAGACATTTGATAGCTAAGATGAGCCTAATGGAGCATGCAATTTTTTGGTACCCAAATCGGTTCTTCCTTTCAAGTCAAGCAACATCGATAGGCTAAGAAAGATTCTTACAAAAAGATAAGTCACAATTTAAGTCATTCTATATCCAGGGAAGGAATTAACTATCTCTTTATTACTAGAATAGGGAGAATTTGGGTAGCACCATGCTAAGGGTCCGCCCTACCCTCCTACTTTAGGCTATGACTTCATCCAAGGTGAGAGGACCCATTTTGTAGCTTGTATTTGCAAGGGAAATGAATGGATCAACAGTATTTAACTCTCCGTTGAGGACAATTGAGAAATAAACTTGGGAAGACATGGTCAATGCAACATAATCTAAATGTTATGAGTTGTCACTTCTAGACAATGCAGATGTCTCCTAAAACAAGTCTAAGGCTTCTAAAGATAACACTAGAACGAACTTGGTTTTGCATATTTTAACTTTACCAAGGAAAACATGGGTGATTCTTGTCAGATTTGTTAGTTTGGATGTAATTTTTTGGGGGAAATAAGTAGGTTAAAGTTGATTATATCAAATCTTAGAGAACTTTTTAACAAATTTTGTTAGATTTTCCAAATAAGATGATGAAAAATCTCTAAATAGCTAACAATGAGCCTTGAACTCGAAGATGTGCACCCATGGAAGCCCAAATATACATGGTGTTGAAAGTTTTTTCACTTGTGCAAAAAAGGGCAACTTGAGACTTCATCGTTACAATGAAAGTCATGGGTGAAGTATACCTAAGCTAAGGGAGTTTTGATGTTATTGGTTACTGCTGAATTAATTAATGATTAAGTGAAATTAGCAGCTATGTGTGTTGTTACAAAACGTAATAGATCACATAGTCTACAATTTTCATGATACCTTCATCAAAAGAACACAAGGGCCCTGAAGGGACAACTGTGTTGTCTTGATGAAGACACCAGATTGCAGAATTGGTGAAGTGTTGAGTTTTGGGACAGTAAACATAGGTGGAGATGGACATAAATCAGATTTCATTACTGAATGTTACAGTTTCTCATCATAGTTCTTCTTTCCTTCATGATTAAGACATTCAATTAAATGACTAAGTTGTTTAGTTCATTATACAATTCATACAGAAAGCTGAAATGCAAAAATAAATATATAACTCATTTACAAAATTTAATGTTTTATTCATAAGGAAATTTCAAACTGTTCCCACCACAAGCCATGGGATGTAACTGGAAAATAAAGGTACAACTACTAAAATAAGAGGTACACATGAATGAAAAAGAAAGTATGGAGTATGAGTCCCATCATTGCCTTGGGGTTTCTTTCTTTGATTGAATTGTCTCCATTTCCATATTTTTCTTCATCTCCATTGTAGAAGCCACTTTACCTGAAAAGGAGAAAAGTTAATTATTAGTTACGAGCTCAGGGATGAATTCATATTCCCTAATGTCCTTGTTTTTGGATATGATTCTCTACAAATAGGAGATGTAATTTACTTGAATATTAGATTGCATACATGCTCTACTTACTCAGAAAGAAGAATGGGAAAAGAAAAGAAGAAAACATGGACATAAGAGAGGCCAAAAAAGCCTAAGTATTTTCTAACTGTTTTCTTAAATGTGCAGGTATAGGTTGTAGTCAAGGAGAAAATAGACAAGTCATAAATGCATGCATGGAAAAAAGGAAGAATGTAACTCAAAGTTTCAGTAACTATTCTGGAATGGAAGAAGCTACAGCCATAGAAGAGATACTGGAAAATAAAAGAACACTTTTCCAGTTATAGCTAAAGGAGAAGAATATAGATTTTTCAGAAGCTGAAGTTAATTGAAAAGGAAGGGCTACAACTGAAAAGGAACTAAATTTAAGAATTCTGGGAAAATTTTGGCAAGGCTTTGCCATGAAAAATGGACATTTACAAACTTGCATCATGTTTTTTTCAACTATCACAAGCTTTCCAAAAGGACTTTGTAATATTACCAATGCAAAGTGATACAGAAAAATAGAAAAGCATTACATAACCAGGAGTCAAGCTCATAATTTTACAATATGGAGCCATCCTATAACAGGTGTTATTTTCAAGAAATAAGAGTTACATTATTTTCAAACAGTCAAGAACTTTGATATAGTCAAGCAGTCAATAGATAAATTTTTTGCCAGAAACATTCAAAGATCACCAAGTTCAAAGATAAAGGTGTTTTCATAATAAGTAGTGCAATAAGAAATCAAGCTAACTACATCAAAGCAAGACCACTATTCTAGTTCTGAAGGAAAAGGAAAAATAATGATGGAATTATTTTGGAAATGAGATTTTGGTATCTCAATAGAGCTCTAGAATAGAGGGATTACAAAATAGAAAATCAGAAAATCCATATTTACTCATCTTAGAGCAGATAATGTTTTCAGTTTAGCATTGAAAGCTCACCAAGTTCAAGGATGATGTTTTCATAATAAGTAGTGCAAATACATTCAAGGCAACCATCAAAGCTAAGACCATTGTTCTAGTTCTGTAGGACAATCAAAATAATGAATGGAATTATCAGTGTCTTGAGCCAAAGAGGAAACACCAAATAACCTTACGAAGCCACCAATTATTGTAAAAGTTATCAGTACGAGAAACCAATTGCATTCAAAAACTCAATCTCAAGGGGAATTTCAATGTTCAAGTGATCTCAGATTGAAAAGGATTATAGAAAATATTCTCAAAGGGGTGCTGACAGAAATTTGAAAGAATCAAGTTGATCCTCAAACAATGAATTATAAGCAAAATGGATTCTCCAAAAACACAAAATTGAGCCAAGGATTTCAAGAACATACCCGAAGTAATATAAAGAACTTATATTTGTGGAAAATCATAACCATCATTTCTACAATATTCTCAACAAATGTAAATGAAATAATAGTTGTCCTGAGGTTAAAGCACAAAGAAATCATACAGAGAAGAGGTAGAAGTAAGTATCCAGAATGAAGAAATTACTTTATGTCCACCATAGGAAAACGAAGTAAATACAAAGCCTCTACAAAAACAAATATCAGAGAAGAGTGCAAATCCAGGTCAATAATCGAATAATCCATGAATGGGTATTAATGGATCAGGTTTGAATCAAAATATTAGAGATAAACTGTGCAAGTTACTACATGGGTCAGCACTTTGAACCCGAATAAAAAAGATTGCCCTAGTCTGAAAAGAAAATTCCAACAGAGTTGAGGTACCCATCAATGATTATTATTATTACTACTCAAGGTAAAGGGAAACAGTCCTGGTGGAGAAGGGTAAACATTCACCCACAGAGTTTTTTCTTGACAACACGTCTACCCGAGCTCAAATTTTGAATCAAAGAAACTATAATGTGTGAAACTCAAATACCCAAATTGAAAACATTAGATTTGGAGTTAAAGGCAAAGCAAGGTTGAAATGATAATGAAACCCAAATTGATTTTGAGCACAGAAAATGCAAATCTTCTAGAGAGTAGAAGAGGTTCAAATTTCAACAATGGTGGCAGAGTTAAAATGGAACACCATAAGCCCAAATTATGGTCATTTTTTAGAACTCGACTGGGAAAACCCTTATCTAACTCTCCATGTTAGTCAAACACAGGGATCTGTAAAAAAATGACAGATAAAAATTACCCATAATGGAAATCATCCAGCAAACCCTTCACAACCATTCAAGGTAAGCTAACAGAAGAATTACAGAGATCACAATAATAAAATACAGACCAGCTTCAGGTAAATAGAATTTCTTCTTTTACAACACCCATTGAAGATAAATTTGGCCTAAATCAGTATTCAAAAGTCACTTACCTTGTTACAGTGAATGAGCTTGAATATTTCAATCATGTTGGCTAGCTCACAGAGCTCAGAAAATAGAAATGGTGGCCACTTTGAAGACCACTCGCAGAGATCAAGAACCAAACAAAACCAAGCTCCAAGAGGATAACTATGACGGCCAATAGACCACAGAGAGATTGACAAAGAAACCTCACATAGAGATCCCGAAAGTAAAAAAAAAGGGATCGAGCTTCAAACTACATCAATGGTGGCCAATAAAGAAACTACAGTCTTTAAATTTATACAAAAACCGAGCTCGAAAAAGAAACAACCACGTGATGCATATCCAATTGAGCTCAGAGAACAAAATGCAGAGTTTTCTAGGTGCAAGGAATGAACATCATAATGAGTGAAACTTGACTTCTCCAGATGATTTCAATGGGATTTCCATAAGGATTTAAGAAGAAAAAAAATAGGTAATAATAAATCTATGAAAATTATTTATAAGGTGGGAACATCAATTTTTATCTAAGGCTTAAAGGTTTCTTGAAACATTCCAAAACATGCAGCTGCCCCTCTTAGTTTCAAGACAAAAAGGGAACTAAATTTTAAATTTTAGGAAGATTCAAGTCTTGAAAATAATTCCATTGATCTTATAATGTGTTTTAGAGTCAAAATCCTATAATATTTTACCCCTAAACATCATCCTAAGCCTCTAAGGTGAAAAAAGCAAGTTCTAGTGTCAAATTTTTGGACATCCTAAGTGTAAATCTGGCTTTCCATTTTTAGCCCAATCACACTTTTGACAAAACTTTGTCCCCTCTTTCCCCTTGGTGAAAATGGGGACATGAGATACACAAAATTATTACCTCATCCTCCTCCCCAAGTCACACTTTGGACACCCAAGTGTCCCCAAGTGTCCCCATTGTCCCTTTTGTCCCCATGGTGCAAGGGGGACAAGAGGGGCACAAAAGTGTAACCTCCTCCCTTCTCTCAGGTCACAATTTGGTGTCCTAGGTGTCTCCATCTATCCATTTATCCCAAGGGGAAAGGGGGACAATAAATTGTGACCCAATGCAAGATGAAGCTCCTTGGACCCCCACATGACCTCACACAACTCTAAGTGATTTTTCCCAATTTCCTCAACCCCCTCATCTCATTCACATCTCTCCACAAGCTTCCACTTGTCACCATATTGGTCCAAGTCACACTTTTCTTTCCTGGTGTCCTATTTTTTATCCTCATTACACCATTTTCAAACTCTCTTAAACTCCATTTAAACCTAGGTTAATGTGCAGTTAGTAGGGTGAGTTAAAAACATAATAAAACTCCATTTAAACTCCTCACTCACCACACAGTTAACCATTTTCATGATAGGTTATTACTATTAACATCCTCCAAACTCCATTTTTACCTATAGGTATGTTTCCAAAATTCTTCCATACATCCATAACCACCAAAAATGAAGGTTTGCACATAACTTCTCATCCGAAAGTTGGATTCCCATGAAACTTTTCTAGAATCTCCCTCTCTAAAATGCCCTTTGGGAAGATTGTGATAGAAAATTCATTGATACCCTAGCTTTTTTACAACAAAAAACTAAGATATTAAACCCTAAAACTTGCTTTTTCATTTTCATAGAGATCTAGTGGATGGAAAACGATGAAATTTGGAGCAGAAGATCCCAGTGCAAAACATAACATTTTGATAGTGGTTTCATTGCAAACCATGACACCGGTAAGTAGTTTCTAAAAATAGTAGGTGTTAGAATAATAGGTTGCTAAAAATATTAAGTTTCCCAAAGTGATGAATTCTCAACATTTGTAATATCCTGAAAAAGTAAGAAACATCAGAAAAGGGTAATTCGAGAAACTTTCTAAAAAATAGTATTTAGGAAAGTGGGCATCTAAAAATAGCAGGTTTCTAAAAATAGTAAACCTCATCAATTGCAATAATCTAAATGAGTTAGGAACATCAGAGAACAAAAATAGTGGTACTAACTTGCTAAAAATAGTAGTTCTATGGACCCTACATGCTAAAAATGGAAAGTTCTAGAATTGAGTGCAGAAATTCTGTGTAGAATCTGGTTTTTCTCATCTTGGTGATTTTTGGAAAAATGAAGTTCAAATACTCAGGTATTGAGCCTATTTCAACCCTAATCACAGAGTATCCAAGTGTGGGAGACAGTGATGTCACTCACATGGATCTCAAAGACCTAAAAAATAGGATGCTCGGAGGACCTAGGGAGCCAGTGGAAGAAAAACTCTTCTCGAGTGGATTATTTGTAGCAAGGGGCCATCCATTATTCATTTAAAGTACATAATTGGTCTTGACATGTGCACGATATTATGAACTTGACTCCAAGATAGTGCGGGCAGATGACAACTCAATTCTTGCAGTTCTCGCTCATATGGGTATCTCTCAGTGTTTGCAAATTTCAACAAGTGTTAGTATGGTCTTCATCACAAAAGATATTTTCATCACAAGAATGGGAGAAAACTGACTCATACCTACAAGGCCTTACACTCAGGTCATGGCTCAGGAAGGGATAGGAAACCTTCTTGTGCGCCTAAAATCTTATGTAGAAGTGAATTACATGAAGGTTACTCAGATGTTATCATCCTATTGAGTAGAGTAATGGGTGAAGAGATGAAAAAAGGAGTTTCATGACTGGATGGTTCAATCCATCCTTGTTTCCACTGAAAGGAAATAGGTAGTGGATTGGGGGTAGATTATAAGTGACAATATTCATTGGTAGTTGCTCCATTTTCCTTCTACCAAAAATTTCACTATGACCTCCTATCTGGTATATGCTCTCACCTACACAAGACCTTTCAAAGGCCTAACTATTGCCCTCATTGTCTCTAAAAAATAACTGGCCTATAAAAATTATCCCCAACTCATGCACAAGGAGATTACCCATCACTTTTCTAAGGTGAATGATGCATTCACCATGTTTTTCTATCAGAATTCTAGAAGGAAACCCAGAGCTGAAGATATCCTCTCAAGTTATTACACTGATCGAGAAATATGGTAGCTTCTTCACTCAGTTCTCAACCTTCACCTACATCAGGTTTTAGGATTTGATGTCACTCCTCATAGACTTCCCAGGTACCCTAGTGATAAGATAGTAATGTTTGAATTTTGTAGGTAGCTTTCTCAAGTTCATAACAGGTGTAGGAACAATAAGAAGAAGGGTGTATCCTTCCCCATATCCCTCAGAATCTATTCATGCAAAAGTGTTGTAGATGCATCAAATATTGAAGCTTTCCTTTCTTCCCTCGGCCTCTATTCTTATACATCTAGGCCCAATTTTGACATCAGGAGAAACCCTGAAACCTTCACTCTCCCTAGATTGCACCATAGTCTCCAAATTGAGGATTATTGGATCAATTTCCTAGATGAATTTGAAGTAAGGAAAAGAGATCATATGTGAATGATTGTTGATCAAATGAGGAGTTTCAAATTTGATTGGTTCATTGAAGGAGTGGGAGATGATGGATCATATATGTTTGATCCAGAGTATCAAGCGGTGAAATATACACCTCTTCCCTATCTCACGAAACATAAGAGAATTAGGTGACATCAATGAAAGGACTGCAATAGTGATTCAGAGATCAAGGGAGTGGGTCAAGAAAAAGAGAATTTCTCTCATTGAGTCTGGTGGCCTTCTAACCCTCTCAAGACAAGCATCTCACCTCTCAGCCATGAGGGTATCTGAGAAAACCACAAGCTCCACTCACTCAGGGGATTCATGAAGAGAAAAAATTGGATAAATGGAAGAAGAAAACACTGAAGGATCTCACCCCAGTGGGATTCATAAGAAAACTAGAGTCACTGAGAACCCCATTGAATATCTTGTGTAAGGTGAGATTCATCCTTTGTAGCATCCAGTTTTGCATCAGTTCCCAAGTATTTCCTCTTCAGCTACTGAGTCATCTCATCAAGTACAAGATCTGATCCCTCATCATGAACCTGAAAGCGCTACCATGCCTAATGTTTATCCCATAACAATTGAAACTTTTCCTTGGATCCAATAGTTGATTGGGAGTGATCCAAAGACAGTGAAATAGGAATTGAAACCATATTTGAATCTATCTCAAGGATCGTGAAAACCAAATGAGGTAAGAAATCACAGGTTAACTTCTCACTTTTTCAGCGGTGTTTCTAGTAATAAATATGTAGAAGTTTCTTGGCGTAAAGTTGTGAAACCCATAGAGGAGATGACTCAGGAATATTATGAAATGACAAAAATCTCTTTGGGCCAAGAAACACATGAGGGTGATGCACATTTGTTCAAGGAGTCTACTACCTGTATGCTTTCTAAGAACGAGGAGTATAAACAAACAATTGAGTAGTTGGAAGAACATGTGAGAACTCTCACTACTTATGTGTAGTCATTTGTGGATCCTAGTGCAATTCCATCTCTTCCTACCAAGGTTGTTACTCCTATCAGCAACTTCAACCCCGTGATAATCAAGAAGGCTCAAGGTCACACAATGCAAGGAAGGGCTAGTGACATGTGGGTTGAGAATATTATGGAGAAAGGGAAAACATTATTACATTAAATCCTCTCATTTTTCGAGTTTTCTCTCACCACCACTTGCAAAATTAAAAATGACTAAGGAGGAAATCAAGAAGGAAAAGGATCATTGGGACATTGTGTTTCCACTGGTGTCAAAGATGAGTACTTTTGACTCTTGTGTATTGATGGGTAAAAATGTATTCATCTCCATAATTGAGAACTTGTCCCCTATTTGGTCTCACACACTAAGTTCCTGGTACAAAATGTTGAATGAGGCTATCTCCGAGCTTGACATTCTTGTGAAGAGATCACATCAAAATTTGGAAATTATAAGCAACAGTGTGTAGAGGCTTGGATCTCCTCCAATCAGTGAAATTTCACTAGTGGAAGATATTTTGAAACCATTTGAGGAATTGGTCAAGAAAGAAGCGGGGGATCCCTTCTTATTCAATGAAGAAACTTTGGAATCCTCTCATAGAAATCAGATGTACAATTTCCAACACTGCAAAGGATCACCGAGTTTGGTTCAATCAGTGCAATAACTTCAGCAGTACTTCTAAGAATTAGATCCATGCTTTGAGCTTCATTCACATTCCTCAAGTATAAAATGTGGCACTTTTGGTAGCCCGCTTTAGCAAGGAATTCAAAGGTTAATAGATCTTTCCAAGTATTCTCCCACAAGGTTCATCTGCAGTCAGTTCTTCATCAATAGAAGCTTCCTCTCCTCCATCAGAGTGATCACCCCTCTCTTCTTCTTTCCTCTTTCTCTCTCATGTTCTAATTCTTCATTAAGGAGGTACTTTTCACTATTTCATCTTATTCACTTAAGTGACCTATAGTCTAATATTGTAATGAGTTCCTTTTAATTAATGAAAAAGGGACTCACTTTTGTTTCCTAGGAATATGAAAGGTCACAAGTGATAAGGGGAAGTGAAAATTCATGTGGGGGTAGATGAAAAGACTCTTTGTAAAGCTATATATTTGGATGATCTCTTCATTCCAAGGGGTTGTCAATTGTAAGTTTCTAAGTAGATAGCTTTGCACTACTAAGATACAAGAAAGAGATTGCATTCTTCTATTTTCCTCTTTCTCTATGTTTCCTCTATTTCCTTACAAGTTTAACTTTGTAAACATGATGATATTGTAAAACCAAGGAAGGTGTTAGTGCCTTTGATAAATGAATCAATAGAATTTTGTGTCTATGATTTGTTAGTCTTATCATTGTTAGCAAGGTTGTATTCCTCTAATTGAGTGTGGATTAATTATGGTTAATGTTGTGAAACTATGCTAGTGCCTATTCACAAAGTTAACCCTCCTTCCCTAAATTCTTACTCCCCTTTACCTCATCTCACTAAGAAAATTCCTCCCTTGCACTAAGTGCAAGCAATTTTCCACAGGTCTAGTGGAGTATTCATGTGTGATCCCCTGGCTTCACTGGCCACCCACATATTTTTTTTCTACATTCAATAAATGGGAGCCTCCCCATTACTAAGAGGAGGGACTTAGTCCCAGAGCGTTGGTGAAAATCCACTAATTTTACATAAAAGTTGTTTCATATTTAAATTTCCTTAGTAGATTTAGGAGGAACCATAAAGGGTCCTGATATTAATTTTCTATTTGATTCAGGTAGTAGTCATAGTTTTATTCCCCTTAAAATATTATCTAAATTGAAATTTTCTATCAGGGAAATCATACCCATAACTATAGAGATGACCGATGGGAGGATAGCTAAACATATATGCTATAGTTGTCATTGAGAATATAAACTTTCAATTGGGTGAAATAGAAGCCACAGATACATTTCACATTTTAAATCTTGGCCTATATGATGTTATCTTAGGAATGACTTGGCTAGAAAGAAATAACACATTAATAGGCTGTGAAAATAATCAAGTTTTTATAAGACAACAAAATGGATCCTTAAAAAATTTATAAAGTGAAAGGATACCTATCATTATTAAAGGTTGTTTTTGTTGTATAATTAAAAATAAGTCTTTAGAATAATTATATATCTTTTTATGCCATGGTGACACGACAAGGTAATAAGTTCAAATTGGATATAAATATTAAACCACTAGCACATGAGTTTAGGGCTGTATTCTAGGAAGAAATAGAAGAATTACCTCCTCACAAATTCATAGAATATGCCATTGATTTAAGTCCCAGTGCTAAACCAATATTTAAGGCACCTTATAGACAATCAATATTAGAGTAGGTTGGGATTGTGGCTCCCCTCCTTCCTTGGATGAGTTGCTTAAACAAGGAAAATTTGGACATAGTGTTTCTCCCTGGGGTGCATTAGTACTCTTTTGGAAAAAAGAAGGATGTACTATGTGAGTGTGCATTGATTATCGATAAGTAAACAAACTTACCATCAAGAATAAATACCCCTTACCTCATGTCAATAATTTTATAGACCAATTGAGTGGTGTTGAATGTTTCTCAAAAATTGATCTACAATATGATTATTATCAAATTAGAATTAAGGAATCTGACATTTCCAAAACTAATTTTCAAAACATTCTGTTATGAGGTCATTATGAATCTTGTAGATTAGTAGAATTTTTGGTTTAACAAATGCACCAATCACTTTTATGACTCGAATGCATGATGTTTTCAGACCTTTTTTGGATGCATTTGTGATTATATTTAGATGAAATACTGGTTTATTCTAAGAATGAAAATATCATCAGTAACACCTTAGGTTAGTTTTAGAAATGTTGAGGAAAAACTAGTGATATGAGAAGTTTAGTTAATTGAATTCTTTAAAACTGAGTTTTCTTACCTTGGGCATATAATTTATCTAAAGGGAATATCCCTGAATCTTTAAAATGTTAAATTTGTCCAAGGGTGGTTAATTCTAAAGGACATTCATGAAATTTGAATTTTCCTAGGACTATCATATTTTTACCATATATTTGTGAAAAAAAATTCTAAAATAACTAATCTTCTAAACACTATCGATAAAAATTAAAATGTGATCAAGATTTTAGGAAATTAATAGTCTCTTGTGACCACACCAATTTATATATTCCATATTTTCCTAAACATTTTACAGTATTCAGTGATGCATGTGGTTCAAGCATAAGTGGGGTATTAATTCAAGACTATAGAGTAATATGTTATGAATCAAGGAAAAACTCCATGTTGAAAAGAATTATCCTAACCACGATTTTGAATTACTTGACAATGTCTATGCTCTCAAATTTTTGAGAGACTAATTGTTAGGAAATAATTTGTATTAAAAATAGACCATAGAGGATTACAACATATTTTCACCCAACCACTATTAAAAATGAGGAAATGAAGATGGGTAGAATTATTGATTGAGTATGACTTTGATATACATTATGTTACCAAAACAGACAATGTGGTAGTTTATGCTCTAAGTAGAAAACGTATGTGTGTCAATGCTTTAACCATTGAAAGAAGTTTTGAACAAACCATTAAGACTAATGCTAAAATTACATCTCTCAAGACTGAAATACTACATCTCAAAGATACTTCCAATACACATATAAATTCTCTTTCTATGCATTGTGATGATACTAAGGCCAAGGTTATGATATCTGATATAGGTGCTACATGTGATCACATAAGCATAGTCTTGACATTTTCTTTCTCAAAATAAAACACCTCTTCATTCAATGAGAATGAGAAACAACATGATATCCTATTTGAACTCCTCAATCATCAGTTAATCAATTTGTTACCTAATTATTACTATCCTCATTATCATATTATAAAATCCAAAGGAAAACCATTCTGCAATTATCATGGAATTAATGGACATCATGATAATGATTTCTATGCTTTGCAAAGGAAAACCCAACAACTTGAGTGTATGGGGATTTATTTCATTTTCTAAACACCATTCTACTACACATCTATCTCATGTTTTCAAATATTAAGGGGTTCCTAAATCTAATTCATCTATGAATCTTGAGAATAATTCCATATTAAATGCCTCAACTTCTATTGTAATAAAATAATCATCACTTGCACCTGATTCATTGCACACCACAACACCAACAATATCACTTGAGCCACCACAAGCCCAATCTAAGGCCAATACGACAAATGAATCTACAAATATCTCTACTCATTCAAATCATATTGAGATAGATTATCAAAACACAAGTATCAATGACTTACAAAATGATCTATGGATCTCCACAAACATCGATACATATAATCTAAATCTTAAGTATGTTTTTAAATAATCTTCTGGGAGCAACATGAAAATTAATCTCATGGGTGGCATTGATTCATCCCTACTACTAAAATATGATGATGGTGATGATTTTGATCCTACCTCCTATTGTGATGACTATAAGAACCTTGATGAGTACTCACCAAATCTCAATCATATTAATGAAGAAGATGCAACTATTTCACAAGAAGCATTACAAATTTCTCACCATCTAGCTGCCAAGTATAAAGCAACACAAAAGGAAAAATATAACATCCAAGTGTAATCACATGTGTCTTCTTTAGCATCACTTCAGCCACTTATGCATAGTCATCACCTTTGTCTCTAGATAGATCACTATGGAATTCACATTTGGGGGCATCTTATCCCCCCCTTGCTACCTAATGACACACTCTTGTTCTAGGTTCATACACAACTGTTGAGGATGCACTTACCTACATGGACCTCACTTTACACACATACACTAGGGGTAACCTTTCTCCCCTCTCATAGTTGTTCTATTTCATGTTCACATATTTTTAAAAAGAGAAAAAATAATAGCTTAGATCTTGATTGGATGTACTCTTTCTTGCTTATACTATTCTATGTTGCACATTGTTTATCATGTTACTTTGATTCATAGTATGCTCTATCATTTTTCCATACACACATGTGCATTCACATGGTACTCTTGAGGTGAATGTAGATCACTTACAGGTTTCTACATGATGTATGATGCTTTTCATTGTTCCCTACCAGTCCCACTAAGGCTCCTAGGGGCATCTACCTTTTCCTATTTCTCTATATTCAGGTTTTATCATTGCAATATCTACTACTTTCATTCCTATTTCTAGTTGTATACATTATGGCATACTATCAACTTCTATGACATGTTAATGGGTGCTTCATGTGTAGCATTTGTCTTGCAGGCCTACTTCCAACCATGGTTATCTGATTTTCTTGTATCTTGTTTATGCTTGTGTCTTGATTGTCATTGTTTGTGGGCTATGCCCTATGCTTGATTGTTGTCTTTTACTTCTATATCCTTAAAGGCTTCAAGTGTCTTGTGACATCCTGAGTGGTGTCCCATGTATTCAACCAGCTACTCATTGTGTCTTTTGCCATGTTACTGTGTGTTTTGACTAGTTTCTATTACATCATGCCATGTTTGTTTGTGACTAACACTTTTGGCTAGCCTTTCCCATTGTTTTTACATGTGTCATGGTTGTCACCATACATTCCCTATTCCCCCTACAAGAGTTCTATTTCAGATGTGCACATCAGTTTCAACTTTCCTTGTTTGGGACATGCTCACCTTGGTTCATCTCACACACCCCAAATGAGTGGGGGAAATAATTGGGTGACTATTTCACCCTCTCAATAGTTCATAAACCAGATATAGAATGGTACATGACAAAATCATAATAAGAAAGAGCTAAAAAATAGGTTCAGAATCAGAATTGGGCCAAAATCACAACATGGACAGAAGCACCCAACACAGACATGAGCGACGGGTACTAGTGTCCCACCCAGGTGATTCTGTGCCAGGGAAAAAAACATGAACATTTCATGATCAACAAGGTTTCCAGTGACAGTCTTTTCCAATTTTCAGCAACACATACTCAGTTACAGGTTACTATCAGGAACAATAGGAACAAAATCAGTGGCAAGTTACATACTTTGGGCAAGGGAACTAATTACTCTATTTTCTTGGGATCATCTGTGACTAGTTTCTATTGGGTTTGTGACCATTTGTAGTGGCACTTATCCATGGGGAAGCATTAATGATTGAAGTTCAAATCCTATAGCTCTCCCAATACTCTTCCCTTGGCAATAGGATGCCTAAATCCTCAATTTAGCGACATGACGCTCAAATCCTTAGTTTAGTGACATGATTACTCAAATCCTTAGTTTGGTGACAAGATGCCTAAATCCTCAATACTATTCCAACCATCTTTAAGGCAACAAACATACATGAACAATTATATCTCTTTTCTCATGATACACATAGGTGTATTCTATCCTTGATTCACTTGTTTTTCAATAAGCATTTCTATTTTCACATTTACTAAGTTAAAGTTCAATTTCATTTATCATGAGCATTGACTACACTTATCTTCTTTTGTAGGTCCGACCTTACTCCAACAAAAGGAAACACACAAATGGAACAAGGAACAATCTCAAGCACAAGATGCTTTAGAAAAGGAAATATCCAAGGAACAAACATAGGCATCATTTCTACTACACACATGAGGTCACCCCTAGGATCCTTATCCTCTTCTATATTCCATGATACACATTCTACAATCTCCATTCGACATGATATCAAATACAATCCTCATTCAACACGTTATCAGTTACAACTCCCTTCGGCTCTCCACAAGGTACACTCTTCTTATCTACTTTATGCTACCAAATATTCATTCACCAACATAAAGTGGGGGAAAATGTAGTCACAAAATCACACACTTACTACTTACATCACACCTCTAAGTATGTCATTATATGCATGATTCCTAAGTAAGAAAACTAGACATTAACAACACTTATTTTACTTTTACATTGTTTTATCCCTTTTGATACTCTTGATATTTTCTTTTCTCGAATGGTCACTTTACTTTTGGACATTGGACAACACATGACCCAACTCTGTATTTACCATTATATCCTTCAAGAATCCCATATAATACCACCCATTAGGGACAAGAGCTCCCAAGCACTATTGTCCCCTTTGGGTGCTTTTGTCCTTTTCCCCTCCTTTTCTTGAATTTGGATTGCCACATCATTTGTTATCTTTTCTAAAGTCTCTTTTATCACTTTGGGCCGGCCTTTTTGGTTGTTAATGATGAAATTCAAACAAGGGAATCATATATATACATGACTTACTCACTATTATTAGGGGCTGGACAACTTGGGGCTAATACTTACTATCTACTACTTGGGAAAAGAGCAACATTCAAGGACTGCATTTGGGTTGCATTATTCACTACATAGGAGGGGCTATTTCTGAATTCCATCTCACACATTCATCTTGGGGGAAAATTAGTTGTATCCCACTATCTTGGTGTGACTGACACAAGGGAAACCTAGCTTCAAGGGACACAATTCAAATCACACACACACACAAGAACTACATAGAGTCTGAAATGTAGTGCAATGCTTGGTGACAATCACATTGGGGTGACCTCTGAGGTCAATCTGACTCAAGCATATGCATTATTTATTCCATCTAATGTTTTCTTGAGCCTTGTGCAGGTAGTTAGGGTCTTTTTTACAGGAACATGTGTAACACAAGAACCCTACAATGAAGTGGATGTGATAAACAATGAAAGGAAGAAGTTAAGTTTAGACCTTGAAAAGACCAGAAGCAGAGCACTTTCCAGGACACTAGCACCCAGATTAAACACTAGTGCCTGGGGCGGTTCTGTCCTCCTTTGGGTGGTCCTTTTGAAGAAGTTCCAGATTCTAGTTTCTCAGATAAGCTTACACAGTCCAGATCATACCTTCTCAACTTATTTTCCAGCCCAGAATCAGTCCAGATATCTCGATACAAGCTAAGTCATTCTTATCTCCTATCTTGCACACTTGTACTTTGCATGCTAGATCTTTCTTGTTACTATTATATTCATTTGATCTCAGTCCTTTGATAAAGATTTAAATTTCTTTAAATCAATGAAACATGACACTCATTTAGTTTGTTCAATAAAACTTATACATTCTTGGGCTTGTTGATAAACCGATGCAATTTCATCTAGCACCTGGGTAAATTATAACCCCTTCAACATCTATATATCAATCAAATAGGATTTATGTAAATCTTGGATCCTTTACTTACATGGATTATTACGTTACTCCCTATTAGGATGGGTCATGATGTCATTGTACACCCAAGTAACTATATTGAATAAAAAAATTCTAGTCCCTACGAAAATTAAAACAAGCTTTATAGAACAATTATTATTATTTTTGTAAGTATGTTGCAATTACATAGGGTCTTTCAAAGAATTTAGTAACAGATATAGACTCCCAAGGTGGGAAAAAGATGGATTACTTTTCTACATTATAGAAATCATTTGTTTTGATAATTAGGTACAAGTTTGAGCTTCAATACTACATATCATCCTAAAATGGATGGAAAAATAGAGAGGGTGAATAGAATTTTAGAAGATATGTTTAGAATATATAGTGTTAAAAAACCTAAGAATTGGGAAAAATTCCTACATCTAATTGAGTTTTCCATAAATAATAAAGGCTATCATAGTACTACCAAAATGTACCCCTTTTAAGCGATGTATGGAAGAAATTTTAATACACCTATTTTTGGGACCAATCTTCTTTATAGGTCGTGGTATGAAAATAATAATTTCAATGATAAAGAGGAAATTATCAATACAATATCCTTGGAACTTGAAAGTTATCTCAAGTTATGAGCAACATTGAGTTTTCATTTGCAATGGAGTTTTTTGACCATATTCTGAATTTAAATGAGGTTAGCTTGATCAATTTTTCCTTAGGTTCCCAACTAGTATTTCCATGCATATACACCCAACTTGGGAAATATTGTAAGATAACACCTCACTTTTGTGGTCCCTTTGAAGATTTGGAAAGCACTTAGTTAGGTTTAACATTTAGGCTTCTTTTTCTCAACCATAGCTAGGATTTTTTACATAATGTTCCCATTCATGTTACTTTACCAATGTAGAAGTGATTGGAGATGTCGAACACATTGTTGAACAGAAAAATATATATGTAGAACGTAATTCTAAATTCAAAATAGAACTAAAAGAAATCATAGATAAAATGACTAAACATTTAAGAAATAGATAAATTAAAGAAGTAAAACTTAAATGGAATTTTTGTTATGTAGATAGTGCTACATTGAAAAAAGACACCATTATACCTTCATGAAGATATCCAATTGTCCCTCAATTCTTTATTTATTAATCATCTTGTGATTTATGATTGTGTTTAAGAGAAACCTCATGCTACTAAGGGCAGAAAATGATTCAAGGGGGAGAAAGGTTATGTGAAAAAATCTTAATTGTAAAAACTTGACAGAGATGAGATATGAAAATAAACTCTTTACTATTGACCTATGTTAAAAAAAATTATAAATAAATAAGAGACCCTTATTAAGGGAGTGCAATGTCAATTTTGCACCCTTGTTAAACTACAGTGAATTATTTTTACCCGATTAATGGGAGGGTAATTAACTATCTAGTTGTTTATACCCTGATTAAATTATATAATTTTATGGACATGCAAAAAAATAAGGAGGTAAGGGTTTATAATAGACAAACTATTATGCTTTAATTCCTCCATTTCTACATGTTTAGAGTATTCACCATGTACAATCAAAACAATGGCTTTCATGTGTGTCATCTCATGGGCTCAATTGATAAATGATCATTGAACACTCAAATTCTAAGATTTTGAATAAAGCATAAAATGCAGTTTTCCAGGGTAGAATACAAGGATTTATGTACAAAGATATTGACTCTACACATCAGATCGGAGAATAAAAATGATTTGATGTTGATTATGGAATTGGAAACTGAATAAGGGCAGGACCGTACAACTATTTGTAAACACTCAAATTTGGCAATTTATCCTTTGACATAGTTGATCTGTTGACATGCATACTTGTGTTTACAAATGTGATCCTCTCATCACATTAGAAATAGCACACATTGATAGCTCTTTGACTACTTGAATATCTTTGTATACCTCTACGTCTTAATTTTATAAATTTTAATATCATAAAACACATCTAGAAACATCCATCCTCTGACCCATAAATTCAAAACATGTTTTCCCCTCTTGGTCAAAACCATCATTTTTGGTCATTTTGTACAATTCTACAAGTCGATCTTACTGTATGGCTTTAGACTGACATGTTTTAGGTTAATTATTCCTATTGGTATCACATTGGAATTAAATGTATGAAAATACACACTTTAATTTGGTATGGTTGAAACATGACATAAACAACCTCATAATTAATATATCACATAAAGGGCATTCATACCTCATTTAAGAACTTTTCATTTTAAGAACTCCTCATGTAAAAGCAAACATAAAAGGCACTCCAATCTCCCTAAACTACAAAATAACTCATGCATATCCATTAGGGAATCACCCTCTATGAAAGCACGCTAAAATAGGTTTAGGAGTTTCCATATTCATTCTACAAGCATGCAAAGTGACCCTTCCCAAGTATTTGAGAAATTCTAAAACTCTAGTTGAAGCATCATCAAAACATGATTGTCAAGTTCTAATTGTACTACATTAGATATCACATGTTAGGAGAATGATGTGGATCCAGTTGTAAGAGATCAAAATTACACACACACACACACACACACACACACACACACACACACACTTTTGTCAAAAAACTCCAAAAGATTGAAAATAATTTTCTTCTCATTCCTGAATCCACACTAATCTTTTACAACATTACAATCTTTCTTTTATTTCCCATTATCTCTAAAAACCCTCAAACACAAAAAAATAAAAGAAAACACCTTAGATGGGCCCTAAATTTTACATACAAAATATGCCTTCATAAATTAATTCTTACGCCAAATCTTGGCTTATTCTATAAAGCAAAGCAAAAAAAATTAGAACTCTAAGTTCTAGACAAAACCAATAATAGGTTCTAGCCAATTTTAGGACACTAGACAAGTTTTATTTGAATTTGGCCCTAAAATATGCCAAAATGGCCCCAATATTTGTGAAAATGTTGGTTATGGCATATTACTAATCAATATATAACAACCTAGAAAATTTCAAGACGATCTAATGGTCAAATCAAAAGCTATGGTCTTCGGAAGTTATGTTCCTGCATCATTCTCCCATGTTTGAAAAGAAATTTTCTCCTACAAATTAATTACGTCGAAATGTGTCCAATTTTCAAATTAAGAAGTTTTACCCCCTTCTGAATGTGTCAGGTGTAGATTATTTGGACCATATCACTTGTCTTCTGATGAATTTGAGTTGTAGATTATTTGCATTAGATTGGTTTGTCCAAGTACACATTACCGTCGACATATTCTACCTCCTTTGAGCATCTCCCTAGGTAATGCGACCACCGTACCCCTATGTATATTGAAAAATAGGATTTGTGAATAAGCCAACTTATCTCCATGCTACAGTATATTGTTCACAATTTACTAGTATGAAACCAAAATTTACCTCCAACAAAAGCACCTTGTAAAACTAGACAATTGGTCCGCTATTACATGTCACCAGTTACTATTAACCACTAGATCTAAAATGGAAACTACTAGTTAGCATAATTGTCACCATGTCTATTATTGTGTTGTACATGCAGTGTTCTACAATCTTCAGTTGTATGCACAAAATTGATTCTTTGGAGTAGTAACATAGAAATCCTTTTTTTACCTCTTCAAATGACTTGGGGGTTCACAACATTAGAATGTAGGATTTGAGCTTCTGCCATGGACCATGCTTTGAGGGGTTTATACTTGAAGCCACTGACATGAGAGTACTGTTATCACCGAATCACAGCACCCCTGGATGTTTGCACAAGTGTGTGTGCTTGAGCTCACAGTGTGATTGGATAACATGGGTACTATCTCCAAGTTGTGGGACTTGCTACTTGAGATAGACCTCCAGAGAAAGTTGGTTCTTGCTCCTAAACTACCTGCCACAATCTACTCTAATGCAGGAAAAACTATCTTGTCCTAATCTATCTTTCCAAGGGACCAGGGAGAGAGAGTGCATGAAAACAAAGCCTACACTAAAGCGGTGATACACTAGAAAAGGAGGGTGTGAGAATAGTCTTCCAATGTGTGAAAATTAGAAGCAAAGTGCATACTAGAAGGGGTGATAACAGTTCTCCACAGTCTAGCAAATGCATTCATAACAATATTTCATACACACACAATGATAATGAATCCCTGTGACAACATAAGATAGACACAGTGTATTTGTAATGAGATTGAAAGGGCAAGAAGAATGCAAAAAAACAACATAAGGGAAGATACATCCACAAACTTGTATTTATTGCTTCATTGATATGCACAGTTCAATCTATTACAAAATAAGGGCCTGGATCACCATGCAAGGAGTCCACTACAAGGGCCTGTAGCACATTGGCTTCACAAAACAAATTTTACAGAGTTTTTCTACTCAAAACTATCTCCCTTTACAATGAGCCCAACACTCTAATTTATAGAATTCTGAGAGAGAGAGAGAGAGAGAGGGAAATGAAAATCCTGAAATCTAGTCCTCCCACCACTTGCAAGATGTCATAAATGGAGTGAAATGATGGTATGTTTCTTGTAAAAGGCCCCCCATACTATCCCATAACTTGCAACAGTGAGAAATGTCTGCCCATGCTTCATTGAATGCATCCCAACTACCAAATAAAACATTGTTCTGAACCTGGCCATGTTTTCTGCAAAATATCTATCAATTCCTCATCAAATTCCAAATTTATTGATTTTTGTGCGATGGGATCGGAACCACGATTCCAACGGTACCAATTTTGTGTGTTCTAGTTGAGAATTGCAAAAGATATGGCATTCTGAGTGTAGGCAGTTGTTTTGGGTCTGCCAGGCATTTCTGTCATTTAACAGGACTGGGTATTTAATTGACTGGAGCTGAAGATGTTTCCTTTATTTTCATATACCTACCCTCATTAAAATTAATAAATCTAGTTTTTGTGGCATAAAGGACAAATTTATTGTGCCCATTCCATAAAGTCCAATTTCATGAAAATCAGAGCTCGGGGTCAAAAGTTATGGCAGTTTTAAGTTCAAGGGGTCGGGTGTTGACTTTTCCTTTGCATTGCAAGGCGGGTATTTCAGGAAAAATCATGTTCCCATGCACTCGGACCGTCATGGGTCCGTTCTACTGCTTTTACTTTCCTTCATTTGCAGGGAACTCAGGTTTGATGTCCCACTTGTCCCTATCCACATTGGGCCGATCTCTTTTCCGCATCGCCTGATTCGGGCTTTCCTGTCCCCACAGTCTATCCATTCGACCAGGCCATTGACCGGGACTGTAGGGACGTTCCCCTTTGCTTTTGGCACATTGCCTTGCTGATTTCAAAATTTTTTGGGTTTGCGGGTCTCGACTGTCATAATTGTCCCGCAGGTGTCCTGTGGACATTGTGTTGCCTGGTACGAAATATATTCTGCAATTCACCGATGTTGCATTTCCTTGGCCATTTTGATGATTGCACCTTTTCGGATGCCCAAATGTCTCAGCGGAACGTTTGGGACGATCCACATTTTTCACATTTTCCACATAATACACTCGATTCCTAAAACAGGACGTTTTCAGCTTTTTCAATCTTTTCACATGAATGTCCCATTGTAGCCTGGGACTACCTAGAACATTTTTTTCAGACAGGGAAGTTAGAGGACCCGCAAGGGGGTACACTAAAAGAAGCCATATTTTTTGGATATTTTTGCAATTTTTTCTAACTCCTTGAATTTTTTCCTTGGATGGGGAAGTTAGAGCAGAGCCAAAGGGACCCCAAAACCTACTTTTTGGGCCTCGAACCAGTTCTACTTGCTCAACCCTGAAGAAATTATGTAGGTTATAGAAATTTACTACTATGAGGGTTGAAGTTGGGATAGATAGCCCATAACTAACCCTTGGGGTTCCTACAACAAAGAAATATTTAAGAGCACCTTCTCAAGGATGGTATGTGAGTCTAACCGCTAAGAGTAGAACTGTGAAAGTTCAATAAATGGGTTCACCAAATGGTTATACCCGAATTCAGATTTTCCCAACTATGCATCGTAGAAGATTTCCCAAGCTCATGTTTACTACTTCTATCTGTACATCAATCTGGGGTGATATGCACTACTGAACTGTAGTTGTGTCCCCATTTTAATACATATATTCTTCCAAAAGTGACTCAGAATTCTTTTTTTTGTCCCAATATTAAGTGATCGTTCTTGGAACTCCATTCAACTTAACTACTTCTGAAAAAAAACAAATATGCAATTCTAGAAGCATCATTAGTAGTCCTACAAGCAATTAATTGTGCTATTTTATAGAAGCTATCTACCACAACAAATATTGGATCATTCCCTCGTTATGTGTTAGGAATTATTAACATGAAATCATACTCAAATCAACCCATGGCCGTGTAGGGATAGGTAATGGCATATATAACCCAGTATTTTGTCCATGGCCCTTAGCCATTTAGCACACTCTACATCTTGATATGATCCTACTTATGTCCCTCTTTACCTTTGGCCAATAATATTTCTCTACCACAAGAGAAATTGTTTTACTTAAACTAAAGTGTTTAGCCCAACCCCCACTGTGCAATTCTTTCATAAACTTTTCTCTCATTGAACCAACATGAATGCATAATTTCTTTGCCTTGAATAAATAACCATCTTACATTAAATAATCAGAAGAACCACTACCTAATTTAGGGTCCTTACATTGTCTCACATCATCACCAAAATATGGATCACTTTTGTACAACTCCTTAACTACCTCAAACTCTACTACTTCATTTTCCATTGTTATCAAAAGTGCTACACACCTACTCAAGGCATCAACACTTACTTGATTTTGCTTACCTTACTTATGATTTAAGACAAAAGTATAGTAGACACCCAAATTCCACTTTTGCAATCTTATTTCCAAAAGCACACAATCACTCTCATTCTTACCATTTTTGTTATAATTAGTGATTTCCACTAATTAACTAATGTTTCTTATTATTTTGGTCGATAAACTTGCTTTGTTGATTACCTATCCTCTTTCACATTTAGGATGCCACTGTACAACAAATCGTAAGTCAAAATCCTCTTCCAAATAGACAATTAGCAATTACCCCACTTCCTTCCACAACATCTCAGAAGGCTTCAGAAGCTTATCCTAGCCTCCTAATTGACCCTAAGTGGCTGATTAAGACTCCCCACATCTTAATCACTTGTTAATTCACTAATACTGATTAGCAAGCCTTAATCAAGATTAACAATTTTTAATCTACTTTGTGCTTTTAGTGCCACATGCACCAAGATGCTAGTTTTTCTCAAAGGAAAAACTATAAAAAGCACTAACTACATACCTTTAAACTTTACACCATGCTTTGAATTGCATATCATATAAGAAATATGATTAATAGCCAAGCATAATCCTTTCCTTAAGTCTTCAATGGGGTTAGTAGATGGGCATCCAATATGATCTTGTAGTCATTGTTGGAGAGACCATCTCACCTTCCTTGAAGTAGCAACAACTCTCAATTTGTTTGCTCCTAGATCTATTTAGGTCTATGTTATTTAGCAATT
The DNA here is from genome assembly GCA_019776745.2 of Taxus chinensis. Taxonomy (NCBI): domain Eukaryota; kingdom Viridiplantae; phylum Streptophyta; class Pinopsida; order Cupressales; family Taxaceae; genus Taxus; species Taxus chinensis. Next base: position 145,921,252 of record CM034157.1, read on the forward strand.
GAACGTACTAGTAGGCATGCTTTAGCTAGGTTTTGAATTATATTCATGTTAGTTGTTTCAAGCATTCCATTAAGCTTTTATCTTTGATGTAACTATTGTTAGATTAAATATGCATTTGCTCAATTAGACTATGTGGTGTTAGTCTTAGCTTTGCTTGGAAACTTTTAGTAGTCTTCAGTATATTCTTAAAAAAATGAAAGCCACTTTGCATGCCTACTATTTAGTTTCTTCTGTGTGTTTACATACCTCAATTATTCATGGTCGATAAAGAGTACAAATTCCTTAGATTCCAAATAATGTCTCCAATGAATTAATACCTAAAAATAGCATAAAATTCGACATTATAAGTAGAATATTTCATCTTGATTTCATTTAGATTTTCACTAAAGAATGTTACAATATGTCCTTCTCGACTCAGTACATCTCCAATATCGACATGTGAGGCATCACAATCAACCTCAAAGACCTTGGTAAAATATGGAAATACTAAAACACGCTCTTATGACACTTTCTTTTTCAACAATTAGAAACTATTTTTTGCTTCCTTGGTCAATACAAATTCCTTTCCCTTCGTGCACTTTGTTATGGGTGTGGCAATGTTATTGAAACTCCTAATGAACTTCATATAAAAAGTTTGAGCCATGAAAACTAAGAACCTCTATCACATTCCTTGGAATAGGTCATTCCAAAATTACATTCACTTTTTCCTCGTCCATCCTCACCCTATCCTCTAAGATGACAAACCCAAAAAACTAGACTTTTCTAAAGAAATCTACACTTCTTTAAGTTTGTATACAAACTCTCTTTTTGTAACAATTATAGCACCAATTTCAAATGCAACATGTGTTCTTCCATTGTCCTAATGAATATCAAAATAGACAACCACAAACTTACCATTATATTCTCATAGTACTATGTTCATAAACCTCATGAATGTACTAGGTGCATTAGATAACCCAAATGACATCATTATCCACTTGTACAATCTATATTTTGTTTTGAAATTTGTTTTCCATTCATCCCCTTCATGGATTCGGATCTAGTATTACCCACTCCAAAAGTCAATCTTACTAAAATATCAGGCTTATGCTAGCACATCCATAATATCATCCAATCTTGGAATTGGAAACTGATACTTAATTGTGATTTTATTTATTTCTCTATTGTCTGCACGCATTCTCTAGTATCCAAAATTTTTGGAAGTCAATAGTGTTGGAGTTTCACATGGACTCATGATTTCTCTCACTAATCCTTTCGGTAACAGATCTGTCACTTGCATATTCAAATCCTCACTTTATGTAGGGCTCACCCTGTAGGATTCCTAATCTGGAAGGGTTGGGCCTAGGATCAAATCAATATGGTGTTGTATATCCCTCTTCGGAGGTAACCCATCTGGTAGTTCATCCGGTATGACATATTTGTATTCTTTTAGTACCTCTATTTTCGCAACATGTATACCAAAGACATCTATTTCCACCTTCTTTGACATCAATTCATAACACCAACCAAAGTATTCCATTTCTAAAACAAAATCCTTTATGACCAACAATCCCTCACTCTTCTATTCGTCCTTGAAGCGTAACAAGACCACCTTTACACCATCCTTCCAAAAAGTATAAGTATTCCTCCCTCCATCATGTGTGACTTTTTTGTCATATTGTTAGGACCTCCCTAGTAATATATGACATGCATCCATCAGGATAACATCAAACCACACCTCATCCTTATAGGTATTCTCAATTAAAAACTTTATTATGTATATTATATATATGGCTACTTTGTTCCCTTTCTTGAACCATGATATGTGATAGGGATATGGGCACTTCTCACATTTCGGACTCAATTTATCAACCATCACAATTAAGACCATATTTTCATAACTACCACCATCAATAATAAATTTACATACCTTCCTCTCTAAAGGTGCATCTTTTCAAAAGATAACCAAGAATCACCACCGTAACTATATTGTTCTTTCTCCTTCCTTGGGATAATCATCATCATCCTTATCATGAGAGTTTCATCCAAGTCTGTAGCAACCTCCATTTCCTCTTCTTCTTTAGCTTCAACGAAGTTTACTAAAATATGTTCTACTTTCCATCTATCCTGTGTAGGATAATAAGGTCACTAAAAAGATTTGTGGCATGTGTCCTTCTTCACCACATCGATAACATGTATACTACCTTTAGGGGTTATTCCAACACCATCCTCCACCATATCCTCTTCCTCTCTGAAATCCCCTACCTCTTTGGTAGTTACCACGGTCTTGACCAGATTCTTCATGTCCTTCTACATTAGATGATTCACCTTTTGGGAAATCAAATCTACATCTCCCTCTCGTTGGAGATGATGATCCTCTCTTCACTCCTCTCCTAAAATTACTCATCTTGTGACTTTCTTATGCTTTCAATGCAAGTTGATAAGAATCATCTAAGAATTGGATCCAGAGCATACTCAATTCATCTTGTATGGTATAACTCAACCCATTTACATACCTTGTAGCCTTCTATGCTTTAAAATCCCCATGTTCTACTTGGATTGATAGCTTGTAAAATTCATTGGTATACTCTTCAATGCTAAGATCCTTTTGTCTTAGGTTTTGAAACCTTCGAAATAGTGTCTAGGCATAATCTACAGGAAGAAAAATTTCTTTCAACTTCTTCACCATTTTATTCCGGTTTCGGATCTTACCCTTTCCTTTCCTTTGTCTTTCATTTTGCAGGTGATCCCACCAAATCAATGCATGCCGAATCAACTTAGTGCATGCAAACTTAACCTTCTTCTCCTCTGAAAGGGTTTTCCACTCAAATAATTTTTCCATGTGATTCAACTAGTCAATCAACTCCACTGGTTGTAACCCTCCACCATAATCATGAACATTAATCTTGATGTGGTCATTGTTTCCCTCTAGAGCTCATATCATTCTCTCCTCAAATGGCCACTCATTGAATGTTTCTTCATCTCTCTAACTTTCTTCTTGATTTACTCCTTCATTCCTTAATGAAGGTAATTCTTCAGTATCACTATCGGGTCTACATCCCCATTTACATGTCTCTATCTGAGGCAGGTAACTTCTCCTGTGAGCTCAACAACTTATCTTTGTAGCTCCTGTATATGCCTATTCATCTGGGCATAGCCTATGATCTCTTGCATCTAGTCATTCTTATATAAAATAGAGTTAATAAATCACACAGAAAAAATTAATATATATTACCTTCACCATTCCCACAAGATCCAAATCTTGCTCTGATACCAATTGATGTGGACCCAACTGTAAGAGGTTGAAATGCCTCTAAAAACACATGCACACCATTTTGTAAAAACTCAGAAGCTTCAAAAAACTCTTCTCATTCTTGAATCCACACTAATCTTTTACAGCATTACAATATTCCTTTTATTTCTCACTATCTCTAAAAAACCCTAAAATGTCAAGAAAACCTAAAACAAAACAAAAATACTAAAAAAAAAACACCTCATATGGGGCCCCAAAATTTTTTTGTACAAAATATGCCTTCATAAATTAAGGCTTATGTCAAATCTTGGCTTATTCTATAAAGCAGAAGTTAGGCCATTCTATATTTTCCATGAGAGTAAAAGATATTAAAACTCTAAGTTCTAGAAAAAACCAAAAAGAGGTTCGGAGCCAATTTTATACCATTAGACGAAGGAATTTGACCTTGAAAATATGCCAAAATGGCACCCAATATTTTTAAAAAAATTGGTCAGATCATATTACTAATCAAGATGTAACACCCTAGAAAATTTCAAGATGAACACTTATATTACTTACATAAAATGGAGGTTGTAGACATTCAATATTAGTGCACCCCTCAGAAAAATATTCCTGAACTACGAAGTAAGATTCATGGATCTTGCTAAATTTGAAGGGTGAACACAACATACACATTTCCAAGAATTGACTTACACCTACATAAAGTACACGAGGAATTAATAAAATGTAGCTTGCAGTGCTGGATCCTATTATTGATTACAAAACATGGAACCTCTTGGGAGTAAATATCCTTATGCACATATCTCTGAAATATAAAAACCTTTGAAGATTTTTTGGAGACATGTGTAATGAATTTTGTGCGAGGTTAATGGGATTATTATGGGAATCACTATTAGTTGATAATAACAATTGTGCAAAACCGTATTATGGAGAGAATAGGTCAATATTTGTTACTCTAGATTACTATAATTTCAAGAAGGAAGGAGAGCCTAAAAATATTGTCTTATAAAAAGAAGGTAAACTATCAAATGTCTCATAAATTTGGATTAGATAACTAAATTTAGCAATATGAATGGGGATCGAAAGTTACTGGAAGCTATGTAAGAAATAATACTTGTAATCTCATAGAGCCACCAATGAATAACTTGACTAATGTGTATTCCTTGTTGTTAAGTTACAAATTACAATCTACAGTAATACAAAGTAGAAGGAAATTGTATTAATTGAAAAAACTAGTTGTACACAACATTGCAAGTCATGTATGGTATAGTGTCATAAAAAAGTGGTGATCAAGAGTATCTTCGACCCATGATGAACTATGATGTGGAGTTATTAATTTATTCAGAATGCAAGGGATTAGGTCAACATCCATTCTTACAATAGAAGTTTCATGTTATCCCATACATCTTTGTAAAAGATGCCTGAAAGATATCATTATACAGGCTATACTATTCCACTTATGTGTATAAAGTCTAAAATAGACCAATATAGGAGCCTTGAGAACGATATATATCAATGATATTTTACATGTCAGTTGTTTGCATAAATTAAATATGTATGCATATTTAAGTAATCAAGTATGAAGGTAAATATGATATCTCATAGGGTAACATAGGTAATATGTTTTTTTTTTATAAGCTAATTGAACCTATCTAATGTAAAGTCACTTTAAACGATGTAAATTAATGATTAAGCATTGTTAAAATGTGAACACAAATCAAATATGAAATAAATATACTATATAGATGAATTAGGTGATGGAAAAGTTCAAAGAATAATAGCATTTATAGGAATGTGTCACACACACCACATAGAATCTCAAAGCATGGAATACATGTCATATTCATGAAAAATATTTGCCAATAAGTAGCATGTACATATTGTCGATTTTAAGGATTGTCATGGATCTCACCAAGGATCTAAGCTTTCCATGATGGTCAGGATGTGATTCCAATGATTGAGTTCTCATGTCATAGCGGTAATTTAGAAATGATGGAACTTGATTTTTATTACCTTGGAAAAGGACTTTACATATGATATGACCACAAATGATTACCTTAGCTTCTAAAGAGTGTTTGAGGGGGGATCAAATGTGGCAATCAAAATTAGACTCTCATGATTAGGTGCATCGTTAATGTCTAGACTAATTGCAAGTTTAGATGGATTCAATGTGCATCCCATTTATGATGGAATTTAAATAATAGGTATTGTAAATACGTGGAGTTTCATCTTCAAAGTTGTATAGAAAAAATTAACTCTCCCTAGAACTTCAAACAGTGAACAAAGGTGGTTGTTACTTTGATGGGTAAGTGCCCGCAAATATTTGTAAACTTAGGATGACTAAGGGAGAGTATCAAGATATAGCTCCACCAATGATTTACAACATTACGGGTCACTCCTTCTCCTGTACTCATAGATTAAGAGGTTAAATGGGTACATTTTCCATTGCGATTAAAGTCCACACTCATACCTAGGACAAAACTTACATCTTAATACGAACTTCATCATTTAGAGGAACTCTAGATGGTGATAATTGGCAACGCACATACATTCTTTGCTATAGCCTTATAATGTACCCAAGTTGTATTGGTGGAATTGATCACAACTTGTATTCATATTATAACTCATTTGCATCATTAACAACTATGATAAACCTCATAATTAGGAACCGTACATAGATGAATGCTTAATTGATTTTTCTAACTATGAACATAATAACTGACATATTGCCACAGGGAATCAAATATACACAGAATCAATTGTTGAAATACAAGTATCCTAATGTCAAATTGTGTCAGAAGTTGGAATTGAAACCTTTGTTGTTCATGACTTTCTGAACCTTATTGATCAAAGTATGTGTAAGTTGCTAGAGTTACAATGTCATGATTTCATGAAGGATCCACACAATAGTTCTTGCATGCCATGATGGGATTCAATTATTTTTAGTTCTAGGTATGTAACTTGGTGTAGAAAATTGTTAGTAACATGGGGTTAAACCATATAACAGTGTTTCATAGATCTATAATCAGATAAAGCATACAAGAAATGAATGCGGAAATAACCAGAAGATAAAATAAACAAGAGAAAGATAACACCAGATTTAACGTGGTTCACCCAGTGTGGGCTACGTCCACCAAGAAATGACCAATATTATTATTCAGTGCTTTACAGAGGAAATACAATGAAGATCTGTTGTCTTCCAACACCTCACAGGATGTTCAATGTTTTTCCCTCACTAAGCTACTTTTTCTTGCTCACCAAGAAAATTACTATGTAAACAATTGCTATTTTTCTTATCTCATACCCTCATACAATGCATACATGCATATATATCTATTCTGGACAAATAAATATGCTTTTACAATCAATAAATCATCTTTAAAGCAAAATATTTATTCTAATTCTCGTTTAAAGAACAAAGCACCGTCACACAGGTGACCATCATGTCGGTCCTTCCTGACTGATGTCTGTACCATCGGTCACTTGCTTGAATGACCAGGTTGATCCATCGGTTACCTCCTGACCGATGTCGGTCACTGTCAAAACCAGTAACATGTAAAAGTAAGTTTCTTGTGAAGCAATTAAGCTCCACACTCAACAATCTCCCACTTGGAGATCAATTGTTGCATTGTACTGTGCATCACCATCCTTGGTTCCTTTTCCTTGGCCCATTTCTTCCTCTTCAAGTCTCAAACTTGAAGACCAACAGAAGTGGAGTGAAGCTCCAACTTCTCCCTTACCAATGGCTTCATTAGCATATCCACAGGGTTCTCATCCATATGGATTTTCTCTAACTTCAGTTTCCCATCCTCCAACACCTGCCATATGAAGTGATACCTCAACTGAATGTGTTTCATTTCTTGAATGAAATGCTGAGTTATTTTCCAGATGGATTGTGCTCTGACTATCACTGTATAATCTGTAATCCTCTTGTTCCTTTCCCAACTCTTCCATGAACCTACTCATCCATATCATCTCCTTGCTAGCTTCTGTAGCTACAACATACTCTACCTCTGTAGTAGACAAAGCCACAACCTTCTGCAATCTTGAAATCTAGCTAACTGTCATTCCACCTACTGTGAAAACATATCCAGTGGTGCTCCTCCTACCATCCAAATCTCCAGCCATATCTGAATCAACATAGCCATGTAAAGAAGTATTTGACCCTCCATAGCATAACTCCATGTTGGATGTCCCTCTCAAATACCTGAGAATCCATTGGACTACTTTCCAATGTTCTTTACCTGGATTAGCCATAAACCTGCTCACAACTCCCACTACATGTGCAATGTCTGGTCTAGTACAAACCATGGCATACATAAGACTTCCTACTGCTGAAGCATAGGGAACATGTGCCATGTACTCAACCTCCTCATGTGATGAAGGACACTGATCTTTTCTCAATTTGAAGTGTCCAGCCATAGGTGTACTAACAGGTTTTGAATTTTGCATGTTAAACCTTTCCAACACCTTATTGATATAAGCCTCCTGAGACAAATACAACTTCTTGTTTTTCCTGTCTCGGTGAATTTGCATGCCAAGGATTTTCTTTGCAGCTCCCAAATCCTTCATTGCAAATGTGTGAGCTAACCTTTCTTTAAGTTTACCAATGTCCTACATACTAGATCCTACAATCAGCATATCATCCACATACAGTAACAAAATAACATAGCTCCCATTTTCAAGCTTCTTAAAATAAACACAATGGTCAGATTCACATCTCATATAACCATGCTCATGCATAAAACTGTCAAATCTCAAATACCATTTCCTTGGAGCTTGTCTTGAGCCCATATAGGCTCTTTTTCAATCTACACACAAGTTTCTCCTTACCCTTGACTTCATAACCAAAGTGGTTGTTGCATATAAATATCTTCCTCCAAATCACCATGAAGAAAATTGTCTTAACATCAAGTTGTTCTAAATGCAAATCTTTTGTTGCAACCAAACTTAGAACAGTACGAATAGAAGTCATCTTAACTACAGGAGAAAAAATCTCATCAAATTCAATACCTGTTTTCTGTGCAAATCCCTTTACCACAAGCCTTGCCTTGTACCTTTTCAGTCCACCCTCTTCTTCCTTGATTCTGTAAACCCATTTGTTCTGTAGATTTTTCTTACCTGCTGGAAACTTGACCAAATCCCATGTCTAATTTTGTTCCAAGGAGTCCATCTCCTCATCCATGTCCATGCTCCCACTACTCGTGGGTATCTACCTACATTGCTTCTTCAAAACTTTCTGGTTCACCACTATCAGTCAATAATAAATAAGAAAAGGAAGGTGAAAATATCTCTAGAGGTCTACTTACCCTTTGTGACCTTCTCACTAAGATATGGGGTGTTTAGGGCTCATTCTGTGCCTGTTGCACATTCATGTCAATCTCTATCAGTGACCGACGTTGGTCACCTGTAACCGACCGTGGTTCTGTAACCGATCATGGTTCCTCTGTCTGTCGACCGACTGTGGTTGCCTTACCGACATCAGTTTGAGGAGTACCGATGTCTAGTTCCAGTAGCTTTTTTTCTGAACTTGATCATGTCTATCGATTTTGGTTAGCCTGATCGACATCAGTTTCTGTAGAACTGATGTCGGTGTCTGTGGATGTTTGTTTTAGGTCTGAAAGTTGATTTTCCTTCAAAATATCATCAACTTGTTCATGTTTAGGCACCAAAACCTGATCCCTGTACATTATTTTTTCATTCCAATCAATGTCACGACTCCTAACAATCTTAGAATATTCTAAATCCCAAAAACGATATCTGAAATCACAAGAGCCATATCCAATGAAAGTACATCTCTTAGATTTAGCATCCAACTTCTTCCTATTTTCCCTATCAACATGCACAAAAGCTTCTGAGCCAAAAACTCTAAGAAAAGAAAAATCTACCTCTTTTCTAGACCAAGCTTCTTCTGGTATTCCACCATCCAGTGTTGTTGAAGGCCCATAGTTGATCAAGTACACTGTTGTATCCACTGCTTCTACCCAAAACTTCAAAGGCAAACCTGACATGTATCCTCATGCTTCTAGCACGTTCCATGATTGTTCTATTCATTCTTTCTACAACTCCATTCTCTTGTGGAGTTCTAGGAACCATTCTTTCTCTTCGTATTCCATTCACTGAACAATAATCATTGAAAGCCTTGTTGCAGTACTCACCACCATTGTCAGATCTAAGGCACTTTAATTTTAAGTTTGTTTCATTTTCTACAAGGGCTTTCCACCTTTTAAAAGTCTCAAAAACATCATATTTATGCTTAATACAATAAATCCATACCTTCCTTGTGGCATCATCAATGAAAGTCACATAATATTGGGATCCTCCAATAGAAGCTACCTGAGCTGGTCCCCACACATCTGAGTGTACAAGCTCCAATTTCTGCTCCTTCTTTGTTGACCCAACCTTGAGAAATATCACTCTCTTCTACTTTCCAAATATGCAATGCTCACAAAATTCAAGATCTAATTGTTTCAAATCTGATAACTTACCCTTAGCCTTTAAGATCTACATTCCTTTTTCACTCATATGGCCTAACCGATTATGCCACATGGTTGCATCTGAAATCTGTAGTAGATAGCACAGAAAAGGAATTAGTAACACAGGTAGATAGATATAAAGTTCCTACCTTCTTACCTCTTGCCACAACAAGAGATCCCTTGGTAACCTTCCAAGAATTGGCTGTGAATGTAACCACGCATCCAGATTCACCTAGTTTCCCTGCAGATATTAGATTTCTCTTGAGGCTTGGCACATGCCTCACATATTTCAATACCCATGGATTTCCATTCTGTAACTTTAGATGAACATCACCTTTACCAGTAATATTGCATGGCTCATCATCTCCTAAATAAACTTGTCCAAAATCACCCTGAACATAATTTCTGAAATAACCCTTATTAGGGGTAGCATGGAAAGAAGCTCCAGAATCTAAAACCCAAGATTCTAATTTATTATCCAAGGAGAGAATAAGGGCATCTTGCTTTACCTCACTTGCAAATGTTTTCCTCTTTACCTTTTTTTTACCTCTAATGTATTCTCTTTGTTTTCCTTGGACCAACACTCCTTTACGTGTCCTCTCTTTCCACAATTCCAGCAAAGTAAATCTTTGTACTTGGATCTAGATCTGCCATTTCTTGACTTTGATCTCCCATTCTTCTTTCTCTTTGATGATCTCTCCTTAGATCTTCCCCTGCTTTCTACATTTAAAGTGTTTCTAGATGATGCTTCTCCTGAGCTTTTCCTGTGTATTTCCTCATTAAGGATTACACTAACCACATCATCAAATTTCAAACCTTTAGAAGAAGTCGTTGTATTACTAACAACCATTACCAAGTTATCCCAACTATCTGGAAAAGAGCATAAGAATAAAAGTGCTTTCACTTCATCATCAAACAAAATTTCTACCAATTTTAATTGATTTACAATAGACCAGAAATCATTCAAATGATTAGATACAGATCCACCTTCTTGCATCTTAGAATTAAATAATTTTTTCATCAAATAAACCTTATTCGAAGCACTAGGAGTTTCATACAAATTTGCTAAAGATTTCATCAACTCTACCATGGTTTTTGCATCTATAAAATTTGAAGCCACTGATGTTGTCAAGCTCAATCTTATAGATCCCAGAGCCTTTCTTTCAAGAACCTTCCATTCTTCATCAGTCATCATGTTCGGATGTGCATGCTCATCCAATGGTAAGTATAGATCTTTCTGATACAAATAATCCTCCACCTTCATCTTCCATAATTGATAATAATGATTGTTAAATTTCTCTACTCAGTATTTATTATCTTTTGTCATTGCTCTGCTCCCACTCAATCAGAAAACCCTATGTGAGTAAATCTGTCAACACACAAAACCTAAAACAAAGCACTATGATACCAATTGTTGGGGTTAAACCATATAACATTGTTGCACAGATCTATAATCAGATAAAGCATACAAGCAATGAATGTGGAAATAAACCAGAAGATAAAATAAACAAGAGAAAGATAACACCAGATTTAACATGGTTCACCCAGTGTGGGCTACGTCCACCAAGAAATGGCCAATATTATTATTCAGTGCTTTACAGAGGAAATACAATGAAGATCTGTTGTCTTCCAACACCTCACAAGATGTTCAATTGTTTTCCCTCACTCAGTTACTCTTTCTTGCTCACCAAGAAAACTAACATGCAAAGCAATTGTTATTTGGTTCTCATGGTACCCTCATCAATTCATGACATGCATATATATCTATTCCTACTTAGGGCTTAACTTAGCCCCCCCTTTATGCTTATTTGTGTGGTGAATCTTTAAAGAATTTATTCTTTCCGTTTTAGTGGCAACTAAAATAAATAACACAGCAAAATATCGGAAATTGATTAAAAGCTTAACCAATTTTGATCGGTAACGATGTTTTGAGTGCCATTTTTTGTCAAAGTGCTTTTTTTGGTGCTCTTTCCATTGGAAATATTTATTTTGAGAACTTAACTCCATAACTAAAAACCTTTTATGTAAAGTAATTAAGCTCCAAATATGGAGGAGTGTTGTAATCAATTGTGGACGTAATTTCGGCTGAGCACCGACATCCTAAACTTTTGGGAGTTGCAGTTTGTACCTATCATGGATTTTGAGAATGATATGATTTTCTCTAAAGTATGTGGACTTCAAGAGGATATTGATTAAATTTGTGGAAGAAAATAGATCACTCAAGAAGTGAAATTCTCTTCTACAAATCACTCATTCATGATAAGGATACAATAGTGTAATACACTATTAATGCAGAACAAACTTGCTAGCCTACAACATCACCATCATATTGTGGACAACCATATCCATGCTCTTAGTCCACTTGAGTTGTTGCTCTTATACCCACTGACATTGAGGTGCCAGTCTTTGAGCCTGTTACCTACTTTTGATGCTTCTAAACCTATGAGGCTTGTTATTGCATGCTCTTCACATATGTGCCTATTACAGTACCACATGTTTATCCTACTTCTAGCTCTCATTGCATGAATTTTTTAAGAAGCATACCACTGCTATTCAGTTCTCGCATGCTCTGTTCTATGGGTCTTACTAGAGGATTGGTCATTGGCAGTGCAATTCACAGGGTATTGTTTCCTCTATTCCACATGTTAAGTGGAATTCTCATCATGACATTCAAAGTTTTCAAGAAGATACTTCATTGGGATTACACATTGATAGAGCTCATTTTTTTGTTCGCTTGATTCTTTCTTGAGGATCATGAAGCAACACATGAGTTATGCAAACCTTGTACTCAGGCTTGAGAAACCTTATTTATATGTAAGACATGATCAACCTGACACACATTCTGATGTTCCTTTACATGCACCATTGTGCATTTTGCACCAAGTCATATGCAGGCATCTTCTTTCATCCATCTATGTTGATTTGGGGTGGATATCTGATCACTCATGGCCCTGACATAGGCATTCATTGAGAGGAACTCTACAGGCATGGTTTTCCACCATTCGACCTCTTGCTCCAATTTCTATACCTTATTGCATTGTGATAGGGCTTCTTGTTTTGAGCATTTTTCTTTAGCAGGTGTAGTGTATCTCTCTTGTTTGTTGAGAGATTTTGTATCTGTATTTCTTACACTTTTATGCATGTTGACAGTCTATCTTGTGGGGGATATATTCTCAAGTCCAGTGTTAGTTTTTCAGTTTTGAGTAGTTTTTGAGACAACTCATACAGGTTTGTAGTGCAATCACTCCACCCATTAGTTAGGTATGGCAAGGGTAGTAATTTCATCCTGAGTCAACATTGAGTTTTGTGTCTTACCTTGTTATGGATCAAATCTTGGATCATGACACTTTGGATTTTGTGTACTTCTTATGTACTTTGGTTATTGTTTTTGTCCTATTTATTATTCTTGGATCATGGCACACCTATTTAAACATTGATCGAATTATGTTTGGTGTTTTTTTGCACTTTCGACATCACTCCATTTGACAGTCTCCTTGTATGGAGCTATTCTGAGTGAGCCCAGGTGTCAGTTGTTTTTAAGTTTTTTGATTGAGTAGTGGATTCAGACTATAGTGCATACCAAAATTCTTAGCATTGTACGATTTTTTTGAGCCGGGCTTCTTGGGATGCCTTGCAGCGGGTTTTTACTCTCTTAATGTTGTTGTTACTGGTTTTGGCTACCTTGTAATTGTAATTTTTCCCAGGGTTATTGTACATGAGTACCTCATCAGGCCTAGTTGTTGGGACTCATACTATGGACATGCCACTTTTATTTTGGCCCCTAGCTTCACTTGAGGTGTTAGAGTAGGTATTTACCTTAGCTCATGTTCACCTAGGTACTTTATTTACCTTTATTGTATTTATCCTCACCCACTTATGTGTGTGGATATTTCTTTTATCTTATTTAGATATTAGGAGATATTATCTAGTTGTTAGGTATAGTTCTTTCCTTGATCTATGGTATTGACTAGATCCTTGATGTCTAGTTCTCTCCTAAATCTATGGTCTTGACTAGTTCTTTGATGACTAGTTATTTCCTTGATTTATGGCTTGATCTACGACCTTGACTGGTTCTTAGATTGTTATTCCTTGCCTATATAAGCAAGGCCCATTCTCATTGTATTACATTGAGTTCCATAATAATATATGATATTGTTGCTCATTTGTTTGCAAAGGTTTTATGTAAAGTTATTCTGGCGAATTTACTTTACGAATTATAGATCGTGGTGTTTGATTAACAAGATCTATGTTCTTCGCTTGGTATGAGATGGTTATCGTTCCTTTTATATCATCGAGCTTCCAATAAAATTTAATCCGGAAGCTTTTGACACTCACCTACCCATGTACACCTCTTGCCACTCATGAATACCCTAAGGTTAGTCTTGTAGGTTGGAGTAGTGACCATGAGAAAATACAATCTCCTCCACATGTAGATCATGACTAATGTTATAGATGACCTATATTCAGGTGACATGATGTTAGTGTTTCTAGTGCACATACAGATGATTTGCCTTCTATTTCAAATTGATAAATTGGTGTCCCTTGTGTTTCTAATAATGAAGAGGAAGTAATGCATCATAGTTACAACCATGATGATGATATGCATGATGTTTCTTATTCCAATGAGTTAGATGACAATGATTGTGTTTTCACTCTCTCTTGAATATAAAACTAATGAGATTGATTGTAGTATCTCTAATTTTTTACAAATAATAACCATTACACTTCTATTGTTCCATTTGAATACGAAAAGAATGATATTGCTTATACTGATATTTCCATTTCTCATGAATGTAAAAATTTTTTTGATATGGATCATGTTGTGGTTGATACACATTGTGTTTCTATTTCTCCTCTTACAAGAAAGTGTGATGTTTCTATTACAATTTTTCACTCTTCCACTTGTAAATACTAATGTGCATAGTGATATTGTTAGAAAAAATGAGCATGTTGATAATTTCTATTAGTTGCACATAGTGACACACATGTTGAAACATTATACCTAGTGTGAACAAAGCACACATTTCCTATTGTTTATATAGATATCCTTTTAGAGCCTAATCATGAGGTCAAGCCCATTCAACCCATGCAAACTTCAGATGACTCATCCCTAGGCCTGATAGTGTTCTTGTGGCTATTATTAATGGTAGAGTGTAACATTGGAATGAAACCTTAGGTTCTTATGTTATACCTCCACAAGAGGTTCTTTCTCTTATATATGCGGTAGGTGAGTTATAAAGATCTAGTCCACACATTGACATTAGAAAGAAGGTCTATTATGCTATTGAATATTTTAATATTATTCCTAGAAATCATATTCCAAGTAGAATATTTCAAATACCACTCCCTAGAAATTTTGCAATGCCTTCATTTAATTTTTTTATGGTACTTTGGATCCGTATGTACATCTTAAGCATTATACAAAAATCATGGCTCCTTATGATAATGACATGATGTTTCTTAAGGTTTTCTCTAGGAGGCTTATAGATGACGCTCTCTCTTGGTTTACTCATATCCCTAGTGGATCTTTAAGTACTTTTATAGAACTTGAGGATGCATTCTTATCTCAATTTAGTTACAATAGAGGCCCTAGGACTACATATGAGCGTTTACCTTCTTTACATCAAGATTGAAATATGTCTCTAGTTATAACTTATGCTTTAAGGAAAATGTTAGGTTGTGGAGCCTATTTTCATGTGTGAAAATGTTCAACCTGTGATTTAAGAGTATGTACAATTTTCATTATTCACATTTGTCTTGGGGGACTTTTGGGGGCGCAGTTCCTCGAAAAGAAAATTACAAAATGGCCTGAAAAATTGTAAGTGATTATAGTTCATGATCTTTTTCTCATATGGGTTATTGCATTGACCCATATATAGTTTATGGGACTAGCACATGGTCCTGAACCCAATTTTGTAAAACTGCTCAAATTGTTACTTATTTTTTTGCATAATGATTATGGTATAACACAATTACAAATGTGTTTTAAATTCGGGTGGAATTCTGTAGACATTGTTGGTAAGCTCCACTTTTATAATCTGGGTATTGTATTGAGAGAAGTGGCTTGTAATAAAATCTCAAGTGATTCTTGGTGGACGTATCCCAAATGGGTGAACCACGTTAATTTTGTCTCTTATAGGCCTGTGACATATTTTGCTTACATTACTTTTAACAAGAGGATCTATAATATTTTCTACATATTACCTCCTATTGGATTAAAATGAAGTTCAATTTTCTGCATATTTTATCCATTACATTAATGGAAATCATGCAATGATTGTATATCAACCTAATGATTGGAGATGCAAACTTAAGTTATTAGGGAAGATAAAGGTATCATAATTACATTATGACACTTAACATTCATGTAGATATTTAATCTCACCTCCTTCATTTAGATAGACCTGCAGGATATTATGTTACACATGATGAAGCCTATTCTTTTAGATGTGAATGTCACAACCGAAAATATTATTACACGTGATTTAGCGATATAGACCAATGATACAAGTGAAGGTTTTACATCATGGTAATACTGGTTTTATCATCAAAATTTACATCATGTGAGTATAAAAACATACTCTTCGGTTATATCTTCCAATATCTATTTTGATAAGTTGAATAGACCTTCATGATATACTTACACTCTTAATGCATATTTAGGTTACCATTTAATACATATCCCTCCTCATAGGCTTGAATGTGAAAGGGTCATCTATTTTACAAGTTCCATAATGTATTAATGGACATTGTGACAATATTGTTAACTTCAAATCATAAGCTTAAGTTATTAGCAGATCAAAGGTATCACCCTTCCTTCATTCTTACGAATAGGTTTCTTCACCTTCATATGGAATAAACCATGGGAAACTAGTGTACACTTCATGAAAATTCCTTTTACCTCTAGTCATGTTTCCCATTTTCAACACTATTCCTACATACCATGAAATCACACTTCATTTCATCTATATTAGGATCAGTAATAGAACATTGTCCCAATATTTCACATGAGAGCCATAAAACCTTCAGTTCTACACATCATTCATCCCATCACAGTTGAATCTTTAATGCCTACTTATAATTATGGTTAATAATGACACTTTTTTTTACACTTTTCATCTTTTGAAGTTACTTGCACCTCCTTAGTCACATTCTATCTTGGGCTAGCTCTCATGATATGACCCTCATAGTTCCATGTTTCATCCTCGTAAATTTCAACTTGGCTATCTCTAATGTTAATCACCTTTATTTACTTTTAGGTTGCAATGACACACACACAATCAGGCACAAGGTCCAACTTCTACACTTAGGGTGTGACCCTCACACACGCTTCTACACTTGAGCATCACCACACGTACACTAGGGGGCAACCATATTTCCACAGGGGGAAATATTGTTTTCCATATTTAGTTGCATACTCTATATCAACACTAAAATATTTTCAAAATACAAAAACATTTAAATATTTACAAAAATACAAAATCAAGACATGTTTTTATGGCATACATTGTTTGCACTTTACATTATACATGTTGTTTATTCCTTTGGTTTGATAGATAACATTTATTCTTTACACACATGTGTTCACATGGTATATTGAGCATGATGCAGGACATACACATAGAGTGATACACAATGATAGGTGTTGGCCTTCCCTTTACCCTTATTGCTAACCTCTGGGGGCATCTACTTTTGCATACTATATCTAGGTGTTATATTTCATTATAGTTCCTTTCTTTCCTCATTACACTTGGTTACATATATATTTTGTATTTGTTATCTTTTGGACTAACATGACTAACACATGTGTCTTGTGTAGCACTTACAGTTATTTGCTTCATTGGCTCTTTTATATCATATGTTATGTGTTTTTCATCACCTTTATGCTATGGATTACACTTACTTTTCATACATGCTTACTAGTTGTGTGCGTGTGTATGCTTGTTTTCTACTTTGATTGTGGCCTAAGGGCCTAGTTTGTCTTGTGACATTGCAAGTGTCCCATGTTTGTAGCATTATGCCTTGTGTGTGGTTGTGCATCTCTTGTTTTCAGGCTCAAGGGTCTTGATTTGTCTTGCAACATGTGGGTGTCCCATGTTTGTAGGCATTTCTCCTTTTGTGTGACATTGTTTGACATGTTTGCACTTGTTTCTACATTGTATGCACTTGTTTTCTACTAACACATCATTTTTATTGTTATTATTGATGTTTTGTTGCATTGACACTATTATTTTTTATCATGATTCTTGTGTTCTTGTTGTTTTTGTTTTGTGTCATGGTTTCTACCATGCACATCCCCCTTATAGGTACAATTTCTTCTTGGTGCCACCACATTATTTTCAGAGGTTATATACATGTTTTCAAATCTCAAACATGGGTATACATCTTTTCTTTTAAGCTGCCCGCTCAAATTATTCATCACACATGCCTCAAAAGATGGGGCAAATATATGGGGATTGATTCTACATTCTCAATAGATACATGCATCTTTCTGGGCACAGAAATATAGGAGGAAGACAAAAATGCCTTAGAATTGGACTTAGCACAAAAAATTTAACAAAATCTATGCAAGGTCAAAAATGTACAGCCTGGTCAGGGCCATATAGATGGTTTTGACCTTATCATATGGTTTTTCTAAGGGGCATTTTCTCCATATATTTCAACATTATCAGGTTTTTCATCATTGTTACAACATTTTCATATGGTTTCATACTCAAATTGATTCAGTTTGGCACAGATTCAGGGGGCATGAAGTATTTCATTCTCTCTTTCTCCATGGTACTCAAGTTTCACTTCAGTTTTGGACACATTGGGGGCATGGGTCTCCTTTCTCCACTCATATTTCAGCATGCATCAATTTTAATTAGTTTCTACTCAGTTGTGTGGCACATGGGAAGAGTATGGGGTCACTTATTTCTCTTTTCTACTATGTGTCCTAATTTACAAAATTGGGCTTATATCCATCTACAGTGGTATGGTCCATGGGGTTATGGAAGGTATCAAAGCGGCTAAGTTCTTCATAGGTAGACTTTCCTATCCTCTTGCACTTAAGGGGAAGATATCAAAGTTGTTGAATGAATTTGATACATGGTCTTCTTCCTTGGTGGGGTGCTTCGGCTCCTCTTTTTGGTTCTTCTCTTTGACATTCATGTGTTGGGTTGGTACACCTAGCACATCGACCTCTCCTTAGCACAATTGGGGATTGATCACCCCTAATTCTTCATCATAAGTTCAAAAAATCCAAAATCTTCAAGGCACAAGAATGAGAGCACATTCCCTCCACAAAACAAACAAGTGTATTCCTTCCATGTTTTGCATCTCTTTTGCATTTCTTTGTTGCACATTTATTTATAGTACTTTCATTACATTTTGAGTTGAAGTTCAATTTCCTATCTTGGGAATTGACTACACTTTGTGTTGTAGGTTTCATTTTAGAGCATGCCAACACCAACACAATGGGATACTGCAAAACAAAGTTATTACGAGAAAAGACAAAGTGTATCTACACACTCAGGTATATTTTCCTTTAAGCATGTAATTTTCATTTCATACTTAAAGGGGGGGAATGTAGACACTCAAATTTGGAAATCTATCCTTTGACATTGTTGATCTTGACATTGCACACTTGCATGGACAAATGCACTCTCCTCACTCTTGCTTAGCACACCCTGATATCTCTTCAACTACTTGCTTATCTTTGCACACCTCTCTGTCATCAATTTTTGAAGTTTAACAACATAAAGCACATCTGGAAACATCCATACTTGGCCCATAAAGTCAAAATAGACTTTTTTCCCTCCTGTCCAAAACCACCATTTGGTCAAGATTTGTAGAATTCTATCCTGACCCTATTGTATGGTTTTGGACCTGGACATGTTTTGGATTAATTACTTTCAATTCCATCACATTCTTATGAACAAATATATCCCCTTGGTCAACCTTTCATGACATAATAACCTTCAGAAGCATATATAAGCAAGTAAATCATACCTCATTTGAGAACCTGGCACTTTAAGAACTCCTCATGTAAAAGCAAGCACAAAAAGCACTCCAAGCTCCCTAAAATGTGAAATAACTCATGCACATCCATTAGGGAAACACCCTCTATAGGTCTGAAGTCTCCTTCTAGGTCTAGGAGTCTCCATCTTCATTCTACAAGCAAGAAAAGTGACCCTTCCCAAGTATTTGAGCAAGTGTGAAACTCAAGCAAAGCATTGTCAAAGCACAATTGTCAAGTTTTGATTGCACTACGGTAGATATCACATGCTAGGAGAATGATGTGCGGTTTGAGCCCTCTTCGGAGTAGTGGTGAAGGTGCATAGGGGTGCCCACAACCCACCTAACTTTGTTTTGCAGGAACTCCTTCTTGCACTACAAGGGTTCTAAGGTTTGAGCAAAGTTTACAGATCCATTATGAAGGTGAGCGAAGAAGACCAACACAATGACATATTTCTAGGTAGATGAAGCACTCAGGAATTTACAGACCTAATTCCAAGTAGGTCCAAGACCGTATACAAGGGTTAGACTTATACGCACTTTTGACCTAGTTGTATGGTTTTGACTAGGCTTCAGTTTCAGGTGCCAATTTTCATGTAATGAAGCATTTCAGTTCTCAGAATCTATCAACCTGTTCCATGCACTTAAATCACCCAGACTCTTCCAGATCCACACAAAATCAGTTAAGAGAAAATTTTCCTTGTGTATTTTATAGTCTCTAGGTCAATAGTCACTTTGAAAAGTGTTATTCTAATTTGTACAATTAATTTTGTATGGTCCTAGCCTAGAAGTATATGGTCTTGGACCCTTTGACAACTTAGATCTGAAACTTCGTGCATGTGTCACTTATATAGAAACAACATTCATTGTATGTCTCTCTTACTTGCACAAATTTGGGATGACCTGTAATCACCTCCAACAAAGTGGAAATCCTAGAAACCTACAGAACCCTTAATCAAAGCAATAAAAAACCAAAAGGAGAAAACATGTGTGTGTGTGGGTGGTTGAAGTTTGGCTACCTTTGGTGGCGAGACTCTAAATTGTTGAAACAATCCAAGTTTTTCAATACATGTCTTTTTTGTGAGGATCAAGCCTCATGTAGTTCTCATAGGTTCTTGTGAGAGTGTGAATAGATAACAAACCCTCTTAGGGGTGTCATTGTGTCTCTTGACACCAAGATACTGAATAATTTTATAGTGTAGAATGTACCCAATGCGGCAGTAGCATGACGTGGTGTGTCTCAACCATGTGACATAACCCTTTGTTCCTTAACACCCTTGAACAATACTTGGAGTGACCTTGCTATATGGATCTATGACCATTGCATGCTTGAAAATGGAGGAAGATAGATTTTTTAACTTGGTTGAGTGCTTCATACTTGTAGTATGGGTTGTTCTAATTGATGTATACTTGATTTGGGAATATTTTGGAACCCTTTGAGTACTTTTGGAATGATATTTGTAATAGCAGCTTGTAAGAGTGTCAGGTAGTTATACAGTGACATTGAATTGAATATATAGCCTTCCATAGATGAAATATTCAAATAAGGTTGGCCCTAGGAAGATTAAATGACCCAAATAAGATATTCAAAATAAAAACTAAGCCACAAAACTTAATGATCCAAGATCATACACACCGACCAAGACCAGACCCCACATCCAAATATAGTTGTACATTTTTGGATAGAGAAGGAGAAATGTAAAACATGAAGTTTGGACATGAAATAAAAAATTTGTTTACTGCTTTTATCAAACAATATTCTCATAATTGATGAGAAAGTAGAGTGCAAAGATAAGCAAGTCACATGGGAGCTAAAGAGATGGACTGATTGGATTTCGAATGTGAGCATTTTGTCTTATCAAGGGAAGATGATCAAACTTGGAATTACATACAGAAAAGTCACTAAATTCTAGTGTCTGTATTTTATAATGTTCCTTTGAAAAATAATGTATTTTATAATCCTTCCTCTTAAAATTTTCTCCCAAAAAATGTACAAAATTGCTCTTTCAAAAAATTCTTATTAAAGGAATTTTTAAGAAAAAATTAGAGGCGGGTCAGGGGAATCAACCCCATAACCTCCTCAAACTAAATGACTTCACTAAAACTATTGTCACCAACCCACAATGAAACACTTCAAGCATAAAAATGACAAAACTTTGTTTTAAGCTTAAATAGTTCGTGAATCCTACAAAAAAGAGAGAGAGAGAAATCACTAGTCATTTTATTGTTTCTCTTTGCAATTTTTTTTTGTATTAGATACATTTCTTAAGTGCCACCATATGTAGAGAGGAAGGTGTATGATATCACTACAAAGTATTGTTGAAATATTTCCCCGAGCTACATTTCAACTTGCTTGGAATAAGAAAAAGGCTTGAGCTATAAGTTAGAGCTCAAAGATTGGGATGTTGAGATAAAGGTGAGAACACCAAGTCGTAGTGAGGTGAGGCAAGGATCTACCTTGTGTCTGATAAATTAAAGAATAATACAAATAGAATGGATTCACATATTGAAAGGTTGGAGATCTAAATGAATAAAAATGTGTATTGTGTAAGTTGCATTCAATAGGGAGGAGTTCAAGTAACACGTTGAAGAGAAATCAAATACAGATTGAGCCTAAAAATATCTCGTAGATACCATGCCTAGGAAATGAGGAGAAAACTCATTGATTTAATATAATGCAAATATATTTGATTTGAATATAGGAATAAGGAATCTTATCCATCATTTAAGTAAGCCTGATGATCTCATGGGACGCTACAATGAAAAAATAAAATGACTAATCTCATTAGGGGTCAATGAACCACATGAGCGAAGTATATGGTAAGCATGAAGAACCCATGAGCCAAGATGATTTGATATAGCCCAGGCCTAAGTCACCAGTTTAAGACAAGGTGGAAAATGAGGATGAGAAGAGATGCCTTTAAATCAAATAACTCATAAGGAAACATCATTATAGGGAGTTAGGTTACACTCAAATTTCTAGAATGAAACCTCAACAATTTATA
Source organism: Taxus chinensis (assembly GCA_019776745.2). Classification (NCBI taxonomy): domain Eukaryota; kingdom Viridiplantae; phylum Streptophyta; class Pinopsida; order Cupressales; family Taxaceae; genus Taxus; species Taxus chinensis. The sequence continues at coordinate 145,943,961 of CM034157.1, forward strand.
CTGAGTCGTGACCAACACATCACCTCACTGAGCATCACACAAAAGTGCTTAGACAAATCATCTCATCGAGATAACAAGAGAGGGGGATATTATTTGTAAAGGGAGTTCACCTAAGAGCTTAGGGATCTCATCAAAGAATACAATTCTACAAAAATTTGTAAACTAAAATATGCAAACCAAATCAAATCTAAAATAGAGATATTTTTTCATATTTTAAATATAATTTTTTTACCGATATGCAACGATACGAAAATTATTATTTCTTGTAAATTTCTCTTTCAATAGGATAAACTACATCATCAACTATAAATTAATCTTGGGTTGACAATTCCTTGTTTTTTCTCCCTAAACTGCTAACAGGACCTACGTAGGACAAATACATAACAACATATCTTATTTAGGGAGTTCTAGCTAGGTCATAGCTTCCAGAAACTACTTTGATACCATGTAAGATTGATGAATACTCAATCAACCAAGATCTAATCTAGACACCATCACCATAATAGAAACATATGCACAACATAATGGAAGGATACAACATTATTACACATAATAATATCACACATTTATCACAATATTGGTTGTACCCATACTATTGATTACACTCACAATGAAAATATAAAGGGATATGAGGATTATAAATAGCTTGAGCAAGACCAAGCTTCCATTTCCCTAAGTTCCACTAAATGTGGTTTCTACCAAAGATGACCTCCACAAAGGGTGACAACACATGTGAGGTGAGTAGACATAATGCATGTTTCATTAGACATGTGCACACACTTAATATAATTAATGGAATAGCTAACTTCCTAAGTAAACTTAATCTTAGTTGATAAAAATGATGCACCACAACAAACAAGAGACACTAGTGTGCCGTACACACAAACAAAGGCCAAGAACCAACACAAGAAAATTGATAATATATTCACTTATATGAATGTTGAACAATTAGAGACTGAGATGAAATCCTTGGAAAAATTAATTTTCAATGAAGATGTAGTCGAAGAGAAGTATGTGAAAGATGATTGTGAAAGAGTACAAACCAAATAAGATCAAGAAGATATTTATGGATAACAAACACATCTACATGAAGAGTTTGATGAGACTCATAGGTATAAATATTTTTACATGTAATTGTTCAATTGATCTATGTGTGTACTGGTTTGTTCCTTATGGAAGTGGAGAGCATAGAAAAGAGAACTCTTGAGAGAGTTCAAATGGAGACAAATACATAAATTTATCCTCATCTTGGAGTATGGAACTATGAGGAACCAAAAAGAGAGACAAGAACCATGTGAAGAAAACAAATTAAATCAAAAGAACTATACCAATTCAATACAATTAGAGAAAAAAGAAGAAGTATTTTATCAGGAGCTCAAATTTCTTTACCTGGGGTAGTTTGATGTAGGAACATCATATACTAGGGCATAAATAGTGAATAAAGAGCTAATCATGGCATAGTGGTTTGTAAAATTTCATCTAGAAGTCCTATTAGAGTCAATAAGTCATATGAGGTTAGGTGTGAATTCTCCCTCTAAAAATTTATTCAAATTGTAATGGTGGATTCAAATGTGTTTAATGGGAATATGGACAAGTCACACGTAGGAAGTCATTTTATGGTCTTGAATATTGGTGTGAAGCTTATAAATATATTATTAAGCATGTTTAGGTGTTTAAGTGTCCTTGTTAAGTCTAATAAGAGGTATTATTCATATTTGAAGCATAAAAGTAATTACAAAGTGTGTAATTCATCAACATAGAAAGGATGAAATGTAGAGATACGTCAAATGTTAATTAATCATGAAGATAAAAGGGAGACCTTTTTTTATAAGAATAAATATTTGAAGGAAGTCACATGTGGATGTTTATGGAGAGGAATTTGGAGTGTTGTTTCAACATCCACCCAAATATGGAGTATTTGTTATGTGAATATTTTCCTCAATATCCACGTAAAGACTAGAATGTAAAGGTCCACCGAAAAAGTGCCGAGAATGCAGGATATAGGGGGTAGATTTAGGTGGAGTGAAAGGAATATTGTAATAGGTGTGGAGAGAGCCATGAAATCTCATCAAGATTGTGTATAACTATGATTATCTATAAGATAAGTCTTGAGTCAATAAATCAATGAATTAATGTATATGTGTGTAGATGTTCTTCTAGAGGAAGAGTGTTGGGAGAGTGATCAGCTTTTCTCTCCACCATGAAGCCTCCTTAAAATAAGTCCCATTATCTAGACATAAATTAACCAAGTGTTACCTTGCCTACTAGTCACAGAAAAACCTTGTAAAGCGAATAAGGATAGGCAATGACATCTCATTTCCCCCACTTTATGACATAAGTGTGCAAACTTGGTCAAATAGAAAAATGCTTGATAAGATAGTATGGATTGGCTCCCAAGTTAGGTCATATGGGAGAAAATATGATATCATTGAAATAGAATTGGAAACAACGTATATCAATTGAATAATAGTATTTGATTGAATTCAAATATGCTTTAGAAAATTGAATTGCCCCCATATTAGGTCATTTGAGGGTGAATTTTGAGAATCAAAGATAATAATGTGCTTGAAATAGATTGAAACTTATGATTTTGAGTGATAATTTTATAGGATTTGAATGTTTTATATGATTGATTGAAATAGATTGGTAGTGTATTTATGTGATTGTGTGTTGTATTGGAAATTTTCTTGGTTTTCTTCCAAGGAGGGGTAATAGGATAACCCCAATATTTTCCCCCTTTCAGTGAAGGGGTGAGAAGATAGATTGTCAAACCATGAGCCAAAAGAAAAAATAGATATATTTCTTAGAGATGAATCAAAGAGATAAGTATAGAATAGTATAGGTATGATGATGAATTATAAGAAAAGCATGTAAAAAAGCATAGGTAGGTACACTAGTGAATGTTCAATGTGGTAGACATGGAAAATATGGTTCTAATGCCACTAACAATGGTGTTGAAAAATGGATGAACGAGGCTCAAGATATGGACTGAAATTGTGTCAATGTATTAGTTTCCATAGGATGAACTATAGAAACGTTTAGAATTGTAGTGGCAGTAGAATTTACTATAAATAGTAAGTAGGAAAATTTGAATAGTATTTTCATTTGTAAATTAAAAGTGTGATTTGAGCTCTCTGGGTTGCAATCATGCCACATGCATGAGGTGATCCTGAATAGGTTTGAGAGGGTTATGGAGGTTATATCGACTCAGACTACATAGATCAATTGGTAAGTATTACTTTTTGAAGTAGACTAGGTAGTATTATAGCATGTTTTTTTATTTTTAGTGATTTTTCAAATTTTTGAGAATTTGGGTTTTTTGTCCAAGACAAAGTTGATGGGGCCAGTTTTATCCTTTGGATGGTACCATCTAGTTTTGGGTGATACTACCATCCAAGTATTGACACTAGTTGTCCATGCTTTTGGGTGGTTTTGTCCTGAAGCCTAAAATGTTTAGATGAGATTTTGATGATGTTTTTACTTGAGACACTAATATTGTGTTTTTGTTGATTATTTATGTTGTGCAGAGAGATGTGCATTCACATGAGTTTTTGCACTGGTAGACACTTGACCACTTTTTTGTCCTTGGGTTAGAGGAGGATGAGTGGGATGTATTGGATCATGTCAAGTTATAAACATTACTATATTGGGGGAGGTGCCCCATAATATGCATTTCATTACTGCACTTTGTAAAAGGTGGTGTGTAGATACATGTATATTTTGGCTTCCTACTAGAGATGATGATTGACATTAGAGGATGTATATCATATATTATGATTTCAGTGGTAGGAAGAGTAAGTCAGGTTATGCCCCCAGGTGATACATGAATGCAATAGAGAAATGCTAGAGTAGGTATTTTATAGGGTCTTGTGTACATGTAGAGTCATCGATTGACATGGATGACATAGTGAGATCAGGGGTTTTATGCATTTGTGGAAATTTTATTGTAGTGGTTTTGGCTTCTTATGTGGTAGTGGATGGAGGTGGATTGTCCATATCTTATAGGATGCATGAGATTTGTGATAATATAGAGCAACATGCTACTTGATATGCTTGGAACCATTGTGTTTTGGCTCATTTATACATGGATTTTTATAGATTCACATAGGAGGACCATGGTGGTGGTATTGGTGTTATTACTTATTGCATATATGGGTTTATGAGCACATTATAGTTTGAGGCCCTGAGTGGGCCATGAGTGGATTGGGCATGACCGAGATATTTTTGCAGCTAGATGGGTTGGCCTAAGGAGTTGATGGTTTGATACCACATGACATATAGATTGATTTTAGATCAGGATGGGGCATGGTATATTATATGGAGCCATATAGGACTATGGTGGATGGGTAGAGGATCATGTTGAGATTTTGATGTATACATCATACCATGTGGTTAGAGGATATGTTTCCCAGGAGTGGTCGAGCTCTTCAGTATGAGTGGGTTTCATGAACAGTTTGGGATAGCACAGGATGTGCCTCTAGAGCCATATATATGGCATATGATCGATTTGTAGTGAGGAGAGCAGGGGTGAGGCTAGGTCCTATAAGATCCTAGTTACTCCCACCATCCATAGATGAGGTGGATCCAGAGATAGTGTATTTAGTGGATGATGGGGTGTACACCATCCTATACTCAGTGGTGGGCAAAGCACCGATGGGTGCTATTGTTACCAGTAGTGGTGGATGTAGCAGGAGAGCCACTAGATAGGTAAGAGGAGGAGAGGGAGTAGGAGATCAAGACACCTACCCCTGAGGGTGATGCAATAGCGAAAAAGTTAGCGTGACGTAAGTATGATATAGTATGATTTGTATTTGTATACTTTATACATAAAATGATGATGATGTGATAATATGATTCATGTCTTGTAGGTGATGAGTATTGGAGCTTGATTCATGGATACATTCAATACACACATTGACCCACAACATGCCCCCAGATTTCCTTGTTGGAGGGGGATTATTGGAGAGAGTTTGATCATATTGTAGGTGAGCATGCCCACTCTTTGATCATGTGGTGGTGGCGGAAGCCACATGTGTAGTGTTACGATTAGAGTGTGATGAGGTGAGAAATAAGAGCTATCTCATGCAAGAGAGGCCATGGGAGGATGGCCTAGTACAAGATATGTTTGAGAGATATACATAGAGCTCTAGGGTCGATATGCAGAGGTGGTGGCCAAGGCAACATCATTACGGACTCGGCTAGAGGAGCAAGTTCTCCCAAGCATAGAGATGGAGATTGAGTGGTGAAGCCTCGAGTTTGAGAGCTCCATAGTTTCCTCTAGTAGTAGTGATGAGGATGTATGATGTATTTTGTAGTGGGCATCATTTCCCCTGAATTTTATATATGAAAACATTCAAGATATGTGTGTATATGATGAGAAGATCATTTTTGTGTATATGATGATGTGTACTGTGTATTTGTGTGAGTTTTTATTGATTTGATTTGATATTTGTTGAATCTATGATTGAGGATATTTATATATATTGTGATGATGTCATAGAGTAGATTAGACATGTCGATAGTGTAGTGAAGATATAAATAGTGATGATAATATGATGATGATATGATATAGAAATGAATGATGGTATGATTATTGAATTGTATATAGATAATAACAATGGTGAAGATAACTTTGGGAAGAATTGATTTGTGTTGAAAGTGTAGAAACACAAAATAAATAGTGGCATACATGTATAGAATAGGCATGGAATCATGTAGCACTGAAGAACATATAACATCTAGCTAGAAAGAAGGTGATGACTATGCACAAGTGGCTCAAGTGATGGAAATGTAGTATCATGAGCATAAGTGCTGAATGATAAGCCTGAAGTGATCATAACAACACTAGGAAGATGTGAATCATGTAATGGTGAGTGGTTATCCTTTGGGACCCATTTAGGTTTTGGGTTGAATAATAAGTGGGGTATTCATCTCATGTGCATAGTTGAAAACCAAGGGAGGAATAGACAAAATGACCTTAGGAGGACGAGTTCAAAGTAACAGATGTCGGTGTTTGGCGTCGTGACATGGGAGAATGTGATCAATCAACATGTCCTGTGCATGAAAATAAATGACACCCTTTTCCTCAAGAAACTAAATCCTATCATGGAGTGCATAAAAATCATTATCTCTATGACCATTGATCCTATGGAAATTACAAAATGGTTGGTTACAATTCCATCGTAACCGATGAGGAGGATGATGCTCATTAGAAGGTATCCAAATCAATTTCTCATCAATCAAAGTGTGTAAGATATCATGAGGCCTAGAAGAATGTGAAAATTATAATGGCTCATGCTTAGGAGGGGGAGTAAAGCATGTTGGAGGTCTAGGAAAATGGGATGAATGATCATGAGTATGTCTAGTAGGAGATGGAGAATGTGAGGGTGGTGCAATAGGAGGAATAGAAGATGTACTAGGTGGAGTAGTAGTAGAGGAACTAGAAGCATGTGCAAAAAAATGTTCATTAAGCATCTCTTGTTCTAAATGAATAACTTTAAGAAAAATAAGTGTAAAAGATTCACATGTATCATATAATAATTTTTCTTTGAAAGGGAAGGTCAAGCCATGACAAAAGATATATTGCATTTCTAAATCAATAGGTTGATAAAGTAAATGATACATGCAAGATTTAAAATGTAAGATATAATCAGTAACATGTTCATTCTTTCCTTGATGTAAATAAGGTAAACACTCAAATGTAACTTTAGGACCATTGTTAGAAATAAAATGTCTAAGAAATGTTTCTTCCATATCAAGATAAGTACTAATAGATCCACTAGGAAAATGATGAAACCAATGTGAAGCAATATCAATAAGACTACTAGGAAATACTTTTAGAAGTAATCTATCATTAGAATGTGAAGCCATAGCTAACCTAAAATCCTTAAGATGCATGTAAGGATTACCTTTTCCATCAAAGAGTGTAAAAGTAGGCAAAGTAAAACCCTTAGGAAAAGGTGAGTTGTAGATCTTCTTAGGAATAGGATTTCCATGAAGAGAATTATTATCAGTACTAGCATAATAGGCCCTACTCTCAAGGGTAAGAGTATGAATCTTATTTTGTAAATCACCTACAACATGCATAAGAGAAATAACTTCTTGTAGGGGAATGACATAAACATTAAGAGGTTCATTAAGTGGTTGTATCTTGCCATTATGAGTAGCCATAGGTACACTATTTGGTTGGAAGGTAATATTAGGATCAAAAAATGGGTAACTAGGGGTAGAAACATTAGAAGAAGAATCAATCAAGAGAAATAGATTTTGCACACTTTTATGAACAATCTCAGTAAAATAAGGAATACAATCAACATGCACACTATCTTTATGATCATCATTATGTACATTATCTTTGGAAATATCAAGAGTAGAAACACATGCATCATTAACTTTGCAGATTTTAACACATCATGAGAAGAAATATGAGTACTAGCATTACTATGTTGCACACAATTAGTAGAGGAAGAAAGATATGTCTTTTAGGGCACAATATTCAATGGATAAGCACCTTGTTGAGAAGATAGAGAGGAAACATTAACATCATTATCAACAATGGGTGCAATCATGGGAGGGGTAGTACAAGTAGGATCATCCCTAATTATTCGTGCATATGTAATTGGACAAGGATAAAAGAAGAAACAAGGCTAGTACCATTTAGAATAACATCTACAACATCATTAGAAGTATGAGTATCACAAGCATCATTAACAAAACATTATTCATCTGAAAAATTAACCAAATCCTCAACACATGTATCATTTGTAGCAAGAGAAGTAATATCACTATCACTATCAAAAGAACTAGTAGCCTCAATAGGGGGTAGGAGTGAAACATCAGGATGAGGGTTTATAATTTTTTTTATTACAAGAGGAATTTTGGATGACATGTAGGGAGGGGTATGTACCTTATGATAAAAGTCAGCTTCTTCTTGGGAATTTGCAAAACAAGGATGAAGACTAGTCATAGGAAGAGGATCATACTTGGGGGAAAGAGGTTTGGAAATATGATCACACAACATATTTTGGTAAGCCATTAGGAACACACAAAAAAAACAAAATGAGGGATCCTATGGAAAACTAGGGTTTGATCAAGAAATGGGTTCACCAAATGATTTAACTGAAATTAAATCTTAATCATAGGATTGAGATCAAATAGATAATATCATACATTCACAACATCTAACATGCAATGAAAAACAAGTGTAAGTAATAGAGAGATAAGAGTGACTTAGCTGATATCTTTGATCTTTCTGGATTCTGGATGGAAACTGGGTGGAACATGCTAGATCTAGGATTATATATGCATTCATCTGGAAAAAAATGATCTACAATCTCTTAGACAGAAACACCCAAAGGAGGACAATGACCACCCATATGCTAGTGTCTAATTGGTGCTAGTGTCCTTGGTAGTGTTTGGATATGATTTTTTAGGGTTTGATAATGTCTCCTTCACTTTCACTCTTTTTATCACTCCACTTCACTTTGTAGGGTTTTTTTGTCACACCTAACCTACAAAACAAACCCTAGACTACCTGCACCTCAAACACACATTAGATGGAATAAAAAATGCATATGCTTGATTTGAACTGACCTTAGTGGTCACCCCAATGTGATTGTCACTGAGCATTGCACTACATTTCAGACTCAATGTAGTTTGTGTGTGTGTGTGTGTGTGATAGAATTATGTCCCTTGAAGCTAGGTTTCCCTTGTTCTACTTCACACCAAGATAGTGGGATACAACTAATTTTCCCCCAAGATGAATGTGTGTGATGGAATTCATAATTTTCCCTTCTATGCAGTGAATGATGCAGCCCAAATGTAGTCCTTGAGTGTTTCTTTTTCCCAAGTAGTAGATAGAAAGTAATAGCCCAATTTCCCCTTAGAGTAGTTAGTAGGTTGTGTATATATATGATTCCTTTGTTTGAATTTTGACACTTAGTGACACTAAAGGCCGAGCCAAAACATGAAATAAGAATTAGAAAAGACCCAAAAGTTAAGCACCAAGTGACAAATTAGAAAAATAATAACAAGATGGACAAAACTGCCTAGAAGGGACACTAGCACCCAAGTGCTAGTGTCCTTACTGGGTGGTATTGTCCCAAGGACAAGAAACATAAATTACATGAAAAATGAGAGGACACATGGATCCATGTGACTCGACCAAAAAGCATACAAATCTAGAAAATATAAGACAATGTCACAATCAAATAAGTGTATAATTTTGGTATCCTCCAATGCACTATCGTTGGGTATATAGAAGTTAGGAAAATCCAATCAATGTAGTAAATAATGTGATCAACATCGATGGGGAATTGATCAAAAGCTAATCATAGCTCACCCGAGCTCTACATATGTCAAAGATAGTAAACCTACAATACAGAAATTTAATCTTTGCAACATATATAATCCCACATTATGGCCTTAAAGAGATGTGTGGCATATCATAATCAAAATTGTGATAATAGACATGATTTGTTTGAGCGGAAGACACCCATCACTATAAGAAGAGTGTGTGAACAACCTGGCTAAAGGTCCTTGTCTAGAAAATAGGAGTGGCCCGCCACTTGACATTAATGTGAAAGACTGGAGGTGCTCAAAACTACATGAATTTCTAACGAAGGCTTGTTTGTACCTTTTTCCAAATACCATAGGTCAAAGCGTACCTCGTTAGTTGAAACCTTAATCTTGGAACATTAATCAAATAAATATATTTGACTTGCGATAACTGTATAACATCTGGAACTCTGTTCATGGATTTTCTACAGACGATAGTGCCCGTTAGAAAGGTGTATCACATATGCTCTAAATATCTTAAAATGGCCAAAAATGGTGTTACAAAAGTTTAGGAAACTTCCCACCTTGAAAAGGTAACCTGATGTGATCATGGATCCTAGGGAAATATAGGTATGTAATTAATAAACATATTAAACCAAATGAGGTTTAAAGAATTCATATCTTTTCAGAGGATATGCAGATCAAATAAATATGCCATTGTAATACATTTTAAGTTCTAGCATGCAAACATGACATTAGATTGGTTGTTCAAGATATGAAGGAGATACAAAGTGATTACCTATCTTGTATCAAGAGATCACTGGACTAATTCTAGGGTGGAAAATCATGGCTAGAAAGGCTAGTGGGTTGTGTAATTTTTCAATAAGAAGTTCTAGAGATTTGGAATCTCTATAACTAGAAGAGGTTGTCACAAATAGGGATAGGATTTACCTCTAAAGCGCTAGTGTTCCTAGTAAACCAGGTGGTCTACTTTTACTCAATTGCATGGTCTTTAATTAGTTTCTAATCTTTTCACCTAGAGGTTAGAATCGCATTTTAATTTGTTCATATTCTATAGTCACACCTGAACTTGTCAATAGCAGACCATTAGATATCACAATGCTTTAACTTGAAACATTGATTTTGTAGAATAAATAATGCACATGTTTGATTTAATCTGACCAATAGGCACCCCAATCAAAGATTGTCACTAAGCGTTGCTACATTTCAAACTTTCTATGTAGTTATTGGGTGTGATATGAATTGTGTTACCTAAAGTTAGGTTTCCCTTTTGAAGTATACACCATGATAATAGGCTACAACTATTTTCCCCCAATTTTCAAGAACGGATGTGTGAGATGGAATTTAGAAATAGCCCCACCTGTGTAGTGAATAATGCAACCCAAATGCAATCCTTGGGTGTTGCTCTTGTAGATGGTATATAGACAAGTGATATCCCGATTTCCCCCTTAAGTAGTTCAAGTAGGTTATGTATATGTATGAATTCCTTGTTTCATTTGATTCTTATGACACCAAAATCACTATTGACCCAAGTCATGAAATGGAGATGGAGAAAATTACCCAAATCTGAAGAAGAAACCAAAAAGTTATAAAATAAAGTAGATTGGACGGTAAATTTCCTAGTCTAAGAACTAGAAATAGTACAAAGAATCAAGGGCAATGATCTCTTTGACATGACCAAAAGATGTAAATGCAAGTAGTAATAAGGAAAAGTCACAAGCAAAATCAATCAAAACATAGTAAAAGGAATAATGAAAAGGTGTCACCAATTTCAAAGGAGATGCACTTGGAAATCATGTGTTATAACAACTTATACTAGAGGCGTATTGTAAAAATAAGTGAATATTTTTGTGTCTACGCTATATCAAGTCACTCCCTAATTCATGATACACATCTTTCAAGTTACACCCTTTTCCCATATGATGCATTTACAATATGACAAATATCTCCATAATAAAATAAAGTGGGAAAACTATGTAGACATAAAATAATTCACTTAGTATTATTACATCACGCCTCTAGTATGTCATTATATGCATGATTCCTAAGCAAGAAAACTAGACATTAACAACACTTGTTTTGCTTTTACATTGCTTTATCCTTGTAATACTCTTATCATTTGCTTTTCTCGAATGGCTACTTTATTTTTGGACATCGCACAACATGTGACCCAGTGCTGTATTTTTTGTTATATCTTTCAATCATCCCGGACAGTACCACCCATTAGGGACAGAAGTGTCCATGTACTACTGTCCCATTTGGGCACTTCTGTACTTTTCCCTCCTTTTCTCAAATTTGAAATGCACATCATTTGTTATATTTTATAAAACCTTTCTTATCACTTTGGGTTGGCCTTTTTAGAGTTGCTAATGATGAAATTCAAATAAGGTAATCATATATATACATGACTCATTCACTATTATTAGGGGGTTGGACAATTTGGGCTATTACTTACTATCTACTACTTGGGAAAGAGACAACACTCAAGGACTGCATTTGGGTTACATTATTCACTGCATAAGGAGGGAATATTTCTAAATTCCATCTCTACACATTCATCATGGGGTAAAAGTAGTTGTATCCCGTTATCTTGGTGTGATTTGACACAAGGGACAACCTAGCTTCAAGGGACACAATTCAATCACACACACACACACACTAGAACTACATGTAAAGTCTGAAATGAAGTGCAATGATCTCAGTGATAATCACATTGGGGTGACCACTGAGGTCATTCCGACCTCAAGCATATGCATTATTTGTTTCATCTAATGTTTGCTTGAGCCTTGTGCAATTAGCCAGGGTTTGATTTACAGGTTCAAGTGCAACGGTGAAACCCTACAATGAAGATCAAGAGTGGATAATAAAGAATGAAAGGAAGAAGACCCAAGATTCAAACCTTGAAAAAATCAGGAAAGTAGAGCACTTGTCAAGACACTAGCACTTAGATCAGGACACTAACGCCCGAGGGCGGTCCTGTCTCCCTATTTGGGAGGTTTTGTTCGAAGAGGTTCCAGATTACAGTTTTTCAGATGAAGCACTCACAACCTAAGATCTAACCTGTTCCACTTAGTTTTCGGCCAACCCATAATTAGTCTAGATATTCAAATACAAACTAAGTCATATTTATCTCACTATTGCTTACACTTGCTTGTATTTTTCATGGTAGATCTTGCTTGTTACTGTTATATTTGTTTGATCTCAGTCCTCTAATAAAGATTTAATTTCTGTTAAATCATAAACATTGTCTAAACATGATAAATGGAAATATCAAAGATGTTTTTCAGGACCCCCTTTATGATCATACATTAGAAGTTCACGAGTTACAAATCCTATGGGTAAGATATAATATGCCACCTCAAGTTTTGATGGATTGTGAAGTAAGAGAGGTGAATCCATGACATGAGAATCTCTAGACACGCCCTACTCTAACTACACCACCTTAGCGTGTAGATCAAAAATGGTTTGCTCAAGGGAATGTAGAAAAGATGAGGTGGATAAGGACCTATGCTATGCACAAGAGGCAATGGGATTTTAGTATGAGTTGATATGGGTATTGAAACTTGTGGGGGGACATCATGTCCTTCCATACTAAAAGTAGATGTAGGATTGGGAACTCAAAAGGGAGATTCGGATTCAAATTGAACTGGTTGGGCATGGAGGTCATCCTTATAAGAAATGAGCAATTAAATTTTTTTATCCATATCATTATGGTGTATATGAAGGCCTTTGAGAAAATTAGGTAACGCAAAAATTGATCAACATCAACACCATTAAGATCATCAGGAAACATTCTACCTAAACCTTTAGATTGATTGAGGTCAATTTAGTTTTTAGGAGTATCTTAATCAATAAAAGGCATAGTAGTAGAATTGTTACTATCATCATCATCACAATTGAAACCATCCATAGAATGTGTATCATGTATAACAACATGACTAAGTATAATGGTTAGATCACTAGTAATAGAAGATAAATACTTTGATATGGGCCCCCGCATAGTATAAGATGATGTAGAATGAATATAAGTAATACATGCACCCACATTGCTTGGTGCGACATAATACTTAAAAGGCTTGGGGTCCCTGATGAACGTATATAATGAACCTTGATAGAAGAAATTTAGGCAAACATGCAAGGTTCGATATGTATGACCTATATCCAAGGTTGTTGCAAGAGGATATATTGACAAGGGTTTGTAGACCCAAAATTTACAATGTAATTTTTGCAGGCGTCCTATGGGGTGCATTATTCAAACTAAGAATACTCATCTTGGATGGAGTAAGGTCATCAGTGGATATGACCAAATTATTAAGGAAAGAGATGGTGCAAAGATTGAGACTCAAGTCATGATCAACAAACATGCGCTCAACCAAACAATTAGATATCACCACTTAAATATAAAAGGGGGGATTGTTATTGATGATAGGAAGAGAAGACATAACAACAACACAGAGGAGGAAAAAAATGATGGATAAAAAAGGATTATACACCAACGAAAGGAGGACAAGCCCTAAGCCCACCTAGGGTTTGAGCAATGACTAGGCTCATCAAATGTTTACACCCTAAATAAATAAAGAAGGGTTTGAGATAGAATAGTTTCTTATTTATTTAAAGGTGTAAGGATAGTACATGTTGTATATTTTGATTAATTAATAAACATTAATACACAAACCAATATAAATCTCCGAAATCAATTTATAAAATATAATGATAGAAATAATTACTTGAAACATAAAATGGATAAGTGTACTTAGCCAATGATTAAAAAGAGTGCAAAGTGGGAGTCTAGAGTGAAAGAAGTGGAAATGACCTAGAGGTTCTTTTGTTCTGTGGAAATATGAATGTAAACAAAGTTGGTATGGAATCATGTAAGGTCTTGTCCTAGAGCATGGTATGGTTTGGTCATGAAATATATGGTCTTGGATTATTATATGCTAGATCTTATGTAACATTTGATGAGTTATCTATGACCTGCAATGATGTACTTTCATATATGATGCTTAAGGTTCAAAATCTGTGTGATGCCTTCCTATAGTGACCTAATGCAATAGATGAAAACCCTATATATGTACACTAGCACTTCATGAACATGATTAGATAAAAAAGGAGATAAATATGTTTGTGGTGGAGTTGGGATAGACCTTGGTGGTCAAACTCCTTGTTGATCCAATCTAGGTGAATGCACTATATCCCCTCGAAGGCAAGAGAAAAATTCATGTAGTTCTCCTAGTGTATGTGTAATCATGTATATAAATCTAAGCCAACCCCTATCTTGCCCTTGTGTATCTTTACACAAATATAAACGTGGTGTAACTATATTTAAAGTATAATTTACCCTTCATAGATTGTGATATATTGTGTTGTTCTTGTAAATGCTAGATTGATTCCCTCGACTCTTAGAAACTTTAAGAATGCTTTGTATTGGCTTGACCTTACTATAACTTAGCTTGACTTGGAAGGTTTATAGAATGAGAGGCATGATTCTTGAACTTGGTTTAGATGGCTTCAAATCTATGTACATGAGTTACTCTTAGGTTGATGACAACTAATTTTGAAGGAATTTAGGAGAGTCTTTAGTGCTTTAGGAAAGTATTTTGCAATGAATTCTATTGAAAGTGCCCAACAAGTTAATAAGTGAGTTAAACTTGCTTTTATAGGCATTCATGTAGTTTGATTTTGCATTAAGGATGACCTATGGGATATGGATCAACTCAAAAAAGGGATATTTCAAATTCAAAAAGTGATCATATTTTGGTGGTGGAGAGTGGAATGTTTCACTTGAGACCAAAGCATAGGACAGTTTCATCCTAACTTTATGGTCCTAGACAAGCAATTCAGGGACTGTATAAGATTCTAGGTGAGATGCCTATGAAGACTAAATGGTTATGTGTAGTTGTGATTGATTTTTTGAATGATTGAGCAATGTGCAGAGATAAGAAAGTCATGGAAGGAAGATAGGGATAGGGCACTTGGGTTTAAAATGTGTGTGTAAGGCATGCTAAAGGTACAAGGACAAAGTTGTCATTGTTAAATGATAAAATACCAAATTTAGGTGTTTACTTGCTAAGGATACCCCCTGTGCTTGTGATCCATGTCTTAGTTGTTGAAGGAGTTTCCCATATCCTTTCCAATGCCACTCAACAAGGTCTTGTCAAAGGCATCTCTATTCCTAGCTCAACACATACTCAAATTGTTAATGACCACTTTTCCAATGACTCTTTTCTCAATTTTCTTGAAGATGAGAACAATATACATCAAGCTATGAATTACCTTGACATTTATTGCTTAACTTTAGGCTAGATAATTCAATGGGGAAAAACTTAGTGTTATAAGCTATCCTTCCTGTCTGCTTCTTATCTGAATGACTTTCTATGGAAGTGGATACAACATGGTGAAATCTTCTGGTTTTTGGGTATTCATTTTTCATTCCAAACAACCCCCTCTCCTTGGTGGGAATTTAAAAAAAATTGATCCAAAGTTCTTGCTGCCACCTACATCTATTGCTTATCATGTTGGGATCCTTCACAAGCCTTTTAAAAAAAGATTGAAAAGTTGCTAAGATAGTTTCTATGGGGCAACTTTGAACTTGACGAAGGATTTCATAGGGTTGCTTAGGAATTATTTTTCCTTCTCAAGGATTATGGATGCCTCATATTGTTTGACACTACACATCAAGGTGTTTCCCTTTGTGTTAAATAGATCATTTGTGTCATTGAAGGATGAGAAGCCTAGAAGAGTTTTCTACACAATTGCATCCCTGGAGAAAATATGTAGGGGTGTAGGACCTAGTAAGATCTTGGCTTTCATAACCTTTTTACTATTAAAGCCTTGGTGAAATTGGTTGGCTCATTTGTTTTCAAAAGTGTCTGTAAGGCTTGGGAGAAGATTAACCCATGGCTTATGTGGGACAAGGATGGGTTTAGAATGACCTTTTCATAAATTTGCATTCTATTTGGTGGCCTCTTCTTATTAATTTCCAAAACGTCCCTCTTGCGGAGGATTCATAGGTGCATGTGCTCAAGATTTTCAGATGAGGGGTTAACACTATACATGATGTCTTTTATAGCCAAATCAAGAAATTACTTTCTTTGCTACAATCCAAAGCTAAATTGTCATTGGCCAATAATGACCAAGAGTCCTTTAAGGAAATTATGGACGCTATTCTTGAGGAAATGCTCCACAAAATAAGAGTTCATTCTTGTGGTGGAAAGATTAGGAATGGTATCAAAAACACCATCTCATAACTACTTGTCCAACAAGGGCTATGAGTTGCTCACACCAAAGTTTCCCATTATGAATAAGCTCAATGACTGGTGGTCTCTTCGATCCACTGCACATTATTGGAAGCACATATTTCCTATTATTTAGAATGTCATTATTGAACCCAAGCTTGCTCATTGTTCTTGGTGTCTTATCTATCAGGATTTTCCCCTCAACCATATGCTTATCCATTTAGGAGTTCTGCATCCACGATGTCCTTTTGGTGGACACATTGAGACCCTCATGCATCTTTTCTGGTTGTCCTAGAAAGCTCAAATTGTCTGGTTTTGGATTCATGATTTTTTAAGCCTTGTAGACTTGAGCCTTTTCACTAGTAACACATCCTTTTAGGAGATTGACTTATCATCCCTATGGTGTTTACCAAGATTTTACATGCCTTCAGAGTGGAAATTATGTTTTATCATTTGGAAATAGAGGAATTCAACGATTTTTCTCATACTGCTATTGATTGCAATATTTTGGCTTATGACAAAGCTATGATTGTTTCGAATGTCTTTTTGCAAATTCAAGCGCAAGCCCAAAAATTGGCTCTAGAGATAACCCATCTCCAGACCCTTCTTGATCATTAGGGGAATGCTTCTTGTACCGTTGTGTGGGTTTCGAAATCGTTTACTTTTCTTGAATCCTCATCGAGAGGTAGGGGTTGCTGCTGCAACAGGTCACACCATCTTTCTCATAGTTGCTCGGGGTAGGGCTTTTTGCCTTTCTGCTACTCTCCTCCACAACCTCAACATGGGGGATGGGTCTCACCACCACTATGACACAACAATTGGGCTCCACTTTCTTCTATGGACAAGGTCCCTCGGTTGGCCCTGACCATTTCTCCATCCCCAAGCCAAGACCAAGGAAATGAAGACACCACTGAAGCTATTGAAGACACAACCACTAGTTGGGAGTCCATTCCTGAGGGTCCTGAACTTCCAGATGGTGGTTGGGGCAAGCCTGACGAGAGACATCCTCCTCCTGCTCTCTTCGTAATTGCCACTTAAATAACCAAGTACTTTTATATTTGTATTGATATTTTCGTAAGCTACTCCTACGCCTATAGGCTATTGTGACAATTTGTTGTGTACTTCCATACAACCAATGTTTTTTAAGAAAATAATTTGACTATTTTATATTTTTGTATATACCTATTTTTTCATTAAAAAAAGTTTTCTTTTAAGTGTATAAAAAATCTCACTAAAAATATGAAAACGTCCTTAAAAAAATTCCATTGCACTTTCTATTGGTTTTAAGACCTGCAACCTTCTAGCGGTTGATTTGTTGTTTTCTTTTGATATTTTGACACTCCCTTTATGTTTTGGTTCTTGGTTTGTATTTTCTGTCACATAGGCCATTCTTGGCCTTATGTGGACATTAATATCTGAATTAAATTAAATTGCCGGGTGACTTTGACCATCAAATCTCATCCCTTGCCTGGATCTTGGGCATATATGGTTTTGTCTTTTCCCTTATCTATGTAAACTTTCCACGCGTGCGATTTCGGATCTTAATGCTCCATTCGACCTGCAAACTTTTAACCTGCAGTGACCGCCATTGTTGTTGCCCACAATTCTGTATCAACAGTCTAAATAGAACTAAATGAAAGTATAAAATGGAGACTGCATATATCAGCAAATCTGGCAATCAAAGCAGAATTGTCTCTATTTGTAGCATTTTGGCCATTAATTATTATTTTTTAAATGCCTTAGCCACCTCTACGCGAAACACCGCATTTGTGGGCTACTCAGAGGGCCCGATCAAATTCCATCAACAACGTTCAGGTTTTTTCAAGCATTTTTACTACATTTCAATTTATAATTTCTCGATATTGTAATTTGTTAACTCAATTGAGATGGAATGTATAATTGCGAAGCCAGCAAGGGTTTGTATTGAACATTTTTTTTTTGTATGAGTCCATGTTAGTGTAACACTGCCTTTTTATTTTATGTTAAATGAGAATCCTATGTATATTTATTTCAAAAATATGTCTGAAAACCACAACATTAGAGGGAAAGCAGAATTTATTTGTTGATTTAGGAGAGCCAATTATCAGCAAGGGTTTGGATTGAACAATTTTTTTTTTGTATGAGCCCTATGTTAGTCTAGCACTGCCTTTTGTTTTATGTTAAATGAAAGTCCGTTTGATATTTATTTGAACAATATGTCTGAAAACCACAACATTATAGCCTAGAGGGAAAGCAGAATTTATTTGTTGATTTAGGAGAGCCAATTATCATGAAGAGAAAATAAATTGCCGATTTTTGAAGATTTTTCTGGATGAGCGACAGATGAAAGCTATTAAGCTCTTGATCCAAACGAGTTTTTCAAAATGCTTTGGTGTTGAAACCTTCTTTGCAAAGTAACCAATTATGCTGACAGGAAACAAATATCAGCAATGGACCTTTGTTTTCAGTGTCTATATAGGCAGGGACTTTGCATTGCCTTCAATATTTGATATGTTATTTATTAGGTGGTTTTAGTAACCTTTGTTTTCAGTGTCTATATAGGCAGGGGCTTTGTATTGCCTTCAATTCTTGAAGTGTTATTTATTAGGTGGTTTTAGTGACCTTAGTTTCAGTGTCTATATAGTGAGGGACTTTGCATTGCCTTCATTTTGGATGTGCTATTTATTAGGTGGTTTTAGTGACATCTGTTAATTCAGTTCTGAATTGTTTTGTAAATTCATCTCGTGCACTGATTGATATGATACTCTTTTAGTTCAACTAATATTCCTGTGACTCATCAAAACTTGAATCTTTATTGTGACAATGTAATCATTGTATTTCAACTGATATATTTCTTACATTATTGAAACGGTAGAGGGGCTTGATGAATAAAGCGTAGGCTGGGTTTCCATCATCATAGAGACATGAGGGTTTTAAGAAAATAAGAAACTTGGTTGTGGATTGTAATTTTTTGTTGAATTGGTTGTGTAATATCATTTTGGTATTATATCTGCGTCTGATGTTGGGTTATTTATTCATGTATTTGATTGTGAATCCACTATGTTTTTGCTAAGTAATTCAAGGCTTCCACGGGGATCTTTTATTAAAAAAATGTCATCAGTGTTGTAATGACTTAAATATATCACAAATGCAGATTCACAGCAATAGATCACGATTCTACAGATTGCATGAGCAGTTAACAGTAGTCACTTAGAAAATAAGAGCAGAATAAAGCAGATCCATGCAATACAAGTGAAATGCATAAATACAATATTGGAATATATGACTAGGCCACTTCAAGGGGGCACCCCCACAATTTTTATAGCAAGAACAAAACTCGTAATATAATGATTCAATACTCAACACTACCTCTTATATATACCATAATTAGGCTGTGGGGACTCCATAATCCAATTATGTCTATTACTCTGTAATCAGTATTTTAAAAACCGGCCAAACCGGAACCGGAACCGGCTGGTTCGACCGGTTCAACATATTTAGACATGAACCAGTTAAAAAATCAGACCGTTCGGTCGGTTTGGTATTGAACCGTCCGGTTTTGTAAGGAACCAGCCAGTTTTAGTACCAAACCGGTCGAAACCGGTCCGGTTTCATCCTGAACCGGCCAAGTCATGTAAATAT
Source organism: Taxus chinensis (assembly GCA_019776745.2). Lineage (NCBI taxonomy): Eukaryota > Viridiplantae > Streptophyta > Pinopsida > Cupressales > Taxaceae > Taxus > Taxus chinensis. The sequence goes on from CM034157.1 coordinate 145,964,114, forward strand.
GCATGCATACAACACTGAGTACCAAAAAAATCAATTTTTTATTCAAAATTTCTGCTTATAACACCTTTCTTACTTGGAGTTTGTGCCATTTTGCTATAAACACCTTTCTTACATGTTATATAGTATATACATGGGCAAACTATGCATATTTTGTGTGTAATTGTTGGAATCATGGTTTCAAATCTTTCAAATATATTGTTTTCATTAAAAATGTAAATTTTTATGTGTTATTTAGTAAACCGATTCATTAAGTTTGAACCGGTCCGATTCTGGTCCGGTCCAACCCTCGACCTGTTCCGAGTCTGGTTCTGATTTTTAAAACATTGTAAACTACTAAAAAATCAAAGAAGAATTGCACTAGAAAAATTGGGAAAACATTTAATTTGTTAAATAGAACTTATATTGATCATTAACGCGTATGCGAGTCCATGGGGTTATTGTCTGGTGACGGAGTGTTAGTCCATATGGGGCATCATTATCTTTGGTGCCAAGAGACCTGCAATGTAATATCTAATGTAAGTGATGACAACCCTCCTTTAATTAAAAGGGGTTTGCTTGAAATAAGGATAATGTGCAGAAGAGAAAACCAACACTTTTGAAATTTGAGACAGAAAATAGTTGCTGCCAAAATTTTCCTTTACAAGGCGTCCATGGACTATATTGATGCAAACCCACGGGAATTGAGCAATGAAATTGTACTTATCTAGGGCTTTAGAAGGCTACCTGCATAGATGAATCTCCCAAAAATATTCCTCCTCTGAAGAGTAAAAAGACCCATGTTCTTTTTTGTTTTCCCCTTTGCAAAGCATGCGACTATTGTTTTGCCTAATTGAGGGAAAATTGCATAGGAAAGCATAGCAAGCTGATTGGATCGTCATTAAAGGTTCTCTTTTTGAGACATAGGTTCTTACCTTTATGAAGTAGACTTGAAGGAGGTCATTCTATGACCAATTTAATTTCTGATTTGTCCTTGAAGCTTGATTTTTCACCAATAAGTGTATAATCTAAGGGATGATAAGCAATAGTTATTGCATTCCATATCATCTAAATTGAACGAAAATCTATACGTGATAAAAGAGGAATTTCTACCTGCATCTGCAATTCATTGGGCTTACAGATCTTCTCATCCCTTATCCCAACAATTAGTTAGACATGAAGATTTGCATCAAATTTAAGTCTTAAGGTTGCAGCAGTATTTTTTATTTTTATTAATTCGTGGAGCGACCCAGTCCCAAATACAAAAAGCCAAAATTTGCAGTTGCCAGGTCTAGAAATTATTGCTTTCATTGATTGGGATAATTTATTAAGACGCAAAATACTAAGTATTTAAAGAACCTTTCTGCAAAACTTTATCATGTGTTTTTTCCTTTGCATCTGCAGATTTCTTAACGAATTTTTCAGTCTTTATTTGCCTCATACAAATCTGCCATTTGTTCCATTTTGCTAGTTAAACTAATCACTAGAGGTCATATTTATCAGGAAGCATAAAATTTAATTCAGTCAGCTGATTTGTATGGGTTTGGTTTACATATCCCAGATTCAGTCACCATGCTCTGGAGGGCATTTAATTGCAGCATTCAGGAACTGAGTCCTTGCAAGGTCTCTCATACTTCTTAGTCTTCCTCTATTTTTCTAAAAATCTGATTTTTTATTAGAATTGTCCATACAGGTCGAACAGAGATTACCAAATGTATGCCTTGCTCGATGAGTTTTAACGCCATTCGCCCTGTTGCTTGAGCTTGTAGTAATATTCAGATACTGCAGGGTTATTCTTTAATTACCCATTTGTATCAGTTTGCATTTTGAGGTTAAAGTTTACCTAAAATCCACTCATGAAGGTCAGGTAGCAAATTATGTCCAATTTGGGGACATTACAGTGGTATCAAGCGTGAAATCCTGTCCAGCCTGTGTGAGAGGAAAAAAAATCAGATTTGAATGCATAAGGAATGGATGAAGTGGTAGTGATTACATCCATTTTCTTTGATGGGACAAGGAGATCTCTGCTAGTGTTGGTTGCAAGAATTTGCAAACATTTTTGTGTTGAGTAATCCTTTAGTCAAGAGGATCAGTCATAGTGAGCTCATCTCTACGCAAATACATGGCTTGAGGCACGATCTATTAGAATGACCTTTTGCTCGTCAATTGTTGCAAGACCAAGTTCTGAATCTGTTGAGCAATTTAAGCAAAACCAGCCACTAAGATTTAGATGTGCAAATTATCATATCCAACTCCCTAAGAGTTCTGGAAAACCCAAGGAGCAAAGTTTCAGATCTGCAAAGTCAATGGAACTTTGAAGAAGCTTTTTAGCATTAGAACACCTATGGTTTGACCATTAGACAAATTAATAAATCAAAGCTGAGAAACCACTGCAAATAGTTAAAGACCCAATGATAATCACTCTGAGAAAAAATTCATATATGCAAGCAAGGAGATGTAATGGAAACTCTTAAAAGGTGTGACCAGGAATGGAATAGCAGAGCTAGATTGCTAGATTGATAGCCTCTCAAACGCAAAATTCAGAACATCTACAAGAGGTCAAGGAAAAGATGTGGGCAAACGATGCAAGGGAGTCTACTCACACGAAAGAAGACTTTATAAAACAACTTGCACATTAGGAGCCTCACATGGACACTTGTGTGGAATTGCAGGCTGCTGCAATTTCCAAACCAACAGCTCATGACAAGCTGATTGGTGAAGAATTTCAGCTTTGTGAATCCTAGGTGACATCCTAATGGATGGATATGAGCACAATAATTTCTGATATGCATCTGTTACATATTCAGAATTAAGGAATCATGAAAATCCTGATAATCTAGATGATGCAAATCAATATGCATCTATGCTTGATGCCTTGGGTTGTGCCATATATTTATGAGCAACTTGAGAACTATATGTGATTTCAAAGTTTATAGCTCACTTGATAGCCACTAAACAATGGGCCATTTCAATGGTAGAGCACTGTGCAAGCATGTTTTGTCTATGTAGCAGGGCTATTGTGCAATGACACTAATGGACAAAACATGGTAGAAGGATGGAATTGCTTACAGCGGCAAGCAATTTTAGGTGATCAAGGCCTCACTTGTAATATCCCCTTCCCAATTGAATACCTTTGACCTATTTTGTCAACCCGACGGCCAAAGGAAAAATATAAGGGTGACTTAAGTCGCAATAAATTATTATAAAGTGCTATAAAAAAATAAAATAAAATTATTAAAGCACTTATATTAATTTATTTGGCTTAATAGAAATAAATTATAATCCCTATGGTAAATACGATTTAGCCTTGAGGGGGAAAATATCATTGTAAAGGGATTTATTATAATTTATTCTTCCTAGAAAGGATAATGGCGACTTGGGGCGAAAGGAATAATGAAATTTAGGAAGGATAAAACTTATAATTAATTAATGTATTTCCCCTAGGAAAATGCGACTTGCATTAGAGGGAAAAAGTGGTTGGAAAAACATTTAATATGGAAAAATATTAAATGCTTTGCATAGGGAAAATCATTGTGAGCTCATTGGATTTGTTGAGGTTGGTTCTTCTTTTTCTTTATAAGGAGAGTCGACTTGCTTGAGAGGCATTCTATCATCCATTGATATTATTTTGAATTTTGTGTTGAAGCTTGAAGCTTTTGCATTAAATATTCTAAGGACGAAAACCCTTAGTGAATTAAATCTCTTGTGGACGAAAACCCCAAGAGTATTTGGGGATTTTCTATTCTGGATCATCCATTGAGCCTACACAGGTTTCTTTTGTTATTTCAGCAGTGTTTTAATGAAGATTTGCAGTTGGGCTTGAAGAATAAAATTGCAGCTCTTACTTCTTATTTATTCTAGGGATGAGCGGCCCATCTTTTGGCCATTTTGCTGTGTTTTGGAGTCAATCCAAGTCTGAATGATATTGCCTTTCATTGTACTGATTTTTGGGAAGTAAAAATAAATTATTTTCAACAATTCTGGAAGGGTTATAAGGGTTGTTTCAGTCATTTTTCATCTGCAGATTTCTAAACTGTTCTTCAGTCTTTATTTGCCTCATACAAATCTGGTTTTCTTCATATTTTGGCTATTAAAATTATAGAGAGCAGTTTAGAAGAAGCACAAATTTAATTGAAAGTTGTTTGTATAGGTTTTTTACTCCCACCCTAGTTGCCACTCTAGGGGATTTAATTGCAGCAGTCAGAGTTGAGTTTGCAAGGTCTCTCATACCTTCTTAGGGTCTGATTTGGGGTTCTAAAAATCTGCATATTAAATCGGGAGAACAAAGATTACCAAATGATGTTGATAGTATGAGTTTTATGCCAAAACCCTAGTCGCTTTTTCCCGTATTTTATTCAGATCTGCATGTTAATTTAATGACATTTTGTCTATAGTTTGCATTTTGAGGTTGGGGTTTGCCTAAAATCCATTGAGGGCAAATTATGCCCATTTGGGGACATTACATACTCCTACCAATATGCAATATAGAGATTATCGAATAACTAAAAGCCTACACACGCCACAGGTTGGTCACACATATCCCAAGACATCCAATAGGCTAAGGGCGTAGCAAGTGTAATGAATAATCTTGGAAATCATCTTGAAATGACTCATAAACACATGGTCAAATCCTACAAAATTTAAGAACTCCAAAGACTAATTTTTTAAACATGATTTACACATGGTCAACTCCCACAAAAATTAAGAACTCCAAAGACCGATTTTTTAAACATGATTTCTTCATCATCAATTGCGAATAAGCATGTTTGGTATTAGCTTATATTAGATGTGGTTTATATAAGGTACTCCACATGGATAATTTTTAGGGTGTTATCTTACTGCGAGAGGTTGTGTCCCATATAAATTTAGGGCATTTTCTTCTTCATATAAGCAAAAGAAACAGAACTGCATATTAAGGGCCTACAAGGGAAAGAAATTATTTCCTATTGCTCACAATATTGTTTTTCTCACTTGTCTTATATTCTTTAGATGCAAGACAGAAGAATGTTGACCTTATTCTCTGCCAAGATAAGCACTAATATATACACTATGATTAAATGAATATTTATAGTTTTAAGGGGCAGATATTGCCGTTGATAATTTAGGTAACCTTGCAATTGAACTTCAGTTGTGTCTCAACTTAGTGCACAAATGTGGGGTTTGTCTTTGAGTCTGGAGTTTTACAAGCATCTCTCGTTCTCTCTCTTTCATAAATCTTTGCCTACATGTGTAGGTTGCTATTAGATTTTCAATAATGTTAGGTCTGGTAGAATAAATATACATTTTTCTTCCCCATGTTTCTGTCCTGTTTGCTGACAATTGATATATGTCAAAATAAATAGCTTCACATAGAATTCATAACGTGGATTTAATACTTGGCTGAACAGATGATTCTTTAGTTTACTGCAACATGTGGTTAAGATGGAGGTGGCAACACTCCTTCAGTTTGAGGGAAAGAACTGCAACCATGGATAATCTTTAAAGAACCACAAAATGCTGTGATCTATTGGCTTTGATTGCACAAGAATTATTTCAAGGTCAAACAGTAACAATTCTGATTAGATTTGTACTTCTCTTCCTTTGGAATCATTTCTTCTAGTAACAGAGTTCAATTTGAAATGAAATAATTTTGGGTGTAATTTCATTTAATTGACCTTTCTTCTTGTTTTGCTGATTGTATCAATTTTATTATCTGGTGGGAAGCTGATATAAACGGAATCAGAAGTTATTGGGTGTTGGGAGGCACTACAGTGTCATCTCTCACAGGGATTCTATAAAGAAGCTTAAAATATTTCTGATGCTGATTTTCTGTGCATTTCAAATTGTACTGCAGTGACTCGTTCAGAGGTGATGGTGTTTTCAACTCATTATGGGGTATGCATTATATTCAATATCAAAAAGGCTATGATTTAGATTACCATGTTTGGGGTCAGTCTCTACTGAGATGTTAAATGCATCCATCTATTTGCGTGCTTGTATATAGAGAGTTGAAGCAAACTAAGCAATGACCAGAACTGCATGAATAAACAAATGAAAACGAGTAAATGAATTCTTCTATGTAGTAGTAAATGCTTTGACACTAGCTGGGAGCGGGTTGTTGGTGTCCCTTGAATGTTTGGTATCTGAGATTGAATAAGAAGTGGATGATATCAGATTTCGAATTGGCATGGCATGTGTCTTCGTTTTTTGTGAATGAATGTACCGTGCAAGAGTGACCAAACCAGAAATGGTCATATTAGAAGAAAATAACTGGTAATCAGCAAAATAACTATACAAATTGTACTTGCGAGACTGATAAGGGAGTTCAGTATTCTACAAAAAATTATTTGACGCACTTAATTATTGTATGAAGCAAATGTGTGCTTAATCATTGTAGAGTTCATGTAATTCGAACTGCTAAGTGAGACTGAATTCTCAATTCCAAGCTGTTGGGAGTTATGCATGACCACAACTAAATTTTCTCGTGTTCAACTTCTATCAAGAATTTCTGGCTAGTGTGTGTTACTATTTGTAATATCCATTGAAAATACTTTAAAGTTTAGATAAATCTGGATATTTTTGTCAAAACCCTAGGACATCAGTATAAAAATTGCCTTTTATGACAACAGTGACAATCTGATTTTTAAATAAAAAACAACGAGCCTCAAGGTGCCAAAACAAACTTTTATTTATTGATTTCAATCAGCTACAATAAAAGAAATACCAGAGTATGTGAATACAATTATTTTCTCACAATCGATGGTCTAAATGGAAAAAGATAGATGGAAGAGAAGAGCATGCAAACTGATTTGACTGAAATCTGCCCCCAGATACTGAAGCCCTAGCTGTACTTGCTGTTCTGGATGTAGAATTAAGCCTGAAAAGCGTGCCCTAGTTGCACTGGATGAACACCTGTACCTTGAATGATCTACTGCAACCCGTGATTGGAATTTTCAAGCTCAGATGCGAGGGATTCTCGTCCTCAAATCTATGTGCAAATGAGGGATTTCATCCTCTATTGCTGATGCAGAAGCAAAAGCTACTTGCAGACAAAGAAGTAATTGATAAATTTCCAAGATGTATGAATAATGAACCCCAAATCTGCCTTTATAACTTCCAAGACCCTCTCCAAAGTTGGTGCCCCTCCTAAAACTAGGAATAACGATATAAAATTGTTTTATCCTCTCTCCATCTTAAACATAGGATCTTGATGCTCATGCAACCCATTCTATCTTGGTGCCCCATAATAGAATGATTTATTAATTATTATTCTATCTTTGGTGCCCCCAAAAATAGAAGTTCTTTATTTTATTACTATTTTATTCCACTTTTACTTTTTGGAGTAAAATATAATTCAAGTGTCCTTTTTCCAAATAAAATATAAAAATACCATTGGACCACTTAAATTAATTTATTTTCCTCTTTAATTTCCCTTTGCCTACGGAAAATAAAAAGAATAGGTTTCGGGTATCCAAAATCAATTAATTTTGGAAAGGGGACATTACACTATTTCATGAAAGGTTGCAGCTGCAGCATACATACTGAAGGTAACTCTTGACCTTATTTTTTGATACGTAAACAAACTGGGCATTCTATAGAGGCCCTTTCTTGGACAAATAAACTTTGCTATTCCACCAGGGAAGCCATTTGACTGAGGGATGCCAAAGTGTTAAGTAAACTAAAGACTACAAATATAGCATTTACTTATAACCTTTAAGCATCACACTTAGCAGAAATTTATGGGGCCTGTGGGACAAAATGGAAAAAAGATGGAAACTAAAGTGAAGTCACCATACCTGCTGATTGATTCTCACTAAAAAGCTGCCATCACCATAGAAGATATGAAGATTCTGTCATCGCAATTGAAAACTGAAACATGCATCCTACTGAAAAGAAACGGAGAGTCAAATCACTTGAGCCGCAAACCATCTATCTGCTTGGAAATTCTTCAAGATGATAAGCGCATAATCTGCATTGCAACCTTGCTTTGAAAGCAATATGCAATATGCAATGGCATACTGAAGTGCCTATGAAGCACTGATGACATAAACCAGTTTACACCTGAATGGGCCTAACAATGAAGAGTCTGTACTCTTTGCAGGGAGGTCACAAATTTGAATCCCAAGAGGGGTAGGTATATACACGCCATATGACGGTAGCACTGTTTGATGCCTCCTCCTCTGCATGGTAGGTTTATAGGGAGTACAGGGTGTTCTCATATGTGCATATGTTTTAGGACCTTTCCTTTCCTTTTTTATAAACCAGGCGTCATTCATCCTTATGTAGACACCATTAGGGGAATCAAAACTTGAGAACAGAAAGCTGGCGTGACTTCAAAATATCAGTAAATAATAACATAGCAGCGTCAAAATCCATAAAATAGCCTCCCTCCATATCCTTCCATATTAGACCATGGAGCATACAAGGACAGAAGGGTCATCCATATCACCAAAAGGAGAAAAATCTCTGTATAAAAAGCAAAAGTATCTATTGTATATAACAGAGAACTACATCATGTAAACATGTATATACCTAGACTGCACGGAAACGCCCTAGACCCCCTCATACCAGGCCTGGTACGTAACAGGTACGGGTACGTCCCGGGTATGCTGTGGGTACGTACCCACAGATTACCCACACATTTTTTTCTTTTTTTTAAGTGCAAAATAAAAATAAAACATGAGGGCTTTGACTGGAATTGAACTTTGGAAAGTTGGTGTGAGATTCAATATTGCCAATAGGTTCCGAAGGGTCAAGAGAGATGAAAAGGACTTCATTTGGTTGACTTACTATTTGGGTGGCTTTCTTGTTGCTCCTCGTGGGTCCTTTATTCTTCAGTCAATTTGGAAGGCATGGGAACAAGTGAAGCACTTGGTGGTTGGGCAGCCTATCTTCTCTTCCTTTGACACTTAGGTGCCAAGCCTACAAATCGATTTTGTCGAATCTGAAATATAATGACAAGATCCTTGCCTTGACAAGAGGCTGCTCTGCCCTCCTTTGGTTTGAGAAAGGAATTAAAATATTTCATGACTTGTACAGATTTGGGAAGTGGATGGAATGGACAGACCTTAAAGCTTTCTATAAGCTTCCTCAATCTCAGTTCAGAATGTATACAATGCTCAGAAATGCTTTCACAGCTCCCTCTACTGGACTAATTATGGAGGATGAGAATGACTTTTGGGATACTATGAGGTGGCTCAAAGGGCCCCTTCTCCAAGAGGCTACCTCCAAACAACTCTATGAAAAGATTGCCTTCTCCCCAAACCTTTCCCTGGGCCTTAACAATAAGTGGAATGTTTGTGAGCCCATTAGTAGATGGACTCATAGATTTAATGTTTTGTGGTCTTCTTGTATTCAGTCAAATAAATCTTGCTTTAGATGGCTTCTAATTCATAATAAGCTTGTTGTTGGCTTCTAATATTTTATAGGTTGCTGAGACTATAAGCTTGTTGTTTTCTTTAAATTTTTATATATATTTATATTTTTTACTTTTTAAAAATATATTGTATGAACGTTACCATAGCACTGTACCCATATCCATACTGGGGTTTTAAAAAATTTTCCGTTTTAGCGTACCGTACCCGTACCCGTACCGAAACAGTCTAGGTATGTACCATATATACCGTGATGCTTAAGCTGTCACCTAATTAATTTTTTTTGAGACATGCGAGGAAATGAGGGTTACGTGCATCAATCTATCATGAGTAGAAATAACAATCTTTTCAACATTTGATAACCTTATCTCCCTGTTTCATTCCACTAGAAGGGCCATTCAGACTGATTGATAGTACAGATAAAGACGGATATGCAATCAAATGGGGGATTCAAGGTCCCTAGGAATCTCAATCTCAAATTTGTTGCATCTGATGTCGAATCGTTTCATGATTGAAAGATTGAATGGCCACACTCCTGGCTCAAGATTCCAGATTTTGGCAGGTTGCAATGCTTTATCTTTGTATCCATGCTCATAAATATTTGTATAGATATCCCATGTTGGTGTTACCCAGTATATTTGCATGTAGAACATACTTAAAAAAGTGTTCTATAACATTTGATTAGTTTCGTGCCTTCAGCCAGTTTTGTAATGGTGAAATTTGAAAGCCAATGGTCATTTCCCCAGCATATCTTCTCACCCATATACATAGTTTCAAAATTGTTTTATAGCTCATATTGTAAACTTCCTTGTAGACAAGAGTAGGTTTTATTGTAATGAAGTATAATAGCATCTTGAAATCGTTAACTTATGTTCTGAATATTACACTGTTTGACAAATTGCTTTAACAGAATTAGGGCTCATATTGTGAGATCTTCCTAGTAGATCGAAGGAAAGTTTTTGAGTGAGAAGTGAATATAATAGCAGGAACGGCATAACCATGTCTTGCATTATTAATCAGTCAGTTTCAAAGTGTAAGGCATAAAAAACTCCTTCTGCAAATGGTGGAAGCTAGTGGTTGCTAATTGTGCAAAGAATGGTCTTTCCTTAAGAAAACAACCAACAAATCCACACTCATACTGCAGCAACTCAGCATCGACAGTGGGATAGCATATGCACACTTCTAGAGAAAACATTCAAAAGGGATTTCAAGAGAGGCAACTTGAATTATAGATCATTATCTTACTGTTCAGGATTAACTCCCCCACAAGATTGACATAAAGATACTGACATAATCAGAATTGTGATCTGCACAAGGGACCTTTCAGCTGAAACTGTGACAATTTGACCCCTCAAAAGGCCTCTTCAAGTCATCTGGCAAGTTCTGCCAGGAAATCAGATGGTAGTGAACCTGCATTTGGCAGTTTTGAACTACTGACTGGTGGCTTTGAGTATTACTCATCCAACGGAAGCCAAAAATTCACAAGGAAATGCCCAGAAAATTCCAAAACACTTGGGAGAAGAGAGGTTAAAACATCATCTTAAACACATGAGAGGCGTCTAATCATTCAGATCAATCAACCCATTTGAGGATTGTACAGGTCTTCTAGGAAGAAGAAAGGGATGGGCAAAGCAGTAAGAGAAGGGGTGCAGTATCTTCCAAAGTTGATGGATTTCTGATCTTCCATGCTTAAAGAGAGCTTCTACTCTGTATACATTTCTCAAGCCACAAAGATTAATGAAGCACAGTTTTTAATTTTCAAGTTTTTTATTACACTGGGACCTGGGTTTCTTCAGGGAAAATATTGGTTTCCTTTTATGGGAACGCCTTTGTTGTGTTTTTTCTTCACATTTTTCACTATTTCCATTGTTGCACATTGAGGTGTATGACTGATTGGACATTCTAACATTGCAAGAGGATGGATATTTGCTGTACATGATTTAAGGGGATCTTGTAGATGGCGGAAAACTTAAAGATGCCGTGGTCATTGGATGGATTTGGCGCCAAAGGTACTTCATGCTATAAGCTGTCTCACTGCGATTCAGAAGTTGGTGACAATCATGCACTGCCAAGAACCACCTTAGGAAATGAAAGGAGTTGGTGCCAAAGACTGGCTAGTGTCTCGCTTGATTAAACCAAAACAAGGCAAAGAAGAGAAGAAGAGCTGTGAAGCCAAGAATGTGCTGACACTTGGCACTTCTTCCAAGAAGCTGCTTCAATATTATTCTGTATTTGACTCATGTGAGTTGCACAGACTGGCTTGTCATCTCTCATTGAGTTGTATAAATATTGTTAGGATGTATTCATTGGCCGCTTGGTGTTGGTGAAAATTGGTCAGGTGTTCGCCACTAAAACTACAGTCCTAATATATAGTTGCAAGAGAAATCTGTTAATCTCCTCCCTCCAACTTTTTTCAAGCTTTGCTCCGGATTATCTTTGGTAGTCAGTACAAACGGAGCATTAACAATGGAACATAGTGGGCTAGCATTTAACTTTAAAATGATCTTCTAACAATCATTTTCCAGTAGCTGCTTATCATCTTTTCTTTCCTAGCATTCACTACTATGTTTTTGTAAATGGATCTGTATGATTTATGTAGCTGAAAATTCATGGTTCTTTTATGTTCTAAAAACATGTCATTATGGGAACAGCGGTGAAATGAAGTAATGCTTAAAATAGGCCTGTTTCGTGATATTGTATTTAATGTATTTATAGATTTCTAGTTCTGGCCAATAGAGTACACTTCTGTAAGAACACGAATTTGCATCTGATAGAATGTATGACTAGTGAATAGCATGATACTGCTGATGTTGACTTGCCATATGTTTTATTACTGATCCTGTGCAAAGTAATCTCGAGTGTAGCATTTTGTAATCTGTTCCATAACTACTTGTCTGCACTTGCAGGATGCTTAGTAGTCTCATTTTCTTTGCAACATGCTGCACCCAAAACTGTAGTTGCTTTAATCCAGAGTAAGGTTGATAGAAAATTCTGAGGCATTGGACATCGCTTGTCACAGCTTCAGGACACAGGTATGGTATAATTGCGGGGATTACCTTCAATACTGTTGGTACACTGCAAAGAGATAACTCCGACCTGGAAGCAATCTATTTACAAAAATGTCAAGAATTTGTAGAAATCACAGCCAATAGCATCATATTATTTGCAACAGTTGCAGATCAACCCAAGTCCATGACTGCTGCTTTAGTAGATGCAGCTAAACAGGTAAAAAATGAATTTCTGTAAATAAAGGCAACAATGCACAGATTCATAGAGATTACAATTTGGAATGTAGAAGGAATCAGTAACCTTGAAGCATTACTGTGTATATGCAGTGTGGCCATCTGAATATGCTTCTCTAAATAATGATAAAAAATAGTTCACTGCTATCTATTTCACATTTTTATTTCTTGAGACGTGCTTTCAGATCTTGACGGTAACTATCTTGGAGTCGAGTCAAATTTCCACCCTAGAAGTTTTTGAAGCCATCAAATAGTCAGATGACATTTAATGCATGGCATAGTGACAGATGGCATAATACATTCTAACTGAAAACAGTGCATCTTAGCTCGAATTTGCTTGTTGAAAGTAATAAAACTAGCTTAGATATCTTAAACTACACATATCGTAAAAACACCAATAGATATGGAATTCTTCGAGGAGCCTTATCCATGCAAGAATAAAAAACTGTCACATAGTTTTGTGCCCTTTTGACATCAAATTTAAGGTCACCCATTTTTTATGATTACTCACAACCATTACACTCCACCACCAACCCTGGCTTTCCATTGTTATGGCTATGACTCTTGGACAACTAGCTGCACATTGCATCACTGACATTGAAAAAGTGCCTGTTTGGTGAAAAAAAAGGAGTCTCCAAACTGTCACCATATGCCCAAGATATCGCGAATTTTCGGCTGCCTTCTCCAAGCAAGAAGAAAATCTGCCCTATTGTGGTCAAATGGATGTCAAATTTAGGTCATCATTCTTGAGTCTACACTCATAAACATATACACTCGACCAAATCTCATAGGATAAGCCATCTGAAATAGGCAATGACTCCTCATTGTCCACCATTAAAGAGTAAAGAAAGAAATTATAATTATTTTTCCACGAATGCATGTTTCTAGGTTACTTTGAGATGTAAAGAATACATCCAATTACAACGAAAAACATTAGGGCAAAAGGACACTAGCATTAGAAATCAAGACTAAAAATTGCTAAACTAGACAAGGGATAAACCCAACATATCTACAAGCTTTGAATGTGGTTAGGGTTCCAATAACCATACATTGGGGTGAGCAAGAAAAAGAAGCCTTCAAGGCAGTTACCAGTTGATGATGTTGCAGAAAGACCTAGATGGTAGCTCAAAATATCAAAGGGATGCTTTCATCATGCTCCGAGACAGAATCATCATTTTCATTGTAAATGGACCAATGTAGGATCGAAGAACATTCTGTATCGAGGAGTGTAAAGAGAGCAAGGGGGCCAAGTTGGGTAATCTTAGGATGGGACATGAGGCACTATTTTGAATATCCTATACATCCAACCAAAGAAACTCATGTATTATTGATTTTTCTCTAATTAGATTGTCAACTTATTTCATTAGGTCTAATGATTTGTGCCACGGGGCACATTCTACACCCCACATCAACTTGGACATTTGGTGTGGATCAATGCATACATGCATGGTGCTCATTAGTTATTGGGGAGGATGTTTTTCCACCCAGAGCTATGTACTCTTAGGTCAATAGTAGCAATATGTTGAAAAGTTAGCATAGCCTCACATAACCATCTCCCCTAATAGTGGATATGAATGCATTACAGAGGTGTCCAAAGGGAACTTTAGATGCCACCAACCTCCATTAAGGGCCAAACTGGACATGCAACCTAAAAGGTCATGAGTCGCGTTCCCGTGTAAGGGTCACTGACATGATAAGGACAAGTTGACAACTTGCCCTAGAAAATGGGTCCATGTGTCAGAACGTTTGCGCCAAAATAGAAACCAGGTGGGGAGTGCTTCCCGAGTCTTGTAAAGCCATTTTTCACCCATATCTCACAATGAATAGGGAATCTGATTTGAAAAACTCTTTACTGTCCCCACCTCCTGCAGGTGAAAGCAGACAACAAACCAGATTTCCAAGGGGTTTTGAAGATATGAAGGCATTCTAGACTCAACCAGAATGTCTAGTGTTATGAGTATTGATTGTTGAATAATTAGAAAAACGACAGGAAATGACACAATCCGCCACCTACAAGTTGATGCTAAACTAGTTGAAAGCTTGGATCAACAATTTTGTTAATGGTCCAATGACCTTTATGCACTATGATTTGATTTCCGTATTTGTAATACATACATATATATATCACCCATAACAGACCCCATACAACAATATAATATATAAAATAGACGTGTATATGACCTTAGAAAATATTGTACATTTTGAAATTCCGATTCTCGATGCATCAAAGTGCAAATAAGCTAGAAAGAACTGCAAAGTATTAGGAAAGCAAGAGAAACACCAATGTAATGGAATTGCTAATGCTTATCAATACCATATATAAATATTCAGCCTATATAGTTATATTTTTCCATAGTTTTAGGGTCCAAGATTTAAGATGTTCGGATATGGGATATTTGCATGTACCTAGTATGTCTCGTATCAGATTCTCTAACTTAGGTGCCAAGGATGTCTTACGATACCAAAGTGAGCACAGATGAAGATTGACTGAACCTTACAGTCTTATGGAACCTCTTCATGCTAATCATCAGTCCATATTTTCAGATTCGGTACCATAGAGATTGCATCTTACAATATTTTCTCAAGGCTTAATCAAACAAGCTTTGCAATAACTAGGAGATATCGCAGAGTGTTAGGACATGATATGCTTATTTTACAGTCATCATGTGCACAACTAAGGAGAATGTTAAATCCACTTGGTGAAGTATCAAACGTTCTTGAGCAAGATCAACGTCATGGTGCCAATATTAATGAGGCCTTGTGTCCTAGGAGGTCTTTTCACCCCTTCTTACGCCTTGTCAATTACAAAAGGGGCTAGTGACGTTGATGGTTATTGAGTATGGTTTGCACCTTTATTTCACTTATAGGTTATGTTTTAATGTTGGACACGTACTTTGAGGTGACTTAAGTGAAATAAGGTTGTGTGATGCTCCCCTATGGTATTTTATTATTCTAATTTCATGGTTGGGATAACTTAAGTGTATTTTTGGGCATAGTGAATGATAAAGTAACTTAAGTTATTTTATTATTATGCAGATTTTTTCTATAAGGTAGTTGAAATTAGGATTCTTTTGGGCCCTTTGTTGCAATGAAAAGTTATAAAAGGAAGTACTTGGGGGAGAAAAGGGCATTCATTCATATACTCACTCTTTTATGATATTGTAGCCATTCACCTGGTTGCATCCACATTTTTGCTTGTGGAGTAAGATCCCACAAGAACCCTAACTTCGATGGTGAGAGATCCACTCCTAGCTAGCAAAGCACTCTTTGGTGGTGAGAGATCCTCCCTAGTTTGCTAATTTCGAACTTCATTCAAATCAGATTTTCAGATTATAGTTATCAGAGAATTTCAAGGGTTTATTTAGTGCCAGAAAGATTATTTGGTCCATACTTCAGCCATCTACAAATCAGATTATTTCCAGTGTTTGAGGAAAGCTTGGCGAATTCCCAGGAGAAAGTTTCATTGGTAGTTTGAGCTTTTTTTATTTTCAAATACTAGGGGAAAGGACGGCCATTTGACCGCGAATGGCCCAATGAAAAAATTCGAAATTTGCCGTATTTTAACAGCGCCTTGAAAAATTTAATTGAACCGACCGCGTTTTTTTTTTCCTTTTTTGCAATTTTTTCCTTTTTTGGATTTTTGGTGAAAAAAACAGAAGCATAGGAAAAAATTTGCCATTTTTGGAAAGGGTCGGGAAGATGTAGCAGCAAAAACTTGCATGTGCCATAACTTTCATTCTGTGGCTCCGTTTCAGGTGTCGTTTTCTCTAAAAGTGAATATTTTCTCGAGCTCTACGCATTGATGGCAATATTTTCCTTATTTTCATAAAATCCATTTTTGCACCTTTTTCAACCAAGCAACTTCTTGCAATCTTCTGAAATAATCATGAGCTTTGATCGCCTGTAGATAGATTAGTAATGAAATTAATGAAATGTGATATTATCTCTCTTTTGAAATGGGAATTTATCTTTTGTTTTTATATATTTAATAAAAATGTATATTTCTCATAGTCGAATTTAATCACGAATTTAATCGCTGATTTTTTAACCGGCGAATTTTTCACGAATTTAATCATCGGCGAATTCGAACACGAATTCGAATGCGGCAACTTAGGTGTTTTCTAGGGTTTCTGGTTGGAGTTTTTTAGTTTTACAGGTTGAATTTGATTCGTTATAATTTAAATATATTGTTGTCCGAATTTCAGAATTTATAAAGACTATTTCAACTCCTTGTGAATTTTTGGAATTTTTAGGCAGTTTCAACAGTTAAAAGAAATAAATAAAATCAGATCTGAGAGATAAAATTATTTCTCTCTTGTTTAGAGTTCTACATATTTTTCTATGCTATTTGAAGCTTTTGGGTAGTGTTAGAAATTATTATTCTGGAAAATACAAATTTTTCTGTGTTTCTACATATTGTTGTCCTAAAAATCAGAAAAATCAGAATTCCAGTTCGCTGTTATTTTATACATATTTTGTGAATTTCAAGTAATATCCCACAAGGGATATTTCACCCGTGTCCTATTTCTAGGGTCGATGTGTCTCATGTCGGATACGTGTATTTGCATGCCCTACATGTCCCATGTTCTGACACGTGACTTAGGTGCCAATGTTGCTACAACCTAAGTGTAAGCACACATGGATTGACACCTTGAGTCTTTTGGATACCGCTTGGTGCATATCAAATCCATATTAAGATAGAATCATGCTGATTATCTTTATTTTATCAAGGCTTAATCAAACAACAAGCAATCAATAACATACTACTAGTAGAGTCTATGTAGAGGACATGTTTGCTTATTTTACAGTCTCACATAACTAAGGAGAATGGCACTCTAATGTATCAATGCCTGCGTTCTTGAGCAAGAAACCAGCTCAAAGTCAATGATCAAGAAAACACTAACCAAGGGCATTACACCTTCAACTGCAAAACCATTGTGTGATGAAACCCAACAAGTATTTGAAGAGGATAAGAGAATTCTCAAGTGTCAACAATTGAAACCAAGAATTAGCTGAAAGCAGATGATAGACATGATATTAGATATTGAATAGGCTTCCTAAGACTCAATTTTCTTCATGCGATTGTAAGCATTCATGCAACAACCAATATCCTTGACTTCTGGAGAAGTTGCAAAAGAGTCTTCTTCCAACCGAAACCAAGCCAGTAATGAAAACATTCTGAATATGGTATTTATTCAACCCAAGTGGTAAGGTCAGAATACAAATTGAATTGTAAATCTTGACCCAGATCAAATTTTAACATGTGATCAATGCTCATAGAAGTTCATTGAATTCATAATTTATTTACCTGGTTACAAAAACAGCTAAGGCTGAAAGTTTCTTTGGATAAACTTTGTGATGAGGTAGCATACGGATTAGTTGCAATTTCAAAGGATTACCATCTTAGATATATTCATGGTATTTAATTTTATCATTATGCCCCACGTGACACACATTTTGAGAATTGTATTTTTTATTGCATCTCATGGGAAATGGATATAGTGCCCAGCTTGTGGATCCACTGAAATCTATCCATGCAATTGTAATATTTTAAACTCTCACCTTTTGTTATACAGTATACTATAATGAGCTTCCCGGCCTCACAGCATATTGTGCCACACACACAGGTTTGTATCACCTTCACGCACTGGTGCATTGTCTTGCGGGCTACCGCATAGCTATCTAGTGTTGTGCAATGCCTCCTGAACTCCATGTCCTGCACGCAACATTGGAACATACTTGGAAATTGGAGCCTTACTTCTCAGAATGTAGCACATCACCACGGTTCCGCGTAGGACATCTAGACTTGGCATCCACATGTCAGCTCCCTGCTGATGCATGACATGCCAAGTGGAATCTCCATGGTCGTGCCATGTCAGAGCACATCTCAGTGTTCTGTGCACTGGAATTTCAATGGCTGGAAGTTCAACCGCCACACCTTTAAGAAGTCCAACCACTACTCGGGCAGATGTTGAACCGTTCTTATAACTGTCCTCTTTTGTATGCATCGCCTGGTTCAATTGCCTTCTTGTGATTATTTTATATAAATATCCATTTGACCCTAAGGGACCAACAACTAGAATAAATAGATATGGTCTAAGATTACACCTTACCTAGTGGTTATATATTGCAATTTTTGGCATTAAGAACTAGGCAAATGTGAGAATTTATCTACTAGCCTCACTAAATCCAAGGGAATCATTTGCCTTTATGACTTCGTTTGCAAGTCTAAACTTTTTGAATTCTCTCCATGATAGAAGTTTGCAAAACCTGTTATAAATTTTTGTCATGATAACCCACCCACCACCTGCCCATGTAACATATGACTCTTGAAAAAATGATATAAATAGGATATTCAATATAAATAATCTTATTTGGTTGCAATCCTACTTAGACCAAGGACTAGGGGTTTGCAATAGCTAACTTATTTGTAGAATGCTTCTTGGACCTGCTCCATAAAGGAAGGTGAGATAGCCACCTAAAACCACAATGAGTGGTTTTGAAATAATCCAAAGCATTTTAGTTTATGCCATCTTATTAAATGAAATATGAAGATTACAAAGTTTTGTTGCCGAGGATTATGATTCTCTTACATTGTCAATCACAAAAATAATATTAGCTGTTGAAGTATTTTGCTTTGATGCTTGAATTATTAGAGGAAAAGAAATCAGAGAACTTTCCCACAAGAGGCAATTTGTTATTTTAAAAAACCTAGCAGACTAGGTGTTGAATGCTTAGTTGTGTTTTTTGGCTTAGTTTTCAAACCTTGCAAATTTGACAGCCAAATAATTGCACCATTGTTCAACGAAATCGCTAGAGAAACTTGTTGTACCAACAATGGAACCTTACATCTCAACTGGCATGCTGGTCACTGACACCTTGAGTACAAGGATAGCCCAACATTATGGTGGGATATAGATCCTGAGGATTTGAGGCGAAAACTGAGCAACAATACGCAAAAAATAAAGCAAAAGGAGTTGAAAATTAGGAGTGAATACTCTTATAAGATGAAAATGATGCCCATAGTTCCAGCAAGGAGGAGCGATTCACAAGTATTCCTTCATAGGGTGACTCTAATTATTGAGATGGGGACAATGTTTTAGCTTTTGCCATTTCGGTTATGACATGTATTCTTCTCATGTTGATTAATGACTATATTGTAAATTTGTGAAATGCTATGTCATAAGTTACACCAAACTTTATCAAATAAGTTTGAACTTTTCCGAACTTTATCCTCGTCAAACATGAACTCAAATTTATCCATGCTAATATTAATCAGAACTGGGGAAACCAGTTCTTTAGAACAATGTTAAACAAATTTTATAATTAATAAATGCACGCAAATAAGATCGTAACCAGACTGATTATCTCTCTGAAACTACTAATCCACCCTTTACTTCTTCATTGACTTGTTTATCTTGTTCTTAATAAAATCCATGCAAGCAAAGAAATTTGTAATGCAAGAAGAGCCAAATAATTGTCTGTGTTGTTAGGTTGATCAAACTTTATCCATTGGCTTTAAGTTGACAGAGCTATTTTATCCTCATCGAACTTGAACTCGAACTCGTAGACCTTGTGACTTAAGTGTATATGGTGTATCATCATCATGGTACTCTTGGACATTTGAGTGCATCAAGTCCTTTTTTTTCCACTGTCATGACTCAACTTTGACGCTGCAATGTGCATGTTTCATTGATAGATGTCTTGCAATCGTAGGCACTTATCAATGTATGCTAGATTCTACCGCGCATAGCCTTCAGGGGATTTTTGGCTTATCAGTGATAGAAATATTGGATTAATGATTTCCACCTTCATGCTTTCAGGCTTTAAACATTCTCTTTTCAACTTTATTTATATTATGGTTGTAACGTTAAATAGCTGTAGCATGTATAGCATTGGATTTTAATAGCCATCCCCACTATCATCAGAAATCGGGGAAATTTTTTGTCGTTCCGCAGATACCTTGTAAGCTTATGTCATGATCGTCTTAGGTAACCATGGGCAAAAGTTGCATTGTAATTAAACTGAAGTCATATGGAGTTCTAAAAATCACGTAAAGTCTCACATGAATATCTCATTATTAAGTAGCTTTGAAAGCATAAGACCTGAAACAATGTGTTTTAATGTGCTCTTTGAACATTTGTTGGAAATGCCTTTTTAATCCTTTCATACCTATTGACTATGTATAATGATTTAAAACTGGCATGTTTAGTGATGTGTATGTCAAGATTTAGCACCTATCTTTCAATTGAAGGGCATCGCAAGCCATTATATGACACAGAAAGGGGGGGGGGGGGGGGGGGGGGAATCAGTACCACTAATTATTCTTGGAGCCATGAATCTCTAGGTAGCTTCTAAATACTGAGGCTATGTCAAATTGCATCAGATATGCATCAAACACAATGCCTGGGTTATCATTCAACTAGCCAAAAACTACTAAACATTAAGTACTACCTTCATCTATTCCAACTATTGGCTTACAGTGATATGGCACAGTACACCAACTGATTAAGGTCTCTCCACTTCCATGTCCCTCTTGACATATGACTGGTTTTTTTGTTAACTTTATCCAGTTGGCAAAACTTGAACTAAGTTGGTATCCTCCTCGAAGCTCAAAATTGGGCTTGTGACTAGGTAACTATGTATCATCATGGAACTCTCAACTCTCGAGTTAAAAGCTCCTTTTGTATCTTTCATTGCCATCTACATTCAACTTTGAGATATACATTATGTGTTATGGTCTAATATTGCTGATGTATCATATTGTATCAGTATCGACGTCTCTCAATTCTTATGCCAATGACTCAATACTCAAATATCACGAGTGAATTTTGGCTTCAATCTTGATGAGCATCATTGGATTAATGGTTTCAGCTCTTAGCTTTCAATGTCTTAGTTCAACTGGTTATTTATGTTACTC
Organism: Taxus chinensis; assembly: GCA_019776745.2. Lineage (NCBI taxonomy): Eukaryota > Viridiplantae > Streptophyta > Pinopsida > Cupressales > Taxaceae > Taxus > Taxus chinensis. Next base: position 145,985,605 of record CM034157.1, read on the forward strand.
ACTTGCTTTACTAGTTAACAAATTTATACATAATTTTTCATGAAAAGTGAATGTCCATCTAGCCACAAAACTAACATTTGAGAATCATCATGAGATCAATGGCAAAGTGTTGGAAGACGTGCACAAGGGAGAATTAAAGAGAAAGCGGATTGCACACTTTGGAGATTGTGTGTCTGTCATTTTATCATGCAAAAGATAGTTACAATGCGATTGATGGTTACAACCGATTATTAGTTAACGTGTAACTGATAACTAATTAAGTAAAGCCTTATATTCTAATACCCCCTCTCAAGGCTTACCCTACAGAAAGCAAAAACGAACATTCTAACAAAACTAGAACCAAATAGAACTGCGTAATCTTTAGAGGCTTTCACTTTGAAAGTCGTGCTTCGACTAGGTAGGGCTCCATCACACTGCTTTGTGACCTTCATACAGGTGTAGCTCCCGAGTTCCCGAATTCCACCTCCCCGAACTCCCAAATGACAGATCTCCCAAATTAATGTACAACCATCCATGTTGAGCCATCAACAAGCTCCATCAAGTTGTCTCATGACCCTCATGAGGGCATAATTCCCAAGATCCACAGTCTCTCGAACTATCTGAGCAACAATCCATACCGAGCTTCATCTACCCTATATCCTTTCCTACCTTCAAAATTTGGAGCATCTTTATATTACATATTTGTTAGCGAAATAATTTGTCACAAGGGCAAATTAGGGGTTTTCACCAACGCTCTAGAACTAGGTCCCTCTACTTAAGAATGGGGCAGCTCCATTTATTGAAAATAGAAAATATATACACTACTCTAACCATTGTGGGTGGCCTTAGTCGACCAGGGATCACACAGGAATACTCCACTAAATCCATGTGCAAAAAAGGTGGAGGAAAGGTGTGTGTGTGGAGAGGGGAGAAAGTGAGATGGGAGTTTTATTCAATAAATCTCAAGCTGAGTTTATTGACATAAAACCAAAATATTTCCAAGTTAACAATGAGAAGACACCATGTCAAGGAAAGAGGAACAAAAACACAGGGCCAAGTTTATTTGCATAATCCATGAGCATGGTTGCACAAGTAACCATGCTCATAAAGTAAAGTTGAAATGGAGAGGAAAACATAAGACAAGGAGATGGAGGAATTGGAGTTTCTTGCTTGTACTAAGACAATGGGAGATATCAACCAAGAAAAACCAACTCTTTGGAATGGAGAAGCCATTCCAATTTATAGCTTTTACCATCCGTCTCTTCATCTACCCCCCACATGACCTTTCATAGTCCCCCACCACTTGTGACCCTTCACATTCCTCTAGGAAAGAAAAAATAAGCCCCTTTCTTATTAATGAAAAGGGGACTTTTACAATGATAAATTATAATGGTCACTTAAGTGAATAGGACGAAAGAGCCATAAAGTACAATTTACAATGGTGAATTAGAAAGTAGAGAGAGAACGGAGAGAGGAGAGAGAGAAAAAGAGAGAGAAGTAAAAAATACAGAGACAGGAAAGCATCTTGTTGACGAAGAACCTACTTCCAATGGATCTTGCAACCTTGAATGCTCCATGAATGAAGTCTCTCCTGCCAATTGAGGTCTCCTGTTGAGTTGGAACACCTATGTCTGAGCAAATTCCTCCTGTGTAGATGCGAACCACACTCCAAGGCATTGACATGAGCATTTAGATACCCATTTGTAATGTGAGACTTGCACTGATATGGAAACAAGATGAGTCCTTTTTTGATAGTTTACACCACATTGGAGTCTAGAACATGGAGAAACATCACCTTGACCTCTTCTTGGCTTCAAAATTCGCCTTCGTGACACGAATGTTAATCCTTTTTGAATGGACATCAACCCCATGATTCTCAAGCACTTTCTTTCTCATCTGTTATTCACCCTCGAAAATGTCTCGCTCCTCCAAACAGAAGAATTGCTCCTTCATTCAACTGAAAATGTGGTGTGAAATCTATGAAATCCGTTAAATAACTCGGGATTTTTGCATTGACCGAGAGAACTTATCTATGTTCTTGCTCATCTACAAAATTCAGTTGGAAAATGTCCTCTCCTCCAAACCAAAAGCTCTGTATTTGCTGCTTCATCTTTCAACTAAAAATGCGTAGTGTTCAAAATGCTTAGATCCTTTGTCAGAACAAGACTCGGGTGTTCAACTCCCACTGTTCTCAAGACTTATGCGTGTGCTCTTTCTAGAACAGTCATGGGAGGGTTTAGAACTTAATCCTTGTTGCTTGACCAATATCTCAACACTTACTATGGGTTTTAGTAAGCCTCTATTTTGATAACTCCATTTTAACCCTTGTCAATTTCCTTAGATTTGGCACTTATTGAGTTTCTCTAATGTGCAAGGTGACTGTTAATGGCAAGGAGTGGTATGCATTTCTTAGGCCCTAGTTTTGGAAATTTTTCAAATAGTTTGTCAATCCTTAGGGCATCAACCTTATATGATTTTGTTCATTCAAAGGTATGCATTCACCACTGAATCCATTCCCGCCATTTTCAATGGACCTGATTTCAGCTTGCAATTTTCCTATAATCACACTTACCCAGGATTTTTTCCCATGTGCTTATCCACAAGTAAGTGTGAGTTGCCACTTGGTCCAGGGTTTTTTTGAATATAATCATGATCTTTCCAACACATTAACATTAGGAAGGTCCAATTACTCCACTTTGACCTTTAGTTAGGCTCCTACACAATCATTTCCAAGGATGTCTGAAACCCTTTTAAAGTTCCAAACTTTGTAGACAGACTCTTGTGTTGCACTAAAGGACAAGTTTCCGCATTTCATTATACTGCCAGAATTGGCTATCTTGATTATTAGCACCATCAAAATAGGCTTTATCAACTTTCAAATGCCTGTGATCTAGCTTCCCAAGTAAACCTCTCGAAGCATTCATGAAACCCTTAATAATCATTCATTATACAAAGCATCCATTTACAAACGTGTTATTCCTAGTGCCTTTAAAAATCTTCACCTGATATGCATGACAATCTTCCTGACCTCTCATGGCTCCATAGAAATTCTTCCTAAACTGCCTTCCTTACCATCTCATTACTTCCTTCTTCTCTCCAACCATTCAGAATGGGTTATCTCTTCTTACATCCTTCCACAAAGGATAGTCCTACAAGAAGGTACAAAAAACCTTACAATAGTAAAACTTTTCAAGCCTAGATAACACCATCTTAGGTGAGTGACAATATCTCTAAAATCAACCTATGAGGCCCTTTAGAACCCTCTTACATCATTATATGCTTTAATATCATTTAGCACGTTCCTCTCGACCAGAATTAGGGAACTAGGAATTGAAATTTTCAAAGAAAGGGTTTCATTGGAGGGAAAATGTATATCAAGTGTCTTTGGTTGCTCATGAAGTAATTTTAAATAGGCATGTTAGACATTTAGCATGACAACACCTATTCATTGTTGTCCCTCACCACCATTCTGCATCTAGCGGGGTCTTCAACCATGGCTATATTGAACTGCAAAATTTTGTTATATGCCTGGTTACCCTCAAGCACATCATTGGCTCGAACACGACAACCCCATGCATTGTGATGGCCTCTTTTCTTGCAATAATGACATTCAATCTCCCATTTATCTTGATCTAATCGTCTATGAAATTTTGGTCCTGGAATAAAATGCACTTTCTTGTTGAGGATCACCTTTTGCAGTTGTTCGCTTTTCTTTAGCTAGAAGAGTTACAATCATATCATCTAGAGATTGAGATTGACTGAGAGTGAAACTAAAAACTACATTGTTGTATTTTTAAGACAAATTGTTTAATAGGATAGCTTTGGCATCCTCGTCCTCTATCGTACAGCTTTGACTTCTGCTAGTTGTTCTGAACAGGAACCTCAGATTGTTGATGTGGCTTCGACATAGAGATTCCTTCATCCATTTCGAACATATATAGCTGAAGTTTTAGGGAAAATTTGGCATTAACTGCTTTCGCTCCAAATAATTTATTTAGAGCATCCCAAATTTCCTTAGATGATTTGTCTAGGTCTACATGATAGAGCTCAGAGTCAGAGAGAGCAAGGCCAATAATAGATTTCACTCTATCATCTCTATTATACCAATCTACCAATTTAGATGGACCGATGGGTGCTTTCTCTTTCCCATTTATTATGCCCCACAAAATTTTTATTTATAAGTTGCATTTGTATTTTCACTTTCCATGTATGAAAATTTAGAACTAGAATATTTTTCTACTGGAATTTTCATTTACTGACAGGTAAAATAAATACAATTGCTGTATTTCACTAAAATGAGTAGACAAAGAATAGAGTACCAGCTCCAAGTGGCCCCTTGCTGCAACTGTGAAATGCATTGTTCGAAACCCTAGAAATTCATGCCCTCGTTGACCTCACTTTTGGCTTCCTCGATTTCCTCAATTCCTAGTTATTCCATCCCTCGTGTATTCTCTTGAGTTCAGGCCCTTGCACGCACTAGGTATTTAATGCTCTTATATGCCCTTGCTATCCATTGTATTTTTCCCTTTTCGAGCGTTTGAAACCTGCAGTATTAATGTGACGGATTTTTTGGTTGTTCTTTGACTGGTATTTGAACTGTGTTCACGACTGGTATATTATGACTCGTGAAACTCACGGACTAGTATTTTCCTTTGAAAAACACAATTGTATATTCACGAATGGCACAACTGTATCTATTCACAACTATATAAACTGTATAATGGTGCCCTCAATTCACTTCAACCCTCGTTTCTGACAACTGTGCCCTTGATTTCATTTCGATTTTTCCCTCATTTCTAACGTTTGTGCTCTTCGTGGTTAGAAAATGCCCTCAAATCAAAATGAAAATATTTTGATTTCCTTCAATTTAGACCTAGACTGTTTCAGTACGGGTACGGGTACATGTACGGTACGCTGAAACGACAAATTTTTAAAAAACCTTGGGTACGGTACACTATGGGTACATTCGTACAATATATTTTTAAAAAGTAAAAAATTATATATATATATATATATATATATAAATTTAAAGAAAACAACAAGCTTATAGTCTCAGCAACCTATAAAATATTAGAAGCCAACAACAAGCTTATTATGAATTAGAAGCCATCTAAAGCAAGATTTCTGTGACTAAATACAAGAAGACCACAAAACAATAAATCTATGAGTCCATCTACTAATGGGCTCACAAACATTCCACTTATTGATCCTAAGGCCCAGATAAAGGTTTGGGGAGAAGGCAATATTTTCGTAGAGTTGTTTGGAGGTAGCCTCTTGGAGAGGGGCCCCTTTGAGCCACCTCATAGTATCCCGAAAGTCATTCTCATCCTCCATAATTAGTCTAGTAGAGGGAGCTGTGAAAGAATTTCTGAGCATTTTATACATTCTGAACTGAGATTGAGGAAGCTTATAGAAAGCTTTAAGGTCTGTCCATTGCATCTACTTCCCAAATCTATACAAGTCATGAAATATTTTAATTCCTTTCTCAAACCAGAGGGCAAAACAACCTCTTGTCAAGGAAAGGATCTTGTCATTATATTTCTGATTCGACAATATCGATTTGTAGGCTTAGCACCTAATGTCAAATGAAGAGAAGATAGGCTGCCCAACCATCAAGTGCTTCACTTGTTCCCATGCCTTCCAAATTGACTGAAGAATAAAGGACCCACGAGGAGCAACAATAAAGCCCCCAAATAGTAAGTCAACCAAATGAAGTCCTTTTCATCTCTCTTGACCCTTCGGAGCCTATTGGCAATATTGAATCTCACGTAAACTTTCCAAAGTTCAATTCCAGTCAAAGCCCTCATGTTTTATTTATTTTTTTGCACTTAAAAAAAATAAAAAATGTGTGGGTACGTACCCACAAGCCCTGGGTACATCCCGGGTATGGATTTCTGTACCTGAGACATACCCAGGGCCCGTGGGTATGTACCCACAACGTACCCGGGACGTACCTGTACCCAGTACGTACCAGGCCTAGTACGAGGGGGTCTAGGGCGTTTCCTTGCAGTCTAGATTCAGACATCGTGCCCTAATGGGACTGATCTTCTTCCCTTCACTCTTTCCTTGCTTGTTTCGCTCTGATATCAATGCTGGTAGACATGCACAAGGAGAATTAAAGAGAAGGCGGATTGCACACTTTGTAGATTGTCTCCGTGATTTTATTATGCAAAAGATAGTTACAATGCGGTTGATGGTTACAACCAATTATCAATTAAAGTGTAACTGATTACTAATTAAGTAAAGCCTTACATTCTAATAGAAAGAATAAAATGTTTTGATGTATACAAGGTGATAAATGTAGTATGTTACAAAAATTTAGGAACTTGTTGCTATTACTAAAAGGTGAAATAAACTCCTTTTTCTTTTCCTCTTGAAAGCATGTTTTTTTGTCATGAATCTTCCTACCTAAGTACCTGCACACAATGACAATACATGACAATGCTTTGCACTAAGATTGAACTTACACAAACCATACAATGGTAGTAACCAAAAACCAAATGGGTATTGTTTGGCTGAAGAACAATTCCAAACCAGATCTGAAGGCACACATCCTATGATGTTCATCACTATTAATGCATCACTACAATCAGCTAGTCTTCTTGTATAACCTGAAAATAATCAGACAGTAAAACTAACAAATACTCGCAAAAAGTATCTATTTATGAAAGATGACTTATGATCTCATAACATCATTCTTAAGGGGCAGCTTATAGGAGCATACCATCATCACACTAACGATATACAGAAAAACTAAAAACTTTTTTAGTATGGTCTTATGAAGTTGCTAGTAGTCTAGTATTATATCAGTGATACAAAGAAAGCTTCCTTACTTGAAAGACCTTACTCATTAAACAGAAATCTCAAAGCTTTAGCTCGAACTACAAACAAAATGTTGCATTTTGTTCCTCATATATTCCAAAAACATACCATGTAGACCACAAACTTGTTCCAACTCACACAAAAAATTAAAATGCTCAAACAAAACCTCTTTTTTAAAGTTAAGCTCATGAAAACGTGATGAATGTTTAGGATAGAAATCAACTAGGTTTAGAGTTGGATGTTTTTTTGATTTTTTAGAGTTACTTTTTTGTTTCAATTGGGCCCCAATCGGGGACACATTGGAACAGGTGAGGGGATGCAATGAAGATGTCCCCAAGAGATCCTTGGAAAGAGGTTTCTTGGGGACATCCCCACTGCATCCCCGAGTCCTCGGTCCTTAGGGGATGCATTAACTAGGAATCAGACCCCTGTGAATGCATCCCAATGGAATGCACCTTAGGACGACTACTCATTGATTGACTTACAAAAGTCGATAAATATGGAAATGATTTATAGGAATTAAATGCAGGGACAACTTATAGGCATCAGCCAATAACTAATTCTCAGTAGCTCACAAATAAATTACATGCATCAATCACTATCAAAATGAATTAAAGGTGTCAACCACCATGGGGAAGCCTACACGCACCAACCAACCAATTATAACTAAAATTATTTCCATGAGATGAGTTATTGATAAAGCCTCAAAGGAACAATTTACAAGAATCTATAGATAAATAAGTGCTATTTACAACGGGATCAAAAGAGGACTTATCCTATCAATTTGCAATCTAGTAATCGCTAACAAATTAATCTCCTAGAATATCATCATAATCTCTATCTTAAAGCTCCATGTCATTGTTATCTTCAAGTAGTCTAGAAGCATTAGAGTGTAAAATAGATAAACCTCCTCCAATAGTGTTAGTCAAATGACTTGTAGAAATCAACAAACATAGAGACAACTTATAAGCTTTAACCAATAACCAATAGTAAGAATTCACAAATAAATTTTACGTATCAGCCACTGCAGGTACAATTTAAAAGGTGTCAATCACCACAGGGAAGCTTATATGCACCAATCAATCAATCACAACTCTATTATTTCCATGACGTGAGTTATCGAAAAAACCTCAACGGAATAAGTTACAAGAACCTAAAGATGGGACAAGTCTTATCTATCATGGGATGAAAAAATGACATATCCCATCAAACCACAATCTAGTAATTGCTATCAAATTAATCTCCTAGAGATCATCATCATCTCTAATTTAAAGGTTTGTGTCATTGTTATCTTAAAGCAGTCCAAGAGCATTAGAGCATAAACTAGATGGTTCTCTTTCAATAGTGCCAGTCCATGTTGCTAAACTTGGAATGCATACAATGACTACCTTACGCATCTTAAAGTGACATACGAGCAAGACCAGATATGGACATATTCAAGTAAGATGGTTTGACGTGATGCCAAAGCTTGGATGACACTCTAAAATAATAGAGCCTTTTGTGGAATGAGGTGAAAGCTTGAGTGAATATGCACAACTCCACCTTCTTCGTTGCCAACTTATGTTGTATGTCTTCCATTTCGTTTTAATTGACGAGGAGCTTGATGGTTTTGGAGGAAGGGTTTGTTAGTCTTCAGAAGTTTGAAATTACATGAACGAAAAAATTAAATTTTTGAACTCAATTTAGTTTCCAAACTAAGAAATACCATGCATCCCCACTATAGAGATCAAATAAGAAGAGTCTACAACCGCCTTGTTTCTTTCCCATGGTAGTAACACTATATGATAGGATCAACCTCCTCGTCACAAAATGCTTCAATTTCCCACATGGTACTTTGTGGCGATGCAAACTTCTCCATCTCACGGACCTTAGCCACTACTCTAAGATTTGGGATTTTTTTTCTCATTGCTTTCACGTGTTCTGTTGCAACATCCATGTCTTTTTAGTGTGGCCACCTACCCAATACTTCAATTATTTATACATAATATTTAGATTTAATGAGAATGGGAGTAGATGCAAATAGGTGTAGTAGCCACTTCCCTTTGACACCTTTTGATACTGATCATGACACTAGTGACTATATTATGGACATTATTATATTTTTGACTTAGTATGGTGTTAGATGTTAGATCATGGACTATTATTGACTCTGATTCCCATATGATGCATGATGATTGTTATAGACATTTTATATAGATGTTGACATGTTGTTGGACATGGTTATATATATTTATGGATGTTGTTAGGACATGTGATATTTGGATATATTGAGTAGATCGAGAAAATTGAATTTAAAATTGATGATTATATAGTTGTTGATGAAATTGTAAGTGACATTGTTGATTGTCTGGATGTTGTTGTGATTCATATATATATTGATGATTTTGAAATTATATTGTATTCATTTGGATGTTCTGATATGGCCACGAGGCCGAAAGGGTATTTGTATTGTGCAAGTTAAAAATATCATAACAAACATCGGGGGATTGGAGACCAACCACATTGGAATTCTAGATGAATTCAACAAGGTCACCATGGCAAATAGTATTTGTTTGTGCGTGTTTGTGTGTTAGGGATTCCCATGGGGGGATCACCTTTTAATGTGACCAAGGGGTTATGTGTATTTATTTGTTGGTTCCTTTGTTTATGTTTGCATGTGTTTATTTTGTGGTGCCTTTGCCCCTTTCATTATTTTTTTATTTGTGGTAAATTAATGTGAGTAATCATATTGTTGAAATAAATAAATCAAATGTCATAAGAAAGTAATTAATAGAGTTGTTGGCCTTGAATTAAAGTGTTGTAAGAGATGTGTAAGTGATTTGTAAGTTAACTTTTGAGTGTGAAACACTCCACCTTCTTGGAAATTCAAAATTGTCCTTGGAGGCTGATTTTTGGAGGCTTGTGGGACAAGTTAAACTTGTCCCATACCTCTTAAATTTAATTACCAGCCATACCTATGGTTTGAGAATTGATTTTAGACTTTTTTAATGCATTTGTGTAAGTCAAATTATAAGTTTTAATTGCACTTTTCTTACATGGTTTAATTTCAGTCCTTTGGGGTGTGGGCTTGTTTTGGAGTGTGTAAGTAATGTCATATTATTCACCTACTTATTTATTGTGCTTTGGAGATTGAAGTTGACTTAGGAGTTGGAGTTGAGGATGTGTGATAGAGCATTCCACTTGGATCCACCTCATCCTCTTCTCTTCCCTCTCTATATATTCGAATTCATTTTATTGTTTGAGGGTTACACTATTTTGGTTGATGTACTTTTGCAACTTCTTTTGGGGCAAATTCTTTTGCTATTTGGAGCTCTTGTTTTTGGAGAAAGTTGTAGACTTTTTATAGACCTGTGTTTTGTTGATCTTGGGCTATTTTGCATTGGAAAGCTTGTTGGTTAGAATTTGAAACAAACTCCATTATGGAGAGGTAAGAGCTTAGCTCTTGGAAATTCTCTCCTTTTATTTGTATGCACATGTGAATGGTTGAATGTTTGAATGTGTTGTTTTATTTGTTGGCCGGTTGGGTAGATGGCCTAGGAATGGTGTAAGAGAAGACTGTGGGACATTTTGTGGGAGTCATAAGTGTTTTGGGGAGGTATAAGTGTGGAAGGAGTTGAGATTTGGGTTCCACCTTACAAAGAAATAGCTTGCATTTCTTTACTCGTTATGGGTTGCCATAAGAGGTTGGGGAGGCATAAGGAAATGTGAGGAATTAGGGGTACTTGGGGGAGGCATAAGGGCATGTCAGGGATTTGAAATGATATATATTTTGGCGGTTTGTTCTCAGGTGGTGATACTCATTTCCCCTTTGGGAGGCATAAGCAACATCCCCCATAGTTTCTTGCTCCTTTGGCTTGCATGATGAAGCCTGAGTGTTTGTTGTTTTGTTCTGTGGTGACAAATTGCAGTTTTGTTTGGGACTGTGTTTTGAATGAGAAATTTGTCTGTGTTGTGGAAGCTTGTTGTTGCCATGTGTTGAAAAACATTTCTAATTGTAATATGGTTGGGGCTCGGGGGCCAATGAAGAATGATGACTTCTCCTTTTCATTGGATGTCTTGGTTGGGTGGAGAGTGTTGCCTTTCCCCCTGTTCTATTGTGATAAAATTGAAATAAAGAAAAATGGAGGATATTCATGTTGTTGTTCTGGAGCAGAGAAAAAAGAAAATTTTGACAGTCCTTGTTGAGATTATTACTTATTGTAACCCTTCCCACTTTAAAGTGGATGAATTTGTACATTATTTGTGATGGAAAGATGGTCTGTATGGGCTATGAAAGTTGTGAAAGAGATATACTCTGTTCTCTTCTCTTTTTGAATAAATGTGGAAGAAATTGTATTCTGTATATTGTAATTGAGGAAGAAGACAAAGTTCTGACAGTCCCTTGTGAAACTAATTTTGTAAACCATTTACTGTGGATGACAATTTAATACACATTTTGTCTGAAGAGTTAAATGATATTGCTTTCATTGGAAAATTTGAGTTTGTATGAATGTATTTGATTATAAAAGAAATCTCTGTTGGAAAATGAGATGAAGAAAGTGAATATGTATGAAGAAATGTCATAATGCTCTGTTCTTTAGAAATGAAAGTTTTGAAAATCAGAATTGTAATTTGGCATTTGAATACGTTGATTCGAATCAACTTAATGAGTTAGATTGGATCTGGAATGATTTCTAATACTTAGAAGACGATAAATGGAAAATAGATCCTTTCGAATTAGATCTCTGTTAGATGTTTTCAAAGCTGACAAATGTTTTATCAAAATGCATAGATCGACCCTACAACATCAAAAAGACAAAATGAAATATCAAATTTTATTTGTAAGGTCAAAACGACCCCAAACATACCAAAATACTTATGAAAATTTTATAGAACCTTTCAAATCGAGTAAAGGTAAAATTGCAAACTTCTTGCTGTATAAAATTGATAAATTTCGAATGCAAATCAATCAAGTAAACTTAACCTTGCAATCTATCCTAAAATATTCCAAGTAAAATCCTTCATGCCTGTTTGGCAAGTGAAAAAAGAATTAATGACAAATTTGAACAAAATTGATAAGTTAAAAATACCAGTTCACTTTCTAAGTGATAGAAAGACGTTTTCTCAAAATTGACCCTTTAAACTTTATCAAAATTAAATTCCTAAGGTTGCTGTGCAAAGAGGACGTCGAGAGCTTTCCAGAAAGTCCTCGTTTTCCAAAAACCAAGTTCCCAATCAAAAGTTATGGCCTTCTGAAGTTTTTACTTCATTTTGGGCGCAAAATAATCTAACTGTCAAATTTTAAATGAATAAAATTTTCCTTGGCGGACCCGCGGGCCCAAGATTTCCCTTAGTGTCTTTTTGGACAAAAAACGCCAAAGGCACGAATTTTCTCGCTGCTCCGCTGACCCATAAGCCTTTCTTTCGTCAAATATCGCCTAAGTTAAAAAGATTTTTTTTGGGAAAATTTTCCTAATTTTTCCCACCGCCCCGCCTACCCGCAGCCAATCAGATGCTGCTACGTGGCCTCACGAGGCAACGACGGAGGCGCGGAACCCATTTAAACCTTAGTGTTTTCAAAATTAAAATTTGGAAAATTTTATAAGTTTTCTCTGCGGCCCCGCCGGCCCGCAACCAATCAGGTGCTGCCACATGGTGTCACGAGGCATCAGCGGAGGAGCAGATCCCTTAAAAACTTAGCGCTTTGAAAATTTTCTTTGGGAAAAATTTTCTAAGTTCTCCCGCTGACCCGCGACCAATGGATTACTGACACATGGCGTCGGCGGAGGCGCAGATCGTTTTGATCCCTTAGCGCTTTTCGGCAAAAAGGAGAAAAGTCTAAAAATTCTCTAGCGGCCTGACTTTTCGCCAGAGTTGGGAAATGCCGACACGTGCCCTTTTGGGCTCACGGGTGCACAGGGGCAAATCGCTCTTTTGTCCCAAAAGGGGAAAAAAAGTGCTAAAGTTCTCCCCGCTCCATTGGCCCGCGCATGGGGAAAATTTGCTTCCCCGCCCCGCCGGTCTGCATTCCTCCTCTGGGCAAAATTTCTCTCCGAAGTTCGCAGACCCGAGTTGGGGAAAATTTTCTCCCCTAGGCCCGCAGACCCGCTCTTGGGAAAATTTTCCTCCCAAGGTTCGCCGGCCCATAACTTGAGAAATATGAGGAGTTAGGAGGACTTCTTTATATCACTGGAAAGGTGAGGAAATTTCCTATCTAATGAGAATGTTTTTAGGAAGTTTTAATTGTGTTAATCGTGGAAAAAATCAAATTGAATCTTTAATCGAGTTCTGGGAGTGGGCAAGTAAGAATTTACTCTGATGATTTTAAATATGTATTTTTTTCCCCAGCTGTAATTAAACCTTGCTCTTGTCTTAGATTTTGTGGAATTAAATACCTTGGGTATTCAATTGTTTTGGTCCTCTAACCCTAAAATTTTAATCAGAGAATATTTAGCTGAAATGTCAATGTAATCAGTGATTAAATTAATTTCTAAGGAGATTTGAACTAGATGTGGACTTATTACGCTTGTTGCTTTATAATGTGGAATTAGTAATTATTAAAATGGGAAAAGTTATCAGTTGAATTTAATTGTCCTTGAGACTTTGGTTGTTAACACTTAAAAAAAATAAAAAATTATTCCATAATTTTGTAACTAAACTTAAGTTATTCATGGGTCTCAAATGGGAGATTTTAGCGGGCGTTACAATAGGTGTTTATCTTATTCCATCTCTTCGCAACGATACATCTAGTTTCATTATAATTTTTTATAGAGTTCCACAAGAGTGCGTCCCTGGGTCTAGACACATTCGAGACGGGACAAGATGCCTTCAATTGTAAAAAAGTAGAGAGGCGCCCTACTTGTGGGACATCCCCTCATCCCCTGTCCGATGTGCAAACGTCGTGGGGACTTCCCTTCCCCCGACATCCTTGGACATCAAACTCTAAATTAATTTTTTTATAAAAAGAATCAAACGCCTAAAAGGTAGCCCCACTAAGACCCCCCTCCATAATCCAAAAAATCCCAATTAAAAACAAACATCTAGTCCCGAGACATCAAACACTTATTTAAACCAACCCCCCCCCCCCAAAAAAAAAATCATACAGCTGAAAAGGTCCCTCATCATAATCCATGTACCAAACCCACCCAAACTTTAAACTCGTTTCATTTTGCATGACCAAAAAAAAGGAAATTAGAGGAAAGAGGAAGATGTAATGTCCCTAATTCCGAGCAGTTGGCCTAGGAGGTTTTTTGTTAGTCTTAGCCTTGGTCATACCCGAGGGGCTAAAGACTTTAGAGGCTATTGGGTATTCCACCTTGCTTATTTGTTATATTTTTGCATTGGCATGGGTGTTAAGTGGCTTGGTGGGGGAAAAGGTTATGTTTTATTGTTATGGGGGTGACTAATAACACTTTAATGTTATATTCTTTCGTTGGGGTCACTTATGTCCCTATGGCGACTTGGGGGAAGAAAAGTAACTTTAAGTTACTTTATTATTTGGTGGTCCTTCCTAGAAAAGGTCGACTTAGGTTTCTTGGGCCACAAGTTGTTTGGGGGAAATTATAAAAGGAGATTGGGAGGAGAAAGAGAGGTCATTCTTGCATACACACTTATGATTTCCTTTGAGCAATTGTTGTTTGCTTTTTCTAGCTTGTGGAGTAAGATCCCACATGAACCCTAGCTTCGGTGGTGAGAGATCCATTCCTAGCTAGCAGGGCATTCTTCGGTGGTGGAAGATCCACCCTAGCTTGTCAATTTGGAACTAATTCAGGGACTGATTTTCAGAGATCAATTGCAGGGTTTTCAGAGAAGGGTTTTGGTGGAATTTTGGGCTTTTTGGTGGAGAAAAATCAAGGGTTTCCGGATCTGTTTTATTGCAGCGATTAGAGCAGGTTTGACGCCACTTTTGGAGGAATTTTGGAGGGTTTGTGGTCTCTTTCCAGGTGGAGCGACCCATTTTGGGATTTTACAGTGCTTTTTGGAGGGTTTTCAGTGTGCTTTTTCGAGGACTGACGATTGGGTTTTCATTCATATTATTAATAGATGTTATTTCCAAAATTTTCAGAATTTTATCATATGTATTTGAGAAGATATGGATTTTTAAGGTTTTCTAGCTGTCTAGGGTTTTCTGTAATTTTCTGGCAGTCATATATGATCTGAAAAATTCCAAAAATATTGTTCTAGGGTTCTTTATTATCATAGCAAGCTTCCTGCAAATTTTCATGTGTTTTGGGCAAATATTTTGAGAAAATTAAATAAAAATCAGTTCGCTGCCCTAGCTGAGTATTTACGGCAAAAATCAGATTTTCTATTTGCTGCAATTTATCTATAATTTGTGTGTTTTTGAGTGGTATCCCACAAGGGATATTTCAGAAGAGGGAGAGGGATTTGCAGCCAAAGTGAGGTCATCTCATTTACCAGTTATGTTTTTCCTTTTTTTTTGTTTTTGTTATTAGTTAATGTCTGGTATTTTATTACAAATTTAAATTCAAATGATGTGATAAACATATATTTGGTTTTCTCAACACATTGATCCAATAAACAATAAAACAATTCATTATCCATTCATTCAATACTTTAAAAATCAGATTTGTAAAATCTTGTAAATTTTTTGTTTTGTTTTGCAATTTTTTTATGAACTTGAAATGTGCTGAAAATAACCGGTGTCTTTTTGCACTTGAAATATGCTAAATTTTGACCTTATTTTGTGCTCTTGCAATGTGCTGCTAAAAAGATTTGTTTTTTAACATTTCAATTGTGCTGAAAAATTACTGCTTTTTTGTTTTTTTGCACTTGAAGTGTGTTGAATAATGACTTTTTGGCTTGAAATGTGTTATAAAAAATATATGACATGTTATTTTACGTTCTTTTCTTTCGATTTCAAGAGAAAGATGAGTTACATAAGTGACAGGATGTGAATGGCATGATAGAAGAAATAGATAGTGGAAGTGGGAAAAGGAAAAGAGTTGAAGCACTCAAATCGATAGTTCAATTGGGAGTGTGTTGTATGCAAATTTTTCACTTAACTAAAAATCCCAATTTTTTTGTCCATGTTCCTTGTGTAAAAATATGTTTTTTTGTCTAAAGGCTCAAAGGAAGAATTTGCATTTTCAGTCCCTAATAGGCCAGGCAGAATTTGGAATTGCTTTTGCAGTTGTGAAATCTGCCTGTGGACTTTTGAGGTGGAAAAGAATTGGCAGAGTTTGGACCTACTTTTGCAGTTGTGAAACCTGCTAGCAGACTTTGGAGGCAGAAAAGCAACAATGGAGTTTGGAATTGCTTTTTGAAATATCCCCTTCTCAAAAATTAACAGGTCGAAGACCCTTAGCCCGTTCATTGTTTCTTGATGGCCAAGGGATGGGAAAAAAGGGAAACTAGCTCTAATAAATTAATTTTAAGTGCATAATGAAACGTTATTATAAGCACTTGAATTAATTATTAGTGAAAAAAGAAATAGAAAAGTCACTTTATTTTTATTTCCTCCCCTAGTGGAAAAATGCGACCCATATAGGGACATAAGCAAGGGGATAAAGAAATATAAAATAAAGTAAAACAAAAGGAAAAATATTTAATGAAGAGAAAAGAGTTGATTGGTCCTTTTGTGTAGCAAATATGCCAAGGCAAGTTATGAAGCAAGTTGCCATGCATGGAGAAGACATCTTTTTGCATCATATAATCTTTAAAATTTGGTTTAAGCGGAATGATTTCCATTTTTACTTCAAAAGATGAAAACCATTTGATGTTTTTGCACTAGAGGACGAAAACCCTCTTTTGCCAAGGTAAGAGAACGAAAACTCCTCTTCCTTAGTGTTTTCCATTGAACTTTCAAGGATTTATTTCTGAATTCCAGCAGTATTTGAAGGTCAAAGTTGCAGATTTATATTGTTTCCAGCTAGGGTTTAAAGGTGGAGGATTGTAGTTGATTTCTACCCTTAATTTTCAGCAGGATCCTAGTGGTGCGACCCACTTGTGGGAGGTTTCTAAGCACTCTAGGGCACACTTGGCTCAAATTCTGATTTTCATTTTCATAATCAGATTTTTAGAGGCCAAAATCAGTTGGTTTGCATATATATTGGGCTTGCGAAACTTCATCTTCAGCCAATTTTATAAGTGGTTTATCTGCAGATATAAAATAAAATTCCAACCTTCTTATTGGTCATAAATTTGGTCTTGTTTTGGTGTCTATACACATAATAATTTCCGATTTAATTGGGAACATATTTAATCAAGTTCATACCAAATTTGAGTGCCATCCATCTCCAAGGCAAGTCACATTTTCCTTAAATAAATTCAGATCTGCATTATTTTTATTAAGTATATTTTCTATACATTGTTGTTTAAGATCAGATTTGAAGGTGTTCCAATTGGGGTTAGAAATTATCCCATTGGGGACATTACACTATTGCAATTGTGAAACTTGTCGACAGACTTTGGAATTGCTTTTACAATTGTGATACCTGTCGATGGACTTTGGAGGCGAAAAAGTAATGGCAGAGTTCGGAATTGCATTTGTAGTTGTGAAACGAGTTTGGCAATTTTTTATTTTTTGTCTTTTGTTTGAGTCATCTTTGTCAACTTTTAAGTTGTGTTTTTTTGCACTTTGTAAATGTCACTTTTTGGAAAAAGCGCACATGTTATGAATTCTCCCTCCATTTGAAAAATTGTTTTTATGGGAATGTTAATGATCAAACAAGTACTTTTGTAACCATTGGAAGGTGAAAAGTCCCAAGTTACTGAAATGCCATCCTTAGGGCACCCGGTATGGCTGCGAAACGTACCCGTTATGGGTACAACCCAGATATGGACCTAGAAATGTCCAAGAAATGGATGGGTAGGTCTGGGTGCATTTCTAGGGTGTACTCGAACCTACCTAGCCGATTCTAGGGTGTTTCCAGGCCTAAAACATTTTTTTTACATTGTTTTATTCTATTTTAATTTAATCTATCATTACAGCAGAAATTACAGTTTTTGCAGCAGCATTATTTTATGGAAGGTACCAAATACAAGCCATAAAAAACAAGGACAAAAATAGCATTTATGAGATAAATGTAATAAACACCTCAACTAGATGTGGTAGGGATGATGCTTGTGCCCAAGTTTGATGAAATTATGAGTAGTTTGTTGTGATTATTTAGCTTGTTTTGTTTTTCATATGCATAATATGTGGTTAATTCCTATTTATTAGGCTGGAATATATATATATATATATATATATATATATATTGTACCTTTGTATCCAACCTCGTATCCAGGGCAAAAAACAATTGTTGTAGCCATACCCGCATCCAAAATGTATCGGCAACTTAGGAAAAGCCTTTAAATATGGGCTGTTGGGCCATCATAAAGAAATTTGATGTTGTATGAAATTTTGGCTTGAGAAGAGGAAGTACAAGAAACTTTGTGTTCGTGTTCAATAAGAAATAAAAAGAGATTTTCAGAACTTTGTGTCATGGGATTCCTTTGCCGATGATATTCATTCTTATGTTGAATATACATTTTTCTTTATTCCTTTCATGCAATGCAAAATTCCAATGTGGAATGGTAATTCCTTTATAGTTTAATTTCCTATACATAGGGATAAACTTTACATTTATTTATTCATGTTTACATCTCTTTCATTTTCGCTCACCATTTTCATCCTCCGCCATTTTCCTTTCTATTTTTTTTTTGTACTTTCCGGTTAAAAGTACTAAAAGCTCTCTCAAAACACATCATACGAGGGAGCTGCCCCTCTCAAATGCAGAGCAAAATCACCCGTTCCAATGATGATTTCTCTAATGTTGCAAAACTATGTCATTGCCCATTGGGCATATCTATGAAATGAGAAAAAAATTGCAGCGACGTTAAGTTTTGCCAACATTTTTGGCCACACCGCTGGGGAACGACTGCTCGTGCATTAGATTTCTGTAACAAGAAGGATATCTTCCACTTTCAAGTGAAGGTTGGCGACTCTACAAAATGGAACCTGGAAACAATGAAGCACAGTTTAGCCTTTGATTTGCAGTAAAATATACACAAAAAATAATAAATAAATACATGAGGTCACTAGAATACGAAGAGTCATGGCTGTTGTTTTTAATAGTTAGAAGCTTTTCAATCTGACAAGTAAAAGATCTGCCCGGACCAGAAAAGTTGGAGGTACTTCTGATCTGTTCTTCGAGTTTCAACAAGAATCTGGTTTCAGTTTAACACCTGAAAAAGGTATAAGAAGACTTCAGATATCCTCCAATACTCTCTCTAGTCCAAAAACAAAGGAACCCAAAGGCGGGACAGCAGTAAGTAGAGCCATTGTTCTTTCAGGGACTGCCTTTCCAAGGGTAATAAATTTCCAAATATGGCTACACTTCCATGGTGAGCAGCCACATGAGCTACCCAAAGGGTCTAGGAAGAACTTCCCACAGTTTATTGGCGACGGGAAGCAAAACCTGAATGAACATATATCCGCCTTTACAGCTGTGTGGGGGATTCTTGGTGTCCAACATGAGGATGTAGTAGTTTGATTATTTGTGGAAACTTTGCAAGAAGGGGCTGCTGAATGGTTTTACACTTTGGGGCGGCTACTATCACTAGTTGACATATCATGAGAGATGCCTTTGAAGCCAGGTTTAAGACGACAAAAGATGAACATGTTCTCCTTGCCCAAATTACACAAACGAAGAAAAAAGCTCCTGAACCCATGTGAGAATTTGTGGCCAGGTTCAATAAATTGGTGGATAAAATACCAGCTGCTGCTAAGCCCATAGTTGGAAATCACAAAAGTGCTTTGTTAATGCTTAATCACCAGAGCTGAGTTTTCAACTACGTAGAGCATAGGTGCAGAACCTTGATGCTGCCCAAGCATTAGCTATTGAAGCAGAAGATGATTTAAAAATGACTGGAAAAATCAAGAACAATGCTTATTGCAACAAAGGTCAACTGGTAGTGCAAGGGTCTACTAAAGCATTGCTCCAGAAACTAACCGCAGAGGTGTTCCGATTGATGACAAGGAGGTGAAAAAGGGCTTCACGAAGGCTCTCAAGAAAATGTATAATGTAGAGGATGTTGTGGCAATCGGGAGTCACTGGACCAAATTTGTCGATCTCAAAGGCTACAAGAGTTCAACTAAGATAAATTTAGGCACTATGGCACATGATAAACCTGTAAATTGGTGGTGGTTCGATGGGCTTCATTGCTACAAACACATTCCATTCCCCTCCTTTCACAGGTTTCTAGTTCCTTTGTTGTTGAGAGGAATTGGTCTAGATAGTCTTATCCACTATGTTAAGAGGAATAGGTCTTACCTCTAGGAGAGCAGATAAACTTGCTGCATTACATAGTGCCTTGTGTTTGCATGATTGCAAGACAAATGAGTACAAGGACAGTCCAACAACAAGGTGGGATGCAGAGCTCGAGGAGGCAAGGTAGGTTGATGAGGACCAAGATGTGTAGCTAGGATTGATTGGGTCCCATTGTTAGAGACAAACGAGTCCATCAATTTTTGTGATGAGAAACAATTCATGAGATTTTCATTTGTTGAAGACTCTGATTATTGAGCTTGTTGCTCAATGCAACCAAGTATTTTCATTTTGGCATTTTTGGTTTTCATCTTTTCAATGCTCAACTTCTAACTTGATACTTGTAAGTTGTAGTTGAACTATTAATGATGGATTGTTTTTCTAACTTCAACCCTTTGCAATCAATTCTAATCATTAATAACTCAGGAGTAACGTAACAATGTCATTCAATGTTGGATATGTGGATCTTACATGTTATTTAATTTCAGCTTTTTTCAATATATATATATATATATATATATATATATGGTGGTTGTGCACTTGCCATCCTCAAGAACACATCCTCCCTTCCTAGAAACTCATGGAACATTGAATTTTTTTCCTCAAGATCTTGCTTTATCTCATTTATTGAATGTAGATTCGATTGCATCCTAAATTTCACTTAAGTACGACATGCCTATATTTGTATATTTGATCATTTGCTATTACAAGACTTGAAAATGTCAGAAGGTACTCAACCTTGGTCCACGAATAATCATCAATTATCTATCTTTTAATATTTTGGGCTCTAATAGTATTTGATTGCTTCATTACAACCTAAACATCATTGATAACTGTTTTTCTTCAGGCAGGTTACCTCCACAAGTTGTTCCAGAATATTTTGTAGGAGGCGAATCTTGTCTCAACAACCTTTGTGATGTTTATGTAAAAAATATTAGAATTCACGTCTCAATACTGATGACCCCAAAAAAAAACAGTTTCCTTAAAGAGCTCCAACTTTTAAAATTTCCTAAATATAGCAAAGAAAATTCAGTGATTGGTCATGGGATGATGGGACATTTGAATCTCGTTGTCCTCTCAAGTTTTCCTTATTCAACTTTTTTTCCCCATCTTGTGCAGCATCAAATTGAGGGAATGAACGGCACAAATTTTCCTATATTTGATCATGCCTTTATCTTAACTATCAATCTAGCTGTTCTACAATTGTTGTCATTATCTGTGATAACCAGGACAATGTGCATGAACTCATTTATTCATTGGATTCTAGCAATGTCAGCAATGAATTATGCATCCTTAAATTCTCCTCGGGAGTAAATAGTGTAAGAACATCATCCCTTTGTGGTATGCTGCAATAATATTGATCAAGGCTCTAGTTTTACATCTTTTCCATCCAACTGGGATTATGGGAGTCCTTGATTTCTTCTAGGATCTCCTTATTGGTAACAAGGCCTTTCTCCTTAGCCAATTATATAGTTCTCCTCCTAGGGCTTTCATAATGCCCCTTATCATCTTCTTCCAATATGGCGATCTCACCAACTTATAAGAAAGGTGAGTGACAATGACACATCTAGTCACTAACTCATCAACTCACTTCCTCGTCTCTATTTTCAATGAATTTTCCTGGGGGCCCATCTCATTGGTACTCTTGCTCATATTCCCCTCTTCCCCAAAGGAGTTATCCATGTAGAAGATAACAATGGAATATTTCTTGATGGTTCAGGCAGTTTATCATATTTCCTTTCCAAGGCAGAATATGTCATGTCTTCAGCTTTTTGCAAGAGCAGCGATTTTTTGACAGACCTTATCCCATTCTTACAGCCCAGCCCGTAGGGTCTAGGGACCAGGAAGAGCCCACAAGGGGAAGTCCCACCTTGGACTTACAGTTTTTATATGATTGTTATTGTTATGTATTATACAAATATATTGTGACATTATTAATAAATTGTAATATTATTAATAATGAGTTAATACAACTCATATTAATAATATAGTTAATAGTTGTGTGTGAGTGAAGTTGTTGAATAAACAACTCACGTAGCTATTTTGGTGTGTGAGATAATAAAGGGATGTGAGAGATATCCTAGGGATAAGTTTGAGAGATTCATGGAGAGAGATATGAGGGATTGAAGATGAAGTTTGACTCCACCTTTCTAGGAGATCAAACATTATAAAATGTAACCTCTATCATCGTAATTGATATCCCGAATGAATTCAAATTCTATATTATTATTATTCGGTGTTTTATTATTGTGCAGTTTTTATCAGTGGTATCAGAGCAGGATCTTTGAAATTTTTAGAATTGAGTTTTGAATTTGAGTTTAGGTGCAAATGAATTAAATTATAGCTTGAATGATGATTGGATCGTTGTTTTTACAATTACCATTGGATGAAATTGATATTGTTCCAACATGCAAGAGCCTTGTCTGCAAAGCACATACCAGCTTTCATAGTGTCATCTGTAAATTTATTAATATTTTCAGTACTAAAGTTTATAATTATTGTGAATTGATAGGATGCGTAATTTAGTGGACTATGAAAGTCAATTTGCTTTAAATTTATTTGTGGATCCAGATGCTTTGCCAAAATTTGCATTGTTCTATGACTACATCAAATATAGATTGATGTCCATGATTTTATCATGTTATCAAGTTGGAAGTCTAACATAATTTTATTGCATTTTGTTCATTGAAGATCCATGAATTGGCAATACGCTTTAAATCTAAGGTATTAAATCCTTTATTTTAAGTCTTTCAAAAGTAAATAGTTTTCAAGGACTTTTTCCAACTATTTACATCCAAATAGGCATTGATTATACATTCTAAATCTGTCTTTGCATCAAATAGAATTTTATGTGATATCAATCCTTAGATTGTGTGCATGTTGATCATTATCTTTGTTCATTTTGGCATCTCAAATGATTGATTCTACTCATTGACATCAATTGAACTTAGCATCAAATTCGCATGGAAGAGAAGATCATCGTGATTTTCAACATCTCTGAACTCTTGTGCTGATCTTGGGCCAAACAAGTTTACATTGGTGTCTTTCAACGACAGCAATCAAATACCTCCTCATGAAGATGTCTAGATCTCATGTTGAAATATTTTAAGTGGAATATGTCAACTAGCAATCAGATTTATGTTTAAGGTTTGTTGTAGCGTTCACATGTCTCCATTGGTATTTGACCATCGGTTTCAATATGTAATTCAAAATTATAGCACATTTCATGCATTAATTCATGCTTAGATTTCTATATAATACATTTTCATTAGTCAAAGTCATTAATATGTTTTGTTTTCATTTTAGTCATTTGTGTTAAATCATTTAGTTGTCTTATTGCTTGCCATCGTTAATTGTCTTTGTAAATAATCCTCATTATTATAGTTGTGTCATTTGTATTTTGTATTTTTTTATTAAGATCATTGTGGTTTTAAAAATTAAAGTTTGTTGTTTTATAGTTGTGGTCAAATTTTTAGTTTGTTAACAACTAGTGTTAAGTATGTATGTTTATTTTGTTGTTATGTTATAGTTCATTCAGTTTTACAAAATCAAATTGTTTTACTTCTTTAAGAGTCAAAATCATTGTTGTTAATTAGTTAAATGTTGTCAAGTCATTTATTTGTGTCAAGTTAAATCAATTCAGTATAAATTCAAGTGTTTCATTTGTAAAGTAGTTCAAGTCAGTATTATTGTGTCAAATCAAAAAGTCAAAGAGTCAAAATATTGTAAAAATAAATAAAAATTTGCCTACATGGACGCATTTTCGGTGTTACCCGACGTCCAATTTTTGGGAGAATAAGATGAATAATATTTATTTCTGATGATATATTTGATGACTTCAAAGAAGGAAAATATGCCTGGCTTCGAGGGCTCTGACCCTCGATGCCTTGTATCGCGACAGGGAGCGCACCCAGGGCACTTGCCAATTTTTGGGGGACCCTGCAAGGGGCACTGCCCCTTGACCCCGCTGGGGGCTGCCGCCCCCAGACCCCCGCTTTGGAATTTCAGAACCAAAAGAAGATTTGTGGGGAAGATGCATCGACAAAAGGTGGTGCAAATTTGAGCTCCATGGTCCAATCTATTGAGTAAGTAGCGACAAATTGGAGGATGGAGGCAACGGAGGCTGGAGGTCAATCAACGACCTCTCGTCAGTCACCAACGACGGGGCCGCATGAAGCTGTGGTGGCAGTGTGTGTGTATGTGTGTTTTCTTTTATTTCAGATTTGCAGTATGATTTCAGAGTTCCTGTTTGAATAAGTGAAATGTTCACATTGAGGGGGGGAACTGGAACATGGTCTCAATGTTCAATTTTCCCTCTATTCAGTTTGTATTCAGTAAGCAGTGGTTCCTACATATTCCCTGAAGGAAAGACATAGTGGACAGATGAAAGCACAAAGGAAAAGCAACAACATGATATTTGGGTTGTTGGTTGTCCTGTAAAACCATCCTTTGTTTTAGGTTGTTGGTTGTCCTGTAAAACCATCCTTTGTTTCAGGTTGTTGGTTGTCCTTAAAACCATCCCAGGTTGTTGGTTGTCCTACAAAACCATCCAGATCATGAGCACGCATGGGCGGCAAGCTGCAGAAGGAAGTGTGATTATTTTTTCTACCTTGTCAACATTAGGGGAGTGTATATTGGGAATTAATAATGTTAACAATAGGGGAGTGAATGTTACAAATATATTGTGACATTATTAATAAATTGTAATATTATTAATAATGAGTTAATACAACTCATATTAATAATATAGTTAATAGTTGTGTGTGAGTGAAGTTGTTGAATAAACAACTCACGTAGCTATTTTGGTGTGTGAGATAATAAAGGGATGAGAGATATCCTAGGGATAAGTTTGAGAGATTCATGGAGAGTGATATGAGGGATTGAAGATGAAGTTTGACTCCACCTTTGTAGGAGATCAAACATTATAAAATGTAACCTCTTTGGGGGCTTTCTGTTGCTCCTCAAAGGTCCTTTATTCTTCAGTCAATTTGTAAGGCATGGGAACAAGTGAAGCACTTGGTGGTTGGGCAGCCTATCTTCTATTCCTTTGACACTAGGTGCCAAGCCTACAAACCGATTTGATGGAATTTGAAATATGATGACAAGATCCTTGCCTTGACTAAAGGCTGCTCTGCCCTCCTTTGGTTTGAGAAAGAAATTAAAATATTTCATTACTTGTACAGATTTAGGAAGTGTATGGAATGGACAGACCTTAAAGCTTTCTATAAGCTTCCTCAATCTCAGTTCAGAATGTATACAATGCTCAGAAATGCTTTCACAGCTCCATCTACTGGACTAATTATGGAGGATGAGAATGGCTTTTGGGATACTATGAGGTGGCTCAAAGGGCCCCCTCTCCAAGAGGCTGCCACCAAACAACTCTATGAAAAGATTGCCTTCTCCCCAAACCTTCCCCAGGGCCTTAACAATAAGTGGAATGTTTGTGAGCCCATTAGTAGATGACTCATAGATTTAATGTTTTGTGGTCTTCTTGTATTCGGTCAAAGAAATCTTGCTTTAGATGGCCACTAATTCATAATAAGCTTGATGTTGATATTTTATAGGTTGCTGAGACTATAAGCTTGTTGTTTTCTTTAAATTTTTATACATATTTGTATTTTTTAATTTTAAAAATAATATTGTACGAACGTACCCGCAGCGTATGTTACCCGGGGGCCTTAAAAAAAATTCCATTTCAGAGTACCAAACCTGTACCCGTACCCGTATCTTGACAGTATAGAATTTATTCGATACCTTGCTCCTATGGATACACATCTATAGTGTAATGTCCCCTTTTCCGAATCGAAGACCTTTGGCCCATTTTGTTGACCCGACGGCCAAAGGAAAAATATAAGGGTAACTTAAGTCACAATAAATTTTTATAAGTGCCTAAAAGAAAAAATAAAAGAAAAATATTAAAGCACTTATAATTATTTATTTGACTTAATATAAACATGCACTTTTAAATTAATGTTGTAATATCTAGAAAGTGCAGAAGGGGTCTAATATTATTTATATTCTTCCAAGGAAATAGGGTGACTTACCTAGGGAAGTGATCATGACAAATAAAAAGTAAAAAGGCCCATTCCTTATTTTTTATCCCCTCTAGGCAAAAGTACGACTTGCCTAGGATTAGAATATATTAGCTACCTAGGGAAAAAAAAAGACCCAAAACCATTTTGTATTTCCCCTAGGAAAGATACGACTAGGCCCCCATTGGAAAAATTGCATAGAGAATTGTGCTGCAAGCTGATTGGAGGTTAAAAAGGCTTCCTTTGAGTCACTTTGCCTATTTAAAGGAGAGGTCGACTTAGAAGAGGCATACTATGTCATTTTATATTTTGCAAATAGCTTGTAAGTTGAAGCTCTTGTGGCTGTAACTTCTGAGGACGAAAACCCTCAAGAAGCTTAGTGTAAAGAGAACGAAAACTCTCTTTGGCACTCCTATTTGGCATTGGAAATTCAGGGACAATCAGGTTATTGAACCATTAATTTTGGTACTGCTGGAACGACCTATTTTGGGACAGATTTTGGCACATTTGGAGGGCATAATATTCAGATTTGTGTATCTGCTGTTCTGAGTTGTTTTTCCAAACATCTCTGAACTTTTTTGGAGCTGTTTGTGAGTCCAAAACACCTTCAGGATCTGCTGTAACTTCACGTCTGGGTCTGCAGACTTATTTAAATAAAATGCAGCAGTCGGGTATTAAAATTCAGACTTCCTTGGATGCTTTTAATGGTATTCTCTTGGCTTTTACTTCTTAAATTTATTGCAGTTTTAACAGATCTGAATACAGTCCTGTTTGATGTCTCTAATGATACCGGTCTTCTATGGTTCAAGTCACCACTTCCAGTAATTAATTACAGCAGTCAATAACTATGATCTTTGTATGATTTTGTATATGTATTACGATCTAAATGGTCTCCATAATTTCTGCAAACATTTGAAGTGGAAACATGAAATAGAGGGGTGCTTTTTGTGAGTATAATACCAATACCTTAGTCGCAATTTTAAGGTTAAATCCTGGTCTGCATACAAAATTATTAGATTTGCTGTTCTGTTTGAGTTAAAACTCTTTGGGGTATAAAGAGATCCATTTGGGGATCTTTCATATAGGACAGACAGAATGCTTAATTCGAGCTATGCTCAAGGAGCATAGAGTCAAGATCAAAGGATTGATAAATCAGCCCTTGCTTAGCATTCACATAAAATGACATAGCATTTCTGCCTGAGGGAATGAAAGTTATTGGTAAAGTCCAGTGTTATTTGAAATGTCTTATAAGGGATGTCTCAGAGATTAAGAGAAAACTTGTGAGCAATATAGATCGAACAGTTGACTAAACGACATCCGGTGGCCTATCATTAACATCCTAAAAATCAGTAGAAATAATAGTTCCCGCCAATAACTATAAATAATATTGTTAACTTAGCCACCTTGTGTTTTACCAACTAGGTCCTAAGTCTTAGATTGGAAATAAATCCATTTTCAAGACAAAAGTTGTTGATAATGAGAAAGAACAAGTAAATAATACCATGCAGTTGAAAACCAAACAGGAGCAAGTGGGCATTGTTGAATAACCAAGCTAGTTGATCATTTTTATAGTTACTATAGTGTTTTGCAAGAGCCTAAGATATATGGGTTACTTTTAATTCAAATGATGTTGCACATTACAGGACCTTTATGAAGCACCTCAAGTGTTCCATGACTTTGTGGCATGTAGACTGAAACTTGTTAAGTCTGCCACCTTGAGTGTTGTGAAAGAGATGAAAAATTTCTCTTGAAAGATTTGATTTCAAGGTTGTATTTAAATGTCTCTTACAAAATCATTAGGAGCAATATAACTGAGCTAAAACCTTTTATGCCTTTCAAAAAACAGAATTGATCAATAAATGATACGACTGAGGGTTAAGGGTGGGTTTGAGAGGGCTTACCTTTATCTGGATACCTGGCATCTTAATATGACAAAGTTCTGAGAATTAGAAGCAATTTAACTGAGCTAAAACCTTTTAAGCCTTTCAAAAAGCAGAATTGATCCATAAATGATGTGACTGTGGGTTAAGGGTGAGTTTGAGAGGGCTTACCTTTATCTGGATACTTGCCATCTTTATATGACAAAAGTCTAAGACATATTTTCCTGCCATGCTATCTAATAAGTTAAGCCGGTTCCAAGAACATGACCATTGAAGACTTCTTTAATCTACATGTTCGTCAGCATAAACATATGGGTAACTATGTTCTCATTACATCCACAAGGCTAGTCTTGCAATTTTTGAGGGAAAATCATAAGCTATATAAGTTCAATAAAAATATATTGTTGATAAATGTCTATGGAGATGATTTTTATGTTGAAAATATACTTGTTTATATGATGTCTTGCTACTGGCAGATATTGGATGAAGAAAGTTTAGGTGCACTTCAGAAAATTGTGGCTCTGCCCACATACCAGGAAGATCATCCAAGTGGTACAGTGATGCGTATACTTATAGAGCCGGTGGAATTCACAGTAAAGCTAGAGTAACATTTTGTGCATATGGTATATATATTAAAATGTATTATATCCACAAAAGGATGCAATCTCCAATCCTTTTCATAAGTTTAATTTACTACCCTAGAACACTTCTATATTACTAGCCATGTTCTGGATTTTCTTTTTTTGTGAGTTCGTGATGTGTTTTTTTATATACAATGAGACCCAATATTGGTGTAAAACTAGAAACAAGGAAAATGATCTCACAAATCTCGTGCCATATGTCTTTCCAACAACTCATTCTTCACAAGCATAACTGGGTGATCCATATTTTAAAATGCCATTTTTATAATGTTTCAAGGCCTATATGACCTGAAATTAAGGGAATTTATAATGCCTATTAGTCCTTGATTGTTCTTTCCCCACGTTTGACAATCTTTTAAGGGATATCTTCTTGGAAAATGCATATGCTTAATTTTTTAGACACTATTTTTGTGATGTTGCATGGAACCCATGTAAAATTGATCATTCTTTCCCTTCATATTCTTTCATTTCCATCTTTAGTGATGACGTCTTTCTATTCTTGTCTTGAGAATAGCGCTTTCTATAGCATTCAAATAAAGCCTTCTTGTTTATAATTGCATCCATGCATGGTTTGAGATTTAATTAAAATAAGCCCTGGGTTTTAATTTCCAAAGACTGTCTTGAAATAAGCTAAATGAAATTGATTCTATTACTTCCCAACCAGCCACAATCTGCTATTAAATTGTATTTTGATGTTAGAATTCTTGTATTAAACCCCTTTTTTTCATGGCATATGCACATATTCACAGTATCAAATCTGAAACGACAACCTTTGGAAGGTATAATCAAGTGATCATCTTTATATACTAGCAAAAGCATCCATAGGTGCTTGTGAAAAGCCGATAGGCTAATATATACTCCATGTTCATTGAATGTTTTAAAATGATGCTTATTAAGAGTTAAATAAATTTTTATTATATTTACAATGAATACATTTTTATATAATAATATTAAAGGATGATTTGTAATGTAGTTGTCAATCTAACATTATTGTATTGCAAAATATTCTTCAAAAAAACAAAAGAATAAAATATTGATCATATTAATGGAAATTTTCTATGGTAGTTTGGGCCACCATATATTTAACAAACCCAAAGTTCTTAAAAAGTTTGATGAGTTTTCATGGACAATAAGTGGCCACTTATTGAGAGCAATTATGGTTAATATTGTGTGTTCATTACTATGGTGTTAATGGAAACATGGTTACTTGTCGATGTGGACCATTCAAATGACATTGAGGACAAGAAAGGAAATCAATAAAAAATATATATTTGCCCATTTTCAATACTTAGTTTTAGTTTTAGCAAGAGATTGAGGGATTCATTATATGTTTATTGTCTCACCATGCTAGCACAAACGACCACGACTCTCCAACTACAACTACAACTCTCCCGCTATGCGATATTCAATAATTATTTCAACATTCTAAAATCAGATATTTTCAAAG
Organism: Taxus chinensis; assembly: GCA_019776745.2. NCBI lineage: Eukaryota > Viridiplantae > Streptophyta > Pinopsida > Cupressales > Taxaceae > Taxus > Taxus chinensis. The sequence continues at coordinate 146,015,659 of CM034157.1, forward strand.
ATGAAACCATCGAGTCATATTGTGCACCGTGAAACATTCCCAGTAATGTATACCAAATGTGACAATTTCGTAATCTCTTTCCAAGACAAGGATGAAGTGTAGTCATTCATCACAAACTCCAATATTGAAACACTTCAAGCCTTTCTCCAAATCTTTGTTGGCATTCTCGCAGACATGTCGAAAATGGGAGCTTTGAAATCTGATGGAATAAGAGAACCAACCATAGAGCATAATTGAAAGCTTTAGTGGGGTTGTGTTGAATTCTATTTTTTTTACATCTTTTCTTTCGATTTTCCTCGGAAAGAATTTGCATTGCATGCAAACTTATAATAAATGTCTTTATCACTAACATGTGCAATGATTTGTACAATACTGACCACATCCACATCCCAATGAGGGTTTTTATCTTCCTTAAGGTGGAAAGTCAAAACCAAAATGATAAGGAGCCCGAGCATTGCAACAGAGAGAACATTATGAATGCAATCCACTATTTAATGAGAAGATGGACAAGTGCTTTGATACTGCTGTGAAGGGAAATGTCTAATGGAAACGGTTGTAATAAGTGCAATCAAATCAACTCAACTACTTGCAAATGAAGTTTTAAGTTAAGTAGTTATTACAACCTTTTGTGGTAGTTGTTTGTTAAGAGGACGATTAGAGGACTCGGATTTCAATGTAGTATCTCTGGCATGCATTTCAGAAGAAATGAAATTGTTTCTCTGGGTATGAAATATAGGCATACTGACACAAGGTGCTCAGTATCGGATTTCATGATTTTGAAATCAAAAGGATTAGATAGAATTCAATGTGCAAAATATATGTGATATTATGTTGAGTAGGCGGAATGTACTTCAAATTTAATGAAGCTGAAATTATAAACAAAATTTTCCCATATGTTATATCGAGGAAAATGTTTTATTATTGACATTTGACAAGGTAGAGGGATGATTTTATGGTGGCTAAGATACATATGCTTCTCACCCATCCGTTATATTGAGGAAAATGTTCTATTATTGACATTTGACAAGGCAGAGGGATGATGTTATGGTGGCTAAAATCCAGATGCTTCCAGTCATTTTTTAAGTTGTTTTTATTGCTTCTCTCTGTCCCGTTGATGTGCCAACATTACCATGTTCACCATTTTTGCAATCTCATCAAATCTAATCGACTTCTTTTCCCCTTGCTCTGTTGACACCACATCCACCAATATCAACATCCCTTGTTCAACAATGGCTCAATGACACTTTTTCATAAGTTATACGCATTCCTTGTCTCCCCGGTCTTGCAAAATCCACTGCAACATGTTAACTAAAACAAATCAACTGCAACATGTTAACTAAAACAAATATTTGACACCTACAAAAGCATATACAGAGACAATTTTGCACCTTCATATACAAAGACAATTAAGCATCACCTCTTGGAACATTGAGAAACATATTGCTTGCTATGTGTTGTACCCTTGTATCATTGACAACAAGAGATGATTTATTTGATATCTGAAATTTTTCTAAAGTGCATTCTGACAAGACAATTAGTGGCTTTGGTTAAGATTTAGTTACTAGTATAAGATAACGCGAGGGAGATCATAGTTATAACATTTAATATTTCCAACTAAAATTTTAAATATAGGTAAATAAGAATCTCTTTCACTCTACCATTAACCAGAATAATAAATCAAATCCCAAAGCAAATCCCAGATCACATATCACAATATAAATCAACACTATATCCATCATGTTTTTATACAAAATAACCAAATGTAGTTTAGATGATTCCAAAAACAAATTCAAAGTATCCTCCGTAAATACCCCAATAAAAATTTGAATGTAATAATAATTGTTGCTTCTACAAATGTTCTTTTCATACCCAATATTTCCCCCAAAAATCTCATATTGGATTCTATGTCACATGTTGGTAGAGTAACCTTCATTTTTTGCAATTTTGGGGAACTTCCGAGTATGCAATTGACTAGCAAATTTACACTCCACCTTACATGATGTAATTCCACATACACTTTGATGACATTTTCCAGTGGAGAAGTAAGGCGTAATGGTAAGGGACTTGCTGCCAAGTGCTATCATTCAAAACATAACAACAATTATTGAAATTTAATCGTTAAACTATTGTAGAATATTATGTGACTGGTCCAGAAAAGTGTAATTTTTATGTTTGCCACTGAAAAATAAAGACTTTTGCATAAACAAAGTGGCATGCAAAAGCATTTCGTAACAAAGGAACCACAAAGAGAGATCTTGAAGTTGGCGAAGTTTTGTGAGGAAGTTAACGAGTTTGCCCTCTTCCATGAAAGATCGGCTCCTCCGCGCAGAAAAAGTTTGTTCAATGTTGTGAAGGTTGAAATATCTTCCATTATCCAGAGGACAGAAATGGAGTGATAATTTCAACCGGAAGTGTCCAACTCGAGGCTTATCAATCTCCACCTCCCACGTCCACTAGAGACATTAAGCCCACTATTGATGAAGATGGGAGTTACAAAGAAAATTGACTTTAGAAAGGCCTATCGGCAAAAAATAATCAAATTTGAAACCATGGGGCGTATACACATTTAGATATCATAAGATTCTTTCCTAGCAATCCAACAATTCTTCTCCATTACTTGGAAGGTGGATGGATGCTTTATCTATTTGAAAAATGAAGCAGGTAGGATTACATATAAGTTCTTTTGAATATATTTCTGATCTTTCAATTCTTTTTTAAATCTTCCCTATTTTTGAGTATCATACTTGCATAACAAAGATCTCAGAAACATAGTAACTTCTTCATCACACATCCTTAATGCAACATTTCATAATTTTTAATGTTTCTCTAGCGTTGAGTCTTGGTGGTTTACAAAAATACCACTAAACTAAGATAATGGAATGGTAGTTTTAAAGTAACCTCCCAAAATTTGATAGTTCAACATCCCCACAAACTGTTAAGAATATCTCATGCACCATATGGCATTCAACTCAACACTTGTGGAGTTGTCCATTCTTATTTTGGAGTCACCATGGTGAACATCATTCTCATTGTATTTGATTTTGCTTCAGATGCAAATCTGATCGTAGCAAAAGAATGTATGCAGGCCAACAAATCCCGTAATAAATGACAAATGAAGCCCTACTCTAGGAAGGAAGAAAAGATGTCTCAATGACTAAGTAGCTCCATTTAATGCAGCTCCCAAGATCTTTAAGTATCTTTACATTTCAAGCCCATATATATGGAAGGACTGTTGTTTTTGGCAAAGTGCCTTTTAAAGTAGAGAGCTTTTTACTCATGATGGTGAAACCTGTGCTACCTAGGTTGTAAGCATGACAATGTTCCATCTCAACCAGTAGACAATTGCCCAACAAAGGGAAAAAAAAAACTCAAATTGTAATAAAATGAGATTTGTCTTATACGTGGATTGTAATATCCAAGTTTTGGGATTTTCTAGCACTAATACAGTCCATCTTGCAAGCTTGGGAAAATTCACATTTGCCATCACATGCACAAAGAGAGAAAATGTTAGAACTTAGTATCATCCAAGGAAAGGAAGAAGGAAAGAAAACTAAACGAAAGGTGCATCATGAAACAAATCTAGGCATGATATGGAACGTGGCCTCTCTCTAACTAATGTAATTACTGGTGAAACCCATTACCTTAGCATAAAATACATGATTGGGTTAATCTCACATTAGTAACACTGTAAGATAAGGGTGATTTATTAGGCACTACATTTACCAATTTTTTTTAGCAATGGGGAAAGAGGCTAGAGGGTGAGAAGCCTAAATTGGTGAATTGTATTCACCATTCCTCTACCCTACTAACAAATTGGGAGTTGGACAAAACTATGTAGCAACCAATTTGCACTCGCCCAAGCTACTCGACTAAAGAAGCCCAAATAGGTGAATTATATTCACCATTCCTCGCTTCTATTAATAAGCTAGGAGTTAAACAACAATCTGAATTGCACTTGACAACTACCCATGGTCGATACTATTTACTTTTTTCGTCTATTTGGCTAGGATTTGACCTCATGGCCTCCCACCTACAAGCACTTCAACCTCACCACTCTATCTCCACATTATGTTGAAAACAAATTGACAAGTTTTTTGTTTATGGACTTGTTATTTGAACTGATAGAAATTTGTGGTCGAGGAACCTGGGAAGGTGCAAATTATTTGCTTCATAGTTTTGTCCAAATGCCATTAGACTAATGACTATGCATGGAGGTCATTTAGTTAATGACTAAAAATCCCACAAAAACACGTAATCTAATAATCTAAATCTAGGTATATTATATATTATTGAGTTGAGTTATACCCCTTGCTCGTTGAGTGCATTATGAGGTTCATTGCATTAGGTACCCAAAAAAAGGAGGCTATTGAGAGTCTTAAATATACCAATGAAAAGATGAATGAGAGAATCAACCACATAAAAGGAAGAATTTATCATGACCAAAGTCTTAGTAGTCCAAACTAGATTCACAATTAGTATAAGAGGAGAATCCAATGAAAGATTAACAACACCATCATTCCTAGCCAAACAATGAATTGTGTTGTAGATTACGTGATCCCTATTATGGATATCAACTGGGCCACAAATCCAAAAAGTGTCAATTACCCCACAAAGGAAATGAACACATCTTTTAGGCACTATGCAAACCATAAGATCAAATAGGCTCACTTGTAAATTTGGTAGGTTGATTGATGACGTCTTGTAAAACCTTTTGTTTTGAACGATGTTATTGACTCAATGGATGACATCATCTAAAATTTAGTAGTGACTTTTTGGGTGCAAGTTTGTATTTTTTGGGTCCCAACTTTTTATTTCTCTAAAGGTTGTATCCACTCTACTCATACTTGCAAATCCACATTAGGGAGAAGAAGACGATTTAGGGTTTAGAGTAGCTAATATCAAAGAAGACTATGACTTTTAGGGTGTAAGTCTATATTTTTTGGGTTCCAATTTTTCATATCTCTATAGGTTGTATCCACTCTACTCATGCTTGCAAATCCACATTGGGGAGAAGACGACGACTTAGGGTTTAGAGTAGCTAATATCAAAGAAGACTAATGGAAGCATTTTGGGCCATTGAAGATACCAAAAATAAGAGTTGAATCAACAAAGTTTGCCTTAATGTTTGGAGTCCCCAACTTGAAGTTCACTTTCGTCTTCTACCTATCTCGGCCTCATCCACAACAATTTATCATAAAATGCTACAAGCCAAAGAGGGAGATTACTAGAATGACAAGTTGACCCTATACAACTATCCCTAACCCCAACATCTTTCTTTGTATTTGTTCTCTTATTGCTATCTTTACATTCTTTCCATTCATTTATGTCTATTGTCTATTACCCATTGGCGTCTCCTTTATACAACCTTTATGGAACTTTCCTTTGTATATTACAATATTTCACATGTATCAATAAACATATATTATTGAGTTGTACTTTATGACATCTATGTGCACAGACAATAAATATTTAAAATAGGAATAAAGATTCAATGTTAATGATAACTTTCCATCTCTATTAACAATAGAAGCAAAACAATTCATCAATGCTAAAAGATGGCCCAAAAAAGGAATTAAAATTTTCAATAACGAGAATAATTTCTCATAATAAAAAATAAAGAAAAAACAAGTCATCTCTTTAAGAAAATAAATGAAAAATATTGGAGAAAATGAGCCACAACCAGACTATAACAAAGAGCTCCTTGAAAAGCCCCACTGACAAAAGGGCAAGTAGCTCAAAGATAGAGCACCTAAACTTGCAAATGGAAGTCCTAGGTTCGAGCCCTAGTTGTTCCATGTAGAATAATGTGGTATTAGAGAAGGGAGAACATGTAGACTCCCGGAGAAGAGGAAAAGAGAGGAACCCTAGTGCACTTTCAAAGAAAAATTATTTTTTCTTTTTCCCGTGCAAGATTCAAAGGTGCACACATATATTTGTTCCTTGTGAATACTATGAGATTGTACAATTTTTTTCCCAAGCAAATTGGACAAATGTATTTTGTATTGACGTGGTGTGTGTGTGAGACGTAATAATGCTCGATGTTTGGATTATGAGCTTCTATGTTTGTCTTTTTCTATTAGTGAGAAGCATATGTAGCAACTTGAGGAAAGTATAAATAAACCAATAAAAACATAGCACCATTAGCATTGTTGTTGTGCAAAGGATGGGATTTGATAAGCACACGTAGCTATTGCTTGTAAATTCTATGAGTGAGCAATATTGTGGCCATCAAGACTCCATCTACCATAAGTTTAAAAGCATCTTACCTGATTTTTGAATTAAATTAATTATTACAATATTAAAGCAACCACAAAACTGTAGAGATGAGCTACAAGTGCATGGATGAGTGATGGTACGTGGACTTAGGTGTTACAAGGTACATGATTGGACATAAATATTTGTTTGCAAATTTGAAGCATTCATCTTACCACACCCAAGTTTCTATTGGTGATGACACATGCTATATTGTCCAAGGTTTAGGTGATGTATTATTTCCACCTAGCAAGCGTCGTTGTAAGATTACAAAAGTTCTTTATGTTCTAGGCATAACAAAGAACTTACTAATCGTTAGTCAATTGTTGGATTACAACCTTAAGGCTAACATTGATAGCAAAGGTGGTGAAAAGATAAGTATCATTTGAGACCATTCTAAAAATCTCAATGATTGTTTCGCTTACTTCTTGAGTCAAAAAATGCTTGAGCTTGGTGTCACACACAATGACAATCAAGATTTGGTAATCAAGGATAATGATTCTGCCAACCTCTAACATTAGAGATATGGTCATTTAAGCATTTACTACTTGTTGGAACACTCAACAAACATGGTATAGTGAAAGACCTTCCCTTACTGAAGAATACCACTGATTTATGCTCTAGTTGTTCAGTTGCAAAACAAGATCAAGTTCCTTTATATTCTAGTACATATCGACAAAATAGTCCATTGGATTTGGTGCAAAGTGATCTATGTGGATACATGACTCCTAATGTTAGCAAGCTCAATGATTTTCAACACTTTATCAATGATCGCACATGGAAGATGTAGGTGTATTGTTTGAAGTCAAAGGATCGAGGTTCAATTTTTTTTTAAGTTTTCAAAGCTTGTGTGGAATGCCATTTTGGTTGTCGCATAGATGTACTCCACTCAAATCTTGGGGGAGTACACCAACAATGAGTTCTCCACTTTTTGTAAAGAGCCAGACATTCAACAACATTTAAAATGGTGCATGATATGTTGAAGAATTCCCACACGGATTGTCCATATTGGGTAGATGTTGTTCACACAGGACTTTACATGCTGAAAATGGTGCATGATATGTTGAAAATATTCCCACACAAATCGTCCATATTGGGTAGAGGTTGTTCACATAGGACTTTACATGTTGAACTATATACCCAAAAAAGATATCAACGGTATCACTCCAAAAAAGGGTCAGGCTAAAGGCCTTCTATTTCCTATCTTTGTATTTTTGGTTTCTTAACATACATGCACATTCTAATTAAGAGGATTTTTTTATTATGAGAAGTCCTTGGAATGTATCTTCCTTAGATAGAATAAAGAGTTGAAGGGTTACCAAATTATGGATCATGATGCTAATGTACATCAACAAAATTGCATTCTTTGATGAGAAGGGGTGATTTAATGCAACTTCCACCCCACTACATGTTCCATGCATTGCTCTTATAACCCTTCTAATAATGAAGAAGACGATGTTGATGATGATGGTAGTGATGATAAGGACAATGGCAGTGATGATAGTCAGCCATGTCCTCCAACTCCAATGTCCCCAAATACTACACAAGAAATATCCAAGTGGCATACCAATAACATAAGATGCAAATTTGATGGATTCCTTAAACTTTAGGGAAAATAACTCAGAGCATAGTACATAATGCAGTGAACTTAATTCTAATGAGTTCAATTGTCTATAAGATTGAGCCTTTAATGGTTCAAGAATCCCTATGTTATGCCAATCATGTGTTTTTAGGCATGTGATGCGTTCACCAATAGTAAATGCATGTTTCATGGAGGACCCATAGCCATTCGGTGTGTGAATCTCTCGCATTGTTTGATTCACCAAATTGACTTGCTCTTTACATAATATCCATGGAGCCCCTTCTTCCTTTTTAGATTTTTTTTGTCCCACTGACTTTCATATTGACTCTAGAACTTAGAGTGTCTTTCTCTTTGCTAGAGATGTGATTCCATATAGAAAATGCTACATTTTTAAATATATGCATTGGATCTGAAATATGCCCAACTAATAAATTCTCCCAATATGGGAGATGGTAGAATATAGATAGTTTCTTCATTCCTATAGGAATTTCAATTTTGTGGCTAATTTCAGACAACCATACATGATCTCTCCACCAATATGGAGGAATATCCACATTTGATATTATGCATGCTTGTGTGAAGGCTTTATACCAATCCCTAGGTTGCATAAGTTTTGGAGGTTTTCTAATATCATGTTTTGCATCAAACTTAATTTTCTTTTTAACATGGTACTCATGCTCCATCGACAAGAACCTTTGATGGCCTTCATATACAAATTTTTTGAGATCTTTGGATGACCTTCCACATAGTTGATCACCACACCTTGGACAAGCATATTTTCCTTTTGTTGAAAGACCTACATATAGAAGAAATCAACAAACTCAGTGTATAATGCAAAAACACACACACACACACACACATACATATGACTATTTATTTCTAAATTTTAACATATGAGAAATACCTGAACAAACAACCATCCCAAGAAAATCATGAATAGTCCAACATAAGATACTGTAACAGGTGAACTTCCTCTGACCAATGGGTTTTGAAAGGTCATACATTAGAATGTCATCCCATAATGCTTGCAACTCATCAATTAAGGGTTCAAGGTAGACATCCATATTTTTTACTTGGTGCTTACCAGGCACCAATAATAAGAACATTAAATGCTCCTTACGAATCATCAACCATGGAGGAATATTATAGTTTATCAAAAGTATTGGTCAAATATAGTAGCTAGTTGACATACTAGAAAGGGGCTAACACCATTCATTGCCAAACCAAACTATACATTGTATGACCTCTCTCTAATTTATCAGACCCCAACTGCTCAATGTGCCTCATGGCATTTGAATTCAAAGGAACATGTCAAACTCATCATTGCTTCTATTCTTATGATGCCATGACATTAAATTTGCAAGTGACTTGCAACATAAAAGATGCTTGAGCCTAGGAATTATTGGAAAATGTCTCAATACCTTATTTGGAATGGTGAGCCCTCTCACTCCTTGTTGAAATCATGGTGCCCCACAATTGGGACAACTGACCTCATTCTCATATTCCTTCCTAAATAGAATGCAATCATTTGTGCATGCATCATAGTTGACATAGACAACCCCTAAATTTGATGATATTTTTTGTGCCTCTCTATATGAGGAGGGAAGTGTGTTCTTTTGAGGCAACAAACTACTTTTGAGTAGGCTGCAACAAAAACAAAGAAAAGGAAAATATAAAAATAATGTAAAACATATGAAATATATATCAAATGTAAAATATAGTTATGAAATTGTTATCTAACCTCAATAAAGCATTCACACTGATGTTTGACCAACCAAACCTTACTTTCAAGTCCATCAATGCCAATATAACACTCAACAATGATGTTCTGGACTCTCCTGGTGTAAACAAAGGAGTTTGAGAAAATTTCAAAATCATCCTCTCTTGTTCTTGATCCTACTCTTCATCATCATCATCTTGTTGTTCTTCATCATCCTCATGATAGGCATGATCATGATCATCATGATCATGATCAAATAAATGGTGAACCATGTTTTGAATCCCAATGCCCTCTTCCATTAGAACATCTTCATCAAAAGTCCCAGGAAAAGGTGTTTGTTTTTCCTAGCACATCATCATTTCCTTTGAGTAGTCTTTTTAGATGAGCTTTATGAGCCCTTGTGATGTTGTTAGGATGCATTTCATCATTGGGATGACACAATGGGAAGATGTACTTTGATTTTTCTTTGGTTGAACTCGTTCAACATCAAAGTCACTATTTGAATTTTCAGTCTCAGATGTCTACATATTAACTTAATATTAGTGCAATATCCATATAGAATGCATCAATATTATGATGGTTTCATTTGAATTCAACATATTAAAAATTAAATTTACCTCAAAGAAAGAATTGTGTGGCTCCATAATCACTTTTCCAATATGCCCCCTCCTCTTTCGCTTCTTCTATTTCGACCCCTACCTCAACCATGAGATTGTGATGAATCTCCCTATACATAAAATTAAAATAAAATAACTTATGTTAACATTAAATGAAAATAACTAGAAATAAAAATAACTTATATTAACAAAGTTAAAATTTTCTATGCAAAATTATGATTACTTACCAACTCATATGCAACACCTATACTCGCTGATGAAGAGTTGTTTTTTTGGGGAAGTAGATCTCAATACAGATGAAGAACTTAGATCTACTGAAGTAGACCTATGTATAGGGGATGATGTATACCTACTGGATGATGACATAATATCTACAAAATAGTAAACCACTTGTTTAAACAATTGTAGGTTTAGACAAAAATGCAAAGTGTGATAACAAGAGCAAAATTGAGTTTGCTACAAACCCTTATTTCTAATTATGTAGTTAAAGATGCTTTAATTTTGTATTGTGCGATTTTATAATAACAAAAAAAGGGATGCACCATAATTTAATATTAAATGCAAATGTGAAAATAAGAGAAAATTGTAAAGATAGTTGCCGAGAAGGGAGAACACCAAACCCTATCTTCATGATTTGCAAGTATTGTTTGGTTACAATGGGATATGCATGCAAGTCTAAGTGCCTAACATTTTCTATTGTTTGCATCTTTTTCCAAAAGAACACCAATTTCATACATCATGAACCCAAATAACTCATTTTGTATAAAAAGAATCTAATAACCTTAAAATTTTATGCACAATCTAGAAAAAGAGCTTGGAAGAACAAATTTGTAATCTTTGGAAAAATATATTCTTTAAGAAATCATGTCAAAACAATAAATTTCTCACCTTATTGTCAAAAAAATAGCCCTCCACTTTCAATCTGAATTTCAACAGTATATTTTCTCCATAAAAATGTTAAGTGTGATACAAGAGCAAAATGGGTTGTCACAAACCCTAATTTTTTATTATGTGCTCAAAGATTCTTTAATTTTGTATTGGGAAAATTTTACAATAAGGGAAAAAAGAGATGTAACATAATTTAAAATGACACAAAATTGACAAAATTCATGATGTTATTTGCACTATATATAGTAGTGAAACTTTGTTTTTCAAAAAAAATGGAATACAATTCTAGCAATTACAAATTTAAAGACCACAATTATGACTTCAAATTTGCACCACATATTGGCGTCATGTGATGATAAATATCTAGATTTGCATAAATAAATTAAGCAATAATTAATTAAAATCAACACAAGAAATGAAAACTACATAAGAGAGAAACCAAATGTAAATAGAATGGAGCAATTTCTATTGAATATTGGAGGGCATTTTATACAATTTCTTGCTCCTATAATCATGGAGTCAAGTCTCATCACCTTATCCCCATATCTCTCATCTAATCCCTAGTCTTACTCCCACATATCTCTCCTATAATCACTCACCACTATTCTCTCACATATCCCACCAATATCTCCACACACAATTATCTACGTAAGTTGTTCTCACAACTCACTATTACAATAATCTATATGAGTTGTTTATTACAACTCATTTACATTTATTTATAATCTCACACTATATTATTAATATGAGTTATATTAACTCAATGTTAGTAATTTACAAATTAACTAATATCACTCAAAATTACTAATGTAATATAAGAATATTACATTTAACTATTACAAACAATAATGTGAGCACTAATCCAAGAAATATTCCTAACATCATGTTTGTGTCAGAAATCGAGTATCAAACACATAAAAGTTTTTACACGAAATTGACAAAATTCATAATGTTATTTGCACTATATGTAATAGTGAAACTTTTTTTTAAAGAAAACTAGTATACAATCCTAGCAATTACAAATTGAAATACCACGATTATGAAAGTTACAAGCATTTGTTTGTAAATTTTGTGAAAAGTGTTGCCAAATAAAAGTCCCTATGAATCATATTTATAGGGGAAGAAGTGAAAATGCAGTCCTTGAAAATTTCACTCTTTTTTCTATCACATTTCCAACATGTGATCCATTATTTATAAGGAAAGAAATCACAAAGAGGGTCATGAAATCAAAAAGAGGAATAGTAGGATAAGACCAAAGAAAGGACACGCAAAGCAACAAAAGATAAGGATAAACATGAGTCTGAAGTGGACTTAAACTTCAATTCTTGACATCTACATGAAGCTGACAAGAGGTATTGGATAAGGCCAAGAATAAGCAACTTCTTATGTGGAGGATCAACATACAACATGGGTTTAGGGAGGTGAAAGGATAATTTTGGCTACTGACTGAATGTAATAGTTAACTGGAGTTGTAAACTCAAAGGCTATTATTAGCTCTTGTAAGACTAGTGAAGGACAAGTTCCCACTAGTATAAATACCCATGAAGGGGTCTAGTATAGGAAGGTGTGTGTATGCAATTATGTGCATAGAGAGCTAGAGGATTAAGGTGTGAATGACTTGTACTTGGATTTTGGGCTACTAGATGGCCAGAACTTGTAACTGCACAACAATTAATATATGAGCATTATGTTTGGTCTATGCATGGTTGTGTTATATTGTTAATATATTAGGAATACAAGTCTAATTGCTGAATTAACAACCCACTCAATTCACTTCACTCTTGCTAAACTATGATGGGACCTAGAAAACTCCTCGTGCTTCAAGTGAGCATGCCTTAGTTTATCTAAGCATGATATGCTAGTGTGACGATGGGAAAAACTCATCCACAACTGAAACAATAATGATGTGCACATAAGTCAAGAAGACTACTAGATTCAAACATTTTGGTTCCATTGTCAGGACCTTCATTAAAATGCAAGGATGAAGTGGATAGAAGATGCATCATTTAACACAGGAGAACATCGAAGCCTGGCTACACACTATTGAGGACAAATTCACAAAACATCATCCAAGTTGTAAGGATTTCTCTCCAAGAAAATGGGTCGAGGCTAATCTTTATGATGCACTATATGAAACATTTTTTTGTGAGCTTCTGGTACACCTACATGCATGGTTAGTTGCTTATTGTTTGGGAAAAAGCAGGAATTTGGGTCAGAAGAATCCTTGGACCTCTAAGCACAAAGAAGCTAGAACAATACGACATGACCTGGACATGTGGTAGAATACTGGTGGAAGGGCACACTTCAGAGCTATATCCTTGAATATTCAGTCTCAACCTTTTCTTGTGCGGATGAAGCACAATATAACTTCTTTACACAGGGATCATACTTACAACACCTACCATTGGAGATTAAGAAAATGATGATTGATATGGGGATTGAAACTTTCCCAATGGAAGGATAAATGTTCCATGGTGTGGGTGGCAGAGGACATAGGAAGGACATGAAGATATCAAGAATAAGTTATGGATTCTCCAGATGAGTGCACCCTTAGGAGGAGGCGATTTGAAGAGAAAATGCACAAGGCATTGGAAAGAGAGATAGTATGTCTATGTGACTCAACTCCAAGGAACTATGGGTGATGACCAACAACATTGGTTAAGACAGGGAGAGAGCAGTAAGGACAAGGAGCTCCAGGAAGGAATACAATGTGTCAAGAGAATATATGGGACCCTGAGGAGAGGATGAGGAAGGACAATATAACCTGATGGTATCTTGATCCAACCATCCATGCACCTACTCATGCAATTGGTCAACTAATACAGAGCAAGTTTTAATAGAAAGCGATAGCGACGAAGAAGTCAAACAAGCCAAGGAGAAGGAAAATTTGGATAGTAGTTTACCATATGTGATACAATCATTGCAACCAACACCAAAGAGACAACCGTTGAATCCTAATATACCAAAAGCACAGCGATTTGGGATGATGAATACAAACACAACAACACCAGTCATGACAAGTGCGCAAGGAAACATACTGACACAGCAGGTCACGGGAACTAATCCCTCACCTACAAGTGGAAGTGGGAGTGGGAATGTGGCGCCTACAACGACTAACCCCGTACAAGGTAGGGTTGGGAACAATGCACAAAAGGTAGCCGTGCCAAATATATTTTACGAAATGTCTCTGCACTTGCTAGAGTATCATGGGGTTGAAAATGCAACAGAGCATGTGCTCAAATGTGAACTTATATGGTGAGAAAAAGGTATAACTTCTTTGAATGAAAGGCAACTCAGTTTGCAACAACATTACTTGGCGTGCCATATACTTGGTATCGAAAACATGACCCATCTACAAGTAGTGGTAGACTATGATCAACTTAAGGTGACATTTTTACTAGAATTTGACATTCCAGAGTTTGAGCAACAGAGTATTTCAACACTCAAGGAGATCAAGAAAGAACTCATTGAGAGTGTCCATGCTTATGATGCACATTTCAAAACCCTCATTTCCAAACTCTCATATGAAATACATCCTAAACAACATGTGCAATGGTTTGTAGGAGGATTTTAATACCATTTAAGCATGTATTGTCACACAAGACTTCCACAAATCCATGAGAAGCATTAGAATCAAATTTGGGCATTGAAGTAGTGGGAAGTCTTGATACTGGTGTGAGCCCATTCATGGAGGAACGAATAGCATCTATGGTGACCCAAATAGATAAATTAACAGTAAACAACTTCTGAGAAACATGTAGTGGAATTTGGTGCACTGATTGTGAGGTGGAAGGCCACACCAAAAATATGTGCACGTGCAAAAGTTTGAAGGCCATGCTTATAGCATGTGAGATATGTGAAGGTAACCATGATGCTCAAAACTTTCCCCCTACTCCACCATTCCAAATAAGAAAAGGTAGACACTTACTATAAGATATGTGATGCATACACTCGTGGTACATCAGAGTGTCACATTATTGATAAAATCCAAGAAGCCAGATCATTGGGACTTGATCAAGCTACCATAGAAGATACAGTGTAGAGTGCGGTGGATATGGGTGGAAGAAATGGATGAGGATCAAGGAGGGTGGAGGTGGTAGATATCCATCGAGAAATTTTTATAAATGTGGATCACCAGATCATTACAAGTGTGATTTCCCAACCTTCTGAATCTGTACACATTGTCAAAAGGAGCACAAGGTGGAAGATTTCCCTGACCTATATAAGATAATGAAAGAAAAAGGTGAGAAGGGAGCAGGAATGATTAAAATTACATGCATTTCAGGAATGAAAATAAGTCAAAATCTATACCAATAGAGGAGCCAACTTCTAAAGTACGGGTAACAAAATGTAGTGTTATATGCACACAAGAGATACCTTCTAACAAAGTACATCCCACTGAATTAAATTCAAAAAATCCCTATCCTGATGGCAAACAACATAAAAGAGGTTCTTTAAGAGGTGAAATACTTGATAAGAGAACTTCAAGGAGAAATAGAATTCCTCAGAGATGAGGCAAGACTGCAAAATGAGAAGTTAAAATATTTTGAGGATGAATGGATCAACAAAAATGAGTTTCAGGAGGTATGTAGGTTGTTGTGCACATAAGGTATATTACCCTTACTAGGTCAATGGATATCTCATAAGTTAAGAAAAGTGGTGCTCTAGAAGAAATTGGGGATGACACAAAGGAAGGATGTAAAATCAACAAAGATGGAAGGTTTTGATAGAGAGATACTTGTTGATTTATGTATAGATGGCCGGAACATTAATGACATATTGGTTGACACAGGCACAAATGTTAACATACTCAAAGTGGATTCTTGGAACAAGATGGGGTGACCAATGTTACATGCATCCCCACACATTTTTTTCATGGCTAACAAAACACAAGTCGTGCCTATAGGAGTCTTAAAGAATTCCATAATCAGTATTATGGGGGTGAAGTTCCATGGGGATTTTGAAGTCATACCATTAGCTGAAGTAGATAATTTTCTAGTGCTACTTGGAAGACCTTGGTGTTATGCCAATAATGTTGACTTATGATTTAAGAAACATTATGTGAGTTTCAAAAATGGTGGTAGCATGCCATCTTCCCAATGGATCCTAAACAGAGTGCATTATATGTGGAGACTATGGAAGAGCATGAATATTTGGAGCATATATATAATATTAGAGCTACAAGGATAGAAAATTTTGAACCAACAATGGAAGGAGAACTAAAGTGGGGTGATAACCAATCAATGTCTGACACAACTAGTGTGGCATGTGAAAATTGGGCACATGGTTCATATGAACTACTAGGGAAAGATTGTGGTATGATTCAGTGCATCCAATAGTCCACAATACTATCCAAACATCCACAAATATTCACAAAAGTATTTGAAAACTTAGTACAAAAAACACTTAGCCTCCACCAAGTTTTAGTGAGAGTGAGAATATCCAAGACTTTCTCAAGGAAGTGCAAGCCTATATGCAAACTGATGAAGCATGATTGAACTGTTTAGCCTATTTATTAAAAGGTACCACAACAAGATGGTGGGAAACACATCGATTGACGTTATTATCATGGATGGACACAAAGGAGGCCATGAAGGCTCGTTTCAAATGAAGTAATGGTGCACGAAGATACCCCACCTATAGTGGAGTCACTAGCCCAAGGAACATATACATAAATGTGTGGAGATATGGATGACTACACAAGTTAGCAATGCATTATGGACACATCTATTCTATCATACACTACATGTATGGGCATGAGCATGGTATGTTAGTTGTGAGTTCTAGAGAGAATCGAGTTCCTGGGAAAGATTGACTCAAGATTTATCCATACATTTTCCTTTGTATCATCAGTACCTTGCTTGACTTCTACCCTTCAATATATAAAAGATGTGATATTTGGAGATGATGCTCCTATAGAAGAAAAATTTTGGTGCTACACAAGGATAAAGGTTTTCACGCTAACTAAAACATTTCACTAAGGATGTTGAGGACAACATCTCCAGTGATGGGGAAGTATGGATATTGGAATGACAGATTTGTGGGTAGAAAGGTAAAGAAAAAGTGGTGCAACAAATAGCCGATGAGGATGATAATTATCATTTTCATGTGGATGTTTCTTATGGGTCACATGGAGTTATAGATAAAAAGGAACAAGGGATCAACCAAGATGAACCTTTCAAATCCATACAAATTAACATTGGTAGTGAAACTGAACCAAAAATGGCAACCATTGGTGATTACTGGAGTGAACCAGAAATCACAAAGTTTGTTGATTTATTGTGTGAGTATGAAGATATATTCCCCAAAGGATACCATGAAATTAAGGGACTACATACATTATTAGTAATTATGAAAATCAAATTAATTGAAGGGGCTAAACCAGTTAGAAAGTGACCGTATAGGATGAATCCCAACCTATGTGTAAAAGTAAAAAAGAACTTGACAACATGTTGGCCGCAGGAGTCATCATACCAATAGAAGATCTGAATGGGTAAGCCCTATGGTGATCAACATCAAGAAGGATGGGCACATAAGAATTTGTATGGATTACCATGCTTTGAACTCTGTTTGTATAATTGATCCCTTCCCCACTCCATTTACAGAGGAAATTTTATAAGGTGTAGCAGGAAGGGAAATATATACTTTCACAGATGGGTTCTCTGGTTATCACCAAGTCAAAATTTAGAAGAGGATAGACCAAAGATAAACTTTTGTGACTGAATGGGGATCATACACCTACAAAATCATGCCTTTGGACTAAAAAATGCACCTGTTATCTTTTCGTGCATTGTTGTCACTACCTTTGAGGATTTTATACTCAAATTTCTTCAAGTATATCTAGATGATTGGACAGTCTATGGATTGGTAAAAGATCATTGTGATAACTTGCGCTTGATGTTTGAGCACTATTGCCGACAGTTACAAATTTCCTTAAATTTGAAGTGTGTGTTCACCACTCCATTTGGTTCCTTATTAATGCACATTATTTGTAAAGATGGATTATTGGTGGACCCAACAAAAATTGCAATAATCATCAATCTTCACACAACCATGAATGCAAAGAGAGGTTTGTGCCTTTTTGGGACATTATGGGTATTATCGCAAGTTCATTAAACACTTTACATGCATTGTGACACCATTGGATAAATTGATAAGAAAAATAGAAGAATTTAAGTGGGGTTCTGATCAACAACATGCTTTTAAAAAACTCAAAGAGAAATTAACCCAAGCACCTATTTTGCTATTCCCAAATCGGAACACACCATTTCATGTACATGTAGATGCTTCAAGGAATTATTGTTGGAGAAATATTAGCACAGCTAGGGGAAGGAACTCTTGACCATTCAATCTACTTTGCAAGTCAAAAATTGACATGCATGGAAAGAAATTATACTACCACAGAGCGTGAAGGACTATCTATGGTTTATGCACTTCAAAAATTTTGACATTATCTCTTGGCCACACCATTCATGTTTTTTACTGATCATATGGCCCTTAAACACTTGGTCAACAAAGCAGTATTGCATGGGAGAATTTGCAGGTGGATAATATTGTTCAAGAGTTCTAGTTCTCGGTGATGGTCAAATCCTGGGTAAAAATAATATCAGACGTGATCATTTGTCATGAATCAATACTGGTGAAGTGGTGCAACCCATAGAGGATGGCATGCAAGATGCTCAATTTCTTAGCATCTAGAGTGAGTTAGGAGAACTGGAGGATGTGATTTTTTTCCTACAAACTAGGGTAGCACCTGAGAATTATAAAGTCAATCAACACAAGCAATTAGCTGTCAAAGCAACACCATATCAGCGAATTGCCAATCAACTCTATAATATGGGGCACGACAAAATTTTATGACGATGTGTTCTACAACATGAAAGACAAGATATCCTAAGTGAAGTGCATGAAAATTAATTGTAGGTGGTCACTATGCAGGTGATGCTACCCGCTCAAAGATCCTTAACATGGGACTCTGGTGGAAGAGTTTATTTAAGGATGCAAAATAATATGTCAAGGTATGTCACCAACTCCAAAGAGTCAGAAATCTAGGAAAATGTGATAGTATGCCTTTAATCCCAATAACCACCCAATAACCATTTTAAAAATGGGAAATTGATTTTGTTAGACCAATCAACCTTGCAGTGTGAAGGATGGGCACACGATATATTATCACATCAATAGATTATATTACATGATGGGAAGAAGCCGCACCAACTAAATATTTACACAATCCACAACAAAAGATTCATTTGGGAAAACATTATAAGTAGATTTGGTTGCCCATTGAGCCTAACAAGTGATAGAGGAACACATTTCTTGAATGACACAATTCATGTTCTATTGCAAGATTTTATGGTTGTGCATCATAAGATGACCCCTTATTACCCATAAGATAATGGTACAATGGAAGCCTTCAACAAAATATGGAGTCATACGTTGACAAATATTTGTGACATCAGAAGGAAGGACTGGGATGACAAAGTATCAACAGTACTTTGGGCATATCAGACAACATACAAGCACTTAAATAAAATAACTCCCTTTCAACTTGTCTATGGGAAAGAATTCGTGCTACCAATCGAATTTTTAGAACCATCATTGAGAATTACATGCATTGCAAATTTGGAAGATGCAGACTCAATACAGGAAAGGTTAACAAGGTTGTTACAGCTAGATGAAACATGATTACAAGCGAGGTGGTCAAAAAATATTGAGAAAGCACATCAGAAAGCATGGTATGATCAGAACCTCAAAAGAAAAACTCTTAAAGAAGGTGCCAAGGTTTTGTTGTTTGACTCTAAATTTGCGTGACATCCAAGAAAGCTCAAAACTCATTGGCTAGGGCCATATGAGATAGTTGATATATTGCCAACTGGGGCATGCAAACTGATGGATCTTAGTGGCAAGATGCTTCCAGGCTACTTCAATGGGAGTAGCCTTAAAGCCATATTTCTAGCCACATTGGCATGTAATGAATAAGGTGTATGTCATTAGATTAATTGTTATTTCATTTTTTTAGGTTAGGTTTCTTTATGCTTTGTAATAAGTGTAGGATAATTGTGCACTTTGTTGTTTAGACTGACCTTGCAGAACAAGCTTAAAATCATCTTGCCCAGAGGATTGCACAAAAATTTAAAATGGGGAGAGTGATTGGTGGAGGAAAATAGCAAAGGAATGTGGAATAATTTCAATGAAAAATATTGTTGAAGTGATATACAGATGTTGTCAAATAAAAAGGGGGTGATAAAAGAGAAATGTATAAAAACTCACATGCACAAGAAGAAAATGTGACAAGGAAATGGAACAGGGATGAAGTGTGGTGAAGGAATGTTGGCATGAGTGAGTTAGTGTTGTCATTGATGTAAAAGGTGAATGTACATTAATGACAATGGAGTATGAGTGTTTGCAAGCTAGAATATAGGTTGCTTTGGAGTTTGTTTGGATTGCTTTAGAATTTGTTTGATCACTTTAGAGCTAGTGCGAAGTTTGTTTTATTTGCTTCAGAGTATGAACTATTTGCTTCGGATTATGAACTGGTTTCTTCAAAGTCTAGATAAATACGCTCCGATTTTTTTATAATGCCATTATGACATGTGGTGAAGGTCGGCCATATGTAGAGTGAGGTGAAGGAGTGCATGTACATGTTTTAGCATGGTTTACAGGTGTTCATCTAGACCTAGTCTAGGTGCTTGAAGGCCAAATAAAGCATGAGAGTGAGGTACAGAGGAATATGAGATCATGGAAGCATGCAAAGATGTGAGAAATGTTTTCTCAGGTGTTTTAGGTCCTTTTGGAGGGCTTGGAAGCAGAGGTATGGTGTTTTCCTAATTGGTCATGATGTAAACTAGGTCTAATCCTAGTGTTGTGAAGCTTGTTGGAGCATGATAATCATTTGAAGGTATGTATGAGCTATTAAGGACATTCATGTAGGTATGTTATGTTGTTTATATCATGTAGAGACAATTTTTAGAGGTTTCATGTTTGGTTTCAGTGTTGGTTCAGTTGATTTTGGTCTAGAACATGCAAATCCCCAAGGCCTAGTCATGAAAATGAGATAGGACATGAATATGTAGAGATATTCATGAATTTTTGAGAATTTGAGATGTTATTAAAGTGTACCAGGATGCTGTGAGAAACATTTCAGGTTGCCATGATGAAAAAATTGCAAGAAATGATGTTTTTGGCGAAACGAGGTGCTTGAGAGTGCCATGTCCAGCTAGAAGCAAGTGAAATGCTCATGGTTGGCATGTGTAGAGTTTTCATTGGAATATGAGTCTTTCAAAGATATTGGGGTATAAAGTAAAGAATATCCCAGAGTTGGAATGAGATGAAATGAGACCCAGACTTTTATGAACGAATGTTAAGAAGTGAAACTACTTATTGTGAGCTTGAAATCGTAGGTTGAGAGCGATGGAGGAAAAATTATTGGTATAAGCTCAAAATTGATTCAAGTTGCTGCAGATACAGCTCCAGTTACAGCTACAACCCCATCAGCTGCAGCACAAATAGATACAACTCCTAAAGAGGTAGTGCAACCATTAGTTTTTTCTCCCTCTTTGGAGAGGCATTCTTCAGGAATTAAGAGGACCCATGAATCTGGTCACTCCGACTTAAATAAGGATGTCGCCCATCTTCTTGACAAGGAGTCACAGATCTCCACTCCCTTGAATTTATCTGAGTATGATCCTATCATTTCAGAGATGATTTCACAGGACAAGTGGCAGGTTGTGAGCTAGAAGAAGGGAAAGATGGGAAAACACTAAGCTCCCTCCTTCCGTCCTCATTCCCTCTCCTACTCAACTTCGCTTCAACTTTACGGGTTGCATCTCCCCTTCCTCCTCTTGTTCTTCTTGCAGCTGCAGCTTCTGCAACTATTTTGGGGTTGCTTCTTCCCCTCCTCTTTGGCTCTAGTTTGTTGTAACATGATCAACAACAGCTCCTCTTTCTTCCTTGTTTGTGGTTTCCCCCTTAATTCTGTTCTTCGTTTGGTTTGGGCCTTCTTGGTCTTTTGTTCCTTGGTATGCGGGCTATTCCATTGTATTGCTTCATTGTTATTTTTGGTCATTTGGGCTTTTATATAAGGATGCAGGTCCTTTCAAAAACCCCATTTTTACCCTTTTCCAAAAAACATTAAAAATATATATAGGAAAGCTCATTAACATCTTTAATTTCTTGCAGTTTTGGTCCTACTGATGAAAATGTTCAATGCTTTTTTGGTCAAATGCAGTTGTTAGGTGTAAACCCAAAGATCGCTACCTTTTCTAACATCCTCTTGTGCTTTTAAGTTTGGGGGACAAAAATATGGGTGTGATTTAAAAACATGGGTTTGGTAATTGGTTCTGTTATGGGGTGAGTGGTGGTCTTTTTTTCTCTACAACTATAGATACTCCTACCCTGTTTTGGATGTGACCCAATACCATTTTCAATATTGTTGAAGAGAAATTCAGTTTCATTTTTTTTTTCCAAAAAAAGTAATCGGCAATAAACTTTAGACCATAATGGTCTCCATGGAACATGTTCAACGAGTCAAAAAGTAGATCTGTTGTAGTGCACAATGTCTTATGCTCATAGACTTGCAAATTTCAATACCCGCTAGAATTCATGATGCATTATGCGAATTTGTTTATTTGGCCCAATGAGTTATGAGGCTTGGAATATGGTGCCCAACTTGGTTATTTGAAATGAGGTCTGATGGGAACATTTTTCCTTGTTTTTTAGGTA
This sequence comes from Taxus chinensis, assembly GCA_019776745.2. Taxonomy (NCBI): domain Eukaryota; kingdom Viridiplantae; phylum Streptophyta; class Pinopsida; order Cupressales; family Taxaceae; genus Taxus; species Taxus chinensis. The sequence goes on from CM034157.1 coordinate 146,038,442, forward strand.
GCCGAGTTTATTGATTGATCTAATACAGCGTCCCCAAGCTTGGAGGTTCTTGTGAGATGATTTATTTCAACTTGTTTTTTGTCACATATCCATTCAAACTTATGTTAGATTCAGAGAGTCTCACAACTATAATACAATGCAGAGTGGAAGTATTGCAAGAATTCCATATGACAACCAGCAAGATCATGCACAATAAAAGAAACCTGAATGAAAATAAAAGATTATGAGCAACATATTTCATACATAACGTTCTCTTCATTAAATACTATGTGCACCACCGCCGTCTAAGCACACAATTACTGTATTTCGTCCCAACCTCCAAAATCTACATCTATTCATAAAATTAGTTTTCTAAAAACAAACACTATTTATATGAAAGTTTTACACTCTTATCATTATCTTTATTTTCCTAAATAAGGAGATTTAAAGCTTAATACTAATCTAAGCTATTATGCTACTACATGAAGATGACTCGAGTATACAGACTAGACTCTCACCTCCGCTTGCCACGAGGATTTGACTATCTTCTAACCAACAGTCAACCACTAGACAACACCTCCAAATAATAAAGGATCAAGTTTAATTATTTTTGGTTTGATTTGGCAAGTTATATGGTCAAACGACGCTACTGTCCAGTCTGTAGACTTTATTTGAATCTACTTAATTATCTGAATCTTTGTATGTAGATCCAATCAATTTTGCTTGGCAGGCTCGACTACAATTGTGAAAATTGTTCTCTAAATAACTATCATAGGTAGACTAAGATTGGATCAAACTATATGCACAATAGCTGGTTATTCTAATCAAAATTTATGAGATGGTATCACTATTACAGAAATTCAGGCTAATGATAGCCTACATCAGAATAATATATTTTAAGTGCCAGGAAGACTCTTCTTTTCTAGATTAAAGTTTCCATATAAGTAAAAAACTTTTGTGGTGTTTTTCAAATCAAAATTCAAATGCGCAATCTACAAGTAAGTGAAACCTTTCAATCTTTAGGATTATAAACCAATTTGCTTCATTGTTGGATTAGATAAGATCTTTATAATGCTTCTGAATGATCTCAGTTAAGGGATGAACAGATTGAAGCCCTTATTTTGATGCTACATTTCTATTGGATCGCATATTATTCATTTATTTTTCATCTGTGGTAAAGACAAGTAATTTATTCGTCAAGGCCTGCTATAACTAAAAAGGTTTACCCACCACACTTCTGGATAGTAACAAGGTTCGAATGGTTCCATAAGTTTGAGAAGGTGAATGGTTCAACAATGTTTGGAATTTCAAAATGGTTTAGAAAGGTTCTATTTATAACTTACAAAAGCATGCATAGTCACATAAATAGAATATGAAAATGATTTAAAAGAAATATTTCACAATCCAGTTTTCATATTATTTCACAATACAATACATTACACTTATAATATTTAAAGAACAATATCTTATTCATTATCAAGAACATTTAGGTTCTAATTCATGATCATTAATACATTTAAGTGCCAACATTTAAAAATACATTGTCACCACTTTGTTTTGTAGAAGTCTATTTCTTGCAATTCCTATTAGGATTGCAACTATGGTTTATAGAATAAACTATCACAATAATTACTTTCATTATTGGCAGTTGTTTTCATGACACTACAACACTTTTTGGTTCTGCATACATCCACCATCATGCCCACCTATCAGCATTTCCATTGCATACTTTGGTGCAATTTCGAGTCAACAGTCTTCGCTCTATCTCCTCCACTAGTGGTTGGATTTTTGTGAATGTTTCTGATATTTGACCATCCAAGAGTTTGACTAGAAAAATGGTTGAATCTGTCTTTTTCGCATATTGCTTTAAAAAATCCCAGATCCTCCCTGAATTTTTTTGTGTATCTTGTGTGACTGCTCTTCTACAGTATGTGGGGACTGTGGATGATGAACCCATTGTATATCCCTAACCTAACATGTCCAATCTAAATCAGTTTTATTATTGTCACATTTTTGCTAGACAAATTAATATTGGAAAGCTCTTTGCCATTAGGTAGTTGCTTTAAAATACAAATATCAGAAATCCACTTCACCTAGGGTTTCATTAAGAAACCATGCCCAAACACTGTACATATCAATTTTCTTCAAATTGTACCCAGATGCCAAATCCCTCCCAAAACAACCACAAGCCTCGTAAATTCATATTCATCAAGTATTAAGCTCCATGACAACAACAGTACGGCTGACATAATGGGACAATTAAAATCACATGTAACTTCCAAATCCAAGCAACTACTGATCTTACTTTTTTATAGCATGAGTCTCTTAGATACAGGAAAATCAAAATCTGCATTGCAAGGCCTGTAAATTTTGCAGAAAATTAAATTTGGATAATAATCATTTACACTTCATGGTACTTTAACAGCAGGTTCTTATATATCTATATATAAATAACAACTACTCTCATTTACAACATGATTAGTTTGCGAAGAGAATATGTCATGTTTGTTCAAGGCACCCAAAGTAATGCTCCAGATTATCAGAACTAAACACATTAGGGGCAATATGACCCGAGAGAGCTGATGAGATATGAAGTTGATACGGTACATACCTCTGCAATCAAGGAAAACAAAGTTAAAAGAACAAGGAATGCAGACCTATGAGAAGAATCTAAAGAAAAAATATATCATTTTACACATACCGCTAATTGAGATATTCTCTCAGCATCTGTATCAATATGCCAATCAGGTTCAAGTTGTCGTACAAAAGATGATGTTCCAGCCTTCGTGCAGCAGAAAAGAACCTATATCAAAAGATAAAATTTAGATAAATAAGTGCCTTCATGGATGCTAAAGCACTTAATCAGATAGAACTTGTTTAATGACATCTTCTAAGCACATATAAATAACCAAAATTCAAATATATAAACAGATGCTCAAATAACCTTACAAGGGCTCATATAACTTACAAGGGCTCAAATATATAAATTTATGCTACATTATATATCCCAAAAGGCAACTATCCCACAGGTTACTTAGAATATGTCATCTGCAGAAAAGATTGGTACACTCAGATAGCTAAGAGATTGTTTTGCTTCTTAAAACGAATAGAGCTAACTAATGAAAAAGTTTGTCAACCATGGGGTTCAATAAGAGAGAATAATCATATATAAATTGCAACAGGTATGGAATTTCTGACAATCATGTGGACAATAAAAGGGGAAAGGTTGAATTTGGTATACTCTGGCACACTATTGGAAGCTGCTTGTGGAGCCTTGTTTTGTCCACGTTTAAATTTCAGTCTTTGCATGCAATAGACGTCAATATAGGTGGTGGCATTTATGCTAGTTTATACAGTAATGCCTCAAACACGCTCTTTGTCAGAGTGATTAGTAAGCTCCTTTCTCAATGATTCAGGCATTTTTCTATACTTGGTCTCTTATCAATTGCACCTAACATTTTCACGAGAAACATACAATTTCCCCAATAGCTTCTTCCGTTTGGAATTATAAATGTAAATTCTGGATATTCCAAGAAATTTTGCCTCTCAAGTGTTTTCTTGTGCACAATGAACACAAAATTTTCAATTGTTATATGTCAGTTGTACGTTGCAATTATGGGAGAATTGATGTTTATTTGGTGCCCACTTATTTTGAGGTAGCTGTAGCCAATATTTTAGTTACAAGAAATTATCTATGTGAAGTTAATAACTATGAGCATAAAGCTTAATGATCAAATAATGTGTGATGTACTTGGACCCTTTTTATTTTTTTTAAATTAATCCCAACTAGGGTGTGGTTATAAATAAGTAGTTATGTCAAACCATCATGCCTGTTGCTACAACCTGAGTTGTCCATGTGATAAATTCCAGATCTTTGACCACTGCTATCCACTGTTTGATTGTGTTGAGGTCCTAACAGTAAGTTGTGGGTGCTCCTTTTATAATTTGCATTAGTAGTTCAAGGACCCACAACTCTGTTATTTATCTCAGTTGCATTTCTAAAGAATCAAATGCCCAAATCCTAACATCACCGAAGTGTAAGAATACAAAATATGGGAGTCCAGCACTTCTTAGAACAGTGTCAAAGCCTTCAAAGGCCGTGGTCAAATATTCCAGAGTCCGTCCCCATAGATATGCAGAGCAATTTTAAGTTATTTTGAGTTCTTTGATTCATTTTTTTAACTTCTTGTACCCCATAAGCCAACAAAATTATACAGTTTTAAGTGTCCCATTACACATGACAGAGTTATTGGAATCGACTCTTTCAGTCAAGTCTGTTGGGGTTCGATTTCATGAGTCTCTGAACTCTGTAGCCCGAAGTTCATAATTTTACTAAGTATACTATCAAAGTACATGCTATGGTGTGCACTAAGCAGGGGAGTTATATGGCATAATGAAAAGGCTCATCTCTCATGTTGATGAGTCCCTGTAATTCCTAGTTTGTAACCCCATTTTAATAATTTTACAAAGTATCAAGAACATGCTATGGTGTGCACTATGCAAGGGAGTTATATGGTATAATGAAAAGGCTCGTCTCTCATGTTGACGAGTCCCTGTAATTCCTAGTCTGTAGCCCAATTTTCACTTGGTCCCCAGTACGCAGCTGTTTGTAGTACCAAGCTCAGTGAAAAGGAATGTTAAGAGATTGGCAATTTTCTGACTTGGTGGAAATTGGAAAATCCTTGAGGTCCAAGTTCCATGATGAAAACAAAATTGTTAGGTGTCAAGCATCAAGGATAAGTTGCTCACATATCGAAAGATTGAGGCAAAAGGTGTAGAGGCATAAAGTTTTGCTTAGTTGCTCTGCCACCTCTGTTACAAATATGACAATGTTGCACTCGTTCATTATTGTCTTTCAATAGCATAGGCCACCACAAATTGGAAGGCAGACTCTGTTGCCTCGAGACCTACAAGTCTACCAGCCTGTCCTTGGTGTGCTTCTTTCAGTATTAGCTGAATTTCATTCCCTGTGACACATCTTCGTAAAATGTAGTTCTTCCCCATGCAGTATAATGAACCATGAATCAACTAAAATGGAGCTGCCTCTTCTATCAGTCATTGTCTTTCCACTTTGGGCATACCATTTGGAAGTTTTCCTATGACTAGATAGTCTCCAATGTCTTCATGCTACGTGGGCAGAGCAGAAAACCTTGAATAGATGTTCACCTGGAAATTCGTCATCAACCCTTATGGCAGGTTCCCCTGATTTAATCCTCAAGAATTATCAGCTTTAACACGTTACTTTCCAGGCCTGAACATTCTTAGAAATGTAAGTTCTTGGAGTAAAATAAGCCGTCTAGATATGCTCCCACGTATCATTGGCTTATTGATAAAATCGAGTAAGGCTTTCTTAAAAATGTAAAATATGAAAGGGTTGGTAACAAATAATGTTGAAATTTCTGTATGGAATAAGCCATCCCCAATGCTTCCCTTTCCATAGTATAGATATGTTCAACTCTAATGAGTAGCAGACTTGCAAAATAAATAGGATAAGCCAGCTTATGCACACCAGTCTGGGCCTGAATATCTGATCATATGATCGAACCAACTCCAAGAGGACATCTTATAGTATAATTAATTGCAACTATATGGCCATAGCATACTTTGTAACACTTGAGAAAATCCAATATTGGTCTAGTAACCAACCTTAACATCAAAGTGTCAAAAGCCTTTTCTTGATCCTCACCCCATTCAAAATCAATTCCTTTTCTTGTTAAATTATCCAAGCAATTATATCTTTTCTGCATAAATATTCATGAATATTTGGTAATATCCTGTGTGTCCTAGAAAAAATATAACCTTCTGCATATCTTATAGACCTTCCATACTAAATATGATAACAAGCCCATCAGGATCTGGCTTTAGGCCAAGCTCGTGATCTACATAGCCTAGTAGCTTGTCCTACGGAAACAAAAAATTGATATTTCCGCTAGAATCTTAGTCTCACAATCGACATACTCTCATTCATCACTTTAGTGCTCGCAACTTGCAACTTATGTTCTTTCAGCCCATCAACCGACCAATCATCCAGAAAAGCTTTCAAAAGGTAATAAGAAATTTTGAGAAAAACAAAAAAACAATTGTTCATTGAAAGGTAGCTGATGCATTGCATGATCCATATAGCATCTATAGTAAGCATAAAAATTGTTTTCCAATCCAAATGTCGTTTTGTTTATAACCAGAGAGCCCATCAAGGAATGAAAAAATCTCACTTCCTGCTACTTATTTTAGTGCTGAGTTTGTGAATGGTAAAGGAAAGGGATCTTTAATAGATATACTGCATAGAGAGCACAGAAATCACAACACACTATTCAAATATACAAATATCTCTCAAACGTAGTCACCACAGGTGATACCCAGTCACCTCCAGCCACTTTGAAGATAATAGCTGCATCTATTATTTTGTCTCAACACATCATGGATTGATTTATATGGTCTCCTCCTCATTGGCGCAGCATTTTCTACTGCTTTCTGCAACGAACACCAATTTCTAAAGCAACATCTTTTAAATCCTAGTCTTTCAAAGTTTTGACTGTTACGGCCATCGGTTCCAAACTACAATCTATACCTAAAATTATATATTTAGGATCTTCTTATAATCCCAATTTAACTTTTTGTGATGGTGATTCCTTATAAATGATATTTTACTACATTGTTCTCAAAATTATGAGTTGCTATGGCATCAATTTGATCATCCCCGACCTTGAAATCTAAAAGATGAGGATTGTCATCTTTCTCATTCTCCTTATCAAGTTATACTCCATTTTCATCCCTGGATTGGATTCTACTTCAATATTATTATTATATAATGTGAACATTTCATAATCTTCCATCCAACAGTGGACTAAAGATAGAATATAGAGGAGAGAAGTGACAAAGAGAGAAACAAATTCTGTGACTGCAAAGTTTAGTTCATTTGCAGTACTAACAGCATATCAGCAACAAGCTGACAGAGAAAAATAAACAGCAGGAAAGCCTAATGACAATCTAAAGACTAAACGAATGCATATTTAACTGCCTTCATGGCTGGAATCTGCTTACACAAGGGCAGCCCTCACAATGGTGAAGGGCTGAGCAAATCTTTGGGATGAACCAGTGGATTAAACCTGAATCTGACAAGATTTCACATTTAGAACAATCATCCAACTACAAAACTCCTTCATTTGACTCAATAAGGACAACATTTTGTTTTACATGATGGTCCACTACAATTGGACAATTACTCATTAATAGCCTAAGTAATTAAATCAATCAAAATCTATGTTCCACGGGGACGCGTCCCCTACGTTTTTCAGCTCGTCCCCGTACCAGAGACGTTTCGGAACCTCAGGGAAAGGTAGGAAACGTCCCCTTCCCGTCCCCAAACTCTTCCAAAAATTGGAAAATGTCCTAGGGACGTCAAAAAAGCAACAGGACGGCGGGGGATGGTTGGATGTCCCCGATACGTATTAGGGGACTTCTAGAAGTCCCTCGACCGTACCAGAGACGTCCAGACCATCCCCTGCGCATTAAAGCCTTAAAAAATATTTTTTTTTAAAACAACACTTTTAATTAAAAGTAAAGCAATGTGGGGGCCCACAAGGACCCCCACTTGCATTTCTAAGTGCCCTAAACCTAAAACAAACATCAAAACAAAAAAAAAGAAACTCATTTGACTCATTTCTCATTTTGTGAAGGAGAAGACAAAGAAAGAAAAGAGCATAGAGAAGAATAGAGAGCAGCAGTGAGAAGAAGGCAAGAGAGCAATATTCTACTCCATTAGAGGTATGTTTATCATCTTTGTTCATTTTACAAATTTGCACAAACTATTTTTTCATTGTTTCATTTTTTTTTTATCAAAGTTTCAAACTTCACAAACTTAGGGAAGTTTATTTTTTTTTTTTTTTTGTTTTCACTTGCAGTTGCAGTTGGGTGTTGCATTTCCAATACAAAACAATGAGCAACAGTGAGGGTAGTGAGGGTGAAGAGATTCAATTGCAACATAGAGGTAGAACCAGAAATAGGGTTTCTTCAGGGAGTGAGAGTGTTGTACCAACAGTGGGTTCAAATAATCCATTTGAATGCCCTTCTCAACTCCTCAAAATCTATGCAAAGGGCCCATTCAATCCTAAAAACCCCCTTCAACAATTTACAAAAGTCACTGACAGAAAAAAAAAAATTTAGGGGGGAGTAGAGTGTAGTGTCATATTCGCAACAAAGATTTTAGGGGCAGCTATACAAGGGTTTATTGTCATCTTTTGGGCTTAGTTGGACAAGGGGTAAAAGGTTGTGAAAAAATAACATTAGATGAGAAGGCCGAAGTGACTAGGTTGCACATGGAGGGTGAGGCAACAAAAAAAAGGATGCCATTGGAGACTATGCATAGTACACAATTGCCTACCCAATCTGTGGATGTTGAAAGTCAAAGAGTAGAGGATTCTACCAAGGGAAAGAGAAAGGCTACTACTGTTGTGGGATGTTCAATGTGCAATCACGGGAAGTAGCTGACTCTTCTATTGCCAAATTCTTCTTTGCCAATGCTATACCATTTCATGTGTCACGTTCCCCTTACTTAAAACAAATGTTCAAAGATGTAATTGTTGTTGGTTCCTCATATGTCCCTCCTTGAGAACATAAACTATGAACCAGCCTCCTTGATAAAGAATATTCTAAGGTGAGTGTGGTGATGGAGGAGATGAGGCAAACTTGGATACGGGTGGGTTGCTCTATCATCATGGATGGGTGGACCGATATTAGACATCGGCCACTCATCAATATCATTGTCACATGTCCTGTTGGCTCTTATTTTCTTAGAGCTATTGATTGTACAGGGAAGAGGAAGGATGCAACCTTCCAATTTCAAATTTTGAAGGATGCCATAGAGGGACTTTGGCCCTCTAATGTTGTACAAGTGGTGACCGATTCAGCCCGCGTATGTAAGTTAGTTGGCTTGATGGTTGAGGGTGCTTACAAGCACATTTTCTGGACTCCATGTTGTGTTCATGCGTTGAACAACGCATTGAAAGACATTGGAAAGATAGATTGGGTGAAGACAGTGGTGGCAGAGGCTAGACACATACAGATGTTCATTTGCAACCATCACACCTCACTTGCTCTATTCAGGTCTTTTTCGAGGAAGGAATTCCTCAAGCCCGTGGACACTAGATATGCCAGCTATTTCATTTTGTTAGAGAGGATGCTTGAGGTGCAGGAGGCTCTACAATTAATGATGGTTAATCAAGAGTGGGGTAGATGGCCAGAGGCAAACACTGCTGAAGGAAAAAGTGTGAAACAAAAGATCCTCGACGATGATTGGTGGTCCACAGTGAGGTAAGCAATTGCTGATTTTATATATTTAAGTTATATTTTTTAATTTTTTAATATTTTTATCCATGTTTAAACTTGTAAATTATTTTAGTTTTTCATTCTTTGTGATAACATTATGATTCACATCTTTGAGTCTTAAATTCTTAATTAATCTGAATTTTTTTGTAACTTGTTTGCAGATATGTTTGCTCCATCATCTCACCTGTTTAGTGGGGGTCATAAGATATGTTGATACAGACTCTCCTAGTCTTGGAGAGATTTATGAGACATTTGACAACATGCTTGGGCAGATGAAACAAGCCATTTATAGCAGGGATCCTACTTTGGGATGGTCCATGAGGAGCATAAGGCCCATTGTGACATGGCTTGGAACACAATGAACACCCGCTTCATAAATAACCTATGCTCTAAATCCCAAATGGTATGTAGCACGATTTTGGGAGAATGCCTCCATCTGATAATCATGCATAGTTTGGTTTTTTCATAGAGGTGAAAGAAGGGCTCATGAAGGATTTCGAGATGTACACTGATGAGGAGTCCACTTTATTAATATACATGTCCATGATATGGCTATCAGTTTTCAATTTTTGGACCTATTTAGCATTTGACCAGATGCTTGGGCAGATTAGAGCTACATTATTTCAAGTAGGAACCTATAGAGGGATTGGGGAGGAGCATTTAACAAGGCAATCTATTCACCAGACCATTAATTCGTTATCTGGCCGATGGTAAAATTTATGAATTCATTTCAAATCAAAAATAATAGATAATTGTTCATTAAATTACAAGCATTGAAAACATTGGAAAGTTTAGATTTGGTATAACAGTACATGTCAAAAATTACTATTTTCTATCTTAGATGTTCAAAATATAGCAAACATTGAAATCACACCATTTCACTTTTCTACTTAATTTTGATTTACTAAATAATTTCCTAACCTAATTATGGACACTATAAATTTACAGCTATTTAATAAAATAATTTTACATTATAATAAGTTTTTGAGGTGCACACGTTAAACTATCAACTTAAGTGATACAGTTTAATAGAAATAAAATTTCAACCAATTACACCTTTTTCACTTAAGGAAAAGGTGTGAAACAATTATAAATACAAAAAATTGGTGGTTAATATAGTTATTAAGTAATTTTAATTATAATATTGATTTCAATAAATTTAATACTTTTTAATTTTCGAAATTTTATCCATGTTTTTAACTTATAATTGTTTAGTTTATCATTGGAGTTGAAATGCTTTTCTAAATCGATTTTTCCATAAATTGTTTGCAAGATCCCGTTGTTTGGTCCAGTCTACAAAATCTCATTGTAGTGGGGGTCATAAGATATTTGATACAGACTCTCCTAGTCTTGGAGAGATTTATGAGAAAATTTGACAGCATTTTGGGACAGATGAAGCAAGCCATTCATAATAGGATCCTAATTTGGGATTTTATGAAAGCATATTAGGCCCATTGTGACACGGCGGTGGAACACAATGAACACCCCGCTTCATATGGCAGCCTATGCTCTAAATCCCAAATGGTATGTAGCACGACCTGGGAGAATGCCTCCATCTGATGATGAAGAGGTGAAAGAAGGGCTCATGAAAGCCTTTCGAAAGATGTAAACCTTTCCACTTTATTGTGGACATAATGATGGAGGATCCACTTTACTGCGGACACAATGGCTATCCTTTGTCAATCTTCTGTGGTCCAACATTTAGCAAACCAAGAGGCGAGGACAAATAGAGCTACATTAGCTCAAGTAGACCCTATTGGATGGTGGACATGGCATGGCAAGGATGCACCAGACTTGAGGATTCTTGCCACTCGCCTCTTTTCATAGGTTGCTAGTATCTCTGGTGCAGAGAGGAATTGGTCCACATATGGCCTCATCCACTCAGTTAAGAGGAACAAGCTTACCTCTCGACGAGCAGAGAAGTTAGTAGCCGTGCATAGTGCCTTGAGACTTCAGGATCGACAGACTCCTGAGTATCGTCAGACTCCAGCTGCACGTTGGGATGTTGATCCCGAAGATGCCACACAGGTTGATGAGGAGGCACATGTGGGATTGGTTGGGGTTCCATTGGATGAGGCAATCCCTCATAGTTCCAGTGACTCAGACTCAAGATCTGATTTTGATGCCATTTTAGCGGATTTTGATTAGGGGCAGCAATATATTTTCATTTTATTTTCTATGTTTTAGAATTTTGCAGCCCTTGGGCATTTCATTGTAATTGAAACTTGAATCTTATGTGAAATCTCAATTCAGCTCCAATTTTATGTATTAAAGTTCTATGATGTGTGTGATGAATGCTTTATTAAGTTTATCAATGTGTTATCTTATCATTATTCATATGAATATTTGAAATTTCCTATATTTTTAAGGTTAAATCTTATGTGAAATCTCAATTCAACTCTAATTTTATGTATTAAGGTTCTGCAGCTTTGTTTAGCCATAGGAGTCCATGTAAATCATCATAACATCCCAACATAATATGCATAACAATCACCGCTGAATTTACTAGAAATTGGTTTTCCTGCAATGATATTATCTGCATGTAATGTACTGTTGGGTTCTACTCTTAATTGATTCAGTTCTTAATTTAAAATCTGGAGGATATGATTTTGGCTTAGCTGAGACCATATATCGTCTATCATTACATTGATACCAGATCCTTGACTTAGAATGGCACTTTTCATTGTTAAATCTTTCATATCCACAAGTATAATTGGATATCCCCTCAATCTACTACCCATTAGTTCTCTTAATTACATCTCTGATTGTAAACCTCCATACTAAGAAAGAAGATTCAGACTCTGTCTTGGGTAAGAAACTTCTATAAGTAAACAACCAGGGCTGTCATGATTGTCTCATTGATCTGCTTTGATATTTTGATGTGTGCTTCTTTCGGAACCATGCTAAATAACTGTTCATGTATTACACTTATAACTTATGAGATCCCTTGCACCACACCAATCAACTCACACTTATACCTAGCATTGATTGACACAACTCCAACCTTTGTTGCCTTTCCAATCTTGAATTGACTCTTGCTCCTTTTGAATAGGGTGTCCCAACAAGCCGTGGGGTTGAGGACATTGATCACATAGGATCATCCATTTTCTATCTCAACTACCACTGTGACGAGCTCAACACAGTCAAAATGGGCTTCTTTGTGATGCTTGGCTCCAACACAAATAGGGGAATCTTTGATTTTTTTTGTTTTTTCTCATAAAAACTTATTTATACTTGCCTCACTCAATTCACCCTTGTGATCTTCAACAATTGATTCGTGCACTTGAGTCTTACTTTGTTTCTCAAGATGCATATACAAGGCTTCCTTCTTAATTTGCATCAGAGCCATGGGATCAACAATAGGTTCAATTACCATGACGGCCTCTTCATGTTTTGGGGGTGGGGGGGTTCATAGTTGTGGTCATCAAGACCACAATATATGCACAATTGCGAGAAAAGTGTCCCCATGGCCCACAAGCACGACATCAAAACATAGGTCATCCTCGTTTATACACACCGACGATCAATTATTTTGTTGTTTCCCTGTCATGATTCTGTCATTCCTTTCAATATCCCCCATTTGATAATTTTCCATGTACACCATATACTTGTTCACCGTCCACATGCTATGAACATGCTAACTTCTTCTTCATTATGTTAGAAACTTAGTAGATGATATTACCTTTGCCCAAATCACACCCCGTGCCGTATTACAGCACTCACCCTTTTGTATGTCTTTCCTTCAAACACTTTAGATACCAAATTCCCTTCTTTCCTTTCTATTTAGAAGTAAATCTCATTTTGTTAATCATTTTAATCAACATATTACAGGTCATCCTGTTCTTCATCTAGTGTTTGTCTATGTTTCTTCTTCCTATCCTCAAAAAGTTAAAAGTCAAAAAGTCTACAATAATTCAATAAATTGTAAGTGCCACACCAAAAACCTTGGTTTGGTCTTTCTTTTGGTGTGGATTTGCATTTACACCTAAAATTGTTTTTAGTATCCTCTGTTTTCGAAGCACTTTCCCAACTCAATGCTCTATGAACAACATTGTTATAGGTATTAGGAGGAACATTACGCATTTTGTCTTTGCATCTGTGTAAGAGACATTCAATAAATCACCTCAGTTTCATAGGCCGATCCTTTAAGCTCTTATCAAACTGGAGAAGTCTCTGATATTCTCTCACTGATAGGTTTAGTTATTTTTGTGTTAGCTATTTAAGCATAGACTTTCATATTTAGCCCAAGAGCCTTGAACTCTTGCTGAAAATTCTCCTTTATATCTTCCCAAATGGATGTTTTCTTTGCATTCAATGTGATAAACCAATTCACAGCAGTGCCTTTTAGAGCAGTGGGGAACACATTCGATTTATGTTACTCATTGATATTTTGATTCGCTCACTAGGTTAATTCGCACATGTGGCAGTGTCAAACTAGATCACCTTGACTTTCTGGATCAAATTTTGGAAACCTCTTATATTTTGCAAGTGGATTGGATGATTTTTTTGTAGTCTGCTATTAATTTCTGGTACAATGTTTATTTTGTTGCTGCTACCCACTGTGACTGTTGAAGTTAACAATTCCTTTTAAGGGATTCTCCATTCTTTCTTCTTCCTTTGTGGTGCCCCTCTATTGCATAGCTGTCTCCCTTGTCGATCCCTTTCTTCAAGTGATGCATTTTGTGATTGCCTCGTGCTTGTGTCTTGGGCACAATGTATAGAGTTGGCCATCGTAGGCCAGCTGCTACTTCTCGTCTTTGATGACTGGAGCTTTGTCAAAGTATTGAAGCTGGAAAAATATGCTCGGATGGTGACAATGAGACCTGGTAGCTTTCAAGGTGAGTCAAAACCTAGTACTAAGTGGTGATCAAATCCTTGGAAAAAGTGCCAGGAGAAAAGAAAAGACGAGCGATCTGCAGAGGTTTTGAGGAAGGAATGAAGGTGTGTCATGGTTTGAGGAAAGACACAGTTTGAAAAAGAGTAAAAAAGGGGGAAGGATGGCATGGTGAGAATGCAGCCAGAATTAGACCAAAAAATCTTTGATGCATTCTCGTTCTTACAAGTTGGCAGTCTGTAATTTCCTTAAATTCCAACCTTTGTAGAAACTATTGTTGGTTTAAGAGGCAGTAGTTTTGATTATAAAAAAATATGTTATTAAAATAAATCAGAAAGCAACTAGAAAAACCATAGTTTAAACCAAAACTTCTCTGTGCCTAAGCAGAGACTCAAAGTTGAGCTTTAGATTTTAATGGCCATTTATGGTTGTCAAACAATTCTTTTTTTGTCACAACTCTCAATATCACTCTTCACATTATGCAGAGAATTAATACTGTAAAAGAGTTTTTTTTTAAAGGGGGTACCATTATTCATGTTAACAATTTTAATATATACTTATGCATGTCAACATAATTTGTATATAAATGATGGGCATATTTTAAATCTGCAAGGTAGAGGAGATGGCGATATCAAATTTTAGTTAAGTTTCTAGTTTCTGCCTATGTTACCAGGGTTTGACCTCCCATACCCCATGGATATGCACCCAGTACGGATACATCCCGGGTATGGTACTGATATGTCCCGGGTATGTACCTGATATGTTTTGGCGTACCCAGGACGTACCCGCAGGGTTGGGCAGTGGGGCACTCTCAAAAAGTTTTTATTTTATTTTATTTTGACTCAAACAAACTTCAGTTTTATTGAGGACTAGACTAAGAGGGCATGGCAACCACAAGGAAACCTGGAGATTGTTTAAAATCCTTCTAGTTTATTGAAGAGAAAATATTCAAAGAATATCAAGAATGTTTGAGGCTTTGAGCTAATTATTTGGGATCATCACAATTGGCCAAGGAAAGAAGCTATTCATAGAAATTTGGACATATATCTGAGCCTCCGTACAAGTTATTTATGAGATCAAATCTCAGGTGATCTTCAATACTGATAGAAAAAATTGGAACCACAAATTGCATAGCTTAAAGTTTCAAAGAGCATCCTTTCCCAGAAAATATCAAGGCACAGCATTGACTCCTTCCCGCATCCTTAAGGAGGATTAAAAGGTGATTTTGGATAATATGAATGCAAGAACCAACCATTGGACTTCTTTAGTTATCACTGGCAGGTTAGAGTCAATCTCATTAAATAGGTCCTTTAGGAGCTCCCTATATACATCCTTTATGGC
This sequence comes from Taxus chinensis, assembly GCA_019776745.2. NCBI lineage: Eukaryota > Viridiplantae > Streptophyta > Pinopsida > Cupressales > Taxaceae > Taxus > Taxus chinensis. The sequence continues at coordinate 146,053,920 of CM034157.1, forward strand.
CACGATTGCAACACAAAATTAATCTCAAAGGAAATGGAAGTATATTGAATGTTTTGAAAATTGATCGTACTATATTTTTCAAGTTTTATATTTCTTATGGACTAAAAAATGAGTAAAATGAGTGTGTGTGTGTGTATCCAAGACATATCGTACCCAAGGGTTTTTTTAAATCGACGTATCTGCGTATCGAACCCGTACACGTATCTTGGCAACATAGGTTTCTGCTTTCCACAAGTTTGGGTCCTTCGTCCTGCCTCCAAAATGGAGCTTTTATTATTCAATGTTGGTGGGTTTAGTTTAATCATAATTGAAACTTAAATCCTTGTCCCAGTTCTCACCATGTCATCCTATTGTCACCATCAAGTATCACGTTGAAGGCTGTCTCCAGTACCATCAATTACACAAACACTACAATCAAAAAGAAAAAAGAAAAAAGAAAAAAATAGAAAGCAGTGTGGCTAACTTCACCACTATTTCAAGGAGTTCCGATTAAATCTACTACTCAATGTTATATAGCACATTACCTCCCTAGGCATTTGATAGAATCAGCCCGAGAAGTTTCCCGAGTCAATACTTATGGCTTAGGTGGTAGATAAAATATTCAAGCTATTATGTGGTAGTAACATCATGTAGGATAAGAGACATAGAATATTTTGATAAATATTTGTAATTTGATGTGTTGTTTATATTGTAGTTCCTAGTTAGGAGGAGAAGCAAGAAATTAAAATTTTGGAGGAAATATCATCTTAGGAATCCTTGGTTTGCGAAAACATATAAACCTATAAACCATGATTTTATGCCTATAAGGCTGAAGACATAATGCGACTGGATCCCCCAGCAATGTATTGGTTGCCTGGTTGTGGGAGGGTATGTTGAAAGATTGTCATTACTCACTGTCCAAGGACATATAGGAACCAACCCAAAGGAAATGTTATTTCCTAACTTATCTCAAATAAACTTTACTGGGGTTGATTAAATTATGACAGCATGCTATGGGTAGATCTATTGCGTTGTTGATGTAAAAGCACTTTCCCCATAAAACAACAGGTTTTATGGACCATTATTATTATTAGCCTTAATTAAAAAGCAAGGCTGCAGGATATTTTGTTATATCTAGCCTTAGGAAAACATTGATGTTTGGTTGGCTTTGAACTTTTGTCTCTAAATCACTTCCCCTTGTTCTGAATTTTGAATGTTAAGTTGTTAACCATATTGACCTATAGTAGCAGTGGTGGGTTTCTCTAAGGCCACTGCCTGATTAAGAATAGGAATGGGAAAATCAACCTGTTGCCTGTATATTTTTAGTTCTAAACTATCTTCATGGTCAACCAACGCTTTAGTATAGAGATTGGCCACAGAATTTTGATGCATATTTCTGTGTTGAAATTGCACTTCAGTAAACCATTAAATTATTTCAGTTACCACTTTAGCATAGAGATTGGCCACAAAGTTGTAATGCCTCTTTCTGTACTGAAATTGCAATTCAGTCAACCATTAAATTATTTCGATTACTCTACTTACCGTTTTGGACATTCTCCATCCATCGTGCAAACCCTTTGTGATTCACACGTAATTAGGACATCTGGAATATTTTTGGCAAGCTGTGTGAATGAGGTTGATAATCATCTTAGAATTTCCGTCTATGTAGAGATTTTGTACCCCCGAGTCCTTCAGTAAAATGACCCGTATGAGTAAAGCCATTTATTCTGCCATATTGTTCATTTGAATGCCTAGTCCTTGAAAATACCCAAGAAGAGGTTCTTCAAAATTAGTTCAAATAATTTCCCCAATTACTACTCGACCAGGATTGTATTTTACAGCCTCAAAAAGGTTTAATTTAGAAAAGTAGCCAGGATAGGAATTTATACTTGCTTAACTCTGATACTAATCCAGGCTATTCTATAATGGAAAGAAATGTTCCACTTCTTAGCCAGTTGCGAATCTAACATGGTGGCAAATTGATAGATGTAAGAAATGTTTCAATAAATAAATGAGGGACATGCTTCTAACAATATTTTTAATGTGTTGGACAATTTGGGTAAGAGATCTGTCCTTGTTGAATATTCTGGCATTCTCTCCTCTCAAATATGCAACATGCCAAATCCTGGAACCAACACATGCATATACTCTATGATTTTCGTATATGTTGTTAATTTTTTCCATTTTTCCGATTAAGTGTAGGGATAGTTCAATCTCAGAGAGTTGTAACAAACAGAGCGGCCATCACTTCCCACATTGTACAGACAAATTGGCATTGAAAATATAAATGATTTATACTTACCGTATTTGTCTTACAGTTGGGACACACGGTGGGGACTAATCCATCCTCTTTTTAGCAAATTACAATTTACCCATAGCCAATATCTGACCATGAATCACAAGCCAAAGGAAGACCTAGATTTTTGGCCAATATTCTCCTTCCAATGTAAATTGCAAAATCAATTGATCTTCATGTCAAGAGAGCCGAAGAGGTCTATTTCCCTAAGTTTTTTTCAATATAGACCTACTGGGTTTGGCTTGGCAAACTGGCCCTCTTCCATCCACTCAAAATGTACCCCACTTTTCTCCAAAATGCCTCGGCAAGCTTCAAAAGCTTATCCTAGCCTCCTAGTTAACCATAAGCGGTAAGACAATGAAAGGCTCCACACATCTTCGCAATGCACTTTGGTAATGTCACTTAGATGACTAATTATGCAAAGCTGGTGGATCAGCGATTCCAAGTATATTCGCACATCTAATTTGGGGATTCCCTTTAGTCCCACATGCACAAAAATACAAGGTTTTCCCAAGCAAGTCCAAAACTGTAAAAAGCTGTTCACCTGCAATGCCTGATAATATTGTTACACCAAAGTGCTTTGATTTGCATCTCATATAATACATATGATTCATAGCCAAGTTCAAATCCTTTCCTAATTGTAGCCCAGTCAGAGTCCAATGATTAGTAGATGAATATCTAGACAGTGACTTCATAGCTAAAGTCATGATTGGAGAGGTCAATTTCACCATTGTTTGGAGTATTGCAACCATAACCATTTGACTTTCACATTTAGGTGCTATTTAGGCTTGATCTTAGGTAATCAAAAGGTATATTAGTAGGCATTGATTTAGTTAGCATTTTGCCATAGGAACTTTCATACTAGTTAAGCATTTCTTCTAGCTTCTATCTTAAGGGAATATGATTCCTAGACTTAGCATATACCTGGGACTAGAGGTGGAAGACTGCTTGTAATAATTGCATTTTTCTGGAAAAAGTCAGCCAACAGTTTGTACATTTGACAAATTCTATTGGGTGTGCTTTATAAAGTTAGGAGCCCATATTTCATCCTAACATGTTTCAGATGAAGGGGAAACCCAAATATTTCATTGGGAGTTTACACTCAAGAAGTTCAAAATTATTCTCGCTACAAACCACATCAAGGTATTATTCTCTCACTCTGTCAGGTTAGAGATCCTTCATCATGGGAGCAGAAATTAGTGTAGAAAAGAGCGTGGTGGGTGACCAAAATCATGGAGTATGATGTGATTATCAAAGTTCCACAAAGCTGGTAAGAGGTAGCATAAGCTCTGCAAATAGCTTGTCATGAGGATACGCAAGATAACCTGATAACATCATTGTTTCTAGATGAGTGGATCTCTAATCGCGCACAGAGTCTGAATAGAATGAAGCTCCCCTAGTGCAACACAACTAGATGTAATGGAAATGATCACCTTTATTCCTTTTGTCCTAAGGGTGCATTTACCCTCCTGGTCCTAAATAAGGAAAAGAGAAGACATCTAGGTTTCAATCTATTCCATATGTTATGATTAATGGTTTTCTCTTCAAAAATAATCTTTATGGCATGTTGTTAAGGTATATTGATGGTGGGAAAACTAAAAAAGTGTTAGAAAAATTTCACGATGGTTTCTCTATGTGGACACATTCCTGCCAAGACTAAAGTGATGAAGTGCTAACATGGGGAGAGGAACCACATTTTGGCCTACCCTGTAGTGCAAATGGTTAGGTGGGTCATGATTTCTTGAATTGTTGACATTTGAAGTTCACCTGCTTTATAACTTCCCCTCCGACCAATCCAATGTAGATTCCTTTTGGATGTTGGTTTGACTTCATAGGAAAATGCATCCATCAAAAGTGACCCATCCACAATTTTTGCTATGCTTTATTTCTAGGATTATTTTCAAAAAGATATAGTTATATCTCTCAAAAAGAATCTACCTAATAGTGAATAAGTCATCCTTAACTTTCTGAAAGGTTTTGTCTTGGGGTTTGGCCCCTAGACCCACTTGATCTTAGTGCCTGCAACAATCCTTCCTCTTACTTAAGTAGAGTTGATCTTACCACTTCAAATATATACAAGAAATGCATCATCCAATTATTACCCTGAAAGGTAACATGGATTTAATTAGAGTCTAAAATAATAACCTTTCACCCAATTATGAAGGTTTCTCCACAGGCTATGTACCATTGCCAAGTAGTACAAATGCATACCATTGAAGAGGAGCATTTGATCGTAGAATCAGTTAGTGTCACATTTCACGAATGAAGGATCAATAGGATTTATCATATAATCATCCACAGGTGGTAGAATCACTTCATTTGATTGGTTGATAAATTGTTAAGGAGCCAAATCAGGAGAACAGACTAGCTGGGACAATTTGATCAAGCATGGGCAAAGATTGAATGACAGAGAACAAGGTGCAAACTGCGAGGAATGGATCTCTAACGTCATGATCAAGCTATGGCATACATCAACATGTGGGTTTGAACCATAGGTAAAAGGATAGGATACAAGCTCACCATAATTGAAATCAAATAAGTCCATAAAATGAGATGCTAACAGCTAAAAAGGACACTAGTCAAAACAATCATTTATGCAAAGGAATGGCGACCAATTCTGAGACGTCAAATGATCTAATAAATCCAAATGTTGACATTGAGAGTTCTAAGGAGACAATCGTATCACTTGTAAAAATATGTCATATTAACCATTTCATTCTTGAATTGTGGGACTGTCTCATTAGCAAGTGACCTTGATTTCAAATTACAATCTCATCCCCAGATGATGATTTATGTAGAAATAAGTCAATATGGTATACAGGTGATTTTACAGAATCATTAGTTGAGCTTCAGCTAAGAGATGGATGATACAAATATCACTATGCCTTCAAGGTAGGTGAGTTGGGGAAACCCACCCATAATGTAGTCCATCCAAGCACACTAATGCATGAAAATGTTAGATGTAATGAGGAAGTGAGGATGAAGATTAACATTTTTTAGTGTGGATCCAAATCAAAAATAAGTAAGAACATGATCTTGAAGATACAGGGAATATTTGGCAGAGTTTGGACAGTTTGATCAAAAATAGGGTTTAACATCCTATGCAATGCAAGGCCAAAAACAACTATGTAAAACTCTTCTGAAATCCAAAAAACCCCCATAGAATCCATAATGGAGATTTGTTAACAAAAATATGTCTTGTTTAGTGCATGAGTCAATTTAATTCCAACTCCCTCCAATGATGGTGAGAATTTTTTTTCCAACATTTGCGCAATGGAAAAAGTAGTATTCAAGAGTCTCACATAAACTATGAGAACACTAATATATAAATAAATCCGTTTTTTTAGGAATCAAATTGAGGATGAATGTGCACAATGAACAAAATGGAGGAAACCATCAAGGATAAAATGAACATAATGGAGATGATAAAGGTGATGCAAATGAATGAAAATACTAAATGTGTTCACGTACGAGGTCCAGTCTATTGTCGCTACAAGTTGACAGATTGCAAGAAGGGTGGATGTTAAATAATGGGGTTTACATGAGGTCCAGCTCTATATATCCTGTTAGGATTTGTCTATTGCACATTTTGACATTACTCAAGGTTATGGGCATAAACCAGGAAAAATTTTCGGGTTTACTGCAGATGACCTCTGGTATCCACTCATCCGTTCCTCTAAGTCTACTTGAGTAAATTAAAAGATGTTTGGAGTCAAAGCCTCATCGTCGATCGTTGCCACGTGTGCACCAGGATACCAAATTGGGATGAACCCCAAATATAGGTTAGGTAGAGCATAAAAATTTCATAATCAATGGTTCCCATTTAACTTTTAGGCTATCATATATGAAAGCATTCCAGCCTTCATTGCTTTCAAAAGCTGATTTTTTAGCCTTCATTCCCTGCCGTTTATTCCCTAAATGCAAAAATCGTAATAGCCTATTTTTGAATCTTCCATGGAAAACCTCACATCCCTTATGTGAGAATCAGGGATGTCACAACTCCACATGAAAATTTAGTTCATCCCTTCTCAGCTTTAAGCCCTACCTTCTCACACACTCAAAAATTCCTCCTGCTTCTAATTCTAACATCTACATGTGCACAATATTGACTCTAGTAACTTGGTGAATGCAACTTCTCACCACACTCACAATTGCATCAAAGATGAAAACCGCAAATTCACCACAACTAGAGATGAATTTGGATCCTCTTTTCTTAAGTCCATGGTGATTACATCTTGCCTATTGAATAATACTTTCATGCTCAAGATAAGAAGAATAAATGATTGCCAAACAGAGAAGAAGAACAGTGTAAATCCTTGAATTTGCCGTTAACTATATGAAATTTGAAGAAATCTTTGTGCATTGGAGGGAGGTAATCATTTATGCATTTAACCATTATTTGCTGTAAGTGGAGAATTAAATTGTTGGCTAGATTTTCTGCATACCATAAAACCTAGGCAGTCATGAGATAAATCTCCCTCATTTAACCGGTGAGGCTCCCGTGTCAGATTTGTCAATTAAAATATGTTAGTATCTATAGGGGTTTTACTTTAACTACTTCAGCTCATGAACCATAGCTGTAGAAGTTCTGCAGCAAGTAAGCAGTTGTTTAAGAAAGGAAATATTTATAGAAGAAGGGAATTAATAGGAAATACAGAGAAGAAATGGGGAAGATGTGCATCCCAATTAGTAGATAGCAGAGTTAATTGCATGCACATAGAAGAAACCAATAGATATACACACAGAATTATAAGCAAAGGTAGCTCTAGATCCAGATCTAAAATAACACAAAGTTTATTAAAAGATCTAAGATTAAAAGCTAGAAACAAAGTACACCGTGACACAAAGTTCTCCGAAAATCTGCTCCTTTGTATTCCTTTGCTTCAAGTGGCTCTCAGGGTTTCAGCACAAAGTCTAGAACACAAGATTGCTGCTTACAAATTCTGATTGATCTTAACCCAGAGGTTCTTCTCTCTACTTATAGAATGTAGGAGGGAAAGTACAAATGGAAACTCAAACTGAACTGAAACATAAACAACAAGTAAAGATGACATTTGGCAATCATCCTCAACTAACTTCTCCTTAAGTGACACATGTATCACTTAACTAATAGAATGGTTCCACATGACTTTAAGTAATGGTTTCAAAACCAATAACTTAGAAGTTTTACAATTTCATCCGGGAACACGTGGAAAATAGAAGAAGAAAGAATAGAAGAAGTCAAGCCAGCTGTAACATTTATGTCTTCTTCTTGTTCTGATATCTGGATATACTTGTCGAACATGTAATTCAACATCCTTCCATCTGTTTTAGCCACTGCTTCCTTTCTCTGTCCTGAACTGCAGCAATCCTTCATTCAACACTTGATGCATGCTTCCACATCTTCCAAGCTCGGCCCAAACCTCACAATGTCTGCCTACAGCGCCACCAGTCTACTAATAGAATTCATCGTGAAAGGCTTAGTAGCTTTATCAATTCTCCTTTGTACCATCAGAAGAGACCCTTCCAGGGAATTAGGCACCTTGTTAGGAATGATCCATATGTATGAAGTAACATTTCCGACCACTCTCCTCCTCAGTGAAAGCAATGATACTGTCTGGTAAATCTGATGTCTACTCTCAAGTGCCTGCATCCTCTTCAGCAAAACTCTGTAGATTTCCAAACGGAAAGATACTGCAAACTCTAGCTGCTTCCCCTTCTCAACTGATCCATCTGGTACAATTTGTTCTGCAATCAATACATCTCCCGGCAGCTTATTGATTTCGGCCAAAATACTCAGGTTACTCTCTGCAACTGTGTTCATCCCTACTATGCTTTGCCATCAGTTGCTTCAGCTGATTTGCTGCATCATCCATAACCTTTAGGTGGGCTGGCACTTCTCCAAGTTGTACAGAAGCTTGACGAATAATCAAATCCTTCCATTCGTCAATAGCTTTCACCTGATTGCTTGCATCTTCCATTTCCTGCATAAAATGATCACTCCCCTGAGTTGAAATGGGCTGAGTGGAATATTTAGCAACCTTGGCTATGATCTCACATAACTGAGATACATGCTTCTGAAGTTCTTCTTTCTCCACCTTTTCACTGTCAAGCCTAAAGAATAAAGCATCTATCAATGTCTGCGTGTCTTGCTTCAATCCTTCAGTGGTGGCTTGACCGATGGGTACTTTGGTTACTGTCACATCCTCTGTTGTGAGCTCCTCCTCTATCTTTCCTTCCGCCGGAACTGATATCTCAGCAAACTTCTCTCCCGAATCCTCGATGATCAACCTAGAAGTTGCTTTAGCAACTTTAGGCCTTCTGTCTTTTCCGCCAGACTCTAGAGTAGCTACAAGTCGTGCTCCTCTAAGTTCATCTCCATTCTCTAGCTTCTGGAACCAACTGCGAAGCCAACCATTCCAAGAAGTTACTTCTCGGAGAATGAGAAGTGCTAAAGTCACTGAGTGTACTACCATCTCCCGCTCTACATCCTCTCCATCAGAAAGTGCCACAGTGTTATGGCTGCCATCTTCTGAATCATCCAAGGACAAAGCTCTTTCGAACTCCGCCATCTGCAGCTTCAACGTCTCTTCTGGAACAGGTGCTGAATGAGAGTGGCTGAGGAGAGAAGATGAATGTCACCGCATTCAGTGGAGGCATGGAAACATCCTGCTGCGGTGCAATAGTTGGTGAAGTACTGGGTACTGGAGAAAGCGGAAACTAAAGTCATGTTCGTAGAAGTGATCTTCTCCTTGGATTGAGATCTTCTGTGCACTTTCAACTTCTCGAACCTTCTGCTGCTTTCTCCTTCGTGCTTCCGCTTGAGGGAATCTCCTGTGCCGAAGTTGCCCATGACTTGATTCATCAATGCTTCATCAAGGCAATATCCCTTCGTCAGCAACCAGTTTGAAGTATTCACCAACACAGCTCCTAGACCTTTCTTCAATTGTATTGCAGCCTCCTATGTTATCCTTAAGTATGGCTCTATCTCCTCCCATTTGATGGTAAGTGTCAAGTACCACATTCCCATCATCTTTAAGATCTACAGGTATCCGTGCTAATCCAAAGTCGAACACTTGTCGTGTTGATAGCCTGCTGAAATCCTTCTTTCTAACCTCGTAATCACTTTTGCACTTCATCCAGAATTTCTCTATTGAAGGTACATGTGCGTACTCATGGGAGATTGTCTTCCTGGATACTCCAAATGGATCGAAGTTCAGCTGTGTAGGGAAGAACTCTTGCTCATACTCAGATAACATTTCCGCCTCCATCCCCTCGAGCTCTATGAATGCTCTGGCAGCTGTAATGATCCCACAGTGATTGGGAAGAAGCCCGTAGACTTGTGCCGTTTCGACTGAAGGTCGTGTAACTCCACAAGTTGCCTGCTCAGCTCCATGGTGATCAATCTATCATTCGGATATCTGGGCAGCTTTATTGGTTCTCCAGAAAATCGCCAGTAACCCTGAGGTATGTGAAATCTGCAAACTGAATGAATAGACTACCAATCTCTGGACACGGCTTCCCATGCTTCCTTGCTTACCCTGTTGGCCTTTAGGTCCTTGTCTAGCCTGCAAATGAATTCGTAGAAGAATTCATCATTTCATCATTGACCACTTTGAAATCTTTCTTGCACGCAGGTACAGTAAGTTGTGGGTAGCACTCGAAAATGGGGTCCTTAGAAAGAACACCACATCTATCCAGCTTGGAGAAGATGCCTTGTGAAGCTGCAGCATACACCAAGTAAGAAGTCATTTTGAAGCTGAAAGTACGCTTCACTTCGGTGTTGCTCACCAATGTTGTCGCTAATGATTTCCGACCAATTGATTATACAATCAACCTTGTTGACATCAATGGTCCTGATGAAAGCATACATCCATGTACGGAAAATGTGAGCATTCGCTTCGCCATTTATGTTACATAACAATTTAGCAATATCATCTACCTCCTATACCAAATTGGACCGCGGAAGAGTTCTTGGGAACTTTGAAGGAGATCTAGGCTTCTTCATGTATTGGTTGTTCATTATGTTCACGCAGTCAACTCTATGCTTCTCCCACCTGCTGTCGGCATCCTGAATGCTAATGGAAGTCACCACCTTTCGAGCCGGAATCTTCAAACAATAATTGATGAACTCTGCGTCCAACCAAATTATTGTTTTCCCCGTAGCATCTCGCACTGATCTGGATGATGGATGGTAAGACCTAGCACACTCCATAACAAACTCTGGCAACTGGGCTGTGTATGGAAAAGCTGCAGCTCGAATAATTCCACTGCTTTTAACTGCACGCATGAGTGAAGTCTTTCCTGCTCTGGATCTATCAATCAATTCAGAAAGAGGTTCTGGCCTAGATCTGTGTCTCCTATGTCTGCAAATTTGGAAGTGATGCATGACTCCGTTGTGCTTTCTTTTTCATCTTTCTTTGCCATGGCTTTGTCTATCTTTGTCTGAACAATTCTTTTTCTTCTTACTTGGCCGGATTTCTTTAAAACTGGTGCAGATCTGGATAATTCTTCATATTCGGAGGATATATGCAATGTATTGGACATTGATTAAAACTCCTTTTACTTTGTAAAGCACCTGTAATGAATTCCTGTAATTAATCCAGACAAAGATGGCCACCGGAACATGAATAGTGAATTTTAATCATAAAAATCTGCATAATTCAAGCCTGCTGCCCTAAAAATTGATGTTTTATTTGCACATGCAAAGCAGAGCATGAATTTTACCAACTTCACCTGAGCACCTGTATCACTTATGCAAACAATTATCCAGACACAAATCAACCTCCTTCAAGCATGCGCCAAATCTGGAAGCTTTTAGCCTTGTTTCACCTTCTTCTGAGCAAAAATCCTTCTTCAAATGGGGCGCACTTTTCCTCTGGGCTGCAATTCTTTACCTGTGAATTAATTAATTCATCCTTATGGCAGCCCATGCTTATATAATCCTCACAATTCTATAATTAATAATTGTCCTAACTATTTCTGGCAATTAATTAATTAAAAATCATGCTCTTTGGGGCTCTATTTAAAAAGTGCATGTTTAAGGACAGACCATCCAATAAATTAAATTTATTCAATTTAATCCTTCACACTTCACTTCACTTAAGCTTCACAGTGTGCTTTGACCTTAGCCACTAAAAATAGGAATTAATTTAATCATTTAATACTTTAAAAAGTATTATTTCTCTCCCAAATGGGGCGCACTTTTTGACAAAAGGGGCTGCATTAAATAAATAAATTTATTTAATTTTAGAACATCTATTTTCAACCACCTTTTGTCCTTTACCCTTGTTGACTTTTCCACAAGCCTGGGTGCCAAAATTTGGGTGAATAATTAATTAAATTAATTAATTTAAAGGCTGCCTTTATTCCCCAAAGGGGTCGCACTTTTTTGCATAAAGAATTCTATTTTTAAGAATTTTTGACAATGGGATTTTTACCTTGCAAGGCAGCCCCGAAAATCCCATGATTCACTTAAGTGATTTGACTTTCATAATGGGATTATTTGCCCTGCAAGGCAGGCAATAAAATCCCATGATTCACTTAAGTCACTTTTCTTTTATTCCACAATGAGAATTTTTACCCTACAAGGCAGGTAAGTAAATTCCCGCATGCCTGTTACCTCTAATTTTTCCCATTGCACTTAAGTGAATTGCTTAACATGGGAAAAAGTACCCTGCTAGGCAGGTACAAAATTCCCACCTTGCCTGCTGCTTCTAATTTTCCCATGATCCACTTGCAATTCTTCTTTTTCCAAAAATGCGGCAATAAAATTCCCCAACCCTAGAAAAGGCTTTTTGGTGCACGACTTCACTTTTTCCCAGTGATCCAGACCTCTGATGGTGACTTCCTTCTGGCACAATGTGCGTATATGATCTCCAGCTGCTCCAGGCCAAGAATCAGGCCTTAACCGGCAAAGGAATTGATCCAGAGAAATTTCACAGAAAATGAAACGGGAAAACACAAAAACACGAAAAACGTTGTCAAAAGTCACAAATAAAGCCCAAAACTTATTCCTGGTTAAAACCCTTCTGGTACATAGGAATAATGACATGTTCGATCACAACAGAATTAAACCGGAGCACAATTTGCCTCAAACGGGGCTCAAAATAATTAAATACAAATTTCTCGCAGACAAATCCCGACGACAGAATATAACAATTTTAGGCATCTGGGTATTTGGCGAAAATGGCTAATATGGCTCCTTGGGAATATCTTGACACAATACAAGAACTTTCTGGCAATAAAAACACAAAACAAGCCATTATTTTAAAAGTACGAAAAAAAAATTGGATAGGGTAGTCTTAGATTTCATGATGAAATCTGGGGACACCACCAATACACCCCCTTGGAGGTTAATATGGATCACAATCTTCCACAAGACTTGGTAAGGATGTAATCCTAATTGTGTCTATCTACATTCCTAGAAGGACGATCTTGGATGTATTTGTCTTTTGGTACTGTGGACAAACCCTCCTGTCCTTGTGTGGACAATCCAGAACATATATTGCACTGACCACGTAAGAAATTCAGCAACCAGATGCTTTTATATCATTGATTCCAATCTTCTCCTAAATCGGGATGACAAAACTTACACAATATTAACCCTGAAGTTTCAAATATCTTCATAAAGCAGGCACGAACCTTGCTGTTGATTTCATTGCATATTTTAGTACCTCTTCACTCATTCAAGGTTGATACTTCATCAAGAAACATTGTTATCATCTTCTTGACAGTTTGGGGTATAAAACCCCATTTACATCAAGGTGATTGAGGAGCATTACTTCATTGGTTTTTGATTCTTCCATTGTAGGTAAGGAGTTCACATTTTTATTTTATTGGTTTGGTTTTCCTAAATTGTTTTCATCCATTTTGGCAAACTTTTGTTATCAAAGTAACATTTTAAACATGTTTTGGTGCATTTATTAACAAGCTCTGTCCACTAAAATCTAAACTAAATGCTTTAGGGCTCTATGTTTTTTAATTTCATAAGGTGTTGGTTTTAATCAAATGCAGCTAATTGGTTCTCTTGTGAAAAATTTCGCCGATAATTGGCTAAATCACGATGCATGGGCAAAACGATAAATTGCCAAAAATCACGTGGAAATTGCCGCCAATGGTATAGCACATCCTACACAGAAAAAAGGGTTGTTTCACTGCATTTTCAACGAATTTTTCTCCCACGATTTGACCTGCAAATTTCTGTGTGTTTCCTCCGGCGAATGACCTAGGGTTCCAACCTGCTAGCATTTCAAAAAATGTGTTTTGAACCTCTTCAAGGAATACTGCCCAAAGCCTGAATTTCATCTTGCAAGAAGTAACAGGTTACAAAACCACAATCATTTTGATTTATTTTCATTGCTCATGAATCATATGTATATATCTTGCTGGTCTAGACAGGAATTAATAAAGTCCTGTACACCACACAAAGTTGGCATTGCTCCATAGCTAGTTTCAGATCTATGTTAAGTTGATAACCTTAATTGATATTAGCAAATGTAAAATAAACAAAGCTTGAGCAGTGTTGGGCCTGCTGGCAGCTCCACAGTGAAGTCTATTTGCAATTTAGCAGTCTACGGTTCCCATACGAATTTCACAACATTGTGATAAACTTTATTTGAACCTCTTCTTGTAGCTCTAAAACAAATTTCATCTTGTTTCCGGACAAAAAATATATACCTTTGTTGTAATTCTTTCTTCAATATTATTCCTAATTTACCCATGTAATTTGATTTCTCTAAAACTTGTAAACTAAGGCAGAATTCTTTTGATTTGTTTTTAGAATGGCATTGCCATCCGGTTTAGGTTCAGTTGCTCATAATAAGCTCAACTCACAAGACCCTTCTTGGAAGCATTGTGAACGAGCAAAAGGCAATTGTGTTGTATGCAATTATTGTGGGATGAAGATGAGTGAAGGTGTTTATCGCCTTAAATTTCACATTGCGCGGATATCAGGGAATGAAATGGCATTGTGCACACAAGTATTACTTGAGGCTCAAAGAGAGTTGGTTGCTTACCTTGCAGCCTTTGCAGAGCAAAAAGTAAAAAAAATGAAAGTTGATGCACTTGCAGCCCTAGTGCCAACTCTCTTTAAAAGTTGATGCACTTGCAGCCCTAGTGAATGCGAGGGCAGCGAGAGATGATTTTGACATTGAGGCCTCGTTTATTGCCCCATTTCCATGAGGTTGGGGATCAAGACGAGGTTCATGCACTAAAGATAATTCGGCTACTTTTTTTGTTCATCGAAGTAGTCCTGGGTCACAACCTTCACTCAAAGGTACCGCTTGGAACAAAGAAATGCAAAATGAAACAAGAACATTTACAGCAAACTTTTGGTACTACAACAACATTTCTTTCAATGTCACAGAAAAATCCATATTGGAAGAATTTGGTCACTGCATTGACCGTTGCAGGAAAGGGGTTCAAGGCTCTTAGTCCCCATGATTTAAGTGGCTCGTTATTGGAGGATTTCATTAAAAATACCCAAACTCTAATAGAAGAGCAAAACAAGGTATGGCAAAAAAATAACTACACCATATTGTCTAATGGGTGGACAGATGGGAAAACCATATATTGATTAAATTCCTAGTGGCTCAAGTGGTGAGTTGGTCTTCTTAAAGTCAATTAATGTCTTCCACCAAGTGAAAACTACAAGCACTTTATGTGATATGTTGGATGAAGTGGGATGGAGGTGGGCATGGTAAAGATTGTTGTTCAATTGTAACACAACAATGCGGAAGCATATGTAGCATATGTAGGAAACTTCAAGGAGAGGCACCCTACACTTTTTTGGATCCCTTGTGTTGCAACCTATTGCTTGGATTGCCTACTGGAGGACATCTTAGAAAACTCTCATGGGTGAAAAATGTGATTGAAGAGGAAAAACTACCACCAAGTTCTTAAATATACAATCACACTTGCAAAACTTGAATGCTAAACTTGATGAGAGAGCACAACAATGGGGACTCATGATGCAGAAAGTCACAATTTACCACAAACTTCATCACATTGTAGAGCATTGCAGCCTCACTAACATCCCTTAAGCAGATGTTTGTGAGCACATGGTGATTGGAGTCTCTCTGTGCTAGAAAGGCCAAAGGGGAAAGGTTCATGAAGACCATTTTTTATCATATATTTTGTAATACTGAGAAGGCAGCTTCATATAGTTTTAACCAACTATTAGTTTTCTTTTATCAATTATAGTTAATCTATGCCATGTGTCATATTTGACTCTAATTTTTGATTTCTGACAACAAGTTTTGCATCAAAATTTCAAGAGAATATTCTGCTAGGTATTCATAATCCTTCAAGCTAACTATTGGTAGAATTATTTTTGCCTCCAACTATAGTTATGATGAAAAATTATAAAGGAGTTTGATAAAAAAAAAATTAAGGTACTACATAGCATTTAATGAAAACTATCTCCTTGGCACATTAATCTACACGGCTTTTAATTGATTATATTTTCTCAATAAATTCCATTTCTTTCAAAGTTTTTGTTTCGTATGAAGGGCCAATTGTCGGAATGCCCTAGTTACTGACAAAAAAGTGAATGATGTTGACCGAGTGACCCCTCCATATTGAATGACAAGTAAAGTGGAGTACATTGTTATTGTGTTAAGATCGATACTATTTTTGATTATATGGACTCATATTACTCAATATTTATTTCATCATATCTGCCCGCGAAAGATTCTCCCATTGTTTTCTTGTCGATATGGAAAATATTTTAATCAAATATTCTAGATATATGTCAAAATATCTTCCCAAATTTGTCACCTCTCAAAAATAATTTTAAAAAAATATAAAACTAAACCAACCAATCAAAGAGAATAATAAAAAGTGCCAGGGTTCTGCCTACATTGGAAATAACTAACCCTTAGTAAACCATGGAGAGGCCATCCTATACATCCACATAAATAATTTCATCTTTTTAACCTCATCAGCTATTTTGTACTTCCCCTCAAAGTCACAGTCAAATCAGGCCAGGTTTCTATGAAAAAAATAGCAAGGACTGCCATGGTAACTACTCGATTTTAACCTCTAATCAAAATTCATGCTTACCAAAGGCATAAAAATTTAGCAAAGGGTTCATTTAATACAAGAAGATTAAAATTCAAGCTCAAAGACAGATGTATTGACTTCATAATATGCTACAGTTTTAATAGGCTTGTTACTCTCTTGTTTACTCCTTTTCTTGCTCCATTGTTTCAGTCACATATGTTTAAATTATTAAGTCACTATTAGTTATGTATTAACTAAAAAGGTTGTAACCTACTTCAACCATTTTGTAACTATCTCTTGCATAATAAAATGATGGACACACAATCTATCGTGCGTGCAATCCATTCTTCTTCATTCCTTCTATGTTCACAGTCTTCTAACATTGGTATCAGAGCCATTGGTGCTTGAAGGACTTTGTAATTTGAATAAAAAGAAGACTTGCAAATTTGGGAAACTCACAAATTGTAACTCGTATAAAAACATCATTTCAAGTTGTGAATTGCTAAAAATATGAATAAGTCACCAGTCTATAGGCAAGAAGACAGTTATGACAGTCGTGAGGAAAGAAGATTGAAATATCTGCAAAAACTTTGTAAACAAATTTATGCCCATTTAAAATTTAAAAAGAATACAATTGTTTAGGGCTCACAGTTTTAGACAAAATCATACAGGGCATGACATTTGCTTTAGGGAGTTTATTTATTTAAAAAATATATGCACATTTAGGGCAAAAATCATGCAAAAAAATCTCCAAAACACAATCATGACCATTATAGTCGAATCATTCATCGTAAGTTGTCGCCAATGCATATTTTCCAAGGCTAGAAGATAGACAAATATTATACAGTCCGAAAAAAAGCATTTGATTAACTTTGCATAAGAAGACGAGGGCACAAGGTTCCAATCGAGGGTCAAGGGTAGTATATTTGGCACATCCAATTGCCAAAAAGGGCACAAATTTTTGATGGTATTTTAGGAAAGATTCACAAAATATTTTCTATATAATGACTTTGACATTCCTTTATTGTACAAGTTCAAATTAACAAATTTCCTTGCATTAATTTCCGATACAAAATCAGAATACATATTGTTATCTCTATTAGAATTTTCAATCAGAAATTAGTTACCATTTCATTTTGCTAAATTCAGATGCACTGGTGGACAAAAGCAATTGGTGTGTGAAATGGATGATGAAGTCACAATATCGAGCCTCAAACAATTTGAGGTCTCTACTAGACATTGGTAAAATTAATGTTACGGTAGATGACAAGATGCCAAAGCTATTTTGTTAAACAGTCTACTTCTAAATACAACAAGGGAAACCTCAAAGACAAACCAATGGAGGAAAAATTAGATGATGAAGAATACGTATTTTAAAGAAGCCCACACTTTGAAGATGGGAAGGGATCTAGTGTAGATGAAACTCAACATGGATGGTTGCACAAATAGTTCGAGAGTTTGTGGATCTTGGGAATTATACCCTTACGAGGGTCATGAGACAACTTGATGGAGCACTATGGATGTAGCTCAACAAGGATGGTTGTCTAATAATTCAAAAGGTTCATAATTCAAGAGTTTGGGGAGGTGGAATCTAGGAACTCAAGGCCTGAGATTCACCATGGAGAAAGCTACACCTTTATGCGGAAGGTTTTTGAGGCAACCACAATGTCAAGTTCTACATGGTCAAAGAATTGTTTTTGAAGAGAAAGATTTTGTAGAATGTGTGGCTCTAATTGGTTCTGTTAGTTTGCTTTTCTATAAGTATGTTTTTGTTTTCTGTAATGTAAGCCTTAAGAGGGTTTATTAGAATATAAGTTGAAAACTCAACAGAAAAAGTGGTATACTTACTGCTTGTCGTGGTTTTACCCGTGATATATTACAACATACCTATGAGATGAGCATGTGCTAGCCACTTACGGCATTTATAGCAAAGGGAAAGCTCAAACAGAAACCAAATAGGTAAAAAAATCGTTGATGAAGACTATATATGTTAACTAAGCCCACGCTTTGAAGACAAGAAGAGATCTAGTGTAAACGAAAATCAACATGGATGGTTGCCCAATTAGTTTGGGAGTTCATGAATCTTGGGAATTATACCCTTACAAGGGTCATGAGACAGCTTGATACAACACTGTGGATAAAGCTCAATATGGATAGTTGTAAAATAATTCGGGAGGTTCATAATTCAGAAGGTTGGGGAGGTGGAATCCAAAAACCCAAGAATCGGAAGCTACACCTTTACGAACATTATGAGGCAGCTTGGAGTTCTACATGGTCAAAGAATTGTTTTCAAAGAGAAAGCTTTTGTGGAATACGTGCCTCTAATTGGTTATGTTAGTTTACTTTTATATTAGTATGTTTGTTTTTGCTTTCTGTAGTGTATGTCTTAAGAGGGGTTATTAGAATATAAGGGTTATTGTTTATTATTGAGTCACTATTAGTTATGTATTAATTAATGACCATCTCTTGCATAATAAAATGATGGATACACAATATAATGCATGCATTTTGGTTCCTCTTCATTCTTTGTTTGTTCATATCTTCTAACAATGTTTGCAAAGCAAATGGAGGAAATCATTTAGGTAACTTAAACTTAACTATTTATTTATTTATTAGTTATTTGTTTTTTTAATTAATTTTGATTTTAAATTTGTGTATTATTTTGTTTTGGGTGGTAGAGCCTTTGGTTCAAGTTCTATGGATAGTGGATGGGGAGAGAAATCTAGTGTGTTATTTGTATGAGGGTATAGACGTGGCCAAGGAGGCCATAGCTAAATACTATAGGCAAAATCAGCAAAAAAATATGAACCCATTTAACACATAATTGACCGAAGATGGAACAAAACACTCCATCGACATATACATGCAACGGCCTACTACTTGAACCCTAAATTTTTCTATTCCCCATCATTTAAGGTCAATGAGGAGGTTATAAATGGCCTTAATACATGCATAGAGAGGATGGTACCTCACGAAGAAATTAGAAATGCAATTGTTCACGAGATGCAAATTTATAAGACTGCAGACAAGAGGCTCTTTTCTTCGACTCTATGAATGAGAAAAAGAAACACCGCTCAACCAAGTAAATACAAATTGAGTCATTTGTTTTTAGTCTCAATACACATAGAACTAGATAGTTTAATTCTTTTGTTTATTCAAGCCTAGTTAATTCACAAAATTATAAATGTATTATTTGCATATTTGTGGTGGGAAAATTATGGTGCAAAACACCAAATCTTCAGAAGCCAACCATCAGCATTTTATGTCAATCATGCAATGTTTCTAGGTGTGAACGAAATTACAACATATTCGAAGTTGTTCAAACAAAAAAGCACAAGTTGACAACACAACGCCTCAATGACCTTGTCTTCATGCAATACAATCATTGTCTTCGCGTGAGACAAGTGGAGAGGGCACAAAGTTATAATGCTATTGACTTGGAAGAGATCGATCCATATGAGGACTGCATAAGAGAGCAGATTTGGAGAGTAAGACAGAAAAAGCAATAGCATCAAGGGCATTATGAATTGATGAGGATCTAGATGATATCTTTATGGATGATGATGTTTTTGTTGCAGAGGAGAAATCTTTACCATCCACTTCCACAAGGCATCCACAGCAAAATTATTTTAGGTGCACCTAATGAATGGAATATTATTGATATTTTATAATTCACATGACTCGATGAGCATTGTAGTTTGTACCTTTGTACTTTAAGTTTGTACTCTTTTTTGGTCAATAGTAAAGGATTCATTTCTCATGGTATTCTATAAATCTATACATTAACTTCTCACGGCATTCTATGAATCTCTACATACTTCTCATATCATTTAAGTTTTTAACAATGTTTTAGATTTAATTTACGTCTATTTTATAAATAGAAATGTTTTTTAGAGTAGTGATGAAGTTATCCATATATGCCAAGAAATTGCTAACTCTTGAGTCAAATCTTGGCCTACCAATTAATTGTTGATAACGATTTTTTTGCTATGGCTAAAGTACCACAATGGCCACAAGTTCTACCTCCGTAGACCAACCCCAATTCAAAAGCAATCCGCATTCACCGCTATGTAGCCATGTCACAATGCTAGAGCAAGTTTCAAGTGGTGGGTATTTTTTTTGCTAATGTCATGGTTGTGATGTTAGATACAAAAGTTCATGCGGTCTAGGGAAAGCCCACTTGTGTGCAATACCTGGTCATGGCATCAGAACTTGCATGGGAAAGAAGAGTGCATTTGTGCCAACATCAAAGCTTCTTCAGTACATCAAGAAGCAAGAAATGGAAATGCATCGCATACCTTGAAATCGGGTCATCCCTTGGCAAAGAAAGGATCTCAAAAATAAGCAATTAGTTGCCCCATCACATAGTGGTTCCCCAGTTGTGGCTACGACACGTTTACGACAAGATTATCCTCTTTCGTGCAAGAAGACGAAAGGACTGTTGGAAGGATCATTTCAAAATGAAACCAAGGATATCACGGATCAACACATCACGCGTTGAGTGTATGCAAATGCTTTGCCCTTCAATGTTGTTAGATCGTCATATTAACATTATATGGTGAAAGTAATCCATGAGGCCCCAAAAGGGTACAAAGGACCAAGTTATGAGAAGCTCTGCACTACCCTATTGACGAAAGAAAAAATGTATATGTAGAGGATTCATTTCATCCAATTATGTATTTGTGAGCTGCGACGGTGGTGTCCATCATTTCAATGGATGTAAACATACAATAAACTGGCCTTTAATCAATACAGTTGTCATATGCCCTAAAAGAGATACGTTTTTGAAAGCAATTGATTGCAAGGGACATATGATGGATGCCTAATTCATCACCAACATCCTCTTCGAAGCCATTAAGACGGTGGGACCTCAAAATGTCGTCCAAGAGATAACCGACAATGCTAAAAAATGCAAAACTGCAGAATGAGCACATCTTTTCGACACCTTGTGTTATACCATTACTCAAGTTAATGTTGTAGAAGTTAGGCAGCCAAATAGAGTGTGTAATGTCCCCTTTTTCAAGGACATCACTCTTAGAGCCTCATACTTGTACAAAAAGTATTTTTAAATACTTTTGTATGCTTGGAGGTCGGTCGTGAAATTATTTGAGCATTGTTGTTCTAATTTCTCATTGGGGAGAGGTCGGTCTTGCATGTGGAGCATTCTATTCTTCCATTAAGAGTCGGTCCTCTCGGAAGTCTTCTAATTTTGCATTACGAGGCTATAAAGAGGAGTTCACTACACTTGGAGGAGGCGATCGGATGTTTGTTTATTCTTCTTGGATTGTGCAGTGTGCATCTTCCTTCTCCACCTTGGACGAAACCCCAAAGGTGTGGCAATCTCTCTTGAGGACGAAAACCCTCAAGGGATTCCATTGGAAGCTTCAACTAGGAGTCTTGTGTGAGCTGATTTGGCACTACTAGTGCATTCATTGTTCTTCCTAGCCCTAGGAGAATTGCTCAAGGGACTGATTTGGTGTCATACAGAGCTGATCTTTGTGATTTGAGTTCATATTCAGATTTATCATCATATTTGGGAATAGAGACTATGATTTGGTGATTTTTGGAGTAGGGTTTCATCCTTAACTCCTCACTTGCAGATTTCGGTTGCATATTTGGGCATGATTTTTTGGATGGAAAATTATGAGATTACTTTTGTTGGATAGCTTGTCTTCTCATGACATTTTGAGCTATCATATGTGTTCTAATTCCTATTTTCCATGGAATTATGAATTTTAGAAGTTTCAGCTGTGTTTTACCCTAATATTCTGTTGTTGTTCCGAATTAATTCATTTCCAACTACTCTAGTGGTTTAAATTCAGTTTTATTGCATAAATAATATCTACAAGTGTTGTCGTGCATGTTGGTATTTATTTCATGAAGATTGGAGATGTTTTGACTAGGGTTTGAGACTCCCAAAGTTTCATATCAGTTCGCTGCCCTAAAGAAGGGCATTTCATTGTGTGAAGTTCATTTGTAGTTGATCGATTTCCATGTTCAGTTTGATGTGTTGTTGGTTTTGTTGTTGATTTGGATCAGATTTGTGGAAAAACCCCATTCGTCCCTATTCAGCCCCAAAAGGGACATTACAGAGTGGCTTAAACAAGTGTATGCCAATGCCGAAGAGATCTAGATGTTTGTGAACAAACATCATATGTCACAAGCCATCTTTAGATCATTATCGCATTTGGAGCTATTGAAGGTGAGTTCTTAAATGATCTTTCTTTTTTATCTATGATGCAATTCTTTTAATCTAGTAATTGTAGCTTTTTGAAGTTTTCAAACTTTTTAATTTATTTTTTTAAATGTAGCACTTGTAGCTTTGGAAGTTTTCAAATATTTATTTTTTTTTTTTTTTTAATTTCCCACCAAGTTGTTAAGGCTCGATTCGTCTCACACACAATCATCTTAAGACGACTTGTGTGAGAAGCACTTAGCAGCATGACCATCAGTGGCTGTTGGTCTATATGAAGGCAGTCAACATGAGCAAACCAAAAAAGTGAAGATGTTGATATTAGATGATGACTAGTGGGCTCGCGTAAAATACTTGGTTAGCTTCACCGAGCGTATTATGAGTATGACCTTCTTTACTAACATGGATCAGCCATGTTCAAGAAAGATCTATGATGGCATCGAATCGATGAATTAGAAGATAAAAGCCATTGTAAATGGAAAAAAGCAAGATCCAACGGAAACATTTTTCAAACAAGTACAATCATACCTCATTGATTGGTGGAGCAAAATGACTACCCTGTTGCATCGCCTTGCCTTTACATTGACTTCTAGATTCTACAACAAGGATATCCTTTCTTTGCTCAAGAGGATGCCACCATATAGGGGTATTGAAGTCAATGAACGATATAAGTTGGTGTTCTCTAGACTCTCTCCTGAAGCTAAGGCAAGAGACGTGGTTACGAAGGATTTCAGAAATTTCATAGCCTCAACAAGTCGCAGCTGTTAGATTATGGTACTTCATAATGCATCCCCTCCAACAAGGTGCACGTGTGTACCTTGGGTGCACTTCAGCAGAGTTTACAATCTTAGAGAGCAACAGTCCTAATCTTGGCTGTCTTATTCTTGGAAGTCCAGATTTAGCAGTTGCTTTTATGTAGTTTGTTTTCCAGTTTTAGAAAAGCAGTTCTTTATTTAGCATTTGCTTTTGATTTTGTTTGTTAAAGGGCACAAATCCCTAGCATAAAATTAGATCAAGGGTTGATTTAATTTAGGGATGGATCCAATTTTAGTATCCAAACTATATTTAGGGTCACTTCTTCAGCTATAAAAGAAGGCCTCGGGTAGGTGTTTTATGCATTTGTTTTTCATTCAATGTGAGTGTTTTTCTAGAGTGTGTTCCAAAGCATTGTAGCTTCTATTTTTTGATTAATAAAACAGTGATGTGATTTGGAGCAGATTTGAGTATTTTTCAGTTAGTGTTTCTCTATTGTATGTGATTGTAGATTCTAGCATTTAAAGTTCAACAGTTTTGATTGGCTTTCAGCTTTGAGCTATCTAGTTGAGGGTTATTTAAGATCAGAGTCTGCTTACCATGGTGTAGAGGAATTTTCAACAAGGTATCAGAGCAAAAGTTTCTGGAATCTTCTAGATTCTACATATGGAGAGGCTAGTTGTGAGTAGAGAGTTGTCATAGGATTTCAGTGGGCAGTATGTCCAAGCTTCAGTGATTGAAGCAGAATTGTGTTAGTAATCGGCACATGGACCTATGAAGGGTTGTGGGGTGTGAAACCCTAGTTAATCTAGTGATCATAGATTGAAGCTTGTTCAAATAGTTGCAACAATGCAAATCCCAGTATGCGAGAGAGTCACTTGTTGGAGGGATCCTCTAACCATGTGCCATGGAAGTTAAGATTGCAGAATATCTTGGAAGAAACAAAATTATGGTACCTTGTGGAGAAGAAGGTTACGCCTCCCACAGATCCCAAAGATCTAGCAAAGTACAACAAGAAGGCAATGAAGGAAAAGTGAATCCTATTGGATTTCAGTGAAGGACCATCTGATCCCTCATATCGCCACCAAGAAGATTGCCAAGGAGATGTACGATGCCTTGGGAACCTTGTACCAGAGTGTGAATGTATCCAAGGTGATGCTTCTAAGGAACAAGCTCAACACTACCCACATGAGCAAGATAAATACAATGGAAAGCTATTTGATGAAGCTAGTAGAGCTTAGAGATCAGATTGGTGCAGTTGGTGATGAAGTCAAAGATAATGAGCTAGTTTGGATTGCTTTGAATGGCTTCAGTCCATTGTGGCACAACTTTGTTTAGGTTATCTATGGTCAGGAGAAGTTACTGACTTTGAGCAGTTGTGGGATGCTTTCATTGGAGAAGAGATGAGACTACAGCAAGTCTCAAACAGTTTTAAGGATGATGTTCCAGAACAGGCCCTCATCAGGAAGGCGAAGAATGGAGGAAAGAAAGAATTTGGGAATGGTCAAAAGAAGAAAGAAGTCTCAAGGGTCTTCTAATCACCTAAAAGAAGGATCTGAGTCATATAACGTGCTTAAATTGCAATAAGCATGCCAGTATGCTTCTCATTGTCCAAAGAAGAAGATAGGGAAGAGAAAGCAACAGTAGAAACAGTTTGCAAGAAGTGTGGAAGCTTCAAGAGTAGATGAGTTGACTGCTAGGCTTGACACAACCTTTGCCATGGTGTTGTGCCTTTCCACCAACACAGTCTCAGGTGTTGGGTGGTATGTTGATAGTGGAGCCTCAAGACATATGACTTCGAACAGGGCAGCCTTCTTTAGATTGAAGGAACAACATACCAACATGCAGGTGGAGCTTGGTGATGATGCCAAGTACTCAGTGACTGGGATAGGGTCTTATCTCATTCCACACACCAACAGGATAAGTTTTGGAGCTGCATGAGGTACTATATGTTCCTGGTATGACTAAGAATCTCCTTTTAGTTTCTTGTCTAACAGATTTGAAGTGTAGGGCTGAGTTTGATGATCAACAAGTAATCATCAGGAAACATAGCCTCCAAGCCTGGTCGAGTCTTGGCCAAGGGAGTTTCGAGAGGGTGGCCTTTACAGGTTGCTGGCAAATCCAATGAAGCAGAAAGCTTTATTGACCAGCAGTGACAATCTGTGAGCTTTGGCATAAAAGATTTGGGCACCTGAACTATGGATCATTGCCTCTTTTGAAGGACATGGTGGTTGGATTCCCTGACTTCAAGGTGGAGAAGAGGGGTGTGCAAGGGATGTGCACTCGGCAAGCATGCCAAGGCCTCTTTTCTGAGCGGTGAGCACAGGTCAAGGGGGATTCTAGATCTGATTCATTCAGGGAGATTTGGTGAAGAAAACATCTGTGGACCTATGTCATCAAACTCGTTAATAGGTAATTTGTACATGTTACTTTCATTGATGATTCTTCCAAAAAGACCTAGATTTATTTTATGAAGACCAAGGATGAGGTCTTCAACAGGTTCAAGGAGTTCAAAGCCCTTATTGAGAACCAAACAAGCAAGAAGATCAAGGTACTGAGATCAGACAATGGAGGGGAGTATGCCTCCAATGACTTTGATTCCTTTTGCAAAGAAGCAGGGATCAAGAGGGAGTTTACAATACCGTACAACCCACATAGAATGGGGTTGTAGAGAGAAAGAACAAGTCCATAGTAGAGACAGTGCTAAGCTCTATGGTTCATGACTTAGATCTGCATATGTTTCTTTGGACAGAAGCTTGTAGTGTTGCAATCTACATACTAAACAAGTGTCCTCGCAAAGTGTTGAAGGACAAGACCTCAAAGGAAGCTTTTACAGGGCCAAAACCGGATGTTTCTCATTTCAGAGTGTTTGGGAGTCCAGTTTTCATTCATGTTCCAGAGGAGAAGAGGATGAAGGTTGAACCCTCCAGTTTGAAGGGTATTCTAGTTGACTACAATGAGACCTCTAAGGCTTACAAGATCTATGTTCCATCTCAAAGGAAGATAATAGTGAGTCGGGATGTGAAGGTGGATGAGAATGCATGGTCTTCCAGGTCCCAGGAGCTTCCAGCAGCAGTTGAGGAGAAAACAACACTTGTTGCCTCGAGCGTTGATCCACTGGTTTCATGGAATACAGGTTCAAGATCAAAGGCAGGTTCTAGTATAGGTACAGAGACAACTTTACCCTACAACACAAGCCATGAAGCCTAAATGGATTCAATATACATTGCAGGAGGCAAAGGAACAAGTTGGTGCTCCAAAGACTTCTTTTCGGGTAATTCCTCCTAAGAAGTTTCCCAGTTATGTTGCACTGATGTCTTCCATCATTGATGCAGAGCCTTCCAGTTATGAGGAGGCAGAAAGTCAATAGTATGGCAGGATGCCATGGTGGAGTACAACTCCATCATGAAGAATGATGTGTGGGAGATAGTGCCAAGACCAGGTAGGGAAATCAATGGTGGATTCCAAGTGGTTGTACAAGGTGAAGCATGCAGCTGATGGCAACATAGAGAAGTACAAGGCTCAGTTTGTAGCTAGAGGATTCTCTCAAAGAGAGGGAGTTGACTATGAGGAAACCTTTGCTCCAACTACCAGGTATACTTGGTATCAGATCCATTATGTCTTTAGCAACTATTTTTGGTTGGCAGTTACATCAGATGGATGTTAAGACAGCTTTTTTGAATGACCTGATTGAGGAAAAAATGTACATTAATCAACCGAGAGGATTTGAGGTGCATGGGTGAGAGACCCATGTGTGCAGGTTGAAGAAATCTCTTTACGGGCTGAAGTAGGCACTCCTGTGCTTGGTACTCCAGAATTCATGAGTAACTATTAGGTTTGGGCTTCACCAAAACAACTGCAGATCCCAATTTGTGATATTTATTTGATGGATCTGATTTGTTGGTTTTGGTCCTATATGTAGATGACCTGATACTTACAGGGAGTTCAAAGAAGCTCATTGTAGGGTGCAAGGAAGAGTTGGCCAGAGAATTTGACATGAAGGACATTGGACTGATGCACTATTTCTTGGACTAGAGGTGTGGCAGAGGACAAGTAAGTTTTTTCCATGGGTGGGCACAATTGATTTCTTGGGTTCTCATAGAGACTTGATACTTACAAGGGGTTGGTAGGGTGCAAGAAGAGTTGGCCAGAGAATTTTACATGAAGGACATGCACTATTTCTTGGGCTTGTGTGGCAGAGGACATATAAGGTTTTCCTTGGGCAGGGAAAATACACAGTTGATATTCTAAAGAGGTTCCAGATGATGGATTGCAAACCCATCACCACTCCTATGATACCGAATCTGAAGTTACATGTTGACTTGTATTCAGATTTGGTAGATCCTTTGGTGTACAGGCAGTTGATTGGGTCCTTGATGTATCTAGTTAATACTAGACCAGATATATGTTTTGCAGTGAACACTTTGAGCCAGTTCATGGTAGTTCAGATTCACTGGGTTGCTGTAAAGCATGTGCTTTGATACTTGAAGGGCATAAGTACATTTTGGTCTGAGATATGCAGGGGATGATGAATTGATGTTGCATGGATTTGTTGATTTTGACTGGGCAAGGAGATGCAAGTGACAGGACGAGTACTTCAGGATGTTGCTTCAATTTGAGTTCAGAAGTCATAGCCCAGTTCAACATGAAGCAAACTTCAGTGGCATTGAGTTCAGCATAGGAAGAGTACATGGCAGCCAACACTGTTAGTTGTGAAGCCATTTGGCTTTGCAAGTTGATTGCAGAGCTGACAGTGAGAAAATGGAGCCTACAATCATTTACTATGACAATCAGAGTTGTATCAAACTCTCTGAGAATCCAGTATTTCACGACTGCTCCAAGCACATTGACATCAAACATCACTTTCTCAGAGACAATTCAAAAGGGAGCAGTTCTTTCAAACTATGTTCTGACAAATCAGCAGGTTGCAGACATTCTGACGAAGCCTCTAGCTAAGGGGAAGTTTGAGATGTTCTAGAAGAGATTGGGATTGGTGAACACATTCCTCAATAAGAGGGAGTGTTAGATTATGGTACTTCAGAATGCATCCTCCAGTAGGGCACACATGTGGAACCAGGGCGCACTTCAGCAAAGCGTACAGTCATAGAGAACACCAGTCCTAATCTCTTGGAAGTCCTATTCTTGGCAGTCCTATTTTTGGTTGTCCAAATTCAATAGTTGTTTTTATGAAGTTTGTTTTCTAATTTTAGAAAAACAGTTCTTTATTTAGCAGTTTGCTTTTGTAAAGATTGACTTTGTCTATTTAAAATGTTCCTATCTTGGATTTATCACGAATCTCAAATTGATTAATAACTCCATTACATTCTCTTCCATATTTTCCCACATCATTGGTGACATAAAAATCTTTGCATCAATCTAGCTGCACCACCATCTTTGACCGTTAGATAAAGATATTATTCTTTCTGGATGGCCTTCTCAAAGCTTATAAAAAAACTTTTGAAATGACGATCAAATAACTACTGACAAGTCAAATTTAATAATCTTATAAATAATTAATGACCTGTAAATAATCTCACACCATTAAATCCAAACCCTTTACATACCATGTTAGAATGACCTATAATTTAAAACCTACAAGCAAGTTGGCATATGACCTGTTACTATAATTATTAGGTGTATGTTGCTTAATGTTACTTTTGTACAAGCTGAATTACCTGCCACACTAATATAGAGAGTAAACAAAATAACTACATTTGCAACTAAAAACTCAGTTTGATTTTAAGATAAATGCTATTCTGATATTTCATCCACAGCATAAAGTCATATTGATGCTTGTCTTACAAAATGTGCATGGCACTTTCATACAATATTCTTCAGTTTAACTTGTCCTTGAGCTCTCATGAAAAATTAAAAGCTTCACATGCAATTATGCCATTCAAATTGATTAATAATTTTGAAAGGGTAGCCAAAAATTCTCTTCATATTTCCATTTAGATTTGGGTAGACTGCAAAAAAAAATTGGGTGTTTAATCAAAAAGGCCCAAACCTCTACCATATGAAATCAAGATATTACTGATTTTTGTTTGACATATCTCAGTTCTAAAAATTCTGTTCAAATGACCCTTTTGTTTCAATTTGAATGTATACCAAAAGTAAATTTCTTTCATTCCAATTAATTTTTTTCCATCTTATGCTCGACAAATTGATCCAGAATGTCTTGATTGAGCAGGTAATAAGGGTTCATTGGTTAAATTGCCTTTTTTTGTGTATTATCATAGTTAATGTTGCATGATAATTTAACCCTTAGTTGTGTACAGCACTCATAGTTTGCAAATATCCAGCAGACCCATGAAAAAATTGACTCGGAAATACTTGGCAAGACTTGGGAATATTCGGCAACTTAAAAAATACGCAAATTTATTTTATGTAAAACATAAATTTATGCAAAATATAGCTACAAAATGTATCAAATGAGTCTGTAAAATGTTGGGGAAGTGTTTTCTATTAGATTTGAATACAAATACAATACAAAATTGCATCATCATGCGAATACAACAGCCAACTGATAAGTGTTATGAATTTATGATGATTGTCATTGAAAATTATCATCATAAATTGCATATCTATGCAAGTTACAAATTTACAATAATTTACATTATAAAATCCTCTTCAACTCATTCAACGGATGCTCAATAGCTATGTGATTACAAGCGAGGGAGTGTGATCCATTTATAAGACAAAAACATGCTTTTTTTTAGTGTAAAATCCGTGTTTTTCCTATTTTCCATGTTAAACCTTGCGTCATATGGCAATTTTAGGGTCAAAAACGAATATTTTGGCAACGGATATGCACTCGAGCAAGTATTGGGCAAGTCATTGGCAAGCTTCATACAATTCGACGTTTTTGGCCTGGCAAGTTTCCTGTACATTTGGGCAAAGTACTTGATTTAAAAGATTGTTCAATGGAGAGTACTCGCCAATGAATAGGCAAACTATGGTTGTAGAGCACCTCAAGATTTTGTAACTATCTCTTGCATAGTAAAATGACAATGCAACAATCTAACCTACATTATGGTTTCTCTGAGGCATTGACCTTATTTGCATTTGTTCACTTCTGTCTACAATAGCACTGATAGGCCTCCCATGTTCCCAAGAGAGCTACCTGGAACAAAAGTCTTCCCCAAGTCAGATAGGCTAGTCAACACTCCCAATGGCCTACATACCTATTAATATAGATCTCCAGGGAGACCACTAGCTTTGTAGATAGGCCTTTATGACTGCTCCATAGTTTGGTGAGGCCCTTTAAGCACTCGATCATAGCATCCACAGGGGAAATGACCAGAATTATATAAGTTGGGTAGGGCCTTTATGCACTCATGATCAACTGATCGGGGGAATCAATGACACATTGGCTATTGAAGGGTTAATCGAAGATAGCAAGGAGAACAATTCCATGGAATCGATATTTTTAGGAACAATATATGACAAAGGTTGATAAGTAACAAAAGGCTCATTGGATGAAAACAAATACAGCCAAATAGCCATTTTTGAAAAATGAAGATCCGCTAAACACTACTTTGTTTGTCTGAATCTTGCTTAAAATGTACAAAACGTATTTTTAACAATCGCCCATCACTTTCAAGATCTCAAAAAAGGGTTTAGGTAGATTTGAAGCTCGGTGATATGGACTTACCAATCAGTTTAGGAGTTTGTGAGTCTTGAGAATTATACCACTTATGAGCTCAGCCAAAGATTGAAACATCTGGGATGGAGGAATCATTAATATTTGTATACTATGGGAATATCATTAGGATGGTGGACTCATAAGAGTTTGGGATATGAAACTCAACCTCGACTCAAGACCTATTCAAACAAAGGTTGTGAGGGATGAAGTTTTCCCTAGAGTCTTGAAGAAGGTACACATGTAATCACTTCTTCTTCATTGACACAATTCAAATTAGTCATTAGAGGAAAGTTTGTATTTTCTTTCGATCAGGTTCCCCAAGAGAAGGCTTTTCGAATGATAAGGCCTATAGGGTTTGGGTGGTCAATTCAAATATATTATAGTGATATGGACAACCAATGGTAAAATGGTCATCCTAACAAGCCTACAATACATTGCTTATATATGGCATGCTAAAATGTGCCAAAGGCTAAAGAGACTTTGTTTTCTTCCATTTATGCCCCCACGACCCCAACCTATTGGAACAAAAGATTAAAGTGAGATCCGCAATTTCCAAATGACAAAGGTAGGGTAAGCACTTCTGCCTTTGTCAAGTAGTTCCTAAAATGAAGGGCATCCTACTTAAAAATTTGTCCAACCAATGGATTTGTGGCTTTCTAACGCTTGCCTAGTAGACAACCAAACCTTAAAATGAAAAAATCCTTGCAGCCTATAATACATAGCTTATATATGGCATATTATATGTGAGAAGGCTAAAGAGAGGACTTTGGGGTCATTTATGGCCCCCAGCTTTGAACCCAATCTATTGGAACAAAGATTAACTGTTGTCAACCAGAAGTTGCACCCTCATAGAGAATGGTGTGTGTACTCTCACCCATTGACAAAATTAGAACACCTGAACGCTGTGGGTAACCTATGTCTGAAGTGAACCTCCAGAGAGGGCTCGTTCCCTTGTGAATCACCTAAAAATTGAAAATTTTGACATCGGAAAAGGGAGAAGGAATGCAGGAAATGGGAAATCAGGGTGATACACCAATAATTTAACAATGCATGTAACTTTGCACAGTAAATTATCTAAAGATCCACACACCTGCACAACTTAAGCTATTTTGCAAAATTAATTCAAGGTTATAGGATGAAAAGGCTACAAGTGGTAGAGGGAGTAATTTCCACACTAAGGCAATACAATATTCCTATCAAACACAATGAAACCTCAGAAAAAGAAGTATGAGAGGGCAAAAATGGAGTTTACCAAAGGTGCAAGTACAAGGCTAGAGATGGCCAAAGCTAATGAAGGGTCCAATGTGTCTAATGGACTTTTGGTTACAAGTTGGAAAATCAGCTTAATAGATGAATAAGCTTCTACCAATAGACTGTACTGTAATTTATTGTTTTGTTTCTTTCAAGATTTATTTTTATTTTAAAAGTTTAAAATGTGGCATCTTTACATTAAAATTCATATTTTCCCTTTGGAAGGTGTGGAAGAGATGAAATAAGCAACCAGTCTGGAACACACGAAAGCCTTTGTTTTTAATTCTCTTTTCAACTGCTGTATGGGTTAAACCTTAGAACTCAAATGCTAATTTCAATCATTAATTGTCATTTCAACTTTTGAGGTTAATTAAAAGGGTAAAGGGTTTGGAACAGATATCAGTCTGCTCTTTTATTTATCTATAATTCCAAAGTGGGACCATTGCATGCCCATTCAACTCCTAAAAATAGGAAGGTGACTAAATCTATTGTCTGGCCAAGCAGCTGAGAGGGTGATTTAGTGACCTATGTTTTACATTTTTAACAATCATTTCTAAAAATAGTCAAGTGAGTATTTCTTCTTCGGCATGCTTATTTCTTTGCCCAATGAACTATTTTCAGAAATCCATATTTTTAGGAAAAAACTCTAAATCGTAAAGGCCTGTACCAAAAATAGCCAAGTAAACGTACTGAAAGCCAAAATGGAAAAACCCTACATCCTAAATCCCTCTACCAAAAACCATGGTGTACAGGTGCTGAACAGTTTTATAAACTCTTAAAGTCTTAGTAATACTATATGATGCGTTCACTAAGAATGTTTGCAGCAATGAATCAAACTTAAAGGTCCGTACACAACTCAAGTCCTTTCTCAATGGATAAGCTAAAATACCCAAAAATGATATAAAACAACATCCACTGACCTGTCTCTGGACCCAAATATCTCCTCCTCTGAAGCAGTACGAATATTCCATTCTTCTTAGTGAATAACGCACTTAATAATCTGAAAACAAGAATAGTAGCAATTATGAGAAATTAAGGATGAATAAAAGAAGCTACATAAAAATAATTGAAAGTAAAAGCCCTGACTTACCAGAGTAATATTATGCATGCAGCCTCCATTTTTCTTTGAGATGCATATTGAATGGTAACCACTCACCAGTGCCACAAAGAAAACTAACTTTAAAAAACCTATTAAAACCCTCCATGCAGTGCCCTACACAACATTACTAAAGAGAACAGAACACATAACACATAAGTACAAAACACAAACCATGTAGGTATGGCCATGGACCGATGAGACATGGTGCCGGGTTCGATGTACTTGCAGCCATACCTGGACTTGCCCCATGGCGTACTCTGGCAGTTTCCACGGCATTTCCAAAGGTCTAAAACTATTTTTCTTGTCTAGTTAAAGTTCATATATAATTACAGCATTGTTAAAATTGACTGTTTTCGTATGCACTATTATCCTACGGAAGGTACCAAATACAAGCCATCGGAAACATGGACAAAAATAGCATGTATGAGATAAATGTAATAAACACCTTCGACTAGATATGGGTAGGGACAAATGAAATTATGAGTAGTGTTGTTGTGGTTATTTAGCTTGTTTTATTTTTCATATGCACAAAATGTGGTTAATTCCTATTTATTAGGCTAGAATTTATATTATATTTTATTTTCTATATACTGTTTTGTACGGTCATATCTGGGGGCAAAAATTAACATTACAATATCTGGGGCAAAAAATCCGATTCGCTGTATCGCCCATATCCTGATTCATATCAGTATCTGTAGCTTGTATCCAAAATGAAACGCTACAACAGAGGCTGTTGCCTAAACCCACAATGATGCTTTGCTAAGAAGGTATGGGTGACCAACTCAGGCCCAATCCAAGAGCATGTATGGGCACTGCAATTGGTCATGACACATCAAACAGTCCTTCCATCAAGCTGGTTTGCTTGGAGAGAATAAAGCTTGACGTTTTTCCGAAACTACACAATTTTATTCGAGGCTTAAAGGCTTTTTATAGCTCACTTGCAGTTGATTAAGGCCGTTAGTACCCTAACCTAAGATTCTTTTTTTCCACTTGGTAGGCGTGCAAGTGTTGAATTGGCCAAGCCCAAAATATATCTTAATTATCACTGCATAATTGATGGTAACTGACAACATAATTGCTGATTAACTCATGCACCCACTGTATGACAAAGTCAAGACATAACCAACACATCCTCACACACCACTTATAGGCTTGTCTCTTAGTCTATGTTAGCCAAATTTCTTGCTTAACTTAAGCACTAATAGGGTCTCTTTAGAGCTGATTTACTCCAGTGCGCCTATATAGGAGTACTAATGTCTCTTATGCACAAGGGGGCCTCTCTTTCTAGGGTTCATAATCATCCTAGTATTTCACTTGGAAGAATCAGATGGTCTGACCCAGTACCACAATCGTACTTGAAGGTAATAGGTATGCTCAAAGCAGATTCGAGGAAGTCGGTCTTGGCTCTTTGCTGTCTTTTCCTAGTTTTCCTGAACTAGAAGAGTCCCTTGTTCAGGCCGGCCAGGGGCAAGCGCAATCTTCAGGAATCACCCCTCGACTCCAGGTTCAAGCCTGATAGAGCGACCACTAGTGGGACTTGGTCTCTGAAGCTCCTCCCCACGAAAGATACCGAGCAACATAAACCATCTGGTGATCACATCTAGCGATACCCACCCTGCCATTTAAGGTTAGAGTCTCGAGGGAATACTCCTTGTGAAAGTCGTTCTCCACTCAACCATAAGGAGGCCTCACAGCTGGCTCCCCTATTCCTGAGAATGGGGGCCAAGTGGAGGAGAAACTCTTCCAGCAACGTGCCTGACAAGAAGGCTTATCCCTACACGACTGTGCATCGGCTCATTAGTGGTTAGGTATCCCCGATGCCCCAAAGGGGCTAACTGTGACACTTCCCCCCCATCGTCCAACCCTACAGGGCTTTTTGATAGAGAGGTAATGCCACAGCCAAGAAGTTCGCCACAAGCACAAAGCTTGCAGTTCCCCTCCGATGCGAGCGATCGCCTAACCAATACGATAGACGATGTCCGCCACACTCCCCACCAAGGAGTATCAAGAGCAAATCCTTCTTACCGGCATCCACAGGGGCAAGGCAACAAAGCTCTGTAGTACGTTTTGAAAACCAGCCTGTGATCTTGCCTCTCGCAGCCTGACATGTTGGCACTTAACAAAGAGGTGTAAGAGAGAGTCCCCTCCGACATCCCCACACAATGGGCACACACATCCTAAGGCTCGATCCAATAGCCCAATCCTAGCAGCACGACCACTAAGGACAAACCCACCCACCCTAGCATTGAGGAGCCAACAGACAACTTCAGCCGACACATTCTCGAACCTCTGCGCCCACTTGATGAAGCTTTGAGTCTCTCCAAGCTTGGACTCCTTGTAGAATCTTAGGGAACCCTGGAGCCTGAATTTATTCTCCCAAGCCACCCAAGCTTCTTCACGCACCAGCTGACTATTGCTAGCCCTAGGCACATTCTTCTTGAGCCACTTAGTTGTTCTATTAATCCAAGTCCAAATTTCCCCCACCCTGCATGGTGGATTATGATTCACAAGATCAGCAATGACAGTCTTAAGACCACCATACTTCTCTAGGGCACGGGCCCTCTGACCCGCATTGAAGACAGGAACAGGACAAATGTTGAGCTCACGGTGCATGACTGCTTGCCCAACAAGGTTAGAAGTGGAAGACTTCCCAAACATCCACTTCATCCCTTCCACAACCACCCTCTGCAGGGCATTTTGCTTGGCCACATCGAACATCCCTATCACCTTTGCACCAAAAGTGAGCACCGAAAAAACCAATGACTTGAAGGTAAGGACTTGAGACCAAGTGGGGACTATTCGAGAGGCCAAGAAGTGGGGAACACCATGAAGGATTCTACTTCCCGACGTTGCTCTCTCCTTAATGATCTTTTCTATAGACAACTGTGGGTCAGTTTCTATTCCTAGATACTTGTAGCTATCACACGCTCCAATCTGCTGACCCCCAATCCAGAACTCGTGCTGCTTGAGCTCCTCTTGATCTCCAAAGATTTTCATAACCTTGCACTTATCAATGAAACATTCCATACCCCACTTGTCGCTCCAAACTTGAATCTTTTGCAGCATCTCTTTGACGTCCTCCACAGACTCCGCCATAGCCACCAAATCATCTGCAAACATCAACCCAGCGATCGCTTCGGTAAGGCCAAGGAACCACCACACCCATTCCTTCAAGATCCTTCATGATATCATTTAATGATGCATCCAGCAACTTCAAAAAACATTGTCATCTTGGGGATTTTGACAAGAATTATGTTTTTTCTAAAATCAGCAAGTAGATATACATCTCACAATTTAAAAATATTTTATTCATAAAATAAAAAAATAACAAACCAACCCTACAAGCTACAAAAGATTATTATCCTGCCTAGATACACATCATCGTCACTAAACTACTTCCAGACAAGTTTCTTCTCTATACTAACCTTGTGCCTGTTCAAGCCAGCAGTTGTAAACATTCCTACAGCATCCAAAGCCGAAAGAACCCTTTCCTGCTTACAATATTAAAGTCCAGACCAAAGCAAAACTCAGAAATTGATCTAGATAAAAAAAGAAAACTTCAACAAAACTATCAACCTACAAATTCCTAGTAGCAATATTAGTAAAAATTATTAAGCATTTCTCTTAAGACAAAAATATGTGAACTTGTCTTAAGAAAAAGCCAATAAAAACAGCTAAAATGACTTACTTTGATAATCTATACAGCCTAAACGGATTGCCAAGAGACAGATATATATAGCATAGTTTAAACAGAAAACAAGCCTCAATATACCTCGCTTTCATCATCAAGAACACTGGCAACAAGATAAAGATCACAGGCTTTGGAAATCTCAAAGAGTACATCCACAACAGAAGGCCTTACAACTGCATGCTCCTGTCAAAAGTGGAACTTGCATTACATTTTCATCAATGAGATCTACATCTTCTGATTACTATACGAATTAGCATTTAGATGTGTGTTTACCTGCAGCTCTATTGAGCTCAGCTCCTCCAAAACCACGCCAAGCATATTGCAAGTGACCTGCAAATAGATATGGCAATACATATGAAGCATGGAAATATAGAACGCCCTCAACAGCAACTTGTTTGTTGTTTTTTTATCTACGCTGAAATACCTGTAACCTCTACCCTCTGATATAATCAAAATCATTTCAAGGTTTTAATAAGTAAAATATCAGCTCACTTGAGAAAAACCAACAAGGACAAATAAAGCACTAAGCAATCACTCTGCTATGCCCAAGGTCCTAAATTCCTAATATATACTAGAAAATTTCTATTTATAACCTACCAAAGCATATATTTATATGTTTACTTGAAATATTGTGGCTCTACCAGTGCAGACAAAAATGTACACACACATTGTGCCCATATTGAAGCAAAAACGTTTTGAAGCTTTTGCCTCTCAGTAGTGTATGTTTTGGATA
The DNA here is from genome assembly GCA_019776745.2 of Taxus chinensis. Taxonomy (NCBI): domain Eukaryota; kingdom Viridiplantae; phylum Streptophyta; class Pinopsida; order Cupressales; family Taxaceae; genus Taxus; species Taxus chinensis. The sequence goes on from CM034157.1 coordinate 146,091,543, forward strand.
TGTTCTCAAATCAAAACAGAGGTGATTCATTCTTTCCCATCGCACATGGAGGTTTTTGAAGCCCGTGGTTAGTATTAACATCAAAACTCGCCATTTTTTATGATCCCAAAAAATCGTTTAGTGGTGTAGGTGCCAATGTGATATATTGTTTAGCATCCTCCGTCCGTCTGGTAAAATTGGGAAAATGACCAAGCTGTTATTTTCATCAACTATCTGAATATTACAGTGCTCCTTCATTGGGATCTTATGAATCTAAACAAAATACATTACCATGAAATTTACGCTGATTTTTAAAATACAAATGAAACATATTTTCAGTCTCCTATAAAATAGTTATTGATGTTTCTACATGTCTAATTACCATGCTTCACAAAGAGCCAGGATAGCTCAAAAGCGTGTATCATTGCTTATGATGGCATCTGAATTCTGTACTTACCATAAATTTCAGCAAAGACTGATATACGCATAGTAACAGAAAGACGGCAATGTGCATGAATGGAGAGAGAAATCCAAAGAATAAAAACATACAAGAACAAAAGAGACATTATCGCAACTATACACAAACTGTAAACTCTTCATTAGATATGCATAAATGGTTTACAAACATACAAGAATAGCAAAATGGAATGCCATGCATGTTAGACACTTGTTACACATGCACAGAAGAGGGTGCATAATGGTGACTTTTCACACATGCATATAAGAGGGTATTCTAGATATTTTAAGTCGCTTTAGTCACAAATAGGTTTTGCAACACACTGTTTGTTGTTCTGACATTATTATGTCCCTTCCCAGAAGAGATTTCTATAGTTTTCAGTTATACTAATCAATTTGCCACTTACCAATCTCTGCAGTTATTTTTCCTTGTGTTTCAACCACAGAAGTTTCGACACAATTTTTTATTATTTCGAAAAAATATGTTTACAAATTCATAGTTTGTCTGTTTCCTTATTGGACGATAAGGCCTAATGTGACTAAATTAAGTCTTATTCTCGATGAACTTTTCTCACCAAAAATAATAAGGAAGAGCCCTAGTTAATGCAGAATATTACATTCAATGTTTTCATCCTCCACATAATGGTTAACCATCCTCCACCTGCCGTGTATTGATTATCTGTTTCTGTACTTTGAAGATTGGTGTGGTGTTTGTATCTGTGTTCTGTCATGGCACCCCATAACGCATGAGTTGAATTTAAGGGCTGTGACACAAGTTAATACTTCTTAATAGCATGCATTCATCTTGAAGCTTCCATGTCAGGGGCATGCACCACTTTTACAGTTCTGTCTTCCTCAATTCCAGGCCATGGCTTCATAATCAGAAAGTTGAATTGCAGATCTGGATAAAATTGTTGGTTGGTTTCATGAAGGGTAAATCAACTTGTGGGGGTGTGATAGTTGCTGATTTCATACCCAATTGTCGCTCTCGGCAAGTGATCATAGAACATTTATGCAAAGACTCGCCCAATTCAATTGTTGGTTTCAAACAGGGGTTTTTCCTACAAGAAAGCCCACAATTGTCATTCTAATAGCCTTTTATGGTAGATTCGTGTTTTGGGTTGGGATAATGTTCATGCATTATGGCTGATTCAGTTTGCTAGCTAAGAGAAGAGGGAAAAGGAGGAAGAATTTATACCAGGGTATCAGGCAGCGTCCATGAGATGAATGCAAATGCGGAGATCAAAATCCCAGAAAGGATGAGAAAGCTTCACTCAGCACCTTCGACAGCAGTGAGTAGTCTGCTAAGGCTTATGATGCTGCTGCGCATGAAATCAGAGGCAACAAAGCCGAGCTGAATTTTTTGCAATTCCGAGAGCTTCATTGACTGTCCCCCTTCACTTCACCCACACTCATATATATTTGACTTAGATTTAGCTTCTTCAAAGCTTTTCTTTGGCCATATGATTTTAGTTGCAAAATTAAATTAAAAGTGCTTCCCAATATGTGTCAATGTGTTATTATGTGTTGAGTACAGATATATTGATGGATCAAGGGGCCCCCTTGGGCCGACTATATACAATTCTCATTTATGTACACGGTTATGTGTGTGTGTGTGTGTGTGTGTGTGTGAGTGATTGGGCACCCTATATAGATAGATAGATATGGCTATGACTAAGCCTAGCTGGGAAATAGATAAGGAAGTACTTGGTTGGAAGGTGGGTGTTGAGCTGTTAGAAATAGGTAGTAGACGGCAACCCGAAGAATGTGGACTATGTTCTGTTACTATTTTGAATATGTAAAGAAATTTGTTGCCGCATAATACTTTGGGGTTGCACTGCCTAACATACATTAGTTGTTATGCATGCATAATGTCTGATAACTTTGTAGTCATTCAAGGTAGGCATAATTTTAATTACCTCTCAGTTGCTTGACATAAATATGTTCTGTCTCTTAACTCCAAAATACTAAGTTCTATACTCGTAGTTTTCTTGGATGAGAAAGTAGCTTGTTTTGGACCTTTGTTTGGTGCACGAAATAAAAAAGTTGGAAGGTTCAATTGTTTAAAGATTTGAAAATCACTATGAATTAATGTATTTTACCCTCATTTTTTAATGTTATTCATATGAATGGTTTGGATATGATGGTTGGTTAAGGACTTTGGGAATTGTTAATATTAATGTGCAAAAAAGGTTCACGAAGCTTAGGTGCAAGAAAAAAAAAAGTTGAAAGTACATGGTTTTACTCATCAAATCACGGATGGACATAAGAGGGATACCAAAGGGCAGGAGGAAAAATCTATAGAAGACAGTGAAGAATTAAAATAAGATCATCAAGAAGAGTGCTACGCCCTTGATCTAGTGTCATATATCAGGATATGTATGGCCGACCTGTGGCTAACATAATCTCTTATCATGTCATATCACATTTATTTATACTTTCATATGCTTAGTAGGTCGGCCTTGGTGCTTTGCATAGCATAGTAGGGTATATATAGGAGTTAGTAACTAGTAGATTATCGTCATATTGAGCACTTGAGTCTTATTGTATGGTTTGGAGGTTGACCCCTCGAAGTGGCTAAGTCATTCTACTTGCATATTGTGATATTTTCTCTCTATTTTGGTGTTCTTTGATGTTCTATTGTTGTTGATATCCAGATCTCTCTGAAGTAAATTCATTACAAGTGGTATCAAATATTTGATTTGGGCCAAAATCATGTCAAAATCCCTAATTTTGACTGAATTCGACCTATAATCTCACAATCTGTTACAAATTTCCCTACCAAATTTTTACTAAAGTTGCAACATCACTCAAGTAAACTCCCAAAATTTCAGGATTTTTGATCTATTTTGCAAAATTTATCATCATTTTAGTGTTTTTCATAAATTCACTCCATGGGCCACAATTTTTGGAATTTTCCAAGTTCCTTACATTTTCAGAGATCTTGCTTAAAAATTATCTAGGACTTGTTACCTATGTTTTTGTCTGTTCAACCAATATCCTTCTGAAACAACAAACCCTAACTCCCTACCCTAAGTCAAAGCCCTAAATCCAAATAAAAAACATGATATGTCCCCCAAACAAGAGGAAAAGGCAAAGGGTAACACCACTCTAGAGAAGAAATACTCGTTAAATGGATTTTAGAAGGACTTACTGATTCCTCAAACCTAGGAATTTTCCACAATGGATCATAAAATAAATCAGATTAAATATGATGTGCGCAATGTACAATCAGATATGGGTGACAAAAGAAGCACCTAGATAACATGGCTTGAAAAAATGAAATTAGAACTCATGCTGATCCATTTCTAGTCCGAAAGGCATAACCACAAACCTACCAATTTCCCAACCAGATTAGGTCAAAGACCTCCCGTTAAACAATTTTTCCAGCTCAGCGCAGGCTACATCACTCGTCTAGCTCTAATTTAGTGGGTAGAAACATGATACCAAAGGTGGAAATGAGAAAAATTGATGATAAGGACCCTGTCACATGGATCAACCAAATGGAGAAATTTGTTTTTAAGGTAGCATCAAGTTCCTAGTGGACAAAAAGTGGTATTAACATCCTTATATTTAGAACTAGAGCAGTTCATTTGGTATAGATGGATGTGCGAGCAAAAGAAAAATAAGGGTCTCTTTGTTACCTGGTCAATGTTCACAGACGAGCTCTAGCTACACTACAGTTTCAATATTACAGAAAACTATTTTAGCCAGATAACAAAGCCTATGACATATGGGGGACAATTAAGTATTATATTCAGGAGTTCCAAAATCTATCCTTACATGTGGATGGCATTTTTGAGGATCATCTAAATGATCTTTTCTTGGGTGGCCTCAAAGATAACTTCCAACTTGATGTTTGCTTGCTTAATCCAAGTTCGATATCAAAAATCCATGATAGTTGCTCTTCTAGTAGAGGAAAGAGATTTGGTCAAATGAAGGGATCTCACTACTCATAAGGAACATGTGATTACGACACAATCATTTCACCTAAAAATATGAGATATAATACATGATTGGCACACCCTATCTTAGTTGAAAATTCAGAACTCCCTAGCAAGCAAATTATTGTAATGTCTTGAGGTCCTTTTGGGGCGTGTCGAGATTTTTTTGACTGGGGTATATTTTAGGTCACTATCTATCATCCAATGCCCCTTGGCATTTACGCGCTAGTACATAATCATTGTAGTATGTCTTTATAGTTAGTTTAAGTGAGGTCCTAAGGAAAGGGAAAAATATCATGGAAAGGTAGGATATTTCATTTACTATTATACCATCTCTTATCTAATATGAGAGTGCACATAGTCTTTAGTACTTAACTACTTAGCCTAAACCAATGCCCATATACTTGGGTTCCTTCTCACCTAGATGAAGAGGGAATATTTAGTTATAACCTATTGGATTAGAGCACCCCTCAGTCTCCACTAAAAGGGATATTCACATTTCTATCATGAGTGGCTTGTTGATTACTCTATTCATGTTCACTCCCTTTATTGGAGAATTGAGATGGATATTTCTGCTAGTTGACTGTGGATTGATACATCTCTACTTATTATAGATCATTACCATTATTTTAGATTATACCTAACACTCACCGTAGATTTGTGAGAATGTTCTGTAATACCATTTCATGCTCTCTTATGTATGAACACATCACTGTACATTCAAACCATATTTCTCTCTACCCTAGATGCGATGTTAGATGTAGTGTTTTGGCCTCATGAGAAATTGAGGGTACGTATTAATCTACGATCCTATTCATCTCAGTACTTTCTTGAAGGGTTTTAAATGCTGGAAATTGTATTTATGCAATTTCCCCTAACTCTAAATTACTGGGTTTGGGATGTTCGGGGGCTGATTTGAGTGGTTTAATCTTATGGTCATACATATTTGATCTGATATTCTTAGATTTAATTAGAAGTCTTATTACAATCATTACAACATTTTCTATTTGCATTTGATTTCATTTTTAGATTTTAAAAAGTGTCTTATTATAACCAGTTACTACATCTTCCAAAGTTTCAGTTAATGATTTAGCAGTTATTATTGTATTATTATTACTTATGCAAATTGTATTGGATTACAGGAGTCATAACCATACCTTGTAATTTCTTTGGATTTTTCTATCAGATTTTATTAGGTGTCACCTTATCCTTTTTCCCAACCCTCTTTTAACTGTATTTGAGCTGACTCTTAGGGTTCGTTGAGGTAAACCTTAGATGTGTTTATCTATCTAACTGTTTATTTTTACCACAGTACTTTGAAATAATAGATTCAGTTATATATTTCCTTCATTAGATGTTCATTTTACCTCAATAGGGTTTATCATTTTCCTTTTCATTTTTAGGAAAATATATCAAGGGAAAAAAAAATGTGCAAACATAGAAATAGATTGTACACATGAAGTGCCCAATACACATCTTAGATGGGGGTGATGCATCCCCGATGAAGCTTAGGAAGTTTTGCCTAGATATCGAGGTTGTAATTGATCTTCTCAATGATCTCTTGTTAGTTTTGTATTACTTGGATTCGGGGCATATGTCATACACCATGAGCTTTTTGATGACTTAAAATTATTTTCTTGGAATACAAAGCCCGTACATGACACATTAATATCCCCTTGAGTGCTATCACAGTTTGGGTATCATCCTAGGAGTATGGAGATAGATGGTCAACTAGCACGTCACATTACGACAAGTGGAAAAAGTGCAAGATCGGGCGAAGGTGATAGGTTTGGGTCGATGTTTCAAACCTCTGGTCTTCGACATATCAATTCTTCATCACCTTTACGGCATACTATCGACATCACACAATTTTCCACATGGTGGGTCCTCAGGCCACCATGTGGCCTACCACCACTTATCCACATTGCCATAATTAGCAACTCGGTCGATCCAAGCAGCGAGTTGGGTCGAGTTACATTGCATTACATTGGCGAGCTATGTGGCGAGTTAAGTTTTGCATTGGCAGTTAGAGGAGCGAGCAATGGGGTGAGCTATTCCCACGACTCAGTGAGCATGTTTATTTACACGGCCGACAAAATCACATACAACGTGGCCCAAGACACGTGTACATTGGGCGATCAAAAGGCTTATTTTATCCTTATCCCATCGCATGTAGGATATACCTCCCACCGCTATAACAAATCTCGTAACTCGGCGGAGATTTCAAGATATGCGGGCGACGGCGCAGACGGGACGTGACTCAATGGATAGGCCACATGACAACAAAGTGGGGGTCAAGGAGCAGACATGGCAGGAACTGGAGGGGTCGCGGCCCACATGGCGGTGAAGGGAGCATTGCCACAGTGGACTCGGCAGCGGGGCAGGTGTGAAGTGGTCAGGTCATTCAACAGTCGGTGCAAAACAAAAGTGGGGGCGGGGGAGTTGACCTCGCGACATCCCCCCCTATCTTCAGAGCGGCCAAACCAACTTGGCCAACCAAGTTGGTTGGCAAATAGTTGGTTGATAAGCTATTTAAGAAAATATCTCGGGTCCGCATAGGCCTATAAAAGGCCCTTCCACTCCGCTATTCAAACAAGCTCCTCCCGAGCTAAACAAGCCTCTCTCGAGCAAGCCCAAGGAGGCATAGAAGAAAAGGAGAGGTCGGAATATAATAGTGGCCTTAGAAAAATATGAAGGCTTTATTTTTGGAACAAAGAAAACTATTGGAGGCCTATGGTAGGCATTTAATAAGTCATATAGGCGACGAAGTTCTGTTCTCTCCAAGAAGTACTCCGAGCCCGAGCTGAGGAGGACGACTGGTAAATTTGAAGGCATGGTTGTGGCGATATTATGGACGAAAAATATTGTAAGTCCTATTATATTATTTAAAAGGCATCATGGAGAGATAAAAAAGGCTTATATCGTAATGGTATAAGCATGATGGCCTATATTGTGTTAGTATGGGCACGATGATTATTATATGACCTATATCGTATTAATATAGGCATATGGAGATAATGTCCTATATCGTACTAATATAGGCATCATCATTATTCATCAAGGACTGATTATTATTATCGGCAAGATGATGAAATTAAGTCCTATTATTTAATAGGCACATGTAAGAAATATTGGGAGTTATTATTTACTCACCGATTAATGCAAAGGTCAAACTGAAACATTTATTTCTCATGTTGGAGCCTAGAGATGCCATGGAGCTGAGGGACGTGACAAGCAGCACCAGAGAATCACTAGAGCTCAGATCCTTGATACATTAGACGAATCATCAATCGTTGGATTCAGAGAAGGGTCATTATTCACGATTGAGCTCATTGACGAACAAGATCAACTTAGCACCGTGCAAAGGTTATCTTGCCGACAACGGAGTGGAAGGATATCATTCAATAACAGACAACATATCAGTCATAGCTTTGCATAGTAGATTGAAGAAGAATCCTTGTTGTCTGATCATATCCAAAGACTTGACACCATACAACGAAGGCATTGGGGTTATTTAGAAGGAGACTTGGCACCGTACAGCGGAGGCGTTGGGGTCTTCATTGCTATGAGAGTTATTATTAACTCACTAACACTAGCGAAGCACCTAGATTCTAATTTTGGAGCCAAAGGGTCTTTCGCACTAAAGATCGGATCGGCATAAGCTAGGGTATTGTCACTCAGTGGTCATGTTAAGGTTTTTGTTCTTCGGATACCATTGGAGATTGGATATGTTGCATAAGACAGGGTTATCACTTGATGGTCGTGACGGAGGTTCTTGTTCTTCTAGCAACATGTTTATTATAGCTTCAATTGTAATTTTGTACTAGAGTTGCAATTTAGAAGTGGATAATAAATCAGTTCAAGTAGGTTTTGAACAAGAGGAGATGTAGGCATCCCCAGCCAAAATCTCATTATCAATTTTATGTGTGCACTGTGATTAGGTAAAGTTAGTTGTTCAGGAAAGTGCCATAAGATTAAGCTATCCATGGGAGATTACCTGCTAATAGCCCCATGTATGTCATTTCAATGGGGGAGTAGACATTTTTTTAGGGGTTCAATGGCTTACTACCTTGGGAACTATTGAGATGAACTTCCAAGATTTGTTCATGCATTTCCATTCTTAAGGGAGGAGTTTTGAACTACGCAGGATGAAGGAAAAAGCTCCACAGGTTGGTGAGTTCTCATCAAATGCAAGAAGATTCTTAAGAAGGGTGCAGATGGGTTTGTGGCACAACTATTTTCACTGGAAGCTCAACCATCAAAAGGTTCTATACCATCAGATCTACAAGCAATTATTAATGAGCACTCAGTTGTATTTGGGGATATGCCAAAAGGTTGCCTCCCAAAAGAGATAATGATCACGCCATTCAACTAGTACCAGGGAAGTCAACCACCCAATATTCAACCTTATCGGTACTCATATCTACAAAAGAGTGAGATTGAAAAGATGGTACAAGAGATGTTAGAAGCAGGTATTATTCGTCATAGTCAAAGTGCTTACTCTTCTCCAGTGGTGATGGTATGAAAGAAGGATGAAGGTTGGCGCATGTGTCCAAACTACAGGGAGCTCAACAAATAGGTAATAAAAGATAAGTTTCCTATTCTGTCTTTGATGATTTGCTAGATGAGTTACATGGTGTTGTTTATTTTACAAAATTAGATCTTCGATCAGGATATCATCAAATTAGAATTCAAGATGAAGATATTCATAAAACAACATTTAGGACACATGAGGACCACTATGAATTTTTGGTGATGCCTTTTGGCCTTACAAATGCACCATCTACATTTCAAAGTTTGATGAATTCTATCTTTCGGCCATTTCTACGAAAGTTTGTCCTAGTCTTCTTTGATGATATCTTAATCTACAACAAGACATGGGAGGAACACTTACATCATGTAAATAAGGTTTTGGAAACTCTTGAACAACATTACCTTTATGTCAAGCCCTCCAAGTGTGCTTTTGGAGTCAAGGAGGTAGAATACTTGGGTCATATCGTTTCCCATGAAGGTGTAAAAGTAGATCCTCACAAGATCAAGGCCATGGTGGACTAGAAGTTACCTAAAACCCTCAAAAACCTCAGAGGTTTCTTAGGGCTTACAGGTTACCATCGCAGATTTGTGAAGAATTATGGTAGCATTGCAACACCACTCACAACTTTATTAAAGAAAGACTCTTCCATTAGAATGAGGAAGCAACACATGAGCATTTGAGACACTGAAGAAGGCCATGAGTACCACTCCAGTTCTTGCTACCCCAGATTTCTCCAAAACCTTCATTGTCGAATGTGATGCTTTAAGGTGTGGTATAGGTGCAGTTTTCAAGCAAGAGGGCCATCCCATTGCATTTGACAGTTGTCAACTCAAAGGTAAGAACCTATCAAAACCAACATATGAGAAAGAAATAGTAGGATGGCTATTCTTCATGCAGTCAAACAATGGAGACCATATCTCATGGGTTAGTCACTTTAAGGGGACGACAAATCATGATAGTTTCAAATACTTCTTGGAGCAATGATTATCATCTGAAGAACAACAAAAATGGGTCACAAAAATGTTGAGATAGACTTTGAGATCATTTACAAGAAAGGAAAGGAAAATGTGGTGGTTGATGCACTATCCAAGAGGGATGAGTCCACAAAGCAAATTATATGCCATGTCCATATTACAAGGATTGGGTAAGGGCAAGATCAAAGTGGCAAGAATGACATAAAGACCCACACTCTCATTCAAAATCTCCAATAAGAAATCCGAGCATGTCAGAAAAAATTGTATGGAAGGGAGATCATTATGGTACAAGGATATATTGTACTTATGCAAGAAATCTAACCTTAAAAGTAGGTTCTTATCTAGAACTCCATGCTTCTCCAAAAGGGTGGCCATTGGGTTCCTGAAAGACTTATCATGGAATAAAGCAAGATTTCTTCTAGGAAGGGTTAAAAGGGGGATGTCCCAAAAATTTGTGGCAGAATGCTTGGTGTGATCAATGTAACAAAGGAGAAACTATTAATTCACCATGCCTTCTACAATTCTATCTAGACTAGTGAGCGGTGGGAGGAAGATTCTTTGAGAATGATCATCACAGGATTACCAAAATCTGAATGGATAAAGTGTAATCATGATTGGTTGTGGATAGATGATCACCAAATATGCTCATTAAGTTGTGCGTTTGTAAAATCCTTTGAACATAATCAAGTTCATATAGAACTACATGATTCTTTTAGTAAGATTCAATGAAGCTACATTGTAAATTTTATCAAGAGTTGAATCAGATGATCAATGAAGAAGTCCACTTAAATTTTTAGACTAATTTGTTTCATGTTTGGAACTCAACTGGCTTGTAGTTCATCCAGGCCCTACTTGGCAAGATCTGAGGTAAGTAAAATAGAGTTTGGAGAGGTATCTATAGATTTTTTCATGAGATAAAGCAAAATCTAAGAGGAAAATGGCTACCACTTGCATAAATGGTGGTATCATTCAGTAGCACCTCATCCAAAATAGGTGTCCATTTTTGTGCATTATATTTACCATAGCAAATCCCTCACCTCCAGGTTTGGCTGGATTTGAATAAATCTAGGCACTGATTTAGTCATTTTAGATGTCAATACATCCTAGTTTTTAACGAATATGACCGTTTGGTTGAGGAAAACATGAAAATATAATTTAAACCTCAATATAACATGACGTGTTCGAAATTTAAAACTCTGCAAATCGGTATATTGAAACCATACAAATGAATCTATATTCATGAGTGTGGCATTTGTGAATAACAATCAAAAATCGTGGGAAACTTTGGAATTGTCAATAATACAAATGGATTTGTGAGCGTTATTAATAAAATTAAACATCTTAATGGAATTCTTTCATTTGATAACTAAAAAAGCGATCTAGGTTTTGATTTTAATTAGGGCAGCATTTGATTCAGGTTTTCTTTGATTTTTATGTTTGATTTCACTTACAAATATATATTAAATTACAAACATTTGATTTGGGATTTTTTATGAAAGGTGAAACTTGAGGTTGTTAACTTGGAGATCATTTACAAAAAGAGAAGTTTGTTTTCTCCACAGAATTGCACGGTTCAATTTAATGGGCATTTTCTACAGAATTGCAAGTTTACACAGTGATATTTCTTTGAATTTTTGTATTTTTATTTTTTAATTATAATTTAAAATAGTATTATAATGCTCTCACAAAGTTTAATGTATTTCAAGATCTTTTAATTGATTTTACAATTGATTATGTGGTGCAATCGATATTTAGTGAAAAATAATTGTATCTCTCATAACTATGAAATTGATTAATGTAGCATTGTTTTTGTTAGTTTATAATTGTACAACAATTATTTGAATATTTATAAAGATTAATTTTGTTAACTTCATTTAGATTCAATGATTAGAGAGATCCCATACAAATTTGTAATTATAATGCAATTTAGTGTACAAAATATTAAAGATAAAATTGCAACTATAAGAAAAACAATTCCCACCATAAAAATTTATGTATTAGATTTTTTCAAGAATCCAATATTTATCGGAAGATTGGTTGCAACTTAAATTTTCGGATTATCAATTGGCTACCTATTTTGTGCTTTGTTTACAAGGACAATAGCCACTCATTTATTGATATAGGACAAAACTCCATGGGTTACCCCAAAGAAGTAATGGTGTTGTTCATAGGTGTAAGTGATTGATCTCTGCCTACCAGCAATGTTTGGAGGATTTATTAAATGAAATTTTAGTACTCAATTGGCAATCTAGTTCATCTTATCTCCAATCAATTTAAAGGTTAATAAGCTATAGTATTTGCAAATTGAAGGGTATCTTTTTGCTTCATATTAAATTTTGAACTTCAAATGACAGTTCACTTCATTTAGACTGTCCAAAATGGCATTTTTAGACATTGTATGGTTACCATCCACCATCCATCACCTCCAACTTGAGCGTCCAACCTAAAGTGAGAGCAGTTGAAGAGCACATTCAACACCAACAAGAGGTTCTCTCTAGCCTTAAAGAGAATTTGGCAATGGCACAAAACCGCATGAAGCAACAAGTTGATCAACACACAGTGAATGACACTTTGAAGTTGGAGACTTTGTTTTTGTGTTATTACAGTTGTATAAGCAGCTCTCCTTGAAACAACAGAAGAAGGATAACAAAGCTTTCACCTAAATACTACGACCATTATCAAGTGTTGCAAAAAATTGGTAGTGTAGCATACAAATTGGAAATTCCTCGGTCAACCAAAATTCATCCAATCTTCCATGTTTCTTGCTTGAAGAAGGTCATTGGACAATAGGTTTCAGAAATCCAATCAGATGTTACTTGAGCTTGATGAGGAGGGAATGAATCATTTTGGAGCTTAAAGGAATACTTCAAACATGCACTAAGAATTAAGGACAAGGGTCATTACTGAGTATCTGATCAAGTGGAAGAATTTGGACAATGAAAATGCAACATGGGAAGATGAAGCATTCTTGCAACAACATCCAAAGATTTCCAACATTGGGGACAATGTTGCTTCGAAGGGGAGGGGCATGCTATGCCCTTAATCCTAGTGTCATGTATCGAGATATGTATGGTCGATTTGTGATTAACATAATCTCTTATCATGTCATATTACATTTATTTATGCTTTCATATGCTTAGTAGGCCGGGTTTGATGCTTTGCATAACGTAGTAGGGTATAAATAGGAGTTAGTAATCAGTCTCATGATCATCATATTGAGCACTTGAGTCTTATTGTAAGGTTTGGAGGTTGCCCCCTCGAAGTGGCTAAGTCATTTCTACTTGCATATTGTGATATTTTCTCTCTATGTTTTAGTGTTCTTTGGCTTTCTATTGCTGCTGATATTCAGATCTATCTAAGTATTGTGAAACCTCACACCTTTCACCTATTTAAGAGCTAAAGGAGCATGTGGAAGACAAGTTTGAAGAGCCAAAGACAAAAGAAAAAAATTGAAAAGAAAAAGACGAAAAAAAACCCATGTCTACAAAGATTGTGGTGTAAAATCAGAATAGCACTAAGGAAGCATGGGATCATTAAAAGCCACCACCTACAATCATCACATATAGATGGATGGATGGATGATTGCACATGCTGTCAAGTGTCCATGTTTAGACACAATGGACCCAAGCTGTGAATTGTGTACTGGGGCAAATGGAAAACTTGTAGAATAAGTTATACTTGGTAATTAATCTAATATGTATAAGGTGTGTTAAGGGTTTACCAAAATCATAGGATTATCATGTGAGAGGCTATATACATAGAGGCATTCACCATTGTAATGGATCAAGGATTATAGATCACTTATCATTGAATACTAAAGATGGAGTAATGTAGCAAGTTTGGCTCTCATAAGGGGATATCTCTTGAAGTGGTTCCTTGCTTGAGGAATATTGTATAAAGTAACCATTTCTTTAGGTTATTTTAAAAAAATTAATATATTGAAGATTATGGCACATTGGCCCAAACATACACCTTCGGTGTTATACATTTTAGTTATATTTCACTAGTATTCTATATATTGAATATTTGGACCTTAACACTTTCCAAATAAAAACATGGGATTAGATTTCCAAATCTAACTCTCAATATTAAAATATGGATAATGTAATGTGCAATGGATGGTAAATCCACATCTGCAATTGTCATAGTTACCAGGAGACGAGTATGGGTACTGGTATCGGTATGAGGATATGGAGACTGTTATGCCATTTTTCAGAAACATGAGAGACGGGTACTCGGAGACGGCCAAAAAAAAATTGAGAAAAAAATATTATACAGCCTAATAAAACATTAGTACCTTTTTAAAGTTAAGAATTTAGAGGTCCACAAAAGATAAAAGTAATTATATTATTATTTATCTTTCATATCTCATCACATCCAAGGTCAAGAGTACAAAATATATATATATATATATATATATATATATATATATATATATATATATATATATTTATATTTTCTACAAAAAATGAAATGCAAAGTCTCCGAGACAAATATCAGTCTTCAAGACATTTATTTTTAGTAGGAGATGAGTCTCCGTGCAACACTGCAAATTCAATGATTTCACTACAATTGAATTATGAAGTTGTAATTTCGTTATGGGGGATGTATTTATGTCCAAATCTGAAACCTATACCAAAATAGAGAAGTTATGACACCCGTCAGGAGGATGTGTGTACCTTCCTTGCACCATTTAATTTTTTCCTTACAACTTGGACCAAGGTCAACTGCAAAACCAAAAACCAGGATCAGATTAAACCAATATCTTGACAGCCAGCTATGCTGTGAGAATTTTTAATTTAAATAACAAATACGCCAAAACACACCGTACCTGCTTAGGAGAGACATTCTGCTTTTTCAAACTGGATTTGCTACCAGAAATGCCTGAAGAAGAAATAGACTCTCCATCTTCTTGAGAGCTATTATCAATACCCCTAGCATCTCTTCTTTTACTCGGTCTTCTACGGCACCTACTTGGAGCTTTCAGGTATTTCCATGTAAAAACAACAGCAAGAGCAAGCCCCGCAAGGGCCCCAATAGAGGTGGCAGACTGGAGAATAAAATTGCACAGAAAGTTGAAATATACAAATAGAATGTAATTTCAAAATACACAGGACAAACATGACAATGTGTATTTAACATGAGCCAAACAAACAATTTACATGGAAAATCATGAGAGATAAGTATGACATGATACATGGTCTACTGACAATCAAAGGCAAATGTTAATGTAAGATAACAAATAATAGTAAATACCCCTTTCGAGTGAAAAAGGCATGTTGAGCACACACAGTATAAACAAAAAAATTACAAAATAACGTCCCATTCAATTATTCATATACATTTTTCATTTGGTTCTCAAACTAATTGGACCATTCCAATGTTAAAATTTTCCTCACATTCCTACTCGCCTAAAAAGGTCATAAAACAGAGCACGACTAACATTGTTACCTATCCATATATATTACCCTTCCTATTAACAATGTCCACTCATATCTCCCTGTAATAACATTGCTGTTCCTTCCATTATGAAATATTCACTTCAACTCCTCATAAATTTAAAAACCGATATACCGATATACCGATATTCACTGAAATATTAACATTGCTGTTCCTCCATCTACTTTATCAACCGATATACCATCGTTTCTACCATTACGTCTTCATTTTAAGCCCTGTTTATTGATATATCAATTAGGAATTGAACTATATATATATATATATATATATACACACACACATACAAAACTAGTGTGTTCGGATTTTGTATGGTCACAACCACCACTGCTCCATTGATCCTCTGCACAGTAATATTTGGAACACTGATTTCCTTTGTCATAAGACCATAAGGTGTTAAGGGGTAGCTTTGGAAACATAATTTTTAGTTTCATCATAAAGATATTTGATAAGATCCCATTGAAGACTTAACTATGACATTTAGTGAAGTGATAAGGATCTGATACATTAATTATGGCTGCGAGAAGGCACCGCCACGGGGTTTCAGCCTTGCTGTCCCTGGTGGCAGCTTCTGAGGTTGTCTATATGAACTTAAGTAATTTCCAATATGATACAATTCTTTTCAGTAAATCCTTGCATGTTCCAGCAAGTGTATCCATCATTGTTCAACTTCAATGTGTGTAAATTCTGATTTCTATTTTCATTGTTGTCAACATAACACTTGCACCATTAGCACTTTAACGTGATGAACCTGGCGAGCTTTAGGGTCAGATACTCAGATTATGTCTGTTATATGTGAAAGTGATTTCAAATTTCAGAACAGGTATGCAACACCAGCAAGTATAAAACAAAGAACACTTCACGAAAAATTAAGAGAAGCTCAAATGGCAGCTTGGTTGTGGCACAAGAAACACCCTAAGGAAATTGACATTAATGAGATCCCAATTACTGGTGTTGATGTCAAGCTATATTACAATTGTATGCTCGACATAGAAGAGAAACGCTGCTGAAAACCTAAAAAATGTGTTAAGACGATGATCAGAATGCCTCCGGCCTCAAGATGATTACAATACAAATCAATAAAGTGATGAAGGAGGACAAGCATAAACCTGAAAAGCCAGGGAATAGTTCGTCACATTAAAGGGCACAACGACGACTGCCCTGCAAAGCTATACATAATATGTGATGTTTAAACCCACAAGACCAAGGAAATGTCCTTTCAATTTTTAAAAAAACAACAAAAGAAGAAAGGCCGTGCCTTTTGGCACAATAAGTCCCAACGATGATCTGTAATTTCCTCTACAATTTGACTTGTTGGAAATTAAATGCAGATCTTAAACTAAACGTGCAGGCACTACTTAAAATGATTTCAAATGGAAGTGAATTAGAGTAATAGAATGTGAGTTTGATGGTGGAAATAAACATGAAAAATAACTGCCAAAACAAACACACATAAAACAGGGATTTACCATGAAAACCAAGATGTGGGGAAAACCAGCTTGGTAGTGTCAACTGATCAACACTTCTCCTCTTCATCAACTGAGAAATTTACAAAGCTTAATGGAGCATTACTCTCAACTCTCTGCTACCTCTTCTCTTCCTTGTGATGCATGTTACAAAGAGCTACCAGCATTATACTACCAATTATTCCTCCAACTCTCTACTACTATCACTCACTTATACATTCACACACACTTACACTCGTATTGCTTAGCGCATACCCCTTGCCTTCTACTTGTACAATGCTTGAGATGTTCCTTCATACACCAAAGGACCCCAATCATCAAGAAGTTGAAGAGATAACATTGGCAACCTTTCTTTTGTCACATTTGGGCAGGACCATCACTGATAATTCCACAAACACCTGTTTGTAAAGCAAAATTTACGATTTCTCCGTTTGAGTTGGAAAATTGATTTCTTGGATTTTTCAAAGTGTGATTATTTAGACTTATCCTATATAGATCAGATGAGCGGTGGATATAAGAACCAACACAGTCAGAGATAAAGTAGTAGCAATGATAAGAGTAGACAAGGAACAAGACTACTGATCCATATGAACAAAAATGGCAACACGGTCAAAGATCAAGTAGTAGCAATGGTAAGAGTAGACAGGGAACAAGACTACTAATCCATAAGAATAAAAATGGTAGGCCATTATTCAATTCCATAAATGTAATAAGTGAGGATACTTTGCATGAGATTGTCTCCATAACAAATTTCAGAAGCTATGTGCAGTATGCGGTCCTAGAGATCGTGAAGACAAAGACTGGCTGAAATTAATATCTGCAAATACAACTGAAATGGATGAAAGTGATGAAGAGAAAAATTTGTTTGACACCACAAGGGCAGCCAAAAATAAGAAAATATTAGATATGCT
This sequence comes from Taxus chinensis, assembly GCA_019776745.2. NCBI lineage: Eukaryota > Viridiplantae > Streptophyta > Pinopsida > Cupressales > Taxaceae > Taxus > Taxus chinensis. The sequence continues at coordinate 146,109,264 of CM034157.1, forward strand.
ACGAATGCAAGATGCCACATTGGCAAGCCAATGATATAGTGTGGGTGAGAGAAGCAACACTACCCAACCCATTTAATCAAGAAAATCCTAAGATCCATCTAGTACAAAGCCTGCCAAGCAAAAGGAAAATTGAAGAGAAAAAGATGAACTCATAAGAGGACAAAGGTGAAAAAAAGCAGGAAAAGTTGTCATTGCAATTCCAGCTATAGAAACCATTGATACATGGCAGAATGATGACCATGCCAATGAAGTTACTTGTTACTACTGAAGTGTTGGCCCTAACTAATGCAATTGCAAGTACCTAAGGCACGATCTGAAAGCTTTAAATGTAGGAAAAAATGGTATTCCCAAGATCACAATTAATATTGAAAACTTGGTGCTTCCAAAAATAATTATTTGATGGTGAATCCAGAGACAAAATATTTCCAGAGAAGTTTTGGGAGCTGCTTAGAAAAACAAAATTAAATCCAACGATCTTTAGGTTAAAAATGACAAACAATATAAATATTACACCTGCTGAAGTCTTACCACCTCAACAAATTAAAATTGTTGAGAAACCGGAGGCAATATACTTTGTAGCTATAAAAAATGGAGATCTTATTACAACATTATGATGTTATTCTAGGAAGGCCTTGGTTAGAACCAGTTGACGCACTCCGTGACTGGAAGAAGATAATATCTCCTACATTAGTTCGTGCCTGAATGACAATGGACGTGATTGTTAGCAGGACATTTCATTGTTAAGGAGATCCAGCTAGAAGTTAACGCAAATGGGAATGAAGTAACACCACTGGCAGGGAAAGATCAAGGAAATGTCAAGAGAGTAATACTTCGACATTACTAGTTGGAGAGTTGTGTCGACCAAGGAAAGGATGCAATGAAATTCAACTATACTAGATATGTGCCGGTTCATAAAGATGTAATGTTTTGGTAATATATATGCTACAGAGGTATTAGGTGCTAGACAGAAAATATAAAAGATATATAAAGATAAGAAGATACCGGAAAGCATGAAATAGAGGGACAGTTAGAGATCTATGTATTGATGGATTGAAGTGTTAATGGATAATATAAAGAGGTGTTGAGAAAGTATATCATGTGTTATGTGCTATGACTTGATAAAGTAACAAACCCCGCTTTAAAATATTTTTATTAATGCTTATGTTAGATCGGCTCTAAATGTTCATTACTTAGAGATCAATCCTCATTTTGTTGGTATAGAATTTGGTTTCATTCAATTTTATACCTCTATGCCAACAAAAGGAGAAGTGACATGTGCAGGAGGAAACTGCCACGCTCTGAAAGCAACAAAGAAGAGGAGGCTCGGAAGAAAAGGAGGAAGAAGACCATCTGAGAGAGGGATATGTGACAAAAAAAGGATGAAGAAGAGCATCTGGAGAAAAAAGAGAAGAAAAAAAGAGTAGAAAGGGAAAATCACGCCAAAGAAAAAGAAGAGAACCACAATAAAAAGAATGGGCAGAAGAAACTAAAAGAAGAATAGGAACAGAGAGAAGAGGAAACTGAAACTTAAAGGCTGGCAGAAGAACAAGAATGGAAAGATTCAGTCAAAAGGGAACAAAAGGAGGACAAGATTCTCAAGGTGGAAAAAAAGATAGAGGAGGAAGAGGATAAGAAACAAGTAAATCTAAGGTCTTAGAAGAAGGCTAAGGCCGAGTGAAAGAAGGAGCTAGAGGTTAAGTTATTGGCCACACAACAGCAAATAGGACAGTGCCAAGATTTTTGGAAAATCCTCAAAGGCAAGGAAGAAACAGAGAACGGTACAGATCAAGAGAAGAAGGACACCAAACAAGAGAAGGATACAGATTAGAAGAAACCAAAGCACGACAAGATCAAAGGGAAGGAAATGGAAACAGTTATGAAGGAAGAAGATAAACCATTACAAAAGGGAGAGGGATCAAGTTCACAACCATATAATCCATCCAATACTAGATATCCCCTAGACTAAGTGAAGGCTATCATAGCAAAACTCAGTAAACAAGCAAGCACCACGGTATCTTGCCAGCAAAGGTGATACAGACATCAGAGACAGCAGCTATACAAATGAACTATTTGTCAATGGTACATAAAAATGAGAATCGGTGCCACCTTTCACTATTTGGCTTCGTTAGATTGGATAAAAAAGAATGCAAAACTTGAGGAAACCATGAAGGAAGTGGTAGAAATGGTGGTAGCGGCGAGGCCACAGTATGATAAGATGAGACATTACTGATTGAGGATCAACTGAAGTAGACAATCACCTCCAACAAGCTAATACCACCAAAGAGAAAAAGAAAGAAATCAAAGGAACAAGCAGTGGAATAATTTACACAAACTACAGTGGACCCACCAAGGCAGAAGATAAAATAAATTAGAGAGCTACAAGAAAGAACTGAAGGTCTTGGAAGAGGGCAAAGATAATGTAGAAGGGTTCCTCTGCATTCACCTGGAAGAGAAAATAAAGGAAATGAAAGACCACATAGAAACCATAGAGGAGCAAATAGATACATGAGCCATCCGATATGACATTACTGGATATGCTAACACAATAGAGAAAGATGCCTTGATGAAACCCATGGACCAATAGAAAGAAGCATACAGTAATCAAGCTTATGTTATTAACAGACTAGATGATCTATAACAACTCTTGTTCCCATAATTGGATACCATCACAAAGTTATTGGCAGATATGAATGAATATAGCTTAGCATTGAAGGCAGGGGGAAGAGGGCGACCCAACTGAAGCAACGGAGCTTAAATTCATACTTAGGCTCATAAAGAAGAGATTGACACACTGGAAGAAGTACTAGGAAAAATTGGTAATAAAGATGAAGGTTGTGCTCCAATCGATAAAAGACAACAGCGAGAATGCCTAATTTTGGTGAAGCAAATTTGACCAAGGAGTCGAGCTCTTGGATTGAAAATAAGATCAGGGAAATCAACCTAGCAGTCCCCAAAAGCAATATGTAAACTTGCAAGTTATGGTAACCCCCCAGTTTTGACAAAGCATGGAGAAGAGTCTCTTACTTGAGTGATCAAGACATTTCATTGTTTTGGTTGCCTCAAAGACAAGGTAAGATTTAAGTCTGGGGGAAATGTTAGCACAGTAAGATATCATTGTCGAGTAGAGCCGAGTGAAATTTGACGCAGATGAGAATGAAATGATGCCATCAGCAGGCAGAAATTGAGTAAGTGTCAAGTGACACTTGGGCATCACCAATTGGAGAGATGAGTCAACCAAAGACTATAAAAGGCCAACATACTAAAGCCATGTTAGCAGTACATTTTTTGCCCAGACAAGTGAAAGTTTACGCAGATGACGATGAAGTAACACTATTAGCAAGCAATGATCGAGGAAGTGTCATGTGACACTTGGACATCATCAGTTGGAGAGTTACATTAACCAAGGAAAGGAAACAATGGAATGCTGACATAATCAAGACATGTCAGTTCACATACATGTAATGTTTCATTTATATATACATAGATATATTAGATGATAGATTAAATATGCGAAACATACATAAAGACTGATAAGAGTAAATAGTAAGTATCATAGAAAATTATATAATAGTACATATCAGAGCTTTGTGTGTTGACGCATTGAAGCGTTAATGGATAGTATAAAGACGTGCTGAAAAATTATATCGTGTGTTTTGTATCATGATGTGAAAAATAATAGACCTGCGACAAAATCTTTTATTAAATTGTTGTGCTAGATTAGTTCTGAGTGTCCCTTCGAGAACAACCTCATTTTGTTGGTATAGAATTCAGTTCATTCACTTTAGCACCAACAATGATTTAGAATTACATGAGAAGAGGAGTCTAGTTCCACTAAAGATTATGATTCTAAAAAGCATTTTCAACACGATGAAGAAGGGGCCTTCCAAGTTGATGATTTCTTTAAAGGCAGTTGTTACTCTAGTGGGAGTCAATTGCATTGGCAAATCGGAGATACGAGATGTTCCATCTTGTGTATCGAATAAAATTGAAATATTATGGAAAAATAAATCTTTTCTTGAATATTGAAAAAGAGAACCCTTCAAAGAGAAGAATTCAGCCATCATATGTGAAAGAGGTTGAGAAATAAGACACGGAGGAGACACTTTATTAAACAAATCCCAAATCAATGGGCTATACCCATATACCCCAACAACAATTATCCTCCTTGCTTTTCAGAATATTGGACAGGTTATGAGGAAAAACTTATGCAACAAGCATATCATTTTCCAAGAAATTATGTAATTCAACATCTTGTTTCCTCCTGCACAGGAAATTAAATTGAGAGCTATGGAAGACCCAAAAATGATCATGATGGGATCTGATTTGGATGTAAAGTTGGTGACAATTATTATTTTTACAGAACATAAGGATGTATTCTCCTAGATTTATAGACATAAAGTGTGTACATGAATCCCTGTTATGCAGAAAGTATGCATGAAAAAACAAGAGAATGTTAGAAGCTGGAATTATACTCCAAGTGTGTTTACTATTGATCAGATCTCTCTAATAATCATAACTCTAAAAAAGGATTTTCATATACTAAGAATCTGTAGAGATTTCAGAAACTCAATAGCAGACACTAAGGACCCATTTTCAATTTCTTTTAATACACCATTTTGAAAGGAGTTTTTAGAACTGAGTTGCATTCCTTTTTATATGGATTTTTTGGACAACCAAAAAAAAATGGTGGAAGAGGGCAAATTGAAAACTGCTATCATTATTGCATTTAAGGCATTTGTTCTTGAAAACATTTTTAAAAATGACTCGTATTTAGAGGAATGTCTATAAAATACTTGAAGACCTTAGATGATCGGTGTACATATGGAATGAGGGATTATCATTTGCGGACATTATATTAATGAACGTGGTTTGTCTTGGTAGAAACTACTATCACTAAATCCAAAGAAATGCAAAATGTTAGTGTCATATGGTAAACTATTTGGGAATGCAGTTTTCATATAAGGAATGGGGACAAACCCAAATAAATCAAGGTCCTAAATGAATTACAGCCCCAAAAAGTGTATCTCGAGTTCATGGCATTCTAGTGCAGATTGGCCATACTACATATTTATTAAGAATTCTGTGCAGTTTTTATAACCATTGGATTGTTTAGTAAAGAAGGGAACACCATTTGGATGGTGTCCTACGCAATGGAAAGCTTTTGAAAAAACAAAGCTGATATCGATAAGTGCACCAATAATAGCACACCGAAATTTGGAAAAGGAAATCCGTATTCCTAATGATGGTTAAAACTAGGCACTTTGATGCAGCTTGGCACAAGTGGGAATTCATATGTTAAATCATTCCTTATATTTTGCAAGTAGGTTTCTTATGAAAGCCAAAAAGAGTTACACAAAAAGAAAAAAGTTCTGGGAATGATGCAATGTGTGCATAAATCTCACCATTATTTGCCAACCCTTTCATATTTTTTGTGGACCAGCAAGGATTGCTCTATCTAATCAATAAGCTTGTGATACATTGGAGAGTTTTTTGCTAGTTATTGTCATTGCAAGAATTCACATATATGATTTTCTATTGTGATTAGAAAAGGTGAGATTCATTTTATTATTGATCGTTTATCTGGAATTAAAACAGTTGAACCTGCAAATGGATTCAGTAATGCTTACCCAGACTAGTGGTTGTTTCAAATTGCAGAATTACCAAATGGTATGAAGACATTGGGAAGTATTTGTCCATGGGTAGCTTTGCATCCAATTACCATTTTTGAAGCATAAGTCGTTCCAACTAACAAATGAATTAGTTTATTATGTGGGTAAGGACCTACTCAAGGTGTGTAGAGGCCCAGGAATGTAAGGTCCACGCCGATGTAAGCCATGGAGGGACTGACAGGAAAAACAAATTAGTAGAGTCATTCTGACCGACCATCCATCAGGATTGTTTAAAGTCGGTGCAAACTTGCGATGTGTGTCAAAGAACAGGAAGGACAGATATGGATAATTTTCAGCCATTGTACCCAACGCCACCAAGAGTTGTTTGAAATATGGGGTTTAATTTTTGTCAGGCCCTTTAAACATCTATCACAGAAAGAAAGATATAGGTACTTGTTAGCAACAGAATATCTAACAAAATTGATTGTTGCAAAATCATTTGTGCAATAACTCAAATTAGAGCACGGTTAACTTTATTTGCGATCATACAATAGATTTTCATTAAACCTAACAAGCAAATAGTCAGGCTGAAGCTACTATTAAGACATCGATTGCTATAATTCATAAAACCTGTGCAATTGAGAAGCAAGATTGAGCAGAGAAACTACCTATTGTGTTATGGAAATGCCATGGAGCATTCAAGACAGTTAGTGGTATTAAATTTTTAATTCATTTCAGTTGATGTATGGACAAGAGGCGATTGTGTTGGTATATGGTAGAGAGCAGTGGAAATAGGCTTGATGATACCAAAAATCTTACAAGAGCATTTGATACAACTCAATGCCTTGGATGAAAGACACATTTGGGCTCAATGGTTGATTGAAACAAAACAAAAGGAGGAAGCGTTGGTATGACAAACACATTAGGATGCATTTGGAACTAGAAATGTTAGTGCTAAAATATTCTGGTAAGCTTAGCAGGAAAGGACAAAAATTGAAACTGTTGTGGGAAGGCCCCTTGCAAGATATTAGAAACTTTCGCTGATAGCACTGTCCAATTAACTGATCTAGATGGTGTTAAAATTGTCAATTTAATCAAATGCTCAAACATTATCATCCTCAGTCTGAAGTAATGCTGAATTTCACTGAAATCCAAGAGTTACAAGAAAATGAAGAAAACATGAAAATTATTAAATTAGATTTCATCAGAACTGACACACACCAGACAGTCATGAGAACCAGCACAACATAAAGATACTCAACAAGGGGAAAAACCTCCCATAGACAAATGCCAATCGGCATGACCATGACAGGCACACAATAAACCAGCAGGAATATGTCTAGTTGGAAGGCAACAAAATCAAAGTAGGCCTAGCTCTGGTGTGTTCAACAAGAGGTCAATCATACAAAGGAGAACCTTGTGGGAATCAGCATGAAGATGCCTAGCACAAGAAGGCCACCAATCATTGACAACATAAAGCAAAACCAACTGCCACAAGATCAAAATGAATTTGTGATACCAACAGAAATGGCACAAGCATTTATGAAAGGCGGCCATAACTATGAAATATCCAATCATTGTTTATCATGTCAACAACATAATCAATGTTAAGAAAGTGAACACCCCAAAATTGATAAAAATTAACACTTCCGAAAAAATTTCAGCAGCCAATAAGCAAAAGTTGGCCAAAAAGAAATAGAAGACGGTTGATGAAATACGTGTATGCATGCTCAGATGGTTAGGCATGGCGCCAAAGCAGTTGGTGAAGCGTACGGCAGATGACAAGAAAATAATGACATGGGATGATAAGGTTGCGTGCCAATATGTCAATTGAAGTTTATAGATATATCAAATGGAGATGTTTATGTTGCATTTGACTCGGGAATTGAAATGAGTTCTATTATATGACTCCCAAGGCGCTAAAACAGTTGGTGAAGTGTAGGGCGGATGGCAAGAAAATAATGACATGGGATGATAAGGTTGTGTGCCAACATGTCAATTGAAGTTTATAGATATACCAAATGGATATGGTTATGTTGCATTTGACTCAGGAATTGATATGACTTCTATTATATGACTCCCAAAAGGGTACACTTCAGGAGATTTGGATTGGTTGATGCTCTCACGGACATCAGATGAAGAATTCATGGATGGCCTGTTGCAGGCCTACGATTTTCATTTACGGGATGGCACCACTTCTCAAATGGGAAAGGAATCACAAGCCATATCCTTTGAATTAAGTTATTTACATAGTTTGTTTGGTTTGCCTAATGCAGTAGAAGCTGCAATTAAAAATAAATTCAATTTAAAATTAACGAAAGAAATAATGGTCGTACATCATAAGTTCAAATATGAGGATCCCAAATCAAATCAGTTCAAGGGAATTTACTGTGAATAATTGATTGATGGTGTGAGTAACATGATACCAGTGTTAATGCTAGCAAAAATCTTCTGCAAAGACATGCTTCCTCATATTCTTGTATATGGTGCTTGCATTATCTGGATGCTATGAAACGAGATATAAGGAGTGATCGAACAAGACACCTGTCCAAAGAGATAAATAAACTGGCAGAAACAAAACAAAGAAAAAGGGAATATTTAAAATGTGTCTGCATGCCAATGGATTGTATTTAAATACTCATATTGAAAAGAAGGAAATAACGGGAAGATTAGGAGGCATAAAACGAGGTGCTACTTCTTATCTCAATTATAGATACTTGGGATACTTGGATATCTCTTGGAAGAAGTGTGACACATGATGGCAAGAAGAGATCAGCGCAACATCAAATTGCATACAGAAGATGGCAGTGAAAAATTGGATGATGATTTAAAAGAGCACTCAGCATTCTCAATAAGAAGAAAATGAATTTTGAATTTACCGGAGTGTGATGAAAAGGCTGTGTGCAGTCAAGATGAAAACAAGTAATAGGGTCACCAAGGTTGATATATAAGATGATGATTCAGATGAGCACCCAGCATCCTTCGTAAGAAGCAGATGAATTTTGTGATTACCGAAGTCTGATAGAAAAGACTGTAATGGGGCCACCAGTGAACGGTCTACTGGAAAACATGTAATGGGGCCACCAAGGTTGATATATTGGATGATGATTCAGATGAGCACTCAGCATCCTTCATAAGGAGAAGATGAAATTTGAGATTACCAGAATCTGATGAAAAATAGTGTGTGCACTCTTAAGGAAAACAAGTAATGGGACCACCAAGGTCCTCTACTGTTTAGTCGCCACTCTTCCAGTGGCTGTTTAATTGTCACCTCCAGCTCTGTCTCCGAACACTGCTAGAACTCCAGGACCGGTCTGACTGGTTTCAGCAGTGACAACTTGCACTTCCACCAATGCCACTTTTATGGAATCTCCTCATCAGTTTATGATGTTTCATCCACCACAAACGAACATGCAGAGCATACTACTTCTTTCAAGGTGAACTTGGACTATGTCAATTTACTCTTGACAAATCAAAAAGGCATAATTTGCAGAACCTCGGGTGCATGCTCCGCAATAAGTGCAACAACAGCCACAATTTCAGTCCCCAAAACACTCTCCGACAGTGCGTGATAGTCTGAACCTGAAGACCAGTCCCATCCTTTTAATGAAGAGCCTTCTGATGCTGAGTTTGTGGTCAAAAAGGTCACCAGTTTATCAAGTTTAATTCAATAGAGATATTAAACTTTCCTAATGTGTGTTAACAACAAAGTCAAGGTGGTCCTCAATCGCTTATTTGAGGAATGTTCCCCTCTGTCATTTCCACCCCAAATTGTTTCCTATGTCTTTATGTGGTGGAGTATCTTCTAGAAGGTTTCTCTAAATCAAAGGTTCCTGTCAATGTATTCCTATATTCTGAATGGTTTTACCATACTCAACAGAACCACCATAAAAAGAGGTTTATGCCTCTGACCTTAACTTGCCCAACTCATAAAGAGCTATCCTAGAGTTCTCCCTCGGATAAATATTCTTTCTGGACATATGTACTCCAAATTCCAGAACCATACTCTATGGGTTCTTCGAGGCTCCCTTTAGTAAGTCTTTCCTTATTTCTAGAGTCAGTGGAATAGAGTTAAGACAAAAAACGAACCACTTTTCTCATCCTAATGATGGATCCTCGGAAGGTTGAACAAAAATTCTGCACGCAGTTTTTTTCAAGAAACTCAATTCCCTTGATTGTAAAAATATTAGATCTCTACTCAGTATCACGTTTTTGCCAATTAGCTTATTAACTTGCCGTTGCCCTAAAAATAAATCCATTTTATAACAAGCCGATCCTTGAATTCAACGCAATTTATTGCATAATTTAAAGGGATTTTACAACCCAGTAATGCATTTTACAATTTACGGAGATTTGAAAACCCAATAGTATACCCTTTACTGCATAAGGGAAGCTGCGGTATATTTTGAAAAAATTAATCCAACCCATTAAGTACATGGCAAAAACGAACAATTCCACACATGACCCATGTAATTATATTAACAGAGTAATGATTGGAGAGCAAAGCAAACACATACCTTGGTGGAAAGCAGGGCAATAAGTCTAGAAATCCGGATGGTGACTTGCGTGCTCGAAATTCGTATAATCTGCAGTATCTTATCCAATACAGGCTTCTCCATTTTCCTATATTCGCTGTGGCCAAATTGATGGCAGAAATATTTTGGATTTATGAAAAACAGCTCTAATGTAGAATTACAACAATTATCAGCACAAGAAGCGTAGCAAATCAGGTATTAAAAGGGCAGGAAGTCGTGGGAAGAAATCATCAAATGCCCAAACCAGTGAGAGCAAGTTATAGGTCTACGAAGTGCGTTAAATACTTTCAGTTGGCTCGCGCCTGAAAATATATGACCTTTTTCATTGTCCACATTTGAGCTGTCCCTCAGTCAAGAAAGGTTTTTGACTATATATTAAAGTTGGAAAGTATGGTGGAAGGGATGTCAATGTTGATTTTGTTAATTTTTATTTCTGTCTTAAAATTTTTCGTTTTTATATTTTTGGATGTGATGGTATTTTGTCAAAGTTTGTAAATTTTATATATAAATTAGTAAGTTATTTTTTATTACAATAGCAACAAAAATATGTTTTTATTGTTTTTTTAATGGTTTTTCGTGTTCTGTTAAAAAAGTCTCATTTTAATATACATTGAGAAGTTATTGATATTTATTGTAAAGTTTGACTTTACACCTATTAAATGCATTTCCTATTATAAGTTCCGAAGGATTTATCAATAATGTTTTGATAGTATGCAGTAAGCACACAAATTAATTAATGAAATACTTCAACTAAATGTGGTTCTATAGAATAAATCTAGCCTCAAAAGGGGCATATAACAAGTAAAGAACACTATTTCTAAGACTAAATATCGCAACATGAAGTAAAGACATAGATAAAAAATGTATTACTTATTCTTTTTCAAGCTTTTGAAGGCAAATGTGAAATTCATTATTCATTTTGATGGATGGATTGTGATCATCAATTTTAGAGTTGAGCCTTTTTTAGCTACAATTTTTCAATGATTTCCCAAAAACACGTTTGAATTTGTAGTTGAACATCAAGATACTACTTATATTCTCTTCATTTTGCGAGAAAAACTTTTACAAAATTGTTGTAATTGTAGGTGGGACAAAACTAGTTATCAACCCATATAGATGGTAGTGTGCAAAAACCATCCAAAACCAAGGGAAGAAAGAAAGTCAAAGAGAGGGAAAATATGATAAAATGAAAGAAATGAGATACAACGAGGCTCATATGGAGAAGAATGAGAAGTCGATAAGTGAAAATGAGGGCAAAGGTATCGACAACACAAGAAAACAAGTCTAAAGCTTATGAACAATAGAAAAAAGGCCAATAAGAGCATACTTTCAACCAATTATTATCTATATATAAGCAACTAACCTAATACAACGGCAATTAACTATTCTTGTACCAAAATTAAGTGTTTACAATATGTTTACGCCCTAATTAAATCTATGTTATGGAAGAGCACAATGATAAAGAGAATGTAAGGGTTTGTAACTTGGGGGGTTATTCAAATCTAGTTTATTCACAGTTAACCATTCATAACTAAATAAAACATTAATACTTTTAACAATTTATAAATGATAAACAATAGCTCAAATACACAAGAGGAGAAGAAGACTTAGTTGTACAAGTCAAAATAGAGAAGATAATGATGTGTAGACAAGTGGAAAAGGTATATCAAAGACTAGAGATGCTTCATTATGAGTTCTAGAATTGAAAACTAAGTAGGGGTAGGATCGTACAACTATTGTACAACCCAAACTAGAATTATATGGTTCTGACTTGGTTATACAGTCTTAGACCCTTCGACAGTTGGGGTATGAAACTTCATGTGTGTTTCACTTGCTTAGAAATTCCCTTTTTCATATATCACTCTTCTTTACACAACTTCAGGATGACTTTTAATCACCTACAACAAAGTAAAAACCCTAAGAAATTGCATAACCCTTCATCAAATCATTAGCAAACCAAAAGGAGAAACACATATGTGTGTGATGAGGTTGGACTACCCTTGGTGGTCAACCCCATTTGTTGAACCAATCCTAATGCACTACATGCCCTAATGTGCAGGATCAAGCCTCATGTAGTTCTCCTAGGTGTTTGTGCAAGTGTGAGTGTGATCTAAGCCAACCCCCTATGGGTGCCCTCATGTATTCTTGACACAAAGATAGCATGATAACTATATAGTATATAATGTACCCAATGGTAGTAGTGTGATGTGGTGTGCCTCAACTATGTGACCTAACCCTTTTGTTCCTTGAAACCATTGAACATTACTTGGAGTCACTTTTCTCTTGTTAAGACATGATTCTATGACCTTTTCATGCTTGGAAATGGGGGAAGCTAGAATCTTTGACCTAGTTGAGTTCTTTATATGTGTAGTAGGGACTTTCTAATTGATGTGCACTTGATTTGGGAAGATTTAGAGACCTTTGAGTGCTTTTGGAATGATATTTACAATAGGAGCTTGTAAGAATTAGGTGAGTTATAAAGTGATATTGACTTTTCTTATATAGCCTTTCATAGGTGAAATATTCTAATAAGGTTGACCCTAGGAAGATGAAACAACACAATAAAGATATTCAAATTGAAAATAGAGTTAGAATGAAGGTTTAGGACTATACAAGTCGGTCCAGACCGTATTTTCACATCTTGACCAAACTATATGGTTTTGACAAGAGAGATGTGATGTAAAATATAAATTGTATGACATGATTCACATGATATTTTATTTACTTTGATTAATAATATTTCTAAATTGACAGCAGATAGAGTGTAAAGATAAGGAAGTCATGAAAAAGCTAAATACATATGTTAATTGGATTTTGAATGTGAGCATTTGTATCAACAAAGGTACATAACCAAACTTGGCATTACAAAAGGACAAGTTACCAAATTTTAGTGTTTACATTTCCCCCTTTTAAGTGTGTAATTAAAAATTACATGCTTAAAGAAAAAACATACTTGAGTGTGCACACACACTTTATCTTTTCTCAATAGTTATTCTCTGATGTGTTGGTGTTGGCATGCTCCATGATGAAACCTACAACATAGAGTGTAGTCAATGTTTATGATAAAAAATGAACTTTAACTCAAAGTATAAATGTTTGTAATTTTGTAACTTTGAACTTGCATAAAAGTAAGTAAAGGAGATGAAAAACATGGAAGGAATACACTTGTTCATTTTGTAGAGGGAGGATCTCTAATTATTTTGTTGTACTTTAGAGATTTGAAATTGTTATTGAGATGCTAAAGGATTGGGGTGATCAGTCCCCAATTGTGTTGAAGGAGAAATACTAGAGTGTTAAGTGTAACCCAACAACTGGAAAGAGAGATAGGAATCAAAGTACCCCTTTTGAAACTTTGAGAGAAGAAGGACTAACATATCAAGAGATAACTTAGTCCTTCAATACCTTCCCTTTTAAAATTTGTGAGAGAAGAGGAAGGAGAAACCTATGAAGAACTTACCACTTCAATACCTTCCAAACCCATACGAACCACACTACAAATGAATCTAGGTCCAATTTTGTACTGTTATAACTATTGAGTAAGATAAACCACAAAAGGAATGGAATATATCATGCCCCATAAGGTGTTGTACTACTGAAACTGAGTGTATAGATTATAGAAATACCATAGGGGAGAAGAAGGCCCATGCCCCCAAACCTTGTTCTTGTAACTATGATTGAATAGTGTAGAGGAGTAGGAATTAAGTACTCATGCCCCCTATGTCATGCTCTGAATTGAGTAATATTGTATCTAAATTGTATAAAAACTTGTAAATAACTGATAGAATTCTGAGAAAACTAAAAATTTGTGAGAATATGCCCCATGTCTAGGAATGTCCATGGTGAGGTTAAGACTGTACCATGGTCCTAACTGTACTATACAATTTTGACTTGTTTGGATTCTGCCACTTTTTAGTATTTGTGCCTTTTTTTGAGGATATGAAACCTATAAAAATCCTGTTCCTGTGTTTATAATCTTATATGTCTAGATGTAGAAAATATCTTGATGAATTCCCCTCTTTTGAGGTATGTGTGATAAAGCATTTGAGCATGTGACTCAAAAGAATATATGTGTACCCATGTGTAATAAGTTTGATAATCTATGTAGGATCACATAGAAGGATGAAATGGTGGCCACCAATGGGAACCTGTACCTATAAAAGGGGTTTCACATGGTGGAAACCATGGTGCATAGAGAAAGCAACATGCAACAAGTAATAATACATATGTACAAAATTACAAAAAAACATAGAAAAAAGTGTCAATCATGTCATAATCCATAAAGTAAGTAATATTCATAGAAACATCATAGAGTAGAAATATAATCAATCATAAACTAAAGTAGTAAGATCCAAAATAAACCAGAGTAACAAATAGTAAATAGAAATAAAAACAGCAGTTGTAGAGACAAGTAAGCAATAGTATAAAGACATAGAAAAACATAGTCACACAAAGGCATAAACCAAACATGGGATACCCATTGTGTCACAAGTCAATCGCAATAAAAGGCACAATGTGCCACAGTTAAAGAAACAATTGCATACATACAAGATAGGCATAGAGCCACAAACATGGGACACCCATGGTGTCATAAAACAATCAAGGCACTTACACCATATAGAGTAAAACAATCATAGAGTTATAATCAAGCAAGACAATAGTCAATTAATATAAACAAGGAGTCAAACAACGCAGTAGCAAACAAGGAATAATCCATATAAGCAAGTAGTGATGATAATGCATCAAACAAGTATAGAAAATAATGATAGGAAAAATAAGATAACAAGATAGGTTAGCATTGCACAAGACAGCATGTGTTAGTCATGTTAGCTCAAAAGATAACATAAACACTATGTATATAATCAAGCATGATAAGGAAGTGTAAAGTATTTGTAATGAAACAAAAGCACCTATATAGTGTAGGATATGCCCCAAAGAGTAGTGTCAATGGGAAGGAACTAATCTAACACCTATCATCATGTGTCATCATGTGTGTGTCCTGCATCAACTCAATATACCTCATGAACGCATGTGTGAATAATATATAAAAATGATATGTTATCTATCAAACCAATGTGACAAAACAACATGTATAAAGTAACAATACTAACCAATCAAAACCATAAACATGTAAGTTTTTGTATTTTTACAAATATGTGAATGTTTTTGTATTGTGATTATTTGATGCTTTTGAATAGTTTTTTAAAATATCTATGTATAATGGAAGGGGTTAACACAAGAGATCTATTACCCAATAAGAACCTCATAGAAGAGGATACAAACCTAGATGGTTTGTGAGGAGTGGCATGTCAAATATGTCATAGTAGAAGCAAGGATAATCTCATGTATAGATTGTAGGATAGGCTAAGTATGTAATATGAAAATAGAAAGTCAAAACTAGACTCATAGATGAATTTAGAGTATAATACTATTGGATTAAGCATACAATGCATAGAGATATTGTGTCACATGGGATTGAATTTGATTGATAGTATTTTTATTTATTCGTGAGACTCAAGTGTAATGGATAATCCAGTGTGATATAACATGTGATGAGTAGGGATAACATAAGAAGCATTAACAAACGTATTAGAAGCATCACCCTTACCAAAGTATGTGAGTCATATGTAGTATAAGAGAATGGTGAGAAGGGATAGACATATCCCCTAGGTATCTTAGAAGAAGGGATGATACATTTAGTAAATATCAATAGTGTAAGGGAATATTATGACTAACTACATATCTAGAAGTCATAATAGCTATCTAAAAACATTGACACATGATCAGATTGAACCCTAAAGATACTCACTAGTGTATAAGAACGTGAGATACTTAGTGATACTTGACAAATGGTTATTTTGCATGTAACGAGACAAGCTATATGATGTAACCCTTTTTAATTATGATTGAACTACAAACGTTATTAATGTAATATTTGAAGTTACAATTGTTGTAGTATGTATTATGAGAAACTGAAAACTCATGTCACAAGAGGCTAAGAAAAGATATCTAAGGGGGGATCATCTTGGGAGATCAAAGGTAGTGATGTCCAACATGAAGGAGGAATGGGATCTACTGCCCTATGTTTGTCTTATGTATCAAACGTATATTTTCTTTTAGTATTTCAAGCAACATTAAGTTTTTGAAAATGCACATAACAATGGTTATCATGGTGTTATCAATACAAAACATTTTTACAATAATGATCAATAAAAGCATTAGAATAGTTCAATGTATCAATGAAAAGGATGATGCATTGTTATCGAAGGTCAAATAAATATTTATCAAGGGATAGAGGATAAGTAACATATACTTATGATGATTGAATTCTTATGAAACAGTGAATGGTAAAAAATTACATGTTGTAAGCATAGGTGGACCTCTAACTAGATTAGAATAAGGTATTGTTTGAAAGTGATCACTAAATATTTTGAACCATATTATCTAAAGTAGGCTTAGATTCAAGTGGAACATCATATTCAATACACAAGTATATCAAGAAAATTTTGTATAATCATGATGAAAATTAATACAATGATTAGTCCTTAGTGACCAACACATCTATGTTAATCATTAGTAATGGGCATCTAACATCATAAATCTCTTAGGTATGAGGTATCCTTTTCAAGCTTAAGCAGTGGAGGGAGAATACAAGGTTGCACTCAAGTAATTTTTAGTAGATGTTTGTGGTGCACAAGGTAAAGAGTGAATATCGTCATAAGAAGGTTGTAATTATAGCTTTGTAGGTTGAGATATAAACATTGAATAGATTTAGTACTTTGGATTTGTCATCATTAGATTTATTCTTAAATTAGTCTTTCACTTGAAACTTGTGATTTAGAAGTTAGGAGGATTAAACAACATATTTGAGCTTATTCATGTTGAGAGCTTAGCTTCACATCTTTCAAGATGACATAGATTATCAAATGAATAGAAACTTGTCGTGAAAAATATAACATCTATTCTTATAAAGGGATCAAAGAATATATGCATTCTTGAATTATAAAATGATCTTATAATTCACTATCAACCAAAAAAATGTTCATCTTAGTATGCATGATCTTATAGCATAGGGGAACATATCATTTGATGGGATCATTAGAACTTATTCACATTTTATTCATTTGAGTGCATAAGATATAGTCTTAATATTGATAAAAATAACGCAAGAAATTTATCGCTAAAGGAGTGAAAGTCACTACAAAATGCATGGGTAGATATAAAACCATTATAAGGAAAAATCTTTGAACTATGAGGGAAGAGCTTGGTAAGTAATGTATCATTGGAAGAATAATCCAAGTCTCAACATGAAATGTATCAAAGGTGCTATTTCAGGATCACCCTTTCCATCATAGATAGGAATCTCAGGAGCAAAAAAATGATAGTCAAAAGGTAGGATAAGCCACTTGGGTAGTGCAAGTGGGTCACAATGAAGAGCAATTGAGTAGAATCCATACATGAGAAGAAAAAGATGCATGCCTTGTTGTAATTGTAGAATTTGAGCTTGCAAGGTATGAACAAGGGATTCCAAATCTGTATGCATTAGAAAAAGAAGCATGTGAACCACTATGAGTATAGATAGGAGATGGGAATAATAGTGGTCAAAATAGATAGTATACCAATAATTGTAAAGTAAAGGATTAGTTCCCCCAATGAAATAGGTACCATAGTGTATGGAATACTATATGTATGCATACTATATGATGAAGGAGGAGGTGGTCCAAAAAGGGACACTCATTAGATGGTTGATCTGAGCAATTATATAATAAGAAGTGAATTTAATGAGAACTCAATATGATGAGGATTTTATGGAGTTGAGTAATCTAAAATTAGATAAAAGTGTTAACTTGTTCATTGGTCTAAACAATTTTTTTCATTTATCATTAATCAAAATTATAATTCCCAAAAGATGTTTTAGTTTGATCCATTATTGAGAATATGCCAAAAACTAAATGGAGAAGAGGCCATATATTATACGACACTTAACGAGTAGGAGGAGAAAGCTAAGGGAATGACCAATACAGGGTTGTTGATTAAGGAAATTATTAAAAAAGGGCATAAAGATGAAAACAGGCATATAAATTGAAAATAAATGGATTCAAAACCCTAGGGAAACTAGGGTTGAACAATATAGATTCAATTCAAAAGTCGGGTTCACCAAATGTTTACACCCTAATTAAATCTATGTTATGGAAGTACACAACAATAAAGAGGATGTAAGGGTTTGTAATAGGGGATTATTTTGATCTAATTAATTTACAATTAACCATTCATACCTAGAATAACACATTAATACTTGCAATTATTGATAAAATGATAAACAATAGCTCAAATACACAAGAGGAGATGAAGACTTAGTTGTACAAGTCAGAACAAATAAGAATCAGATGTGCAAATAGGTGGAAAAGGTAGATCAAAGACTAGAGATGCTTCATTAGATTCTAGAACAATGAAACTAAGCAAGAGGAAAGAGATCTACATACTATTATAACAGTGTCCTACCATGACTAGAACTGTATGATTTTGACCTAGTATTGTATGGTCTTGGACCCTTTGATAATTGTGGTCTGAAACTTCTTGTATGCTTTCTTTCCTAGAAATGCCCTTTGTTGTATGTCACTCTTGCTTCACACAACCTCAGGATGACTTGTGATAACATGCAAATAAGTGGAAACCCTAGAAACATGTAGTACCCTTCATTAAATCATTAATAAACCAAAAGGAAAAATCATGTGTATGGTGAGGTTGGATTACCCATGGTGGTCAACCTCAATTGTTGAACCAATCCAAGTGTTGCACTACATGCCCTCGTGGGATCAAGCCTCGTGTAGTTTATCCTAGGTGCATGTACAAGTGTGAGTGTGATCTAAGCGAACCCCGTATGAGTACCCCCATGTCTCTTGACACAAAGATAACATGGTAACTTATATAGTATAGAATGTACTCAACATGGTAGTAGTGTGATGTGGTGTGCCTCATCTATGTGACCTAACCCTTTTGTTCCTTGAAATACTTTGACAATGCTTGGAGTGACTTTGCTCTTGCTAAGACATGGATCTATGTCCTTTACATGCTTGAAAATGAAGGAAGTAAGACTCTTTGACTTGGTTGAGTGATTTTGATATGTAGTAGGGACTGTTCTAATTGACGAGCAATTTAGGAGACCCTTGAGTGATTTTGGAATGGTATTTGCAATAAGAGTTTGTAAGAGTGCCAAGTTATAACATGATATTGACTTTCTTATTTAACATTTTGTATGTGAAATATTCCAATAAGGTTGATAATAGGAAGATGAAGTGATGTAATAAATATATTCAAAACATATTTGGAGAATGCAAAGGGGCGGGATCCTACAACTCTGTCAAGATAGGGCCCCACATCTCAACCAAAGTGTACAATTTTTCCGAGGAGGAATGTGGTGTGAAAGAAAAACTTGTGGCATGATTACCGGAGGTAATTCACTGATATATATCAAATTGATGATAGAGTAGAGTGTAAAGATAAACAAGTCACGAAAGAGCTAAAGAGATATGTTAATAGGATTTCGAATGTGAACATTTATCTTAGTAAGGGAACAAGGTCAAATTTGGCATTACGAAAGGATAAGTTACTAAGTTATAGTGTCTACACGCTTACATAGTTTTTCTATATTAATTTTACCAGATTACATGGTTTTTCTATAACAATTGAAGTATATTTGGTAATAGGTGAAGGAGAGAAATAGGAGTATCTATATAATGTGAATATAGTGGAGGAAACATACCATATATTTATTCATGTGAGAGAGATGTTTTCTTAAAAATTAAAATGATAAAAAGTAGTAAATATGAACATGTTATCATGATGTTAATCTCAATATGACAATATGATTTCCAAGATCACCTCGATATCCACCGTGTTTAAGCCCCGCTTCCACCCCATTCATTGCTTGAACACTTCTATGAAAGTTGATGATTATTTATTTATATGTAATTAATATAAATGACCAAGTTGTTTTCATTTTTTTGAACCAATACTTTATCATCAAAATAAAACAATTTTGGGGGAGGAATTAGAGTGATGAAAATATTAAAATTTGCATTTAAATATGTTGATTTGTTAATTCTTTGAGGACATGAGATTGATTAAGAGATTTGTAGGTGTAACTCTCAAGGTTTCTAGGTATGACAATAATTATGAAGTGTTTTTCCATTCCCCTTCCACCAAGCATATATCATTCAGGTTGTCATGTTTTTTATAGAATACATATGGATTTTAGGATTGTAGAAATAATTTTAAGATACACCGAAGAGGAATATCCAACTTTGGGGTACTAAGGTGTTTTTTAGGGGCACTCGAATGAGTTTTGTTTTTGGATAAATAAGCCACATAAGAGGAGAGGGGAAGATTGAGTGAGAAAACATACACATCCCAAATCTAATCAACCATTATGTTAGTAGGAGGGCACTTCCATTGTGGAATGACCCCCATTGGCATAAGAATCATGTTGTATTAAATTTATATGATATTTAAGGCATAAAAAATTATGCCCATTCTCTATCACCCTAGATATTATGATGTCATGTGAATCCTAACATGTTTAGGCTTGCTCTTATGTTGTAACATACCCAAAAAATACTTGCTTCAATTTCTAGAGAAATACAAACTAATATAATTTATTACAATGTATTTAAAGCTTTCTTCATGTTTTTTACATTGATATTTAACAAACAAACAATAATACCTTGTAATCTCACAAAAAAATTGTTAAAAAAATACCACACATATAATGAACAAATAGAGATAAAATTACCAACGGATCAATAGAAAAGTGACCCAACACTTATTAGGTTAAAAAATTGTAGACACCTAAATTTAGTAATTAGGTGCTTAATTATTATTGGTGTGTATTATATCCCTAAATTACAACTTGTGTGCACAAATATAGCTTAAATGCATTATCATTCCCTCTCATATGACTTGCAAATACTCCTCATTATCTCACTTAGTTACTCAGACACCTACATGTCCAATCTAAATGCTTATAAACATCTCTTACCTCCTGGTAGGCCTCTTCAAGAACTATCATTAGGACTTTCTTATTTTGGAAATTACTTTCCAATAGGACATTACCATTAGACAATAGTGTCCAAAGTTGGGTGCTTATGTCCTCTACTTCTCAATGGTCAAATTTCTTAACTTTATCATATTTCCCCCTTGTAGGCTAGCCTTAATGTGAAATTATATCTCTTGGAATGGTATAAAAGTAAATCAAACACTCTCATTTACTCACTTGACATTTTCAAGAGCTCGTCTCGCAAATATCTATCAAGTATTATGCGAAGTTAATTTAAACTTTCCTAAATCAATAGAAAAAATTAAGAGCAGCCTATATTCAAGTATAAAGCTCTCCATTATAGGTTAGGAGTGTCCTAAACCAATTCAAAAGCTTTCTAAATTCTTATCAAGTGTTATCAATCACTTATACACCAAAGGGCACTTCAAAGGTTTATATTTACAAGTAATTTACTTAGGAACTTTACTTCAACACTTTATCTATCACAAAGGGTACATTATATCTACATTTACGCCAACTAATTTTGTTGATACGTGAAAGAAAACATAGGGGAAAGGCTTTCTAGAGATTGCATGAGCACTTGCATGAGCACTTGCATGACTACATGGAGTTTGAGTCCTTCGTTTGGGCAATGTAGTGCAACACTTGGCTAGAATCAAGAAGGGTTTAGCCACGAAGGGTAGTCCAACTCCATCATACACCACATTCTTTTGTTATCTTATCATCCACTTAAAGTGCTAACATTATTAGGCTTTTTGAGATTTCTGAATAAATGCACAAAGATTTTGGAAACAATAGAAGTGTAGGAAAGATATATAATTAATGATGAATCAATCCAGTTTGAACATAAGTTGAAAAGTAGCACCAAACATTAGCGCCAAATAGGACACTAGTGTTTGACACCTACAACAGAGCATATCACTAGTGCCTAACAAGTTTTTAGGGTCCAAAATCCAAGATGAAGTAAGTTTAGCCTAGTTACAATTTGTTTTGCCTAGTTTCATATCCAGAACATCTGCGAGACATCCAAAAATATAAGTCAATCTATATTCTTTTTTATTAATACAAATGATGATTAATCAAATGATATTTCCCAACCTTGCTTTATATTTCATGCCAAGTTTAAACATCACTATATTTATTCAGAAAATGATGGTTTAATGTCCTAATTTTTGCTAATTAAAATATTTTATGACAAGAAAACATGTTCAACTAATTTTGTAAAAACTGATGAATGAAAGGAATGATAAGAAGATTGTTCTATATTCGCGATCTCAGATGATAATAGCACACCACATTAGATTTGCAAAATAGAAGAGCTAAAATACCATATATGGAAATCTATCATAATCCATAATGCTCAATACATTACAATAGAATGACTTGAATTATTCAATAAGAAAGATGTACATATAGGAGGAGGGAAGTGCAACTACTACCTAAATCAGTGGTGAAGAACTCCCACTAACTGATATTGGTAGTTAAGTTAACTCCAAAAGACTAGTAAGCTAACTCCACATAACTGAGAAGCTAACTCAACACAACTAGTAAGCTAACTCCACACAACTAGTACACCTAAGTAAAGCTAACCCAACAAGTGTAGGGATAACACAAGTGTAAGAATTATCCTAATAAATAAATAAAAGGATAAATAATAACCTACACTAACACCCTCCCGTAAGCATAGCTTAGGTGGCATTTGGAAAAGAAGGTGGGTCCCGGAAAAAAGGATGATGTAGTGTACCCACAATTTCTAAAATAATTTTGGGAAAAAAGGACACTGTCAAGGTAACCCAAAACCAGTAATAACAAAGTAGAGAGGGAAAAATGGTATGCAAGATATCCTCAGAAGCTCGGCTCCAAAAACTCATAAATGCATAAAGAAGTGTGGTGTATTTGTGGTCTGAATCCACTACTTGATCATAGAACTCAAAAACAACTAACACTGGGCTTCAGAAGAATAGCTCCATGCAAGGAGACTGTGAATGGAGTGATGCTTCGAAAGTGAAAAACAAACACCAAACATAATTTGATCAACTGTACAAATAGGTTTGACGATCAAGAACTCATCAAGGCAACAAGGTAGGCAGAAGATCCTACATAAATGGAGTGCCACGATTTAAAAAGCCAAGGTAACAAGGCAAGAACAAAGACTCGAAAAGAGATCAAACCAGGTCCCATACTTTGAATGAGTAGAGTGACACCTAGATCTGTATGATTGCCAAAATGGGAACTACTCGAACACTCTACAAGGCCTAACATTGGTTGGATTCACCAAAATAGTTTCAATCCTTTCACAAGAGGACTGTCAACATTCCAAAAAAATTTGTCTAAAGATATTTACAAATATCTCAAGAAAAAGAGAGATATAAATGTATGGTACCCATAGATACAAGAATTGACCTTTGGAAAATTTTAATGCGATCATCGGGCTCTGTCTCGAAATTAAACAAGTGATCTGTTAGGATCCATCGTCATAAATTTGACACTTTGGAATTGTGCATGTATCCATTATAATGAGTCATTGTGTTTTACCTTTTACATTTAAATATGTGTATAAAAATGTCAAGGGAAGGGGTTTAAATCTGGAAAAAATAGAAATTTCAGGAAACTCTAAAATTCACCATTAATGCCAATTACAATTAAAAGTTATTAGGTCAAGATGGTTTAACACAATTTGGTAATCATTTTAATGCTGATCAAGAAGTTTTAAAACCCTACACTCTTGATCACCCTTATGTAAGGGTAAAAGAGTGCATCCTACATGTTTACTTATTCTTACGATCAACGATCAAAATGGCTTGGTTAAAACCTTAAAATGGCAGAAGGAAGTTAGATTTGCATCCAGAACACGCCAATATCCATTGGTTTTTCAAAAAATCCCCAGGATGGGTAACCGATCTGCGTCAATGGATAAAAGACTGCTTCAAAACAGAAATATGAGTTCTTGGGTGATGAAGTGAATGAGCATCCAGAATTTGCTTATATCCAATGGAAAAAGAATGCACCTGCATAGGTACAAATTTGCATCCATGTGGTTATGGGAAAACTTCTTATTTTCATCCAACTCGCACTGTCAAAATCTCCAACTGTAAAAGAATGCATCGGCCAGGTGCATCCCTTAATGGCCTCGCAAGCATCTAGAGTCATTGAAAGGGTAGAGACTCTTGCATTTGTTTGGATCATCAAACATTATTGATCGATAGAAACTTTACTGGGATGACATTATGTGGTAAAGGAATGCATCGAAAGGTACACCTTATATTCAAATAGAATGCACCCAAAGGGAGAATTTGTTTCAGTGGATCAAAGGTCCGGATCCAAAATGAAATAAATGGGTGTGATAAAAGGTACTTGCTTATATTCAAATAAAAGAATCAGATAGCCACAATGTAAGATCAAACTGCAACTCATTTCCTTGCTGTCTCAATACATCACTGAGGAATGGTTAGATTCTAGGGTTACTCTCAACTTCCATTGATTGCAATGGGGCATTCCTTTTCATAAAAAGCATGTTGGAGAAAAATCTAACAAATTACTTAAGGGATAAAGGCATAAATGATCTTGCTTGTCAAATTTGAATTAAAACTTAAATTGTCACATCAAATATCTTACCATCAAAAGGAATGATAAGAAGGTGTTCGTAAATAGTCACCTCAGATGATAATGCCACACCACTAGATTTAACATCAAAACACTAACAATACTATAATGGAATACTCATTTTATCATAATCCATATATTATACTTTGGCAATATAATTTGTCTGTTGAAAATTATTCAATAAGAAACATGTACATATGGTAGAAGGGAAGCCCCTCCCTACCTAAACCTAGTGGTGAAGAATCCCACTTTTGATACTGTAATTCTAACTCTAAAAGACTAGTAAGCTATGAGACAAACTGAGAAGGGGATTTTTGAAAATCACATGACTGGCAAGCTAACTAGACACAACTAGTACACCTAAGCATTGTAACTCATACAAGTGTAGGGCTAACACAAGTGTAAGAATTATCCTGAGAAATAGTGAATAAAAGGATAAATAATAACCTAGGCACTAAAATTGAGATTTTTTGCAACATTTGGTCAATTTCCTTTGGTTTGGTTTAAGTAATGCACAACAATACAAATACATGCATCTAGACACAAAAATAATTAGACAATTACATGAATGGGCATCATCCTAAAATCAGGTTTACAAATAACCCTTCTTAAAAAAATTTCACTAATCATCCCTTATATTTGCCATTGGGGCATTTGACACATATCTAGAAATTGGGACAATTTGATGAATATAGGAAAGTTATACAAGAAATACAAATGATTGCCCTCCACTCTTTATTTCTTGATGTAAAATACTTTTCATGTGCTAACAACATTTATAATCATATCAACTTTTCTCTCACCGTTAATGTCTTTGGATCATGGAGTAGCCGTTATATAGATATAACTTCTTCCATGTGTTGACATTACAATAGGAAGGGCGTTTTCGAGATATTTGGTTACATTGATGATATAGAAAATTCAATATTCTTGGAACGGTAAAGAACCTTAGCATATGGATTTGCACACATGCAAATGACATGCAATAGTGTGGGAATGAAGTCCCTCCTCAATGAAGGTGAGACTGCCTTTATTGAAAACCAAAACTGTATTTACATTTGTACATTCAAAATTGTAAGTGGGGGTGTTTTGGAACATCAATGGAAAGAAAAGTGAATGAGAGAAATGGAATGGAATGAAGGATAAGAATCAAAAGGAATTGAAGGAACATGCAAGAGTTAGGTAAAAGCAGAGCCTAATATTGCATGGAGAAGAACAATAAATAACTAACACAAATAAAACGAGAGTTTGCATCAGCTAAATGAGAATGAGTAAAAGGGAACACACGTGAGCAAGTAGATAATCAGAGCTTGATCACTGTGAACTAGAACAACATATTAGTAGCGTTGACAATAAGATCCAAGACAATATTTGCATGCAAGATTTCAAACACTAACATCTAATGAACATAAGAACATCAAATGCTATAAGAGATAATGAATGGGACACAAAGTTCATATTTCATTAACTCCAAAATGTCTTCTCAAAAGAACACAAAGTTTCTTTCTTTGAAGTAAAGCTTGCATACAAAAGTATTTTCTTCTCCTCTCTCAAAGTCACCTTTACAAATGAGCCCTTGACTTCCTTTTATAACCCAAAAGTTGGTTACAAAGTAGTTAGGGTTTTACATGAACATTAAATAGGGCATCTTAAGTGACTTTGACTTTCTCAACCAACTTTATTAAAAACAACTAAAAATAGAAATCACTTAAGTTATCCACAGTTTTCCAAAAGTGAGTTCAATAATAACACCATTTTAAAATACCATTTTATAACAAAAAGTAATGGGTACATGTGGACCCCACTTAAATGACTTGGACACACACATAGACATCTTATTCAACAATGCACCACCTAGATCAAGACACCTAGGATCAGTGTCTTATCCATTGGGCCAAGAGTCCACCTATCCCGGTCATACGGGAATGAACTCATTGACCGTGCTCTGCAATCCTCTAGATGACAAGAGAGCCGAGCTTGAAACTTGAGAAATTCATCCACCCCTCCGTTTGAGAAACATCCTAGTGTGAGCAAGTTTTTCTTCATTCGTATTCGCATTCACAATTACACATAATTCTCCACATGCTCTGAATAGCCTTCCATGGTGAATTATTCATTTGTCACGAGACTGTAGTCATTATGCCACCTTGGCTTGTTAGAATCCAACTCTTGATCTTTTGCCATTGAGAAGATGGTTTCCAAGAGCCAAAAGTGCAATTCACTTCCTGGAGTTATGTCTTTTGTCTTTTTCACCATCCCGAAGTGTTGCCATTCTGATCTGCTCACGATCGTCCAATTCGAGAACGCTCCAACTTTAAGACTGGTCGATGAAGTATTGCGCCCGCTGCTAACTGAGAGCTGACAGGGACACACTTGAATGATGTGGCCTTGCTTGATGATCCACACAATTGTACTTATCATTGGTCTTGGTTTGTCGATGAATAGATCCGCCACAACGATCAAGTGAAGACAATTGATGTAGACAAGCTTCTCCCATTATCAATCTCTGCTGATAACCATGGCTTTTGACTCTGAAAAGACCTCTACCAATAGCTACGACCTATACCACATAATGAGGAAGTCAAAGGTTGCTTTCGCTTCGGAGCCATTGGAGTTGAATCGCCACACTGTGCAAGGTGTCATGGTGCATCCATGCAAGTGATGACCAATTCAGAACAAGCATTAAGAAAATTGTGACTCACCTTTGGTTGATATGTGATTGTAGGTGAACCTACGTTGACGTGTCCCAAGTTGGTATCAACGATGTTCTCGTAATCTGAATGGAGTGTCGAGGTGAGTAGAATGCCCTGAAATCTATACCGTAACATAGTTTTGTTTGAAGATGACATGATTGTGATAGAAACGCTATTTCAGGCTATTACTTCCAGACTTCAAAACTGAACAAATCACCTCTGAAACTGCCCTAGGAAAAATAGCAAATTTTGTTCTAAGAAGCTCTCACTAGATGAGGGAGTCTATTAAGGTACCACTAGTTTGTGTGTCAAAGGGTTTTTTCCCAATAAAATTCTTCAGTCAAATATTAAAGGTCAAAGTTGACTCTTATGAAACTGTTAGGAAAATGCAGGTGTAAAACTGTGAAAATCCCGTTTGGTTTTAGCTTGGGAAAAATACCAAATGTCACCCTGGGCATCTACAACTTGGCAAGGGAACATATGAATGTGAGGAGAATCCAAAAAAATAATATTTTCTCTTGAAAATCCTCCAAGTTCAAAATATCAACCCTCAAAGTCATTCTCCTTGACAGGCTGAAAACTAATGCGTAAAAAATCATGCAAACTGCATTTTATTTGACTCCGTGAAAAATATCAAACGAAGTGCTGTACATTTGAATTTTTGGCAAATCAAAGTACATGAATGTGGGAAGAATTCAACGAACCAAACCATTTTCTCTTGACGATCAACTGGGCTTGAGATATGGATTCTCAAAGTAGGCCTTCCGACAAGCTAAACTGTGCGCGCGGCAAAAACAAGTAAACTGCATTTTTTTTGGGTTCGTGAAAAATATAAAATGATGTTTTGTTCATTTAAAAGTTTGAAAACGAGTACATGAAGATGGGAAGAATTCAATGAAATAAACTGTTCTTCTCGAAAATCACTCAGCTTCGAGATATTGAGCTCCAAAATTGATTACTTCATCAGACACAACCCATGGCACGTTCTTTCCGCATCTTATCATCTTCTTCATTAAATTCATTTTCCTTTATGTCGATATACATCGGTAATGCATTTGAATGCGTGATATATTTGAATCTGAATACTTCTTACTAATGGTATGAAACGTGATTTTTAATAATTTAAATTCTCCTTGCGTTTTTAATGACTTTGCGCAGAATGATTTTAATCTTGTTGCTATTCGGAAGTTTGTGAAAAGCTTTTTTTTGCATGCGTGAACCATGACTTTTCTTCATGACTGATGTGCAACTATTGGCAAGCAAAATGCATGAATATTGCTTTACTTCTGCATGAATTTCGTCCAAAAAAATCTCTGGCACTTTGAATTCTCCTTTTTATGCAAATACGTGTGATCTTTTCTTCTTAAACACTGATCTTTCTTTTATTGTTCTTTGGATGCTGCGTTGAAATCTTCTTTATTAATGTTGGCCTTATAATCATAAAATGGACAATTTCTTTCCCTGCTTTCAATCTGCGCGGAATGTGCTTTCCTCTACCCAATGCATGGAGGTGCAATTCTTCTGTTTTTCAATACAAACTATTTTTTCTTCAAAAAAATCTACCCCTTCAACTTGGCCTTTTTGTGTGGACATACAACCTGCTATTTGAATTTGAAAATGGTGGACTGATTTTCTTTCTTTTTAAACTTCCTTTTTTGCCTTCCCATGTGGTCTTTTGGTGCAAAAGAAATAAAAATAAAAATGGATTGTATTTTCTAAATGCGTGGCATGTTGGCAAAGATATGTTAAAATGTTTGCCTTGTTTGCAACGTGGGCTTTCCTTTTGGATGCAATCCTTCACCTCTTTTAATGGCCACATTTTCTTGGCATATGGATTGCTCCTAGCAAAAGAAAATGTCAAAAACTATGCAATGAGTTGTAGTTCTAGATTTTGGTTGGTTTTGCCTTGACCATGTGTTGCTTCGTGTTGGATGCCTGGGTAATGCTTGGGTGGCTGTTAAACGTTTCTTCTTGACCTACTTGTGGCAGCATTATTTTTTCACTGTTGTGTCCCCTTCACAAACGTTTCAAATCCAAAACAATTTTAGCGTGGTTGTTTCTCTCAACGCATGGACAATCCTGGAATGACTCTGTGATTTACTAGAGACTCCAAAATTTTCTTTTACTATGAATGTGTGAATGGATTTTCTTTCAAAACTGATGCATAAACTTCTCTATTCTCACAATCCCCTTTGTGTTTCTGCATGGCTTGATCATTATTTTTTCTTCTTTGTATTGAAATGCAAAAAAATAGTTTAGCAATAGCACGAGCAATCGAGTATGGAGACTTCCTTCAATAAGAAACAAAAATTCTTCCAACTAGTTTCACGGGGAAATGGTTACGAGGATTAAAGAAGCTTCCCCGTAACCATTTCCCCTTCCCGTTGAAATAACTGACTCCTCTTCCTTCGGGTAGTGGCATTAATTTCTAGGGGAAAGTGGGAAAAAGATAACCATTTACCAGCGGAAATGGCAAAGCAGGTTGACAATCCCCATCCTATTTCCCCATGTGGGAGATTGGGAGATTTTTTGCCCATTTTCCAACTGGTTGGATTGGCAATCAGTAGAAGAAATCCCACAAGCGGGGAAATAAGAAGAATTTTCCAGGAAAGGGGAAATCCGGGTATGGGAAGCCAATTTGGCATCCCCGACAATTGGAAGCGGAAGCTTAATTTCCCCCGACAATAAAAAAAAAATTGTCGATTGACTTTTAATAAATATTAAATTAATATTTATTTAATTAAAAACCACAAATTTTAATAAAATTGATTTTATTAAATAAAGGGTAATAAATTAAGTAAATAATTATTATTTAATTATTAACGCAATTTGTGACCTAGCGGGGGGAGTTCTTGCCCGAAACGGACGAAATGAAGACCAGAACGATCAAAGAACAAGACGATCATTGATGAGGATGATAAATCACAGTGAAAGAACACTTTTAAATTTACTTTTGAAAATTTTAAAATTTTACATGTTTATTAATTTTGCGAAGTCAAAATTAGCTGTACAAATATGTCCTCAAGAAGACAACAATAAACCTCATACGAGCTACCAAAACCATGTCTATCATGAAGAGGATTGATAAGTCCTGATTCATGAGAGGTCCGCTTATAAACTTAATCCATTTAAGAGTTAGCAAATGGATTACAGAATATGCCCAATTGTTAGGGATTAACCTTTGCATTGTTTAAATGAACCCACATCTAGAAATAAAACTGATACATCATAAGGTATTGTAATGTCTCATGGAAACAATTGGATACAAAGGGGGTCAAAAGTCCTAGCCCTATTTTTAAATCTAAATACAAGAAAAGTTGAACTTCAACTAGTAATTTGATATACTTATGCTAAAAAAAAATTTGACATATTTAATAAGAATAATTATGTAGTTCTCAGTAATATAGTTTCTAAGAACTAATATTTTTTAAATGGTGGAGATTAAGAGGGTCAAATGTGGTGTGCATATAAAGTGTTCTTGTTTTTGTGTCAAAAATATAACATAGTGTCATGTGTGTGCCCCCCATTTTTTGAGTTCCATAAAATATTCTACAAATCTTCATTCAATGTTTAGATATATCATGTATTAGGTCTTGCTAATTTTTCTTATTTTTCGATGAATATATTATTTTTTACTAATTTTCAAAGTGAACACATCTGAAAAATGAAATAACCGTGTGTACCCCCCTAATTTTGAGAAAAATAATTGAAAATCATTTTTTTTTAAATATGTGTAGAATGGAGTGTAGATTGTGTCGATGTAAGTTTTTTGAAATTTGGATGAGTGGATCAAATATTATGTAGAAAAAACAATACATGTGTTTTGGCAAAAAATGAAGACACTACTAAAAGAAATTAAGGATCAAAACCTTAAACTATTCAAATTTTAGAAAGAAATACATCGACACAAACCTAAGACAAAGCTTGACGTTGTAGTCATGTTTTTTTTTGGAATATTGTCTTATAACACATGAGAAATTGGAGGCATACACTTGATAGATTCTTATGTTTTTTTGCAAAACACATGGATTCAGTCATGGAATAGACAAGTCCAACCCATAGGCTTAGATATCCTAGCAAATCCAAGCCTAAGGGTATGGCAATCCCAACCCTAATGTAAACATAATACGTTGCTTGTCGCATGTTTATCCTCTTTAAAAATGGCATAAACGCACAAAAGATAAATTCACTCATGATTTTGGTTCCACAACACATGTGAACTACACTATTTTCTGCACATTCTTGCAATGATTTATTCTTTTGAGTAATTTCATATGATGATTGAGTACTTTTTATGTTTGTTACATTGATAAAACATTCTTATTGTATCTTTTGTCTTATATTGAATCATTGTTTTCATTATTTTGAGAATTTTCTTATCATTGTTTGAGATTTGAGCATTTTTTTCATTATTTCTTAATTTCCTAACATTCATAAAACATTATTTTGTGTCAATTGTCTCATGGTGATATATATTTGAAAATTATGGGAAGGAGATCATGAACACAAACACTTGAGGAGCCGGAGAAATAAAGGGAATAGATTCAAAAAGGGCATGAAAAAAAGAAATTGAACACATTTTCTAGATAAATTAGATGTTGAAAAAGATTATGATCTATTATCCACTTATAGAACCAAGAAAGAAGAATAAAAAAATTATTAAACAAGGGAACAAGTGCAAAAAATTCGTGAAAGAAATAAATCAATGTATGGAGGTGAAGGTATGTCATCTCTTCCAAACAAATTTGATAGTGAAACATATCCTCAAACACCAATTGAATCAATAAATAATGAATGATGATGCAATGCCAAATTTAAACTTAGATGTTACACCAAATGAGAAACCTATTCAAAACACACAAATTTTACCAAATTATGAAGATGACAACATATAGGAAATGAACAATGTTTACCTAATGTTCAACCAACTTTACCATTGAGATATTTGATTAAAATTTTATGTAAAACACCTAGGATTTTACTTGAAATTGATGAAAATATTTTAAACCCAATGAGTGATAAGATTGGTGAATGCACTTGTAGAAGAAATGATAATAAGATATGGAAAACATTTTTTTATGATTTAAATGAAACAAGAAGATGTCAATTGCATGCCAATAGCTTATTGAAATGATGAAAAATATTAATTTATAGACCACATATGAAGACCTTGGTCTAAGAACATCTAAGACCAATAGTGAAAAATCCATTGTAAAAATTTAATGAATGCATACCAAGGAAATATGTCCCACCTCACGTACATAGATAATAATACTACCACGATGTGTTATTACATCAACCTATATAAGTAAAGCAACAAACTAAATGTTACTTTAATTAGGAAAACAAGTAGTGCACTATAAATAAATGGAAAAACACTATTGAAAGCTATCAAAATATGTAAAAGAGTCGAGGTTCCCAATAATAATGAATTATGGGCATTCTCCGGTAGAATCCCACGGAAAGAAAAAGACATAGTTGAAAACTTAAAATCTAAAATTGAGAAATTAAAAAAAAACTAATACAAGGGTTTCACCTAATGAAAAAGATGTTTTTGAAAATAAGAATTGATTGTCAAAACCATGAATCACATCCTAAACATTTTTCGGATATGGCACAAACAAAATTATATAATGACCAAAAAGTGGACATCAAATCCCAAATTTTTCGAACTGTGATCGTGGTCTGTTTTGTTAGGTTTGGGAAAATATCAAACCTAAAACCATGATCATGGTTTATAAACCATGATCGTGGTTTTAAAAGTTCATAAACATGCGATCACGGTCCTCTGATACAAAAAAAAATAGCCGTGACCCTCATTTTTCCCCACCATTTTCTCCAAACCGCACATTTTTTTTTCCATTGTTGACACTCGCACTTTGCATTACCCTTCCAAATTGCAATTTTTGCTTCTGGATCATGATAATTTACACGATGCCACCGAGATGAAGAGGTAAGCCCTCATTTTTTATCAATTTTCTTGCATTTTAGGTTTTTTTTGTGGTTTTCATGGGTTTTTCAATCTTTTGTTTATGTATAAAATTATTTTTTTTGTCAGTTGCTCGGAAAGCTGCTAATCCTCCAATTCCTCCAAACATTCCTCCACTTCCTCAAAACCCTCCAAATATTCCTCCACCTCCTCAAAACCCTCCTCCAAATGTTCCTCCACCTCTTGTGGCTCCTACCATCCCCACAGAACCACCAGGAACCCAAGGTGATATCATTACAAAAATATGAGAAAATAAAATTTCCATTCAGAACCTTATTCACACTATCAGACAAAATCATTCCACAAATCCAAGCCACATGACTTTAGCCAACACACTTCAAACATTGATTGGTGAAGTTGACTCTGCAACAAACCAAATAGATAGATGGAATACTTTTAGAGCTGATTGTAGGCATTGGTATGTAGAAAAATTATCACATGCGGCCATGAAAGACAATTTTTTTTGGAAAAGACCGCATTTGTGCACTATTTACGGACCCCAAAACCAATGCCCCCCTCGTGACTAATTATAACCGGTTCCCTATCCATTGGTGTCATGACGACCAGATTAAGAACAATTTTTGGGACCGATGGTGGATGGTTTTTTATTATCCACCATGCAACAACAATGAGGTTCCTCTTTATTTTTTGAAGAAATTGTATTGTGAGTTTGTGCTTAATGAGGTCCCCAATTATTTTGACTTTTCTAGGTTTTATGGTCGAGGAGGTGGCTCTACACAGACTAGACCAAATGCATGTATTGCAGTTGGTCAACCTAGGATGCCCCATGCCCAAAAACCCCCACAACCTTCAGTTATCCCTCCTACAGTGAAGGAGGTTGTGGAGATCGACACACTGCATGCGTTGAGGTCTCTCACTGACACTCTAGCCCAACATAGTAGCCAAATTACATCTAGTGATGTTGGTGGAGGCACCAGTTCTAGCACACCACACCACTGTGGGTCATGTGGTGCCGTATGCACTATGGGTGAGACATCCTTTGCTGGGTCACATGATCTCTTTTTTACAGATTTGATGATGGAAGATGTTTTTGGAAGTGTTGCAAATGTCCCTGGTCTTTCACAGGTAAATGTCACATAAATAATATATATAGAAAAGTTTATTTCATTTGAGATTTTAATATATATACTTGATTACGTCATACTTGTGTAAAAACTAATATTTTTTTATTTTAAACAACAAGATCCGGTCAAGGACACATCCGGTGTGGACATCCTAGCTACTGCAACCCATGTTACAGTGTGTGCAGATGTAAGTTTCAAGTTACTTACATTTCAAAGTTCATTTGATTGCACGTTTATTATTAAATACACATTAATGTTCGTGTATTTGTTTCACGTGTACATACATATTAATATGTTTATATTTTTTAAGCAGGAGCCAGGTGGGACATCATCTTTTGTGGGCACTGAGGCTACTGGCATGCCTCACGTTACTTTTACGCAGGTTAGTTTCACATATTTTACTAGTTAATGTTCAAGATTGTTTAAATATTATTAACATACATATCTATACGTGTTCTAGAATTTAATATATATGCATGAGCCTTAGTTCCTTACACCATTCTCCTGGAAAGTTTTCAATTAATGTTGATCTACATGTTGTTTGTACAACTTATGACTGCCGCACAGACTCCTCCCTTTATGCAGACTGTGGAGGTTGTTGTTGATGTTGCCATAGCATCTGCAGATCCACTCACACAGGTACAATTTTTCAAATTTGTTAAATTTTGGATGAATGTTTTCTTACTAAATCTACAATATCAAATTGTACATGAAATATTTAATTTGAACTATTTATTTGTATGCAGCCTGGTATGAGTCAGAGTGCACTGCCATGACCCCTAGACACTCCCCCTCGT
Source organism: Taxus chinensis (assembly GCA_019776745.2). Lineage (NCBI taxonomy): Eukaryota > Viridiplantae > Streptophyta > Pinopsida > Cupressales > Taxaceae > Taxus > Taxus chinensis. The sequence goes on from CM034157.1 coordinate 146,144,628, forward strand.
GAGTCTACCCTTGACCCTGCAGAGTGTCAATGAAAAATTGATAGGGATCATGAGATTGTGGTAAGATTTCACATGCATTAAAATTTCTAAGTTTCTAAATTATGAATGTATTTTCAATATATCCACTTCTTAAAAATTTGGGTGTTAAAAACTTGATGTTTATGAATGTGCAGGCTAAGTTGCAGGTGAGCTTTGACATGCCTAGGACCAGACAGATGAAATCTGTAGTGCCATCTCCCTCCACTACATCCACAGGCCGTGGACATGCTTCTACTAGCAGGGCCAAGAGAGGGAGGATGTTTCATGATTCTTCATAGGATGTATAGATATATATGCCATCTGGACATGTGATACATACATTTTTTGTATGCCTATATATGGCTTGATATATATGATCTTGTGTTGGACATTCCATGGAGACGTGTATACAGTCTTATGTGACCGTGTGGTCCTATATATATGACACACTTAGTTTGATACATTATTCTTATATTTTCAGAGATGTGGCACTGGCTCGAATGCATGTGCATGTATTCCATGTGTACTAGATATATTATATATATGTGGATTTTGTTCCGGACCACTATGATATAATTTTTATGATGTTCTTGTGATCTCATGTGTTGATATTTTTCCGTACTGATATTTGACATATGATCATATTTGATGATGTGTGACATTTTTGTATATACGTGTGACTTGATGAAGTATGATGATGTGTGACAACATGATTTCATTAAATGACATGTACTGTGATGATGTACTACATGTACTGTGATGATGTAATGACATGATCTGACATCTTTGTTGCACTCTTTCCAGCACACACACACACACACACACACATATATGCTTCATAATCATCTTTGTTTCTCTTTGTGGTGGATGAAGATAGGAAGTTTGCACATAACAATGTGTCCATTCAAGTGATATGACATCATAATCATCTTTGTTTCTTGATATGACATAATATAATCATCTTGTGCTTTGGAAGATTGCATAACAATGGACAAATTCTTGATATGACATCATAATCATCTTTGTTTCACTTTGTCACACATATGAAATGTCTTTGTAATTTCATATATATGCTTCATGTAATCATGTCTTTGTTTCTCTTCATATGCTTCATGTAATCATGTCTTTGTTTCTCTTTATATGCTTCATGCACAATCATGTCTTTGTTGTGACCTTATTCAATCTCCTTGAAGGCTTGTCATATATGAAGTTCACTATTGGTGTGGTGAATAATAAATCTTATGCTTTGGAAGATTGCATAACAATGGAAATTCTTGATATGTAATCATAATCATCTTTGTTTTCTTTGTCACACACACACACATGCTTCATGTAATCAGTGTCTTTGTTTCTCTTTACATGTGGTGGATGAAGATAGGATATTCTAAATTCAACCATTCACACAACATGGTAGTGTGTTTACCTTGTTGCAATCTCCTTGATGTGACCTTATTCAATTCAAATGATAGGGCATTATTTTCAGGCCATACAAATAATTATTCACATAAGCTTATCAGAACAGGGAGATATTCACATTTTATGATATACTTGTTCAAGTTTCTAACACCACAACTATGTGTCACCTTCAATAATAGGAATAAAATCCAAACTTAACAAGTAATTACATTAAAACATATCTATATGACACCCTATTTGGATATTCATTACAACACCAACTTGAAAGGGAATATTTATTATTGATTTCCAATCTTCATTTCTTTAGCAATGAATGGTGTTATGTCCTTCTTGTAGTCAACAATTTAGCACAGAGCCTAGAGTCTCCTGACTTTTTCAAGACTTGGTATTTCTCCCCCCACATGGAAATCCATCTCCATGTACTTATTGGTTTGCAATATAGTGAAATTACTTGGGTGTTTGTTAATTGAAGGTAGTTACAAATGAGACTCATTCCACCTAATACTTAAAGACCCATGAAGAGAAACTGCATGAAGGAATTCCCCAAATAGTTAGTGACTACATCCATTTTTCCATACTTGTAAGATTGAAAATTTGAAACTATTTTTTGGAAATGAGAAAATGGAAACAACCATACTAGGACACATGCTAAGAATCTAAAAAATGGAGTCGAGTAGTGAGAATTCATGCCCCCTCAGAGAATATCACCTTCTAATCAACAATGTAGGACAGAGTAGTTGTTGCTTAAAGTTTGTCTTCTTTGGAAGCTCTTAAGGGATCTAGAGCCAAGAACCCCTTCCCTAATGGATCCCACAAAAATGTCAAAATCATTTTACCAAGTGTTTAATGTTTCAAAAGCCTTTTGAAGTTTAAAATTTTTGGTCTCCAACTTGACTCATTCATACATTATTTGGAAAAAGTATTCCATGAAAGTGACCAAAAAATCCCAAAATATTTACAAGGGCCACCTTAAAGTCATGGATCTATACCATCAGAGGTCCCCGACACCCAAAAAATTCAGGTAATGAAGACCGAGATGGAAAGTTATACATTTTTTTCTGGGTCTTAAGGGACTACATCCAGACGAAGTAGCCCAGAAGCAATTTACTCCATCCAGCACCAAATGTTAATTTTACTAGGCCACAAAATGACTCAAACGGTTACCAAGAGCCACAAATTTGCAAAATATTGCATTTGACAGCCTTACACTTCAAACTACACTATTTTTACACTTTTGCAAACAATAGAACACTAAGAGAACCAAAAGGATATGGATAAAACCGAGATAGTCTTATCTAGAGGGTCCCAATGTAGAGGTGTAGGATCAAATGAGAGGTCTCTAGGTGCCACAGAGACCGAGATATCACCCGTCGAAGTTATAGCATTTTTTGGTCTCAGGCTCTTAAGGGACTACGTCCAGACAAAGTAGCCTGGAAGCAAGGCTCCATATTCCCAAAAATTGATCCCAAAATGTTTTACAGTCACTGCAAACTTCTGTTTTGGTGCCAATATCCACTGTTTGCAAAATATTACGTTTGACAGTCATGACCAAACTACACTACCACTTTTTCAAATAAGCCAAAACTGGAGACTAGAATCAGGAATTATAGAGGGAGTAGGATCAAAATGAAGAGATATCACCCATCGAAGTTATATTTTTTGGTCTCTCGGGCTCTTAAGGGACTTCCAAAGACAGTATAGGATGCCTCTAATCACACTTAATAATTTAGTGTTGTGGCATTCCTTTATCCTTCGTGGCATAATTTTTTGCAAACTTCCTTTTCTAGGCAGTCTTAGGCAATGAAGGTGTAGGAGTAGTGAGAAGTCATGCCTAGGATGTCATGGGTCAAAGATATCACCCATCAAAGTTATGGTTGGGGGGTATACAGGCTTTAAGGGACTATCCTGACGAAGTAGCCTAGGGAGGCAACGGTTTGGAGTTGGACCACCCGATCCAGAGTTTAAGACCCCATTCCCTATTGATCCCAATTCACGGTTTTCAACAAAGCCATGACGATCAAAACTTGGCCTTACACTGGTCATCCAATTTTGAGAAACAATCTGAGAGCCAAAAAACTTGATGAAGGAGGCCTCTAATCACACCCAAGAATTTGAGAGGTCGTGGCATTCCTTGAGCCTTGATGGCATAATTGTTTGCAAACTACATTTTTTTTCTAGGCGAAGTCCTAGGCAATGACAAAACGGAGCCTGAGTAGTGAGAAGTCATGCCCCAGGATACTCATGGGAGTGAATTGCCACCACCAATGCATCAGTTGGGAGGGGTATATGCCTTTGGGTGCTATATAGGGCTCCAGGGAGGCCCGGTTAGGATCAAAGACCACCTGATCTAGGAGCCAAGAACCCATTCCCTATTGATCCCAATTCACATTTTTAGCGCAAACTTCTGACGATCACAACTTGGTGCTCGGTCATCCAAACCGAGAATCATCTGAGCCAAAACTTGAGAAAAGGAGGCCTCTAATCACACCCAATAATTCAGGGTCATGGCATTCCTTGAGCCTTCGTGGCATAATTGTTTGCAAATTACCTTTTCTAGGCAGTCCTAGGCAAATGAACTATTTTGAGTAGTGAGAAGTCATGCCCCAGAGACGAAAGGTGGGAGAAAACTGCCACCACCAACACATCCAGTTGGGGGGGTATACACCTTTGGGTGCTATGGAGGGCTCTAGGTAGGCCCAGTTTGGAGTTGGACCACCCGATCCGGAGCCAAGAACCCCTTCCCTATTGATCCCAATTCACGTTTTCAGTGCAAACTTCTGGCGGTCACAACTTGGTGCTCGGTCATCCAAACTGAGAACCATCTGAGCCAAAACTTGAGTGAAGGAGGCCTCTAATCACACCCAAGAATTTAGGGCCATGGCATTCCTTGAGCCTTTGTGGCATAATTGTTTGCAAACTACCTTTTCTAGGCAGTCCTAGGCAATGAACGGAGCCGAGTAGTGAGAAGTCATGCCCTCGGGATGTCGTGGGAGTGAACTTCCACTGCCAACACATCTGGTTTGGGGGGTATACACCTTTGGGTGCTATGGTGGGCTCCAGGTAGGCCCGGTTCAGAGTCAGACCACCCGATCTGGAGCCAAGAACCCCTTCCCTATTGATCATAATTCACGTTTTCAGTGAAAACTTATGGCGGTCACAACTTGGCACTTGGTCATCCAAACAATGAAACTTCATCTGAGCCAAAACTTATAAAAGGAGGCCTCTAATTACACCCAATAATTAAGGGCCTTGGCATTCCTTGATCCTTTATGGCATAATTGTTTGCAAACTACCTTTTCTAAGTAGTCCTAGGCAATGAATCAAAAGTAGTGAGAAGTCATACAAAATGCCACAATCGGTTGGGGGGTATACGCCTTTGGGTGCTATATGGGGCTCCAGGTACTTGGTTTGGAGTCGGACCACCGATAAAAACCCCCTTCATAGGTACATAAACCAGTTGTTAGTTGCTTCTCTTTCTTGGAAAACAATGAAACCTTCAAGAATATGGATCTACTAACAGTGCCAACCACGTGAAGGTAGAAGATTTTATGGCACCACTAACCTGCATAAAAGTGTTAGTCAAAGTAATTTAAGTTGAATCAAAACCATACTAGATATATACAAAATACACAAATTTAATAAAATATATGAACTTGAATCTAGTATACAAATTTAAAAACTTCAAAGAAATATATACCAGAAAAGCATGTAAATTCATTCCAATGAACCATCGGGATCGGATCTACTAACAGTGCTAACCACGTGAAGGTAGAAGCTTTTATGGCACCACTAACCTGCATAAAAGTGTTAGTCAAAGTAATTTAAGTTGAATCAAAACCATACTAGATATATACAAAATACACAAATTTAATAAAATATATGAACTTGAATCTAGTAGACAAATTTAAAAACTTCAAAGAAATATATACCAGACGAGCATGTAAATTCATTCCAATGAACCATCAGGATCAGATCTACTCTGAATAGCGGACATGATTGCTTCATGATCTGACTCTCGAACCTTCCAAAGAATCTTGTTATTAGGCCTTCCTCGATATCTATACAGCTGAATATTTGTCGCTAGAACTAGATGCGAATATAAGAGTATTTTCCTGTGTGTCTCAAAGTCTTCAAACACCCAAACAGAGGAATTTTTTAATGGATACCATCGAAGCCAAGTTCCAGTAACTACCACTGACCCTGTAGGGTACTCAATATCTTCGCCATCTATAACAGGAGAAGAAAACTTCTTTCTTTCCTTGATGCAATGACATAAGAAATAGTTTGTTCCTTTTTCATTTTTTTATGTTGCAATAACTGCAAACACATGTCCTATAAAAAAATAGAGGTTTCAACTCAAATTTAAATTACATATTAATTTCAATGGACATAACTCAATACAAAAATTGTAAATAACCATTTACCTTGTCGCACCAAAATTGAAATGTCGTCAAAGTCCTTGGATGTTGCAACTTCATCTGGAGAAACAAGTCATGATGCCTGTGGAAGTTGATAACTGGGAAGCAGAGTTAGAGGCCTACAAATCCATCCATCCACCCATTCTTGTGAATCACACTCAGCAGTGGAAAATTTGATACAAGATGCACAAAAAAATGCCAACTTTCTTGTCCATGTGGCCCACGAAGTAGCGTTTGAGCTACAAAATGAGTGTAGATCACTGGACCCTGTGAGTGTCATACAATCCTCGTAGTTAGCAATTTTTTGTTCCTCTATCAACCAAAAATATCTATGAACTGTGGAATTTTCTTGAGAACCATGGGCCATGTTGTCAATACACCATTCCACTATGCTCTTTGCATCTTTCAATTTAGCACCATCTTTGTACTTCAACTCTTCTCTTGCAAGAGCTCTTTTCACACATGCCCCTGCACCGTCATGCTCTCCTTTTCCATGTCCAGCCTCAGTGAAACTCCAAATATGTTGCACACCCATCTTGACGTGCATCCTTCTCATCCAATAAAACATTCATGCATTCTTAAACTGAGATGTGTAATTATCTGACCATATATAATGTTGATTGAAGTGGATGTCCCTATCAGACAAGTTTTCATAAAATAACTGGAAACACCCTTGCACAAATTCAGTAGAATGAGTCTGATCATCACTGATATAAAAGTGGTACTCTCTTAAAAAATTTGATCATTCTCTGTACTGTCAGGAGAATGTATAAATGTTATATGCACAAAAATGGCAACCTGTACTGAGTTGTAATATTGCGATGGAACCTCCATTTGTGGTTGCAACGTGTAATTCTCTGCGAAATTTACCATTGAAACAATAGTACCAATAGGAAATGTGTCCTTACATATCTTGAATTGTTCATCCAACCATCGAGCTCTGTGTGTATGCCTAGCATACTCATAAACAATTTCATCGTTAAATTTTGTCATAAATAAAAAAACAGGTATATGTTCTGTAACTAGCTCACACCGTTTAGACTCCTTTCCATATTTCAATTGGTATGGTATTGATTTATATTTATTAAACCCAACTAAATTCTGTCCTATTGCACCTCCAATTTACTCCTGGATACAAATTTCCAATTTAGGTAATCCGCTGCACGTACCACAACTTCCATCTAAACAATCCTGACTATAAAAAAATTGTCCAACTTCTCTTTCACAAAATATCGTAGGAATGAAATCCCTGGAAGATATTGGTGGAACTTGAACACCACATTCTGGTAACATAGTTTCAGAATGCAAATAAGAATGAATATGTCAAAAATTATCATAATGCATCACAAATTCAACATGTTTCCTACAACAACAAGTGGTGCGAGCGTGGTTGATTTTCACATAGAATGGTTTCAACATTTCAAAAAAATGTTGACTAATTTTAATTTCTGGATGCTCCTGTTCAAACTTATGAAAAAATTGAGTTTGAGTCATATCTAAGAAATGCTTTGGATGTGGTTCATGATTAGTAGAACCAACTCTCTATTTTACAACATCTCTTGTATTAGGTGAAACTCTAGTGTTACCATGCCAAAATTGAACAACAAATTCTCTTATAGCATCAGATATATCTTTGTCTTTACGTGGTGCTCTAGCAGAAAATGCCCAAAAATCAGTGTTATTGGGTGATTGAAGGATATTACGCCTTTCAATTGCTTTCATTAGAGTTTTTCGATTAACTTTCAACATTCGGCTTGTTTTCCTAATCAAATGTTATTTTTTTGTTGATTCACTTACAACACTAGTAGCAAGTACATGACGCATGACATTACTATCCCTTGTGTGTCTCTTGACACCAACAGTGTGATATGCATCATGTAGGTTTTCAACAATTGCAGAGGTTTGACCACGTATATTAGATGTTGTTAATCCTAAGGTGTTTAATGTAGGTCTCATTTTATTCAATTTCATCAAACTAACCAACAACTGACATCTTTGGGAATCATTTAAAATTTCAAAATGATTATCCCAAATTTCAGTGGCTTTTCTTCTGATTTTCCATTCAGAAAGTTTGTCAGACATTGGTTTCAAAATGTTCTCATCAATTTCAATAAAATAATTAGGTCTCTTTCGTAAAATCCTAGGAGGTGTTTTTGCCAAATTTTGGTTGTCTACGGTTTCAAAATGAATTTCCTGATTCACATTTTCATTGTCTCCTTCAATTTCAACATCAACTACATCATGAGTATTTAATTCATCTTCATCACGAGTATTTAATTCATCTTCATCATGAGTATTTAATTCATCTTCAACATTGACAGTAAAAACATTACCTGGTTCCTCATTGCTTACAATAGTAGGGGTTGAAGATGAACCTCTTCTTGATTCATGAAGTTTCCGCATTCGCTCCGAATTTTGCAATATTTTTGCCTCTAATTCCTCTGGTGTTTTTTTACTTATTGATTTCCTTTTTGAACTTTGTTTCTTGTCTCCCATGATGTTTCAATCGATGTAGGACAACTCCAAATGATGCAGGGCACCTTAAAAATAGTAAAAAAATAGCTTCTGATGACAAGAAAAAAGTGTAGAAGGTGGCAGAATTTCACAGAAATTCATACAGTCAGGTCAGAGAATAAAAGCACATGGTGAATTGGATGTTGGGATTCATGTAAATATGATTCTAAGAACCTCAATTGCGGTTTATAAACCGTGACCATGGTTCTTTTACCAATAGGTCAATTTAGAACCACAGTTTATCGATTGGTCCTAACTGTATCATCAAATATGACCCTCAAGGCTCGGAAAATCTTTGTTTTTTGTGAACCTGAGCTTTGGGAGGTCATTATGGCATGTGAAAGGCCAAAAACATCAAATTTTCTCTTCCACGGACTTGAACCATGCCAAAAAATTGAAAACATGTCACAAAAATGGTACCATCGCGTAGGGGAGACTGTTAGCTTCGTAGAAATATTGATTTTAAAGTGAATAGAATATGATAAATATCATTTTATAATTTTTTACTAATAGTAGGTCTTTAAGACACTTTTTCCCGTGAATGTTCATGTCTACGTTTAAGACTGCAACTTTTGTTTCACTTGTCAGAATGTGATAAAACCTATACCATCCCAACCATGGCAAAATTCTATACACGTTAAAAAAAAGTATTTGATTTCGATATTTTTTGATGAAGTTATGGTGGGAAAATGGAAAGTGCTCCATTTTCTTTATGTTTTCAGACCACTTTCACGGAAAAAATCATAAAAAAAATATTGCTCAAAAAAATACAAAATAAAATCTATCCCAAGATAGACAAGTGGCATCTAACTTTTCACCAAAGGAAAAAAAATATCAAGTTTTGGTCATCCAAATCGTGGGCAAATGGACTACAATCTTATAGGATTTTTTAAAAAAAACCAAGTCATTGAATTTTGAGTGTTTAATATAGCTAAACTTGTCCATTTTTAAAAAAAAATTAGTAGTTTAGAAACTAGATTATGGATGCTATGATTCATATTTCTATAATTTTTTCTAATTCTTTATTTTATATTTAAATGAAATGAAATTATTGAAATAGGATGGATAAGGTACTAACCTGAAAATGAATTACCTCATTATGATTCTGGACTAAACAGGATGATGTGTGGATGAAGCAGAGTATGATGGTACAACCCAAGAAATTGCAGCAAATGAATATTTGACTAGACTGGGGCACCTGGAAGAGGATCAGGGCACCTGTGGGCACCCTAGTCTGTAGTATGGGTGCTCTGGTCTGCAGAAAAACTCAGGACCTGAATCTGGAAGTGTCACTAGATCTTTGCAATGTCTCGATCTTTGTCATGTGATTGTCGCAGTAACTTCACTTATGTCTCCGTAAACCTGTAATGAAGATCTACCTGCAAAACCCCATACAAAGCATCAAATCCCTAAAAAATAAAGATGCATATGAAGGGGTCAGACTGACCTTAGCTGCCACAATGGTGGACTTACAACTAAGTGTTGCACTACATTCCAGACCCAATGTAGTTCTGTGTGCTTGTGTGTGCAATTGTGTGCCTAGGGTGCCCTAGTCAATGACGCAGAGATAGGGGCAATAGCTAGATGTAAAATGCAAATGGTGGATGGAATAGAATGAATACAACCCTTCCTATGCAGTGTGTGTGATGCAATGATGCCCAAATGCAGTCCCTTGCCTTAGTAGATAGCTAGCCCTTGATAGTAGATAGTTGCCCATAAGATAGTAAGTATGTTATGTTTATATAGGGATCTCTTGCTCAAATTTTGACACTAATGACCTGACATGCCGACTAGTACCTAGGGGAATGAGAGGGAAAATTACAAAGACTGACCTCAAAACTCTAAATTAGATGCAAGTGTTGTCGGGACCAGGGTGCCTAAAATAAGGACTGGGGCACCCATGGGCACCCCAGTTCTACCCTAGGTGCCCTAGTCAAAGACTAGAGATGAAAAATGACCAAATAATGACACCTGAGACTCCCTGAGAGATGACCAGAACTGTGCAAACAACTGATGACTGTGCAAGACAAATGATGATGATGACCAACTAACTGACGACAAGACTAGGGGATAGGTCATTAGTGAATACTTTTCTTACGTGAGATCCATATATAAAATAACATATTTGGTGGTATAAATGTAATAGTAAGTGCATGATTTTGTGACTACATTTTCCCCCACTTTATGTTGGTGAGTGGAAATCTTGGTAACATAAAGTAGATAGAGATGTGTACCTGAGAGAAATCCAGAGAAGCCCATGTTGTAGTAGAATGCACAGATGTGGTAGTAAAAGTGTGCCGAAAGAACCATATAAGTGTGTTGAACCATGGATCAACGTGTTGATCCATGCAACGTAGTGAAAAGTGTAATGTATGATGAAGTGTACTAAATGAGAGTGATGATAGAAATGTTAAGTGATTGATGATTTCAAATGTTGTATGATGATGATGAGATGGGGTAGGGAGTGATCAGTTCCCAACCCAAACATGTGTATATGAATAATCGACCAGAGGATTTGGGCATCCTGCCACCAGAGGAAGAGTGTAGGGAGAAAAGTGTGTTATTCTCCAATCTCTAACTACATCCTCAAGATCTAGCCACTGCAGATGGACTCAGATCAAATATTTGTGGTTTTTGGATCCAAATAATTTTGATCAAATAGTTGACCCATATAGGAGTGGTATAGGAAAGGCACTCTTTCCCCCACTCCATGGGTGTCACCGCAATGTGATGGCTTCCAAGTTAGGTCATCTGGAAGCAAACACAAAATGTATGATGGCTTCCAAGTTAGGTCATCTGGAAGCAAACGTGAAATGTAGAATAGCTTCCCAAGTTAGGTCATCTGGGAAAGCAATGGGTAGAATAATCTCCCAAGTTAGGTCATCTGGGAGGCCACACGTAACTCCCAAGTTAGGTCATCTGGGAGGCCAATTGTGTTGAATTTGTATTGATTGAATGATATGATTTTGATTGTTAGAAATTTGAATGTGTTGATTGATTGATTGATTGATTGATTCGATTTATTACTCGTAGAGAGATTTTATGCTAGTTGCCCCCAGGTTAGGTCATTAGGGGGAATCGATAGAAATTGGTGAATGATCACATGGAAATATTTTTAATCACTTGTGCCCCAGGGTTAGGTCATTAGGGGGAAGTGATGAAATGTGCATAGAAAAATTGTATGTTTGTTGCCCCCAGATTAGGTCATTAGGGGGAATTAATGGTGAGATGTCGCGCGGTGAATTAGTAAATGTTTGAAAATGATGAGTTGATAGTGTTGATTAATCACATGGTAATGTAAGGGGAATTATAGGATGACCCCAATGATATGCCCCCCCTTTCGGTGAAAGGGGAAGTGATGATAAGAATGAATGCTAAGCCGAAAGTAAGCACGAAATAGATAGAAAGTGATAGAAATCACAAAAATGTGTATGAATTGGATGGAAGACAAATTCAAGGAGAGATAATGCATGTGTAATGTGTATGTTATGGTGGTAGGTAGAATTCTAAAAATAATTCCCGCAAATGGGGTGTAAATTGGAGTAGAAATGCTCAAGATATGACAAAAATGGTGTGGTGTGTATTAGTTGTGAGAATAAGCGTGAAATAATGACTATAGTAAAGTAGGTGAAAAAGTAACTATAAGTAGTGAAGTGAAAAAGTGTTTAGTCACTTCATTTGTTGTTTACGTGATTGTGAGATTGAGCATGAAGTGAGTGAAAATGCCGCAAGTGAGAGCAGTGCGTCCTAGTCGGTTTGAGAGGGTGGCGACTGTCGTAGCGTCACATACGACTGCGGAGTTGGTAAGTGTTTTTTTTCAAAAAATGTATGGTGTAGTAGTCGTTTTTGTTGAATTTTTGCAAATTTGAGATTTTTAATTTTCTCAGCATTTTAGACCTGGACAAGAGCGGTGAGGGTGCTAGTGACCCTCGAGATAGGAGCACCCAGATCTGGGCGCTAGTGTCCTACTCCTGTGTGCCCCAATCCTGCATCTGGGTGCCCTGGTCCAGAAAGTGTGTATGTGGTCTAGAATGGTGAAAATCAGATTTCTAATGTATAGTAATGTGATAAGTGAGTGTGTTTGGATTTGTATAGTGTTCTAATGTTGTTTTTGTTGTTGTTTTGTGTTGTGTAGAGGGATATTCACTCGAGGGAGTTTTGTGGTGGTCGTCATTTGAGTACTTTGCTTGGATTGGGCCTGTCAGATGATGATTGGGATGTCATGGACCATGTCGGCCTGTGACACATAACATGGATGGGGGATGTGCCCCATAATATGCCTATGTTGACTGCACTATGTGAGAGGTGGTGTGCAGATACGTGTACATTTTGGTTTCCTACGGGGGAGATGACTGTTACTTTAGAGGATGTGTATCGCATATTGTGATTTCCAGTTGTTGGAGAGAGAGTACAGGTTATGCCATTGGAGGATATGGAGAGACAGATGTGAGCTTTTATTTGTGGGGACTCGAGTACCTACCGAGGCCCATATCAGTTTGGATGTTATTCTGAGGTCTGGGGTTCCACGCTTGCGGAAGTTCATAGCAGTTGTGATTGCTTCATCTATAGCAGTGGAGGGAGGAGGTGTAGGCATCTTGTATAAGATGCATGATATATGCTAGTGGATAGAGGAGGAGGGTACTAGATATGTGTGGGCATGGTGTGTGTTGGCCCACCTATACAGAGATCTATACCGATTTACTCATGATGAGCATGGTGGTGGGATAGGAGCCACTACACTATTACATGTATGGGCTTATGAGCACATAGCAGTGTTGAGACCAGTTGGAGGTCCACGAGGAGAGTGGGCTAGGCCAGAGATATATGTGAGGAGGTGGATTAATATTCATGGGTGTAGGATGGACACAGATACCTACAGGGCACTGATAGATAGGATGGGGCCTGAGGTAGTTACATGGAGGCCATACCATGACTATGGAGGATGGCTGAGGATGTTGTAGAGTTGCGGTGTATTCAGAGGACTATGTGGTTAGAGGATCGATTCCCAGGTGTGGCCGAGATTTTTCAGGTGGAGAGAGTATCACGACAGTTTGGCATGGCTCAGGATGTGCCCCCAGAGCCATATATATGGTTGAGAGCTATCAGAGCACCTAGGAGGGCCAGAGCTAGACCAGGGCCCACAACAGAGCAGCTAGTACCTCCTGGGCCAGATGAGGTAGATGTGGTGATAGAGTTGATAGACTCAGATGATGTGGGTTGCACAGAGGAGTACCATGCATGGTGGGTGACACATCGATGGGTATTGTTGTTCCCATTATTTGCAGATGTAGTGGGGTTACCACAAGGAGGAGTAGGAGAGGGAAAAGCACATGCCCCTGATAATGTGGCAATGACTGTAGTGGAGCGTAAGTATCTATAAATAACTATGTTGTGTATTTTTTTGTTTTCCTATGTTATAGTGAGGTTATCTAATGTGTTGTGTTATTTGTTTTGTAGGTGATGTGTATTGGTCCCTAATAGTAGACACATCCATCCACACATTGACGTGGAATGTGCCGACTGATGTACTTGGTGGAGGTATACTTGAGTGAGTGGATGATATAGTGGGTGAGCATGCCCATTTATTTGAGCAGTGGCCATAGCAGCAATGACATGTACTGTATTGCTAGGTGAGAGGGATGAGGCATGTGAGGAGACTCGATGAGCCAGAGAGGTGTGGGGTGGTGGTCCTTTAGTGCATGATGTATTTACATGATACGTGGATTTACAATGTCAGTTTTCAGAGAAGTCTATGGAGAACACCTTATTATGTAGGAAAGTGGAGAGGTATCGAGGCCGTGAACAATGACACAGAGTTAGTGGTGAGGCATCTAGTTCTAGGGCTCTCAGTACCCGAGAGTGATAGTGATGATGAGGTGTGATTAGTATTATTGTATATGATGTAGGGGAGTTTCCCCCCAGTGATGATTGTATTCACTATATATGTATGGACACATGTGATTTATATATGATGAGCTTATTTTGTGGTGTATTGATGTGTATGATTGGGTGATTAGTGTTGGGATGTATGTGATGTTTTTGTATATTGTTAATGTTTATTTAAATGGAATTGTTGTAACATAGTTAGTATAATGATGATAGTAGAAGAATGAATGTAAAAAGAGATGATGTATGATGATTGAACTAATGTGTTGTGATGAATGTGTGTCATGATAATGTAATGTAATCATAATATGTCAGTGTGATGAATGTGGGGGAAAATTAGTGATGCCCCCAGTGTATGGATGATTAGGTTCATTTAATTAAGACCCCTCAGCAGTCAAGAATGAACCACAGAAAGCAAGAGTGTGTCATCGGGAAATGATTGAGTGTGCTAGATGAATGACGAAGTGCGTGATGAAAGGTTCTTAGAGAAAAACCCTCAACAGTCATGTAAGAACCATAAGAACACAAGTGCGTCATCGGGGGGTAAGGTGATAGTAATCACCTACCAAAGACCAAGGTGGTGTGAAGTGGTGGAAGCATGTGGGATGGAAGCAATATGAATATGAACCGAACTAAATGTCATATGGAGCTGTAGTGGTATGTGGGAAGGCGGTGGGCTGTGGAAGCCAATGTGAAGGAGCAACGTGATGTGGTGGATAACGTGAATGTGATGGATGAGATGGATGAAGTGAATGTGATGGATGTGATGATGTAGTGGTGTATGGATGTGGTGGAGAGTGTGCATGAGTAACAAACTATGGTGGTGGATGTACCATGGCCTGAGCACCAGGTGGAGGAGATGACTCAACTGTAGTAGAAACTCTCTGACGAGGTAGAGGAGAGATGGATCACTCACGTGAGCGAGAGCCAAAGGAGATGATGCCCTTATCCTCTAATTGTTGCAATCTATCATGAAGGGAAAGACAATCATTGTCCCTATGGCCATTTATGTGATGATAATTACAATAAGGTTGGTCACGCTGATGTTGTAGCCTATGTTGTGGATGATGTTGGTTGGATGGTAAGTGAATTAGGCACTTTTCAAGTAAGGAAAACAACACATCATGAGGTCTAGCATGATGGGAGAAATGCAATGGCTCATGTGACATAGATGGAGTGGAAGGAGAAGTAGCCTGTTGTGGAGGAGGAGAAGAAGTATGTTGTGGTGGTGGAGTAGGTTGAGCTTGTTTTCTTTGCTTGTGAGGAAAAGGTGGAGACTGTGTAGGATGCTCAACCAATTTTGATGGAGGAGGACTAGATGATATAATAGAAGTAGATGTATGTGGAGGATCAATGACATGTTCTGAAAGAAGATCTTGTTCTAATTCAATGACTTTATAGTATAGAAGAATGAATGACTCACATGTATCATACTGTAAATCTTTGTTTGAGTGCAGGAATCAAACCACGACAGAAAATGAATTGCTTCTCAAGATCTATAGGTTGGAATATTAGTTGATGTATACAAGCATTGAATCGTAAGATATAATCCTTGATTGGTTCAGATGAGCCATGATGTAAAGTAGGCAAGTGGTCATAAGTAACCTTAGGGCCATTGTTGATGATAAATCGATAGAGGAAAGCATCCTCCATGTCATAGAAAGTACTAATGGACCCAAATGGAAGATGAGTGTACCATTGTAATGCCTCATCAATAAGACTATATCGAAAGGCCTTAAGTAATAATCTATCATTAGAATAAGAGGTCATAAGCATGTGGTAATGTAGAAGATGAGCATGAGGGTCACCAGTACCATCAAAACATGTGAATGTAGGCATGATAAAGTCCTTAGGAAATGCAAAATTATGAATCTTCTTAGGGACAGGGTTACCATGTAATGAGTTGTTATCAATAGAAGCATAGTAAGCCCTACTTTCTAGAGTGAGAGACTGAACCTGAGATTGTAATTGACCTATGACATGCATGAGAGAGATGATATCCTGTGAAGGAATAGTGGAAGATGGCAATAATGTATTAAGAGGTTGTAATTTTCCATTGTGAGTGATCATAGGAATATCAAGAGATGATAAAGGAGATTCTGATGCTAAGGGCACACTAGGAGTAGGTGCCGAAGAAGCTATAGTAGATGATATAGATGGAATATCCATAGCAGTGGTAGGACTAGCATCAGAAACATCCCTAATAGGTGAGGTGACCGATGGAGATACATCTATATGAGAAGATGAACAAATGGGTGTAGATGATGTAATAAGAGGAGATGAAATGGTAGGAGAAGAAGAAGTGATAGATGGAGGTGACTCATGCATAGTGCTAGATGCAATCTCAGGAGAAGGAAATGATGGAATAGGAGATTCACACTTGCAAGTATGAAAAGAAGGAGAACCATGGCTATCAACCACCTCATCAGTATCAGATAGAGACTCAGAAATGAGAATGTCACTAAGGATGCTATCAATAGGATCATCAACATAATATGAAGGAGTATGCAAGCTAGTATGAGATGTATCATGAGAAGCAATATCAGAAGTAGGAGAATCATGAGAAGGAACTATATAGTAGTGGCTGACTAGGAGAAGAATCAATATGCACATGTGAGTGATTGATCAATACCAAACATGTAATCAATAAGAGAATCATCTAAAATTTCCTTAGAAAGATCAGAAGGAGGATCACAAGTAGCCGTATAACATGGTGTACAATGAGTGAAGGCTATTGGATCCTCAACAATACTAATGCCAATGGGAGAATCTTCAAAATGAGTAGGCACATATTGTTGACCATCTAGAAGTTGTTGTTTGATATGATCTGGCATAGGAGTAGGATTACCATAGAGAGCCATGTGAGCTCAACAATGGCAGCCTCATCATAGATAGGGTTAACACTAAAATGAGACATGATGGGTGAAGAAGATGAACTATCCTTAGCCATTAGGGTTTGAAGTGGATCCTAGGGAAAAATATTCTAAAGTACGGGTTCACCAAAATGATTAACTAAAATATGAAAAATTTTCTTTTTAAGTTAATCTAAATAATATAACAATGAAATAAATAGTATAAACTGAAATGTAATGCTAATAATTTTATTTGATATTTAAATGAAATGAAATAATTTAAATAGGAGGGATAAGGTACTAACCTGAAAATGACTTACCTCACTGTGATTCTGGACTAAACAGGATGATGTGTGGATGAAGCAGAGTATGATGGTACAACCCAGGAAATTGCAGCAGATGAAGATTTAACTAGACTGGGGTGCCTGGAAGAGGATCAGGGTGCCTGTGGGTGCCCTAGTCTATAGTATGGGCACTCTGGTCTGTAGAAAAGCTCAAGACCTGAATTTGGAAGTGTTGCTAGATCTTCACAATGTCTTGATCTTTGTCATGTGATTGTCGCAGTAACTTCACTTATGTCATCGTAAACCTGTAATGAAGATCTACCTGCAAAACCCCATACAAAGCATCAAATCCCTAAAAAATAAAGATGCATATGAAGGGGTCAGACTGACCTTAGCTGCCACAATGGTGGACTTACAACTAAGCATTGCACTACATTCCAGACCCAATGTAGTTCTATGTATTTGTGTGTGCAATTGTGTGCCTAGGGTGCCCTAGCGCCAATGACACAGAGATAGGGGGCAATAGCTAGATGTAAAATGCAAATGGTGGATGGAATAGAATGAATACAACCCTTCCTATGTAGTGTGTGTGATGCAATGATGCCCAAATGTAGTCCCTTACCTTAGTAGATAGCTAGCCCTTGATAGTAGATAGTCTGCCCATAAGATAGTAAGTATGTTATGTTTATATAGGGATCTCTTGCTCAAATTTTGACACTAATGACCTGACATGCTGACTAGTACCTAGGGGAATGAGAGGGAAAATTACAAAGACTGACCTCGAAACTCTAAATTAGATGCAAGTGCTATCGGGACCAGGGCACCTAAAATTAAGGACCGGGGTACCCATGCCCCAGTTCTACCCTAGGTGCCCTAGTCAAAGACTAGAGATGAAAAATGACCAAATAATGACACCTGAGACTCCCTGAGAGATGACCAGAACTGTGCAAACAACTGACGACTGTGCAAGACAAATGATGATGATGACCAACTAACTGATGACAAGACTAGGGGATAGGTCATTAGTGAATAATTTTCTTACGCGAGATCCATATATAAAATAACATACTTGGCGGTATAAATGTAATAGTAAGTGCATGATTTTTGTATTTACATATGTATATGCATGAACTTATTAGTCTTAGAGAAGATTCTTTATTCTTTGAGTGAATACAGGGTGATCCTAAGCATTGTGTTGACCATTTGTCTCTTATAGATTGATTCTTGTAGGGAGTATCATTTCTATATTAGTGATGATGTTTACAACATTCTATAGAGTTTGCGTTTAAGGTTTATTTTTGAGATCTTCTATGGTAATTTGAGTAATGGAAACATCATATGGTTAACACATCATATGGCTCAGATAATTGTACATCACAATTCTAGAATTTGTGAGTATTTTACCGGTTGAGAAGGATGCATAATATGAGTGGTGTTAAACATATTTATAATTTCATTGATGTCGGGAATAGAAAAGGAGAGCATGATGGTGCAAGAGCATGTGTTAAAAGAGCCAGATAGCAGTGAGAAGAGTTGAAGTAAAATGATGGTGCAAAGTTGACTAGATGTAACATCCATCGTGGAATGATGTAACTCAAAAATGGGTCTATGTAATGAGGGAAATTCTTATGAGTTCATACATATTGGAAGATTGGTAGAAGAAGCTAACTTTACAAAATATGAAGATTGTTTTACACTAATAGGATCTAAGTGAGTTGCACTCTTTTAGAAGTTTAAAATGCATGTTCATGAACTATTCATATAGGACTTAAGATCCATGATTTTGTTCTTCATGTATACATATTTTTTTGGGATGAGTTGAGATCACAAATAGTGGGTTGATGAATGGTGTTATATACCTTTAAATGCACTTGAGGGTTATTAGACCTCCACAAGCACTACAACTCATAGAGATAAGAGAATCATCAATTGACTTTGACCATATATCGGATCTAGTGAAACCAGTATATAATATGTAAATAATTTAGTTAAAATTAATATTTTAGCTCATCATGTAGTATTTATGAATCATTTATGGAAATTGATTTTTTTGTATAATGTGATGTAGGCCATGTTTATGTAGTTGTTGAAAAATAAAATAATAAAGAAGGAACAAACTAGATTATTTGTCTCATTGTGCCATAGAAGGAATATAAATAAGATTGATAGCCCTTGATCATATATTGAAGAAGGTACCTATAGTATTTCCTATGAGGTCTTCTGGTTGTTACATGGAACATGGCTTAGAAGATACCCAATGAACTAAAACCAATGATATTGGTTGAAATTTGGTGAGGAATTTGAACACTCATAGAAATATTATTCATTATTCTCACCTTGTTGGATTCATCTAATGTTCAATTGATCAAATATGGGGGTAGGCCACACAATAAGAACTTATGGAAAGTTCTTGAGTTTGACCATGAAGTCAATAATTGACACCCATTAAAGACTAGATCAAACACAGATGGTTCATTAGATTGAATTGGTACAATGGGACAAGATAAGTTTTATAGTTTGTAATTATATTGTTGAATTCTTAAGGTTTTTATGCTTGAGTAATTTATTTTCCTTAGTATTATTTATTTATAACTACTAATTGTTATTGAATGCATAAAAGTTAGTGGTACAAACAAGCTTCCACCTTCATGTTGTTTGGTACACCTTCAATAAATAATTTATATTTTTGATGTGAATGGAGCTTTAACATCTTCTAAAAATGATCTTTTGATAGCCATTTTCTTAGGACCTTTGGTTTTAAGGGAATTTTTTGATAAGGTCATATAGGAAAATTCCTCAGATAGTACTATTAAGAAGGCATGATTGAGCATATATGTCTATTAGTATAATAGAGAAATTATGGGTAGTTATACTCTTGGTTTATTAAAAAAATAGTCCATCCATCCAAGTTGCTACGAAATAACTAATGCAAGATATAAATAGTGGGAACATTCCCATTTAGTTGATGAATGAGAGACCTCATATAAATGGATTGTATTGGTAATGGAAACTAGCATAAAACGAGGATTCAATAAAAGTATGACAAGGTAGTTTGTTAGTGAAGCCATTCAAGATAACATGGTGAGAAATTTAGTCAAGATATGTGCAAATTTAGTAGTTCAATTAGCCATTATAAGATATGTGGTCGACCATTAATCTAGAGGGACAACATTAATATATTGTTATAAACCTTCTTGTGGAGTGATATATTCACAATAATGGATTAAATATGAGTCATATATGATTGTCTATTTAATTTACACATACATACCATTTGGATGAATAGTTATCATTAGTTAAGGAAGATTTTGTGAGTGTGAATTGAAGATTGAAGGGAATGAAGAGAGAGGGTATAAAAGGGAGGTGAAACTAGTTTATAAATAATTGAGATAGAGAGAGGTTGGAATGTATGAAGGAATCAATAGAGTAAGAGAAGAGGTCAAGAAAATAAAGTTCATGAGATGAAAGGGAGGGGGAGTGGGGAGGAAGATTGGAAAAGAGGTGGGGATGACAAGGACGAAGTAGGGGGAGAGACACAATGGAGATTGGATGGGGAAACTTAAGAGAGAGGGAAGAGAGATGATGATGATATTGAAGAAGGAGGGGATTAGGGTCACAGGGAGAGGTTAGAGAGAGGTGATTGCAAGGGATGGGGGGAGAGGACTAGAGAAAATAGAGATAAGAAGAGAGGGAGAGAGAGATAGAGGGAGAGGGGAAGGGAGGGAGAAATGGATAGGAATAGGGGGAAAGAGGGGGAGGGGAATTATCTTGAATGTTAGAGGGAGGGAGAGGGGGAGGGAATGAGGGATGTTTGGTGGGATATTATAACATATTTGAGGTATAATTAGTGGGATAGTGAGATAGACATGGCATAGAGAGAAGAGGGAGATTACAGTCTTGTGTTTGATGTCTCTAAAGTTCCATGAGAGTGAAAAGTATTCAAAATTTGACATGTGATTTATCATAACTCGTGGCAGTTGGGAATGTCTCATAAAAATCTAAATCTAAGCATCTGGTCCATCTAAAAAACGTCTCTTGGTTTCTCCCATATGAAGTGGTTTTCTCTTATAGTGCAATGAATAGAAACTATATAAAACCTTCAATTTATGTCA
The DNA here is from genome assembly GCA_019776745.2 of Taxus chinensis. Lineage (NCBI taxonomy): Eukaryota > Viridiplantae > Streptophyta > Pinopsida > Cupressales > Taxaceae > Taxus > Taxus chinensis. Next base: position 146,166,128 of record CM034157.1, read on the forward strand.
GTGTTAAGGTGTTGAGGGTAATATTTTGCAATCAACACCTCATGAAATTGAATTGATGGTGCCCACATGTCCAAGTGAGAGTATATACTATTGGAGTAAATTTTGTTCCGTTGTCATATTGTCTTCCATACTACATTTATTCCAGATGATGTCTCTTAAGTTCCCTAAGAGTGAATAATAGTAAAAAAATTGACAGACATTTCTTTGCAATCCATGACTCCTAGGAATGTATTAAATGAACCTACATCTAGGAATTTGGTCCATCTACAAAAACATCTCCATGGTTTCTACCATCTCCTTATCCATTTTTCTTCAGTCGTATAATAAATGAAACACTATAAAAACCTTCAATTTACATCAGTGTTAGGATGTCGAGGGTGATATTTTGCAGTCGACACCTCATGGAACCAAACCACCGGAACCCACACATCTAGGTGCATTGGAAAATGTTATTAGAGGCTCATTTTATTTCCCAACCACCTCGATCCTTCATGGATACATCATTCTGATGATGTCTCTTAAGCTCTTTGAGTGAAAAATAATCAAACTTTGATAGGTTATTTATCACAATTGTGGCACCTAGGAATGTATCATATCTAAACCTATAGTTGGGCATTTGATCCATATACAAAAACCTCTCTCAATTTTTCCCATATCCCACCAATTTTTGCATGGTCGTAGCAAATAAAACGCTACAAAAACGTTCAATTTACATCAATATTAAGGTGTTGAGGGTGATATTTCAATTCAAGCACCCTTGGCACTGGAACCAAAATGGTTCCCACATGTTTAGGTGGGCTAGTAGACACTATTAAAGGCATTGTTTTGCTTCCCAACCGTATCAGTCCTTCCCAGCGACATCAGTCCAACGACGTCTCTTAAACAACCTGAGAATGAAAATAGTCAAACTTTGATGGGTGATTTATCATAACCCATGACACCTATGACTATCTTGTATGAACCTATGGTTAGGAGTGTATTCCACATATAAATATTCTCCCAATTTCTTCCATCTCTTGCCAGTTTTCTCGGTGTTGCAATGAATGAAATGCTATAAAAACCTTCAATTTACATTAGTGTTAGGGTCTCAAGGGTGATATTTTAATTAACACCTTCATGGAACCAAACTAATGGATGCCACACACCGTCAGGTGGAGGTGGTAGATGTTATAAAGGTATCTTTTTTACTACCCAACTATCCATATTCCTTCTTGACTACATCATTTGATGATGTCTCTTAAACACCTTAAGAAAAAAAGAAGTCAAACTTTGATGGGTGATTTATCTGTAACCCATGTCACCTAAGAATGTCTCATATGAACCTACAACTAGACATTTGGTCCATTATAAAACCTCTCTATTTCTCCCATTCCCACCAGTTTTCTTGTGGTTCATACAAATGAAATGCTACAAAAGCCTTCAATTTACACCAGTGTTAGGTGTTGAGGGAGATATTTTACAATCATCAGCTTGTGGCACCAAATAAAAAGCACCCACACATCTAGGTGGGATGGTAGATACTATTAGAGGTTTCATTTTTTTCCTAATTGTCTCAGTCCTCCTCAGTTACATCGATATGATGATGTCTCTTAAGTGCCACGGGAGTGAAAAATAGTTAAAATTTTATGGGTGATTTATCACAACTCGTGGCCCTTGGAATTTGTCATTTGAACCTATAACTAGGCATCTAGTCCACATACGAAATCCTCTTCCAGTTTCTCCCATCTCCCATTGGTTTTATCATGGTTGCAGTAAATGAAAAACTACAAAAAGCTTCAATATGCATCAATGTTAGGGTGTTGAGGGTGGCATTTTACAATTGGAACCTTATGGTAAAACTGAGAATAACACCCACATGTCCAAGGTGGGATTTTAGACAATATCAAAAGGTGAAATTAGTTGATCCCAACCATGTTAGTCCTTCTAAATACATCAACTAAAATGAACATCTTAAGTGCATAAGTGTAAAAAATGAGAATGCATCTTTGTTGGTTTCCAAGATTTATGCTTAGTAATTTTGTCAAACTCTTGGCAATCTTACACTAAACATATAAACCTATCATACATTTGCATATTAATTTCTTATGATAGTTATTGTGCGGAACACTTTAATTCCCTCTTACTGATGTGGGAGTGAATTATCCTTACAATTCATTATTATGTTTGTATGGTTGTCATTGTTGGTCGTACTAGCTATCTTGAAAAATCTATAAACTTTATCATCAAAATTTCAATTAAAATTGCAATTGTTATGTGGATGTTTTTTTCACTATTTTTATTAGTAAGCAACCATGTTGGTTTAGTAGATGAGGGTTGTAAATAATTCAATGGCATTACACCTACAATTGATCAATATGTGTTGGCTATCTTGAGGAAACTCTAAAATTTATCATCAAAATTCCACTTAAACTTGTGGTTGTTGTGTGGATGTGTTTTTTTGGTGCATGAGAGAAGGGATTAAAATCAATCCAATTTTTTTAGATGATGCAACCATATACATTTAGTGGATGAGGATTGTAAACATTTCAATGGAAATATGTTGACAAATTATCTTTTTGTCTGCATGGTAGACATTCTTGATTGTGCTAGCTATCTCGAGGGAACTCTAAATTTATCATCAAAATTCCAATTAAACCCTTGGTTGTTGTGTAAATGTGTTTTCTTGGTGTGAGAGAGAAGGAATTAAATTCAATCCAATGCTTGAAGATGGTGGAGAGATCATCTATTTGTGGTTATTTACACCAACCTTTCTCAACATATTCCTGGCTTGTACCATACTGACAGCTATAAAACAACATATGGACACCAATCTCAATATAGTCTTGTTGCAATTTTCCAAGATACATGTTCAATCATTTGGTCAAACACTTGATGTTTAATAATTTGGTCAAACACTTAGTGATCATCCACTAAACATCCACACTTGTCATACATGTGTATAAGAGTATCTTGTAATAGTTTGTGTGTGGCAAACTTAAATTCACTCTGATTTATACACTTTATTGGAAATGTAGGTATGTAGTAGGTGAAAGTATGTGTTATAGTTTATAGGGGTTTGTGTTTATTAAGGAGAATGTATAACACCTATTTCAACAAACCACCTCTACATAGTGTTGTGAGAATGATATTGAGATTGGAAGTGGATGACATTGGAATTGACATTATATGATTATAATTGATGGCATTGAATGATTATAATAATGGATAAATTGTGTGTATTTTAATACATGTTTTCAACACATAATAAAAAATTTAAAATTAGTAATACACATTAGCATATCATACATATGGAATCATATTAGTCCACTTCTACATATAAAGAGTCAATCCACTATACAAGTTTGAAAGCATAATTTTTTTGTCTCGTATATTATATTGATTTTTGAAAGCCATGATGACATATAAAATTTAAACAAAATGAATGTCTAAACAAATCCATATAGGCATACAATGATATACATAAGCAAAATACAAATATATGCCTACATGCCATGAAGGCATACAAAAAAATGCCTATACATTAAAACTATGGGGTATCATCGAACAATTAGGTTCTCTTGGCCCATCAGGAGATGAAGAACCAATCTCATAGGTGGGATGTCCCTTCCTTTGATAAGACCTCCTATGCTAAAGGGATGATTGTAGCTCCACCTATTAATACAAATAAACAATATACACATTAGGATATAAAACATGACATATAAAATGACATTAGTTACAAATAAACACTTACCACAATCTCATAATCCCTTTGAATCATCCTCTACCTCTTAAGCATCAACCTTGGGGGAATAAACCTCAAGTGCATCAACCTCAGGGGTAGGTTCACGAATTGGAGTTCTCATCTCCTCCTATGGAAATCATGAAGAAACATATTAGAGTACATATGAATGTCATTTATTTACACTAAATGATGTTATTTAATACAAGAAATTCATAATGAAATTTACATTACTAGCTCATACCTGTGTAAGAGGCATAACAAACACTATTAACATAACAACTCCAGGATATAGTGATAGTCAAATGTTAGGAGGAGAATCTAACCACATCATCAATTGAAAATAAGAACAAGATTATCTAACCACAATAATGAAACTTATGCACATACTAGTTAAATGACATTGTCTACATACATTAAACATAGTTCATTATATACATAAATGATGATTAAAAATACTAAAAATCACATCAGTGAATTCCCCGACATGCACCCTTGCACCAACATCCTTGAATGTAGAAGGTTCAACATCCACCTGTTCAACATCAAATTGTGATTTTAAGATCAACATTGCTATATGAAAAACAAAATAACATGTAAAATATTTACTAATTTATTACAACTTTAGACCTGAGGAGTTTTTGTGCCCACAAAAAAATTTCAAGTGGAATATGATAGAGAATGTGGTGTTTGACCTTGAAATTAAATAACAAATACACATTACTCATTAATTTTCATTCATAATGAATTAATATTGTTAATTATAACATTTAGTATGAAAATATATAGTAAATTACATTTAAATTTAAGTAAAATTATGTGTTGTTCAATACCAAAGGTCAACTCCAGTAGTACATTTGCAATGATGATATTGTCCAACACAGAATCATGATGCGTTTCATCCTATCGAGCACCCTAATTAGTATGTGGAGCATCTTGAATGGGATGTGTAGCAGTCTCATCAACCTTATAGGTGCTTAGAGGCCTGCAAGCATGAAAACCTATACAATATGATGTTTGATGCCTCAAAGGTCCACCCTTATCAACCTGGGAGAGATGCTTGCTCTGTTGAATTAATTAATGTGTCAAAGAACTAATAGACTCAGTGTATGAAAATCCATGGTATCCTTTACAAATGAAGGGATTGAAACATGTTCAATACAAGGGTGAGAAAGGGATATTTTTGTAAATTTCGTGCCCTCAATCTATCATGTGAAGAGCCTTTTCCTTTGCCTTGGAAGTATCAAATATAAAAATAGTTTGGTATTTCATTGAGGATGAATGCACAATAGATTTTCCTCAAGAAATAATGATATATCTCGAAAATTTCGCAAGGAGGCTGGTCAAACACCATTCATCATCCATCCCAAAAATTTATTTTTGATCTCCTCATGGTTGCACCAATGGATCAAGAATCTTCTGCAGCCCAAGTATAAGGGTGCATTGGTTTTGGGTTTAGTAAACAAAACACACCAACTTGTCTTTGGTGATATTTTTTTCTTTACCACATTGTAAGATAATATATTTGCGTAAAAATTGTGACAATTGGTCTTTTGATCCTCATGTGTGTTTATTTGACATGTCACATCATCAATATTAGGTATTAATGACTCCAAGGATAATTTAAGAGCTTGGTGATGAGTACTTATGGCATTAGGGTTTCTATTAAACCTTGAATTTGAGTTTTTGTTATTTTAAATCTCCCTTAAAGTATTTTCTTGGGTTTTAGGCGGATGACTAGGAATTGAAGGATGTGTTTGAGGCAAGTTTTGTTTACCCTACACTCCAGGTGAAGGAGGGCTTTTAGGTGAAGAGTTTGGATCCACCAAAATAAAAAATTAAATGAGTTAGGAACAATCTAAGACAATAAGTTTAATCACTAAAACTACTAGTACCGTACATTTAGTTTAAAATTACCTCTTGGACTCTCTACCTTTTCTAATTCGTTGTGTGCAAGGATTTGAGCTCCCTGAAGCCCACTTGCATTATTTCCCACTCATGTTTTTTTCTTATCCACATTTTCAGCCAAAAGAAAATTAGAAAGACTCAGTTTCAATCAATCCTTTTTTTAATAGAGAAAATACGAGCACATTATAATGCACTCACTTTATAACACAACTAAGTCATAACACAAGTGCGTTATGGGAAATTATCCCAAAAGAATATTTTTGGTTGCTTTTTGGTCCCCCTATTTCCATGCACATGCATGCTGATGTTTCTACATCTATTATGACTATATCTACTCTTAGTGTGGGGCTCCTCTAGTCAATTAAAAAATTCCTAGATATATTCTACCTACTTATACCAAATTTACACCACCCCTTGTGCACATGCACAAATCCCTTAATGCCTCATATGATGCACATTCCCACATATAGATTGTTTACAATCTGCAAGCTAGAGTGTTGCAATTAGAGAAAAGTAGGTTTGTGAATTTTCATGCCATGGATTCACACTTTATACTTCATAATCCATAAGCACATGAGGTGGCTTCCTATCTTTTTCCCCATGTGGGCCAACCTGATAATGTTATAAATACCACTCTTGTCCTTTGATTCCACTCTCTTATAGCTATCTCCAAAGTTCAAGGTATTAAGTCTCCACATTGTGACCTTTTCCACTTCTATATGAACCAACAAGAACAATTTTTCACATTCCCTAAGGATATATAATAATATTTTAGAACAAAATGATCTATAAACTCTTAGCTTTCTTACTTTAAAACTTATTAAATCACGAAAATTCTAGCCTACTTCAAAATATGTTTGAAACAATAGTTGATTTCTCTTAGTGAATGCAATTCTTTTTTTATAATTGCTTATAAACATTATTAATGAAAGAAATTTATGAACATGAAGTAATTTATACTATGAAACAATAGTTTGATTCCTAAAAAACGCCCAATGTGAGGGAAAAATCAGTAGGTAAGGGCATTGGTGTGTGTGACATGCCTAGTCATCGTCCACATCACCTGGTGAGTCATCTCACCTTGCGAGAGTCATAGGTCTTAGGAAGTCAAATGACAAGTGTCAGATTCTGTCATAGAATCTATCATTGTCATTTGCGTCAGTGCGTCATAGGAGTTACATTCCTTATTTGGAATTGTAACTCCTCCTTTAGTGGCATCATATGTGTCAGTCACGTCATATGCGTCAGTGGCATCATTGATATTCTTTCCTTGTTTAGGCATGGGGGTTACACAACACCCCTATTTGTACTTCCTTTTTTGATCTATGAGCATGAGCAGACCTGTTTTCTTACTTGCATTTTCTTTCCATTGATTTGAATCTTGCTTATTGCGTTGGAGCTTGACGTTACCATCGGAGTGCAACTTTGTTGTGGTGCATTGTTTTCGACATCGGTTCTCATTTTTCCCTCTTTCATGGTATCAGAGCTGGTTTCGGTAAAATGTGCACTCTTCATTTATCAGTTGCTTATTACTTCTGGTTTCTTCTTATTTCCTCGTGCAAGTTTTTTCGATTATTACTTTGGAATGTATTGCTCAATTGAGGTTTAACAGTTTGCTTTGGATTTTGTTTTTTGGTGTTGCTGAGTTTGTGCATGTGTGCAGGCTTGCTAGTTTTTTCCTTGGTGTGGACCTGTGGTTCATTATTTTTGGTTCACCATTGCATGCTTTGGCTTTGTTGAATGTTTTCATGAACTTCTATGCATTGCTTTTTGACATTGGAGGCTCATTGGTTTGCTTTGCACTGTTTTTTTGCATGCATTAAGTACTGATACTTCATTGGCTTCCCAAACAACTCGTTGGTAATTCATTTGCATACATTAACTATTGTGCCTTGTTTCTTGCCTCATAACCTGCACTATTCCCTTGGAAGCTTGGGTTCTGGCTCATGTCTTTTGTTGACCAAGTTCTGCCCTAACTTCTGGCATTGGAGGTTCATTGACTGCTCACTCATTGATTCTCATTTTGATTCAAGGTTATTTCACTTACCATGTTTTTCCCAATGCACTGTTCTTGCATCATCTTGGGTCTCATCTGTACACACCTCATTTTTTTCCATTATGCTCGACTTTTTCCTTGGTCTGACTACATTCACACCTTGGTGCCTTGATCTGCAATTCATTGTTAACATTGGCTTTCCCTGTTGGTTTCTTCCTTGCCTTTGGCCACTCACCAAACTGATTGTTGGGCTCCCTATACCTGTTTCGTGCCTTCTGGTTTCTTTCTAGCCTATTTCCTTGGTGACTATCTCTTTACCAGTTGTATCTCTGTTGTTTTTGTCATCTTCTTTAGCTCAGTCAGACTGTATCTCTGCTGTTTCATTCCCATTGTGTAGGCACTGTCTCCACCATGTGGAGCACCTGTCGCTGCCTCCAACCACCGCTCTGGCACCTCGGGACTATTTCGCTGACCTCTGATCGTGCCAGCCTACTCCTTGGGATCTCCCACTCCCACGTGGTTTTTCCTTTCTCTCAATCAAGCTCGGTCAACGTGGGCCCCTATCCATTCCTTTTAGAATTATTATTGGTAAAAATAATCACCTTTTAAATATTTTAAGGTGTAAAACATTTAATTGGCATTGTAAGCCTTTTTTGGGGGTTTTTTGCTTGTTTTATTAAACCTTCCTTCGAGTGTCGAAGACGGAGGGTGAGGTCCGGGGTTGGCAGGAGGCTAATCCCCCCTCGCAATTAAAACAAACCCTATCTAAAATTTGATGCCATTTCCAATGAGCATACATACGACACCCTTTGCATGTGTTTAGGGCACTTTTTTAATCTGTTTGCAGGCTTATTAGCATTTTTCCATCAGTTGCGGGAATTGTTTTTTGCTATAACTTTTGACTCGTTGCTCAGTTTTGAGCACTTCTTTAGTCAAAGTTGCATGTTTTTTCACACTCTAGTTGATGGGATTATCAGTTTTGTAAATGCACTATTTTATAAAGTGCCACATTCTGGGGGGTGTCTTTGTATTGCTTAATTCAGCTCATTTCGAGCCTTGTTCTATCCCTTTTATTGCTTGTGGACTTGTGAGCGCGTTTCCGCCACACTCTTACAGCAAAGGGATTCTTTTGTGTGATGTGAGATGTTATTTCTCACAAATCCCTCTCTTCCCCTTCTTGTTTTCTCTCATTCTTGTGCTTGCTTGCGGTGTCGATCTACTGTGCCCAATGAACCTTGATTGTTGTCTCCACTATTGCGCGTTATTACGCTGATTGCAAGGTGAGTGACAGACTGGTTCTCGGCACACAGTCACATCTGATTGTAATCAATGCACTAAACTATAAAGTGCCAAACTCGGGGGGGTGTGATATTGTTCTGGGGTGGTTGTTTCTTTTCTCTCTCCTTCCTTCTGCATCCTTTGGTTCTATCTCTTCATTATGGATATCTCTAAAGTACCAGTGCTCACACCTTTTAACTTCTTTGAATGGAAATCTAAAATTATATTGGTTTTGCGAAGTAAAGGGTTATACCGTGTCACCATGGGGTTAGAGACCGAACCTAATGATGAACCTGAAAAATCTAAGTGGTTCAACCATTGTGATGAAGCCTTAGGTCTTCTTTGTATGTCCGTCTCTCCCGACTTGCTCTTCCACATCGAAACTTCCTCGACACCTGATAAAGCATGGAAAACACTCGATGATATGTTTGGGAAGCAAGATGACATGAGAGTGCATGAGTTGGAGAATGAACTACTAGGGTTAAATCCTAGTGACTTTGAAAACCTGCAGGCCTTCTTCTCAAAGTTTGTCCACACTAGACTGCTTCTAAAGGAATGTAAAGTGGAAAAGAAAGACTCTCAATTGATCTTGTCGATTCTTTCTAAGTTAGGTCCTGAATACTCTGTCTTCGTTTCAACTTTCCACGCCATGAAAGCCACCTTGGGTAGTACTTGGAAAATGCCCTCCTTTGACAGTTTTAATCCCAAATCATTCGAGAACAGGGCAAACTCATTCAAATGGGGACTCTAAAATCCAAGTCACATGCCCTTGTGGTGAATAAGGGAAAGAAAAATGAAAAGAAGAAAGAAACAAAGGACCAACCTAAGAAAGAAACCAAGACCAACCAACCCCCAGCTAAGCCCAACACTAACACTTCGACTTCTGAGCCTAAAGTGAAGAAGGAAAAGTTTAAATGCTCCTATTGTAAGAAATCTGGCCATGATGAGCATCATTGTTTTCAGAAACAAATTGATCACTTAACTCATTTACTTGAGAAAAATAAAATAAGTGTTCCTGAATCCGTTAAACAAAATGCTCAGAAGGGTGAGTCTTCTAATGCAAAGGAGTCTATAAATGAAAAGAAGAAAGGTAAGGCCCTCGTAGCTAGATCAGCTCCATCATCAACTTGGATTATTGATTCTGGTGCCTCGCACCACATGGCTTCTTCAGAGGTTGAATTCTCTAGCATTGAACCATGTGGCATGTCCCAAATCATGTTGGGTGATGACACTCATGTGTCAGTTTCTGGTAGTGGATCGGTAGAGATAGAAGGTGGAACATTTAACCAAGTGTTGAGTGTTCCCAATCTCTCTACCAATCTCCTATCGGTTTACCAAATCACCCACCTTGGTGAAGGAATGCGAGTGGAATTTGGTCCTAACTCGGTGATCATTCGTGAGCTTAACTCTGACTGCACTGTGGCTGAGGGAAAGGTGGATCACCATTCACGGTTGTATACCTTTCCCACTTCTCTTCTGATTTGACATGCCCAATGCCTTGCTCACTCATGCAAATGAGGTTAGCAAGCTATGGCATGAGCATTTTGGGCATCTTAATTATCGTTACCTTGAACAATTGAGCCAAAATGAAATGGTCAATGGGTTACCCCGAGTTAAGTTTTCTAAAGGTCTTTGTGAGGGTTGCACCCTCGGAAAGCACCCTAAAAAAACTTTGATAAGGGAAAATCCTAGAGAGCTACTCGTCCCTTGGATCTTGTTCATAGTGATGTTTCTGGCCCCTTTCCATCTCCTTCTTTCACTAGAGCTCTATATATACTAACCTTCATTGATGAACTTTTCCCGTTATACTTGGGTATATTTTCTTAAGCTTAAGTCTGAAGTCTTTGAGCATTTTCAAAACTTTAAGGCTCTTGCTGAGAAACAAGTGGAATGGTCTATCAAGGTTCTTCGAACCGACAATGGAGGTGAGTATGTGAGCAATAGGTTTGAGGATTTCTACACTTCTGAGGGGATTGCTTTGCAGCGTACAGTTGCTTACAACCCTTCCCAAAATGGAGTTGCAGAAAGAAAGAACCAAACTCTAAAGGAGATGGCTACTTGTATGGTTCACTCGAAGTCCCTTCCTCCGCAGTATTGGGCTGAAGCAGTGAATTGTGCTTGTTACATTCAGAATCATGTTCCACACAAGGTAGTAAGAGGGATGACACCCTTTGAAGCCTGGTTTGGACACAAGCCTGATGTTGAGCACTTTCGAGTCTTCAGATCCAAGGCTATGGCTCGGATTCCTAAGAAGAAATGCAAGGCATTGGATCCACAATCCAAACCTTGTATCTTTGTCAGGTATCCTGATGGCGTGAAGGGATATCGATTGTTGAACCCTACTACCCATGAGCTCTATATTGAGAGGAGTGTGAAGTTTGATGAGTCATCCTTGACTTTTACTTCCACTGAGGTTCTTTTTCCCACTGATTCAGATTCTGACTCATCAGATGATGATGTTGTTGAGCGAGTTCCTCCTCTCCCTGCTCCTCCTGATCCTCAAACTTCTGAGTCTTCTGATTCTGATAGTAGTGATGATGAGGACTATGTCCCTTCTCACTCGAGTGAAGAATCTTCCGACTCTGAGCTTGAACCTTTGGGACCTCTTTGGGCCAGGAAAACTTTACAGAGTGCTGGAGATTTAGTTGGAGATCCTTCAGATGAGAGACGTACTCACTCAAGTTTCATTGGACCCCACTCCTTCTTCACCTCTGCTTCTGATCCACCATCTTTCCAGGAAGCTTCTGGGATTCCTGAGTGGGATTCTGCTATGGATGAGGAGTATTCCTCACTCATAAAGAATGACACTTGGGATCTTACCCCTCTTCCGAAAGGAAGAAAATTCATTCGGTGTAGGTGGATATATCGAACAAAGTATGGAGCCAATGGAGAAGTCGAGAAGTATAAAGTGTGACTTGTAGCTAAGGGTTTCTCCCAGGTAGCTGGGGTTGATTACTCAGAAACCTTTGCTCTGGTTGTGAAGATGACTTCCATTCGACTGACCCTTGCCATCGCTGCTGCTAACAGATGGGAAGTCCACCAGATGGATGTTAAGAGTGCCTTCCTTCATGGGGACCTAGAGGAAGAGATCTATATGGAACAACCTCCGGGTTATGTCCATGATCCATCCCTTGTTTGCAAGTTAAAGAAGTCTCTCTACGGCCTTAAACAAGCCCCTCGGGCTTGGTATGCCAAGATGGACTCCTTTTTACTTGCATCAGGGTTCACTCGGTGTCACTCTGACCCAAATGTGTATATTCTATGGTAGGATGAATCCATGCTTATTCTTGTTCTCTATGTTGATGACTTGTTGATCATGGGTAGCTCTTCCTCTATCATTGATTCTGTGAAGATCTCCTTGGCCAACAAGTTCTCCATGTCTGACTTAGGATTGCTTCATTACTTTCTTGGGATCCAGATTTCACAATCTGACTCAGGAATTATGATCTCGCAGCCTAAGTACTCTCTTGATTTGCTTGCTCGGTTTCACATGTCTGATTGCAAGTCCTCACCTACTCCTTTTCTTTCTGGGGTCAAGTTGGTTTCTGATTGCTCTTCCCCCTTGGTTGACGGTACCCTTTATCGGTAGTTGGTGGGGAGCTTGATCTACCTTACTCACACTCGGCCAGATCTTTCGTATGCTGTCGGGATCATGTCTAGATTTATGCAGGAGCCTCATGAGCTGCATTTAAAAGTAGCAAAGTGGATCCTTCACTATGTTCATGGCACTCACACAGATGGTATTCATTACTTAGGAGGGACTGAGATTGACTTGGTTGGATTTACAGACTCAGATTGGGCTGGTGATCTAGATCATCGGAAGTCTACCTCAGGCTACAGTTTCACTCTTGGTTCAGGTCCTGTCAGTTGGTCCAGCAAGAAGCAGAATGCCATTGCCATATCATCGACAGAAGTAGAATACAGAGGAGTAGTTAATGCTGCCACAGAAGCTGTTTGGTTACAGGGTATCTTGACAGAGTTTGGCATCCACTTTCGGTGGCCTACCATTATCTACTGTGACAACATGAGCACTATCTCAATTTGTAGAAATCCAGTTCAGCATCAGTGGATGAAGCACATTGAGATTCACATGCACTTCATATGGGAGCTGATACATGAAAACATCATCGACATACAATATGTTCAGACAGCTGATCAGGTTGCAGACATATTCACCAAGCCCTTCACTGAGGTGAAATTTCTTCACTTGCGGTCTCTTCTTGGGGTGAGGTCTGCTGCAGCCACCCATCTTCTTCGGGCTATATAGTCCTCCTTCTTCTCCTCTTCTTCTTTCCAGAAAGATGTTGTTTGTATATGGGCACCTTATCAGGCCTTTAGTTGTCGGGCCCCATTGACACATCTTTCTTAGTTGTCTAGGGGAGTCTTCTTTTCTGTTCTGGCTTACCATGACCTCTTCCTCGGCTTCGATGAAGGGGGGGTGTTGGTGTGTGTGACATGCCTAGTCATCATCCACATCACCTGGTGAGTCATCTCACCTTGCGAGAGTCATAGGTCTTAGGAAGTCAAATGACAAGTGTCAGATTCTGTCATAGAATCTGTCATTGTCATTTGTGTCAGTGCGTCATAGGAGTTACATTCCTTATTTGGAATTGTAACTCCTCCTTTAGTGGCGTCATATGCATCAGTCACGTCATATGCGCATCAGTGGCGTCATTGATATTCTTTCCTTGTTTAGGCATGGGGGTTACACATTACCCCTATTTGTACTTCCTTTTTTTCGATCTATGAGCATGAGCAGACCTGTTTTCTTACTTGCATTTTCTTTCCATTGATTCGAATCTTTCTTATTGTGTTGGAGCTTGACGTTACCATCAGAGTGCAACTTCGTTGTGGTGCATTGTTTTCGACATCGGTTCTCGTTTTTCCCTCTTTCAATTTCCTGATGAAGTAGTATTTTCTAAATATCCATATGGATAAGAAGATCACACGTATGTGGTTAAGTTTTTGATAGATTTGATTGGAAATTATATAAACCCTATAAAAACACTAAGAAGTAAAATATAGTGAGAATCATAGAAAAAAAACCTTAGGATAAGTTATAAAAATAAGACATTAGGAAATTTTGATATAAGTAAATCTTAAGTTAAAGCCAAAGGTAACTTGATAGAAGAAATTAAGAAATTATAGTAGTAAATGCATAAATTTAGGGTTTATGCTTTAGGTTTAATTGAAAATAGAAGCATTGTAGTAAAATTTAAATTTAGAATTATTTTAATTTGTAGAGAGCATGTGACTTGACATCTAAGGTTTTAATTTATTGAATTTACGACTTACAAGGGTTTTAATTGATGGATAGGTTTTTGTAATTTTGATCGATGTATATAACTTCAATCAATGTATTTTGGTATGTTTAAGTTCCCTTAACTAATTTAGTATAATAGAATATAAAACCCAATTTTGTAACACATCATAAAATATTCAATCCAAAATTTTACTGCTTTAAGTTTTTAGCTTAAGATTGTATTTAAAGAATTGGAGAGTAATCCTCCATGCAATTCCGTGAGCTAAATCTAATATATATGTGGCATAAAATCTACAATGAATGTAAACATTATGCCACAACTATATTAAGTCATCAAAGGGTGAATTTCAACTTATGACACATAGACCCAATATATATTTTTGATCATTGAAGTATACATAACTAAGTTAATGTATTATTTTAGGTAAGTTCTTATAGCCAACATACCTCATATAGTTAAGTAAACACCAAACTTTAGTACACTTGTCCCCCATCTCGTGTTTTCTCCCCTCTCCCTCCTCATCTTTCACATTCACACCCATCTTCCTATTCAAATTCTCATCCCCTCCTATATCCCATTTATTCCTCTGAATTCCCTATTTTCCTATTTTAATCTTATCCCATCCCATAATTATTTTATCTCTCATTTTTCACCCGTAATCACATTTAATCATCCCTAAACATGCTTATTATCCTAGTCACATCCCTAAATCCATCATTTATCATCCCTCGAATCTTCATCTACCCTCATTCAATAATTTCACCCATCCAACTACCTTCTATCATCACTATGTAACCCTAATCTACCAAAACATCTCATAACCCTAATCCAACCCTAATAAGGCCTCTTTTCTTGAGTTGTGCATCATCCACATCAAAAAATATACCACTACCCCCTCATTAAAGAGGATGAAATTTTGGATAATTCTGAATTCTTGCGAGCTTTTCTTATTTTCTTCTCTTCTTCTGCTATCAACATCTTGGAGTCATCTTAGAGCCCTTTGCATATCATTTTTGGATATTTGAAGCTTGGATTTTTCTTGGAGCCCCATCTTGTTTCATCATATTTTCATCATCCTTGTAGGTTTTTTTTTCTTCTTGGAGATCTACCATCATATCAACCATCCTTGTATCTTTCTTAAATCCCTTTACCATATATCAAGCTTCATCAAAACCTAATCCATCCTCGGTCGCCATCAATTCTGCCTTGGTTTCCGTCGACTTAATTTGCATCAGTTCTATTTCTTGCATTTTGTCCCCTTTTTCAACTTCTTCCAAGACTCTGCAACATGTAAATCTCTCCATCTCTGTGATCTACCCATGTGACAACCTGAGATCTCACTTTCCTACCCCCAATCGTCGTTGACTATCCCAGATCTGCCTCTGGTCATCATTAACCCAATCTGCATCCATTACATCTTCTTGTAATTTGTATTCTTTCTATTTTTTTGTGTTTCTTTACCATATCCAAGACATATTCAACATCCAACAATCATTTCCATATCCATTGTTTTCACATCTTTTGATATTCTCTGCTACATTCGTTGTAGACTGTCTCTGTCTGTCTCGAGTCGCAGTTGACCCTGTCAGGTTTGACCCTCCCCGTGCCTTCATCTTGCGTTCTCTCTCCACCCTCACGTAGCACGCTCATTCGCCTCTTATTTTTAAATCATATCCTTTCCCCCCTATATTATTTTATTCCTCCCCCATTCTATTTTATCACTATCCCCCCTTATCTAGAATAATTACCATATTCCCACTTTATAATCCACATTAATCCTAAAATAATTTAATTAAAACCTAAATAAATCCTAAATCATTTTAATTATCCTAAGTCTATCCTAATTACCCTCATTTAATCATCCCCCATGGGATTCTAACCCCTCTTCATTACTACCCTTCATTTATTCCTCCCTCGGATTCCCCCATTCATCTTATCCCTTCCTAAGATTATTTCCACCCCCTTACACCCATTTAACCCTCTTACATATGCACAAACCTAAAAATAGGCCGTCAACCATGTAAAAATCTATTCTCGTCCTCATTTGTGATTGTAACGTTCAAATGGCAGTATTTTCACCCCAGTCGCTAGAGACTGACCTGGGTCGCCATCGACCCTGCCCTGAGCTATTTAACAACCCCTATCCCCCCTTCTCAAACAGCTAGAAAATATTGAGACTTCTGTGTAATTTTGTAAATGTTGTGCCTTTTGTGGTATCTGTGAATACATTTTGATCATTTGAGATATCTTTAGTTTATCCCTTTTGCATTGAGAGCTTGGAGTTGAAGAATATTATGGAGCTTTGGTTTACACATGCACTTGTTTTGTTTTGTAGGTACTTTTAGGTGTTCTTCAAGCTCTACTTCAACCTCTAGTCAGCTTCAATCTTCCCCATATCCAGTATCTTATCCCATCTCCTTGTTAGCACCCCATCTCTAGTCTGGTCGTCGCCGATTAGACCTCGTCACCGTTGACCCATAGCTTGCATTCTACCAAATCTTATCCCATACCCCTCCTACCAACTTAACTTGTAATCCCATCTGACTTACTTTACATCCACCCCTGTGACATCTTGTTCACTCTTCTTGCATCCAATTATATGTTATAACTTATCAGTCCACATTTTATTGTTGTTCTACATACCTCTACACAGTTTGTTATTGGATCACTTGACTTCTTGTTCTTCTCTCAGGTCACCGTCGACTCTCTATTCTGCTCTCAGGTCACTGTCGACCCTCTGTGGTTTGTTGCCATTTCCTATTGCTTTTATCCTTAATCATCGTACCAATTAGTTTCTCTTATCAAATATCTTGTTTAGGTTCTATTATCAATATTTCCTTTTTGTTATCATATTATCACTATTTTTTATCACTACGTGGGTTGACATCCTCTTGAGGGATTTTGTGATTCTTGAGGCCAACTCTTTTCGGGAATCCCACCATATCTCTTACTAATCCCCTTTTGTGTTTAGTCCCTCAATTTTTTGCAAGTTGACGATTCGCTATGAGGAGGAGCATTCATTGTGTGCCCATACCATATCATCCTATCTATATCAAGATGTTCCTTAAACCCTCCCATAATTCGAAGTTTCTTGATTTCTCATTGGTTTTTCACTAATCTGAAACAGGTAGCATGGAAATCTTGTCAAACATTCTGGCACGCCTGGTGGGACCCCCCTTCATTTGGTGAGGTCTCTTTGTTTTCATTTCTTCCATTTCATATTTTTCTATATCTCCTTTTACTAACAATGAAGGTAGGAGTTTACTTTTACTTGCTCGTGTTGGCTCAGGATTTGCTTGGATTTTCCTTTTCGTGTGCTTATTTTCTTCTAAATTCAGACAAATGGGAAAAGTGAATACTGGGTATTCCTCGTCTTTAGTTCATTCTCGCTTTCTTTCATCACACTACATATCTTGTTTGTTGTTTTCATTGAATCATCACACTTCATTTTTGGGTCTCAAAAAGAACCTTCTCATTGTTTGTTTGTTCACATAGTATAATTAGGGGTTAATATTTTTGCATTCACTCCTTTCCACACACATCCAAACAACACATATCAAATTCACACATCTAAACATTCTTTCCAGGTGGAATTGTCGGAATTTAATCACCCAATAGGAAATCTGTTGTGGTGTTCTGGCCACGTTATACATTTTATCATAGAATCGGGCCTCACGTACCTTAGGGTATATCGAGGACTCTACAACCACAACGTCCTGAAACCAGACTTAGATTGACCATTTCCTAGGTCCCTTCTAAGCCATTTTATTTATTTTTCACATCTTTTCTAAGTAATCAAGATTAAAATAAATTTGTGTTATGTGTTTCCTATCATAGTAACTAATCAACATAGGTTTTTCTTTCTTGTTTCATGCCCATTCTTACTTGATTACAAAAAAGGAAAATGGAACAAGCATCTTCATCCAACATTCCCATCTCTACCTCTTCTCTCACACAGACATCAGTCCTTTTTGTCATTTCTTCCTCTATGATCACTATGTCCATTACCCCTACCATCTCTTCAAGTGAACCACCCATGGTTCACACTCAGGCTGAGACCAACCCCTTCCTTTATCACTATTCAATCCCTTCTCGACTAACCACACCCTCATCATCCAATTTTGTTGAGGCCTTAGGACCTCCTCTTATCCCCCACAGATGCATGGAGTTACATGAACTCCTTGATGTCAATCCTATTGCACTCCATGATTACCTCATCCATAAATCCACTCACCTGCCCATTGATGGACCTCCCCTTCAACAGATCTATGCCTACCCTAAGTCTACCTAGGTCCTAACATCTCAACTTGTCGTCTTCTTCCCTTGAGTGATGAATGAATTGGCCATAGCCCAACATGAACACACATCCCTTGATTCATCCATGCATCAATCTACTCAGTTGGTGGTCCCCATCCTAGCTGGTCTACCTCACATCAACACTACTCCTCCCTCCTCTATGCCCATCACATCATCATCCACTGTAGTCACTGATATCCTCACTCAACCCCTTCCTGGGTCTATCTCCTTCCCTTTTATGATTGAGCATCCTCCTCAAAACTTGGTCTCCATACCCATATCTCAAATTCATGCTAATGTGGTCTCTTCACAGCCACTCTATTCGGGTTCCACTCATACATATCAATCCCCTCCCCACACCTCTTTTCAACACATTTCCTATCATCATCCCATTCAAACATCTCAACCTCCCCATCACACCCATTCTCAAACCAATCCTCTTATCATACAACAAATCCCTCAATATTATCCTTCTACTTACATGCCCTTTCAATAGCCCATCTCTCAACCCATCCAATCTCAGCCTATCACTTATTCTCTTCCCTATCAACCACCTCCTCAAGCTCCTATTTATCCTCTAAAGTCTCAACCTCAATCCATCTCGTCCACTTCCTATATCCAACAACCTCATCCTTTGACATCTCCTCTGCCTACTTCTAGTGACCCCATGCAAACATTGATGAGTAGATTGGCCAATCTGGAGGCTGCTACCTTGGGTCCCAAGAGCTCATTCACATACAATTTTTTTTGTAATGAGCCCATTCATCCTTCTGTCCTAGTCAAACCTTATCCTCTTCATTGGGAACTTCCTAAGTTCTCCAAATTCAATAGTAAGGAGGATCCTCAACAACACCTCTGGGCTTTTCGACATGCTTTCTATCTCATAGCCCATGACCAGGACCTCATGCTTAGAACATTTCCCATGTCATTATCTAGCCCTGCATTGGACTGGTATAATGGTATCCCTCAACATTCTCTCTTCTCCTTCACACAACTTTCCCAACTCTTCCTAGAGCACTTCTCCATCAATATCACTCGTAAAATCACCATTACTGATCTATATGCCATTAAACAATTTGAGGATGAATACATTTTAGATTTTTTCACAAGATGGCATGGCATTATCAACCAGCTATCCTTTTCCCTTCCTTAAACTGAGCTCATTGAGATCTTTTCCCGATCTTGTGCTAAACACATTTCCTCTACTCTCCAAATTCAGTCCTTTCAAAGTTTTGAGGAAGCCTTCACCATGGCTGGAAATTAGAACTCCACACCCTTGAACAGGGCCATGTAAAACTTAGATCCAACAAATCAAAGTGGAGTTCACAAAATTTTCCTCCTCCTCTTCTTCCCATCATGATAAATTAAAGAATGTGGAAAATGTTATTGTTGTCAAATCTTCTTCTTCTCCTTCCTCCCAAGTTGAGCCTTCACAAAGAAATCCTCACCCTACCCCAAACTATACCCCTCTCAAGGAGTCTTATAGTTCCATATTTGATAATCTTATGGCTTCCAATCTTATCCAATTACCTCCTATTCAGCCTTTAGATGAATCATGGGCCAAGCCCGCCTGGTATCGTGAGGACGCTTACTGCAAACATCACCGAGTCCATGGGCATGACATTGAGAAGTGTTGTACCTTCAAGGACCTTTTCCAATGACTCATCAATCAAGGGGACCTCCAAGTAAGTAATCCTAATGCCCCTCCTAACCAACCACTATATGTCTTTAAACAACCTTTTCCTAACCATCCTCCTACTAGCCAACTAATCCCTTCCACATCCCAAACACCTGAATCCCATACCATCGACACCCTAAGTCATGTTCCCACATCATCCTCCTTGATCACTTCATCAACTCCATCCACTCCCATCATCGAGCCTGTTACACCAACATCTACTATATCCAAACCCACTCCTCCCATCATACCGCCCATCTCCACACCTAATTCCTCATCTACTTCTACACCTTCCACTAATAATACTCCTACCATCTCAACAACATCATCAACATCCACTCCTTCTCCTCTATCCGATCCCGCATCATCTCTTATTTCTACATCCTCCTTAGATGTTCATTTAGACAATACCCCTACTTCATCATCTTCTTCTACATCTACATCTTCTTCCATTAAATCAACATCCCCATCACCTTCTACATCCTCCTTACCTCCATTTATTTCAGACTTGATCATACCCACATCTTCACCCACATCTATTCCACCCTTACCTATTATACCATCCTTAGAATCAATCCCAATTCCCCTTCCTACACTCCTACCCGTGCCAATCACATCAACTATCGACCACATGACACCATCCTCTTCCCCTACATCATTCTCATCATTTGAAGAGTTTGTGAAAGCACTCCAACTCACCATAACTTCAAATGATGCCCCTATCTCATCCACAAAATTAGACACCCACATCAACTCAATCCACATCCTCTTTAGACATCCTTAAACAAAAGTTACTCCCACCACCAACATCAACCATGACAACACAATCTTCATACCCTCCAGTTGAAATCATTGTCATCCCTCCCAAGGGTGCTACTTCACAATCAAAATCTAAGACCCTTGGTGTGTTTCCTCAAAAGCCCCTTTCACATCCTCATAAGAAGATAAACATTCCTCCACCTAAGATCAAATCAACTAATGCCACATCATCTATCTTAGGACCACCCCCATCTCTCCTAGGACTAGCCCCTTCTTCCAAGACATCACAATCAATCAATCAATCCACATCCAAATCATCCATCAATTCTTTAAATTCTGATCATTCTTCTAAACCATCAAACATCACTAAGACGCAATCCAAGACATCTAAACCATGAAATGATAAAACTCAACCTTCAACATCCAAATCATCTACCACCACTTCTAAAATACCCCCACCTCAATCAACCACCATCATCCCTTCCATATCAAAATCAATGGTCAAAACTCCTAAGGATAAGACCTCACTTCAACCTACATCCACTTCCTCTAAACCAAACCCATCTACTTCTAAAACATCAACCTCCAAACCATCAGTTGAATCTTATACTGAGGTATTCCAACATCTTCTCCATGCATCTATGGTTACCCTTCCTCCCATCAAACCCTTTGACCCATGTAGGCCAAATCCCACTTGGTTTGATCCTAATGTTATTTGTGCCTATCATCATGTGCCTGGCCACACTACCAAGCATTGTAAGGCCCTTTACGCCCTTATCGATAGCCTTATGGAAGAGGATGACTTCCTCTAAGAGGAGGACACCCTTCCATCGCTTGGCCCATATTCATCCAAATCCAACCTTCCCATCAAATCCAAGATTTCTAAGTCCACTTTTTCCAGTATTCCACCTCCGGCTTCTCTTTCTACCAAAGAAAATCCCCCTCTTTACATAGACATTATCCATACCCTTATGAGGCCCAACCATCCACTTCATCCAAATCCAAGGTCATCATCGCTACTCCTCCCAGTGAACCCATCACTCATCCTTTACCATTACCTCCTTCTTCCTCCAAAGCTAAGGTGTCTATCCTGGCCACTCCTAATCCCTCTTCCATTGAATAGACCATCGTAAAATAGTTGCACCAAGCTCCTGTTAAGATGTCCCTCTACGAGCTCATCCAAAGCTCTCCCAACCAAAACAGGCTCTTATTGAAGCCCTATAGTGCATCCTATGTCATTAATGAGCCTCAACCCCTCGCAGCTCTAGCTGATGCTCTCACATCATCTACCACCATATCCTTTGAGGATTCTGAAATCCCCAACATTCTTCCTGATGAACATGATCTTCCTCTCTTCATCACAATTTTCATCAATGACACATTCATCCAGTGGACTATGATTGACAATGGTGCTAGTATCAACATAATTTCTTCTCACACCTTCAATCAACTCAAACTCCCTGACACCATTGTCATTGAATCCCCTGTCATTCTTCATGCCTTCAATGATGTTGTTGCCCCCGCATTGGGTACAATTATCCTTCCCATTCATGTTGGCCATAAGATCCTTCATGAGATCTTCTACATTGTAGAAGGGGAATTTTAGTATAATGTTTTACTTAGATGCCCTTGGATTCATGTCATGCACTGCATCCCATCTACCCTTCACCATTGTATTAAGTATGAATATGAAGGGAAGATTCACACTCTCCCGATGATTCCCCTCCTTTCAAGGCATGTCATATGACTTATCGACCAAATGACGTGCTTGTCCCTAAATCAAACCCTTCTTCTGAAGCCTCCACCAGTTCTTATGTGCCTGCATCCAAGTTACCCCATGATGGATTTGTTGATGATGTGATGCAGCACCTCACCTTAGGGGAGTATCAAATCCTCGCTCTTAATTCTCTTCCTTCTCCTAACCACCTTGGTCACCCTGATAAGGCCCCTATGTATCAATCTAATGTTGGGGACATCATCTCATTTGGCCCTTCTTTCCTCAAAACCAATTTGGTCTATGATGGCCTTGATCACCCTTCCTCTCATTCTGAAGATCACCCTCACACCAAACCATACACTAGTGGTTTTGGATTCCTCTCAAAAAATCCATTGTCCTACACTTACCTCTATTATTGTGCCTGGAAGGGCTATGACCTAGGTCGTTATGAGCAGGGTGTCCACGAGCTTACCTTTAAACAACCCCGTGAACCGCATGAAAAATTTGGCTTGGGATACCAAGATCCCTCCACTCCTCCATCCTCTTCTTTTTCCTCTCACATTGATGTTGAGTCACCTCCCTTCTCTCCATCTAACTATCTCATAGATCCAGATGATATTGTATCTATCCCTTCTGCCTTTTTTTTAGTCTCCACCATTTCCCTTGGACTGGTCACTTATCAGGTTGAAAATGAAACCCGGTCCTTTCCTCTTAAACATCCTGAAATGATAGGGGAAGATTCCCCTACCATTGACATCCTCCAATGCAGTGATGATGACTCTATTCTATCTTACATGGGGGCCAAGGATTCTCATATCCAAAATTCCCTTCCTCCTGACACTTCCTCGCTTCTAAACGAATCCACAATCGACATTAATATAGGGACCCCTCAGGAGCCCCACATCCTCAAGGTTGGTAAATCTCTTGATCCTCAAGAGCTCAAAGCCTTCACCTCCTTCTTATCGAAACATAGCCAGGCCTTTGCATGGTCATACTCTGACATGTCGGGTCTTGACCCCTCCATCATCATCCATAACATCATCACTATCCCCGATGCCAAACTTGTTAGACAAAAGTTGTATTGCATGTAACCCCACATATCCCTTCTTGTCAAAGAAGAGCTACAACACCTTCTCTCTGCTAACTTCATTCAACCTATTGATTATCCACAATGGGTCTACAATATTGTACCCATTGCTAAATCTTCTAGAAATCTCTACATATGTACCAACTTCTGAGATTCAAACCTCACATGTCCTAAGGATGACTTTCCTCTTCCCAACATCGATCAACTCATCGACCTCATGACCAACCATGAGATGCTCTCTCTTATGGATGGGTTTTCTAGTTATAATCAGATCCTCATCACTCTAGAAGACCAACATAAGACTTCCTTCATCACCCCTTGGGGGACTTTCTGTTATCGTGTCATGCCTTTCAGCTTGAAAAATGTTGGGGCCACTTACCAGCATGTGATGACCTATATCTTCCATGACCTTATCCATAAAATAGTGGAAGACTATGTTGATGACCTCTTGGGTAAATCCAAGCACCGATCTGACCATATTTTAGTCCTTGAAATCCTTTTTGAATGTCTTATCCGATTCCTTCTTCATCTTAACCCAACCAAGTGTGTATTTGGAGTCCTAACTGGAAAACTCCTTGGCTTCATAATTTATATCATGGGAATTGAGGTTTACCCCAAAAACATCAAGGCCATTCTTGAAATGCCTCCCCCTTCTAATCTAACTCAACTTCACAGTCTCCAGGGCCATCTCCAGTCAATCTGTCATTTCATTTCACAACTCTCTGACCGCTGCCAACCCTTCCATCACCTTCTTCGAAAAGACACCCAATTCAACTGGGATGCCACTTGTCAGAAGGCATTCGATGATCTCAAATAATATCTTCTTTCTCCACCTATGCTCACACCTCCATGTGAGGGGGAGCCTTTCTACCTCTACATCTCTACCTCCAATCATGCTTTGGGTGCCATGTTGGCACACCACAATGAGTAAGGTAGAGAACATGTTATATATTATATCAACCGTTCTCTTCTTGATTATAAAACCCGCTATACCAAATTTGAGAAGATTTGTTGTGCCCTCTTCTTCACCACTTCCAAGCTTTCATCATTATCTACTTAATCATAAAACCTTTGTCTTTACCAACTTCCACATCCTTAAAACCATGCATTCAAAGCCTTACCATAGTGATCACATCACTCATTGGCTCATGCTCATGACAAAGTTTGACCTTGAGTTTATCTCCCAAAAATCCATTAAGGGCCAAGCTATCGCAGACCAATTTTTTGAAGCCCCTCTTCCTAGTACGCATATTCCTCATGAGCAATTTCCAGATGAATCCATCAATCACTTCCATCATGAGTATGGTACCCTTAAGATGACCCTCTTCTTTGATGGATCCAAGTGTCAAAAAGGGGGAGGCACTTGTCATCATCATTCCTCCTTGGGGGAATCCTATCCCTATTGCAAACAAGATTAATTTTGAATGCACAAACAATATGGAAAAGTATAAAGCCCTTAT
Source organism: Taxus chinensis (assembly GCA_019776745.2). Classification (NCBI taxonomy): domain Eukaryota; kingdom Viridiplantae; phylum Streptophyta; class Pinopsida; order Cupressales; family Taxaceae; genus Taxus; species Taxus chinensis. The sequence goes on from CM034157.1 coordinate 146,191,292, forward strand.
CCTAGGTCTTGAAACTACTTCCTTTTTAGGTGTTCAATTTCTTGACATCTATGGGGATTCTGAGCTTATCGTCAAAAAAGTTACAGGTGAATATCAATGTAAAAATGATACCCTTCAGAAATATAGAGACATTGTCCTTCTCCTCCTTGAAGCTTTTGACTTTTATTCCATCCAAGATATTCCTCAATCATCTAATCATTTTGCTGACACTATGGCTTCCCTTTCCTCTCTTATCCCTTGGACAATGGAAGAATCCAAACTATCTATTATTGTTCATCGTCAGGATCAACCCACTCATACCCATGAGCTTCCCCATGTCAACCAGGTTGACACCAATTATTCTGACCTTTGGTATTCTCAAATCTTTGACTACCTATCTCAATCTAAAATCCCCTCTGATCTTTCTAAGAATGGTAGGAAGTCCTTTATCCAATGCTAACCACTATGTCATTCTTGGTAATCCTTTATAAGCGTGGATTTGATGGTATTCTCCTTTCGATTCTTAAATCCCATGAGGCTTCTCCTATCCAAGAAGTCCATGATGCATATTTGTGTGGAAATTTAGTGGCTTAGTTGTCCTAAGTGTGTCCTTTCCTTGGCTATTATTGGCCTACTCTTAATCAATATTATGTCCTTTAGCAACATCCAACCTTATCCGCATTCCTTGAGGCCTTACAGCCAACTCAGGACCTATTGCCCTTCTCACAATGGGGCCTCAATCTCATCCACTTCTATCCTTGTTATTCAAACAACATCATTCTATCAAAACTATGGAAAAATTCCATCCAACTAAATTAACCGATCAAGGCCTTCATCTTGTAACTTTATCACCATGGCAGAAATTCTTCAAAAATAAATCGAAACTTATCAATCCTTTCACCATTTCTATGGAATCACCACAGTGGCTATTATCAAAGTATTTCACCAAGTTGGTGGAAGCAATTCTCACTTCAATAAAGCTAATTAAGATGTAAAAACTTCGGGTGCACATTACAACCTTTCTCTCTTATTAGGACAATGGAAAGTCCTATGACCTTAACACCTTATGGACCTTCTCAAGCCAACAAAAGTTGCTTCCTCGATCTCGTAATTGGAACCTTCAGCTTCCCATCACTCTTTGGGACTAGCATCTGCACCCCCTAGGTGCTTCCTTTCTCTCTTGTCTATGGTTTGAAGTTTTCCTTCTTGAAGTTCAAATTCTTTCCTTACGTATTTCCCTTCCGTGACTTTATTTCTGACGAGGATTATTGTTAGGAGAATTTAACACAACTCGAGTTGTTAGATGAACATTACCTTATCACCCTTCAACATCATCAAGTATACCAAGATTGAATTACTCGTGCTTATAACAAACACCTTAAACCTCACGAATTCAAAGTTGGTAACCCCGTCCTCAAAGAAAATCAAAATGTCACTACTCTAGAGAGGAGCCAATGTGGAAAGTTTTCCCCCAACTGAATTGGACCATACATTGTCACACATAAATACAAATCAGGAGTCTATCATTTGGCCTCCCTTGATGGCAAACCAGAAATAAAGCCTCTTAATGTGTTGCACTTGTGACCATTCTATTGTTAGCATACCTACCAATATAGCACTTAGTCATCAATATCCTTAGATCATCCCTCCATCTTACCCTCTTCCATCTAATTTTGTAATGATATGGAAGAATGTGGTCTACCATCACTTTCCTAGTCATGACCTTAAATATGGGCACCATGACTCTGTCCATAGCATTTTCCTTATGGATAGGTTCTCCCTCTTTGGTGAGAACTCCACAATCATTACATTCATCACCCTCTTGTTTACCTATTGGAACCACACTAAGGGTCCTAAAGGTGTCACTTGTACATCCATTATCCCCTCCTAAGTGGTCTACCTAGCTATTCCCAGCTCTTCCCCATATGAAAATCAAAATTCGTAGATGCTCCTATCAAATTCAAAACTATAAAAAACAAACTGCTCCCTCGAAGGACAAGTTTATTCAATAAAAAAATCAAATCAAATAAATAGACTAATCCCTCGAAGGACGGATATCATGTATATCATTCATGCCATCATGTAAAAATCATTTATGTATAAAGTAGACCATACCCTCGAAGGATGGATACTCTCTTGTATCATGGCAGTGAAGGCTTCCCACATTGATCAACCTTCTATTAACATCCATAGAAAACTTCCCACATTGATCAATTTTCTCTCTTTCCCCTACCCAGAGCTGGGGCATAGATTTAGGGAAATCCACCTATGGAGAACCCTCTTCCCATGTACAAGTTACATCCTAAACCCCTTTTTCATGTCGACATTAGGTTTATGAGCTTATTTCATCCATATTTCCCTCATGGTATTTGGTATAACTAACTATCATTGGTTATGTGCTATCACTTGTTATGGTCGCATGTGCATTGTGTTACTTGGATCCCTTTCTCATTTACCTCCACTGCAGTTGGAGGCATCATTTCCCCACACATTCCTTGATATGATGTAGCATCGTTCATACCCATAGGTCACTAATCAACAAGTTACATTTTATTATAACTTGTCATATCTATCTCTTTCTACTTATCCTAGTCATCAACCACATCTATCATCTACATGTTGTCTATCCCAAATTTCACATTTCACATCATTAATAACATCTACTATCTATCCATAATTTCACATATTTTAAAAATTATCATTATCCATCACATTCATTTTTAATCAACATTTTCCAGATAATCATATATCATGTAAATAACATCCAATCACATCACATACATTCTCATCATCATCATCAAACAATAAAATAAACAAATATCATCATTAAATCACATCCACAACATAAATCATCATCATAAATCAAATCATCACATCATATAAATGACACATGGTTAAACCATGAAAAAATGTATATATATCATATATCATCAAAATAAAGTGTATCAATACATCATTGGCCTCTAAGAGCCCTCTCTCAAAGTAGAGATATCATCAAAATAGTGAAGTTGTACATCAGAAAGCCTAAAATATTGCCCCTATGAGGAAAGTCCCTTTGTCTGTCTCTTGGCCTCATCTCCTCCACCTTAGCCCTCCTATCGGTGCAGATGAGCCACACTTGTTGTGCACTCCCAGATGGCCATGCTCCAGCTGTCCCTTGCCTCTGCACATACTCCCAATATCTGTAGGTATGGTAATTTATTGATTACAATCCACTCATAATAATTAGCCTTTATGGCTAAGGGTCTATATCGATCCATGGATATCATATCGGGAGATGCCACCTATCCCATCCCCTGTGATTCCACCTGTGCTCCGCTCACTGAATCTGTTGCAAGTATAGTGCAAGGTCTCCAAATTATCCCTATATACCTCCCTCTTCTGGTGGTACTGATCCCTATCTTGGATGGCTCGGTCCCTCTCCTGAGTCACTACATCTCTCTCCTGATGCACCATTATGCTCCTAAGTGGTATCCCTCTCTCCCTCACTCTAAGCTCAAATCTGTGCATGTAGTTGTGCCACCATCTCTAGTCAGACTCCCCATCACCATCCCACCACCTGCTAACAGCTACCTCCTCATCTACCTCCATATCCACTAATTCATCATCATCTCTCTCTCTCTCCTCCCTCTCCTATGACCCGAGCTGCCCACGTAGTAGTCATCCAATCAGATAATCCAACTCCCTCTCCCACGTCATCATCGTCATCCCATGGCACTACCACATCCTCTAATGGATCTATTATGATAGGGCTTGGTATATCCCTCTCCCCCCTCCTCTCACCTATACACAATAGGCTCCCTGGGCATTGTTTACATGACACCAAATTTTCGTTCAGACCCTATCAAACTACATGGCCTCGATCATATCAGGCATATGCCCCTATACCCACCTAGTCCTCCTCATCCATGCTAACTCAATGTCAACTCCTGGTCATCCAGGGAAGTCTCTATATGGCCTTCATCTAATATGATCCCCCTCAAGCTTTGCAATCCAATCTGCATACCAATCTACATCCCAACCTCCTCTATCCCCAAGGCCTGATCTTCCCTCCATCTCAGAAACCCCACAAGGAACTTGATGTGATCCTCTATGATCCATGACAACCCTGGTGGCCTAATAAACTGTTATGTGCTCATAAGCCCAACAATGGAGTATAAACCCAACATCCAATCCCATCCTCCTCCCCAATCTGTACATCATAGCTCATGGTACACCTATGCCAGCAACGCTGTCCCAAATGAAAACATGGTCTGGTGATCCACTATATCTGCCAGAACCCCTGCTAGTGTCCATGGAAACCTTGCACACATTGAATCTGGAAGTGTGTAACAAGATATCACCATCATCAATAAACAAATCAATCTACTCCATGGTACTCCACGGTCATATCTCATCTCATATCCAAAATCCCCTGAAGAGAATCTAATATGTGTTGCATCGACCCCAAATTGTCATCTCAACACTTCTAGTCAATAATCCACTGTAATGAGAATTGTCTTCTCCCCCTGTATCGGAAACCTGAGAATGTGGTACACATCCTCTAGGGTGATGGTCATCTCACCCATCCTGAACCAGAATGTGCATGTGTGCACATCCCACCTCTCCACTATTGTGATCATCAAACACATACCTCATGGGATCCTCTGATAATATCTTAAACCACCTAACACCACTATTACCAAGTGATCCCACTCAGCGTAGGCTATATCTCCTTGGATCTAATCATAGAAGGTGGGGACTCTATCTCTCAAATAGAATGTCTCTTGAGCCTGCAATCACAAATAAACCAATCAAATATCAGTTTCTTCATCATTAATTTCATCAAACCCTCATCAAAAATCAAAATCTATCCTAAAACCTATTCCCTTACCCATTCGATGCCAACCCAAGTGGGTTGATGCCTCACCCCAACTGAGTCACCTTTTTAGGGTGGGTCGATGATGACCGCCCCTAGTTGCCACTGACCACCCCTGGTGCCCATCCAAAAATTTGAAAAATGTAAAAAAAAAATAAAAACATTAAATAAAAAAAAAACAAGCTTCAGGGTTTCCATTACTCACCATCCGACGTGTCCTTTGCCTCTTCCTCGCCGCTCCTCCAGCCTCCATTTTTCTCAAACAATCAATCTCTCTGTTATCAACCAGAGCTCTCAATTTTCATTTTCAGATGTGAAAATGACTGTTATGGGCTGATCCAGATGCTTATATAGCCACCCCCTTGGTTGTGTCGACCCTATGGGTCACCGTTGATTTATATGGGTCGCCGCCGACTTCACTTCAGGCGTCATCGACCCACTTTGTCCCTTACCCACATTCCACCATCTATGTCATTTAGTAAACTATCCATCTTCCTTTGTTGATAAAACATCCATACCACACTTTTCGTGCCTTTCACTGGGGCATCATCATAATTTTACCATCATCCTCATCTTATTTAAAGACACATACTTTTCACTTGATTCCTCATATATGAAGGATCTCACACTTTATTCACATTTGGTTGCACATGATTTTGATGTGTGCCCATGACCTATTGGTCCCCACGACCTGCATCCATTTGAGTGGTTTCCCATTGGATTCCCTCCATTTCACAGTGATTTTCATCGACTCACTAGCTTGTAGGACATTGTCGTCATCTCCCTGAAGACCATACCCTTTATTCCCTACCAACGTGACTCATAAAATCACCAGGATATTTTAATCATTGTTATTGTGAGATCCCTTTTCCCTTGGGGCATCATGCCTTTTCTTTTCCCATCCTTCCCCATCTGCCCTTCTCATTCACCTCTTTCAAACTCATGACTGATTCCACTTTTCTTTGTCATCGATCACTAGTTTGAGGGGGATCACCTTACCAATACCTCTTCACCATCTAACCATCAACCATTTCATGTTTTTGTCTCACAGTTTGCTATCATAAAACCCCTCAACAAAAAGGGGCAGAATGTAGACACCTATTTTTGGAACCTCCATGTGCCTTCATCCTGCATTTTCCTTCCACCCTTGCTTAGCATGCTCACTTCCCTCTTATTTTTAAATTATATCCTTTCCCTCCTAAATTATTCTATTTTCCCCCCATTCTATTTTATCATTATCCCCCCTTATCTAACATAATTACCATATTCCCACTTTTTTAATCCCCATTAATCCCCATAATCCTAAAATAATTTAAATAAATCTTAAATACATCCTAAATCATTTAATTATCCTAAGTCCATCCTAATTTCCCTTATTTAATCATCCCCCATGGGATTCCTAACCCTCTTCATTACTACCCTTCATTAATCCTCCCTATGATTCCCCCCACTCATCCTATCCCTTCCTAAGATTCTTTCCACTTCCCTTACACCCATTTAACCCTCTTACACATGCACAATCCTAAAATTAACCTGTCAACCATTTGAAAATCTAGTCTCGCCCTCCATAATCATTTTCACATTCAAATGGTAGTCTTCTCACCCCAGTCACTGGTGACTGACCTGGGTCACCATCAACCCTACCTTGAGCTATTTAACAACCCCTATCCCCCCTTCTCAAACAGCTGGAAAATATTGAGACTTCTGTGTACTTTTGTGAACATTGTGCCTTTCTGTGTTATCTGTGAATCCATTCTAATCAGTTGAGATATCTTGGTGTCTCCTTTTACATTGAGAGCTTGGAGTTGAAGAATATTATGGAGCTTTGGTTCATGCACAACACTTATTTTGTTTTGTAGGTACTTGCAAGTGTTTTTTGAACTCTACTTCAACCTCCAGCCAGCTTCAATCATCCCTAGATCCAACAACTTATCCCATCTCCTTATTATCACCCCATCTCTAGTCTAGTCGATCAGAATTGGTCGCCATCGACCCATAGCCTTACATTTTTCTACATCCTATCCATAACCCATCCTATCCACTTTGCATGCAATCCCATGTCTGATATATCTTTACATCCAATCCATCCCTTGTGACATCTTGTTCACTCTTCTTGCATCCAATTATATGTTATAACTTATAGAACTCCACATTTTAGTCATTGTTTTGCATACCCTCTGCATAGTTCTGTTCAGGATCGTTCGATTGACTGTTCTACTCTCAGGTTTCCATTGACTCTCTAGGTCTGATCTCGAGTCATCGTCGACCCTCTGTGGTTTGTTCTCATTTTCTATCATTTTCATCCTTAATCATCATATCAGTTAGATTATCTTATCAAATATCTTTTTCAAATTCTGTTATCAACATTTCCTTTTTGTTATCATATTATCACTCTTTGTTATCACTACGTGGGTTGACATCCTCTTGAGGGAGCTTGTGCTTCTCAGGGCCGAATCTTGTTGGGAAGCCCACCATATCTCTTACTAATCCCGTTTTGTGTTTAGTCCTTTGTTGTTTTACAGGTTGAGGACTCATTGTGAGGAGGACCATTCATTGTGCGCCCATACCATATCATCCTATCTACATCAGGAGGTTCCTTAAACCCTCCCATAATTCAAAGTTTCTTGATTACTCGTTGGTTTTTCACTAATCTGAAATGTTAGGTAATCTAGCCTCTGTAACATCTAGATCTCTCTATCTCTATGATTTACACATCTAACATCCCAAATCTCACTTTCCTGCCCCCAGTCGTCCTTGACTATCCCAGATCTGCCTCCAGTTGTCATCGACCCAATCTGCATCCATTACATCTTCCCACAATTTGCATCCTTTGTATTTTTTGTGTTTCTGTACCAGATCTAGGACATATTCAACATCCAACAATCAGTTCTAGATCCATTATTTTCACATCTTTTGATATTCTCTGCTACATTGTTGTCGACTATCTCAATCTGTCTCAGTTCGCCATAAACCCTATCAAGTTTGATCTCTTTATCTTAATTTATCAAATTATCTGCATTATCTAATCTCTTTGTTATTTGTTATCTAGAATATCTATGATCTCTGTTCCATTCTATTATATTCTACATGCTATCCATATTTTATCTTCTATCAATATTTTAATAAAAGTGGTTTGACATCCTCCCTAGAAATTTTATCATTTCTCGGGATTGACTTTGTCAGGTAACCCACCATTTAATCTACTAATCTTTTTCTTGTCTAGCTGTTCCTTTTTGCTGTCCAGGTTACTGAGCTCGTTGCGGAGAGGATCTTTATGCCCATAGCTCATCTTCATCATCATCACACATCTTGGAGGTAGCCTTAAACCCTCCCATATTTTGGAGTTTCTTATTTTCTTGCATACCATTTCATTAACTTGAAATAGTAGTAGAAAAATTCACAAACAATTTATGAGATGCCATGCAAGAACATGGATATTATATATTGTACCTTTTTAGTTTTAAACCCTTTAACAAAACTTGTGACAAATAAAATATTTTCAATCCATCTAATTTGAAGCTATGGATATTTGGTAAGTAGACGAACTTACTAAAGAAAGACCAATTTTACAAGCTAACAAAATTTATATCACCCTTGCGTTTAATTTCTCACGAACCAATTCACATTTTATTCTATGCTCTACCACTAAGCTATTTTTCCCTTTATAGTATAGAATGTGGATTGTTATTCTAACACTACAAACGTTTCTAGATTATAATATAATTTGGGACCAAAAATGTACAAAAATTGATTGCCTTGAATCCAAAAAACTAATAAAAATAATACTTGAAACAAAATACACTTTCCTACATCAAACAAAATTTCTACAACAAATTTGATAACTCTCACCTTCATAATGCCAATTATACTAGTTACCCTCCCTTTTTATATATTAACTTCCAATTACTACCATGAAGATGGTACAATATCCTTCTTATATTTTGCAATCCACATCTCGGTTCAATTTTCAATACCACTACTACGAATATTATTAGAATATTTATTACTCATAATACAACATCTTCAATCTTCTTGTCAAGGTTTGGTGAAGAGGAAAATCAATGGTAGAAAAGAAGATATAAATTAATAGTGGGGAGGTTCCCCCAATTTGATTATAAAGAGACAAGAAACAAATGCAAGAGAAATGAGAACCTTTTAGAATTGTTTGAAAAATTCCCACGCATTACACACTCGTTCGCCAGTTTGTTATATGTGTTACAAATGACCAATATTTTAAATTAGGTATGTTTAAGTTCTCCAACTTGAAACCACATGATGTTCTTAAGTCCAAACCTAGGAGGATTGTTAGAAGGATGCAAGGTTTTGGTTTGAACTCTTATTTTCAAAAGAGTGAGCCATGACTCAATAATGTATTAGTAAAATCCACATAAAAATCATCACTATTGATGTAGGAGCCATTAGATTTTCAAAAGTAAAATAGATATCACCATTTGAACTGGAAAGTACGTGTCAAACAAGTTGGGTGCATGAGCACTATTCAAAGGTTCAAATAGGAATAAATGTCTACTATTGCATTGTTGATTATGTGTATCACAAGGGAACAATAATTATTATGCGGGTTTTTTGATACAAGATGGTGTGAGAAATTTGGATCCCACTTGAATCAAGAAGGATTGTTTGATGTTGAAAAAACTAAAGGTAGGGCATTGGAAAATTTGAGATGGTCAAAAATTTTGTTCTACGAAGATTTTTTTGCTCACTTAAGCAAAATTTGGCTGCAAGATAAAACATGCCACCAATTTATCCTAATCAAGAGTGGAAGAGAGATATATAGGGTATATAAAGAGGAATCACACGTTTTATCATATGATTTTTTGGATCATCTCTACATGTTGTGGTTTGTGAAAAATGACGTGCCATAATTTGAAATCATTTTCACCTAAGGACTACAATTTTTCTCTTCAAAAATAGTCTAACGACATGTAAGTTGGGAGTGTTAGGAGCATCATGCGAATAAGTGAAGGTTGTTCTTATGTTTTTCCACTCATATGTACATGACTATGATGTTTCTTTGTCGAGTGGGTGCTCTATTTAAAAGTTGCTTATTTACCTTTTTTTTAACTCACTTAAGCAACTTTCGCTTGTGATAGAAAACATGCCAATAATTTCTCCACATTAGGAATGTAGAAGAGATATCGAGGATATACATAGAGGACTCAAACATGAAATCATATGAGTTTGCAGTTCATCTCCACTCACCCTTATTTGTGAAAAATAATGTGCCAAACTTTGTAGTATTTTTTTCTTAAGGACTAAGAAAACTATCTTATAAGATGCATCTGGTGGAATGAAAGTTGTGAGTGTTGGGGACATTGGGGGACTAAAAAAGAAATTTATTCTTTTATTTTTCCACCCATCTAGATGTGGCCATAGAGTTTTTTATTTGATTATATGTTCAATAAAAATTTGCTTTCTCTACTATGAAACTATTGGGTACGAGAGAAAACTTCTCCGTAATATCTCCTTATGAGGAGTGGAAGAGAGATATATAATGGATATGCAGAGGAATCACACATTATAAGTTTTTTGGTTGGTTTTTACCTATCTTGGTTTAAGAAAAATAATGTGCCAAATTTCATAGTTTATTTTTCCTAAAGACAACAAGTTTCTCTTAAGAGACACATATAATGGTGTGTAGGTGTTTCCCTGTGTTTTTGCATGGGCAAAATTCACCTGAAAACATAACAACTATACCCCTAGTGTCAAAACTTTCCATGTCATACCTTTCCAAACACCCCTAGATCAACCCACCCCTCAGTTTCAATTCAATTTTTGTCCTTTGCTGGTTCATCTATGAATTTCATCAGTCCCCCTAGGTGATTTAGGAAAAATACAAATCATTCAAGTGCCTTTGGAGTAGTGTTTCTCAAGGCAGGTTTTCAAGCAAGCTTAGAGAGGGCTTTCATCAGCCTTTTTGAGATGAGTGCACCAGGAATGGATCAAAAGGCTAAAATTCATCACATAGGAGTGTACAAGAGCCAAGAGCATCAATGAATATATTTAGGAAGATTCTAGGAAGCTTCAGAGGTTTTGGAGCCAGTTCGCTGAAAGCGGGTTTTTGAGCCTGAAGGAGCTTCTACCACAAAAGGGGGCCTGGGCTTCAAAGAGTGATCCCAGGAGATTTTTAGTGAGTTGTAAACCCAACAAGATACCATTGGAAACAATTTTCAACCATATACATGGTGGAAAAAATAGATCAACTTCAAACCTCAGAAAATTTTCTAGGTAGCTCATTCTTTCCGTGCACCGCAGGTGATCCAAAGAAAGAAAGGAAAATTTTGAGGGTGTTACAGTAATAATAAAGCCATGGGACCCATCCAATTATTATAAAATCATATTTTTCATGCAAAATCATATAAATAAGTGCCCAAAAACTCATCTGAGAGCTCAAGTTATGACCTTTTCAAGTCGCTCGCCAAGGTATGCTATTTGATACTTAATCAAATTTGCAAAGGGACACATGGCAGCTTGACATTGAGGATCAATTTTTTTTCCCCATTGCACCAATTGAAAGGTAAAAATTGTGCAAAAATTTCACCCTTCCCCTCTTTAGCCTCCAGGTTCATCATATGACCTCTTTTCGGCCCCTAGGAGCTTAAATGTAGCCCTCTCCTCCAATCCTCTAAATGAACGCATGTGCACCAAGTGTCATCATATGGATAAGGTGAAATTTTTTACACCCATTGCACCAAACCAAAGGTGAAAATGGTGCAAAAAAGTTTTCCCTCCCACATCTCTTTGAAATCCAAAGCTATAAATTCAAACACTTAGCCATTTTCGCTCATTTCTCCCCACATGCTCCCAACGCTGCCAAAACTCTGCTGAAATTTCCATTGAATCTTGCTTCTCCATTTTCATGTTCCCCCATTGCTGAATTTTCCCCATTATCTCAAGAAGTGAGAATAAGAAAAAACTCAAGAAAATTTGGATTCGAGAAGAACAAAAAATGAGATTTCTTCTCTAAAGAGACTTTGAAACCCTCAAATAAGATTTGTTCATAACTAAAAAACCTGTGCACGGATCAACATGTTGTTTTTTGAAATATTCTAGTTTTTTAGAGGCCATGATAATCCAAGAAGAATTTTTTGCATACACACTCCAAATTTTTTGCTGTGAAGAAACCCCAGTTTCCTGTGGTAAAAAATTTGAAAATTAAAATCTCCATTTCTAGACACCGGGTAGACTTGAAATTTCAGAGGTGCACTGAAGGGAAAAAATCCATATCAGAAAAGTTTTTTTCATTGCAAACCAAGGCCGAAAACCCTAATTTCCAAAAATAGTAAGCCCCTTACACAGATACTTGTTATTTTTGGTAAGTCATCATCGAAGGTAGTTGCGACAAAGACAATGTGCACTAAGGACACCTAGAAAGCTAATCTCAATGGTCGGGGTCGAAAAGGGTGAAAATTGCCACTTACTAAAAATAGTAAGTTTCCTACACAATCATCTGCTATTATTAGTAAGTCATATCAAAGAGTAGTCTAGGTAGAAGGAAGGTACATAGGGTTATCTAGAAAGCTAGTTTCACTGGTCAGAGCCGAAAAGGGTGGAAATTTCCACTTACTAAAAATGGTAATCCCCCCTTTTTAGGTGTAGAATATTGCCTAGGTCAAAGATGAAGTTCAAGATTGTGAGTGCCAAATTAGTATCAATTTCAGTCATCAGGGTGTTCAAGCTATAGGATAATCATGGTTATAATGCTCGAGTAATTATTCCAGTTTCTCATCCAAATGTGTAACCAGAAGAACGATAGAATGATGACACTTCATGGCTTGCAAATGCATCATCTCAGGACAAATCTGTGTCTTTGGAACATGGAAATGTTGTAGAGAGTCATGACAGGATTGGTTTCAAGCTTTAATCTTTTCAGAGGAGATTTTCATGAGCAACACCCACGATCATCAAAGTAATATTTCAACAATGTTTCTAAACACTTAGTTAATGGTGTTCATGGATCATACAAAGGGGTAGATCATGATCATTCAACAAGGTACAAAAGTTCATTGTTCTGAGAGTTTCAAACGATAAAGAATTCAAGCAAAAAGTGCCCATTCCAGAGGATTCTCATCAGGGTGTTTAATTTGTAATTACTTCATCAGAAATATCATCCCCTTCTCTTCTTCTCTCTCGCCCCCTCTCCTTTCTAATTATTCGTTAGGATTCATCATTATTTTTTGTCCTATTCACTTAAGTGACCTATTTTAAAATTGTAAAATTATTTTCTCAAAATTATAAGAGAAATACTTAATTCATGGCAAATAAAAGGTCACAAGTAGAATATGGAACACAAAGATGTTGAGTTGTGAAGCTTAATTACTTCATGTTAGCATGTAATTAGAACTTGTTGGAAAATACAGTAGTCAGCATCGGTCAGGGCAGACCGGCATCGGTCAAGTAAGTAAGGAACCGACAGCGGTTAGGCAAAACCGGCGTCGGTTAGGCAGAACCAACGTCAGTTACCTATGCGATGAAGTTTTAATTAACTCTCGAGAATTATATCTATTTTTAGCATTAAAATAGATATATTAATTGTAATTGCATGGCTAAGTGCCCTAAGTCTATAAACGAATATATAAGCACAAAAGCTAGGGTTTAGAATGTGAGAATGATCATAATTAAAAGATAATTATGTGAGAGAGAATTATTGGTGAAGAAGCAAAAGGCTTGATGGAAAGAAGTACTAAACATCTGAGAGGTGTGGAAGATTGTAAATCCTCATTGTATATCTTGTCAAAGCTTTGGATAATAGATTGGCTTGTTTCTTGGTGGACGTAGCCCACACTGGGTGAACCATGTTAAATCTAGTGTTGATTTATGTCTCTTGTTTTATATATTTATTTTAGTAGAATATCCACTTTTATTTGCATGTATGCTTGATCTAATATATTGTCTGTACAACCGGTGTGCTAACCCCACAACTGGTATCAAAGCTTTGTTTGAGGGTTTTGTGTGTTGACATATTTACTCACAGAGGGTTTTCTGATTGAGTGGGAGCTACAACAATGGTAGAAGATAATAAATAAAAGGTATAGAAATTTGACGGCCGAAATTATCAATTATGGAAGATGCAAATTGAGGATTATATGTATCAAAGAGATTTGTACGTACAGTTGGATGAGAAGTCTATACCTACGAAGATGACTGATGAAGAATGGAATATTCTTGACAAAAAGGTTTTGAGATCTATAAGATTGAGCCTGACAACATCCGTGACTTCCAATATTACAGAAGTGGCTTTTATGGTAGATTTAATGAAATCTCTTGTTAATTTATATGAAAAACTTAGTGCTTCAAATAAAGTTTATTTGATGAAGAAACTATTTAGTTCTAAGATGCATGAAGGTGAATCTGCCTCTAGTCATTTGAATGATTTCCGATCTATTATAAATCAGTTAAAATCGGTTGCAATACTGTTTGATGATGAAGTAAAAACACTTTTATTCTTATGTTCTTTGCCTGATAGTTGGGACAACTTGGTAATGGCGGTTATTAATACAACATCTACTAATAATATTTTGAAGTTTGATGATGTGGTTGGTATAATCTTGAATGAAGAAATTTAGAGGAAGAGTACAAAGGAAACATCATCTAGAAATGCTTTAAATGTAGAAAGTAGGGGTAGGCAGAAGGAGAGATTCAAGAGTAAGAATAATAGGAAATCAAAGTCAAGGGATAGTAGATCTAAATCTAGAAGGGAATTACTTGTTGGAAATGTGGAAAGAAAGGACATGTAAAGAAAGATTGTTGGTCAAAGGACAAAGAGAACCAACAACCAGAAAAAGGTAAAGAAGAAAATCTTGCTGTATCAGAGGTAATGCAAGATGCTCTTATTCTTTCTTTATATTGTAGAATTGAATCATGGGTTTTAGATTTAGGAGCTTCTTTCCATGCAACCCCTAATAAGGGTTATTTCAGAAATTATGTCTAGGGTAATTTTGGGCATGTTTATTTGGGTGATGATGAACCTTGCAGTATTATTGGTAAAGGTGAAGCTCATATAAAATTATAGAATGGAAATACATGGGTATTGAAAGATGTGAGGCATGTGCCAAGCCTCAGGAGGAAATTTTTACAGGGTAACTAGGTGAAGTTGTTTGCATGGTTACTACAGGAGACTCTTGGAAAGTCACCAAGGGTGCTTTTGTTGTGGCAAGAGGTAAGAAGTAGGAATGTTATATTTATCTACAAATTACTTGTATAATTCAGATCATGAGCAGAAATATAACACCAAATAACACAATATTCCAGAATAATGATCTCAATATGCAATTAGAATAGCTTCGCCACTTCGAGGGGGCAACCTCCAAACCATACAATAATACTCAAATGCTCCAATGATGATGAATTACTACCTACAATCCCCTATATATACTATTCATATGTTATGGCCATCACCAAGGCCGACCTACTAAGCATGAGAAAGTATAAATGATATAATAAAATGATATGGTAAGCCACAAGTCGGCTACTCATATCCTAATACAAGCAATAGGTTAAGGGCGTAGCATGCCCTTCCCCTTCAAAGAAACATTGTCCCCAATGTTGAGAAGCTCTGGGTGCTGCTGCAGGAATGTCATATCTTCCCATGTTGCATCTTCATTGTCCATATTCTTCCACTTGATCAGGTACTCAGTAATAACCCGTGTCCTCAATCTTTTAGTGTGTGTTTGAAGGATGCATTCAGGTTCCAAGATGACCCTCCCCTCCTCATCGAGCTCAGGTAACACTGTTTGGGCTGATACTCTCTGTCCAATTACTTTCTTCAGGCAAGAAACATGAAAGACTGGATGTATTCTGGTTGATTGTGGAAGTTCTAATTTGTATGCTACAGTACCAATCTTCTGCAATACTTGATAGGGGCCATAATACTTTGGTGAAAGTTTGTTATCCTTTTGTTGTTGTTTCAAAGACATTTGCTTATATGGTTGTAACCGCACAAAAACCCAATCACCGACTTCAAAATGCCTTTCCGTGCGATGTTGATCAGCCTGTTGCTTCATGCGGTTTTGTGCCATGACCAAGTTCTCCTTGAGACTAGAGAGGACCTCTTGTTGATACTGAATGTGTTCTTCTACTGCTCTAACCCATGGTTTTCCTCTCAATGATGATGTGATGGATGGTGGATGGTACCCATAGAGTGCCAAAAAAGGAGACATTTTAGATGAAGTATGGAAGGAAGTGTTATACCACCATTCTGCAAGTGGCAACCATTGGACCCATCTTGCTTGTTTATCTGACGTAAAGCAACAGAGATATCCCTCCAAACACTTATTTACAACTTCTGTTTTCCCATCAGACTGGGGATGATAAGAAGAGCTACGAGCTAACTGAGTACCCAAACATGAGAATAAATCAGTCCAAAAATTACTAGTAAATATAGGGTCTCGATCACTTACTATAATCTTCGGTGTCCCATGAAGCTTCTGAACTGTGTCCATGAAGGCTGTTGCTACCGTGCTTGCAGCAAATGGGTGTGCCAAGGCACAAAAATGAGCATATTTGGTGAGTCTATCCACCACAACCATGATGACATTTTTTCCTTCAGATTTAGGCAATCCTGTGATAAAGTCCATGGAAACCTCTTCCCACCGCTGGCTAGGAATAGATAGAGGTTGTAGAAGACCTGGGGATCGAACTGTTTCACCCTTATTTTGCTGACAAACCATGCATTCTGCCACAAATTTTTGGACATCCCCTTTGAGCCCTTCCCAGAAGAAATCTTGTTTGACTCGATGATAAGTCTTCAAGAATCCAGAGTGCCCCCCTACTGGAGAAGAGTGAAGCTCAGATAGAATCCTATTTTTAAGAGTGGAGTTCTTACATAGGTATAATCTATCTTTATACCATAAAGCATCCCCTTTCAATACAAATTTTTCAGACATGCTTGGATCATTCTGGAGATGATGAATGAGGTTTTGTGTGGTTGGGTCATTTCTCCATTCGGACCTTGCCTCATCTATCCAATCTTCCTGTAATATGGATATGGCACATAACAAGGCTGCAGTTGAGTCATCTTTCCGCGATAGAGCATCCGCAACTACATTCTCCTTCCCTTTCTTATAGATAATCTCAAAATCATATCCCAACATCTTGGAGACCCATTTTTGTTGTTCTTCAGATGATAAATGCTGCTCCAAGAAGTATTTCAGACTATCATGATCTGTCTTCACTTTAAAGTGTCTTCCTATGAGATATGGTCTCCATTGCTTTACTGCATGAAGTATGGCTAGCATTTCCTTCTCATAAGTCGGCTTGGAAAGATTCTTACCTTTGAATTGATGGCTCAAAAAGGCAATAGGATGGCCTTCTTGCATGAGAACTGCCCCCATACCCACCCCTGATGCATCACATTCAACAATGAATGTTTTGGAAAAATCTGGAGTAGCCAAGACTGGAGTGGTGCACATGGCCTCCTTTAGTTTCTCAAATGCTTTGGTTGCATCCTCACTCCAATGGAAGGAGTCCTTCTTTAATAAAGTTGTGAGAGGTGCAGCTATGCTTCCATAATGCCTTACAAATCTTCGGTAATAACCTGTAAGCCCCAAAAATCCTCGTAGATTCTTTAGGGTTTTTGGAACCTTCCACTCCATCATGGCTTTGATCTTATTAGGATCCACTTTAACCCCTTCATGAGAGACAATGTGACCCAAATATTCAACCTCCTTGAGTCCAAAAGAACACTTAGAGGGCTTTGCATAAAGTTGATGTTGCTCAAGGGTTTCCAAAACCTTATTTACATGATGCAAATGTTCCTCCCATGTTTTGCTATAAATTAATATATCATCAAAAAACACTAAGACAAACTTCCGCAGGAATGACTTAAAAATAGAATTCATCAAACTTTGAAATGTAGAAGGTGCATTTGTGAGTCCAAAAGGCATTACCAGGAATTCATAATGGCCTTCATGTGTCCGAAAGGTGGTTTTATGAACATCCTCATCCTTGATTCTGATTTGGTGGTATCCCGAACGAAGATCAAGCTTTGTAAAATAAACAACACCATGCAACTCATCAAGCAAATCATCAATAACAGGAATAGGAAACTTATCTTTGATTGTGTACTTATTAAGTTCCCTATAATCAGGACACATGTGCCACATGTCATCTTTCTTCCGTACCATCACTACTGGAGAAGAATAAGCACTCTGACTATGGCGGATGATTCCTGCTTCCAACATCTCTTGTACAATCTTCTCGATTTCACTCTTTTGCACATATGGGTACCTATAAGGTCTGATGTTAGGTGGTTGACTTCCTGGTAATAACTGAATAGCATGATCATGATCTCTCTTTGGAGGTAAGCCCTTTGGTATATTTTCAAATACAACAGAGTGTGCATCCAACACTGCTTGCATATCTGATGGTATAATGTCCTTAGAATGATGAGCCTCCAATGAAAAGAGTTGTGCCACAAATCCCTCTGCACCCTTTTTTAGCATTTTGTGCATCTGATGAGAACTTACTATTTGTGGAGACTTTTCTCTTAAGCCTCTTAGCTCAAAAGTCCTTCCTTCAGAGTGAAATCGCATGAACAAGTCTTGGAAGTTCATCTCAATGGTTCCCAAAGTGGTAAGCCATTGAACCCCTAACACAATGTCTGCTCCTCCCATAGAAATGGCATACATGGGACTATTTAGTATGTAATCTCCCATGGAAAGCTTAATGCTATGGCATTTTCCAGAACAAGTAACAGTACCTCCATCAACAATCATTACTTGACATTCAGGAGCTGGATAAATGAAACAGTTTAGGCGCACTGCTAACTTATGATTGATAAAGTTGTGAGTACTTCCTGAATCAATCAACACTGTGACCCTCTATTTTTTTAGGAATCCAACCACCTTTAGGGTTTGGGGGGTGCTAATACCTGAAATTGCATGGCATGAGATCGTTGGCTGAGGATCTCCTGACTCCTCCTCTGGCTCAACCAAGACCTCTGACTCTGCATCTTCATTATTCTCTTCATCTTCACTAGGCCCATCAATGTAGAACAACTTCTTTTCAGCACATTTATGTCCGGGTCCAAATTTACTGTCACAGTTAAAACATAACCCTTTTTCTCTCTTTTTTCTTCAATTTGTTGAGGTGTCAATCTAACTGGCCGAGGGAGTGTTGGGGCCAAGGTGTTGCGATCTCTATTAAAAGTGAAATGTTGTCTCCTACTTGAAAAAATTTCTCCTCTGCCCTTCTTGCCATAATCATCGAATCAGAAACCTTATGAGGATTAAACATACGCACCTCATGCTCAATGTGATCCTTAAGACCCCCAAGAAATAGGTCATTCAGATTCTCTTCAGTAATATTTTCCACCCGCAGAGAAAGGTTTTGGAAGTGATGAATGTAATCCTTAACAGATCTGTCTGTCTCAACTTTGCTAATTGGCTGAAGTAATTATCTGACACACTAGAACTGTAGTGTAATTGCAACTCTTCAGTGAAGACTGTCCATGTAACATTGAGACCACTCTTCTGCCTTTGAGCACATAACCATCGATACCAGATGAATTGGTCAGGTTCGAGATACAAAGATGCCATGGTCACCTTTTGTCCTGATGGAATCTGATGTAGTTCAAAGAAATTCTCCATTTGGTTGATCCAATTGAGTGCATCCTTTCCATCAAACTTGTGCATCTCCACTTTTGGAAACATAGTACGGGCCTGCAGAGTGCTCGTATTTGGATTGTGCACACTCGAAGATCCACTCTGGCTCATGTGTCTATTATGTTGACCTGAGGATCCACCTTGATTGACATAAGTATGATTACCCATCATATGCGTACTGAATTTTTGCATGAAATCCTCCAATCTTTGTCCAATCCTATCCACATCTTCTTTGCTGGCCACCCTAGATTCGAGGTCTCTCAGGTTAAACTCAAGTTGGCTTACTTTATGGTCTGTCGAAGTAAACCCTAACCCTGAGGAATCTGTAGTTATATCTTCTGTCTCCAACTCCTCAACTACTATCTCATCCTTTTCTGGTGTTTTACCTGGAGTGATGGGATTCTTTTTTCCTCTTGTGGAAGGCCCCGCCATGATGCCCCAAAATAGTAGGATGTAGGGATCACGGTCAAATTTTAGGGTTTTGGATTTCGATAAGAATTCGGCCAAATATAAAAAAACTTAAAGAACAAACCCCAAATAAATTTTGTTTTTCTTTCTGAAAATGTAACGAATTTGAAAAAATTCCACAATTTGCACCCTAGGGAGCGATTTTATGAAAAACCCTAAATTTGTAATAACTTTTGCAAAATAAATCAAAAAAGTCTGAAATTTTCAGGGAACCTTACTTGAAATGTTTCACAACTCTGGTAAAAATATCTCCCACCAATTCACTTTGGTTCGCAATATATGGTGGAAACAAAAAATTAGGGTTTTTTACCCTAATTTTAGCCCAGATCACAACTCTGATACCACTTGTAATGACATTACTTGTATAATTCAGATCATGAGCAGAAATATAACACCAAATAACACAATATTCCAGAATAATGATCTCAATATGCAATTAGAATAGCTTCGCCACTTCGAGGGGGCAACCTCCAAACCATACAATAATACTCAAATGCTCCAATGATGATGAATTACTACCTACAATCCCCTATATATACTATTCATATGTTATGGCCATCACCAAGGCCGACCTACTAAGCATGAGAAAGTATAAATGATATAATAAAATGATATGGTAAGCCACAAGTCGGCTACTCATATCCTAATACAAGCAATAGGTTAAATGGTGGTGAATACTATAGCAAGAATTTTAATGATTATTGTTCAGAGAATGGGATACGTAGAGAAAGAACGGTTCCAAGAACACCACAAGAGAATGGTGTTGTAGAAAGAATGAACAGGACAATCATGAAATGTGCTAGAAGTATGAGGATACATTCTGAATTTCCCTTGTAGTGTTCGACAAAAGTAATTGATACAATGGTTTATTTGATTAACCGTGGCCCTTCAAGTTCACTAGATGGAGGAATACCTGAGGAAGCTTGGACCAGAAAAGAGGTAGACCTTTCTTTTCTTAAAGTTTTTGATTCAGAAGCTTTTGTGCATGTTGATAAGGAAAATAGAAAAAAGTTGGATGCAAAATCCAAGAGGTGCACTTTCATTGGTTATGGATTTGGTGATTTCGGTTTCCATTTTTGGGATTTAGAGAATTCTAAAATTGTTAGGAGTCGTGATGTTGAATGGAATGAAAAGAGAATGTACATGGATCAAATTTTGGTACCCAAGGATGAGAAAATTGAGAAGTTTATTGATGAAAATGAACTCTCAGGTTTTAAAGAAACACCTACAGAAATACACAGTAACCGTGGTTGGTTAGACCCTGACCGAAATCGATCAGATGAACTGCCGACGGTTACAGAGGATCAAAATTGGTATCAGTTAGCATAACCGACATCGGTTAGAGGTGACTGGGGTCGGTCACTGTCAGAAGTTGATACTAATGTCCAGGAGGGCCAGATTGAGTCTCTGGTACCCCAAACTCCTGTGAGAAGGTCACAAAGGGTAAGTAAACTTCCAGAAAGATTTACACCTTCTCTATTTTACTTATTATTGACTGATAGTGGTGAACCAGAAAGATTTGAAGAAGCAATGCAGGATAAGACTCATGTTCAGTGGGAGCATGACATGGATGAGGAGATGGAATCCTTGGAACAAAACCAGACTTGGGATTTGGTTAAGTTTCCAGTAGGTAAGAGGACATTGCAGAACAAGTGGGTTTACAGGATTAAGGAAGAAGAGGGTGGACAGAAAAGATATAAGGCAAGACTTGTAGTAAAGGGATTTACACAGAAAATAGGTATTGACTTTGGTGAAATATTTTCTCCTGTTGTTAAGATGACTTCTATTCGTACTATATTGAGTTTAGTTGCAGTAGAAGATTTGCATTTAGAGCAACTAGATGTGAAGACAACTTTCCTTCATGGTGATTTGGATGAAGAGATTTATATGCAGCAGCCGCTTGGGTATGAAGTCAAGGGTAAGGAGAAATTAGTGTGTAGGTTGAAAAAGAGCCTATATGGGCTCAAGCAAGCTCCAAGGCAATGGTACATGAGGTTTGATAGTTTTATGCATGAGCATGGTTACTTGAGATGTGAATCTGACCATTGTGTTTATTTCAAGAAGCTTGAAAATGGGAGCTATATTATTTTGTTACTGTATGTGGATGATATGCTTATTGCAGGATCTAGTATGCAGGACATTGGTGAGCTTAAGAGAAAGCTAGCTCACACATTTGCTATGAAGGATTTAGGAGCTACAAAAAGAATCCTTGGCATGCAAATACATAGAGACAGGAAAAACAAGAAATTGTATTTGTCTCAGGAGGATTATATCTACAAGGTGTTAGAAAGGTTCAACATGCAAAATGCAAAACCTGTTAGTACACCTATGGTTGGACACTTCAAATTGAGCAAAGATCAATGTCCTTCATCACATGAGGAGGTCAAATACATGACACAAGTGCCATATGCTTCAGCAGTTGGAAGTCTCATGTATGCTATGGTTTGTACCAGACCAGACATTGCACAGGCAGTGGGAGTTGTGAGTAGATATATGGCTAATCCAGGTAAAGAGCATTGGAAAGCAGTCCAATGGATACTCAGGTATTTGAAAGGGACATCTAGCATGTAGTTATGCTATGGAGGTTCGGATATTTCTTTACGTGGCTATGTTGATTCAGATATGGCTGGAGATTTGGATGGTAGGAGGAGCACTACTGGATATATTTTCATAGTAGGTGGAATGACAGTTAGCTGGATTTCAAGATTGCAGAAGGTTGTGGCTTTGTCTACTACAGAGGTAGAGTATGTTACAGCTATAGAGGCTAGCAAGGAGATGATATGGATGAGTAGGTTCAGGGAAAAGTTGGGAAAGGATAAAAGTGATTATAAACTGTTCAGTGACAGTCAAAGTGCAATTCATTTGGAAAAGAACTCAATGTTTCATTCAAGAAAGAAACACATTCCGTTGAGGTATCACTTCATACGACAGTTATAGGAGAATGGACAGTTGAATCTAGAAAAGATTCGTACGAGTAAGAACCTTGCGGATATGCTAACGAAGCCATTAGTAAAGGACAATACTCAAAGAGAGAAGAAGAGAAAGGGAGTGTTTTTTTACGATTTGTTTGTCAGGAAGAAAATCAGGCTAAGGAAAAAGGACTTCAAGTGTATAGGTTGCCCTCATTTAATGTGAGCTAATGCAAAAAGCATAATCCAAGTGAAGTTGATTAATTACTTCAGCCCAAATTGAATTAATTGAATTCAATGACAAAAAAAAAGATGAACAAAAGAAGGGATACTCTTTCACTAATGCGATACAAATGAAAGGAAAGAAATGTTCTTTTTATAACACCAAAACACGATTTCTTTGAGACAAGTTGGGTAGGGTTAGGTGGGTAGAAGGCAGAAAAAGGAAGTATTTAAGGAAGAATCTATTGTTTGTAAATGTCGTAGGTTTTACGGCGACAGTGACCGGCGTCAGTCAAAGGCTAGTCGACGGTGGTGGTGCTGAACTGGTATCGGTCACGAAACAGGTGACCGATGCAATTGTTTATGGGGGACGAGGGTTGGTTAGGGGAACTTGGGACTGAGTCGGGCTATGAGGGAAAAGGGGCCAAAATTGACCTAAGTTAGGTGAGGTGAGATAGGTAGTGAAATAGATATTCAGATGTTTTGGGCAAAAGCATAACATAGGTAAGAGGTATTTCTTAGGTAAGGGTGAATAATAGTGGATTAGGGTTGGGGTGGGTAGATAGAAGATGTGATATGAAGGTAAGGAGGTCTCGGGAAAGAGAGGTAGGGTGGTAGGTAAAGGTGAGGTGTCGAGTGGGATTGTGGTTATGATGAAGTTGAAATTAATGTGATGTGTTGCTGGATGCATGCGAGAGATCAGATGAGGATGAGAGACAGGGTGCCACCCCTGTTATTGAGAGTTCGAACCATGATGATAGTTAAAGAGTGGAGGCATCAGCATAAAAACCAACTTGATCATCAACACAAAATGTAGACAACAAAATTGGGTTACACTCCCCTTGGTCCCTCGACAAATAACCAACTTGAGCACACTCACCTAACAATGGCCCCTTTCACCCCACTCTAATATTAATTTAATTAATTAAATTAAATTAATTCACGATCTCATAATATCTATTATTTAAAATATCCTAATTGGATAATGCCCACATCCACCTCACCTGTACACCTCATCTAGCAACCTCACCCTAAGACCTATTCTTAGTATGTTGCCATAACTAACTAAGACCTATCTAAATAGTGGTTTTTAAAAAGTCAAAGCCTAGAGTAACCTCTGACCACATTCCTACCCGTTAGAAACTGTATCTGGAGTCCATTCTAATTCGTGGAAGAAAAGTCTTGAACGAGATCCAAGAAAATCGAGGGGATCTGCCCATTTTAGAAAACCTAGGAAATCCCACCCTAACTGACGTTCTTTTTTACCCTAAACCGCCGCCAGTCAACCTGGAACCATCGTCAATTACCATTTAATCCCCAAAACAACCTTATTTTTGAGGGTGGAACATTTATGAGAGAAAAAGGACAAAACCAGAGATGCATGTAAGCGGGACCAACATTCGTACACGCATCAGAGCATCTACAACCAACACCAGAAGCTCTCATGATCAACTGTGGATCAAAAAGTCATACGCACGCAACAACCTTCAACCAACATATTAACAAGTATTCCTCCTAGTCCTTTACCCTTATCTGTTTCGTCAATATTCAAAGAAATGCTCTAGAATCAAGTGAAACATTTTGGCACGTCCGGTGG
The DNA here is from genome assembly GCA_019776745.2 of Taxus chinensis. Classification (NCBI taxonomy): domain Eukaryota; kingdom Viridiplantae; phylum Streptophyta; class Pinopsida; order Cupressales; family Taxaceae; genus Taxus; species Taxus chinensis. The sequence continues at coordinate 146,215,946 of CM034157.1, forward strand.
GACCCATTTGGGGTTCCTTGCATTTCTTCATTCCTAGGTGAAAAGTTGCATGTTTGTTTCCTAATGTATAAAAGGTTCTCACACTAAAATTTATCCCCTGGAATCTTCTCTTCTTTCTATTTGTCTCAAAGCAATCATGTTTTGGTGCTATAAAAAGAACATTTCTTTCCTTTCATTAGTGAAAGAGCATCCCTTCTCCTGTTCATCTTTTTTTTGTGTCATCGAATTCAGTATTTCGATTTGGGCTTAAAATCAACTTCATTTCATTCTACTTTCTACATTAGCAAAATTAAACTAAGGGCAACCATATGCTGGAAATCATGCCCAGTGATGGTTGACAAACGAATCATAGAAAAGCACTTCCATTCTTTCTTCTCTCCTAGTCTTATTCAAACATCAAAAAGTTGGATAAGATTGTCCTAGAATATCTCAAACAAAAAGAGTCATCAATGAGTCTTATCATTGTGTTCACAAGGAATATGGAATACAAAGAGTCATATCCATCAAGGTTTCTACTACATTGAGAGGACAATTGACATTGCTATAAATTGGGATGGCCTCTCCATTCCAATGGATCCTAGATTTTGAAAAATTACACTCTGTAGCAATTGTGGATTATATTTTTTGGACTTTATTTCATCAATATATATGAACTTGAAAGCTAAATTTGACTTCTATTTCCCATTCTATGTTTTATCTTTTCCCTTTTATATGGCTATGTAAGCATGGTGAATTAAAGAGTAGCTTTGTCATAACCTCGACGAAATCTTTGCTAGTGATTAACATGAAATCTAAGAAGGACAATCTTATACAAAAACCACTGAGATACATATCATTGATGATCTTGCATGGTCTTATCTTGATTGTTGAACTATTGGTTATCAGGGAAGAACTGTTTCAATATGTCCTAAATACCAAATGAAAGCCCCTTACCTAATGTCCCTCGTTCTCCCATAACTAAAACTATCAATTTCCTCCCTTGTCACTAATTTATGTGTGAGAATTTTGACAAAGTTTAGTGAGATGTCACTGTGCTAGTCCCATCCTATTTGGTACCAGCCATGGGTGGCAAACATTAGTACTTATAGATTAGATTTTTCACATAAATAATGGAGATTCCTCTCTCCTTTTGTAAAGGTTCTTAGTGTTTCAGGAATTTGGAATCTTAGCTAATGCTTGTTATATCGATAATTTCTGTCATTTACCCAATTAGTGGTTAGGCAATAGTGGGGGGAATTCAAAAGGACAAAACAAGATCATTTTGATTTACCCTATCATAAATGTGATAAAATTAATTCAGGTTCATAACAAGTGAATTGGGATCCTCATATAATCAAAACAATTCTTTTGGTATTCACTTCTCCAGGAAAATCCATTAACTTTAATCAAATTTTCGCTGCAGATCCAGATACTGTTCTGGACTATACTATTCATGAATCGTCTCGAGTAAATGAGAGATATCTACAGGATATGTAGAGGAATGTGCCCTATTCATTAGTGAGGAATAAATTGACATCTCTTCCACTTCATCTGATCTAGAAAATTAAAAATGAATTTCTCAATGGATATTGGATTTAATTATAATAATCAATCCAATATCAAGTATGTGCCACAAATGGGTTATAACTACAACTAACTAATTCACAAGGTGGACGTAGGTTGTGGCACTAAAAGAAGTAACTGAATCATCTATCCTTGAATTCTTGGAGGATATTGTGATAAGGTTTGGGGTTCCCTAAACCATAATCTATGATAATTCTGAGGCATTCCTAGGCTACAAAATATCGAATTGGGCTCTCAAGTAAAGCATCTGTTTGAAAACATCTTCCAATTATTATCCTTAAGGTAATGGTTTGGCTGAATATTCCAATAAGAACTTGATCATAATCATGAAGAGGATAAGGGAGATGAATCAGGGGTAGTGGCATGCAAATATAAAAAAATTCTCTTTGGGATGATAGGATTACACCTAAGAGAGCTACAGGTAACTCTCCTTTCATTCTATTATATGGTAGAGAGGTCAGGCTTCCATTATCTCTAGAATTGCCATCTTTGGAATTGGCACAATAAATGGAGTTGGGGGCGAGGATGAAAGAATAATCCACATGGAATAATTCATTTAATTTGAATGAACCTTGAGATGGTCATACACAATAACATGTGCATACCTGGATGAAACATCATGAGTCAACAAAATAATATATTATATACATATAAAGGTAGAATAGGTACCAGACTATTCAAAACAAGGGACTGTGAAGTTCTGACAATGGGACCCTCCTTGATAGAGCTATTACCAAGGTGAATCACTCTTACACACTGAATTTGATGCTAACTATGGAGCTGGGCCATGCTATGATAAAAATAAGTACAAGCTATTATAACTCTTTTGAAATTTCAGATTAGCTCAATGGAGAGGCACTCCAGATCCCTGATCTATTGGGATTTGGTCTTAACATCTTCCTATCTAAGATTTTGTCTATTGTATCATATACATAGTTGTCTGTGTTTCTGTGTAAATATAAAAACTTTGTACTATAATTAAATGTTACACAAGGATCATCTTAATCACATATGTATAGTTCTTGTGATCATTAATTTATTTTAATCACCTCAATCCTTATATGGTGATCCTTTGCATTAGAGGTGTTATGTTACTCACAAGTGTATGAGTGGAGCCCATTGATACAATTTTCAACCACTAAAGGTTACAGAAGTTGTGAAGAATAGCGTTAGATGCAACTCTCATGTTGAAAATATAAAATATTTCATCGAATAACTGCATGTAACAGATGCAAGCAATATCAATCCAAATATCCTATATGGTTGAATGGGCAGAGAGATGAAAATATATTCATGAGTGGAGCCTATAGATCTACTTTTCAATCAATGAATAATGAAAAAGGCTGGGGCTACTAGTCAGTCAAACTATCTCATGTCAAGAATAAAGAAAATTTCTTCTAATGAATGTGTTAAAATATACATTTCCAAAGCACTTGGAATTATTTGAAAATCATAGTAAACCATATATCTTAGCAAAAGATAAAAATTCTTAAAATTTCATAATCTAACTACCTATAAAAAATCAACATGACCCATTTTTTTTTTTTTAGCACAAACTTTGAGCTCATAAAATGTGTCATATGGACACTAATTCAAATTATTATACAAAAGAAAATTTTGATGAATAAACTGAGATTTACCTTTTGGTCAAATTTTAGGTCAAATGGATCACTTTTACATTTGCATGAATCCCAATGCACCCAAAATGTATTGTTTAGAGGCTGATTTAACATTTGATGTAGAAGGACACTTTGTTGCACAAGATGAGATGTACCTTATGGTAAAATTTTAATCAAATAAAAAAAGATGGTTTTTTAATGATTCTCAAGGCTACCCATCCCACTTGAATTAAGCATTATACAAAGTGAAGATTTGGTTGTTTTGATACCAAGTAAGAAATCTATATTGGGTTTTATGATCATTATGATAACCTTGAGACAAACACCCACAACAACATGTGCATATCTATGAATCATAAAATCAGTATAAACACATATATGTTAAGGTAGACTAAATACTATAATATTAAGCACATATGTGAGGGAGGGCCGATGACCCTCCTCATAGGAGTATTACAATGAATCTATCTTCCATATTGAATTTTGTCTAACATTAACTCTTTATGCTTTTATAAAAACAAGTAAAGGCTATTATTAGGGTTGGAGAGTTGATTACTTGTAGAGAAAGTTTTCTTCAATCTACTAATAACAAAATTCAATCAAGTCAATAAATCAATTGCTACTTTTTTTAGACAATTAAACGCTTTTAACCGGAGCTATGAACTAGAGATTGATGGGCCCCCACCCGAAGAAACACAAAGAAAACTGAAATAACACCAAATAACACCAAACAACACCACACAAAAACCCAACAATGGCCCAAAGGAAGGGACGATGTAAAGAAGAAATTATTTCCCGCCAAGATGGGAAATACTTTGAAATATTAGCTATCCATCCCTTCTTTCCTTTTATTTTCGACACCTCATGCCACTTACCTTGATCTATACTAACAACCAACATAAGATTATTTTCTTTTACAACCTCCATGCTATTAGATAAGTTGTCCGAACTCAGAGTCAGACTTTCCAGGTGAATGTCCACGCTTCGTGCCACCTGCTACTTCCTTGTTTTTCATTTCTTCTTCTACTATTTTTTCTCCCCATTCTCATTATTCTCTTTACCCGGTTCCTCCTTGAATGTCGTGGCCGAAACTAAATCTGGACATGGAGTTGCCCATCATGTAGCACCCTTCTTAACTTTTTTGGAATGTTTTTTAAGTGAGCATGAGGTGTGCAGATGACCTGGATTTTTACAAATTCGACACCAAAATGCGGTATTCTCATAGTCTAGGGGTTGGATTCGCTGCAAATTCCCAAATTTCAGAGATATGTGATCCGGAAAGCCTTTACTAAAATCCACTTCAACACACAATTTTGCAAAAGTGCACATTCTAGATTGAATCCATTCCATGTCTTCTTTTATAAATTTACCTAGAGCATTTTCGATATCCTACAAGGCATACCAGAGATGCAAGGGTAAGCTGGGTAACCTTACCCAGGCCGACGTTATTGTGACCGGGTGTGTATTATGATTGAAACTTGGAAACCATGAAGTTACATACAAACCAGCATTTCCCCAAAACCAGGGGCCCTCAGAAAAACACCGCTGATAATCCTCATTATCTCTGAAATGAAAAATGAAAAAACCTTTTGAGCATAATGAAATTTCACACTTGTCCAGTTCTCAAACACCCATTGATACAAGGCTGAAGAGGATGGCCAAAGACCATTAAATCTTCCTATAATGGCATCCTCTAAAAAAGCCTTGTGATAAACATCTACAACCGAGTTTTTAATCTCCAAATCAAAGGCTTCCTCAGCTAAATCAACCAAGAAAGCCTATTTGCTGGCTTGGTTGTCCCTAATAAACCCCAACGCATCTTTGAAGGAGAACGCAGAGGGGACGAATCCCTTGTCATAACTGATTTTTCTGCCTCCTACTTGAACCAAAACCTTGAATCCACCTCTTGATCCCTTGCCACATGATGGGATTCCATTCGGCTCTTCTCTATTTCCTTTAAGACTTGCATCGTTTATCGTGGTTGAGACCTCATTCCTTTTACCGCTTCCATTCTCGCCCTGATTTCCTTCGCCACCATTCGAGCTTGATTTCTGCCCATTCCCATTCCCATTCGTGTTGCTGAGATTAGTGTTTCTTCTCTCCATCATCCAAGCTGATGTCCCTTCTTGTTTAGTTCACAACTCAATTGTTACTTTACTCTATAAATATAATAAGCATTATATTACAATTAAATATTACAAGTGCATCTTAATCACATACAATAGTGTATGGTAATTAAATACACTAACATGGTATATAGAGGACTAACACATCCAACAACATAAGTTTGAAATTTGTATCCACATGTCTTGGTTTGCTAAAACAAACGCGTCAAATTTTGAAGTCTTTTTGGCCTGAGAACTGCCAAGTTTCTCTTGAAAGGTACACCTAACGAAACTTGTAGGTTGGGAGTGTTGAGGGCATCAGGGGAATTAAATAAGGTTCTTACATTTTTTCCATGCAGACATGACTGTAAAGTTAGTTTGTCAATTAAGTGATATGTTTGAAATCAACTTATTCCACTAATCTACTTTTTCACACTTAAGAAACTTATAGCTATGACATAAAACATGCCATTAATTTCTTCTCATCATGAGTGAAAGAGTGATATTTGGGGGACATGTAGATGACTCAAATGTGTAACCATAGAGGTTTTTTGGGTCTCTACTTGATGTTCCAAAATTTGTAATCTTTTTTTCCTAAGGACTGAAAAAAAGTATGCCTAGATATGTCTTCAAAATTTAGGCCTAGATATTTAGCCACCATGAAAAATGTGTCAGATATATCAAATCAAATCAAATCAACCCAACTTACTAAAATAGAATAGGCTTACGTTGTCACCATTAAATAAGAGAGGGACATCATAGGTTCTTTCGTCAAATAAAGCGGGTCAAAACATTCAAATCTAAATCTAAATCTATAACAAAAGATACTTAGACAAATGTTAGGACTTTTTGGTGGCTAAGGGACCTACCTCAGTTAGATCCCTAGTTTTTTCAAGGTTGAAATAAGAACATGTAAGACATGCAAATGATAAATGAAAATAAATGAAATAGTATACCTATTTAGGGACTTGAGGGGACCAAGTCATGGTGCAAGGTTTACTTGTGGATGATTATTGATTATGTGTTGGCTGATTCAAAGTTTTCATAGTCACCGCTCAGCTGTAGGTGAGATCCTCTTTGCCTCTCCAATAACCAACAACACCAAACAATGAAAGAAAGGAAACAAAATACTATATTATGGGCTCAAACAATTTTGATGGAAACCTATGGAAACATGGGCATAATAATGTTATCCTCATGAAAGTATATCTTAATCTTAGGGGTAAGAGGTCTATTTATAGGATTTCTTGGGATGGGATTAGTGAGGGGGGAAATTAATCCATTTTAAGGAGAATGAGGGATTAACTGAGGGAATTGTGATGAATAGTGATAAAATAGTGAAGGCACTTTGAAAGTGGAGGATAGTGAATAATTGTCTCCTTTTTTATATTCAGTAGTGGGGTGACATGGAAGATAATGGAGGATTTTATCATATCATTGTATTTGGTGGTGAGAGAAATGTAAGATAAACCATATTAATTTATTTGGTGGTGGGTGACATGTAGGGTAGTGCATGATTGATGTGGTAGGTGATGTGGATGGGATGATGAGTAGGATTTGGTTAGGTGATAACATTTATTAATTATTTAATTAACATCAATTAATTATATGCTAACTGTTCATGGATTTTGTAAGATTAGGATGGGATGAAGAATTTAATTGATTAACATGGTTGTATATTATTTTTTATATTTTTGAATGAAGATACCTTATGTGCAAGGTGCATTTTCTAGTGTCTACAGGTCTTTATTTGACCCAATTTCTAAAAATTAACATTCCAAAATTTACACTTGTTTTTCCTAAGGACTAAGATTTTTCTCTCAAGGGACGTGTCCAATAACATGTAAATTGGGGTCTAACTGGTGTTGAAGGACTGGAAAAATGTCATTCTTATGTATTTCAACCATCCAGATGTGACTGTGAAGCCCTTTCATTGATCGGGTGCTCTTTTCAAAACTTGCTTATTCTAATGCAAAACTTTTGCTTACGTAAGAAACTATTGTTTATGAGAGAAAATATGCCACCAATTTATTCTCATGAAGAGTTGAAGAGCAATATCTATGGATATGTAGAGGATTTATTCATGTAACCATTTTATTTTTTGGGTTGTCTCTACATGTCCCAATATGTGAAAATAATGTTGCAAAGTTTTCTTTTTTGCTTGATACTAACAAGTTTCTCGTAAGAGACACATTTGACAGTGTGTAGGTTGGAGTGCTAAGGGCATTGTGAGATTGGATGAAGGTTGTATTAATTAGTTTTCACCCATCCAAATGTGATCCTGATTTCTATTTGCCAATTAGGAACTCTGCCCAAAATTTTCTTGTTCCACTAAGCAACTTTTGATCACTTGCCAATGTTTTGTTGTGAGAGAACATATGTTGGAAACTTTTCCTTGTTAGGAGTCGAAGAGATTTATTTAAGGGATACATAGAGTACTTACAGATAGGATTGTATGAGTTTGTGTTTGTCTCTACTTGTCCCGATTTTTAAAAAATGTCATGTCAAAGCTTGTAGTCTTTTTTCGTAAGGACCAACAAGTTTTCTTAAAGAAACGTGTCTGACAACATATTGGTTAAGGGTGTTGTGGGCATTAGGGGACCATTTTTTTTTCATTGATTGGGTGCTCTATTTAAAAGGTACTTGTTCTATTGAGGATTTTTTATTCACACAAGGAACTTTTGGTTACAATATGTAACATGTTAATTTCTTCTCAAAAGGATTTGAAGAGAGATATCTAAGGGATAAGTAAATGAGTTGCACATTCATTTGTATGAATTTTTGGTTCATATATATATGTCCTAATTTGTGAAACAAATGTGCCAAAGTTCATGGTCTTTTTTGCCTAAGGATTAACTAGTTTCTCTTAAGAGACATGTCTAGTGGTGTGCAGGTAGGGAATGTTGGGGTGTTGGGGAAAAACAAAGGTTTTTATTGTGTTTTTCTTATCATCCAGACATGGCCATAAGTCTATTTTGACCTTTAAGTTAACTAATCACACCGAATTTCAACAATAATCTTTAGTGGCATAATGAGAACCTATCTTTTAAGCGAAAATACAATTATTACTTGCTTAATTTACCTCTGAAGTAATTATCGGTGAACTACTATTTTCTTACTCTATTTGTTGATTCTCCATGTGTTTCTTATATAATTATTTTACGAATTTTGAGATAATTTTTTCATAAATATTTTTTTAACAATTCCATAATGAATATTCAAAAAATAAATGTTTTCTAATTTGATACCATAGCCACCTTTGCATATTTTATTTTTGATATTAAGCATATGTAATGAGTATGGTTCAATTGTGGTGGTTCTAACATCCATGTTGCGACACAACATGATATAAAAGAGGATCATGATGGGGATCAAATTATCACAACCCTCAACTATCTTGACAATTTTATGCTGGCATTTCTGCATCCTGTGGATATTAAATTTTTCAAATTGTTATTATTTATTTAATTTTGTATATAAGTTATATTTTGAACTCCATTATTTAGTTATTAACACAATTCATGGGTATTGATTACATGTTTACTAGGTACATGAATTTTTAAGAGGATGAGAGGGAGTAGGGTGTTGAGATGAGTCGATATTTGGTCTCTTTTGCTAGGGAATCAACACATAGATATACTTTTATGGTTTATTTTTAAAATTGAAATATTTCAATATCTTCTAATATAACTTGATTATGAAAATTATAGTATGCATATTGACTTGCATGAGGATGAGTAGACATCCTCCGTTTACATCCAAGAATGCAACATGGGGGTACATATTATCATTTTTTAATTTAAATTGATTTCAGTCTATTGAGTTATAACGTATAATTTATTACAAATCCTAATATTTCATTCATGTTCAAGGTACATCGAGTAGAGTGACATGCACATGACCCTCTACGTCTCATCATGTTCTTCCTAGACGGCATGGTTCCAAACAATAGGGGGTGCCCACAACTATCCTTGATGACATTCTCCCCAATGGATTAAGTGACAAGACCTTGATTCCCTACTAGAGTCTAATGATCATAGACTCGTTTGTATGACTCTTAATTAGTACAACAACTGAGAGTTTAACATACTTGGTACCATGTTATATGTAAATAGTTAGATGGATGTAGTACATGATGCTTGGGAAAAGTGATTTTAAAAATATTTCTTATTTCAATTTTTAAATTCATTGGTTTATGACTTTTTGATTTCATTTATTTTATATTTATATTGTTTAATTTGTTTATTTTTAGAGTTCAATATATTTGACATTCAATATTCATGGTATTAGGTATTTTAAAAAAGAATTGTTATTCGAGCTAAAAAAATTATTATATAATTTTTGCCACCTAGAATACACTAGAATACCACTTACGCTTTGACAAAAGCTCGTTACTCTAATTCTCAAAGAGTTTGGAAAAGCCCACTGAGATTCAAAATCAATTGATAAATTTGCAACAAAAGGACTTAGGAGAATGAAGAGTCATTTGAGGGTAATTATGCTGCATAAAATGATTTAAAAAATAATAATTATAATATTTATTGTTTTTACAAATCTATAATTTGTAGATTTAATATAGGGGAATACAAATGTAGAGAGGGGAAATATTTAACCTCCAGTTGTAAAATAGACCCTTGGATTAACTTATGTAATGATTGGCTAGACCGGGACAATTTTTTTTTTTAGCCAACCAAATTAATGAAATGTAAAAATATGATATTTTTTTACCAATAAAATATTTTAGAAATATTGTAATTAATGAAAGATAGAGATTATCCATCAAAAGTCCCATAAAGGGATATCCTAATGGCTTGTCACATGAGGAAAATAAGCAAAGATGAGACTGCATACAAAATTTTAAGTTATGTATGTATGTTATCATATAATATTGAATAAGTTTATATAAGTTATTATATACATTTGTACGTGTACCTCATTTTATCATATGATTTTTTTGTAGAGGAAACATTATGACATAAGGGCAAAAAAGGAACTGTGCAAACAATTGAAAGCCTTGGAATGGGACAAAAAATCCTTCCCCTTGAGTGGGCCTAGTCACAAGGCTATGTCCTAATAAGAAAGGTAATGTTTAATTAGTTGTGAAGAAATAGAGCTTTGTAATTAATAACAATGAATATCTATATAAATTTGAAATTATGTATTTGTATAGCAATAGACAATAGTCCATAATTAAGGGCCTGAATATTTGAGGAGTAGGGTCCCGTTTGTGCATATTGTTGGGGTTGCATGTTGCAGGATTGCTTCAGACCTTTGTGGACAATGTGCAGAGGATGTCCTTTTCTGCTATCTATTTTGGGGAAAAGGTCTTCAAAGATCTCTCCATTTTTACAATGAGTTTTACATCATTTCTGTAATGTCAAAAAAACTATCCCCCTCTTCATCTGCTTCCCATTGAATTAAACCATATGGTGTACAATTTTTGGCTTCAATATGCTCAATCTTCTGCTTTAATTTTCTACTATGACCGTATGATTGCAAGAGGTCATCATTCATCCCTACTTAGTACTTAAAACCTAATGCAACTTCAAGGTTATCAATATCACATGACTTGCACAAGGTATTGTCTTTAAGCTTATCATGTTCACATTTCAATCAAAACATCTCTTGGTGAATTTCCTTGAGCTTATCTTCAGAAGTTGACATTTTTCCATGTTTAACAATACTTGACCTGAATCTGGAGCAATGACTAGCTCAAGCAACTCTAAAATGTTTTTTTAAAGTTTTTCTAGCTTCCTCAAGCTTGGTTGTTAAGCTTTCCACCTCTTTTACTCGTAGATCAAATTTATGCTTGATGTCCTTTTTGTCCTCCTATAGTTGAACAACAAACAAATAAAAACTTATTTCACGAACTATTATAAACTAAACTCTTTTATTTGTCTTAATTAATATGGTCTTTTGATTGTTAAAAGATGTTGTTTGGCCATAAAATGACCACATTGTTTGCTTACTGTCATCCGAAGTTTACACAAGTGTATCTAGTGTAAAAGTAGATATGCTTCTTTCTATGTTTAAATTTGGTTTCTGATATGGCTACTATTGCTTTTCTGATGCTCTGTGTTGTAGTCATTTTTGTTGTTTTTGAAATGTGTTTTTTATAAGGTTAATAAGCTTTTTCTTGTGCTCTATGTTGCAACAAAGGTAATACACAATTGTGTAATGGATTATTTTCAAGATGGTGTTCCACTCCATTCAAATACGAAGGTGAGAAATTAAACTAGAATTAGTCCAACTGTCAAGTTTGGAAATCCATCCCAAGTTCATTAATGTGCTACTTCCACATTAGGTTGTTACTTTTTACCAGTCATTTCATTTTTTTTCATATGTTGGAGTTCTCAATTGGGCCAATCTATTCCTTTCAGTGGGTCAGACCCCCCATGGGATTTAGCCCCATCCAAATCTAGCAATAGGGATTTGCTACACATCTTTGTGTCTGTTGTTTGAGCTACCAGAAGAGTGTGGTCTATACTTCTAGGACAATTTCTTAGATGTTTGACTTCACGACTGTTTCAGTTTAGTCTTTTGGAGTTCACTTTCAGCTTACTGTAATTTTGGTAATGGCCTCTATGGCTTATATTATCATTTGCCACTATGTTAGTAGTTGCTTCACTTTTTATATCATGTAGTTGCTTTTAAGTATGATATAATATGTTTTATTTTGAATAAGGAAAGAAGTTAGGGACCGCTGCCTTCCTCCACTCTACTAATGATGAGAAAGGCCACACTAATTCCTTACAAGTTTCTTAGCATACATATGAAATTGTTAAAATATGCAAGGGACCCAAGACACATATTAACATCCTTGAAAATGCATATTTTTTACAAAAAATATTAAAATGACATGCAATACACAATTTTGTCAAATTTTGTTTTCACTATTCAAAATTGTAATATAGTATGAATCATTTTAAACAACTTTGTGGAATGTGCTACGAAGAAAGTCAATTGAGGAGGAAACCAAGTATATAAGAATTACATTGATTAAAATTGATATAATTTTTTTTTACAAGTAGGACACAAATATTAGACACATTCAAGGGATACATATTTTTATAGATACATGTTTAATGCAAAAAACATTCATAGCATTGAATGGACACAATTTTAGGAGTACAATTGCTAATTGAGGATCTGTTAATATTTCAATGAATTATTTGATCTAAGGATTTATTTTGTGTTTTACCACGGATAAAAATTCAAAAGGTGTTGAGAATTGAATGCGTTGTGGTCCTTACTCAACGTATTAAGCTTTAATTTGAGGAGATTATGATAAATAATGGATGAGGTTGTGTCATGCTCGCAATAAATTTACCTAACATTTATGTACATCTAACCCTTATAATCTTCGATTTCAAGGGAAAAAAGGTACTCATAAAAACTTCAAATTCAATTAAGAAAATAAGTGCTAAAAAGTTGTGTATAGAATTTTATACACTATCTATTGATTATGGACAATAAGATTTTTTTTAGGGGTAAGTAAAAGGTTTTTTCTTTTATTTTTGTGTTTTTCACATTTTGCTTCAATCCATAATCTATAATGATGCAAGTTGTCTAATGTAGATGTATGAAAAGTTTGAATTACACTTTTTCCTTGCCCAATGCCCTAGAGCTATGGAACTATAATATAGGGTGAGTCTACCATAATTTTTTTAGACAATACAAAAAGGGATTCAAATTTTAAACTACAATATTAAAAATCGCACGCAAGTAGTGCAATGACAATGCCAAAAGGGATTTTGTATAGGGAAAAAAAAGTGGAGGAATTTAACAATTTTTTTTAAAATTATTGGTGTCAGAAAAAACCCATAATGTGAACGTATTATAAACATGTAGAGGGAAGTGACGATAAACTATTAGAGAAAAAGGTAAAAAACATATGTAGATATTTATAACGAATGATAAAATGAAATTCCAAACTAAAATATTGTAGCCCTTCAAAGTTTATTGCCTTTTTGGTTTCTCTTGCGTTGAATATAAATGTGATCCCTTTCATTATATTTCACAATTGATGGTGTTTTGATTGTTAGCAGTTTTTGTAACTAATATTACATGGGTGGATCTTTAACAATTGATGCAAATTTTTATTTTATTTTCCATCTTACTAAAGATCTCCTTTAAGCCAATAGAATTTAATATGGATGAAAAGGGGTCTAGATATATAAGTAAATTACAATGTTTACTTGTCATTTATTATGTGCAGCAACCAATTTTATTTATTTCATTCATTTTCTAAAATAAAAAGTTTGTTCATTCTCAGTTCTTCACTTCGATAAATAAATACTTCCAAAAAAATTTAGAAAAAAAAATTATATTGATGTTTGTATCTTTGCATTGCCCGCCCTTTTTCTTTGTATGCTTAAGGTTACAATATATGTTACTGACGTTTGTCTTTTCTATGCATATAGGAAACCTTAAACATTTGTAAAAAAATCTCCTTGTTTACATCGTATAGAATTATGTTTATTGCAAAAATTGCATGTTGTCAACCGTCTTACCTTTTCCAAAATTCTCAAACAATACTTGAAAACCTTACTTTATGGTAATTACTTGTGATATATTATATCTTGCTTTTAATGTTTACAGTGCGTCTGTAATATGTTGAAGAAAAATTATTTTTACCATTTTTTTAATGGTGTTTTTTGATCAAAGAATGTTATAGCCATACACTTTCTTTTGTCTTGCTTTTATATATTGAAAAGTTTGCAATATTATGGGAAAAAATAATTGCCCCTAACCCTTTGTCTTTCGTTGCAGGATTTCTAATCTACTATCATGTCAACTCCTCAACAACTTTATTTGTCACCGAGAACACGATTTTCTGCATAGGGATCATTTAAATGCCTCTCGATGAGCTTGATATTGACTTCGTAAACAAAGAGGTGAAACTTATCGTTCGGTGCAGATTGACACTCACTTCTTGCCTCCTTGTCTCGCTTGACCTTCTCCTTCTAGATCTAACATAGGACTTCTCCCGTCTACAATCAATGCTTATGGAATATCCCGAGACACGTTTTGGTGTCCCTCGTCCAAACGTTCAATGCCTCAATTTATTTTCTTGCATCTTCTCATGGATCATAACCGCAAAGTTTGTTGTTCCTTCCTTCTTTCGAGACAAGTGAAACATCTATTCAACGCCCACTTCTCCCAACATTCCAACTTAAATTTTCTCCCCAACACTTTTGTGCAAACCCACTCACCAACATGTCATCTTCCTTTGTTGTCACCTTTGCAATCTACTACAAATTCCTTCTCTTTCTCGCAAACGTCGGCCATGCTTGTTAAGAATACAAGCCCTCTCCCATCAACTACATCTTCACATTACTCCAACTTGGTTTCCTATTTAGAAGCTCAATGCACATTTAGGAAAATAATATATTTATTTTCAAAGGCCCAAAGCTACTTAATTTTCTTGGAGAACTACCCTGTTACAAAAACAACAGTGTCTAACGGTTTGCATACATCTGACATATGTAATTATGAAAGAAACGAACATTGTTTCGCATCATAGAACAATATGGATCCAAGCAATTTCCCTTCCATTCTTAGTTGCTCAAATTAAGTTAGAGGATATGCTCATTTCTTGTCTTAATCCTATCTTGCAAGTCACTCAGGTGTGAGGAAAAATCAAATACACATGTCACACAATAAGCTTTCCCTCAAAACTTCTCTAGCATAGAAAAATACCTTCCACATAGACTTGGATATTTAGATCTTGTTCTTATACAAAAAACTTGAGCCAATTTTACATAATATTACTTTCGTGTTAGCAAATCTCACGTCTGGGAAGCTTTGCAATTTAAAATTGCACACAATCCATACTATAAGGATGTATTGATCAATGAAAATGCTCTTGAGTCCTTTTTTTCTTCCTCCACGAATGTGATGCCATTTTTAAATATGATTGCACTCAATTTTCATGAGCTTTATGAAGATCCTACAGCTAAGATTGAACATGAGTCTATAGCCATGCCTGACATGAACTACCAGTCGTCTTCTTTTATTCCCTTCATCCTCAATCTAGGTACTGAAGAAGAGGGGATTCAATATTTTATTCTTGAGAAAGGAAGAATGAACCCTTTAACTCTATAATGGCCATAAATTGGGGTTTCCCTTATAAACGAGTACAACATAGAAGGATTGTTCTCTATGGCGTTTCCGACTTTGTTCCCAATAGGAAAAGCCATGTTCAAGCAACCTAGAATTAAGGAAGTTTATCTGTACGAATATGATCTTTGTTTATTATAGTATCATGATAATTGTTTTGGTAGCCACCCTCATTTCCCATAATGTTGAGTGCATAAATCCTTTAAAAAAAATTGCAATCTATAATTTCTCTGCATAATGTATAGTCTCTTCCAATCCCTTCTTCCACCTTTCCTCATCACACATGAATATATATTTTCTCCCTTTATTTTAATTTCTTTTGCACTTCTTCACTTCACAATTCTTTTTTTAGTTTTAAGGTTCCTTTTCTTTCCTCTTTCTCTCTCTTTTATTTTCGCATATATATCCACCATTCATTTTCTTCCTCCACTCCCCCGTTCCCTTATCCTTCTATCCTTATCTCCATATTAACAATATTCAAAATAACATTCCCCTTTTGCCTCCTCCTTCGACAAATTTCATCTTTCATTTCGTGTATTGTCCATTCCACATCTACACACTCCTCCTCCATGTCCCTTTTGGCGTTCACATTGCACTGCTCATGTGTGATTGCTAGTAAGTTTATATAAGTTATTATATACATTTTTATGTGTACCTCATTTTATCATATGGATTTTTGTAGAGGAAACATTATGACATAAGGGAAACCAAGGAACTGCGCAATCAATTGAAAGCCTTGGAATGGGACAAAAAATCCTTCACCTTGAGTGGGCCCAATCACAAGTCTATGTCCTAATAAGAAATGTAATGTTTAATTAGTTGTGAATAAATATAGCTTTGTAACTAATAACAATGAATATCTATATAAATTTAAAATTATGTATTTGTAGATCAATTGACAATAGTCCATAATTGAGTGCCTGAATATTGAGGAGTAGGGTCCCTATTACATTGAAGAGTAATCCTTTAATAAGGAGAAAGATACTGATGTCACGACATATGATGATGATGGGGATGACACATATGTCGATGCTTGATGCAATATTTATTTTATTTTATAATTTGGAAGGGATATTATATTCATTTTGCTCTCTCGACATTGTACTATTATATATATAATAATTTTTAATTTAAATATTGTCTTCTTTGATTGTTCAATTATAACATTCAATATTGTAAATTTCAAATTACAATAATGTTATATAGTCAAATATACATGCACAATATGTGTGTGTGTGCGTGTGTGTGGCTACGTGCGTGCATGCGCACGCGTGCGTGTGTGTGCGTGAGTGTGTGTGCGCGTGCGCGTGTGTGTGGTTTTTATGCGCGTGCACTTATGCACATGTGTGTGTGTGTGTGAGATGCCAGCACGAGGGTCCCATATCTATATGTGGGACACTTAATTGATGAATTGAGGGAGAACCTCGTCCTCTTGACGTCGGACGAGACCCTCCAGATAGCCAAATAGATAAGATATCTAGGGGGCACTATCTATATATGGACAACCTCCCCCTCTAGAGAGAGATATAAAGATATAAATATCTATACATGGATAAATATCTATAATTATATATCTATATAGATAAGGGGTCGATCAGATAGATATTATCAATATCTATCACTCCCCCCCACCCCATATATATATATATATATATAAGATACACACATATCATACATGTATATATCTTAAATAAATCTATCTAAAAAATGTTGAGAGATATCAATCTTAAAGCCTTTATCTTGGATTTCTCGCATATTGCATTTATAAATCACTTTATCACCTTCACATTTTTCCATTGATTGGTGGAAAATGGAGTCAATTTAGATACACCAATGTATGAGGCTCAAAAAAATATTTACAATAAATAGAAAATGAGCTTCAAACTCCACTATATGGCCAAGATACTGCGATTATTTGATCTACTTCTCCAAGGAAAAGGAAAATCTTCTCAACAACGGTCAAATGAATGCCAAATTTAGGGTTAGAATCGAAAGTGAACATACTTACATATATTATAACCCACCACCACCCCGACGACCATTGTAGAACGCCTCTTGGCATAAATATATATTATTATTACAATAACATAAAAATTATAATTTAATTGATTTCTCAAAATTAAATGTTAAATATAATTCTTATATTATATTTATTTTTATGTTGATAGGCATTCTACAATGGCAACAAGGGGTGGGATGCGATGGTTTGACCGTATAATGTTTTATTTTCTATATTAAAATTGACGTTCATTTGACTATCACAAGGTAATGTTGACCATAAATTTTACATCTACTTGGTTGTCACTTTTTTTTTGTTTAACTTTTAAAACAATAAAAAAAATAGTAATATCTTGGCCATACTGTAGAATTTGAGGCCTTTTTCTTCCAAAAATTTTCTTTCATCATTCTATGGAAAATATGAATATAATATAATGAAATTATTAATCAATTTGATATATGTAAAATCCGAAATAAAATAATTGAAATTGATATCTATTAATATTTTTCAAATAAATACATTTAAAATATTTACACTAATTATATAAGTTTCGTAATCCTTTTTTTTAATCAATAGCGATGCAAAACTAAATTTGTTCAAAGGCAAAATAATCAAAAAATACTTAAGAAGTGTCATTTTTGTGTTGCCAAAATTAACACAAAATTCTCGGTATTCTCATGTCCATTTAACAAAATAAATTGATTGGCAACACTATTCAACCCAACACATCACAAACTACACTTAATATAATGATATTAAGTGGTCATCTTTAAATTTCCTTTTAACTTCAACAAGAGATTCTTAGTACACTAATTCTCATTAGGAACTCTTCAACTTTCTCATATTCCCACATCTTCAAAATGTGTAGCTTCTCCACAAGGTACATAATTTTGAATTTGTTTACCTCACACACACAATGACCTTTTGTCACTCTTATGAACGTGTTTGCAGCTCATCCTTTAGTGCAAATGATTTAACAAATTTTTTAAAAAATCAAACTTGGGAGATCTTGACGAAAGGCTTCTAGGAAGAAAGGAAAAATATATATTCTTAGCTAATTTGAACTTTTATGACAATAGCCCTTGAAAAAAAATTGGTTTTCAATGAAAATGTATTATTCCAACAAAAAACTGTCTAAAAGCTTCTACCCATTTGTATTTTTTTTTGGTGTTTTCCTAGATTTTTCTTAGATACTCTTTTGAAAAAACTATTTTTCAATTTACAAGGTTTGAACTATTGACTTCTAAATTTTATGTTTATGGCTGAACAAATTCTATTATGTGTATTTCCTCTCTCAAAAAATTGGTATAATGATGACACAAGAGAGCATATCATGAAACATATTATGTAATTGTATATTGTACACTTCAAAGATAATAATTTGTTCACAATTGCAAAGAGATTTAGGCATTATTTTAATGAAATCTTCTTCCAAAATATGTTTTTTTATTTGAATTCGAAAAAGATTTTTTTTTTAAATTTTCTTGGAAACATTCGAAAATATTTATCTTCTATATAATTTTGAATTGGTGATTTATATGTATCATGTTTATCACTTAATCAATTCATTTTCTCGGCAATTATGTAATATAATTAAGAGGTGTAATAGTTTATAAAAATGTATAAGAAATACATTTAGAAAGCATTGAATATGAGACCCACTAAAACTTTTGAAGTTTTCAAAATAAATGTATGCAAATGACTTGTAGGCCAGAAAAAGAAATTATTAATGGTTTTTTTAAAAATCTTTTTTCTTTTTTTCAAAATAACGATTGGTACAACACTTTCATGTCTAACATTTCTTCCTTGCATTCAAGAGTTTCATGTTCAATTTTTTGTCTACACAAATCTTCGTGGAGTTGTTCATACCATGAACATTGATCCACTTCATTGCATGCCAATGCGTCTATCATAGCCTGGGTTGTAAGATTTTCTCAAACACAACCAGTATGATTTACACTTTGTATACTTTTGAATATCTACGATTAACTACAAAGTGATACTACGAATAAAGGCTCTTTACTTTCATGTTTTTACTTATATGATATGGTGCAAGAGCATAGAGGTCCACAAACAATCTTGCACCAACTAAAAACAAAGTATGGTTTGTGTGTGTATGCGGTTCCATCTTCTTGTCTTGCTGACATTTTCGCTTACATCAAGGATGATAAAACATGGCAAGAAACATCCCCAAGAGCCCAACATTTTAGAAAAGGCAAGAGTAAGAGATTTTAGCCAATTTGTCAAAATTAGAATGATCCTTTACTAGGCACTGACAATAACGTCAATTTATATAGGCTGCGAATACAAACCTGCTAGTTAGCGCTAACTAATAGTTATGCAATTACCTTGGCAGTTTCACAACCACCAGATTCCACAGAGCGTTGGTTTCACCCACAACACTTGTGCACACAGAGTAACAACACACGATTCAATTTTTGTCCATTTTAAGTGTTTAAAAACATCTTGGGAACGTGAATGGGCACTTGGATTATGAGGGAGTGTCAAATACATCTGAAAAGAACAAGCGGAGGCAATTTCAATTATGTAAGAGAGTTCAAAGGTAGTAACAAGCAATGAGGGGGAGCAAGAGAAAATATAGTTCAGTGAGAAGCTTTCATATAGTGTGTCCAAGTCCGTAACAAAGAAAGACTGTGTTAAGAGTCCATTTGATGGACTCTTATATTGTTTCACCTTCGTATGTTGTCATTTCGATAAAGAAATGAGAGTTTGCATATGTAATCTATGTTAAATTTTGAATTTAATAAACAACCTAAGTTTTGGTTCTAATTTTGAAAATATGTGTTCATTTTGTGCAAGTGTGTCTAGGTTGCGGGGAAAGGTTTCCATTAATGTAGCCCCCTCTTACCTAACCTACATCATTTGGTATCAGAGTAATTTTGTCCCTTGTTGGGTTGTGTTTGTGAGGCACTAGTGGGTTTGTAATAGGTGTGAGAGTTATTATAATTGTAGAGAGTTGTGTAAAAAATAACCAACATATAAAACAATTCCCTGTAGAGGAAATGAAGAGCACCAAGAAATATAAAAATTGGAAGAGATGATGCGAGAAATCTAAAATGGATTAGATGCCATGTAAATTTCTCAATGAAGAGGGCTATAGGAGATATAAGTTAAGATGATGTTTTCAAGGAACAATAAGTGCAATAAAAATGGATCTTTACAAAAGTATGACGGTTTACAAAGCCACATTTATTTACAAGTGAAGGCAATGCCCACAAAGAAGAGAATGACCAAGATGGCAAGAGGCTTCAACTATCTCCAACTTGAGCTCCAACACCAATGCTCCTACAAGAATCATGGCTTGTTTACCGCCCAACCAATAGGCATCATCACATGCCTTTCCATGGTTGGAAGGTCATGCTAGCCTCCCCCCAAGCCCATGGGAGAGAGGAACTAGCTTCCACAATGTGCACAAGTAATAATGGGGTTTAAACACACCGCAAGAGAAAACACAAGACCATTCAACTACTTAGACCTACTATACAATGAAAACCACACATGAGGAGAACAATGTCAACCTCACAAGGGGGAAGAGAGGAAGTAGGATGCCCAAATCAAGGTGTCCAACCATAGGAGCACCAACAAATACATATATTCAATACTCCTTATTCCTCCTAATCATACAACATCCTTATTCCTCCTTTATGCAATAGACAATCCTTCTTGGGAGGATTTTCAAACCCAAGAGGGTTTCCTCACCAAGAATGAGGAAAGGTTCAAGCCATATGAACCTTTCTCCCACCTCAAACCATATGAGGGGATGAGAAGGGACCTTCATGGCTTGACCAACAACCATGAGGTTTGAGAGGGAAATCCCTCTCTCTTCCCCTACATTCTCCAAAAACCATCACTCCAAATGATGGTGGAGAGAAAACAAGAAAACCACAAGGACAAACAACAACTACATTCATCAAACACTTCTCAACACATATTTTCACACACATTATCTCATTGAACAAGCATACATACAAGATAACAAAACTAAGAAGGAAAAATGATAAGAATCCTACCTCTAATATGCTTTCCAAAACTCTAAGCCTTTCCCTTTTGTCCAAGCTTCCCTCCAAGCTCCAAAATTTTCCAAGTGCTCCAAAAAAATGAACCAAGAAGCCCCTTTCTTCCCACATGAGGAAGAATAAAAAGAGGAGCCCAAAAGTTTCCTCACCAATGGGAAAGTGACAAGTGTCACCCCCTCTCCTCACAAGAGTCAAAGATTCCAAAAACAAAATAAGAAAGAGTAAACTCACCTTTTATCCCTTTTCACCCAAAATACTAAAAACTAAAATAAAACAAAGTGGAGCAACTTTTAACAATTTCACACAATCCAACCATCTTACATGGATGGTGACTAAAGAGGGCTAAATGGGAGGGAAACTCCCTCCAAACCTTGGAAATAGGTCCCCCCTACCTATTAGGTAGGGTCCAAGGGCCCATTTTCATGCTAAGGGAACCCCCAGACTCAAAAGGGGTCCCTAAAATTACCCAAAATAACCCAATTTCGGGTTTGGCATGCTTGGGCACAAGGGTAGAGGGTGTGGGGTTCACCCAAGGTTCACATGTGGTCCCCAATCCCTTCTACCAACACACACACTCTTCCCAAAACTAACACTTAACTTAAGATAAGATTATTAACCCCTAAGCTAGTTTACTTAATACAAACACATCCTAAACCTAATTAATTTTACAGGACATAATTACATTACAATTGAGGGGTTCACCCATGGTGCCCAATAAAATACATCTAATCTAAGGCCTCAAACATTTAGCATGGTTAGGACTCAGCCCTAAGGCCGCTTGTGCACGATTGCGTAGCTGCCCTGAAACCCATGCTCTCCTATACCTGTCACCTGCACACTCATTGCAAACATTAACCGCACCTGTCCAATATAATAAACATCATCTATACATCACAATATTAATCAAACTTATAATGTCCGAACATAATTTACCATTGATAGTGCAATGCATACAATTATCCACAGTTTGCCATGAATCACCACTAAATAAAATTGCAACGACATATACTTAGGTTAGCATGAAAATTACCATCATTGAATCCAGAACACTATATTATTAATCAAAGCAACCACAAGAGACTAACATCTAATCAATAAATATACCATATAACCAGGCTAGTGTCATCAACATCAAAGAAATATATGAGTATACGAATCTAGTCCAGATTGGCGCTATGCGCCCAAAATGCCATAATGTCCATGCGGATAAAATATCATACTAAAATGTCCAAAGTCTATCAGAATCTCAGTCAAAATATGTCTAGAAATAAAGGAACCAACAGATAACTGGAGCTATAAAAATGTGGGCACTACAGATATAGAAGAAGTATTTGACGTTCAGGTGGAAGAGTTAGTTGATGAACCAAAAGATAGGTTCTTGAAGGCCATTGCCAAGATGGGAGGCAAGCCGTGATTGGACAACTCTAGTTAATCATAAAATATACGTCTTAAGGATCTTATTGATTGGATCACTGAGTTAGAGAACTATTTTGATTATGAGGAGATGGATGATCTTAACAGAGTGAAGTTTTCTTGTACCAAATTGTATGGACATGCATCCTTATAGTGGGATCACATGCAAATGAAAAGAATGAGAAGCAAAAAAACCAAATCAAGTCTTGGGATAAGATGATTGTAGAGTTGAATGGTTAGTTTTTACCTTATAATTATTAGTTGAGTTTTTTTTAAGAAAATGCAAAACTTGAGGAAAAACGAGGTGAGTTTAATATGTTAAACATAGGAGATTTACAACCTCAACATTTGAGCTAGTCATTCAGAAGATAATGAAGAGCATATCTCAAGGTATGTTAATGGTCTTCATACTTCTATATACCAAACGAGCTTGGAATAATAAGGTTGAGGAAAATAAAACACATCAAGAGGTAGATAAATATTTTCTAGAAAAATAGGTTAAGCAACCATCGAAAGAGGATAACATGTTCATGAAGAAGAAACAAATATTTAACACAAAAATTATTTTAGTCATACACCAAGAGGAGGGGATTATCCTTCTAAATGTAGAAGCTCATCGGTAGAGGAAGAGGCATAGGATTTCATGGAACCTATCATAGATGTAAAGTGCTGGGACATAGATCATTTGAATGCCCATCAAGCACAACAAAACAACAGTAGGAGAAATGAAGCTAGCAATCACATTGCACAAGCAGATGAGGAGAGTATTTGCTTTATCTCAATCACACAGAAGAGTTGAAACATGGATAAGCTCTCATGATGAAGAGAGTGATGTTCAAAGCAACAAGGAAGGAGAATGAACTATTATCAAAGAACGAGCCTTCTTCCAGAACTAATATGCAAATCTATAGCTAAATGGCATACTAGGTTATTGTTGATTGTGGTAGCATGAACAAGTAGGTTTCTAGTGAGATGGTACAAAAGCTTAATTTGAAGAAGATTATCCATCCCAAGCCCCTACAAGGTTTCTTGGTTACAAAAAGGACATCACAATCTTGGTAAGTGAACAATGCTTGAGAGAATCGTTTCAAAATTAGTTCGTATAAAGATGAGGTTTTGTGTGATATTATGCCCATAGATGTGTGTCATGTATTATTGGGAAGTCCTAGAAAATTTGAAAGGAAGGTTACACACAATGGTAGGGCCAATACCTACACTCTTGTGAAGGATGGGAAAGAAGTATCATATTGAATCCTATTTAAGGAACAAATTGTAAGAAGTGGACATCATTCCTAAAGTTTTGTTAGTTCCGGGAAAATAGTTTCTAAGAGAGACGAAGGATGAAAAGGCACGTTTTCCTTTCATTTCCAAACCCATTCAAGATGGGACATCGAGTAAATTGGATGAAATTCCCCATGAGGTGAATATTTTATTGGGAGTGTATCCTAAATCTCTCGCAAGATTTTCTAGATGGGTTGCCACCCACAAGAAACATTAGCCATCACATGAACTTGATCCTCAAATTGATATTATGAATACAATAGCTTTAAGGTTGAGACCTATAGAGAATGAAGAGGTGAAACAAGTACAAGAGTTTTTATACATAGTTTTGATATGAGAAATTTTGAGTCCATTTACAGTTTCAATTATGCGAACACAAGAAAAATACGGAGAATGCCGCATATGCATAGATTCAAGATCCATCAATAATATTACTATCAAGTACACATTTCCATTACCACACATGGATGACTTGATGGACTACTTATGCAGAGATAGATCATCAAATCCAAATTTGAGAAGGTGATGAGTTGAAAACCACATTCAAAATAAATAATGGGTTGATGAGTGGTTTATTATGCCATTAAGATTGAAAAACGCACCAAGTACATTTATGAGACTCAAGAACGAAGTGCTAAACCCATTTCTTGGTAAGTTTTTAATGCAGGAGCATCCAAGTCCATAGGCAATCCTACATCAACCAAAATAGTTAGAGTAGCTTTTTGTGTTTCAATTGTGTTTCGTGTATATGATGTGTTACCAAGATTCCACAAAGACATATAAATGTTGTGAAAGTCTATTCATGCTGTGAAATTTTATTTATGTCACAAAGGCCTACCTATGCCATGAAGGCCTATTGTTCTTCTGAAGGTCTACCGAGCTTGTGAAAGTCTATTAATCCTGTGATGGTCTACTAATCCTATGATGGTCTAATGATTTGATGATGATCTACCGACGTCGTAATGTTTTGCTAATGCTACAATGGTCTCCCAATGCAGTGATAGTCTACCGAGGTTGAAAATGAATATTTGTGATCCTGCATAGGTCTGGATCATATCGACTAGCTTTGTCCTTGTCTATTGGGCCTTGCCTTTATAAGGTCTTATGATATTAGAAATCTTAAAGGGTAATATGTAGCTAAATTCAATGGTGCTTTGGGTGGCTTGCATTCCTATATAATCAACCCCACATGCCTTAGTAATTTTGATCCAATGAGTGGGTAGAGTTAAATTTGGAATTTGATTCTATGTAGAGACTTGTGTGTGGGTCTAAACCCATTGTGGGCTACAATGCGGTTTTTAAATTTTTGTAATCATGTAGACATTTCTTGAGTTTGTTTGACTATATTATTGACAATCAGTCAAGTCTGTGTAAGTTCATATTGGTGAATAATATATAGTAGCTTATTGTGAAAAATTGTTGTCGACAGTAAAAATTTGATGCATAATTTCGATCGTGATCTTGGTCAAGTGCAACCAAATCATTAATAATCCTAAATGTATCTGCATCACTTTGCTATCATTTGTGTTTGGATGATATCTTGAACTTTAGCAGGACAACGGATTGCAAGGTTCACCTGGTGCATTTACGAGTGTATTGAAAATATTGATGAAGGAGAGAAAGTTGTGAGGTTAATTTAAAGTGCAACTCTGCAAAGAGACTGTAATTGATTTATGTGGGTTTTGTAATATCCCATTATGTCGACTTAAGGAGTAGGATCTTGAAAGTAGACTAAAACCATTGTTGAGTGGCCAAGGCATTGAGGAACATGTTTGAAGAAAGAAGCGGACCATGCAATTAACATAGTTGATAATGGTAGAAGAAGACTGCAGAAGAGGATTCATCTCAAAAGATGAGATGAGTGATGTGGAAAGTAGTAGCGCAAAAAGCACTCGAGGAAGGTGTGGGAGAAGAGAGCTCCTTTGTGAGGTCATTTGTAATAGAAGCATATAATTCAGATTGTTGAGAGCTAGGTAAACAATTAGCAATCGGAATGTCTACGCAGGTTGCCTTATTTTAACAAGATACATCAAACACATAAGAACTTGTTGATTGGCTCACATAGATGGAAGACATCACTTGGTGAGTGTTGATGAGGTTCAAAAAGATTAGCCCATTACTTATTTTAGCAAGATAACTGAATGAAGCTAAGTTAAAGATCATTCAACATTATGATGGAAAGTTTTTATGTAATCAACTTCAACATAGTTTAACGGAAGTAGATGCACCACTTATTACCCATTAGGAGCACATGTTTTGTCCACGTTGCCATCAAACATTGTAGTTTGCCTAGTTACAACCAAAGTATGGATTAAACCAAAAGCACATGAAGTGGGTTCAATTTGCTTCAAAATTAGTTGATTGTGAAAGAGTATACAAATGAGTTTTACATGAGCACATAAGTAGAAAATCCAATAGATTTGTTGATACATTGAGTACACGATATCTTTTGTTGAACAAGATGAGAGAGGAACTAGTGGGGTTTGAATTTATGAGTGATTTATATGAAGAGGATTTGGCTTTTGGAGATGCTTGGGAAATGTGCAAGATCTAATCCGACATGGATATGACTTCAAGGTTAGATTACTTCATCCAATGGGTTTGTCGTATAGGGAAATGATAATGTAAACCTCATGATTCAATGAGAGGAATTGACACTAGAAAATCATAGTGGAGGTCTTGTTAGACACTTTGGAGTAGACAAAACATTAACACAAATGTGTGAGAGCTATTATTCACCAAGGGTGGGTGTGGATGTGAAGAAGTTTATGCAAACTTATAGAGTTTTCCAACATTCCAAAATGAAAAGTCAAAAAACAAGTTTATATTAACCATTGCCAATACCATAAAGACTAGGGAAGATATGAGTATGGAGTTCATTCTTGGATCACTAAGAATTATACTGATTATCTATGTTATTGTGGATAGATTTTATGAGATGGCCAACTTTATTGTTTACAGAAAGGCCAGTGATACAACTATGTTGCCACTTTGTCCCTCAAGTAAGCAATAAGGTTGAATGGTTTCCCTAAGGGTGTTTGTTTTAGAAGATTTACAAAATTTGGGTACATGGTTGAGTGTCAATTCAACCTATCATCACCAAACAAATGAAAAAACAAAGGTAGTAAATGAAAGTCTCAAAAACTTGTTGAGATGCTTGGTTGGGAACACGTGAAGACAATGGGATATTATGCTACCATAAGTTGAGTTTTCTTATGATAAATCAATCAATAGAAGTACAACTGAGAGTCCTATTCAGATTCTACAGGGTTTGAATCCAAGAGGCGTCGATGAGTTGAGAAACACAAGCAATTTGAGTAGATGAAGTAGTGTCATGGAAGACTTTGTTGAGCATATTTATGAGGCAAATCAACAAGTGAAGGGGGAATTGGAAAACAACACAATGTGGTACAAGCATCATGATGATCTCTAAAGGAAAGAGCAACATTTTTAAGTTAGAGAGCTATTTTTGGTTCATTTGAGAAAAGAAGAGCTCCCAAGAGGACAATATGATAAAATAAAGTGGAAGAAAAATGAACCATATTTAAAGAAGTTTGTAGTAAATGCTTATGAGATAGAAATCCTATACGAGATTTTTATCTCTCATATATTTAATGTGGCAAACTCGTACACATAACATGAGGGACATTTGAGTGACAAAGATGAAAGTTAATATTCATCAATATCATATAAGAGACAATAGTTACCTTAGAAGGCACGAGATGAGATGGAGATGATGGTTGATTCCATACTTGCCAAGAATATGAGAGACAATGAATACTAAGAATACTTAGTCAAGTGGAAGGATAGTCTAGTCAAGCCCAGAGTCATTCCAATCGTATCATGTATATAATGGATGATGTGTGATGGATGATGGATGCCATCCATATCTGATCCAACCCCCTATCCAAAGTCACCTTATATGGGGTTGGGGTGGAAGTGAGGCATTTGATGAGTTGAGTGCCCCATAGTTCAGATTAGATAGCCCCTAGATAGATTAGATCTATATAGGCCCTCATCTACATGCTGCAAATGATTGAATGAGTGCATCCAAGATTTCCAAACACGGGAGATAAATAGAAGAGCTCAAAAAATGATTTATTTCACTTACCCAACATGTATGATGCAGGAGCATTTGGGTCTTTACAAGCAATCTTGCATCAACAAAAAACAATCTGGTTGTCTTGCTAACATCATATAACGTGTAGAGGATGATCAAACGAAGCAAGAAGCATCCTCAAGATTCCAACATCTTAGTAAAGGCGCGAGTGTGAATTTTCAACCATATTCTACGATCACAATGATCCATTCATGGGAAAATGGCAAAACA
Source organism: Taxus chinensis (assembly GCA_019776745.2). Taxonomy (NCBI): domain Eukaryota; kingdom Viridiplantae; phylum Streptophyta; class Pinopsida; order Cupressales; family Taxaceae; genus Taxus; species Taxus chinensis. Next base: position 146,244,415 of record CM034157.1, read on the forward strand.
CAATCCTAAAGTGACATGGGAGATAAGGATAAAAACCCTCCACCTTCCAATGAAATGAACCACTTGCAAGAGATGTTGCGGAACCAAAAAGACATGGAGCAAAGCTTTCAAAAGAGCATGAGGGCTTCAATGTTGGAGTGAATTCAAGCTATCCAAGGCGCTCCGGAATTTAGAAAGAACCAAGGTGATGGCAGCTCTTCCGGCAATTAAAAGACTTCCATTAATCCTTCCACAAGAACCTTCCATGCTAAGTTTGTGCAAAGGGAAGAGGAGGAATAATTTGAAGAGGGGCAGCAAATTGGTGATGATGATATGGATCTATTCTATGTGGAGTACTAGGCTTTGAGGCCAGCCAGACGTCAAGGGTTATCTTTCATGTATTCTTGCACTTTGAAGACAAAGAATGCTCATAAGGGTGGAAAAAAACTTCATAATGATCATCCCCGAATGGATATTCAAGAAAGGTTGGGGAAAATAACCCTACCTACATATGACGGATTAGCAAAGTGTTCTACTAGGGGATGGCTACAAAAGTTGGACACCTATTAGTCTTTGAATCCGATATATGAAGAGGAGGAACTCAAATTTGTCACACTCAACTTGGAAGGAGTGGCACATGAGTGGTGGTATCATGACATGAGCACTCAAGGGCATGGGCCAATCACTTCCTTGGAAGAATTTAGTCAAAGGCTCACATAAAGGTTTGATAGGGTTGAGTCGAAAGTACAATTTTATGGAGTTAGCACAACTGAAGCAATGCAATTTTGTGGATGAACATGTGGTTGAATTTCAAATACTCTTCGTGATGATACCACATGTATCCGAAAAAAGGCTTGTGGTTTTGCTTTTTTTAGGGTTTGGTTGACTCCCTCAATGGGTTAGTAAGGGCCTTCAATCCTGCCTCAGCTCTAAGAAGCAATTAAGAAATATTTGGATTTTAAAAATTCAGCTCCAAAGACAACATTGGTTAGTGGGCAGCTAAAGAGGATCATTGGGTAGTGGGCAGCCAAGGACAGCAGCAACAAATGGACAACAAAGAGGAACTTTTGGGCAACTCAAAAACAACAAATTTGGACCAGCCAAGAGGCCATTACAGTGAGTACCAAACATGCAAAAGGAGCTTCCTAAAACAAGCAAGGAGTGGGATACACGGAATGAATTGAGGAGGAAAATATTGTGCTTCAATTGCAAGGATCCATGGTCACCCAGTCATCGGTGCCTAGGCAAGGGATATGTGCATTACAATGAGGTATTTTGAGATCGTGAAGAGGAAGAGGAAGAGGAAGCTGAAGTTAAAGAAGTAATACAAAAACAAGAACCATGAGAAGACATAGACACCTTGGACAACACTCTTGCCAATTTATCTAGTGCTCCTAGATGTTATCCTTTTCATGTGAGGTGTGTGTTAAAGAGTCAAAGGGTGATAATGTTGATTGATAGTGGAGTCTACTCATACTTTTATTGATGAAGGATTAGCTGCTAGAATGGGTCTTGAAGAGGAGGATTTCAAGGGTTTCAAAGTGATTATGGTTGGTGGATTTTCTATTCCATGCAGCAAGAAGAATTCCACATGACTCAATCTCACCCTAGAGAAGGCGTAAGGCATGTGATGACTTTTATGTGAGTCGGCATAGGAGAGATAGATCTTGTACTTGGTGTTCAATGGCTGCACTCTTTAGGAGAGTTTACATTCAAAATTATCAAAGTATGGAGCCAAAGTTCATAAGATAGAAGGGAAAGACGTTGTACTACGACGTTTTAAAAATCGTGAACGTCAAACTCGGAACTCTTTAGTCTAGGGTTGGACCTTGACCAAAAAAGTCTCGGAATTTTGACTCTATGTCTAAGATAACAACAAATTGGAAGGCCTTATTTACTAATTGAGTATAGCACATAATAAATTTACTAATGTTGTTAATGAAGGACAGATATGATGACGAAAGGTATTAGAAACCATGGATTCCACTCAATTACACTACAAGGATATGGTCAAAGTTTGGCTCATGTATATTGACTATATAAGCATGTAAGATATTGAGGGATGTTCATGATACCTCATTGGCTGGCCACCCGATGTACTTCAAGACATACAAATAAGTTAGGGAGAGGTTCTTTTCGAAAGGACTCAAAGGAGATTTCTTCGATACATTTGGGAATGTTTGCTTTGCCAACAAAACAAGGCAGAACATGCATTTTTGACGGGTCTCTTACATGACCTCGTCTCGGTTCAGATTCGATAACCGGACTGAGTATCGACTGGTATACTGGTCATCACGGACTGGTTCGACATGGTTCAAGGTACCGGACTGGTTCGTACTGTTGTGGTTGGTAGACTCGAACAAATATGCTCGATTCCTTACAAAACACGGCCGGTTCAAGTACACAAACCGGTCTGTAGTGGTTGATCTCTTTTTCAAGGAAGTGTTCAAACTTCATGGGCTGCAATGTTGGATTTTAACGTTCAATGTTACATGTCACAGTAAAATTATTTGACGGTTTAGAAAATTATATGGATGTCATTCGGCATTCAAAATTTAATATGCATGTCAAATTTGTTTGTATAATAACTGTCACAAAATTACATAAATTATGTTCAATTTTATATGGTGTTATTTTTTGTAATATTCTCCCATAATTATGTGACTTTTATTTAATTTTGGATAATATGTTGGACTAATCAATTTCATAATTTTTCACAAATTTATTTTTTCCATAAAATTAATGTTGCACTAATTAATTTGAAGATCCATAAACATCATTAAAGGTTATAATACTATTAAAACAAAATTTCAATTTATAATTTAAAAAAATATTATTGAGGAAAATAATAGAAATGATTCACTCAAAATCATAGGTGCAAACTTGCAAATTTGTAGAAAATGAGTTCCCGCTTCCAACTTCTAACTTTTAGGCTTGCAAAGTTCAATCTTGGCAAATGTCACCTTGATGACAGAAGGATCTCAACATCCAATGCAGATAGTGCATTGATCCAATCGGTTGTTCGTAATAAATCAAGACAAATTAAAAGAATCAGGTCTAAATCCATATCAATAGGATTGATGCATAAATTAGAAATCAAATAAAGCTTACATGGAAATCAAACAAAAACTTCTTTTCTAAGATTAAAATTAATGAGATTTGGTTATCATTTCAACATCTGAGGTAAGAGATGGAAGATTTGCATTCATAAGATACCAAGATAATTCTATTATTTGTCATTTTGGGCACTTTCAAAGTTTCCATTGGTTCATGCTATATGGTTATATTTGTCATGAATACTTGAGGAAATTTGTATTGTGTAATTTCTATGTGATATACATATATATATATATACATATATATATATGGGAGGATACACCTCCATACACTATGGATATAGGTATATGGATATACGTATGGATACATATCAGTCAAATTTTGAATACACATGTCATTTTGACATTTAAATTATATATGTACATGTCAATCATGACGGTCATATTTCAAAAGTGATTGTATTTTAACATCTAAAATTATTAAAAACGTCTAAACACCTTGCAAAATCCAACATTGATGGGTTTCCTAAGAACATCATAAGTGATATGGAAAATAGGTTTATGAGTTTGTTTTGGCAAGAACTCTACCGTTAGACAGGTTTGTCAAAGGGTCACTCACTAGCACTTGCTGTCTTGTTGACTAAACCGATAGGCAAACGGAAAGAGCTGAATATTTGTGTCCAAAACAACTGCCAAACAACATTATGTAGCAGGGCAACAATTAAGTAGCGTGAAATGAGTTACATGTTTAGTGCTTTGCATTGCTATCCATACATTATTTCATATGTCCATTCGAATGTCTCCTGAATGTAGAGCTCTTTATGGTGAAGGTGCACTATCGTTAGCTGATTTTGCCATGACGGAAAATAGAGTGCCAGGGTCCAAAGATTTCATTCCACAAAGTCATGACATCTTGAAGGTACTCAAGGAGAACATCCCATGTCCAAAACCAACAGAAATTGTATGCGTACCACAATTTAGAGACAACATTTAAGGTATGAGACAACGTTTTTGAGGTTGCGGTCCTATAGGCAATCCTCTCTCAAACAAAGTGGTGCCAAAAAGCTTAATCCATGTTTCTATAGACCTTATAGAGCGAAGAGAAGAGTTGGAGAAGTTACATATGAGCTAGAACTACTAGAGAACAACTACATACACAATGTCTTCCATGTTTCGTGCCTAAAAAAGGCACTAGGACAATACATTACTCCTATTGAGTTGCCACGTTTGGATGAGGAGGGCAAGTTGATTTTAATATCGGAAACCATAGTGGATGTTCGAGAAAGAAAGCTAAGGAACCAAAACATTAGGGAGTATGTGGTCTGTTGGAAGGATCTATCACTTGAGGATGCTACATGGGAAGGAGTAACAATCTTATTGTATGCAAGTTTGCAATTGCTAGAGGGCAAACAATTTTGGGAGAGGACTGTAATGTCCCCTTCTCAAAGCTAGTTTGATATGAAGACCTTGGGCCCATTTTTACTTCTTGTGGGAATAACAGGAACAAGGGAAATACTTTAATGTTGTTATTTTTAGCCTTGTATTATTTTTATAAAAGCAACTTTCTAATTATAACATTAGAAAGTGAAGTTGGTTGAAAAAGTGCAAACATAGACTTACAAATAGAAGTGATGGAGTTAAAAGGGGAACATAACACTGCCACTTAAAAAGGGGTCGACCCATTTGGACTCCCTTTTTTTGTGGATTGTGTCATCCACAATCATAAAAAGGAGTCACTAGGGGTGGACAGATGGATCACGGGTCATATGGATTTCATTTATATTTGGAGATTGGAGCTTGTGCTTGCAATTTTTAGCTGATTGAGGGCGAAAATCTCTCCTTGGTATTCTATTGGGGATGAAGACTCTGACTAGAATTTAGAATTGAGGACAAAAACTCTCGAATTCTGCACATTGGTGATCTCAGAACTTAGGACGAAAACCCTTAGAATCTTGCAGAGTTGCAATTCATAATTTCAGTGATGAGGACCCTCAAATTTTGCATAATAGGGCTTCAAATTTGAGGTATATCAAAATTCTCAGATTGCATTGGGTGATCTTATTCAAAGCTAGTACATATTTAGACTGCAATTCAAAATGTTGTGTTACTAGTGTTTTGGATCTCAATGCTAGGGCATAATTTTTAGCGAGGGCTTCAAGAGCATATCGAAAATTGGGAATTTTTGAGTGTGGAACCACACCTTTGAGGTCAATTTTGGCTATGTGTTACAAGGTGTTAAATCATATCTGGAGACATTTTTAGGGTTTGGCGACTCACATAGGAACTTGAGTGACCTTTTTTGGGAACAATTCTGACTATTTTCAGGGTTTTTTCCACCAAGCTTGCCCTTATTCAACCTAGGGAATTCATGTCACAAGGCATTCATTTCAGCTTCAAATGCTCCTAACAATTAGGAGTAATTTACCCTATTTTTTGTCACAAAATTGATGAAATAAATTTTGCCATTTGTTAGAAAAATTAGTTCTTTATTCCTAAATGTTCAAAAAATGTTCCCAAGTGTTTTGAGCCTACTAGATACTTTTGTAATTGAGTATTTGAATAGTAATTGAAGAAATCATATTTCTGCATGTTATATTGAGTGTTTACAGACCAAAACCAGGCTGTTACCCTAATTTGGGGTAGTTTCTGATTGTTGCTATTTAAATTCAAATTTATGTACTTTTTGTCATAAATTTTAGTTTGTTGTCATTAGGATTTTGTGCAATTTCTAGAAAATTCAAAACTCAGCCCGAAAGGAATATTTTAAGTTTAATTGTAATGGTTTTTTACTTGTGGCGGTCTACTTGTGATCGATTCAAACATCTTTTGATTTGTGTTTTGATTGTAATTTTTCATTAAATATTTTCAACCTAGAAAGAAAGAAAGAAAGAAAACTTTTAACGTCCACGAGGCTAAAAATAGCCTATGAGACAGTAAAACCACTTTCTTCAGAATTCACCAATTCAGATCTTCTTTTGTTAATCTTGATGATGAAGTCTCCCATTCCAGTTATCCACTCCTCATCAAACAGAACCTGTAATGACAAAGTCTTGAAATTGATTGCATATCTGGAACGAATGTCATTATAGGCACTGCATTCTATAATAAAGTGTTTTTCTGATTCCACTGCCCCATCTGAACAAAAGACACAAAGTCTTTCTTCCCATTTTTCTTTAGGCCTTTTCCATCTACCTGTTTCACATCTAAGCCGGTGGGAGTTTGTCCTTAGTTGAGCTATGAGAATCTTAGCTCTCCACGGAATGAGGGCCCCGATGTATGCCTTTTGTTGATGGTCACAAGTGTAGTTAAATTCTTCGAGATAGTATCTCTTTTTTCTGCCTCTATTGTCCCACATAGTTTTGCGGACCTTATCAATAACAAATGCTTGTATTTCTTTATTGCCTTGGGGCCATGTATTCCATTCAATATTCCATTTCTTCATCCACTTGATGTTTTGATTCATCCATGACCTCTTCCTCCTGCATAATGGCTCTTTGAAGACAATGTTGGGCCACCTGTTTGTTGTCATCTGTTCAATTTTGTTGAGGTATCTTAGAAGTCGAATCATAGCAATGGCTTCAATTGGAACTGCACCTGTTTCAGCTAAAAGAATCTCATAAGGGACCGAAACTTTCAACTTAAATTTGTTGGTAATCATATGCTTTTGAATTCTCTCAATTTGCTTCCATTTTGATAATGGTATGTTGTTGGCCCATATTTCACACCCATAAAGTACAACAGGAGTAACTAATATTTCAAAAAGGGTTTGAGTAGTTTTCCAATCCCATAATTTTGCTTCTCTGCATTTGTTTTGTAAAGCATAAAGGGCTTTCCACCCTCCTGTCGTTCTCTTTTTTCTGCAAGTCTCCCAAGTAAGTTTGTTGTTGAAGTCAATCCCCAAATATTTGTAGTCGGTTACTTCTTCTAGAATACTACCCTCAAAGAAAAATGGTTGTTGATTTCTTTTCCTTCTATTGCTAAAGATCATAATCTTGGTCTTGCTGATATTAACTTGCATACCTACTTTTTTGCAAAAGGCTTCAAGTGTGAGCAAATGTTTTTGTAATCCTTGAGCAGACGTAGCAATCAATATAAGGTCATCAACATATAGAAGAAGCCTTATAACATACTCACCCAACCGGATACCTTCACCACCCTCCATATTTAACAATTCTTCAAGTTGGTCTATATATAAACCAAAGAGTGTGGGTGATAGAGGACAACCTTGCTTAACACCAATGTCGCTCCTAAAGCTCTCTGAAATGCTTGTTTGGGTTCTGATTTTAATACACACCTTTTCATAAAGTCTATGAACAGCTGCTCTAAGCTGCAATGGTATACCAAGCTCTTGCATTCTGCACCATAACTTATCCCTAGGGACCGTGTCAAAAGCTTTCCTGAAGTCAACAAAACAACAAAAAACTTCTTTCTTTTCCTCCCACGCTTTTTCAATGATATGTCTTAGAGTAATACCATGATCTAAGGTGGAGTGCTTAGGTCTGAAACCAGCTTGCCCTTTTACTCTCTTCTCATTGTCTTCTGCCCACTTGCTGATTTTGTGTTCAACCATGCTACCAACTAACTTTGCAAATAAGGGATTGATCATGATGGTCCTGTAATTGGTTGGGTTGTCAACATCTCCACTCTTAAAAAGAGGTACTGCCATACTAGTGGTCCAATCATTTGGGAAACCACACTGAATGATGTTGTTGAATATATTCAAAATGTGAGGAGCAAGAATATCTGATCCCCATTTTAGGTAATGCAGCGCTTTTGAATATGGTCTTGTTTGGACTGCAATAGCAAGTTGATCTTGACTAGCGGAAATTGTTGGGTTTCGATTAGCAAAAGATAGTAACAAACAAACATGTCAAAAATAACCAGAAATGAAATAGGATTCAAGCAGAACGAGAGCCATGAATGGTGGGGTTCTGAATATGAATAGGTGTGGGACTGTTGAAGGATAGGACATGTTGTTTCAAAGATATTTGTTTTTTTTTCCCACAAAAGAGTTTAGTAGCATGGAAAAGTACCGGATTAGGAGGGGTTCTCTATATACAATAGTACAAAAGAGGGGTGATGGTAAGATGACTTCCATATTTACAACTAATGAATGGTTTAATTAGTTATATAATCCTAAATAAATAAAGCTTGTAATTACATAAGCACATAATTGAATAAATGTAAAACAATTTCCATTTTCACTTAGTTAACATATGCATATCAACCATAAGATGTTAGTTCTTCTGTTTTTGGTACCGAAAAAGTAGAGCAAGAGAAAAAATTCTAAGAGAATGCGCCGAGAATGAGATATCTACTACCTTATCTAAGATCAAATATATAGAGTGAGTAGTGTTCAAATACATATTCCGATGGGGTTCTCTAGAAGGCAATCCTCTCGCAACAGAAGTGGAAGCAAATGCAGATCATATGGCAGCAAAGACAAATCACATTATAAATAATAACTCACAACCCCGGGTAGAATCATTAGGAGTGTTACCTGCACTCCCTGTTGGCCACACCCTATATGCCCCATCACAATACTCCAAACCAACAACCAAAATTGTATACGCATAACTGATAAAAAATTGGATATTAACATCACATGAAACTACAGGTTAAGTGACAACCTAAATTTCAACAGTAGAGCCAAACACTCACAATGAACATTTGCTTTGCAGATCTTGCAAAACATTCAACTATCAAAGCTTGAACTAGGGAATCTATGAAAAAAGCTTCAAATTTGTCATGTATATATGCATGACTTTATGGCAGGGAGAATTTAAGAATAAACTAAGTGATGCTTTGATATTACTAGCCAAGTGCAACACTATTTTTGCTTTTGCATCAAGGTTATGTTTTTTTTTATTTGGAGCAGGTTTAGCATGGGTTATTTTCAAGATGGCGTTCCACTCCATTCAGATATGGAGCAAAGACATTAGACTAGAATTAACCCAACTGTCAAGTTTGGAAATCCATCACAAGTTCACTAATGTGTTACTTCCACATTTGGCCTTTACTATTTACCAGTCATTGCATTTGTTTCGTATTGCTGGGGTTCTCAATTGGGCCAATCTATTCCTTTCAGTGGGCCAGACCCCCCATGGGATTTAGGCACATCCAAATCTAGCCATGCGGATCTGCTACACATCTTTGTGTCAGTTGTTTGAGCTAGCAGGATATTAACTGATTATTATCCCCTTGTAAGGTATTAATTGATTATTATTAAATACTTGCAAAAATAAACACTTCGAAGATAAACCCTTCTAGGTTTACCTCAACGAACCCTAATGTCAGCTTCAATACAACCCAAATAGGGTTGGACTGAGCCAAGGTGAGGGTTTGATATCCAGTTGGTATTTACACTCCTTTATCCAATACAATTTGCAGAAATAAAAATAATAAATAATAACTGCTGAAAATTAGCTGAAACTTTGAAAATTAATAACTCCCAAAATACTAACTCTTTTAACTTGAAACCAAATGCAGTAGCAAGGGAAAATTATGAGCTTCTCATCAAAATAAATATCATATCTTTGCATGCACTAGAAACCACTCAAATCAACCCCCAAAATCCCAAACCCAGTCGCTAGGGTTAGGGTAAATTGCATAAATAATTTCCAACACTTAGAACCCTTCAAAATACTCAATAACATGCAGATTTTACCCTGAATAAAATGCGCCAATACCTTAAACAAGTCACCAAAGCTAGAGAGAAAATATCATGCACAAACACCTTCAACACAAGAGAGCAAAATGGAAAGAACAATGGAGTTTTCAATAATCTTCAATAATCGATCCAAATAAGAGAGAGACATCCCATGGGCATACATCCCAATTCTCCAAGCATAGAGTGAAATCAATAATTCATCAACATGCCCTCTAAGGAAATGCTTTATAGAACTAAAGGGTGCAATATCCAATAAAGACCTACCTTTCCCTTTTGGAGGGAAAACATAAACTCTCATTAAAATATTTAATACTAAGACTATGTGCACTTTATTTATTTTTTAATTAAATAAATAAAAGTAACTAACCTATGTGCACATTAAACTAACTAAAAAGATTCCCACTTGTAGCACTAGGCATGCCAAGGGGTTACAATGCAAATGAAAGATAAATATTAATAATGTCTCGAAAAAGGGGACATTACACATTTGTTTCGTATTGCTGGGGTTCTCAATTGGGCCAATTTGTTCCTTTCAGTGGGTCAGACCCCCCATGGGATTTAGGCGCATCCAAATCTAGCCATGCGGATCTGCTACACATCTTTGTGTCAGTTATTTGAGCTAGCAGGAGAGTATGGTCTATATTTCTGGGCCGGTTTCTTAGATGTTTGGCTTCATGATTGTTTCAGTTTAGTCTATGGAGTTCACTTTTAGTTTACTGTAATTTTGGCAATGGCCTCTGTGGCTTATGCAATCATTTGCCACTGTGTTAGTAGCTGCTTCTCTTTTTATATCCTGCAGCTGCTTTAAAGCATGATATACTCTCTTTTATTTTGAATAAGGAAAGAAGTTAGGGACCGCTCTGTTCCTCCACTTTGCTAATGATGAGAAAGGATACTAATGCCTTACAAGTTTCTTAGCAGACATTATATGAAATTGCTATTTTACAACTTGGTTTCATGCTTAAAGCATCTCTATCCTACCAACTAATTGGTCATGAAAATGAGACGAACAATTTCTGGAGTTCTATGACAATAATTCTAAATTATTTTTACACAACGTTTGACAGGATGCCTTCTAAATAGCTTTTGGTTTCAGATGTAAAAACTAAAATATGTAAAACAGGGACCCAAGATAAACATTAGCATCCCTGCAAATGCAGATCTTTACAAAAAAATATTAAAATGACCTGCAATACACAGTTTTCTCACATTTTATTTTCATTTTCAAAATTGTAATATGCTGTAAATAGTTTTAAACAACTTTGTAGAATGTGCTACAAAGAAACTCAATTAAGGAGAAACCAAGCATATAAGAATTACATTGATTAAAATTGATATAAAATTTCTTGCAAGTAGAAAAGAAGATGATCTGTACAGCATCTATCATTGCCATAGATATTTTGGAATAAATGTTGCTTTATTTCCCTCTGTATGAGCACACAGACAGTAAGTTTAATAAGTGCAACTGGATATTGTAACATAATTGCAATTATTGAATGTAGACTTGTACATACGAGCAATGTGATACTACTGCTGCCTTTATTTATGAATGAAATACTGGACATCAAAATGTAGCCAGTAATTCCTTTACAAGTTTACAACCTATTATACAAGGAAATTAGCAACTGGAGTTTTTTGGCTTCCCTGTCTAGTTTGTCAAAATTTTCAATGCTCATTCGCCAGCCCCAATTTCCAAGCTGCATTAAAAGAAGCCATACAAGGGTAAGATGGAAGTTCTAGAAACAGATGTTCCTTTCTAAAAGAGCACATATATTAGACCCATTCAAGGGATACATATTTTTATAGATTGTTACAAGCCAAAACCAGATGGCTGAAGGCAGTTAAATTCAACAATCACACACATAAATATAAAGAAAGATTATCTGTTATGAATTTCCAAGCTGCATTAAAAGAATGCCATATAAGGATTGAATGGAAGTTCTAGAAACAGATGTCCCTTTCTAAAAGAACACATATATTAGACCCATTCAAGGGATACATATTTTTATAGATTGTTACAAGCCAAAACCAGATGGCTGAAGGCAGTTAAATTCAACAATAACACACATAAATATAAAGAAAGATTATCTGTTATGAATTTCCAAGCTGCATTAAAAGAATGCCATACAAGGGTTAGATGGAAGTTCTAGAAACAGATGTCCCTTTCTAAAAGAACACATATATTAGACCCATTCAAGGGATACATATTTTTATAGATTGTTACAAGCCAAAACCAGATGGCTGAAGGCAATTAAATTCAACAATCACACACATAAATATAAAGAAAGATTATGTTATGAATGGCAGCACCTATAGCCGAGTAGACTGTTCTACACACGCAAATTAACAATAGTGCTTCGATCAAAAATGGTTTGTTTCACCAAATATGCTGGTGATACTCCCAATTAATCTCCAAAAAGCAACAAAACAATAACAGCACTCAAAGCAGTAGCTCAAGTCAGGTCAAATTAAACCTGTTTATATGTTATCTAGTTTTCTGATGCCAAGACTCTCCCTCCACTCCATTGTCTTACAAACACAATCAGATGACATGTTGACCAAAAACAATCTACTAGTGAGTAATAAACTATGGTGATCATAACCATATGTCAAGAACCATGATATGCCATGAACACAGTCACCAAAGGACAGGTATGGTTATGAGAGACAGGGACGGACGGGGAAGAGGACTCCATTTTTTCGAAAACAGGATATGGGGAATGGCAGAAGGGGGGGGGGGGGGGGGGTACTTGGAGATGGAAAAGTACAAAATAAATATCACATATCAAACTAATTTAAAAATAAAAAATTCTTTAACTATGAATGCAAAATGTATACAATTTTAGAAACTTCAAAATAATTAAAAACTACATATGCATTAGCCATATTTTCACTTATTGTATTTTTATATTATTTAGTTCTAGCAATGTTACATGTCTAAGACTCTAAAAGTTTAATTATTTTTTAATACGAACCCTATGGATACCAACCAGGACGAAAAAAGTGACATGGAAAATACAGGAGAATGGGAAAAGGATAAGACTGCATCACTGCAGCAAAGATATGAGGGTAAAGGAATGATAGGATAAAGTTTACCAGATCTCCTTGGAGCCCATGTGACTCCATATCCATGGGGAAGCCGATGGACAAGCATGTATGCATTTTGCATTATGGAATTAAAATTTGGCTTTTGACTCTTCTGCAAAATGCTTACATCATAATCTGTTCGGTCTGTTCTGTTCTCGGATCAGAATTTTTCGGTTTGCTCAACAAAAGATTGTCGTGTTGGGTTTTGATCGATGAAAGGCTTCCCACAATGTTAAGAATTTCGAAAGAACTCGTGATTTCCTACAAAGAAAAATCCTCTGTAATCGCTGTCATTTAAGTATTTATAATTTGTAAGGCAACCATGTCCCGCAATCAACAGATGTCTCTGAAAACACGAGACATTTCCGGGAGGCGGCAGGAAACTTCATCCCAAGTCTCCTGCTCCTTGGAGGCATTTCCAGTGCAGGAAACATGTTCACAACTCAGAGAGGTGTCCTTAGGGTCAGGACATGTGTCTCCCAACTACTCTGGCCATGAACAATCCTAAACCAGTAAATCAAAATATCAGACTTAAATATATTTGTACACATCTCCTTGAGAAGATGATGATCCCTTGTGCCACCCCCTAGGCTTACTGATCTATGGATCAACTCATGTACGTGTTTGAGTGTATCCATCTGCATTCTGAACATATAAGGTGCTATGCAACCATCATAATCATGTTCTTTGACTGAAATACTAACAGTTCAAAGACAAAAAATCAACATACAAAACCACAATTTTAGAATACATGGTAATTATAACTGCAGGAAACAATTGTCAAAGTAGATAGATAGCATTTTAGCTCAAGTACATTGGTGTGGGAAATTTGTGTCGCTAAATAGTTATCCGGTTTTCCCCTTATTGCTCCTAACCTTGGCAGTAGTAATGCACTAAGATTTTTCCAATCCTTCAGCCTGAAATTTAATTAGGTATCGATCTTTCAAAAATCAACTGTCATCCTCAAAAACAAATTGCATGGGACTAACCTTTTCACGTGGAAGTATCAGATGCATGATATTCTCGTAGCTAAGGGGATGTCAGATATGATTGACTTTTAGCCACCAACTAGTGCAAAAGATGAGAAGTAACAAAGAGACGGTAGAATTTAACTAACGGCAAACAAGAACAGTACATATAAGCTATGGAATCTTCTTAAGAATACTTGTGACCTAGACGACGAAACTACAAAAAATGATTTAAAAAAATGAATTGATTAGTATGAAGATGCATGAAGATCAAAATGCTATACTCAAATGCCAGGGGTCAAAAATCAACTAGGGTATTGGTATAGAAATTGATGAGTGGCATGTGCATATTTGTTTCAGAGCATCCTACATTCATATCATTCTTTGAATCTTCTTTGGATGATACAGACAAACTAACCACTATTACGTAGGATGAAGTGTGCAGAAAGTTGTTCATGTAAAAATAGAGGATCAAAAAGGCAGAAGGCACATATAATTTAAGTAGAACTGTTTTTGTCACAATAGGAAAACAGGTTCCCAAGTAGGATTCTAAATCAACCCCCAAGAAAGAACATGGGAACGGCAGTGGTAAAAGGTTTTCAAGGGAAAAAATAAAATTGCTACATTTGCAACAAATCAAAACATTATGCACATGACTAGACAAAATCTAAGAATCCCTAAATATCGGCAAAACAAGAATCAAGGCTCTGGGAGGCAATCAGTAAGGAAAGAAAATAAGCCAAAAGGTAATATGATCATCACTATTACACATTCTCTTTATATACATATAAATATTATCTTTGCAAGGCTATGTATCTTAGCACTTCACCACCACATGCATCCCCAGCTCCATCCAATTGGTAAATAGCCAATATTACTCGAAACATTATTTATCCGAATCCTCTCCTAACCCATCTCCATCATCTGGTAGCCTTAGAGAACTCTGCCATTCACTCATCTTCTGCAAGACCCCAAACACCTATACCAACGTCGAGTGGCTGCTCCTTCGTACACCCATCTGGTTTTATTGTCACAATTCCGAGCTATTGAAGTATTACCAATATCGATTCCGAGCTATTAAAGTATTACCTATATCAATTCCCAGATGAGCACTCGACATATCTCGGTTCCTAGTATCGGTAGGGAACATGAGTCGGGGGGGGGGGGGGGGCGCGGCCTTCTTTTGGACAGTATTACTTATCATAACACTATTAAGGCAACGATTGCTTGTCTGCAGACTTTGCCTTGTGATAATATTGAGGAAATTCTGTTAAATGTTTGGTTGAGACTTGATGATCAACATGCCCACAGGCACCATTGTTGGTCTGAAGATCTAGCGTTTCTGGAAATGGCCATGCCACAAGACTTCACTGAGCAGACTGTCACAGTCTTTCATCACAGTGAGAAAATAATTCAGACTTCCGCTGATCATATGCACTATACTTGGGATTGCAGAACTGTCCACCATCCACTGCATTTACAACTTCACTCTCCCCACTCAGCAGTTTACTTTTTTCGTTTTTGCAGCTTTTTCCCCAGTTGGGCCTTTGTCTTCATGCAGATTTCTTGAGACATGATCCAATGCTGACTGCAGGTGCCAATAGAGCAGTACATTCCACTCCCCCTTCCATGTCAGCCATACTCATCATCATTGCCATACCTTTACATGATTGCAAAAAGATTTGTTTGGTTTGTATACACATGTCAGCATCCCTCCTCACCAGTTTGCATGCACGAGATACACGGCAGATGCACCCCGTCAAGCCCATAGAAATCAAATTTTAGTCCGTGTGAAGAATGTTTATTCACTCTGTTGATCTTCTGCTGTCTGTCAATCATCTACCAGATCAAGATCTTTCTTAGCGATTGGGAGCCCTATGAAGAAAGGACTGGTGACACATTCATTCATGTCCCAAAAAGCACATCCCCTCCTGCTGCTTTACGTACCAGTCCCTTGCCCCTCAGTCCACCTGCTTACTTTCACCCTTCCATCGCTAATCAGCCCCTTCATAATGCTGTGATTACTGCTGCATGCAACTCAAAACACAGTGTTACAAGATATGCTACAATATTTTTAATCTCCTGCAAGCTCATTCTCCCAATATCCCGTTGAACTCCATTAGACTCTTTGCAGTTTCGAGAATGGAATCTAAACAAATGGGTTCCCTTGTCCTTAGAGACTGTCACAAGATTCTACGAATTTTATCGAAAAAGTTCAAATTTTGCCGAACTTTACTCTTGTCGAACATGAATTTGAACTTTATCCATCATATTTGCACGGGAAGTTTTTGACACGATTTTGCATTAATTTACTAAATGTGTGTATATATACATATAATGACTAAAAGTAGTGGACAAAAAGCTTTCTCCACTCTGTCCCTCCGACATATTTATGTATTTTTTTCAAAAAATATAAATTATACTATGTTGCTAGGATATGGGTACGGGTACAGGTTCGAGACGCGGATACGTTGATTTAAAAAAACTCTTGGGTAAGATACGTCTTCACTACATCCATGTACACACACACACACATATATATTTTAGTCCATAAGAAATACAAAACTTGAAAATTATAGTAGGATCAATGTTCAAAACATTCAATATACTTGAGACTTTACATCTTCATTGATCATGTGGCTGCCATACATATGATATACGAATATCATGTCAACATGAATACAAACAAAACTTGAAAAATATACTAGGATCAATGCTCAAATTTTCAAAACATACAATATACTTAAGATTTTACATTTCATTGATAATGTGGCTGCCATACATATGAAATAGGAATATCATGTCAACATCAATACAAACAAATCTAGAATATATCATCTAGATTTTCCTCAAAATCAAATTCTTGCATGCCACTTGCGCTAGCTTCACTCTCATTAGCTCCACTCTCCACTCCTTGCAAACTCCCTTGAATGTCATCTTCGCCATCAAATATTAAAAGTTGGGCAAGAGTGGCTGCGGAGGCATCCAAGTCTGTGTCTCTGGAAGAAGATCCCAAAGTTTGTGAGGACCTCTAACATAGTACTCAGACTTGTGTGATAAGAGGCGCAAATTGGAATGCACATATACCAAATCCTCAACTTTTTTAGAGCCAACTTGTTTTGTTTAGCTGAGTGGATAAAGGTACAAGTACTCCAATTCCACTCAACGGAAGAATTACTAGCCACTTATTACAAAAAAAGTTCATTAGAAAATTCAAATTACTAACATACTAAGAATGTGCGGAAAATAATCCTACTAAATAAAATTTAAATTTTTCAATGATTATAAATTTATAAATGATATACTTGTTAAATAATTTTGATGGCAATAGGTTGTAAGTACTTGGCATCATGGCCATGTACACACCACCATTTGGTTGGGCTCATGGTGTACTTGTCGAAAGAGCCTCAATCTCTCCCATGTTGCCTTCTGAAGCTACAAACATGCCCATTTCATTTCGGACCACACTGGCTATAGATGGATTAGGAAAAAGTGTTCTGAATGCTACCCTGGTTCCATTTGCAACTTCGGAGTTAGAGATGGCTAGATTTTCTGCACAGCTGAAAACCTAGGCAGTCATGAGATAAATCTCCCTCATTTACCGGTGAGGCTCCCGTGTAAGATTTTGTCAATTATATTTCCTAATATCTATCTGTTGGTTTTACTTTAATTGCGTAGCTCATGAACCATAACTAGGCAATTTTGCAGCAAGTAAGCAGCTGTAAGCAATATGTGCAGGAAAGGGAAATAATTAAATACGAGAAGAAAGGAAAGGAGATGTGCAACCTAACCAATAGTTGACAGAGTTGATCACATGCACATAGACGAAACAAATAGATCTTGAAATGCAAGAATTTGAAGCAAAGGAAAGTTTCAGATCTAGATCTAAGACAACACAAAGTTTATGCAGAGATCTAAAAAGAAATAAGAAACAAATGCACCGTTGACACAAAGTTCTCCGGAAATCTGCCTCCTCTCTATTCCTCCGCTTTCAGAAAGCTATCAAGGGTTTCAGCTCAAAGTCTGGAACACAAGAATGTTGATTACAAATTCTGATCCTTTAACCCGTAGGTTCTTCCTCTACTTATAGTGTGTAGAGGGGAAATTACAAATGGGAAACTACAACTGAACTAGAACATGAAGAAGTAGTAAAGGGAACATCTGGCAATCATCTTCCTAGAATTCCTCTCTTAGTAACATGCATCAGGAGTTTAAGCCAAAATTGTGCACATCTGTCACTTATCTTAAAGAATCTTTCCAAATAACTTAAAGTAATGGTTTTTAAACCAATAACTTTAATCTTACATTTTCATCCGGGAACATAAGAAATAAGAGAAGAAAGAAGATCTGCCAGCTGTAACACCTACACTTTCTTTTTGTTCTGATATTGAATATACTTGTCAAACATGTAATTCAACATTTTCCCATCTGTTTTAACAATAGCCTCTCTCTCGGTTCTGAACTGCAGCAACCCTCTGGACAAAGCAGCAGTGTTAGCCTTTACCTTCTCTAAACCAGGCCCATACCCCTCAACATTTGCCTGAAGCTTTATGAGTCTGCCAATTGAATCTATCGTGAAAGGTATGACGGCTTCATCAATTTCTTTCTGCACAACCAGAATAAATTCCTCATGGGAAGCAGGTAATTCATCTGGAATGCTCTCCGACACTTCTCCCATCTCATTTTCCAGCAACTGCATCCTTTTCAGCATAAGCTTGAGGATCTCTACGCGGAAGGAAACTGAAATTTCTAACTGCTTCCCCCTTTCCATCAATCCACCAGGTACAATTTTCTCTGCAATTAGCACATCCTCTGGTAACGAATGTATCTTAGCTAAAGTATCCAGATGACTTTCAACAACTATGTTCTCATCTTCTATCTGTGTCATTAGTTCCTTTAGCTGAGATACTGCCCTGTGCATATTCTCCAATTCAGCTGGTATTCTTTCGAACTGTTCTGAAGCTTGGTGAATGATTTGCTCTTTCCATTGAGCAATAGCTTTGACCTGGTCCCCTGCATCTTCCACCTCTTTAATCAGATGATTACTCACCTGCTCATGTGCTAGAATGGGCTGAGAGGAAGGTTTGACAACCTTAGCAATGATCTCACATAGCTGGGAAACCTGCTTTTGAAGCTTGGCTTTCTCAGCCTTCTCTTTGTCAAGCTTGAGGAATAAAGCGTTCATTAGTGTCTGTGTATCCTGCTTTAATCCTTCTGTGGTAGTTTGACCTATTGGCACTTTGGTCACTGCTATATCAGCTGCCGTGAGCTCTCCCTTGTGCTTTCCTTCTGCTGGAACTGATAACTCAACGAACTTCTGTCCTGATTCTTCAATAATCAACCTAGAAGTTATTTTGGCAACTTTAGGTCTTCTATCTTTTCCGCCCAAACTCAGGAGCAGCTGCAAGTCGTGTTCCTCCAGGTTGATCTCCTCTCTGGCTTCTGGGATTGTCTGCAAAGCCAACCACGATGAAAAATTGCTTCTCGGGGAATGAGAAGTCACTGAGTGCACCACCATCTCATGCTCTGATTCTGCTCTATCCGAATTTGCCACAGTGTTGTGACTGCCACCCTCTGAATTGTCCAAAGACAATGCTTTTTCAAACTCTGCCATCTGTGCTTTCAACTTCTCCGCAGGGAGAGGTGAAGATCTGAGTGGTTGAGGAGAAAATACAAATGACGTTGGATTCAACGGAGGAACGACAAGATCTCTCTGGGGTTCTGGGGCTGCTGAAGTGCTATGAGTTGATGCTGGAGAAGCTGGAACTAGCACGATAGCTGTAGAATTGGCCTTCTCTTGTGCGTGAGACTTCTTGTGTACTTTAAGTTTCTCTGGCCTTCTGCTACTTTCACCTTCGTGCTTTCTTTTGCTGGAGTCTCCTGCGGTAAAGTTACCTGTGATCTGATTCATCAAAGCTTCATCCAGGCAATACCCCTTTGTCAACAACCAGTTTGAGGTGTTAACCAGAACTGCGGAAGATCTTTCCTCAATCGTCTGGCAGCCACCAATGTTTTCCTGAAGAGCAGCTCTATCCCCTCCCATCTGATGATATGTGTCAAGTATCACATGCCCATCATCCGCGAGATCTGCAGGTATCCGTGCTAAACCATAATCAGACACTTGTTGCGCCGATAACCTGCTGAAGTCTTTCTTCCTGACTTCATACTCGTTTCTGCACTTCATCCAGAAGTCTTCCAATGAAGGTACATGTGAGTATTCCTGGGAGATTGTCTTCTTCGCTACCCCATATGGATCAAAGTTCAGCCGTGCTGGGAAGAACTCATGCTCATATTCAGAAAACATTTCGGCTTCGATTCCTCTAGCTTTGTGGATGCTCTGGCAGCTGTAATAACCCACTGTGACCGGAAAGAAACCCGTAGACTTGTGCCGCTTTGATTGTAAGTCATGCATCTCCACGAGCTGTCTGCACAACTCCATGATGACCCACTTGTCGCTTGGATACCTCGGCAACTTAACTGGTTCTCCCGAAAAGCCGGTTACCCTGAGATACGTGAAGTCTGCAAACTGGATGAAAATACAGCCATGCTGGGATACAGCTTCCCAAGCTTCTTTGCTTACCCTGCTGGTCTTCAGATCACTATTTAATTTGCAGATGAATCCATAGAAGAACCCATCGTTGACCACCTTGTAATCTTTGTGGCATTCAGGGACTGTCAATTGTGGGAAGCACTCAAAAATAGGATCTTTCGCCAGTATGCCCCGTCTATCCAGCTTGGAAAATATACCCTGCGAGGCTGCTGCATATACCAGGTATGAAGTCATTTTGAAGTTGTACGTCCGCCTCACACTCCGGAGCTGCTCACCGATGTTGTCACTGATGATCTCCGCCCAATTGATTATCGAATCAGCTCTGTTGATCTCAATGGTTCTCACGAAAGCATACATCCATGAGCGGAAGTTGTGAGTATTGACTTCTCCACTTAACCTGCAAAGCAATTTAGTAATATCATCCACTTCCTGCACCAAATTGGATCGTGGAAGAGTCCTCGGGAACTTTGATGGAGACCTGGGCTTCTTCATATATCTGCTATTCATTATGCCCACGCAATCTGCTTTGTGTTTCTCCCATCTGTTGCCAGCATCCAACATGCTAATTGCAATCACCACTGGTCGTGTCGGAATCTTCAGACAATAATTAATAAATTGTGCATCCAGCCTGATTATTGTCTTTCCCGCAGCATCCCGAATTGTTCTGGAAAGAGGATGATATGACCTTGCACACTCCATAACAAATTCAGGCAACTGAGCTGTGACTGGAAACGTTGATGCTTGAATAATTCCACTGCTTTTTATTGCCCGCATGAGAGATGTCCTTCCGGCCCTGGATCTGTCAATTAATTCGGAGATGGGTTCAGGGCCTATGTTCGTGTCATTGATATCAACAAATCTAGAAGCTATGCATGACTCTGCCGATCCTTCTCTTTCATCACGCTTCATCATGACTGGAGCAATCTTTGTCTGAGTTCTTTTTCTTTTAATCCTGCCGGAATTCCTTGCAATTGGATCAATTTGTGCAGATCTAGCAATTTCTTCAGATTCGGAAGATATATTCAATGTACCTGACATTGATTTGAACTCCCTTTCACTTATATGAACACCTGTAATGAATACCTGCAATTAATTCAGACAAAGATGGAGTCCAGGGCATGAATACTTGATTTCTATCACCAAAATCTGCATATAAAGCCTGCTGCCCTAAAATTTGAGGCTTTGCTTGCATGCAAAGCAAGCATAAATATTTTTAAATTCACCTGGGCACTTATACCAACATGCAGATAATTATCATAGCAAAAATCAAGCTATCCCAACCCTAGGTGCCAAACTTTGAAGCTACCTAGCAATGAAAAACACCTTTTAATGCACAAAACCTCCTTTCCTTGGCGCCAAAACTGTCTGGGCTGCAATCCTTAGCAAAAAGAATTAATTGCTTCTTCATTATGGCAGCCCATGCTTATATAACCCTCAGCATACTATTTTTAATAATTGCCCTTCCTATTTCTGGCAATTTAATTAATAAATAATCATGTCTATTCACCCAAATTGGGCGCCCAATTATGCATGTTGCTGGTTGCTTTTAAATAAATTTATTTTATTTATTTTTAGCATGCATCCTTCAGTTCTCTTTGGCTTGTCTTCTTGCATTGACTTTTCTTCCATACATGGCGCCAAAATTGGGTGAAAAAGCCATAAATAAATATCATTAAATACATTGTTTAATGCCAAGGTGGGTCGCACTTTTTGGCAAGGGTAATTTCTAAAAATAAGAAGTCAACTTTGATGGGAATTTCTACCCTGCACTGCAGCTCCAAAAATCCCCTCTTCCACTTAAGTTATTTGACTTTCATAATGGGAATTTTTACCCTGCAAGGCAGGTAAGAAATTCCCGCCTGCCTGCCACTGCCAAAATTCCCACTGGCAAATTAAAACATCTCCCAAAAAGTGTGACTTGTATGGAAAATAGCTTCCTTTGATAAAGTGCGACTTGCATGGGTGAATAAACCTCTTTGGTGGGAAAAGTTAGCCTGCTAGGCAGGCAGAAAATTCCCATCGGTGCTTTAAGTGATTTTTTTTTATTTTATAATGGGAATTTTTACCCTGCAAGGCAGGTAAGAAATTCCTGCCTGCCTGCCACCTCTAATATTCCCATTGCAGCTTAAGTGACTTTGACTTCATGGGAAAAAGTACCCTGCAAGGCAGGTAAGAAATTCCTGCCTGCCTGCCACTACCAAAAATCCCATTGCAGCTTAGACCTATTCATTCCAAAAAGTGTGACTTGCCTAGGAGAGGCTTTTTGTGCATGACTTCATCTTTTTTGGTCAGAAGTTTGCCTTCTGAGGCTGATTCCTTCTGGTGCTGAGGCCGTAAATGATCTCCAGATGCTCCAGGCAATTAAACAGACTATACAGAACAAAGAACGGACCCAGGGGAATTTAACAGACAAACTGCGGAGAAAACCGGAGAAAAACGCAAAAGAAATAAATAAAAACGAAAAACGTTGCCAGAAGTTGCAGACAATGCTCTGAATTCATTCCTGGTGAAAATCCTATTGAGATGTGTGAATACTGGCATGCAAAACTTCAACAGGATTCAACCGGAGCACAATTTACTTCAAACGGGGCTTTATTTATTTAATAAATAATTAAATAAAAATTTCCCGCAGACAAAACTTGGCGGAGGGATAAAATGAGTTTCAACATCTGGGTATTTGTCGAAATTGGCTCATATGATTCACTGGGAATATCTTAACGTAATAAAGACATCTTCTGGCAATAAAAACACGAAAAGACCCGTTATTTTAAAAAGAACGATTTTTTTTAGATTGAGCTAAAATTGGAGGATTTAGGTTATATAAAGCACTTCACCCCATCATTATTACCATAGAACATTCACCTGGAAGGGGGGAAAATTTGCAGATCAACTAAGTGGAGAAAATTTTTCGAGCAATTGCCTGCAGCTGTTTTTGTTTTGTTTTATTTATTTTTGTCTGTGTTTTGGTTTGTTTTCTCAGCAATTCCCATAGCCTATTCATTTTTCTGTAGACCTTTTCCCAAGCCTGGGGTTTTGAAAAGCTATCCAGTATTTTTAATTACTATGTCTAAAGGCGATCAAAGCTCAAGATTCTTTCAAGAGATTGCAAGAAGTTGCTTGGTCCAAAAAGGTGCAAAAATGGATTTTATGAAAATAAGAAAAATATTGCCATCAATGCGTAGAGCTCGAGAAAATATGCACTTTTAGAGAAAATGACACCTAAAACGGAGCCATGGAGTGAAAGTGATGGCACTTGCAAGTTTTTGCTGCTACATCTTCTCGCGACTTTAAAAGCAGAAGTCACGCAAGTCGCACTTTTTGGGAAAAGCAATTTCTTCATGCAAGTTGCACTTTTGGAAAGAAGTTTTCTTCCATGCAAGTCGCATTTTTGGAAGGATGGTTTTTAAGTGCCAATGGAAGTTTTGGCGCTATCCTGGAAGGTGAAAATTTACCATGTCCTGGAAGTCAAGTCACTTAAGCTACTAATGGAAATTTTGGTTGAAGGAAGGTGGGAATTTTATGCCTTTGGAAGGCTGTTTTTTCCCATCATAAAGATAAATTTAAAGTACCGATGGGAATTTTGGAGGTGCCATGAAGGGTTATGCCTTCCTTGGAAGGTTGTTTTTTCCCATCATTAAAGTCAAATCACTTAAGCTGCCAATGGGAATTTTGGTAGTGGCAGGTAGGTGGGAATTTTATGCCTGCCTGGAAGGTTGTTTTTTCCCATCATTAAAGTCAAATCATTTAAGCTGCCAATGGGAATTTTGGTAGTGGCAGAAGGTGGGAATTTTATGCCTTCCTGGAAGGTTGTTTTTTCCCATCATTAAAGACAAATCACTTAAGTGAAAGGTGGGATTTTTGGAGCTGCCTGGAAGGGTAAAAATTCCCATTGCTTTGCCTTCTTATTTTTAACATGACTTCTAGCCAAAAAGTGTGACCCATTCTAGCATAGCTAAATGCCTAAAAGCTGACTTTTTTTATTAATTGTCGGGAAGCATCCAATTTTGGTGCCTAGGGTTGGAGAAGCTTTCTTTTTATTATTCATAGCATCTGCATGTTGATGTGAGTGCACAAGTGAATAAAATAATATTTTTAGCTTGCTTGGCATGCAAGCAAAGTCTAAAAATAGAGGGCAACAGGCTTTATAATAAGATCTTGGTGAAGAAATTAGATATTCATGCTATGGACTGCATACTTGTTTGAATTATTTGTAGGAATACTTCATTTATGCCCATATTGGTGAAGAAAGCAGAAGTCAATATTTAATACATTGAATATATCTTCAGAATCAGAGGAAGAAATAGATCCAGCTCTCATAATTGCAAAGGCTTTCGGCAAAAATTCATCCTCTTGTTTCTAATGCAGCCTATGTGGAAGTCATTACATGGAAAATTCCTTTCAGGAGCTTGTGCATGTACTCCCAATCTTCCAGTTGAAGCCTTCATTGAATTTACTTGTATTTTCCTTCACCCGGAGTGCTTTCCAGAATTTAAAATTGCTCATATGCAATTAAAAATAAAAGGTGATGAGTTTTGTCTGAATTGTTTACGGCAAACATTTTATTAGTGCATGTACTGGAGAAGAATTGCAAAAGCTTCAAGGATAAGAGGAGAAGACAGGTTAGAGGCAACAACCGCAAAAAAATCATAGTCAGTTGCTTCTAGATCTAGTTTGGTGAGACTCAAAGGAAAGGATTCAAACATATGAAAAAGAAAAAACATCTTGGATTCAGAGATATCATTCAGATCATTCATGAGGTAAAGCTGCAATACAGGATGAATCAACATGCAGAGTATGGAAGAAGAACAAGATTGGGAGTGTTGCAGCAGCTTTATTCTAATTTCTTCTCTTCTTTCTTCAACTTTTCTCTTATTTTCTCCGACAAATTCAATTGAGTAATCAATTAAATTGTAAAACTTAAGTGATTGGTTTAAAAGCCGTTACTTCAAGTTATTGGAAGAAGTCAATTACTTGGAAATAGGTGGCAGACATGCAAAATAGAAGGTTCTATTTTCAGTTATAAATCATGCATGTCATGCAAAGAGGAATTCCAGGAGGAAGATTGCCAGTTGCTTCCCTTTTTCATAACTTCCACATGTGGCAATTCATTAAAAAAGCTTCCTATTTGTAATTGCCCTCTATACACTATAAATAGAGGAAGAACCTACGGGTTAAAAGGATCACAATTTGTTAATCAACATTCTTGAGTTCCAGACTTTGTGCTATAACCATTGATGTCATTTTTGTGAAAGCTGGGGAATTGAATAATGGTAGATTTCCAAAGAACTTTGTGTCCACGGTGTATTTGCTTCTTACTTTTGTGTGGATCTTTAGATAAACTTTGTGTTATCTAAGACTTAGATTAGAAGTTTTTCTTTCCCTTTACTTTACTGAATATTGTGAGATCTATTTGTTTTTTTGTAAATCTGTGTATGAGACCAACTCTGTAAACTATTGGTTGAATTACAAATCGTCTTTTCTTCTTTTCCAAATTCCACTATTTCCCCCTTCTGAAAATACTTCATAAACAGTTGCTTACTTGCTGCAAAATTGCTTAGCTATGGTTCATGAGCTTTGTAATTAAAGTAAAACCCCCACAAATAGTTATTAAAGTTTCATACTTACCAGATTGATAAACATCTTACACGGGAGCCTCACCGGTAAATGAGGGAGATTTATCTCATGACTGCCTAGGTTTTTAGCTATGCAGAAAATCTAGCCAACTCTGTAAAACCGAGCAAGTAATTAACATTTTCTCTCCACTCATCATCAAGGACCAATGATTTTACCTTTGTAGCTTTCTCTACATTTGACTGCCTCCACACTATCCAAACATTGTTGATCAGCTTGACAAGTCGTCTCAAAACAAGTGTATGGGACCTTGTTTATGCAACCTTCAACAACTCCAACCTTGAGAATCTCCTGAATATGGCTTGTGACATATGATGGTTTGTGATAAACATCTGAATGTTATTTGCCTCAGTGTAAATTTGCTCAATCCACGAGATTTTCCCAATCTTTTGGAGCATCAAATTAAGGTAGTGGACAACACAAGAGGTCCAAAATATGTGCTCATATCTACCCTTTGTAATCAATCATGTCGCTTTACAATTTTTAGCATTGTCCTTGATGACTTGGACAACATTCTCGGGGCCCACCGACTCAATTGTCTCTATCAAAATGTCGACAATAAATTGTGCATCTTTGACTTGCCCTTCACAGTTAATGGCTTTTAGGAACATTGCCCCTTTAGGGCATACTACAACAACATTTATGAGGGGTCTATTTCTAGCATATTTCCATCCATCTGAAATGATGGAAACCCCTAAATCCTTCCATGAATCTCTAATTGGCTGCAAAAAGGTGTGAATGTGTTCCATTTCCTTTGCCAAGAGTGTGGTTTGAACCTTTTCATAACTTGGGCATTTGTACCCTTGTGGAACTTCATTGCCAGCCTTCACCCTCTGATGCCAATATGGAGACTTCAATACCTTAAACGGCAACCCACATGCATAAATGCATCGAGTAACCACCACATCAACAATATCCCTCTTGTCATTATTAAATGTATTTTTCAATGCTACTTTTGGCTTTTTTCGTGAGGTCTCTTGACTCTTTTCATCAAAAGGGGTATCAAGTAGTTGACTTTGAGTTTGGATGAAAGGATGAGTAGTAGATTTAGGTGTGGGTGGTCGTAATGAAGGCCTTTGCAATAGAGTTATTTTATTTTAGATCTATTTCTTTCACATTGTTTATCAGCGTCCTCTTTCTCTCTCAGGTACTTTGCAATTTTCTCTTTTGATATTTTAGGGTACTTCTTTATCCCCACACCTCCAACCCCAGTCAAATGGATTTTCAGTCGACTATATGAGAATTTGTATTGAGCATGACAACCATGACATATCCAAAACCGACCCCCACCACCAACAAGGTATTCTACCACTGTCACGTCTCCAACGAGGGAAAATACGATCATGTTTCAGAGGTACTGATGTGTTTTCAGAAGCTTATGGGCCTTGCACTCCAACTGAAGCAAAACTTGATGCCATCCTAATATGTTTTTGATCACCAAGATCACCATAAATGGCAGAGGTGAGAGCATATACAGAGTTAGGATGTTAAAAAAAATTAAAAACATCATGCCTTACATAACTAATACATATAACTAATTTTTTGTGTCATCCTAAATGTTTTTGATCACCAAGATCACCATAAAGGTACGAGGTGACAACATACACAAAGTTAGGATGTTTAAAAAAACTAAAAGTATTTTGCCTCTACATAAATAAATTAGTTATGTTATCCTAATCTGTTTAAAAAGTTAGGAAGTTTAAAAAATTAAAAAATATTTTGCGTTTACATAAATCAAATGCTAAATGCTAAAATATTAATTATTAACATTGAACAATGCATTTAAAAATTAAAAATAACAATATTTACTAATTATTAAATTAAAATTTTCTAACCGATGCCATCTTAATATGTTTTTGATCACCAAGATTACCATAAAGGCGCGAGGTGAGAGCATAGACAGATTTAGTTTTTAGTTTAAAACAATTAAAAAACATTTTTCCTTTACATAAATCTAATGATAAATGCAAAAATATTAATTATTAACATTGAACAATACATTTAAAAATTAAAAAATAACGATATTTACTAATTATTAAATTAGAAAACCCTAAAGAGTGCCATCTTAATATGTTTTTGATCACCAAGATTATCATAAAGGTGCGAGGTGAGAGCATACACAAATTTAGGATATAATTAAACTCTAATTTTTTTTAAAAATGCAACAAAATAAATTTTTAAAAAAATGTAAAAAAAAAAAATAGAAGGATTAATTAAATAAAAACACCTGTAGTGTAGACAAGGGTAGCAAGTAAAACAATGTTGCCTCCAAACGTAGATCCTTGTTGCAATAGAATTCTAACAAATGTTACCTCTAAACGTGACGTCTACT
Source organism: Taxus chinensis (assembly GCA_019776745.2). Taxonomy (NCBI): domain Eukaryota; kingdom Viridiplantae; phylum Streptophyta; class Pinopsida; order Cupressales; family Taxaceae; genus Taxus; species Taxus chinensis. The sequence continues at coordinate 146,272,688 of CM034157.1, forward strand.
CCTTTGAATGAACAATAAAACAATGTCTTCCTCTCAACAATTGAACAAACTTTTAACTTCTTGCAAGCAATCGCTGCCCCCAATCTCATCCTCCTTGCAATGGTTGCCTCCAAACAAATCCTCTTTCCAATGTTTTCCTCCTCTTCAATTCCTCTTTGGCTCTTTGCACATACACTTGCAAAAACCAACAATGAATTGTTTGTGTGATTTCAAATGAATGGGGTGAGTGCTTTTTATAGCTTTTTTAGGAGGTTAGGGTTTAGCATATTTTAGTTGCATTTAGGGTGTTATGGTTCACTTTTTTATCATGACCAAACAAAAGGAAAGGCCTTTTTTAATTTTTTGGCATCCAAAGCTAGATGGGTTCACCGCTGTGTATTTTGTAAAGTGGGAAAAGCGTAGGAATCCATACCCATCACCTTCACGTTTTTAGTAGATCAACTATCAGGCAAGATTACATGGGGGATTGGGAGCAAGATGTAATTTGCTTGTCGATTTTAAACCAATAGCTATGGATTGTTTATAATTGTAAAAGCCTTGCAAGCAAATTATAAAGAGCGTTTTCTTTTATATTCTCCAATTTGATTATATATATCAGTGCTATGGGGAACTTGAAACTAGAATTTTATTCTTGTCCCAAACATCAAATGTTTCAGGGGCTTGGAGGGAATGTGTAGGTAGCATTAAAGATAAGCAGCTGAAAGCTTTTCAGATCTCATTTTACTTTTAACAATAGATAGCCAAGGGTTTATATAAGACAAAGGTCACGGGACAAAGGTCCCTCACCCAGCTCTGCAACACAAGAGGCCCAAAAACACTATTCAGCAATGAAGAATACCAAATTGAAGGCTTCTTCCCATTCAGATTCTTGTGGACAATGAAGGACAAGCATGAAACATAGGGAAGTGACTTGGGTTGCACCTTCAACGTATCTTATTATTTCTTTAATGTTTTCTAATGTATTTTTACTTAGGTAATAATGGCAGGTCGGCGTACCAAGAGCACTTGAATTACAAGCTCAAAATTACCTAACATAGTTTAAGGAGGTACGGTCTTAAATCCCTTAAATTTCCGTGACATAAACTTTTCCTCCACCCAACCACCATATTCCTATATATTAGGGGTCTAATAGGCCATGCCTTTAAGAAGCAGAAACTTTTGGACTTATTTCCTTTCACTGTCCCGGTTCTAAAGCTGGCCCTCTATCCTCCTATCCCTTTGAAGGGATAGACGAACAATCCAAGTAAATGATCTCAAGCTCCAAGGAAAATAAACCCTTCCTGATGAAGGTTTTAGAACCAACAAACTGAAATCCAATTTGGTGGTGTTAGGACAGTCTAAAGAAATCTTGCTGGTAGTGTGGAAGCTACCATTTCAAGGAGAAAAATATCCAGGGTTTATCATGATGGCATCCATGCAACTCCTAGCTTAGTGACTTGGCTTGAGAATAGTTCTGGGTGCCTTCTGGGCAACGTAATTTGAGACATTCCATATGGTTGATGAATTGTGTAAGCCATTAAATCAAATTCATTAGTTTATACAGGCTCCACTATCATTAATTAGGCATGTTATTGGGGTTTGGAGACCTCATTTTCAGATTCACAAGAGCAGCTGGATTCTGCTGAAGGTTTAATTAATTTCCTAGCTGTAACCATTGAATATGGTTGCAGTGAAAGGAAGTAGATAATTGTCCTCTGGTAGGAACCGAACCACCCTTCACAGGGAATTTCCAAAATGACTCAATAAAATCATGATTGAATATAATATTTTGTTGTCAATTATTGCAATCTTCTTCAAGCTCTGTCAAATATAGGAGGGCTTTTGTCCCCCTATAGAACACACTAGTAGGCTTTGGAGCATCAACTTCTTGGCTGCAAGGCATATAAATGTGCAGAGTTTTCGTTCAAGTTTGGGAACAAGGTGTAACAAGCCCACAATATGTAGTTATGTTTGATGTTGAGCCCTAGATAGGGTTTCATTACATTGAGAATTAATGATGGATTTCATCTTCAACCTTTGTTAGGTCCAGCTAGACTGCAAGCACCAATGAATGAAAAGACACTGCTTCGATCACCATACGTAGCCAAATCCAACGTACCGTCCTGTCAATTAGGAAAAGAGTAATTCTTTCATTTTGCGGGATGTAAACCCAAGCAGCGACTTGATGGAGTCACATAATTACACTAGAAGTTCTTCTTGCATTAAGGGCCAATTGTCAAGTCATAAATGCAATTATGGCGAGTTTCAAATTCCTTGTACAACTCCATCTCTCAAACTATAGGCCCATGGAAAAGTGGAATGGCAAGAAGTCCAAGGTGGGCTTCTAGTCAAACTTGGAAAAGGGGACATTACACCCCTGCCCTCAAGTCTCATACAATGACTTGCCTCATCTCATCCATGGGGTTTCAAATTGAATGTGCAAGACCTGTCTAAATACTCGAAGGAAATTGACTGCCCATCAGATCAGCCAACTCACCCCTTTTGAGAATTTTGTTCTTCCCACATTACTGAAAATCACTGATATGCTTCAAAAGTTGGTGTCCACTATAGAGCATAAAGGCATCCATAATCCAGAATTAGAGGTTGTCTTCCCCACCACGAGTCAAATTTTGTTCCTGCTACATGAACGATTGTGGACTTTGGAGTCACTATAATCATGTATTGAAAACCTCGGTCTCCCGGCCACTAAACATGACAGGATGATGGACGTTGCCATTAGGATTATGCTGACAGAAAATGCTAAGCAAAGATTGGAAGCCACCATGTTGGATTTTGATGCTCACAGTCCCCCAGAAAAACACCAGGATACTTGCTCTGGAACCACCAAAGCAAAGAACTCCAAGGACACTGCTTATTTCACCCTCACAGCCTCCTCCTTGAGCCAAACACGAGGAACAAGACATATCAAAGAGGACAACTTTCCGTTCAATTTGGCTTGTGACAACTGAAAAAGTGTAACTCTCTATTGACGTTCCTAGTTTCCTTTGATCTTTTTGATTTGTCCTCTATGTAATTTTGTAGTGCTCTTAAGATCTTTCCTAAATGAGCTCTTTTCAATGTATAATAATTGTTTATGTTAATATAATTTGTACCCTTTTGTCAAAGAAATATGCATATACATATATTCTATTGAATTTCCAACATGTGACTTTTTAACAGGGATTTTTTTAATATCATGACTGAAGATGCAAAACACAAGAAGGTTACGTTTGGAAATAGTGTTTCTCTTCAGCATCAAAGGCATAGGTGATGTGTGCATTTGCATTAGACAATGGGAAGGAACAACAGTTTCACGATGTGCTTATGTCCCTCAACTTCAAGAAAATTTGCTTTCTATAAATCAAATTTATACAAATGGTTATAAAGATAAATTTTATCATGATAGGTGTTTAGTCAAAGACATCCATTATGCTAGTAAAGATGTTGTCCATGAAATAGTGTTAAACTTGTATACAACATTAATGCCAAAAAACCTAATGTATGTCAATCGAGATTTTTTGTTTAATGGCTTGGATGAAGATGATCATATAAGGTAGTGCAATAACTGTCAAGTGGTTACACCACCGTGATTAGAACTAGTACAAATATCTTAAATACATCTATAAGAAAAATGCCGAGAGATATCAATCTCGAGGTTCTTACCTTGGATTTTTCATATATCATATTGATTAATAATTCCATTACCTTTCTGCAAATTTCCCATTGACTGGTGACAAATGACATCCATCTAGCTACACCAATGTGTTGGGCTTGAAAATAACTTATAGGGGAAAAAAGGGCTCCAAACTAGACCATATGCCTAATATTACAATTTTTCAATTGACTTCTCCAAGTAAAAAAAAAAAAAACTTCTAATTGATGGTCAAATGGAAGACAAATTTAAAGTTGAAATTGCACTGACAGTCAAGTGGATGTCAAATATAAAGTGAACTCACTACGGTACACTCCACCCATTGCTGCCATTGTAGAATTCCTATTGGCATAAAAAGTGTCATAACTTGAGGTCACATGGAAAACCAATTCAGTCAGTTATTGGTACAAGTGTACTGCTTGAGTACTCAAACTGTCAACAAAGCAGATGAAGATAATTGAGGAATAGGCGTCAACCATTACTATGCCGAAACCGTTCAAATCTTAAGATGTCAGTAGATCATCACGTTGCAAGCATCAACATGTATCTAGTGGGTGATACATTCACTTTGCCATATCATACAATGCAGTCCATGCACCCACCCTAATTGGGATAGCATCATTGAATGGACAACCATTGTTCTTTGAATACGTGTTAGGCACTATAACCTAAAGCAAAGGACTAACAGAAGAAGAGAATCATTCATGAAAATCATTACACAAATGATCTTGTTGTTTCATCAACTATTGTTAATAGGTCGACTCTCAAATGAAAGCATTGCAGTCATATTGATATGCGTCACTTCAATGTATCAAACTGCATTAATGCAATGGAGTGATATCACAACCAATTATGCCTTGGAATGTTTCAGTGGAAATATGTCACAGAACATTTGCAAGTGACAAGTGTTGGTATGTCCCCCCTTTAACCATCCCCACCAGAATGGGCGTGGATAGTCATTGTTAGCTGGCAAATGTAATGATCATTCGACATAAGAATTCCAATGTGAGAAGCAGGTTCTTTTGAAGATCAGTGTGCCATTATCAAGGTCCCCAAAGCTAAATTTCATGGGGGGATGTTGTAAGTTATGATTGATTTAAAACTTCCTGATGGGTCATTGATAATGTCACTCAACATTTGCAAGTGACAAGTGAATTGGTTATCCCTCTACCAACTCACATTACCAACTAGTATTGGGTGTGGCATGTCATTGTAGTTGTGAAAATCATGATGCCACTTCGTGTATGAATATGACATGTTCTTGTTAAAACACAACGTTATCAAGATTTGATTAATTTCCACTAGTTTATTCTTGATTTTAAAGATATGATTGAATAAAATTTCTTGATTGTTACATGCAGAGTTAGTCACTGACCATTAGAGAATAAGTTTGAGGATGTAAGAAATGCATCTTGGGATTGGATCAAACGTGAACACGATAGGTGAATTACTTGAAGCATTGTAGAATGTGTACAAATGTGTCTCCTATCAATAAGCTTGTTCAGATCTGCATCACAAAGCCTTCAAATACTGCTGGAAAACACCAATAAAAGAAGAATTTTCATTCTTCTTCTAGATCTCAAGAGGGTTTTCATCCTCAAGAGACAATTTCTAAGGGTTTTTGTACTTAGAAATTATTATGTAAAGCTTCACAAGCTCACATCAAAATCTAATTTTTATAAAATAGAAAGGGATGCCTCTACAACCAAGTCAACTTGCTTTTATAGATAAACTTGGCTAATGAGCCACCCTCAACTTCCAATCAACTTCCTCCTTCCTCATTTAATTATTTTTTTATGCACTTTATAATAATTCATTATGACTAAAGTTCCCCTTTTATTCATCCCTTAGCCATCGGGAAAACAAAATTGGGCTAAGGGTCTTCGACAGGTTATTTTAGAAAGAGGGACATTTCAGTCCTCCCTTCCCCAAATTGTTTGCCCTCAAGCAATTTCAAACTTGGATGCTCCAAAATTGTTACACCTTCCCATGTTGCATACTCAAGTGGTAGACCTTCCATTGTACCAAATATTCTCTGATAACTTTCTTCCTTAGCATCCTTTAACGAACATCCATGATAGTCTCTGGTTCTAGCACCAATTTGCCCTCATCATCAAGAGGGGGAAGCTCCATGGAAGGAGTGATATGCTGTCCTAATGCCTTTTTGAGGCATGAAACATGAAAGACATTATGAATTTTGCTTTGTGCTGGAAGTTCAAGCTCATATGCAACATTCCCGACCTTCCTTATGACCTTATAGGGACCATAGAACCTTGGTTTTAATTTTTCCGATCCTTTCCCTTTGAGGGAAGATTGTCTATAGGGTTACAATCTTAAAAAACCATCTCCTACCTCAAATGACCTCTCAATTCTTCGCTAGTCTGCATACAATTTCTGCTGATTTTGGGCATGTGAAAGGTTGTCCTTGAGTGCTTTCATGATGTCTTGACTTTGTTGCACCAAATCTCTATCTCTTGACACTCTACTATCCGGAATAATAACATCCACAAAAGAAAATGCATCATAACCATACAAAGCCTTAAAGGGTGACATACCAATAGACATGTGGTAGGAAGTGTTGTAGCAAAACTCCCCCAAATATAACCATTTGATCCATGTTGATTGTTGACCTGTAACAAAACTCCTTAGGTACCCTTCTATCCATTTGTTGACAATTTTAGTTTGTCCATCTGTTTGTGGATGGTAACTTGTACCTGGAGTCAACTTTGTGCCTGAAAGATGGAAGAGTTCTTGCCAAAAAGAACTTAAAAATATGTTGTCCCTATCACTTACAATTTTCTTTGGTAGCCCATGAAGTCTGAAAACTTCCTTAAAAAATACTCCAGCCACTAGTGGTCCATCATACTTAGTGGGAAGAGGAAAAAAATGTGCATACTTAGTCAATCTATCCACCACAACATAAATAACACTCTTACCTTGAACTGTATGAAGACCGATGATGAAATCCATAGAAATACTCTCCCACTTTTCATTTGGAATAGGTAGAAGATGCAAAAGACCTACTGAAAATTCATGTTTTGCTTTGCTTTGTTGACATGTAAGACACTCCCTTATGTGTTGAAGCACTTCCCCTTTGAGTCCTTTCCATACAAATTTTTCTCTAACCTGTTTGTATGTCTTAAAATAACCTGGATGACCAGCCAAGGGAGAATCATGCATAGCTTCTAAAATATTATGTTTTACCTTGGATTCTGGAACCAAAAAGACTATTTTTATAGAGTATGATGCCATCAACCACTTGGTAATTTTCATCATCAATTTCCCCCTCTAGGACAGCACTAGAAAACTGTTTTTTTGCATACTATGTTGTTATGACAACCCTCCAATATGCTGTAATTTCTGTCATACAACAATATGGTTTCCTTGATAATGCATCAACTACTATGTTATTTTTCCCTTTCATAAATTCAATTTCAAAGTCAAAGGACTGAATTTTACTCACCCATTTTTGTTGTCTATCATTCAAATCAGTTTGGTTGAGAAAATACCTCAAACTATTATGATCTATTTTCACTACAAATCTGCCACAAACTAGATATTGTCTGAACTTCACCAATGCATGCATGATTGCCAACATTTCTTTATCATAAATGGAGTACCTTTTTTCAATATCTTTGAGCTTTCTACTTTCAAATGTTATGGGATGCTTATTTTGCATCTAAACAGCCCCCATTCCATCCCAGATGCATCACACTCAACAACAAAAGGAATTGAAAAATCTGGAACAGCAAGTACTGGGCATGAACTCATTACCTTTTTGAGGTTGTCAAATGCTTGTTGGGTTGTTGGTGACCAACTGAAAGCTCCTTGCTTTGTCAAATTTGTTAAAGGGGCTGAAAGTTGTGAAAATCCTTTCACAAATCTCTTGTAATAGCTACAAAGACCCAAAAATCCCCTTAGTTGAGTCAATGTGGTGGGAGGAGGCCAATCCATAATAGCTTGGATCTTTTGTTGATCCACATGCACTCCTTTAGCATTGATGACATGTCCTAGATACAAAATTTCTTCCATTCCAAACTCACTTTTGGATAACTTTGCAAAAAGAGATTGATATTCCAAAATGCTTAAGACCATGTCCAAGTGTCTCAAATGTTCTTCCCAAGATTTACTATACACCAAGATATCATCAAAAAATACCAATACAAATTTTCTCAAATGCTCCCTAAAAACATGATTCATACATGACTGAAATGTAGAGGGAGCATTGGTTAACCCAAATGGCATCACTAGAAATTCAAAATGACCAAAATGACATCTAAAAGTTGTCTTATGGACATCTTTATCTTTTACCTTAATTTGATGATATTTGGATCTTAGATCAATCTTTGAGAAGAGTATAACCCCATGCAACTCATCAATCCTTGGTATTGGGTACCTGTTTTTGATTGTCTTCTTATTCAATAATTTGTAGTCAACACACATCCTCATAGTCCCATCCTTGTTTTTCACCAAAACAACTGAAGAAGCAAAAGGACTAGAACTTGGCCTTATGTGGCCCATGTCTAACAACTCCTTAATCACCTTCTCTATTTCTTCCTTAAAAGCCCTTGGATGACGGTAAGGAGAAGACATAACCGGGGTTGAACCTGGTTCCAACTCAATAATATGCTGAAATCCTCTATCAGGAGGCAATCCATGAGGTAAATCTTGGAACACTTTACTATGCTTATCCAAAATAGATTGAATATCAACATGATATGACTGCTGAGATGAAAAAGAAGGATGTGTTCTTACCAAACAATGTGTAGCCCATGCAATCTGCCCCTTTTTAAATGACCTTTCCATACTCTTGGCTGTCACAACTTGTGGAGTACCATTCCTCATACCCTGCAAAATGACTTCCTTGTCTTGTACCTTGAATTTTAATTCCATGGTCTGATAATTATGAGTGAACTCACCCAAAGATATCAACCATTGTACTCCCAATACTACATTTGTTTCACCAATACCAATGGCATAAAAATCATCACATACCTTGTGCCTTCCTAGAGTGATCTCTAGTTGTGGAATCTTCTTTTTGCATGCAAGAGTATATCCATCTATCACTGTAACATTGAAGCCTCAGAAATCTTCCACCTTCAATCCCATTCTTGTCACTAAGCTCTCATCAATGAAAATTATGAGTAGCTCCACTATCAATCAATATTATGATTCTTTGTCCATTAAGAACACCTTTCACATGAAAAGCATAGTACCTAGGTGCTCCAGATAAAGTGGATAATGTTCCATATGTGGGAACCTCATTCCTCCTCTTTTGTTTACTCTTCTTCTTATTCATGATCAACACTTTTCTCTTCATATTCTACATCTGAAATTACTTCAATATAATGGGCTGCCCCTTTTCCAAGGCAACAGTGGTTAGGAGTACAAGGATCTCTACATGTGAAACATAACTTTTTCCTCCTAAGCACATTTTTAGCCTCAATTTCCTTGTTGCCTTTAACCCAATCTTTTGCATCAAATTTATCTTGAAAAAACTTACCTTGTTATCCAAAAATTGGTGTTTTTGGCCCACTTGATGAAAAAGTTTTTGGTTGTCCAAATAATCCCTTTGGCTGCCCCAAAGGTGCTGATTTTTCTTTTGGGACCAAACTTTACAAGTCCAATGACTTTTGTTGGCTAGATTTTCTGCACAGCTGAAAACCTAGGCAATCATGAGATAAATCTTCCTCATTTACCGGTGAGGCTCCCATGTAAGATTTTGTCAATTATATTTCCTAATATTTATCTGTTGGTGTTACTTTAATTGCGTAGTTCATGAACCATAGCTAGGCAATTTTGCAGCAAGTAAATAGTTGTGAGCAATATGTGTAGGAAAGAGAAATAATTAAATACGAGAAGAAAGGAAATGAGATGTGCAACCTAACCAATAGTTGACAAAGTTGATCACATGAACAGACGAAATAAATAGATCTTAAAATGCAGAATTTGAAGCAAAGGAAAGTTTCAGATCTAGATCTAAGACAACACAAAGTTTGTGCAGAGATCATAAAAGAAATAAGAAACAAATGCACCGTTGACACAAAGTTCTCCAAAAATCTGCTTCTTTATTCCTCTGCTTGCAGAAAGCTATCAAGGGTTTTAGCTCAAAGTTTGGAACACAAGAATGCTGATTACAAATTCTGATCCTTTAACTCGTAGGTTCTTCCTCTATTTATAGTGTGTAGAGGGGAAACTACAAATGAGAAACTGCAACTGAACTAGAACATGAAGAAGTAGTAAAGGGAACATTTGGCAATCATTTTCCTAGAATTCCTCTATTAGTGACATGCATCAGGAGTTTATGCCAAAATTGTGCACATCTGTCACATATTTTAAAGAATCTTTCCAAATAACTTAAAGTAATGGTTTTTCAACCAATAACTTTAATCTTACATTTTCATCCAGGAACATATAAAATAAGAGAAGAAAGAAGAGAAGAAAGAAGATCTGCCAGCTATAACACTTATATTTTCTTTTTGTTCTGCTATTGAATATACTTGTCAAAAATGTAAAACAACATCTTCCCACCTGTTTTAACAATAGTCTCTCTCTCGGTTCTGAACTACAACAACCCTCTGGACAAAGCAGTAGTGTTAGCTTTTTACCTTCACTAAACCACGCCCATATATCTCAACATCTGCCTGAAGCTTTATGAGTCTGCCAATTGAATCCATCGTGAAAGGTATGGTGGCTTCATCAATTTCTTTCCGCACAACTAAAATAAATTCCTCATGGGTAGCAGGTAATTCATCTGGGATGTTCTCTGGCACTTCTCCCATCTTACTTTCCAGGCAACTGCATGCATTTCAACATGAGCTTTGAGGATCTCTACGCGGAAGGAAATTGAAATTTCTAACTGCTTCCCCTTTTCCATCAATCCACCAGGTAGAAATTTGCTCTGCAATTAGCACATCCTCTGGCAACAAGTGTATCTTAGCTAACGTATCCAGATGACTTTCAACAACTATGTTCTCATCTTCTATCTGTGACATCAGTTCCTTTAGCTGAGATACTGCCCTGTGCATATTCTCCAATTTAGCTAGTATTCTTTCGAACTGCTCTGAAGCTTGGTGAATGATTTGCTCTTTCCATTGAGCAATAGCTTTGACCTGGTCTCCTGCATCTTCCACCTGCATCAGATGATTACTCATCTATTCATGTGCTAGAATGGACTGAGAGGAGGGTTTGACAATCTTAGCAATGATCTCACATCGCTGGGACACCTGCTTTTAAAAGTTTGGCTCTCTCAGCCTTCTCTTTGTCAAGCTTAAGGAATAAAGCGTGCATTAGTGTCTATGTATCATGCTTTAATCCATCTATAGTAGTTTTACCTATTGGCACTTTGGTCACTACTATATCAGTTGTCATGAGCTCTCCATTGTGTTTTCCTTCTGCTAGAACTGATAACTCAGTGAACTTCTGTCCTAATTCTTCAATAATCAACCTAGACGATATTTCGGCAACTTTGGGTCTTCTATCTCTTCCCGCCCAAACTTAAGAGCAACTGAAAGTAAAGTTACCTGTGATCTGATTCATCAAAGCTTCATCCAGGCAATGTTTTTTACCCCTATTTGTCAACCAATTCGAAATGTTAACCAGAACTAGGGCTGCCAGTGCTATGAGTTTATGCTGGAGAAGCTGGAACTAGCACGATAGCTATAGATTTGGCCTTCTCCTGCGCATGAGACTTCTTGTGAACTTTAAGTTTCTCCAGCCTTTTGCTACTTTCACCTTTGTGCTTTCTTTTGTTGGAGTCTCCTGCGGTAAAGTTACCTGAGATCTGATTCATCAAAGCCACCAATGTCAACCAATTCGAAATTTTCCTAAAGAATGTTTTCCTAAAGAACAGCTATATCCCCTCCCATCTGATGATATGAGTCAAGTATAACATGCCCATCATCTGCGAGATCTACAGGTATCCGTGCCAAACCATAATCAGACACTTGTTGCGCTGATAACCTTTTGAAGTCTTTCTTTTTGACTTCATACTAGTTTATGCACTTCATCTAGAAGTCTTCCAATGAAGGTACATGTGAGTATTCCTGGGAGATTGTCTTCTTCGCTACCCCATATGAATGAAAGTTCAGCCGTGCTAGGAAGAACTCATGCTCATATTCAGAAAACATTTCGGATTCGATTCCTCTAGCTTTGTGGATGCTTTGGCAGCTGTAATAACCCAATGTGACCGGAAAGAAACCCATAGACTTGTGTCACTTTGATTGTAAGTCATGCATCTCCACGAGCTGTCTCCACAACTCACTATTATTTCAAACATTGATTTGAACTCCCTTTCACTTGTATGAACACCTGTAATGAATACCTACAATTATTTCAGACAAAGATGGAGTCCAGAGCATGAATACTTGATTTTTGTCACCAAAAATCTGCATATAAAGCCTGCTGCCCTAAAATTTGAAGCTTTGCTTGCATGTAAAACAAGCATAAATATTTTTAAATTCACCTGGGCAGTTATACCAACATGCAGATAATTATCATAGCACAAATCAAGCTATTCCAACACTAGGCGCCAAACCTCGAAGCTTCTTGGCAATGAAAAATACCTTCTGATGCACAAAACCTCCTTTCCTTGGCGCCAAAACTGTTTGGGCTGCAATCCTTAGCAAAAAAAAAATTGCTTCTTCATTATGGCATCCCATGGTCATATAACCCTCTGCATACTATTTTTAATAATTGTCCTTCCTATTTCTGACAATTTAATTAATAAATAATCATGTCTATTCACCCAAATTGGGCGCCCAATTATGCACGCTGCTGGTTGCTTTTAAATAAATTTATTTTATTTATTTCTAGCATGCATCCTTCAGCTCTCTTTGGCTTGTCTTCTTGCATTGACTTTTCTTCCATACATGGCGCCAAAATTGGGTGAAAAAGCCATAAATAAAAACCATTAAATACATTGTTAAATGCCAAGGTGGGTCGCACTTTTTGGCAAGGGTAATTTTTAAAAATAAGAAGTCAAATTTGATGGGGATTTCTACCCTGCACTGCAGCTCCAAAAATCCCCTCTTCCACTTAAGTTATTTGACTTTCCTAATGGGAATTTTTACCCTGCAAGGCAGGTAAGAAATTCCCGTCTGCCTGCCATTGCCAAAATTCCCACTGGGAAATTAAATCATCTCCCAAAAAGTGTGACTTGCATGAAAAATAGCTTTCTTTGATAAAGTGTGACTTGCATGGGTGAAAAAATCTCTTCGGTGGGAAAAGTTAGCTTGCTAGGCAGGTAGAAAATTCCCATCGGTGCTTTATGTGATTTCTTTATTTTATAATGGGAATTTTTACCCTGCAAGGCAGGTAAGAAATTTTTGCTTGCCTGCCGCCTCTAATATTCCCATTACAGCTTAAGTGACTTTGACTTCATGAGAAAAAGTACCCAGCAAAATAGGTAAAACATTCCCGCTTGCCTGCCACTACCAAAAATCCCATTGTAACTTAGACCTATTCATTCCAAAAAGTGCGACTTGCCTAGGAGAGGCTTTTTGTGCATGACTTTATCTTTTTTGGTCAGAAGTTTGCTTTCTGAGGCTGATTTGTTTTGGTGTTGAGGTCGTAAATGATCTTCAGATGCTTCGGGCAATTAAATAGACTATACAGAACAAAAAATGGACCCAGGGGAATTTAACAAACAGTGGAGAAAACTAGAGAAAAACGCAAAAGAAATAAATAAAAATGAAAAACGTTGCCAGAAGTTGCAAACAATGCTCTGGATTCATTCATAGTGAAAATCCTATTGAGATGTGTGAATACTGGCATGCAAAACTTCAACAGGATTCAACTGGAGCACAATTTACTTCGAACGGGGCTTTATTTATTTAATAAATAATTAAATAAAAATTTTCCGCAGACAAAACTTGGCGGAGGGATAAAATGAGTTTCAGCATCTGGGTATTTGTCGAAATTGGCTCATATGATTCACTGGGAATATCTTAACGTAATACAAACATCTTCTAGCAATAAAGACACGAAAAGACCCGTTATTTAAAAAAAACGAATTTGTTTTCAAATGGGTAGTCCCAGATTTTAGGCTGAAATCTAGGGACACCAACTTTTTAATGGCACCTTGTAAAGATGGAGGACTAAAGGCTTTAACTAGGCCGTTTAGTTGCGCTCCTAGACCTTCAACAAACAACAACACAAGTCTTCTCTCACTAATATTTGGTACCATTAGTGCAAGCCTTTGAAAATCAAAAATATATTTATCTAGAGATCCTTCTTGCTTGAGTTGGTCTAGCTCTCTGAAATGCATATTTGGGTCTATCAAGTCAAATCTTTAGGTCAAACATAGACTGAATTCCTCAATGGTGGTGATAGAGCCATGTCCATGGGCGATCAACCCATGGTACCACCATTCATGTGCAACTCCCTCCAAATGCAAGGTTGCAAATTTGAGGGCTTCTTCTAAATACATTGGATTTAAAGAAAGATATGTATATAATTTCTGTAACGAAGCTCTAGCACAAAACTTATATGAACTATCATATGAAGGAAGAGTTACTTTACCCAACCATTGTTAAATGTCTCTCCTTGGTTTCTCTTGTTGACGTCTTCGATTTCTTCCTAATCCTTTGCTATTCTTCACTTGACAATAGTCTCTAAAGGATAACATCTCCCTCACTCAATAACTAAGGGCTACATACTCATCACCCCATGCTTCCATATCGTCAACATCATTTTGGGGCTTCTTCCTCAACTGGTTGTATCCTCTCTTAGGAGAAACATAACTCTGAAAATCTGATGTGTAGGCTACAGAGGAGGTCCTATGGTCCCGTAGACACTTCCTTCACCATTGTTGGTTGCTCCTTGGTTGGAAAGACACATTGTTCCCTTGTAGGATCTTTGTCAAGTCTCTAATGGAACCTAGTCAATGCTTCACACATTTCCCTTTGGGATTCTCTGAAAAACCTGATGCATATATTTTTAGCCCTCTCTCATAGACTGCTACAGCAGTCTCCGACTTCTTGTGATTACTTCATGCATGTAGCTAAGCTCATCATTGGGAGGAGCTCTTTGATCACGCTCTTCCATTGTCACCTTCTTTGGGATATTCCTTCTTTGATAGACTATAGGAATTTTTCCTAGCTGCATTCAGATTTGATTTTCTCTTCTTTTCCTCACAGGCTGGCAGATTACACTGCTCTGATACCACTCTAATGCTCCCAATTGACCTATAAACACTTACAATGGATTTGCCCCGAATCTGAACTTAGAATGCACCATAAAATTTTAATAAAGTTGCGGATCTGCAATTAACCCAGAAAATGCGACTTGCCAAGGATATGCAAACCACTCAAAGCTGAATGAAAACAATAATTTTTATAATTAAAATGGAATAGCTGATTTTTATAATGCAAGCACACAAGGAAAATACCAATTTTAGATCCAATTGAAGGCTGATTTATTTATTGAAAATCTGCAAATACTTGCCCTCAGACAGACAGCTGGAAAATACAATGTTTTAGAGCCAAAATTCACTCCAAAAAGACTGATTGGATGTCTAAAAATCAGCAACTGGAACAACAACTCAGATCTGATTTTTATCAGCTCCAAACACCTCAAATCAGTCCTATATGTAGATCGCTTCACCTAGAACAAGCTGGAAACAAAAAAGAAATACAGAAACAAATCTTCTCCTTTAAACTCTTGTTCAGATTTGCATCACAAAGCCTTCAAGTATTGCTAGAAAACACCAATAGAAGAATGAGTTTTCGTTTTTCTTTTAGATCTCAAGAGGGTTTTCATCCTTAGAAATTATTATGTAAAGCTTCACAAGCTCACATAAAAAATCTGAATTTTTATAGAATAAAAGGGATACCTCTTCAAGCAAATCAACTTGCTTTTATAGACAAACTTGGCTAATTAGCCACCCTCAACTACCAATCAACTTTCTCCTTCCACATTTAATTCTTTTTTCACTTGGTTTTGTTGTCACCCAGAAGTTGCACTATGATAGAGAATGGTGTGTGTACTCTCTCTTCTGTTCACAAAATTGGAACACCTCCACGCTATGGGTAATCTATGTTTGAGGTGAACTTCCAAAGAGGGCTGGGTTCCCTTGTGAATAACCTAAAAAACGAAAACTTGAGAAGGAAAAGGGAAAAAGAATGCAGGAAAAGGGAAATAAGGGTGATACACCAAAAGTTTGATACTTGCATGTAACTCTGCACATAGAGAATTTAAAGATTCATACACTTACACAACTCTAAGCTATTTTGCAAAATTAAATTCAAAGGTTTAGGAAGAATGACAATGGTAGAGGGATCCCTGTAATTTCCACACTAGAGCAAACACAATATGATCCTATCAAACACGATGAAAAATACAGAAAAAAAGCTGGTATGAGTAGGGCAAAATAAAGCTTTTTTTATTCAGAGGTGCAAGTACAAATGAAGATGTCAACAGACTAAATGCAACTCTCAAGTATGTCATGCATACTATAAGTATAAGCATGTAAAGAACCAGGATGTGTAAAGAGTTGAACCTGAATAAAGACAGATGTCTAAGCTGTGATGTCCCTTTCCCGGGCTCTAACTGAAAACAAGGGTTCCTTTATTTTATTTAATTAACTTTTGGCTGTTGCACAAACCCCAATGCACTAGTAAACTGAAAATTATGTCCCTTCCTCAGCCAACTAAAAAATATGACGCAGACTAAGGATAACAGTCTGATTTCTTTATAACAGCAGTAACGAAAATGCAATATTTCTTCTGACAAAATGCATGCGTTCACACTCCAAAACATTTAGGAAAACTTAGAAATATTTTAAAACAATTATTAACTCTTAGTCCTTATCTTCCTTTATATGCCTTCAACTGTTTATCTGGGCAGCATGCTTTTATTTAATTAAATACTTCTATATTTGGTGCCAACAGTCTGCTGGAACAACAACATGCTATCTTCTTCCTTGTTTTTGTTTTTTTAATCCATTCATTCGACTTTTTCTCCTTTTGGCGCATGGAGTATAATTAGAACAAGAATTTGCTTTTCTTATACATCCATTCATGCACTTCTAAAAATAGAATTGAACTTCTATTTTTAGCTCGTGCCATTTTTAGACATGCTATTTTAGCACCTCCACCTTTAGCCAAACGCTATTTCTAGCACTTTGCTAATTTTAGCCACACTAATTTTAGCCAAACGCTATGTCCAGCCACTCTTTCAAAAATAGCCAATTTTAGCTATCTTTTGCATGAAAATAATGGTAACAGGTTTCATCCACCATATGGGTCACATTTTCTCTAGGAGGAAATAAACATTAGAAAGTGACTTTTTCCCTTTTATTATTTTATTTTTTATTTAGCCTATAATAAATTAATATAAGTGCTTTTTATAAAAAAAATTATGCACCTTACCTTTGACATGGCCTCCAGAGAGCGGAAACAGATTTAAAAGATCCTTCACTTGCAATCATTGGATGGATAAATTGCAAATATGCTCTTTCTCTTCTTTAATTTGCTGTTGGAATTCCAAGGATATATCTTGGAGTATGAGTATAATAGCTTGGCATTGTAATTTGAACATTATATCTCTATTAATATAATTATGGTGTTTTCTTTTTCTTTTTTTTTAAAGATAATATTTTTTTATGCACTTTATAATAATTTATTAAGGCTAAAGTTCCCCTTTTATTCATCTTTTAATCGTCAGGAAACAAAAATTGGGCTAAGTGTCTTCGACAGGTTATTTTAGAAAGAGGGACATTTCATTGTTCTTATCATCCTCTTGAACCATACATTGTTGTTGTCTCTTGAAGAGTGATTTCCCAACCTACAACTTGAAAAACTAGATTGGTTTAGATTTGTGACTCCAAATCTTTGCCAAGTGATCCTCTTGCACTCTTCAATGTCTTGGTCTTCCTCTTAACTTGCTCTTTGCACTATTGGTGCCTTTCCTCATGCTCTTGGCTATTCCTCTTAGCCCCTATGCTGCAATACACATGCTTGTAGGCTAGGGTGAAACTCGATGCTTATACAACATCCTCATTGTTGTTCACATTCTTTCAACAAGTGAAGAAAACATGTTTCATCATGTAGGTGGTTTTACACAAAATCACCACTTTTACAAATTGCCCTTAACTTAGTCTTACAATACAATGTTTGCATTAAATACAACATTCATGGATTGAAACACAATTTCATGAGCATGATTCTATATGCCTATCAATATGTTTTACCTGCTGCTGTCAAACCAAAACTTGTTTTGGAGAACCTTCTGCAACTTTATTCCATGTTCAAACTTCATACAACTATTCAAAAAACATGCTACAAACTTGGTACAGCTGTTTACAGGTTATCATGTGCATACCACAGGCATCATAGGCATGCTATGATGATTTTGAATATGAAATACACGCTACAACTTTGATAAGCAACTAGGCATGCTAGAAATGATGTAATTTTGAATTTGCACAGAGTAGAAAGAAAACCAGCATGCTGTCACCATTGTGATACCTTGGTCTTCAACTTATGCCTGGAGCTCTCCCTCAACCTAGAGTGCCAGCATGCTACAAATAATTTAATTTTGAATTTGCATAGAAAAGAAAGGAATACCAGCATGCTGTCACCATTTTGATACCCTGGTCTTCAACTTATGCTTGGAGCTCTCCCTAAACCTAGATTGCCTCTTCTACCAATCTTTTCATATACTGCAAGAATTGCTGAATCGGTAAGTAAATCATGCTGACTTGAATATCAATATGAACACAAGAACATTGGAAATGATACAACATTTTGATGCAATGGGTTACTCATATATGCGCTCCTTAAAAAGAGTAGATGGCTGCTCCGTATTCACACTTGATGAGTGAAATTCCTCCATACTTCCTCGTACCAAAGGGAATAGTTCCCTTATTGCTTATTTCAACAAAACGAATAAGAAAACCAACTTGGAGGTGCTTACATATGCATGTTAATCAAAATATTAGATCTGCATATATGTTATCCATAAAGCCAACAATGAATGCTTACCATTACTGTATTTGCAACAATAGTGAGGGAATTCTCTATGAGTTGTTCCCTTTTTATGGCTTCATCTTTGGGTAGCTTGCCTTCTTCATTTGATATCTCTCGACGTGTAGGTGCTTCAACAACTTTCCTCTTGCTTGTGTATGCTTCTTCCTTCTTGGAATTCCCTTTACATTTCTTTGGGTGAAGTAGTGGATAAAGTTTCCAACATCTTTTCATATACTGCAAGAATTGCTGAATCGGAAAGTAAATCATGCTAACATGAATATCAACATGAACACAAGACCGTTGGAAATGATACAACCTTTTGATGCAATGGGTTGCTCATACATGCGATCCTTAAACAAAGAAGATGGCCGTATTCACACTTGATGAGTGAAATTCCTCCATACTTCCTCATACCAAAGGGGTTAGTTCCCTTCTTGCTTATTTCAACACAAGGAACACAGAAAAGAACTTGGAGGTGCTTACATATGCATGTTAATCAAAATATTAGATCTGCATATATGTTATCCATAAGGGTAATAATGAATGCTTACCGTTATCTATGTGCAACAGTAGTGAGGAATTCCCTATGGGTTGTTCCCTTTTTATGCTTCATCTTTGGGTAGCTTGTCTTCTTCATTTGATATCTCTCGACGTATAGGTGCTTGAACAACTTTCCTCTTGCTTGTGTATACTTCTTCCTTCTTGGAATTCCCCTTTCATATCTTTGGGTGAAGTAGTAGATAAATTTTCCAACATCTTTTCATATACGCAAGGAATTGTGAACGGAAAGTAAATCATGGCAACATGAATAAGCAACAGGCAAAGGACCGTTGGGAAATGTGATTACACCTTTTGAATGCAATGGGTTGATCATAATCGATCTTAAAACAAAGAAGATGGCCGTATTCACACTTGATGAGTGAAATTCCTCCATACTTCCTCGTACCAAAGGGAATAGTTCCCTTATTGCTTATTTCAACAAAACGAATAAGAAAACCAACTTGGAGGTGCTTACATATGCATGTTAATCAAAATATTAGATCTGCATATATGTTATCCATAAAGCCAACAATGAATGCTTACCATTACTTATTTGCAACAATAGTGAGGAATTCTCTATGAGTTGTTCCCTTTTTATGGCTTCATCTTTGGGTAGCTTGCCTTCTTCATTTGATATCTCTCGACGTGTAGGTGCTTCAACAACTTTCCTCTTGCTTGTGTATGCTTCTTCCTTCTTGGAATTCCCTTTACATTTCTTTGGGTGAAGTTGTGGATGAAATTTCCAACATCTTGCATGTAAACGCCCACTCATGTTGAAATGAGTGCAATAGTTCTTGCTCATTTCCTTGGACAACATTCTCTTCTTATTGCCCTTCTCCACATTCTGAGTTGGAGAGTGGTTATCACAACTTGCATCCTTTTTGTGTATTATACCTTAACCTCTTCTTTGGCTTGGAGAAGGGTGTAGACAATTGTCTTTCAACACATGCCCACACAAGGGTTACTCATTCCACAAAATGAACATGGATATGCATACCAACAATTGTGAGCTACATGGCCTTTCTTTCTACAATTGAAGCAAACAATGGAAGACTTGGCCTTCCCATACCTTCTAGGGCTGCCATTAGACTTGTGCAAGTTTGATGAAGTGGTAATGCTTCACTTCCTCCTTTGGGATGTCCACCTCTCTTTGGAGATGCTTTGCATTCTTCTTTGATGCTTATTTCTCTATTGAACGGTTGTCCCTTTTATTGGATTTAACTTGCATTCACTCACATAGCTAGGTTTCCAGGAAACGGGTAGAGGTATGGGTGTGGGTGCAGGTTCCAAACGCAGAAACGCCAATTTTCAAAAAACCCTTGGGTACAAAATGGCACAACAACGTTTGTACAATTGCCTTTATCACAAAATATATAAATATGCATTTAAAAATGAATAATACTCATTTTTAGTCCATAAAAGATAAAACACCTACAATACTTTGTATTCATGAAAGTTCAGAACATTCAACATGCTTGAATTTTCATATGTACATAATATAATCTGGATTCTAGAATATATCATCTCGATTTTCCTCAAGTACCACTGATATAGAAGTATTCAGTGATTTTATTTTTATTTTTAGCATTCAAAATACAGAAGTACCGTTGAAATAGTCCGGAAATGTCCCAGGTACAGCCCAGGTATGACAGAGCCGTATCAGGGACTGTTTTAGCATTTCAGAAACATTTTAGGCGTGTACCAATAGCCAGCACACTGCCTTGCTTGGCATTTCCAGGTATCCGAGTCACATAGGCATGAAGTGACAATGTGCTATCTCCTTCGTGGAGCAGCTGTACTTTTCTTGGAGACTCTTCTTTGGCCCTTTGAGGTTGCACAACACTACCTTCATGAGAGACTTGCCCATTTTTTAGAGAACAAATTCCTCATTAGATTTGACAAAACAAATGATGCCATTATCTTGCATGTGCCATTTTTGTTGACCTAGTGGCTTGGGATTTTTGTATTTGCAAGACTTCCTTGCTTCAGCTGTTTTGGAGCATTCTCCAACTTCTAATTTGCCACCAACATATCCCAAACCTGCACATTGAGGCCTTTCCTCAACCTATATGGGATTAGTCATTCCTTGGCCATTCTTGCCAAGCCCTTTTCCATCATAACCCATCTTGGTTAACAGGCAATTCCCTTAGTAGGCTTCTCAAATTTACCAAAAGACTCCTCTAGATATTAAAGGAAAGAAAAAGAATATATTGGAGTGCATATTTTGTATACCTCAGTCACAAATTGTGCATCTTTGGTGGAGGATGGTCTCCTTTGCATGGTCGATTCTTCTATCCCATTCACTTCCTTCACCATCATCTTAGGACTTCGCCAACAACTCTTCCTTGGTTTGCAACTCTCGTTGCAACTCCACAATAATACCCATGAGAAAATCCCCATGGCTCATCAATCTAGCTTGCAACCCTTGATTCACATCTTCCAAGTCCTGCAACATCTTTCTTACTTCTATGTTTTCCACTTGGATTCACAGGTTTATATCGTCAAATCTCATGAAGCTTTTCTCCCTTCAAATGTCTTCAATGCAATCAACTGTGATTTCCTCTCATTTCTCTATCCTTTCCTTCAACCTCCATAGGTTCATTTATACATTTTCACAATCCCTAGGCTCAAACAAGAAGCCAAAACAGTTAGAAAGATGAAGAGAAAACTGTCTCTTTGCCTCTTAAACTTCCTGTCTAATGTACTCAAGTGAAACCGCCGCTTTACACAGTCCGACAGTTGTGAAACCGCTGCTAAGTGCAGAACAGTGGTTAAAACTGTTGGGGCAGTTTCAAAACCACCACTTGGCCTAACCAGAAGTTTCACAACCCTAAAAAGTCCTCTTATCTTCCAGAGGACATAACATTTGCACAAAAATTGAAATCGGGTGCCTTTTTTCAGAAGTATATTAACTTTTCAAGGTAACACCCAAATATATAATAAAAATGTACTTTCAATGAAAATCATATTCTTTCAGCCTCTGCACTAGAACCTATCTGTTTTCAGGACTTGGCATGTCAAGAATACTCCTGGATAGTCAATAAGCTTGATCAACCGAATTCGATGTTGTACTCGATCCAATTTTTTGTATCAGAACTGGCCCAGAGAGTGGATATGAAGACTAAAGTGACTTCCAATCTTCATATGAAGCAAATCTGCTATTGAGAATATGCAAAATGAGGTGTTTCTGCAAGATGAAGTGTTTTCTGCAAATAATTTCAGTGAAATGACTAGAACACCAGCATTGAGGTATATTCCCAAATCTGATGGTTTTTTAAGAGAGTAGATCTAGTGGAGAGTAAGAGGTAGAATTCGTCAAGGAGACTAGATCTAGTGCCCTTGTTGGAGAGGCCTACAGGTGCTAAATCTCGTAATGGTGTAACGATGGAAACGCTTGAGATGACTAGATCTAAAGGTCACTGTCAACATGTCATGATACCAAGTGATATGATCTAGAGGAGGGTAAGATGTAGAAACCCTCGAGGAGTCTATATCAATTTTCAAATGCCTTGATCGGGAGAGGCCTAAGAGTGTTGTTTCTAGTAAGGCTTAAAAATGGAACCCTTGAGGTGACTAAATATAGAAGCCACATACCAGATGATATGAGCACAATTGCACTCAAGAAAAGAACACAAAAGGAATTAGCCACAACTGTACATATGCTGTACACTATATTGTATGTATTTAAACAATACAAGGAAGCTTCTAAACAAAATGAAGCTTTTAAAAGAATAAAGAGAAAGGAAGCTTCTAGGAGGGAAAAAACAGTACAAGGACGCTTTTAAAGGGAGATAAGTATATAAAATAAGATCAGCATAAGAATATATAACAATAGTTCATGTGACTAATAAATTCAATTATCCTCGTAGAAATTCACTCTACATCTTGTCCTCTAAAGGAATTCTACAGAAAATAATATTACCATCCTTGTAAATATCTTCAATCAACCATATCTAAAAGAGGACCTTGCCAAGAAAGAGGGAAGAGTACGTAACTTCATACTAACCAAAACCTTCTCCATAAGGACCATTACAAAAGGTATACACCAATTGTTTCATCAAGCCCACAATGAACAAATAGAAAGCCAAATTTGCTAGCTTTACTAAGCCTTGCTTTAATTGCAAAACTATGATGAAGCCTTATCTAGATCAAGATTCAAAACTTGGTGTTTAATGCAACTTTTCGGTTTCCAATAGGTCTCACGTATCTTATGCCATCCTTCTTTGGGGGTATGAAATCCTCCCTTTATTACCTCATGGTGAAATACAGAAGTTATGTCTTACTTGGACATATAAGTATTTGGTGTCAACTATAGAAATACTTTCCATTATGCTTATTTTGAGTTCTCCAATTCTGTAGCTAGTGATATAGCTTGGGATAACGTATCCAATTTATTTGGGATTATAGGTTTCTGATGTGATGGTTGAGAGTCGAGGCCTTCTATACACCTAAGAACTTGATATTTCGAGAGGAGGTCAAGTAGTCTCATAGTTATGTTTTTGTTATTTCAATATATTTTTTCATGCTACTTGTTTGTTCAAGTCCTAGCCATTCTCAAAATGCCGCTAATTATTTTCTTTGTAGGAGGGGTATGTTTCGTCCACCTCACTTTAAAGTTTGAGCCAGCTATCCATATTTGTCTTGTCTTTTTCCATCATTGTTTTTGTTTGAATACTATTTACCACTCTAATGGTACTCCTTTGAGATATAATACTATTGTAGGAAGCATCTCATCTAGAATTTCACATAGGATGAAGTTGTCAAATGAACTAAGCAATGCTTAATAGGTTATGTTGCCTTTAAGGTTGACGTCTAATAACTTCACCTTCTTGTGTCATTTTTGGGAGGGCGGGATTGGGAGGTTAATTTGGCTCCTTCATTCATATCATATACCATATTTCTCAACCTTTCACATAATATTTTCTATTTCTTGTAGTCGCCTTTGAAAATGCATTTGGATAGTCTCACCTTGCTTTTGTATAGCATTTTTAAGGCCATTTGTTGTCTGCATTATTTGTGCGATGATTTGTGCCCAATTTTTTATACCCATTTTGTGGGTGAGAGGGATAAGATATACATTGATTCTGATACCATTGTTAAAGGATTGCCCCATCTATACCTCCACCCCATGACAAGTTGCAAGGCCAATGACTAGAGGTCCTAAATGCATACTGAAGACAAGTCAACAAGAAAAAAAAATTAGGTTTGGTATAAGTGGAGACCAACACCAAACCCCGTGCAAAGAAACTGCAAATGTTAATTATTACCAAAGAGATGTATCCCATGACACACACCTCATTAACTTTTAGTTAATGGATGACACTGTTGTTGTACCAACATCTTTACACATCTCATTATATCAAATTATCAACGCAATATACATTTTTATATCTCTCTCTCTTTTTGTCTGTATGAAGTGGTATCGAAGTAAAATTTCAAAAACCTTGAACACTACTGCAGAGAATAAAACCCAAAAGGAATTACCAAAGTGTTTCAAAATAGCATTTCAAATTTGATAGAATGTTTATGCTTAGTTTATAATTATCATGAAGGATGGCATGATCTGTGTTCATTACTGTTACAAGCCATTTATTAGGTCTCGGAAAATGGTCCACACTGTATTATCACAATTATACTTATCGTTGAGATTTCAAACCTTTCATGTGCCTCGAGTGAATACCCTTATGAGAAATATGTCAGTGAGATTGAGTGTCTTTCTTTGTTGGTAAAGGTCATAGCACCTTGTTATTTTAACGGCAGTGCTTTCAACCACCAAACGTTGATTTTTGGCGTGACCTCCTCATCTTTCCCTCTAACCATCAAAACACAATGTGGCAGGTAATGATGACAGAAAATCAAGAGGTTTGAAAAGTAGTGAAAAAGTAGGAATTGGTAGGAAGACAGAGCTATAAAGTGAGAAAATATTGAGATGTGTGTAAGGTTAAGGAGGTGTCTCGTAGCGAGATAGACGAGAGGACATGATCCTGTTGGAGCAAGGAGCACTCAAGCTTGTGACCGATAAGGGAGCTCAAGGCTCACATTAGATTCCAGGTAAAAGTGGAATAAGCATCAGCAACACAGCACAATTACTTAAGACACGTGCGCCACAGACCTGGATGCATGCAATGTTCTTGATAGAGAGGGAATGGTGTTGCATCAACTATTGCTAAAGGATTTGGAGAAAGAAAGATCCCACCCGCCATTTGCATAGTTGGTCATGTACCGACTGCGTATATATGGCATCCACGATAACAAATTTGATGGTGATGTGGTCTATCACGTAAATCCACAAAGGGAGATAGTGCAGTATGAGATGAAAATCAACATCCTCTACCAAAACTGAGGTCCAACTCGCATTTTAGTGATGGCATGGAAGCCCTTGTGACTGCATCTTGGCAAGTTGTTGAGCAACCTGCAAGGCACTCCACAGGCACAAGATTGAGTTTCACGACCAGAAGTAGTTCAAAATCACCAGAAAATTACACCCTTGGAGTTGGAATTTTTGGAGCATAGGAGGGATCAAATAGTCCAAGTGGGTTTCCACCAAACAATACTCAATATCCGCCATGTGGAGATGTGTCTGAGGCTCAGAAGGAGGATGGCTAGTAGTGGTTTAAACAAGAGAATGTGATGCCAATTGCAGCCAGAAGGAGCACTACACCTCATGATGGGAGATGGGACCTTGCGGGAGCACATAATGATTTTTGCAAGGGCAGAGCATGTCTATGGTGGAGCGCAACAACTTGAGGTGCACAAGTTACAGAATTGAATTCGCAAGCTGCAGACTTGGGTGCACACATGTTCCTTGCAATGTAAATTGATTCTATGTCTGGAGTTGCTAGAGGAGAATAAAGTATTGCACTACCTTTTACTCATTTGTGTACCAACAAAGATATTGTATCTGATGGAAAGGTGTGTAGTTAGCAAACTCGGAGTTGGCGAGTACTTGCCAAAATCCTGCCTAAACGAATATTCGCCATGAAAATTCGCAAGGGAATATTTGCCGAATATTGGCGAATATTTGCCGAGAATAAGGTGTGTAGTTAGAAAACTCGGAGTTGGCGAGTACTCGCCAAAATCCTGCCTAAACGAATATTCGCCATGAAAATTCGCAAGGGAATATTTGCCGAATATTGGCGAATATTTGCCGAGAATATTCGGCAAATATTCGCCAATATTCGGAAAATATTCCCCTGCAACTTTTCGTGGCGAATATTTTTTACAAGGAGATCATTATCTTTGAGTTTAAGGTTATTTATTTTAGTGAGAAAATCAGCAGAATCTTTTGAGGCAATGGCTAGGATGGAGGATGACTAGTTTGGGATTCAAGGTTGCTTAGTTATGAATTTGGCAAGGCCAAATGTTGGGTATTCAATTGTACTCAAACAGGACAAAGGAATAATATCTTTATGAATTTTAGTTTAGCCATAAATTTTGGGAATACAGGGGTTTTATGTATTTATTAATTTGTGTTTGGTGGAAGATGAAGCTTTGATGATATGTTTATTTCTGTTAGTAAGTTTTCTATGGGTATGTAATTGATTCTTTTGCTCAATGTTGTAAGGTGGTCAGACATTTTATTTTCACTCCTTTTTATTCATAATGATAGTAGCATTACCTTTATCAGCTTGTAATATTACAATGTTGCGATTGTTATTTAGTTCTTTGAGAGAATTATATTCATCTCTGAATAAGTTGGGTTTAGGACATAAAATATGAGAAACATCTCATCTTATTTCTTCAGTATCATGCGATTGGAGGTGTAGGATTTTCGTTTCAACTTTACATATGGTATCCTTAAAAGAGATGTTGTTTGATGCTACGGTGAAGTTAAGATTTTTTCTAAGTTGTGATATCATATTTTGTTAATGGGAATACCAGACAGATGTATGACATCATTTGTTTATTATCTTTTCTTATTTATTTCATCAGTCAAAATATAAAGTGGGTTTTACTTCTTTGATGACTTGTGCTTTAAGGGTATATGTCCTAAGCTCGCATTGTTATGTATATCCACTGCTGTTTTCTGTAAGCTGCACTTGGCCTGTTGCCATCGCTGCCTGCCAAGGTCAGTAATATTTATATGTGATTCCTGGGATCACGTATCATTTCCTTGCTCTTAGCTGTTGAACAACTGTTATTATTGTACAAATAATGCTTTTGGGTCTAGAGTATGCTTCCAATTCTTTTGCATGTCCTTTTCAAGTTTTCGGTACTCTTTAAGAAGCATTAGTCCCATAGTTATGCTATTTCTTCCAAGCTGCAAGAAATAATGTAAGGGATCCTTGTAATCACCTATCATTTCCTGATTGCTAGCTGTTTTGCACTTGTTTCAGTTTTGACAATTTATTCCTTATTATTTATAATTTTATAGCATCCAATTCATAGCACTTATCAGCCGGCTGTTGTATTCGCATGATGATGCGATTTTGTTTTGTATTTGTATTCAAATCTAATAGAAAACACTTCTCCAACATTTTATAGACTCATTTGATACATTTTGTAACTATATTTTGCATAGAACAACAATCGTTTCGGGAAAAATTGTTTTTCCAAAAGTATTAAGTTTTTTTTTTTCAAAAAATTGTGATTAATTGGGAAAAAATCGTAAAACCTGAAAATTGCCAAAAAAAGAAAGTGAAAAGAGAGAAGTTTTTTTTTTTAAATTCAAGGCATTTCCATTGCAATGAGATACATATTAGGTATTTCAATTGCATAGAGAATGGTTACAAGTTATGAGAGGAACATAAATGAGATAGCATGCCATTAAAATTGACAAATTGTTTTCTTTCATTAACCTCTATATTGCTCAATATCATTACAATCCAAAAAAAGCAAATGAGCCAATGGCACGGTAGGCTCTACATGTTGAAGCTTTAGTGTCAGATCCTCTCCTTTTTTTTGCCATACCCCACACTCCTCCAACATGTCCAAATCCTCTTCGGCTGAAATAGGCTCGTCATCATTGTTGGGCCAGTCAGAATCAAGATCAATTTCAAATATTATATATTTACAATTAATTTAGAAAACAGTTCTGACCTTGCCTCTTTGACCATTTCCTATAAGAATGAATTACACTTAAGTTATGGTCATGCATATGCTCTTAACAAGAACTGGTATGGAAAGAGTAGTGTCAATGAGAGTTTCAGTTTCCATACTGCGGGTACAGAAAGTAATTGGTCTCTGCAAGAGACTTAGGCCAGCTGGTATAACAGGAAACTGAAAATGTTTCAAACATTTAGTAATGCACTGACCACTAAACCTTGAAGACATAGAGGAGTTTGTCAATAATTATATTCAGATCTAACTATGACAAGAAAACATGCCTTCAAGCTAAGAAACCCTCTTTAAAGCATTATATTCATTTTCAACTGCAGAGGATATCCCAGGTTTTGTCCTCGTTATCTAGCAGGTCATTTATTTGTATCTTCTTCAAATTCAGGAGAGACATTTCTGTTGCATCCAAGAAAGGCATATCTAGCATTTATTTTACTTTTTTGTATTGGAAAATTACATGGTAATAATTTCATATGATAATTAAACACTCCCAGATCTATAGAACCAATTTACTGCCAAGACATAACAGCTAGAGAAAATATTGGTTAGACATCTTTCTATTTCTCCAGGATTGGCAATTGAAAGTTTGAAACAAGTCCAAGGAAGAGAAAAACTGCTAGCCAGTCATAGAGAACAAGGGGAATAGGTCCCATATGGTATTTGATAGAATCTGCGCTCATTCCAGCTGAAGTAATTCCACCTTTTATCAATAACAAGGATATAAAGTACCGAGTAAGGGTTCTGCTCGTAGGTGTTTACATCTAGATGTAATGTCCCCATTTCCGAGCCAATGGCTTGGGAGACTTCTCATCCGTCTTAGCCTTGGTTATGCCCAAGGGGCTAGTGATGTTGATGGTTATTGGGTGTGGTTTGTACCTTTCATTTCACTTATATGTTATGTTTCAATGTTGGACACTTACTTTGAGGTGATTTAAGTGAAATAAGGTTGTGAGATGCTCCCCTAAGGTAGGTTTATGTTATATTTAGTCGACGACTTAAGTAATGGGTGAATATATGGTACTTTATATTCTAATTCTTCGTTGGGGTGACTTAAGTGCACTTTTTGGCATGTGGGGAATAAAGTGACTTAAGTTATTTTAATTATCCATTAAAGAAAAGACCCAAGGGGTGATTAGGGTTCTTTTGGGCCTTTTGTTGCAATGAGAAGTTATAAAAGGAAGCACCTGGCGGAGAATAGGCATTCATTCTTGCACACTCACATATTTTTTTATTGAGCAACTGTTGTTTGCAATCTTCTTGCTTGTAGAAGTAAGATTTCCCATGGGAACCCTAGCTTCAGTGGTGAGAGATCCATTCCTAACTAGTAGGGCACTCTTTGATGGTGAAAGATCCACCCTAGTTTGTCATTTTGAAGCTGATTCAAGGTTGTTATTCAGACAATATGTTTCAAAGATTCCAGAGAAGGGTTCCGGTTGGAGGGTTTTTAGAGGCTTTTTGTCACAATCTAGAAGATACTTCAAAGGTTTCCAGATCAGATTTATTGCAACATTCAGAACAGGGTTTGGCGTCATTTTTGGAGACATTTTCTTCTTGCTCGTTTATCCGCCACTCCTTTAGGGTCACATCACCCCTAGGGTTTTTGCAACAATTTTTGGAAGGGCTTCATGGCTATTATTTCCAGATTTGGAGGTTGGGCTCTCTTCTATATCATTGGTAGATGTTATTTCTAGAAATTCAGATCTTTATCTATTTTCTAGGGTTTTATCTACTCAGTTCCGGATTTGCAGCATTGTTTTTAGGGCTTCCAGGTGTCCACTTTCAGATCTGGAGGTTGGGATCATTTCTATATGTTCAGTAGATATTATTTCCAGATTTTCAGCAATTTTATCACTCACATTTGCAAAAATATAAATTTTTGAAGATTTCCAACTGCCTAGAACAAGCTTTCTGTAACAATATTTTGGCAGTTCTATATTATTCAACCAAATTTCTAAAATATTTTCTAGTGTTTATTATCATGTGTGTGCAAGCTCTCTTTAAAATTTCATGTATTTTGAGCAAATTATCAAATTTTGTGAGATATCAATTAAAACCTAAGTCACTGCATTTGAATTCGTGATTCGAATTTCGCCAACCAAATAAAATTCGTTAAAAATTCATGTTGTTAAATGAAAATTGGCAAATAAAATTCATCCTGATTAAATTCGACTAAAAGAAATATAATTCCAAATTAAACATTCAAAAAAATTAGTATCCCCTTATTAAAAAATATATATTTTAAAACGTGACGAATATAATGGCGAATTTCAACGTTTTTATTCTCGCAGCTATAAATTCACTGATTTCCGTATTTAAGAGATGATGTTCGGTGAATGTGGTGACTTAGATTAAAACTCGTTCGCTGCCCTCGCACCTGGTTATTTCCTACAAAAATCAGAAATTTTATTTTGCTACAAGTTATATATTTTGTGCATTTTTGAGTGGTATCCCACAAGGGATATTTCAATGTCTATGAGGCAAGTTGCCTAGAAGTGCCATCATTACTCTAGGTCGTAAGCGAATACTGCATCCCAAAAGTAACCCCTGCCAAATCAATGGCCTTGATTAGTGCAAAACTTAGAATGTCAGTAGGTTGAGTTGCTCAATCCACTAGGACCTTTGTCCCACTGATGATATGGCATGAGGAGGTGAAATAAGTTGCAGCCAACCACAATTAGCAGTACAACAAGGCCAAATTGTACAACGGAAGCAAATGGATCAGATGATATCTAAATATGCAGATAGTGTTAGTACCACCGATCCAAGTGTGCCCTCAGCATTGCCAGGTAAAACACATCATATGACTTGGTCCCTAGAACACCACTCCCGAATTCGGGCCTTATACAAGTGCTCAGTACTTGAGAATGAGGAGATCAAGTGTCAAATGTCAAGAGCTGTATTCAGACTCGGGCACATTCGACCAAGTGCATCACCTTGTAGGACGAGTCTGAGTTGTATACTTGCATCGATAATGAAAGATGGGACATGGAGGCTTTGCATTGACTATCAAGCCTTGAACAAAATTACAGAAAAGAACCGATACCCGCTTCCACGAAGTGATGATCTCTTAGACCAGCTCAAGGGAGCTAATTTCATCACAAAGATCGATTTGAAGTCGGGGTACCACCAAGTTCCCATTGATCCTACAGATGTTTGGAAAACTGCATTCAAATCCAAGGAGGTATTATGTTGAATGGTTGGTTATGCCTTTTGGGCTCACAAATGCACCTGCATCACTCATGAGGATGATGAACAACATCCTGCCACCATTCATTGATTCATTTTTTGTTGTGTACCTGGATGACCATTTTGGCCTTCAGTAAGATATGAGAGGAGCATGTTCAACATGTCCAACAGGCATCTTCAGACCTTGCGTTAGCAAAAGCTATATGTGAACATAGTTAAGTGTTCCTTTGACATGGAGAGTATCCAATACTTGGGACACATTATCAACAAGGACGATCAGCCTTCATGTAGACCTTAAAAAGATCCAGATCATCTGAGATTGGAAGGCACCAAAGACTATCACTGAACTCTGAAGTTTCTTGGGACTAGCCAATTTTTATCGCAGGTTTGTACTTGGATTTTTCTCACATTGCTAACTGGCCTTTGAATCAAGTAACACATGCAAAGAGCTAAAGCAAAGTTCATGATGGACTTGGAGACGCAACATAAAGCATTTGTACGAATGAAGGAGAGGCTCTGCTCTACATCCTGTTTTGGTCTTGCCAAATCTGCAAGAGTCATTTGAGATAGAAACATATGCTTCATAATATGCACTTGGAGCAGTCCCTCACCCAACATGGGCATTTAGTAGCATACCACATTGAGACCTCTTGCACGGTGCCTATGTATCTATGTGAAGCATCTTCGAAAAAAAGTGAGGTTTGTGATAAGCGGTTTTGCACAAATGTTTAAGTTATGCGCTTAGTCCCATTTTGACATTGGTTGGGGATTTTTTGCTTCACACAATTCTTTTGTCATGTTTGGAGTTATGTGCAATAATGGAATAAAGGTCAAGCGCTAGATTATCCCAATGGATTATTTTGTGCAACCTAATTTTGCACGGTCTTACAAGCCTTTGCACCTCTGCAGATTTGGTTGATCCAGATGATGGATAATTTGTTAGCTTCGCGGCGTAGATTTTGAGGGATCCAAGGTGCAATAACTTTAGTGATTGCATGGTTTCCTTACCAATTTGGCAACTAAAGGATGGGTTTATTGGAGACCAAGATGGCCTCCATCTATAAGTTGGGAAGGGAAAGGCTTGCTTCACAGTGTAACCTATAAATCACCTATCTAATTTGAGCATTCCTAGATTAGAGGTTGCTCCTAGTATGGATTTGGGCTAGAATAGGAGTCGATCCCTAAATAGAACTATTCTAGTAGAGATGGCTCATCAATGTGTGATTTCGTAAGAGGAGGCTCTTGTATGAGTGAATAAAGTGTCCTCCTTCTTGTAATTGTGGATTCCCCTATTTAGTGACTCGGTAAGTCTATGAGCAATCTTCCTTAGAATAAGTAACACTCCCTTCTAGATTGGGACATTTTGTTCTCAAGCCAAATAACATAAATTTTCTTCCCTAAATGTTGCACATATGTGTGAGATCTCTATGAGTTGTCCATCCCTCATTCTAAGTAATTCCATTCATTTGCATATGCAATGCTACATCAATTGAATCAGAGTGGGAGAGCCCAATATATCGCCCGGTAAGGAGAATGTTTTACACATTGAGTGGGGCTATAAGGTAGATTATAACATCTTCTAGTCAAGGACCATTGCCTCAAATGCGTGGTAATGGTGGTGAGCACAGATCTACTGGAGGGGAGTCTATCTATAGCTGCATATGTAGTTAACTACGAAAGGTTTGCCATTTAATTTGCATTCTGGAGAGTGCAGCAGTGGGTTTTGTGTGAAAATTCAACCAAATAAGTTTATAAATATGCTAGCTAAATGATGAATTGTTAAAATTGCGGGCATGATTGTAAGAAATTGTAGAATCAGAAGGTCTAGTATAACAAAACTATAGTTGTTTCCAAAGAGAGGATTTGTCATTAAGGGAAACGTGAATGATGTTGATTGAAGAACCGGTCACATAGATAAGAAGCATAGTACCAAAACATAAAGAACAATTGGATAGACAATCACGAGAGGCTCATTAAATGAGCTCCCATAATCCTGCGTGAAGAGAAAACTAGGATAACAAATACATTGTTTGTTTAAGGGACAGTTTGACACATAGAAGAGCTAGACGGACTGGCTCATCAGATAGGGGAGTCAACTTCCATTGGAACCAAGTGTAGATCTCACCAGGTGAAGGTGGCATGCCAGATGAAAGATCATGCGGCCATAATGGTGCAAATAAAAATTTAGGTATCTCAATAACATAAGGTTACCCACAGGGAGAGGATGATTGCAAACGAGGTAGAAATTTTTCCTAGGGATTACCAAGTAGAATTGACCGATAGAGGGTTTAGAATGTAATGTCCCCAATGGACATATTTTAGCCCCTAGACGGATTTTAGGCAATCCCAACTTTAAATATGCAAAATACAGACAAATTGCAGCCAAACAGAAATCTGATTTTTGCAGAAAATTAAATCTAGGGCAGCGAACAGAAAATAATGGATAACTCCAAAAATACTTGCTCAAATCTCTTGAAATTTTAAATGGAGCTTGCTAATACAATAACAGATATTATAGAACTGTTTTCGGAATTTTTCGAATAACAGAATGCTGCCAGAAATTTACAGCGTAGAGAAGTCCAAATGAGTTGAAACTTTGGATCTTGGGCCACAAAAATATGAAGAATAATATTCCAAAATAGTTTTCGCACATCAAACACGAAACCCTAATTTTTCCCTAAAAAGTAGGTCGCCCAGCACATTTAGGGCATCAAATCAACTCCAAAAATTGATGAAGCTAGGGTAGATTTCTCACTACCGAAGAATGTCCTGCTAGCTAGGGATGGATCTCTCACCAAACCGAAGCTAAAGGGTTCCCAAAGTGGGATCTTACTCCACAAGCTGGATTATTTGCAACACAACAGCTTGCAAACACTGAAATCTTCTGAATATGCATAAGCTACAAGCTTAAGACACAAATTAGAAAATATCAAATGAATTTGGAATATCTAATTCCCTTCAAATCGACTTCTCCTTATAAAGGAAGAAGAGACCCCAAACAACCTCTACAATATCTCAATTAGTGTTAGGTGTTCCCTATGCAAGCATTTAATATTTTACCATATTAAATGCCTTCCAACAACTTTTTCCCTCTTAATGTCAAATCGTGACATTTTTCTAGTTCAAATACATTAGCCCGATGGGCATTTATCCACTTAATATGCACCCATTCCCCTAAGGCAAGTCACCTTTTCAAATAAAACAAAAAAGGTGCTTATCATTTTTCACCGGCAATTTTCCATCCTTGATTCAATAATTATGGTGTCATATAAATTGAGTATAGGGTGACTCCTATACAATTTTCTTTCCCTTTATTAATGCACTCCATAATAAATTAAATATAACTGTAAGCCACACTTATATTTTTCCTTTCCGTCGGCATTGACAAAATAGGCAAAGGTCCTTTCCAACCATTACATGGTCGATCCGCAGAACAGATTTTTTGAATTTGTTTTAGCAAACCCTTCTTATCCCAATGAGATTTTGCGAACCAGATTCTGCAAATAATTGCTGTAAAGACCTGTAAAATGCAACGGCGGCGTTAAATTTTGGCGCTTCTGTGTCTTTCACTGTGGCTTTACTATCGTGTAAAGCCAAAAACCTGTCCAATTTGACGGGTTCCCTAAAAAAACCGAGGGGTTTTCCGATGGAGGTAAAAATCTCATAGCGCCACATTGAACAGCCATTCAATACGGCAGGACCACATAATTTCGACGGCTCCCATGCATCCGTCCATCAACGCTTTGCGTGCAGCCATCCGATTGGGTCGGGTGTCAGATTTTGCTCGCCCGTATTTTAACAGGGAACACCAATCGGCGTAAATTTCATACTCAGTAATGTCAAGGAGTAGAAATCAGAATTCAAGAGCAAGCGGAACGGCAATGCATATCCACAACGACGCTGTACAGAGTGACAATGTAGGGGAGGAGGAAACAGATGTTATCATTGTTGGAGCAGGCGTCGCCGGCTCGGCTCTCGCTTACACACTTGGCAAGGCAATTTATTTCTCCTTTTTCGAAAATTTGCTCTTCTACGCACTAGTTGCCCCTTACTGGTAGTTGCTTAGGCCTAAGGTGATCACTAGTTTAGTTGTAGGCTCACTCGTAATTGTAAGGCTCACTCGTAATTGTAAATTCGCTATATGTTTCCTCCCAAACATTAGCAGTGATGTCGACAATCTATGTAATCTAGTGATTGATTGCATAATAGCGATTTGTGAGAACCTGTGGATGGATTTTGTGATTTTTGTGCTAGGTCATGATTTTTTAGACCTAAAACATGAGTGTTGTGATGCTGTGAAAAGCTTTAGTGAGAAAAAAACACGATTTGAATAAAATAGGACCTTGTAGGTTTGAAATTTCACTTGTAGATGCCATAGTGATGGTTAAGGAACATGTCAGGGAACGAAGAACCAAATTTGCGATTTCGTGACATTGTTGTGCAATTGTTGACTGTGACATCACAGGAAAGTGTAATAGTAAATAGTGCAGATCTTGTTGTTAACAAAAATTCTAGGGCGTGGAACAATCGTAGGTAATTTGTTTTTTTTGTAAAATTGAATTTCAATCAGTTTTACTGCTAGCATGTCAACCTATACAAAATTGTACGGGGTTCATTTTTGTAATTTTCTTGATTATGCAAGTATGTTTTGACTTTTTAAATTTCTTGTTGCATTGATTTGCGGGTTAGATGTTAAATATCGTTTGTGTAATGAGAAAAAACATTCAAACTTATAGTTCATGCCAAAAGTGCAATAAGTTAATTGGTCATAATTATAATGTTCATGGAGTTCATAAAATTTTAACAGTTGTAGAGTGTTGTGATTGTGATAAATCATTCTTGGCATGGAATGAAATCCTGTTGTGAACTTTGCGGATTATGAAAAGCATCGTAAGGAGGCCTTGATGTTCAATTGAAGTTGTCCGTGTCATGAGGATTTGATACCTAAGGTACAAAATGGCCATTAATTACCAGTATGCTTTGGACTAGTCTAAAAGTAAACAAGTATCAAATGTTAGAGAAAATTCGGGTGCTGAACCTGAATTAGTTTGCTCTTTTTAGAAAAGATGCATAATGGGTGGGTCCCTCTCAAAAGTATACTTTGGATGAAAGATCTTTATAGACGAACTTGGTGCCGTTCAATAAATAGGTGGATGATGACGACTTGGTTGCACTTGTTCCAAATATTTTGTCAACCTACAAGACATTCATGGAGGCTTTTCATTTGATGACCACTGGAAAGCCATTACCCTAATGTTTGATTTGATTCAGTCCTATTTGTTGTAAAAGGAATGCAAGCACAACATAAGAAATTTAGTCTAGTTCTAGATAAGCAAAGAGTGCATCGAGTGCTTAGTCAAAGGGAAAGTGGAGATCATCACTTTGGTGAAAATCTTCAAGATACCGGGTGAAATGCCATTATCTGTCATAAACTTAGGGATATTATAAAGGATTTCCTGAAGTGACAATATGAACTTTTCTAACACAACAATGGAAAATCCATGAGATGAGGCAATTTTGGTAGCAGTTGAATGACGAGATTTTGATGAAGAGTATGCTCTCATTGCATCATGTTAATTTCATTGATTTTGGTGCTCGTAGAACATTTTTCATGTTGTAGGGATTGGTATGTAACATTTACTGCAATTTCCAATTCAATTTTCTTAGCAAATGGAGAGTCACTTGTAGTAAGCTTTCCTTTCTATTCGTCAATTAACAAAAAATACCAACATTGTTGTAAATTTCTAAATTGGGAAGCATTGTATTGATAGTTGGATGTGATATAGGAATGGGTAATTGCCTTATACATTGGTCAAGGTGGCCAACATAGGCTCGTTGACTTTGCTATAGTCAACATAAATAGCATGCGTGAAATGGAGTCTCCACCATAAAGAGATGTGCCGATGACGATGACACCTCTTCTAACAGAGTAGATGCTTAAGCTTTGAAAAGATGAGCATTGTGCTAAACTTTCCTAAAGTTCGCAATCCCTTATACCTTAGAGTGTTTGTATGTGGATTTCGAACAAAATTAGGAAAGGGATGGCGTTTGCATTAAAAATACGACCCACCAATTTATTAATCATCATACTTTTTCTATAGCTTCCACATCGATTTCAAAGAAGCCTGAGTTCATCCTCTGTGCACTTTTACTTTCTTGGGAAAATGCTGATGAAGGAGCCGCGCTACTAAAAGAGTCAATTTGTGGCATACTGCATTGAATTGAAAGCTTTTTTTTTAAATCTTTTGAAATTGTTTTTCATGCCCCCTTTTCTAGATTAAAATAATTAATAATATTATTTAAGCTGGGCCCGGTCATTTCTAATCTTTTGTGCAACTTAATAATATTATTATTATTTAAATGAAAAGTATTTTGTAAATACTTAAAGTACAAATAATAATTTGACTAAGTTAGCCAACAAAAGTAACTTTATGCTATATTAAAGGAAACTTAGGTTTTATTGATTATTTAATTAAAATCGTGATTTTTAATGTAAAACAAAGTCAACACTAAAATAGAAATATAAGCGCTTACTTTATCCTAAAAATAAACAAAAGGTCCCAAAATGGAGCGCCCAACTTGAGTGAAAGGCAAATGGAAAATTATAAAAGGCAGCTAACGAAAAGGGGTTTCTTTTGGGGAAGACTATGATTACAATATTTTCTATTTTGTAGACCTCCCTTGGAGCTTGTGCTTTCACCTTTAACTATTGAGGACAAAATCCCTCATTGGCAAGTTGCTGAGGACAAAATACCCTCATTAGCATATCAGAGCTTGGGGATCGGAAACTCCTCAAGTTTTTAGTGATGATCTCATCTAGAGATCACACTATGAGCTAACAATCAGTTTTTACTAAGCTAGGACACATATTTAAGACTGTTTTCAGGGATTTAACAACTAGTGGCACACACTAAAGAGCATATTTTCAGTCCTATTCCAGCTAGGGCATCCATCTACTAATGTGAACAGCTTCGGGAAGTGTAACAACATTTTTTTTGAGCTGGCTGTAATGGCCCCTTCTCAATGCTAGTCCTCTTTGAAGACCTTGAGCCCATTCCACCTCCTCTGAGGCAAAAAAGGTAATGAGCAAGGTAAGTTAATGATCATGTTTTTCAACTGAATTTTTGTGAGCTTTGCATTCTTTTTAAAAGTAATTTTCTAAGTATAGTCAAGTTGGCTAGGTAAAGAAGAAAAGCCAAATGAAAAATAGAAGAAAAAGGAACTATTGATGTCCCCAAGGAGGTCGGTCTTCTTTTGAAGGTTTTTAATTGGGTATTTGGCACCACCTTTGGCTGTTTAAAGGGGTTGCTTGGCTTGGAAGAGGTTATGCTTGCTCTTAGAATTTATTGTCTTGAAGTTGGGAGCATGTTTGGTTTCTCTGTCATCCATTGAGGATGAAAACCCTCATTGAGCACATTTGAATTGGTGGTTTGAGGACGAAACCCCTGGAATTAATGGGTAGATTTCAGAACAATGGAGGTCATTCATCTGTGCATATTGGCACTTCTATTTTCTTGGAATAGGGCATTTTCTAGGGTGTTGGCACCCTTCTTTCGTTGAAGCGACCCACCTGGGAAGTTCAGGATCAGTTTTGAGGGGGTTTCCATGGCACGAAAAATTTGATTTCACTTTCATTGGATAGTTGGATTTTCTTGAAGATCATTTTGAGCATTGATTTCATGTTGAAACTCCACGTATTGGACCTTGGAGTTATTTGAATTTTAGTAAGTTAAAGTTTGCATTTGCACTTAAAATGAATTTATAAAATGCATATTTGCGCCAGATTTTAATTTTGCTGGTTTATTTGAGTATTTGAGATATTTGTATGATAATTTTCAGTCCATATTGTATGTGAATGATTGTTCTTAATTGTTGGTACAGTTCTTTGCGCTAGAGGGATATTAATTGCAATGTTCTGAGCTGATTTCAATACCTTAAAGGTGTAATTTTCAGTTCTGCTGCTAGGGTTTCTAATATTGTTAGATCTGCTGTTATAAAATCAGATTATTGTCAGTTCAGTATTGGTGTATTTTCAGATCTGATTTCTTAGGGGTATTTGGCTAAACCCTTATTTTTGGTTTGAGCCATAGAAAGGGACATTACAATTTCAGATCTGAAATCAACACAACCTGATCAGACCTTGCGATGCACTCTCGAGGAGATTATGCCCTCCTCTCTTCCATCCTCCAATTTTAAGCAAAACTTCAGAGCTGTTGTCCTCTTGAGTTTGACTTGATTTGATAAGATGTAAAAATGAGTATTTTCTCAAACAACACACCGAAAGAGCCCCAACTTG
The DNA here is from genome assembly GCA_019776745.2 of Taxus chinensis. Taxonomy (NCBI): domain Eukaryota; kingdom Viridiplantae; phylum Streptophyta; class Pinopsida; order Cupressales; family Taxaceae; genus Taxus; species Taxus chinensis. The sequence goes on from CM034157.1 coordinate 146,312,367, forward strand.
AATGCAAACTTCCTTTTCAAAAAGGAGATTGACTGCTATTACACCATCCCAAACTGGAATCACTGCCAAGGGTCTCCTTGATGGTAGGTGAAATTAGTTACTGCCCATGCTCCTTTGTAATGCCCCCTTTTTTCAACTAGCTCGTTTTGAAGACTGTCTTGCCCATTCCACTTCCCATGGGCAAGAAGGAGGTGAACCAAGGGAACAGGTCATTTGTCATTAGTCTTGTTGCTAGAAAACTTCTACATTATTCCTCTCGTTTTTTCTTATGAGGCAGACTTCGGATGGATCTGGGAGATGAAACTGTCTGCAAGTTAAAAATAAAAGCAACATCATTATAGAGTTTCGCTTCTTTTCCTCTCTATCAATCCATTTATTTTTAAATTATACACCATAGTAAGGTGGTTTAATTTAGCAGACAGTCAGCTTGGACTCATTTGTGCCATCATAATTATTTGGCATAAAATTATACGTTTACTTGGTTTTGAAGGAACAGAAGCTTGTTTTCTCAAATGTCCCTAATCCACTAAGGGGCGAAAATTCTACTGGTGTGGCTTCACATTGGAAGCAAGAACCCTGCTTGTCAATTGACTGAATGATAAACTCTTCAATTAATTACTCCAAGTGCTCTCAAAGAGGTAGGATAATGCATATTTTCAATGATAGGTTTGGTCTCCCCCTAACCAGTGAAATTAAAGCCCCTCTTAGGGGAGCGATCCACATTTGGAGAAGTGATTGGTGGTTTCCAGGGCACAATGTCACTCAGATCTTCAGCCATCATATGCAATCTTTCCATACTGCTTTGGCAGCCCGAATCTAAACTTTGTATTTCATTTGTACCCAGCTTGGAATCATTCATTTCCAGCCACATTTTATAAGGGCATATTCTACTGATCATTTATTTAATTTCCAACTAAACAGTTTAGAGGCTGATTTCTTGGTTGATACAGATGTTCTAAAATATTCCTAAAGTGCCTCTACATGGCTGTCTGGATGACTGTGAAAATGGTCACATATTTTGATCAAATTAATATGTCTTTTTCCTTATTTGCAAGAAATCAAAATATTTTCAGTTTGGGTAAATGTGTTAAACCCTTACTTTTCAGTTTCAGCCCTAGAAAGGAACATTTCATCCAGTAGCCAGAAAAAACTCGGAAGTGGTCAATCTCCAAATGCATCAAAGGGGCTTTTCTATAGCCCCGTTTAAGATCGATAGGGTCCACCATGAGAATCCTTCATCAGCCAATGTCTTCCAATCATATAATGGACTGCATATAAAAATAGGTTTCATCGGCCTGCTCAGATCTCATAAGATAACATTTCCTTTGTTCTACATATTCTTTCTTTTTTTTTGGACAAATTTTAATATATTAATGGGAATATGAGAGATTACAAAAACCAACAGTCCCTTACATATCAAAATCAGGAGTTACGATACTAGAAATCCAAGAGAAGATTTACAATGAAGAGAGCGATAGAGATAGAACCAAGAACAACACAAACTAACAAGAAAAGACAAAAAGTAAGCTATACTACCCCGAGTCTAACCGAAAGCATAATTATTGAGGTGGTGATTTTTCATTGCCCTTGATGAGGATGCAGGTGTTCAACTGATTATTTTCCCTTAACGTAGTGGGACTTCTTTATTCTCACATCGAGAACATCTGTTTGCCTATAGGCAGTGGGAATCCAAGGAGCAGCCTGAGTTGTCTCAAAATGGAACGCGGGCACTTGTCTGTCATGATAGCCTCAGCATTTGTTGTTCCTTTGATTCCCTTATGAGGCTGGTTATTCTCTTGAATAGTACTGAGAATCAAGTTTTTTACTGGATCCAATCAGCATTTTTTTCCCAGGCTTTGAAGCCTTAGGTCCTGGAATTCAATGACTTTTTCAACTGGGACATGCAATCTTGGTGATCTTTGCATCTGGTTGTGAAATTTTGAGCATAATTTGTAAGATATCATCACAGATGGAGATGGGTACATATATAAATATATTATGTTTCACCTGCAGGAACAGCCCAGTTTGTAGCCAACAAGTCCTCAGAAGTGGTCAATTCAAATTCATCAAAGAGGTCATAGGCCCATTTCATTTGTAGTATCCACCATGAGAATCCTTCTTCTGCCATTGCTTTCCAATTATATAATGGACTGCATATCAAAAAAAATAGACTTGCGGGTCTGCTCAGATTTCATTTGCCAAATCGAATAGAATACTAACAAATTTCTGGACATTTCCTTTGTTCTACATATTCTTCTTCTTTTACGGATATTGATTGTATTAATGGAAATATAAGATATTAAAAATTAACTACTATTTGGTTGTAAATTCAGGGAGTTTGTATACTAGAAAGCCAAGAGAAGGTTTACAATAAAGAGAGCAACAGAGATAGAACCAAGAACAACACAAACTACCAAGAAAAGAGAAAAAGTAAACTACACCACCGAGTCTAAGTGAATTGAGGACGTATGTTTCATTGCCCAAATTCAGGATGTATGGCTGCACTGATCACTTGCCCTTAACATAGTGGCTTTCCTTATTGCTGATATCATGAGCATCTGTTTGCCTTTAGGCAGCGGGAATCCAAGGAGTAGCCCCAGTTGTCTCAAAATCAGATTTCACCCTGAAATCTAAGACTACCCTATTAAAAAAAAATTCGTACTTTTAAAATAATGGGTCATTTTGTGTTTTTATTGCCAGAAAGTTCTGTATTGTGTCAAGATATTCCCAAGGAGCCATATAAGCCATTTTCGACAAATACCCAGATGCCCAAAATTGTTTTATTCTGTCGCTGGGGTTTGCCTGCGGGAAATTTGTATTTAATTATTTTGAGCCCCGTTTGAGGCAATTTGTGCTCCGGTTGAACCCTGTTGTGATCGTACATGTCAATATTCCCATATACCAATAGGGTTTTAACCATGAATGGATCCTGGGCTTTATTTGTGACTTCTGGCAACGTTTTGTGTTTTTGTGTTTTCCCGTTTCGTTTTCTGTGAAATTTCTCTGGATCAATTCCTTTGCCGGTTTGGCCTGATTCTTGGCCTGGAGTATCTGGAGATCACCTATGCACGTTGTGCCAGAAGGAATTCGCCATCGGAGGTCTGGTTCTCTCAGAAAAGACGAAGTCGTGCACCAAAAAGCTTCTTCTGGGCTGGCCGCATTTTTGGAAAAAGAGGGTTTGAAGTGAATCATGGGATTTTTGGAAGCAACAGGCAGGTGGGATTTTTGTACCTGCCTAGCAGGGTACTTTTTCCCATGGAAGCAACGCCACTTAAGTCACAATGGGAAAATTAGAGGCAGCAGGCAGGCGGGAATTTCTTACCTGCCTTGCAGGGTAAAAATTCCCATTGTGAAATAAAAGAAAAATCACTTAAGGCATTGATGGGATTTTATTACCTGCCTTGCAGGGTAAATAATCCCATTATGAAAGTCAAACAGCTTAAGTGGATCATGGGATTTTTGGAGCTGCCTTGCAGGGTGAATAATCCCATTGTTAATTGACTTTTAAAAATAGAAATTCACCCTATGCCAAAAAGTGCGACCCACCTTGGGTGAATAATAATGCATAAATAAATAAATTAATATTTATTCACCCAATTTTGGTGCCCAAGCATGTGGAAAAGTCAACAAAGGGAAAGTGGATAAAGGAAATTGGAATTAGAATTCTAAAATTAAATAAATATTATTTATTTAATGCAGCCCCTTCATGACAAAAAGTGCGCCCCATTTGGGAGAGAAATAATACTTTTTTGAGTATTAATTTATTTAATTAATTCCTATTTTTAGTGGCCAAGGTCAAAGCATACTGTGAGGCTTGAGTTAACTGGAAGTAGAAGGCTAAAATTAAATAAATTTAATTTATTTAATGGCAGCCATGAGCATGCACAAAATAGGCGCCCCATTTGAAGAGTAAAGCTTATTAAATAATTAATTAATTGCCAGGAATAGGAAAGGCATTAATTAATTATAGAATTATGAGGATTATATAAGCAGGGGCTGCCATAAGGATGAATTAATTAATTCAAAAGCAGAGAAGTGCAGCCCAGACAAAAAGTGCGCACCATTTGAAGAGGAATTTTGCTCAGAAGAAAAGTGTAATTAATGCTGGAAGCTTCCAAATTTGGCGCCTAGGTTTGAAGGAGCTTGATTTGTGTCTGAATAATTGTCTGCATAAGTGATACAGGTGCTCAAGTGAAGTTGGTAAAATTCATGCTTGTTTTGCATGCAAATAAAACATCAAATTTTGGGGCAGCAGGCTTGATATATGCAGATTTTTATGATTAAAATCCACTGTTCATGTTCCGGTTGCCATCTTTGTCTGAATTAATTGCAGGAATTCATTACAGGTGCTTTTATAAGAGAAAGGGAGCTTAAATCAATGTCCAATACATTGAACATATCCTCCGAATCTGAAGAATTATCCAGATCTGCACCGGTTGTGAAGAATTCCGGCCGAATAAAGAGGAAAAGAATTGTTCAGACAAAGATTGCTCCAGCCATGGCAAAGCGGGATGAACGAGAAAGCTCAGCGGAATCATGCATTACTTCCAGATTTGCTGACATCGGAGACACAAATCCAGGCCCAGATCCAGATCCAGATCTCATAATTGCAAAAGCTTCCGGCAAAAATTCATCCTCTTGTTTCTGATGCAGCCCGTGTAGAAGTCAGTGCGTGGAAAATTCCTTCCAGGATCTTGTGCATGTGCTCCCAATCTTCCAGTTGAAGCCTTCATTGAATTTGCATTCACCCGGAGTGCTTTCCAGAATTTTTAATTGCTCATATGCAATTAAAAATAAAAATGATGAGTTATTTACGGCAAACATTGCACTGATTTATGTACTAGTGAAGAACTGCAAAAGCTTCAAGGATAAGAGGGAAGACAAGACAAAGGCAACACCCATAAGCAAAATTCCAGCCGCTTCCAGATCCAGCTGGTTCCAGATCTAGATCCAGCTGCTTCCAGATCCAGTTTGGTGAGAATCAAAGGCAAAAGAATCAGCTGCATGCAGAATATGAAAAAGGACAAGACTGCAGCTTTCCTCTTTCTTCTTCTTTCTCTTATTTCCTCCGACAAAGTAATTGAGCGATCAATTAAATTATAAAACTTAAGTGATTGGTTTAAAAGCCATTACTTGAAGAAGACAACTACTTGGAGATAGGTGGCAGACGTGCAAAATAGAAGGTTCTATCTTCAGTTGCAAATCATGCATGTCATGCAAAGAGGAATTCCAGGAGGGAGATTGCCAGTTGTTTCCTTTCCGACTTCCACATGTGCCAGTTCAACTAAAAGCTTCCGACTTGTAATTGCCCCTCTACATTCTATAAGTAGAGGAAGAACCTACGGGTTAAAGGATCAGAATTTGTAAGCAGCATTCTTGTGTTCCAGACTTTGTGCTGAAACCCCTGATAGCCACTTGAAGCAAAGGAATATAAAGGAGCAGATTTCCGGAGAACTTTGTGTCACGGTGCATTTTGTTTCTAGCTTTTTATCTTAGATCTTCTAATAAACTTTGTGTTATTTTAGATCTAGATCTGGAGTTGCCTTTGCTTATAATTTTGTGTGTTGATATCTATTGGTTTCTTCTATGTGCATGCAATCAACTCTGTTATCTATTGATTGGGTTGCACATCTTCCCCATTTCTTCCCTGTGTTTTATATTTTCCTTCTTGTATAAATATTTCCTTTCTTAAACAGCTGCTTACTTGCTGCAGAACTATACAGCTATGGTTCATGAGCTGAATAGTTAAAGTAAAACCCCCATATAGATACTAGCATATTTTTATTGACAAATCTGACACGGGAGCCTCACCGGTAAATGAGGGAGATTTATCTCATGACTGCCTAGGTTTTCAGCTAGAACAACTACCACTCTGTTGCACGGCCATGATGCCTCTACGCAAAGCGAAGATCCGAGTTGAACAAATGCAGAAGAACAATGTCCCGGCTGATCCGCAATGGCTCCGAACAAAAACATACAGGTGATCATATATCCAGTTTATTCAATATGAATCCAAACTAGATAATAAAATGACCACAGAATCTAGTTGATTCATATATGAATCTGAACTAGATTACAGAAGATGGTCACACATCCAGTTGACTCGAAAGGACTCCGCACTGGACGATAATGTGATCAAAGGCCAGTTAATTTCGGATGAATCCAAATTGGAAAAGTTGAAGACAAGAACTCCATGTCCACTGGGTAGTGAAAACTCAACTTATAGTGACCGATGCAGAAGCACGAGTCTTCAAAATGTCTTCCTATGATGAGAGGCACGCTTGGCGAGGGCTCCAGTAGAACTCCAAGCATTTGAATGACTTCCGTAACGTAGAACAGTGTCAAAACTCCTCCAAATCCAAAAAACGAATACATCATCAAGAGCGTATCGGAATTTTGAGAATATGTCCAGTTTACACCGAAGACTGATTCCTCCTAAAAGTTCTCCTAAAATGATGATTTATGCAGGCTGCTTCTTAAGCACATGGCTTATATACAAATAGTGATCGAATCTCCCTCCATAACTCCCGCTTGGAAAGCTAAAATGGAAATGTAGGAGATCTGTTAGGAGTGTCTTAGGGTGTTGGACATTTTTCCAGTTGACGTCGAGTTACAAAAACTCTCCTAAGAGCCTCAAAAATGGGCATATACAAAAAGACCTATATTAGGCCTAGATCACTATACATGAATGCTTGCAAACTTGTCTTTTACAAATGCCCCGGGCTCGTATTTATACACAACGAGCCATAACAGCATGGCGATGAGGGTTAGCAGCGAGTGGTTATGGGTTCAAGTCCCATTAAACCACCACCGTTACATTTTTTCATTGCCACATAATTTACAATGCAGTTTAATAATAGCACTAGGCTATTAATATTGCCACCGTTTAAATCCACGTAAGCGTGGATAGTAATTTGCATGGGGTAAAATAAATAGCATTTAACTACCAATGCCGCCCACCATATACCACGTGGCTTAGCCTTTTAAATGCTCAAGTACGTGGGGGATGTTTTAATCCCACATACTGTGTATAAGAAATCACGGTGGGGTTTAAATGGGTCTTCACCGCCCATTCCCCATGTAGTTGCGGCCACAAAGAACTCTTTTTGCCACGTAATAGCTACCTCCATGCTCGCTGGTGGGATTAATATGTGGGCTGAGTTGTTTAAATATAGAAGGCCCAAGTTGGACGGTGGCTATGTTGAAATTCCACATGGGTGGTTGTTGTGTATAGGTCGAACCATATGGGGAGCTCGCCGAGCCAATAATAAACTCGCCTAATGCAATAAACAACTCACCGTAGAATAAACAGCTCAGTGCAATGCAAGTAGTGGTGACAGGCTACATGGTGGTTGAGGACCCACCACGTGGCATAATATCAATCATGGCAGCAAAGGCACCCCTCTGATAAAAGAATGCCGAATCTGGTTGAGGGCCCCCGACCAATAAAAAGCGGGGTCCACCCGTCCAAATACGAGTGTCGAAGACCAGCGTCGCGAAACCACATTTTTTGCTCCTCCACACTTACACTCCACTTTTGCCACATGTCGTTGCCGCGTTGGTCAGTTGACTCTGTCAAGTCCAAAGTGCGACTAGACTTTGACCAGCCATAAGTTGAGCATACGAGCTCCATTTCCAGTGTTCCAGGTACTGTTGGAAAGATCTCGGAATGCTCTACCACTCTTTCATGGTTTAGCGAACTCCCGAACGTTCCAAAATGTCCTCCGGATCACATATAGCATCAAATAGGGCGTATGGATCTTGCAAATAGATTGATCTTTCCATATTTTTGATTCACTTTAGAAAAGGAAGAGCATAATACCTCAAATCAAACTCAAACTACCTTAATCCTATTCTCTAGATATTATAGACTTATACAAAGTAGCAAACTTGGAACTAGGACATATATCATCAAATAGGGCGTTTGGATCTTCCAAATAGACTGATCATTTTGGCTTTCTGATTCACTTTGGAAAGTGAAGAATATAATACCTCAGATCGGACTCCAACTACCTGATGACTCTAGTCTAGACTAAAAAGAAGCCAACCTCAAATGATTCCCAGACTCTCCTTACATTGCAATTTTGGAGAGGGAAACCAGAAACCGGAACCAGAGTAATTGGTTTATGACTTAGGTTACCGGTAAAAGCAAGACGGAACATAAAGAAAACCAACGCATCACGTTGGAGAGGAATAAAGTATGCCATAATGGCCAACAAGAAGGACATCGCAAAGAAGGGGATGCCAATATCACCTTTGTGGATAGACACATTGCCAACACATCTCAACAATGGTGCCACAATTCTCTTCATAGGAGCAGAGTTGTGATGATGCTAACACCTAGCGGTTTTTATTTCATACACAATCTACTATATCATACATTATAGTTGTATCAAAGCTTTGGCCCACTACGCTTCCATCATGGACTAGGCAATTTCCAGTCACTATAACATTCTGCAAAACAATCTTTGCTAGGGGAATAGTGCCTCCTCCTTCACCCATCTCATCATCAATAGAGTTGTATCTTTCATGAAATCTTACAAATTCATTCTAAAGAACTTCTGGAAATAGTAGCAGGACCTCAAATTGTTCTCCCATATAGAAATTGAGACTATCAGGGCAGTATTAAATCTAGAATACATGTTTGATCTTGCTTGGTGTATCTATAGAGCTGTTTTATGTACAATGTCAAACATCAATTGATAATATGGGTGGTCGCAAACTGCCCTAGCAATAGCCCTGAAGGTTTCACATTAATCATGCCTTTTAAAAGGATTCAATCTGGTGAGTATAAATTTCAAACAGGGAGGAGTGCGTCTCCATTGATGGGTGACAGATTTGTCATGAGGAAGGTCACTTTAGAAGATATATCGAGAGATAAATCTGGCTTGGTAAACAACAGTGGATTTCTCAAAGCCTTTGGTAGGTTGATGCAATATCTTATATTCAATCCAGGCAAAAAAATAGGATTGGAGTAGGCGCCTTCCATTTTCACTGATTCCGAGAAACCTGTGGAATTGTCTTTGGAAATATTCAGGAATATATTCATTCTTGATGAGAAAATATCTTAAAATAATCTTGAGAACTTCCAGAAGCTTTCTACAGTCAAGATCAAGAATAGAAATAGCTTGTAACGACCCAAAGATTCACACACACACAATCACAGTAAAAGACAGGATAAAAAAATTTTGACTTCACATGCTTGACACATAACATGACGCAACCATGTCGTCACCAAGGATACAACTAACACTGTGAACAACTTGATACAAGGACGGCCATAAAGGCAGCACGGAAACGATTCACATCTTTCAAGGACAATTTACTTTTCTTTTAGACATGAACAACATAGAAGTCCCAACCACAAAACACACTCTCACAGTTAGGGCAAAGTCACAGTAAGATATGATTGAGGGGTTATTTATTTTGATAAAACACCCTTTATCTCATGACTTATGTTTTCAGAGAGGATTCAATATATGATTTGCACACAATTTCAACTTATAAACTGAGTTAATTCCTTATACACTGTAGAGTAGTTCACTTAAAGTCTTCCCCTACTTGCTAAATCTTATTATCTTCCAAAAACTAACCATTGTTTTCCCTTAAGCTTGTTTAAGAGTTCACCCAAAAGGGGTAGTGTTCACTAGTTTAGCTAGGGATATCAATTTACAAAAATTTTACTTTACAAGGATAGTTTCACCTTTGAGTACTTCAGGAAATCTTGTTCTCAAGTAAGTCATCTCTACATTAATTTATTTGAATATATATATTTTAGTTAACTTCTATAAGGGTTAACCACTCCATTTAATTTTACTTATATCACATCATTACAAGATGTCAGAGAGTTTTGACTTAACACTTTATTCTCAAAAAAACAAGGTATTACAATATTTATGCCAATGTAAGGATTGAATATCATTCCTCACCCAAGATAAGTTACTAGTCTAACAACAAAAGGGAAAGAACACTTCACTACGTAGTTTTCTGAACATACCAAGGCAAGAGATCTTCTAAACTCCTTGCAAGCAAAGTTACAAAATTTACAACGCATTGAACTTTCTACAAAGAACTTCATAATTTGAACTGATGAAACTTTTACACTCTTTTCCTTTAATCTACTCGCATAATCCATCTGCACAAATATTTACTAGAGTCAGTTCGCTAGAACTGAGCATGATAAGATATAAACCTCACCTAATAATTTATGCCATCTAGTATTTAAATAAATGAAAGTTTGCAATACTCCTTATCAAATAAATTTCTAACATACATTTAAAACTTAACTGCACATCTCATGATAATACATTTCCTACTCATTAATGTTCACTTCCTTAAGATCTGCTTACCTAAGACACAATTCCAAGTGACTAGATATACAATCTTAACCATGCAATCAATCATACTCAAATTACAGTAATAATAATGACGCTCACCTAATACCCTCAACCTACTTCGCATATTTAAGTACCCAACAATATTATCTTTCAATTAAATAAAAGCACCAATGACATTAAGCTTATATAATAAATACAAGTACCAATTTTATATTATTCATCGATATTACCCAAGTATCAAACCTTCATAGAAACTCAGTGATATGTAAGTATAATTTGGATATTTATTTCACAATTTTAAGGATATACTTATGTTAACAAAGATTCCACCAATCCACAAGTTCGTATAATATTTAGGTATCCTTTTGGTTGCTTATTCCATGTCTCTATATATTTCTTTTAGTACAAGGGTCCAACTCATTGGAATGAGCTACGATTAACAACATTGTCATGTTTTGCTAATATGTCAAAGATACATTTGACTAACTAAGATAAGTAAGCATAGTCCAAGCCACTATAAATACAAGTACCAACATTATCTCAACTCCCAGTTGAGATGCAAGTATCAAATTTTAGCTAACATAATAATCATCGTAAATACCAGAAAATATTCCACTCGTTAACCAAGTATTGAAATAACATATTTATCCTTACTGGTTACCTGATAACATAATAAATCCTGTTATATAATTCAACCTCCACTTGCATACACCAATTTATGGGTATTAATTATTGTTATATAAAAATGAAGTTAAATAATTTCAGGTGGACTTATATCCTTACTGGCATACATGGTATGCACAGTCCCATTATGGTAGCTGTTACCTTTACTTAAGGCTGTGCATGAATCCATTTTAGGGTAGTTATCTTAACTTCCCTATTCATCTGTTTTTCTACCAAACGTCTATCGACAAGCTTCAAGGTCAAGTATAAGATAAATTTATAATTTCATATTTCAGGCATTGCCTGAATTCATATGCATGAGGGCATCACATATCAATCAAACTTGAGGAATGTCGATGTATCCAATATTACTTTAACCGATTCAAGGATCCAAGTAGTGTCTCAAAAATTAAGCCAAATAATTATCCACAGAGGATAATGACTTGCGTGCATAACATATTCGTAGAGGTCATAGAAAACCCATTAACGCATGCTTCAGGAGGGTTCCAATCTAATAATAAGCTCATAGTAATAGTAATAGTAGAGGTCCTGGTGAGGGGTTTTCAATAATCCCCAAGGTAAATGATAATCAAATGACTCAGATGGAGCTATCTAGAAAGACCAATTAAACTAGTATGACTCTTCCCAAATGGAAGCCCCCCAATCCTAGTGGGAGTTTAAATTATTATAAAACCACAGTAAAATCCAAATACAGTCATATCGGAAATTCCTTTTTTTTCAAGCCATGTTCTACATAATATAAACAATACAAGCAAAAATTATAAACCTCATTCACGCTCCGTACTATTTTCTACAGAAACCATCATTCAAAGGAATAATCAAGGCAAAAGAGAAACCAACATTATAAAATCAGTAGGCAAGAATCGATGTAGAGATTTCTTCTACTTCAAACAGTAAATAAGATAAATTGTAAAGGGAGGAGAGATCAGTTCATGCAATTATGATTAAAAGTCATTTGGAAAACTCGTCTCTTTTTGAGCATCTCTTTCAAGAAGGAGTCAATATGTGTAAATACATGTTATATGATATCCAGAGTCCAAACGCTATCTATTTAGTAAAACAAAAACACATCCACATTCCAAAAGAAACCCACATCTACAGCATTCGAACAAAGTTACAGATATTGATTTATCTAAATGCTAAAAGAAATAAATCATTAAGAGAGAGGGTTAGGAGCTTATCATGCCTGTTTTAAACGCTATATCTCATGGCCATGCACGAGCAGACCCCTTCTCCCAGTAGTCCCAAAATTATTTCTCCACCAAACACACGCTTCTCACCCACACGATGTCCCAATACCATGCAAGAGAAACAATAACCATTCCGGTAAACTTTGCACACATATTACGTGCTATATTCCAGTTTATTTTCTCATAAGGCATTGTATAGAGCTCCTTTCTTAAACACATAACAGTCTCAGTTATAGGTCCCACAAATCTCCGCCCATAAAAATATGACATTGGCAAATAAACCATTCGACAGTGACACCACATCCTCCCTGGATGGATGGGAAGAAAATATGTTAGAAGCCAAATCTCTGGAGGCAATGGATTGTTTCCAGACCAATCAAATACTCCAAGCACCGAAAGCCACATTTTCCCCCATGAAGGTATAGCAGTAGCACTGCCATGGTCCAAAATCCATACACGACCTTTTTCCATTGCTTCTTTATCTCCTCCATCAGACCCTTGGCCAAGAAGTCTCAAAGTTACATAGTTTAGTACTGTCCCAAACATTGTGCTGTGACCTTCAATGTGTAACCCCCATCCACCGTCTTCATTATGCCTGATGATTGTACAAGTAACGACACATTTCTTTTTGATGCGCTTCCGCTAAAACAGCATTTAGTGCTCCTGTTACATACAAGACAATAACCAAACCTGGCATAAGGAACATAGGGCCACCATAATCACCAGGACAGTGCCCATCATGTGCTTGAATGTTTGCATAAAACCGTATGGCTCGAATCAACCTAGATGGCTCGAATCTTTACATGCCTCCTTGGTGATGTCATTGGCACTTTCTATTTTCAACTTGAGATTGGGATTATTTGGTATGGAGTGAATTCTCTCTGGCAAACTGCCTCAATCCATGAGAAGACCTCGGCACTTTGTTGACGTACTTGGTGATTGCTCACACAGCTCGTTTATTTTTCCTTGGCAAAATGTTGCAGCATTGGAATTGAAGTTCTGGTGTTTTCTGTTGCGTGGCCCTCGGGTGTTCCCTGCGTTTTGATCAAACTCGGTTGTCATCTCGGCTCTATCCCACTGTCGATTTATTCAGGGTAGTCAGCCAATTTGGACTTTCCACAAGACGACTCTGTGCGACCTTCAACTTCCACTGATTCTATCACCTCTAGTTCTACTTGAATCCCGAATGCTGAAATAGCTGAGCCCTAATTAATGATGGCTTTGATTAGTCTAGAATTTTTTAACCAATTGAAAGTGCAGACCATGTGTAAATCTTGTGGTCAGCCGTGGTTATTCCTAGAACATCAGGATCAACCCTAGACAGCTGCAACTTGGGATCGCCCTGTGGTTGGTCTAGTCAGCTGTCCCGGTCTACTCTAGGGACTCTCCTTGCATTGTTAAGCTCCAGCTCGATGGGCCTTTGCTTGGCCACTTTATAGTTGACTCAGCTTCTCTGCCCTGTAGCTGCTGCAAATAGCCAGATACTTCCTCACGGCACTTTCCCAAGAGAAGATCAGTTCTGTGCTCCACTGAAGCTTCCTGCACAACACGAATTTGAGAATCCACACCCCACCCTTGCAGCGTCAGGGAGACAGACCTTCATTTCACCATCAATGAATCCACTGTCGCAGAACACCGCTGTAGAAATTCATCTGTTTCAGCATTTGCTGGAGTGCAAAACAAGCATTCGTGGTTTCTGGGCAGAAAGAGGTAGACCACGTGACAGGAGATGGCAAGTCAATATTTTAATATAATGGGCAGGTGCGGCCACCAACCAGGAGGAAAGGCGCTTCAACCACTACCCAAAAAGAATAAAGAATACAGTCTCCCACTGTCTCACGCCAAACAGAAATTAAAATTCATTAAGGAAGTGACAAGATATGCCTCCCATCCGCCAGCTAACCATGGCACAAGGATGATAAATTTTATTTTATCTTATTTTTGGAGCCTCGCACTTTGGGGACAGGCCGCCTGCCTGGATGTAAACAATGAACGGGCATTACATAGCCCGCCCGAGATCTGTCTAGAGCCAGATGTCAAATAATAGGATTGGAGTAGGCGCCTTCCATTTTCACTGATTCCGAGAAACCGTGTGGAATTGTCTTTGGAAATATTCAGGAATATATTCAGTTCTTGATGAGAAAATATCTTAAAATAATCTTGAGAACTTCCAGAAGCTTTCTACAGTCAAGATCAAGAATAGAAATAGCCCACCAGATCTGTCTAGAGCCAGATGTCAAATAATAGGATTGGAGTAGGCACCTTACATTTGAACTAATTTTGAGAAACCTGTGGAAATGTCTTTGGAAATATTCATTCTTGATGAGTCAATATCTTAAAATAATCTTGAACAATAGGCCATTCTGCAGGCTGGGTCGTTTGGCCAGTTGCCTCCTTGGCCTATATTTAGTGTGTTTGCCATATATTTTCTTTTCCTGCTTTGTAGACAACATCAAAATAGAAGTTAGAGAACCATATAACCCATCTTTCCAAAATCTAGTTTCCTACCTGATTCCAATGTGGTTTTGATATGGTATTTTAGAATTCTCGTAAGTTTGTCCTGAGTGTGAACTTCTGAGGCAACAGATAATGTCTGAACTTATAAATGGCCAGTTTGGCTACTAGTATTTCTTTTTTGTTTTAGGGTTAATTTTTTTGACTGCTAGACCATATCCCCAAGCAATAGGCATAGACATTTTCCTTCTTGTTGTGTTCTTCAAGCAACACTATACCCCAATAGTTGTTGCTAGCATCTGTTTCTAATATGAAAGGCCCATCTCCTGGAAGCTAGAGGTCAGGGAGATGTTTCACCCTTTCTTTGATCCTTTGGACGGCCAGGGTTCTAAGGAACAATATCTTTCTTCAATCTGGGGGTAAGGATCATCTTGTCTGCTGCTTGATCTTTGTAGAATACTGAGCAATAGTTTAATGACCCTAAAAATATTTGCACCATAGTTTTATCAGTTATTACATTAGGAAAGTTCTCAAAACGTTTGAAAGCATGAAGCTGCAATCTTACCTGTCCTTTAGAGATGAAAAAGGCCAAGGAATTCTTTGTCACTCTTTCCTAATTCAATATTTTTCTTTGATACAACCTATGCATCTGAATCACATATCTTATAGAATGTCTTGAGATGGGCAAGATGACTATTCAAGTCTAGGCTGCATATCCAAACATCATCAATATAAATAGCACATAAACTATGTTGACCAAATATCGAATCCTTCCTTTTTTGAAAATTCTGACAGGGCATTTTTGATCCTGAATGGCATGACAAGCCATTCATATTGTCTTTCCAAAACTGGTAGACAAAAAAGGTTCTGTCGAGTGTCATGTTTGGCAATAGCACTTTGCCAGAATCCAGACTTCATATCAAACTTACTAAAAACACAATTCTTGTTTAGTTTTTCTATCAAGCTTGCCCTATTGGGAATAGGGTGTCTTACTGGAATCAGACATTCATTCAATTTTTATATAATTGATAACCCTCCCCATCTTTCCTCTTTTCTGTTCATTGTGTTTATTGACATAGAAAGTTGGTGAGGTCCATTCACTGTGAGATGGTTGGATGAGCTTTCTATTGAGGAGGTCAGTTATTTCTTCCATAACAATCCTTCTTTGTTCAGGATTGAAAGGGATGGTGTTAGACTTGAAGCCTTTGGTCTGATCAATGTCGGGCTGTAGGTCTTGAGAGTGTATATTTGCATTTTTCCCAGAAAGCACTGGGATCTTCGACAAAGAGGTCTTCAAACTTCTTTTTCCCAATATTCTATGGGCTTTGGTCCTTTCTTTTTGAGGTCATTGACAGTCCTACAGATTTTAGGCATCGTAGAGGACACAGGTTCAAAAGAAGCACTACCCTTATTCTAGCTTCTTCTCTCAAGGCAATTCTATGTTGTCTTTCTCCTGAAGTGAGAATAATATAACTACTTTCTATTGTATATGGAACATGATTTGCTAGGAAGTTCGTACGAAGAAGCATGTTCATGGAAATTCAATCATAGGCTATCAGATTCACCTTAGATGTAATATTCCCTATTTTGAAGTCTATCCCCTTGGCTATCTTAGTATCTGTTCTGGAAATTCCATTTACAACTTTGAATTCAATCTTCTTCTCAGACAAATAATAATAGGGAAGAGCATTGTATTTGCAAATAGAGATATTGGCACCAGTATCAACTCAGGCTTTTTAATTTGGATTGTTGATCCTTACTTCTATTATCAACTCTTGTGGGTGTCCTTGAGCATGTTGGACTGTGTATCCTTCTTCATCTCCTTTGAAGATTTCTTCTTCTAGTTGCTCTTCTTCATTCTAATCATCTGGTATCTTCAGTTTGTACATCAGAGAGTTAACATCATCAAGGGATTCTTGTAAATTTCTTTTCAACCCCTTTAGTGTCTTATCAGTTGATGATGGTAGTAACATTTTATAGCTTCTTGTGAAGAGAGCAGAGATCGCAGGTGTTTCTGGCTTTATCTATTGTCGTGAGTAGGCTATAGGATTTTCTTCAAAGGTGATACTTTTTGTAAAGCATCTGGTGCCATTGTCAGTCACCATAAGACAAAATTTTGGCTAGTTGGATCGGATACTCGTCCTCAAGGGATTCCATCTGAGTGGACTTTAGTTCAACCCAGGAACATTCTCAAGTATTTAGGCATACCTTTCAGACAGGATCTCTCCTTTGTAGGAAAATTGACAGCGTTGAGTCGCATTCTGCAAGCTTCACTGTAATGTCCCCTTAGGGCAAAACTAAGAGCAATTTCGATTCTCTAGTAAACCCTTATGATAAAAAAGACAACAATCTGATTTTCTTTCAATAAACCCTTATGAGAATATGACAGCAGTCTGATTTTTTATTTAAAAACCCTTATAAAAAAACAGCAAACTGAAATCTTCAATTATTCCTCAAATATCATCAAATGAGGAATACCCACAAGGGGGAAAATGTCTAGAAATACTCTAGGGACATGAATATGCAAACAAATAATTTCTCCCACCAAGGTCTGAATTTATTTATTTTATTTTTGCAACTGGAAATACAACAGTAAAACAGCTGACTGTATATTGGAAAACAAATTGCAAAATGTGGTCCGACTGGCTTAAGTTGGCGTTTAGGGAAGAATTTGGCTATTTGAAGCCCTAGAGCCCAATCCCAACCATACCAACAGCTGTAGCAATCTCCAAAGGGGATCAGCCACCCCTAAAATCTGCCCAAAATAAGGGTAAATACCCCAAAACTCGCTGTCCCAATTGGTGTCTTTGATGCCCTAGCTGTACAATCCAAGACATTGATCTAAAATGTCCTAGCCGATGCCCTAGTTGCTGAATCAGAACTGAAATTGCAAAAACCTAAATGGATGCCCAAATGTAACTCTTGTATGGAGTCGCCCTTGAATATTCGAGGGTTTTTGTCCTCAAATCTGAATATACAGGAGGGTTTTCGTCCTCAGATGTAGATTGCTAACGAGGGTTTTCATTCTCAAATGCAAAAGTAAAAGCAACAGCTCAAACCTTCAATGTCAAAATAGATGAGAAAGATATCTCCAAATGACCCCTCAACGCTCTTTTATAATTTTTTATGGCTCATTTCCCAAGGAAAGGTCCCCAAATGGGACATCCACGTTCTATTATGTTGTTGTGATTGTGCTTTATTTTAAAAGTCACATTTTAACAAAAAAACATAAGTTGCCTTTTTATAAATGTATCTTAAAGTTACTTTTTTTTGGAATTAGGGTAAAGTGAGGGTTTTAAGAGGTCCCACAACCTTTTACAAAAAGCCCATATGGCTACATAGAGCAGTGATGATTACATTGCAAAAACCCATAGAAATTCCAAATTGCTCTCCTTCTCTCTTTTTCCGTGCTTTTCCCTCCTTCTTTTTCGTGTTGGCCCTCTAAAACCGAACAAAACAAAACAAAACATAACGTTATACAACACAGTCATATGAGCTTTTTTAGCTCTTTAAAGACATTCTTAGCACTGTTAGAGGCACTTTTTTCAGCCAGTAAATCCGCAAAGGCAAGCAATTCAACACAATCTTTGTCGATGGTGACTATGGTACTCTTCATAAAATCCTTCCAGTTCTTTAGCACAGTAAAAGCCCTTTGAAGTTTTGCCAAGATAGTGTTGACAACCTCCACTTGACTCAACGGGCTCAGTGTCAGGAGAATCCGGATACAGGGAAGCCAATCCCAAAAGGGCGTCCGAGAGAAGTTGTTCCAAGCTAGAAGTTAAGAAGTGTTTTGCAGTGGCAAGGGGGAGAACAGGGGAGGCCACAGGCTAATCAGGCGAGAGAGGGGGGAGTCACCACCCGCAGGGGAAGCTGAATCCGCCAAGGAGGGACCCACAATGGCCACATCAGAGTTCGAACCAGATGAGATTTGCTTACGACTCCGGTTACGGCCAGGAGTGTTGGATGAAGGACGGGAAGCGGGGGATGGAAGTGGGGTGGCAGTAGGAGTACGGCGACGCTTGCCCATCTTAGGACTGAAGCGGAGCATCTCAGATGGGGTAGCCACAGATTGAAAAGGAAGGTAAATAAGACATTGATGCAAAAGGGGATCTTCTCCCTCACGGGCAAGATTGATTGAAAATTCCAAAGACTGAAACAAAAATGCAGAGAAGTTAATCTTCTTACCATGGCGCAGGTGCAAGAGAATGAAGAAATGGGGGTTGTACACCAGCTTATAGCGCCCGTCTATGGTGAAATAGTGCATGATTACTTCTGCAACTCTGTCCCAAGGTGGAAACAGAGATTCGCTTTCATATCCCGAGATATATTTGGTAGGCTTTTCACCTGGATCAAGAAATTCCTCCATCTCTGCCTTTAGCGACCTCTTGAAATAGATAGCACCCAATGTCGGAAGACCAGTCGCGACTGCAATTGCATTGGTCAAGATAATGAAATACGTATTGCCCACCTAAACCTTGCCCCGCGTCCATTAGGCCAGCATATAGTAGGAAACTTTGGCCGAATAACCCAAAATCCTTTCCAAAAAAGTGTTTATTCCATTATCCTTGAGGATATCCCATACTTCTTCGTCCTCGTGATACTCCTCGTAGGAAACAAGATCGATTCGCTTCAATTGGCCTCCCATGGTGGCATTCCAGATAGATACAGTCGAAATGCAACCTAGTTTACCAAATTTATAATTCTTATTTGTGTGTTGTGAGGCGATCTCCGCACGAATACTCCTTGAATGGAAATGATTACGAGGAATAAAAGCACATCTATCCCCAAGATCCGCTCGTATTTTAATTTTACTGTCACACGTGCCCATATTTGTCACATTTCCCATCGTAATAATGGTGATATTAAGGCAACCGCAGTCAAAATGGACAGGGTCCTTAGTATTATCCCTGCTGACACTGGAAACAACAAACATTATCAGCAAAATTGAAGGCTTAATGGAGTAATCATTATGGATAAGTTGGAGAAGTTCACTTGGGAAATTCCCAAGCCAAATATTTTGATCTTCCTGTTGGACCCCCATGTTAGCAAGGTTGTCAACCACCTTATTTCCTTCCCTGGAAACATGTTGATACCTGATTTCTTGAAAACTAGATTGAAGGTTGCGTATATCAGCAATGATATTCTTGATAGTCCATTGTCCAAGTTCTTCAGAATTTAGGATTTTGATGATATTCATAGAATCACTTTCAATTATTAGGCGCTCTATTCCAATTTGGAGAGTAAGCTCCAGACCTTTAAGAATAGCCATAGCCTCCGCTCAATGATTGGTGCCATCGCTTACATTGGCTACAGTGGCAGCAAGAGGGAAACCGTCATTGTTACGAAGAA
Organism: Taxus chinensis; assembly: GCA_019776745.2. Lineage (NCBI taxonomy): Eukaryota > Viridiplantae > Streptophyta > Pinopsida > Cupressales > Taxaceae > Taxus > Taxus chinensis. The sequence continues at coordinate 146,332,381 of CM034157.1, forward strand.
TGGCGCCTCCTCCGGATTTACCCGGATTTCCTTTAGATGCACCATCTGTGTTGAGTTTTAACCATCCAGGGGGTAGGATTCCAAAGCACTCTTATATTTAGTATAGCTTTTCACACAAATAAATAAATATTGATCACTAAATAAAATAACACCGAATATAAAAAATTATAATTTCAATTCATTTGGGATAATTTTATTCACATGGATAGAGATATTATATAAAGTTGATCTCCTACAAACTAGGAGTTAATCTAATCTTCAATCCCACATCTATCTCCTAGAATCACTCACACTTATCTCTCCACAAATCTACGTGAGTTTGTTTCTTAAAAAATCTCCTTATAATAGAGTATATATTATGATAATATGAACTCCTTGACAACTACAGTATATATATATATATATATACTCATAAATTATTAGTTAGAAAAATCAATATTAATAATATATTACTCATAAATTATTATTAGAATAATATTATTATTCTAATGCACTAATGTTCACACTAACTAAACTATTCCCTAACATTCACCCCCTTAGTGTGAACACGGGTGAAAACTTATCTTGCACTGCAACTTGTCGCCTGATGCTGACTACATGATCTGGATGGTTTTACAAATGAGTTTACCAATAACTCAAACAATATGTGGTTTTGAAAGTGGTTTACCACAAACTCAAAGATTGTTTGTTCAAGTGGAACTATCAACCACTCTGTATGTGTTTTACCACAGAGATCCAAAAAATATCAAATTGGTTTTCTAGTTGACCACCAACCACTTTCATAGCAGCATACATCATTTCTTCATCCATACTTACAAAAGAGAAGATTACATAGGAATCTATATTTTTAATTGTGAACATAAATATATACTTCTATTCTTATTTTCTTTCACACACATACTGGAAAGTTAACACATAACTTAAACACTTGGCCACCAATTCAATTTCACGGCCTCATTGATGGTGATTGACAAGAGGTCGTTGATTGTCCTCCTTCCTCTGGTTGCCTCCTGCCTCCGTCTAGTAGGTACTAAATCAGTTGAATTCAATCATGAAGCTTCGTGCTACTCTACATTAGAAAATATTCTAGCTTTAAGGCTCAAGTCTCACAAACCTTTAATTTCACGACATCAGATTCCACCAAAAATGCGTTCACAAGATGGCCAATTTATTATTATTATTATTATTATTATTACAATTTTGATGTATTTTTTCATGATATTACAACTAGATGTAACGAGAATAAAAAATTCAATACTTTCGACAATGTTGACAATACAACTTTAGACTCTTGACTTGACTGAGCAACAATGACATTGAGGTTGCCACTGATCATAATAAGGATTGATACGAATATTTCAACTCTATTTGACAATTGTCTATTGACCCATGACTCACACAACTTGCTAAAAAGTAATAGAAGAAAAATTATCATGTGACCACTCACTGGAACCGATAGATATTGAGGATTCCAAAAATACTCAACTATTATACTAGAGAATTGGCACCAAAGGACATATTAATATGACACACAAATATATATTGATGGCACTAGAGACTGCAAGTCATTACAGCAATAACTAGATTAGAATTGACTTTTCAAACTATAGCATGGATAGAGAAATATGTGGAGACTTCAGCCAATAGAAAAAGACATGTAGACTTGCTTGCAAAACGTCCCACCTAATAAAAGACAAATCCATGATTAATCATATTTTTTTTACAAAATAGATGACAAATGAAAAAAAAAACTACAGTCACTCAACATTCATCTATTTTCCAAGTGCAAGACATGCATGAATATAAAAACTGAACACGTGGTTGACTGTTGGAGGTATGCGCCCAGCACAAATTGCCTTGCCTGAATGATCCAGATCTCGCCACAAGTCTCACCTCCCGAAATGTCTACAAACTTGTAGTTGAAAGAAGAAATAATCTTGATGATTGGTGTGTAGGCTTGAATTTGCAATCCATTTTATTACAGCTGTAGATTGCATGTATAAATCAGAGTATTCACCAAATGCTCATGTGGTCATAGTTCTGTTAATAAATCAATGTGCACAGTAATAACAAAATAGATAACAAAACATTGAATATAATGATAATCTATAATTTCAATTCAATCGGGATGTTTTTATTCACATAGATAGAGATATTTATACAAAGTTGATCTCCTACAAACTAGGAGTCAATATAATCTTCAATCCCACATCTCTCTCCGATAATCACTCACACTTATCTCTCCACACACACACTTCTAAAAAATCTACATGAGTTTTTTTGATAAACAAACTCCTTACAATAGATATATATGTTTTATTAATATGAGTTTGACAACTCAATATTAATAATATATTACTCATAAATTATTATTAGAATAATACTATTATTCTAATGCACTAATGTTCACACTATGAACATTATTTCCTTAACAAGCACTTTGGCACGTGCAGTAGCCGAGGATTTAGGAGTAATTTGTATCACCAGTTGCTGACTCCAACTCTTTTTGCCACAGAAATTAACCTTTTGTTGATACTTCTTCCAGAGACATCTGTTAAGGTTCTCTTGGAAGAGAATAGCAAGCTTTTGGCTATCTTCGTAGGAGTCGTAGTTTGCTCTTTGAATATACATTTGTTCTTCTCCTTCCAAATACCCCAAAGGCCATGTGGGAGGATGAGCTTCCAAGCCAGAGAAAGAATCTTATGTGAGAAAGGTTTTTTGCATATCCAATTTGAGAATCATCCCTGTTGACTTAGCATGTTGAGCTGAGTGAATCGCTTCATGGACCGTGATCATACCTCCCTATATAAGACACCCACTTATGAAACCATTTTGTTGTTAAGAGATTAGTATGTTCATCAACGGTTTTAATCTTGCTGCCATCATTTTTGTAATTATCTTGTAAATAGTGTTGCAGAGACTTATAGGTCGAAAATTGGAAACCAATTTAGATCCCAGGGATTTTGGAGCCGACACAATGAAAGTAGCATTCCATTCTTTTAATAGGGAGTTACTTTTTTGGAATTTATTCACAACATTAAATAGATCCGTCTTGATAATTTCCCAATAGATTTGAAAGAAGGCAGCAGGGAAACCATCAAGTCCTGGAGCTTTATCTCCTTTCATTGTGACCCATTAGCATTCATCTATTTTTTTGTCCTCCATTTTGGGACCCATTAGCTTTCCAACTAGAGACAGATCTCTAGATTCAGCAATTGTTGTCGTAATGTGAGAAGGAATCTGCAATGAGAGCGTCTCTTCAACCAAGATAGTTGACAACTTATCTGTATGGGGGGCAGAGGAGAGCCCAGCCACCGCGTTCTTCCATGCCTCCTTCTAAGGCCAAGGCGATAGACCACCTGAGTTAGCAGGTGGGGACTCCAGGTCTGGAACAGGGGCGTCCGACATCCGAGCAGGTACTAGAGAATGTAGAATTCAAAATCAGCGAGCGGGAAAACCAGAGATCTTCTGATAATTTAATCGAAGAGGCTGGCTCTACAGGCTAAGCGCCCCACCAGTTCACCATAGGGTCATCCCCAACCCCCAAGGTGACATGCAAATGCCCCACTCCACATGTTGCGGGTAAATCAGGATATCAAATCCGGGGCGCTGGGTTTGAACCTGGGTTGTTGGCTCTATAGGCTAAGTGCCCCACTGGTTCACCACAGGGTCATCCCCAACAAGTTAAGTCACATGAATATAACATAAAGTTACTTTTTCGACAACTTAAGTTACTGTTAAATTATTTCCCTCACCACACCCTTTACACCTTCAGGAAATAAAAAATAGGCTAAATGTCTTCTCTAGATTAGTATTGAGAAGGGGACACTATATTCACATATTTATTATGTTACCTGTTGGCTTCCATCTAAAACACAGTTGCTCTGCCTCGAACTAGAGGCCTTCCTATGGTTCCATGGTTAGTTTGCATAAGGATAAAGAAGGGTTGGAGTTAAGAGACATTATTACTTAGGGGTTTATTTTGTCAGCAAAATGGATGACTCTATTCCAGATTTTTGTTGGTTTTTCAGATAGGCAGACATGACTGGACAGTCTAGAGTCTATTAACAAGCCAGCCATTGGTCGTCTTTAGTGAGTTATAAAGCTCTTGGTTATAAAGTGCTTGTCTAATGAGCACATCTCACTATTCCACTAGTTTTCCTAAGGAGTAGGTCTGCGTATTAACTGTTTTCCAAATTCATGTATGTGATATATGATTTTTGTCAAAAAAGTTCCATTGTGTTGTATGATTGGCCCTTGTAGACCCCTGTGTGTGTCGTGATTTCTCCTATAGATAAGAAATGACATGTCAAGCTCTGGGTGGGGTCATTGCTGTTGCGAACCTACGTTGAGTCTGCAACTTGGCCAACCTAATCACATTGATGGCTGTTGGATCTGTTCAGGTGCATCTCAACCAGTTGTTTCCGTCACGGTCCTATGAAGATTATCTGTTTTTTGCCAATACATTAGGCTTGGTCCTATTTATGACTGGTGTAGATCGTAAGGTGGGTTCCGTAGTCAACTTGCTTGCATTTTGCTGCTTCTGGGTTAAGGTGTGACGTATTCTCACAGCACTGTAAGCTTGAAGCATGCGACAAATTGAATATTCATATCATGATAGAATCAACAATCTATCAATGTATGGTATATATGCCTAGATCAGACCTTGGCTTTGGGGCTATGTTGTTAAAATGAGAGCATATAATAATTAGCCTCATAAGCACCACAACATGTGCTCAAAATAATTTTAAGCTTCCAGAACCTTAAAGAAAACTGTGATGTATAGTCATTTTGATTGAGTCATCGGATTAAAATGTTTCATAAAGTTTGGGTCTTGTCTTCGCTGTTACTAGGTAATTATATTTGATAAAAATATTAGCCAGTAAGGGTGATGGTCATTGATCTTTGAAAATTAATGTGGACTGTAGAATGCTACAAATGAAAGATCGCGTATGGAATGCAGGTAATTATTCAATTATCAAGTTTGCAGGGTTGTAAATACTTGGCAGGTCAATAAGCCAGCGGGTACCAATGACTGTCCGATCAAAATCTTATTTTTGTTAGGTTAACAAGATGCAGGAAGTTTGCCAAGGAATTAATGGAGATGGTTGTTGATTCAGTTTGTACAAGGCTATCGAATGGTTGTCATGTGGTAGCTTGTTGGGCTTGCACCATTATCACAAGGCAGCCTGGATTTGAAAATATTGTGGATAATCTTTGGTACGGGGCTAAGGTGGACGTTAGTATTTTAGGGGTGTAAGACTGAGGATGAGCCACATGGATATTCAGGTTTCCGAAGCATATGCGGTCCAGGACATGTGATTATATGTTGTCCTCATCTAGGTCATCTCAGTGAGAATTTCTATCAACATCATAGCGTGGATCACCATTTGATCAAGATCTTGCTGCTGGGAATTAACTAAAATGCAAGTGATGTACTGATGGTGTAGCTAAAATGGCTATTGTTGGAAGATGTGCACAAGGAAGAAATAAAGAGAAGGCGGATTGCACACTTTGGAGATTGTGTGTCCTTCATGGTTATAACCTATGTTGCCATGATATGGGTATGGGTTCGGGTACGGGTTTGATATGTAGGTAAAAAACCCTTGGGTCCAATACATTTTGGATACGTTCGTACATATATATTTAATGTTTTTTTAAAAAACCCTTGGGTACGATATCTTGGATATCGTCCGTATATGGTAAATGAGTAATATATGTCCATGTATATATGTATATATATTTGTATATATATATATATTATACATATACTCATTTTACTCATTTTTTAGTCCATAAGAAATACAAAACTTGAAAAATATAGTACGATCAATGTTCAAAACATTCAATATACTTAAGATTTTACATTTTCTATGATATATGAATATTATATTCCTTTGTGTTTCATCCATTTCCTTTGAGATTAATTTTTGTGTTGCAATGGTGGCCATAAAGGATATTTAATCCTAGGTTGACTCTAACCTGCCAATGATAACTAAAGAGGTCAGTCCAATGGTTGGTCCTTGCATTCATATTATCCAAAATCACCTTCTAATCCTTAAGGATCTGGAAGGACCATCATGCAACCTTGGAAGTTATCTGGGAAAATGCTCTTTGAAACTTTAAGCTTCAACCTGTTCCAAATATTTAGGTTTCTTTTGAAGATCGGCTGCCGAGATTTTCACATTTTAATCAACCTACAGATTTGATCTCAGAAAATCAAGGTTTGTGGTAGGCTGCAGACCTAGTATGTCCAAATTTCTATGAAGTAACTTCTTTTTTCCCCTTTTAAATTGTTATAATTATTATTATAGGCTCGATGGATACGGCTTGGGATCCTTTGGGTAGCCATATCAAGGTGTACCCAGGAGATATGTACAATAAGGGCTCGTATATGGATATCCTAGCTGCTTTGTTAATAACATGAGTCATAGTTAAAAACTGACTGAATCACATATGCGTTAGAAATACTAAGGAAATGAATAGAAGTGATCAAATATTCCCATGATAGGTTAGATTATAGAGTATTAAATTGTAGATCCTCTCATTGAAACAAGAGAGTTGCACCAAGCCAACTCAATAAAGGTTCATACTGCAACCTGGGACCTTGGGGCACGTAATGATTTTCGGGAGCATTTCATTGCTCAAAGAATGTGCAGAAAAGATCTACAATATAAACCTATCCAAGGCAAATCTTAACCAATAGAAATATTATGGACCCCAACGAAGCAAGCAGCATAGAAACCAAGTTTGCTAAATTAATAAAGATTTTTTAACCCTTATTCCATCCAAACATGTGGCAATTTCATAATGATTGGACATTGGATAAGTCTCTTGGTAAGTCAAAGTAGATAAAGACAACCTGAACGTATCCATTGGACTTTTTGAATCCTGTTATATCATTTGTACCAACGTATCCATACAGATGGATATGCCATTCAGGTCATTGTTTGTAGGGGAGATGGGGGCGACCTCATGGTAACATAGACAATGAACACAATTCAAGAGAATTTCAGTTCACAAAAGTAGGAGGCAGTTTTGATTATTGATCATTAATTGATGTCATAATATATGATTAACATATATTTATGATTATTACTATCAGAGAACAAATTCGTACATTATATTACATATCATCGAAACTAGGATTTCATGCGTCTTCATTTGCATAGACCTTTCATATACTCCTTTGCATAAAATATAATACTTGGTTTAATTCTCTGTAAGTTCTGAAACTTTCACATATTATCCTTAACTTATTTAATTTATGATTTAATGGACTTTATGAATGACACTTATTCTCAGATAGATTAATCCATAAATATGTGTACAAACAATCTCAGTTTTAAAAGTTTAGTTTCAAATGTGTTATTAGCATGGGTTGCCACATCCATTCCCTTATGAGGAGCAACTTGACAGTTGTGAAATTAATCAGTCTTTGATTTTGTAAATGCCCTCATGATAATGTGCACTGTTCAATGTTTGCAAAGCAATCACTAACTATTACTGGCTTGAAGAAATGAGCTTTCATGAGTTGCATCAAATCAAAACTGAAGTCATTATCAGAAACCCCTGCTAAGCTATGGACTTCAGCTCCAAAGCATAATAGGAAGTGTCAAGAATTTGTGTATGATTTGTTCTTGGACCATAAAAACACAACACAATGGATCATCCAACATGTTACACAAGGTGCACATGAACACCAATATGTAAACAGCAGATACTAACATTTTAGGGCGAAAAGAAAGGAGCCAAATAATCATAAACTGGCCCAGAGATACACAAAGGTAATGATACATCATCATTGTGGCCACTTCACATTTGTGGTCAATCTACAAATGCTTATTTTTCTATGACTATAAATTAAGAATAAAATAAGTGGCAACTTGGTTCCCTCCTATTTGTATCTAAATGAGAGATTATTATGCAGACTCCCATAATTAAGACATACATTATTAAGGAGAAACTCCGAATGTCTCAAAAACAATGCTACCCTGACCCATTGCTATAAGAAATCCAACTGCATTTGTCAATGTTATAAACATCTTACAATTGGTAAACTTCATCTTCCTGTACCCTAAAACAATAAGATAAGATAAGATCTATATTAATGTCCAACGAATGCACAAAATAGGTCAAAGGAACTACAAGTACTTATGACCAGTTCATCTGGAGTTCAAAAAATCAATTATCCATATTAAGTCACATGTTTCCAAATCTTAGACACTGTACCAATCAGGAATCGGCAATTTATCGGCATTAATCATTGAGGCAACTTTATCGCTACTTTTAAAAACATTTAAATTGTTAAAATAATCTTAAATTAAATGTAAAAACAATGTTAAATGATCTGAGACAGGTGACTTATAAAATGTATCATAGGCATATACTGCCTATTTTCGATTAACTATTGACCAGAAAATGTTAAATTATTCTGAATCCAAACTTATGCCAAGTCGTTAGCATATATTATGTTAAACTTATAGATCAAATTTTATTAAAATCGTCATACAATATTGAATATACTATTACTAATTCTATAGTGTATACTTGTATAGTGTACATTGTTAGGCAGTGTATAGTGATAATATGGTGTAAGCGTATATAAGTATAACCATTTATAATAATGTACATTGTACCAAACTTGATATACCAAGTTCTGATTGGTCAAATAACCCTACAATAACTGTTATTTTATATAAATATATAAATTGTACAGTATACTGTATATTTATAAGTTGTATCTACAGAGATTTTTCATGGCTTTAACAAAGACATCGTAATTTATTAAATCAATAATAAAAAAATCAAAACAAGATTAATATCACTATGTTGCCAGGAAAGAAATGGAAATTGGTACGAAACGCTTGGAAAATGGCAATTTGCAAAAAACCTTGGATACGAAACGTCGACGGAAACGTCCGTACAATATATTATTAATATAGAAAATATAAATATATAATATATATGCATATGGTACTCATTTTATAATTGTAGACCATAAGAGATAATTGATAAAGCACTCTATGCAAATATTTTGTATTCATTGAATGCCTCACCAACCTTTTGAACTTCTAAGTTCTAAAGAGTCATCATTCAACATGGTTACAATTTCAATGATTCACATATACATGATAATAATCTAGATTCTAGAATATATCATCTAGATTTCCTCATAATCATCTCCATGAACAGCACATAGCAGACATCTCCACTCCCACTAGCTCCACTCTCCATCCCTTGTGTAGAACTTCATGATTCTTCTTCATCAATACCAAGTATGAAAGTTGGCCAAGAGTTGCAGCAGAAGCATCAAAGTCAGTAGTCTCAAGATCAATATCCCAAAGTTTGTTGGGACCTCTAACATAGCTCCTCAGTCTTGTGTGATAGAATGCGCAAATTGGAATGTACAACACCAAATCCTCAGCCTTCTTGGATGCTAACTTGTTCTGTTTGGCTTTTATTGAGTGGATAAAGGAATATGTATTCCAATTGATTGGGCTCTGTTGAAAATAATTACTAGTTCTAACCTGTTACAAAAAAAGAAGTTAGAAATTTCAAATTAGCAATACTAAAAATATTAATTTCTAATTGAAGTGTTAAAAATTTAATTTTTAATTAATCAAAAATTCACTTTTAATTTCATTTTAATATTTGATATCTATGATTAAGATTTTAATGGCAACAGGTCATAGGTACTTGGCAATCATGGCCATGTACATATCACTACTTGACTGGGGTCATTTTGTACTTGTCACAAAGTTGCCTCTATTTCACCCATGCTACCTATTTGAAGAGACAAAATTCCCCATTTCATAGTAGACACACTTGTACATCTGGATCAAGAAAAATCTCCGAAATGTTGCCTTATTTCCATTTGCAACTTCTTGGTCATCATATGGTTTTTGCCTATCAGGTAGTGCAAATATTTCAATGCTATAAAATTTGGGATTCATGGGATAGGCAAGGAGATGCAATGGGGTGGTCATTTTATTCCACCTCTTCATGACCACGTTCTTAACTTCACATAGAAGTTTTCTTCAGGATCCTGCTACTTTTTGTTGTATGATGTCTCTAATTTTTTCAAGCATAGAATCAATTCCAACATAGATTTCCCCTATGCAAGCATTATAAATGTATTTGCATATCTAATCATAGATAAAATAGGCTTAGTAAAACTAAGCAAGTACTGCAACCTTTGCCCACCAAATATCATCAAGTATCAATGATTTTATCTTGATGGACTCTTTTTGTGTTTGATTGCCTCCACACGGTCCAAACATCATCAATCACCATAATGCCTTAAAGCTTGCTTTACCTTCACAAGTCGTCTCAAGATGAGCGTGTGAGAGGCAAATTTTGTTTCAGCAACCTATTAAAATAAATTAAAGCAAGTTAATAAAATATAAAATTAAATTTAAAAGGAATTCAATTGATAATTTGATATTTCATAAAAAGTTAGCAAATATTCAAAATTAAAAACTAGGAAATTGTTTGGTTACCTTCAGCAACTCTTTAAAAATGTTGAGAACCTCCTAGGAGATAGCCTGGGACATATGATGATTTGTGACAAACATTTGGATCTCATTTGCCTCTGTATACAACTTTCCTCAATCCATTATTTTGCCAATCTTCTGCAACATCAAATTCAAGGAGTGTACTGCACAAAAGTGTCCAAAAAATGTGCTCATATCTCCCCTCAAGGCAATCATTAATGCTGCTCTACAATTTTTGCATTGTCCGTGATGACTTGGACAACGCTTCCAGGGGCCCACATGACTCAAAAGCCTCAATCAAAATATTGCAATAAATTGAGCATCTTTCACTTCACCCTCACAATCAACAGCCCTTAAGAACATTGGTCTTTTAGGTCACTTTGCAACACTGTTGATTAGGGGATATTAAAAGTGGCATCTTTCCATATATCTGAAATGATGATTTAAACCCCTGAGTCCTTCCATGACTCCCTCATTGGCTGCAAAGAAGTATGTACATGGGCCACTTCTTGCGCCAACAATGTTGTTCTGCACCTTCTCATAACTAGGGTTTTTCATACCTTTTCAGTGCATCATTAATACCTCTCACATGATTTAGTTGGCCAATAAGGACTTGAGTGCAACACATTGAAGGGCAGCCCAAATGCATAAATGCATCGAGCAACCAATGTTCATCAGCAACATCCCATTTCTCCAATTTGCAAATGTTTGATCATAATGGGAACTTTGGAAATTCTCTTTCGTGGACAAACACTCTCCCTCTGTTTGAGTTTCAACTTGCAACTTCTGAATAAAATGATGGTTTAAAATGGGTTGGGTGGTATTGTAAACCCCTATTTTGCAAAGGAGTAGTTTTAAATCTAGCTCTTGAAGCTTCCAAATCAGTATCCTCTTGCTCTTTCACGAATATGCCAATATATGTTTCGGTCAACCTTGCCACATTTTCTAATCCCTGTTCCTGATTTCCCCATTAAATGAGCTTTGAGTCGGGTAAAAGAGGATTTAAATTATATTTTGCAAAGATTGCATACCCAAACTCTAGAGCCACCGCCAACAAGGTTCTCCACAATTTGCAGATGTCTCCATAAAGGAGCGAGATAGGATCCACACCCCCACTTTGGCTTTCTTTTGTTTTATGCCATCCCAAGAGAATGCTGAACTGGATGCAATTGAATCTTTGCCACTGAAAAATAAAGGCTCGCATAAACTTGATAACAATAAATTATTAAAGGAACCACACCCTAAAATCCTATTCTGCTTTTGATCACCGAGACATTCAGGCGCGAGGTGAGAGCATACACAAAGTTCGCACTTTTGAAATTAAAAAAAACAAAATAAACTTTTCAAGTTTAAAAAAAAAACAAAAAAGAATTAAATTAAAAAACCCTACACATCCTATTTTGCTTTTGATCACCAAGATCACCGTATAGGTACGAGGTGAGAGCATACACAAAGTTTAGATTTTTTAATTTAAAAAATCAAAATAAACTTAGAATGAAACTTGCAAAAAAGAATTAAATTTAAAACCCTACACATCTTTTCTACTTTTGATCACCAAGGTCACCGTATAGGTGTGAGGTGAGAGCATACACAAAGTTTGGATGATATTTATAATTTTAAAAAAGAATATATGCTTTTTATTAAAAAAACGCAAAGAAAATGTTACATTTTTTATTTCTTTAAGCATAGAGTTTTAAAATTAATAAATCATGACCTCATGATTTACATGAATGATCAATGATCATAATGATGTGTACATCATGCACGCATCATTCATGAGCATTGATCACATTAACAATTTTAAAAAGCAATGGAAAAAAAGACTTGAAAAATGAGAAAAACCTGATTTTTCTCCTTGAAGTTCAATCTCACCTTCCAAATTCCTGATTTGAAATTCCTCCTAGAAGCCTTTAGTTCTTAGCAACACGTCCTAAACTCTTCCTTCAAGTTGCTCCTTGATGTCTCTTTGCTCCTCACAATGCTAAATTTAGTTTAATGAAAACTGTATTTAGCAAGAGAAAAATGAGAGTGTGATTTAGAATGGACCCAAGAGGTCATTATATAGCTTTTAGGAAGTGTGTTTAGCAAGTCTAGGTAGTTGTATTAGGGTTAGGGTTCATTTAATGCAAGGTTTTTTCATTTTTTAAAAAGTAAAGTCGTTTTTTAAAACTAAAAAGAGCAGGAAACGGCAAAAACGTTTCTGGAAACGTTTCCAAGGGGGAAATGGGCCCCCCCTGGGATTTCCTGGCATCGCAGTTAATATATTAAAATTTTAAATAAATACTATTAGTATTAAGTATTAATATTAATAAGTTACAGGCAGCAAGTATTTTCATTGTTAAATTTGTAAAGTCCTGTATTCATTGTATTGTAAATTTGTAATATAAATTTTAATATTTACACTTACAGTATTGAAAACTCAGTGTATTCACTGTATTGAAAAAAAAGAAAAAAAAATACAGTATTCTTTACCTGCTAGGGCACAAATTGGCCACGAACTGAACTTGCGTGCCCTCCTACCCACGTCGAATGCCCTCCTACCCATGTCGAATGCCCATGAATGGAGTAAATGCAGGTCGCAGTAGCAAAAACGAGTTGGGCAAAGAGAAAACAGGAGAAAAAACAAATTGATTTGGTCTATTTTTGTATTTAACCCTAAGCCACGATGTTCGACGAGTTTAGCCACAATTTTCAACGATTTTGGAGGGTATTTTATCGCAAATAATCGCCAATTTATCGGCATAACAAAAATCGTGATTTTTCAAAAGATTTATCATTTTCATGTTTGTAAACAATTTATTACGATTTATCGTCGATAAATCGCGATTTTTGAAACAGAGGTCCATACAAAGTAGGAAACCTCAAGGTTTTCGAAAGAAGTACAAAGCAAGAGAAGAAGTCAAAGACCAAAAGCGAAGCGAAGCGGGAAACCAAATGTTTTCCAAAGAAGTACAAAGCATGCGAAGGGAAGAAGAGAAGGAAGAAGACCCAGGTGAAGCAATGGGGAATGTCTATCCAGGAATGGTAAACCCATCTCTCCTAATATCCGAGGCCAAACGGAAGAAAAACAAAATAGTGTGATGATCTGAAGAAGAGGAAGAGGAGGTGAGATGATGAGACCTCCCCTGTGTTCTTGTTTGTCGAAAGTGGCATGTCTCAAGGACCTGGTGGATCTAGTCCGCCCTCTGGAACTGGAACTGGTTTAATGGTGCTCAAGAGATATCAGGGGGTTAAAAATGGACCCCCTGAACCGTACTGATTTGGAGTGTAGTGTTGTACTGGTATCAATCAGGCGCTTAGTGCCTCTCTCCGAGGGTAAAGCCAGAAAGAAGTGATGCTCTGCGGAGAGTCTGCTCTATTAAGTGTCTAAATAGTGTGATCCCAAAGCCTAAGAGCCTCGTGTATGTATGAAGCCAGACACTTCTGATTGACATACCTGAAAAAGTCAGTAAGTGCACGGGTCCCTCTGAAAAGACAATGGAACCTCCCGGTAATCTTGTTTTAAAAATCGGTCAAACTGGAACCGGAACCGGCCGGTTTGACCGGTTTAACCTTTTTTGCACGAACCGCTAGTAAAACTGGACCGTTTGACGGTTTGAGGCCAAACCGGTCAAATCGGTCTGGGTCCGACCCAAACCGGTTGGTTTTTGTCAAAACACCCTTATACGGCGATCCAATAAAAAAACCGACTTTTTAAATTAAAATTTATTTTTTAATTGCTCTAAACCCTAATTTGGTGTTATAAATACACCCCCCCCTCTATTCACTTCACACCTCTCTCATTGAGCATTTGTGAGCATAAGATTGAAGAGTTTATTTTTTGTAGTGAGCTTGGAAGTTGGAGGCTTGGAGCTTGTTTGGCATTGCTTGTGGGCTCTTTGTGGTGATATTGGCATCCATTTGTGAGCACCTCACCTCTATTTGTGAGCACCTCTCTTATTTGCAAGGATTTGGAGGATTGGGGCAGCATTGAATAGTGTTCATTTGGAGTGAGTTTGGGGGTTGTTTGGCATCAAGTGTGGGCTCTTTGTGGTGGCATTCACATCTACATTTGGAGGTGTGCTCTTTGTGGAGCATATTCAAGCTTGGAGCATTTCTTCACCTCATTTATGTGCACATTGAAAGTTATGTTAGATTTTAGACTTGCCCCTTATGTGTAAATTTTAATAAATAAGAAATATGAAATTTATTTTGTTTTTATTTGCATTTTCAGATTTGTTTGCATTTGCAATGGCCCCCAAAACAAAAGACCCTACATGGACCCATGCAGACGTAATTGATAATCAAGTTTTTTGTAAATATTGTAAGAAACACATCAAGGGGGGGATTCATAGGTTGAAACAACACTTGGCTGGTCAAAGAGGCCAAGTTACCCCATGTGATGCACCTGATATTGATGCCATTAGGTTGGAAATGAAAAACATGCTTGAAAAACATAGAGAAGAGAAGGCTAGGCAAAAAGAGATGGAAGCTGAAATAGGGAGAAGGAGGGAACATGCCTTGAGTGTTGAAGGATCTTGCTCTGACCCTTCTGTGACTGTTAGAGACCCCTTTCGGTATATGCCTCCCCCATCCACTCATAGTCAAGAAAACCGGCCTCAAAAAAGAAAGACCATTCAAAGCTTTTTTCCATCTTCCACACTACTGCTAGTGCCTCCATGCCAACAGAAAATCAGCCCACCTTGGATAACCATTGGAAGAAGCAATACAAAGAAGCAACTTTTGAGTACATTGCTAGATGGTGGTATGATGCAGATATCCCTTTCAATGTTGCCCGCTCACCTTATTACCAGCCGATGTTTGATTCCATTGTTGCTGCTGGTAAGGGCTTCAAAGGCCCTAGTATGCATGACTTGAGAGGATCACTTTTGAAGAAAGAAGTTGCATCCATAGATGAATATTTGAAAGGTTGCAAAGCTTCATGGGCCAAAACAGGATGCACTATCATGTCAGATGGGTGGAGTGATGGCAAGAACCGCACAATAATAAATTTTCTTGCCTCTTGTCCACAAGGTACAATGTTTTTGAAATCAGTAGATGCATCTGATAGGGTGAAAGATGCAAATTTATTGTTTGAGCTTTTGGATGAGATTGTTTTAGAGGTGGGGGTGGAAAATGTTGTACAAATCATAACAGATAATGCCTCTAACTATGTTCTTGCTGGTAAGATGTTAGAGGCTAAACACAAAACAATATTTTGGACTCCATGTGCTGCACATTGCATAGACCTCATGCTTGAGGATATAGGGAAAAAAGATTGGATCAAGAACACTGTAGAGCATGGCAAAAGCATCACCAAATACATCTACAATCACTCATGGGTATTGAACCTAATGAGGAAGAACACTGAGGGCAAAGAACTTGTTAGGCCAGCCATCACGAGATTTGCAACAAACTTCCTCACGTTGCAATCTCTTCTTTCCCAACAACAGAACTTGAAAAAGATGTTTTCAAGTGATGAATGGAATGCATCAAAGTGGAGCCGGAAACAAGATGGGAAAGACACAAAGAAGAAACTTTTTGATAATTTATTTTGGAAAAAAACAACAGAGATTGTGAAAGTTGTCGAGCCTCTTGTTAAGGTGTTGGTTGGTGGATGGGGAAATATTAGCCATGGGCTATATTTATGAGGCTATGGATCAGGCAAAGGAGCAGATAAGGGCAACATACAAAGACAGGGTAACTAAGTATGGGCCTATATGGGAGATCATAGATAATAGATGGAACAATCAACTCCATCGGCCTATACATGCAGCTGGGTATTTCTTGAACCCGAAATATCATTACAGAGCTCAGCTTGGAGAAGATCAAACAGGAGAAGTAAAAGATGGTTTGTACGAGTGCCTAGAGTGCATGGTCCCTGATGAGATGCAACAACTTGAGGTTCACCGACAGATCAACTTCTTCAGCAGAGCCACAGGTACCTTTGGGAAAAACCTTGCAAAGATTGCAAGGGATGTGGACCAACCAGGTAAGAAATTCTAAGTTTTTTGAAGTTCATTTGATTAAAATTTTAATGAATAATCATGAATTTTTAGCATAAGACTATCTAATTTGTTGAATTACGCTTTAGCCTTTAAGTTATAAGTTTTACTTTTAATTTTTAACTTGTGTTTTTAACTTTTTATCGTCATTGTTTACTAATTAAACATTTACACTTTTTATCGCAGCACATTGGTGGGATTCATTTGGTAGTCAGTGTCCTCAATTGCAAAAGTTTGCAATTAGGATCCTGAGCCAAACTTGCAGTGCTTCTGGGTGCGAGCGCAACTGGTCCGTCTTTGAGCGGATTCACACGAAGAAGAGAAACCGTTTGGAACAACAACGGTTGAATGATCTTGTCTTTGTGCAGTACAACCTTCGGCTAAGGCGCAACCAGTTGTTGAACCGAAGACCTGATACTGATCCCATTGTCTTGGATGATATAGATCCAACCTCAGAATGGGTAGAGGAGAGTCAGCCAGCAAAGTTTGATCCCGATGACTTGGGGTGGATGGGTTTGGATCAGGAATCTGATGA
This sequence comes from Taxus chinensis, assembly GCA_019776745.2. Lineage (NCBI taxonomy): Eukaryota > Viridiplantae > Streptophyta > Pinopsida > Cupressales > Taxaceae > Taxus > Taxus chinensis. Next base: position 146,349,396 of record CM034157.1, read on the forward strand.
GCCATTAGCAACACCGCCGCCACCGTCACGAGACATAGCAGGCACTAGTCGCACTCGTGCTACTCCCCGACCCCGTGCCAATACAGTTGTTGCAGATGTACCTGAGGATTTGGATGAGTCCGAGTCAGAGCCAGAGGCCGGTGATGATATTGATGAGGATGACCTTGAGGATCCCATTTCCAGCAGCGGTGCAGAGTTTGATGATTGATCATTGATGTCATCTAGTTTATTCTAGAGTTTTGTAACTTGTAGTATTTGTAATGTATCAATGATCATAGCATGTTGTTTTTTTGGAGTCTCAGACTATGGAGGCCATTTAGAGCCTCATTGTTTATGTATTTTGTTTCGGAATCTCATATATGATATATGTATTGTGTATTGGACTTGGAGTTCGTGCCATTTTGCTATAAACACCTTTCTTACATATATATAAGAGCAAACTTTGCATATTTTGTGTGTAATTGTTGGAATCATGGTTTTTAACCTTTCAAATATATTATTTTCATTAAAAATATAAAATTTTATGTATTTTTTAGTAAACCGGTTCATTAAGTTTGAATAAATATCCTCTCTAATGATCCTGGTCTGCTCCTATCTAGAAGGGAGAAGATGAGTTGGTACGTCCAAGGGGTATTGAAAAGGAGGAAGATGTTCCATCTAAATGTCCATTGCCTCTAAGAGAGCAAAAACCCTGGCGTACCAACAACGAGCACGATCCAGAGAATCAGAAAGGACAATGTTCTCCAAGAAACAATATGCCAAATACGGGTACCTGTCTCTCCCATCCACCGAGTCAACGAAGCTTTGGATACAGTGCAAGAAGGAAACTAGATCAAAAGTGGTCTCTAACATGAAAAGACAGTTCCCAAATTCTATAGGAATGATGTGATGGGGAACGGATTGCTTGAACCTGATGAAGCAACGAAGGAGAAGTGTTTGGACTCTCTCGGCTAAAGCCCTATCCGAATTGAGCAAAGAAGGCCCCCACACCATAGAACTATAAAGAACAATGCATCTAATAAGGGAATCCATGAGGGACATCTTGGAGGAAATATCCTGAAAATGGTGCCGAAAGCATTGTCGCTCGAGGAGAGCTAAGGAATTGTAACCCTTATCAACACGTGGCTGGAGGGTTTGTCTCAGATTGACAAACCCAAGTAAGTGTAGGTACGACTAATCTCAATCTCCTCCCCCCTGAAAAAGAAATGGAGTTGTGAGGTCTTCAACCAGTTGAAGACCATAACCTTGGTTTTACCCAAGTTAACTGTCAACTGTCGGAGATCACAAAACAACCCTAAGGCATCCAACTGTCTCTGAAGTCCCTAAGGAGATGAGACTAGGAGGACCACATCATCAACAAACAAAAGGATAGATATCAGAACCTGGTGGAGGAGGCACCCATCACCATCCTGGATATGCTCACGAAGAAAGGTCTCGAGCTCATCAATGTAGATCCCAAGCAAAGAGGGAACAGTGGGCAGCCCTGTTTAACCCCAACGGTAATCCTAATGAAATATAATATCCCACGAATAGTACGGAGACAACCATGAACAGTCTCATATAAACACATGATGGCAATCAAAAGGATATCAGAAATACCAATTCTAAGCCTCTAGAAAAGAGCCTCACAAGGAATAAAATCAAAAGCTTTCTGAAAGTCTACAAAGTAGCAGTAGACTTTTGATGAGCGATGACGTGCCTCCTCAATGATGGCCCGGAGAGTGAAGATATGGTCAATGGTGTGGTCAGCGGGCCGAACCCATGTCTGCCCCCTCAGGTCTGAGGTATCTCTGCTCCAACTCCCCGAAAAGCAGTATGTGGAGAACAGTAGCATAAAGCTTCGAGAATGTATGGCCAGCCATGATAGTCCTGTAATTATTTGGATCAGACTTGGGGTCCGATTTGTGTATTGGGTGAATGGAGTGAAATGCCGAAGCCGGCAGAAAACCAGTTTGTACCACGTGGTTGAAAAGATTAACCGAAACACTACCTAGCACTCTAAATCCAAACTTGAAGAATTCAACCTGGAAGCCCTCCTCATGAGCGGTCTTGCTACTATTCATCACTTTGAGCGCCTCTCTAATATTACAGTAAGTGAACAAGTAACATGAGGGAGAAGGACCAACTTGGATACGAGGTTGTCCAGGGATATCATATAGAGTGGAGGTGTAAGAGAAAATGCACTCGGGGTTAAGATCAAGAGGAAGGGGAGAGTGGCAAGGGAGGATGGTGTGCCAGAAATGTCTGGAAGAGTGTCGAAGAGAAGAACACAAGATCCATCTCCCAAGGGAAATAAAGAGACGTTTCTTATGTCGAAGACGACAGTGATAAGAGGCTTTGAGGGAGGGATAAGAGGGATGGTCATGGATGAAGGCGTGACAAAGCTGACGGTGAAGGAATTTGCACTCATCACTGTACCACTTGTTCATAGGGAAAGATCTGCAGTTATTGGGTTGATGGGAAGTGGGGGAAGAACTGGTGGAATAAGGGAAAGATTTGAGGGCTGCCTCCCAAACGATGGAAGAGAGACAGTTGTATTTGGTAGCAATATGATCCAATGAAAAGAAATGGTTCTCCGAAGGGAGTAACTGATGAATGTGGGAAGAGAAGGTATCGAGGTCTCCTTCATCAAACCAGAATGTATTATGAGGGAGGCTATGAATGGGAACAATGGCGGAAGGGGGGATGTCAACCTGGAGAGAGAAGGAAAGAAGGGCATGGCCGGCAAGGGGGATGTGTAAACAGAGAGGTGATGGACAAGAGACAAGAGATACAGGCTAGAAAGGACATAATCCACAACACGCATACCCCCACTGTGAGGCTGACATGTGAAGAAGTGAGAGTGACAAAAGCAGGTGAGCCCATTTAGGATCAACAACTAAAGAAGGTGTCGGCCATATACAGTGAAAGGACATGAATCATCCTTTGATATCCTATGTAGTCCCACTGCCTCTGGATTAATCACATGAATGCAAAACACATCCTCTAATTGGTCATGGAGAGTAATCTGGAGGTCTCTAGTATGTTCATTGACGTCCCCCATAAGGATGACTTCGCCAATTGCTGAATTATGAGTAATACTGGCATACAGGTCACCAAAAGGATCACCATCATGGCCATTGTTAATGGCATATGGAGAGGAAGCCGGAGGAAAGTAGCAAAATGCAATAAAAATACCCCTGGAAGGGAGATCTGCCCCTCTAATCCAGATCCAAAGAACCTAGCAAACTCATCTGTGGTCACCAACGAAATCCTGCTCCAAAGGAAATCTCTATATAAACAAACCACACCCCCTGAACTCTTGACACCACCCGAACTCGGTGTCTCTTGTCTACAAGCAGAGTACCAATGGTATCCCATGATCCTCGAAAGAGGTAGTACAGGGATCTCATGTGTTTCTGTGACGAAAAGGATCTCAGACAACCCAAGAGCATCATGCATAAGACCAGGAGATGACCAAAAAGAACCATTACTATTTCAACTAATGGAGATACATGTACCATGTCTCCTCTCCCTGCATACTCGTCATTTATAAGTCCCAAGTCGGGCCTCCCATCTTGAAAGGAACATGTCTCTGATCACAATTATGAGATTCTTGATAATTGCCCATTTTCCTGCCTGACGAGCTGCCAAAACCAACTCTTTGGAGCATTTGAACTCCGCCCCCTGTGACATGGTAAGATCTTCATCAAGGAAAATCTTGTTAGGGAGAGAGTGTAGCACCCATTTGGCTCTGAGAGCACTAAGCGCTAGATTGATAGAGTATATGGACGTAATAAGGCAGTTCAGTATATGAGGAAGTTCATTTACTCATTTTCCACAATAGTGACATCTTTGCATGTCATTGCAACAGGTGGTATGACTTTTCATTGGGATAAGGAACATACTAGTGTTTTTTATTCTTTGAAGTCTAAAATCAACCGTGCACTAGTGCTTCCTTTTCATAATTTGCAGCATAAAGTAACTTCTTCGTGGTTTCCCGTGGCAACCACAATGTACTTACAATGGTGGGCCCCGCAAACTTTCAAAGCCCCAATAAAATTCGGGCCACATCTTTCGAAAAGTTCTTGAGGCTGCGATGGCCATAAAGGCATAAAGTAACTTTTTAGTGGTTTCCCTAAATGCTAGCAAGTGGATCACATCAGATGACCAATTCCTTGGAGTCATGGTGTGGTGTTGGCCATCATAGTCCATCCAAGAGTACCTTCCTTGCAATACCATCTAGTCTTACGTGGTCTCTGCCTGATCCTTCATGCACTTCCAAGAGAACATCTTGAATGAAATGTCCCACTTTCCGAAATAACATCTTGGAAGACCTTTGGCCTATTTTGTCAAACCCGACGGCCATAGGGGGAACACGAGGGTGACTTAAGTTATTTTTTATTATTATAAGTGCCCGTAGCAAAGGGAAAAGTGCCCGTAGCAATCAGACAAGTGCCTATATCAAAGGGGAAAGTATAAAAGCACTTATAATAATTTATTAATAACTTAAGATTATAGAAAAGAGAAAATATAGGATAAGGCACTCAGCATAAATGTAGTTCTTCTAGGAAAAGTTCGACTTGCCTAAGGGGCAATAGAAAAAGGTCCAAATGCATTTTGTATCCATCATAGGGACATTGGCGACTTGCCTTAGGAGGTATATGGGGATATTAGAAAGAATAAAATAAAATTATAATTTTTGTATTCCCTCTAGGAGAAATGCGACTTAGGTTGGAATGTTATTTGGGTGCTTAATGTATAGAAATCACACCAATTTCTGATTGGATGTGTTAGATGTAAATTTTGGGTCACTTCCTTTCTATATTGGAGGACGTCGACTTGTTTGGCATCATTCCTTGACTTTACATTTGTACTCTTTTGGCTTTGAGCTGAATATTCACTGCTGGGATTTCTGAGGACGAAATTCCTCAAGGAAATCAAGAGGAAGAACGAAAACTCTTCCTATTTTGGTGTGTTACAAGCCCAGTTTAAATCTGCTCAATAAATCTATTTTATTACAGTTGGAGCGACCCAATTTTGGGTGTATTCTCATCTATGCAAGGGCTGGAAAATTATATTTTTGTTAGCAGCTGTTGCAAGAGGTATTTCCAGATGTTATTGCAATATTTTCCAATATTTTATAAAGAGTTTTAAGCCTCTTTTTACCTGCAAGTACAGGTCAGATCTGAAGTTGTTCATCATTATAAATCAGAATTTTGACTTCAGTTGTTGGTGTTTTTTCATTGCCATATATTTATAAAAATTATATCTTCCAGAAGAAATGATAAGATGGCAGCTTTTTTTGGAGATGGCAGGATTGATGCTAGAGAATGGTGGAACAAATTTAGGGATAAATTCTCTAAACCATCTGATATTTGGTTATTCAAGTTGTGGATTAGTGGCCCTAAACAAATTTAAGGATGAATTTGAAGATGGTGCAGAAGGGAATAAGGATGAATCAGAAGGAGTAACTCCACAATCTCCCAAGATGGGAATCCACTTTGAGGGGGACACCTCCAATATACCTCTACCAAGTAGAAGACTCAACGCATACATCCATTACCTCCTCATAATGATACTCACATCCTTTAAATAGGATGGGTAACACCTAATCCCAATGTAGATCGACCCATGACCCAATACAACTAATTCCTATGTGAGCCCATATAACTAAGGAGATGTGTGCCACATGTCGGCATCTCCATCAACCCATATACATTATAATATCATATCCCATGTGAACCCATAAAAATAATTAAGTGTATATGTGCCACATGTTGGCATCTCCATCAACCCATATATATTATATTATCATTGCATTGCCTCCCTCTTTGACATGTTTCGTCCCCGAAACATAAGAAGAAACCATATAATGAGTGTGCTTTAAATTATTGCACACTTGTCACCATGCTCGATCATCCAACCACCCATATGAAATCCTAGTGGGTGATGCTACTCCAAACCTGATTCCATATTCCATTGTTCTCATATGATTCCATCGTGGTCCATATGTGTTCCTCCTCGGCATCCATGCATATCCATAATGAGTATTCCTTTTTCCTTTGAATACACCCTTCAAACTGAAATATCGAAGCTTCCTTCCTTGGAGATGCACTATCACGTGTAGCAACTTTATCATCAACATCATCATCTTCTTCTTCTTCTTCTTCTTCTGATGCTTCTTCTTTTGCTTCTTCTTCTTCTTCTTTTTCTTCTTCTTCTTCTTCTTCTTCTTCTTCTGCTTCATCTTCTTCTTCTTTTGTTGTCCATCTGTCCATGAAAACTTGTTCCAGTTCCTCCAAAGACCAATTAGACTTTTCCTTTTCTAACTCAGAAAACCAAATTTGTGCAGGGCCACTAATCCACAACTTGAATAACCAAATATCAGATGGTTTAGAGAATTTATCCCTAAATTTGTTCCACCATTCTCTAGCATCAATCCTGCCATCTCCAAAAAAAGCTACCATCCCCATGATCCACAAAACTAGGGTTTTTGGAATAGACCCTTTTTATCAAAACTTATTCTAACCCTTTCGGCTAAAGTTCAGCCAAAAATCAGAAATCACAGAACACAAACCCCAATTTAATTTTTGAGAGGTTTCCGAAAATGTAAGAAATTCAAGAAAATTCCTCAAATTGCAGCCTGTGGAGCAAAATAATGAAAACAAATATAAAAATGAAATAACTCTGACAAAATAGATCCAAAAATTTTGAAATTTCAGTGGTATCACATTTGAATATATCACCATCAACCCAAAAAAAATTATTTCCTAATTCGTCATTATTCAGAAGATATGGACAAAACCGTAGAATTAGGGTTTCAACCCTAAAACGGACACAACTTTTGCAAAACAGCTCCAAAAAATCTGAAATTTGGAGGGAAGATCACTTGAACTATGTATCCACTCCCCACAAAAATAATCTAAAAAATTCCAAGTCGATCTCCAAATATAGACGAATCACCAACATTAGGGTTTCATCCCACAAATTGCCCGGATCACTGCTCTGATACCACTTGATAAGAACCTTGCATATAATAAATCAATAAATTGCAGAAGATAATAAAACACGAGATATGGGGGGCCAAGATGCCCTAATATCAATATATGTAGAATAATACCCTTAAGGTAGGGCAACACCAAACAATGCTCCTTAAGGAAGGAGTAACTCCACAATCTCCCAAGATGGGAATCCACTTTGAGGGGGACACCTCCAATATACCTCTACCAAGTAGAAGACTCAACTCATACATCCATTACCTCCTCATAATGATACTCACATCCTTTAAATAGGATGGGTAACACCTAATCCCAATGTAGATCGACCCATTACCCAATACAACTAATTCCTATGTGAGGCCCATATAACTAAGGGGATGTGTGCCACATGTCGGCATCTCCATCAACCCATATGCATTATAATATCATATCCCATGTGAACCCATACAAATAACTAAGGGGATGTGTGCCACATGTCGGCATCTCCATCAACCCATATATATTATATTATCATATCCCAAGGTACATAGCAAGAAATCAGAAAATATCATTTTGTGGTGTGTTTTATGGTATTTTGTCTAGTTCATTAAAGAATTCAATCAAAACTTGGAGGGGACATTACAGTGGTATCAGAGCAAGTTTTCCTCCCATCCTGTGAGGGAAATCTTCACAAATCAGATCTGAATGCAATCAGCCAGAAATCACATAGTATATCACAGAAGGAACACTCCTAGGAAGGGCACAATGGAAGAACATGATCAAAGGGCTCCTCCCAATGATGCTCTCAGCTATATGAATGAAACTATTACCAGAGTACAGAGAGAGTTGCAACAAACCATGAGGGAAAATCAAAGAGAAATGTGTGATGCATTTACCAGTTCGATTCGTGATTTGGCTATGGCTCTACAAGGGAATGTTGCAGCTACTAATCATGTAGCAACCAATGTGGGAGAGGGAAGCTCCATGGGGGCAACCAGAAATACTTCCAATACTACACATCCTACCTTCAAAGCCAAGTTTCTCCACAGAGAAGAACCGGTTGAGGAAGTGGCACAAAGTGATGTGGATGATGTAGAAGCCTATGGTGATGAGTATATGCAACTCAGCCTTAGGGTAAGGGATATGCTACCTTTCAGGTATTTTTGCCAGTTAAAAAATAACAAGAGTGCAGGGAGGAATAGGAGAGCTCATCAAGAGGCACCAAGAAGAGATATCCAACAAAAGTTAGGAAAGGTAACTCTTCCTTCATTTGATGGTACTGAAAAATGTTCTGCTAGAGCTTGGTTGCAAAAGCTCGATACATATCTCTCTCTAAATCCTATGTATGAAGAGGAAGCCATCAAATTTGCAACCTTACATTTAGAGGGGATAGCACATGAGTGGTGGTACCATGGGTTGATCACCCAAGGTCATGGTTCCATTACTACTATGGAGGAATTCAGTTCATGTTTGATTGAGAGATTTGATAGGACAGATCCGGATATGTACTTCAGGGAGCTAGCTCAACTTAAGCAAGAAGGGTCACTAGAAAAATATATTTCTGAATTTGAAAGAATTTCAGTTATGGTACCGGATATCAGTGAAAAGAGGTTAGTATTGTTGTTTATGGAAGGGTTAGAAGAACAACTAAAGGGTCTTGTGAAAGCATTCAGCCCACCATCTTTACAAGGAGCCATTAGGAAAGCATTTGACTTGGAAAAAGTGGTTCCAAAGGGTAAAAATCTGCAGCAAAAATCAGCAGCGTTTGGGCAGCCAAAGGGAGTGTTTGGGCAGCTTCATCAAGTGGGCAAAAGACACCAAATTATGGGCAGCAAGGTAAGCCATTTCAAGGTAAATCAGATGTGAAAGATTGGAGCAAAAACAACAAGGAAATAGAGTCAGAAATGAGCTTAGAAGGAAGAATTTGTGTTTTCATTGTAGAGATCCTTAGACTCCTAATCATCATTGTCTTCCAAAAGGGGCAGCACACTATATTGAGATTATTTCAGATGATGAAGAAGAAGAAGAGAGAGTTGATCATGAGGAAGAAGAAGAACAAACAAAGGAGGAGAATGAAGGTCCCAAGGAGGGAACATTGGCCACCCTATCCGGAGCACCAAGGTACCATGCTTTCCGTATCAAAGGTGTTCTTCATGGGCAAAGAATTATAACTTTGATTGATAGTGGAGCTACTCACAATTTTATTGATGAGAGCTTGGTGACAAGAATGGGTTTGAAAGTAGAAGATTTTCAAGGATTCAATGTAACCGTGGCGGATGGATACACTCTTGCATGTACAAAAAAGGTTCCTCAACTTGAAATCACATTGGGAAGACATAAGGTATGTGATGATTTTTATGTCATTGGCATTGGTGAAACTGATGTTGTCTTGGGAGTTCAATGGCTGCAATCTTTGGGTGAGTTCACTCAAAATTATAAAACTATGGAACTGAAATTTAAGTCCCAAGGCAAGGAAATAACATTGCAAGGCTTGAGGGGTGGAGTTCCTCAAGTAGTGACCGCCAAAAGTATGGAGAGATCTTTTACTAGAGGGCAGATTGCATGGGCTGCACATTGTTTGGTAAGTGTAAATTCTGATTTTTCATCGCAGCCATCATATCATGTGGATATTCAATCTATTTTGGATAGACATAGCAAGGTTTTTTCAGATTTACCTCACGGTTTGCCCCCGGATAGAGGATTTCAGCATATTATTGAGTTGGAGCCCGGTTCAACTCCGGTTATATCTTCTCCTTACCGTCACCCAAGAGCTTTCAAAGAGGAGATAGAAAAAGTGATCAAGGAATTGTTAGAGATGGGCCACATAAGGCCAAGTTCTAGCCCATTTGCTTCTTCAGTTGTGTTGGTAAAAAAGAAGGATGGAACTTTGAGAATGTGTGTGGATTACAGGTTGTTGAATAAGAAGACTATCAAAAATAGGTACCCAATACCAAGGATTGATGAGTTGCATGGAGCTGTTTTCTTCTCTAAAATTGATCTAAGATCCGTTACCACCAAATCAAGGTAAGAGATGAAGATGTACATAAGACAACTTTTAGGTGTCACTTTGGTCATTTTGAATTTCTAGTGATGCCATTTGGTTTAACCAATGCTCTTGCCACTTTCCAATCATGCATGAATCACATTTTTAGGGAGCATTTGAGAAAGTTTGTCTTGGTATTTTTTGATGACATTTTGGTGTATAGCAAATCATGGGAAGAGCATTTGAAACATTTGGATATGGTCCTAAGCATTTTGGAGCAGCAATCTCTCTTTGCAAAATTATCCAAATGTGAGTTTGGCATGGAAGAAATCTTATATCTAGGACATGTCATCAATGCAAGGGGGTACATGTGGACCAACAAAAGATTCAAGCCATTTTGGATTGGCCTACTCCCACTACTTTGACTCAACTAAGAGGATTCTTGGGTCTTTGTAGCTATTACCGCAGATTTGTGAAGGGATTTTCACAACTTTCAGCCCCCCTAACAAATTTGACAAAGCAAGGAGCCTTCACATGGTCACAATCAGCCCAACAAGCATTTGATCATCTCAAAAAGGTAATGAGTTCATGTCCAGTACTCGTTGTTCCAGATTTTTCAAAGCCTTTTGTGGTGGAATGTGATGCATCCGGTGATGGGATTGGAGTTGTTTTGATGCAAAATAAACATCCCATAGCATTTGAAAGTAGAAAACTTAAGGATGTGGAGAAAGGATATTCTATTTATGACAAAGAAATGTTGGCCATCATGCATGCTCTAGTGAAGTTTAGACAATATCTTGTTTGTGGTAGGTTTGTTGTCAAAACGGATCATAACAGTTTGAGGTATTTTCTTAACCAAACTGATTTAAATGATAGGCAACAAAAAAGGGTAAGTAAAGTGCAAGTTTTTGACTTTGAAATTGAGTTTTTGAAGGGGAAAAAGAACATAGTTGCAGATGCTTTGTCAAGGAAGCCTTATTGTTGTTCCATTAGTGAAATTGCAGCAGATTGGAAGGCTGATATAACAGCAGAATACACCAAAAATCAGCTTGCTTGTGATATATTTGATGGGAAAATTGATGATGACAGGTACCAAGTGATTGATGGCCTCATCCTCTATAAAAATAGAAGTTTTTTTGTGCTCAAATCTAAGGTAAAACGCAGAATTTTAGCAGCCATGCATGACTCACCTTTAGCTGGACACCAAGGGTATTTTAAAACATATAAACAGGTAAGAGAGAAGTTCGTATGGAAGGGATTGAAGAAGGAGGTATTGCAGCACATTAGGGAGTGCCTTATATGCCAACAAAGCAAGGCACAACATGAATTTCCAGTAGGACTATTGCAGCCCCCACCCATCCCAAATCAGAAATGGGAGAGCATTTCTATGGACTTCATCATTGGTCTTCCTTCGGTTCAAGGTAAGACTGTTATCTATGTTGTGGTAGATAGGTTGACCAAGTATGCTCATTTTCCTCCTCTTCCTACAAAGTTTGATGGGCCTTTAATGGCTGGAATATTTTTTAAGGAAGTTTTTAGACTTCATGGGCTGCCTAAGAATATTGTGAGTGATAGGGACAGCAGATTCCTAAGCTCCTTTTGGCAAGAGCTCTTTCATCTTGCAGGCACGGAACTAACTCCAAGCACAAGTTACCATCCACAAACGGATGGGCAAACAGAGATTGTAAACAAGTGGATAGAGGGGTATTTGAGATGCTTTGTTACAGGGCAGCAATCAGCGTGGATTAAGTGGCTCTATTTGGGAGAGTTTTGCTACAACACTTCCTATCACATGTCCATTGGTATGTCTCCATTTAAGGCACTATATGGTTATGATGCATTCTCATTTGTTGATGTTGTTCTTCCGGATAGTAGAGTGCCGGGTGCTAAAGATTTGATACAGCAAAGCCAAGATATCATGAAAGCACTCAAGGATAACCTTGCACATGCTCAAAATCAGCAGAAGTTACATGTATATCAGCAAAGAATAGAGAGGTCTTTTGAGGTTGGAGACATGGTTTTCCTAAGGTTGCAACCTTATAGACAATCTTCCCTCAAAGGGAAGGGTTTGGAAAAGTTAAAACCAAGGTTTTATGGTCCCTACAAGGTCATACGAAAGGTGGGAAAGGTTGCATACGAGCTTGAACTTCCAGCTCAAAGTAAAATACATAATGTGGTTTTGTGCTATTTCGTGCCCTAGCTTGTTCATGGTGGTTTCAGCTTTCCACTACCAGCCAGTTCGTGGCCCTATGTTGTGTTTTTTGTGCCCTAGCCAGTTTGTGGCCCTAGGTACTGTAAATCCCAGCAAATCGCATACTGTAAACTCTAGAATAGTAGAATCTATATAATGTAAATCGTATACTACAAATTTTATTTCAGATTTCCTTAAAATATTAAAATCGTATATATTATATAATATTATAATGTATATTGTAAATTCGAAACAGAGATGTATACTATTACATTATATTTCTTTTTATTTTATTTTTAAGATTTTAAATAATATACTGTCACCTGTGTATAAACTTAAAGTTATAAACGAATTTACAAATTAATTCCTTTTGCATACATTTGAATTTTTAATATATTACCGTTATATAATATATTACGAATTAATATATTTAAAATCGTATTACAGTATATTTCCTTTTGCATACATTTAATATATTATAATTTAAAATCGTATTACGAATTAATATATTTAAAATTGTATTACAGTTATATTAAAATCGTGATAAAACTTCAAAAGTCACTCCTCTTTTTTGGTCAAAACTTAATCGAAAATATGCAGATGGCCCTATGGCATTCTATAGAGTCACTTCTCGCATCATTTAACATTGTTTTTACATTTAATTTAAGTTTATGTTATGAAGTTAAATGTTTTTAAAAGTAGCGATAAAGTTGCCGATAAATTGTTGATTCCCGATTTTCGAGTCAAAATTTGGCCTGTCAATTAATCGCCGATAACAATTTTTTGAACTATGGTTTCATGTATCCTGCTTGAAAAAAGCATTGTGGCAGCATATTGTTCCGTCAATATAGTTGCCTCCTCTTGATGATGAAGGTAAACTTGTCTTGGAACCGGAAGTCATTTTGGAGGTACGTGAAAAAAGGTTGAGGACTAGAGTCATTCTACGGAGTATTTGATTCAATAGAAGGGGCTACCTATTGAAGATGCAAAGTGGGAAGGTGCAAAATTATAGAGCAGAGAAATCTAGAATTTACTTGTGGGCAAGCAATTAGAGGAAGGGAGTCACTGAAATGTCATTTTTTCCATCCTAATAACATCTTGGAAGACTTGCCTTGGGGGTTTATGGGGATAACACGAAAGACTTAAGTAAAATTATAATTATTATAAGTGTTCTCGTAGCAAAGGAGAAAAGTGCGACTTAGGTTATAAAAACATTATAATATTTATTAGTGCCTTAAAGTGCATAGAAAAGAGAAAATACATGATTGGGTGTGTTAGACATAATTGGGTATTCCTTCTATATTGGAGGAAATCGACTTGTTTTACCTAGGTCTATGACTTCAAGGTAATGCATTTTGGCTATGAGCTGAAGATTCATTGCTGTGATTCGTAGGATGAAAAATTAGAAAGAATAAAATAAAATTATATTTTTGTATTCCCTTTAGGAGAAATGCGATTTTTAGGCTGGGATGTTATTTGAGTGTTTAGTGCATAGAAATCACACCAATTTCTGATTGGATGTGTTAGAGGTAAATTTTGAGTCACTTCCTTTCTATATTGGAGGAGGTCGACTTGTTTTGCATCATTCTATGACTTTACATTTTTACTCTTTTGGCTTTGAGCTGAAGATTCACTGCTGTGATTTCTGAGGACGAAAACCCTCAAGGAAATCAAGAGGAAGAACGAAAACTCTTCCTATTTTGGTGTGTTACAAGCCCAGTTTAAATCTGATCAATAAATCTATTTTATTACAGCTGGAGGGACCCAGTTTTGGGTGTATTCTCGTCTATCCAAGGGCTGGAAAATTATATTTTTGTTAGCCGCTGTTGCAGGGGTATTTCGAGATGTTATTGCAATATTTTCCAGTATTTTATAAAGGGTTTTAAGCCTCTTTTTCACTGCTGCAAGTACAGGTCAGATCTGAAGTTGTTCATCATTATAAATCTGAATTTTGACTTCAGTTGGCTTTTTTCATTGCCATATATTTATAAAAATTATAACTTCCAGAAGAAATCAGAAAATATCATTTTGTGGTGTGTTTTATGGTATTTTCCATCTCTAATCAAATCGCATTTTTCCAACGTAAATCTGTAATGTCCCCAATTCCGATATGAAAAAGTGCGCCTTGGGGGTTTTAGGGTTTCTTTGACATGGAAAAGGTTATAAAAGGAGAAGAGGGGTGAAAGGATAGTCATTCATGCATACACTTATATTTCTTTTCATGGTGCAACTGTTGTTTGCAAACTTTTAGCTTGTGGAGTAAGATCCCACGGGAACCCTAGCTTCGGTGGTGAAAGATCCAACCCTAGCTAGCAGGGCATTCTTCGGTAGTGAAAGATCTACCCTAGCTTGTCATTTAGAGTGGATTTCAGGGTTGTTTTACAGAGGTATTTTCAGGATTTACAGAATTAGGGTTTGAGGGTTTTTGAGAGTTTTTGTGGAGATTTTCAGCTGGTTTTCGGATCAGACCTATGGCAGCCATAGAGGAAGGATTCGGCATCATCTACAGAGGGTTTCACAAGGGTTTTTGACCATTTTCCAAAGGGGGCGACTTGTTTGGGAAATTGCAGCCCTAATTTCTAGGGTTTCCAGCTGGCCGTTTTCAGATCTGAAGGTTGGAAAATCATCTACTATATTTATATATGTTATTTCCAAAGTTTCATCATTATTGCATTTGTATTCGGAAAGATATTAATTTTCGAAGTTTCCCGGCTATTTTAAGCACGCTGTAATTTTCTGGCAGCGTTATATTGACTGAAAAATTCCAAAAATATTTCCCTTGTGTTCTTCATATTATTATCTTGTTCCAGTTAAATTTTCAAGTATTTTGGACGGGTATTTTGAGAGTTATTCATATTTTTCTATTCGCTGCCCTAGCTGTACTTTTTCTGCATAAAATCTGCAAAAATCAGATTTAGTATTTTTGTTGCAAATTTCTGTGTGTTGTCAATTTTGTGGTAAGATCCCAACTAGGGATATTTCAAAATCATTTTGTTGCTTTTAGTTTTTGGTGGTATTTCAGCTGGGGTTTCATTTGTTCATTAAAGAATTCAATCAGAACTTGGAGGGGACTTTACATTGAATCTCCTATTTCATTGCACATCGTCGCATGATATGGTTTTCTTGGAACATTCAAGCCTTCAATGCTAGTTTTCTATGTTTCGTTGGTTGCATGTCTCTAGGAAATGAAGCAGTAGATAGATATTCTCCAATAATTTCATACCAAGATGGTAGGATAGAAATTTGAAATAAGTGGGTCTCAAGAAAATCTTCATTGACACCTTTCCGCTGAAACACAAGATTTTATATGAGAAAGTTGATCAGCACTTACATGACTCTTGCTAGACCAAACAATAATTTTGACCATGAATTATTGTAATAACATCAACCACCTACTTATCCGAACTTGGATAATTGGCTTGTGGATCAAGTGCAACAGTGTCTGGTGGTCTACATAGAATGTGAAAGGTGTTGCTAGAAGATAATGTTGAGCTTTTGTATTGTATACACTATTTCAAGGGCTTCACGTTCCACAGTACTATAGCTTTTTCGACTTTCGACAAAATTTGGTCAACAAAAAAACCACGGTGACCAATCCTTGGGTTCCTCGTTGGTCCAAGGTAGCTCCAATAGCATATTTGGAAGCATGGAAGTGCACATGCAATTCTTCATCCCAATCTAGATATACAAGGATGGGTGAACTAATAAGGCATACCTTTAGTTCTTTAAACCCTTGCTTTGTTCCTTCGGCCATACGAATGGAGCAAAATAATTAAGGGATTTATTTTGGACAATAGTTTAGTGAATTTCAGGGACATTTGTTGGCTCCCTTCCTTGTCAACATGCCTAGCTGCAAAAACATTTACAAGGCATCAGTAATGACCGACTTGACCCAAGGAATTTATCCTAGTGAGGCCTTTATGTGCATCCATTTCCACTACCATGCATATTTTATCCAGATCAATCATCAATCCATCCTTGCAAACAATGTCTATGAAGTTTGCCTTGAGGAACCATGAGCCTGCATTTCGTCGGATTCAAAGCCAATTTTTCCACTGGAAAACGTTATATACATTTTGTCAAGGCCCATAGATGAGTATATTGAGTGTTGTACATGGACCACTCTTCAAGGAAGGCTTTAAAGTTACCACTAGCCATTTTATCAAAGATATGCAGAATGATCCACTGAAAGGTCGTTGGAGTATTACATGCTCCAAATGGCATCCAATTTTATGAAGATTGTCTTCCACTATAAAATTGTTTTACATTTTATCCTCTTCAACTATGCTAACTTGATTCTACCCGAAGAAACCATCCATGAATGAGTAAATCTCATGATCAGCAACTTATTCGAGTATAGAATCTATGAATGGGGATCTAGGACAAGTCCTTGAGAGTGATTTCCTTGAGACTTTAAAAGTCCACACATATTCTTATTTCTGAAGATTATTTCTTTAAATTGGACACAATGGGTTATTACATCTACATCTAACATCTTGACGTAGCCTTTAGCGGCATAATTCTTATTCATCCTTTAAACTTTCCTTCTCACCGACCACACTCCCAGTTCTAGGGTAATGTTATGTACAGGCATTTAAGGGGAACCTCTTCCGAGTCTTTGTATGTCTGGGAAAACACATCCTTATAGTCCATGAATGTGCAAAGCATTGTTGTCTTCAATAATGGGTCCTAATCATCTGCCAGAATCAGTTTGAGATATCACTTTACTCCTAAGTTCACCTTAACCGTGATAGGTTCATTGTACCTCATATCCTTGATGTATCATTTATTAGACTATGATAGCGTGGCATATCTTTTTCTATTACATAATTGCTCTCTTCATAGTACATGATTATTGCCTAATGGTATTAAACCTACATTTTAGGATCATCTCTTGCTTATTACAATAGCTCTTGTTGACAACCCTTAAGATTCTAGCTAGACCACATATCCCATATCCTTTTGTATAGGATTTAGAACCCTATTCCCGATATTGAGTGTGGTTACTCCCTACTATATCCATTTACAACCATTGTATACTTACAGTGTATATCTTGCTTGTGTGTTGTCTCTAGTAGGGTCTTCTACTTATATCCTATATTATAGCGAGAGGATCATTATATTGTCATACTATTTACTTAACTAATGATCCTTAACCAAAATATCTTCCCGCAAAGCCTTAACTAATTCTGATCCATTGTCATTAGAGTCGGAATCTTCATCCTCACTCTTCCTCCTTGAGTGAGATGATGTCTTATTTTCACTCTCTATGTCCATGGCTTTTTTGTGTGCATCATCGTAAGAAAAGGCGGGACAACCTTCATCTTCTTCTGCAATGAGGGTATCAATCCTTCAATGAACCATCTTTCTTTCAGCCCATCCACTGCTTCTTGTTCTATCTTACATGGCAATTCCTTGAGTCTCCTATCATAGGCTCGAACACTTTCATGCTTACCCTGACAAGTATTATAGATTTGGGATACAATTTCTTTCTCATCTCTTAATAATCTAAATATTTCTGAAAGGCTTTCTTGAGTTTGTCTCATGAGACTTGATCCATCGCAAATGTATTTTTGTACTAGTCAAAGGCCACTCCTCAATGTTTGGTTGGGGAGCACCATAACCCTAATTGTTCATTTGTGTGCCCATTTTATTTCCATATTGAAATACATGTCTTACAGTTTCATATGGGATCATTTGATCCGTACCAATGGAGCTTTGGCAAATTTTGCTTTTCTGGAGATGGAGTTGGGATAACCATGGTTTTGGTTATAGGTTTTTGATGTGGCTTTTGAAATATGATTTTCCTCAAGAAACTCTATGTTGGACATTCCTCTACACTATTGGACATGTCCCTATGCTTGAACCTTCCTTCGGCACATATTTGTTTCTCTATTGTCCACAATCCAATCCCTTTCCAATGCGACTCCCTTCAATGTGAGATTTAAGTTGCTCGGGTGTATTTCACTTAGTGTCATCAATAAAAAGACCTATTTCGCATACATTTGTTTCAAGCGGCTTGTTCGAGAAATCATTATCAAACTTACTTTCAAAACATAAGATTTTCGTTTGAAGGAGAGAACTCCATTGAATCCTTTTCTAGATTCGGATTCTTTTACCGATCTTACCAACTGTATTTGATTGGCAAGATCAGCGCTTTCTACCACTGGAAGGGGCAACCACCTCTGCAATCTCAACCCATTCTGTTCTCATGAGTGGTGTACGTTGATCCGGTAGCTGGTTGAACCCTTTCTTGGTTTTGGCTTTTTCTCCGGCTTAAACTTCAATTCATGATTCAACTTTGGCTCTGGATTTTTGCTAGAATCCTGTACTTGCCATCGAGCATTTTCTCAGTGTGACTGCCACTTCTTGCAGCCTCTATCTTCGCTCTTGTTGTTCCAAAAGCCTTGTAGACTGTTGAATTTCTTGGTCTACTTCACTTACCACAATGCCGCCTTCACCTCCCGCCTTTATTCACGCTCAATGGTATTAAGGCCTTTTGGTTCAACATTGGTCTTCTAACCGTTCTTCTTCACAGCAGACACCTTTCTTTGTATTGTTGTAAAGTTTCTTGTTGTATTTCTCGGTCACATTCCACTTGAAGGTATCGTAAAACAATATAGTTCCTGGTTAGGAGTCTAGGTAATTGATCAAGCAATCGATCCGCTTCTTTTGTTACAACCAAGTTGCCCAAGATTAGTTTCTGTAGGTACGTGGGTCCTTTTGGATTCTTCCTTGACATGTGCACATCATACAGAAAGATCCCACAAGTACTCAAAGTCCTATGTAAGATTGTTCTTTCTTTCTTCGTTTGTTACATCTGCGTCTTGGACTGGTTTGACCTATTCGATTATACATTATGTGTATCGTTGTCAAGAGGATTGTTGACCAACGGTTACTTTCTGAACTAATTTTAACTTGACCCGACATTCTTTAAAGGCGCGGTGCATGAGAATGTTTATAGAGAAACTCCACTACCAAAAATAGTCATAGATATTATTGCACAATGAGTATAGACAGAATGACAGTAACAATAGCTTCTCATTAACAGATGGTACTCATTACAATTAGTGCAATATAGAGAAGACCTGATACAAGCATCCTTCTCCGTTGTGCAACAACTATTTAATATGAAGATGAAATGGTAAGCGATTGACACAACTGCTCAATCAATATCATGTCGTTACTATATAATGCTGACAAGAAAAATATTAATTACAATTATTTATATAGATGGCCTACATTTGTTTCAATCTCTTTTTATGCAGTTTCTATGATTGATTCATTTCCAACAATAAAGATCACTCATTCCAACACTTTATACATTCTAATCTCTTTCAAATTGAATTTTGATTCAAGTCGGACAGCATATACATTTGGTGTTTTTCAACAAGCATCCTGACTTAAGAGAATTACAGAAAATCTATAGACATCTCTATTGACTGACTTCTTCCATTTAGATACTCCTTTGATGCCCTTCTAACCTTCTCCTCCCATAGGATCAATAGAGCTGTCTGATAAGACAAATACATTCAGGTCAATTGGACCCCCCTCCCTTGCAGCCTTGCAATATCAAGACAACTTTCTAAAACAATCATTTATTACAGATTGTCGATGGCACCATCATTCAAACTGACTATGCCCAACATCATCAGTCACATGGCTTGATCATTCCCCTTGACAAGCTAAGGGTTCGTTCATAACAGTAACGAGTTTCATTAAACCACAATATTCCACAAGGAGAAAGGATGTTACCTTGTTCTCTTCAAAAGGTGGGAGATGAATAGCACTACAGTTTAAAGTGTTCTATCTACCATGAGCTATAAGGGATGCATCATTGCTTGTACAAAGATCCAAAAGGTTCTTTGTCCACTTTCTTCTATTATCTTAATTAAAGGAGCTTTGGACCTTTTCCTTCAAGAGGTTGTCACTTTCAGGCACGGGGCTTAATACGGGACCCTAAGGCTAACAAGATGATTTCCTCCTTTCAACCCCTCACAGATCTCAAAGGTGTTAAGTTCCCTTTAAATATTGTTAGTTTGCACACAAATGGGGATAGGTTAGTAAGATGACAGCCATCTCTGCATGCCACTGCTAGGGTGCCAAGGCCCTCTTAGTCTAATACATGGCATCATGGATCTGCTTCCTTTCAACATTGGCGGCCATCACATTCTCCTTCCCTGTAGCTTGAGCCACATGTACATGCATGTATTACTAGTTTTCTTTCTACCTCTAGAGGAATATCCACCTTGGATATTAGTAGAGATTATGTAGGGAAACCTTGCTCCCTCCTAGGATTGTTTAATCTATCCCCTTCAACCCTAGTCACTATCCCGCGGAAAATATTAGATCTTGAATCGGCCCTATACTAGTGGTGGATGGTGATGTCTGTTTCATCTACTTTCAGCTTTGATACAAATGTGTGATAGCATTGTTCGCCACCGTTGGTCTTCATCAATCCCTTTTCCTTGGAGGGATCTTCCCTTCACGTGGTTATTTGTATTTGTACTTGAATGATATGGATATTTGCATTTAACCCTTCCTGTTTTAGTGTTTAGTTACTTTTTAATTCTTGGGGTTCCTTTCTGCCCTAGTACTTTAAAATTGTGACTTGTACTTTGAATCCCATTGACCTACTTTGTCCATCCATGGACATCAGTATAATTGCCTTATTTCTATCCACCACTAGTAAATATCCAAGAGCATCCGATGCAATCACATAAAGATAGGGTGCTAGTGGGCAGCCCTCTATGATCGACCTTTGCAAATGAATTGGTTCAAATGGAATTCCATATAACGCCTCTAGAGGCCTACGTCAAGAGAGATGCTACAGATCTAAGAAAAAAGAAACCAAAAGCAAACCAAATATGTTCAAAATGAAGTTGTGTTCAATCTTGCAACAAGCCTTCTCAAAATTTATTTTCAGGAAGAGTTTTCTACAAGATTGGTGGTCTCATTTGAGGCACAACCAAGTTAAGATCAGATTATAAAGGATAAATCTGCCTTTTCTAAAACCAGATGTTCTCTTCTGACTACTCTGGCAACAAGAAGAGTTTAACTCCTAGCAAGAGATTTTGCTAGAATTTTATAGGATTCATTAAGAAGTGTAATAGGTCACCAAGCTCCAACCATTTCTCTTTTGAAGCCTTTGGGAATGAGTTCAATGAGTTGTACACTGACAGATTCTCCTATTTTTTTGTCTTTTGATGATTCTTGGCACATATTTTATAGCAGCCTGGCTTCAATCACAGGCCTCGTTTACTTTAGAATCAACCAAAAGACCATCCAGTCCAAGAGATTTCTCATTCTTCAGTTCCTTCATGGCCGCCTCCCAAATCATCCAAATCGAAGTCCTGATACTCGCAATTTGTAAATTAAATATGTAAACACTGACATTAATTGGACCACAAAACCTGCTTGGCCTTGTTTTTCTGCTTAATAAACTGTTTCCCATGCAGCAGAGTGTAGAAGTAACAAGAGTCAAAAGCTCACGTTAACAAGAATCCAAAAACAATTAAATAGTTCCAGGTGTAAATTGGATGTATTGGCATCAAACATAATAAGGACCCAAGATGCTAAATCTAATTTCACTTATACATAAGCCAACTTAAAAGAGCTGTTCATTAAGAACTACAGCAAATCCAGATATTATAATCACCTGCCCCAGAGCTGTCCTGTTTCACTGAACGCATCAGGAGGAACACCACTGACAAGGGTTGGGCGGCCAGTTTTATTCTGTGACACATAGGAGAAAATAGGAAACTCGGTACATATGATATTTGAAATTATTAATGTTTTGAGCTCTCAATGGTCCACTACACATATATGAGATAATTGGTAGTTAACCATAAACAAATTGCATTGCATTGTTTACCAAGAGTGCAGGTACAAACCAGTTGAAATTGGCTTCTATTGGCCCATACGTCAGCACTGTGACCTCCAACATAGATAGGCATGTCTCCAATTATTCGTATTCCCTTCTTTTGGGCATATCTATGAACTGCTTTCCATTGCCTTTGAAACAAAAACTGCTGAGCAATAAATATGTCGATCTGCAAATCACCATATGAGGAACTAATAGAATTATTCAGCTCATCTTTCTTTATTTTGATATAATCCTTTAAATAAACAGGAAAACAATGATACCGAAGTTTATTAACAATCTTCTAACTGCAAATCCAATCATCAAGACACATAAGGTTCATACTTACGAACTCTTTCTCCTTTTCATATATGAGTTCAAGGGCCACGAGATGCCGGTCCCTTAGAGGTTTAGGCCAGTCCGACCAAGAATAAGCATCAAGACTATTGTCAATGGCCGCAAAAAGTGCTGCATCTTCAAGCCACCCTGGAAAAGTAGGAAATTACTACAGGTTTCATTACTAATCCGCATTGTCTTTGCATGGTTTGTGGTTCCAGGAAAGTAATACATGCTCAAAGTAACAAATGACAACGGCATCTGACTCATTTTCCAAAAAAGAAAAATAGAGTTCAAATTTATCTCCAATTAATATAAGTACCATAATTGCAAATATAAAACGAATGGTAAATTTTACATCTTGAAAAAAGATGTTAAAAACTTCAAACAAACCACGAAATATAATTTACAAAATGCTGGATAGAAGAAAACATTTACCGAATAGCATGAAAAGAACCTTCATCTACAAAATCAAGGCAAATAGCATGCACGGAGAAGAAGAATCGCAAGATTGCAACACTTAAATATATTCAATGATTAAGATAATTTTTCTGAAGATATCTGCAATGAGTCAAGTGAAGGAAAAATAGAAGTTTTGGTCCATTATTTGGGTATCCCATTTGGAATTCAGCTCACTATGGCTGAGGAATGGTGTGGGATATTGGAAAAATTTAGAAAGAAGCTATTAATGTGGTAAAAGCTTGATGTTCCCCCTGCTGGGAAGATTATGATTGTTGATAAAATTTAGGCAGCAAGTCATGACCATAAGTTTTATTCCTACTTGTTCCCCTCTAAAGCTGCTTACAGAACACTGGAGAAGATCCTTAGAAGTTTTCTATGTGGGGTAAACAAAGAGGGGGAAAGGGGCTCCCTCTTGTTTCCTCAAATGTCTGCATTCTTCAAAGGGATCAAGGAGGATTTGTGATTTTAGACAAAGAGCAGAAGGAATAACACTTGCAGGTAATTGGATTGTAAAAGCAGTGAAAAGAAAGGCCACTTGGCAGATCTTTACGTGCCACATATCTACAAAAAAATCAGGGGCCCTTCTAACTCTCTGAATAATTGGCAGTGCCAGAGCATTTGAGATTTCCAGTTCAATGCCGCTTAACATAATTTGGTTTGCTTGTAAAATTCTCTCGGACTCGCTCCATTGGCAATTTGTTTTCCCATGGGATGTTTGTGATCTAGCTGCACAATCTATATGTGCTTTCAACTCACGGCATGGACAAGCTAGGCTTTGCCATTCTTTTCGGGCGAAATATTGGCAAGGAAAGGTTTGTCTTTTTGGAAAGATCCTTGGAACAAATGACTCATGAGCAACAATGGCACACTTGCACAAGTGTTGATGCCAATAGACAAACCAGCTTTTAAAGAACTTTGGAAGATAATCCTTAATAGTTGTCTTTTCAAACTGCAATTACAAAGTGCAAACCCATATTGAAGGGATTGGAAAGAAAGCCCTAATTACTCTCTTCAACCATAAGAAAAATGGACGTATAACCATTTGAGACAGCTTAATGCTATGGGCCCTCAATTGAACCAGTGGTGGTGGGTCAAGAACCTTGAAGTGAGATGGCAATGACGTTGTCAAGCCATTTGGAAAGCAAAATCCGTCTTTAAACAAAAGGTGTGGGGATGGGTAGTAATGCATCAAGGTTTGATTATCAAAACATAGTTGATTAAGGTTGGTATTGTGAATGCTTTTTGCAGTGAATGGGGTCTCGGTTGACCATATCTTCTGGATTTATTCAACATCTGAAGGGTTTTGGAACTGGTTACAAGATGAATTCAATTTTCTTTTTATTGTCCCTTTGTCTTGGCGAGCACTTCTTCTAAGGATTTTTGGTTGGTCAAGAACGACTGCAAAGAGTCTATGCCATACAACTCGGTAGAGATCAGTTTCCTTCGGAGGACAAGATGCAAAGCTACTCGGAAGATAACACTCCACTCAATTCGGGGAAATTGCAATCTTTTAGACAATATTTGGCTTTGGTTTTGCAAGCTAAGCTTCATTAATTTTCAAAAGGACATGAATTCTTTGCCTATTGAAGCAAGCCCAGTTGCTTTCTTTTCTTGTATATGTACAGAGAGAATTTGTTTTTAATCCTAACACTCAGCTGATGTAAATCATTCGTTCTATGGAGTAATACAAGAAACAGTGCTTCAAAAAAGGACATTCATCAATGATGCGGGAGCATAATAAAATCAGTATTAAATTCAATATACTAGATTTTTTTGTCACTGTTAGAAATATGCTTGAATCGTAAATTGAACAAAAGACGGCTTCTATGGGATTGTTTTCTTGAAATAGTTTCTTTTTGGTCTTTCTTAAAAAATAAGAAAAGAAACTGTCGTCAGATGCAGCAGCTTTACATTTAGGCATATTTATACTATCAATAGTAGAATGTTTATAGTAGGGAGATTCATGAGATGAGGAGCATGTATAGAATATATTAACTTATTAAGTAAACTGTTTATGAGGCTCACCAGATGGTTGTGTTCTATGTTCTAAATTGCTGCTGTGTTCTTTTTTTCCTCCTAGAATCAGCCACAGAGTGATATTACTTCAGGATGTATGGCACATTATTTCCTAAAGAAAAAAAGAAAAAAAATATTTATTAGAATAATACAGAAATGTTAAAAAATGGTATTTGAGTTTCTTGGCCCCAAGATGGTTTCCTATGCCGAGCACTTCTCGTAGATTGTCAATGGCACATTATCTATCCCACCCATCTCCAACATCATTTATTACATGGCCTTAGGATTCCCCTTGGTCATCTGTTGGTGCTCCCACCAGTTACAAGTTTGACACAGACCACTATATCTCACAAAGTGATAAGATCTATCATCTTTGTTCTCTCTCGAAAGTGAAGATGAATAAACACTTTATTTTCCAGTGTCTAGTACATTATGATATCAAGGGGAGATTTAATCATTTGTATAGAGACTTATGAGGTTCCCTAGGCATCATTTTTGTCAACCCAACCAGATGAGCTTGGCCCTTGACCTTTGGGAGGGTTTCACTTCCAGTTTCTGGGCTTTACAAGGGATTCCTAAGAATACCAAGTTGATTAACTCCTTTCAGACTATTCCAGCTGTCAAAGCCTTCAAGCACCGTTTTGATATTTTCGTTTCACGCATGAATGAAAATATTCAAATCCTCTAGTCTCCGACATAGTGCGCCAGTTAGTACTCCTAGCTCACGACCTAGGTCTGTAGGAGGGGCACACATTACAACTTTTCTATCTGCATATGGACAGTCTTCAGCCATGGATATTATAGAGGACTGGTGATGAAGTTGTTCTTTTTTCTGGTTCGGACATTCATACAAACTAAAGCCAGCTTTGATGTCCAACCTTGGTCTCTTGCTTTGGAATCAATCAGCTCCCTCCAGTAGTCTTGAGGGACCTTCCCTTCACATGGTTATTTGTATTTGTGCCTTGTCTATGGATTTTACATGTTTTAGATTCATCTGGCTTTTGGTTTGGGTCTTCCATTGCTTTATGTTTGTAACCGCATTCGGCAAATTTGATGTAAAAATATTTGAAATTCATCGAATACCAAATACGACAAAAACATTTGTTGAAATTCATTAGGATTCATTGAATTTCATTTGTTCTTTTTTTGAATATTTAATTTAAAAGACAAGCATAATACTTCTTGAGGTCAAAATTTAATCACAGATTTCATGGCTGATTTTTTTTACATAGTTTAATGCTTTTAGCAGGAGCTTAGAACTAGGGGATTGAAGGGATCCCAACCGCATACATCCATTACAAGAAACATCCCTACCACACTACCCAAACCAACAAAGACCACAAAAACCTGCAAAGCAAGCAAGAGACCCAAAAGGAGCAGACATACAACGACCACGAACAAACAGAACAAACCCTAGATAAGAAAGACCATTCAAACATCCAACTGAATAACTTCCTCCATGGCATGCCTGACCAGTAGGGACCGAGACCCTTCATCTTCTTCTTTCCTCCAGCAGTCGCGCCACCCCGAGCAGTCCTGAAGCAAAAAATTGTATAAGAAAATCCCATCTTTTTGCGGAATCTAGCTTCACATCCCTCAGAACTCCACATCTACCTGGCGCTGACAACCCTATCATATCCAGTTTCTTGATTCTACTTCCACCTTCTGAGATCCCTGCCGAACAAGCCCCTATAGAACGTCCACCGCACGAACTGCATGAGCTCTGCATGTTCCTCGAGGACAAAACAACAATGATTCGTTGAGCTTCTTCCAGAGACCCTGCCCTTCCTTGTCCACGGTCTGCTGCAGCGGAACCAGGTTAGCAGCCTGCCAAGGCTTCGTCTAACTGGAAACAATGTTGGGGTTTGATGAAGTGGAGGGCAATTTCCTCTGACTTCCGTCCTAAATTCCCCCGCACTAAAAGCAAGCTGAGAAACAAACCATGACGCCACCTTAGAGTTCACCCTAGTCCTGGTGCAGATGTTGCTAAATACTCTTCCCCCAGGAACCTTTCTGATGGCTTTGCACAGATTGACCCTGATTCCGCCCGAAAGATGATATGCGAATACGAGCCCTGTGATATACCTCCGAAGAACATCCATCTTGAGTCTCATAACACCCTGCAAGAAATAGACTAGAGCAATGGTGGAATAACCATGATTGAAACAATTGTTCCCACTAGTGACCGCTACCCCCCACCAACATAGACCTGCGAAAAATGGCAGAAGAGAAGCTAGCGCTTCACACAAACAATTAACATCTACGACCAGCACTCCCTTCCCGAGAAATGAATGACATTAGAGCTCCTCCCACATGCGTTGGCATGCTTGGAGATGACAAGACTGTCTCTCCTCATAATGCCTTGGTTTGCTAAATAATCGGCTGGCGGAAGTTGGACCCCCTGATAATGATGACTTAAACAAATGCGCCACGTAGGGAATCCGACTCAGCCAATAGAATGATATTCTTAATTAAGAATTCTAAGTGACACGACACCCGCTCTTCCACGCTCTACGAACATCGCTAATCACTACTTGGGAAGTCCCCCTCGATAACCAATGCATCGTAACCAACACTGTACTAGCTAGTTTGATCCCTTCAAGCAAGGCATGGGCCTCAACTTCGTTCACTAGTTCCATCTTTTAATGGAAAGGATCCCGCGATCACTAACTCGCCCTCCTCGTCTCTAATTAGGCACCCCGCTCCCGATGTGCCTGGATTACCATTCGATGCTCCGTCGATTTCATGGCTGATTTTTAGTAATGAATTTTTTACAAATTTTATCCTCCACAAATTCAAACATGAATTCGAATGCAAAAACTTAGGGTTTAGTGTTAGTTACTTTTTCAGCGCTTGGAATTCTTAAAGACTTCATGGCTGATTTTTAGTAACGAATTTTTTACAAATTTAATCCTCCACAAATTCAAACACAAATTCGAATGCAGCAACTTAGGTTTTAGTGTTAGTTACTTTTTCAGCTCTTGGAATTCTTAAAGACTCCAGAGTCTCCAATTAGCTAATGGTGAGGGTCAAGCCTCTTAGATATATGATTATATCATTTACGAACAAAGTTTTCAGCTTTGTTCGTATGTGGTTGGCTTGTCCCATGCACAATAGTAGTAATAAGTTTCAATCTTTAATATATTGAAGGTAATGACCATACACCCAAGATTATTAGCTCAGATTTTTTTTCCTTATCTCTTTAGTTGACTTCCCATCTAATAACGTCCATTTTAAAGGAATTTTGTATTCTCTTGGAGCTTAATAATATATTAAGATAGTTCCCCGAGACTTAGAAACACGAGGTGGAGGGGCGTAGGGATGGGCTTTCTGGAACAATTCCATATTTTGGGGATGATAGGGGGATGGTGATTAAAATAACAGATAAAATTATAAACATTAAAAATATACAAATAAATTTTTAAAAATTTAGTAATAGCAATCTGGGACAGTCCACTATCCACATTTGGCTCAAAAATTTATGTATTCATATATCACTCTTGATTCTTATTATGTCTTTCTAATACAATATAGTCGGGTTATGGGTAGGTGTTTTGGTCTATGCCTTACTACTTTTATCATCTACAAAACATTTCTCTTTATATAAAATTATACATATAGATTTTGTTATGTGACTAGAGCTTCCATAATGAATTTTAATTAGATTTATACATACAGTTTTTTTTTTTCAAATAGAAATGAGTGGCTTCCAAAAATAATCTTACGCTACAAGAGTACGTTAGGTCCTTGGCAAATTTATTTAATTTTCAAGTTTATTCAAGCCCAACACAATGATACAGCCTGCGTTGTGGCCTAAAGTAAGATTCTTTATCTGGCTCCTATTATACAAGAGGGTTCTTACTGAAGACAATTTGATGAAATGAGGTATGGTGGGACCCTTTTGGTGCCCTTTGTGCAAAGAAGCGGATGAAACCCTCAATATCTACTTGGTAGCTTCACTCAGGGGTCACATTTGAGCATAATTTCGGATCATCACAACTAGGGCACGATTTGCAGCCATTTCTAGGGCTATCTACACCTCTTTGGATTTCAGATCAGCATTTAGGGCATCAACAACAGATGGAATTGGTTGGTTTCAGTTTACGGCGTCTCCTTTTGGTTTCCTCTTGTCATCTACAGCACCTTTTGTGAGAAATTTGTTGTAATCTTATGTGGGTATTTTTTTCTTGTTTTATGGTGTGAAAATAAATAAAAATAAATTCAGAATTTGTTTGGAAAAATTATTTTTTATCATCTACTTGTATCAAGAGGATTTCTAGATGCTTTGGGTCGTCTGGGTATTTTTGTATTTTGATTATTAGATAAATAAAGGAAGATTTCATATTGTTGTATTTTTTGTCTTACATGTTTGCATGAAAATCACATTGTTATATTTTATACAAGGGTTTTAGGGAAATTCTAAATTTTCATATATTTGTCCCGTACGGGACATTACAAAATGCTTTTCAATAAGCCAGATATCTTCACAAGTATAGTTGTCTACAAGGCTTATCTTACAATAGCTTTGTCGAATTTGAGTCCACTTGTCACTGCACTTACATGTTCATGTGACTGACATCGTTCTTCAACCACTGCCCTCTCAACTTCTACCCCTGCTTTGAGTAAGTTTTCCTTCTTCATGTGTGGGTTAGGGTAATTAGCTTTCTTCACTTGTGCTCAAGTAATTGTCATTACCTCCTTTTCCCTCAACTACGTCAATTATATTGACATTCCCTTACTTAGGACAACTGTCGTCATTTTGTCCCTAGACCCACAACATCTACATAGAAGTCCAATGTTATTTTGATGAGGACAATTTATTCTAAAGTTGGTGATTTCTTGGGGATGTGGCGGGTGGTTTCAATTGCTATCCTTATGTGAATGATACTTGTTATTCCACAAATTGTATGAGTAATCACTGACTGAATGCCCTATAGTTTGACAAATCTCACAAAACATTTTCTTTGGGAAATTCACCTTGGTGTGACCGACTTTGCAGTCATGACACCAAAGATTCTTGCCTTCGTTTCTTAGCATCTCCTTCCAAATCCTTTATCATCTGAAGAATGACTTTCCTCAATGCTTGTACCAATTAGGTTCACTCCCATCGCTAGAGTCTCAGTCATCTTTTTTGACTCTTCTCAAGCATGGGGATGTATTAATCTCGCTTTCAATGTCCATAGCTTGGTTGTATGCATCTTCATAAGACGAGGGTGCAACCAACTTCATATTCCTCCGCAAGGAGGGTACCAAACCTTCAATGAACCATCACTTCTTCAAGTCCTCTAGCAAAAAAAATTAAGTTTTCTCAACAGTTCTTTGAGTCTTTTATTATAGGCTCGAATATTCTCATGTTTACCTTGTTGTATTATAGATTTCCTTGAAAATCTCGTTGTTGTATCTTAGGAGCTTAAATTCATACTCAAATGCTTTCCTCAATTTCTCCAATATTATCTTATTAGCAGTCGATGCATATGTGAACCAATCAATAGCCACTCCTCAAAGACTGGCTAGAAAGTAGTGCAACCAATGACACTCATTTATCTGTTCACTTGTAGTCTAGTT
Organism: Taxus chinensis; assembly: GCA_019776745.2. Taxonomy (NCBI): domain Eukaryota; kingdom Viridiplantae; phylum Streptophyta; class Pinopsida; order Cupressales; family Taxaceae; genus Taxus; species Taxus chinensis. The sequence continues at coordinate 146,379,770 of CM034157.1, forward strand.
TGTGATGTGTGTCCTACAATGCCATATCATATCTTATTATTTGTCACAAGTGGAACTTTGACAACTATTTTTTCTAAAGTTGATGGGATGCCCATGGATGTAGACATTGGGTACTTCTAACATGTCTCTTCAAATACGATCCTTCTCCCTAGGAAGGTATGTGTCGGACATTCCTTTTCTCTCTTAGCACTATCGGACACATCCCTAGACTCGAACCTTCTTTCAACAATGATCCGTACAATATCTTGCTCATTGTTAGGTCCCATTTTTGTGCTACTCCCTCCAACTCATCATTCGGGCTGCCTTGGGCTCTACACTTGATTCTTTTACAATGCCCTCCAACCCAACAAGGTAGAAAAGCTCCACACATCTTCGTGAAGGGGCTATGGCAATCTCTACCCACTCATTCCTTATGAATGGCATAAGGTACACCAGTTTCGACTGAACCCTTTCTTGGTTTTTGCTCTAGCTCTGAATTTGATTTCTACTTACGCTTCAATCTCGGCTTTCACTTTGGCTTCTGCTTATGCTCCATAATTCTCTTGATGGATGTTTAGAATTGGCCACCTCTTTCGGCCTCATCTTTTTCTTATTACATCAATTGCAGACGGTCTGATTTCTTGGTCCCCTCCTTCAGTATGTTGGCTTCTTCCCTTGCCTCTGTTTGGAGTCAAAAACGCTAATAATTTCCCATACTATGTCAGCTGCCTTTTTCATGATGATAGTTCTCTTTGTACCATTGTAATTTATTTTTTGTTGCCTTTTTCATGATGATAGTCCACACAAAGATCATATAAGATAATGTAGTGCCTTGTCAACAATAAGTATTGCCAATGGACATGCACTTTGAACCGAACATTTTTTAAAGGCAGCAGTGCCATAATGTTTATTGTTAAACTACACTACCAAGGAACGTCAATTACAAAATAGTAAATACAAAACACAATGCAGAATCGAAGGATATAAAGGTAATCACAACTTTTTATTTCATAGGTAGTGATCAATACAAATTGTTAGGTACATGGAGCACCTGATACACAACGCCCATACGCCAAAACACATCATTCTATTTATATGACAATAAGACCCAACAGTTGTTGATCAAACACAACTATCAACATTTGAACATACAAACAAGAGTCATTATAAAGTACTAAAATATAACAACAAAAGTCAACAATATAACCGTTAACCACATAACACCGGAGACTAAATATATGCAATTAATAAGATGTTGAAACCCTTGAAAAAACTAATACAACGGTCTATAGTTATCTTATCAAAGTGTTTACAAGGAGGAGAATAGACAAGCAATGAATGAAGTTTTAAACTGTTTTCTATTGGGGCTACCTCCAAGCCTCGAGGCAAGATATTAAACATGTTATCGAAATCATACCAAGGTCTGCTCCTGTCTATATTAAGTCTTACCAATATCCTCACAATCACAAAACACAAACTGTGTGATTTGTATGTAATTTTGGACTTAGATGTTATAGTCCCAAGCAAGAACCCATATTTTGTGACAATAATACTAGTCAAGAAGAAAAAATGGCTCCTGCTGCCTCTACATTGATATCAAACCATTGAATAAAATAACTGTTAATGACAATTTTCTATTACCATTGATTGACAAGATGTTGGATGAATGGAACTATGCATAGTATTTTACAAAGTTGTACCTTCCATCTGAGTACTACTAGATTCAGATCCGACCAGATGTTCCCAAAACAACATTCCACACTCATGGGTCACTATGAGTTCAAGGTTATGCGCTTTGGACTTACTAATGAACCTACAACATTTTAATTTGCCATGAATAATATTCTTTTCCCATAAATCAAAAAAATTGTACTTGTATTTTCTGACACTTTCCTAATTTATAGCAAGACCATGAGGGATCAGCTTCATCACGTTGACCAAGTGTTGTTCATATCGAAAGAAAACAAATGTTGGTGATGAAGTCCAAATGTCATTTGGGCAAGAAAGAAGTAAAATATGTGGGCCACATTATTTCAGCTGAAAGTGTTAAGTCTAATCCTGCCCACAAAAATTCAAAATGATAGTCGAATAGCCAATAGAAGAACGTTTCCAAGTTTGAGTAGATACATCAATTTGGTAAATATTGATGCGTAATCAAGAATTAGGCCCATATAGCCACGCCACTGACTGCTTGCCACCCCATATTTTCCAAGTCATTCATCATTAAAATGATGCTTTAGGCTCATGGATGGGAGCAACAATCAAGCAAGATCATCACCCAAGAGCTTTTGAGAATCGCAAACTTAAGTTGAAGGAAAGAAGAGATTGCAATCCACATATAATAAAGAGATGCTTGCCATCATGTATGATTTGACTAAATGGAGGCAATACTTATTGGGCAGTAATTTTCTAGTTAATACTGTCGATAATAAACTTAACTCTTTAAGTATTTGCCTTAACAGAAAACTTGATCCAAAGGACAACAAATGTGGATAGAGAAAATCCAAACATTTGACTTTGGAATTATGTATAAGGGAAAAGATAATGCTACTGTTAAGGCACTATCTCGCAATGAAGAAAACATGATGCTTAATCTTAGTTGTGGTCCCGAAATAGATTACTGAAATATGAGAAAAATATGTCAAAGACAATGATTTTAAAACAAGTATACATCAAAAAGTGAAGTAACCTAAATTTTCTTGAAAGAATGATATATTATAGTTCAAGGGACACATCTGCTTGGCCCCAATTTGAAAGTTTGAGATGCAAGTGTTGAAGGAGAATCGTGTCTTCGAAACATGTTGGTTTCTTTCAAACCAATTACAATGTGCAAAAGTCCTCCTATTGGAAAGGAATGAGGATACTTGTCAAAGAATGAAGAGTGAGCCGGTAACATGTTTAGGGTTGTTGCAGCCATTACACATTCCTAGTCAGAAATGGGAAAAGATTTTTAAGGAATTCTTTGATGGATTACCTGCATCTAAATGCAAAAATAATAATTATTGTCAAGGTAGATCACCTAACTAAATACACATACTTCATGGCATGAAGAATCCATATGGTACATCAAACATGGTGAAACATTTTATGGAAAATCTTTAGAAGGTACATGAATTTCCTAGGTACTTGTTTGTGATTGAGGCCCTCTTTTTGCAACTAATTTGTGGAAGGAACTATGTTTAAAAGCTGGCATTTCTTTATATATGAATTCTTTGTACCGTCGGCAAACAAATAGTTAGAAAGCGGCTGTGAAAGTACTCAGAACGATAAATGGAATATTTTTCTTCTGGTAAGCAGAATTATATTTGAAGTGGTTCCATCTTGTAGAATTAATATCACTTACCATATGTTATCCAAGATGACTCCCTTAATTTCTCTTCATGGGTATCAACCAACTAGACTTGAGGATTTCATGATACCAATATCAAAGTAACATCATCTGCACACTATCTTGAACAGTCCCAAAAGATAATCTGCATCCTTACGAAAATTTTCAAATGTACTTACAATCACATGAAGCAGCAAGTTGATCAACACCAATAGAGAAAGTATTTGAAGGAGATTGGCGCTTTTATGTCTTCAACTGTCCAAGTAAACCTCATTGAAGCAGACATGTCAAAACTTCAAGTTATCCCCCAAGTTTACAGACAATTTTGGTTTTGTCAAAATATTGGCCTTGTTGCTTATGCATTGGAATTACCAAAATCAACTCACATTGATAAAGTTTTATACATACCTTGTATTAAGAAGTAATTGGGTATGTGCATTCCTGTTCAAACTGAGTTACCAATCCTTAATGAAAAGAGACAACTTGTGCTTGAAACTAAATAAAGTATCAAAACTTGTACAGAACTTTCATTCCTAACATAGCAAAAAGTATCTAATTGAACAGAAGATTTTACCAAGAGGTGAGGCATCTTGATAAAGCCAAGCTTTCTTTGCTATGCATCCATCTCTCCCGTGGCTTCATGAAAAAACATCTCAAGCAAAGGGGACTTGTCATGACACTATTATGGTAACAAATGATTTCAGAACAGATGTGTCCCGTGACAAATACACCCCATTAGTATATATTAAATGGATGCCCTCATGCTGTTTTAACATCATCTGTACATCTAGTATTTGACTGATACAATAATTCATATATTTTCACATACTTATCTCTCCCCTCCTCTATACCATCCTATGTGAATCGTGTCGGTGGACCAACAAGATCCTCAAAAAGAAAAGGTATCGTCATCGTGTCCATTTCACAATCTTTATCATCAATGTCCACTTCACTAGTGTTGGTATATTTTAAGGATGTCAATTAATCAATCCCAATATTAGATGATCGGTTCCACAATCTAGCTTTAAGGAACTACCATATTCAACTTCCCAGAGCCAAAGACAATTGTCAAATATTTCTCATTTTAGTAGTTCCAGGAATGTGCTCCTCTCAACCATGGGCTCCCCAAGACCATTGAGCAAGCGACTGTGCCATCTTTCATTGCCTAAATCAATTACAAAAACTACACCCATGACACAAATCACTGCATCAAAAACAGCTACTGGTTTTGATTTACCCTTAACAACATCAAATTGAAAGAATGGTCAAACTTGAAAGACATTGATGATATTGTAGCTCCATTGTCAACCAAAATATTAGGAATGAAAATATTATTACATATTAACTCAGATTGTGGAGCATAAGGATTTAGCTCAGCTTCTAAAACTTCGACTTTGACCTCCTTCCACCTTGCATTCATTTTGTTGTGCAGCTCCCTACTTTTCTATAAGGTAGGAAGCTAACAATGCACAACTCTAGAGTTTCACTTGGCAAGGTCTTGCAATATTGAATATGGCACTTGCCCTTGTGAGAGTAGAAATTCATGTACTCCCAACTTCCTTTCCTATTTAAGTGCTATTTATCCTCACTCGTCATATTAGATTGTCTATCATTCTCATTATTTCATTCCTTTGTTCTTTTTAGGACAAAATCATCTTCTTCTTCCTCTTAAGGGAAGAGGTCTGTTCGGACCAGAAGATGTGAGCAGCCCTTTCAGCAACTCAAGCAATGTCTCACTAGTGCTCCTAGCCAAGGCATAGCTTAGGAACCCTATATGTTCCATATTGTTATTGTCTAGCCTAAGCATGTTATTATGGACCACATAACACCTTGTAAAGTATTCTCATGCTATTGATTGAAAGTATAAATGACTGGACTATATGATGTCTAGACCAAACATTATCTTGGCCTGTGTGAACGAACCCCTTTCGCAGAAACTCAGAAACCGAAAAATGCCTTACAAGCTAAAATTGTCAACTCTAAAAGTTTCTACTCCTGCATGTTTATTGGCAGAAAAGTGAGGTCATGTTTATTGGCAGAAAAGTGAGGTGTCTTGAATAGTGTGCCATTGAGACTCTCAAGGAAGCTCTCTTACCCAAAATGGAGTCCTCCTAGGCTGCTTGGGAGTGGTGGAACTGCAGGCTTGGAGTGGACACATGTCCCTCCATTTAAGTGCTATTTATCCTCACACATCATATTAGCTTCTCCATCATTCTAATTATTTCATTCATGTGTTCTTTTTATGACAAAATCATCGTCTTCTTCCTCTTAAGGGAAGAGGATTGTTTGGACTGGGAGATGTAAGCAGTCCTTTCAGCAGCTCAAGCAATGTCTCACTAGTGCTCCTTGCCTAGGCATGGCTTAGGAACCCTATATGTTGTGTGTTGTTATTGTCTAACCTAACCATGTTATCGTGGACCACATAAATGATAACACCTTGTAAATTATTTTTGCACTATTGATCCAAAGTATAAATGACTGGACTATGTGATATCTAGACCAAACATTCCTAACACTCTCTAGGCCTATGTGTGAATAAACCCCTTTCCAAGAAACTCGGAAACCGAAAATGCCTAATAAGCTAAAATTGTCAACTCTAAAAATTTCAACTCCTGCGTGTTTATTGGCCAAAATCTAGACTGCACTGAAATGTCCAGTACCAGGTCTGAAACATAGCTGGTATGGAGACCGGTACTGGTACTCTTTGGGTAATCTATGTGTACATACCCACGGGCTCTGGGTATGTTCTGGGTACAGAAAACCATACCCGGGGCGTACCCAGACCCTGTGGGAATGTACCCACAGAGTACCCACAGTTTTTTTTGATAAAACTTGAGGGCTTTGACTGGAATTGAACCTTGGAAAGTTCGTGTGAGATTCAATATTGCCAATAGGCTCCCAGTGGTCAAGAGAGATGAAAAGGACTTCATTTGGCTGACTTACTATTTGGGGGCTTTCTTGTTGCTCCTCATGGGTCCTTTATTCTTCAGTCAATTTGGAAGGCATGGGAACAAGTGAAGCACTTGGTGGTTGGGCAGCCTATCTTCTCTTCCTTTGACACTAGGTGCCAAGCCTACAAATCAGATTTGGTGGAATCTGAAATATAATGACAAGATCCTTGCCTTGACATAGAGGCTGCTCCTGCTCTCCTTTGGTTTGAGAAAAGAAATAAAATATGTCATGACTTGTACAGATTTGGGAAGTGGATGGAATGGGCAGATCTTAAAGCTTTCTATAAGCTTCCTCAATATCAGTTCAGAATGTATACAATGCTCAGAAATGCTTTCACAGCTCCCTCTACTGGACTAATTATGGAGGATGAGAATGACTTTTGGGATACTATGAGGTGGCTCAAAGGGCTTCCTCTCCAAGAGGCTACCTCCAAACAACTCTATGCAAAGATTGCCTTCTCCCCAAGCCTTTCCCTGGGCCTTAGCAATAAGTGGAATGTTTAGTGAGCCCATTAGTAGATGGATTCATAGATTTAATGTTTTGTGGTCTTCTTGTATTCAGTCAAAGAAATCTTGCTTTAGATGGCTTCTTATTCATAATAAGCTTCTTGTTGGCTTCTAATATTTTATAGGTTGTTGAGACTATAAGCTTGTTGTTTTCTTTAAATTGTTATATATATTTAAATGTTTTTAGTTTTTTTAAAATACATCGTACGGAGCGTACCTGCATACTGTGTCGTACCCATGGGTTTTAAAAAACTTGTCGATTCAGCGTGCCGAACCCGTAACTATACCCATACCCGTACCCGTATCCTGGCAGTCTAGGACAAAAGTGAGGTGTCTTGACTGGTGTGCCATTGAGACTCTCAAGGAGGCCCTCTTACCCAAAATGGAGTCCTCCTAGGCTGCTTGGGAGTGGTGGAACTGCAGGCTTGGAGAGGACACATGTCCCTCCATGAGTGGTTTTAATAGGAAGCAACCCACTCCTCTTTTGAATGACTCTGCTGTAACTCTGGGTTTTTTTCCAAACTGGAGGAAGAGGAAAAGAGTTTGCAGAGATGTTAGAGCTTTCCTTTATCTTATCTTTTGTTCATGAAGTAGATGCTCTATTCAGGTGAATAGATTTATAGTGGCCCTTATTCCATATTCATAGCCTTACTATTTAAGGGTTGTGTCACTTGGCTCAAGGATCTTGATGAAACAACCAGTTTAATTGTTACCTCTATTGGATCTTCCTCCAAGATTTTTCCTATCACTTACTGAATTCATTTGCCTGATCAATGGTTTTTGGGTGTTTGTCCATTACCCTTTGTCTTATGTTTGACCACATTCCTAAAAAAAAGTGCTTACACAACAGACTCTCCACACCAGCTATAGTTTAGTATGAAGCCTTCCTATCGGTCGCACCTTTGCAAGGGGTATGCTTTGTCTTGAAGCGCCGATGATTTCAGATCCACTTCCAGGATATCTCTTTGTAGATGTGCCTATTTCATGTAGTTATTGAGCCTACAGTTTTAAATAGGGCCAAGATTTGGGAGCCTAGTCTAGGTTTTGTTGATCGGGCTCATATTGAGAGGGTTTAGATTTCCATGATTCAGCATATGATCCATTGCAAATGGATTGTTTCTTAGTGCATTGTCCAATATGAGTTTTTTGCTCAGCCTCTGTGCCTTGAGACTATTCTCAGGATTACTTTCTACATTCATCGACTCATAACCATGGGGGATTCAGCTTCAGAGGTATCCATGCTTAGCCCTATGTTCTTTACGGAGAATTGCATCTTTGGGGCCTAATAAACTTCGACATTGTTGGTATTCTGAGACTAGTTTTTTCCTCTAGTCTATCAGCATCTCAATCGATAGGTTACCTCCTTCAAGATACTCTTTTGATGCCCCTCCTTAGCTTATTCCCTTAAAGGAGGCTATCATTAGAGTTGTCAAGGAGGATATCTATAGGTAGTATGATCCGTTGCAAATGGATTGTTCCTCGGTGCATCATTGAAGCTAAATATTCCACCCATCCTCTGCGCCTTGAGACTATCATCAGACTTACTTTCTACATTCACACACTCGAAACCATGGGGGATTCAACTTTTGTCCATAAAAGGTACCCATACTTAACCCTCTGTTCTTCAAAGAGGATTTGCATCTTTTAGCCCCAAAACGACATTGTTGGTATTCTAAGACTAGTTTGCTCCTCCAATTTATCAGCAGCTCTATTGATAAGTTGCCTCCTTTTAGGTACCCTTCAGATGCCCCTCCTCAGCTTCTTCCCTTAAAGGAGGTAGTCATTAGAACTGTTATCCTATAAGAAATATAGCCAAATCACTTGGAACTCTCCTCACCTAAGACTCTAGCTTACCTTTTACACTGAGCATTTCTTGTAGGCGATGAAATGTGTCATTCGTCGTCCTATTCTTAAAAGCATCATTGGTCTCACATGCTTGAGGTTTTCTCTCAGCTAGTTGAGGGTATGCTCAACAGTTACTAGTTGCGACTAAACATCATATTCCGAAAGGAGATTGGATTTATTGTTTTTCCCCCTTCAATAGGTAGAAGACTTCAATTTTCCAATGCCCTATTACGAGCCTAGGGAGCCATATTTGTTATAGGGACTCAGGAGTTATTCTCTATCCACTTTCTTTTGGTACATGGACTCAATGTGTGCCTGGCCCTTTTTCATTTTAAAGATTGATAGGTTGTCAAGAACTCTTTATATGCCCTTCAACTTACAAGGTTGGTGGCATTAAGCACCCTTTGGATACTGACAATTCACATCATTAAGGGTTGGTAGATCAGTGAGGCATTGCTCACCTCTACACAACACTACTCCTATAGCACCCCAACAAATTAGCTCTCAACAACAAGGATCCCACTCTCGCTTAGTGTCAAAGATCTGATCCTTCAACGTCGTGGATCTGATTCAGTTTCATGATTGACTCCTTAGTTGTGGAGGCATTAAGCACCCTTTGGATACTGACAATTCAATCATTAAGGGTGGTAGATCATTTGAGGCATTGCTCACCTCTACACAACATTTTTACTCCTATTAGCACCCCAACAAATTAGCTCTCAACAACAAGGAGTCCCACTCTTGCTTAGTGTCAAAGATCTGATCCTTCGCGTCAATGGATCTGATTCTTCATGATTGACTCCTTAGTTGTGGAGGCAAGTGCACACTAGATCCTCCAGGCTGATCACTTCATGTTTTCAACACCTCACAAAGGTCGATGGCATTAAGAACCCTTTGGATACTGATGTTGTTTCACACATTGAGGGTGGTAGATCAGTGAGGTGTCACTCATCTTTGCACATCGTTACTCCTAATGGTGCCCACTCTTGCTCAGTGCCACAATGTGCTCCTCTATGTCGTGGATTTGCTACACAATCTTTACGATTGACCTCCTCAGTTGCTCAGGCAAGCACACATTACAAGTTTCTTTACTATCACAACAATTCACGAGAGCTTCTTCATCCTTGGATGTTAGGAAGGGACTCTTGGGGGAGTGTTTTGCTTCCTCCTAGGCTTACCAACCTGGCCCCCTCAACCCTAGACCTTCCTTGAGGAGCATTATCAAATCCGATGCATTGGCTCTTTCACAATGATAGATGATGACACGAATGATTCCTCTATCTCAAGCACAGTCGAAGATGTTTGATGTGACTACCATCTAGTATTTTTTACTTTCAACGTTCATCAGCCCATGCTCTTTGGGGGTACTTACTCCCATCACGTGGTTATTTGTATTGTTACCTATGCACTCCCCCCACACAACTATTGTATAGTTACCCTAACCACGTGGGTTGGGAGGATCTACAACCTTGAGTTTACTCCTCGTTTACTTTGAATGCTTTTGTTGTTATTCTTTTATTTAGTGAGTCATTGATCCTAGGGTCCTTTTACCCTATCACTTTCTTTTGCAATCGAGTGTATTCTTGAGTGCCATTGACCTCCGTGGTCATTCATGGGCATTAATATAATTTATTTCTTACTTTCTTTCTGCTGCAACTTCTTTCCTGATCTAAGCCGCCACTTTCCTTCTTAACTCTTGAGATTGATAGTGGTAGTCCTTGATCTTTTCAATTGCATCATGGGTTAATTTTATTATTTCTATCATAGGAGTTGGTACTCTTAGTTTTGTTGCAGACAATATTCTTTAAGAAACTTTTCAACTATCGGATCCCATGAGGTCTTAGTTTAATCATTAGATTTTTCAAACCATCTTAGTGACGATCCATTCAAAACTGTTGGATGAAATTCTTCCCACTATTCGTTTCTTATTAATCCATGACAGATGCAAGATCTTTTGAATTCTTGAAAGCTTGATTTCACCTTTTATCATTTTACACTTCAGAAGAAGGTCAAATAATAAAGTACTGCTTTGAATTTGCACAGAGTTAGAGATAATAAATTAATTGCATTTTCAACCCAGTAAAACAATGCTTTCCAGGATGCATAAATCTCTCTTCAATGTCCAAGAGATCTCATATTTACATGTGCATACAACATAAGAACAAGAAAAAAGAATAGGTATAAAATAGGGAAAAAACAATATGACATGGTGTTAATCCATTTTAGAGATTGAATTCATGGAATTGTAAATTCAAAGCAATACAGGGATTATTATATTATGGTAATGGCATCAAATTTCGTAATATAATATGTTTGTAATTACCTAAAACTTCAGGTGCTCTTCGGAAAAGTTCAAGTTCGTGTTTGAGTTCTCCCGTGCTATTTACAAGCCTCTTTGCAGCCTGATTACAGATTCATTTCTTTATCAAAAATCACATGAAATGATATATTACCTGACCAGACAATTTTACTTGCTGTGCCTGCATCAGTGGCATAATGCCATAAATAGAAATATTGAGTACCATGCACAATGCTTACCATGAATTTGATGTTACAGAATATTGCTTTAGAAATATGATGAAGAAAAACAGTTTTACAGATTTCATTACATGGAAACAAGGTTTTTTTTCCAAAACTCCAACATGGTTAAATGATGGTTCTCTAATTATGTCAAAATAAACAAGTATTATATAGCAAGTTGTAGCCAACAGTTTCAGGGTTTGGTACAAAAAAAATATATCCAACTCACAACCTCCATAAATATACTTGGTGATCATCATTGCCATAACTATATAGCCTAACCGGAAACGTTTACTTGTCATACCTATTCCAATCACCAAATGCCATAAATAGGAATTTCAAGTATTGTGTAAAATGCCTTCCATGACTTTGATGTTCTACTTGTCATATCTACATCAATCACATAATGCCATATATACAAATACCAAGTACCGTGAACAATGACTGGCATGACTTTGCTATTCTATAATTATATTTTAGAAAGAAATAGAATACAAAAGGTAGTTTTTCGAATTTCATTACATGGAAACAAGGTTTGCTATTCGAAATTCCACCATGAAATTATAAGTTTTCTGTAATCGAGCCCAAACAAACTATAAGTATGATTCAGCAAGTTGTGGCCAACAGTTTTAGGGTTTAATTATATACTTCAATGATCATTGTTGTCATCACTATATTGCCTCTCCAGCTAATCAAGGTTGCCCTCTCCCTGCCAAGGATGGGGTGGAAGTTTGGAGAAAGGGAGAGAACTTAAGAGATCGAGGGAGATACGAGATAGCCTTCTCTCACTGGTCTAGAGAGCAATTGGGAGAGGAGGCCAAGGAATGAGCAATAGTGAACCACTTGACCAATAGATTGAGGAAGAGGTAATCAGCCAACATTACAACCCGACCAACGACCTCAACCAAGAGGGAACTTACTCTCTCAAATATTAGGTCAAGGGAAAGACACTCGAAGTTTTTCTTGCAAAAATCAAGGGGAGAGCGCTCAAATAGTGGAACAAGTGCCTAAAATCTACCTCGTTTCCTCGAGTGCTCTCCCTCAACCCAACCCACTCAATAGGTGGGACTATAGATAGTTTCCCTAAAGGCCCTTGATCTATCTATCTATCGGACATGAGCACACCTAAAGATATCTCCTAGATCGATAGGGCTCAACCAATAGCCTATAGGCACTTGAACTATTATAGATGGCCCTTGCAGAAATGGAGGACCTTTAGGTCTGTAGAGCGCTTAACCTATAGTTACTCAAGCGACTTGGGTTCAACTATGGGACGAATGAGCAACAGTAAACTACTTGATCGATAAATAGAGGGGCGTTTACACCTCATACCAAAGGGAGAGGGGCCCAACTCTCAACCTATTAGTTGAGTGGTTCGCTATGCTCACTCAACCAGTTGAGTGACTATATGCCATCCCCCATTGGTCAAGGAGCTTTTACACACCATCGGGAGAGGGGCATGACTAGACTCTAGTACCTGAAAATAGTCATCCTCAATAAGGAAATCGGGTATAAATTCCCTTCACAGGTTTGTGTGTGTGTGTGTGTGGGTGTGTCTACATGATGGAGTCACTTTGGTGTTGCTCATCAGCATTAGTAGCTCTGGTCACAACATCCAGTGCTTAGCCTTAGCAGCTCTCTCTATCAGTGTGACATGAATGGTAAGGGTTCAAATCTATTTAAGAAGTGTTCATGGGCTTACTTCCCAAGGTCTAAATGTGATGGGATGTGGCACATGTTTCTATTTATGTAATCATATTTATATACGAATAACGTGACATGACAAAGGTGATGCATGTGAAATGAGAGGCATGTCATTCTTGAGCACCCAACCAATGAAAGAGTACCTTTAGACATTCAACCGATCGGTTGAGGGAAAGGACCTTTAGGCAAAGCAATTTTACTTGTCAAACCATACCAATCGAATTGTGCCATAAATTAAAACATCATGTATCATGTACAATGAATGCCATGAATTTGATGTTGTACGATAATATTTTATAAAGAAATAGAAGAAAACCAATAGTTTTCCAAATTTAACTACATGGAAACAAGGTTTGTAATTCAACTTTCCACCATGGATACCAGATTTTTTCTGTAACCATGCCCAAATGAGCAAGAAGGAATGACTAGCAAGTTACGGCCAAAAGTTTTAGGTTTAGTTATAAACCAATCTTCCTAACTTACAACCTACAGCCTCCACTGATGATCTATTTAGAGTTAGGTATACAACAATCATCCTAACCTATAACCTCCACTAACAATCTGTACTTGCATAGTCTATGGTTGTTGCAACTCATCAATTAAATTTCATGCGACAATAATAGAAAATGATAACATTCAAAAGAGAAGAAAAAAATACTCTAAAAGACATCCACAAGAGATGCCAAAATCACCCTGGAGATGCCTAATGTGGCAAAAAAACCAACAATTAAAAATGCCTTTATTATTCAGATGTATACAAATTACCGAGATCTTGCTCCTTCCTAGAGCTTGAATCCTCTCTACTCTTCTAGAAAATGGATGCAAGCACAAACTGTCCAAATGTCCCACTTTGGCAGAATATCTTTAATGTATTTTTTATGATGTTCTGACATCCATCCTTTCATTTCTAAGGTTTAAACCCTTACCCTTCATTTCCACAATGTTTTGGACCCTTCAATGCTATGTCCCCTTTTCCGAATTAATCTAATCAAAAGACCTGGAGCTTATTCTTTATTTCCTATAGGCTAAGGGATAAAGTTAGGGAAATGCTTTAATAAAAATATCTTAAGTCGTCCCAAGCATAGTTCAAAAAATCGTTATTGGCAATTAATTGGCAGGCCAAATTTTGACTCAAAAATCAGGAATTGGCAATTTATCGGCATTAATCAGCAACTTTATCGCTACTTTTAAAAACATTTAAATTCATAAAATATACTTAAATTAAATGTAAAAACAATGTTAAATGATGCGAGAAGTGACTCTATAGAATGCCATAGGCCCATATGCATATTTTCGATTAAGTTTTGACCAAAAAAGTTAGTATATTACAAAAAAACTATATTGAAGACGTTAGTATATTATGATAACTTCATAGATAATATTTTTAAAATCGTTATACAATATTGAATATACTATTATAATTGTATAGTGTATACTGTACAGTTATTAAGTGTTAACTATAAGTATAAATTTATAATAATGTACATTGTACAGAATATACAAAACGTATAAAATAAAATAAAATACAATATGACTGTTATTTTATATAAATATATACATTGTACAGTATACTATATATTATATAAGTTGTATAACAGTTAACTATTAACAAAGACCGTAATATATTAAATATATATAAAAGAATCAAAACGAATTAATATATTAAAATTTTAAATAAATACTATTAGTATTAAGTATTAATATTAATAAGTTACAGGCAGTAAGTATTTTCATTGTTAAATATTTATTTGTAAAGTCGTGTATTCACTGTATTGTAAATTTGTAATATAAATTTTAATATTTACACTTACAGTATTGAAAAATCAGTGTATTCACTGTATTGAAAAAAAGAAAAAAAAAATACAGTATTCTTTACCTGCTAGGGCACGAACTGGCCACGAACTGAACTTGCGTGCCCTCCTACCCACGTCGAATGCCCATGAATGGAGTAAATGCAGGTCGCAGTAGCAAAAACGAGTCGGGCAAAGAGAAAAAAGGAGAAAAAACAAATCGATTTGGTCTATTTTCGTATTTAACCCTAAGCCACGATTTTCCCCACGATTTTCGACGAGTTTTGCCACGATTTTCAACGATTTTGGAGGGTATTTTATCGCCAATAATCGCCGATTTATCGGCATAACAAAAATCGCGATTTTTCAAAAGATTAATCATTTTCATGTTTGTAAACGATTTATCGCCGATAAATCGTGATTTTTGAAACAGAGGTCCCAAGTCACTACAATTTTTATAACATGGTAAAAGGACACTTATGTATTATTATTATACAGGGAGCCAAAAAGTAATATTTTATTAAAGTGTTTTGGATGCTTCTACGGTTGGAATTAAAAGGATTATTATAAAAGGAGTTGGGCTCAAAAGAAAGGATCATTATTTATTACTCCTTGAAACTAAACCCTATTCCAGAGCTTGAGCCTTTGAGTTCATCTTTTCACCCAAGGATGAAAACCTTTTGGTGTGCAAGATTAGAGGACAAAAACCCTCTAATTTCAGTTGTGGTGATTCCATCCAGGGATCATGTTCGTGTCGAAGATTGAGATTTTTATTCCATTTTCAGTTTGCTGCAGCGTTGCTACACTGATCCATACCACTGCTACAATGAACCATACCCTGTCGTCAACTGTATTTATGATCAGATATTCAGCGAAGATCTATAATGAGTATTTTCTCTTGTATGTCCACAGTAAATTTGGGTTATACTCTGCATATCACATAACCAGGTATTTTTGTCTGTGTTATTTCAAAACCCAACTGTCATGTCATCAGTATTCAGCTCATTACAATAAAAAAATTCAGTTGCATTGTATTTTCAGCTTATTGAAATAAACAAATCTGTGGGGTTTTGGTGTTATTAGTAGGGTTTAAACTATTGATTTTGTATGTTACTGCTTATTATGTTATCAATACCCAATAATGGAAAAAGATGAAAGATCCCTAATAGGATATCACTCAAATTCCCAAATTTATAAATTTTCAACGAACTGAAATTCTGATTTTCAGGGCAGCAAGGCACAGAAATTAAAAATATATATTTTTTTTCCAAAATATCCACTTACAGAAATACCCAGAAGCTTCAAAAAGTTTGGAAAAATATGGAGAACAATGAAGTATTGAGAAATATATTTTTTTAGCACACATCTAATTTTAAATACATAAACTGCATCAAAACCCCAATATTCACGCATGTCTGAAATTGATCAAATCGGAATCTGATTTTGTTTGGACAGCAATAAATATAAATTTTATTAAATAGATCCAACTTGGAAAATCTCGAAAACTCCCCACAAAACACTAGGAAAGCACTATTGCAAATCAGGGAGGGTAACATCGCCCTAGGAGGACAGCCCAAAACAAGGCAAAATGCTCACTGGGAATTCGCCAAGCCCATCCCAAGCGCTAGAAATCATCTGATCTGATGGTGGTTGACATGCAGATCAAATAACCTACATGCGGATCAAATAACCTACATGCGGATCAAATAACCCCTCTGGCACTGAACAAACCCTTGAAATTCTCTGAAAAACTGTCTGAAATCGGAACTGAGTAATGCTCCCAAATAGCAAACCAGGGATGGATCTTTTACCACCAAAGACTGCTCTGCAAGCTAGGAGTGGATATCTCACCACCGAAGCTAGGGTTCCTATAGAATCTTACTTCCACAAGCAAAGAGTGCAACCAGCAAAAGCTCCAAATATATGTATGAGTGAATGCATTTCTTCCTCTCCCCAAGTGCTTCCTTTTACAATTACTCATTGCAACAAAGGGCCCCAAAAGAACCCTAATCGCTCCCTTGGGAAAAATCCACATGTTAAAAGCAATAACTTAAGTGACTTTATCACCCATATGTCAAAAAGTGCACTTAAGTCACCCCAACGAAGAATTAGAACATAAAGTACCATATACTCACCCATCACTTAAGTCATCGACTAAATATAACATAAAATACCTTAGGGGAGCATCTCACAACCTTATTTCACTTAAGTCGCCTCAAAGTATATGTCCAACTCCAAAACATAACATATAAGTGAAATGAAAACCACACCCAATAACCATCAACGTCACTAGCCCCTTGGGCATAATCAAGGCTAAGACAGATGAAAAGCATCCTAGGCCATCTGCTCAAAAATGGGGGCATTACAAAAGAATTCACAAAAAATTCAAATTTTATAATAGTGGGAGAGGTACATTTCATTTTGGCTCTGTTTTGCCACCGCATTCACCACGAAGGACACAAAGACATCTCCATGCATGTGACTAATTTTTTAATTGTTTTTGCATTTTGGGGGACCAACCACTTGAATTTTGACTGTTGGATGGTATGTAGAGTAAGATGTTTACATCCTCCACTTAAAATTTAAGTAATCTTGAAATTGTATGGCAGATTTATAGCAAAAAAAAATGCCAACTAACTTTCACACATTTTAGGGGTCAGACTGATGAAGTTTGACCTAAAATTTTGTTTGCCTGTGCAAGGGTGTACAGAAACAACATATTGAGTTTCAGCCCAAATAAAGATAACATGATCAAATTATAGCAAAAACTTTGCTGATTTTCCACATTTTGGTTTATCAAACAGTGGTAATTTTGAGAATTTAACTTGGTTAGCAACTTGGGGGACTGTGAAGATGCCTCCTTATAATTTTTAATGCCAATATCACTTTGAATGGATGTTTTATGACCATTTTACGAACTAGCCAAGGGAAACCATTTTCATGTTAATATGACAAGTATCAGGGGGCACCATCATCTTTAGGTTATGATGCAAATGTTCAAAGAAGGATGAGAGGATAAAAAGAAAGGACAAAAGGAGGTATAATGCGCAAATTGCCACACCAGAGTGCTAACTACACAAACCAGTTTTGCAAGATTTTCAAAGTGACTGACCATTTGTAAAGGATTATTAATTTCAATTAAATGCTACCAAGGATCAACAAGTGTTGGTGATGTAAGGGAATCTAAAGAAGAAACAAGTTGCAAGTATAGAAATCAGCTCTAAGCTCGACAGCAAAAGCAATATTGTAGCATTCAAAAGGCTAAATACAGTATGTTTCATGCAACCGTCCAATGATCCAATGCCTCATGTCCATGCAATGGGAGCACATTACAAGATATTGTCTGGACCAACCTAACACAACTCCATCATTGATGTACCCTAGGGTGTGTGCCACGAACTACACGAAGTGTCGAATGCTAACATTGATCTCATATAGATGGATGGAGGAGGAACATCTTAGGAAGTCACAAGAGAACAAGCATAAAAACTGGCATACCCAGATCCATACAATCAAAATTGACGTAATAAATGTCAACGAAGTTCAGAAGGAAATGGAAAAAGATGCCAAACTCAAAACACTACAACTACTTCTATATTGGGTTTTGATGTGCATTTTGCATGGATGCACAAGATGGTGAGGTGAGACTTGTCACAAAAATACAATGCAAGTTTGGCACTCTAGTGTTAAGTGAATTTTGACACAAATCTAGAGGCGCAGATCCTGTCACAACTTGAGACAACCAATTCTCCCTTAGCACTCTCAACATCGACAGAATTTCACACCTATAATTTCCTCAGGCCTTAATATTAGTACAAAACCATCTACACCAATTAGACTCGTTTCAAAATTAACAAGTCCCCACCCAGCTCACTTGGTAATTGAAATGGTTGCCAACCAAATTGATTGCTAAATTAATCATACAACGAGAAAGAACCTGAAAAAAGAGCAAGTCTACAAGGTCAAACTTCCCTTAGACCATTTTCATTTCAATAGAATATATGCATTGGACATTTTATCCATTTTTAGGATATTTTGAAAGGGATTATTATACATGGTAATTTGACATTTGGAAAGTATTGATTCATCATTCTATTATAGGATCATTATGGATGATATTGATGTGTGTGTGTGTGTGTGTGTGTGTGTTGATTGTGATGACTTTTGTGATGTAGGTATTTTAGCATTTCCATCATTATAATTAGTTTTGGATGTGTTTATATGATGATGATGATATTTCTAACATTTGAACCTTTTGTGAAATCTTAGATATATGATTTTTTATACTAACAAAATTGTGCTTAATTATGGATATGGATGTTAGTTGTGATGATGGTTTGTCATACAATTGATACATTGAATTTACAATGTTAATTAAATGTGTGAATGCATGGTTTTGCAATATTTTCTTGGATGGATGTAATGTGTGTGTGGAGTGTGCAATGACAAACATGTTTGACTAAATAATTAACAAACACAGGGGACCAAGATACCAACACACGAAAATGCATGGGCCTAAACCCATGGCCACCTTGTACAACATTGTTTGGGGTTAGAAAAGTGGCTAAGCCTTTTGATTTTTTGGGTTGTTTGAATTATTTCACTTTTCCTATGTTGTGAGCCCCATTTAGAAATTAACCCTTAATTTTGTGAATTGTAATTTATTTAAATTATCTCTTTTCACATGTCTTGATTTGGTACTAGGTTGGGCACTTTTTGGGAAGATGGAAATCATTTTTATTGGTCTGTAAACAAAATAAAATACTAAGGTTTTGGATTTGGCTTTGGGAAAAATTTTGGAGAACCAAAGGACCACCAAATCTTTGCCTCCCACCATTCAAAATGAGACCAAGACCCAAACCCATCATGGGGTAGTGTGTTTTTGGATTTCTTACCTTGATTTTGAATTTTTATTGTCCCTTTTTTTATCCTTATTTTCACTTGGTTCTTTGTGATTGGTTTTTTGTGAGTTGGAAGGAGTGTTGGATGGAACTTGAGTTTTCTTTCTTGACTAATCTTTTTGGAAAATTTATTACCTTGGATATTGAAGGAATTGTGTACTCCTTGGTTGAAGTAAAGGGTAGTAATGGAATGCCCTAATATTTTGGACATCCATATGGTCGTGTATCAAAAGGAGACAGCCAACTCACCCTACCTTTTGTAAAATCTATAAATATAGGAGTGTGCTTTGGAAAAGGGGTTACACACACAATTTCATTGTTGGGAGATCTTTGGGCTTGGAGGAGAGAGCTTGGAGAAGTTTGGGAAATTGGAGAAGGAGAAAGTGAAGATTTAGAAATGGCTCCAAGGTAGGGTCTTGAGCCTTCTTTGATAAGTGCATTGTTGATTGTATTATCTTGTATTTAGGTGAAATGAAATGGTGTTTTGGCTTGTTATGTTTATTTTTTTATCTTGTTGTTTTAGTCCTCTTTAGGCAATTTTATTATTATATTATGTTTTTGATTGGGAAGGGTAGAAGGCTATAGGATGGGTGTTGGAGGGGATATTGAAAGGTTGGTTTGGTGGAGGGAAAAGGAATTAGGAATCTTTCTTATGAATTTGGTTGTGTTATGTTGATTTTGTTTGGAGGGAGATGGGGTAGTTGGAATTAGGGCCTTTGGTGGAGTGAAAAGGGGGTGGTTGTTGGAGGTATAAGGTGTAGTGGAGGAATAAGGAGGGATGGTTTTGTGGAGGTTCAAGGCCTAATTTCATTACCCATGTGGAGAGAAAAGGAGACCAACTTTCAACCCTCCCTCTCCCACTTGGCTTGAATCAAGCCATTGTGTTGTTATTTTGTGTTTGTTGCATACTTGCTTGATTGTGATATTTTGGGGCCTATTGGATCAAGGTCATTTTTATGTTGCTCAAGGGGTTTTGGTTCTTGTATGGTTTGTGTGTTAGGGCTCGGGGGCCAATTGGGAAGTGCTCCCTTCCCCATTGGTAATGGTTGGGCGGAGAGCGTTGCTTGGCTCCCCCTTTTGTGTGTTTGGACAGCTAGTTGAAGACTTCTTGACTCCTTGGAGTAACCATTATTATCCCTATTGGTGGTGGATTGTTCTAAGTTTTGTAATCTTGAAAGAGGGATGTTATAGTGAGGAAAATGTTATGTAAGAAACTATTTTCAATTTTGAGGATTCTTGTTATAATTTTGTAAAGGGAAGGTTGTATTGAAAATCTAGTTGTAATTATTGTGAAGTGGAAACTAGTGTTATATTTAGCAATGTAATTACATTTTATTCAACAATGTAAAGAGTTATTATTGTAAGTTTATTTTGGAAAATTGTGTATTAGATAATAGTTAATTAGAAAAGGTTAGAATGGTTATGGTTTTGTTAATTAGTTATTGGGATTCAATCTTGCAGTTGGTGCATCCCAGCTAGTATGTGTGCACTTTCATGGTGAAGTGAACTCATACTAGGTGGGATACACATGGGTATGACCATCCTTTCATGCAGAAATGCATGAAAGGGTGATCATATCCATGATGCACCACTTTAGAACTCCATTTCCTTGTTGTTATTATATCATAGAAAAATTGTGATATTGTTGTTATTGTAGTCACTTTACATATTAGGAAAAATGAAAAAAAATAACTTTAATGAATGTAAATAAATTTATAGATTGATAATCTTGCATGATGTTATAATGTCATTTTTAAGTGTATATCATTTCATGGTTTGATAAAAATCTGATTTCTTTATATATCAATTTGTTTAGTGCTCAAATGAAATTTATTTGTAATGTGTAGATTTGTATTTTTGGAACTATAACAGTGTAAAAATGAACTTTATCATGTTGTTGATTTGTAGTAGAAACTTCCAAAATATCATATTGTAATGCCTTCATTTTTCTTGTAACTACAAATGTGTGTGTATTGTAACCCTCCTTAAGAAGTGTTGAAACCCTTATAAAGTATGCGCGAAAAAAACTTTCTTACAAACATGCATTCATGTATATGTATATACATATGCATATACACACATATATAAACACACCATAATATACATCGTAACCTGGGTGCACTACCCACTGCACCACTTACATCTATACACACCACTGCAACCCCGCCCTATATGGCCAAATAGTATGCCTCACCTGAACTAACTACATTCTAACTCACTACCATGACCGTAGATTTTCACCTTATCCATCAAAACACTTGTAGATGTCATGGCCTATCACCCACCTTGTAACCTCCTACTACCTGTGCCCCTTCTCCACATCACCTCTACTCTCCAGGCCTGCCTTGCCCCACACCTTTGATCACCACTCACCTATTCACTCCTCTCCACACATCACCAAATCCACTTCTGCCCCACCCTATTGTTATCATCCTTCCTGTCCACTCCTACCATGCCTCACATCCATATCCCTTTCTCCACTCCTATATGTTCCCCTTAAAAAACAAATGAAAACCAAGGTTAAACACAAAAAAAAAATTAACCTAAAACACTATATAATACTAACACAATGTGTATATTTTTGGGCTTAGATATATTTAAGGTAATAGAAATTATAGTATCATATATAATATAATGAAATATATCTTATATATATAAATATAATATAATAGATATATTATACAATATATATAATATTAAAATAATATTATATATATGTATAATATCATAGAAGTTATAATATGATCGTAAATTATAATTATTATAATCATCATTGTTATATAATTATAATGTGTATAATATAATATATATGATTAGTAAGTTATATATAGTATAATTAATAGGTGTAAATAACATAATATAATATATTATATTATACATAATACTTATGTTGGTATAACATTAGACAATATTGTTATAAAGTGATATAATATAATAATATTATGTAATGAGCCATCAGACATAATTGGAATGATACACACTAATAAATTGAGGATGGGCCCACTTGTGCATGGACATCGTCACACTTGAAATTAGGAATGGTAACAAAGAACTTATATTTGCATGGGAGTGGCCGCTCCTCACAAGGATTATATTTTGGATGGTCGGTTCCACCATGTGACCACATGGAAACTTTATGACACATAAGGAAAAAAAATTACATGGATTTTGGGTTGGGAATTTTTCGGGTCGTGATAGGATAAGTATATCTTGATGGACTATTCATGTCTTATACCACTGAAAATGGATAAATATACTATGATTAACAGTGATAGAGCAATGGTCTTCTCATATGAATTGGCTGATTCCATAGAAAGAAAGAAACAAATTATATTAACGATCATGGTTGACAAAAATAGGTCAATGGGACTCAAGAATACAACCTCATACAATAGAAAGTGCTAGGGTAAAAGGACACTAGGAACAACCCACAAACTAAACAAAAGAAGAAAGGAAGCATAGCAAGTAGACAAGGGGTAATGGATTTACCAATGACAACCTAATGAGTAGAAAAGATCGATGTCGGCAAAGATGAGGGATACTTTGATAGCACATTGCAATCAAGGTTGAAATATACAATACATTAGACCCCTGAATCACAACATTTGTTGGATCTGCTTTTAAGTATATTGACAAGTGAGATGAGGGGTACAAATTTCCCATTTAGCTAATACCCAATGTGAAGGATCTTTAGGAGGATATGGTCTATAATTGGTCGAAGTACCTCTTAACCAAGATGAAAGTTTAATTGTCCAAAGCATATAAAACTTTTTATATGTGCTGACATTTCCTAGCCTATTTCTATAATGCAATACCCTGGCCTTTATTAAAGGGTAAACACAACATGTACAAATGATAACTTTCATTATAAATGTATTTACACCTCCAACATTCAAACCAAAAAAGTAAGAGTAACATTGTTGATCACAGTGAAATGAATGATCTGGTAGTTGGCTCACTACAAAAGGAGTCCCACAACAAAGTATCCAAGGAAAATTGATGACAAGGGGTATACATTCAAGGACACCATACAAGAGGATAATGATAGTATCCAAAAAAAATGAGAAGGCTCCACCATCATATACTTACTAGAATAAGTACTCTTTGTCAAGGAACCCCTTGAAAAATCCACTTCTTCAAAGATCACCCTCTCATGTTTCCTTTCCTGCCAGTACATTGCATGTTGCTACTAGTACTTCTCATGATGCTTTAGATGAGATAGGACAATAACTTGGAGCTGATCTATTAAATGGCCATGGGTATATTGTCTGACAATATTCATCTGTACCCCTTCTCTCTCTTCTTTCGTGCATATGGATATGGATTTTGATAGGCAACCTGTCACTGAGCAACCTGATATATCTAAATCCATTGAACACCCTGAGATATCTAGACCTATGGAAAATGCTATGCCAATTCTGTTGAGATTTCTCACCTAGCACGAGTACCGTCTTACCATATCACCATAACTGTTTCAGAAGTGGGCTACAGTCCGAATTAGTCAATGATGATCTACAAATACTGCCAAATATTCTTAGTGGAGAATAGAAAAGAAAGTTTCAGTCCCTTCATCAACTGGCAGCCATACACAGTCAGATGTCACAATGTCATGCCAGCATTGCATAGCAGTTGACAGTCACAGATGCACTTAACTGGCAGAAGTGTACTACATTGATGCATATGATTAGAGAGGTCAATGCATTTACCAGAACAAAGTAGGATGGACATTTTTAATAAACAGAGTGTCCAATAGAAGGCACTGGGATATGCATAATGGAGAAAGATACGTGAAGGTAAATAAGAGGAAAAGATGTGGAATATGAACATACACAGAGAATAGTGGATCACCATGCATACTTACAAACAGAGTCCCAATAGCAATATATATCAACCAGACTGCATAAATACATAAGTGATTAACTCTAAAGGACCTTGTTGATATTGGTACGTAATTGCAAACACAAAAAAATTCACCCAACAGATAAGAGTATTATGGGTTTCGATTGATGTCGCAAGTTGCTTCATTAGAAAAGCAGTTCAAGCAAAATGGAAAAAACATGGGACAAAACTGCTGAACTAAAGAACAGGATAGCACAGGTAGAGGACCCAATGGAACAACAAAAATTGCAACATTGATCAAGATAGTACAAATGGAAATAGAAAAGAAAGGACCTTGAAATTGAATCTGGCCAAGCAACAAGCGAAAGTAAAGCAACAACACGAGAAATAAGAGAATTCTGACGGCTTTAAGAAGAAAAATTTAAATATGGAATCTAAGATTGCAAAGCCAAGGTCCAAACTCAAAAGGATATTACAAAATAGCAATTGATCTTACTGAGAAGGTGTTTGCTATAAATGCTAAACTACCAGGAGAATGCTATTGTAGAATTATTAGCACATACAAAAACATAGCACAGCAGAACATAAGAGAATGACATATTTATTGCAGAAAAGTAGTGTTCAATACAATTGCTTGGTACAGGAAGGACCTGTCACAATAGCGTCCTTACCCTGACATTCATATTTTTATTTATAAGACAAACAACTCAAAGGTTGTGAGTTAAAACATAACTATTAACTTCAACTGTTCATTAGTAAAGATTCATTGAGACACTGCTTAAAGCCAACAAGAGAATAATAACAACATAACAACGTTGGCTACCAAAACAATGCTTTTATTACATTCAATGGTCTAAAGAAGGGTGGACAAGAGAATAGTAACAACAACATTACAACGTTGTCTACCAAAACAAAGTTTTGATTAAATTCAACGGTCTAAAGAAGGGTGTACAAGAGGTTGGAATTACAAACCAGGGGTTCCTTCATTATCCATATCAGCTCAACATTCTTTGGGGCAGGCCAAGTCAGTTTCAAAGTCTATGCATGTAGCATCTGACACAGAGGTGCAATCTGAGTGTACTCCCTCACCTGGACCTCATGCTCTGCTGTATAAATGTTTGCAGCGATGCTGAGCAATTTAGAAGGGGCAACAGATGTGGAGAAAGATTTTTTCAATAGTGGGGGTTCTATTATGATTACCTCCTGTTTTGGAAAGAGAAAACTTAAAATTCATAGCATCCACACAGGCTAGAACTTTCTATTATTAGTAATCCTACTCTGGTAAAAAAACAGGGACTTAATTAAATACTAATGTCCACACTAAGCCATAGCCAATACGGCAAGCCTATAAATTTTATGATTTCCTCTGATAAGCATAAGAAGACAGACCAATAAAAGAACCTATTTGCATATCCTTTACCATGCAAGCTCCTTAACAATAACTTTGGGCTTTTTTAATTTTACAATATTGATCATATCCGAAAAAACAGAATACGTTACTTAACATTAACCAAGAAAATTGTAGACTTGATCCAAGATCTAAAGTAACACTGCTTAGCAGCCACCTCCCTTGCCGTCCACTCCAGACAGTCATTGCTGATCAAGGGAGAAACCCAAGGATCTGGCCATAGGCAACTCCAGGATCTCCAGCTGATAGGTCAGGCAATCCACATTCTTGAGGATTTTGTCCTCGAGGTTGTTTAGGCAGTCGCAAAGGTTTCCCGGCTCTATCATATAAGCATAAGTTTTCTTTTGTTTTGAAAGGATTCTTCATATAATCACAAAAATTATTTACAAAAGAGCAGTACCAAAAACAGGATTAGAAAAGAAAAATATTATAGCCTCCTCCTTAACACGATAAGGACGGAGATAAAATAAGAATATGCATCTGGTTCTAACTTCCTGGTGTCCTTAATCGGCAAAAATCTATTGGCCAACAACTGCATACATACCTCGCTTTTCCACATGTGACTGAAGTTAGACAAAGAGCAAACCTCGTTCTCAAAAACACACTTGCACTTGAGTTTCCATAGAATAAACATTGCGGAGGCTAGAAAGCAATGCCAAATACCCCTAAAAAGGTTTCTAATAACAGATCTGGAATCATCAAACAGAGCTGCCCACCAATGCAGACTCCCCTGAAGAATGGCCACCGGCTCGCTCTGAATGAACTTCCAACACATCCTCGGAAAAGAACAGTTTCATAAGATGTGTTTCACTGTTTCCAACTTGTAGTTGTGGCAAAAAGAGTAAAGACCATTTGAGAAGCCATTTTTGAGAATCCAAGCTTCGGAAGGAAGTCCTTGATAAGTCACCAACCAAGCAAAAACTTGTAACTTGTAGGAAACCTTCACATACCACAAAGCTTCAGCATCAGAAGACACCTATCTAGCATTAAGCACAGGCCCAAGAGGACTGCGCTGATGAAGGAAGAAATAAAGACAAGGAGTGTTGTATTGAACTAACGGGTGACCGTAACTCCATCTCCAATCATGCCAAATGGGTCCACTCATACCAATATTCTTCTTAAATTGGTCGACCAAAGGAATGACCCTTTGTATCTCCAATATAGTGGGCCGATCTCGAGGAGAAAGGGAAAACTCATGGGCCAAGGAACGCCAGTCCTTCCAAGAAAGGGAGTTGATCTGCCACAAATCTTCACAAAAGAAAATCCTCTTCTTACTGAGCCTCCAAGTCAGAAAACAAGGGAAAACAGAAATACAGTTGTCTTGAATATTCTACTTCCAAATAGGCCTTCTGGCCAAATCCAACCCCAAACAACCGACTGACATCCTCCACCTAATCAATCTAGCGACTTTTCTCCATGCAGACCAGATATAATTGAGAATAATATCAAACTTTTGAGGACTAGAAATAATATCATGCAACCCAAAAGGCCTATCTGAAATTTAACAGGACTAGAAATCTTATATTTATGTTTAGCAGTGAGAAATATGTCTCATCAATATCTGCCAGGGGGGGGAGCCCTCTAGATAACGGATCACCAATTTGGCAGCAAGAATACACCTGAGTCACCACATCAATCAACCCAATCCCACACTCTTCCTTGGGCATAATACAAACATCCCATGGACTGCTCAAGTTGGCGGAACTGAGTGTTGGAGGTAAGTCAGCAAGAGACATAATAAACATGAGAGGCCTAGAGGATTCTGTTCAACAGCGTCAACTTTCCAGCAAAACGGAGATCCTTATTCTACCATAAGAGAATTTTGCGCTGCAACATTGCAAGACCCAGTTCCACATCGTCACCAGAGAGAGACCAGACCCAAAAGGGATACCAAGATATCTCACAATCACTCCGTGACGGACAAAAGACCACTTAGTCGAAATCCAATTTGAAGAATCATCCAAAGCAATAGTCAATTTTGTGATCACTGACAATAGCTCTTAAAGCCTCACAAAAAATGGATAGGCGATTCCTAGCTCCTTCCACTAAAACTTGGTCCATTCAAATAGAAGAGAGTCATCAACGAAGTGGTCACTGAGCATCTCCAAACCATCAGGCATAGACACACCTCTAACCCAATTCTGAACACGAGTGGCTTCCAACAAATATCCCAATGCACCAGTTGTGAGAACATACAATTGGAGCGCCAGAGGGAAACCCTTTCTAATAGAACAGTGAAGAGCAATGTGAAGGGAGAGGGCATTATTAACAGAGACAAAAGATGAGGCACACTTAGCAAGGATCTTATAAGCAACACTCGATAAAGTAATGGGACACCATTCCCCTATAGAATACCTGACTGCCAATCTAGGGACCAACGTTATTAAACCCTAATTAAGAAAATCAGTCAAAGCACTGAAAAAAAAGGCCGCAGTCGCTAAACAGCAAAAATATTCTCCAACGGTATCCCAAATCTCTTTATAGAATACTAATCCCATGGGAATTCCTATTTTGCATTGAAGAAAGAGCAGCAAACAACTCTTCTTTGGAAAATTTATTGTGTTCCATCCCCCCATAGAATGCCTGACTGCCGATCTAGGGACCAACTTTATCAAACCCTAATTAAGAAAATCAGTCAAAGCACTGAAATAAAAGGCTTCAGTCACTAAACAACAAAAATATTCTCCAACGGTATCCCACATCTCTTTATAGAATACCAATCCCACGGGATTTCCCATTCTGCATTGAAGAAAGAGCAACAAACAATTCTTCTTTGGAAAGTTAGTCTAGCTTAATACGATCAATACCATAAATTTTATGAGGAACCACCCGCTAGTAAGCATTTATGGCAGCAGTCACAGAGTCCAAAGTAGCGTAGGGAGAGATGACATTATGAAAGTGAAGTTTGAACATATCTCTAATCACTTCTGGTTCTCTTCCATCGAGCCATTAGGTCAATGCAGACCAAGTACCCTCTCCATGGTCACTTTCCTCTTCACGTAATCAAAAAAGAACTTGGACCCCTCATTTCCCCCTAAATCCACTGAAAACGGGCTTGAATTTTGGAAATATACTCTCTCTACGCACCACTCCCTCTAGACAAGCTGCCTCCTGTAGAACAACATTATGAAGATCATCTTCCAAGGCAATGTGGGCCTTCTCCAATCATGCTTGGCCTCATGAAGCTCACACCGTCGTTGTCGAGCAATCATGTGATCCCAACCTCTTAGAAATAAAAAACCTCACTATTCTCCGAATAGCAGCCTCCCACCATAACAACCAACCTCTATCACCACAAGGACGTGGAACAAGATTCCAAATCTGGCGTACAAGAGCTTGAAAATCAGGAGACTTCAAATGAGAAACACCAAATTCTCAACTACATTTTTCTTGGCCACGGTTTGCACATTAAATCTCGTGTGAGTCGCATCAGAAATGGGATGGATATTATGGTTGAAATGAGAAGGGGAATTTTTCCTGGCCCATGTTGCGAGTGATTTCAATATTACTTGTTCCCATGACT
Organism: Taxus chinensis; assembly: GCA_019776745.2. Taxonomy (NCBI): domain Eukaryota; kingdom Viridiplantae; phylum Streptophyta; class Pinopsida; order Cupressales; family Taxaceae; genus Taxus; species Taxus chinensis. The sequence continues at coordinate 146,409,065 of CM034157.1, forward strand.
TGTATATATGCCTGATCATGAAAACAGAATGATTATAGAAGATATAATGTACTTTATAGCCAATATAACAGTTTCATGTTTAGTAGTTATGACTATGGTAAGGTTGTGTACACACCATTGCAGTCAACCAACATACCCACCATGTTCTTCTCTACACGTACTGGTCAGGTTGATGCATTATGAGTTCTCCACAAGCATCCCTCTTAAATTTCTGTCTATGTGGGTCAGGCCTGTTGGAGACGACGTACATTGCAAATATGATCAATGAAAACATTCCTACTCATCCAATGATGTGTTATGTTCATTTTTGTATATAATTTGATCATATATTCTATAGAATAGTTTGTTTGTTCAAGTCTTTTAATGTAGAACCAAGTAGCTACACTTCCATTGCAACTAAATTGCCCCATTTACAGTATTTGTTTGCATGTAGATGTTTGTATGTACAGATGTATGTGTGCGTGCTTGTATGTCTGAAAAATACACATAGATGTGCACATATGCATGTATGTTTGTATGCTCCAGTAAATGCATCTGGATCAACGCTTATGATAAGTTACAAAGATCCACAAAACACTTGAAAAAAGAGACAAAAAACAACATATGTACAATAATTTTAAGATAACATAGCTTGACAATGCAAGGAGCTCAAAATAAACATCAGACACTAACTTTTCACTTATAGAAATACCTTTGCAATTAAAGGGTCCTTGATCCTGGTAACTGAAGTGAAGTCTATTCGTTCCACAGGCCTCCAAGCAAAAGGAAAAATATTTTTAGCTACGATTATGAATACAGAGAAAACAGTGCCATTGAAAGACATGTTGCATACTAGTTATTGGATGACGAAACTCACTTTGGTTCTGGAAGCTCCTCCTTAGATAAAAGACCATCTTTCACAAGCTCCTCGAGGGAAATCAAGAGTGTATTCCCACAATTCGCATCCTGTGTTTTGATCAAAAATAATAGTTTTCAGTTCAGTGTGGTTGGTCAAACAAAGTACAAAATACAATATAATGTCTATGCACTATCCTTGAGGTTTTAGGACATAGGGCTGGCTGATGTTAGCTCTTAAAGGGAATAAGACAAAAAAGAATGCATATTTTCTTTCATAAGTTTTCAATGGGCCAATATCACAAATTGCATCATAAGTGACTACACTCTTAAGCAAATTCCAAACCAATTCTTAGATGTTGCTCAATCATCTTCGATGAATCCTCGATAATTGAGTGCAAAATGCCTAGATAGTAATGGAGGAGGAAAACAAAAAAAGCTATGATTATAAAGGACCGTACACAAAATGCTAGTGGGATTTATTCCTCAATAGTATCATGAAGAAGTGGGTTATCAGACCAGAACAGTTTATAAAATAGAGGTTTGTTATCAAAAGCAAGCTCTGTTCTGGGACACTAATTTCCTTGCTTGAAGGGGAGACAACCAACTTGGACCAAGTAAACTATGTTATACTAAAAGGACTTAAAATTAAAACCACCACCAAACATCACTTCTTTCTAAATCCCAATCATAAGTCATCTTTAAGGTTGATGACAATATCTTGGAAGCACTTGTGACCCTCAAAGAGAACATAAGAGCAACTAGAAATCAAAATTATTCTTTAGCGATGGCTGTTTGAAATGTTTGTAATGCATGGCTTTATCTCTTTAACCTTTTTATGGTTCACCCCCCTTCTTAGACAAGCTGCTTTTTTAGTGTGCTTTTAGATTGGTTTTAGCTTGTAATCTTCTTTTGGAGCTTCTTTTCGCTCCATCATATTATTTCTACTCGCTGTACTTTCAAGTCCCGTTAACCTGTTTAGGTCATCGCAGGACATTAGTATAATCTATCTCTTTCTTTCTAACAAATAATCCTTGAACCTTCAGGAACCTCTAACAAGTATCAATCAGGATAGCATTCATTTAGTATTTCAAAATGCTCGAATTAGTTAAAATGGCAATGTGCATATAACACACTCATTAAGAACATAAAAAGATTACAATGGATACACTTTACAGAAGACCATCATAATGGAAACCACAAAAACATTCTACAGCAATGCCCCCAAAGTACCATTCCACAAATTAGGCAAAATACACATGCCAATTATTCCTTACAGACATGCAGGTACCCAATAACTAAACAGCAGTGTCAGGTTTGCACCACAAAGGCTTTGACACAGAACAACAATACATTGTGTTAAAAAGAAATGGATAAGGAAAAATTAGCCCTTCAGGAACCATCAGAATCAATAAATAGTAAATACAAATCGCAAACAGCACGAGAGTGCGGAAATAAAAAATTTAGTATGGCTCTCAAAACTTCATATACATGCTCTCTGGAATCATGGATAGGGAAACCCAAAGGCTTCGTTTCAACCTCTGAACTCTATGTATGAACTAACAGTTAAAAATACTTTTATCCTAAAATGATGGAGATGAGAGACTTCAGAGACCCTTGGTTTAAACTGTTGAGTATGATGATGAGAAGAGAATCAATGAGAAGTCTCAGAAGCATAACCAAATTAACTGAATCGTTGTTAATAAGCTACAAGATGCGCGAAAAATATAAGTGAGTTATAAATAATTGGTGCACAATGCCACCCTCTTTTCTACAAAGAAAGAAATTCGTTGAATATAATTTTTGACGAGTAATAATAAAAAAATGGCATTGATTTGTCAAAGGAGATTGATACTTCTATTCAATATTCACCTACCAATCAAATAGATATAAGTGCATTATATCTAATTGGTGCACAATGCCACACTCTTTTCTAGGAAAGAAATTCATTCATTGAATATAATTTTTGAAGAGTGACGATAAAATAATGGCATTGATTTGTCAAAGGAGGTTGATACTTCTATTCAAAATTTACCTACCAATCAAATAGATATAAGTACATTATATCTAATTGGTGCACGATGCCACACTCTTTTCCAGGAAAGAAATTCATTCATTAAGTATAATTTTTGAAGAGTGAGGATTAAATAATGGCATTGATTTGTCAAAGGAGGTTGATGCTTCTATTCAAAATTTACCTACCAATCAAATAGAAACATGACCTCTTAAAGGCTATATGTCTACATGAAGTAACCTTGCTAGGCACATTGTTTAGTACAAATTCTTATGATTTTATGTCCTACCGATAAGTACTACAATCGAATATATAGATTATATCGTTGTACCTTTTATTTCAATGAAGAAATCAGTTCATAAGCTGTAGTAAAAATTCCTATAGTTATTAACATAGGAGTGGGCACTATCTGCTATAAACACCGTAATCGCCACCAGTTACTGCCAGTTGACTTGAAGGGGGTGTAACCCCATCTACGTGTCCGTTACACGTTTTATAATTCCTCAGACTCCATTTCTCACCATAATATCTGTACATTTTATTCCATACGTATCTTTTTATTCTATTTCAAATGCTCCATTGCACTACAAGTGGTACAAGAGCTCTTTTTTTAAAAAAATTTGAAATTCTTCTGCACTAAGAAGCCACTCAGCAAAACCACAATAAACAATAAAGTGAACATGAACTGATGCAGGGGCAGCGAGGATCATTACCTGCTGTCAGAAATCATGAAACCTGCACACTAGGAAGCCAAGCAAAAAAGACCAATGGCCAGCAGGGCCGTGTACTGAAGTGAGGAATTACAAGTGCTTTGGGAGGGCCTTCCAATAAAAGGCAAGGGGCACTCAGTCTAAGACCATGGAAGGCAATTAAGAGCTGCACATGCCTGTCTAAGGTTGTCGAAAACTGTTGAAAGCCTCGAGGGACTATCATCGCTGGCCTTAGAAGGTTGTAACATTCGCAAATAAGCTGTCACAGATAATAAGGATTTATAAGGTCTATAACATAAATCATTACTTTTTAAAGACAAGTTTAAAAAATGGTTAAAAAGTTTAATTAACGGAAGAGAGAAGGGTCGAGCAACTCTTGGAAAAACATCATCTTTACACCAAACTCTCTAAATGTTCTTTTGGTTTAAACTTTAAAGCAAGTTGAATATCTTGGGCCTATTGTCTCCTATTAAGGGTGTGAAGGTTAGCCCTAACAAAAACAAAGAAATTCCGGACTAATCACTGTAAATAATATTAAGGATCTTAGAAAATTCTTAGGTCTTACAAGATGTAACTGCAAGTTTTTGAAAAAATGCCCACATTGCAGTTACTCTTAGAGCGGTCCTCAGAATGGATTAGTTTTGATCAATTGTCAAGAAAACTCGGGCATTTGAGGCACTTAAACAAGTCATGTGCACTACTCCTGCTCTTGTTACACCTGACTCGAGAGGAACTTTCATTCCTTTAAATGTTCTTTTCGTTTGAAGCATAATTACTAGGAGGCAGGCTGAAAATGGGGAAAAGGGGTTTACCAACTATCCCCAATAAATCTGATCTGAAAACACCTTCAAGTACACACACAACAATCTGAAAGTAGCTAAGAATAGCTTAAATAATTAACCAATTCAAAATCAGCAGTCTCCTAGGGCAGCAAACTACTTATGAGATTCGAGTCCACATTTCACTAAGCAAATCAATGTAGAATGCCACAAAATAATTTATCTAGCCACGGCAATATTTATACATCACAAATACATCAAAAGATTGAAGAAATATCTTATTAGCACAGCGGAAATCAATTATTTAGAACAGCAGCAATCCCGCCAAACCGAGGGCTAGGAAAAATAGTAAATCTCCACCAAAATGCAACAAAGTTCGGATTACGGCCTTATAAAATATGGAGATTCAGAATATAAAATCAGATTTGAAATTTGTGCCCTGGAAAGCACCAAACCAACTTCAAACTCTAGTCGCTCCCCTAGGGAAGAGCTCCAAAAATGATGTTAAACCTTTGCAATGCTTCTTCTTGATGTCTCCAACTCAAAATGGAGGGTTTCCGTCCTCCACCAAGCCACAAGGAAGGTTTTTGTCTTCATTGGATGCCACACAAGAGGGTTTTCGTCCTCGAGTGGAAAGGTAGTGAGCAACTAGCCCAACAAACCAATTGTATATGAAAAATGTGCCAAAGATGGTTGAAAATGAAGTCCTAAAGTCCCTTTTATATTTTTCCCTTGGCACCAAAGGCCAATAAGAAGAGGACCGACCTCTTAAGCCTTACTTTATCTTCAATTGCTTCTTTATTCTCTCCAAACCCAACCAACCTGCCCCCTAAAGGAAAACACTTAAAAGAAAGCATTAAATCTAATAAAGGAAAACTGAAATGAAATGCAATTACTTTCCTTGTTAAATAATTTTTCTTTGCCATCAAAAGGGGATGGCAAGAAGTCCATATTTAGGCCTTAATTAGAAAAAGGGGACATTACAAGGTGGAATTTGGGAACTCAAGAATTCAGCTCAGGAACTACACCTTTATGAGGGTCATGGAGGCAATTTGATGGAGTTCTAGAAGGTCAAAGCAATGTTTTTCAAAGGGAAAAGCTTCTGAAGAATGCATGGTCTTGTTTGGTTTTGTTACTTTAATCTTCTATCAATATGTTCTATAGAGTAAGCTTTAAGAGGGGGTATTAGAATATAAGGCTTATAATTAGCGTTTAGTTAATATTAGTTAAGTGTTAGGTAATAAAATATTGTAATCACTTCAACCATTTTGTAACCATTTCTCGCACAATAAAATGACAAACACAATTGAATCTTTCCAGTTTCTCTTCATCCATTCTTTGTACATTCTAACCTTTCTTTATTCTCTCTCTCCGCATATTCTAACATATAGTATGTGATCAAGATACAACTCGCAAACAATTTTTGGACAAACCTATTTGCAACTCTTAATATTCAATTGGCCCATAGCTCTTCTTGCCGCCCATAATTAGATTGGCAAACAAAGAAAATAGAAAAAATGTCTTGAAAAATATCTTCAATGCTTTGCCTCTGAGAAACAATGTCAATGGGTCCAATGGTTACCTCTAGTTGAATGGTGGTGAAATACTTCTTTTCACATAGCAACCAAAATTACATCTGAAGAATTGTACAACTATATCCTGCCCTTCACTACTTTATATTTGCATGAGCACTGCAAGGCCCTAGTTGTTGAAGATCACATTCAACACGAGTAATCTTACTACAAACTATCAAGGGATAACGTGGGCATCAAACGAAATAAAAATGGAACAAGAAATGGATCTACATAGAAGTGCAATACCCTAAAATTGGACCAATGGCACTTGGCCATCATCCTTGGCATTTATCTCAACCCATTTATTCGTGTGCACTTAAATGACTAATTTGTACATGCATCTCACTCAATTTAGAACTCCTTGGCCACTCGGTCGCACGTATTACTCATCCTTGACCAATCAAAAACTTATTTGTTGAATGTAGAACACATTTTCAAACATTTGGCCACAACTCCAAACTAACAAAACTAAATTTGCACCTTTGCGGTTTGCAGGACACAATCGCCTATGAGGGACAAAAACCGTTTGTCGGTTTGTCCTAAGGCCGACGGTTTTGTCCTCCACTCACTTAACGGTGACTTTTTCAAATGTACAAGTTAGCTAGGTCAGCCTAGTGTCTATTGAGCGGGAAAATATTTCACAATAGTCACCTAAAAATACAATCACACCACCCATTCAAAGGGCCTCTTCTCTCACATATTTGGGCTAACCTGGGAGATCACAACAACGCACCCAATTGCAAATTCACCTTCTTAATCACATCAGCCAATTTTGAGTCTGCATACATCATATATGCTGCCCTAGACCATTTTCACAAGTTATATCATTCACCAAAGATCATTGCCAAGCGTCGGAGGTCTTATTGGGGTCTTCGTTGCCAAACACAATGTTAGTAGACATTTCGCACACGTTAACCAAATGGGAGAATTACATCGGTTTGATGTCTCTTAGGAGTATTGCTATGTAGGCAGCTCTCAACTCAACAAGGGGTTGAGGAAGCTCGACCACTGTGGACTAACCCCTTTTTAGGTCTTCAAGCAAAGGAGGCGAAACTAGGGTTTTGAAGAACCCTAATTTAATTACAGAAGTGTGATCTCCAAGATTTGAGCACAGAAAATGAAGTTAAAGACACAGGGATCACATTGCCTGAATCATAATCAAGTGAAACCCTGGACATGACAAAAACACCTACAAAGGAAAAATCTACCTAGGCGACTTTGCCCAACATAAGAGAATTCATCCTCTCCTCGATTTTAGCTTCCCAAATTATCACAACAGCTTGACGACCTCTGCACAACTTATTTCCACACTTTCATATCACTCTCACTACATCTCATCCAAATTTGGGTAAATATGCTCCAAACCCTAACCCGCACTTAGTTTATCTAATTTTCTAGAGTTTGAATAATATGAATATTTGTATACATGTTTCTAGGATCTACGTATATCCAGTATTTCTAATTCCATGTTCATATTTACACAGTATTAATTAATCTTAATTAGGAAACCCTTGGTTTTGATATTACATTTTGGTAAAGCCACTTATTTAAAATTACACACAACCTAGGTCTTCATCCCCTGTCCCTAGGGTTTCGAATTTCGCAAAATCTGATTGGTATTATCATAAGCTCTTTTGGTTATATTTTAAACCCCTAAGTTGGATTTTAAATACTTTACACTACCATAGCTATTGATTATTATCCATGTATCATTTCTAGCTCCCAAATTGAATCCAAAATAACTTGCCACTACCCGTAGGGAGCGAGCTCTTAGCAAGCCTTTATACCTCCTCCATCCCGTACATTGCATCCTACTAGAAAATCACATACAAATTCGATATTCATGGTCAACCACACCTCTAGACTTGAGACGGCCGCAATCACCAAATAACACAATAGACCTCCCAACAATCCTCTTCCCACTAGGGGCAAGCCCACTAATAAACCCAATTATCCCTCCACCACCTTGAGCTTTGATAACTTCCCACAAAGAATATGACTTCTTGGACCAACTCAAGAACACACATGCTTGCATTTATATTCTCGAATTCCTTTGATGCTTTGTAGCACATAAGGATATTCTATATCACAAACTACAATAAGGAACCATCCCGACAAACGCAAAACCTGCATATTTTGCATCCATAGGAGCACCTTTCAAGCCACTAATCACCATGTTTCCTTTGATAAAGAGGATTCCCCACTACAACACATTCTAGATCTTAATTTGCCATTATATATCCAAGTTTAGGTATTCTAAAAAATGGTTAAGTAAACTCTAATTGATAATGTATCATGCTTAAAAATATGTCATAAAGCTTTCTTAACTACAATGGGCGTCCATACACAACCTCTCAAAAAATCTTTCACAAAAATCAAAAGATTAAACAACATTGCTCGCCCAATAGCAAGCACCATTACCTTACCCATTACACAATTCCATGTTATTTTGACTAGCTTAAATCCTCTTGGGACAGCCATGGATTCGTGTCATGGGGGCAATACCATACACTTTACATCAGTGCCTCAAATACATGCACAACAGATATGAATATACATGCCCTGCAAAAAATGACCCACACAAATATTGTCAAGTAGTAGACTCTGATAGCCACTATATCCCACAAACAAGTGTATCATAACCCTCTTTGTAACCACCTATATCATCTATTCTTATTCAAAAGCTAAACACACCTGAACAACAAGAGGAAACTAAAGTCAATACCATGCCTAGATATTGTCAAGTAGTAGACTTTGATAACCACTCTATCCCACAAACAAGTGTATCACAACCCTCTTTGCAACCACCTATATCACATATGCGTATTCAAGAGGTAAACACACCAGAACAATAAGAGGAGCCTAAAGTCAATAGCGTGCATAGATATAATATTGTCGTACTACAAAACCCGCTAGTTATTCCTAAGAAAGACATTGATGACTCTAATGATGAAGAATACACTGTCGACAATATAGATAACATGTTCTTTTGGGCCCATCCTATTATGTAGAGCTGATCCTGGAATTAAATCAATGTGGTGTTGAATATGTCCCTTCAGCAGCATACTGTTTGGCAACTCATTGGATGATAACATCAGCATACTCTTTCAAAACTTTTGTGGATTTTATTGGTATTTGCGCAACTTTTTTTCTTCTTTCTTTGCCATTAATGCAGAATAGAGTCTTGTCATCTTCATCTCCTTGATAAATTCTTTTGTGAACAACATGTTATTGACCTTCATTCTTCCCTACGTGATAATAGAACTACCTTTCAACCATCCTTCTAAAATGTATGTGTTCTCTCCATGATGGACTGTTTTCCTATCATATCGCCATGGCCTTCTCAATAAAACATGACATGCATCCATTAGGGTAACATCACACCATATTTCATCCCTATAAGTCTTTCCTATGAAAATTTGATTAAATACCTCTTATCATGAGTAACTTCATTTCCATTTTTAAAGCATGAAATATGTTAAGGCTAAGGATGATTTTCACATTACAGACCTATTTCTCTACCATCTCTTAGAAACCATATTTTCACAACTTCCACCATCATAACTAACCTTATCTTGCCTCCTGAAGTGCACCTTGTCTGGAAAATATATGTATGCAGCCATGAGTCACCACTATCTTTATCCAGATCTTGTTCTTCCTTAAGCAATCGTTGTTCTTCTCATCATAAGATTCTCTCCGACATCTACAACTTATGGATTATGTCTTTTTGCCTCATCCTCAACCAAATTCACTCTTGGTTGATCCCCTTGTCTCATTTCTTGTGCATGATAATGCAAACACTCAAATGCGCTATGCCCTTCTTCAACACATCTCTAGAAAATATAAGGTCTTTGTGGAGCTTTCCATCCTCTATCACTACCATAAATTTTGTCTCTTTTAAATCCTCTTCCTCTATGTTGATTCTAAAACTTTGTCTTGTATCTTCTTCTTTCTCCACCCCATGCGATGACTCTTCTCTTGTGGGATTAAATCCATCTTGTCACATTAATGGAGATGATGGTACTCTCTTCAACTCAATCAATCTCTTAAACATCTGCCTAGTTTGCTTCCTTTTTGCCTTCAAAGCTAGTTGATAAGCATCTTCCATGCTATTAAGTCCATGCGTGCTTAATTCATCTTGAATAGAAAACTTTAAAATATATGCATACCTTGCAGCCATTTGTTCCTTTATTTCATCATGTTCTACAAGAATAGACCATTTGTAATAATCCATTGTAGTCTTATACATTGCACTCCTTTGCCTCGGTTCTGAAATCTTTTGTGGCTGGTTTGTGCATAATCCATAGGGAGGAATTTCTCAACTTCTTCTCCGTCATATTTCAGGTCTTGATCTTTTCTTTACCCTTCCTTTGCTTTTCGATCTCTAAATGATCCCCACCAAATCATACCATGATCCTTCAATTTGGTGCATACAAATTTCACCCTCTTTTTCTCCGCCATATTCTTCCACTCAAAAATATTATTCATGCTATTTAGCCAGTCTTTCAAGTCCTTTGGTTTTAGACTGCCCCCATATTCTAAAACTTCCACCTCTATTCCTTCATTCTTTCCTTCTAACACCCTAACCAGCATTTCTTTGAATGATTGTGTCTCCTCTTGTTCTTCCTCTTGTTGAATGTTTTTCTTCCTGCTCTCTTTCTCTATTTGTGATTTGCCTACCTTCCTGCTATCTTTCTTCATATGTGTAATCTTCAGGATGCCTTTGTCTCAGATAAGTAATAATTCCTATCAGTTGTTTCACTCTTCTCTACAACTCGTGTATATTCCTATTCATCTGAGCATAGCCTCCTCTTCCTCTTGGCATCTCGCTCAAACATGATCTTCAAAACAGAAAAAAATATCTCCAAATAAATTTTGAAATGTAGAAAAAAAATCAACTAGATTACCTTCAAATATTTCCTCCCAATGTAGCAGTTCGAACAAACATGTAGCAGTTCGAACAAACAAGCAATAAACTCCATAAAAGATTATTGAGCAGAAAAGAGATAATTTTATTCTTCATTATCCCATAAGAAATACATAAGGGTCTTTAAATAAAATCAAAACTCAAAGGTCGAGTTGTCATGCACAACTTAAAAAGCTAATAACAGCAAAAAGCTATCAAAGCAAAAAAAGAAGTCTCCTAGAGTTAACCTAAGTTTTTGTTTTTTTTTTTAATGGATGTTTCATATATTAACATAAAACAATATTTACAAGCGTTGTACAAAAGAAGAAAGGACTATACAACAGCATTTACAAGGAAGATTCCAGCTTGTTACATAAAGCCATCAAAACAGCAATAAAATCAGAATAACACCCGTGCTCTTAACTTTTTTGCCTCCCAGTGCAGCAAAAAAACCTTTTGCAAGTAATTGTAGTCGAATTTCACTTTTCTAATAGTGGAAAAAATCATCCAAAGTGCATACCTCATTCCTAAATAAAGCTCTAGGGTGACTTGCAACTCAAGATCATTGCCCGGATACAAAAATTTTAAATCTGAAAATCCTCAAAATATCAACAAAATATTAAAATGCAATTTTCTACCATTAGATGGCTGAATTTGGCCCTGAAAATTTGTCGAAAACACCTCTGAAGTGCATACCTCATTCCTAAACAAAGCTTGAGGGTCACTTGCAATTCAAGATCATTGCCCAGATACAAAAATCTTAAATCTGAAAATCCTAAAAATACCACTAAAATATTAAAATGCAATTTTCCACCATTAGATGACTGATTTTGGCCCTGAAAATTTATCGAAAATGCCTCTAAGCGGCGCTAGTATCTTAACATGGCATATAACTCTTAAATATCATCGTTTTTTTTAAATGGGCTCAATTGGCTTCCCACATCAAAAGTTACGGCCTCTCGCATTAGTGCTATAGGCAGTAGATGTGAAGGTGATAAAGGTGATAACACTGAGGATATCAAGTGGTCATAAGGAGATGGTGAGGAGGTAGTAGAAAGGTAGCAAGGAGGCGTGTCAAGGAAAGCTAGGGCAACGCCACACACAGCGTCTCTTTCACTAGATACTACCAACCAGCCGAACCCCATTCCCAGTATGCCGCTTATGGCACGCACTCAAAGAGATTAATGTGTCGACAACCTGCAAAGAGTAATCACTAGTAAGATTTTTTTGTGTAAGACAATAATAATATCTATTATGTAATATCCCTTTTAGGGCTGAAACTGAAAAACAAAGAAATAGCACCAATCCCAATTGAGAGTAATCTGATTTTTACAACAGCCAACCAAAAAATATTATAAACCCTAGCAGCGAACTGTATTTGCACTTTTAGGGCATCAAACACCCTCCAAACAAGCTGAAAATGGATGTATAAATTCTCCAAAATATTATACTCAACCAATGGAATAAACACCAAGCAAAAGTACTCCAAAATATATGCAAATTATGAAGTTCTATACAGCTGTAATTAAATTAATGACAACAGAATTACAGCTCACAATAATGGCTGGAAATGGAGGTTACAAGCCCCTAAAAATCTCATGAAAGTGTGAAATCAGCCTCTAAAATTATGAGGAATATGGATATCAACTCCAATTGAAGAAATGTGCCCTAGATGGCACCCAACTCCTCCAAGCAAGTCGCTACCCTAGGAGAGGGCCTAAAAATGGTGTTCAAACCCTAGCAGCTCTTCTCCAATCAAACCCTAGCTGAAAATCTGCAACATCAACCTTCTTGAAGCCCTTGGAAACAACAATTTGAAGAGTTTTCATTCTTCAATCAAGCAAGGAAGGGTTTCGTCCTCCTTGTTAGCCACACCAAAGGATTTTCACCCCTTAAGTGGAAGGAATTGAGCAATCAACCCAAAAACCATGCAAGTTATTTTTTGACAAGAGATGATCCACAAATGAGCCAAGCAACCCCTTTTATACCATGTTGTAGCGCCAAAACAAATTAGAATGCCTTCAAACTAGGACCGACCTCATAAGAGTGTTTTTCTTTTATTTTTCCTTTGGCCTTTCACCTTCTTAACCCAGCCGACCTGACTTATGTAGAAAACTATTAAAGAAGAATGCAAATGCTTACGAAAATAACTGAAAAATATGACAATCACTTCCCTTGTTCATTTCCTTCTTGTCCACGGGAAGTGGAATGGGCTCAAAGTCTCCAAATCGAACTAGCTTGGAAAAGGGGACATTACAGTCCTCTCCTTCCAAAATTGCTTGCCCACAAGCAATTGCAAGCTCATATGCCCAAGTACTATGCCCAAGAGATGAAGCATGTTGTAGTGCTGCCAAAGCTTGGATCATGTTCCTGTCAAATGGGTTGACCAAGGAACATAGTGTGATATACCCCACATGGATGATGAATGCCACTCAACCTCAAGTTGATCCTCCAAAAATTGTAGAAGTCAGAAGATATCCACAAACCTTTGTCAGACTGATAAAATGCTTGCCATATTGTAGATGGGATAGCTGTCCCACCATGCTCCACAACATACTTCAGAAATTTCTGAAGCACCCAACCTCTAAGTTTCAATGGTTGTCATGAATTGTCTTTAGCTGAACCGTTCTTCCAACTTCTTCTATCAAGGTTTCTTCCTCATTTTGTGCCAACTCACAGCTGTCCTTAGCTGATAACAGCAGTCCTACACTTGTTATTTTTATGTCCAGCAACATGAAAAAGGTGTAGCAGGTACAAGAATGAAGTTTCCTTGCAAAAATCAACAGCTTGGGCAATGTAGGAGGCAATCCGGAAACTAAGAGCGGTTGCAATTCACTCTTATGATGCTCTTCCTTTACTTGACTTATGCATGAGAAATATCTTCATCTAGCTCCTATAAGACTGCAATAGCTGCCATATTAAACTTACCATTGTGCTTTTGTTGCACTCCTTGGTCCCTCCTATGTGATTGAGAATATGGAACACTCATTTGATCTTTACGATCCAACTTGCAAGTTTTTCCATCATGTTCTCTTCAAAGAAGCTTCAACAATGTGCACCTTCCCAAGATCACAAGGAGTTAAATCAGAACCATAATTTACCTGAGATACCCAGATCGGATGCCCTGATGGCTGCAATGATAGACTTTCTTCAGCTGGAACCCTCTCCCTATACCATCTAATGCTAAAATCCTCTAACAATGTGTGAACTGGCAGCTGTACATAATTAATGACAGCTGTTCTAGCAATCTGTCCATGGTATAACAGCAGCAATACTGACTACCTCTTGCACAACTTAAAGGCATAAAGGTTGGAAACTGCTTAGAAATATCTGAAAATATTAGATGCCAAGGATAAAGAGCTGGAAACTCCTCAATCTTTTTTTTCACGGTAGCCTTGCATTGGACCTCCATCCCCTATACCTCGAAGTCACTGTTTCTTTCCCAAAGTCATCCTTAAATTCCATTTTATTAGATAAACATTCAGCCAATTCATGCCAAAAACTATGCTCACCTCATCTAGATTACTGCTATAATGGTTACCTTGGCCCCAAAACGATGCTTCCATGCTGACCAATCATTTCTCTTCGGAACTTGGTTTGGATCAGACCCTCGGTGACTACAATTAAGTGGGTGTAACAGTCATATATAGCTCTGAATTTCTTTCCAAACAATCCCAGATATGTTGGGATGTTGGCATTAATCGACCTCCATGATGAACCTTTTTACACACAAGCTATTCAATGAAAATAAATTACTCCAAACCTGCCCATCTATTGCTGTCCAAGAAAGACATGGACAGTCCAAATGCATGTGATTGAGAGAACCAATCACACCATAGCTGTAGCAACGCATTTCCTTACTCAAATCTGGAACCGTAGTTGCTGGAAACCACCTAAATGTCAGCTGGAAACACCTTATCAACGACACTAGCATGGGGAACACATCTTCCCTATGAATATGACATTCCTTCATGGCTGCAAATAAAATGTTGGCAAGCTGGAAATGCAGGTGAAAACAGTTCTAAAATTGGGGGACACCTCCCAAACCATAGTCATGGATCATACAATTTTGCTACCCAATTTCATCCTCCTCTTGTTAAGGTTATGATTCATGACCACTTAAGACTCAATTCTACCCATGTTCCCCTTGGCCCCATACAATACCAGACCATCAAATCTTGATCATAAAAGTAATGTTTATTTTGCGTACCATTCTTCCACATCAAGCATCTAGTTGCAGCAATTGTGACTATCTTCATAACCTTGGCTTCAAGTGTAGAATTTGACTCCAAGGAACAATCTAGGAATGGATACTTCACAACCTTGTTAGAATGCACATCTCCTTCTATATGTTTTCTCCAAAAATTTCCTTTCATTCCAACCACAGTTGCAACTTGTGTCCTTGACCTTAACACTGTTTTTAGCATGTTGTTCATGATGACAAAAATATTGCAGCGGCATAGAAGGAGATAACAAATCTGAAACATGATCAAATCAGAAATATGCGTCATAGAAGGAGATAACAAATCTGAAATATGATCATACCTTAGGCTGCCAACAAGGAGCTCACCCTCCTTTGCCTTTGCTTCTTCATCAAGTGAAGATCTTCCCACCTTGTCTCCTTCCATATTTTGTGGACACATGTATGGAACATCATCATGGTTCTCGCCGAAGTCAAGAACACCATCAATTTGCTTTCTTTTGATTGTTGTGTGGAAAATTCCAGCAAGTTGAACATCATCATTAACAACTAGTAAATCTCTTTTCTCAAGTGTATGACCTTCAAGATGATCTTCTTGGGAATCCCCTTCAAAACCCTCTTGCAAATCTTTTTTTTTCATTTTCTTCGCTCAAGAGAAACCCCTTTGGGTTTGGCTCCTTGGCGTGTTCTTGTGGTCTAGGGTTTAACCCTAGCATCTTCACCCATACATCGGTTGTCCCTTTGTTGGAGCCATCAAGAGTGGAGAGTGTCACCTTCCCAAAAGCATTTTGAAGATCCCTTGATGGCACATGAGATCTAGGCTCCGGCCTTGACCTTCCCTTGCTTACCCTTATCAATCATGTTACAACAAAAGTATTTAAGGAATTTTGTCAAAGCATATATCACGAAAAAAGCATTTGAGGATTTTGTCAAGCATTTCACACACATTCTCCTTGGGGTATTTTGTCAAACAATCCACATACTTGTAGTGAAGAGATTTCATGATACTAGCTTAGCCAAAGTATCCATAACCCAATTATGTCAAAGCCATTTTACATGCTAATCTAAATGTAAAAGAAGAGAATACAACTATGTATAAATATGAGACTAATCACTTGAAATAACATTTCCAAAATGTCTTGAAGAGAGTAAAATAAAATTATATTTCAACCGTACTCCAAGAGAACTTTCAACTCACATTCTACATATGATGAGTGACAAAAATCAGGGAAAAAGACACGGTTATACAAAGCAGAAAATTAAAAAAAAAAACTTTCAAATTCTCTACTTTCTCAACAAAGTTTTTTTTTTTCAACTCATGCATGTTACCTAATTTCATAAAAGCAACTTATAAAATAGAGGATATTTTCCCACATTTGAAACCCTGGCATGATGTTGAAGGCAAAGAACCCACAAAACACAAATGCGCCAATGCCCAACAAAAAGGTTTTTCCAAAATTTTCATGTTAAACAACTCAAAACCATTCCTCTATGAACAAGCCTGGGAAACGGTAAAAATAGAACTCATATTTGCAATAACCCATAGCAACAAATGCCTCCAAAATAAAATTTATGATAAAAGAAAAATCCTCATACAACTTATGAGGCAAAACTAATATGTCTTTATCTATTTGTAAAACTCAAGAAATTCATCCTTTGAAGCAAGCAAAAATTGCTGCAATTTCCAAAGGTAAAGGCCAGTTACCTTAATGCCCAATTACTTTAATGCCCAATGCAAGCTGTGAAGAGAACAATCCATCCTCTCTTAGCACACAGATTTTAGTTTATTTTTTGGAGTCTTAAATGCTGTGAATTTTGTTATTTGAACCATAGAACACCCTTCAGTCATTTCCAACCCTCTCATTCCTACGTCCCTCCTCTCTTCCTCATGCCATAGTCCTCTCTCCAACCTCCTTTCTCGCCCCCCCTTTCTTCTCTTCGGCTGCCTTTTTTCCCTTCCCCTCTCTCACACTCATAGCTATGCTCCTATATAATTTATTTTTCCCTTCTACTTCTCTTTTGCAATTGTTTTCTTTGTTTTTCTCTTGCCACTTGGCAAATGGGCAGCCTGGGGTCCATCCTTAAAGGATGACACTTTCCCTTCAATTTTTTAAATTTCATTATTATTTCTATTGTGTGTGTGTATGTGTGTGTGTATACATATATACAAATTATAAATAATCATGTACTTTTAAACTAGTTAAATGAGATGCCACGGGATAAATTTGATGGTCATACGACCATTTTTACATTTCTTTGGCCATAAAATACAATCAACTTTCATTGTTAAAACCCATAAAGATTACAATAAATAAATATATACGTACATCGTAATTAATGCTTCATTCCACTAATATGAACTATTCCAGTATTTGAAAAATAATGTTAAAATAACCATTATAAGAATTTTATGTGATTGACAAGATCCACCGCACCCTAAGAAGAAAATCTGAATCAAGTATAGGCCATGGAAATGAGCCAAACATGATTAAAGATGACAATTGTTTCAAAGGAACAAAAACTTCCGAAGACATACGATAGGGGATCACCTTTTTCCAACCATTTTAATGTACTTACTTGGATGTCGGTTGATTACCTTATAATTCTTCAATCTAATATATTGCATTTAGTCACATACCTCACTGGTGGCACAATGGTACATACCAGTGTTTTAAAAACCATTCTAGTTCCGGGTCGGTTCGACCGGTTTGACCGGTTCATTAAAAAAAATTGCAAACCATTAGAAAAACCGAACCAATGACCGGTTCCTGTACGGAACTGACCGATTCAGTATTACCGTCCGGTTCAGTACTGAACTGGTCAAACTGGCTGGTTTTGTACTGGACCGGTCTGAACTAGTTGAGGAGCACGTTTTGCCTTTAAACATTTTTTCCAATTTTAGCTTTTAAGTTACTTTTTTCCAACCCTAACCCTAAAATGATGTTATATAGACCCCATTTGGAACAACGGTTAAATGATCTTGTCTTCATGCAATACAACCTCCGGCTAAGGCGCAACCAATTACTGAATATGATACCTAATACAAATCCCATTGTCTTGGATGATATTGATCCAACCTCATAATGGGTAGAGGAGAGTCACCTGGCAGAGTTTGATAATGATGACTTGGGGTGGATGGCTTTGGATGATGAACCACTAGTAGCACCAGACATGGCAAACACTAGCCGTGCTACTACAACTATTGCAGATGTCCCTGAGGAGTCCGATGTGTCTGAGCCAAAGGAACATGATGACATTGATGAGGATGAGGATCCCATTCTTAGCAGTGGTGTTGAGTTTGATGATTGATATCAAACATGTAGTAGCTTGTAGCATATTGTTTTTTGGACTCTATAGGCCATTTAGAGCCTCATTGTTTATGTATTTTGTTTTGGATATGTAGTGCACTCGGTGCCGTTTTGCTATATTTACCCTTACATGGTATATGCATGAGCAAACTTTGCATATTTTGTCTCTAATTGTTTGTAATCATGGTTTGGAATCTTTAAAATTTCTTGTTTTCATTAAAATTGTAATATTTTATGTATTTTTTAGTAAACTGGTTCATAAGTTTTAAACTGGTCCAGGTTCCAGTTCAATTCCGGTCTAACCCTCGACCGATTCTGAGTCCGGTTCCGATTTTTAAAACATTGGTATATACCATAGTTACCTAAGACTCCATAACTGCAAGAAGAGGTTTCTAGGACCACAAAAAAAAATCCAAAATTTGGGGACAGTGCGGGCAAGGTGCTTAAAATAATATATAAAATTACAAATATTAAAAAATATACAAATAAATTATTAAAAAATTATGAACAGTAGTCTGTGATAGTCCAACATCTGTATGTGTACGCAAAAACTTCTATATTCACATATCACTCTTGATTCGTATTTTGTCTTTGTAAAACAATACAATTGGATTATGGTTAACCGGCAAATATTTTGCACATCTATGCCAGGACAATTGAGGCTTTTACCATTATCTATGTCTCACCTTTATCATAGTTACCAGGTCCATAAATCCAAATCCATTCATGAGGGGGGGAGGATACGCAAATCAAAAACTCTTGAAAAAGTTCAAAAAAAATCGATGCAGAATATATACATATTATATATGAGCATAATTTATAAATATGAAAAAATTGACAAAAACAGAAAAACATTAATAATATGTATTATAAAATGTTAATATATTTATTATTGAATAATATTAAAGGGTGTTGGGTATCTTTTTATTGCAAAAAAAATAAAAACTTTCTTTTTGGAAAAAGACAAGGCCAACCTGGACCGAATTTATCCACCCTACCTAAAAAATCTAGATCCGGCTAGATTTTGTACAGATCCGGATTCAAACCGGATCTGGTAACTAATACACTAACCATTCTCTATTATCCCGCCATATATCTTTGTAAATTGGGGCTTCCAATCAGGAGGAGATTTTAACTTAGATTGATTTATGAAGCCAAAGTATACATGTACACAACCTTCTCAAATTCTTTAAGTTGCCATATAAGTACGCTTTGTAAGAATGGGGCTTCCAAAATACAATTTTAATTAGCCAATTTATAATTTTATACATACAAACTTCATTTTTCACAATTTAACTAATTTGAGATGCATCCAAGAATTATCGAAAAAATTGCCAAGGAGTATCAATGTTCAATCCCCATCCAATTCCCAATTATTTCATTTCTATGATATTCAAGACTATTCCTTTTGAAAGCCCAACACAATGTGTGGATGGTGGCCTAAAATATGTATATAGGGAGCTCCTAAAGGACCTATTTAATGAGATTGACTCTAACCTGCCAATGATAACTAAAGAAGGTCAGTCCAATGGTTGGTTCTTGCATTCATATTATCCAAAATCACCTTCTAATCCTCCTTAAGGATGTGGGAAGGAGTCAATGTTGTGCCTTGAAAATTGTTTTGGGATAGGATGCGTCTTTGAAACTTTAAGCTATGTAATTTGCTTCATTTCCAAATTTTTTATTAGTATTGAAATCACCAAGATTTGATCTCAAAAATAACTTGTATGAGGTCAAATATATGTCCAAATTTCTATGAAACGTCTTCCATTGGAATCCTGCGATGTCCCAAATAATCTACCAAAAATAGGGGGGCATTTCCGAAAGATCCCCTATTTATCTGGAATGTCCCAGAGATGCCGCCATTTTAAACATTCTTCATAGGAAACGTGGGGGCGGGGGGGGCGTTTCCCCCATGTCTACCTCAATATAAAAAGTCAGTTTTAAAAGAAAAAAAATAAAAAGAAATTAGACCCCCCACTTCCCAAAACAAGGGGTACTAGGGTTTCCAAAACGTCCTAAGGATATCTAGAGAAGTCCCAGAAATTGTTGATGCCCCTAAAAATTGTTCGCACAAGAAACATATGGGAGGCGTCTACCCTTGTCCAAGAATTTACGTTTCGTGGGGGACGAGAGGGAGGTAACATAGAAAAACAATATGTAAAGCCTTCACACCAAAATATAATGAACAGTCATTAATTTTGTAATTAAAAGAAAAATAATGCCAAAGGGAGCTCCCAAGGACCTCTATAAAGAGAACTGACTCATAACCTGCCAATGATAAGTGGCAGAAGGTTAGAACAATGGTCTAGTTCCATGCAAATCATATGATCCAAGAATCATTTTTCTAGTCAACACCTTAAGGATGCGGGAAGGAGTCAATTTGTTGATGCCTTCAGGAAAATAGTTTCTCACTAAGGAGTCAATTGAACAATATTAGGAGGTGCACGTAATGTTCCAAATGTCTCCATAAGTTAAGCAAGATCACCTAAGATTTAAGGATAAATAAATTAGTAAAGCTCTTCCTCTCCAAAATCCTGAGGAAATCAAATATCTTGCTACTTGGCCAATTGACCATGATCCAAAAATAATTCTCAACTTTACCTAAAACAATGTTCATATCCTTGGAATATGTATCTTCAACTCAGTCCTAGAGCCATAGTAAACAATTCAGGTCTTTCTTGTGTTGCACATGCCCTCCTACTTAGTCCTCAATAAAACTGAATGTCAAACTTTGAAATCCAAGTTTAAAAAAAACTTAGTAAATGTATAACTCTTTTGGTATCTAAACGCATGGAGCTTAGACATGCTAACTTGATGTAATCATTGGCTTCTTTCCCTTGTGCTTATGCAACAAATTCTTTGTCAGCGTCCACTCTGGAAGAAGTAGACATCAGTGCTGTTAGTTGGGGACATTTATGCTAATAAAAGTAGATATTATAACAGTTCCAAAAGGCAACTTCTATGACAATCCATAGCACTAGGTTGACTCATGAGACAGAGCATCACCTGACAAAAGACCCAGCTTCAAAACCCCGCAGTTTTAGAGCGCCAAAGTGTCTTCAAAGGCTGGAGTTGTATGCTCTTAAAATGTTAATAATGACCAAAGTCAAAAGGTCTTATAGCTTGCTGAAATCAAAGAACATTCAATCCAAAGCACTGATGAATCACTGACAACATACTGTCTCATACCAAAAACCCAGTCAAAAATAGAGCCCCAAAGTGACAAGAAGTTCTACCTCGGTTGAAAGAGCATCTATTCATAGCAAAACCAGAAAGGAAAAAACCAACAAAAATGATTAAGGGCATCTAAGTTCATCTGAAATGTTCAGTTATAAACACTTCACTCCTCTCCTCTATATATTTGGAGTAATTTTCATATGCTATCAGGAATGTGTTTTCTATTTACAATTATTAGGATAGCTTCTTTAGTTTGCTTCTAGTTTATTTTGTAATAGTCGATTCCATCAAAGCTTTTGTCTTGACTAACAGCAGCAGTCATTAGCTAATGAATGACATCTTTATCTCCTATGGGACATTGTAATATAAGACAAATGTTTTGGTAGCCATATTTTTTCTTTACATAATATATTTTGAGCTCTTTAAAATTCAAAAACAATGTAATATCCTTTGAATGCACTTTGTCGAAAACAATTGAAGGTTGTAGAAAATGTTTCCTCGCCTTCCAATTTCTCTCATATTGCATTTAACCTTAGTTAACAAAGTACAGATACTCTATGAGAACGGGTTAGGGAGGTTAGCTTATTTGTTTCTGAGACCCGATTAGATATATTAGATTTCTAAGTATTATGTACACCATTTTTAAGACATCTAATATGGGGACCGGTATGCCTCTTTTCAAAAAAATAGGAGACGGCTACTCGGAGACAACAATATATTCTATGTTATGTGTGCAATCTTAATAATGGTTATTATTAAGGAATAAATTGTAATTTAATTAAATACAGCTGTAATGTCCCCTTTTCTAAATTAGAAATACTAAATAATATTTTTAAGTTGAACCCAGATAACTCTCTATTTATGGGCAACTTAATAATATTTTCCTTAACTAAAAAATGTATTTTTAAATACTAAATTAGGAAAGAAAGATATTTAGCCTATTTTCATTATTTTCAGTCGGCTAAAAAGGACTAATCCAGGATTAAAAGGAAGTAAATTAATAATTTAATATTTAAGTTCTAAAATAATTTTAATATTATTGGCACTTTAATTAAATTAGAGGGAAAAATTTAATTAATTATTTTAAATGCCCAAGTGGAACGACCCAAAAGGAGAACTAAAAAGGGGAAAAGTAAATGTTAAAAAAAGAAATAAAGTGTCCCACATGGAGCGCTCCACAAGGAAAAAGAAAGAAAAAGGCTATAAAGACAAATGTTGGGGCTTATTGTAACGATCATCAGGTGAATTCAATACTTCTCTCTTGGAAATTGGAGCATTGAGCTCTCATTTTTAGCCTTTCAGGACCAAAACCCTCATTGGATCTTATTGGGGATGAAAACCCTCATTAGTCACAACATTGGTGGCTTTATACAGGAGTTACCCTCATTTGTTTGCATTGGTGGCTTCATCCGGGAGTCACAAGTGAGCTTCATATTCAGAATTTCATAGCAGTAGGGTTTCCATCCATGCTAGGGCACAAATTCCAACTAGGCACACTTTTTGGGGCTGCCACACTCATTTCCAGCTTGGGCAACCCACTTGGAGATTTCGGGATCAGCTTTTCAAGGGTTTCTGTGGTTAGAAAAATATGATCTTAATTTTGTTTGATAGATGTCATTTTTGTGGTCATTTTGAGCTATCATTTACATTTTATCTCTAAGTATTTATGAAGATATGGATTTTTTAAGTTTTTGCAGTTTTTGAGCAATAATTAATTCTAGCAGTCTGTAATTTGTTGTTGAAGCATTTACTTTTGCATGATTTCATCAAGGGTTTCATATTGTTGATATATTTCTGAAGATTTGTGTGTGAGAAATACTAAAATCTGAATTTTACCTAGGTCGTTTAGGGTTTTGTGGACCTAAAACAGGTCACTGCCCTAATTCTTGCATAAAATCAAATTTCTATCATAAATTTCAGGTTTTCTACATGTGGCTGACAGCATTTCCAGCAATGTTCCATTAGGAACTTCGGGCACACATTTTCTACAATTCTTCATATTGTATTAATGTCCGAAAGAGATTCCTTACAATTGATGCCTTTGATTGTCTGTCAAGCATTATAGAAATTATTAATCTGTTGATAGCCCAATTTTGTCAACCAACTCATAAATGGACAATAATGGCCATCTAATAGCCATATTAATATCCAAGCATTTTACAAATACACCAACGCCTACATAGGCATTTTACATCAACACATAATTAGTACCTTGAAGTATCATTTCTTCCCTGTGCATTGATGTCAACGCTTTCCATCCATATAGGGAGCTGCATCAAAGGCTATTGGGAATCAAGCAATGAACCATCATTATCTATATGTTGGCATGTTTTCAAGCATCTTCTCTGCAAAGGTATAAGGCATTTTGTCAAGCTTTTTACTTCTAGACATACCCCTCCATTAAGCAGTCCGCATTTCAGCAAGCATTTCACAATGGCTACTCCATTTCTACGGAATTCTCAAGGTAATGAATACGAGTGAAGCATTTCGGAATTCATATGTCTTGTAATTCAAATTAGGACAAAATATAATTGAACTGCGGAAAGAAAAAACACTGCAAACTTAGCTCAAGATAATGTGCTAGAATGCAAGAGAAACTTTTTCCATGTTCACTGACTTTACTGGTACCACCTTGATAAATCATTTAAACAAATGTAGAACTAATGGATGTCATAACACAATACTTGCACACTATAGAAAACACTTCTCAATCAGGCCGGATACCAAATTCATAGATTAGCATATGAATCCATGACAATTTGCAATACACCCAACTCGAAACTAAAAAATTTGAATGCCTACCTTCTTACAGAATCCCCATCCGCAGTGAGAAAGTTTGCTGATTACTTTCTGATTATGTTAGACCATGTACATGGCAATAATGATTCACATGTCAAAACATTAAAATGCACAATTCAATTGCAAACTTATCAAGATTGTGAAATCTTTCTTTATTTAGATGAGCCCAGTGATTTCTCTGTAAGATAATGTTCCAGCATATCCTCTTCATCATCTGCAAATAGAAAATATATTAAGTCAATTTTGGATATATGAAAATAATATGAATGAGTTGGAAAATTATCTTTATATTCCCAATCAACAGTAGGATAAAGAATATCCAGATTTCAAACAGAAATGCTTAAGTGTACACTGTACAGACACTACCTTCATACCTACACCCTGGTCTTCCATTACACACTCCTCAATTCTGATAATACGCCAATCCATTTCCAACATAATCTAAAAAAAATCTGAAGCTAGTTGAACCTAAACTTTTTAAAAATAAAAGCATGCAGCTTGAACTCTAGAACTATCGCTTATCCTACCTAGAAACCAGAACTTGAAACTTACAATCATGTTTTACCTAAAAGTTACTATGAAAAAGCTAACAAGTTGCACAGAGTGTGTTAGAGTAATAAGGCATAAATCACATTTTTACCAAAATAAGAAATATTATTATATTTATTGTTTTACTTTTATTTTTAATTCCCTTTATTATTATTTACCTCATATTTATTTTTACATATATTTACACATCAAATGGTAAATACAATAAAATAGATTTCAGATTTGGAGATACAAGAAAGATGTAGGCTTTGTTAAGTTATATGCGAAGATTGTCTAATTGGCACACCTTTCTATGTGGGGAGCCAAAGCCTTAAGGGACACTGCTTCGCCAATTGCTGTACTCTATAATGTAATTATATTGTTCTCCAATGTAATATAAGAGCATGTTTTCAAAGAGAAAAAAATAAACAATACTAACAGCAAGAATAAGAACTCAAAACATATGCATTTCATTGGAAGGCATTTACTTTTTCTCATTGAAATAACTTCTAGCCACTAGCCCATTTGACTTTGCATTTCCTACAAAATAAAGAGATCAAAATCTTTCGGGTTCCCTACAATTATTGAATGAGAAAGAAAATGCTCCCAAGTTAATCTCTAATGGAATATAAGAAATTGAATTGAAAAAGATGTAGGCTTTGTTAAGTTTTATGCTAAGACAGACTTATTGGCACACCTTTCCTACATGGGGATCCGAAGCCTTAAGGACACTGCCTAGCCAATTGCTGTACTCTATAATGTAATTATATTGCTCTTCAATGTAATATAAGAGCATGTTTTCAAAGAGAAAAAAGTAACAATACTAACAACAAGAATAAGAACTCAAAAAATATGCATTTCAATTGGAAGGCATTTACTTTTGCTCATTGAAATAACTACTAGCCACTTGCCCATTTGACTTTACATTTCCTACAAAATAAAGGGATGAAAATCTTTCATTCCCTGCAATTATTGAATGAGAAAGAAAATGCTCCCAAGTTATAATCTCTATAAGAATATAAGAAATTGAATTGAAGGACCTACCTGTCCAGCATAAGGGGACCCATCTTCGCCAAATTTTCTTCCCGGAGGTACAAGAGGGAGGACCTGTAATTTACTAAATGTTAAATGCACTGCAAGGAAAACGAAGTCAAGAAAACTAAACATAAAATTTTAAGATTGTACAAAGCAAATGGGGCAAAGAGGAACAAATTCAGCAGTTTCAGATTAGAACATATGATTGTAAAAGCACTGCACTGCAAAAAACCTCCTTATTGGAAGTCATTTTAACACATATAATCTTTCTTTACTCAGCACATATATCTCATATAACCTATAACAATCTTGCTACACTAATTGCATTAGTGCTAAATTGCTGAAGATCACTTACTTGGTCATAAAATCCATTACCATTGTTAGTATGTCACTTGTATGCAAAGACTGTCATATTTGGACAGAGTCAATACACAAAACACTTCATTGTTTATTCAATAGTAACAATTACATATATAAAGCCTCTTCAGACCCTATAACCAAGAAGAAGAGGCATCTCACAATCTAACCATGTAATCCCTTATATCTCTCAACTTAACTAGAAGATCTCTCTCACACTTATCTCTAAAATGATTTGTTACTCAACAACTCATTTACACATTTAATAAATCTAATATTCCAATTACTCACACACATTAATATATTAACATACGCCTTACATGTGAGTACTAAACATTGTATTCCCAACAAAGACATTATCAATGCTAGTTGGGAAAATATACATTTCATATTGAGATGAGAGTATTTTATAAACTACATTTCGTACAATACCACAAATTTTAACAAGAAAAAGATAAAAGTCTTAATTGATTTGGATTTAAAAACACATCTTTTCCAACCAAGAATCTCAAAAACAACTGAAACATCACAATCCAGTTCCTCTTCCATGCCAACCTCTGGAAGTAATGACAAACTTACATCTTGAATTTTTGAATGTGACTAAACCGACATCTGCTAACTGTATTTGTCTGAAACATGTTGGAGTTAGTCACTCCGAGTAATGTTTAAACTTTATTTGCAGTTATGGAGCAGCCAACATGTAGTCAAACATAAACATAGGTTAATTTGGGTTTGTTGGTAACCTCAAGTGGTTAGACAATACATGTTGAGTCAGCATGACTAGGTCAACGAAAGGCATGCACTTCCCTAGCCATTGCCTATATACATGAGTCATTTTGGATTACTTGAGTTTTACATGTTCGAGCATAGCAGTTCTTGCTCTTGATATTGTAAACTTTAATCACCATTCATGGTCCGTTCTTATAATCATCTCTTTCATTTCGCTTGTTCATTCATTGTTATGTTATTGCTATCTCATATGGTGCAGTAACTTCTCCCAAAATCTCACCTCTGTTCATTAAGGGGTTTCAGCTCATCATGATATCATTGCCCTGTTGAGGAAGGAGATATGACATTGAAGGGACTGTTCTGCATAACTCGAGACTTCACAAAAGAAATAAATCACAGTCTCTTCCTTAGAATTTGTGCCAGCATCGTGCAAAGAAGTATGTTTGGGAACACAAGGTAACACCTTATTTGGTTTTACTACCCTATATTGTACTTGTGGCCATTTTCAACAGAAATATTTGCCATTCTCTTGCTCATAATAATGGAGGTGAACTACAAGACTCGTAGACGACACACTAGAACCCTTGCTTGTGATTTTAAAGGTGATTTCAAAAGTTCTTCATGAGATATATTGGGTGTGCATGACAGTATAATTATTTGTGTGGAAAGTATGATACCTTTGAAAATGAAAGCATCCTTAAGTAACCCACTGACAGAGTAACCATAATCATAGAAAGAATGTTAAAAGAGGTGACAACCAGAGGATTCCTACCTGGAGAAGTCATAACTGGCAAGGTGGAGGAAGTTGACATTAGCCTAAAATTCCTAACACCCCATGTTAGTGTCAATGCCACCTGCCTTACATCAGCCCAAAAAAGGCATTTGCTAACATCACTTGCTTGATGTTAGGTGTTGTTGGTGCTAGTTCCCTGATGTACCTTGTCTTCTCTATCATCTTCCTCCCTAATATCAATTGCAAACTTGATGTCAAACTTTGCTTTAACATCCTCCACTCTATCTATTGATATTACCCAAATATCACCCCCTTTTACCCAACAACACCCTTTCTCAAATATTCCAGGTGTTGTAGTATAGATAATGTATCCTAAGATACTAGACTTATCAACAATAGTGTAAACAAAGTAGTGATTGCATACCATACCATATTAGAGCATAGTACTGGAACAATAACAAATCACATTCATAAAAGATAACTCCCAATACAATTCGTAGAGTATAGGGAGTTATAGTCTCTGATACTTTGCTTATGTCATAAAGCATTTGACTTGTTCTGACGATAGCTAGCCAATATTTGGGAGTTCCCTTCGTTTTCCCCAAACCCATACATATTTCTACAGGTCCCCTTCTAATAGGTTTGTCCGGAAATATATGTATCGATATTTTTATGCCATGACAAGCAAAACAAGTAATTGTTCATCGTCCTACTATCTGCACATATGTGATCCTAATAGAAATGCCCTACCCCGATGTATCTCTTGCTATATATAAGACAAACAACACATGCTTGGTGGTTGACACGATTGTTACCACCCGAACATAACCAACAAGAGTCATTACAAACTACCTAAGCCCGACAATACAAACACATAACTCATCAGCTATGAAAATATGTAATTATGCAAATAATCATGACAATACGAATGTTATGTTCTATACATTATCCCCCCTTTTAAACAAGTCAGAGTCCTTTCCGACACAGTTCATACAACACATGACTAAAAATTAGGATGACAAGAGAAGATAGAAGTCATTCCGGTGGAGTCGTTGTTTACGTAGAAAGTTGTGTGCCTTGTCTAGAAGTAAGAAAAAGCAAAAAAAGCATTTTTTTTGCGGAAAAGCAAAGTGGAGGTCTGGGGGGCGACAGACCCCAACAGGGTCAAAGAGTAACACCCTTTGCAGGGTCTGGGGGCAACCCTTGAAAAGCCATAACAACCAAATTGCTGTGAAAAAAACTGCTTTTGAAATTACCTGATTTTATTTTATTTTTGTTCTATACTTTTTCTGCCTATCAGCAAGGTTTGGCATACTCATTTACCAGTTAGTTGAACAATAACTGAGGCATACTCACTTCCCACAATGTCATGTTATTCCACAATCAAATTAGTTGTTATATTTTGCCAGTTGCTAGTTACAAGCAGTTTTTTGGACAGAAGAATTGGCAGTGGATTAGTGAGAAAAAAGACGGTATAAACAAATATGAGTAACTGTTTTCCTGGGGGCAGAACTCTGCTGTTCATTATCTTGGAGGTGCATAGTTATGAACTGAATTAAAATAACAACTCCTCTATGCCAAATTCCTAGTGTGCATTACGAACTGTGGGAGCTGAAATTCTGTGTTTATGGTATTTCATAGCTTGCTGGACTGTTTTGCATTGCTGCAGATTCACTGCTGTAAATTAAAAGTATGGCTGGAAAATCGTAATAGGGGCAAAGCATTTAAGGAGCAAGGTCTTGGAAAACAGGACTTTGCATCCACAAATTATTATGCTACAGAGCATCATTGTAAATGATTTCCCTTGAGAGCATTGTGAGAGTTGAATTTGATGCCCAGCTTTTCAAGCTTGAGTGTTCAGGCTTTTCTTCTATCTTCACAAACGCAGATATTTTAGCAATTCAACTTGTGTTCCTCATAGTGGTTTGTTTCCTTGTCATACCTCCTTGAATGACGAGATGTATTGACATCTCCATAAATCAGCTCCTTCCCTTTAGATGTCGACAATATATTCAGGTCACTCGGATCTTCATCATCTTCTTCCATGTAGTGCAAGACTAATAAAGTTGTCAGAGATATCAACGAAATACTCAAGTCCCTTGGATCTCACCTTCTTCCCTGTAGTGCAATATTAATAAAGTTGTCAAAGATATCAATGACATACTCAAGTCACTTGGATCTCACCCCTCCCACCCTTGCAACTTTTGAGCTCTAAGTAAATCAGCTCCCTCCCTTTAGATATCGACAATATATTCAGGTCACTTGGATATCACCTTCTTGCATGTAGTGCAAGATTAATCAAGTTGTCAGAGATATCAACAACAAACTTAAGTCACTTGGATCTCACCTTCTTCCATGTAGTGCAAGATTAATAAAGTTGTCTCAGATATCAACAACATACTTAAGTCACTTGGATCTCACTCCTCCCACCCTTGCAACTTTTGAGCTCTAACATAGCTTTCTACATTGAGCACTTTCTGTGGATTGTAGATGGCACAATTGTA
The DNA here is from genome assembly GCA_019776745.2 of Taxus chinensis. Classification (NCBI taxonomy): domain Eukaryota; kingdom Viridiplantae; phylum Streptophyta; class Pinopsida; order Cupressales; family Taxaceae; genus Taxus; species Taxus chinensis. Next base: position 146,439,256 of record CM034157.1, read on the forward strand.
CCTCTTGACTATCTTTATTATCATTAATCACATGACCTTAGGATCCCCTTTCGTATTTGATGATATGTTCTCGCCAATTATGAGTTGAAACAAACCACCAAATGTTGTGGTGTGATAGGATTTCTTGTCTTTTACTTATACAAGAGATGGAAACAGAGGTGTATACTGTGAGATCAAGGTAGGCATCATAGTTTGAACTTTAAATGGAGACTCGAGAAAGACCATGCTAAATTCTTCCATAATTTGAATAAAAGATGTCTAGTCTTTTTACCTTTGGGAAGTAGTTGCATTAGGCCATCGAGCTCTACATCAGATTGTTTGTAGCAGAGCTAGCCTTCAAAGTTCCATTTACCCACACTCAGGACAGACCGCCAGCTACCTTCTCCATTCATAGTCTAAAGCGTAGGTATAGATGCACATTAGCAAATTTCCCTCACTTGGACATTAGCGGAACCATTGGGAGGAGCACCTTACTCTCCAACATCATTTTTCAACCAATGCCTATCAGCCAAGAACATTTCCTGGAGAACATCATTAGACTCAAAATTAGCTATTTCACAGTGGTCTACAATGATGTTGGATCTTCTCCTACTCCTGGTTATGATGCAAACTAGAACCTTGTTCTCCATTGGATCCTTTCTCTAGGCTTTGTCGGCAAGCCTTTTATGCAAGGAGCTTTCTGGTTGCAAAATTGGTTTTTCTCATTCTAGCTTTTGTATATACAAATTTGTCTAAGGTTTATCCAATTGGAGTCAACTCCTCCCTTTCTTTTTCCGGTTTTATTACTTTAAAGCTCAAGTCTTAACTACTTTATTTTTACTCCTTAGATTTACTTTTTCTGGTTTTAAAGTGAAGTAAAAAAATTAGCTTTAGAATAATTATCATCTAGAAACAGGGAAAAGCATATTTATTCTTAGAAAAATAAGCTTCTGAATCATGTAAACCTTTTCGTATAAAAAAGGGATGTAATTTTAGTATGTGGTTAGGCAGAACAGTGCATGTTAAATTAATAAAAGTACATTTCAAACATAGCTTTTTTGTCTTGTGTGAATGTGAAATCATAGTTGATTTTATTTTCCTCTGTCTTCACTATTTTCTTGCTTTCTGCTACATCGGCGGTATATGTTGTTACAGAAGGATGCATTATTGCACATATCCCAAGTAGTGGCAATAGAGTTGCATGGGCCTGTATGGTCAACATAATGCAAAGGTTGGATGATCTGGAGGAAAGAATAAGGAGCAAAGGAAGACAGCAGCAGACATTGGAGCACTATGAAAGATTGAAGGCGCTATAAAAATTATCATATAATTTTGGGTAGATAGAAGTGTGACAAGAGAATAGAAGACAAAGGACATAGATAGAAGTCTTGAGGCTGAAATCATGAATAAGAAGCTTGTGAAGATGGACCAAAAAACATTTTAAAAAACATAGGAGAGAAGACCAGTATGTTGTTGGTGCGGAAACGCAGGTGACTAATGTGAATCTGCACCCTAGGAACAGTATAGTAGTGGAAGAGATGGTGGTTGAAACAAGTTGTTCTTTTGAAATGGAATGGCGAAAGTAAATTGTTTCTCAGGAGAGGGTGATGCACTTGAAGAGGAATGATAAGAAAAGAAACAGGCAGAATTTGAAGATGAAAAGAAGAAATTAGAAACATGAGAAAATAATAATCCCTTGAATATCAGGAAGAAGCATAAGGTAAACAATGTGCACATGATCGCATGCATGAAGGTAAAATTGAAGATGAGGCTGATTTGCAAGTTTTAGCAGACATTGCTTCCTTAGTGGATAAGGATGAACATGAAAAGATAGAAGATGAAATGGAAAAAGTGTTTTCCCGTGAAGAGGCGAGTAAATCTACCACCCAATGAATGGTATTGTTGACCAAGAAAAATTGGTACTAACCTCCAGAACTACAAATGTCGCACAGATTGTAGTAAGAAGTTCAACAAGAAAGCCATTTTTGAAATGTCCAATCCAAACAATGAAGTGAAAGAACACCGTACTGATGAATCCATTCATGTGACTATGACCAAGGTGAGGATTTTTGCTGCTTTGAAAACTCTAATCATGTTTTTGTAAACCTTGATAATTGCTCGAATAGAAGTTTTCCAAATAGGATAAGAGTTGTTGAAAAGAAGATGGGGCAGGGAGAAGAAATTATTCCCTTAATAATGGCAGTGAGAATAGCACATGCAAGGAGTTTTTTCACCAAGGTGAACATGTCCAGATTACCATTGAATCGTTTGTGGGTGCTCTGAATGTGCAGGTTGAAGAGAGCGCCACTCTTGATGTGGCAATGGCCACAGTGAAATCAAAACAGAGTGTGATGCTATTTTCAACAAGATTACAGGGATTCACAAAAGGAAGATCGTTCATGCAAATCTCAGTCAGTTGATACAAAAAGGGATGTAATTTTCAACATGGTTGAACAATGTACAGATGCACAAAAGGAGAAAATTGTTCATACAAATCTAAGTTGATACAATAAGCTATACCATTTAATCAATGAGGGAAGTGAAATAAACACATACACCCGATGCCTCTGAACTAGTAGGTTCAGAATTTTCTTCCAACCATGGGAAAATGATAAAGGAGCATACATAGTTTGAAGTTTTATTCTTACAGAAAAATAAAAAATAGCTTTAAAGTAGGTTATTTTTTAGGAGCCAGAAAAAGAAACTTTAGAATAGACATTTCTTACAAAGCAGGACAAGCAGTTATACTCTTAGGGAAAGCTTAGAAAGTAAGTAAAGCATGTAAACTCTTTTATATAAGAAAATGAGATGTAATTATGCAGACAGACAAAAGTGGTGTCGCTTGGCATTAAATATAGGAGAATTTATAGACAACTTCTGTCTCATAAGAGTTATTGTGGATGTGAGATTCTGTTTCTTGTGTGCTTTATATTGAAGTATATTCTCTTGTGTTTCTTGTGCTCTCTCTGCATCACCCTGCATTATATTAAACGGACTGCAATTTTTTAAACTACTTATTAATAGCCCTTTCCACTGCTTATTGACTTGAAATAATTTCATCTGACCTAGAAGATCATTTGCAGTGAACATGCCAAGTGGTTACTTTCAGATAGAATCCAATAATTGCAACTAAAATCTGCAGGTTTCTTGTACATTAGCTATTAACCACCTTAGCAGATTCTACATACCATAGCCCTGATTTATTTCATTCAGAACTTCTCATAGAAATCTTTATATGTTTCTGCAAGTAAGGCGCCGGGTACCAAGTAAGCAAGTTACCAGTAATGTCTTAACAAAAATTACATAATCAAGAACAAAAGAGTTTTTAACAAAAATTACTTAATCAAGAGAAAAGGAGTTTTAACAAAAATTACTTAATCAAGAAAAAAAGCTTTGACTTCCTAGAGATAACAGTGTATGGACAAGTATAATGATGGGTCTCAAATGAAATTTTGAACATTGATATTATTCTTCTGCATACACAGTAATCTTTAAAAAAAAATTGCCTAAATATTATGGACTGCTGAAGCTTATAGTCTTTAATAGTGTAATCTTTTTCCAATCAGAAGAATTCATTCTAAAACAAGGGACAAATGATGCTGAACTTTACCTTGATTTAAATGTCAGTGACAGGTTTCCCCAAGTTTATAGATGAGCAAAACATTGTTCTGCCTTTAAGTTCAGTTACCAATATGTTGGCAATGAATCCAAACAAGTTTCTGGATCTGCTTAGTCATAGCTAAATCAAGATCTAAGCTAACCAGATTTGTTAAAGAAAATGGAGCAAACACAACAAAACAATCTATTCTTCTATAAATTCTCAATTACAATTACTTCTGAAGTTCACCCCAATATATGTGCCACAGTAGAGAGGAATTCTAAAACAGATGAAATATGCAGGAAAAGGCAAACAACAGTATCTGTCAAAAAAACAAAAACTTACAGCAGTACATAAAACAGAGCAGCAGTAGTGGAAGCTTAACTTAAATTATGTTATTGCAACAACTACAAATTCAAAACACTTAACCTTCCATATTCACAAAAATGGAAGCACACACAAAAGACAGATGTGAATGTAACAGCTATCTAATTTTGTTGGATGTACAGCTACATTTCCAACAAAATTAAGGCAAACTTATATTGGGTGATTATTTAAACATCAAGAAACTTGAGTTCTGAAGAAAGAAACACGGCAACATTAAAATTAAAACAAAATAAAAATTAACTACCAGACTTTACAGCCAGTGGTTTCAAGCCAATCAAGAAATAAGTTCAATTGCTAAAACATAGCTGCGAAGATCATTTGCTATCGAAATCCGAGCATGTTTCTGGATCTACTGACATAGCCAAAGATACATTAAGGCCTATGTTAATCAAATAAATGCCTAGGTTAATAAATTAACGTCTAATTAAATAGAATTAAGGCCAACATATTAGAAACTTATATTCTGAAGAAATATGCTTATCGACATAAAAAATGAAGCGTATGAAACAAAATAAAATAATGCGTTAAAGCATATGAAGTTTCATTTACTTCGCATAGCAGTGAGAAGTTTTCCTATTTATATAAATGACCTAGCAATGAGAAGTTTCCCCAATGTTAGCAATGAAGCTCATCTGCTGGATGAATCCAAGCAAATTTTTAGATCTACAAGCGTAGCCAGAGCTAAATTAAGGAAATATATGTTTCAACATGAAATGGATTTAGTTATGAACAATATGCTTATCAACTTAAACATTGCGCACATAAAACAAAATAAAATTATACCTTACAGCATATAAAGTTTCCATTACTTTGCATAGCGGTGGAAAGCTCCCTAGGTTTATAAATGAGCAATTCATTTTTCTCCCTTTCAGTTCAAATGCTAATATGTTAGCTACGAAGCTCAACTGCTCGGTGGATCCGACGAAATAGATCTACTGACACAACTACAGCTAAATTAAGACCTATATTAATTAAATTAAGGCCACCTAACCACGAATAAATATGTTTAAACATGAAGAAACTTAAGTTCTGAATAAATAAGCTCGTCAACATTAAAAGCTAAGCATAAAACCTAAGCAAAATGAAATCACCTGCCAGACTTTGCAGCCAGTCGTTTCAAGCCAGTCGAGAAAGGTGAAAAGCTCATGGCCAAGCTCTCCAATGCCGTTGGGGCCGGGCAAAGAAGTAGGATGCAGCAAAACCCCCGCCCTTCTGCACTCGGAAGGATCTTTACGAGGGTACCATTCCGCATAATCTTCAGGCAATGATTCTCCTATTTCATAATCCGCCAAGTCCTTGGACGAAACGCCTATCGCTTTCAAGCTTAAGCTAAAACTTCTCTGCATATTCGGCAGGCGACAACTGCTAAGGTTGTTAGAATGACAACGCCTCGATGAAACTGAAGCTGTGGTTTCACTTCTCGCATACTTTGCTGGGGGCGAGAGGCGGTAAGAACTTGCTATGGTCATGGTTTTTTGAGTGGAAAGAACAGTCAGGACGAGATTCGAATGATGAACAATCAAATGTCAGAATCGTTTATTTTAATGCACAGAACAATCTCGTGGTTAGCTTTTTTTAAATTGATTCTTGCTGAGGTGGGAGGAAGTGTAAAAAGACCTGTAGGCGTCTGGCATATAATAGGATGATAAAGATGAGCTTCAACGGCATTATATCGCGTCATTAGAAAGGGGTTGGCTCTTTTCCCAACATATTGGTGGGAAAACCGTGATCTGCATGGTGTAAGGATATCAGAGCCATCGACCCTGCGTTACTGCGTATATCATATAATTTTTTTTGTTATTTAAGGGAAAAATATTTATATGTGGGGCAAGGGTATTGTCCTTGATGGATGGCCTATTAGGGAGAGTTACTTCATTTCTTCTTTGTCCATTCTCAACACGGGAGCCCAACATTGTGTTGACCTTTCAGATGGGATACATTTTCAGACAGCACTTCTACCTTCCAAATTTGCAAGTCGTGTAACCAACAAATCAATACAAGAAGACTCCATCGTGTGCTTACAAAAATCCCTCGTTAGAATGATCAAAAGTGAACTGTAAGCTTCATCTCATGATCAATTACCAATGTACATAAATTCCCTATATTAATTAAAATTTCTTTCTATTTGTTTTTTCCATCCGTTGCTCAGTTCTAATTCTATCATGTTTTTCTTTTCCATTGCAGCATTGTTCTTATCATTGAAATGGATGTTGTTGTCGAAACACATTTGGTAATCGGTGCTCCAATCTGACTACCAACAAACACTCTCGAACACAGTCAGTTGCCACAAATAGATGCAAGTGCAAACCAAGTTAACAAATATTTTGTGAGAACACCAACTAAAATAAGTGCTTTGAATACATCTATGTGCATGTGGTCCGTAGAGGGTCGTGCCCTAGCAAAAACAACCCTTCGCCAATATCACAATGCAAGGGGAAATGGATCTGTGTTTGGGTTTGATTTTGTTGATCAGGAAGGAGGGGAAATCCACATCACCTGTTTCAACAATGTCGCGGAAGCCTTCTATGAGCAGATTGAGAATGGGAAGCTATATACAATTTCCAATGGGAGGATTGCGAGGATTGCTAATGCAAAGCTATGTTACAACCATTTGAACAATGCTTTGGAGATTTTCCTGCAACCTTCCTCAACCATATCTCCACTCATAGGCAAAGCTATGTTACAGCCATTTGAACAATGCTTTGGAAATTTTCCTGCAACCTTCCTCAACCATATTTCCACTCATAGAAAATGAGGATACAATACCCCCCCATCACTTTCTCTTCACCAAAATCAAGGACATACCTGACAAGCGCTGAAGGTTCTATAGTTGATTTGATTGGAATTGTTGTTATGATGTCACCATGCTCAACAATTCGTCGGTATGACAAGTCTGAAACAAAGAGAAGAAAACTGCAATTAAATGACATGTTGGGATTCAGTGTAAGTGTCACATTGTGGGGACAACACTTAGATGATATAAGCAACGAACTTGAAGAAATGCTTTCTATACCGCCACTTCCATTCCTTGCCTTGAAAGCTTCTCGCATCTCCAGTTTCAATGGGAACTCAATCGACACTGTTTCAAGTACCAAATGTTACAACAACCCTCTAATTTTAGAAACCAATACACTTCATAACTGGGTAGATTCCGATGACTATTGCCTTTCGGCACCCTCTATCACAAGCAAATTTATGGGCCCTCCAAAGAGTTTGACCTCTGTAACAACAATTTTGGAGGTACTACATATGGGGAACACAAAGAGAAATGAATGGGCCATGGTTTCTGCAGAAATCACAAATATCAACATGGAAAACGTTTTTTTAAAGGCATGTCCTCTTCAAAAAGGTGAAAAAAAATGCAGGAAAAAGGTGAGAGAGAATGGTAATGGTTCATGGTTCTGCTTGAGTTGCAACGTACAAGTTCATAACTATGATTATAGATATGCACTGAGGATCGATCTAAAGGACCCAACAGGAGAACTTCAATTAGTTACCGCTTTTGATGAGACAGCGGAGTTAATCATGGGTGTTGCAGCTAGCAACCTCCATATATTGTCTATAGACGAAGATGCAACTAGTGAAATTATAAGTAATGTCATCGGCAACAAATATTGCTTCACACTTTCACTAAAAAAAGAGACATATTGCGGAAACAACAGATTGAAATGTGTCATCCTCAGTTCAAAGAAAGCGGAAAATAGTGCAACTCCTCCATAACCTTTACGCAAGGATTTCCAACCCACCAGTCCCTTTAAACATTACACCCTCGCTCATCCCATTCTATACTTTGAACTATCACTGCTATGCTTCTTATTTCATATCTTGTTTCACTTTTTTCTCTGCTTCAAAAGAAAACAGTTATATTCCCTTATACCCATTCGTGATATAAATACTGCAAATGTATACATGTCTTATTATGTGTACGCATACCTTCATTTATTTGATGTTTTCAAATATGATATGCAACTTTAAATGTATGAATCTGTAACATAATTAAATGCACACATACAACATTTCAATGTAATGTTTCAACTAAAGTCCTACACTACAACTATCAATCACACACATTATTAGTTGTATAATAAATGTTTCTCCAACAAAACACCAACTGAACAACTGATGCACAACTAACAACATCAACTATAAAATTAATTAACTATCGAAAACGGTATCACAAGTAATCATGTACGAATTTATAACAAGTATGAAATGTAGAAACAACCTTCAAATTAAGTGGATCAACTATATTTCTACAATTACAACATCGCTCGAACCCCTTAACAACATCAAGTACAAAAGTAATAACTATACCTCTAAATCAAATAACATATACCGTTCGGCGTTCACATCTCATGAAACACATGCGATTGCTAGTTTAAAATATTATATTGGAGTTGTTTTTTTAATTATTTGGTAACAATAAGGTTTTGAAAGGGTCCCTCTCCCTTGTGTAGCAACACAAAACAAAACAAAATAAGGAAAGGAATAATCTTCAATTATTCCTACCCCCATAGTCATCAACAAGTCAGCCTGTAAGTAATAAGGTCCATTCATTTTCCAAAGGCAACCAATTAGATGTGTAGATCAACCACGACATACAAAAGGCTATCTAAGTATGTCCTTGATTTATATCTAGATCTTGCTCCATCATTTAGTTTAGTGTTCCACGTGATTCTAATACTTGGAAGAACCGTGCATGTCCCCTTCTTTAGTTTGGTTTTTCTGTGAAGACCACATTCCATTTGTCAAATTCAAGAAGGGCCTTTGTATCCTCCAACACCTCTTGTTCATAATCTTCTCGAGAATGAAATACCCTAGGTCTACCTCCATCACTTCCCATTCACAATCTTTAAACTTGGATTCCTCCCATGAAGCTAACACTCGTAGTTCTCTCCCCCTATACAAGGAGGGGACTCGAGTGAGCTCCTGGATTCGTACGAGATCCATAATGATATATCATTCACCTTTTATTTTCTTTACATCCTCTTATTGATCTTTCTCTTAATTTTTACCATCTTTAACCTTTATGCTTCCTTCCATCCTCTCGATCCAAAGCTTCCTTATTCCTCAAAAAAATGGGATCTTCCTACTTGATTTTGTCATCCTTCTCCCTTTTTGACTTTTTAGAGGCCACATCAACAATCCTCATAATGTATGTAAATATTTAATAGTTAAAGGTATAAGGGGCACTCTTCTAGGGCAATCTTCTCCTTCTAAAGACAAGGAGCCTCTCTACCAGTGCTTGCTAAAGTGAGCTCCTCTTCTCATTGATCTTGATTCTCTAGAGTGAGGACTCCACAAGCCTCTACTAAAGTTTCCAGGATTGAAGTTTGCTTATTCTTTGAAGCTCAACTGATCTCTTTAGCCTTGTCCTTCAACCGTTGTTGAGTATGAAAAGCATTATCTTTTGTGGCATTAGCTTGTTCCTTTTGACTATTTGTATCACTTTCTTCTTTGTAGGCAGTACCTAAAGGGATTCTTAGCCAGTAGTCCTCCTTTTTTCCATAATGGTCCCTCTCCCCTATACAAAGCAATTGAAAGCAAAACATTTTTAATAAAGCTCACAAGAAACCAAAGAAAAAAGTAAGGAAATGAATAACATTCAATCATTCCCTCGATTAGCAACAAGTTAGCCCACCAGCAATAAGCCCTGACTTTAGTCATTCATCCTCCAAAGGTAATCAACTAGATTTGTAGATCAACCACAACATAAAAAGGGCTATATAAGTATGTCCTTCAATTTGTATTTACATCTTGTTACATCCTTCAATTTAGTGCTCCTCGTGATTTTAACACTTGGAAGAATTGTTCACGGTCCCTGTTTTGGGTTTGGCTTTTTTTGTGACTGACTGCATTCTATCCGATAACTTTAGGAAAGGCCTTTGTATCCTCCAACACCTTTGGTTCATAATCTTCATAAGAATGAAATACCCTAGATCTATCCTCCATCACTTTCCATTCACGATCTTTTAACTTGGATATCTCACATGAAGCTAACACCCTTAGTCCTCTCTCCCCCATACAAGGAGAGACTTGAGTGAATTCTTGGATTTGTACTCTAAGGGATCCACATGGATGTGATAGGAAAGACAGAGATAAATAATAAACCACATATTAGATATCCACCGGTATAAAACAACCACGGATTATAGTTTATGAAGATTACAATAAATTATAATGAATCAGATTGAATTAAATCATAGATTGCATGCATAACGAGGAAAGTAATTAACAAATAACAAAATATTAAAGTGGGAAAACCTTTCGGTAAAAAACCCACTAGAAATATCACTTATCTTTATTGAGAATTAAATTTGACCCAGAACTCACATTATTTCCTTGATCACACACAATTACAACCTTTGAAAGGTTTTATAAACATTCCCTCAATGCAGAGTACTAGCTCGCATATTTCGCATTCATGTTTTTTGTTTTCTACTTGCATATAGATTGTCATGATGTTCATCATGTGTGTTGTCAATAGCAATTGAGGATCGCCCTGATATATACATAGGCGGGAAGAAAACATGGATGAAACAAAACAATCGAGTGGATGATTCAAATGGGGCATTAGCAATGCAGCCCTTACCCTAGCACTAATGAAGAAATAAAGATCAACTTATGTTTTAAGAGAGAAGTTTTAACCAAATACCATGTGGGATAAGTTTTTCGGTCAAAAAAGAGAATACTAGTCAAGAATGGTTAATCCTACTTAATGATCACAGACATCCCAACACTCCCCATTGGAGCGATGATAAATTAGAAGGCTAAACATGCAAAATTGTACTTTTTACTACAAAACTAGTTCACGATCACCTTAGGTGTGAAACCGGAGATGGAAAATGCCCAAGGAGGAGTGGTTTGAAATTGGTTTGTCAGTTATTGCAAGTCGGGCGCAGTGGAATCTGAATGGCACTTCATCATGGAATGTGTCGCTTACAAGGATATAAGGAGAAATTACATAGATATGTTAACAGGGAGTTGATTCTTACAGATTTGTTTTGGTAAGGGGAAAGAGTTTTGACAAGGGACAACAGATCTCCCTTGATAAAAATTCATAGCCCAGACGAATCAAAAATAGCATAAGAGATGGAAGAAAGGTTGAAATGAGCCCAATTTTCTCGGGCAAGTAGTTAGTCTGCAAGCAATTTGGCCAAGCTTTAGCTCGTGTTTTCCTCTGAAAGTCAACCGACTAGACTGCTCGTAGATCAACATCAATGTCATAGAAAAAGCTATCTAAGCATATCATTCGATTATGCCCAAAATATAGGTCCTTGCTGCGATACTTCAAAAGTAATTGGGTGTTCCTGTGTAATTTCTAACATTAGGATGAACTATGGTTGAGCCCCTTTTTGGTTTCGGTTTCGGTTTTTCTATAAGTTATAAGATTAGAGTCTGCTTAATTATGCAAGAAAGACGTGTTCTAAGTTAGAAAGCCTCAACAGGCTCTGACACGTTCGTACTATTCCCGAGAATGACGTCACTCTAAAATGTATCGCTTCATCACTTCCGTATTCGTCAATCTTTAAAGTTGGATTCCTGAGTCTATAAAGCTAACGCATCGTAGTCTTGGGTGTAGTGGTCTCAAAACTTACGGAGAGGACCCGATGTGAAAGTCTCGAATTTGCACGAAAGTTTCTCATTTCATTGCGAAAAGACAGTGCCCACATCCACGTCAATAGCATGTAGTCGGTGGGAAGAGCAGTTGATACGAAGATAAGCTGATTAAGGTCAAAACCTTCCCGCCAAACAGTTCCATCGGACATTGTTTGTTTTTGCTTATTCCTATGCATTGTAAGGTCCTCTGTTCCGCCTTTTCTTATGGCAATTTGACGTCTGCATTTATTCTGTGTCGTGCGTCATACATTTTTTCTGTGTTGACACTGCGTCTTATTTTGATGTCTTTTCCCCCCCACACACTGTTGTATGATATCTGTGTTGTTGTGTCGATGTCTGTGTAGATTGTTGTTTTCGCATTTCCCTGATTACAGAAGCCACCCCTATATCGCTGGAGTGCTTAAACATGACCAGTTCATACCAGGGTTTTCTCCATCTATTCGCAAGGTATGTCTGAGTCTTAATTGGTTTAATGTCGTTATTAGCTTAAGTTTAGATATGCTTGTACCATTTGCCTTTCATGCGGATGTTTTCTCACTTGGATTAGAGCAGGGTAGCCTTTTATTGTTTGTTTATATTCGATTTTATTGGTCCTATATACCGCATGTTTACCATGCTTTAACCTGCTGGAATCCTTGCAGTCTACTGTCGCTTCCAAGTCTTACCATTACATAAACTTAGCAAAGATGAAGATATTTCAATTGGTTTTTTTCTAGGGTTCAGGGTTCATTCACTTATAAATGTCTTACAGGGCACATCAGTTAATTAGTCGTAATGTTTTTGTGGAATCATTGACTAAACTAGTTAAAGGTATTCATTTAGCAGAGTTCACCTATGTAGGGCAGTATTGATTACTATGTTTTTATTGCATTTTGAGCCCCTTTACCATTGCTTGTAATGAAGTGAGCTCCTGTTATCTAGTTTGGGTTTTAGGTTCTTTACACTGAGTTGGGGTTTAATAAAATATCGATGTAGATGTGTCCAGGGCATGTCAATTGCCTTTGTTATAAATAATCTTTTATTTCTGTCACTGAAATATGCTATAGCCTTGGGTCCTTTAGATTCCTGTTATTGAATGGGGTTTAATAACATTATTTTTTGATGCATTAGCTTGTTCCTTTTGAGCATACTAATATCACTTTCTCTTCTTCAATAACACCTGTAGCAGGGGATTCCCATCCATTAGTCCTTGTTTTGTCCCATAATTGTCCATTTCTCTTGGGTTTTAAATTAAAGTGCTCATTCGATTGACATTTTCAATAAAGCTTACAAGAAAATAAAGAAGAAAGCAATGAAAGGAATATTCATTCAATCATTTCCACGGTTAGCAACGAGTCAACCTACCAAAAATAAGGCCTAGCTTTAATCATTCATCCTCTAAAGGTAATTGATTAGATTATAGACCAACCTCAGCTTAAAAAAGGATATCTAAATACGTCCTTCAATTTAGTGCTCTTCGTGATTCTAACACTTGAAGAATTGTGTATGGTCCCTTTTTGGATTTGGTTTTTTTGTGAGTGACCACATTTTATCCATCAACTTCAAGAAAGGCCTTTGCATTTGTTGTCACTTGAAGTTGCACCCTTTTTGAATGTACCAAATTCATGACCTCGGTGAAACATGGGACTATGCCCCTAAGGTGTGGGACCTTGCTCCTTGGGAAAAACCTCCAGAAGAATGTTTACTTTGTATACCTATCTATTATAACACTAACACTACGCCTAAGTTAAGATTACCAATCTGCAGGGGAAATAGGGGAAGGAGGAATGCATGAAATGAAACTAAGCTATGGAAATGGCGATGACAATGGACGCCAGAACAGAAAGGGGATCTATCTCTGTGAAGGGAAAAACAAAAAAGGAAAAAAAATAGAACGAGAGGGCATATACATGCCATAGATCAATATTATGTGCACCATTCTATTCCACACATTTTAGACACAAGAAATGAAAACATATGTAAATATAACCCACAAATGACGATACCAGTTATAAATAAACAAAGAGGTAAGAGACACAATAAATGCAAAAGTAAAGGGTAGATACGAGTGACAATAACAATATTTTATTGATCAAAGATATACACAGTCCATTACATCACTAGGGAAGGGAACTGAGTACATTACATGTGACCAAATCAGAGGTCTGATAACTCGTGAAAATCTCAACCACCAATGGTGAATTTACAGTCAAGAGAGGACTCTTTTTGATTTTTAATATTGAGTGGCCTCTTATAGGGAAAGAAGAGAAGAGATAGGGAAAAAATCAGATTGCGCCAGTAATGAAGAGAGCCAACCACCCGCCACCCACCAAGGACCAATCATGATTCAATGCTTGCATACAAGCATGGCCGACAGAGGTTACTCAAATCACACACCATTAGATCATCAATACAGGAAGACAATGTCGTTCAAAATTAAATTTTGGTTGTTGGAATGGTTAAGCACCTAGTTAAAATTAGGTGTGGCTTTAATGTTCTTTGCAGACTTTGTAATGTCCCTTTCAAGAACTGAACCAAATAAATAATCAAATCACACAAACCCAAACTAAAATAAACTCTTATTTTTATACCAGCTAATTGAGAAAGGGAACAACAATGTACAACAATTTGTTTTTTTTGTGAGAACTTAGAAAGAACAATAATTCAACAAATTATCACCATAAACAACATCTACAATATATAAAAACCCCTTAGGAATATATTAGGGCAATTATCCCCCAAACTCAACCACAAACACAAATGGAAATTAATTAAATATCAGTAGAAGTACAAATATCAAATGTGACTTAAAATTAGGTCTCCAAACCCCAATAAATGCCAAAAAAAATGATAGATCAACTTTATAAATATGTAGATATATTAATATCAACTTGGAATGCCAAAACGTGCCCTAGAAGGCACTCAAACACACTCACACCAAAGTCACTACCCTAGGAGAGGGAGCCAATAAATGATGATAAACCCTTGGCATTCTTCTCCTTGATGCCCTAGCTACCCAATCAACAAGATAGTCTTCGTAGAAGTCCTTAACATCGCCAAATTGGAGAGTTTTCATTCTCCAACATTCAACAAGGAAGGGTTTTGTCTTCCTTGTTTGCCACACTAATGGATTTTCCCCCTAGTGGATTAGAATAACGAAACCGGCTCTAGAACCAAGTAGATAAAAGTATATTAGCCAAAAGCATGAACAAATGGAGCCTATGTGACCCCTTATATATCCTTAAGGTGGCATCAAGAGTCATTAAGGGAGATTTCCCCAAGACCAACTTTTATTAGAAGATTACTTTATCTTTTAAGCTCGAGTTAAAAAATCTCCAACGCAACCAACCTACTTTATTGGAAAAAATACAAAGAAAAATATAATTAGTAATTAAAGAGAGTCTAAAATATAATCCAATGGCTTCCCTTGTTCATTTTTTTATCACCCATGGGAAGAAGAATGGGCAAGAAGCCTTCAACTTGATCAATTCGTAAAAGGGGACATTACAAACTTATGATATTCTGCCACCTTGATCATGTCTTCCACAACTTTATATTTTTCTTTGTGAACTTTTGATGACTCGTGGCTCCATTTCTAACTTCCTCCTCAATCTGCGAACAACCCCTAGCTTTGCAATGACACTTTTCACTATTTGTGTCCTAGTTGTTTCTCCTCCCGTGGACTATGCTTCATCCTACGGAGTCTTCTATGTTTTGTGTCATTTCTTTTTTATTGCAAACTCTTTGTTCTGGGCTTTGTATTTGCTTTGTTTCGCAGATGATTGTTCCTTCGTTATGTGGGTTTCCTTTGATACATGAATTATATGTGTTCATCGAATTTTCTTTGTTGAGTGAACTTTATTTGTTCCATGGATTTTCTTATACTTCACTTCGCTTTGTTGTATAACCTTTATCCTTTATTTTGCGGCATTACTTTGTACCACATGTTTCCTTCTATCACTTCGCTATGTGGCTTCTCAACTTGGCACAAATTTCTTTACTTTCTTCCACGCTCAACGTTTCTAACATTCCCACACTCAACATTATTTTATCTATGGTGTCACATTACTCTCTGCCTTGTTTCACAGCGTGTGTCTGCGTTGCTTTTTCCTTTGTTGCACAGACTTACAAAACCCGCGATGCACTACATTTTTCTAAACTCTGTGGAACACTAAGTTCCTTCACTTTTTTCATGGAACACTACACCTTCATTCCTTCTATGAAACACTAAGTTCCTTCTCATTTCCATGGAACACTATGTTTTTCATTCCTTTGCTCCGCGACTTTTCTAGCAAGAAGCACTTAAGTCCTTAACTTAAATGAAGTTGTCAAAATAACATGGTTGTTATTTTAGACAACAGTATCCTCCAACACCTCTTTGTCCATAATATTACCAAGAATTAAATACCCTAAATCTATCCTCCATCACTTCCCATTCACGATATTTAAACTTAGATTTCTCACATGAGGCTAACACCCATAGTCCTCTCTTCCCATACAAGGAGGGGACCCGAGTGAAAACTTGGATTTGTACTCTAAAGGATCCAAAGGAATATCCCCTTTAGCTTTATCTTATTTACTTACTTCCTCTTATTGACTCTTCTCTTGATTTTTACTATATTTATATTTTAGATTCCTTTCATACCCTCTGTCCAAGCTTCCTTATTCCTCAAAAACATGGCATCTTCTTGATGGATTTTTTTCATCCTTCTCCCTTTCTAACTTTTTAGAGGGCACATCAATAACCATTATAATAGATTTTAAATATTTAATAGTTATAATTACAAGGGGCACACCTTTAGGATAGTCTTCTCCTTCTAAAGATAGGTAGACCCTCTTACCATTCCCTATTAACGTGAGTTCCTCTTCTTGGTAATCTTGATTCTCTAACATGAAGAGGCCATGAGCCTCTTCTAAAGTTTACAAGATTGAAGCTTTCTTATTCTTTACAATCCAAGTAATATCATTTGTCTCGTCCTTTGACTATTGTTGAGCATGAAAAGTGTTATCTTTGATGACATTAACTTGTTTCTTTTGACTATTGTTATCACTTTCTGTTTTTTCAATAGCACCTGGAAGGATTCCTAACGAGTATTTTTTTTTCCCTAACATTTGTTCATTATTCTTCGACATGGGGCATTTTCTACTAGGATTCCAACTTTGAAATAGAAATTACACCAAATAAACTCATTTTCATATTCAATTTGTTGCACCCATTTTCCATAGTTGGAAGTCATAATGATAGATTTAAAGTCTTGTTCCCATCAACATTTTTAAAATATGGCAAAAACAAGTATTTTCTTTGATTTGGTTATAGGGTATAATGTAATGAGTTTAGCAATAGCCTTTGACACTTCATACCTGAATTCCAATGGAATTCCAAACAGTCTGACCCAAATGGGGATAACTTGAATGTTTTGTTTGTTGGGGTCAAGAACTGGACACTGATTTCTCAAATATACAGCCACTTTCCCAATGAACCAAGGGTAATCTAGGAGATTACGAGCACAATCTTTTGAATTGTAAAAAAAAAGAGGAATAAACATTTAGAAATCATGTGATTTCAGAATGGCTTACAATCTTCCATTTCCTTTAAGCCCATTTCTTGAACACATCAATGTTGGGTCTCAAACTCCAACACTTTCCAATCAATTTGTTTTCTAGATCTAAGGAAGCTTTTTCCACTAACAAATCCATAACTTTGAGACTAAAATCATTCTCATCCTAAAAGGGCACAATATCACATATATTACTAAGGGTTTACGAGCTCTTAACTTTAACTAGGTATGGCCACATCTTCTTTTGCAAGTTGTCAACTAGAAAGCTAGAATCAAATTTTGGGTGTTATAAGTAATCCTCCTCCCATGATAAAGGTCTCACCAATAATCTTAGTTATTGTTTCATCATCTTCATCTCCCTCTAATGCTCTATACTACATCTTCCTACCCAACTGCCCCTTTCAAATTTGCAATTTTCAACATTGTCTTCTTGTCCATCAAATTACGTCGAAGGTGTTTCTCCATGAAGAAGGCCTATAAATTTTTTAATATGTATTATGGTTCAAACATTTATGTGTATATGTTTTCATTTCTTTTAAATTAAATTTGAAATTTTTTAATCCTTTATTCAACAGACCATGAATAAAATTAGAGTTATTTCTTCTAAACTTTAAGTAAGCAGTTAACTCGAGTATCTAATCCAGGTGACATCAATATGATTAAGTGACACTTTGTGTGAAGATGATGCCCGGTTGGGTTATCTGATGGAGGCATAATAAAAGGAACTCAGGTTACCTTCACCACATGGAAATTGTTGTAGGCCTAGAGATTATTTCATCCACATTGTGGTTTGAAAATAAACATGTCTATATGTTTTTTATCATTTCTTTTAAAATAAAATCATAATTATTAAAATCCTTTATTTGAAGGATAAATGAAAGCGAAAAATTTGTCATGTCCCATTTTTCAAATTGAATAAGTTAAAAGACTTTTAGCCTATTTTTATTTCCTGTAGGCTAATGGGTGGTTCCACGTTACGGGTATTATGAGTTCACAGTGGTTCCATTTGGTTTGACCAACGCCCCAACTGTCTTCATGAGCCTCATGAATGGAGTATTCAGGAAATTTCTGGATCGCTTTGTTTTAGTGTTCCTTGATGACATATTGATTTATTCTCGTTCCGAGGAGGAACATGAGGAGCATTTGAGGTAGGTACTTCAGGTTTTGAGAGAGAGAAGTTGTATGGAAACTTGGAAAAATGCAGCTTCTTTCAGACGTAGATTCAGTACTTGGGTCACATCATATTAGGCGAGGGTATCTCCATAGATCCCTCTAAGAAATTGGAAGGCTGGAAAGGCTCACTTTTATCTCAAATAGGTAAAGTTGTCCTCAAATGCTCAATTCAAAATTTTCTTGTGTACTCTATGTCTATTTATAAATTACCTTCTACTATTTGTAATAAATTGGAGAGTAAAGGGAAGAAGTTTGATTGGTCAGAAAAAATGTGAGTAGAGCCTTTTAGTTGCTTAAGGAAAGGTTAACCACGGCACCTATCTTAGTAGTTCCAGACCCGATAGAGGATTTTGTTTTTGTACTGATGCATCACTAGAGGGTTTGGGAGAAAGTTCTCATGCAGGAGCGTTGGGTGATTTCCTTTGAGTCATGTAAGCTCAAAGTATACTGAGCTTAACTATCCTACTCATGACTTGGAGCTTGCAGCAGTTGTTCATGACTTGTGTGTTGGCGACATTTCCTTTTGGGTAGACCTTTCATCTTGAGGACAGATCATTGTAGCTTACAGCATATCTTCTCTCATCCGAACCTCAACTCTCGTCAATTGCATTGGATGGAGTTCTTGTCTGAGTATGACATGGAGGTCCAATATATCTAAAGGAAAGGAAAATGTTGTTGTTAAATGCACTTAGTAGACGAAGGTCATGTGCTTGGCTTCTTTGACACTGCAGTCAGATTTGAGAGGCAGGATACTTGAGCATCTTCTAGAGGATAAGTTTTATGAGGGTGCTAGGTAGATGTTGGATTCTGCAGGAGTTCTTTTGAGGGAAGATATTCAGGATGCATGTTAGAGTCAGATGGTTTACTTTGGTTCCATAGGCACATTTATGTGCCTAAGGCAGGTGATCTGACGTAGTTTCATCCTTACTGAGGCTCATAGAAGCCCCATACACATACACATCCAGGAGTGAAGAAGATGCATGCCGATTTGAGAGAGTTATATTATTGGTCGGGTCTTCATCGGAGACATAGCAGATTTTGTAGCACGTTGTTCTTGAGTGTCAGAGAGTCAAGGCAGAGCATTCTCATCCCGCAGGACTCTTATACCCTCATGATATTCCCAAGTGGAAATGGGATGTGATCTCCATGGATTTCATAGTAGGACTTCCTATGTCCTCTTATCGTCATGATGCCATTATGGTCACTGTGGATAAGTTGACCAAGGTTACACATTTCTCGCCAACCAAGGTTACCTATAATGCACAGGCCATCCCTAAAGTGTTCATGGAGGACATTGTTAGATTGCATGGGATCCCGAAGATGATCATCAATGACAAAGACACCATCTACACATCAATTTTCTGGAATTATTTTCAAGATGCCTTGGGTACACAATTAATTTTAGTTCGGCATATCATCCAGAGACCAAATGGGCAGACATGAAAGGGTTAATCAAGTTCTTGAGGACATGTTGAGGATGTATGTGATGGACCAGCAGAATAAGTGGGAAGATTATTTGCATTTAGTTGAGTTTTCCTAAAATAATAGTTATCATAGCTCCATTGGCATGGAAATCCCTATCAGGATTTGTATGGATGACCTTGCAGGACACCTTTGAGCTAGGACAGACTAGATGAAAGGATTATTTTGGGGCCAACTTATCTTCAAGATTTAGAGTAGCAGGTTGTTCTGATTCGAGTAGTTTCTTGAGCAGGCTAGAGCATTCCAGAAGCCGTATGCGGACACCAAGAGGATTGACCATCACTTCTCAGTGGGTAATAAAGTATTCTTAAGGGTTCTTATCCTCATAAGATTCCGATCCGTTATGGAAAGGGTTCTAAGCTATCACCTCGTTTTGTGGGGCCTTTTGATATTCTTGAGGTCATCGGTCCAGTTTCCTATCATCTAGCTTTGCCACCACACCTTGCATGGGCCCACGATGTTTTTCATGTTTCTGTACTTTAATAGATATGTACCAGATGTTTCTCATGTTTTGTATTGGTCAGCATTATAGGTAGAGGATAGAGGGCAAGTGGAGACTGGATCCCATACACATACTGAAGAATAAGAGGTTGGCCCTTCAGGGTTGAGATTTGGACCAGGTTAGAGTGCAGTGGGACTGATATGATGAGTCATCAGCTACCTGGGAGGATGCTACACCACTGAGGGCTAGATATCCCTATCTCTTCCAATGACTTCCAGGAGGAAGTCTAATTCTAGGAGAGGGGGATATAGTGCCCACATTTTTATAGCTCCAGTTATCTGTTGGTTCCTTTATGCATAGACATGTTTTGATTGAGACTCTGATAGATTTTGGACATTTTACTATGATATTTTATCCTCATGGACATTATGGTATTTTGGGCGCGTAGCGCCAATTGGACTAGATTCGTATACTGATATATTTCTTATGATGTTGATGGCACTAACAGGGTTATATGATAGATTTATTGGTTAGATGTTAGTCTCTTGTGGTTGATTTGATTAATGATATAGTGTTTTGGATTTAATGATGGTGATTTTCATGCTAACCTAAGTGTATGTCGTTACAATTTATTTGTGGGTGATTCATGGCAAACTATGTGAATAATTGTATGCATTGCACTATCAATTGTTTAATAATGTTATGACATTATAAGTTTGATTGAATTTGTGATGTGTAGATGATGTTTATTATATTGGACAGATGCAGTTAATGTGTGCAATGAGTGTGCAGGTGACAGGTATAGGAGAGCATGGGTTTCAGGGCAGCTACGCAATTGTGCACAAGCGGCCCACGGGCTGAGTCCTAACCATGCTAAATGTTTGAGGCCTTAGAATAGATGTATTTAATTGGGCACCATGGGTGAACCCCTCAATTGTAATGTAATTATGTTTTGTAAAATTAATTAGGTTTAGGGTGTGTTTTATTAAGTAAACTAGCTTAGGGGTTTAATGATCTCATCTTAAGTTAAGTGTTGGTTTTGGGAAGTGTGTGTGTGTTGGTAGAAGGGATTGGGGACCACATGTGAACCTTGGGTGGACCCCACACCCTCTACCCTTGTGCCCAAGCATGCCAAACCCGAAATTGGGTTATTTTGGGCATTTTTAGGGACCCCTTTTGAGTTTGGGAGTTCCCTTAGCATGAAAATGGGCCCTTGGACCCTACCTAATAGGTAGGGGGGCTTATTTCCAAAGTTTGGAGGGAGTTTCCCTCCCATTTTTCCCTCTTTAGTCACCATCCATGTAAGATGGTTGGGTTGTGTGAAATTGTTAAAAGTTGCTCCACTTTGTTTTATTTTAGTTTTTAGTATTTTGGGTGATAAGGGATAAAAGGTGAGTTTACTCTTACTTATTTGGTTTTTGGAATCTTTGACTCCTGAGAGGAGAGGGGGTGACACTTGTCACTTTCCCATTGGTGAGGAAACTTTTGGGTTCCTCTTCTTATTCTTCCTCATGTGGAAGGAAGGGGTCTTCTTGGTTCATTTTTTTGGGAGAACTTGGAGAATTTTGGGAGCTTGGAGGTGAGCTTGGACAAAGGCAAAAGCTTAGAGTCTTGGAAAGCATTATAGAGGTAGGATTCTTAACCTTTTCTTTCTTAGTTGTGCTTAACTTGTTAACTATGTTTGGATCAATAAAATGATGTGTGTGAAATTATGTATTGTGAAGTTGTATGGTGAATGTAGTTGTTGCTTGTTCTTGTTGTTTTCTTTGTTTTCTCTCCACCATCATTTGGATTGATGGTTTTTGGAGAATGTAGGGGAAGAGAGAGGGATTTCCCTCTCAAACCTCATGGTTGTTGGTCAAGCCATGAAGGTCCCTTCTCATCCCCTCATATGGTTTGAGGTGGGAGAAAGGTTCATATGGCTTGAACCTTTCCCCATTCTTGGTGAGGAAACCCTTTTGGGTTTGAAAATCCTCCCAAGAAGGATTTCTATAGCATAAAGGAGGAATAAGGAGGATGCTTGATTAAGAGGTATAAGGAGTTTTGTAAGCATGTTTTGTTGGTGCTCCCATGGTTGGACACCTTTGATTTGGGCTTCCTACTTCCTCTCTTCCCCCCTTGTGAGGTTGACCTTGTTATCCTCATGTTGTTGTTTATCATGAAATAGTATGTCTAAGTGGTTAAATGGTCTTATGTTTTTCTTGTTGTGGTGTGTAAATCCCCATTATACTTGTGCACATTGTGGAAGTTTTAGTTCCTCTCTCCCATGGGCTTGGGGGAGGCTAGCATGACTTCCAACCATGGAAAGGCATGTATGATGCCTATTTGTTGGGTGGTAAACAAGCCATGTCTCTTGTTTCAGCATTCTTAGGAGAACACTCAAGGTTGGAGACTCAAGGATGAAGTTTTGTTGGAGTTGTGACTTGTCTCTTTTATCCAAAAAAAAAAAATTCATTGTAAATCAATTACACCTCATTGTAACTATGTTATATGGTTGATTGTGGATAGCCTCTTCTTGTAAACTTATCCTATTGTGATTTGAAAGTCTTGTTATAACATGCATCTTTTGTCTTGTAACCTCCTCTATTAAAAAAAAAGGATTACCATATAAGATCATGAGTTCTTTATTTTACTTCTCTTCATTTGCAAATGATTGTTTGGTTTGAAATCTGTCAAAATATAGTTATGCAAATGTACATGCATTACATATTGAATCTTAAATTTTTAGTGTGCTAACATTACAAAAAGCACTATAGATTCAATTCTACCGTCTGCTTTGATTGTGCTCTAAATGCATGCAGCGATGTAACTTCACCAAGTAGTGCTTCTTTTTACATTTTGTCTAGAATGATTCATTATATATGTACAGTTGAAGTTCTTGACTATGCTTGCTATTTTGCAGGTTGTAGCAAATTACAAGCTTCACAACAAGGTATGGGCATACATCGACACACAATAAGAAGTGTTTTTTTGTTGGATGTTGTAGTTCTATTAAGATATCACACCTAAATTAACACATTTCACCGCAATACAACTTCAACCTACTTGACATTGCTATACTTTTCAACGTAGTCTGCAACTCATGTGCAATTGCTAGTGATAAATATGCTCTATTTTTATAGTTTTGACCAATTTAAACAACACAAAAAAGAACCGCATTGGGAAGTTATGTTTCTAATTTTCTTCATTTTTCAAAAAGTTTTTTCACTCTTAGTTAAATTGATCAATAATCAATTAGTTCTATCATGTAATTGACATTATTTGTCACACACCCATAAGAACTTTTTTAAATATTGTAATTAATTGTATTTGTACTCACGCCATATACATGTAGACACAAAATCATGCACTTGTGAGAAATTATTTACTCTTGGTCTCATACTACTATTTAGAATGTTTTTAAGTGAAGAAAGTATTAATTAACCATTGTCTTTTGGCCATCTTACTTTATTTTCTTTCATCATTCCGACCTCTTACACCCGCATGCCCAGTCATCTTTTTTCATTTCGCATTATTTTAACTTTGACTAGGCCGCCCAAACTAGTACAGGAGCGCCCATGGGCGCCCTAGTCCCACTAGGGGGTGCCCCAATCCTTTTTTAACTTTCCTGCCACTTTTTGGGCACTTTCTAGCTATTTTCAGCTTCTTATCTTTTTGGTGGTCATCTATTTCGGCATTAATTACGAAATTAGATCAAGAGAACCCTATAAATATAAAGTTATGAGACCATAATGAGGGACCAAGCACTAGTCACTACTATCATCCACCTAGGGTTGCATTCATCTAAGGCATTTGGAGATCATTTGCCAGTTAATTTTTTTTTCTGAGCACTTTACTATTTTACTCTTTCTCACCTGCAACAACATTGTTCATACCATTTCTAGATAACACACTCTTATTATATGGTTCATTCTTGACTGTTGAGGGGTCTTATACAAATGTACCTAATTCCACTCATGCATAAATCCATAGTCAACAGGCATGCTGACCCTATAACACTCACATGCATTCCATTCCATCTCATTCACATCATGTTGCATATCTTGGATGTATTTACTCTTTCTTTATTATGCTTACATGTACAATTTATTACACATTCGAGATAGATATCCTTTATATCATTATGTCTATCATATATACAGGCACATTCACTTGATTTCTAGTTGTGATTACAAAATCAACACAAATCAATACAAACAACATAGATGCTTGGCGCAGTACCTCATACAAGTCTCGTAGTGGCTCCTACGGACATCGACATTCACATACATTCTAGGTGTAATAAAATGATGAGTGTAAGTAACAAGTCATAATTTTTTAACATGTGGCAAGTTTCCTTTGCGCTAATGTCATGCTCAACAACACTCTCACTAATTTTTTTATGAGCGACAATATTTGATGGTTAGTTTAGTGAAAAATCTCCTAAAATCATTGATAACATATGGTGGTAGGTTTTGTAACATCGCTTCACCTTGGAAGTATATTTTGCAACATATTTTAGAAATACATGACGTGAAAACATGAAATGATATTCAATATTGGCTCTTCATATCGATAGATTTATTTGGTTGTATATGTTTAGCCTACCATCATTTTTGGAAGGAAGGTACTCAATTTTCCCATCATCCTCCATGAAAAATGTTGAATGGGGATGCATGTCCCATGGGGCAATGTAACAACATTAGAGTCCTAGATTTTTTCAGCAAGCGCGTGTGTTCTAAAAATTTAGTGTGTAAAATTAAACATGATTAAGTAGTTATTTCAGGTCTATTAGTATATTAACAACCAATATTTATTTTGTGTCCAACAATAAAGGATCACCTTGGATGGACTAGTGAACATACTCTATTCAATGGAATGTGTCTCGATGGTTCTAAGTGTAAATATATTTTCAAACTTTTTTAGTCGCATCTATAGAATTTGGGTCTCCCCAATCTAATGCATCAACATTAGGTGAATTCTTAAGCCATAAGAAACCATGCACACACACATAACCTTCATGTTGTCATTCATATATTCTAGAGAAAAGGAACTTAATTACTAGTATAAATATCTTAAATACACCTATTTGAAAAACACCAATATATATATATATATATCAATTTCAAGCATTTTATTTTAGATTTTACATATATCATGTTGATCAATAATTTTATTACTTTATGTTCACATTCCCCATAGAATGTGAAAAATTATCTTACCAAGCAAATAGGGCCTCAAACTCTACGATATGACTATTTTTTGTTGATTTCAAAGTTTAAAAGTAAAAAAAAACTTGTCAACATGCTCAACAATTTTAGGAAGTAGTCAAAGGTTAGAGAATGATAATCCCTTCACGACTTCTGTCATGGCATGATATCACCCTAAAAATTCACTCTTCATCAACATTTTCTTGATCCTCTCTACACTCTTTTACTCATCACAAATCAGGTACATATGCTCCTTTTTAACCTTTTGAGCATTTTACACATTTCTTACATGCATTTTATACATCTATAAACCATGTTTGACTACTATGTTGTAAGTATATAGAAACATGGTGATGTTTTGTAAATCCATCATTATTGTGAAGTGGTAGTTCAACATAAAAAACACACAAGCATCATCATGGGGGGATTTGCAGGTACAACATCGTCATGGAGGTCTGGCCATTGTGTGTTTTCCAACCCTAGGGTATTTTTCATCACTTAGGGGACCTTCTTACTCTGATCATGTCTTTAGTATCCACACTTTAAATCCTTTTTGACCAAAAAGAACATGTTCCTCATAGGTTGATCTTGAATCACAAAACTGTCTAGGAGGACATCATTAGGCCATGAAGTCTTTACCAAAGGTCCACATCTCTATCTACTTTATGTTATCGAGCTTTCCTCTCACTAACATTTTCCTCAGTGACATACTATTGTAGTTTCACAAAATCCTATGGCATGTTATGAGGTAAATCCAAAGAAGTCCTAAAAATCAACATATTACTATTCATAAGTGCCCATTTTTACGGTGCAAGAAATATATAGCGTAGTTGATGCAGCTATAGTTGGACTCTTAGGTGTCCCTTCTAGAGCATGACCTTTCAATGACCTGAAACACACCTCAAAACTGCCATAGACTACATGACCCTTCACATTGTCTTTGATTTCTAGGTGAAAGACACTAACTCCCACCACAAGATGCTAATGCTCCCAGGTGCGATTCGTCCACTCTAAGAGTCAACTAGATATCTTTGTATTTCTAGCTCATGTACCTTTATTTGGAATCAATGACACTTTATATGATTATTGGGGCATCCTTATCATCTTAAGTGTTGGCCCTTTTAGTGATCAATGGTCAACAACCTTTGAATCATCATCTAGAAGTATACAGGAATATAAAGTTATGTGATAACCATGTTAATAAGGAGGACAAGATTTAAGTCAATATAGATATAAACACCTAAGGCAAGTTGCATCTCTACATGCATCTAAAGAGCATCTTTGCATCCAGTCTAGATCCACACAAGATAAAAGGGTTGGTTATTTTGCATAGGGCTTTACTAGACAGGCGAGTTCATGTTTATTCTATACACAGTCATTAATTTACATCTTGTGGCCCTTTTCTTTGTATACGTATAATGTACAGATCTCTAAAAGGATGTGGAAGGTATTTGGATATGGAGGATATGTTCAATGGGAAGTTTATGACACAACCCATGTATTTTTATTGGCCCCCATGTGTTTGGTTAACTTGCAAGATAGGATTCACTCTTGTGATAAAAAATTCTTCCACTTAGTTTGAAAGATGATGATAGTTAAAACCCTCATTTTGATATCCTGGGTCCATATTATTCCATAGGGATAATTGATGTTATTTTGAGGGTTTAATAAGTGATCATCTTTGTTGAAGTATTTAAGCAATTGACATCAAGATTTGATCATTCTAGTGTAGAACATCTAGATCGAAAAAACAAGTATGGATCTTAGATAATCCATTCAACCCTATCCAAAATTACTTCATACACCTCATGTGTAGAACCTGATGCCCATGAAAGGGATTCTAGCACTTAGGTGACCCTTGTACCAATCCAGGGGACGCCCTGGTATCCCTAGCATCCTAGGTCTACAGTTTCCAATGATATTTGTGAAAAAATACGAGGCTAAGATTATTGCGCAAATCTCTCTTGCGACTAAAGAGTGGGCAACTTTACATTATTTGTTGCTTGAGTCCCCTGGGTGGAACTTGTATTTCCAGTGATGTTATTAATTGGTTACATATCTTAGTATGGTTAACTCCATAAGTAACTTATATCTCATCCATAATTTACTTTTTAAAATCAAAAATATAGGATATTGGAAGCTAAGTAGAGAGGAGTCTTCAAAGTGGATCATGGACCAAGACTAATGATGACCGAGTAGATATTTTAGTATGAAGGAATAGTATTTTTTCATTATTAGACTATAATAGTTTGAGGAAAAAAGTAGCCTTGTTACAAGAGTCACTTTGTGTAAGTCACTGAATCAAATGACTAAAACATCAGTTGATTCCTTGATGCATGATAGCTTCTGTCCATCAAATGGTGACACCCTCAATTTGAAGCTGTCGTCACCCAGTTGATTGACCAACACCTTGAAGGAGGGTTTTTCATACAATCTAAAGTGCTAAGACCCCAATTACACGAAATGTTGATATGCATTGGACTGGTAGGAGGGGAAGAATCTATTCTAATTTATTCTTACCTACAAAGAAATTTCATGGTCTTTATGTGGGTGTTGTATTACCCTCAACTTAGGGTGCACAACCATTGGCTCATCAACCTTATCAAGAGTGGTAGGCTAGAAGAGTGTCAAAATGCTTGTAATGAACTGTTACATTTGTCCTCCATAATGTATTTTCGAGAATAGAAAGTCTCCACCAAGGTAGAATCCATCATGAAATTATGATAATAATTTTCTAACTCGTGTGCCATCAATACATCTCATAGGGGAGAGGACACTATGGTGGATATCCTTATTGAAGAGTTCCACTGTTCAATCATTTATGTATGGATATAGATTGCAGCTCAGATGTCTCTCACCGTTTCTCTTGTTCATTCAGGAGTCGGGTATTGGGGCAGAAAAGATATATGCCCTGCAACCATTGTCCTACACCCAAGTGAGCCATACTAGGAGTCTTCACTCTCTCTACTTCAGTGAACGAAGGCTCATTCATCATAGAAATAATGAATCCTTGTGATCATTTTTTGCATCCTCAGTAAGTTACTTACAGATCATGCTGCCTCTAACCAGTGTTAGTAGATTTTCATATTAACCTCATACTCCATGACTTCGGCCACCCATATTTCTCTTTTTGCAATGATTTATTCTCCTATGATGAAGTCTCTTATCACCAGAGTGTGAAACTAAAAGTTTTTATCATAGATTCTAGTGGCGATGGCTATTATATATTGTCCACATTCTTCAACATGTTGCATGAAACATATTTCTCCATGTGACTATATTGTAAATTTCATAATCCTTTAGTGTTTGGATGAAGAATGTGACGAGCACAGTAAAATGTCCCCACTTTTTGGTATGTTTTGTACCTTTCTAAACATGAATTTTCAGTTTCATTGATTTTTTTAAAGGTAATAGCCACAAAACCGTACACATTCATGAAATTCCAAAAAACTAATGAAAATGTTGTGTTTAGAGCTTAGAATACATGTATATTTTTTTAAAAATAAATTTTGGTACAAAAAATATGGTCTTTTTTCTTAAATTTTTTTTCATACGTTATTTCTTATGTTATAAAAGAGTAATGATTGTGCATCGAGTGGTTTATTTATATGAACATTTATTTTTTGACTATGAAATTTTAAGATGTATGTTATAAGTTATTAAATTTTGAGATTCGTGTCAAATTTTCATATTTTTTTTACTTATATATTTTTAATTAATTATTTAGTAAAAATATTTTCAAATAAATGGCGTACAAATGTTTATGCCAATAACTTTTAAGATTTATATCGAAATTAATTTTTTTTTTACAGGTAAGAAGAAGACTTCAACAAATAATAATTTCATTTTTTTCTTTTTTTTTGATATATTTTGCTATTTTTCAAATTGGGTTGATTGTGTACGATTGATTGTCCTAAAATACCATATGTTAGCAAAATATAAAAAATAAATAGTAAAATAATTTTTTTTTTTATTATTGGTAAATAGTTTTTTGAAAGGGACTATACCCTTGTATACAAAGAGGGCCTAGAAGCCAGAATAGGAATGAAAATCATTACAAGAAGGATCAAGATCCAGATAAGACATAAAAACCCAAGGTAACCAAAGAGCAGTTACCCCAAAACATCAAACCAGTTCGAACACTGCAGAAGAGCAGCCAAAAAACAAAAAAAATAGCAAAAAACACGAAGGAAGGCAGCAAGAGCAGCGCAGATCCACAATTACTTCTTGGCGGCTTTGGCGATTCTAGATTTAATAGTTTTCCAAGAGGTGAACATAGCCAATGTCATCATATGAGTAGGGTCAGAAATATCCAGCTGTTGAATGGTCTGTTTGCTTTCCTTTTCCGTGCCCCAAAGAGTTGCTGGTATTCCATTGAGATTAGAGACGTTGCAGACATGCTGCTCAATAAATTCTTCGATTGCACTAAATATAGCCATATTATGGTCATGGCGAGTCTTGGCTTTCCCTAGATGGTTGTCCAGGGAGTTCAGTTTTTTGTAGATATCCTCAACCTGTTTATTGTCAATATCAACCTCCTCCTCCTTCTTCCTCTTACCTTTTTTCTTAGCCAAGTTTTTAACTTCTTCTTTCAACAGCAACATGTCTTTTTCTAAGGCTTCCAGCCTTTTTGTGGAGCTCTCAGTGTGTGCCTCCTATGAACCAGTACTGCTAATATGAAGGAGATTATGAGCAACCTCCAAGTCCTGAGGAACGTTCCCCGAAATAGGGGTATCCAGGTTCAGTCTTTTAGAAGACCTAGTTATAGGTCTGGTCGAAGTGGAGGTGAAGGGGGTGGGAGCAGAGGTGGGGGGGATGACAGGGGGAGCTGAGAAGGAAGGAAAAGGGGTAGCAGCAGTGGTGATGGGGATAGAAGGAGAAGAGATGGGGGTAGCGGCAGCGGTGAGGGGAAAAGATGGAACAGAGATGGGGGAAGTTGGAATGCCGGGAAACTTAAGAAGACAAAGTTTATGCAACAAGAAGATGAGACCTTGATGCAGAGGGACCGCATGAGTATGCTTTTGGAACTCCAAAATGGAGCGCTCAAGAGAATTAAGAAGATAATGAGGGAAACATACCGTGAAACTTCTGCGGAAGTGATTGAGGAACACAAGATGTTTTAAGGGCACTGTGATGAATCTCCCCTCCAAAGAGATGTATCGAACTATCATACGGGTGACCTCATCAAAAGGTGGAGGGATAGAGCTGACCTGCAAACCCACCATGACGAAGACCAATTTCTCATTACCCTCAACAAATTTCCTCTCCTCAGCAGCCCTGTCAATCCTTTTATTAAAAAAATGGTACCCATCCATTCCAAGGCCTGTTGCTTCGGCTATTAACTCTTCATTGATCAAAATTTTCTGTCCACCATATTCAACTTTGTGATCCTTCCAATCCTTCACAAATTATGGAAATGCTTTGGTCATGACCCTGTATCTTCTCAATAAAATTTGTGATGCCTCCCTGGTTGAGAAGATTCCAAAGCTCTTCATTATTCTTCCACTCCGGGTCCTCGCTGGGCTCGATCTGACAAGGGGATCCTCCCATTTTCACCATGCTTAAGTGATTGAAAGTATAATCTTCAAAATCCCTATGAGGAATTCTATAATAGACGCAGTTTCCAATCCACCTTTCTCTATTTTTTCTCACGTGATGGGAATGATGAATAGTGTAGCCGTTGCTGTCATAACATTTCCCACGAATGCCTACGTGAATGCTGCTATGTACCTAGGAAATCCCGCATGCGCGAACTTCAGCCCCCTTAGAAACCCACTCCAGATCATCATCATCCTTACTACGGACTTGAAAATCCATAAAAACCTGTTTAAAAGTTGTTATAGGCACAATATTTCCCGCATGTGTGGCTTTAATCTTCATATAAATCCACTTTAAGTCATCATTATGCTTTCTATATCCTTGATTGCCCGTCAAGATCTGCTTGAGTGTTGTTTTAAACTTATCAGCATGTGTGAAAGTCTTATTCTTAAAGACCCACTCCAAATGCTCATTTATCTTACCCCGAATTTGCATGCTCATAAGTATCCGCTTGTATGTTGTTTTGAATCTGCTCAGGAATGTGATCACTATTATCCCAAATAATGTGATTAACATTTATGCCATAGTTAGCCAATGCATCTGCCACCTTGTTACCCTCCCGGTAAGTATGCTTGATCTGAATATTATTGAAGGTTTGGCAAATACTTATGGATTCCAAGATGAAGTCCTTGATGTTCCAACTTGGAGGCGAACACTGATTAAGATGATTAATGATATTAAGTGAGTCTCCTTCCAGAATGAGATTTTGGATATTATGAGTCTGAGAAATTCTAAGGCCCCATAAAGTGGATAATGCTTCAGCAAAATGATTAGTTTGTATTCCCATTTTACCAGCATAAGCAGCAATCAAACTACCTTTATGATCCTGGATCACTCCTCCCCCAGCTGCAATTCCAGGGTTACCCTTAGAGGCCCCATCAAAGTTCAACTTATACCAGTTGAGATCAGGAGGATGCCAATGTATCAAAGATCTATCAATATTATTACCGGAATTATTTCAGATATTGTCAGCTTCAATCTGCCATTGGGACAAGATATGCTCTTCATTTTCTGGATAACTCTTGTTCTTGGGGGGTTTAAATCTAGCAATATTTTCTTTAATAGCATTAGAAATTTTCCAATACTGAGCTTATAATTCTGTTTACTATTTCTAAAGATGATATCATTTCTATCTTTCCATATCCTCCAAATAACATGAGGCATTACCAAATTCCAGAGCCTTCTCACAACACAATGTTTATAGGGTGGGCTCCATTGGGTCTAGAGCTGACTGAAGTCCTTTGGAACCACCCAGGAAGCTTTAAAATTAGAGAGGGAAAAACTCCACATTTTGGTAGCATATTCACAATGGATAAACAAATGACTGATATCCTCAGAGTCTTTTTTACACAGATGACATCTATTAGGCATTATGAAACCTTTTCTTATCAGGTTGTCAGTGGTAAGAATTCTGCCCCTGAGAGCAAGCCAAAAGAAAAAGTTAATTTTAGGTGTTAGCTCAGTCATCCAAATTCTACTCCATTTAAACTCAGTTTGACTATTGTCGAAGAAAGTATTATAACCAGTTTTAACAGAGTAGTCCCCATCAATAGAATTGCTCCAGACCAATTCATCCTTAACTTCCAGCTGACTTAAGGGGATAAGGTCCAACTGATCTTGTAGGGAGGAAATAGTTTGGATCAGATCATCTCTATCCACAGAAAGTTTTTTCCATTTCTTTTTGTTACCATTTCTTTCAATATAATCCTTGATTCTAGTGCCATACTTGCTTTCAAGACTGTCTTTGACTACACCAAATCTGTCCATAAGGCTGCAATTAAACCAGTTATCATCCCAAAATTTTATATCACAACCATCTCTCACTTTCCATTTACTTCCTTGTTTGATGAAATTTCTGCTCTTCACTAAATTATTCCAAAAAATGGAACCATAAGGAAGATGCTCATCTTGAAGAAAAGAAAAGACTGCTTGTTGATTAAGGTATTTAGCCTTAATTAATTCTATCCAGGGTTGCTTCTCAGATAGCATTCTCCAGCCCATTTTCACAATAAGAGCCTCATTCATTTTCTTTATGTCTTTTATGCCCAGGCCCCCTATAGATTTTGGAGTACAAACCTTATCCCAAGCAACTAAGTGATATTTAAACTTCTCCTCCATGCCCTGCCATAAGAAGTTTTTCTGAATCCTCTCAATTCTTTCTCTGAAGGTAGAAGGGATCTTATATAGAGACATGATATAGATAGGCAGATTTTGAAGAGTGCTTTTTATGAGCAGGCACTTACCAGCACTAGATAGAATGGCTCCTTTCCATCCAGCCATTTTTTTTTGAAATCTCGCCAACAGATCATTCCACACCTTGGTAGAAACTTTTTTAGTGCCAAGAGGGAGTCCTAAGTAAGTGGCTGGAAGTGCACTTATTTTATAGCCCAGAATTTTTGCAATTTTAAGCTGTCTTTCCTCAGGAGTGTTGAAGAAGAAAATGGAGCTTTTATCATAATTGATCTCTTGCCCAGAAGCAGATTCGTAAAGTTGCAGAATAGCCTTGGTAGCCTTAGCTTCAAGGATGGATGCCATTAAAAGAAGGATTGTATCATCCACAAATTGCTGATGAGAAGCTGCTTGGCTGATGGAAGTGGGCTTTGAACCTTTCAGAAGACCGTCAATAACTACTTTACCAATTGTTCTACTAAGACTGTCTGCCATAAGAATGAAGAGCAGGGGGGATATGGGGTCCCCTTGTCTTAGCCCTCTGCTACTTGTGAAAAATCCCACCGGCTCACCATTAACCACCACTGAGAATCTGACCGTAGAGATGCAAGCCTTAATAATTTTTCTGAATTTAGCAGGAAAACCAAATTTAATTAAAACTTTGTCTAGAAAAACCCAAGAGACCTTGTCAAAGGCTTTATTCATATCAAGCTTAAGGACCATATTCACTTTTTTATTATTTTCCATAGAGTGTATGGTCTCATGTACCATAATCACTCCATCTTGGATAATCCTACCTTTAATGAATCCACTCTGCTGCCTTGAGATTAAATCATTCATAATAAATTGTAGCCTGGTAGCAATGATTTTGGTAAAAATTCTATAGATAACATTCACAAGGCTGATGGGTCTGAAGTCTTTGAAGTCCTTAGCATCCATTTTTTTTGGAGCAAGCACAATGTGGGTGTTATTCAGCTCTTTCAAAATATCCCCAGTTCTATAGAATTCATTCACCACTCTGAGAAGATCATCCGAACATATTTCCCAAAATTTCTGAAAAAAGTTAATAGAAAAACCATCTGGGCCCGGAGCCTTGTCGCCTTCTAAAGTAAACACAACTTTTTGCAGTTCTTCTAGTGTGACAGCTTTAGTGATATCTTTAAATCTCTGCTCCTCAATTTTTCCTTGGGGAATAGCCTCCAACATGAAAGAAATTGCCTCATCAGCAATGATATTCCTCTCATTAAGTAGTTTTTTATAGAAATTGAGAGCTTCCTCTTTGATGCTGTTGGGATCTTTTATAACAGTGCCATTACTTTTAGCCACTTCCATAATCCTATTACAAGCTCTGTGCTTTAAAGTGGTCATATGAAAAAACTTCGTATTTCGATCTCCTTTTTTTAGCCAGATAGCCCTAGATTTTAGTCTCCATAAGGATTCTTCTCTGCTACAAATCATATGCAACTCTGAAAGAATATTCTTTTCCTCAGTTTGGTCTTCAAAAGATCTCCCCATTGTATTCATTTTGATTTCCAAATCTTGGAGTTTTTGTTTTAAATTCTTTTTTTTTTCAAACACATTACCAAAAACTCTTTTATTCCAAATTTTAACCTGTTTTTTAAACATTTTTGAGCTTCTGAATCAATCCAAATTGAGAAGTGTCTTCACCATTCCAAACCCACCACTCTTTAATTTTGTCATAAATGTCATCATGCTCCATCCACATCTTTTCAAATTTGAATGAGCTTCTGATGGGCTTAGTCCAATTGAGAAGATTTAAGGTAATCGGATTGTGGTCCGATCCAATTCTGGGTAGGGAAGAGAGGTGGAAGTCCTGACTGAGAATCCAACTAGCAGAAATCAGGGCTCTATCTAGTCTAACTTGGATTAGATCTTTTCCCAACCTTCTGTTGGTCTAGGTGTATTTATTCCCATGGAGATCCACATCCAAGAGATTAAGATCAGCAACAAAATCTACAAATTCATCCATACCTGTGGAAAAGCTGGAGATTCCTCCATATTTTTCACCTGGGTTTAGAGGAGAATTAAAGTCACCCATGATAAGCCAGTTGGCTGTAATATGCTGGTTTCTAAAGATCTTAAGATCAGTCCATAGTTTACGTCTCCCACTAACTGTATTAGGGGCATAGATATTAGAAAGGATCCATTCATCATTGTTCTCAATAACATGAAATTTAATGGCAAGATGATTAGTGCTAGCATTAAGAATCATACCAGTATAGTTTATTTTATGCCAAAGAGTAGCCAGACCTCTAGAGGCTCCCTGAGAGTCCACCGCAGCCATGTCAGAGTTTTCCCAGAAATTTTTTTTTTACTAATTTCAAGGATCTTAGCTTTCATCTTAGTTTCCTGCAAAATCAAAATACTAGGACTACTAGAATCCCGTAACTCCTTAATGATTCTCTATTTGGAGTTTCTGTTTAGCCCTCAGATGTTCCAAGAGATAATCTTCATTTAATAGGAGTGGGAGCTGGGATTTCCTGATGGCTCAATTGACATTGAGTGCCATCTGCAATGTCTTTCTCTGTTCTCTTGGATCTAAGAGTCTTTTTTGAGGGCCTTCCTCTTTTAGAACTACTTCCAAAATCTACTATTATTCTAGCAAAAGATCTAGTAGTTCTGGATGTTGAAGTTTCCCACTTGTCAATTTTCTTTTTCTTTTCACTATAGAGCAATTCTGGGATCATTTCAAATCCTTTCATTCTTTTTTTTTTGAAATGACCTCTATGAAAATTATATTTTTAGAAAGCTAATAAAATTATGTATTTTGTGTTAAAATTTTGTAATTTTATTCATTCGTTAACCCTAATTACGTGGCACCTAAGTGGCACATTTTGGCATAAAATTATCCTCCAAATGGATTTGGTGCTAAAATGTGCCATATAGGTGCCACATAGGGGGGTTCGCGCGAAGGGGGATTCATCCAAACCCCCCTAAACCCTAAATCTACCGCCCACAACTATATAAATATCTATATATGACTCTGTGCCGCCAAAATTATTTGAATCCAAAGGGGTTCTGTCATCACCAATCCGGCACTATGATAATTCTTCACCGGGGACTCCTCATGCTATGATTATTTACTAATGCACAGCCTTTAGTTTGGTGGATGTAATCTGGAAACACAACAACAAACATAACACAAGAATACCATAGACTATGATAAGAAGGAATGATGATAAATCTGAAATATCAGTGTAAATTATAATATCAACATGAAATTGTTACAATCTCACCCATGAGGTACTTCAAGTGTTACTGACTTCACTTGCCTTCCAACAATAACTATGGGAGAAACTTTACAATTACACCTCTTAATGACTTCTTTAACACACCTTCAAAATGATGGCTTCCTTTACACACTTACTTATACAATATTTCTCACTACTTCCTTCTATGCTAAATGAGGGGGGTGGCCTCTTTATTTATAGGAATTCAGGCTTATCCACCCTATCTCTAAGATAGGATAGGAAATCTCTTCTGGCCAATCATATTCCATGCCTAAACTCTTACCTTTACATGTAGGCTTATCTTCTAAGATAAGATAAACCTTATCATCTCACATGGGTTCCACCTTTTTAGACTTTTCTACAAATAAAATACACAAAATATTTATGACATCACTCCTTGTCCTTATTACAAATATAATATTTCTAATTCCTAATCATGTAGACCCTACTTCTCTACTTACCCCAACTTTGACATTTTAACATTACCGGACCACTTACGAAAAATATTTACTTTTTACAACATTCCTATTGTACTTTGACTGTTACCATACTCTACATTATTGGCGGCACCGTACTGACGACGCCGTTATCTTCTATCGGACGCTACTACTAATTACACTTAACAACATCCTATTCCTAATACATACATTAATGAAATAGAAATTACGGAGGAAAATTTTAATGTAGACATTTTCCCCCTTCCTAGCTTCTACTCCGTCCTCGGAGTAGACTATTCTGGTGCTTGGAAAATCTTTAACTTGTCGTGGTTGACCCATTTCGTAATGGGAGTGCCATCCAATTCCTCCAGTCGCTATGTACCATTTTCATGCATAGCTGCTATTTTGTAGGGCCCCATCCATTTGGGAAGAAATTTTCTTTGCCTTCTTTTTTTGTATCTGGAATCATATACTAGAACCAAGTCATTCACATGAAATGGAGACCAACGGATCTTTTGATCAAAGTATTCCTTCTGCTTCATTTTCTTCTTATAGCTTGTATCCTTCGCTATTTCCCTCATTTCCTCTAGCAAATGAAGATGCACCAACCTTTCTTTTACTGAATCACTTTCATCCATCCTTTCATTTTTCATAACTCTCACAGTGGGAATATCAAACTCAATAGGAAGAACTAGATCAATGCCATAAGCCAACTGAAATGGGGAGTATCCTGTTGCTGACTTTGATGTTGCCCTATATGCCCACAATGCTACATGAATCCTTTTATCCCACTTATGTACCTGTAAGGCTGCATCTTTTGCTAGAATTTGACACAACACAAAAATTTGTTCGTTCCACCTGTCCATTTGTGCTTGGCTTGTATGTTGTTGCCTTCCTGTGCTTAATAGAAAACTTATTGACTAGGGCTTCTACCACCTCATTAATGAAGTGGCTTCCTTGATCTGTTACAATTTCTAATGGAAAACCAAATCTGGTGACAATGCATTCATATATGAACCTTGCCACTTCATCCATGGAAGTCGTTTTCAATGGCCTAGCTTCAACCCACTTGGTTAAATAATCTGTGGCAACTACAATATACTTATTTTGTCATGGGGTAGTTAGAAGTGGACCTACAATGTATATTCCCCACTTTTCAAAGGGACCAAGTGGAAGAATAGGGCATAATGGAGATGATGAAGTCTTACAGTTACCATGTGTTTGACAAATATCAAATTTCTTACAATAATTATAACAATCTCTAAAAAGAGTGGGCCAGTGATAACCTGCATCCAAGATCCTTATTGTTGTAAGTTGTCCAGAGAAGTGTCCTCCACATGTACCATTGTGGAATTTTTCTATCAGCTCCTTCCCTTGATCATGTCCAAATGCTCTCTTGTATTGTCCATCAGGTCCTATTTGAAATAAGACTCCATGCAGAATAGAATATGGACGACTGGCTTGAGTAATCTTCCTCTTAGTCTTTGCATTGGCACCATCAGGAAACTTGAATTCATTAAGATAATTCCAAATATCTATGTATTCACTAGGGATTGTGTCAAGGGATAACAATGTTGCATCTGGGAAATCATCATCATCACAAGATGAACCTAAACCATCATAGGCTCGAGAGAGCGCATCTGCATTGACATGCTTCTTTCCTAGCCTATCTATAATATCAAATTCAAATTCTTGTACCAAAATTATCCATCTTGCTATCCTCCCTGATGGGTTAGGCTTATTTACAATATATTTTAGAGCCTGATGATCTGTTACAACTATAAATTTCTGCCCTAGCAAGTAATTTCTAAACTTCTTTACAGCAAAAATGATAGCTAGAGCCTCTTTTTCAGTTACAGTATAATTTACCTCAGCACTGCTCATTTGTCTTCTCCCAAAGTAAACTGGATGATCATTCCCATTTTCATCTTTTTGGCTCAAAGTACTTCCTAGTGCTACATCTGAGGCATCAGTGTACACAATGAATGGCTTGCTCCAATCTGGATTCTTTAAAACAGGTGAAGACACCAGGGCTTCCTTTAGTTGTTCAAAAGCTTCATGCGCCTTATTTCCTGGTTCATAAGTAACATCCTTCTTCAAGAACTGGGTTAGTGGCTGTGCAATCTTTGAGAAATTCTTGATGAACCTTCTATAGTAACCCACATGGCCTAAAAATGATCTCAACTTACTTCTATTCATAGGAAATGGTAACTCTTTGATTTTTAAAACTTTATCAGGATCAGTACCAATACCATCTCTGGATACAACATGCCCTAACAAAACACCTTTAGAACATCCAAAGACACACTTTGTAGGGTTTAGTGAGGCTTGTGCTTCATCTAACCTTTGAAATGTTGTCTCCATCTGGTGCAGGTGGTCCATCTTGCTCCCATAGATGCAAAAATCATCTAGAAATACTTCTGATGAAGTTCCCAATGTAGGGTTCAAACACCCTATTCATCAAACGCTGGAATGTTGCCGGAGCATTACACAACCCAAAAGGCATAACTCTATAAGCAAACGTTCCCCAAGGAGTGGTGAACGTGGTCTTCAGCTGATCTTTCTCTGCTATACGAACTTGGTTGTATCCGCTATATCCATCAGCAAAACTATAGCACTCCTGGCCAGCTACTTCGTCCAAGATTTGATATGAGAATGGAAGAGGGTAATGATCCTTCTTTGTTGCCTTGTTGAGCTTCCTATAATCAACACAAATGCGTAGTTTCCCATTCTTTTTTATTGAGATCACAATGGGAGAAACCCATTCTGAATTCTCCACAGCAAATATGAATCCTACATCAAGCAACTTATCTATTTCCTCTTTTACAGTCTTGGAAAAATTAGGATTCATTCTATATGGCATTTGCTTTATGGGCTTAGCACCATCTACCAGCTCAATAGAATGTTCTACCCAACTTACTTGATGGAGTTCCTTGTAATCAAAAGTGAATAGGTGTATGTACCTTCGAAAGAGCTGGAGGTAGGATTCCTTCTCACTCTCCATCACAACATCACCAATCTTTATTTGTTGGAGACGATCATCAATTTCTTCTTCAGATAATTTTATGGGTTCATGAGTCGGTGTGACTGGAAGGATATCCATGACCGAAACATCAACCTCACTTTCTTCATCTTCTGTGTCCACTTCACTGGTACTAGAGTAATCAGAGGATGTCCAATCATCAGTTTCATCACTTGAATCCACAGGTTCTGCCTTATGATGTCAAGGGATCACGTTTATCTTCACCCTCTCTCTACCACGTCCAAGTGTCATGAAGCCTTCATTCCAGTAGTTTCTTACATGAACTCTCCTTAGCCATGGTCTTCCCAACAACATTGGGTACGCAATAGTACCATTTTTCATCACCTGAAAGTCTACCACACATACAACACCCATAACAGATATTGCCACATTTGAAACTACACCTTCTGGTTTAGTTTTTCCCTTATTTAATGACCTTAACATAAGTGTTGAGGGGCGATCAATTTTTAAACCCAACATATTCATTACAGACTCGGTCATTACATTAACTGCAACACCTCCATCAACTAAGACATCATGAATTGAAATACCATTACATAATACCTCAGCTTGTGGAGCGTAGGGATCTGCCTCTGCCTCCAAAACAGGGACCTCAACCTCCTTCCTTCGTCGAGCATTGAGTCCACTTCGCAGCTCCCGCCTCTTCTCAGAAGACATAGCCAAGAGTTGACCATATGTAATATTTGCAGGCCTTTTGGACAGATCTTCTAAGATGGAGTATGGTCCTTGTCCCTGTGAAATCAGAAAATCTTGCACACCCAACTTTCTTCTCCTATGTTTCTTACTAGTTTCTCCTTTCATCTTCTTAGGATCATTTCCATCTTGATTATCTTTTTCTTTCTTTCTTTTTGTTACAAACACATCTACTTCATTATTTATGCTCTTATCTACTACATCAAAAGAATTCACAGGTGCTTTTCCTTTATCATTATCTCTTGTACCAGATGTAGAAGCTCTATCTAGACAATTATACTTATAATGACCCTTTTTATAACAACCATAACATACAACTTCAGAAATATTTCTTTTTGGACCTCTATCTCCTCCCTGAGAACTAAATTCCTTTCCTTGAAGAAGATTAATAGTTAACTGACCCATCTTCTTGAGCAGATCTTCATACTCAGTAGATGTACTAGGAGAAATATTTGTGCTCACCGAGAGTGGTTGTGGATTCTGGACCAAAGGTGCTGGTGTAGGCTCTACTTTAGTAACAATTTCTTTGGGCTCCTCTTCCATGCTTTCTTCTTGCCTTCTTGCAATCTCCTTTGCTTGTTCAATGGTAGCTGGGCGGTCATACTTCACTCGTTGTCTGATCTCTGGCTTCATCCTAAGAATGAAGTGCTTACAGAGGAGATTATCCATGCCATTCATCAACCCATCCGCTAATCCTTCCTTCCGGATCTGGGCATCGAGCTTCCTCCTTAGCTCTAGAACACAAGCATGATAATCCCTTATCTTCTCCTTCTCTCCTTGGGATAGCTTTGTGATATCGATCATGAGATCTGCATATTTCTGTTGTTCACCAAATTCTTCAAGAAAACTTTCAGTTAATAAATCCCATGAGTTTTTCACATTATCACCTAGTGTTTCAAACCACCTAAGCGCTGAACCATCCAAAAAGGTAGGAAAAAATTCAGTCCATTGTTCCCTTCTTATAAGGCCATTACAAATACAAGATCGTTTAAACTCTTGAATGAAAGAATGAAGCATCTTCATTAGATTGGGCTGAAAAAATAGGAATCTTTCCCATTTTCAAAAGTAACCACAGTGAAATACCAACCCACAAGTACAATCAACAAGACTTATGTGCACAAATAATTGGAATCACTATAACAAAAAGTGACTTTACACATTTCTACAGTAAAATAGAAATGACCACGGTAAACTATGGTAAAACTTGACTTACTGCGGTAAAAACTGACTTTACTGTGGTAAACACTATTCACGGTAAAAAGTGAAGTTACTGTGGTAAATACTATTCATGGTAAAAAGTGAAGTTACTGTGGTAAATACTATTCACAGTAAAAAGTGAAGTTACTGTGGTAAATACTATTCATGGTAAAAACTGACTTTACCATGGTAACTACTATGCACAGTAAAAACAAAGTTACCCTCCAAATGATTTTTGACTAAGTGGGAATATCTCTCCAGAAAATCCACCAACGAGGAATGGTCCTGGCAACGGAACCAAAATGTCATCACCAATCCGGCACTATGATAATTCTTCACCGGGAACTCCTCGTGCTATGATTATTTACTAATGCACAGCCTTTAGTTTGGTGGATGTAATCTGGAAACAAAACAACAACATAACACAAGAATACCATTGACTATGATAAGAAGGAATGATGATAAATCTGAAATATCAGTGTAAATTATAATATTAACATGAAATTGTTACAATCTCACCCATGAGGTACTTCAAGTGTTATATGACTTCACTTGCCTTTCAACAATGAACTATGGGAGAAACTTTACAATTACACCTCTTAATGGCTTCTTTAACACACCTTCAAAAAGGTCTTTGATGGCTTCCTTTACACACTTGAAGTCCTTCATACAATATTTCTCACTACTTCCTTCTATGCTAAATGAGGGGGGTGTACCTCTCTATTTATAGAATTCCAGGCTTATCCATCCTATCTCTAAGATAGGATAAGAAATCCACTCTAACGAATCATATTCCATACCTAAACTCTTTCCTGTACATGTAGGCTTATCTGGTCTAAGATAAGATAAACCTTATCATTTTACTTGGGTTCCACATTTTTAGACTTTTCTACAAATAAAATACACAAAATATTTATGACATCACTCCTTGTCCTTATTACCAATATAATATTTCTAATTCCTAATCATGTAGACCCTACTTCTCTAATTACCCAAACTTTGACATTTTAACATTACCGGACCACTTACGACAAATATTTACTTTTTACAACATTCTTATTGTACTTTGACTGTTACCATACTCCACATTATTGGCGGCGTCGTACTAACAGCGCCATTATCTTCTATCGGATGTTACTACTAATTATACTTTACAACATTCTATTCCTAATACACACATTAATGAAATAGAAATTATGGAGGAAAATTTTAATGTCGGATCTCACGCGAAGGAGTGTTCGCGATTTTTGCATTCTCACGAACCACTTTCATCCTCTTAAGCCTACACTGACAGTTCGAACAATTTTATTTTCACGCGAAATGGGTGTCATCAGATGAACATTTCCAGTTTGATGTTATCTTGATCCCTTGTAGTTACTCATGTAATCTCATGGTTTTCTTTGAAGTAACTGGGATATCATTTTGCACAATATTGTGAGCTTGTTCTAGAAAGTAAAAATCCATTACTTATCCTTTATTACTGGAAGAGTGGTTACAAGGATAGGGAGCCAACTTTCAAGTCTACCTATTCTTATTTGAATTCTCAAAAATGTTATATTTAATTTTGTTCCTGTGATATACATTTCTTTCTTAAGGGAA
Organism: Taxus chinensis; assembly: GCA_019776745.2. NCBI lineage: Eukaryota > Viridiplantae > Streptophyta > Pinopsida > Cupressales > Taxaceae > Taxus > Taxus chinensis. Next base: position 146,482,650 of record CM034157.1, read on the forward strand.
AAATTGAAAATGAGATTCAAAGCATATGACATGGCTTGCAATGACTTCTGTTATCCATATTTCACCACGGGCCAAATATCGGATGTTTCACTTTACAACCCCACAGTCTGAAGAAAGATTCCTGAGAAAACAATTGTTCAGATCTATAAATTGTAACAGAGGGACTCAACAAGTGGAGTAACTTGCATTCTTTTGCCAATTTCTTGAGTTCAGGACTTCAGTAATGATCCTTAGTAACCGTGATGGTTGATACTTTGTTTAATTATGATTCTTGTGACTCCATTTTACAAGTTGCATTAGGTTTCTTTTAATGGAATAGCAGGGTCAGAAAAGAAGGGGCAGTGCCGCATATTTCTGGAATGCTAGGAAAGAATTTAGGGGAAGATATTGATACAAATGGCGATCCCTGGAAAAATCCTTTCTAGATTTATCTCTTCATTTTGTCTGAAATTTATAAGTATGGTTCAGAATACATGGAAAGAACACTGTTCCTAATGAACGCTTTCTAAAGATGAATCCAAAAAGGGAAGCCCAAACGAGCACTAGGTTGCCATCTTGTCATGGCATGTGTCTGCTTTTTATGCCCCGCATTTAGTTGATTTATATAATTTCTTGTAAAGCATGTAACAGTTAGCAACTCCGATGAAAAGGAAAAATGTCAGCGTTTATGCATGAGTCAAAGCCAAAGCGGGGGTGTCAAAAGGAAAAGGTGAAAACCCTCTTTTGACAAAAAGGCACAGAGACAAAATTGAAGCACATCTATCCATAACCAACCAAAGGGTGCCATGTACCACGATCCAAGCTTCGGAGGAAACAGGAGTTTTCAGGGAAAAGGTTCATTTTTGCCCATTGTTAAGGCGCAAAAAGATAAATTGCAAAACCTGCAACTCCGACCCTTTTTGCTCTAATTTTGCTGCCACATGTCCCATATTAAAAAGGGGACCCATTTTTCAAACTATTTTCCCACCCATTTTTATGGATTCAATACAAAATTTGAACGGGCATATATTTTGACTCATAGCTCGAAATATTGCAAATCTGACATCGTTGGAAAGGTCTCGGCCTCTTCTACACCATGGGGACTGAAAATTCAATTTCTGGGCCCTGGTAAAGGTGAAAAATGGAGAAATGTCTTGGGCCTTTCAATCCAGGATCGCCTTGCCTCAACAACCAGATTGGATTCAATCTGTTCCGTCGTTTCCTCTTCCTTCAAGGCACCGAACCAAGGATTGATGCAGTAAAGACGAATTTGGGGAAATTTTGTCAGAGGCATTAACAAGTAGGTTGAGCTTCAACCTATTTTCCTGCTTGTCTCCCTCTCTTTCTCCTCTTTGATTGAATCTATAAATATAGGGGCAAGGATTCGTTGTAAAGGGTTGGACATTATTTTGTTTTACAAGCTCCCTTTCCTTCCTAGCAAAGGAATTTGTGGAGTTCAGGCCTTCCACTAAAATTACAATATGTTTCTTTGCCTCCTGGCTATTTTGTAATGCATTGTATCAATCTGCAGAGCAATAAAACATGTATGTGATCAATTCTAGATCCCTTTCTGTCTCTTTTGCTTTCTCGCATACGGTCTTTCATTATAAATCTGGTTATGTGCTTGATTATTGTATGTATTTTGTTGGTTTGTGTCTATCAGAAAAACTAATGTTCATCATCATCTTTGGTGCATCACCTCATGTAGTTTAGTATTTCTTATTTCTTATATCCCTTTTATCCCTGTCTCCTTGGAAAGTTTTAGATTAGGTATAAGAGAGAAATCCTCTGCAAGTTCTCACGTATGCACCTAAACAGAGGAATAGGAACCAGGCCTTTAATCTGGAGAGCTTTTCCATTTTGCAAGGTCCCACACCTTGGGGAAAGTTCAATGTTATGCAATCACACCAGATGATTCTGCCTTAGAAAAGTAGATTTTTAGAACTCATTTGGGGGTGCTGTGATTTTGCACTAACATTTTTGGCATGCCCGGTGGGACAAATAAGTCTCTATCTTGTTACAGTAAGATTGATGTGCACTTGTTGTGATTCTAGACTTTTAAGAAATTCTTAAAATTGTACATCTGGCAACTCCAAAGAAACAAATCCACTAGTTTCAGCAGTCCAAGCAAGTTCATGAGAAAAACCCGGTCTAGAACAAGGAGAAGAAGGTATATTTGAATACTTGCATCTATCCCCACTTATCTCCAGAAGAGAGGTCTCCAGAAGAAGAGCCCAAAGGTATCTATCTCCACCAAAAGAAGCCTTATCAACACCTCCTCCTGTAGGCTGTTATTTCTTTCAGTCTGAAGGATTCTTAGGCCAATTAGAATGGCTCAACAAATCCATATGTCAACTTCACTAGCAAGTACCCACTCACCTTGAATGCACAAAATTTGGTCTTATTGCAGCATTAAAGAGCATCCCATATTTCACTAGGGAAAATCAAACTTCTCCTGGTGATCATGTCCAAGATATTGCAAATGTCTGTACAATCCATGAAATCCATGAGATGGACATTGCAGTCAAGTTGCTTAGCCTCTTCACTCAAAGGTAAAGCTTCACAATGGTTCAGGAGCCTTGAAGCAGGCTCTATTCAAAACTGGAACCAGCTGTGCACAACTCTTCACAACCAAGTTTGGAGAAAAAGGTGATAACTTGTCTTTGTTGGAGCAACTAACAACAATCAAGAGAGCCCTGAATTATCAAGCTGATGGATTTCAACCTCAGATTTCAACAAACCTGGGACAGATTCCAACAACAGTAAAGCCCACTAATGAAGGTGCCTTCTTATACTTTCTTAGGGCTTTAAATTCTCCAATATTTCTTTGATGATTCAGTCAATGGGGGGAACAACCTTACCTGTAGCCTATAGCCTTTCCATAGGGCTAAGAACCATTTGATTCAGGCTGGAAAACTTAGCCCCTAGGCCATCCATGCCCCTTGTACCCTGAGTTAGGAAGCCCAGATACTAGCCAAAGCACCCACATTAGCTACTATACCCACCCCCAAGAGTCAAAGTTCAGTTGAAGCCTCCACTTCATCATCTAACACCTCAAAGGAGCTTCAAGAAGTGATGAAACAACTGTAAAACCTAGGAAATGAGCTTGTAACCATCAAAAGACAACAGGCTCAGAGTTCTAAGCCATATCAGCCCCATGCTTAGTATTAGGCCAGACCCCCATATCAGTAAAATAGACCACCAGCCCAGGTTGTAAATCAGAGTCAACACCAAGGGCAACCTCAAGCTGCTATACCTTTCAAGTCATACGACCCAAACACAGTTTCAACATCAAGGGGATTGGTTCCAACATAGAATAACATGGCATAAGAGTATGAATGGTGTTTCCCATGTAATCAGCCACATAATCAGTCGATGTACTTCAATGGAGAATTAAATCGGGCTCTAATGTGCAAACTGTTGGTGTGTCATAAGAACCTAGCCATGAAGAATGTCAGTACCAAATAGCTCAGTAAGAGGGACCCCTAAAAAAAACTATGCTTGTCAATTGGCAGGCTAAAGACTTATGTGGAATGGATCAGACTCCTTCTCAAAGTATAGCTGCCAATACACAGTCTAAGAAGAGAAATATTGGAGAAGGGCATTCACTAAGCTCAGGTGATCCTCAACCCTTTGTCGCTCAACAAGGTATTGGAATTCAAAATACAAATCCCAATGTGTAAAGTCAATCCAAGCCACCTTCTAGACCTAATCAGGCACCGGTTGTAATAGCCCAGGTACAAGAGAAAAATGTGTCTGGGAAGGGGCAACAAAATGATAGTTCATTCAACATCATTGAGCAAATGAAGAGGACAAGTGTGAACATTTCACTATGGGAGTCACTGGCCATTCTAGGGCAGAGGGATCTGTTGCAGACTGCCATACAAAATTGGTCGAGCTCAAATCAACCCCCTGACCAGCAAGAGAGAGTGTTTGCTAATGCAGTTCAACCTGGGAAGAACCATGGAGAAAAATAATGCAGTTCAAGGCACCGAACCAAGGGTTGATGTAGTAAAGACGGATTTGGGGGAAAATTTTGTCAGAGGAATTAATAGTAGTGGTTGAGCTTTAACTTGCTTTCTCCTCTCTTTCTCCTCTCTAATTGAATCTATAAATACAAGGGCGGGATTCATTGTAAAGGGTTGGACATTCTTTTGTTTTGCAGGCTCCCTTTTCCTTCTAGCAAAGGAATTTGTGGAGTTTAGGCCTTCCATTAAAAATTGCAATATGTTTCTTGCCTCCTGGCTGCTTTGTAATGCATTGTATCAATCTGCAGAGCAATAAAACATGTCTGTGATCGATTCTAGATTCTTTCTGTCTCTTCTGCTGACATCTAATCTTTCATTATAAATCTAGTTATCTATGCTTGATTATTGTATGTATTTTGTTGGTTTGTGTCTATCAAAAAAACTAATGTTCATCATTCTTTCGGTGCATCACCTTGTAGTTTAGTCATTTCTTATTTCTTATATCCATTTTTCCATGCCTCCTTAACAAGTTTAGATTAGGTATAGAGAGAAATCCTCTGCAAGCTCTCACGTATGCACCTAAACAGAGGAATAGGAACCAACCTTTAATCTAGAGAGCTTTCCCACTTTTGCAAGGTGCCACATCTTGGGGAAAGTTCAATGTTATGTAATCACACCAGATGATTCTGCCTTAGAAAAGCAGATTTTTAGAACTCATTTGGGGGTGCTGTGATTTTGCACTAACAATTTCATATTGCTTCATCGTCTATGGACAACAAGTGGAGGTTCTTAGTTGGGATTCCCATTATTGATTCTGCTATTTTGTTAAAGGTTGTAATTGAATGTATTTCTTTTATAGTATCCTTAAAATCAATCTAGATGGCATACCTATAATCACAATCTACAAAATTGGCCATACAATTTAAACAGAACCACAAATCATTTTCCTTTTTAACATCTTTTTATTGCATTTCCTATCACCTTTTATAAGAAGCAAAGCCATGTAAAATAAATTATCCATGATGAAATTTGTGACTTCAACTATAGTTGTGGCCCATTCATTTTTTCAGAGTTTCCCATTTGAAGAATTTTTGATACTATTACAATAGAGGTCAAGCTTTTTAGAGGACCCATAAATTTTTTTGTGATAGATGACATTACAAGGGAGGAATTATTAGAGGTAAGCAAATTGCAAAGAGTATATTTTTATAAAATGGAAGGTTTGAATAATAACTTGGTAATGGAGATAGTGTCGACTATTGAACCATTGAAATAAGAGACACAAATATATTTTATTTCAAGAGATGGAAGCTGCGGTATATAAAGAATGTTTGCAATCTCTTTGCTCAACCCATCAAACTGTTTTCTACAAAAAGTAATGGAAACACTAAACACATAAATATCATTTAATTGAAGTTTTCTTTTTGTAGTCTTTGACTTGTCTCATCGAGAACATTGAAGCATGGATAAATGTCTAGGACAACGCCAATCATATCAGTTAAAGAGTCAACAAGGAATTCTAGTATTTCCTTGATCTGTTTAAATTGAAAGTGACGTACATGCATTTCCTCATCACTTTCTATAAAATAAGTGACATTTGAGGAGAGTTGTTAAAATATCTCTAAAGAACTATTCAAGTGGTTACAACATGACTTGACATTTTTGACCCTCCCATTTGAGATATGTAAAGGTTTCCACTTTCAATTTTCTCATAGAAATTGTTTATAGCCTCATTGAAACACATGACACATATTTTCCCTCATGATCAGTCCAAAAAATCAAAGCCAAAAAAAATACCCACTTATATTTATGTTGTGGTATTGTTGAAGGGTTGTTTTAGTAAGAGCTCAACCCTTTACTAACCAAAATTGTAAATATATATTCAATGAACTAATTTCAATAGGTTCAGTTTCATTGTTTGTTGGAACATTCTTATGGAAGGAGGTGTTTTTGGAGCCAAAAATCTATTTACAGTAATTTTTGATCAAGGGATTTTCTACTTTTATTGAAAAACATGGCTTGGAAGTCAATTGGGTACACCGATTTTCATAAGTGTAGAGATTATAATATCTATCGCAACATTTGACAAGAATAGTCCTATATATAACAAAGGGGGAGGAAATAAACATAGAAATATAAAAGCGACAATCCTTGTATTACATAATGAGAATAAATGCAGCTTACAACCCATGTTTGATCATTCTACAAAGGAATTTGCACAAATACAAGATGGAACCTTCTTGTAGTGTCTTGTCTAGGACACTCATGCAAACTCATAGGGGAGGAGGGGTGTCTGAAAGTGCATTCCATCATAAACATATACACAGTGTTACACGTCAGTGTTCAAGGTTGAGCGAAGGGGGAAATAATTTAATAATTCTAATGTAGGCTCAACATCTACACAACATTTAACCAAGTAAACAATTTCTTCTCATGTCATCGGTATGTCCATGTGAGGGAGAAGAACACTAAAGGGGGAGAGCATTGAAAAAGTATATGAAAAAATTAAACATGCAATGAATGTAAACTATAACATGAGAAAGAAATATAGGGATATGCAAAATGTATCATTTTTTTTGTGAGTATTGGTAAAACAAGTAACACCAAGAAAAAGACACACGTAATGATTTATGTAGCATTTTAATACAATCAAACAGTTATTGGAAAATTCTTCCATTTATACAATCTTCTAGATATTTGTCTTCATTAATGAAAATAAATTTTTTAAATGGAATAATTAATTAAAGAATAAACATTGTGTCTCTCATAAAAGAAACAACAAGAAACTACTGAAGTTGAAATATTTATTTTAAAAAAAACTAAAAAATGCTTGAAACAAAAAACACTATTGACTTCTAGAAAGAGAGCTCGATCATTTTGGCTAGCATTGCATCTCTATGAAATAAATGAGTAGAAAAATGGAATAAATGTAGCAGAAACCACTACAAAAACTTATTCTTTTTTCCCTATAACATGACCCAAGCATACACAATCTTATAGTGATTATATTTAAGCGTTAACTACAAAAGGCTAATTTTCTTTTTCTTTCTTATGACACACATTTCTCTCTCAAGAAAACCACATGTCATGAAAAACTAAAAAGAAATAACCAAGGTTTTCATGGACAACACACTCATTTATAATAGCCCATTTTAAACAAAGGAAATCACAAGTAGACAAGTGTAAATAGAATCACATTTCTAAACAATAGCCTCAAACATACAAAAGAAATAAAAAACAGAGGAGGAATGATGTAAATCCATTACAACCAAGAGAAAATGAACGCATGAAAAAACAAATGAAAATCACATTTCTATAAATGCTTGGTTAAAAATATGATTCCCCAACTTTACAAATTTGAGCACAACTAAAAAGAGTTGTTGCATGAAAATAATGCAGTATAATAGTTTTGTCTAAATGATTGAAGGTGACTATTTGCATACTTCTAATATGTAGAGGGCCAACGGTTGTTCCAAATATGAATTGATAAAGGTGAAAAAATAGAAGGCATGGAATATTAATTAGTTAGACATCTATAAAATTTGCTTACTTTGAAAGATACACAAAGCATTCACAATAAAGAACTTCTAAAATGATGTAATTTTTAATAAAAATAAAATGACAACAAAGCTTTGATTACATTAATTTTTTATTATTATTTTTTTGCATGCATGCCAAAAATGGATTTACAAAATTCAATCTAAATCCTAAACTAAACATCTTTAGATAAAATGTAAGAAACATGAAGCTTTGTTCACACATTCTAAAGATTTTTTAGTTCATAACAAGGTATCACAAAGGAATGCACTTGTTGGGGAGCTTTGTGATGTCTCCCCTTCCAAATGAAAAATTGAAACATTCCTAGGTTGTGCGTGACATGTATGTTGGAGTGAGTCTCCAAAGAGGGTTGGTTCTCCTAGTGTAACACCTAAGACTAGTTTCTACTCCTAAGGATACTCTACTTTACTGAATTAACAAGGAAAATGGAGAAATAAATAAGTGAAAAATTGAAAATATGGTGATACACCAGAAATTTTGAGGATCACAAACTTGTTTGAACCACACATATGGACCACGGGAACCACACACACCATACATAACTTACAATAGATATGTCAAAGCAAAAGTGCTTCAGAGAAGGTTTTGAAGTTGTGACAGAATAAAAAAGGTAAAAAAAAGGATCTAAGAGGGCAATTTGGTAAGATCCACAACAAGATCCTATACACACTTATTAAACACAATCTATGACCTTAAAATTACCATACAACTATATAACGACATGGAAATTAAACTACAAATCAGGGATAAAATTGTATCACGAGATAAAATCATCTTACAGATACATTTTTGAAGGCTAAACATGGCTTAATAAGGTAAAACAACTCCTTTATTGATCCAAAAGTAGGGTTCATTTTAAATCCCCCTCCAATAAAAATTAAAATATTTTGGTGAATCTCCAAAATTGACTTTCAAAAAATGGCAAATATTAAAAAAGACGTTTCGTTGTAAAGGCGATTTGATATGCCACATATTTTCGGGGTTTCGCAAGGCTGTTGGATGTGAGTTAGACAGATGTCTAATAAGTTATAATAGATGTTAGTTGGACAACTGTCTATCAACTTAACATAGATGACACTGGTTTGGACGACCCTGGGTTAGACAAACGTCATTTGTTTGGACAACTCTACACGATTAGACGCGTGGTGTAGAAATTGGATGACCTAGGTTAGACGCTCATCTTACACATAGTTATTCATACACTAATATTTGTTTTGGTCATCTCTACACTATAATATGTATGACATACAAATTAGACAGTCATCGTTACTATAGCGTAATCCAAATATTTTTAAAATTTGTACTATAAGAGCTCTCTAAAATAAGGCTTTTTATCCTCAAGAATCATATTCAACTAGGGGACTTGTCCCTGATTGACATGTTCATCCTTATGTTCTCCATACAACCTATTTAACAATGTCATAGCTACTCTAACTCATAACCTAAACACTGAAATGGTAAGGAGCATTTTATGTCTTTGGTTGACCCTTGAAGAATCAATTGCCCAATATTTTATCTCTTTAAACAAATCCACCTAATCCATAAGTTCTTTTACTAGGTTATAAGATAAAGTAGGAAGGTTTATTTTGTACATATCATTAAATTAATACCCTAAAGCTACGGAAATAGTAGATTGAGTGGCTTTATACATGATATTTCTATCTTGTAGAGTGTATGCTATGAATACATCTGTTAGAGTAGGTATTGACCTTAGCTCATGTTCACCTAGGTGCATTATTTACCTTTATTATATTTATTCTCACCCACTTATGTGCGTGGATATTTATTTATTTTTATTTAGATATTAGAGGGATATTATCTAGTTTTTATGTATAGTTATTTCCTTGATCTATGGTATTGACTAGTTCTTTCCTTGATCTATGGTATTGACTAGATCCTTGATGTTTAGTTCTTTCCTAAATCTATGGTCTTGACTAGTTATTTGATGACTAGTTCTTTCCTTGATTTATGGCTTGATCTATGACCTTGACTGGTTTTTAGATTGTTATTCTTTGCATACATAAGTAAGGCTCATTCTCATTATATTTCATTAAGTTCCATAATAATATATGATATTGCTACTCATTTGTTTGCAAAGGTTTTATCAAAGTTATTTTGCCAAATTGTTTTTATCTTATTGATCGTGGTGTTTGATTAGCATCTGAGTTCTTAGCTTGGTACGATCTGGTTATCATTCCTTTTATGGTATCAGAGTAGGATATTGTTGTTGACATATTCATATATTCGGCATCCTCAGCCCCTGGTCACATGGTATGGTCGTATGAGGACTTAAAACTTGGGATTCATACTAGTAGGTGCTTAACTTCAACCCCTTTTCATTTTATTTGTGTGTTGAAGGCAAAAGTATTTTATTTTGTTTTAGTGGCAACTAAAATAAATAGTAGAGCATAATATTGAAAAGCTTGTATCTTTTGATTGGTAACTCGGATTTGAATTCCTTTTTGTGCAAAAGTGATTATTTTTTCATGCTCTTTCCATTGGAAATATGTATTTTAAGAATCACACTATAATTATAAAGTGTCATATTGTAACATGCACTCATTATAAAGTGCCAAAATTTAGGGGGGCCTTGTTACATTGCTTAAGGGTCTTGTTGCATTGCTTGGTTCTTACATTTTTTTTGGTGATTTTTTGAGAATGGCATTTTTATCTAATTATATATTAGATCATGTTGAGCCATTAACAACACATAGTTACCACACATGAAATCAAAGAATGGAAACAATAATTAAGAGGAAAGGATTATGAGCTTTAACTTCTTCAGAATAACCAGTGTTCTTTAGAGAATATGATAAATTTTAGTACCTGCAAGTTTGATGAGTGTATGGGTTTGATAGAAACTTATGTAAGTGATATTCTTCTGTATCATTTGGAAAAATGTGACTCTCCTTTCAAAATATGGGAGAAATTGGAGGATTTATCTGGTAAGATGGATCATATGAGATCCATGCAACTTGAAATTAAGATCACCTCTCTTAATCCTGAATATTTTCCAACAATTATAGACAATCTTACCAAGTTCAAGCATTTGTTGACATAGTTGAAGGGGAGTGAAAAAGATAAGAAAGATGAAGAGTGTGTTTACTTGATTCTATCCAAGTTGAGAGGACCATTTCAAATCTTTTATTCTACCTTTTTCTCTAGCATGGATGCCTTAGGTGACACATTTAAAATGCCTGACTTAGAAATTTTTTGTGAAAGACTTACTAGGGAAAAATCCAAATTGTCTAACCTTGAGTTTTCAACCTCTTAAAAGGCATTAGTTGTATCTAATGCTAAGGGAAAGGGAAAACTAAAAAGTAAAACCAAATCCACCCCTTCTCCATCTCAAAATGCTCCTAAACCCAAATAAAACAACTCTAAACCCAAGGAGTCTTCTAAATCTAAGAATAAGTCTAGCCTTTCATGCTCTTTTTGTGGGGGTAGTGGTCATGAAGAACATAGGTGTTATAAGCGAATGCAAGCCTTAGAGGATGCAGTCAAGAAATAATTTTTTATCTCCACTCCACCTTCTTCTAATCAACATGGAAAGACACTTAATGTTGTTGGGAGATCTCAGTCACCACTTGCAGATAGTTGGGTTATAGATTTTAGTGCTTCTCATCACATGACTTCTTCCAAGGAGTCTTTTGTTTCTCTAGGTTTGAGTTCTACTTCCAAAATTGAGGTTGGAGATTCTTCCTTTCTTTCTGTTGAGGGAAAAGGTGACATACACCTTGATGGTGGCATTATCCAAGATGCACGGTATGTTCCTAACATCACCACAAATTTACTTTATGTATATCAAATTTGTCATTCTGGTCAAGGAAAAATAGTGACTTTTACACCATGTAGAGCAAAAGTACAAACTTTGTTGGAGCCCCATTCACTTGTTACTCAAAGTATTGATGATCATATTTATAGACTATATCACTTTAAGGGTTTTGATGAAACTTCTTCTATAGGGACAAGAATGGTTTCTCATGCAGATTCAGAGAGTAAACTTTGATATGAGAGATTTAGACATCTCAATTACATATATTTGAAGGAGTTGAGCACTCATGGTATGATAGATGGTCTTCCTAGAGTTTTTTGTCTTGAGGGAGTTCTTCATGGCTGTGCATTAGGGAAACAACACCAAGATCCATTTCCTAAGAATTTGTCCAAGAGAGCTTCTTCACCACTTGAGCTTGTGCATAGTGACTTGATGGTTTTTCCTACCCCCTCTTTCAATGGAGCTAAGTATGCACTTACCTTTATTGATAATTTCTCGAGGCGTACTTGGGTTTATTTTCTCAAGTACAAAAGTGATGTTTTTTCACACTTTAAAGTATTCAAGGATTTGGTCGAGAAACAATCTTCTAGTTGCATAAAGAACCTTCGTACTGGGGGAATACTTCAGCAATGTTTTTTCTAACTTTTTAGAAACTCAAGGCATTATTCATCAGCATTCTGTTCCTCATACTCCACACCAAAATGGCTTAGCAGAATGGAAGACTAAAACTTTGAAGGAAATGGTTAACTATATGATGCATTCTAGAGATTTACCTCCTATCTACTAGGCAGAAGCAGTTAATTGTGCTAACTACATTTAGAATCACACACCACACAAAACACTTGAGCATTTGACTCTAGAGGAAGCTTGATCCAACACTAAGCCAAATGTCTCATTTTTTTGAGTATTTAGGAGCCATGTTTGGGCCTTTGTGCCAAAGAAGAAAAGGAAAGCCTTGGATAAGAAGAGAAAACCCTTGATATTTGTAGGGTATTGTGAGGACATGAGATCTTATCAAATTTTAGATTGTGATACTCATGACATTATTTTTTGAACACATGTTCAGTTTGATGAGCACTTCACTCCTCGTGATTATTCATCTTCTTCCATGCCTCCTTATTCTTCATCTCATCTCGAGGATCCTTTCTTTTAGGAGGTTGATGAGGAGGTTATAGATGTTGTTGAGGATCCTATTCCCACTGATGTTGTCACTATGCCTAAGTGGGATCGTACTACAGTTTATGAGGAAACACCTTTCATACAGGATCTTCCACCCACTAGGCATCATCATGCACATTCTATAGGTTCTGGAATTTTGTGTCAGGAAGTTTATGAGGATCCACAATATTTTTCAAAGGCTCATGGGATATAAGAGTGGGATGATGTGATGACAATTGAGTATTCTTCTTTGATGAAGAATCATACTTGGGATTTGGTATCTCTTCCTAAAGGAAGAAATATGGTTAGGTGTAAGTGGGTATACCAAACCAAATACGTAGCTGATGGGTCCATTGAAAAGTATAAGGCTCGTCTTGTTGCAAAGGGTTTTTCTCACAACTTAAAGGTATTGATAAATCTGAGACTTTTGCACCTATTACCAAGATGGATTCTGTATGCTTTGTACTTTTTATTGTTGCATCACAGGGGTGACCTGTATACCATATGGATGTGAAGAGTGCCTTCTTACATGGATATTTACAAGAAAAAATATACATGGAGCAACATACTGATTTTTCTAGGATTCTTCTCTTATTTGTAGGCTCTAAAGGTCTCTCTTGGTCTCAAACAAGCCCCTTGGGCTTGATATGAGAAGATGGATTCTTTTCTTCTATCTATTGGTTTTGTTTGTTGTCACTCCGATACAATATATCTCCAACAGAATATTGTTATACTTGTCTTGAATGATGTTACAGTTCTCTTCTTCCCACATTCAGACTATTTAGAGGGATCTTTCTACACAGTTTGACATGACAGATCTTGGGTTATTGCATTATTTCCATAGATTTCTTAGACAAATTGGTTGGATTTATTTGAGTCAACAAAAGTACACCCATGATCTTCTTCAACACTTTGATATAGCTAATTATAAGCCAAGTCCATCTGCTTTTCAGTCTAGGGTAACTCTTACTTCCACATGTACCACTCCACTTTGTGATCCTGCATTGTATAGGTAGTTGATTAGAAGTATCATGTACTTGACCCATACTCACCCTGATATTTCATTTCCAGTAGGGATTGTATCTTGGTTTGCACATTCTCCTCATAGTAGTCACTGACAGAATGCTAAAAGGATTTTACGCTATTTGCAGGGCACTTCCCACTTTGGCCTACACTACATTAGGGGTTCTACTCAGTTGGTTGGATATACAGATTCAGATTGGGAAGGTTCTATTGATGACATACATTCCACTTCTAGCTATCTTTTTTGTCTTGGTTCTTCTCCAGTTATTTGGGTGTGCAAAAAGTAACAAACTATTGCACTTTCATCTTTAGAGGTAGAGTACAGGGCAACAGTTACAGTGAGTCAGTAGATTATTTGGCTTTGACAGTTATTGATAGAGTTTGGATTCCCACAGGATTCACCGAATGTACTTTGGTGTGACAACCAAAGTGCAATTCACATTTCTTGCAACCCAGTTGAGCACCAACGGACCAAAAATATTGAGATACACATCCACTTCATTCGTCAACACATTCAGGATGGAGTTCTTTGCTTGGAGTACATTCCGACTCAACAACAGGTTGTAAACATCTTTACGAAGCCTTTTGTATCCACTCGCTACCTTGTGTTGCATGACATGCTTGGGGTTTCAAAAGTTGTTCTTGGGGGGTGTTCGTGAGAACATCTTCCTTCTTCTTCTTCTTCTTTCTCTTTCCTTCTAGCATGATTCTTTCCTTCTTTTGGTTCGAGATTTCTTCATGGATATATTTTACATGAGTACTTGATCAGGCCTAGTTGTCGGAACTCATACTGTGGATATGCCACTTTTATTTTGGGCCCTTAGCTTCACTTGAGGGGGGTGTTAGAGTAGGTATTTACCTTAGCTCATGTTCACCTAGGTACTTTATTTACCTTTATTATATTTATCCTCACCCACTTATGTGTGTGGATATTTATTTTATTTATTTAGATATTAGGGGGATATTATCTAGTTGTTAGGTATAGTTCATTTCCTTGATCTATGGTATTGACTAGTTCTTTCCTTGATCTATGGTATTGACTAGATCCTTGATGTCTAGTTCTTTCCTAAATCTATGTTCTTGACTAGTTCTTTGATGACTAGTTATTTTTTTGATTTATGGCTTGATCTACGACCTTGACTGGTTCTTAGATTGTTATTCCTTTCCTATATAAGCAAGGCTCATTCTCATTGTATTTCATTGAGTTCCATAATAATATATGATATTGCTGCTTATTTGTTTACAAATGTTTTATTAAAGTTATTATGGAGAATTTCTGATCATGGTGTTTGATGAACATCTGAGTTCTTGACTGGGTATGATCTGGTTATCATTCCTTTTAACATCTATGAATAATTCTTTACAAGGGAAGACCATTAGGTATTGAATCATAAATGCAAGAAAGATTCCTTATTGACCTAATATCCTCAAGGGTGGATGCAGCATTTTTCACAAATCTCATTTGATAGATTTTTTTACATGAAAATCAGTATCTCACATTTTAAAATAGTTGAGCTCAACACTTTCCAATTTATAAAATTTTCAAGACGTTTGAAATCTTGATTCATACAATGGCAAAAATATGTAGATGTCTTCTCTTTTGAAATGGTTATCATTTTATTTCAGTTGCTCCTCTAGTTCACAATTAATCTTGGAGCTTAGTGAATCTATTGTGGTTTATCCAATAGATCATGTAAATGTTATCCCAACCACCAATAAAATCACTATTACTTGAACTTGTTTTTTCCAATTCAAGATCATAATAAAAAATGCATATTTTCAATTCTATAGTTTTTGTGGGAATCGATTTCAATATTTCAAAAAGTCTAACCAATTTCATTTGATTTCACTCCAAGAAGCTTAAAAAATATGGATTCTGAGTGTGAATTTTGATGCGTTTACCAGGGATTTGATTAGCATTCTACATTATAGTTAATTAAATTACTAGGTAAGATCAATGTTATCTTTCCTTTTGGAACTAAGCCTTTAAAAATAATAGTCACTAGCCTTTTTTTGTCATAGAGAATGATGAAGACATTTCCAGTAATATAGTTTTATTGTCAAATTATGCTAGCACTGGATTCAAAAGATGCCTCTTTGAACATTCACTTGCGAAAAAATGTCATTTTCCTTATTAAAGTTATTATTCTACAACATTTACCGTGGTGTTTCTATATGAACATCTGAGTTCTTGACTGGGTACGATCTGGTTATCATTCCTTTTAACATCTATGAATAAGTCTTTACAAGGGAAGACCACTAGTATTGTTGCTATATTATGGAGGAAACTTTCCGCAAACTTGACCTAATATCCTTTTTTTCGGCATATTTTCCCGTGTAAACCTTACATGAAAATCATTAATCTCCTAAAATAGTTGGCTATAGTTTCCAATTTGAGCTAGGATGATATTTTCAAGACGTTTATCTCTTGATTCATACAATGGATTTTTCTTCTAACTTTTGGTTATCTCTATCAATTATAGTTCAGTTGATATTCTGCCCCACAATTCCATTTCGTGCTCAAATATCATTTTGGTTTATCCAAACTTGGCTAAGAAGATCCTCTGTCTAGAATAAAGTTAGAAGTTACTTGAACGTGTTCCAATGTAGATCTTGTAGAAAAATGCATATTGTTCAATCTATATGAGTTTAATCTCAACCAATTCGAAGCTCTATCAATTACACCAAGTTTCAGTTTGGTTTAACATCCATAAATGACCAAGGGGGTAAAAATGGATAAAAATTTAGTGAATTTTAATGGGGATTCAACCCTATAGTGCGAAATCACAACACCCCCAAATGAGTTCTACAGGTCTACTTTTCTAAGGCAGGGTCATTTGGTGTGATTGCATAACATTGAACTTTCCCCAAGGTGTGGGACCTTGCAAAAATGGAAAAGCTCTCCAGATTAAAGGTTGGTTCCTTATTCCTCTGTTCAGGTGCACACGTGAGGATTTGCAGAGGATCTATTTCTATACCTAATCTAAAACTTTCCAAGGAGACAAGGATAAAAAGGGGTATAAGAAATAAGAAATAACTAAACTACCGGGTGATGCACCAAAGGAATGATGAACGCTTATTTTTCCAATAGACACAAACCAACAAAATGCATATAGTAAACAAACACAGATAGCCAGATCTGTAATGGAAGACCAAATGAAAGAAAAAGAGACAAGAAAGGATCTAAGATCGATCACAGATGTGTTTTATTGCTCTGTAGATTGATACAGTTCATTACAAAGTAGCCAAAAGGAAGAAACGTATTGCAATTTTAATGGAAGGCCTGAACCCCACAAATCCCTTTGCTAGAAGGAGAAGGGAGCCTGCAAAACAAAGAATGTCCAACCCTTTACAATGAATCTGCCCCCGTATTTATAGATTCGATCAGAGAGAAGAAAGAGAGAGAGAAGTGGGAAAAGCAGGTTGAAGCTCAACCACTACTGTTAATGCTTCTGATAAAATCTACCCCCAAATCCATCTTTACTGCATCGATCCTTGGTTTGGCACCTTGAAGGAAGAGGAAACATGGAAAAAAATTGAATCTGATCTGGTTGTTGAGGCAAGAAGATCCTGCATTGAAAGCCTGAAGATGTTTCCTCCATTTTCCTTTACCTAACCTCCTCAAAATTAAAGTTTCAGACCTCCATGGCATGGGTGAGGCCGAGATCTTTCCAATGGTGTCAGATTCACAATATTTTGAGCCCTGAGTCGAAAGATATGCCCCTTCAAAGTTTGTATCGAGTCCGTACAAATGGGTGGGAAAACAATTTGAAAAATGGGTCCCCCTTTTGGTATGGGACACGTGGCAGTCAGATTAGAACAAAAATCAGGCTTATTGGTCCACAATTTATATTTTTTCCCTTTAGCGCAAAAAATGCAAAACTAAAAAAACTCCCACAGCCCCAAAACTCTGCCTGGACACGTGGCTCCTTTTGGTTGGTTGGGAAATGTGCTTCCATCTTTATCCTTTGTGCCTTTTTGACAAAAGGAAAATTTTCAGCTTTTCCTCTGACTCCCCGCTTTGGCCTTGACTCGGGCCCAAATGCTGACTTTTTCCCTTGGGTGGAGTTGTGGGTCATTTTTAACTTTTACCCTCTTTGAGATAACAAGGGGCAAAGAACCAACTTTTCCCATATGGCCCACTTTCCCTTGGGACACGCGGCAGTTTGGCACTCATTTGGAAACCTTTTCTCTATTCAACCCTTGAATCAGTGCCATTAAGACACTTGGCAGCCTCCGCCGGCCTGGCCCATGCATTGACTATTCAACTAACTCTGCCCCTGTCGGAATAACACGTGGAGGCACCGCGCTTGCTTGAAAACCTGACCCAAAGTTTTCCTTTGGAGGAGCGTCGAGTTGACACTTGTCGGCCTCCACTGATCTGTGGAATTTTCAATGGTCCCTCTTACTTTTTAGACTTTGGGCTACGTGGCGAGCTCGCGCTCATTTGGGTCTCCGCCTTGGGACCAACTCTTGGAGATGCGCCACACTGACACTTGGCATTCTCCACTGATACATCTATACTTAGCCAATTTTGAAGCCCACCTTTTGACTCTGTTTGACCATTTGCTATGTGGAGGGCTGGCACAAGTTTGAGTCTCCACCCTGGGCTTCCTTTCTGAATTTGTGCCAAGTTGACACCTGACACACTTTCTCTCAGCTGGAGACTTTTCAATGTCCCACAACTTCCTTGGGGTTTTGGATGCGTGGAAGCCTGGCGTAAGTTTGGGTTCCCCTTTTTGGATTCACCTTTGGAGAAGCACCGTTAGGACACGTGGCTCCCTTCCGCTGCCTCCTCCATACTTAGTCATTTTTGGACCCTTTTCTGAACTGTTTCGAGCCTGAGGACCTTGAAACTTCACCGTTTCTTCCCCTTCTTGTTTCTGGTTCCTCTGTGGCATCGCCCCTTCTTTTCTGACCCTGCTATCTCATAGTTGAGTCTACCTGTAACTTGGAGAATGGATTTAAGATGTGGAAATGGCCCAACAGAGTCATTTCTTTTGAACAGGGTCCTTTTATATCTCTTGGCCTCCGCCACTCCATGGTTGAGTCCTTCTATGACCAATTTGCAAGATCTGAATGATTTTTCTTAGGTCTCTCTTATGCGGGGTCGTGGCCGATCCAATATTTGGCACGGGGGAAAAATATGGATAACAATTTGGTGACTCACAGGGGTATCTACCTGCTAGATGAATGGACCAATTGCCTTGTCGTATCCATTGGGCATGGAGTTGAGAAAGATGGTCTGATACTAATTCTACCTCTGATTCATGAGCCTGGCTGCTTGCACTCTCAATTTTCATAAGAAATCTTGAAATGAAGGTTTCTGAGAGTAGAAAATTGTTTTAACCCAGGGCTTCATCTGTTTCTCTGAATGGACTGCATAAGAGCCACAAAACAACACCATAACTATATACAAAATTTGAAATCATACATGCTCCAAATGGAACATGCAGAGCATGCAAAGCACTTAGGAGAAAAGAAATCTACACTACAACAAGACAATGTGCACAAGCACTTAGAGGAAAGAGAAACTAAACTAATATGTACAAGGTGAGAACTTCCCTTTTAGTAGCAGTGCTTAAGATAGATCCCGTTCACTGGAATCTGCAACTCTTCACCCTCCAATGTGGACAATTGGAAAGCATTGCTACTTTTGCACCTTGTGATCATATAAGGGCCACTCCAGATGGCATCAAACTTGGAATGCCTTCCTGGTTTTTCTCGATCTGCATCCCATTTCAAAACCAGGTCTCCTTCCTGGAAGGTCCTTGCTTTTTCCTTCTTGTCAAAGCATTTCTTGATTGAAGCCTCATTCTTTTCTATTGCTTGGAGAGCATGTTCTCTGGTTTCTTCTAATTCTATCAGCTCCACATACCTGGCCTCCATTGGTTCAAATTCAGACATCTCTAGTTGCTTCACGAGCTCCAATGCTGGCAACTCAAGTGATATAGGCAACACTGCCTCTTTCCCATAGACAAGCTTGAATGGAGAGCTTCCTGTAGATCTCTTGGGTGTTATTCTATCAGCCCATAAGGCCATTTTGAGCTTTGTGTGCCAGGTCCTCTGATTCTCATCAAGAGTTCTTCTGATGATCTTTAGCAGGTTCTTGTTTGTGGACTCAGCCTGGCCATTACCTTGAGGGTAATAGTTTGATGAAGTGCTCAAATAAGTCCCATTCTTAACAGCCCATCCTGTGATCTTGGAACCTATAAATGCTAATGCATTGTCTGATATGATGGTGGCTGGCACTCCAAATCTGGTCACTATCCCTTCATAGAAATCTAGGATACTAGACTCATTGGCTTCCTTGAGTGCCACTGCCTCGGTCCACTTGGTGAAATAATCTGTCGCTGTCAGAATCCATTTGTGGCCTTGGCTTGAATTTGGGTTGATGACTCCAATGAAGTCCAATCCCCATTGCATGAAAGGTTGGTCGACTGAGATTGGGTGCAATGGAAGTGTTGCTAGCCTCTCTTTGCCTTTGAAGAATGCACAATTCTTGCACCTTTTGATCCATGTGTAACAGTCACTAAACACTCTGGGCCAGTAATAACCTGCTTTCATGATTTTGAGTGTTGTCACTCTTGGAGAAAAATGGCCTCCAGCTGCTTCAACATGGAATTCTTGTAGCACTCTCTCCACCTGATCTGTCCCAATGCATCTCAGCAGAATGCCATTGATGTCTCTTTTGAACAAGACACCATCAATAAGAACATATGGGATGGCCTGTAACCTGAAATGTCTCCTTTTTTCTTTACTCATCCCATGAGGACACATGCCTGTTTGAAGGAAGTGCACCATGTCTTGGGTCCAACAAGGAGCAGGTACATCATTTCTCCTTTCTTCTTGATCATCTTGTAGAACAAGAACAACCTCCTTTCACTGTTTGTTTCATCTTGTTGACCTGAGGCTAGTTGTTCACACAACCCTTTCCCATGGACCAGCTTGGTGACCTTGATCTCAATGTCATATTCCATGACACGAGTGATCCATCCTGCACGCTTCTCATTCAGGTCCTTGCTGAGAAGGAATTCCTTAACTCCTGCATGGGAGACCAATAGTTGGATTTTGTTGTTTGAAACCAAATGCTTAAACTTCTTCAATCCTCTGATCACCACCAGGACCTGCTTCTCAATGAAGGAGTACCTCACCTCATAATCTTCCAGACTCTGGCTGAAGAAAGCAATTGGTTGTTCTGCACTTTCTTTGTTCTGCTGAACCAAGATTGCAGAAATTGTGTCACTGCCACCAAAGGCATACAATATGAAGTCTTTGGAAAAATATGGATTCACAAGAGTTGGGGCTTGTGATATGGCTTCTTTGATAGCCTCAAAACTTCTTTTCCTTCAGCTTGTCCACTTGAATGCTAAGCTCTTCTTCAACATCAATGTTATTGGCTTAACAAGGGCAGCAAAGTTTGGAACAAACCTGCGGACAAAATTGATTTTTCCCAAGAAGCTTTGAAGAGCCTTCTTGTGACTTGGCAATGGCAATGCTCTTATTGCTTGAACTCTCTCTGGGTCAATTTCCAATCCTTCTTTTGATACAATATGGCCTAGAAGCTTGCCTTCATGGGCCAAGAATATGCATTTCTTAGGGTTCAATGACACCCCAAAACTCCTACATCTTTGGAACACCTGCCTTAGGTGGAAAAGATGATCTGCTGCATTCTTGGAAAAAATAGTGATGTCATCCAGATAGATCAGTACTATTTTGTTGATCAGCCCCTTGAATGCCATATCCATTTCCCTTTGAAAAGTGGCTCCGACATTGGACAATCCAAATGGCATTTTTCTGTAGGCATAGGTGCCCCATTTGGTGGTGAAGGCTGTTTTGAATTGATCATCTTCTTTCACCATGATCTGATTGTATCCTGAATAACCATCTAGGAGAGAGAATCTTTCTGACCCAGACACTACTTGCAAGATCTGCTCCATTGAAGGGAGTGGGTAGTGATCTTTGAGGGAGGCTCTGTTCAAATCCCTGAAGTCAACACACAACCTGATTTCTCCATTTTTCTTTCTGACTGGGACCAAGTTTGCAACCCAACTTGAGTGTTTGATTGGGATTATGATACTCGCCTCTATCATCTTGTCTAATTCTTTCTTCATCACAGGCTCAATGTGTTGGTTTACTGGTCTCTGCTTCTACCTGATGGGCTGAGCAGCTAGATCCAGTTTGATTGTGTGTTGTGCTAGTTTTGGATTGAACCCTCTTAGGTCTTCATAACTTCAAGTAAACACATCTGGAAATTCTTGGAAAAGTTGTATGAATTCATACCTTTCTTGCTCGGTGGCCACTTTTCCAATTTGAAGTGTTTTATCTTCTCCAACTGGGATTGACTCTGAATCTTCTCCTTTGATCTGTATGTTAGCCTTCTCCTTTCTAAACTGATCATTAGGATTGAAAATAGATTCCAGTGTCACTAAGCCTTTGGGAAGTTTGTTTGTATGCAGTTGTACTATCTGATTCCCATATTGTTGCTCTAGTCTGCTTTGGTTTCTAGCTGAGAATTCAGCTTCTTCTTGCAAAAATTTAATGATCTGCTGATCATTCTCAAACACCTGCCAGCATGTATTATTATCTGGCACTGCTGGCCTCACAACCACATGGATATGTGGTTGTTCTTTGTCCCTCTTGATGTTGTCAACCACATCAAATGTTGCTCCAACTGCTGCAAGTCTATCAGCAGCTTCATTCTCCTTCCTGGGTATGGACACAATACTGAAGGCCTCGAAATCCTCCATGAGATTCCATACCCTACTCTTGTAGTTCTTGAGCAGGTCATTTTTGACAGCATTAAGTCCTCTGACTTGATTGGCAACCAGTTCACTGTCACCAAACACTTGCAAGTTCTTGATCCCTAGCTTCCTTGCCCAATGAAGACCTTGGACCAAAGCCTCATATTCAGCAGTGTTATTTGAGCAAGAAAACTGAAATCTGAAGGCTGAATAATACTTCATACCTTTGGGGGACACAATCATAGCTCCTCCTCCAGCTCCTTGTCTACTCCTTGAGCCATCAAAGAACAATTGCCATACCTCATTGTCATCCTTGTATTCTGGCTTAATTAGGTCAGGAAGAGGATGATTCTCTTCATGTAGATAGTAGACACCTAGCTCAGATTCTTCCATCTCCTTATAGGGGTCAAAAGCATGTCTTTTGTTGGCCCACTCATCTAGAGTCAAGTCTGGGATACATCCCACCTTGGTATTTGCTTCATTAGTGCTTAGGAGGTCTTCTTGATCAAAAGCTGAGCAGTTGGCATTGATTGGGCTAGGCACATAAGATTCAATGTGGTAGTCTACAATGGGTTCAGATCTGATTGTGGCCTTTTCCCCATACCTTGTCCTAAAGAGCATATGTGACCAATCAGCAGACAGGTAGCCTCCAATTTTGGCAGTGAAGTCCCTAGACAGACATAAAGCAAAATGTGGTGGCAAATCTATGATGGACACGTTTTGCAAAATAGTCACATTGGGGCAGGCATGCAGAGTGAGGCTCAGATCCTTGATGATTCCAACAGTTGTCACTGTTGTCCCATCTAATTGGACTACTCCTCTAGAGATGAATTCATATTGGAGACCCAACTGATTAGCTATTTGTTTGGGCATCACAAAACTACTAGCCCCAGAATCAATCATACAATTGTGCACCAATTTGTCTCCAATAATTAATGAGACATAGAAGGGAGGAGGTCTCAGGTTCTTACCTTGTTGTTCTCCTTGGTTCCTTCCAGGTTGAACTGCATTGGTAAGCACTCTCTCTTGCTGGTTAGGGGGTTGATTTGAACTTGACCAATTCTGCATGGCAGTCTGTAATAGATCCCTCTGCCCTGGAATGGCCAGTGACTCCCATAGTGAAATTTTCACACTTTTCCTCTTCATTTTCTCAATAATATTGAATGAGCTATCCTTTTTCTGCCCCTTCCCAGACACATTTCTTTCTTGCACATGGGTTGTTACAACCGGTGCCTGACTGGATTTGGAAGGTGGCTTGGATTGGTTCTGCATGTTGGGAGTTACACTTGGAACACCAGGACCTTGTGGAGTGATGGAAGATTGAGGGTCACCTGAGTTCAGTGGTTGGCCCTTCTCCAATACTTCTAGTTTTGGACCGTGTATTGGCAGTCACACTTTGAGAAGGGAACTAATTCATCCCACAAAAGTCTTCAGCCTACCAATTGACAAGCATAGTCTCTCCTGGAGGTTCACCTTGTTGAGCTCCTTTTTGTTGATCACCCTCTTGGCTAGGTTCTTGTGGCACCATACTGGTTTGCACCATTAGAGCCTGATTTAGAGCACCATTAAAACACATTGATTGGTTATGTGGTTGACTGCATGGAAAACACCAATCATATTCTTGTGCCATATTGTTCTGTGTAGGAACCAATGCCCTTGATGTTGAAGTTGTGTTTGGATCATATGACCTAAAAGGTCTAGCAGCTTGGGGTTGTCCTTGGTTCTGGCTCTGATTTATAGTCTGAGATGGTGGCCTATTTTGTTGGTACTGGGGTCTAGCCTGGTACTGACCTTGAGACTGAGCCTGAGACTGATATGGCCTAGAACTCTAAGCTTGTTGTCTTTTGATGGTTACTAGCTCATTTCCCAGGTTCTGAAATTGCTTCATCACTTCCTGAAGCTCCTTAGAGGTGTTAGATGATGAAGTGGAAGCTTCAGCTGAACTTTGACTCCTGGGGGTGGGTATAGGAGCTAATGTAGGCATTTGGCTAGCATCTGGGCTTCCTAACTCAGGGTATAGAGGCATGGATGGCCTAGGAGTGATTTTACCAGCCTGAATCAAATGGTTCTCAGCCCCTATGGAAAGGCTATAGGCTGCAGGTAATGTAGTGCCCCCCATTGACTGAATCATCAGAGAAATATCAGAATTTAAAGCCCTAAGAAAGTATAAGAAGGCACCTTCATTAGTGGGCTTTACTGTTGTTGGAATCCTATCCCAGGTCCGCTGGAATCTGAGGTTGAAGTATGTCAGCTGCTCATTTGGGGATCTCTTGATTGTTGTTAGTTGCTCCAACAAGCACAAGTTATCACCTTTCTCTCCAAACTGGTTGTGAAGAGCTGTGCATAGCTGATTCCAATTCTGGATAGAGCCTGCCTCAAGACTCCTGAACCATTGTGAAGCTTTCCCTTTGAGTGAAGAAGTGAGCAGCTTGACTGCAATGTCCATCTCATGGATCTCGTGGATTGTACAGACATTTGCAATATCTTGGACATGATCACCAGGAGAAGTTTGATTTTCCCCAGTGAAATATGGGATACTCTTTAATGCTGCAATAGGAACTGGATTTTGTGCATTCAAGGCAAGTGGACTACTGCCAGTGAAGTTAACATAAGGATTTGGCTGAGCCATTCTGATTGGTCTGAGCACCCCTCTTGATTGAATGAATGGTCTGCCAGGAGGAGGTGTTGATAAAGCTCTGCTTGGTGGAGATAGAGACTTTGGGCTCTTCTTCCTCTTCTCCCTCTTGTCTGGGGATAAGTCTAGATAGACAAACAGTCCCTCTTCTCTGGTTCTTGACCGTGTTTGTATTCTTCTCATGAACTTGCTTGGACTGCTGAAACCAGTAGATTTGTTTCTTTTGGAGTCACCAGATGTACAATTTTAAGGCTTCTTAAAAGCCAGAATCACAACAAGTGTACATCAATTCCTACTGTAATAAGATGGAGACTTCTTGGTCCCACCGGGCATGCCAAAACTGTTAGTGTGAAATCACAGCACCCCCAAATGAGTTCTACAGGTCTACTTTTCTAAGGCAGGGTCATTTGGTGTGATTGCATAACATTGAACTTTCCCCAAGGTGTGGGACCTTGCAAAAATGGAAAAGCTCTCCAGATTAAAGGTTGGTTCCTTATTCCTCTATTTAGGTGCATACGTGAGGATTTGCAGAGGATCTATCTCTATACCTAATCTAAAACTTGCCAACGAGACAGGGATAAAAGGAGTATAAGAAATAAGAAATAACTAAACTACCAGGTGATGCACCAAAGGAATGATGAACACTTATTTTTCCAATAGACACAAACCAACAAAATGCATACAATAAACAAGCACAGATAGCCAGATCTATAATGGAAGACCAAATGAAAGCAAAAGAGACAAGAAAGGATCTAAGATCGATCACAGATGTGTTTTATTGCTCTGTAGATTGATACAGTTCATTACAAAGTAGCCAAAAGGTAGAAACGTATTGCAATTTAATGGAAGGCCTGAACCCCACAAATCCCTTTGCTAGAAGGAGAAGGGAGCCTGCAAAACAAAGAATGTCCAACCCTTTACAATGAATCCTGCCCCCGTATTTATAGATTCGATCAGAGAGAAGAAAGAGAGAGAGAGAAGTGGGAAAAGTAGGTTGAAGCTCAACCACTGTTGTTAATGCTTCTGATAAAATATGCCCCCAAATCCATCTTTACTGCATCAATCCTTGGTTCGGTGCCTTGAAGGAAGAGGAAATGGTGGAAACAAATTGAATCTGATCTGGTTGTTGAGGCAAGAAGATCCTGCATTGAAATCCTGAAGACATTTCCTCCATTTTCCTTCACCTAACCTCCTCAAAATTAAAGTTTCAGACCTCCATGGCATGGGTGAGGCCGAGATCTTTCCAATGGTGTCAGATTCACAATATTTTGAGCCCTGAGTCGAAAGATATGCCCCTTCAAAGTTTGTATCGAGTCCGTACAAATGGGCGGGAAAACAATTTGAAAAATGGGTCCCCCTTTTGGTATGGGACACGTGGCAGTCAGATTAGAACAAAAATTGGGCTTACGGGTCCGCAATTTATCTTTTTCCCTTTTTGCACAAAAAATGCAAAACTCAAAAAACTCTCGCAGCCCCGAAGCTCCACCTGGACACGTGGCTCCTTTTGGTTGGCTGGGAAATGTGCTTCCATTCTTGTCTTGTGCCTTTTGAACAAAAGGAAAATTTTCACCTTTTCCTCTGACTCCCCGCTTTGGCCTTGACTCGGGCCCAAATGCTGACTTTTTCCCTTGGGTGGAGTTGCGGGTCATTTTACAACTTTTACCCCTTTTGAGATAACAAGGGGCAAAGAACCAAACTTTTCCCCCGATGACCCACTTTCCCCTGGGACACGCGGTAGTCTGGCACTCATTTGGAAACCTTTTCTCTATTCAACCCTTGAATCAGTGCCATTAAGACACTTGGCAGCCTCCGCCGGCCTGGCCCATGCATTGACTATTCAACTAACTCTTCCCCTCTTGGAATAACACGTGGAGGCACCGCGCTTGCTTGAAAACCCGGCCCAAAGTTTTCCTTTGGAGGAGTGTCGAGTTGACACTTGTCAGCCTTCACTGATCTGTGGAATTTTCAATGGTCCCTCTTACTTTTTAGACTTTGGGCTACGTGGCGAGCTCGCGCTCATTTGGGTCTCCACCTTGGGACCAACTCTTGGAGATGCGCCACACTGACACTTGGCATTCTCCGCTTACATCTATACTTAGCCAATTACGAAGCCTACCTTTTGACTCTGTTTGACCATTTGCTACGTGGAGGGCTGGCGCAAGTTTGAGTCTCTGCCCTGGGACTTCCTTTCTGAATTTGTGCCAAGTTGACACCTGGCACTTCTTTTTTAGTTGAAGAATTTTCAACGCCCCACAACTTCTTTGGGGCTCTAGACGTGTGGAAGCCTGGTGCAAGTTTGGGTTCCCCTTTTTGGATTCACCTTTGGAGAAGTGTCGTTAGGACACATGGCTCCTTCCACTGCCTCCTCCATACTTAGTCATTTTTGGACCCTTTTCCTGAACCGTTTCGAGCCCGAGGACTTTGGATCTTCACCATTTCTTCCCCTTCTTGTTTTTGGTTCCTCTGCGGCATCGCCCCTTCTTGTCTGACCCTGCTATCTCATAGTTGAGTCTACCTGTAACTTGGAGAATGGATTTAAGACATGGAAATGGCCCGACAGAGTCATTTCTTTTGCACAGGGTCCTTTTAGTCTCTCTTGGCCTCCGCCACTCCATGGTTGAGTCCTTCTGTGACCAATTTGTAAGATCTGGATGAGTTTTCTCAGGTTCCTCTTATGCTTCTTAGACTTCCCTTTTTGAAGGCTTCTTAAAATAAGACCATTGCTAAGTTCATAATTGGGGCATTTGGCACATATCCATAATAAATGGCAAACCTTTATAAATACCCTTTTTTATTTTCGAGGTGTTGTTAAAATTTCCTGTCTAAACTCTTTGGTTAAGTACCCTTTCCTTAAATTCTCTTCTTCTCTTTGTTAGAGATTCTAGTAGCCCTATCTAGACTGACTTTTAGGAATACATTTAGTTTCAAGAATCCATTTTTCAAACCATTCATCAATCTAGACACCCATTTGTCTCTTACACCTCTACCTAAACATTCATGGTGCCTTATTTTGGAGAAATTGACTCAAACTCGAATATCTCAATCCTAAACTAGGCCTTAAGGTCTCTTGGCAGTCTTAGAGGTACTCTGTCACAAATTTATTGAGTTTGGGGGTTAGTTATGATAAGAAACTTCTTGAATCTTTATATTCCTATCAAGGGAATATTAAGTATATGAAATCTCATGTCTTAACTCCTTTAAGAGATGATTTATCCTTCAAACCCTTGTCAATTCACTATGCTTTATTGTAGGTCACATGTTTTCTACCCAGACTGTCAATGAATTATTCATTGTGTCTAAAAAATTCAATCCAATTCCTTCTCCATAAACTATAGGATATTGAGGAAGATATTTACACCAAGTTTCATAGGTTTTTGTTGGGTTGTTTATGAGAAAACTCAAATTTTGCTTCTTAAAACCCTAGCCCATGGTTAGTTTTGTTGTGTAACCCAAGAGGGTGGTTTTTGGGTACAAATGAATCAAAAATCAATTTCAAGTTTTATAATTCCTCCCAAAATTAAATTGAGCTATCCTCCACATGTCTCTTTTACCAATAAGACCTATTGTTGACTTCTACTTCACAAATAACATCTTTTGTCACTGTCGTGTCCCAAACAGAGGTATCTCCACATTCAAAATTTATTACCTATCAAAGTGGTGTCTATCACTACTGTTAAGGTTTATTTGGGAATAATAGTACATGAATACATTGCCATATACATTCAAATATCCTCACTCAAATCCTCTCCTTGTAAACTCATTCAAACTTGGCCCTTGGTTTTATTGATACTTCTTCCTGCATGTTGTCTCATTTTTTTCAAGAATACTCAACAAAAATTAACAAGCTCCCCAAACACGTGCATACAATGCTTTGATCAGTGTTATAACCTTCTTATCCTCCTTAAATATCCCTATTGAAGAGAATCTTAGACTGTACATTTAAATACCCTACTACAGGCTTCAAAGAAGTTCTACAGCCAACATGAGGAAATGAAAAACACATGCATGAATGAAATGAGTATTTCTTACCTACTTCAAACACTACTAACCAAATATTATCCATCAAATACATGAAATTCAAGATTCACAACACCATAACTCAGAAAATAGGTCATCCACAACTTTTTTGCAAACAATTGTCTTCCTCTCTCAATCTTGGAGTTCTCCTTTCTTGATATCAACTTGACCATTCAAATGATGATCTCTAATTAGTTACAAAATGATTTTATGTTCCTTCTTTCCTCGAATTTAATCCTTATACTAAATATCAAGGATCCCCATGGCAAGTCATATGGAGATCTATCTCCTTATAAAAAAGGAGATTTTCCACAAGATTAAGAAAGTATAAGAACACTAAACCTTCACAACATGACTCCTAGACTTCTATAAACACAAATCATGACTTCTTAGACCTCTATGGGTCCAAACATATGCATGAGGAACCATAATGATCAATATAGTTCATGAAATTTCCCAACTCAAATAAAAAATCCTTCAAATTTGAATTCTTGCACTTTTGGAGGGAAAGGTAAATTTTCAAATTTATAAGGATTAGGACCAAAACTAGCACACCTAGTTGACTCATATTAACCTCATGAACCTAAAATTTATCCTAGAAAACCAAAATTGATAATGAAAAGTCCTATTTACAAGTCAGGGAGGATGCTCCTACATCATACTCCTAGGGGAAAGAGAAAGTTTCCCCATAACTTGTGTTTGCAAACTAGTCTTCTTCTTCTTCCTTTGCTTCCAGTTGATGATGATCTTCTTGAGAGGTATCTTGACTACATGCCAAGCTTCCCATGTCTTTATCAACTCCCTCATATTGTTCACCAACCTCTTCATGCTTGCATTGATCATGTATTTTCCCAAGAAAGTGATCTTAAGACTGTTACGAGTCTCTTCGTTCTCATATTTGAGATTATCACACCTGTTCCATGGTCATATGAAATGAACTACCTTCATTTATGACTGTTATATTGCCTTCACCATCCTCTTTTTGTCCTTTCTTCTCACTTTTAAGGTTAGAATGTACTAGTTTTTACTTGAAAAGTTCATCTTTCCTTGATGGTTCTTCCTCATCATACTATTATTAAACATACATACCTTATTCAAGAAAGATAATTTGAAAACAAAATTTGATTCACCTTTTTGTTCTACCATTGTACTATTTCATGTTTACTTCCTCCATAACTTTGTACTTTCTTGGCCTTTGGAATGTGTTTCCATGCTTTTCAAGACTATTTTCATCATTTTCTAGACTAACTGTCTCCATGCTTTATCATACTCTATTTCTTGTTGACCTTGCTTGAAATTTGTGCTCTTAAGATCTCTCTTGGTCTTCTTCTCATTGTAAATTGCAAATCCTCTTTTCCATCTTCCTTACTATCTCCACTTTGTAAATTACCTTGTAATTTCCTCCATGTTCCTTAGCAAATGATTTACATCCTCTTTCAATTCATTCATGCCTACACATTCAAAGTTCAAGACAATGTTAGTGTCAAAATTTGGAGGCTTGCATGCCTCTTCTTCCTTCCTTATGACCTGTTCTTTCTCATCCTCTTTCATAACTTCCTTATTCAACACCTTTACTATGCTCATCTCTTTCTCACTCTTCTCTTCATATTTTGCATTCTCATTCACTGGTTCATCATTCACTTGTCCTTCTTTTAGTTTCTCAATCAACTTCACTATGTGCTTCTCTTCTCACTCTTCACTTTTCTCTTGTTTCTATATATCATCTTCCTTAGTTTTCTCTTCTTTCTTCTTCTTGAGTGCTTATTTTTGCATAACACCATGCTTATCATCACTAGGATACAAAAACAACTCTAAGGCCTCTTCTAAGACCTTGTCTAACTCTTTTTCATTCCCTTTATACCTCTTCTTATCTCTTGTTGTTCTCTTCTCTCTTTCCTCTTCACTAATCTCACAAAATTCTTCTTCTCAAGCTTTCTTACCCTCTCACAAAACTGAAAATTTGCTTCTTGCTTCATGCACATTATCCTTAAAATCAGTTGTACATCAGATATATAAGGCTTAACAACCCTCATAATTGTCTCTTTACATGCTTCTTTTTTTTGCATCAAATATCTTCTTTGCTGATAGCATCATGACTAATCATTATTGTGGTTCTTGTTCTCCTTTGATAGGTAAAAGTGTATGGCTAATCTGTGTTGGTGCTATAATAGTGTAGGTGTTTTTATTTCCATCATGCACTTCTTTCCTATCATACTTCCATGGTCTTCCCAACAACACATGACAAACATCCATTGGAACCAAATCACACAAAACCTTGTCTTTATACCTCCCAATCTGAAACTCTACCTGACACTGTTCCCTAACCAAAATATGATGTCCTTTTTGCATCCATGAGACTTGATATGGATTTCGGTGCATGGTAGTTTTCAATCCAAGATTCTCTACCATTTCAAAAGACACAAGATTGTATATGCTTCCACTATCGATGACAATATTACAACATTTTCCTTTAGCTTTACATACAGTTCTAAACAAACATCTTCTTTGAGTTATATCATTCCCCACTTTACTTGGTTTTAAAAGTACTCTTCTACATAAAAATTACTTACCTCTATCTTGTAATACCTGATCTATCTCTGTCCATCTCTTTCATCCTTCCATCTCTTTGCACTCATATGCCTTGTGTCCTACATATTTTTGACACTTGTAACACTTACCTGTAAATGTACTCCATTACTTGTCTCTCTCTCTACATAAGACTCATATCCATCCTCATTACTCTTCTGATTTTCCTCTATATCAGTCAACCTTTTCATCAAAACATTCATCATATCCATCTTCTCTTCCAAAGATGGTCTTCCTTCTGTTCTTACTTGCACCATTTTTCTTCTCTTTCTTCTTCTCAATGTAAAAAAATTTCCTTCAACTTTTCAAGTATTTTCCCACTCTGATACCAAATGATGCAGAGACAATCACACAATCAAGAAACATAAGAAGTAGAATGATCACAAAAAGTCTAAACATTCTCTCGATCCCTTAAACTATCTATTTTGCTTAGTGCTTACCCTCTTGACTATATCAAATTTGACTTAAGGCCTAATTTTTCTCACCCAATCATATCACCATGATCATAGGCCTTGCAACTAAGCTAAAATAACCTTTAGAATGATTCAATGTCATCAAAATGGATAATTTCCCTTTGCTTACTTTTAAAATGCCCTTTTTGAAAGCTTCTCAAGATAAGACCATTGGAAAGTTCATAATTGTGGTATTACCCACATACCCATAATAAGACCCTTTTTTTATTTTCAAGGTGTCGTTAAAATTTCAGGTCTAAACTCTTTAGTTAAGTACCCTTTCCTTCATTTCTCTTCTTCCATTTGTTAGAGCTTCTAGTAACCCTGTTTGGACTGAATTTTAGGAATACATTTAGTTTTGAAAATACATTTTTCAAACCCTTCATCAATTTAGACACCCATTTCTCTCTTACATCTGCCTAAATTTTCATGGCACCTTCTCTTGGAGATATTTACTCTACTTCTAATATCTCAATCCTTAACTAGGTCTTAAGGTCTCTTAGCAGTCTTAGAGGTACTCTATCACAAATTTCTTGAGTTTGGGGGTTAGTTATGATAAGAAAATTCTTGAATATTTATCTTCCCCTCGAGCTAATACTAAGTAGGAATTCTCAAGTCTTAACTCCTTCAAGAGATGATTTGTCCTTCAAACCCTTAATTCACATTATGCTTTATCGTAGGTCACATGTTTTCTACCCAGACCGTCAAATGAGATATTCATTTTGGATAAAATATTTGATCTCATTCCTTCTCCATAACCTATAGTATATTGAGGAAGATATTTAAATCAATTTTCATAGGTTTTTGCTGGTTCGTTTATGAGAAAACTCAAATTTTGCCTTTGAAAACCCTAGCCCATGGTTTATTTTTGTTGTGTAACTCGAGAGGGTGGTTTTTGGTCACAAATGAATCAAAAATAAATTTCAAGGTTTATAATTCCTCCCAAAATCCTATTGAGCTATCCTCCACATGTCTCTTTTACTAGTAAGACCTATTATTGACTTCTACTTCACAAATATCAATCTTTTGTCATTGTCCCATACCAAACAGAGGTATATCCACATTCAAAATTTGTTAGGTCAAAATGGTCTATATCACTACCGTTAAGGTTTCTTCAGGACTAATAGCACAGTATAATACATTACCATATAAATTCAAATATCCTCACTCATATCCCCTCCTTGTAAACTCATTCAAACTTGTTCCTTGGTTCTAATGATACTCCTTCCTACACATTGTCTCAGTTTTTCCAAGAATACTTAACAAACATCAACAAGCTCCCCAAAAATGTGCATACAATTATTTTATTAGTGTTATAACCTTCTTATCCTCCTTAAATATCCCTATTGAAGAGAATCTTAGACTGTACATTTAAATACCCTACTACAGGCTTCAAAGAAGTTCTACAGCCAACATGAGGAAATGAAAAACACATGCATGAATGGAACGAGGATTTCTTACCAACTTCAAACACCATTAACTAGAGATTATAAATTAAACACATGCAAATCAAGCTTCAAAACACCATAAATCAGAAAATGGGCCATCCATAACTTGTTTGCAAACAGTTTCCTTCCTCTCTCAATATTGGAGTCATCCTTTCTTGATATCACTTAACCATTCGAATGATGGTCTCTAATAAGTTACAAAATGATTTATATCCCTTCTTGCCTCAAGTTTCAATCCTTAACTAACTATCAAGGATTCATGGAAAGTCATATGGAGATTATCACATTACAAAAAAAGAGCTTACACAAGATTTAATAAGTATAAGAACACTAAACCTTCACAACGTGAATCCTAGACTCCTATAAACACAAATCATGACTTCCTAGACCTCTATGGGTCCAAATATATGCATGAGGAACCATAATGATTAAGATAGTTCATGAAATTTCCCAACTCAAATAAAAAAGCCTTCAAATTTGAATTCTTTCACTTTTGGAGGGAAAGGAAAATTTTCAAATTTGTAAGGACTAGGACCAAAACTAGCACACCTAGTTGACTCCTACTGGCCTCATGAATCTAAAGTTTACCCTAGCAAACCAAAATTGATAATGAAAAGTCCTATTTACAAGTCAATGAGTATGCTCTTGCATCAGAATGCCAATGAGTGACACTTGTGTACGATGCACACATGGTTCAAAAGAGTGCATCTCATTCTTCCAAAAAATGGTATCATTGAGTTAAATTTGACATTTTTATAACAGTAAAAGGTCAAGGTGCTTGAATGTCAAGTGGACATATTTAGAAAAATCCTTGTTTATAGAGATCTAATTATTTTTCAATCTTTTTTTTGGACACAAAAATATACCGATGAAAACATCTTTTATTTATAAAATAATGACGAATTTAAAAACATGTAAACCATGAGAAAGCTAAACTTACAAGATGTTTTGATATTAAATGAGTTGAGAAATGGATCTCGTGGTTTGTGCTAAAAAGTCTTTCAAGGACTTATTGGAGTTGTATGACTTTGTATCACAACTCAATACTATTGAGGCTCTATTTTCTAACTAAAATAGGGAGTGTTGGTTACAACATGTCCCTAAAAAATAAATCTACCTATCAGTTTGATAAGCCATACATACATTCCAATAATAAGCAATCATGGGGAAACATCAAGCTTCATTTTAGACCCCTCTTCAAACATTTTGTGGGTAGTAAACTTGTTGGTGCAAAAATAATTTATGATTTCCTAACTAGAAATCAATCATTTGGAATGGTCACCATCTCTCATGGATTTATCCTCCCTCTTCCAAAGACAAGAAGGGTTGTGTGACTAGTGGAAAAATATTTTTATTTGTCACCAGATCATCCTATGAATCTTTGGATATCACCCCAAAGTCATGTTGTAATGAATATGAGGTTAATTCATGAGAATGAGGTGGGTAAACTAGTGTTCACCACCAGCGGAATGTAAGAGACGGATTGTGTCATTTAAGAAACATAAATGTATTGTCTACCATTAGCAACTAAGTTACTAGTTCTAAAACCACTTGTAAGCTATAAAATAGGTTTTGTGGTTTTTTTTGCACAAAATCCGATGGGGTGATTTTTAATTGTAATAGTAGTCCAATTATAGCCATTACATGTTGTAGTTTTGTTTCCGTAGATTATTTTTATTGTAAAACTAGCCAAAAAATTTCCATCAAAATGCATTTTTGAATCATATGGCACAAGAATTGGTCACATAAACATGTGTTTAGGATATTAATGTAAAGCAGACATTGAGATAACTAAATACCTCCAATTTGGATGTCAATAGTTTCCTTTATGACTTTGGATGAATACATTTCTAAATAGACCCATTTTTAAGATCGAGATGAGTAAAACATGGGGTGTTTATAACCGATAAAGTTCACTAAGGGTTTAGTGAGCTTAAATCCAAAAAATCCCAAAAGGGAAGAGGGAGATGCAAACACTCAATCTAGATTGGGATTTTGAGCCTATATTATCTTCAACACTAGAAAATATCTTGTTCAATTGAAAAATATCACAAAGATATTGCAGGTAAACCATGAACCATGATTGATAATGGCATTACAATAATAAACTCTAACAAAAAAAGGAAAATCCTTTGGTTGTGGTTTGCACACGCTCAAGCTTAATGCCATGAGGTTGCAAGTGGTTACAAACCAATTTCTTGAGAATGCCTTTTGAGGAGACTCAACTAAAACAATAACAAACCAAAGTGAAAGATTCAAACCTTGATGGTAAGCATTATCAAATTTAGGAATATCAAGAATAACATCAAACAAAGGAATGTCTAAGCTAGAAGAAATACCTTATAGAACACCTTTATGACAAACTTCCTTGCTCACTTTGGTGTCATGGTTGTTCAGAACATCGATACAATCCACATCAATTGATGCATGTGTTGTAGAGGCTGTCATAATTATAGTAAGGTTATTTTCAAAATTTCCACCCAAATGACCAATTAAAAACCAACTTAGTGCAATAAAACATAAAAACCCTTCCTAAATCAATTGATAAT
This sequence comes from Taxus chinensis, assembly GCA_019776745.2. NCBI lineage: Eukaryota > Viridiplantae > Streptophyta > Pinopsida > Cupressales > Taxaceae > Taxus > Taxus chinensis. The sequence goes on from CM034157.1 coordinate 146,518,542, forward strand.
CAACAATTTGAAAAAAAAAACTACAAATAAGGTATGCAAAACCTAATAAAACAACATTCTTGATGATGACCAATTCCAAATTCTTTTTTAAGAAAGTAAAACTTGATTTGTGGCTTAGTTTAAATGTGAAAGCCCTATAGGAATTTCGAGATGGATATTTTTGTTATACATGGAGAACCTAGATGGTTCCTTCACATAGAAAGAAGCTTACCCTTATTGGAAGAGAGGTCCAACCTCTAATTTAAGAGAAAGAAGTTATGGCTGTCCATGAAGAGATTGACAACCTAAGATAGGTTGAGTTACCCGCTACCACTGGAAAATGAAATTAAAATTCAAAGAAGATATATTATTAAAATTTAAAATGTTATGCACAAAATATTATGACTAAACCTTACATATGTTAACAAGTTTAAAAATAGTAACCAGAAAATAATAAATAATCCATTGTATGGTCAACATTTTACCCATGTTAATCTATGTGATAGATAGGTTCTTCTCACACAAAAAAATGTCTCAAGTTATTATTTAAAAGGTAGAGAAGATCATTTTTCACAATGAGATATCTAATATGAATATGGATAAGACTACTCGATTAAAGATTTGAGTTTGTAGCAATGCTCTAGTTTACAATTTTGGCTCATTGTTATCGTAGTTTTTATATAAAAATAGATTTACAAGGGTGCTAAGAAGTACTTCCAAAAGATTAAATATAACAGAGGTAAGGAGGAATTACAAAATATCACCGTTGATAGTAAGATATGAAAGATAGGTATCAATGAAAACTACGAATTGATAGTTATAGCATAGCTTGTAGCTATGGCTCCTCATTTGTTGTTGGACTCTTTTTTCCTGTTATACTCTATTGTTGTTTACACCTATGTAATGGTTGACCATGCTTATTTTACCTAAATGGTGTTAGAAAAAGTGTGGAAGTCTAATTTTTTCTTTCTCATATTATTAGAAAAACAACAATTTGTTGTTCTGCATGGATCCATTGATCATGCTTTAATATATTTTTAGGAAAGCTTAATAAAGCAAAGTAGCTTGAATGTTTTTCATAGCTTTTAGCTATTTTTAGCAAAAATAAAATAAAAGGAAAAGTGTTGTTATTTAGATGTTATTTTTTAGATTTGTTTGGTTTATTTATAAGAGAAGCCATCTTTAAATATATGAGGCACATGCAATTAGTAAGTAAGTGAAGAGGAAGAAAAATCCAACAGACTGGAGATGCACATAAATAGATCAGATCAAATTGTAATGAGTTGTAGCTCTGACAGAAGAAGAAATATAATTATTTTTGCACAACACTGCTGATTGAGTTTTAATAATCTATTTTTATTCGCAATTATTTAATTTATTTTTGATGTTCGTTCTTTTATCTGCCTAATTTCTACAAATTGGTATCATAGCATTGTTTTTTCAACAAATTTTCAAATTGGCAGTCAGTTATGGATTCTATATGTAGTACATCTTTATCAGGTCTGCAAACACCCTAGGTTAGAGGAAAGAATTACAAATAGTGATCCTTAACCATGAACACACTATTTAGATCTCAGGATGTGTGAGAAAATTTAGAGAATGGATACATAGAGCCAAAAAATTGAGCAGCGTATAATTTACTCTCTCATGTAGAGAAAGATACTTTGAAGGAATTAAGAAAAAAGACAGAAAAACCCTTTTCTATATTCATCAATCCATGCATGAAAGTATCCTTCCTAGAGTAGCAACAGACAATCAAGAAAAAATAACACGAGACACTCTCCAAGTTACTTATCAAGGTAAGGAGAAAGTAAAAACCGCCAAACTAAAATTACTTCGAAGATATTTTGAAAATATGTCAATGAAAGATTCAAATTTCGTAGAGCCATTCTTTACTTTTGTAGTTGGACTAGTCAATCAAATTAAATCCCATGGTGAAACTATTGAGGAAAGAAGGATTACTGAAAATTTTCTTGAAAGTTTTCCTACAAAATTTGATCCTTTGGTTGTTTCTATCAAAGAAACTAAGGATCTAAGTAAGTTTTCAATTAATGAGTTGCATGCATCACTAATAAATCATGTACAAAGGTTGAATAGATCACATGCAGTTGTAGATCAAGATTTTACATCTCAGACATTACAATTTCATGGAAGAGAAAGGTTCATCCCTAGAGGCAGAGGAAGAAGTTCATTTAGAGGATGCAACAACAGTCCAATAAATCAAAGTGGAAGAGGACATACATCAAGAACATAGTCATAATCAGATTTTTTTTTCAGAGACATGATAAGTCTCATGTGCAGTGTCACTATTGCAAGAAATACACTATGTTTATGATTGTAGGAAAAAGTAGTATGATCATAATAGGTAGAATCAAAATTAGGTTGGAAGCTCTACTCCAAGATCCATGTTTATTACATGCACAAGGATTACTAAAGCAATACCTTCTTTATTTCCTATTAAATGTAATCTATCTTAAAAGAGTCCATGTGATATTTGGTATTTGGATTCTAGTTGTAGTAATCACATAAAAAGTAACTTAGATTTATTTTCCAGTTTGGATGAGTCAGTGAAGACTGATGTTACTCTTGGGAATAATAATATAGTGTCTGTAAAAGGAAAAGGAAAACTCAACATTCTAACTAAAAGGGGGAGAAAAATATTATGCATGATGTTTATTATGTTGTAGGTTTAAAGCATAATCTTATGAGTATTGGTCAATTGGTACAAAATGGATATAAAGTGTATATTGAAGACAATGAATGTGTAATAGTGGAAAAAGCCCTTAGCACTTAGTTTATTGCAAAAGTGAAAATGAGAAACAATAGAATGTTTCCTTTGAGATTAAACCAGCTAAAAATAAAATTAGATTCCAATTTTTTATAGCCAAGTCCAGAGATGAGTCTTGTTTGGAGCTCACACTTAGTCCAGAGCCACAATCAAGTTTGAAGCTTCAGTCGTGTCTGAAGCTCACATTCAGTTCAGAGCCACAGTTAATTCCAAAGCAAAAGTTTCATCCGGAGCTCACATTGATGTCTCATCCAGAGCTCAGTTTGGATCTCAAGCCACATCCAAATGGCCAATTTCGGAGCCATGTAATCTTTCACAATTTTTTTTCTAGAGCCATGTTCAGAGCTAGCATATATTAGTCTGAAGCTCAGTCTAGAGCTAATACATTTTGGACTCGGAGCTCAAACCTGGAGCTAAAGAAAGTGAATCAACTTTTCAGTCAGTTATGAAAGATGAATCATGGCTATGGCATCTCAGGTTTGGACATTTAAATTTTAGAGATTTGAATTTGTTACATAGGAAAAATATGGTAAATTTTTTTCCTTTAATTCAAAACCAAAGAGAGTTTGTGAAGTTTGTATTTCGGAGAAGCAATACAGAGATTCTTTCCTAGTTGGCAAAACAACTAGAGCAAGCGCACCACTTGACATTATTCATTCATATTTATGTGGACCTATGCAAGCATCTTCTATTGGAGCTTGCTCATATTTTATTACGTTCATTGATGACTATACAAGGAAGACATGGATAAAATCTATGAGACACAAATTAGATGATTTTGATATATTTCAGTAGTTTAAGGCCTTTGTGGAGAAAAAAGAAGATACTACATCAATTTTACAGAGGAGGTGAGTATGTTTCCAATGCATTATAAATTTTTACAAATATCATGGTATCCACAAGTAGTTTACTACCAGGTATACACCACAGAAGAATGTGTGGCAGAGAGGAACAATAAGACCACAATGGAGATGGCTAGAAGTATGATGAGGGCCAAACATCTACCAAATGAGTATTAGAAAGAATCAGTAGCAACTGTTGTTTACATTTTAAATAGGTGTCTAAAAAAAATTGTTCAAAACATGGTTCCTCAACAGGCTTGGACTCACAGAAAACATAGTGTTTCTCATTTTAGAATCTTTGGTTGTGTGGCATATGCACATGTTCCTGATGAGCTAAGGAAGAAGTTAGACAACAAAGGAGAAAAGTATATTTTTGTTGGATATTCAGAGAATATGAAAGCATACAAGTTGTCTAATCTAGTCACTAGAAAGGTTGTGATCAACAGAGATGTTCAGTTTGTTGAAAATGAGGCATGGGATGGAAGTATAGAGAGAACAATCAACATAGCAACAATTATTCCTCATGATGATATGACATATGAAACTATAGAAAAATACGGCATTGTATCTTCTTCAAATCTTGGACATGCATCACAAGTTGTAGCACAAGCTACACCTCCATCTACAACTAGGAGGTCTCCAAGATTTTAGTTATCTTCAACCATGCAAGAGACACCGCAAATAATACCAGAAGAAACTCCTTCAGTACAAAATAGTTCATCATCAAATAGCCCTTTGCAGTGAAAAACAAGGAGTCTTAGTGAGATTTATAATGTTGATACAACTAACTCTTTTTCAATTTTTGCATTGTTTTCTCAAGTTGCAGATCCAATATACTTTGAAGAGGCTATAAATAATGAAGTTTGGGCTCAAGCCATGGATGATGAGATAGATGTCATAGAGAAAAATTAGACATGGGAGTTGGTAGATCTTCCAGAAGGAAAGGACGTGATAGGAGTGAAGTGGGTCTACAAGACCAAGTATAGTGCTAATGGAAAAGTACATAAACATAAGGCAAGGCTAGTTGCAAGAGGTTTTTCACAGCAATACGGAGTAGACTATAATGAAATGTTTACACTAGTAGCATGTTTAGACATGAAAAGAACAATTTTAGTAATTTCATCTCAAAAACAAATGGCCTATATATCAAATGGATGTAAAATCAACATTCTTGAATGAATTTCTTAAAGAAGAAGTTTATGTGAATCAACCAAAAGGTTATGAGATTGAAGGTCATGAAGGAAAGGTGTATATGTTGAGAAAAGCACTCTATGGACTCAAGCAAGCACCTAGAGCATGGTACAACATGATTGATTCTTATTTGATTCAAAATGGTTTCAGTAGGAGTAGCAGTGAGCCTACCTTCTACATCAAGATAAATGAACAAGGTAAGATTTTGATTGTTTGTTTATATGTAGATGATTTAATAATTACTGGTGACCTATGTATAGATTCATTCAAATCATCCATGAAGAAAGAATTTGAGATGAAAAATACAGGTCTCATGTACTATTTTTTGGGCATTGAAGTTCAACAATCAGAAGTTGGAGTTTTTATTTCACAAGAAAAGTATGCTAATGATGTCTTGAAAAGATTTAACATGTTGAATTGCAAGCCAACGCCAACACCAGTTGTAGTAGGTTTGAAGTTAAGCAAAGAGGACAATGGATTAATTTGTGGATCCAACATTGTTCAAAAGGTTAGTTGGAAGTCTCATGTATTTGACAACCACAAGGCCTGATATTATGTATGGTGTGAGCCTCATCTCAAGGTTCATGGAATCTCCTAAAGATTCACATTGTCAAGATGGAAACAAGATTTTGAGGTATGTATGTGGAGCTAAGAATTATGGAATTTTGTATTCAACATCAGATGAGTTCAAACTCATAGGCTATACAAATAGTGACAGTGTCAGTAGTATAGATGATATGAAAAGCATATCCGGATATGATTTTCAATTTGGAATATGAGTAGTTTCGTGGGCATCAAAGAAGTAGCCTATAGTAACATTATCTTCAGCAGAGGCAGAGTATGTAGTATCAATAGGAGCAACATGTCAAGGTGTTTGGATGAGGAGAATATTGATAGATTCGAGACAAAATCAAGAAGACGGTACATAGATTTTTTGTGACAACTCAACAATAGCATTGTCCAAAAATCGTGTTTTTCATAAGAGGAGAAAACATATAGACACAAGGTATCATTTCATCAGGTAGTTGGTTAACAACATAGAAATTTGTCTTGAATTTTGTAGATTTGAATATCAGTTTGCTGATATCTTTAGTTTGTAGCTATGGTTCCTCATTAGTTGTAGGACTTTTGTTTCATGTTATACTCTATTATTGTTTACAGCTGTGTAATGGTTGAGTGGTACATTCTGTACCAATAAGTTCATAAGACTCTAATATGAATGTACCAATAACTCTAAAAGACTCTAACTTAGAACGTTGAGTCCGTATCAGGTTTGGCTTATCTAGCACTCACAAACTTGGTGGAGTCCACACTCTCCTCCAATCAAAAAATCAATGCTAAAAAGTGCTAAACATTATTAAATTTTTGATTGGTGGAGAGATGTGGCCCTACCAGTTTGTGAGTGCTAGATAAGGATTTCCGTATCGAAACACATGGACCCAACACTCATACACACATAAGCATTAAATATGTAAATCAACTATATATATTTTGACTTGCCTTGGAATCTATGCAAAAGGGAAACCTCTTTCCATCTTCTTGCTCTCATTTACAGAAGTGTAAATTGATAACACTAGCATACCCAATAACGAATATTGGTTAGCGGAAAAGGAAATTGAAACACACAACAAACGATAATGATATTTCTAGTTGGTAAATGAAAAAATGATCGAAGCAGTGGAAACTGGAGTAGTAGAAAAGATTTGGATTCCAGAAGAAGTGGAGTACCTGGGAAGGGAAGGGTCATCGGAGATCAAGAGGGGAGTGTGTAGGACAAGAAAAGAAGACGTGATTCCTCTTTTATGTGTGATTGCAGAAGAGGTGATGAGGACATTTTTTACATAATGGCTGAATGAAAAAAGGGGTGAAATCTAAAGAGCGGATGATAGATTTGTCTACTAATTCAGATGTTTTGGTGTGGGGGAATGCTTCAGGAAGGGGGTAGTCGATTTTACTGAGGAGCTTAGGGCCGTTGAAACTCATTTCATATATTAGAATATATTGGATATGCTTTAGCGAGTATTGAAAAGATGACAAAGCCTAACCTTCCAAGGGTTTGAGTTCTCTTATGAGAATGTGTTGGTTGGCATGTATAGAAGCTGCAGAAATGTTGAAATATGTAACTCCAATAGTAGCGAGTAAAAGGGGAGGTGAAAGGCCTTTAGGAAATGCGGAGGCAAATGAAGACTAGATAGTATTATCGAGGTATGATTTTCCAAACCCTATAGTCCCTTGAATAATTATCTCCAGCGGAGGAAGGTGGGATTTACACAAGAAGTGTTGAAGAATAATAGTGAAAGCCAATTGGTGGTCTGGAGATAAACGAGAAGCAAGCGAAGAGATACTTCCTGGCATGACTACAATAATATGTGTTGTTTTACTATCCTGAATGAAAGTTGGACCCGAAGCTTGTAAAGTAGGCAGAACATTATGGGTGGTCCAATTAAGCAAGGTGTCAAATTCACGAAGACCCAACATATGCAGGTTGAAAAGGCCCGTTGTGGAACTGGGCCAGAGGCGGGACAAAAGATGCCATCCATTTAGCTGCTAAAGAGCTTACGTGGTGTCAGTATCAGAGTCAGGTCCATTGTCGGAACTCTATGCTACAATTGCTTCAGACTGGGCAATATGCCATGGATGTTAGCTATTCTTGATAAGGTTCCAGGTGGGAATGATTTATTAGGGCGTAGAACAAATATCTATAGAAATATTAAGAAAAGGATTGTACAACAGGATTTCAGACCAGCAGAAGAGTTCAAATGATGGCGAATTGTGTGCACAAATACAAAGAAATCTAGGGAAGGTACGAAAAATTGCAGGGCACGAACAATTGCCTCGCTCAAAAGAAAATGGAGGGGAAATATGAGAAATGTAAAAATCATTGAAAGAGACATGTGGATCCTATGGAGTTCCTCCTATTGATATCAAGATGTTGTCATTGGAACATTATGAGAAATCTCTCTTGTTGATTAGATCAAGCATACACAATTACAACCTTCTACCTTAAGAAATAACTTGTTGCATATCCAGGGCTCCAGACCTATAACTCTCATGTTTCAGGAATTATGTTTATTGTCTAGATGTTTATATGCTATCAAGTCATAATGGGGCAAATTTCAGTTGGTTTTTAGATTATATGCTTTTCTTTCATGGTGTTGTTTGATTCCCATACTTATTGTGATTTTTCGAGGAGGTTGGGGTCTCCTGAGGATGGAATTTGTATGAATGATTTTGTAAAGGGTTCCGGGGATGTGGAGATGGAAAAGATACTGAGGGATGCAAAAACTTCAATGAGGATTGGGTATTTCAAGGAGTCCAATATTAGATTGGGAATGTTGTCCACCAAGATAGCGGGCTTGGATGATAAAGAGAAAGGACTTGTTCGTGGGAGGTTTCTTGAAGAAAATGTCGCTAGAATTGAGACCAGGGGTGATCCCGTGAATGCAAAGCTAAACAATTTCCACATTAGATTTTTCGGTATAATTTTCCTCCCGCAATGTGAAACATTTGACTTAGGATGTTGGTTTCCACTGAAAATACATCCTTTTACAGACAATTTTGTGTTGACTTATGACTCTAATAAAACAATAACAACATTGACGACTCTATATTTATCGTTTAAACTTTTTAAGAAACACATTGAATTAGACTCAATGAAAAAAGTGAGAAACTTATCTAATATAGCTACAAGATATTATTAGATGATAGTTTTGACGCACATATATTTTTACACTAAGAAGATGACAAAATATCATGATCACCTATTTGAGTTTGCCAAGCTATAAAAAATAGACTAAAACTAAACTCTACTTCGACCACCAATTTACATGAAAGTAAAACCTATTAAAAATTGCAAATAATGTCTCAACCAAGATTTAGAATGAAAACGATTCATAGTGAATGGACTTGTATATTACAGTTGTGACCCCGTAAAAAAACTACATTGATTCATTGTTACGCAAGCTCGAAGGAATTTTAATTCATGTGGAAATAGTAAGATGTATTTGCAAGAAGTTCAATAATTTAAACATCCACTAAACATTGATGATCAATAGCTTAGATTAGTTGTGTATTAATAAATAATTAATTTTAATGCATGCAACAAAAGTTACACCAAAAGCCTCTCTTTGATTTCATTACCATTCTAACATGCAACATATTTCTCTATATTGTATTAATAGGTTTCAAGAATGCTTCATGAAAACTATTGGCGATGACCTCACTCAGATCTTCTTTTTATTGCCACTTGAACTATTACTCATTTTAAATAAAACGATTCATCACTATATCGTCTAGATCCATTGAGCTTCCAAAGTTTAGAATCTTGCACATTTTCACATCTTTTAGTATAAATCAGTTATCTACAAGAAAATAAACCCTTGAGATAGGTTTGGAATGTAAAAACAAACAAATAATACAATTGCTCACTAACACGTGATTTTTATCATTCAATTTTAATATTATCAAAATAACATCACAACATAACCAAAAGTGGATCGTACACCAGATAGACAAGTCCGTATATCCTTTAGAAATAAATCTTCAAGAAACTTAAATAAGAAATCCTTGTATTTATAGACATCAAATATTTATTTGTACCTTCTTTGTTAGAGTTGTTGGAGTTGTTGACATGAAAGTTTCCATCATGAAGTTGAAAGTCATTCACTCGGCTCAAACGCAAAGAAGAAGTTGTTTCTTTAATTTGGAAAGCTAATTGACTGCTTCCATATCTCTCACTTCACAAGAGTAAACTCAACAAAACACAACTTTATTGTAACAACAGTAAATTACAACAAAAAACCAAACAACAAAAGCCTCTTTCATGTTTAGAGATTGAACAAAATAGATCTCTAACATTCTTGTTTATAGAATGTGGACTTCAATTTTTAATGCAAAATATTCTATCAAAAGATGAGCGAGAAATTTATACTTTGGCATATGACCAAGACCATACTCTTATTGGGATATAGGACAGATTTGACACCTTTGATACTTGCGAGAATCTGACAGCTACAATGATCGTCAATGTCCCTGTACAATATTTTCAAATTTTCTTATTACAAATAATGCAATCTTTATATAAATTTATGAGCATGAAATCCTATCCATACTTATATCAGTTTGGGAGAAAACACATCAAATGTGTGACTTCTCAAAGCCAACTAAGCACAAAACGTTTTTGGGGGTGTAGTACCTTTTTTACTAAATAGTTGGAGAGCCCAATTCTAAAAACGTCTATCCCATGCCTTCATCTCCAAAGCACTACTTAAAAGGGAGGCTCTGTTTCTACACAAGATCAGGTTATACTGATTCCATTGTTGATAAATTTACCCAACTCCAAACACTTTCCATATCTACAAAATTTTAATATTCTACTAAAAAATACCAAGATTGTTGCTTTCCTCTATAAAAATATGCAAAAAGATACAAATAAATAAAACAAGTTTAATAATCTATTTATCCCAATTCCAGTCAAGTGAGAACGCCTAATGTTTCAGAAGCATGGGCTGACTGTAATGAGTAAGAATAGAATATGTCAACCACTCCACTCCACTCCATTCCACGCGAGTCACCTGTCACTGATGTGTTTTTCTCTCTTTGCAAATTGCAATCTCATCTTTTTCTTTTGGACTTTGATCATTTTGATCACATCGTTAAAACGTGGAAAATTGTTCCTAAATAGCGTACTCTATATCACATCTGAAGGAATTTTTATACAGCTGACATTTAATTTTGCATTAACAATATGGTCTAACACAACTATTGAAGCAAATGCCAAAGAGCATGGCACCCAAAGCAGCCTACAAATTTCTAACCTTTTTTATTACTTTTTCAGTACAACAAATTGCATCACATATTGCATCACAAAGATTATTACTGAAAAATGAAAAATAATACAATATAAATTTTAGTTACGAATTGTACTACATCTTACCAAAACCATTCCTAACATCTTATAACACCCTGTTATCCTTATAACAACATGCTTGGATGTGTCCATATAATTAAAATGTTTTAATGTTGGTCTAATGCATATATCCATCGCAGGACCATATGAAGCCTTCAATGATGACATGTTTGGTCATGACGTGGAGCAGTATAAGCTACCCAAACATAGATAAACCCAAAATCATTTCAACACACACATATTCGAAGCCAAAGTGTGATTCATTCAAGATTACAAATACACGGCCCCACAACAAGTGTGATTCATGCACGGCCCGTCAAGCTACTTAATTGCTGCCAGTACATGGCCCTTCCTTATTGCTCCCCCAATGCTGCACAGGTCAGGGTTTCTCCCGAAGATGAACCAAGAAGCTGAAAATAGTCTTGCCCTTCTTGTACAGTACCAAAGACGCCAACGAGAACAATCTGTGCCCATTCGTCCATCTCCTACCTGACAGTAACCTCTTTATCTTCTCCTGCATTCTTTTCTATCGCAATAATAACACTCTGTTGGGCGAGTATCCCCCAATGCCCATGGGTTTCGCAAGAAACTACCCCTCCAGTAGGTTCTTCATTTTCATTCCGCTCGACTCCCACAAAAACACCAACGAGGCCTCCATTTTCTGCGGCGAGGCCCGAAGCCTACTCCCCATGGCCTCCACCTGTCGCAGCCTCAACCTCAAGGATCCCCATGCGCAGTGGGTAATGGAATTCCCTTTCCCAGGGTCATGGGCGACATGCTTCTCCTCCGCACAGGTGATGTTCTGATCATAAACGAGGCCAAGAAAGGCAGCGCCAGTTGGTTCACGACTCGTGATCCAGTCTTTACAGGCCTCGCTTCCGCTTCCGACCAACCCAGCCGCTTTATGACAAAACTGCGAAGAGATTGAAACAATAGTGACGTCCTTCCTTCGATTAGGGTTTTTGATCTCGCATGGCTCGCAGTTTCTCCTCTACCTCGTCCCATGCCTGACGCTTAGAGCTGAATTATTTTCGAGCGACACTGTTTACCTAAGGAAAGAATTCCGGTTAAGCATGTGTATAGAGCAACATGGTGATGCGAGGACGAATTCAACCCTAGTTTTGATTCTTGCGTACAAGTACAACAGATATTCAGCCGCTCAACGGTTGCCTCGCCACCGCCATAAAAATAAGACGTGCAATTACTATTCACCGAATGCTTGGACCGTGGACACGTGTAAGGTACAAAAATGAAAGTAGATCATCAACTAAAAAATCTAAACCCTTGTTGTCTCTGTTTGCGACAGAAGCCAAGATTACCATATACGTAACTATTTCTCACTGTCAAGATTGTCGACGATGCAGAGTTCCTGAGCCATAAGATGCATGTCGCTTGTCAGAGCCCCCCGGGCTTTCTAACATAGAACACGCCTTTCGGCTCCTGAAATACCAATGGAGTACGGCCAATCGAACCAGTCCACCACATCACTGTTGTTATCAGCTCGTGCAATACCAATGGATTCAGCTTCTTTGCACGGATTGTGTCGGAGGATCTCTGTGTCTACACAATTATTGTTGTTGTTGCAGAAGAGCTGAGGTAGTTCTTCTTTTGACCCTCGAGAAGAATGTGCAGCTTGGACAGCAGCGGTCTGTATGTCTGTTGCAGAGGATGTTGTGGGGCGAGGAAGGGAGTGGATCAACTCAGGAAAATTGAAATGGACACACTCCCCTGTCAAGGCCAAAGCAGCTGCATCATGTGCTCGAGCTGCCATTTCTGGGGTAGGGAAAGAACCCAACCATATCCTCTTCTGCTTCATGGGTGTTCTGATTTCTGATACCCACATCCCCCACTTCCTCTTTCTTACACCTACATAGATTGGGTGCTTAGTTTCCCTCCTATGTGAACTTGCAGTTTTACCTTCTTTTGTCATCACCAATGCCTAAGGCGTAATTAGGTTGCACAAACAATCTTTAAGAGATCACAAATATGATCTGAGGTAATTCCTCAACAGAATAGCCTAAACTAGAAATTATGTAGAGATTTTTTCAATGCCTTAAAGCAAATTTAGAACCAGCTTTTGATCCCTGCACATCACCACCTCAAAATCAGAATCAGCACACTGATATATTGCCATCTCTTCTCTTTATTTATGCAGGGTTCTTCACCTACCAAAACATTGACAACCCAATCTAACTCAACAAAGGAAATAGATTCCATCAGATCAAATGGTTGAAATAAATAAATAAACTCTGCTGACCCCTCTTGACATCATATTCACCCTAATATTCGCACACATGTTGAATTACAAGAAATCTAAGCTGGGTTTGCTCGGCCTTCGCCTTCTTTCCTAGTCTTTTATGTTTTATCTTCTTTGTTTGTTTGTTTGTGCAGAAAAGAAAAACTAGCAGCCAACTTGTGAAGTAGCCCAATTTAGACGTCCTTATCATTTTCAAACGAGGCCAATCAATTTTATTTGTGTGAAAGCAGCATCCCATCTTTCATTTAATTCTTTGGATTCCATTGCAAGACATGTTGTTTGCAGAAGTACATGTAACCACAAGTCAAGAATTACTCACTGCTCAATATTTTCTTTACAAGTCAAGAATTACTCAGGGAAGAACTGGACTTCAATCTATTTCTTGGGGAGGGCAATCATTAGTTTATAAACAAAAAAATTGAACTACCAACTCAAGCCAATGGTTTTTTATAAATTTTCCACTCTTAAATCTTAAGAGATGCGAACAAATAATACTCTAATGTGAAGTTGTAACAATCAAATTAATCATAATATACTTGATGACCAATGCTTGTGTATTCCAATGCTTGTGTATTCCATATATAAAACAATTGCATCCACCTACATTGGGGTTTAGTTCGGAGGTATCTATAAAATTTCAAAAGTTTCTATAATATTTTGGTATAGATACTTAATTTTAGGACGAGATTATTTAACTTCTTTTGTGTTAGTGTATTTGTATTTATTGATTATTAGTTTAAATTAAGTTTTTGTAGGTGTGTGGTCATTGTGTTAGGTGTTGTTTTGTTGTGTATAAATTTCGATATTTTATATTTTGTATTATTCTTGTGACTCTATCTTTTATTTTTTGACTCTATGTTTGACCCTATCTATTTCCATTTCACCACGTGGTTTCCCTTTCCGCATTACTCATTTCTTAAGACTAAATTTAGTCTTATCTTGAACCCTTGAATATATCATCAATCAACTCAAAACAGACAATAAGTATCAAATAACTATTTATCTTCCCTTATATAATGTCAAGGCACTATATATAGATAGCTAGTTCTATATATACATTTTTTATCCATCTCTGATTTGTTTTCATTTTCATTTTTTGGGCCTTTTTGATTCTAGGTTTGGGTTCCTCGAGTTTTATGCTCTTTTTAGTTGATTTTTCCCACTTGCTACGTGTTGGCTTACATGCTAATATGGTCCTAATTTGAATTCAAAAATTACACACACGCACAAGTACATTTTTCATCTAGGTCAACCAATCGATCACAAAAAACTAGTTGCAATCTTCATAAGTTGAGTGTTATTAAAGTTGTAAGAATTGACTATATTCTATCTATGAAGCACTCTCATACCAAAAGCTCAATTCAAACATTTTATGATTCATTCTATTGGATATGAATTGAGATGCTTTCATACCATGGATTGAGTCTTATGAATTATATTGAATGATGATACAAAGTTTTTGTATCATTTAGATCCTTAAAATAATGGAGGGATAAAATATGCCTCCTTTATCATCTAGTATTTTTATGGGTTTTACAAGGAGTTGAGGCCAAATAAGGGTTTCGAGAAATGATATTAGATTCTTAATGATTTGTAATATAACTAGGAAAGATAATTGTAGTTTTTAAATATTCAGGACATGGAGATCAAATTCATATATGTCAAATTTATCCCTTCACAGACATATACATTTTTTAGTAAGCATTTCAGTTTCATAAGAGTTGGATCTTGACAAAAATGTTGACACCTTCAAGAAATTAGTAAGCACGATTTTCAGCCCATTTCTCTTAGTATTGTTCATCTTGCCTTATAGACATGTTTTCCACTAACTACCACTAATGATTGTCTCTAGATTCACAAAATTTAATGTATTAATATACCTAGCCCTGATTTCTCAAGTACTCCAATTATTCCATATTTTTCTACATTCAAGATAGCCTATTTTATGCAAGTTTGTCACACACACACACACACACACACACACACACACACACACACACACACACACACACACACACATACATCACAATGTGATGTGATTAGTTTTGTGATTAATATAAACCTCTTTCCACATCTATATTTTAGTGAACCTGCACTTCTATTGAATACTCCAATCTAGTGTTTCTTGGTATTTGATTTTTGAAGGGCTTGCATATACAATGTTTGATCTATTTAGCCCTCATTTTTATATGATTATTTATAGGGATTTGTTTAGAGACATATCTCATATAATTATGTACCGCATATATTTATATAGATAGAAATGTTGCTCGATATAATTCCATGATGATATACTTCATAATGTTCACTTGAACCCAATGACATATTTTTTTCCTATATATATTGTTTTGTAATATTATTTTTTCATTTATTGCTACATTCTTATTTTTAATCGTATATCGTAGATTGGTACCCTTCTTTATGGGAAAACTAGGGTTGAATGTGATGATGGTAATGTTGATTTCTTAATGTTTAACTTCCCTTAGAAATATAGGAAAACTATCATCCCCTTTATATGATGTATCTCATGTTTCCATTTTATGATGGATACTACTTATGATGTGAACCATGCCTTATGACATAGAGAAAGAGTAAAGAATGATATAGTATCTGCTCCTATTCCTCAACCTCAAGAGAGAGTTGATAAAATTATTTTCCAAAAACGTAGGCTTCAATAGAAAAAGGAAAAACACTATAACATCATATGTTAGTTGTAACACATCATAATATATCCTTGAGCTACTTACCAATCTAATGTGTACAAGGATTTGTTTGAATCAACGTGAAATTTAATGGACAACACACTAATGATGGCTCTTTATGTGTTATAGCAATAGATTCACTGTAAAATAATCGTTTGTGTTGTAGAAATAAATGAATTATATTGCAATTTAAACTATCTTCAGCAAAGTAATTATATTGCACAAAGAGCCATAATCACAAAAACAAAAGGTTTTATTATAATTGAGAGCATATACAAAGAGGCAAAACTCTATAGGAGAGATGTATACCCATAAATATTTACAATTGAAAATGTATGCAAAATGGGAAAACTTTGTAGGAGATATGTATGCCTCAAAAATATATACAATAGTGGATATATACAGAAATGATAACTCTATAGAAGAGGCATATGCTTCCAGAAAATCATTTTCATTTGAAACCATCTACAATATGGCAATACAATGCAAACATGGAGACTTTTCAATAATAGAAAATCAAGGGTCTTGAAATGGAGCTAAAAGGTCAATTCACATGAAGATGACATGTATCCACACCAAGGGTGGATTTGAATATGAAGATATTAAAACAAAATTGAATTTTATCATTAGTTATAATATTTGTATGCTCATTGTTAGGGTCTGATCTCTTAGCTCATCGACCTTATTTGTGAACTAAAAGATGTATTGGAAAGGTGGTGAAGTGAACTAGAATAATTATGTACAACCAAAATTCATATTTTATTTACTCCTAAAAGCCCATAAATACTTCTAATACTCTAAAAAATGTATAATACAAAATCTGTCAATAATTGTTACAATAGACTTTTTGGACTTTTGAGAAATTTGTTTCAAATGACCATCTAAAGATTAAGGATATTATTTACAAAGCTTTGCAAGAGACCACATTACGAAGTAATAGTGAATCTTATCACATTACCTTGTTATATCTATGATTGAAAATGAGAATACCACTACCTTTTAGAATTATGAAATGCATTCATCATATATCATTGATTAACATCTTCCCTTATAGATCTAGCTTATAATAAATAACTTAGGGATTAAAAGGGTTATTTTGAATAAGGGTTAAAGATTAAACATTTTGTAGAGTCCTATATTACACAATTAGGTATTAGCAGTCGGGATATTTTTAAATCCAATATGATTATTAAGGGTTTTAATAATGAACTTAGATGAACACATTAATCAACTACATTGAATATATCAAGTGGATAGTAAAATATCACTACATACTGTAAATTTATATCCATATTTACACAAAGTATGATATCCTACTAGAAAAACCTTAGACACGTGATATGGGAACCTTTCTATCCAATTTACATATATGCTTAAATTTTTTATGTAAGGGAGTTATATAGACATGTCTCATTGATAATGTTCCTGTAAAATTTTGTAAAATGACTTAACACAATTCAACCAAAACTAATAGAATCTAAATGAATTATTCTAATGGATCAAATAAATTCATTTCAATTTAGTGAATGTTGTAATGCTCAAGAAGATATTGACAAAAAAAAATTAACACAAAAAAGAAAATTTGGTCACTTTAAATTTTACAACAATAACCCCTAGAGAATATAGATATGATATGAGTAGAGAATATAGATATGATATGATTACATCTCACATTGGAGATTTATATCTCAAACCTCATTAATATCATGGCATGCCACAGTCTGAGTAAAAAAATTGTAAAATAAGTCACAAGTGAAAGAAGGGAACATACTTATAAGAATCATTTTTTTAAGTCAAATACTATGAGACTTATCAAATAATCCCTAACTAATCATGGATTTAGAGTCAAGAGTTCACAAATTAAGATGGGATATGAAGCAAATGGACTTGGAAAAAGGGAATAATGTATAATTGACCATTCTACATGAACATCCAAACAAATGAGAGATTGTATATAACGATAATGATGAGTCACATAAGGATTTTAAGTGTGGATAAACGGATGATAAAGAATATGTTAATTCTAGTAGCATACCTCATTCTATGAAAAAAAACACTTGTGTGCTCAAAATTATCACAATATACTCAATGTTAAAATTTATTTTCAATAAATTTGTAAGATACTCTAAACTTATCCACATTATGTTGTCATGAAATTGACAATTAGTTGCTTTAAACAAATGAAAAATGCCATATCTATCTCAAAAGCTCATGTTTTTAGTTTTTCTTCACATTTATTGAATTATGAAAATGAAAATTTAGATGATTTCCCTTTGTTATGAAATATTCACCACATTTCAAAATAAGGCCATATCGTTTGATATTTTATACCTTGTTTACCTTCCAAATAGATGTAATTGTAATTTAAGAAAAAATAGTCTATGGTATGGTATGGTTTATATTTATCCTTCGTCCCTATGTTGTATTACACATTGTATGCTTTATACTCATCCATCTTTTCTTAGAAATTATGTTAAACTTATTGCTCATATACATGCTATTAAGGTATCATATGAGATATATGTAAGACCTTTATGCAATAATTTTATGTATACATAAAGGTACATTCAAGTAAGATGAGTACAACCCAATTTGTTGACAATGGGCATCTCTTGGAACCATCATGGATTTTATGTAATTTATTTATTTCATATCATTATGCTTTACTTCCTAGTGTATATTTGTGATTTGTATTCTCTATGATATAACATCCATCATATACCATATGTTATATCATATCAATTACTCAAATCCCTACAATGTATAATTTATATTGAATGCAACAATATCAATGGAGGCAAAAACCACCAAATGTGATACATTTATAGATGCATGTGAAGTTAAAACAAACCTAACATTTTCATTAAGATATGACTTTCTTCTTCTTGTAATGCCTTGGATTATAATTTCTATGGTCAACAAGTGTGAGGGAAGAGAAAAATGGTTGAGTATAATATAAAACAACTATCCATTATGCAAAGGACAATGTGTTGATTTTGGGGAGGTAGATGGAGACACTTTGTTAATATGGAAGTTTGTTCAGTTGAAGTATATAAAGATGGTATTCATTTACTGCAATGGAAGGGCCATGATTGTAGTATCCCATGTGTAGTTTATGTCAAAATCACATCAACCTTGCATGTCCATATCATGCATTTCTGTTGTATTGAAAAGATGGAGTTTTTAAAACATCTTCCATTCATTTTCTTCCATGACTTGATGGGTGGTATTTTCCTCATATGTTAAGTAATATTTTAGAGAAGGTTCTATGTCTATTGGGGAATGGTCCACATGTCATAGGTGGTAAGTTTTGCTTATTCTTTCCAATTTTGAAATGATCTTTGTTTTCCTTCCACCAATGTCAATAAGGATGTCTAAGAATGGTTTGTATAATAGTAACTCTCTCATGCAAAAAAATCATAAGAGTTAAGGATCTTGCCTAATAATGATAAACTTAAAAATAGCTTGTAATGTAGACACATAATATCCACAATTCTAATTTAATCGTAAATTTCAATAATAACTTTAACATCATTTTCTCTTATTAATTAACAACTCTCCATTAAATTTTTTTTTTTAGATATTAGGTAAAAAGAGGGTTTTACCAGGGATCTGTTACAAAAAGGATCAACCATCCAGATAAAATAATAACAATAACAAGGAGCACCACAAGGACACAACAGAAGAATCTCCCTACACAAGGAAAACCAGGAATCTATTTGAATTTGGATTTTCTATTGCATCCAAGATTCCAACCATCATCAACCCAAACTATTCAATCCTCCTACACACTAAAAATCATGCCAATGTAATCTTTGTAATGAGGACCTTCCCAGAAATTCAATATCTTCAGAGAGTCGGGATCAATCGAGGGGGGAGACAACTATTTGGAAGACTTAGTGGAGATTTTCTCAGAGGCATGATCATCGAGCACTAAAACCACCTACAATTTACCATTATAAAATCGATCTTCATCCACTCCATGTTTCAAACACATTTTTTCGAACTGTTCAACATTTGAGGCCGAAACCAAGGAACTCTCTTCCTTCCACCTTTCTTCGTCAAAAGAGATGGCCTCCACGGCAGACCCAACCAAAAAAGATGGAACGGTTGTAGGGGACAACTCCGAGTCAGTTCTCATGTGGTTTTCAACACATATTTCCAGCGATATTTGCCACAAAACATGATCCTCAGATTGAACACTTGGAACTATAGGAAAAGAGGGCATACTAGACTAAAGGTTCGAGCCCCCAGGTTTTAACATTTCCCTGTTCTAATCCGCGTCAGACACGAACTGTTCCAGATCATCCTGTGGCAAAAATTTTCTCACCCAGGCTCACGGTGCATCACAAAGACTAGCCTCATGTCTGGTGTGTCTGTAGTTTACACAGAAAGTGTTGGTGTCTTCATAGACCAGGTCCTGTTTCCAAACTCCATGTTTGGTCGTGATCTTGATAGAGGCAGTGGCGGGTTTATCAGCAACAATGCTTATGCAAAATCTGGCAGAAACCATCCTGGAGTAGGCCCTGGAGGTGGGATCAATGGCAAGGGGAATCCCCAAATCCCTGGAAATGCCAAGAATCACTTCAGGCTCCCGAAATTCCAGAGGCATAGCAGGCAGCCTAATCCACACTAAAAATCACTAGGAAAAGATCTTCCAGAGAAATTTCCAAGGGCCCATTTGGCTAGATTCAATAAAGTCTTCCCAAAGAACCAAGGACCATCCTGAAATACCTTGAGAAAATCTTCTTCTAACAAAAAATAAAAGAGGAAGGATTCATGGGCTAAGGAAACAACTTCCAGATTACCCCTGGCCTCCATTTCCTTTGTGCCCAAGTTCTTATAGATTCAATATTGGGGCGAGTCCCCATAACCCTCCCTTGAAGAGCATATTTGAACAAGCTTCAGATTTAACAATTAATTCATCAGGGATAGATAAAAGAGGGACACTCACCATCTTAGGTAAGGAGAAATAGAGAAGAGGATGCAATTAGACACCCAACTCCCGCACCAGATCCCGCCACCAAACCTGCCCATGTCTTCACCATAGAAATATGTTGGGGAGAAGGGGATAAAACAGGGTCTGGCTAAGAGCATGGTCCCATGCTGGGGGGCTACTGCTCCTATTTATTTGGGAAATATGGTCTCATGCAAAAAAAATTTATTGCTGCTGCCAAAACCCAACAAAATCCCTGAAATTTCTCAGCAGCTATAAGTTAGGGAGAGGATTTCCAGCCCCACAAAGCAGCTAGGGGCACTAAAATAAATCTGTAAGTTAGGGAGAGGATTTCCAGCCCCACAAAGCAGCTAGGGGCACTAAAATAAATCTGCAGCTTAAAATTTTTAGGGAGCTTTTTTGACACTTGGCATTTAGTTTAAGCTTCCCTCTCAATTTTCCATCCAAAAGTTTATTTCCGATTCATGGGACCCTATTTTTGCTAGTGCTAAAGCTTCCTATTTTATCTCTGCACAGAAAAATAAAAAATCATGGGACCCTATTAATGCTAAAATATCCTTATTTTTCTCTCCCTCAGCTGCTTAAAATTTTTAGCTTTCCCCTTGCATGGGACCATGCTCTAACTCTCCCACCCGTCATAGGATTCAATTTCCACTTCTACTTTTTTTGTTCCTAAAAATGCAATTCCCATCTACTTGTTAAAACTCTCTATTGTTCTTGAAGTAATCCTCCACCTCTTCGAGTCATTTGACATCATTGACCATGTTACATTAGTTACAAATGTTCAATTTTTTATATCTAAGTATTGAGAACTCATCATCAAGCTAATTCGATAAACTCTGTCGCAATTTATCAAACAAAGTGACCCTTCATTAATTTTGTTTCACTTCAAATCTTGTTGCTAAAGAACCACTTCTCCAGATTCACCAGTGCCACTAACTTCTCATAACCTTAATTAGGCCTCAACATCCTCCACTTCATAATTAAAGTAATTGAACCCCCTTCTACCTCATCTTTATTGATCAATGAGATACACACTAAGTAATTGTGTCATTAAATCTTTTTCCTCTAATAATCCTAATGCCCACACAAGCCACTAAATCACTTGGTAATTAACACTCTTACATGTGTTGTTGGACATTGGTATTCCATGGATACCAAAGAATTGCCTCTCTACCTAGTCAGGTAAAAGATACCTTAAGTAGCATTTGTATCATTCTTCTTGTGAAAGAAGGTCAAGATTGAATACTTGTGGCGAACATTCCATATTTATATGGGATGTTGTTGAGAACAATTTTTTTTACGAGATCCAATATGGCTCATGGAGATATGAATATTCTACTAGCCTCATCAAAATGCCACCATTCCAATCAAAGGCCAAATGAAGAAACTCCTCACTAGAGAGGAAGACGAAATACACTACATAGATTAAGGGAATATCCAAACAACCAAGGGTAGACATTTTAGGGTACCAAGACTCAAGATACTTGGAAACTATTTCATGAACTATTAGAGGAAGCCCTTATCTTGATGTAGCTTACCCATATTAATGGAGGAGTACTCTAGATGGTATTGAAATTTTATGTGTAAGAAACAAAAGGATGATTTAGATTGGACCATTGTAAAATCTTGCATGCATTTGGCATGCTTAATGGGAGACACCATTGAGTATAGATATAGGTTCTCTCACTTGGTGATGGTGAGAATCATAGCAATTTTATCTTAATTCCATGTGCTGCAAAGATTTCCCTGAGTTTGATAGTGTTGAATAGATACCATTGTAGGAAAAAATGAGGTATTGAGCTGCCAGTATATGGCAATGTGATCTCAAATACAGGTTTCCAATCATCTTATACATCAAGTTTTTTCTAACATGAAGACTTACAACAACCTGAATATGATTGTGAATAATGAAGCTTTTTCAATCTTTTCTACCAGGACTCGTGGTACTCCATGGTGGCCTTGTGCAGACTAGAACTTCAATTCTTTCATTTTTAGTAGTCTTGGAAGCATAATGTCCAGGCCTCGTATGAATAATATATCTCCATCATGATTTCATCCCAAAAAGATCACGACGGAAAGTGTTGATCTCTTCCTAGCTTCCTTAGACATAATCAACATCTTGTGTTAATTATGTTTTCAAGAGGATGAAACACCATACTGAGTCATACCATAGTCAAGTGACAGATTGAGGATGAATCATTGTGTGTGAAGGATATCCATCTAGAGATAAGCTGGGAAATATGACTTTTTACCTTCTTCTTTTTGATTAGTGTTTGAAATTCTCATGTTATTTTGTCACCTATCAAAAACTAGTTGATGGAAACAATGGTCATAGAGAGGATGACAAGCTAAAATTGAATTCTCATTGAAGAGAACAAACCTAAATGTGAACATAGTGATTTTAGTATGATCAAGGATCAACCCTGTGACAATAGTAAAGTGAAAAATGGGAAATCAGGAGCATGGATGATCCATAGGGATCCAGAAAAAACACACTACTTCATCATAATCACCCAGCACCAAGAAGGAAAAAGATAAAAAAGAAAGTTGTATGTAAAGTTACAGAACTGTTGCTCTGTGTAAAGCGGCGGTTTCATAACCGACCCCTGCAGGGCGGCACGGTCGGTTGAAACCGTCGCCTAGCCAGGGCGGCGGTCCTGTAACCACCAATCCACGACAGGGTGGTGGTCCTGTCACTTATGGAAGAAAAATAAGAATGGAATCCACGAATGGACATGGAATTGAAGTGTCTCAGTTCGTGTCTCTTCCTTCCAGGCCCTTTCCCATTCTCCAGTGCATGGGAGGACATGAGAAGAAGTATTATTTAATGAGGAGCATAGGAGCAAGAATTAACATCAGAAGACAATCAGAAGTTATATGCAAGAAGTGAGAAAGGAAACCATTGAAGTTGAAGTTGATTTTGTAGAAGCACAGGTGTAGAAACAGAGCAGCTAAGTAAAGAAAGGAAGTGTTACATTGTTTATCTTCTTTCCTCTTGTTGTAATTGTATTTCTAAACAATTGGCCAATAAAATTTGGGAAGAAAGAGCAATTTCCCTTCCCAGCTGGTTTTCCCTCAACTTGGGGGTTTCCAGGATAAATTTTGGTGTTGAAGTATTGTGTTCTTTTATTGCTAAAATTAGTTCTAAATTTTATTTTTCTCACCCTTAATTAAATATACGTACATTTTCTAGAATTTGAAAGTAGAACAGTAAAGTGTGTGATCTTATAGATTTCCAAAGATGAGGTTTATAGATCATTTTGGTATCAGAGCTGACAATAAGTATCCAGGACTGTGGTATTCATTCTTGTGATTTGTATGACAGTGACAAGGTCCAAAGGCGAAGAAGTTTTACCTTGCGATCCAGACATTTCTACGAAGAAGTGGAAACAAAGGTTCAAGATCAAATGGAGGAAGAGAACTTGGTCCGTAGAATTGAGATGCTAGAGACCATGATGGATAGGATGTATAGACATCAACAAGAACTCTCAAATTTGCAAAAGAAGGCTTCAGTTAAGCAAGATTCCATGGACTCAGTGGTTCGAGTGTTGGCCAAAAAATTTGGCATAGGGAAGAGCCACGAAGAGGAATATGGGAAGAGCATGAAGAAGAAACTTCAGTTGTAAAAGAGAAGGTAAAATATGATCATGCTCCTTTTAAAGTTGAGACTAAGGTTGAAATTAAGAGCTTTGAAGGACAAGTAGATGCAAATTTATTAGATAAATGGTTAAAACAATTGGAAGTTTATTTTAGTGTGCATAATGTCACTAAGGCACAAAGGATCACCTTTGCACGTCTCAAAATGGAAGGACATGCTTTGGTTTGGTGGGAAACCCATCTAGCCACTTGTGAAAAGAAGAAACGTCCTATTGAAGTCTTGGAAGAATTTAAGGAATTTCTTAGAGCTAACTTTTATCCTATTGGCCATATGACTAGCCAAATGATTAAATGACATTATTTAAGACAAGGTAATTGTCAAAGTGTGCAGGTTTATACTACGAAGTTTCAGAGACAAGCCATTTTGCTTAATATGGACTTGGAGGATGAGGATATTATGACCAAGTATTTGGGAGGACTTCACACTCACCTTCAAAGGAAGTCATCTCCACGAAGCCCAAGGATCTCAATGAAGCATGTGTGCAAGCATACTACATAGATGATGAAAAAGCAAGCAAGGAGAAGCAGAGCCAAAGGAAACAGTAGTCAACAAATCAGCAAAAGAAAGAGCATGGGGAAAACAAGTAACAAAGGTAAATGGAAAGGGAAAGGTAAACAAACTGCCACTACTTTGAATACTTGTAAAGATCCCAAGAATTTTTGTAAGAATTGTGATATCAATGGTCATACTGATGCTACATGTTGGAAGTTACATCCAGAGTTACATCCAAAGAACCGAACCAAGGATTCAAAGAAATCCATGATAGTTGTAAAGATAGATGGGGAGGTGGAAATAGAGGATGATTCTGATGTAGATGAGAGGCTTGGATGCATGACCACCAACATGAACAACCAAGAGGAGGAAGAAGAGATGAGTAAGACTATTCCAGATCAAAATCCAGATCAAGAGAACTAAGGTAAATGCTTTGGTTGATACCGTTCTCAAGTCTAACTTGATTTCTGATGTAGTTGTAAAGAAGCTTGGTCTTGAGACTTACGAGCATCCACATCCATATCCTTTGGGATGGGTGAAGAAGGGTGTTGAAATTTAGGGAACAAAAAGATGTAAGTTCAATTTTTGGATAAATTCCCAGTATATTTATGTATTGGAAGCTGATGTAATTCCACTTGATGCATTTGATGGTGTTTTAGACAGTGCTTACTTGTATAGGGATGCTATATTCACGAGAATGGAAAATTGATACAGATGGGTCAAGGATGGAATCAGTTACAACATCCGGGCACACCAACGTAAGACAAAATTGTTATGGTAAGTGCTAACCAAGCAAAAAGACTTATTCAGGAAAATCATAATCAGTTTTGTTTACTTTTATTAAAGGATAAACAAGATGGGGTAGAAGTTTCAGATTTCTAACCAAGGGAATGAAGGATTTGGATAGTATTATTCAGTCTTTTCAGGAAGTATTTCAGACTCCCAGTGGGTTACCACCAAAATGGGAGGTAGAGCATGAGATTCAGTTGTTTCCAGAGTCCCCTCTACCAAACATCAGGTTGTATAGGAAATCCTTTTTGGAGAGTACAAAATTAAAGAAACAACTCCAAGAGCTGATAGACCAAGGGGTAATATGTCCGAGCACCTCACCATGTGGTTCTCCTATTGTGATGGTGCCAAAGAAGGATGGTTCTTGGAGAATGTGCATCGACTACCACACTTTGAACAAGATTACCATAAAGAACAGATATCCACTTCCCCACATAGATGATCTCTTGGACCAGCTTCAACATGCCAAATTCTTCATGAAGTTGGATCTCAAGTCAGGTTATCACCAAGTCAGAATGAAGGAGGAGGATATATGGAAGACTTCCTTCAAAACAAAACAAGGTTTGTATGAGTGGTTAGTACTTCCATTTGGTTTATGTAATGCACCCGCTACATTTATGAGATTGATGAATGATGTATTGTGGGAATTCATAGATTCATGTGTCATTGTATATCTAGATGATATTTGATTTTTAGTGCCACATGGGAGAAGCATCTAACACATTTGCAACAAGTCTTGCAAGTTCTCAAGGTGAAACAACCGCTTTGCAATATGAAGAAGTGTGAATTTTCCAAACAGTCACTTGTCTATCTTGGGCATGTGGTTGGAGGAGGAGAGCTATGAGTGGATCCAAAGAAGGTGGAAGCCATCACCAATTGGCCAACACCAATGGGAGCCACAGAGACTAGAAGTTTTGTGGGAGCAGTACAATACATGCAGAAGTTCATTCCGGGCTTCTCCACTATTGCAGCACCTCTACACACAGTGGCCACAAAGAGTAAGGGTTTTGACTGGGGTAAGGAACAAGATAAGTCTTTTGAGTTTTTGAAATACAAGATTAGTCATGCTCCAGTACTTGCTCTTCCTAATTTGCAGCAGCCCTTTGAAGTAGAGACAGATGCCAATGATTATGTTATGGGAGCAGTGTTGCTTCAGGGAGGTAAACCCGTATGTTATCATTCTGAAACTTTTACTTCAACAGTTAAAGGATATTCAGTATATGATAAGGAAATGTATGCACTAGTTTAGGAAATTAAAAAATGGAAACATTATTTGTTGGGTAAAGAAACTATTGTGCACACTGACCACAAACCTCTCCAGTATTTGCAAGCATAGTTTAAATTGCGGCAGGCAAGGCACTACAAATGGATGGGATTCCTTCAGCAGTTCCATTTGGTGACCAAGTATAAGAAGGGTAGAACAAATGTGGTGGCAGACATGTTCTCTAGGCCACCCACATAGGAGAAAATATCTCTATTTGGCCACTATCTCTCATATTGAGCCCTTCACGAAGGAAGATTATGGAGAGGCATATGCTCAAGACAAAGACTTTGGGGTGACATTTCAGTAGTTGCAGTCCCAAGGGGTTGAAAAGATGGGGATTGAAGATTTTTATCTCAAGGATGGGCTGCTCTACCGATGGGGGAAGCTTTGTGTGCCTAAAGAAGAAAGAGTTCTATTCATGAGGGAAGTACATAACTTGAAAGTATCGGGACATTTTAGTGTTGGTAAGACCCTAGCCCACTTGCAAAGGTATGTGTATTGGCCCAATATGCAAGAAGAAGTATCAAAATTCATAAGAGGATGTAAACTTTGTTGTACAAACAAGCCTAAGACTAGGAAGGAAGGTTTGTATATGCCTTTACCGGTCCCTACTCGTCCTTGGGAGGACATTTCTATGGATTTTGTAGGAGGATTACCAATATCTAAACATGGTCATGACTATCTATATGTTGATAGATTTAGTAAAATGTGTATTCTTATGGCATGTAAAAAGACAATAAAAGCACATGAGGCAGTTGAACTTTTCTTTGCTAATGTATGGGTGCATTTTGGCTTGCCAAAGTCTATTGTTTCTAATAGGATTCTAGGTTCTTGGGGAAGTTTTGGACTACTTTGTGGGACAAGATGGATACCAAGTTACAGAGGAGCACAACTTTCCATCCACAGACAGATGGAAAAATAGAGGTGGTAAACAGGACTTTGGTACAACTGATCAGAGGGTATAATAGTAAATATCCAAGGACTTGGGATGAGTCCTTAGCCTACATTTAACATTCCTATAACTGGGAAGTACACACATCCACTATGAAGTCACATTTGAAGCATGCTTGGGATATCTACCTACTAATCCACTGGACATAGTAGTTGGGCAGCAGGATGAGGAGAGATACATGAGATTCAGAGGTGACTAGAGCCAAACAAATTCATTGAGAGGATCTGAAAAATCCATCTCAAGGTGAAAGAACAATTGGAGAAATCTCAAGCCAAGTACAAAGCTAGGCATGATCAACATAGGAGGGAACACAAGCTTCATGTTGGAGATAAAGTTTGGCTTTACTTGAGCAAGGAGAGACTACAAGGTCAAGCACAGAAGCTCAAGCCACTACGGTATGACCCTTCACCATATTGGAGCAGGTTGGAGAAAATGCTTTCAAACTTGATTTGCCACATTCATGAGGATGTACTCAGTAGTAAACTGTGAGAACTTGCACCTATATGAGCCATCCATGCTTGATGAAGATGAAGGATGTACAGTTGCTACCTTCCATAGAGGATTGCATCTTGGACTCATGAGGTGAATTGGAGGAGGACGTAGTGCTGCAGCAGAAGGTCAGAGAGACAAGGAGAGGTCCACAGGAGTCTTGGCAGGTTGGACTGAAAGGGAAGACACCAAGGCAGGCCCGGTGGTACTCAAAGGAGCAAGTGAGGGAATTATTTCCTCATCTACTCCCCCACTAAGCTTTTGCGGGACCAAAAACCTCCTAAGTAGGGGAGGTGTGATCCATAGGGATCCAAAAACTCTACTTCATCAGAAATCAGTCAGTAACAAAGAAGAAAAATAATGAAAATGAGAGGTTATCTTTTAAGTTACATGAACCACCACCCTTGCAGAAAACCACCTTGTAACCACCCCTAGCTAATATGGTGGTCCGGTGGACCACCGGTCTACAAGGGCGGCGGTCCTGGTCACTTATGAGACAAAAATAAAATTTGAAAGCCACAAAGGATCATGAATTTGGAAAGGATGTTCATTCTCTTCTCCTTCATGTGCATTCCCATTCTCCAGTGCACGGGAGGACATGAGAAAGGCTATAAATACATGATTGTAGCAAGGTAGAAGAATCAATCATTGGAAGACAAGAAGAGTTATATGCAAAGATTCTAAAGTGCTGTGAAGAAAGGAGAAAGGAGTTTGAGAAGAGGAAGCAATTTTGGAAGGAAGTGTAGATATTATCTACTTTCTTTCTTACTTATTGTAAATGAGGATTTGTACCTGTTGATTTGAATTGGCCAATATTATTAGGAGGAAAAAATTGCCCTCTCCTGGTTTTTACCTCAATAATAGGTTTTGTAAGATATCAGCATTGAAGAATAAGGTTTTCAAGTGTAGTACTTGTAGAACCAACACAATAGTCATTCACTCTAACTAAAACATAACTCCAAATGGGAATCTAAGAGAGGTTTTTGTTCCTCTTATTGATAGGAGGAAAAAATTCTTTTTTTACAGATGAAACATACTCACAAACATATCAATAATAATGGAATTTTCAAAGCAGTACTAGGGGGTAATAACATCAAAATCATCAAAGTTGCTAAACTGCAAATGGGAATTTGAGAAGTTGCAGGAGAAGAAAAACCTCTCTCCATTTTTACACACATATTGTTGGGGTTTATATCAAATTTGAAGCTCAAGTCAAGTGCAGTTGAAGATCTACAAATTTGTAAGATCTCAAAGAGAGGTTTTTATTCCCTTATTTTTAGGAGGAAAAACCTTTCTCTGTTTTTACAAAAACAATAATTGAGGAGATACCTTCATTTTAAGTTTCAACATAATAAGGTTGGAGGAAAATAAATAAGAAAAAATACAGGTTCGGTAAAACTTGGATATCTCCCTCATTTCTCTGATGAAAATGAAAATTTCAAAATGTTTTGGAAATATTATAACAAGGAGCACCGACCCCTAAAAGGTTTGAATATATTATTCAAATTAAATTCATAGTAATGATCATAAAATCAAGGACGAGAATATTTCAAATCAATTGTCATGTTGAAAGATTCAATCATGCAAGAACAAACTTAACAAATGAAAAGAAATAGTGTTTAAGTGCACATGGAAGAGATAGTTCAATCTAGAGTTGTAATATTTGATTAATTCTCTTCCACGTTTGTCTCCTTTTCAAGTGGAAGAAGTAGTAGTTCAATCTAGAGTTGTAGTGTTTGATTAAATCTCTTCCATATTTATCTCCTTGTCAAGTACAAGAAGTAGTTGAATATAAGTAGTTAAACTTGGAGTTGTAGTGTTTAAATAAATTCATTCCATATTTATCTCATTGCAAAGTGGAATATGTAGTCATGTCTTTCCGAAGGTTATAGGTAGGTAGTTCTATAATCTTGGAGTAGGGAAGTTATAAATATCTCTCCAAAGATACTCAATTTGTAGAAATGGTAGAAGATGAATTGATTTTTGTAACATCATTTCTAATTAATAAAATCAACAGTTCAAGTTTTTTGGCAGCAACTTATTTTTGGTTTTTTAACCCAAATCTGAGGGAATAGCAAGGGCCCACTCTTACCCAAGGAGGAGGATGGTTTATTATTTTTTAGAATAGATCATTATTGTTTTACTTAGTTTGTTTAAATCTTCATTGTGTGTTTTATTTTTCTTTGTTTGTGAAGCTTCACTTTTATTTATTTACTGTCATTTATTTGTTTTCAGTTATTCATTTCAGTTTGTTAAATTAGATTTGCTTTTAGTCAATTATTTTAGTTGTTAGATTAGATTCAATTTCAGTTATTGAATTTCCTTTCATGCATTTTCAATTCTAGATCAAAGAACTATAAAATCATTATTTCCTTTAGCCCCCTTTTTAGATAGCCTTGTACACTGCCTAGTTTTGACATTCTTTGTGATTAAATGGTGAGGGCTACAACAACCCTCATCAATCATCATGAAATTAGAAATTATGCTTCCTACTACCATTGCACAAGATATGATACTTTATAATGGGTAGGTTATGTCATCAAATCATTCTTCTTATAACAAATTCACATTTACTCCAACTCATACACCATGTCTTTCTTAAAAGAATACACATTTAAAATTGGTGGTTTTTCCCAAAAATGTTCTCATCGAATCCCCCCTTTTACTATAGCTTTTATTACTTCCAATGTGAAGACTTGAGTAAAATCTTTCGGAAGGGTTGTAAAAACTTGAGAAACATACTGATTGATTAAAAATATTTGACATATTCTTGAGTTAAGAAAATTGAGGATTGAGAAAACTAGAAAAGAATATGAGGTCCATGTGACCAAGGGGATATTCAAAATTAATGAAAATTGGTATTGACATGTAAAAATTTGCTTCTTGAAAATTTAAAGGTTTGGTATGGGAACACATAGTGATATGTAATTATGGGAGTTGTCATCACTAATTATAAAGCTTCACATGATGATCAAGAAAAATTTCAAAATTGGTAAAATGCTTGGTTACATCAATAGTCTTAGCAAATGAACAATGTTGTGGCAATTTGCAAAATTGCTAACATGGACCTGAAAACATATGTAGATGACTTCTTGTACATGCAAGTTGAGACAGAAAAAATAGGCTTTGTTCATTCATTAATGGCCAGGTAACTATCATTTTGAAATTTGAATCTTCTTAACATTAATCTAATCCTTTTAGAATGAATTTTTCCTATGAATAATTAATTTAAATAACAAGTGAATTAATACACTTAGCAATTTCAATTTGAATTCCATTATAAAATTCCCATTTTGAGATCAAAATTGATGTGTTTCCCATCATATTGTCACCAATGAGTTGTAGTTCAGTTGATATTCAATGTAACACTTTGGAAGTTAATAAAATGTTAGAATCAGTATTCTGGAACTTGTGGTTTTGATCACCCATTGAATTTTGGAATTAGTGTCTCCAAATTTCTAGATACTTAAATGCTCAGTGGTAGAGCCATGGTCTTGAATGTGCAAACTATTTGATAATTTTATTGAAGTTTTGATGATAAAAATATTTAAAAATGACTTATTCAAGCATTTTGCAAAAATACTTGAATTACATGGATCCTAGGGTTTTGATCTAGAACTCAATGAGATATGTTTTCCAATTAATGTATACATGAATATTTTATGGTCCAAGAATTATTTATTTCCTTCAAATGTCTTTTTTTCATTTTCACTTCCAAAATTAAACACAATCAAATGTAGAGTACATGCATAAACATCTTGAAATAACAATCTTGAAAAATAAGATTGGTTGATCAAATAAACATGAAAAGTACTATGTTCTATTTCCTTTCTCTTAAGTAGATTGATAAAATCGTGACTTTTTGATTCAAGAATTAATGAAATGATAAAGTATTATGAGTTCCCACAAGGACTTTAATTCAATTGCACATGTGAGAAATCCAAGAGTATAAGCGAAGGAAAGATGCTTACATGTCATAATCCAATTTAAATGAATAATTTGAGGTCTTGAATGGATTGTAGGAAGGTCAACCACCAATTAAAATTTTCAAGAAATAATTTCAGGTATCCTGTAGGAGAAGAAGCTAAATACATTGAGTAGGAAGGTAGAAACTGTAATGTTATAAAAGAGGGTTGCCACTTCATGATCAGTAATGATTGAATGTGGACTTGTAAATGCTTATGTGAACATCAAATTCTAAATTATTTTTAAGAGATGGTTTCAAAGAATGAATGGTCATAATTTAATGCAAAAGTTATAATTTATGGCAAGTTGGGTAAATATTTTTAAGGTCTAACTTGACTCAACGTATGTTATAGATTCCAAAATGAAACATGTAAAGGATCATCTTGGAGCTTAAAATTAAATTTATGAAAACTTTGATTTAATTAAATTGAATTAAACCTAATTTCAGAGTAACTACTATTGTAATAATGATATAATTGATGATAAATACAGTAATGACACAAGACAAAATAAGCATGCAATAATAAAAAACCCTAAGCAAATGAGAGAGGGAAGGATGACTTAGCTGATTTTGTGATCTGGAAGTGATCTGGATGTGGAGTACTCATTGGAACAGATTGAAAAAGTGTGTCAAGGCTCGATGAGGATTCAAAACTCATAAATATGTAGGACAAAAGTTCCCAGGAGGAAAAGAGTGCCCTGGGCACTAGTGACTGATCTGGGTGCTAGTGTCCTACAGATGCTCACGTTTGGCCTTTTATGGGTGGAAGGTCTTCACTCATTGTTTTTTCTTTTGTCACTCTAACTTTTTGTTAGGGTTTTGATGTACATGTAACCTAGTCAAACAAATGTCTACCTACACATGCCCACAAACCACATCAAATCTAATAAAAAAGATGCAGAATGTGGAGTCAGACTGACCCCGGTGGTCACCCAAAGAGTGAACTTATGACTGAGTGTTGCACTACATCTCAGACTCCATGTAGTTCTATGTGTATGTGTGTGTAATGATGCCCTAGGTTTCCCTTGTGCAAGTTGCACTATGATAGTGGGCTAGATCTAGATTGCTCCAAGTATGCAAATGTGTGTGATGGAATAGAATGAACTTCCCCTCCTATGTTGTGTATGCAGAGTGATGCAACCCTTGTCCCTTGTATGAGATGTGCTAGATGTATGCCTTTGTAATGCTCTTGTGCCTTTGATGCAAGCTTAGGTGATGATAGATAATGCTTATAGTGTTTGGCCCCTTATTTGAGAGAAATAACTAAGTATATATATGATTCCCTTGTTTGAATTTTGTAATTGACAACTGAAAGGCCAACCCAAAGTACTAAAAGGTGCCCAAGAAGTAAAAGAGACCCAAAAGAGTAAGAAAAGGATAGAGAGGGTCAGGAGCACCCAGGAGGGACAGGAGCGCCTGGGCGCTTCTATCCTAACTAGGCACTAGTGTCTGAGGCCATAAAAGATAAATCAGTCAAGTATCGGCAAGGTTGTAAGATGTGTAAGACCAGTAAAATGCAAGAGATAAAGAAAAAGGCCAAAAGGAGTTGTCAACCACTAGTTTTCTTGCTTAGGAATCATGTATACATTAGTATGCTTTAGGACCTAGAAATGTACCCAAGTGCATAGATTTTGTGTCTACATTTTCCCCCACTTTATGTTGTTGAGTGAATACTTGATAGCATAAAGTAGATAGAATATGTGTACCTTGTAATCCTGTAGAGAAGAGTGTAGCTGATAGTGTGCCAAGTGGACAAGTGAAGCGTGAAGTGATCGTAATGTGAAGCATGGAAACTAGGAAAGGGAGGTAGACCCTAGGGGTGAAGTGTATGCATAGTAGCATGTTGTTGGAGCTTGTGCTTGCTGATGTGAGTTGCTTCTTGTTGCGTATAAGGATGGACCTACAAAAGAAGAGTGAAAAAGTAGTCAAAGTCTTGTATATGAAAAATCAGAGTAATGTATGTATAAGTAAGTAAAAAGTGTGTAAAGGAAAGAGTGCACCTGATGTATAAGAGAGTAAAGGATAGAAATTTCTTGTTGTTTTAGAGCTTTGGAGATGTTGCTGATTTGATTTGATCTCACACCAAAAGGAGTGAACAATCTTGCCAAGAGTAAGTTTTTTAGGGATCTCATGCCAAGAGTGAGTTTTTTGGGTGATCTCATGCCAAGAGTGAGTTTTTT
The DNA here is from genome assembly GCA_019776745.2 of Taxus chinensis. Taxonomy (NCBI): domain Eukaryota; kingdom Viridiplantae; phylum Streptophyta; class Pinopsida; order Cupressales; family Taxaceae; genus Taxus; species Taxus chinensis. The sequence goes on from CM034157.1 coordinate 146,552,960, forward strand.
GGGTGATCTCATGCCAAGAGTGAGTTTTTTGGGTGATCTCATGCCAAGAGAAGAGTGTTGGGGAGAGAGGTTTGTTTTTCTCTCCTTCCATGACACTTCCCAAATAAGCACCACTGCAGATGGCACGTCTCTGATTTGTAACCATTAATTGTAACATGTTGTAACTGAATTGTAACTGATTGAATGACTGAATTATGTAAGTGGAGGCAAGTGCCTGATACTGGAGAATGTATACTGTAAACTGGAAACTGTGTTGAACTGAGAAACTGACTATTTTTTTCCCCAGGACACAAGCACCCAGGGGGACACAAGCACCCACCACTACTGTCTATACTGGTGCACTAGTGTTTCTATGTTTTTGATCCAAGTCTGATTTGGACCACTCTGTAACTGTGTCTTTTGCCAATTTTTGTACTATTGTTGTTTGTATTCTAGAGCTCTGAGCTGTTGTAAGGGTGATTTGTTCACCCAATAGATGCCCCCCCTTATTTGGGGTGCATGTGATGAATGTAGGAGAATGCGGCCCAAAGGAGAGGACCTGATACTGATAGACATCTGAGAGTGGATACCTGCAGGGGGTAGGGGATGTGCATGGTAGAAACCAAGGCACATGCAAAAAATAAGATAATAACAAGTGTTAGTGACAAAGAGCCAACATGCAATAAAAGACAATGTACCAATCAACTACGAAGACAAGATGGACCGCAAAAAGTGGGTTTCATATATGGGACATCACTCACAATGTCACAAGACAATCAGGGTTGAAGCGGTAAAAAACAATGATCAAGCATGACATAGGGCATAGCCCACAAACAATAGCAAATAATAGTAAAAAGAAATGATAGATAACCATGGTTGTATTGATTTTGCAAGGATTTTTTTACACATGAAACAACCATTAGCATGTTAGAAAGATAAGTAGTATGTCAAAGCATGTATATATCAAAAAAGTAAAGTAATAGTAACAAGAAGTAGTAAATAATGTAACAATAGGACCTGTGATGTGTAGAGTATGAGAGTAGTAAAGGTAGATGCCCCCAGGAGCCTCAGTGGGACTGGTAAAGAGTAGTGTCAAGCATCATGCATCGTGTAAGAATATGTAAAAGTCCTACATTCACCTCAAGATACCAAGTGAATGTGCATGTGTGTATAGAAAAATATAATGACATACTAAGTATCCAACTAGCATAGGAAACAAAGTGTAACATGTAAATAGTATAAGCTAACAAGAGTAAATGCAACCAAGATGTGCAAATGTTGTGTGAAAGTGATGGTGTGTTACGATATGTAAGATGTGAAGATGAGGAGGAGCCATGTTTCCCCCCAGTGGATGTGTGTGAGATGAGGTTCATTTAGGAATGCTCCCTCAATAGTCAAGTATGAACCATAGAACAAGAGTGTGTCATCGGGTAATGATGGTAAAGTATGTGTACCAGAGATGTGAGTAGATGCTGAAAATATATATCATGAAGCACATGGAGTGTGTAGTGTAGCAAGGAGATGAAGTGAGGTTCATTAATGAATTGTCACCCTCAACAGTCAAGTATGAACCGTGGAACAAGAGTGTGTCATCGGGTAATGAAGATAAAGTGATAGATATGTGGATGCTAGAAAATATGTGTATAGTACCAAGAGATGATGGAGGGGGGAGAGTGTGCCCCCAAGTGTTAGGAAAGATGTGATATCATGAAGTAAAAAGTATGTTAGAGTATGTATATAGCTAGAATTTATCATGAAAAAGCATGAAGTGTAAAAAGGAGCATAATAGTAGATGATGTAGGTTCATTTAAGAATGTATACACTCAACAAATCATGTATGAAGTGGAATAGAGTGCATATGTGATGGGAACCATAAGCATAGATAGATGTAGCAAGTGTGTACCATGAGTGTAGATAAGAGTGTTGCTAGAAATATTGACATGAAGTGCAAAGAAAAAGTAAGGTATATAAGTGTATGTGAGTAGATGGATAGGAAATATAATGAATGTGATATTAGGGGGAGAAGGTTTGATGCCCCCAAGTGTGTAAGTGATGGAGATCTATGTGATGATGTGAGAGAGACCATGCCATGGTGACAGAATTTGAAATGTGTCCCAGTCATTGACATAAGCATTATTTGGATCGAAAAGAGGAATTATACGTTTGATTGGGGGAGGTTGGTGAGGGATCTCAGCTTGTGGTGAGGGAATTGGTGGTTCTTATTTTGATGTTGGTTGCATATTTGGGATTGGTAACATTGTAGATGACTTAATAGGAGGAGGTAATGGGGTAGGTACTTCTAAAGGTGGTATGACACTGGGTTGGATAGGTGGCTCTTGAATTACCAGAGAAGGAACATTAGTAATTATGGTGTGATGCTCACTAGATATAGATGGATCAGATTTGGGAGCCCATTGGGGTTTAGTAATTGGAGATGAGTGTGTAGCAGAATGTTGTGTAGCAAATGAAATAAATCCTTGATGCTCAAGTTTCCTGATTCTTCATTCTAAAGCATAGCAATCATTGTCATGATGTCCATTAATTCTATGATAATTACAAAATGGGTGACCTTTGTATTTTGTAAGTCGATAAGGAGGGTAGTAATGAGTAGGTGGCAAGGTGATTAACTGATGATTGAGGAGCTCAAAGAGAATATCATGTTGCTTAGCATTTCGATCAAACTTGAGAGGTGCTTGTTGTGGGGAGATGTGGACCTTACTTGTATGAGCACATGTAGTAGACATGGGATCAAGATGAGGTGTAGAAGAAGAACTAGCATGGGCATGAGAAACATCCTTGAGATGTTGGATTTCAGCTATGAGGGATGTAATCGTGGTTTCCATAGCTTGAAATTTATCTTGAAATAAATGGTGTAAATCTTGAATTGACTTGAAGATGGATTGATTGGTTGTGGTATCAGGACTGATAGGGGGTTTGGAGAGACGATCGAAAATGGCACTTACTTGTGAAGGTGGTGTATTGCGAGGGAGGTACATAGTGTCTAGGGATTTTTGGAGAACATATTTGCAAGGTGGGTGCATTTGAAGTAATTGATACAAGGAGACTTGAGGAACCTTAGGGGCCATGAAAGAAAAGGTAATGTGCGAAACAAGAACCCTAGAAAGATAAGACCAAGAATGAAACCCCAGGAAGACCTATGCAGATCAGAGGTATGATAGACAATAGATGGAAATATGAACCTTGATGTAACTAGGGTTTGGGGTTAAGGAAAGAAAAATATGATAGAATGGGAAAAATAAGGATATGAGTTGTCGATCATGAGTTAGGGTTCACCAAATGATTTAATCTAAATTGAATTAAACCTAATTTCAGAGTAACTACTATAACTAATGATATTATTATGATAAAATATAGTAAGACACAAGCAATAAGCATGCAACAATATGAAACCCTAAGAAAATGAAGAGGGAAGATGACTTAGCTGATTTCATGTGATCTGGGAGTGATCTAGACTGAGTACTGTTGGAATAGACTGGAAAAATGTTGTCAAGGCTCACCGAGGGTTTAGAACTCAGAAATGCACAGGAAAAAATGCCCCATGGGAGGATAGGAGTGCCTAGGTGCTAGTGACTCTTGGGTGCTAGTGTCCACTTAGATGCTCAGGTTCTAAATTTTTCTGGGCTAGGAAGATCTTCACTGTTATTCACTTTTTTGTCACTCTGGTTTCACTGTTAATGTTAGTGATCATACCTGTAACCTGTAAAATAGATGTCTAGTTACACATACCCACAAACCACATCAAACCTAATAAAAAGATGTAGAATGAGGAGTCAGACTGACCCCGATGGTCACCCGAAGAGTGAACTTAGACTGAGTGTTGCACTACATCTCAGACTCCATGTAGTTCTTGTGTGTATGTGTGTGTAATGATGCCCTAGGTTGCCCTTGTGCAAGTTGCACTATGATAATGGGCTAGATCTAGATTTCTCCAAGTATGCAAATGTGTGTGATGGAATAAAATGAACTTCCCCTCCTATGTTGTGTATGCAGATCAATGCAACCCTTGTCCCTTGTATGAGTGTGCTAGATGTATGCTTTGTAATGCTCCTTGTGCCTTTGATGCAAGCTTAGGTGATGATAGATAATGCTTATAGTGTTTGGCCCCTTATTTGAGAGAAGTAACTAAGTATATATATGATTCCCTTGTTTGAATTTTGTAATTGACAACTAAAAGGCTGACCCAAAGTACTAAAAGGTGACCAAGAAGTAAAAGAGACCCAAAAGAGTAAGAAAAGGATAGAGAAGGTCAGGAGCACCTGGGCACTTCTGTCCTAACTGGGTGCTAGTGTCTGAGGCCATAAAAGATAAATCAGTCAAGTACCAACAAGTTGTAAGATGTGTAAGGCCACTAATATGCAAGAGATAAAACAAAAGGCCCAAAAGGAGTTGGCAAGCACTAGTTTGCTTTCTTATGAATCATGTATAGATTAGTACTTTGTAAAATTTTCCTCTAAATCACCCTTGTAGCCTCCAAACTAGGTCTCTTAAGTACTTTACCAAGTTATGGAGGAAATTGTCACCATCTCTTGATTGTGACTATAACTTGAAATAATTACTTTTGAATCTGATTCTCCTTCCTCATTAGATATTTTTTACAAGTTTCCAAATCTTATCTCTTTCTCTAACTCCCTCAATATTGCAATCTTCCTTACTGACATCACCAGTATAGTTTACTACAACTCACAAATTATCTTAGTTATAATAATATGAGTCTTGAAGAGGATTTATCAACTAAACTATAATAACATGTAATTAAATGATATTAAGATCATATTTTTATAGTTTATTTCCTTTTTAGGAAGATATTTTAACCTCAAATTCCTCTATCTTCACCAAACCCTAGTCCCTTACGCATTTTTGATGACCTTAGTTGTGACTGATACAAAAATCTATAGATTGAAGAGTCAATTCAGTTCTATTTCTTCAATATGGGATTGTGAATTCCCTCAAGATGATTTTTTCCCATCATTAACCTACAGTTCCTTCAACATGCTTTCCAATCAGTAAATAGTTTCTTAAAACTAACCAAAATTTCTTCTAAAACTGGTAAGACCAAATCATCAACCAAATGAATCATGCATAATTTCAAGGTATAAAATTTCTCCTAGATGATTGTCTCAACTCATTCCTCTTGTAAACCTTACTATTAATTCTTAGTATACTTCCAAATTTCAAGATTGGTTGTTAATCACATTGTTCTACCTTTAGAAAATAGGAGATACTTGGTTGATATCAATGCACTTGAGAGATAATCTTCACCTATATTGTAAAAGCTCTATTATGAGTGAGATAGGCATTTGAGACTCCTCTAAACCTCATCAAATTCTTTACAAGTCTCTCTCTTCCCAATATTAGCAAACTTGATCTTAAAAGTCCTTCCCACAAGACTGCTACAAGCTTATTCAATGTACTTAAACATGTATCATGTACAAAAACTCATGAAAACTCATAAACCACAATACATACATGTAGTAAAAGGTACATTAACATATAAAGTCTTCACCTAGAATGCATGCATCAATTTATTTATCATCAAAAGTAAAAACAACCATCAACACTAACACTAAAACTGTGTATACACAAAACTCTTCCTTCAAAAATCCTTGGAGCTATGTTTCCTTTACAAGACTATTCGAATGATAGTTATATTCAGTTACAAGAAGGATTAAATATGCTTCCAAATTCATTTCTAACTGAATATTTCTCATTAAAACCTTCATATTCCATGATTTGGTCCTTTATTTCAACATTAGAAGCACTAGTTTAGTCTAGAACTCTAGGATCTAAGCACTAGTTCAAAAACAAGCCCTAAGTAGGACTTCTAGACCCAAATAAGGCTTGTTATATGCAACTCTTATTAAATATTTTTAATACTCCAAGATTACACTTCTCTACCAATTACAACAAAAAAATTCCTTCAATGATTCAAATTTGCATAATTTGAATTTTTGAAGAACTTAACATACTCACATAATTTAATATGACCCCAATGACTTCTAACACCTATTATACTAGGAAAGAAAAAAATTGATATGAAAAACCCTATATATAAAATAGGAGTGATGCTCCTGCATCATACTCCTAAGGGGAAAAGAGAAGCTTCCCAATACTTGTACTAGCTCTCCTTGTTAGTCTTCTTTTTTTTCTATTTCCAATTTAAGATGACCTTTTGGAAATAGCCCTTGATTGCATACCATCCAAAATTTACCTCTCTCAACTATTCTTCGTCTTCTTTCAATTCGTTTTCCTTTGAGATCTTCATGTTCTTCGTCAAAATGAGGCTCTTAAGACTATTTGTTTCCTTTTCCATCTTGTACTTGAGCGTGTATGCTTGATTTTGGTGTACATATGTTGCTTCTTCATCCTTCATGGATATTAAACATGATGTTCTCATCTTCCTATTGTCCTTTTTGAATCACTTCCCTTGCAAGTTCATGAAATATTATCTCTTGTTGACAACAATCATCTTCCTTTGATTTTTATTCCTTCATCTTGGTTGTTGCATGTGTATATTAATCACTAAAGAAATGATTTTCTTGACCAAATTGATCCTTATTATTCTTCTTCACCATCCTTTCTGATGAGCCCAAGAAATATCCTATTTTATACAATATTTGACATTCTTTTTCTTTGTATATATAAAGTAGATCTAAGTGTAATCTATGAACTTATGGATTATTTAGGATGAAATAGAGAGTATATATCATGGTTATTTCTTTATACTTCAATGTCATATTTATGTTATCTATTTCTAATGATTATTGGGAAAAAATGTCAATTTATGCATATGCATTTCATACTTTTTTATAATTTTGGAGTAAGGAATTTTGAGCATCAAGAACCAGCCACAACCAGCCTTAGAAGATATTCAAAATTTCTCATATCATCTCTAAAGATTGTTATTTCATCATTACATTAGCTTCAGAGTATCTTAGCTCACTTCGAAGTATCTTGACTCCCTTCAAAGTGTTCTGTCTCTTCTCTCTTCAGAGTATCTTAACTCATTTCAGAGTGTCTCAGCTCACGTCATAGTATCTTAGCTTGCTTCGAAGTTTCTCAGCTCACTTCGGAGTATCTCAGCTTGCTTCAAATTATCTCAGCTCACTTTGGAGTGTTCTATCTCACCTTTCTTAGGAGAGTTTTATCTCACTTCAAAGTATCTTAGCTCACTTTAGAGTGTCTCAACTCACTTCGGAGTATCTCATCTTGTTTTGGCTTTTTTCCGTGAAGTGATAGAAATCGGTTCAGATTCTTCTCTTGTTTTGCTCGAGAAATTGATCAAGATTTTTTTTTTATTTTTGTCTTTTGTCGATTAATAAGATTCTCATTTTATTTTGGCTTGTTTCCCCTCAATTGACTGCAATTGATTCAGAGCCTTTTATATTTCTATTGGTGTTCTTTGTCACCTTCTTTTAACAAATCTCTCCATTAATGGCAGAAATTTATTCAGGTTTTTCCCCCAATCTTTTGGGTTCTTCCCCCTTAAATATCAGAATTCTATTCAGGTTTTTATTCTTAACTTCTAGTTTATTTTCCCATAATTTACAGAAATTTATTCCTGTTTTTCTTCTGATCTTATATTTTTTTGTCATTTGATGAAAATATTTTCTGTCACTTGTTGGAAATTTATGCAGATTCTTTTTGTTTTCGTGTTTTTTCCCACCCTCCAATTGTCAGAAATTTGATCAAAATTTCTTGTCTTGTACTTTTCCCCACCCGTCCATTGACAGAAATTTATGCAGCTTTGTCTTGTCTTCTTGTTTTCTCCCGTCAATTGAGGGAAATGTATTTAGCTGCTGCTTTTTTCTTCATCTTTTCCCTATATTGATGAAATTATTGAAATAGTTACAATATTGATATTTTGCAGATTGTATTTGCTGCGGCAGTCAATGTGGAATTGTTGACAGGGAATTCTCTATTTCAAAAGATGGATGTGCAAAAGATCTGTGAATTTGGGGGAGTGTGTTTGGCTTCCATTTTCTGTGCTGCTGGGCTTGCATGGGCATCCCGTGCTAAATCGCAGGTGGCAAATATTTTTTCTGCGAGATGTAATGCTTTTGTGGATGACCTTATTGATCAGTTAGTTGATGGACTTTTTTACGAAGAAGAACAGGACTGACTTACATCAATAGTTCTTTCAGTTCAGATCTGCAGAAAGAAGTTGGAGATGCAAAGTAGAGTTATGATACATCTGTAAATATGATGAGATTTAGGGTAAGTTTATGCATATGAATTTTTACTGCAGATTGATCTGCAATAATTTCTCATAGTTTTTCTGGTTAACTTATGACGCTTACTCCATGAATTTATGAGGTGTATAATTTACAAGAAGATGAAGTAAGAATTTGAACTGCGCAATCTGACTATATGCTTTATTTACAGCACGTGTAGGTTAAATTTTCAACATCCAACCTTCTAGCTTTGCAGGTAATGAAAGTGGTACCGTTTCCTAGCAGTTTGGCATAACAATCCTCTGATGCAACTAGGGTTTATGAGAAATCTAATATTGTTTCATTTGAGGGGAGCAGTTCCCATATTTATTATGCTCTTATCTTCTTGGTAAAAATGCAAAACTGATTTTGTTTAATTTAAATCCCTGCTTCACCTGTGAATTTTGAAAGAAGTTTTCTTGGGTTGCATAAGACAGAGTTGGGATATATTGTGGTCTGTCAGTAAGATATAAAGCATTGTACATGAATGGCAGAATCTTGTACATGCTTGAGAGGAATCTTTAATTAATTGGAGGGAATATGTAGACAAACTCTGTAAGAAACCATTCTGATTGCTGGCTAGGCTTGTGGTCTAATGGTAAATTTGTGGGAGTTTACCACCTGCCAGACCAGGTTTGATTTCCAAGGTCACTTGCAGGCTGGGAATCCCCAGAGTGACACCATCCCAGGGGTTAGACAGTACATCCTCCCTGGCCAAGGAAAAAAGGGGCTCACCTAACAAAAGAAAAAAGAGAAACAAGAGAAAAAAGAGAAAAAAGAAAGCAATCTAATTTTAGTATTCCAATTCTAAGCTACTCCACTTTAATACAGTTCTATACAATATGAAGGGTGAGAGCCCCGTTCATAGTTTTGTGCAGCGCATGCTTGTATATTGGTATTAATTGTGAGTTGTTACAAAGTAGTCTACTTTATCATTTATATTTTTTGATAACCAAATATTGCAAAGTTCAGTTGTAACTGTTCATGAAGTATGCTCTAAACAATAACGCATGTGTGCACCTCTTCTGAAGAGATTTCTCAAGTTTTAAGAATAAATGCTGCCTATAGGTTCCACACCCTATAAGCATACATCACTGTGCACAACATTTTATATGATTCAAAAATTTAACATGAGCAAATACCTAGACCACCCGCTTCTTTCCCATTTCCTTTTTGTTTGAGATAAAATACAAAGGATATATATGATCAGAAAAACATTCTGTGATGATACATTGCAAATTCAAGGTTAACAGACATACTACAATTAAAGGCTGTGATTTGCATCCTGCAAGCAGCCGAATTGCAAATGTTTATAATTTTTTTTTCATGTTTCCTGTGATCGAAGATTTGGCTATGGGTAAATTACTAAAATCTATACTTCTGACAGAGGTTCACTGTAATGGGTTCCTTATGATGCTATACATGCGTCTTGACTTTTAGTTTTTTCTCATTCTAGGCCTTGAGCAATGCAACTTGTAGCTCAGTCTTGCATTTTAATGAGCATCTATGTGCTTTGAGTGGTTGTTTTAAATTTTATTGGTACCAAGGTAGCAAGATCACTCTTCAGCACTTTGGATTGAATGCAATCTTGAAAGCGTGTTTTGTTCATCTTGGTAAATCTCGGGTGAGGTTGTATGCTGCCTTTGACGCACTGCAACTCGAATGTACTTCTAAATCATTACATACTAACTCCCCACATCTTGGTAAGAGTTATTGGCAACCTCACTGTGATGAGGGGATTTTAAGCCTGGGCCACTTGAAAGCATTACCATTAAACTGCAACCCATTGGACACAATATTGAAGACATTAAACATCTCATGAAACATAGACTTTTTTTGATAAGCTTGTAAGTTCTGTTTTTTGTTAGATAGATTTTAACATATACCTCCAACCACATAAATATGGGAAGTGCGCCATCAATCTTGGAGTACCATTTGGCTTGGATGCCATGCCAAAGGGGTTTCTCTTCCCGCCAAATTGGCCTTGGACAGCTTGTAAGTTTCTATTAAATCCTTCTTGGACAGGTGATTTCAACTGTCTTCTGAGAAATTTTATGCTCATCTAGATTTTTCTCAAGACACAAGGTGAATTGAACCATTTCAGTACTCCAGACCCTTTATTTTAAAGAAGTTATAAAATAAACATCAATAACGATTAAAAACTGTCATCCTGCCTGTTAGATTTCACGAAGAGCAACATAATGACATTAAAATAACCCCAAATTTTAGGTGCGGCACCTAGCGGTGGAACATGACTCTTGGGCATGAACATAAAGAACGTGGGAAGGAAGGGGTGGCTTCCTATTATATTTACTGTTCCAGTTTTGATGACCGTAGCTTGCAAGCCCTTCTAATTTGTACAATCTTCTTTTTCATTTAGATACCACTTTCGTTTACTCTATTAGGAAATGATTAGAGGATTGTAGGCCCTTTAATTGACAAGAGAAGCTATTTGATGGATTCCTTTACCAAGTTACGGTTTTGCTTGTGACAATGTGCTTTTTGTCTATAATGCGTGCTTATTTCAAGTTAGTTATGATTTAAGTAGTCAGTTTGTCATAAAGGATCACTTGAGAGTTGGCTCTTTGTTAATATTTTCTTTCGACAACCATTTTTTGGTGATCAACCTTTCATGTAATGCCTAGTTTTGACCTTGTACATTACTGTATACAAAATGCAGATGTACTCTTTATTTGTGTGCAATGAACTTTTAAAGTGGCTCACCTGGTTAAGATGTGCCTAAACTTGTGTTGAAACCTGTTCTAAATTATTTTTGACTGTATATTTTCCCAACCGGTTTTTGTGTAGAACTAGCTGAAGGAAAAAAGTAAAATGACTGATTTGGAACCAAAGTACCCTTTGGATTTTCTTATATTGACAATGGGGCAATAAGAACTGAGCAAGGGCGTATATTAAATTTTAAAAGCTATGGAACATTTTACAAATTATGGTCATTGCCTTCATTCTGCAGAGAATTAGTGCTGTTGTACACTTCCTATAATTGCAACGATATCCATTTATTACTCAAAAGAGTGAAAGAAGAAAAGCGATGAGACTTGTCTCATAACTTACAGATTCTTATTGAAACCTGAAAATAACATTAAAATGTAAAAGAGGACGGATTCACATTTGTTGGCCTTTTCATTTTTAATTATTGGGCAAGCTGTGTTATTCTCCCAACCTTGTTCACGATGTTGAAACCCAAGAGTAAAAGATTTGAACAATATATAAGGTAAATGGTAAGAAATCCTTGTGGGCTTTTGCTGGGTGCCATAAGATTCTTTTGATTTTTTTCTGGTGAGGTGCAGGTCTCAAAAAACTCACCCATGCTTATTAGGACACCCAAATTCTCACTGCAGAGAGTTGTTCTCTGACGGGGGACATGAACAGGTTGCTAGAGGTTTGTTATTCAGGTGCCCAGGCCTGCAAATGGTAAAAGCCCAATAATCTCACCTCTTCTTATACAGAAAGAGGCTTTAAAACTCTCTTGGAGGTAGGTTTTAGGAGGGCTATGTTTCCTTTGGAGGATCTTTATCCCCAATGGTAGAGAGAAGAAACTGTTACTTTTGAGCTTGCAAACAAGATTGAACTATGTTAAACTGAAGGATTGCACGAGTAATTTTTCATCAAAAGGTCATTTGGATGATTACCAAAATAAACACGAGTATAAAATACCACAAAAACTAATATCACCAATTGGTGAATATGCACCAATAAATGAGTGCCTTTTTATGAGTATGGGGTGCTCCAAATGAGTAAGTGGACAAAAATCTTTAAATTAATATAGTTTAGGGGATCCAATAAATGGGCATATTTGCACAAATATGATATCAAACCAAATCTTTATAAAATTTACATAATTAATACATTCTTTATTCAAAACATGTCTGAAGTGCATTTAAATAACATTAAATAATAATGTTCAACTCCTCCATTTAAAGGCCAACTTGCGTCATTAAAATGTCAGCATCATTAATTTAAGTGTTTAAGTGTACATAATCACAAGTTCATTATTTTATGTATTGGAACAAACTTATTCACATTTATGCACCTAACTGCACAATGTCTCAAGTTGTCAAGATGATATTAAAAGCAATTTTAAGTTTAAAATAAACAAACTTCTCCTAGCTTTTTTATCATAACTTCCCTTATTTTTACCACATTCACCTCATTAAATGTTGCACCTGCAAACAAATATGTATTAGACTCACCATTTTTCCAAAAAAAATGGAAATAATGCCAAGTAATAACTATCCCTCCAAAATTTGAATAATCCCTCCAAAACTCAGAATTCAAATTCAAATGGAATGTAATATTATATATTTGGATGAATATGGTTAACAATCATTTTGTGGAAACAATTGACAGAGCACATAACTGGCAGAGTTATATACCAAATTCAGATTTGCAGGGAGGCCACTACCAAATTCAGATTTGCAGGGAGGCCACATATACAGGTGGTAAATGACAGTTACCTTTTTAATATTCAAAGTATTCAAAGAATGTTTGAATATGTGAAGAATGTCATAAAATAGACAATGTTAAATATGAAGAATGTATGCATATGAAATGAATATGTGAATCACTTACCTTAACATCTGAGGAATATTTGAATATAAATAAGTGTTGTCTTTGTTTATGTAGTTAATATTTGAATATCCATGGTTAACTTTATATTGACTGACTGAATATGTGAATGATGTCAGAAAATAGATAGAATGTAAAATACGAGAAGAATTCTGCATATGCAATGTAATGTGAATCACTTACCTTAACAAATCAGGCGGATTATCTGAATATAAATAAGTGTTGTCTTTGTTTATGCAATTAATATTTGAATATCCATGGTTAACTTTATATTGACTGACTAAATATGTGAAGGATGTCAGAAAATAGACAAAATGTTAAATACGAGAAGAATGTTTGCATATGCAATGCATATGTGAATCACTTACCTTAACAAATGTGGATTATCTGAATATAAATAAGTGTTGTCTTTGTTTATGCAGTTAATATTTGAATATCAATTGTTAACTTTATATTGACTAGATGAAAATGTGAACAATGTCAGAAAATAGACAAAATGTTAAATACGAGAAGAATGTCTGCATATGCAATGCATATGTGAATCACTTACTTTAACAAATGTGGAATATATGAAGATAAATAAGTGTTGTCTTTGTTTATGCAGTTAATATTTGAATATCCATTGTTAACTTTATATTGACTCATGAAAATACGTGAACAATGTCAGAAAATAGACAAAATGTTAAATATTTGTGAAGAATGTCGTTGAATATGCATCGATACAATGAATATCTGAATCACTTACCTTAACTAATGAGGAATATTTGAATATAAATAAGTGTTGTCTTTGTTTATGCAGTTAATATTTGAATATCCATTGTTAACTTTATATTGACTGGCTAAATATATACTGGAAAATTACTGAACATACATTGAATATATGACTGTAACTTTGTCATTTTCTACTACACATTCAAACTTTTATTGTGCACAAAAATTACTGAATATACAATGAATATGTTGTTAGTTCATTGCATGCTCTTATTACATTGTTATTATTGAATAAATACTTATATTGCCAGGGAGGCCACATATTCAGGAGGTAAATGACATATATCTTTTGACTTCCCCATTCACCAAAAACAATGTTATTATTGACCATACACTGTTGTTATTGAGTAATGGGTTTCATTCTAACCTGTTGTTTTTTCAAGCATGCACATTGAACTATTGTTTTTCAATGTATATTCATTTATTTCAGTGCATTTTGTTTATTCCTCCGTTCGCCATGAACTCTTCTAATACAATGTAGAAATTGTCTAAAAAATAGGGTTTTTTCACCCATGCGTCTTACAATTTCAAAATACAATGTTGTTATTGACTATACATTGTTGTTATTGAATATATCAGAATTAATGAATATATATTGAATATACGACAATAATTTTGTTATTTCAAACAATGCATTAAATGATAAAATTACAGGTGTATAGTCAATGTATATTCAGTAATTTTAGTGTGTATGTGTATTCAATTTTCATATCGCCAAAAACTCTCTCAATTCAAAGTAATTACACTAACCTTCAAACTATATAATCAATGTATATTCAGTAATTTTAGGGTATATGCAATATGTGAATACAATATGAGTTTGTGGCGATGTGAACATTGAATACCCATTAAAAAAGATCAAATTTGCATAGTGAACTGAAAAATACATTTTCCAGCGTGAAAATTGCTTGTAACCACGTGGCAAGTGGAAAATTTTACTTCTATTCCCGAAAAAATGCATTCAATTCACTTCACATCATCCCCTACCACTTTGTCAGCCTCCACCGACTACTTAGTCCTGTACGCACCACTAATGCATTCAATGCAATCATTCATTGCATGCATTGCATTTGGTAGTGTGAATTGGGGACAAGAAGATGAACATTCCCGACCCTTTCACCTTGTAATGGAGCTGAAAACTAGTGAAAACCAACCACTTTGAATCACCAAGTGGGTCATTAGTTGAGATCAACCCCTGAATTTAAACAAAGAGCCTTATCACATAATATGCTCTAATTTTTAACATTACAACATCTCAAATTTATTTGTTCAGGTCAAAATGGAAATAGATTATCACATAATATGTTGTAATTCTTAACATTGACAATCATGATATCCCATTTCCATAGTTGTTTGGATATCTTCTCTCCATGTTTCATGCAATGAGCACATTGACAAGCAATACCAATTTTACAATTGTATATTCATTCTATATTGAGTTGTTTATGTGCATGTTCTTGTTTAATCAAGCATTACCAATTTTACAAATGTATATTCATTCATTATTGAGTTGTTTTTGTGCATGTTCTTGTTTAATCTTTCGTTCGGCACAAACTCTGTTGATTCATCATATTTCAGCCTTTTGTACACATTTCTACACAGGGTTATTTATTTTACTTTGTCCTAAATAATTGCAGGCCAACATGGTATTCAAGAGGAGGCCTGGAAGGAGGAAGTCACGAATGGACCCTAAAAAAGGGGTGTTAAACTTGATTATATACCTGACTCAGAGGAAGAGTTAGCTGAAGCTAATCAAAAACAACAATTTCAGACCAGTCCAAATCACAAAACAGAGTTAAAACCAACACCACAACTAGAGGTAATTGATAATGTTAGTGGGAAGCGCACAACAACATCTAAAAAAGTTTTCTTCATAACTGAGTGGACGACTGAAGACATCGCTTGGAGCAACAAGAGATGTTGAAGAGAATGGGTATTCCATTAGAGGCGTTGCAAAAAAGTGGGGTGTCTCAGTGGGTTCATTATCTAACTGGTTGAATGGTATCACAACTATGAAATGTAAAGGTCCCCCAACCATTTTAATGTCTCAAGAAGAGTATGAAATTGTACAATATTGTAAACATGTGGCTGATATGGGTCATGGTCTACAAATAAACTCATTAAAAGCTCACGTGGCACACATATGTGAGACAAGGAATACTCCATTTACTGATGGTATGCCTGACAGATCTTGGTGGGTAGGGTTTAGAAAGAGGCACAAAGATTTGTCTTTAAGGACCGCATAAGGCCTTGATCGTGATAGGGCAGTTATGCTTAGGCCTGACATAGTTGTTGCTTTTTATGACAACTTGGATCAAATGTATAAAATAGAGCAATATGGACCACAAAGGATATGGAACTATGATGAAACTGGTGTGTAAGCTGGTAGGAATTGTGGGATGAGGGTGATTGCAAAGATGGGCAGTAGAAGTGTACCCCACATACTCCCAAAGAGTAGAGAGTGGATCATAATACTTTGTTGTGTTAATGCAACAAGGAAGAGTATACCATGCTTCTATCTTTTTAAAGCACAATGAAAATTAGCTAACTACATTTCCAATTGTGAGCATGGTGCATGTATGGCAGCCCAACCACATGCATGGATGACAAAGGAATTATTTCTGAATTGGTTGCACCACTTTGCTAGATCAGTTCTGGTGGTGTTTCACAATAAAATAGACATCTGCTCATTTTTTATGGCCATGGTAGCCACATGACATATAGAAAAATCCAAGAGGAAAGAGCATTGGGCATTGATCTAATCACTTTTCCTGCACACACCAAGCCAACTATAACCTTTATATGTTAGCATGTTTTTTCCATTTAAAACCTACTTCAAGGATGAAAGATCCAAATGGATGGTCAAATATCACAAAGTAGATGTGAGAAGATTTGAATTGGCAGCTCTTAGCAACAAGGCTTTTAAGAGAGCATTAACTCCATCGAATATAAAAGATGGTTTTATGAGGACTGGAATATGGCCTCTGAACAAAGATGCATTGGTCAATGACATGCACCCTAGTAATGCATTCAATGTTGAGCTAACAGAGGAGGAAACAACTTTGGAGAGCATTATGGAGATGGTTGGTTATAACAGAGATGAAATTGAACAATTTATCAGGGGATGGGGGTTTCCTTAGATGCACAGGTCGGCTCTGGATCAGAGCCTCTGGTTACAGTGCGGTTTTCCTCTGGTTTTAGCAGCAGGGGTCTCAGAAAACACAGCCCTCTTTCATGTGTGCCATGGCTTATGCATATCTTCTAGAATCAATTTCAGTTGATAAATCCATTCCATTAGTCTCTGATGGACGAGTCAGTATAGAGTCTGAATTTTACTCTAGCATGGGTTAGATCTGCCGCTTCAACCTGATTTGGCCTGGGTTGAAAGACTCGTGGATCTCCTCAAACTGACCCCCCCTTTTGTTTGGTAAGTTCGACATTTACCCCTGTGCTAGGGGATTTTTTATTGTGGTTTTCAATTTAGCTGATGATAGGGATTCTATCATCTCCAATATGTGAGAAGTGCAACACCATCACTTGCTGATGAAGCCATGGTTTCCAACCTTCAATCCCCTCACTACTTTTAATATCAGATTTGTATGGGTGCGATTACCTCATCTTCTGCTGTAGTTTTGGGTGGAGGAGTGTTTGATAGAAATTGGAAATGCTTTGGGAAAGTTTTTATCCATTGATTCCACTACAAAATTTTACACTCATACTACTTTTGCGAGAATCTTAGTGGATTTGGATACCTTTTTAGATCTTCCAGCCTCCATTGATCTCAAGTCTTGAATAGGGCATTGGTACAAACATTTGACTATGAAGGACCGCAACATGAAATGCTTTACCATTGGGCATCTTGCTTTAGATTATCAGAAAGTAAAACAACTTAATGAAAAAGTTTCTTGGTGGAAAGATTTCAATCCAAGCTTATTGGTTTTAGAAATGAATTCTAATACCTGTTCGGATGATCCAGTGGGGGTTCATGAAGATCACATTCTACAACCAATTGAGACCCAAGTTTCCCCCTCTAGGATTGGGGCGGGAAAGGTGGAACATGTGGAAAATATTCCTTTGGGGGAGAAATATTCATTTACTATTGGGACCAAAGAGTCCTCTGATATTCAACTTCCATTTCATCTTGATGAAAAACTCAGATTAATCAGAATGATGAATGGAAGTCGTCAACCATAGGAGAGGACATGCCTCTCCATAAAATGAGATTATGATCTCAGGTTCAAGATCCTATGGAGGAATTTGTGATATAGTTGGTTTCTTTTGCCTCTCCTTTTCTCTTTTCTCAGGAATTCGCTTGTCTGCCATAATTTCTTGCACAAGTGGGCTTCTTCGCTGTAAATGCTTCAATGTTTTAAAGCTTAAAGGGCCTTTGTAAAGGATAAATCCTTTAAAAAACCACACTTTTACCCTTTTACAAAACATGACAAGATAATGTTGATCAAATCCAGTAAAAGAAGTTGCAATAAGCCAATAACAAGATGATATAATTCAAAAATCACAAGTTGAGGTGAAAATGTTAAGTCAATAAGACATTACAATATGTTTAAGTCAGATGTTAGGTTGTGGAGCATGTTTTCATGACAATTGTTCCTTTTAAAGTACACTAAAAATATTCGAAACAATCACGCTATTCCTGCCATCGGGGGGCAACTCCAATTGATTGTTTTTTGGAAACCCACAATGGGGTCTTTTCATATTGCAATATATGGGTTTTATTTGACAAGTTACTCTCATATGGGTCAGATTTCGAATGGTATCAGTCAATTTCATTCAAAAATGCTTTAGAATACATGTGATGTGGGCTAAGACCAAGCTAGACATTACAATCAATAGGGTGTGTGAATTCAAAATAGTGTCAATGAGAGAGTTTTTTGAACAATCCAAACAAATTGTGCATTTGGCCTTAAAACAAAGAGGACATTATTATATCTCATGCTCTTGATAAAATTTAGGGCAAATGTTTCACATTGATGGATGAAGCCCAAGTTAGGTGAAAAATAAATACTAATGTCTTCTTTGCATTATTTTTTACAGTCATAAGACGAGCATCCTTAATTCTTACCTTTTAGCTCCAAGTGATTTTGGAAGAGCCTTGTACCTCTTCATTGCACACTAAGTAATCCCTAACATGCCAAGTTGGAATCCATGTTCAAGTTGAATAACACATCATGGTCCTTACACAGAACCCTTCACAATTTTGTTCATTAGGAGAATGCTCAACACTAGCTAGATCCCTAAATGGTATCAAAGAAGATGACAAACGTTGATTCAATTTATGACCTTTTCAGTGAGGAATTCTCTTTGAAATTGCCATCCCCTTTAGCATGCAATCCATTTTCTTAAGCCTTAAAACCACTACTTTACAAATTAGCTTAACAGCATGTTGAAGATGATATTATATAATTTGTGTTCACAAACATTTTCACAAGACACAACATAACAATTAGCAATGAATAAGAATCAAGAAACAAGTTGGCGGTTTGACTAGAAACTTTCTTAAGCTTCCAATTGAAAGGATTAATGAGACGTATTGGAAACGTGCAAATTCAGGGGACTCTAAGGTTGAGCAGGAAATCAAAAATTTCACAGTTTACTTGAAAATGCTTGATTTGAACAAGAACCACGAAGGAAGAATTAGAGGAGTTTAAAGAAAGAAAAGAAATATCAACTTAGGAGAGGAAGACAAAAGAATCATTGCATAACCAAAAAAGTAGAAAACAAAATCAATCTAACTTATAGGTGACTTTCAAGACAAGATAAAACTAGACAACATGAAATGAGGGAAAAAATCCGTTACATGAGAAGGCAAATGGGATCCTTAATCAATTGAGGATGAAAAATGAAATGCAACAACAAAGATAATTGGTAGTCCATCGAAATCCTATTCCTTCACAACATCCAATTATGATTTTCTACAACATTTACACTGAATTTTCCAAATGTGGCCAATTACCAAGTGAGTAATATCCTTCTACTTCTACAAATCAAATGTATTCCTCAACACTTGGACAATCCAATTTTTTGATAATAGGAATTTTCTTCCATTGCAATAATCCAATTTTCAAAAAACACATGTAGAACACATGTAATATGCAATTTGGAAGTACAACAAAACATGTAATTTGATACGTAGTTTCAATAAATGTAATTCTCTTAGCCAAATGCAATCATCATGCAAGTAATGTAATCCCATCACCAAGCACAACCAAGCATTGCCAATGACACCCCAAATAGAGAATACATATAAAAAACAACATAAGAAGTGACATCATTTGACGGAATTCGAATTCAAAGTTTTGGAACAATTCCTAGATACTACCTTATTATCCTGCCTGATTTGTATGAATAATTATAACATTATTATACGTAAGTTATAACCTTCAATGAAAATATGAACTTAGTCTCTGTAGTTTTTTTTGGGAAACATGTACCAAACAATATTTAGTTTTTTCCATCCTATCATTAACATAAGTATATGTAATATTCCATCATATCAATATAAAGCAGAAGTTTTGGTAATGTGTAAAAACATGAATTATCTTCTTATGGTGTTTATATTTTTATATTCATTATTTTCTAGGATGACAATAAATGAAAATAGTCACTTGCCTAAGTAAGGTCATAAATGATTTTGTAGAATGAAGGATTATGACTTTTAGATTAAATGTGTCAAAAGACAGTAATTGTGATATTCTGATCTATCCGATATGACATTCCTTTATGAAAATTTTTGAATGGTTTTGTGTAAAAAATGCCCAAACAAATGGATCCAAGACCAAATCAACATCATAGTTGAGAAATATGCACCAATTACAATGTATATTCAATCTATGTTCAATAATTCCAGTGTATAGGAAACAATACTAAAATAAGAGCCACATCACTTTTGATACCTAAATATAGCGATTTTTCTTTGACATGTTCAAAGATTTATCTTTGCATATTAACAAATTGAAATTAACATACACATTGTTCAAAATACAAATGGAATCCTAGATGTGCAATGCGAATGTGCTTGCATGGAGAACATAAAGAATAAATGACATTGCAGGTTGGAAAGGATGATGCCAAAATGTTGTTATGTTTTGAAAAGGATGCAATTTGACGTAGGAGGAATGCAAATTCTTTGAATGCTACGGAATTCACTAAAGAATGCAATTATGGGATTGATACATTTCAATGAATTGCAAGGTGTATATTGAGCAGAATGCTTATGGGAGAACAATTCCATGAAGCAGGCTTGAACATTTATGTGGGGTGGATGTAATATTAATTGTATAAACAAAGACACCACTTATTTATATTAAGATATCCTCAGATGTTAAGGTAAGTGATTCACATATTCATTGCATATGTAGACATTCTTCATGTATTTAACATTCTGTCTATTTTATGACATTCTTCACATATTCAGACATTCTTTGAATACTCCGAATATTAAAAAGATAATTGTCATTTACCTCCTGAATATGTGATCCCTGATAAAATATAAGTATTTATTCAATAATAACAGTGTAATAAGAACATGCACTGATATTATAACACACACAAACAATGTAGGACTTACCCATTGTAATTTCCCAATGCTTGTGCTTAAAGGTTAACATATGAATGTGTGAAAAGAGAGAATGACAATGTGGCAGCATAAATAATGGAGAGGATGTGTTGGTACCTGGATTTAATCTCCTTCACAAACCGAGCAACATCATGGATTTGACAGGACACTCAAAAGCAGAGATAAATGATTATGTATGTCGTTTTGTAGCCGGGGAAGCAATTTATCTGACTTTTTAGCACTCAGGCCTTGAAGAAGTGGGTAGCACCTTAAAAGGATTTGATCTTATCCTAACTATTTTAGGTTGTGCCTTTCAACCAAGGTAAGAGAACCTATTTTGTAACCTCTGTTATTGAAGGAGCTGGTATATCCTTCTTTTGCACAAATTTTATAGAGAAGACCTTGGGAAAATATGATCAACACACCAAATCTAACTCTCACGAGTTGTCACTTCCAGATTATGGAGATATTTTCAAACAAAGGCTAAGGTTACTGAAGACATTTGAAATCCTGATTGTTCTGCATACTTTTGCAAATGGATTTTGTTCTTTGTTGATACACAGAGCAAAACAGGGGTAGTATGGGGTAGGATTGGTTATTTGAATAATTTTTTGGTGGGAGATCTAGACAAGATAGATTGGAATTTACCATATCTTTGAGAAACTTCACAACAAATGGAACACTCAATAACAGAAAGCTTCAAAAATAGTTAAAACATTCCTTCAACCAGAAGGTGTGCATCAATGGAGGCCCAGATCATGCACTGTTTTCACACAATCTTTGAGACTTTAACACAAAGGCTTGAGTTAGAAGACCCAATAAAACATCAAAATCTAAGATCAATCACACCTAAGGTACACCCAAAGGCTTACAAACAATCTCTGTCAATAGATGAAAGAAAAGTGATTTTAAATTGTTTATTTCATTCCCAGATGAAAGCTCTTCTGAAAAATGAAATTGCAGATGCCACTAAACTATCACAAGGATTGAGATCTGTGTGATTCAAAGAGATTTTGATACAAGATTGCAATAGGAACAAAAAAACTACTTGTAGACATTCTGAAAATGAAATAAACACAAAATTTCCAGAGATTTAACACAAATTAACTCAAAATTTATCATATTCATTAGCAAGGGAGAGTTATTTTAAACAATCTCAGAGCTTGTTGATGGCTATACACTTGTAACCAACTCAACATGAATGAAAATCTAACACAGAAGGAAGTTAACCTGGTTTCTCATAAAGTTTTCTCACAGGATCTTTTCTAAAAAAAATCTCGTGAAAATGAACTCCAACCATTTATAAGAGTAATCTCATTGCATTTATAATACACCCTTTACATCCAATTTCCCCCCCCCCAAAAGAGGAATATTTGAAGCACCTTTGTTGCACATATCGGATCATGATTTGCAGAAAGTGACATTCAACAAATTCAGCAAAAAAGTTTCCAGGTGTTTTCAAAAAGGTGAATCATTGCAAATATTTGCATCATTGTTCTAACTGGAGGCATATTCTTCACCTTTGGTGCTTGCATCACCTTTTCCCCTCAAAAGAGAAGAATATTCGATGGACCTTTGCTTGTTAACAATTTGTTTCAGACAGAGACATTTAAAAAATTCAGATCCGAAATCTGCCAGGTGGACCAACTGTGAACAGATCACGTTTCTTGGGCCTTCGATTAATGACTAGGATACCATGCCACAACTTTTCGGGAGTCCCTTTAAATTTGATTCTATCATGCGAGAAATCCCTTTTTAATCATGGAGCCTCTGCATAGCTGGACTTTGACAGGTCATCCCTTTTGCTCTCGAGGCAATGTCCTTTTTCACCTTTTGTGTCAAAAAACAATTGCAAATCATTTCATCATTTTTTACTTTTCCTCTGAAATTTTACTCTGTAACTTCTAGATATTTTTGCATGAGCCCGAGCAAAAATCCACTTCAAGAGTACTTCAGATCTACAAATTGAGCTCCCAATTGATTCAATTAAACTTTGCAGACCCAAATGACACAAATTTGCCAAAAAATTGATGAAGAATGATGAAAAAATGCATCTCCAAACATTTTGATCCCTTTTTTCTAGTGGCAAATTTTCAAATGAGGCATTTAATCTAAGCCCTCGCCACGTCCTGATGATTTCACCTTTTGACATTTTGCGTAATTTTTTGCAATTTTCTGTGCCTTTAATCATTTGCTGAGGACCCACGGGCTTCAGTCTTCAAATTTTACTCCCTATTAAGCCAAAAGGGAAAAAGTTCCTTTTTCCTTTGAAACTTTCCGCCACGTGGCTACTGTAACTGCGATGGTCCCTCCTTTCTTCCTTCAAATCTGGCATCAACGTTGACCTCGCTAGCCCCTCTTTCTCGTCCGGTCACCTAGATAGGACGACTTGAGCAAAAATCCCCGCCGACTCAAAAGTCCTCCAATTCATCATGGTGCAACTTTTTGGTGCCAAATTGAACTCCCGCTCCACCAATTGATCCCAATTAAACTTTGCTTTTAAAAGGCCCAAACATCTAGCATGTCTCCACAAATTTGCCAAAAAATTGATGCCCCTCCATGACAAGAATGATGCAAAGAAAATGCAATCTCCAAACAAGGTCGAATTTTCTGGTCATTTTTCCATGTTACAAGCAAGCTTCAAAGGCGGCAAAAACAAAATTGGAAATACAAAGCTACCTTCAAATTAGGGAAAAATCTTGCGTTTCAACTGCAAGAAGAAATCTGAGACAAAGGGTAAAATGTTTCTTCCACATAGAGAGTTTGGAAATGCAACTGGAAACGGGTCTCCCTTGAAGAATGTGATCCAATCAGTGGCACATATATTTTGACCTTTGGGGACATAATTTTTTGGAAAAAAGTTAAAAGGTTATAAATTTTCCTCCAAATTAACAATAACTTTTAAGTGATCCTAAGATTAGGAAGGGATATGTGTCATCACTTGTTTTGGACCCTACATGTAAGTCTATTCAAGAAGATCAAACGGGCTTGACACATCTCTGTCTTGATGTAGGGAGTCTACCCAACGGAGACTTGTGCATAAAACTGGTCCTATTTACAAAATTCAGCATACAATGTCCCTATGAAATAAACATGGATATTTTAAAAGAGAGCAAGGAAAACTTAAGTAAACACTCCTATAAATCTTGCTCCAGTCCTTTGGACCAAATTTTCCCTACCAACTAAGCCATTAAATTTGATATGTATCACATTGAAAAAATAATAAAAAAGGAAACTAAAAGAAAAATATATACACAACATGTAAAAAACTAACAGAGAGAACTGCAAATTTGTGCCATAAATAAGATTCTATATTGAGCTTAAAATATGTGTACAATTCCATTACTTTCTATCCTACAATACAGAGACCAATTTCAAGGTCTAGAACTCATGGGAAGTCAACCACCATTTTGGCATGGTGTCATTACAAAAAAGAGCACTCCCTCCCAAAGTGAAATATTTTATAATATATAGATTAAGAAAAAAAGAGAAAAGAGATAACAATAAAACAAGATTTTTTAATCTTTCAAAACCTTTTTAATTCCATCCCTGACGTGGATACAAATCATATCCATGTAGTAAGACCTTTTGACATTTGTTCCCTTTTGGAACCCTTCATATTCTATTTTTAGCATTTTGATTCTAAATCTTGAGAGTCATTATATAATAAAGCAACCTGTTTTGAATAACAAGATAGATCTCTCATCACATCTTTCTTCTAGAGTTAGTGCCAATTTTGTATACATTTTGACTTGCAATAGAAATATGTTTTGTTTTCAGCTCTTTCTTTGTGGAATTGTTATCACATAATCGCTATCGTTAATGTGTTGTCCGTTAGGTGTTTCAATTTAGATAAGTGGTATCAGATCTAGTTTCTTTGAACTATTTATGTCAGAAACATGAGGTCAAAATACTAGAAGCACTCCAGACGTGTGATCTTTTCAATTACCTTTCATGTCACTTCAAATGACCTCAGTTGCAACACAAGAGGATTTTGGGAGATCCCTTCAAATAAATGCTTGGTAAAGTTTTTGAGAAGTAGAGGAGGGAGATGATGGCACAATTGGGCCGATAATGTCCTCTCTCAGGTTGTCCTTGCAATTTGGCCCCACCTCTGCAATTACACCCACTATCAAGCAAGTGAAGCATCGACACCATTCAAGGTACAAGTAAATTTGTACATTATGTAATTTGAAGTGAAAAATGGATGTTGATATAAATTGGATAAATGGATCGATCAACTAGAATCGTATTTCTCTTGTCAATAATTTTATTGATGTAAAAGCATGAGCCAAGATAATGTTTGCACTTATGAAAGCATCTCTTCATGTAAAAAATGGTGGGTTCCATACTCCCTGCAAGATGATGATAATAATTATCATAACGATCAATACGAAACCTCCATAAACATGAGATGGTTTTATGTTTTCCATTAGAGAAGAATATTATCTAGTGAATACCTATATAGGACCAATCAAGAAATTGTACTAGTTGTGTCAAGGACATGATTAAATAATACCAAGATTAAGCTAACGAGTTTCATACCTTATCAACAAAATGATATACAAAGACACCGAGAAGCATGTTGTATTATTAAATATTGTAGTGGTTTGAGATATTACATCTAAGAAGAAATGGATTGGACTGTAAACATCAATGATCTTAAGGAAGCCTACTAATAATGTAATTAATTTTTAAGAAATGACCAATTGTACTTTGAATTAAAGATACTCACATATTTGAGAAAGGGAAAGATGACACCAAGAAACAAGGAAGGGATACTAATTACACAAGACAAGAAGCATATGGAAATAAATACCATGGAATTAACACAAGGATGTGGTTGAAAAGCACAAGATTTTTGTACCATGACATGAAGGGATGTCAAGTTGTCTTAAAATTTGATAGATGCATGAGAAGTTCCATAGAGCATCCAGGTGCACACGAAGGAGAGGATCCGAGCCTCAACATCTAATGTGGACGTAGATCCGTTTACCAATGAATTTCGACAACACTTAAATAGTATCCCCACAAAAGATCCAAAAATTTCAGGATCCCACTCTTAAATGTGGGTAAATTTACTACTCTGTCATTTTATTTTAGATATCAACAATTAAAGGAATAAAAATATACATAAAAAGGCCACAAAGAGGCTAAATTGATAACCACTTCAAGGTAAGACTAATTTAGGTCATCAAAAAACATGTATATTCAATAATTCTAATATATATTCAAATAATCAATATAAATTTAAAATGTATGTTAAATGTTAACTGCTTCAAACCAACACTGTGTTGAGTTGTGGAGCTTAATTACTTCACTGGCATGCTTTTACAGACTTGCTAGAATACACAGTAACCGACGTCGGTTGATGAACCGTCATCAGTCACCCATGGACCGGTATCGGTCAGGCAAGGAGGAACCGACATCGGTTAGGGATAACCGACATCGGTTAAGGCTAACCGACATCAGTTGCCTGTGCGTGACTATTATAATTAAGTTGCGGGAATTAGATCTATCTTTAGTTGTAAAGTGAATCTAATGGTTGTAATTGCATAGCTAAAGTGCCCTAAGATTGTAGATGCATATATAAGCATAAAGCTAGGGTTTAGAAGAGTGAATTAATTGAGAATTAAGAGAGAAGTTTCCTTTAGAGAGAAAAAGAGAAATTTGTAGAGAAGAAAGTACAGGACATCCAAGAAGGTGTGGAAGATTGCAAATCTTCATTGTATTTCCTCTGTGATAATAAATTGGTTGTTTCTTGGTGGACGTAGCCCACACTGGGTGAACCACGTTAAATCTTGTGTATTGTTTCTTCTTGTTTATTTTTGTATTGATTGCTTTTATGCTTAGATCTGATTAATATATCTGTACAACCGGTGTGCTAACCCCAACAACTGGTATCAGAGCATCTTTGTTTGAGGGTTGTGTGTGTTGACATATTTACTCACAGAGGGATTTCTGATTGAGTGGGAGCAAAGCAATGGGAGAAGAAGGAAAATTCAGAGTAGATAAATTTGATGGCCGTGACTATCTATTATGGAAGATGCAGGTGGAGGATTATCTGTATCAGAAAGATTTATACTTACCGTTGGATGAGAAGGCAAGACCTGCAAAGATGACTGATGAAGAATGGAAAATTCTTGATAGAAAGGCTCTGGGATCTATAAGATTGAGCCTGACAACATCTGTGGCTTCGAATATTACCGAAGCAGGATCTACGGTAGAGTTGATGAAATCTTTAGCAAATCTATATGAAAAACCTAGTGCTTCAAATAAAGTTTATTTGATGAAAAAATTGTTTAATTTAAAGATGCAAGAAGGTGGATCTGCATCAAGTCATTTGAATGATTTCCGGTCTATTGTAAATCAATTAAAATCAGTTAGTATTCCATTTGAGGATGAAGTGAAAGAAATTTTATTATTATGCTCTTTTCCAGATAGTTGGGATAACTTGGTAATGGTTGTTAGTAATACAACGTCTGCTACTAATGTTTTAAAGTTTGATGATGTGGTTAGTATAATCCTGAATGAAGAAATACACAGGAAAAGTACAGGAGAATCATCATCTGGGAATGCTTTGAATGTAGAAAGTAGGGGAAGGTAGAAGGAGAGATCCAAGAGCAAGAATAATGGGAAATCAAAGTCTAAGAATGGCAGATCTAAATCCAGAGGTAGAGGTATAATCTGTTGGAATTGTGGAAAGAAAGGTCATGCAAAGAAGGATTGTTGGTTCAAGGAAAACAAAGAGAATGTACCAGAGAAAGGTAAAGAGGAAAATGTTGCTGCAAAAGAGGTAATGCAAGATGCCCTAATTCTCTCCTTGGATAATAAAATTGAGTCATGGGTTTTAGATTCAGGAACTTCTTTCCATGTAACCCCTAATAAGGGTTATTTCAGAAATTATGTCCAGGGTAATTTTGGGCATGTTTATTTAGGAGATGATGAACCATGCAATATTACTGGTAGAGGTGAAGTTCATCTTAAATTGCAGAATGGAAATACATGGATATTGAAAGATGTGAGGCATGTTCCAAGCCTTAAAAGAAATCTAATTTCTGCAGGACAATTGTGTGAAACTGGTTGCATGGTTACACTCACAGCCGAATCTTGGAAAGTTACCAAGGGATCTCTTGTTGTAGCAAGAGGCAAGAAGGTAGGATCATTGTATTTATCTACCTGTATTACTGATTCCTTTTCTGTTCTATCTACTTCAGATTCAGATACAAGCATGTGGCACAATCGGCTAGGCCATATGAGTGAAAAGGGAATGCAGATCTTAAAGGAAAAGGGTAAGTTATCAGATCTGAAATGTGTAGATCTTGATTTCTGTGAGCATTGTATTTTTGGAAAGTAGAAGAGAGTGAGATTTCTCAAAGTTGGGGCAACAAAGAAGAAGCATAAATTGGAGCTTGTACACTCAGATGTGTGGGGACCAGCCCAGGTAGCTTCTCATGGAGGATCCCAATACTATGTTACTTTCATTGATGATGCCACAAGAAAGGTATGGGTTTATTGTATTAATCGTAAATATGATGTTTTTGAAACTTTTAAAAGATGGAAATCCCTTGTGGAAAATGAATCAAATTCAAAGTTAAAGTGCCTTAGATCTGACAATGGTGGTGAGTACTGCAACAAGGATTTCAATGATTATTGTTCAGTAAATGGAATACACAGAGAAAGGATGGTTCCTAGAACACCACAGGAGAATGGTGTTGCAGAGAGAATGAACATGACAATCATGGAACATGCTAGAAGCATGAGGATACATGCTGGATTTCCCTTACAGTTTTGGGTGGAAGCAGTAGACATGGTGGTTTATTTGATTAACCATGGACCTTCAAGTGCACTGAATGGTGGAATACCAGAAGAAGCTTGGACTGGAAAAGAGGTAGATCTTTCTTTTCTTAGAGTATTTGGCTCAGAAGATTTTGTGCATATTGATAAGGAAAATAGAAAGAAATTGGATGCTAAATCCAAAAGATGTACTTTCATTGGTTATGGCTCTGGTGATTTCAGATTCCAGTTTTGGGATTTAGAAGGTTCTAAGATAATTAGGAGTCGTGACATTGATTGGAATGAAAAGAGAATGTACAGGGATCAAGTTTTGGTACCCAAAGGTGAACCGGTGGAGAAGTTTGTGGATGAAAATGAACTCTCAGATTTAAAATTAACACCTACAGGTTTACACAGTAACCAGTATCGGTTTACCCCTGACCGACATCGGTCCCCTATACCGGTTTTGGTTATAGAAGAGACGAACTGATGTCAATTAGCCGAACTGGTGTCGGTAGAAGGTGACCAACGTCGGTCACTGTCAGAAGTAGATACAAATCTACAGGATGAGCAGATTGAGCCTCCGACACCCCAAATCTCAGTGAGAAGGTCACAAAGGGTAAGTAGACCTCCAGAAATATTTTCACCTTCCTTGTCTTATTTATTATTGACTGATAGTGGTGAACCAGAAAGCTTTGAAGAAGCAATGCAGGATAAAGCCCACAAGTAGTGGGAGCATGACATGAATGAGGAGATGGACTCCTTAGAGTAGAACCAGACATGGAATTTGGTTAAGTTTCCAGCAGGTAAAAGAGCATTGCAGAACAAGTGGGTTTACAGGATCAAGGAAGAAGAGGGTGGACAGAAGAGATACAAGGCAAGGCTTGTAGTAAAGGGATTTACACAGAAAGCAGGTATTGACTTTGGTGAAATATTTTCTCCTGTTGTTAAGATGACTTCTATTCGTACTGTATTGAGTTTAGTTGCAGTAGAGGATTTGCATTTAGAGCAACTTGATGTCAAGATGACATTTCTTCATGGTGATTTAGAGGAAGAGATTTATATGAATCAGCCGCTTGGGTATGAAGTCAAGGGTAAGGAGAAACTTGTGTGCAGATTGAAAAAGAGCCTATATGGGCTCAAGCAAGCTCTAAGGAAATGGTATATGAGGTTTGATAGTTTCATGCATGAGCATGGTTATTTGAGATGTGAATCTGACCATTGTGTTTATTTCAAGATGCTTGGAAATGGGAGCTATATTATTTTGTTACTGTATGTGGATGATATGCTTATTGCAGGATCTAGTATGTAGGACATTGGTGAGCTTAAAGAAAAGCTAGCTCACACATTTGCAATGAAGGATTTGGGAGCTGCAAAGAGAATCCTTGGCATGCAAATTCACAGAGACAGGAAAAACAGGAAGTTGTATTTGTCTCAGGAGCATTATATCAATAAGGTGTTGGAAAGGTTTAATTTGCAAAATTCAAAACCTGTAAGTACACCTATGGCTGGACACTTCAAATTGAGAAAAGATCAGTGTCCTACATCACATGAGGAGGTTGAGTACATGGCATGAGTTTTGTATGCTTCAGCAGTTGGGAGCTTGATGTATGTTATGGTTTGTACCAGACCAGACATTGCACAGGCAGTGGGAGTTGTGAGCAGATTTATGGCTAATCCAGGTAAAGAGCATTGGAAAGTAGT
The DNA here is from genome assembly GCA_019776745.2 of Taxus chinensis. Lineage (NCBI taxonomy): Eukaryota > Viridiplantae > Streptophyta > Pinopsida > Cupressales > Taxaceae > Taxus > Taxus chinensis. The sequence goes on from CM034157.1 coordinate 146,583,581, forward strand.
CCAATGGATTCTCAGGTATTTGAGAGGGACATCAACATGCAGTTATGCTATGGAGGGTCAGATACTTCTTTACGTGGCTATGTGGATTCAGACATGGCTGGTGATTTGGATGGCAGGAGGAGCACCACTGGATATGTTTTCATAGTAGGTGGCATGACAGTTAGCTAGATTTCTAGATTGCAGAAGGTTGTGGCCCTGTCTACTACAGAGGTTGAGTATGTTGCAGCTACAGAAGCTAGCAAGGAGATGATATGGATGAGCAGGTTCATGGAAGAGTTGGGAAAGGAGCAAGAGGATTGTAGATTGTACAGTGATAGTCAAAGTGTGATTCATCTGGAAAAGAACTCAAGTGTTTCATTCTAGAATGAAACACATTCAGTTGAGATATCACTTCATACGACAGGTATTGGAGGATGGGAAACTGAAGTTGGAGAAAATTCATACAAAGGAGAATCCTGCGGATATGCTAACGAAGCCATTGGAAAAGGAGAAGTTGGAGCTACACTCCACTTCTGTTGGTCTTTGAGTTTGAGACTTGAAGAGGGAGAAACAGGCCAAAGGAAAGGATCAGAGGATGGAGTTGTATGGTACAATGCAACAATTTATCTCCAAGTGGGAGATTGTTGAGTTGTGGAGCTTAATTGCTTCACTGGCATGCTTTTGCAGACTTGCTGGAATACACAGTAACTGATGTCGGTTGACGAACCGCCGTCGGTCACCCATGGACCGGTATCGGTCAGGAAAGGAGGAACCGACATCGGTTAGGGCTAACCGACATCGGTTGCCTGTGTGTGACTATTATAATTAAGTTGCGGGAATTAGATCTATCTTTAGTTGTAAAGTGAATCTAATGGTTGTAATTGCATAGCTAAAGTGCCCTAAGATTGTAGATGCATATATAAGCATAAAGCTAGGGTTTAGAAGGTGAATTCAATTGAGAATTAGAGAGAAGTTTCCTTTGAGAGAAAAAGAGAAATTTGTAGAGAAGAAAGTACAGGACATCCAAGAAGGTGTGGAAGATTGCAAATCTTCATTGTATTTCCTCTGTGATAATAAATTGGTTGTTTCTTGGTGGATGTAGCCCACACTGGGTGAACCACGTTAAATCTTGTGTATTGTTTCTTCTTGTTTATTTCTGTATTGATTGCTTTTATGCTTATATTTGATCAATATATCTGTCAGAACGAAATCCATTAGTCAATAACAACTTTATATGGTCGATAACAACACTGTATTTTGTAACTGTAAGATGCATGAGTGGAAAACCATGTTTTAAGACAATTACTACAATGTAATAAAAGAGTTCATGACGAACAGAGGAATAAAAAATGCACTTAAATAAATCAATATACATTAGTTCAAAAATGCCTTTGAAATAGGTTAGAATGAAACCCATTGCTCAATAACATTAGTGTATGGTAAATAACAACATTTTATTTTAAAAATGTAAGACACATTGTCTATTAGAAGATTTCTTGGCAAACAGAGGAATAAACAAAATGCACTGAAATAAATCAATATACATTGAAAAAACAATAGTTCAACATGCATGCATGAAAAACCAAATGGTCAGAACAAAATCCATTACTCAATAAGAAAAGTAAAATAAATAACCATGTGTAGAAATGTGTGAAAAAGGATGAAATATGATGCATCAACAGAGTTTGTGTCGAATGAAATATTAAACAAAAACATGCTTATAAACAACTTAATAATGAATGAATATATGTTTGTAAAACTAGTACAATGCTTGATTAAAAAATAACATGCACATAAACAACTTAATATAGAACAAATATACAATTGTAAAACTAGTAATGCTTGATTAAACAATAACATGCACATAAACAACTTAATATAGAACAAATATACAATTGTAAAACTGGTATTAATTGTGAATCTGCTCATTGTGTGAAACCAAAAAATGGGCTCACCTTGTCTCTGGCTCCATTGCAGGGTATAAAGGGTGTTCCAATCTGTCACAGGTTTAGAAAAGGAGGGAATGTTCAGCTTTCCCCTCGCATGCGCACTGCCAAATACAATGCCATGCAATTAATTATGACATTGAATGCTGAAGTGGCGCATGGGAAAGAAGTTGGAGGAGGCTGACATAGTGGTAGGGGATGATGCAAAGTGAATTAAAGGTGATTTTTTTCAGGAATAAAATTTAATTTGTTCGCTTGCCACATGTGTACAAGTAATTTTTGACATGAGAAAATGTATTTTATGGTTCAATTTGTAATTTTTAAAATGTTTTGTATAGTGGTCCTGCCATGCGGCGATTAACGTGGCGGTATGGTGGCTTCCCCACTTTTGTGAAGTCACAAAAAAATTTATGGCATGTAGAAATTGTTTTAGAGCCCCTCATCATCATGAATTTAGTCGGGACGTTGTTGAACATAAGGCGCTCAATGAATAACACCTTTCCCCTAGGTGTTTTTTGTATTAACTTTTGGCTTGTGCCAAAGAGATGTATAGAGCGGTTTTGAAGTCATTTGTACTGAAATATACTTTGTATGTTCATATTTTGATACAATTGATACAAAAACATGCATGTGTAAGATACTAATAAATGGAAAATATTTTTTATATGTATCTTAGCTGATAAAATAGAAACCGAAGTGGATTAAGCCTCTTTACTATTGGACGTGAAGTGGGTTAAGCCATGGACAATTTACAGTCAGTTCTTGGAAAACATTCAATTTGTCATGGTTGATCTATTTTTCAATTGAAGTGGCATCCAAGTCCTCTAGTCAATGTCTTCCATTATCATGCATTGTTATTATCATGTATGGCCTCATCTATTTAGGAAGTAGCTTACTATGCTTTCTTTTACAGTGTTGATAATCATATACTAGAACCAAGTCATTCACTTGTAACGCAGACCATTTGATCTTCTAATCAAAATACACCTTTTGCTTCATCTTTTTCTTATAACTCGTCTCCTTTTCTATTTGTTTTATTTCTTCTAACAAATGAAGATGTACCAACCTATCACTTATTGAATCATTCTCATCCATCCTTGCATTACTCATAAATCTTAGGGTTGTAATATCAAACTCAATATGAAGAATTGGATCAATACCATAAGCCATATGAAAAGGAGAGTATCTTTTTGTTGACTTTGATGTAGCCTAATATGCCCACAATGCTGCATGAATCCTCTTATCCCATCCATGTACTTGTAAAGTTTTATCCTTTTCCAAAAATTGACACAATACATAGTTTTTTCACTCCACCTGACCACTTGTGCTTGGTTTGTTGGTTCTTGCCTTCATATGCTTGATGGAAAACCTATCCACCAAATCTTTTACCACCCCATTATAAAGAGGATTCATTAATATGTTACAAGCTCTAATGGAAAATGAAACCTAGTAACAACGTGTTCATACAAGAACCTTTCCACCTCCATATACTATGTTTTCAAATGTTTGGTCTCAACTCACTTAGTAAAGTAGTCATTGGCAACCACAATATACTTATTTATTTGTGAGTGAGTGGAAGTGGACTCACAATTTTTATTCCCCACTTTTTAACGGGGAAAAGTGAAAGAATATGACACAACAAAGTTGATGAAGTCATAATATTCCCATGTGACTAACAAACATTACATGTCTTATAATAATTAAAACAATATTTAAAAAGAGTTGTTATATGATACCCTACATCAAAGGATTCTCCTTGCTGATAGTTACTTTAGAGAAAATGACCTCCACCTATTGTGTTGTGAGATCCTTTCCCTCATATTTTCCAACCACTCTCCTATATCTTCTGTTAACCCCTATATAAAAAAAGAATCCATGCACAATAGAATATGGATGACTTGCTTGGGAAATATTCCTTGTAGTCTTTGCATTAGTACCATTAAGAAATTTGAAATCATTCAAATAATTTCTAATGTATATACTCACCAAGGACTCTGTCTATGCCTAATAACACCACATCTTGAAATTTATCATCTTCACAAGATGACTTCAAAATATCATAGGCTCAAGAAAATGCATATGCATTAATATGCTTCTTCATAGCCTATCCACAATATCAAACTCATATTTAAGCAATAAAAGTATTTATTTTTATATTCTTCCTGATGGGTTAGGCTTATTTAGAATGTATTTTAAATCTTGATGATCCTTTACAATTGTAAATTTATGCCCTAGCAAATAATTTCTAAAAATCTTTATATCAAAAGTTATAGGTAAAGCTTCTATTTTCATGAAGGAATGCATCCTTTAGGGAGTGGCGTGATGTCTCCCCTTCCAACTGACAAAATGGAAACACTCTTACATTGTGGGTGATCTTTATGTTGGAGTGAATTTCCAGATAGGGCTGGTTACCCTAGTGTAACACCTAAAACTAACCTCTATTCTACTGCATGAACTGGGAAAATGGTGAAGGAAAGACTAAAAATAAATAAAGGGGTTGATACACCAAAAAATTTAAGGATCTGAGACTTGCTTGAACAACACAGATGGAGCACGAGAACCATTCAAACCATACACAACCTACAAAGGGATATGCCAATGCAAAATTGTGTCAGAGAAGGATGTGAAGTTGTGATAGAATAAAACAGGGTGATAAATGGATCTGGAAGGGAAATTTGGTCAGCTCCACAACAAGATCCTGCACACATTGTTGAACACGATCTATGGCATTCAAATTAACATATAAGTGCATAAAGGCATTGAAATTAAATTTAAAATCAAGGATAAAACAATATCAAGAGATAAAATCAACTTAAAGACACAATATCACATGATAAACATGCTGTAGGAAGGTAGAAATAACTCCTTTATTGATCTAAGGGGTGCAACTAGTACAAAAGATCACTCATGACCTCTTCTCTTACACTTAGAGCACTAAATTACTCCAAGATAATGAAGAGAATGTGCGGAGATCATTGTTACATTGAATTCCATGGAGTTTTATAAAGAATGAGGAAGAGAAGAAGAAGAAAAGTGCAAACATGCAAGTATTTTGCTAAAAATAGCAAAACACGTGCTCAGAAAAGCAAAACATATTTTTAAATTTAAATGCCCATCTGCATGTTGTGTTTTTAAAATTATCAACTTGTGCATGCTCCAATTAAGTATTCTTGCATTCTCTGATATTCTTATAGCTTTTGCATTCCCTAAAATTAAAATTTTAATTAAAAATGTGAAGCTAATATTAGATTTTTGTTCATCACGTGTTACACAGATTTGTTTGACCTTTTTCCTTGTTCTGCGGATTTCCTGACCACCCATGGAATTTCCTTTGACATCTATGGATTTAGTTAGACCCTCGTGGATTTCCTTAGACCTCTATGGATTTCCTTAGATCTCTGTAGAATTCCTTAGACCTCCGCAAACTTCCCCAAAGTTTTTCCTTATTCCATTGTCATTTTTTGGAAAATACTTTGTTACGTGGGCTAATAAATCCTCCGCAGATTCTTTGTGCTTTGACATGCCTGCATAAAATTGATGTTTCAATTTTCTTTGTTTTACATATTTTCTTAGATACTTCAAACTATCATAAATTTTTCCCCTTTGTATTGACTCGTGACATCGCGTGACCACTTTTCCTTGAGAGTTTTGGAGGCCTCTCCTCTTTGTTATCATGTTTTGTTTCGTAGATTTGTCAACTTTGAAAAAAAAACTCTTCATTTTCCAAGTTTGCAGAACACTGTAGTCCTGTAGATTTTGGTTAGTGGGTCTTCCATCTAAATCCATTTAAGTTTGGAACTTGAATAAGTTATGCAAATAAGTATGGGTGCTTATTTGAATAAAAATTTGGAATTTTTTTGAGGACATCTACCTGATAGATGTAAACACCAGTAACCTTGAAGTATCTATTGGGCATGGAGTCAAGTATACACTTTGAAATTTTGAGATCGAGCTTCCTTCCACCCTGAAACAAGTGAAAGGAACCAACACTTGCGCACTTATTTTGCAAACATCAGGAATGTACAAAAAGCACACAACAGAAGGAAACTAAGACAACAATGTGCAAGAAGCACTTGGAGGTAGACAAAAACAATAACATATTATATACAAGGGTGAGACATGACCTCAATAAAAAAGTTTTAGGTACATCCTGTTAACTAGGATTGGTAACTCATCACCATTCAACTTGGAGAGCTGAAAGGAATTGTGTTATTTGCAACCTATAATCATAAATGGTCAAGTCCAGAAGGATTCAAACTTAGTGTGTCTTCTAGGTTTAGTTCTTTCTTCATCCCACTTGAGCACTTTGTCCCCTTCTCTAAAAGTTCTTGCAACTGATATTTTGTCAAAGTATCTCTTCACTTGAGCTTAATGAATCTCCATGGTAACCATTGCAATATTTCTAACTTATTTGAATTCTATTAAATCTATAAGTTTGATTGACATTGAATCCTCCTCCATCATTTCCATCTATTTTATGAGATATAGAGTTGGTAATTCATAAGAAATAGAAAACCTTGATTCTCTACCATAGAAAAATATGAAATAAGAGTTTCTAATTGACCTCTTAGGAGTAATCCTATTAGCCTATAAAGATAATTTTATTTTTTTTGTGTCATGATCTCTGATTCTCCTTTATAATCCTTTTGATAATTCTGAGAAATTTTTTGTTAGTTGATTATGCTAAGCCATTCCCTTAAGGATAATAATTGGAAGATGCTGACAAATGAATTCCAAGCTTGAAAAACCCATGTACTGATTCTTGTGCCAAGGAATTGTAATACATTGTTTGAGATAATCGTAGTAGGGAAACCAAACCTTGTGAAAAAACTTTCATAAAATTCCAACACCGAAGTTTCACATTCTTATTTCAAAGATACTGCTTCTGTCCACCTTGTGAAATAATTTGTAGCTGTGAGAATCCATTTATGTCCTGCACTAGATGGTGGGTTAATCATGCCAATAAAATCCAAACCCCATTTCATTAATGGATGATCTACCTGAACAAGTTTACGAGGAAGAGATACTATTTTTTTTTTTCATACAAAATAACACACTTTGAACACTTCCTTACCCATGCATGAATATCTTTGAATAAATTTGGATAATAATAGCCTTCTTTCATGATATTTAAGGCTGTATCTCTTCGTGCAAAATGTTCACCAATGTCCACTAGATAATCCTCCATGAAACTCTTCCAAAACATGTTCAATATGATCTTAATCAACACATCTCAAACGAACACTATTTACATCCTTTCTAAATTTTTTTTATCAATAAGAACATAAAGAATGGACTGTAATCTGAAACAGTAGTTGCACTCCAACGGAATCGTGATAGCTCCACAATACAAGAAAGGAATGATCAGTAATGGAAGAACTTGCTCAATAGAAACAAATCTTGCATAGAGGAAAGACAGCTGGAGTGTCTTGGCATGCTCATAAATGAATAGAAAAGGGGTACATATAGGGTGCTGAGTAACCCTAGTGCATGACACACATGAAACCCTAAACCTAACCCATGTGAGATGACCCTCCAATATGAGAGGAGGACACATAGGATAACTCACACTAACACCCCCCCTTCATCGAAGCTGGGGTAGCGGCGGTGATGAGTCAGACGGAAAAGGAAGACACTCCTAAACAACTAAGAAAGATGTGTCAATGGTGGCCGACAACTAAAGGCCTGATAAGGTGCCCATATACAAACACAATCTTTCTAGAAGAAGAAGAAAAAGAAGGACTACATAGCCCGAAGAAGATGAGGCAGCTGCAGAAGACCTCACCCCAAGAAGAGACCGTAAGTGAAGAAACTTCATCTCAGTGAAGGGCTTGGTGAATAAATCTGCAATCTGATCAGCTGTCTGAATGTACTGAATGTCGATGATACCATCATGAATAAGCTCCCGTATGAAGTGCATATGGATCTCAATGTGCTTCATCCGCTGATGCTGAACTGGATTTCTACAAATAGAGATAGTGCTCATGTTATCACAGTAGATAATGGTAGGCCGCCGAAAGTGGATGCCAAACTCTGTCAGAATACCCTGTAGCCAAATAGCTTCTGTGGCAGCGTTAACTGCTCCTCTGTATTCTACCTCTGTAGATGATATCGCAATTGCATTCTGCTTCTTGCTAGACCAACTAATAGGACCCGAACCAAGAGAGAAACTATAGCCAGAAGTAGATTTCTGATGATCTAAGTCACCGGCCCAATCAGAATCTGTGAACCCAATCAAGTCAATATCAACCCCTCCATGATAGTGAATGCCATCAGCATAAGTGCCACGAACATAATGAAGGATCCATTTAGCTACTTTCCAATGCAGCTCATGTGGCTCCTGCATGAATCTGGACATGATCCCAACAGCATATGATAAATCTGGTCGAGTGTGAGTCAAGTAAATCAAGCTCCCCACCAACTGTCGATAAAGAGTACCATCAACCAAGGGAGTAGAGAAATCTGAAACCAACTTAACCCCAGAAAGAAAAGGAGTAGGAGAAGACTTGCAATCAGACATCTGAAAATGAGCTAGCAAATCAAGAGCATACTTAGGTTGTGAAATCAAGATTCCTGAGTCAGATTGTGAAATCTGGATCCCAAGGAAGTAATGAAGCAGACCTAAGTCAGTCATGGAAAACTTGTTGGCCAAGGTGATCTTCACAGAATCAATAATAGAGGAAGAGCTTCCTGTGATCAACAAGTCATCAACATATAGAACAAGAATGAGTATGGAGTCATCTTACCGTAGAATATAAACATTTGGATCAGAGTGACACCTAGTAAACCCTGATGTAAGTAAAAAGGAGTCCATCTTGGCATACCAAGCCCGAGGGGCTTGTTTAAGGCCATAAAGAGACTTCTTTAACTTACAAATGAGGGAGGGATCTTGGACATAACCCGGAGGTTGTTCCATATAGATCTCTTCCTCTAGGTCACCATGAAGGAAGGCACTCTTAACGTCCATTTGATGGACTTTCCATCTGTTTGTTGCGGCAATGGCTAGGGTCAGTTGAATAGAAGTCATCTTCACAACCAGAGCAAAGGTTTCTGTATAATCAACCCCAGCTATCTGGGAGAAACCCTTAGCTACTAATCACGCTTTAAACTTTTTGACGTCTCCATCTACTCCATACTTTGTTCGGAACACCCACTTACACCGAACGATTTTTCTTCCTTTCGGAAGAGTGGTGAGATCCCAAGTATCATTCTTCATGAGAGAGGAATACTCCTCATCCATGGCAGAATCCCACTCAGGAATACCAGAAGCCTCCCGGAAAGACTGTGGATCAGAAGCAGAGGTGAAGAAAGAGTGGGGTCCAATGAAATCTGAGTGAGTATCTCATATCTGAAGTATCTCCAACTAAATCTCCAGCACTTTGCAAAGTTTTCCTGGCCCAAAGAGGACCAGGAGGATCAAGCTCAGAGTCAGAAGATTCTTCACTTGAGTGAGAAGGGACATAGTCCTCATCATCACTACTGTTAGAATCAGAAGACTCAGAGGTCTGATGGTCGGGAGGATCTGGAAGAGGAGCACGCTCAACAGTATCATCATCTGATGAGTCAGAATCTGAATCAGTGAGCTGAAGAACCTCAATAGGTGGAGAAGTAGAAGTCGAAGAAGACTCATCGAACTTAACACTTCTCTCAATATACAGCTCATGAGAAGTAGGATTCATCAATCGATATCCCTTCATGCCATCAGGATACCCTACAAAGATACAAGGTTTGGATTGTGGTTCCAAAGCCTTGCATTTCTTCTTGGGAATCTGAGCCATAGCCTTGGATCCAAAGACTCGAAAGTGCTCAACATCAGGCTTGCGTCCAAACTAGGCTTCAAAGGGTGTCATCCCTCTTACTGCCTTGTGTGGAACATGGTTCTGAATGTAATTTGCACAATTCACTGCTTCGGCCCAATACTGCGGAGGAAGAGACTTCGAGTGAATCATACAAGTGGCCATCTCCTTAAGAGTATGGTTCTTTCTTTCTGCGACTCCATTCTACGAAGGGCTATAAGCAACTGTATGCTGCAAAGAGATCCCTTCAGAAGTATAGAAATCCATGAACCTATTGTTTACATATTCACCTCCATTGTCAGTTTGAAGAACCTTGATAGACCGTTCCGCCTGTTTCTCAGCAAGAGCCTTAAAGTCCTGAAAATGTTCAAAGACTTCAGACTTAAGCTTAAGAAAATATACCCAAGTATATCGTGAATAGTCATCAATGAAGGTTAGCACATAAAGATCTCTAATAAATGAAGGAGAAGGAAATGGACCAGAAACATCGCTGTGAACAAGATCCAAAGGACGAGTGGCTCTCCTAGATTTTCCTTTGTCAAAGTTCTTTTCAGGATGCTTTCCAAGGGTACAACCCTCACAAAGATCCTTAGAAAACTTGATGCGAGGCAACCCGTTGACCATTTCATTTTGGCTCAATTGTTCAAGGTAGCGATAATTTAGATGTCCAAAATGCTCATGCCATAGCTTACTAACCTCATTTGCATGAGTGAGCAAGGCAGTGGGCGTAGAATCAGAAGTAAAGTGGGAGAAGGTGTACAACCGTGAACAGTGATCTGCCTTTCCCTCAGCCACTGTAGTGTCATTGTTAAGCTCACGAATAATCACCGAGTTAGGACCAAATTCCACTCACATTCCTTCACCAAGGTGAGTAATTTGGTAAATTGATAGAGAGATTGGTAGAGAGATCAGGAACACTCAACACTTGGTTAAATGTTCCCCCATCCATCTCTACCGATCCACTACCGGAAACCGACACTGTCGTGTCATTACCCATCATGATTTGGGACATTCCACAAGGTTCGATGTTGGAAAACTCAACATGCGAAGAACCCATGTGGTGCGAGGCACCAGAATCTATAATCCATGTCGATGAAGGAGCAACTTTGGCTACAAGGGCCTTTCCTTTCTTCTTATCATTTTTAGCACCTTTTGCAGCAGAAGACTCGGCCTTCGGAGCACTTTGTTTTATGGATTCAGGAACACTTATTTTATTCTTCTCAAGTAAATGAGATAAGTGATCAATCTGTTTCTTAAAACAGTGTTGCTCGTCATGACCAGACTTCTTGCAATAGGAACACAAATACTTGCTTTTCTGTGCCTTAGGCTCAGAAGTCGAAGTGTTTGTGTCATTTTTAGGTTTGGTCTTGGTTTCTTTCTTAGGTTGATCCTTTGTTTCTTTCTTCTTTTCAGTCTTCTTTCCCTTGCTAGTACTTGCTACAAGGGCATGTGACTTGGACTTGAGAGACCCCATTTGAATGAGTTTGTCCTGTTCTCGAATGAGTTGGGACGAAAAATAGTCAAAGGAGGGCATAGTCCAAGTATCGCCCAAAGTAGATTTTGTAGCGTAGAAAGTTGACACGAAGACAGAATATTCGGGACCTAGCTTAGAGAGAATCGACAAGATCAGTTGAGAATCTTTCTTTTCTACTTGACATCCTTTTAACAATAATCTAATGTGGACAAATTTCGAGAAGAAGGCTTGTAGGTTTTCAAAGTCACTAGGATTTAACCCTAGTAGTTTGTTTTCCAACTCATGCGCTCTCATGTCATCTAGTTGTCCAAACATCACATCCAACATTTTCCACGCAGATTTAGGTGTTTCAGACGCCTCAATGTGGAAGAGCAAGTCAGGAGAAACAGACATGCAAAGAAGACCTAAAGCTTCATCACTACGGTTTAACCACTTAGATTTTTTAGGTTCGTCATCTGGTTCAGTCTCAGTTCCCATGGTGATGCAGAATAACCCTTTACCCCTTAGTTTCATTATTATTTTCGATCTCCATTCGAAAAATTTGAATGGCGTAAGCAAAGGAATTGAAAGTGCATCCATAGTGAGAGAGAGAGAGAGAAAGAAATGCAGAAAAGAAACACAACCACCCAGGACAATAACAACCCCCTACTTTCGGCACTTTATAGTTTAGTGCGTTGATTACAATCAGGTCCGTGCGTGTGGTTTGAAACACTTGGTAACTCATCTTGCAATTAGCGTAATAACGCGCAAGAGAGGAGACCACAACAGTGTTTCGTGGAGCGCAACAAAAAAGGACACCGTAAACAAGCACAAGCAAAAAATAGAAAGGAGGTGAAAGCCAACCTTGGTGGTGAGAAAAAATGTCTCACGTCGTAAAAGAAAACCCCCTTGCTGCAGACTGTGGCGGATGCGCTCACTAGTCGCAAGCAATAATAAGGGTGAAATACAAGGTTTGGGAACTCAAGGAGTTTGGATATCTTCAAAATGCTGGAAAAGAGCTTGGAAGGCAAGGAGGTGCACGAAGTGTCACTGCACACTTGAGCACATGATTAGTAAAAAAAATCGACAATAACGCCTAAATTTTACCATTTGGAAATGCCCAATTTTAGCTAATTTTGAGAGCTATTGGAGTTTGTAAAAAAAATGATAAAATGAGGTTATTGAAGGATGATTTTTAATTACTAAAAATCATTAAATAAGAGAGAATCAAATTAATTTGTAATTAATAAAAAAAAATAGATTTAATTAAATTAAATCTAATTAATTACAAAAATTAATTAAGATCTGATGAAAAAATTAAATTTAATTAAAAATCCTAAAATTTACAAAAAAACTAATTAAGATTAATAATTAAATCCTAATTGCAAATTAAAATTAAAATACGTTTCCCCCCTTTAAAAAGTTTTCACTTTTTTTAAAAAGCAAATTTGATTTTTTTTAAAAGGCTTACGGTTTTTAAAAAAAAGCAAATTTTAAAAACTATAATTTAAAGGAAATACTTAAAAAGATTACGTTTTTTGGTAAAAAACTAAAAGATTTTTGAAGTTTTTAAATAGAAATAAGTTTAAAAAACTTACCAAATAAACTTACAGTGATACCAATATAAATGAGGTTTTTTTTCAGGTTCAGGTTAAAAATTCGTGTTCTTGGCGTTTTTTGGACTACAACATTTGTGGGGTTTTGGCTCTGTCCCGAGCCTTCTCTCCTCTCTGGCCTACATTTTTTTTGGGCTGCTCATGTTTCAAATTTAAAAACTCTTTCATGGTGATTTGTAGCTCTGCTTTGCAAAATGTGGGTGTGTTTGCTATTTGCTGTGTGAGGTTTCAAAGCTCTGAGTTCTTCCCCTTGCCGTGGCCAGATCCCCTCCTCCCTACCCTCTACTCTACGTAGCCATCCCCTTACTTTATTGTGGCTATCCCCCTTGCTTTGCATGGCTATCCCATGGCCGCTCACCTCCCTGCTCGCCCAAATGCACCAACTGTCCTCTTCCTTGCCGCGGACTGTGCAAAACAAAAAAGCAAGGGGACAGCCACGTAAGGCAAGGGGATGGCCATGTAGAGTAGAGGGCAGGGAGGAGGGGATCCAGATGTGGCAGGGGGGAAGAAATCAGAGCTCTGAAACCTTCACACATAAATGGAGAAAACACACCCACATTGCATAGTAGAGCTTCAAATCACTATGAAAAAGTTTTAAAATTTGAAACATTAGCAACCCAAAAAAAAACCCTCTTCCTCTTAGGCCAGTTTAGAGGACACCTTAAGGCTCAACATAGAGCCAAAACCCCATAAATTTGCAGTCCAAAAATCAAGAACTTGAATTTTCTGACATGTGAACCTTGCTCAAAAAACTAAACTTTTTAACACTAGGATGAGGCAAACCAAAAATACCTTGTTAGTTATAGAAAATTTTGAGACTTTTAATGACTAAAAACATTGAAAAAAACCAGAAAAATAATACCTCTACCTCGTAATCTTATAACTGATCTTCAAAAAACCAATTGGATTGCTCTAAATTTTCATCATTTGACTATACCAACATGGCTAAGCTTCAGTCAATTACCTACAATGCATATAGGGCAAATGAAATCTTTTCTAAAAGAACAATGAAGTTAATACGTTGGAGCTTGTGAAATATCTTGTTTGATTGTTTTAAAATAATTTGTACCCTCTGTTCTCAAATTGAAAACCATGTTTTCTTTAGCATTAAAGTTAGTGGCTTCACTAAGTTTACAAAATATGGAATGAATCTTGTGACAAAATTAATTTTATCAAGAAAAATTTGTAACACATTCTTATGATTTGGAGAAGATAATGACAAAATTGCACTTACCCTTTCTAGATCAATGGGAAGACCTTTCTTAGACACAATGTAACCCAACAATTTACCTTCATGGATTGGAAAAATACTCTTTTTTGGATTAAGTGAAATTCCATATTGCTTTCACCTTGAAAACATATGTTTGAGATGTACTAGATGATCTACATCATGCTTGGAAAATATAGGTATATCATTCAAATAAACAAGAACACAATTCTTAATCAATCCCTAAAATTCCAAGTTTATTACATGATGAAGCCCGAATCTTATGTTTGACATTCCGAATTGGCATTTTCTTGTATGCATACACACCCCATTTTGTGGTAAATGCAATTTTGAATTGGTCTTATTCTTACACCATAATATGATTATACCTAGAATAACCGTCCAAGAGTGAAATTTTTTCTAATCCACTTACCATTTGTAAAATTTTCTCCATTGATGGTAATAGATAATGATATTTTAAAGATACCCTATTCAAATCTTTGAAATCTACACACAAGTGTATTTATCCATTTTTATTTCTCACTGGAACCAAATTGGCAACACATGTATAATGCTTGGTGTAAGTAAAATGATTTTAGGTTTGATTAATTTATCCACATAACAAATGTTTCATGAGAGGTTCATGCCCCAGGATTAATGGGTAATGATTTTTTATAAATAGATCTGCATTCCAAATACTTTTGTGCTGACCAATCTATATTGAAAACCTTAAATCACCATAACTCCATGCAAAAAATGCTTAGTTATGAGAAAGTTGAACAAAATATATTTTTTCATCTTGATTACATACCTTGCCCAACTCGAGTGCTTTGTCATCGCTAATGCTGATTTGATCATAATCCTCTTGCGTGATCATCATGTTAGGTTTCTAAACTGTAACTTGATCATCTGTATTAACTATATACTCAAGAGTGAACAATCCATGAGGTATTTGGTTAGATATAAATTGAATAATGTGATTTTCCTATTGCTGTTGTAATATTTCCTATTTTTCTATGAAAACTTAGGTTCAATCTTACAAAAAATTATGGTTCATCTTCAATCTATTTCAAAACTTGATTATAACAGTTACACAGATAAAATCCTTACAAGTCTATCTCGATAAGTTACTAATATAATCAGAATCCTTACTAGATTTGGAAGTCAACTTAGCATTTTATGTAAAGCTTCCAAAATATTTGCATATTTATTCGTTTCTCTAGTTGAATAGATTGTACATTAAAAACATCAAAAATACTCTAAGATCCTTTTGCATAGTCTATTTTATCAGATCCTAGAAAATTGTTCTGTAAATTTTTGCACTTTGTCCTCTGATTTGATGTTCAAGATAACATTGTCACCATATATAATTAGTCTTATCATTGTTTTCCTTGCCCACTGAATAACCTGACAAGAGCTTCATAGTCAAGTTATTTATAGTGAAACTAAATTAAAAATAGTTCTGCCAAAAAGATTATTCTTACATTGATAAATGCAACAGTGATTCCCCCAAGTGGTACAACAGATCTATTCTTGAGTCCATCAAAGTATAAGTGGCATACAACTTCATCCCAGCTGATATAGATTTGACAAGGTTACAGAATAATTAAATTGTCAGTCATGTAGCACTGTAATGTTCCAAGATGCCCCTTTGATGTTCTTATAAGGAATAGTCCATGGCCATTCATCAAGAAATAATTATGGAATTCCCTCAAGAAGTGTGCTTGGTTCTTGCTTAACTAGTTTTCCTTCTTCATCCATGATCATATGATTGGAATTGATAATACTAGGAATATAAGGCATCATATTACTTGCTTAAGATGAAGAGTGTCAAACCTTATTGGTCAATTTGATGCCATACCTTCAGGAGCGAAAAAATGTGAGATTAGTCCAATGATAAGTCAGCTTCCATTTTTTGTAGTGATATATCTATTCAAAGACACAAGGAAAAGTCATAGGGAAGAAGATCAATAATGAATACATTTTCAGGGATGGATAGAACCTGGGGCTTCTGCATACAAGGTTATAACTTAGCCCTGTTAATTTCCAAGGGTTTCTACAGAGGTTCCATCTTGAACTAGTAGTTTAGAAAATATCATATTTTAGACCAAGTTTAAAATAAGGACTGTACTTGGGCATAACCCCTAAACTCTTGGAAGCTACTAAATGTACTTTTGAATTATGTCTGGTCATCATGAGACTAGACTTTTACAATTCAAAAGATAAAGGAAAAATAGAAATCAGTGTGGATTCACAAGTTTAATTTGCTTGGGATTCTTTTGGATTAAGGTGGTTAGTAAGTGTCTTTTGATCATGCTTTATTTAGATGGTTTAAAATTAGAGAGACACAATTAGACAAAACTTCTTGGAAAAAAGGCCTTTTTGACTGGTAACAAGAGACAAAGAAGCCCATGTGACATATGTACTTGCGAAGTCTATGTTTGTTTCATGAAGAGAAGCCTATGATGAAATTCTATAACCTTATGTTCTCTAAGTTTATGAAAAGTAATATCTTCTTGAGTCTGAGCATCAAAAGTGAGAATCTCTTGCTGACCATAAGAAATCTTGTAGACTGATTTTTTTGAGTGTTTTACTGATTATAAATTAGAACAACACCTGTCCATCAGGAGAAGGTTGAGAATTACTTACTAGTTGGAAAAAAGCAATTCTATGAGGCTCTTTTATTTGATCTTGTGTTTGCAAATCCATAGAGGGCGATAGTATAGATTTCTCTGTAGCTGATTTACACCACAAAAGTCATCCTCTTTCCAATTTATAAGTGTACCATCATTGTGCACCAACCCTAGAGGAATCGTCCTATGTGACCTAGGTCTGGGAGGACCCCTGAAAAATGAGACATATTAGCATTTTGCACCATCAAGGCTTGATTTAGAACAACATTGGGGTAAGAGTTACAAGGTTATGGGGTAAATATGAGGCCATAGGGCACTCATATGTACAGTTTTCAAGATTGTTTTCAGGTGAAATTTGTCTTAATCAGTGTGGTGTCCTATGAGATTTCACCCTGAAATCTGGGACTACCCCTTTTAAAAAATCGTTCTTTTCAAAATAACGGGTCGTTTTGTGTTTGTTTTGCATGCGGTTGTTTGCATTGCTCTAAGGTATCCCCATAGAGTCATAAAATCCAAATTCCCCAAGTACCCACATGCTAAAATTCACTTTATCCCTTCGCTAGATTTTGTTTGAGAGATTTTTATTTATTTATTTATTAAATAAATAAAGTTCTTTTAAAAATAGATTGAACTAAAATTGGAGGATTTAGGTTATATAAAGCACTTCGCCCCATCATTATTACCATAGAACATTCACCCGGGGAGAGAATTTTTACAGAGCAGCTAATTGGAGAATTTTTTCGAGTAATTGCTTGTAGCTATTTTTTTGTTTTATTTCTTTTTATTTGTGTTTTGGTTTGTTTTCTTGAAAATTTCCTGTAGCCTATTCATTCTTCTTTCCAGATCTTTCCCTAGGCCTAGGGTTTTGAAAAGCTATCCAGTTATTTTTAATTACTAATCTGTCTACAGGCGATCAGAGCTCAGGATTCTTTCAGAAGATTGCAAGAAGTTGCTTGGTCCAAAAAGGTGCAAAAATGGATTTTATGAAAATAAGAAAAATATTGCCATCAATGCGTAGAGCTCGAGAAAATATGCACTTTTAGAGAAAGCAACACCTAAAACGGAGACACAAAATGAAAGTTATGGCACATGCAAGTTTTTGCTGCTACATCTTCCTAGACCCTTTCCAAAAATGGAAAATTTTATTCTATGCTTGTGTTTTTTCACCAAAAATCCAAAAAAGGAAAGAAATGTTGTCTTCATGCTAGTCGCAATTTTCAAGGCTGCCTTCCACATCCAATTTCCACGCTGCCTTAAGTGACGAATTTTCATGCAATTTTTAATGCAGAAGTCACAATGCTAGTCACACTTTTGGAAAATAGCTATTTTCCATGCAAGTCACACTTTTTGGAAGGAAGGGTTTAAGCTGCCAGTGGGAATTTTGGCAGTGGCAGGCAGGCGGGAATTTCTTGCCTGCATAGCAGTTTACTTTTTCCCATGAAGTCAAAATCACTTAAGCTACAATGAGAATATTAGAAGTCGCAGGCATGCGAGAATTTCTTGCCTGCATAGCATGATACTTTTTCCCATGAAGTCAAAATCACTTAAGATGCAATGGGAATATTAGAGGTGACAGGAAGGCAAGAATTTCTTACCTACCTTGTAGGGTAAAAAATTCCCATTATGAAAGTAAAGTCACTTAAGTGAAAAGCGGGAATTTCTTACCTGCCTTGCAGGGTGAAAATTCCCATTATGAAAGTAAAGTCACTTAAGTGAAAGTGAGAATTTCTTACCTACCTTGCACGGGGTGAAAATTCCCATTGCTTTGACTTCTTATTTTTAACATGACTTCTAGCCAAAAAGTGTGACCCATTTTGGCATAGCTAAATGTCTAAAAGCTAATTTTTTTAATTGTCAGGAAGCATCCAGTTTTGGCGCCTAGGGTTGGAGAAGCTTTCTTTTTATTATTCAGAGCATCTGCATGTTGATGTGAGTGCACAAGTGAATAAAATAATATTTTTAGCTTGCTTGGCATGCAAGCAAAGTCTAAAAATAGAGGGCAACAAACTTTATAAGCAGATTTTGGTGATGAAAATTGAGTATTCATGCCATGGACTCCATATTTGTCTGAATTAATTACAAGTATTCATCACATATGCTCATATAAGTAAAAGGGAGTTCAAATCAATGTCAGGTGATACATTGAATATATCTTCAGAATCAGAGGGAGAAATAGATCCAAATCTCATAATTGCAAAGGGATTCCAACATAATTAAAAACTTCAGAGCTCTCTTGTTTCTAATGCATGCCCATGATGGAAAAGTAGAAGTCATTGCATGGAAAATTCCAGATTTGCTGAAGTCTTAATACAGACATGCCCTAAACCTATCATTGATTTAAATCTTCCAGTTGAAGCTTCCTCCTCATTGAATATACTGTGTATTTTCCTTCAGGATCTTGTGCATGTGCTCCCAATCTTCCAGTTTCCAGAATTTTGCATTCACCCAGAAATTGCTCATATGTAATTAAAAATAAAAATGATGAGTTTTGTTTGAATTATTTATGGAAAACATTGCACTGGTGCACGTACTGGAGAAGAACTGCAAAAGCTTCAAGGATAAGAGGGAAGACATGTCAGAGGCAACACCCATAAGAAAAATCACATTCAGCTTCTTCCAGATCTAGTTTGGTGAGAATCAAAGGCAAAAGAGTCAACCGCATGCAGACTATGGAAAAATAACAAGACTGGGAGTGTAGCAGCTTTCTTCTAATTTCTTTTCCACTTTCTTCTTCTTTCTCTTATTTTCTTCGACAAAGTAATTGAGTAATCAATTAAAATAAAACTTAAGTGATTGGTTTAAAATCGTTATTTCAAGTTACTTGAAGAAGTCAATTACTTGGAAATAGGTGGCAGACATGCAAAATAGAAGGTTTTATTTTCAGTTATAAATTATGCATTTCATGCAAAGAGGAATTTTAGGAGAGATATTTCCAGTTGATTCCTTTATAACTTCCACATGTGCCAATTCATTATAGTTTCCTATTTGTAAATTTCCCTCTATACACTATAAATAGAGGAAGAGCCTACGGGTTAAAGGATCAGAATTTGTAATCAACATTCTTGTGTTCCAGACTTTGAGCTGAAACCCTTGATAGCTTTCTGAAAGCTGAGGAATAGAGAGGAGGCATATTTCCAGAGAACTTTGTGTCAACGGTGCATTTGTTTCTTATTTCTTTTTAGATCTTTGCATAAACTTTGTGTTATCTTAGATCTGGATCTGAAACTTTCCTTTGCTTTAAATTCTGCATTTCAAGATCTATTTGTTTCGTCTATGTGCATGTGACCAACTCTATCAACTATTGGTTAGGTTGCACATCTCCTTTCCTTCTTCTCGTATTTAATTATTTCCCTTTCCTGCACATATTGCTTACAGCTACTTACTTGTTGCAAAATTGCCTAGCTATGGTTCATGAGCTACACGATTAAAGTAAAACCAACATATAGATATTAGGAAATATAATTGACAAAATCTTACATGGGAGCCTCACCGGTAAATGAGGGAGATTTATCTCATGACTGCCTAGGTTTTCAGCTATGCAGAAAAATCTAGCCAACAGTTTTTGGTGACTCTGCTAGGGAACAACAAAAATTAGCAGACCAAAGATTTCTCTTGTCAGTTCCCTTTTATATTATAAGCTCAACCTGGTAGAACATCCATTCATGCAGTCTAACAGAGCTCAAGGAAGGATCAACCATTTTTATAGATTACATGAGTAGTTTAATTTCAATCATCCTCCTCAAGTTAGAAGTCACAGATCCAGTCTTTCACTAGGAAGAAGAGTGCAAACTCCTCCAGATCCGGATCATGTCTAGCACAATCTAGCAGCTGGGATTATTCACCAAGTCTATTTTCAAAGAATACATGCTCCTTTCATGATGCAGAATCATCCACTTGCCCCTACAACACCTGTTCCATGGGGTGCAACCTTTGGACCTCTGAATCTGACTCCTCCTATGCATGATCTACCTAAAGGGATGAGAAATAATTTTCCAAAATTCTTTGGAGATGGAAAGCAAAATCCAGATGACCACTTGGCTGCATTTTTTTATATCCTGTGGAGTGCTCTGCCGTAGAACATGAAGATGTGTCTATCTAGATTTTCATAGAGACTCTGCATGACTTGGCTGGAGAATGCTTCTACTAACTAGCTCCCGGCACCATAACTAATTGGGCTACTATGAGATATGCATTCCTGAAAAGGTTCAAGCCAAGCTAAAGATTCCAGTACATTGATAACTCAATCTGACTCAGCCGAAGAAGGAGCCACAAGAGCACATGCAGGATTTTGTTACAAAATTCCAAAGATGACTTTACAAAATTCCGGCATCTGCTTCTTTGAATGATGAGAATCAAAAATTATTCTTCATCAATACTTTACTTCCTGAATTAAGCTATCAATTGTGAAGAGCATGTCCTGCTGATTTGTTAGCAACCCAAAACATGGCAGTTGAAATTGAAGACAACCTCATCATGGCTGGAAAAATAAAGAGTAACACTTCTAGAGCTGAAAGTTCATCTTCTGCTACTACATCTGATTCACTATTGCAAAAGTTAGCAAATGAGATGTCGTAGATGAAGAAACAAATGGCTCAAGGAAACAACATTTCCCCTGCTCAAAATTTCAACAACAACAACCGGAACCGCATTGCTAGTTCCCAAAGATTAGCAATTGAAGTTGCTCCCAGAAACAATGTGGAGATGAATGAAGAAGACCAAGAAGCTGACGTTGATCAACTCGAGAATGATGATTTTGTAGGTCCTGCTGGCAACTCCAACATTAATTACCTAAACTACAAATCTGAACATGACTATGAGGAGCTTCTTGAAGATGATCATGATCATACATATGCAGTATTTACACAATCACAAACTTGCCAAGCTGAGGCATTAACTGATGAACAAAGAAGGGGCAACCCTTTACCTTCTTCCTTAGCTCCCAGAAATAAGAATGTGAGTTCTTCATCTCAACCACAGAAAGCAACTCAGGTATCTAAATCTATACCTTCCTTCGACATTGTTGATCATGTCAAGAAAACTAGGATTCAAATGTCAGAAGCTGAATACCTGAGAGTCTTTCCTGAGCAGTTAAATAGGCTAGTTAAATATGTGCAATCGCCAAGAAAATCCAATGTATCAAAGGGCCTTTTTCCTAAGCCCAAAGATACTCCTCCCCAGAACAACATTACAGTTGTTAAATCCTTGTTATCTTATGAAAGAGCGGAACCTTTATATGTCTCCTTATTGCTTAATGGTTTCAAGTTAAGCAACTGCATTCTAGATTCATGTGCTTATGATAATGTCATGCCAGCTAAAGTTGCAGATGCTCTTGGGCTTACCTTGACAAAGACCATAAAAATGTGTTATTCCATGGAGAGACAAGCCCCTTTAATCAGACAAATCAAAGATGCACAAGCTATTCTGGCATCTTTTCCTGATAAAAGATTAAAGATGACAATCTTAGTTGTAGATATTCCTGTCTCCTACGGGATGTTGCTAAGCAGAAACTTATGCAAAGAGCTGGGAGGAGAATTAAAGATGGATTGGTCATGTGCTTATATTCCTATCAAAGGAATATATAAGAAGCTAGAGCCAGAAATAATTCCAAGTACACGGTTACAAAATCTGAGGATCCTAGATCTCAAATTATTTTTCAGGAATCTAACTGTGGGGTATATTTCTTGGAAATGGATAAAAATGTACCAGAACTGGAACTTCGACCAGAGCTAGAGCCAGCAAAGGAAGAAGAAAAATTTTGGACTCTGGAGTTTAAAGGCACATGTTTTTCTTTAGATCAAGAGATGACGTTCTATTAATATCTCCAGATCATGAGATATTCCCATACTCCCACAAGCTGATGTTCGAGAACACCAAAAATATGGCTAAGTATGAAGCATTGCTACCAGGAATGGAGCAAGCTAGAAAGAAAGAAAGAATGGAGTAAGCTAGCTATAAAGAATGCTTCCAGTTGATAGAATTTAGAATGCTACCGACTGATAGTGCCGGTTGGAAGTTTAATGCATGTCGCCTTCTGATAACATGCATTATGCTACCAACAGTTTACATCCTTTTTTCTTGTGATTACATTTAAAATATTTAGAATTGTTTAGATGTTGATTACATTTATCTAATTTAAATATTTTCATTTACAGGTAAAATGGCTTCTCTGAACAATCAACGAAAGGTAGAAACACAAAAAAGAAAAGGCAACATAGCAATTTTTTTCAACCCCACAAAAAGAATGAAGACCCAAGTTGATACCACTGCAAACATGAACAAGGGTACTGGTAAGTTGTAACAGACTATCATAACCATTTGGCATTTTCCTCTCTTAAGTTTTTCATCTGGAAAATTTAATTTTTATAATTTTCTAACGGTCAAAACATTTTTTGTTTTTGTAAACAGAAACCCCTTCTGTTAAATTTATTTAGAATGAACAAGTAAACCGAAACAAAAACCCTAAGGAAACAATAATTTCAGTAGATGAAGATTATATAGACCCAGACATGTCAGAGCTTATTCCTACTGGTAAGTTATAATAGACTATCATAACTATTTGAAATTTTCCTGTTTTAAGTTTTTAATCAGTACAATTAAATGTTTTTAACAATTTTGTAATGGTCAAAACATTTTTTTAAAAACAGAAACCCGTTCTGTTAATTTTATTCAGAAAGAAACAATAAACCAAAACATAAACCCTAAGGAAACAATTATTTCAGTAGATGAAGATTCTATTGACCCAGACATGCCAGAGCTTGAAGATTTTCCTGATTTCCAAATGCATTTAAGAGATGAAGGTTCAAATGAAAAGCTTCCAGCAGAAGATGATAATGATAGAAACCTTCAAAAAAATAAGTCTAGGAGAAAGAAGAAAACATCTTGGACAATTGGAAGGTCCTTTCAAGTAGATTGGGTAGCTAAATTCCCATTTATTGAGCCTGTACAACAAGATAATGGTAGTGATACTCCCAAAGAATGTAGATGTACTATTTGTACTTGGAAATTGGGTAAAGAACATAGAATGCAGCTTAAACTGGACACTATAGAGAAACATTGTGGAAAAGTCTATTACACAGTCACTAACAAAGATGGGAATAAAACAAAGACTCATAGATGGAAAACTGCAAAGGAGTGCATGCATATAAGATATAAGGAGGAGTATGACAATAAAATGAAACACACACAAAAACTTTCAGGGGAAAGGAGGTACCATAAATGCAAATTTTGGAAAAGTTGCAAATGAAAATCTGAAGGCTAAAACCTCACAGTTTTCAACCATATTCTTTATTTTGAAAATGGGCAGACCAATTTCAGACTTTTCAGAATATAAAAAATTGTTCAAGTTCAATGGGTTTCCAAACCTTCCAAATTCACATTGGTCAGAGAGCAGTGCATGGGAAATGGTGAGATGTCTTGCGATGATTGAAATAGAAGACCTGAAAGAAAATGTAAAGAATGCAAGTTTCATCTCCCTTTCAATTGATGAAGTTACTGTCATTGAAAACACTTCCTAGGTTTGCATGCATGTATATACATTCCAAAACCACACCAGAACACCTCATCTGCTATCAGTTCATAAAATGCAAGAAAACTGCAATGCTGAAAATCTTTCCAAACTGGTGATATCTAATTTGAAGGACATAGCAGGAATGGATAATTATTCTATAGCCACAAAGCTGATTTGTGTTGGTGTTGATGGTGCATTAGTGATGCAGGGTCACAAAAATGGTCTATGTGTGCATCTCCAAACATCTGTTGCTCCTTTCATGATTCTTATTCATTGCATGGCTCACAGGATGAACCTTGCATATAGAATAGTAAGCACATTCGAATGTGTTGAGAAAGTTGAAGAGCTTATCCATGAAGTCCATGCCTATATGTCAAGCAGTCCAAAAATATTTCTAGAGTTTCAGAAGTTTTCACTTGGGGTCACGGATGGTAAGAAACTTCTTAAAGATGTTGATACTAGATGGATTTCTATGTATGAACCTACATGCAGAGTTTTTGAGGAATATCCATCTTTAACTGGTTTCATGCATAAGAACCGTAGGCAGGTTGACAGGGCTAAAGATTTTCTTTACCGACTTACAGACTTTGAAACATTGTTAACACTTTGTGTGATTCTTCCAATGTTGCATGAGATGAATTGCATAACAAAACTTGCACAAGAATGGTCCATATATATAGCTGACTTCATTAGGTTCAGAAAAAGGGTGTGTCAGACTCTAGATATGTTATATAACTCTGATGACTACTTTAAAGGACAGGTTTTCAGTCACTGGAAAGCTCTGACAGATTTAAAAGATCCTAACAACTACTTCAAATTCAATTTATCTGGTCATCTATGTTTCTTTGTTAACGAGAAAGAAATTAAAATCCACACATTCGAAAAGCGAGTTGATATTGTTGGAGCAGAACTTAAAGAAGTGCCTATTACACGTAATTTATATGATTCTATTATATCTGAAACAAGGATTTTTTTTCAGAAAATCTCCTAATGCTTGTCAAATGAGATCAGAGATCGTTTCAAAAAGGGAGAGCTTCTTGAGGCCATGGGAGTTGTCAATCCTAACTTTTGGAATCCTCTAGGAGGTGCTTCTATTGATACATTTAAAAGATACATGGGTACTATAATTAAACATTTTTCACAATCAGTTGAATGTAATGGATTTCAGATTAATGGTATTCTTCAAAAGGAAACTCTTGCATTGCAATCAAATCAATTCAGACAGGTAATGAAGGAACAATTTGATGAACTGAAAGATCCAACAGAGAAGGGAGCAATAACACTTCTATGGAAAAGGATTTATCCTAGTTCAATCCTTCATGAAAGCATAAGTGAGTATTTCAGATTGTATGAACTATGTCAGACAATGATATTGGGATCAGTTGAAGATGAAAGAGTTTTCAGTGCATTAACATTTATAAAATCAAAATATCGGAACAGGCTTGATAAAAATCTTGAGACATGCTTGAGGATGTATGTTTCAAGATATGATGTGGATAACTTTCCTTACGAATGGGTAATGGTTGTATGGAATTCTCTTGCAGAGAGGAGAGGGATCGGTAATACTAATACATGGAGTGCAGATAACAATGAATCAGTGACTGAAAATCACAACCAAAGATTAGATAAAAGTGTTGGACAACAATCTCTTCAGGATAACTTTGCATTTGATCTAGCTGATATTGAATAAAGAAGACTGCATGTATATTTGTATTCTGGAAAGAAATTTTCATAACAAGATTCTTATTATAATTATGTATAATGTTATTTTTGTACATTTTTAAGTTGCAATGTACATTTTTGAATATTATTTTCAATGTTGCAATGTGTTTACTATTGAAGTTTTTTTAAATGTGTCATACTTATTGTTTTGTTTTCCTTTGAATTAAAAAATATAATTACATAATTAGAGAATTTTCACTGTTTTAGATAATTTATGTTTTTGTTCTTTGAAATATTAATGCTACTTGTAGTTCACTGTCCTGTTAGGACTCAACAAAGTATTGTAAAATGATAATAAAAATATATTTACCATGTAATAAATATAACAAACATAATCAAGAATAACAGTCACCTTAAAAATCAGTTTGAATAGCAAAATAGTCACAATTAACAATATATTATAACTAAAGTAAATGTAAAATTCAACAATCCACATTTATTAAAGGTTGTAACTTTCAATGTTGTTATATAATCTGAAACAATTTTGATAAGAACACTCAACAACAATTATAATTTCATAATGATAAGAAGATTCTTCTCTATGTCAACAAAGTATTTTAAAATGATAATAATAAGAAAATTCCATGTAATAAATTAAAAATCAATGTAATAAATTCCATGTCATTGAATCAGTTTGAAGAATCACAATTCAATATATTATAACAAACTAAAAGTAAAATGCCATTATCCACATTGACTAAAGTTTGAAACTTTCAATATTGTCATATAATTAGAAACAATTTTGATAAGAAGATTCAACAACAATTATAATTTCATAATGTCTTTTGCAGATTCAACTTTGAGAAGATTCTTCTCTATGTCAACAAAGTATTTTAAAATAACAATAATAAGAATTTTAGCATGTAATAAATATAACAAATATAATCGAGATTAGCAATCAAATTCAGAATCAGTTTGAATAGCAAAACAATCACAATATAACAAAAGTAAAAGTAAAATGACACAATCCACATTGATTAAAGTTTGAAACTTTCATATTGTCATATAAAGTGAAACAATTTTATAAAAAGATTAAACAACAACAGTAATAATTTCATATTGTTTTTTGTAGATTCAATTTTGAGAAGATTCTTCTCTATGTTCTTCTCTCTCCTAAACTAATGAACTTTCTTTCACAACACCAGATTGAACCAAATCCTTTGCAACAACTTCAATATTCGAAAGAATCACTTTTTCTTGATTTGCAACTTCACCAGCAGACAATAATGTTTGATCGTCTTCAACTTGCTTCTTCAATAGTAAGTCTGGATCCATTGCATTTTCCTTTATAATTCTTCTCAATGTATTATTCTACTTGTTTAGGATAACAAGCTTCTCTTTCAATTCAATTGCTGCATTTACACTTTTCCTTGCACTTTGTAAATGCAAATTAAGCACACTAGCCTCATTCTTCAATTTTTCATACTTTGACTGCATTTCACAAGAGAAAAACTATTAGGAAAATTTCAAAAAATGAAAATAATACTTGAAAATTTAGTAAGACTTACCAATGCCTTATCTCGTTCCGCATTTTCTATAACTACAAGGCCCTTGTCTCGTGACCACATATTGTGGTAGGCTTGTGCTTCTGCATTTAAATTCTCAACTCAGTTCAACATAATGTTCAACACTTCATCTTCATAATTATTATCAAATGTTACAGAACCAGACACAACCTGATTCAACAAAATATCAATATTTCCATACTCGTTCTGATGTGAAGAATACAAAATATGTCTTTGGTTGTGATTTTTGTATCGTGAATTTATTTCTTTTATCAGAACCTTAGCCCTAAACTCCCAAATTTTCAATTCTTCAACCTCCTTCGAAATAATATCAATATTGGCTTCCGTGTTATCAGCCAAAAGAATACCAAGTGGAAAATTAGTTTTCTGGTCATCAGTTAAAACAGAGCCAACCTGTACAGGAGATGGTGTTCTTGATCTATCCTGTCTTCCTGGAGAAGACTACCTTGCCACATGAATCATATCTTGGGGATTGAATGTTCCATGCTCCTGAAGTCTTCTTTCAATCCCAAGATACTCATCATCTAAATCAATATTGTTCAACACTGAAACACCATGTCCACTAGGAAAATTTCCCACTGACAACGTTGGAAATTCAGAGGCAAAATTAAGTGTGCCCCTGCTTGCAGTTGGCCAAGAAAATGAAATATTCTTTCCAGTGAACATTGTCCTCATATTTCTTGGTGGGGGTGGTGGAGGTGGCATGTGCATTTGTGGTGGATGCTGTAATGGAGGCCCTAAGACATTGAATTGTAATTTTGTTAATAATATGATGAAATTCAAAATTCAAACATAATAGAAAGTAAAAATAAATAAATTCATATAAGATTATTAAAAATTAAAATTACTTTGATAAGAGGAATGTTGCTGAGGTGCAACTGAATCCTGATTCTGTTGATGTTGTTGTTGTATAGGAGTAGACTGGAAAGACTGGTAGATGTGATCTAAAATATAATTTAGAATTATCAATTAAAGATCTATCAGTCTTCAGAGTGTTGAATTTTATATCAATTAAATATCTATCATCAATTATCAGTAAACATATATAAAACAAGTGATTCAAACTTGGGGCAACAGACTGAGGTATTGAAGAAATTTCTACGTCATGCATTTGAGGCCGATGATACCCTATTCTACTGGTAGTTTCTGCAGCAAAGAAAATAAAATTGCATGAAATTTTGAAACACATACAAGTTTTATATAATTAATTACATTTATTTTTAAAAAATTGAAACATATATACATTATAAATTAAAATACCTACGATTAATGCCTGTGGTATTTTGGCTGATTGGGTATGAGGGTTTATGGAACTCCTCATATTTTTAGTAGGTGGAGGGGTGTCCTCCTCTATTTGTTGATCATCAGAAATAGTAATAGAATCTCCAGAACCTGGTAGCAAGTGACCTCTGATAGCAACATCCCTTCGTGATGCAGCCGCAACTGCCACCTTCTGTTATAATTTAACAGTAAACTGTTAATTCATTTAAAATATTAAATTTTAAAGTTATATATTAATAATTACAATATGAAAAACAATAATTAAAAACCATCTAATAACAAATTAGGACTCACCTCTTGCTCTTCAATTGTTAGTGTTAAATTCAAAGTTGTTAGCTTTGAATGCATTGTTGTTGGAGGAGGGGTGCCGCCTAAATTATATAGAGACTCATAATATAAAGCAAGAATAAAATTTGTGGAACTGATGGTAACATTCTCATTCAAATGAATATTTTCCAAATCAGCTCTTATCCTGGAGGATAAGTAGTTGCACCAGTCAAATTGTTGCCCATTTAAGGTACGAATGATATACGCTAAAGCCCACCAAGGAATATCCGTATATCAACCTTGTAAAATGATTATGGCCTGGAAGAACTGTACAACGACCTGCAGAAATGGGTGATTGAAATCCTTGAGCTGAATCCCTCTTTTTGAAGGGTTTTGGGAAGCTGTAATTGTCATGCCCCACTCTTCATTGCTCTGTTATTCTATGATGACCGTGCTTCTAAGGGCTGAACGGTGTTGTGTTTCCTTTGAAACGTTGGTGTCTTCATCTTGTTGAGCTTGCCTGCTTGCGTCGGTGTCGATGGTTTTGGTTGTTGGCCCCGCAACGTCCCTCGCGATTTATCCTATTAAAGGAAAACCTTGTTCTTGCTTTATCGAACCTCCTGTTGATTGTTGTTAATTGCCTGCAAGATATTTTTCCGTAGTATTGATCACTCTCATGCTCGACCCCTCGATTAAATTATTATTAATTATTATTTTTAGTTTTGTCACTATCGTGTTAGGTCCTAAACGTTTTTTTTTCGAACCCCGTTTAGGTGTCACGACATTTTAAAACATAATAATAATAAATAGTAAAGGAATGGGTATCAGTTATATTCTTATGTGTATATAGATGATAAAATTTATTTTTTGAATTAATTAAGCCTTTTCGGGCCGTACGCATGCCTTATTGCGAGTTATTGTTTAGTTGATGTTTCTCATCCACCAACTGGTAAATTTTTATTATCAATTTATCCTCATACTTGGCGTGGAGACATGGATTTCTTTGCAGAGATAAATAAAAGATGTTTTGTTCACGTAAATGTATTATGTATATTGTCGGATAAATAGGCTGACCAATAGGATTGCACATTTTCAATTACTAAGAATTATTATTAACTAAAATATGTGAATTTTGTCGGTTCCCTGGACTTAGCAGCTGTATACTGCCGTCAATTTTGTCGATCTAACGGAATTTTAAAATGAAATTGTGACTAATTAAATTTATTTCATTTTGTGGATATGTAATTTTGCTATGCTTGGCGTGGAGGAATTTCTGGCCCTTGTCCTTCCCTATTGTTTCTTTCTTTGTTGATTATACCTGACTTGTTTGGTGGAGAAAGTGTAAATTTATTTTTGGGCCACCTATTTGTTTCCTTGTCAGCTTTAATTAAATCATGATTTGACCTTTTTGCTGGAATGAGACGCCTCTTCCCTCCTGGCCGCACTTTTGTTGGGTTGTGTGTGATCTTTCTGCTCAGATTTGTTCTTTTTCCCTTGTTGTGTGCCCATCTCCAAATTCTACCTCTACTGGCCACACTTATCTTAATTTAATTTTGTCTTGTAACCTTCCATGTCCTTGTTGCCTTCTTGCAACCTTCTGCTCTGGCGGCGTGAGATCTTCTTGGGGTGGACTGCTTGTAGAGTGGTGGAAAAACATTGGAAAATTTTGTCTTTTGTTGATGCGCACCTACCCCTTTGTCATGTTCCTTTTTCTTTTGTTTTATTCACCTTCCCTGGCCGCAATGAAGCCTGCTCATGCCTAATGCTAGTTGGACATTTGGAAAATGTGGTGGGAAGATTTCTGAATGCGTAGAACCTTTGGACGCCTTCCCTGCTGGCCATGTGGAGATAGTTGTTTTGTAGTCTGGTGTTGATCCAAGCAACAGCTGGAATACATTTGTTTTGCTCTTTTACACAAGAACTGTATATTTATGACATTTTGCAAAGATGGCACTTTTTTGGATAATAAATAAAGATCTGTTGTTTATCATGCAATTCGCACCAGACTGCACCTTTATTTTCTGTTAAAATACATTAAAACAATTGGTGGGAAGTCTCCGCAATTGCCACCTCAAATTTTTCAGAGTGGATAATGATGGTGATCATGGAATGTGAAAATCTTAGCCTCTGAGGAGGAAGAAATTTGTGTAAAGAAGAGGAACATTCTGGAGATTTATGAGAGTTGGAAGTCTGTTACTATGTCCAATGGTGGTGAGAAATAGGGGAGGAGGAGGAAGATTTATGAACATATTGTTTGTAAGAAATGCGGAGAAGGGTATGGAGAGGAGAGGCTCCTCCTACTCTGTGATGGGTAGAGTAATGGTTATCATATGTATTGTGTCTGCCCCATTCTGTTTCTGGTCTAAAGGGAGCTAAAGGGAAATGGTTTTGTCCATCTTGCTCCAGGAAGGATGGCATTAGAGATTGTAAGAAGAGGTGTCCAGTGGAGTTCGGGTTTGAGAGGAATGTTGGCAGCCTTGCATGCTACAGATGAAGATTCAACTAGAGGGTTAGTGTTGCTGGATCTTGGGGAGTTTGGATGCCTCATCGAAGCTGGAGGAGCAGGCAAGATATTTCTACACTTTTCTACTGTTGCTATATTTATTTTATCGTGAAATCGAACCACCATTTCCTTGAATTGGTTGTCTTTTGGACGTCTTTTCAGGAGGTCTCTCCTTTCTACTTGCTTTCTTCTTGTTTTAGCTGTTATCATTGCCTGTATGTTAGTGGAAAGCATGCATGTGCTCTCTCCTTTAGGTGCTATGTTTTTTTCTTGCTCGAGTGATCGATATTCCTTTATATATATATATACTCTTCTCTACGATAGAGTTTCAAGTTATTATGTTGTTCCAGCTAGTATTTAGCAGTCGTTAAAGTAAGCGTGCAATAACTATGAAGCTCCTTCCTATCACCCAGGTTTGTCCTTCTTTGTCTTTTGACATATATTGTTAATGATCTCTCAAGCCCACTTGATAACCCTTTTGGCATCGAGAAAAAGAAAGGTTGTAGGATTAGTGTAATCAATGCTTGGACTATTTCAGGTTAGAGATTCGGTATTAAAACTTTTAGAATGAATAAGTTTGTGTGCAACGTGTTTCAACCTCGCATGTTTAGACTCCTGTGTAGCTTCAGTCTTGTTCCTAGGTTTTAAAGCCATTCTTAGGAGGTACTTTGACTGTCCCCTTCAACTTGAATCGTAACTAGTTTTTCAGATTAGCTAAGTTCGAGGTTTTAATTGTGCAAATCTAGTACCCCCACTATTACTAGAATTATTTTGGTCTTTTTTCCCTCTCAGAAGATTGTTGGTGAAATAATATAGTCTTCTAACTTGTGTTTCCTCCCATTTATAATGATTGTGTTGTTAATTAAGATTGGACAGTTTCTATGCACATATGTACCTTAATGTTTTGTGATGAAAATTGTCTTGAACGTTGTTAACCTTGGGGAAAACTTTCTTGCAATCGATAGTATTATGGAGTTATAGCAGAAGGAGTTGTTTTGATAACGGAACTTAGTAGTTATGTTGTACCTATGTTTGAATGGTTGATTATGTTACCAAGGGTTGCCTTAAAAATATTGTTGTTTTGGGAAATAGGAAATTTATTTTAAATTAACCGAACTTTAAAATTGATGTGGAGGTTTGTAAATCTTTAGGGCTATAAAATTAGTTGATGACATTTTCGTATACTCTTGTTTGACGGAACTCCCTTCTTCTCTCGCGTGTTTGCTACTAGCCTATAAGGCATTGGCCCTTCTTGAATGATTGGGAAATCTCTTGGAGTTAATGGTCAAAACTAGTATACTTTGCCTTTGCTTCGAAACTTATGTTGTGTGGATACTCTATGTGATTTCAGGTTTGAAACTCATTTATACATGGCTTTTTGTGTTAATTCTTGAAACCCGTGGTTTCCCTTTCTTGGGCCGATCAACTCTTGTTCTTTTAGAAATATAATATTTTAGCCTATGCGTTTGGTACCTTTGATAAATTTCTAGATGGTTGGTCTATATATCAAATCTCAATCTTGTGATTGTTATTTAATTATTTACTTGATGGGAATCCTTTTTTTTTGTTAGTTTGGTTATTTCTCCTTATAGGGTCAAGGGCCATTCTCATACGATTGTTATACTTTCGTTGTTTTTACTCCTAACTGAAGTACATGGTCTTCTTCCTCAATTGGCATGGTGGAGACTTATTATAACTTGAAGTGTTGATAGTGTTTAGAGGTTTGACCCAAATTCTTGTAATAAAGTGCTTCCTTTCATGGTATTGTTAGATAACAGTTATGGTGGTTTTGTGTAGCCTTATCTTGCTCAGTTCTCGCGAACTGACTCTTGTAGAAAATTTGTTGCAGATGGATTTTGTGAGTAGATGAGGGATAGACTTGTAGATTTTTTTCATCAACCTCAGTTGAGAAGTTCTTTTGCTCGAAACCTTTTTACGTTGTTCAACTATTGATAACGTCCAGTGGAAAGTTTAGAAGAGGATCAATGTCTTAGTATAATGTAATGTGGACTTTGTCATCTGAACTTTGGAAACCTTGGATTGTTTGACTATCATTGAAATTATAAGAAAATTTGGTTACTGTTGTTGAGTGACTTTGTTGGATTATCAGTATTTTAAGAGTTGATGTAACCTTGTTTTGTTCTTGTAAATGAGTGTTGCTACAACTTTACCCTTGAGAATAAATGTTGAGTTAAATCTTGCTATGACTTAGTAATAATGTGTCATAAGTAAACTAACATGGGTTGTTTAATACTTATGGAAGTTAAACTAAAAGTTGTATTCAAATAAAGTAACGTAGGGGTCACCAACTTGAGAGCAAGTAATTCTTTAAGTAATCAAAGGCGAGACTATCATTGCAAGTAAAATTATATAACATGATATCCCTAGCTCCTCTAGTGAACATTATCCCTTTTATGGTGAAATTCGTAAAACGATCCTAAGGTGAAAGGAATTGTTAGTTGTTAGAAGATAATAAGATTTAATAAGCCAGAGAAAACAATTTGGAAACCACACAACTCTAACTCTCCGCCATTTGGAAGGTAAATTGTTCTCTTTAGTAATACTCATTCAATGAATCCTAAGTAAAATCTTTGATAATTTTGTATAAATTCTCAAGCCTCAATTAAAGCCTGGTAATAACTAATGAGGTCCTAAAGATGATTTCAACTCGACCTTCTCCCTCTAACCTTTTTCCAAGGCACTTTGTATTTCTTCTCTTAAGTGTGTTGAACGCAAACCCATGTTGTCATATGGGCAAGAACGAGTTCTAGTAGCGTTAGTGTGAATAGATGGCCTTGTGGAATTTAAATTACCCTTTTTTCTAAATAAACGAATTAAGCAAATAAAGGCCATAATAGAGAAGACTTAGAGCAAATTTCTCTTCAGAGTAAAAGTAAGAAACTTAGCGTTGTAAGAGGTATTGTACGAATCATATCTAGAGTCTTAGAAAACTGAAGTTAAGGATCGAAAGAGGTTTTATAAAAATAAATAACCTTCAATAATTTTCTCATTGTGGCTTGCCCTATCTGTAAGTGTGTTGTGTGGTGGTTTCCTATGTTGTCTTGTCAAAAAGAAAAGTGAATTAGCCTTAGTGGGTGTGAATATTTCCGTGCTACCTTTGTGGTCATCCTTGTATTGGGTTATCCATGGAGTTAGTTGTGACCTTGTGGTGGCATGTTGTGTCGTGTTTTGTGTCATTACAAAAAAAAGTTATCATGCTCTCAAACCTGTATTTTACTGTGTTGTTTGTGTGTGAATTTTTGGGTCGTTACATTTGGTATCAGAGCGAAGGTTCATGCTCTCGAACCTTTGGGCCAGATTGGAGTGATGATGGTGTTGCATGATGGTGGTTGATATTGGAAGAGTAATGTGCTTTAAGCGTGATGTGATCCATGTTGTAATTGTGATATTGTGAACGCACATGATGTGTATGTCACTTAGTGCGTATTTGTTATCATGTTGATGTGCTGGGGATGGGAGTGTTCTCTCTCCTTCTTGTGGATTCTATGAAGAGTTCACGTGTGAATTACTGCTTGTGATGTGTGAAAAGAATTCTAATGTGGATGATGGAGTGTTGAAGCATTGTGGCATATTGTGATATGTGGGTGTGTCGATATGTGTATGACTGGATTGATGTAAAGTGAATTAAGTTGTATCATGATGTTTTACCATGTTTTGAAGAAATGTGTGTATCACCTTGTATGTAGCAAATGAATGTTATGTTGTGATGTTACTATGTCCATCATACGTATGATTTGTGTGATATGTAATGATTCATGTCATGATTTAGGGTCATACGGCGAGTGTATGAACCCTATCGTATAGTGATTGCACTTTGGGTGCAGAATGTGGTAAAGTGATGTATTACGCCCTGGTGAATGTATGATTGTGATCTACCCTGTATACATACCATACGTGAGACGTTATGGTAGCTATGTGTGTACCACCATGGTGTTAGTGATGTAGTTATATGTTATGTTGTGAACCTTACACTAACCGACCCTGAGGGAAATCGGTAAACTGTGTATGTTTGGAGTGAGAAAATGTGTACCGTTGACCAGTCACTCGAGCTGAGTACGAGATAGGAAGTGGAGCCTTACATAGGCTGAAAACCCACTTTCGTTCGTTTGGTATGTGTGGCACTTGCTCAACGGGTGTCATGCATATTGTGTTTCGTGGACACCTTAGGCTCAGTAGATGGTGACATGTACTTTCTTTCTCTCTCCTGATATGGTTGTCGTATGGACTCTACCTATGTGATTTTGACTATGTTGAGCCTTGTTGAAGTTGTGGCGAGATGATTCAGATTGTGATGATGACAGTTGTATTATTGATATGTATTTTTACGAGCTGAGGCTCGATGTTCCGAGTGCTAGCAACTCGTTGAGTACCCCTTTGGTGGCCAGATAAGGCCACATAGTCATAGTAATGTGCTATTCTTATATGTGTATTTTATTCGTAAATTGAACCTTTTTACTTTACTTTTGCAAGGACCAGCAGTTTTCTTGATTTCCATGTTTTACATTTTGGGCATTTCCTTGGTTTTGGTACTAACACGCAGATTTTTGCACTAACTCAGGCCATTTGGTCATTTGTTTTCTTGGTTTTGAATCTTCTTTTAAATTTTAAGATGTTACCGCCTTGCCCAAGGCTTGTACTTTGCCACTTGGCATTCTGATCGGATTGTTATGTTGGTTCTATTGTCGTGATGTGTGGAATAGGGTCATGGGATGCACCATGGAATGGTTGGGCCCATGGACCCGCTTCGTTGTATGGGGGTACGCCCCAAGGAGTTACAGATAACTAGTGGGTTGTTGGACCACGAGTTATTATGTCACTTGGGTTGGGGGTGACGGGGCTCTATGTGCCCAGGGCCATAGGGTGACCCGGCCTCATTAAAAGGAGAAAGGAGATGGGCCTCTATGGTTGAGTGACCTGATATTCTTTATGGCACTCTATGGTTGAGTGACCTGATATTCTTGATGGGGCTCTATGGTTGAGTGACCCGACTTGGTTTTGGCACTATGTTTCTTTCTCTTTGGGAGTTATATGGAGTTGTTTTGTAATACTTGGGAATAGGTGGTTAGATGTTGGGTTATTTTCTGGATGCTTTGGGGGGGTAGTGTTATGATGTATGTGTGCTCATAAGAGTTGGTTATGGTTGTGGCTCCCTGGTGTACACTATGTACCTGTAGCTTTTGTTCGGAGTTATGTAGAATTTTTCATCTGTGGAATTGAGGAAATGTCTGGTTGTCGTAGTACACCTTGCTCAAGTATTCTATTTGTCAGTCATAATTGTGTGACAAGTACTATGTTATGTGGACCGTGCCTATTCCCTTCCGTATTTGAGTAATCTTTTGTGGTGTAATACAGTCATGAAGTATATACTTATGTGTTTGTTAATCTGTAGTGTCTTGTCTGACCCCGGTAGGGTGTTGTGTAGCAGTTCATGTTGGGGCACCCACAATAAGGAATAAACTAAAACTCTTCAACAATGAAATTTTACAGAAATTAAACTAAAAATAATGTTAACGGAAAGAGACTAATGAAATAATGAATAAGAGGGAACTGCCAATCTTCACAGAACCTTGGAAGTTAAATTTTCTGCCACATGTCCCTAAGGCCACCCCATGGCCGTGCTTGTGCCTCTGAAAATGTAACCTTAGGACGTAACTACACCCATATTATTTATTTATTTATTTTTTGTTGTTGCGTACCATTTTTTTTTTTCCCTATGTTATGTTGCATCGAGGACGATGCTTTCTTAAGGGGAGGAGAATGTAATGCCCCATTCATCATTGCTCTGTTATTCTGTGACGACCGTGCTTCTAAGGGCTGAATGCCGTTGTGTTTCCTTTGAAACGTTGGTGTCTTCGTCTTGTTGAGCTTGCCTGCTTGCGTCGGTGTCGATGGTTTTGGTTGTTGGCCCCGCAGCGTCCCTCACGATTTATCCTATTAAAGGAAAACCTTGTTCTTGCTTTATCAAACCTCCTATTGATTGTTGTTAATTGCCTGCAAGATATTTTTCCGTAGTATTGATCACTCTCGTGCTCGACCCCTCGATTAAATTATTTTTAGTTTTGTCGCTATCGTGTTAGGTCCTAAACATTTTTTTTTCAAACCCTGTTTAGGTGTCACGGCATTTTAAAACATAATAATAATGAATAGTAAAGGAACGGGTATCAGTTATATTCTTATGTGTATATAGATGATAAAATTTCATTTTTGAATTAATTAAGCCTTTTCAGGCCGTGCACATGCCTTATTGCGAGTTATTGTTTATTTGAGGTTTCTCATCCACCAGCTGGTAAATTTTTATTATCAATTTATCCTCATACTTGGCACGAAGACATGGATTTCTTTACAGAGATAAATGAAAGATGTTTTGTTCACGTAAATGTATTATGTATATTGTCAGATAAATAGGCTGACCAATAGGATTGCACATTTTCAATTACTAAGAATTATTATTAACTAAAATATGCAAATTTTGTCAGTTTCCTAGACTTAGCAGCTGTATACTGCCGTCAATTTTGTCAATCTAAATTTTTTTTTAAAATGAAATTGTGATTAATTAAATTTATTTCATTTTGTGGATATGTAATATGTTATGCTTGGCGTGGAGGAATCTAGCCCTTATCCTTCCTTATTGTTTCTTTCTTTGTGAATTATTGACTTTATTAAGGTGGAAAAAGTGTAAATTTACTACATTTGGGCCACCTATTTGTTTCCTTGTCAGCTTTAATTAAATCATGATTTGACCTTTTGGCTGGAATGAGATGCCTCTTCCCTCCTGGCTGCAACACTTTGGTTGGGTTGTGTGTTATCTTTCACTCATATTTGTTCTTTTTCCCTTAAATTGCGTGGCCATCTCCAAATGAAACACCTACCTTCTCCTGGCCGCACTTGGGTCTCATTTAATAAGTTTTTTTAACCTTAATGTCCTTGTTTTCTTCCTAGCCGCCAACTTTCTGCTCTGGAAATGAAATTTCTTCAATGCATCTTGCATAATAGTTCCTCCTTAGAAAAGTAGTCTTCTTTGTTTGCTGGCCTGTTTTTTTTCCTTTTTCTTTTTTTTATTCACCTTGTTGGCTGGATGAAGTCCTGCTCATGCCTAAAACTCCTGGATTGACCTTTGGAAAATGTGGTGGGAGGCTTCTGAAAATGCACAGCTATCCTTTGGACACCTGGTGCTGGCGTGGGGGTGGAGCAATAGTTGTCATGGTAGTCATTTACATCTAAGCAACAACTGGAATTGTTTGTTTTCCTCTTTTAGACAACCTCCATGCTTGCACTCAACAGATGGCACCCTTTAAATCCTGTAACTTATCCTTCAAACCAATTGTCTATTAAACTACTCCACGTGTGGGGACATTTGTCCTTCAGAGTGGAATAATCTTGATGGTATCTGGAATCAAAATAGAGCTATGAAGAACATTTGTAAAAAGATTTGTGGAATTTACAAAATTTTCACCTGTTACCGGTAGCAATGGTGGTATAGATGATGAATGATTTAGAGGAGGAAGATTTGAAACTGAACAAATTCCTATTTGTATGGCCCCATCATCTTAGGGAGGAGAACAAATTTCCATGGAAGGAGAAGCTCCTCCTAGAACATTGAGAGTGTTAGATCTGCTTAGCAAATCTATGCTATTAGCTTGCCCCATTCTGAGTCAAGATTCCTAAAGGGAACACCAAATAATCTTTCTTGTTGGGACAACTCACAATAATGAAAGGATTGTAAGAAGAGGTGTCCAGTGGAGTTTGGGTTTGAGAGGAATGTTGGTGCCTTGCATGCTACAGGATGAAGATTCAACTAGAGGGTTGCTGTTGCTGGATCTTGGGGAGTTTGGATGCCTCGTCGAAGCTGGAGGAGTAGGAAAGATATTTCTACACTTTTCTACTGTTGCTATATTTATTTTATCGTGAAATCGAACCACCATTTCCTTGAATTGGTTGTCTTTTGGACGTCTTTTCAGGAGGTCTCTCCTTTCTACTTGCTTTCTTCTTGTTTTAGCTGTTATCATTGCCTGTATGTTAGTGGAAAGCATGCATGTGTTCTCTCCTTTGGGTGTTATGTTTTCTTTCTCGAGTGATTGATCTTCCTTTATAGTGATATATATTATATTATATATATATATATATATATATATATATATATACTCTTCTCTACGATAGAGTTTCAAGTTATTATGTTGTTCCAGCTAGTAATTAGCAGTCGTTAAAGTAAGCGTGCAATAACTATGAAGCTCCTTCCTATCACCCAGGTTTGTCCTTCTTTGTCTTTTGACATATATTGT
Organism: Taxus chinensis; assembly: GCA_019776745.2. NCBI lineage: Eukaryota > Viridiplantae > Streptophyta > Pinopsida > Cupressales > Taxaceae > Taxus > Taxus chinensis. The sequence goes on from CM034157.1 coordinate 146,623,317, forward strand.
TAATGATCTCTCAAGCCCACTTGATAACCCTTTTGGCATCGAGAAAAAGAAAGGTTGTAGGATTAGTGTAATCAACGCTTGGACTATTTCAAGTTAGAGATTTGGTATTAAAACTTTTAGAATGAATAATTTTGTGTGCAATGTGTTTCAACCTCGCGTGTTTAGACTCCTATGTAGCTTCAGCCTTGTTCCTAGGTTTTAAAGCCATTCTTAGGAGGTACTTTGACTGTCCCCTTCAACTTGAATCGTAACTAGTTTTTTTGGATTAGCTAAGTTCGAGGTTTTAATTGTGTAAATCTAGTACCCCCACTATTACTAGAATTATTTTGGTCTTTTTTCCCTCTCGGAAGATTGTTGGTGAAATAATCTAGTCTTCTAACTTGTGTTTCCTCCCATTTATAATGATTGTGTTGTTAATTAAGATTGGACAGTTTCTATGCACATATGTACCTTAATGTTTTGTGATGAAAATTGTCTTGAACGTTGTTAACCTTGGGGAAAACTTTCTTGCAATCGATAGTATTATGGAGTTATAGCAGAAGGAGTTGTTTTGATAATGGAACTTAGTAGTTATGTTGTACCTATGTTTGAACGGTTGATTTTGTTACCAAGGGTTGCCTTAAAAATATTGTTGTTTTGGGAAATAGGAAATTTATTTTAAATTAACCGAACTTTAAAATTGATGTGGAGGTTTGTAAATCTTTAGGGTTATAAAATTTGTTGATGACATTTTCGTATACTCTTGTTTGACGGAACTCCCTTCTTCTCTCGCATGTTTGCTACTAGCCTATAAGGCATTGGCCCTTCTTGAATGATTGGGAAATCTCTTGGAGTTAATGGTCAAAACTAGTATACTTTGCCTTCACTTCGAAACTTATGTTGTGTGGATACTCTATGTGATTTCAGGTTTGAAACTCATTTATACATGGCTTTTTGTGTTAATTCTTGAAACCCGTGGTTTCCCTTTCTTGGGCCGATCAACTCTTGTTCTTTTAGAAATATAATATTTTAGCCTATGCATTTGGTACCTTTGATAAATTTCTAGATGGTTGGTCTATATATCAAATCTCAATCTTGTGATTGTTATTTAATTATTTACTTGATGGGAATCCTTTTTTGTTATATTGGTTATTTCTCCTTATAGGGCCAAGGGCCATTCTCATACGATTGTTATACTTTCGTTGTTTTTACTCCTAACTGAAGTACATGGTCTTCTTCCTTGATTGGCATGGTGGAGACTTATTATAACTTGAAGTGTTGATAGTGTTTAGAGGTTTGACCCAAATTCTTGTAATAAAGTGCTTCCTTTCATGGTAATGTTAGATAACAGTTATGGTGGTTTTGTGTAGCCTTATCTTGCTCAGTTCTCACGAACTGACTCTTGTAGAAAATTTGTTGCAGATGGATTTTGCGAGTAGATGAGGGATAGACTTGTAGATTTTTTTCATCAACCTCAGTTGAGAAGTTCTTTTTCTTGAAACCTTTTTATGTTGTTCAACTATTGATAACGTGCAGTGGAAATTTTAGAAGAGGATTAATGTCTTAGTATAATGTAATGTGGACATTGTCATCTAACTTTGGAAACCTTGATTGTTTGACTATCATTGAAATTATAAGAAAATTTGGTTACTGCTTGTTGAGTGACTTTGTTGGATTATCAGTATTTTAAGAGTTGATGTAACCTTGTTTTGTTCTTGTAAATGAGTGTTGCTACAACTTTACCCTTGAGAATAAATGTTGAGTTAAATCTTTCTATGACTTAGTAATAATGTGTCATAAGTAAACTAACATGGGTTGTTTAATACTTATGGAAGTTAAACTAAAATTTGTATTCAAATAAAGTAACGTAGGGGTCACCAACTTGAGAGCAAGTAATTCTTTAAGTAATCAAAGGCGAGACTATCATTGCAAGTAAAATTATATAACATGATATCCCTAGCTCCACTAGTGAACATTATCCCTTTTATGGTGAAATTCGTAAAACGATCCTAAGGTGAAATGAATTGTTTGTTGATAGAAGATAATAAGATTTAATAAGCCAGAGAAAACAACTTGGAAACCATGCAATTCTACCTCTCTGCCATTGGGAAGGTAAATTGTTCTCTTTGGTAATACTCATTCAGTAAAGCCTTTGTAAAATATTTGATAATTCTGGTTAAATTCTCAAGCCTCAATTAAAGCCTGGTATTAACTATTGAGGTCCTATAGATGATTTCAACTTGACCTTCTCCCTCTAACCTTGTTCCAAGGCACTTTGTTTTTCTTCTCTTAAGTGTGTAGAATGTAAACCCATGTTGTCATATGGGCATGAACGAGTTCTAGTAGCGTTAGTGTGAATAGATGGCCTTGTGGAATTTTAAATTACCCTTTTCTTCTAAATAAATGAATTAAGCAAATAAAGGCCATAATACAGAAGACTTAAAGCAAATTTCTCTTTAGAGTAAAAGTAAGAAACTTAGCGTTGTAAGAGGTATTGTACGGATCATATCTAGAGTCTTGATGTCCTTGAGATTCGTCTTGAGCCCATTTTGTGCAAACCTTGTATTTAACCCTTTTTATTGCTTGCGGACTAGTGAGCGCGTTTGCCACAGTCTTGCAGCAAGAGGGTTTCTCTTACGACGTGAGATGTTTTTTCTCACCACCAGGGTTGGATTTCACCTCCTTTCCTTTTTTTAGCTTGTGCTTGTTTACGGTGTCGATTTTTTTGTTGCACTCCACGAAACTTGTTGTGGTCTCCTCTCTTTGCATGTTATTACGCTTATTGCAAGGTGAGTTACCAAGTGTTTCAAACCACACTTGCACGGAGATTGTAATCCAATGTACTAAACTATAAAGTGTCAAAAGCAGGGGGGTTGTTATTATCCTGGGTGGTTGTGTTTTCATTTTCTACATTCTTTCTATCTCTCTCTCTCACTATGGATGCACTTTCAATTTATTTTCTTACTCCGTTCTAAATTTTTCGAATGGAGATTGAAAATAATAATGAAACTAAGGGGTAAAGGGTTATTCCACATTACCATGGGAATGAGACTGAACAATGATGACGAACCTAAAAAATCTAAGTGGTTAAACCGTAGTGATGAAGCTTTAGGTCTTATTTTTATGTCTATTCTCCTTACTTTATCTTCCACATTGAGGCATCTAGAAACACCTAATGTTGCGTGGAAAATGCTAGATGTATGTTTAGACAACTAGATGACATGAGAGCGCATGAGTTGGAAAACCAACTACTAGGATTAAATCCTAGTGACTTTGAAAACCTACAAGAATTCTTCTCAAGAGTTGTCCACATTAGATTATTGTTAAAGGATGTCAAGTAGAGAAGAAATATTCTCAGTTGATCTTGTCGATTCTCTCTAAGCTAGGTCCTGAATATTCTGTCTTCATGTCAAATTTCTACGCTACAAAAGCTGCTTTGGGCGATACTTGGACAATGCCCTCCTTTGACCTTTTTTCATCCCAACTCATTTGAGAATAGGACAAACTCATTCAAATGGGGTCTCTCAAGTCCAAGTCACATGCCCTTGTAGCAAGTACTAGTAAGGGAAAGAAGACTGAAAAGAAGAAAGAAACAAAGGATCAACCTAAGAAAGAAACCAAGACCAAACCTAAAAATGACACAAACACTTCGACTTCTGAGCCTAAGGCACAGAAAAGTAAGTATTTGTGTTCCTATTGCAAGAAGTCTGGTCACGACAAGCAACAACTGTTTTAAGAAACAGATTGATCGCTTATCTCATTTACTTGAGAAGAATAAAATAAGTGTTCTTGAATCCATAAAACAAAGTGCTCCGAAGGCTGAGTCTTCTACTGCAAAAGGTGTTAAAAATGATAAGAAGAAAGGAAAGGCCCTTGTAGCCAGAGTTGCTCCTTCATTGACATGGATTATAGATTCCGGTGCCTCGCACCACATGGGTTCTTTGCATGTTGAGTTTTCCAACATCGAACCTTGTGGAATGTCCCAAATCACGATGGGTAATGACACGACAGTGTCAGTTTCTGGTAGTGGATTGGTAGAGATGGATGGGGGAACATTTAACCAAGTGTTGAGTGTTCTTGATCTCTCTACCAATCTCCTATTAGTTTACCAAATTACTCACCTTGGTGAAGGAATGCGAGTGGAATTTGGTCCTAACTCGGTGATTATTCATGAGCTTAACAATGACACTACAGTGGCTGAGGGAAAGGTAGATCACCATTCACGGTTGTACACCTTCTCCCACTTTACTTCTGATTCTACGCCTACCTACCTTGCTCACTCATGCAAATGAGGTTAGTAAGCTATGGCATGAGCATTTTGGACATCTAAATTATCGCTACCTTGAACAATTGAGTCAAAACAAAATGGTCAATAGGTTGCCTTCTCGTCAAGTTTTCTAAGGGTCTTTGTGAGGGTTGTACCCTTGGAAAGCATCTTGAAAAGAAAACTTTGACAAAGGAAAAGCCTTGGAGAGCCACTCGTCCTTTGGATCTTGTTCACAGCGATGTTTGTTGGTCCATTTCTTTCTCCTTCATTTACTAGAGCTCTTTATGTGCTGACCTTCATTGATGACTATTCCACGATATACTTGGGTATATTTTCTTAAGCTTAAGTCTGAAGTCTTTGAAAATTTTCAGGACTCTTAAGGCTCTTGCTGAGAAATAGGTATTGAACAGTCTATCAAGGTTCTTGAACTGACCAATGGAGGTGAATATGTAAACAATAGGTTCATGGATTTCTGTACTTCTGAAGGGATCTCTTTGCAGCATACAGTTGCTTATAGCCCTTCGTAGAATGGAGTCACAAAAAGAAAGAACCATACTCTGAAGGAGATGGCCACTTGTATGATTCACTCGAAGTCTCTTCCTTCACAGTATTGGGCCTTTCTAAGCAGTGAATTGTTCTAATTACATTCAGAACCACATTCCACACAAGGAAATAAGAGAGATGACACCCTTTGAAGCCTAGTTTGGATGCAAGCCTAATGTTGAGCACTTTTGAGTCTTTAGATCTAAGGCTATGGCTCAGATTCCCAAGAAGAAATGAAAGGCATTAGAACCACAATCCAAACGTTGTATCTTTTCCTAGGGTATCCTGATGGCGTGAAGGGATATCACTTGATGAATCCTACTTCTCATGATTTGTATATTGAGAGAAGTGTTAAGTTCGATGAGTCTTCTTCGACTTCTACTTCTCCACCTATTGAGGTTCTTCAGCTCGCTGATTTGGATTCTAACTCATCAGATGATGATACTATTGAGCGTGCTCCTCTTCCGGATCCTCTTGACCATCAAACCTTTGAGTCTTCTGATTCTGACAGTAGTGATGATGAGGACTATGTCCCTTCTCACTCAAGTGAAGAATCTATCTGACTCTATTGCCTGATCCTCCTGGTCCCTTTTGGGCTAGAAAAAACTTTGCAAAGTGTTGGAGATTTAGTTAGAGATACTTCGGATATGAGACGTACTCACTTAGATTTCATTGGACCCCACTCTTTCTTTACCTCTGCTTCTGATCCACAATCTTTCTGGGAGGCTTATGGTATTCCTGAGTGGGATTCTGCCATGGATGAGGAGTATTCCTCTCTCATAAAGAATGATACTTGGGATCTCACCACTCTTCCGAAAGGAAGAAAAATCGTTCTATAGTGTAAGTGGGTGTTCCGAACAAAGTATGGAGTAGATGGAGATGTCAAAAGATTTTAAAGCACGATTAGTAGCTAAGGGTTTCTCCCAGATAGCTAGGGTTGATTATACAGAAAACCTTTGCTCCGGTTGCGAAGATGACTTCTATTCGACTGACCCTAGCCATTGCAAAACAGCAAACAGATGGAAATTTCCATCAAATGGACGTTAAGAGTGCCTTCCTTCATGGTGACCTAGAGGAAGAGATCTATATGGAACAACCTCTAGGTTATGTCCAAGATTCCTCCCTCGTTTGTAAGTTAAATAAGTCTCTTTATGGACTTAAACAAGCCCCTCGGGCTTGGTATGCCAAGATGGACTCCTTCTTACTTACATTAGGGTTTACTAGGTGTCACTCTGATCCAAATGTTTATATTCTACGGCAAGATGACTCCATACTCATTCTTGTTCTATATGTTGATGACTTGTTGATCACAGGCAGCTCTTCCTCTATTATTGATTCTGTGAAGATCACCTTAGCCAACAAGTTTTCCATGACTGACTTAGGTCTTCTTCATTACTTCCTTGGGATCCAGATTTCATAATCTGACTTCAGGAATTTTGATTTTGCAACCTAAGTATGCTCTTGATTTTCTAGCTCAAGGTTTCAGATGTCTGATTGCAAGTCTTCTCCTACTCCTTTTCTTTCTGGGGTTAAGTTGGTTTCAGATTGCTCTACTCCCTTGGTTGATGAACCTACTCTTTATTGACAGTTGGTGGGGAGCTTGATTTACTTGACTCACACTCAACCAGATTTATCATATGCTGTTGGGATTATGCCCAGATTCATACAGGAGCCACATGAGCTGCATTAGAAAGCAGCTAAATGGATCCTTCATTATGTTTGTGGCACTTATGCTGATGGCATTCACTATCATGGAGGGGTTGATATTGACTTGATTGGATTCACAGATTCTGATTGGGCTAGTGACTTAGATCATTGGAAATCTACTTCTGGCTACAGTTTCTCTCTTGGTTCGGGTCCTATTAGTTGGTCTAACAAGAAGTAGAATGCAATTGCGATATCATCGATAGAGGTAGAATATATAAGAGCAGTTAACGCTGCCACATAAGCTATTTGGCTACAGGGTATTTTGACAAAGTTTGGCATCCGCTTTCAACGGCCTACCATTATCTACTATGATAACATGAGCACAATCTCTATCTGCAGAAATCCAGTTCAGCATCAGCGGACGAAGCACATTGAGATTCATATGCACTTCATATGGGAGCTTATTCATGATGGTATCATCGACATTCAGTACATTCAGACAGCTGATCAGATTACATATTTATTCACCAAGCCCTTCACTAAGATGAAGTTTCTTCACTTACGGTCTCTTCTTGGGGTGAGGTCTTCTGCAGCTACCCATCTTCTTCGGGCTATGTAGTCCTTCATTTCTTCTTCTTCTTCTAGGAAGATTATGTTTGTATATGGGCACCTTATCATGCCTTTAAATTCTAAATATCCACTGACACATGTCTCTTAATTGTTCAACTTGGGTGAGAGTCAAGATTTTTTGGAAACTTATCAACAAAGCTCTACACCATGGAAGTATAGCCACATTATCTTTAGTAGGCTCTAGTGGGTGGAAAATAAGAAAATGTCTTGAATGCAAACTTAAATGTCAGAATTCCTTGCTGGGAAACAAAATATAACGCCATTTGATCTGATCCACCGTTCTTCCTTCTTGAAAATTCTCCATCAAGTAATTGAGGTAGACTTCACATATTGTGGTCAAATCTAAAATACACATTACTAGGGGTGGTGGTTGAGCTTTCAGATTAGGATTCAATGCTAGTTGCTTAAGGTGGTTAAAATAAGTATTTCCCAAAATTTTCCACATCCACGTCACTATAGAACTTACTTCATTCCTATAAACTCTCTATAGGAAGGGTCCTCAATCGAAGGGTTCAGTCGTTCTTATATCTCCTTCCACAAATTTTTACGTTATCTTCCTTTTAGGGTGGAATGTGTAGTCATAAAGACATCCTCCCATGGCTCTGTAATGGCGTTTCTTACCTCTTTACTAAAGCAAACCAGTGTACCGTGGAAACACCATTCCCCGGGAGGAAAATTAATCAATAAAAACATGCAATCTGTAAGGAAATTACTAAGATAAGAAGCTTATTTTGATGAACTCACCAAACCTCTCACATACCCCGCCATAAGTATACCTGTGCATATTTTGATGTCCATGTTGCATAAAATCGTGCCATACAATATATAAATGGGTTATGACCAATGGTCATTCTGTGTGAAATCAATGGGATCTATATTCCAAGATACTGCAATAGTCTATCATACAATCTCCTGTAGCTCACCATCTCATTCACTTCAGTAGAGTCAGGTATAAAATTGATCATACAATTAATCGAATTTAAATAAACATGGTGTATCACCGCTTAGAGTAGGCTATTTCAATGACATCTCTCTACTTATCTCCCTATTCAATTGTTTAACTGGTTACATTAAGTTAGGTAGATTCTTCCTACACTATAGTAGCTTGTGGCACCAATAGATTAAGAAACAATAACCGGCTTTCTTACGGAGGTCCATCTGGGAATGTGTAACAATGTCCCACAACTTGAGAGATGGTCCTATGTATTTTAAATTGACCCATGGATGGCAGCCACTATCACACACGGGCATATTTTGGACAAGTGATATGATTCTAGCAGGAAACAAAACCTGGAATAGTGCATATGGGATCCCATCTAAGATAAAAACTTATATAAGTGAGTTTTTTAGAGTCAGCATGACTGAGAGGGAGTATCTTCGTATTTCTTTCCAACACACTCACTCTTTAGGACTTGTTGCTTTTTTATTTTCATTTAGAGATTTTGCAACATAAGTTGAGGTCCTTGATTCCATTGACTAGTGAGAAGATGATACTTTCATTTCAAATTCTATCACAAACTTACCTAGCCTTTAGATTGTAGTTGATCAGTGCACTGCACCTCATTCTTGTCTATGGTAGTTCAAACCACATAAGAAAAGTATGTTACTACATGAGCTATTAAAAAAACCCAACTTAGACTACGATTAATCAAATTATAATTAATTAATATTTTATTTATTATTCTATCATATAAAATGAATTGTGATAGAATCTAATAGAAATTGAAACAAAATATGTGGGAATATTAGTTAGAAGGTAATAAAGGACATCAAATGTAAAAAGATACGAAATCTCATAAACAAAATATGTGTCCAAGGTACAAATAACATCCAACAAAATCTAAGAAAGCTTGAATAAAGGAAAATATGTGATAAAAAGTGGCAACGGGGAAACACATAAATGAGTAAAAATAAATAAATTTCTGCACTAGATTTTCTCAAGATGTAAAACACTACCATCTAATGTCATGATTAGCGTGAAGGGAGGTGGTTGGATGTAAAGGTATTATTTTTGAGGAAATCCCAAAATTCTTGTAATCTTTGGTCAAAGCCAACACCAAGAGGACAAATATATGTAGTAAGATATTAAAATATGATGTTAAAAGAGGTAAGAGTGTCAGTCAACTATTGACAACATCTATCAAGTGGAGTAAAGGAAGGTGAAAATAGAAATTAAGATACCAGAATGGTGATAAGAGATCCTTAGAGAATAATGAGACACTTAATCAATAGGGAATGAATAAAGTTTTCGTGATCAAGGTATGAAGGAACCCAAGTTTATGGGATCAAGTTAGGTAAACTAGTGAAGTATACATATTTTTCATATCAATATATGAGATGGTAGGAAAAATAATTTTTTCTTACCTTTCCAAAAAAATCACCATTCTTCAGGAAATCATTCAAGGAGCCATAGACCTACTACAAGGATTAGGTACTACATGAAAATGAAGGAACACTAAATGATATACATGTACCCTCCTACCTTATTTAGAAAAACCTACTGCACCACAAATGACCTCAAGCTCTGTGACAAGGCCAACTATGGAGTTTGAAATTTTAATTATGATAAGGGCATGCCAAATGATGTCACATCTTCTTTGGTTATGATTTACTTTATAATTTATAATATTTTCCTTTTTTTAATTTCCTTTTGCTTGATTTTATATTCCTAACACGGAATTTTTTTTTGGATTTTATAGTTCCTCCATATGGATTCAAAAGATTGACCAAATGGGTATGAAAGATGAAAATGCTAGAAATATAACACTTAACCACTATAGATGAAAACTTACAAACTAAGATCCTTAGGTACCTCTAGACATATCCTAAGGAAATATTGTTGATCTCATATCTGACCTAAGTATGTATCAAGTGAGTGAAAAAGTGAGAAAATTTAAAATCATAGGGTAAACGTGTGATATATTGAAGGATAAGTGAGTAGCTAACCATGAGGAGAGGTTTTTCGTTATAGGGAATGAAAGCTAGAATGAGATGGACTAGGAAGTGTAGTATTGTAGATCACAAGTAAAGTCAAGAGATAGGAATATAAACCTAGGATAGATATAGCACAAGGAAAAAGAGTGATAATACCCAAGTGGGAAAGAGTGCCATAAATATGATAAAATTGTACAAACAAATCCTCAGAAGAAGGAAATGTGGAATAAAGCCAAGAGGGAAACATATATCAGTGGTGTGTTGTCAAGAGATATTGTAAATTAAATTTCCAAAGTAGCTCAAGGAGAGATTAATTGTTGTATGAACTCGAAAGAGAACATATCAAAGGAAGGTTGAAAAAATAAGTGAAATAAATATACCAAATTTCTCCGTAAGAAGGGAAATGGCCGTTTAAACCGAAGATGGATGAGATATAAAAGGTAGTTGTAAACAGTAAAGTAAAGCAAGATATTAAAGTAGTATGATGTTCAAGCAATAAGGTATAAAATAAAATAGTATATTTAGGTAGTGCTAATGGAAATAAGGTAGGATGTTCAAGAAGTAATATATTCATGCAGTGAAATCAAGATAAAATGAGATATGTAGACAATAGTATGTGAAAGCTTTGAAGCACAGATAATATTATGTCAAAGTTGTAAGTTACTAGTTGGGAGATGAATTGAATAAACTAACATATCTGCAATAAAAATATGTGGTGAGGTGCTAGTTGGGAAACAAATCAATTAAATTAAAAACTTGTAAATAAAGTAGATTGTGAGGTGTTGGTTAGAAATTAATGGGCTGAGATAAAAATATTGTAATGAAAGTATGTTTTGAAGTGCTAGTTAATATTTGAACCAATCGAGAAAATAGTCATAAAAATAAAGTGGTTTGTGAGGTGCTAGTCAACAATTAAATTGAATGAGCTAATAGTCATGTAAAAATAAAGTAGGTTGTGAGGTGTTAGTCAAGAAATGAATTGACCGAGCTAATAGTTTCATAAAAAGCATAGGTTGTAAGGCACTAGTGGGGAAATGAATCAACCAAGCTAACAATCCTATAAAAGTAAAGTAGGTTGTGAGGTGCTAGTTGGGAAACGAATCAACCAAACTAACAGTATTGTAAAAAGAAAGTAGGTTGTGAGGTGCTAGTCGAGAATTGAATCAACCGAACTAATATTCTTGTAAAAATTAAATACGTTGTGAGGTGTTAGTCGATAATCGAATCAACCCAAACTAACAATCCTATAAAAAGAATAGGCAATGAGGTGTTCATCGAGAATTGCATCGACCAAACTAAAAATCCTAAAAAAATTAAGTAGACTATGAGGTGTTAATTAGGAATTGAATCGACCGAACTAACAATCCCATACAAAGAATAGGTTGTGAGGTGTTAATCGGGAATTGAATCAATAGAATTAACAGTCCTATAAAAATAAAGTGCATTGTGAGGTATAAGTCCGGAATTGAATCAACCGAACTAACAGTCCTGTAAAAATTAAGTAGGTTTAGAGAATTGAATCAACTGAACTAACAATCCTGTAAAAATAAAGTAGCTACTGAGGTGCTCCTTAGGAAATGAATTAACTGAACGAACATTCCTATAAAAATACAAAACAAGGATAAAGCTCAAATGAGTGAGAAACTATGTAGTAGGTAAAGATAGGAGGTAAAATAGTAGAGTAAGATAAGATAAGAGAACAAGAAATGTGGTAAAAGAGTGCAAGCAGTTATGACATGTGAGGTGGAATTCATATCTAAATGCACAAGGAGAACATACCCTTGGTGGGGTATGCTCTCAAAAAGGAGGTTTTACTCTTTGAAGATTTCTTGGAGTCGAATTTGTTTGGATTCAATGATTGCATGGTTTTTGGTTGGAATGTGAGGTGTTAGAACATGGAAAAATATGGAAGGTATCGTAAGATGCCCCCAAACTAGAGGATGAGTGAGAATAGACATCATAAGATGCCCCCCAAATGTAATAAGATGGTAAAAGTAGAAAGTTATTAATATTAGCAGAAAGCAAAAGTAAGCATCAAAGGATGCCCCCAAGCGTGAAATGAGGGAAGGATATGCATCGGAGGATGCCCCAAAATGTGAACTATGAGAAGTATGGGCATCAATAGGTGCCCTAAAGTATCAACTATGACAAGGATGGGCATCAAGAGATGCCCCAAATTGTGAGAAAAAGTGAGGTAATGGACCATTGTAGGTGGTGTCAAGTGTGAGATCCACGCATTTCTAATTTGCATGGTGATTTGAAGCAGGAATCTAGCTACAATAAGAGAGATTAGAGAATTTACAATGGCTTGTAATGACGTTGAGTCAAAAATAGCAAACCATTCCATACAACACTGGCCATGATGTAGAAATCAGGGTGGCCTGTGCATTTATCTGCAACAAACTGAAATAAAACTGCATCGGGTTTTTCTGGATAGTGACCAATGTTGGCTGGTAGAATGAGGGTTTTCTCAATTGCATTGACTTTTTCCAAGGGCTGATGGAGTTAGACTGGTTTGGATTTTTCTGAACTACATTGTGCTTTTTAGCAAAGTGGTTAATGCAATCAAAAATGTCTAATTTTATGAATTGGGAGAAAAAATTTGAAATTTGTTGAATCACCCAATTGGTGTTTTCCAAAAAAGGGCAAACAGAAGGGTTATAAGATGAAGGATTGTCGTTGCTATTTAGTGAAAATTGGTACGTTCATGATGGAATTGATCATAGATGTGAAGATCATTTGGATCTTCGGCTATGACAAAGTGAGAAGAGATGGGAAGATCCTCTTATGGGTATTCATCCATGATAGTGTGATAGAGGAAAGGACGAGGGAAGATTCGCTTTTAGATCTTCGTCCATGAGAGATATAGGACACATGATTGGATGTGAAAGGTTCTAAGAGGATTGCATAAAACCAACGATGAGATTTGAACTTAGAAGCTAGAAAGGAAAATTTTGACAAACAAGGTTAGCTTAGCAAATGGATAATGCTAAGGAGCTAGGAGAGATAAGAAGCAAGAAGTAAGGAGTTGATAATAAGTTGGTATTAATTTGATATAAAGTTGATATGAAACAGGATAAAAATGAATGTGAATATGACTCACTCAGAGGTGGAATAATACTCGTGTTAGGTTCACCAGAATGTATGTTTGCTAAGAGGGTCAATAGATTATGCTCTCTTCTCGATAATATAGATTAGGATATATAGAAGACATTTCTAGGGCCGAGACACAGGCCAAGATTGTAACCAAAAGGTGTACGATCCGTGGATCTAAAAGACATAATCCACACAATATCAGTGTAGGGTTCCAACGCCTATGACTAGGATAAGGGGTGGGGCTTTACTCAGATCTTAGGTTGTAAGAATAAAGATGATAAGCAAGTGCATATGAGATGTCTATAGTAGGGTTGAAAGAGTAAACAATAAGGCAAGTGCATGCCAAGAATCTAAACTAGGATAGTATAATCCAAATGATGGATGCAAGGAAAGGGCCAAAAAGAATAATAACACAATAGTCAAATAATATGGTACTCTATCCTAGTCGAATACATGATACATCAATCATTATAAATCAAACCAAATGTTAACGAGAAGTAAAGGTTAGGGATACATATCATTTGAATACACCATATTAACCACCCTTAGGGTTGATATCACCTTATGAGTGAGTTGTTGTGGGTGGATTACATGATCGATATGTGGATAACCTAAGTAGACCAAATCAGGGAATTCCAAAGAATTGAAAAACATTTCCGGTGCATATCCTATTATTGTGGATCCTAGTAACCCAATTCTTCAAAGTATACCTCCAAGTATAAGCTCATATAAACCTTTAAACCTATGTGAATTTTAAGAGAAATTTTGCGAGAAAAGGAAGACTGATATGTGATGATGTCATAAATAACCTCAATGAAACTTATTGATAAGGGATTGTAGCTCAAAGTAAAAAAATATCTTAGCTGAAAACATCACTCGTGAATAATGTAGTCAACTAGAAGAATTTCATGTAAGACGTTATTGACCACGATGGATGACATCGACTAGAAAATTATGGTATGAGGGTTGTAAAAGGGAAAAGAGGTGGAGGTAGAGCATACAATTAAGAGAATATAAGAAGGTGATATAATGGGGATCAAAAGGTCATGTAGGTTGTGTCAAGGGGTAAAATGGGAACCTAAGGCACATGGGGTGCATAAAAAATATTTCTTAGGTATTTCTAACCAACCTACCCATTTCTAGTATGCTCCTTGAGGCATAGGATTAGGTAGATTGATGCCCAAATGACTTAATTTTTTTTTTTTAATAAAAGTGAGAAGTAAGGTGCATTCACTACCTACCGCTACCACTTCCTCACTCATGTGGGATGAATACCAAATACACCACTATTACTAGATATAATAAATCTACTTGTAACTTCTAAAATGATATATCTACCATTATTAGTTACTTCTCCAAGCGATGCATCAATTATTAAATACATGACATAATACATTTTAGTATAGGTACATTATTACCTAACCACATCTGTACTTATAATCCTATTAATAAATTGATGACCCATATAATATTACCTAACCACATGCACATACCCATGCAATTTTACCTTATTATGTGCACACATTTAATCCCATTAATAAATTAATGATCCATATAATATCTACTTGACGTGCTACCCTAGGTACATGACATATACCTTTGATTATAAGGGGACAACTATTATTATGATTACTCTTGTTTTCATGAAAGAAAAAATTACAAAAACAAATCTCAATGAATTGAAAACATGATTTTGTGTGTCATATTAGCCCCTTTTACAAATGTTCATTTTTACAACTTAGTCATGTTCTAAGTTTTTGTGCTCTTGGTTGGAATTTTTTTTTTTTCCATCGTTCCTTATCATGTTGATTAGCTGACCATGTTATGGACGGGGTTTTAGTCGAATTTGTAAACCACTTTGTCCCATTTATGCTCTTGGTCATTTGTTTGAGAGTGAAAATAATAAAAATGAAGTTTCAATACATTAGTTCTGAGCCCATTTCATCTCTCGAAACCATTGTCCTTGAAATCATGGATATTGATGTTAAACACATGGACTTACTTGAATTTTAGAGCAGAATGGAAGATGGCAAGAGAAATGCATTGGCACAGATAGTTTGGATAATGGTTTAACACATGTAGGAGGTTTTCCTACTTTAGTTCAATGTGTAAATATAATTTAGGATTTTGCTTCATGTTTAGATGCCCAAACCAAGGAATTGAAAGATCTTCAAGGACATGTCATTGCTCAACTCATCGCTCATGACATCAACTTGGCTCTTGGGATCACTTCTCTTGTCTATGCCAAGGTATTGAATGTTGAAATGGCACAAAATGAATATGATCTAACCCCTAACAAATATCAAAATATGATTGTCAAGTCTTGGTTGAAAAGTAAGAATAAAGGACCTTAAAATTGACTAAAACTCTTTATAGGAATGACTTCATTGAAGAGTTATTAGACATTATCACTTTTTCATCTAGGGTTATGGGACTCCCTTTCACCAGAGAATTTCATAACTGGATGAGAATCTTCATCAATTTGATATGTGAAGGGAAACAATCTTATGTTGGGGAGAGACCATTTGTGAAAACATGACAAAACAACTTACTCAACTAAATAATACTAAGTCATTCTACATGACTTCATATTTGATATATACCATTGTAAGATACAAAATTTGGGTTGGTCTTTTGGGTCAAGGAAGGAAAAATCTCTCCAAACCCATATATGATTCTTACACTCAGTTGATCTATGATAACAATGAAGTCACTTCAGAAGGGTGAATGATGCATTCACCATGTTCATAGTGAGATTGTTAGAAGGATGCACTACCAAAATAATTTCTTAGGATGAAAAAAAGTTGGTGATCAAATTTGGTAGTTTCTTCATCCAATTCCAGTTATTTTCTTATATCAAATTACATATCTTGAAGGAATCCCATACAAAATTCCAATATATTATAGTAGTAAATCATTATCATTGAGTTATGCATACAATTGGATATCATCCACAAAACTCGTAGAGAGAAAAATGTGCAAGGAATTAAATTTACCATAACTCTTGGTAATTATATATGTAGATCAGGCATTGATACACAAAATGTCGAAAGGACAATTGCTCCTTTCAATATGCATCATTTCTCCAAGTGATCTTCATTTGATAGTAAAAATTTCATCAACAACAATCTTCGGCTGTTGGCATCATACTCTCATGTGCCTACCATTGAAGATTATTGGGAAGATTGTGATGATGAATTCAAGGTAAGAAAAAGATCATTTTTAAGGATGAATCTTAAACAAATTCAAAATTTCAAGTTGCAACAGGTTCCAAAAGGTATGGTTGATGATGGTTATGATATGTATGAACCTGAGTTTGAAAGATCTATTCAACATACTCCTCTTCCCATCATTGAATAGTATCAGAAGGAGAAAGATAGTATTGATGATCTCACTGCACTAATGCTCCTTAGAATAAAGAAATGGTATTTGAAGAAGTTGGAAGAATTCAATACATCAGAAAATTCCATTGCTTCCCTAAGGTTGTCAAGATATGCCTTCTTCCTCATCTCAACAAATGCAGAGTACAAAAGTTTATGTTTGGAATCCAAGGGCCGACCCTACATCAGAAGAGGTGAAATATTCTACCAAATTTCCCATAGAAAATATAGATGAAGGAAGTGGTCTTGAGGAAAATTTATTTGTAAGGAGAGCTCCCATCTCTCCACAAGTATCAACTAAAAATTATCCCTTATGTGGAAATCATACTTGCACAAGCTCCTTCCCCTCCTCCACTCACCCTCAATGTTCCTGTCACAAGTTCAACTGTTGAGAATATCACTGAGAATTATTTCTCATGGGTTCAACCATTGGTTGAAAAGAAAAGAAAAACACATTAAAAAATTGTTGTTCCTGATATACGATGCTATAGCTGCTCTTCTTTAAGGATACTCCAACTCCCAAGAAGGCCAAGGTAACTTCCCGACTTGTATCAGAACACCTTAGGCCATCAATTTGTTGAGATTGCAAATCCAACAGTTGATAAAAATGAAAATGAGATCAATAAGGTAGATTATGAGTTAACAATAATATCACTTGGAGAAGCCACTCCTGAAGGAGATGTGAATAATTTGAGAGAAACAATGTCAAGAGTCATTGAGAGAGTTGAAAAGGGAAAAAAGACACAAGAACAATTGGAAGAAAAATCACAGACTCTTTCAACCTACATAAAATATTTTCTCTCAGTAGATCCCACTCCTATTGCATCCCTTCCATCTTCCACTTCAGTAAGTGCTATTGATATTAATGCTATTTATGAGATTCACAAATGTACTCAGAGGGGTAAACTTATGGAAACTTGGGTGGAAAATTTATTGGTAAATGGTATGAAATTCATTGATGAGGATAACAAAGTCTATGAGAGATTAGTGGAAGCTAAGAATAAAATGAATTATGAAATTGAAAATGTAGAGAAAGAAGTTAAGATTTGGGATGGAATGATTCAGGACTTGAGAATCATGGTGATGATGGATGAAAATTTCCTCCTCTCAAAAAAAGGTACTTGATAGTTCAAATGAAAATATTTCCCAAATTTGGTTTCACAGTATTGAGTGGAGACTCAAATTACTGGAAGAAAGCACAAGATCTTCAAAATTACATATAAAAGGGTGAATATATGAAAGTTGATGATTTTGTTGATCTGAAGGCTCTCTACTGTGATATTTTAAAGGAAAATTCCTCATAGGTCAATACACCAAATGATATTAAGGAGCAATTTAGGAAGTTGGTTAAAGAGGAATTATTCAATGTTGATGATTTCAATCAAGATAAAATGGATGGAAATTTTGAATTGCATAATGTAATAATGTAAGCTTTTAAAATCTTGGCTCAGTTTGGAGTAACTAATTTAAAAATGTTAAATGCAATAGGAAGTTGGCTAACAATCTTTCCAACACTGTCACTCCAAAATAATAATATATCATTGATTCAATGATCAAGTTTAGGATGCATGTTCTAAAAATCAAAGTTATAGCTTCTTTACTTTCCTCCTAATGAAAAATAATAATATTTTTACATTGTACTTTTTGATTTTATTTTTCCTTGAATTACAAAAATGTAAAAGCCAGTTAACCGACTTATTTGGAAAAATACAATGTAAAAGTAACAATTAGATACTTGGAAGTAGTTACAAACCTTTCTCACTATAAAAGGAGATCCTCTCTATTGTAAAATGGTTGTTGATATTTTCTAGAATAGAAATATATAAGAGAATTTCCCCCCTTCTCTTTCTCTCTCCCAATTTCTATGTTTTTTCCAATTGCACATTTTATATAATGAAATTTAAAAATTTGTGTTCATTATTTGCCTTCTTATAAACTGCTTAACTTTGTGTCATTTATGCTATTATTTAGCTAAGTTAAATATATTCATCTGTATGGGATATTTAATTCATGGGACAATTATTTTCTATTATGTAATGCTACAGTATTCTTCTATTATTGACATGCATGAGTAGATGAAGAACTGATTTTTCTTTTTTGAAAATTGTTGTCATTGACATTCTTTCTCTTAAACCTTCCTAAGTTCTAATTTTCTCATTTTTTATTTCTTATTGAAATATCAACATATGAAATAAAAAACCCCCACCAAAATAGTTTGGGTGTAAATTTTGTAAATATATTGCATTACATTTTTGGTTTTTAAGAAGGGAATAGTGCAAGGGGTCTTCTTAGTTTCTCCTTGTTATCACAATGTAGGTCACCTTTACCTTGAGCATGCATGATCATGTCCAATCTCCCCTTGCTTTGAGGATCTAGATAAAAGCACTTGCTTGATGTAGATAAATGTATTCACATAGTATATATTGTAGGCACATTTCACTATATAAACTCATTCAAGCATATGTGAATAAAAACATGAAATTCATACCTTAAACCTGATTTGATCAACCTTCCCTTGATTTGTCCACAATCAACATATGCTGAGCTCACTCTCACCTTTATGGACACTACACTTTGTTCAAGCCTTGTCCTCTGACCCACCCCACTAAGAAACTATGCTTCTTATCTTAGCCTTCATTAAGCAACTTTGATGTACTTGTAAGTTCAATATGAGATTATCATACCTCTTACCTACCCTATGCTTTGCACTTGTCCTCACCTTCCATTCTATCAAATGTACCTCTTCTTACTTCTCATTGTCTCATAGAACATTCATCTCCATTTACTTCACTCTTCCATGCATATGATTCATCTTCATAGCTCCATTATGCCAAACCCCTGCTCCTGAAAATTCTACCCTTATTACAAAACCATCTTTGCAATGTTGTCCATATCTCTGATTCATACATCATCCCTGTTTTCTTCCTTACTCCACTCTTCTTCATGCTAGCCTAAAAGGATAGAAGTGGTCAATAAGCCCAATACTGTGCTTAGGGGTTTGATTCACCCTCAACATCCATAAAATGCTTCATCTGACTTGCTATGAGGTGGCTAGACCTCCAAACTCTACCCTATCCTTGAATTTGTTCTTAATTCCATCAAACTAGCTTTGTAACCTAGTAGCCCTTCCCATATGCAAATGTTAATGAATCTCCAATATCCCTAAAAAAACCTCACCTTCTCATGAAATGATTCAAATGCTTTATAGAACCCTAACATGAGTCCATGTCTCACCACCTACTCCTTTGTACGAAATTGTACTTCTCCAACTGTCCTAGGGGAAATTTAGGCCTAATTAGGTCTTTTTCCAAGCTACAGATGGGTACAGAGATTCCTTTGATACACATATAACCTTCTAACTTCCTTCCTAAAGTGTAATGGAACATTTACTCAGCTCCAAATGATTTACTTTGGTCTTAATTTGCATTAAACCATCACTAAAACCCTACTGTACAGTCTTAACTGGTAATGTGCATGCCTAGAACATAGAATTTCATAGAAACCACATCTTACCAGTAGATTTTTAACTCTTCACTTTGGTAGAGTTATCTAATGATAACATAAACATGGTGATTTCAAAAATTTAGAAATTTTTACCATACGGTCTCAGGAGATCTAGAAAGCCCTAGTTTAGGGGCAACGAAGGAAAATTCTTAAGCACATAAACTACTCATACCAAGGTTTCAAGACCACAAATAAATTTCATTGAGCTTGTATGATGAGGCCCTCCAACTCTTCCAATCATCAAATCAAGATTCCTCTAATCCTTAAAACTTTGACTGTCACCTTCCTAGCCTCGGTCTGTGCAAGAACACTGTCAAATATGCATGGAAAACATAGAAAATCTTGCAAATTACATCATGAAACCTTCTGAAAATACTTCAATATTTGTTATTCCCACATAATTATCACTTGATTACAATCATCATCCTTGAAGGAACCACATATGGAGGCCAAAAATCCCATTTTTGCACTCCAAAACCACATTCCTAGTCTTGCTCAACTACTCCCTAAGATGGCTCAACCACTTCAACCTAGCTTAAGAAAATCCTTAAAAACTCAAATCCTCATTACTAAACTTGTTTCCACATGAGGAATAAAAATCTCCAGATCTTATTTACATAATTTTGGCCCTTATATACACTAATAGGCCTTATTTAGGCTTTTTACACACAACATTATCAAAGTTGAATATTTGAATACAACATTTTGGAGGGAAATGATACATACACCCTAAAACAACCTAGGATCCAACTAAAACATGACAACCTCAATTAAATCCTACTGATGCACCTGCATCATTCTACCCTTGAGAGGAAAAATTGAGCTTCTAGCTCAAATGATGCTTGTTGGTCACCTCTTCTTTCTTCTTTCTTGATTGTCTGGCTATAGGTTTCTTCTTCCATATTGCATATGATCCTTCCTCTTCATGTTTATGGTCTTGTTTACTCCTGTCCTTTATTTTCCTTGTATGTTCTTGTCTCATTTCCCAAGGTCTTCTTGTCACATAGGATATTTCTTGATTGAATGCCAACTAGATTCCATGGCCTAATTCCCTCTTTGATTGCCTTGACTGTGCTGCCTCTTAGAGACTGATATTCTTTCATTTTTACTTTCTTCCTTTATTATGTTTCATACTTCTTTTGTGCCAAATCCAACTTTGTTTGCCTTCTTAGCCATTCTAGCTCCAATAATTGTTTGTACAACCCACTCATGCTTATGAGTGTACTCTTGAGCTCCAAATTTGTACTTTGTTTTTCCTTCCTTCCTCATTATTTGTATATGGACATCTGGTAGGGACTGTATGAAGTTATTATTTGTCTTGAGGTGGAGGTGTTATATTGTTTCACCTTGAATCATAGGCATTTACTTTACCTTGGGTTCTAACTTCAATCTCCATGTTCCAATCCTTTCTTGGAATCATGTTCTATTTCCACCTTTTGATTTTTCCTCCTATGTATTCCGCTTTCATGTATTCTTAAAAACCTCTCTCCTCTCAAATATTTATAGTAATTACTCATTAGAACAAAGAATTGTTCATTGCAAACTGAGATTATTCTTTCCATTCCATACTTGTGTCCTTTTTCCATAGTAGTTTGGTTTCTAAAAACCTGTCCTTGAGTAGTTAATTGGGCATAGTCTGGTTCTAAGACTGAGAAATATGAGCATGTCCTCTTATGACTTACAACTGATCTATGCTCTCTGATTGAACACCTTCATATACTAACTCTTTGGTCTTCTTCTTCAAGGGATAACTCTACTTATTACTTGCTTGACTGTAAATGATCTATCACTGATTCCACCATCATGTTGATTTCTATCCAAAATTGAGAAATTACTTGACTATTATTTATGATAATTTTCTTAAAACTTCTTTATTTTAGCTCTATCTTTGTTTTCTTGTTACATCCTTGTTTCTTCATACTCCATCCTTTTTCTTCTTCTACTGGCAACCTTTTTACTTGTTCTTGACTTCTCTTCTTCATTATGCATTCGTTATCTTTCTTTTTGTACAAAATTATTGTTTTCTCTTCCTCTTGCTTAATGTTGGGCTGACTGTAATTTCCTTTCTTCCATGCTTGCTTGACCTCCTGTGGAGGTACTTCTTTGTCTTTATATTCCTTCAAAGGAATTCCTTTACTAACTAGCTCCCTTGATCCCAATCTTGTCTAAACTCCTTAGTTCTTTCTTGTACAACAATCATCACCTCTTTTCGCTTGGTCTTCCTTATGGACCTCCTTCATGAGTTATTCATGTTCACTAGACTGTCCTTCACCTACATGCTGGTATTTTGTGAAGTAAAACATATCTTCTAGCCTATGCAACTCTTCTCTCAATGTGAGAGTGTCCACTCCTTCCTCTTCATCATACTTAGGATCAGATTGGTCTTCTTGCCTTGCAATAACATCACTCCCATTACTTGTGATACCTGCATTTTCATCAAAACTCATAGTTTTATGATCTATACCTGCATACAAACATGCCCACATAGAGTTAATTATAAAATTCAATGGTCTCTCATGGTTTCTTCCCCTTTTTTCCTTTATTCAAGCAATTCCTTGAGTATTTACTTGGGCATAGTCTGGTTCTAACTCTTGAGAAATATGAGCATGTCCTTTTATGACTCACAACTAATCTATACTCTCTGATTGGGAATTTGTACACATTATAACTAAAACTTTGGTCTCTTACCTCAAGGAATAATTCATTTTGTTTCTTATTTTATTGTGAATGATCTACCACTTCCACCATTATGTCGATCTCCAACCAAAATTAAAGAATTGCTAACCTTTCAAAGGTATTGTCTACTTTCCAACCTGTTAATTATTGTTTATTTATAGATGCATTCTTTATCTTTCTTTTTATACAAAACCATTATTTTATCTTCTTCCTCTTGATGATGGGATGACTGTAATTTGTCTTTCTTCCATGCTTTCTTGACCTCCTGTGGAGGTACTTCTTCATCTTTATATGCCTTCAAAGGCATCTCTTTACTCCCTTGATCACAATCTTGCTTAAACTCCTTGGTTTGTATAGTAGTCATCATCACCTCTTTTGTTTGGTCTTCCTTATGGACCTCCTTCATGAGTTCTTCATGTTCACTAGACTGTCCTTTACCTGCATGATGATATTTTGTGAAGTCAAACATCTCTTCTAGCCTCTGCAACTCTTCTCTCAATGTGAGAGTGTCCACTCCTTCCTCTTCATCATACCTAGGACCAAGTTGGTCTTCTTGCCTTGCAATGACATCACCTTCATCACTTGTTTTACCTCCATTTTCACTAAAACTCAACATTTTATGAGTTGTACCTACATACAAACATGTCCACATAGAGTTAGTTAGAAAATGCAATGGTCTCTTGACCTTCATCCCTACTTTTCTCATGGTTTCTTCCCTTGTTTTTTCTTCATTCAAGAAACTTAATGCTTTTCCAAGGTGGTATTTCTGATCCACCATCTCTTTTCCTTTCCCATAACCTCTCTCTACTGTCATCTTCTTCATGTGACCAGCTCCTTGGTCACCAAACACCCTTCTTGGTGCTTCTCTTCTCATCCACAACTCATCACAAGGAGACACTTCCTTTACTGTCTTTATCTATTTCACCTGCTACATTGTTTCATGCAAATACTTCCTCATGGTCATTAACATGACACTTCCTCTTTCATCACCTCCTTCACCCTTCAAGGGTATGAGACTATGCTCAACTCCACCCTTACAGAATTTGTAAACATTTGTCTTTCCATCATGCTTGGCTTGCCTATCAAATTGCCAAGGTCTACCTAAGAGCAAATGGAAAACATCTATAGGTATAACATCACATAACACTGTATCTTTATATGACCAAATTTGAAAATAAACTATTCTTTGTTCACTTATAAGTATTTGATGGTTCTGTTGCACCCATGAAATGTAATAAGGATTTGGATGTGGAAGTCTTCTCAATCCCAAATTCTTCACCATGTATTCTGACACCACATTGTCAGTGCTTCCTCCATCTATGATGACATCACATACCTTGCCTCCAGACTTGCATCTAGTTCTGAACAAGTTCCTTCTCTGACTCATGTTTGTGTCTTGTCTTCTTAAATCTGTCTTTTTTCCTCTTGGCTGCTCCAAGACTCTCTTCATCAAGAGAGATTCACCCTTCATTCTCTCATTTCTTTATACATGACTGACCTGGTCTAAATACCTTCTCCTTTTTCAGTTCCTTTAGGGAATTTTACATCACTACAACTATGAAAACTAGCATTCACATCTCTAGCATTTACACAACTATCACTATTTACATTCACATCACAAACATAAGCATACCTTATTGAATTTGTCCAGAATAATTGGATTCTTCCCTTCAATGGCATATAAACTCTCCTTTGTTGCTGCACTCTAACTTTGGTATTCTCTCTCTAAAAAGGTGCTCCAGATTATCCATTCTCTTCTCCATTTGTATCTTCATCTGCTGAAACTGTCCCATCATCTCTTTAAGCAAGTTTTCCTGCTTGTTCTGCATCCTTGAGTGCAATTGTTCCATCATCCTCCTAATGTCCTTTATAGCCTTTAAATCAGGATATGATACCAAAATGGTGCAAGGGTCTTCTTAGTTTCTCACTTGTTATCACAATGTAGCTTCACAATTACCTTAACCATGCATGATCATTCCAATCAACCCTTTCTTTGAGGATCTAGCTAAAATAACTTACTTGATGTAGATATTTGTATTCATATAGTATATATTGTAGGCACATTTCACTATATAAATCATTCAAGCATATGTGAAGAAAAACATGAAATTCATACCCTTACCTTAGTTGATCAACCTCCCCTACTTTTATCCACTATCACCTTTATGTGACAGTTAGAACACGAGTCCATACTTACCTGATTTATTTCCTCCCTTTTCCTCTCCACTCAACAACTATGCTTCATCTTAGCCTCCACTAAGAAACTCTGATATACTTATGAGTTCAATCATGAGATTATCACACATCCTATCTTCATATGCCTTACACTTTCCTCACTTTCCATTCTATTTTTATCTTCTTACTCCATTACTCTTACATTACTTCACCTCACTTCCTAGCATATAAGGAATTGCTTCATAGCCTACATGAAATCACCAATCCAACTACTTCTGCAACATTACAGCTTATTACTTACTCCAATTTACAAGATTGTACCTTCTAATTCACTCATCACTAACATTCATCACATACTCCACCTTGCTCAAAATTATCCCTATAGCTTATAGATTAGGTCAATTACCCAAGGCATCTTACACTGCTAGGGTTTAGATTCCACCCTCAACACCTAAAACTTCTTTGTGATGACCTTTATTATAGGGGCTATGACTTCTAAAATTACTCATATCCTTGAATTTCCTCTTCATCACTTCATGCATTAGCTTTATAACCTAGTAGCCTTCCAATGTATACAAATGCTTAATGAATCTCAAATATTGGATATCAACCTTACCTTCTCATGACTAATAGATTTCAAGACCCTTTATGGAGCCTATAACACAACTATACAACTCAAATTTTACTCTTTTGTATGAAATTGTACTTCTCCAACTCTTCCTAGGGCTTATTTAGGCCTAATTAGGTCTTTTGTCAATCCTAAAGTGAGAGTACAGAGGTTTATGAGGATAATTTCCCTAAATTCCTCATGAATGTCAATCAATATGGTTTTATAACCTATATAAAGGCTCCTATTTAACTTCATTCGTTAAAACCATCAATAAAACCCTCACAAAATGTAGTAGTCTCAGTGACTAGTATGCACTTACAGTACATAGAACTATAAAATGCAGGAATCTTATGACAACCATTATTTGTCACATGTAATTGGAACTCTGAACTCTTGGATAGTGCTAGATATATCATGTGGACATGAGTATTCTCAAAATTTCATAGAATTTTTGAGACTATGAGAGATCTACAAAAGCCCTAGTTTAAGGGCCCGAATGGAAAACATTAAGCTACAAAACTATTCATGAGGTTTCAAGGGCCCAAATAAATTTTCATTGAGCTTGTAAATTGAATCTCAAACTTCTCCATTCATCACAGTGAAATCCTCCAATCTCTTAAAACTCTGACTGTCACCTTCAAGCTCCTCGGTCTGTGTACAGAATCACTACTAATGCATGCATGGAGGAAACATAAAAACTTGCCAATTACACATATGAACCACAAAATCTCCAAATAATTTGTTTCACTTAATTATTCTGCCTGATACAATTATTCCATTAAGGAATTACATATTGTAGACTAAAAATCTATCATTTTTAGCACTTCAAACCACATTCCTAGTCTTTCTCAACTACTCCCTAAGATAGCTCAACCATTTTCTAGCTTAAGAAAAATCTTAACAACTCAAATATCACTTACTGAACTTGGTTCCACATGAAGATAAGCTCTCCAGACCTTATTTACACATTTTTGGCCCTTATATGCACAAATAGGCCTTATTTAGGCTTTTACATACAAATTTTTCAAATTTGAATATTTGACCTACAACATTTGGAGGGAAAATAATGACATACTTGCCCTAAAACAACCTAGACCTCATCCAAAACATGACCACCTTTATGACCAACCTATTGATGCACAATTTATTGATCAAACCTTTCCCACATGGGTTATGACACTCTTATGTCTATATTTTCTTATTTTTTTCCTAAAAAATGCATACTACATTAGTTGCTCGTTACATACATGCTTTCAAAATGATATATTACTATGTTAGACCTCAATGATTTTATTTTTCTGTCTGGCACATGATGTTTATAGTCCCTTTCTTTCTAGATACGTGATTCACAGGTTCACCCCATACCTTAAAAGGGGGTATTTTTTTTCTTGTTCATCTATGTACTGCAGACTTTCAACACATCTTATTGATCCCTTATATATAAGAAATAAATTGGTGGTATATAACATTCTCTCTTTTTCTTCCTCATATGGAAGAAATCGCATGGTGTTACACATCAATTTCTACTTGATCTTGCTATAAGAAAGACCCGTATTAGATTAAAATGTTGCACATATTTTAAGATATGGATTTCATAGAGGCACCTTCGTAGTATTCAATGTAAAATAAAGTGTAGTCATTCCTATCCTCTTATATTTTATAAATTCCCTAAATATGGATTTATGTTCATTGATTCACTTGCACATGTTTCTACATGTTTGTAGAAACATATGTTCCCATATCCTAGACATATGAGCATTGCCATTAGTTCTAGGATCTTCCCATCCTTCTAGTACAAAGATCAGTAAATCTCCCTTTCTTTTTAAATTTCATCTTTGTGCTATTATTATACTAATTTCAAAAAATCTAAATAGATGACAAGGTTAATCCAACACAAAATTTCTATGTAAGTACTTGTTTGTTTTCCTTGGATATGTAAGCATGCACACACATTAAATTGGGATATTAGATAAGATCTTCTAGTATGTGTTCCTTGTGTTGTTTGACTTCTAATGTGTCCCCTTATGTTTTTTACTATTTATGACACCTTCAACCTTGTATTGTTCCTTATGACCATGTCTTCTTCTTATTGACTTAATGCTCCTCTTTATTCTTCCCTTCCCCTCGTTTCTCTCTTCCTTATTTTTCTTTCTCCTCCACACATTCTCCTCATATTCTTGACATTTTATAGGATTGCACCAATATGGTGTGGGTCTTCTAGAACCATACGACCATGCTTATGGCTCTTCTATTTGTGGAAATGTTTGAACCTTGTTTTGGGTTCCATTTGAGTTGCCTAAAGTTCCTCTTTTATTGGCCTTTCCAGCCACCCATTGCTTGTGTCGACTTGCATGCATATAGGGTCCTAATTTTAATTTAAAAAACATTTGAACTCAAGAGTGCATTAAGGCATTTAAAGGATGATAATCAAGATCATAGAATCATATTGACATAAGAGTTATTTTGAAGTTTTAAGAACTTCAAGAATTTATTGTTTGAAGAACATTCTCATTCCAAAAGATGACTTCAAACATTTAGAAAGCATCTAACATTTACTAGTTATTTCATCCATTAAAATAATAAGTTGATACACTTGTATATAGTGGATTACTTGTTGAACTACATTAAATGTTGATTTCAATACTATTTCCTCAAAGGGATTTGTATGATTGAGATAGGCCCCTGAATCCACACCTCACATTTTCATGTTTTATGAGGTATTGATGTCATATTAGGTCTTGGAGAAAGGAGAACAAATTCTTAGTGACTTGTGATGAATTATATAATAACAAGTGAGTTTTGTAGAATGTATGAGTAGTGGACTAGGATAGTCCTATTGATTTCAGAGTTGTGCTATAGTTTTCGTTGTGTGAATTCCATACTTGTGTTATCTTAGTCGAGGTGGTTAGGATTTGTTTCTCTTTTGAATTGTGGTTTACATTGTTAGTTGGTGTTGTTTTCCATTTCTTTTAACTGACGATGTCGAGCTAACTTTGTAGGAAATTATGTATCATTTTAGAAACTTCAATTCTCTCTATATCTATTTTCAAATTTTTCAATTATTCTGATTATTTTAAAATTAATCTGCACGCCTAAATTATTTTTAACACATACACATCCACTATATTATTAATCCGTGTAGGCAGGGGTACCATATTTTTCACCCAAGTTAAATAATTTCTAAGTTTTAACCAATAAAAAGATTTGAAGTGACATATTATTTCAATAACTCTAAAATTTGGGACTAAAAAATTGTGGAATATTTCTTAGGAACTTATTAGAGAATATTCTTATCATTTAATTTTAAGCAAATATAATATCCATACACTACTAGGAATGCTAGTTTTATTTATTTTTAATTCATCTATTAATACTACCAACACATATATCAATGTTTATTAATAATTATGATGTGACATTCAATATTAAATTTCTAAACTTTGTATTATATCATGACATATCAAGATCTATATTTTAAAAAACAAAATTCCAAAGAAAAAACTTAAACAATTTAATATCAATCTTTTGTCAACAAATAAAAATAACTTATTTCAATTCATGTAGTCTACACAAAAATTAAGAAAACAAACACTATATTATATATGTACACAAATAATATTATTTGCTTAGCATATATATGCTATTTATGCTTTCAAAATATTTATATATTTTTCTAATTAAATCAATTTATATTACTTAATATTTATGTATAGTAAAACATGTGTTCTCACCCTCCAATTATTTTGATTCATAATATAAGTGCTAATAAGAACTAATCACATTACAATTTCAAAATTATATATATATATATATATATATATATATATATATGAGCAGATTGCATAATGAAAGTGTACGAGGGGAAAGTTGTTTGCATTAAGAAATGTCCTACACAATTATTGCAGTTAAACCTATATATATATAGGTTTAACTGCAATAATTGTGTAGGACATTTCTTAATGCAAACAACTTTCCCCTCGTACACTTTCATTATGCAATCTGCTCGTTAAGGTTCCACCACATGGAATGTGGTCAAGTAAAGTCAAATCTCCTATATAAATTTTAATCAGAAATGATCATTTAAAATATCTCTGTAAGTGTTTACCATGCCTGATCCACTAAATGAAATGCTTATTTTAATGTGCCTATTTATTGTTAGTGTGAGGATTCAGTCAACTATTTATTAGAGACGGGGCCTGCTGATTCCATCATTTTAATATGGGGAGCCACGTTCTATCATAATTCATATTCTTCTTAATGAACTTTTTTTTTTAATCATTAAGAGGTACTTGGCTATACTGTAATGATTACTCAAGATTCCTTTGGAAGCATCCCAAGAACAAGGTGTGTAATTAAATATGTTATTAATAATATTATTATTATTTTATTGAAAGGTGTATTTTTTAATATAATAAGTAGAATATTGTTGATTGTATAAAAAATGGATGGAAATGAATCATACTCCAAAATATAAAAGTAATCGGAAATTGTTTATGGTAAGAAAAAAATCTCATAATTTTTAAGTATGGAAAAAAACCAAATAAATTTGAAGAACTTGAAACCTAAAAGTAATGCAAGCAAAATACTCTCTCAAAGCACACTTGTTGCTCAGAAGGAGGCAACCAAGTGAAATCAACATACAAGCCTAACAAATCATAGGAACAAAGAGATATCATTGTTTTAAATAGAGAAGCCAAACTTAAAGGGATCACCATAGCAACAGAAACCAAAACGCAACAACCACAATAGAGGGAGTAGGAAGCCAAATTGCAAGCTACCACAAGTGTGATAAATTCACCAAGCACACTGTAGCAAAAAAGCAACCACTGTTGTAATAAATATGTAAGCAACATAGCAAAAACTCTAACAACAAAATGGAGCAAAAATCATAACAACAAAAGTTGTTACTACTAACATAATATCAGAACAAAAATATGCAAAATTCTAACCCAAATAAAAGGCTAAACAACACCAATGCCTCCTTTTTTATAACCACAAACACACACCAATTTGCAATGCACTAGAGGTGCCAATAAGAACCCCCACTCCTCCCATGGGTAACCCCTAGATCTAGAGTTTCAAGTAGAGGAGATATGACTCGAAATGCCTCGCCTATTTTCATCTCCATTTACCATGTCAACATTATTTGCATTTTGGTTATCAAGTACAAAGAAATTTTATTTACAACTTTTATACTAACATGCTCGAAAAAATAAAGGTAACAACGTAAAATAGAACCTCAAGAAGAAGTGATAGTAAACTCCAAAAATTAAAGGGAATTTTCAAAATACTTTTTTTTTTATCTACATGAATCCCTTATAACATGTTTATATTTAATTATTGAATGATGCCCCCCTGCGCACCCCCCCCCCCATACACACATAAGGCGGAGAGAGATATGTTGTTACAATTTAATTCAAATTGTTGATTAACCTTGTGATTGGAAGTAGGTCTTTATACCTCTTTAATCATTCTATTGTTGCATCGATGATTAAAAAACAAATAGGTTTTGTATGACTAATAAAAAATGGTGCGATTTATTGTTAATAAGCATTTATTTATCTAGCCCACCCATTAACGATTCAACGCTGTGAGTTTTTCATTTCCTCACTAACATATTATTGTCTTAGTGGCCTCTGAGTGCGCACACACATGCACATTTTCCATTCGTAAAACTGCACCCTCATATGATGTCAAACAAAATTTTACTTAGGTTGCACATATGAGAACTAAAAAGGTGCCCTCCAAAAAGATATGTTCCATAATGTTTATAGAGTTTCTTACTAATTTATTACAAATTTACACTATAATCTTAGTACTTTATTAAAAAAAAGTGTGATATTTGATGTTTAAATCTAATAATTTAATGCTTATAGAATGAGCCCTCGGTTTCCCCAAAAAATAGTGAGGCCCTCTAGATGGTGCAGTGCAATGGACTCTCAAGCTCCATAATTACAAATAAATGTGTGTTTTACCATTTCATGTGTGTGGGCCTTCACTAGACGGGTTTTGCACATGCATGATAAGGTCAACATTTTATTTTGTACATAATTTTCATGTAAATCTATAATATATGTAATGTTTCATATTATTGTGTATGTAATACCCACTATGATAAACATCATTTAAATTAATGGAACAAATGCCAACTATTGGTGAGAAAATTTGTTAGTTGGGAAAATTAGGTGTCTCCACCAAACATTCACAAGGGTATGCTCCTCTGCATTGAATGGTGCTGCTCCCATGATTGAATGAACACTAATCTAATCCTACCTAAGTTCTGTGGGTTGGCCAAATAGGTTGGGGATCACGTAGGGACACTCCACTGAACCTGTGGCAAAGTGCTTGTCGTGGGCTACAAGGGAGGAAATTACAACAGCGATGTAGGTGAAGGAGAGAAATTAGGAAAGAAAGGTTATTTTTGTGAGTAGGCCAATTGTAGAGTTCACACCCAATATCTAGAGTAGTTCAATCATTGAATATAGAGGAAATCAACAATGAAGCTATATAGTGAGAAAAACAAACCTGCCAAAAATTTCTTGGATTAATTTATCAAAGATACAAAGCTCTTTTGGGATTACTGTGCTTGCAAAGTGCATAAAAGAGAAATAGAGGAAACATTGGAAAATGAGAATAGAAGAAATGCATCTTTTATTTCATGTGCATTGATGACACAAAGTCCAACAATAACAATCCACAATTGCTACAACATAGATGTTATCACAATCTAGCATTTTCAGGATCTTTTGGAATGGAGAAGCCATCCCAATTTATAGCCTTGTGAATTTACCTTTCATCTCCCTCTACATGACTCTTCATGTTCCTATTCCACTTGTGACCTTTCAATGGCCCCTAGAAGAGGCAAATTTAGTATCTCTTTTATAATTTTGAGAGAATACTTTTACAATTTACAAATAATTAGAAGAAAGGGAGAGAAGGGAAGAAGGAAAGACGATCAATTGAACATGTTGAAGAAGCTCCCTCTGATGAAGAACTTGCTAATGATGATCATAGTCTCCTCCTTTTGCATGATGCACAAACACTCTGGATTGCCTAATGAGTGTTTAGAAACACTTTTATAAGACCTCCCAATGCGAGCTTGAGATGAACATAAACCTTACCCATGATGATGCATTCATGATCTCACAATGAGAGTGAGGATCACTCTCTTATTCCTTAGGGATTTCACAATTTTCATTCATGATAATCAAACCTCTTGATACTTACATCCTTGTTATGTGCATTGTGCTGCAAGATTGCAAGACTGATGTTTCCTTTACCCTGCTATGAGAGATGTCTCACCCTTTCTCTGTTTGAGCTATGAGATCATCTCATAACCGATGTCAAGAGTCCAAAAAGTCACTGAAAGATGAGTGAAAATGTTGCACCATTTGCAACTTTCTGTACCCAAAATGAAGAATTTATATTTTTAGTAGTATGAATGTTTCCAAGACCTATTTTGGGAAAATTGTCATTTCTACCATTTGAGCTATGAGATCAGTCCCATGACTGTTCTGAGTGATCCAAAAACTGGAAAGATGAGAGAAAATGGAGCCATTTGCTACTTTTTAGTATGCGAAGGGGCATAGGATATGCTATTTTTTAGTAAGTTTACTACAAGGTTCTGGTTTGCGACGGAAAAGGTCTTGAAAAATTTTACTTCTCACCGGGATGATTTCCTCCAATTTTCATGATGTTTTTCTCATTAGATTTCACCACTTTCAAAAATTAAACTTGCAGGTCTGCATGTTCCTCTATTTCTGAAATTGAGGGACTTAGATTTTTATGCGTATAGGGGAAAATCAGTCCTCTATTTTTAGTAAGTTTAATAGGGGCTGTCAGATTGCAACGAAAACTAGGTCTTGAAAAATTCTACTTTTCACTGGGATCATTTCCTCTAATTTTCAAGGGTTTTTCTCATCTGGATCTTCACGAATTCGAAAAGGAAACTTGCAGGTATGTGTGTTCCTCATCTGACATGGAAGAATTATGATGAAAAAATTAATCCTCAATATCCCTAAAAAATGGGGACTTCATGGCACGAAAACTAGTTCATGTGAAACTAGATTTTTCAGGGATCATTTCCTCCAATTTTCACTCGATTCCGCCCACTGGAACCTTGAGAAGTGGAGAGGTGCCTCACTGCCCTTTCACTGATGTGTCATGGCAAGCCATTGATGAAGTCTTGAAGCTTTGACAGTGAGAAAAATCATCCATGTGCTCTTCACCCTTGAATTGACAAGTGGTGTTGTTGCATTGGTCAACGGGAAGGGCTGAAATGAGGTGAAAAGGGATAAACATGCATTAAAGAGCTTCACCAAGGTCATATGATGGACCAAAGGGAATAAATGGGACTAGGTGCAATTTTATGTCCCAACTATCCCAAGGGGGTGGAATAATTGGTGCAAGAAAATGCGCTATGCTCCAGGAGGTGAACATTTCTAACTGCGAAAGCATAACTTGAGAGAGGCCTTGAAAATGACGTTTCTGGAGATGTAAGAGGTTATTTTTGATGAACCCATATATGATTTTGACTCCCAAGAGACTTTTGAAGACAATGGGATGAGTGTAAAGATCCAATTATTCCTTAAACCCCCTCAAATTATTCCTTATTTCTTGTGACAACGGGACAACAGGGTGTTCCTGTAAAAAATGAGAGATAGAAAGAAGCGCCTATATATTGTGAAGGATTTGAATATTTCATCATGTAGATAATTATTAAGTTTTCCAATGAGTATTTTTTTTCCTCTTAACTCGTTATGAATCTCCTGAAATCATTCGCGGGAGATCAAGTACTTGTTTTGACTGCCTTCTCCTTACACTTTAGGCACTTAGGGGCTGAAACTAGGTCATGTGGAGGACCAAAGCAAGGGCTAGTATTGGGCGCATTTTTATGTCCCAATTGTACTAAAGGGACGAGAAATTTAGTGCAATAAAATGTGCCCTCACATGGTGAGGGAAAGTGGCACATTGTGGTTTGATGATGGTTAGGGCTAAAACTAAGTGCAAAGGGGCTAAAATTTCATTTTTGAACTTCAACAGGGTTATATGAGGGTCCAGGGGGATTAAATAGAGCTGGGTGAAATTTTATGTCCCAACTATCCCAAGGGGATGTGACATTTGGTGCAAGAAAATGCATCATCACCTGGTGATGAAACATGTCCACCTAGAAAATTGGTTGAGTCCCAAAGCATACCTTGTAGAGAAGCTTGACGACGACGTATCTGGAGCATCTGAAAGGTATTTTTAGGAAATTATTTATAATATTTTTACTAGAAACATAATATTTAGAAGAATGGTATGTGTCTCATTCTATGATTCTCCTGTAACCCCCTCAAAAATAGCCTTTTTATCAAGACCCGAGGTTGTGCATGCTGAAAATAGATTTTGGGAAGAATTGCTTATGAATTGTGAAGAATATGAGACCATCATCATTTAGATATCTGAAATCCATTTCCAATGGTTTATTGTTTGACCTACAACTCATTATGGAGCTCCCGGAATCACTTCTTGAAGCTCAGGTGTTGTTTTGAGCTGCTAACTACTTTACCTTTAAAGATCCGCTTTTGCTGAACTTGTCCCAAAACCTCTAAAACTTTCCAAAATATTCCAAAATAAATTACAAAATTTTTATATCTCCTTAACACAAATCCTCGATGAATTTGGGCCTTCAATTCCACTTTGAGGGATGTGCACATGTGTTAGAAAGGCTAAAAATAACCATTCTTAATCCTATTAAAAAGTCTTCCTTGAGAGGCACTATATCGGAAGCACTTGAATGCACTTGTTTTCCCTAAATCACCTATTGGGAAGGTTGACACAAAAAATATGAACCATTAGATAGATATGATAGGTCCGACATAGAAGATAGATTGATTTGGGGGAGTGCTCGGGAGGGCATGCACACAGAAATTTTGACACTGGGGTTCGTTGTCATGCTTGAAAAATATAAAATTTTCATGTTGCACATTTGCACGACAACACTAACAAAAGAGAATTCTGTTTTATTTTTCATTTTTTACATTCATTTCGATAAGCTTGTATGTTTTATCTTGTAAGTTTGTTGAAAATAGTATATCTATTTCTAATAGAGATGCAATTTTACAATCAAACTCATATTGTTGATCGAGATTGACATTGGAAGTATTGGCTTTTATCTCTTTATTCAAGTTAAAATGGTATGGTTTATTTCTCTTTTGTTAATTGAAAAATTTATTTACCTTGTTATGTAAAGCTAGTCTTTAGCTTTCTCATCTTTTGCCAATGTGTTTATAACTCTTTAATCAAGT
This sequence comes from Taxus chinensis, assembly GCA_019776745.2. NCBI lineage: Eukaryota > Viridiplantae > Streptophyta > Pinopsida > Cupressales > Taxaceae > Taxus > Taxus chinensis. Next base: position 146,659,047 of record CM034157.1, read on the forward strand.
TAAAATGGTATGGTAACTTGTTTAATTTGTTTTGTTAAGTTAGTATTTAACTTTCTCATCTTTTGTCGACATGACTTTCAGAGTGTGATTCATTTACTCACTATTTTATACTATTAACATGTAGTTTATGTTTATATAAATATATGGGAAGAATTTTCTATCAAAAAGTGCTACGAAAATTTATTTTTCCATTTTAGTACTTGTGACTCGACCTACATCTTATTCATTCCCATATTATTGTATGCATGATAAGGTTGACAATTTGTTATGTTAGGGAAAATATTAAGAACCCCCCAAGAAAAACAACTTGTAGATATTACTTGGCAAATATGTGAAAATGAATTTCAAAATTATCGCGAATATGAAGGAAACGAGTTTCGAACAGTTTGGCGAATCATTTGATAATGATATCAGATGGTAGCGATTGTCGGATGACAGTAAATGCTATTAGCCAACATCATATGTAATTTGTCACTTTGTTGACAATAGTAGTTAAAATGACCGTTTCGATGAGAAATTTGTAATCATAAAATATGACAAAAAATTCAAAAACGCTACTGGTCAGTAGCATATACTTTGCTACTGACCGGTAGCATTTCTGACATTTTACATTATATACAACTTGAACATAATAACATATTAACTGTTAAAATACCTTTAATGTTGGAGGGTTGCGATATGCAGTTGATCTCGATCGTCAATGCCCACAAGACCATGAGCACGGGAAAAGAAATTGCAAAGAAAATTTGATGGGTACTTGATATTCATAATTGTAAATTTGTAATCACTATATATATGAAGGCAAATTTTAGAAATTTCAATTTTGCGCTAATGGCGATTTAAATTAAAAAAATCGGTATTGGTGTAAACGGTAGGCGAATTGACCCTTAACAATAACTTGAACCCAAAAAATTTAGACAACCCAGTCATATCCCTACACCGAAAATTTTCCAAACGTGAAATTCAAAAACCAGAATATTCATGAATTAATGAAGATTCGCCACTAAAATTTACTCTGTGATCTACATACATAATTCTCATACAAATCTACATCATATATGATATATGATATTAGTGTATATATTACCCAATTTGAAAAAAACTGGTACAATTAACACCGTAAACCCTAGCCAATGAGATTTTAGTTTAGTTTTTTCATTTTCTACCATCATTTTTAGTGCTCATATATCTAAGTGTATTATTATTCTCTTGTACTTTTTCATACCAATGAAGTATCTTCATCCAATGTCACGTTTTTTTAATATTTTAATATACAAAATACTTATATTTATCAAACGGGTTGTAGTCCAATGTCACATATGATGGTGTAAAAGGTGTTGCTTAACCACCCACCAAGGCAGGAATCCTAGGAGACACCAAGTAATAAGGAATGCGGATGGAATTGTACCATGAACAAATTTAGTGGAATGGAAATGCCTCAATCCTTAGTAGTTAAGCGTAAGAATTTTGTTCACCTAACCCTTGCAAGCTTCAGATTTAGTTAAAAATGTATATTTCCTTTATTTATTTTTTAAAAAATAGTCTCACATTCACATACTCTTTAGTTTTTTGTGAGCATAAACTTATAAAATAGATAACTCCAACTCCATTTATTTTTATATTTGTGATCTCATACCCAAATCAACATAATGTGTAATAGAGAATTTTAGAGGCGTAAAAGTAATTCTTAAATATTTATTTATAGAATTATGAAAGCTATAAAAGAGAAGGAAAGTGCGAGCAAGCAAATAACGTAATTCTACACTCATTAAATGATTAATTCCTTAAATAATCTATGATTATTTTAGAAGAGGACCACTTACACGATGGTGTTATCTTGACAACTAATTAACCAAGTAAACATATTACTTCAGCAACCACTCAACTATTATGTTAGAGGGAGGGTCACTTCTATTGTAGTGTCACCCATACTACCAATCAACCAAGTAACATACCAATCCCATAGCCAATCAACCATTATATTAGTAAGAGGGCCACTTCAATTATAGTGTCATCCCACAACCAATTAACCAAGTAAATATACTAATCTCACAACCAATCAACTATTATTTTAGTTGGAGCTAGGGTCACTTCTATTGTGGTGTCACCTCCACAACTAATCAACCACACAAACACACTAATCCCACAACCAATCAACCATTATGTTAGTAGGAAGGCTACTTCCACTGTGGTGTCACTCCCACAACATCAACCATTATGTTAGTAGGAGAGCCACTTCCATTGTGGTGTCACATCCACAACCAATTAACCAGGAAAACATACTAATCTAGAAACCGACCAACCATTATGTTCGTGAGAGGGTCACTTCCAGTGTGGTGTCATCTCTAATGTGAAATTAAATTGTTTTGAACGAATAAAGACTTGGGGTAGATTTTATTTGAATAAATGATAATTTTAAAATATTATGAAATCCATAAAGAAATTCATGTAAGGAAACATACTAATCCCACAACTAAATAAGTATTATGTTAAAAAGATGACCACTTCCACTCTGACATCACAACAAAAAAACGTGACTTTAATTTTAATGTAAAATTAAAAGGGAAAAAAGAAAAGAATTTTTCTTCTCCAGCTTTAACCAGCCAACTTTCACTCTTAGAAATGAATTGATACAAAAAGCTGTCCATTCATATCTTGCTCACAAAATGATGACAACATTTTTTATCCCCACATCTGCTCTTTTGTACTTAACGCTTACAACTTACTAGTAAAATTGGCTGGCCTTTGCTAATTAAAAACATCATAAACTACTACAGCAGCTAGATAAGATATAGATGTTTTTGTTGCTCCAAAGCTGAAGTCAATATCATGGTAAAGAAAGGAACACAATGCATTCAGTATTTGATAAAGATCTATATTATCTAAGGAGACTCCTTATTAATGCCGCTTGTGCACTGCCATTTTCAGTATTTGCTAGAAGTTCTGCCAACTTTTCGCTCAAGTCATCCACCTCTCTGTGCAAGCTTCGTATGTAGTTACATGTTTCCTGAAGCACCTTTGAGGCTGGAACCTGCTCACAACTCCAAAATTAAACATTTCTTGCAACTCGAGGAAAATATTTCTGCTTCTACTTGACTGAGGATACTTATTAGCATACTTCTACTTAAAATCATATTTTCTCAGAGTAATAACAAGAAATTGACAATATAATGAACATAAACAACTCAACAATTAGCATGTTGTTTCTAGTGTTTGTTTGGAGTAATTCAGTGTAAAAGAGGTTTTTGGGTACAACTACATAGAATTTGAAGTTTCTAACGTTTCGGGTCTCTCTATTGGACCCATCATTATTAGAAGTTTCCAACGATTTGCATTTCTCTATTGGACTCATCATCATAGAAAGGATTAAATTTAAGAAAACTAACATGACGATAATTTTCTTATGATCTAGAAGGTCAAACAATAGTTTACTTATATATTCTTGTTAATTAACATATTGGAAAGTAAACAGATGGTACGTTCATATTGATTTAACGATTATCAACATGTTAAAGTATTAAATAGCATGTACGTCTTCACCAATCAACATGAATTGACTGCTACTGTTTAAGCTTTACCTCACCAAGTTATCATAAAGAAATGTACAACTTTAAGTTAGGGAGCTACTTAGACATGTAAAAACACTAACTTAACACTCATCAACACATAAAAGTGTTAGACGACATGTACGTCAACACCAATCAACATGAATGCACCGGTTGTTTAAACTTTATCCTACCAAGCTATCCTAAAAAAACAAGACTTTAGGGCTAGGGAGCTACTTAACACAAGGAGATAGGAACCATTAGGGCTAGGGAGCTACTTAAGACGGAGATAGTAACCAGAAAATCAAGATGGGTGAAATTCTAAATATATTCTGGACTTCTGCTATTATTAAAATCAAAGAATCCTACAAAAACCATCTAAAATTGCTTCTATAATTAAGCTGCACTGGTTTGAACCAATTAAATTTCTGGGTTCTAGTGGCCCCATCCCTTGAACTATATAAATTGGACAAAGACCTGCCATAATCTTGCTTCCTATTTATAGAAAAAAATACAGTCGAAAAATTCTAAACATGTCTAATAGCTGTCGACAGCCCTATACTGTTACAAATCGAACTAGGTGTAGTAGGCCTGCCAATTGCATGTCAACATGAACTTTTCCTTTAAAAAATTTCTATCAAGAATACTTCCATTCTTGTATAGTTTGAGCCGACCAAACACTGTTCATGAAGGGGATGCAATTATATTTTAGATTCAGAAAAACAAATGCTCAAACAAATCTCAGAACCATGGAAAAAAGAAGAGTATATATGCAATGAGAATATCACCTTGTCATTGTTTTCACAAATCTCTGGTAACAGCGACTTCAATTTGGAAAGAAGATCATTGATTTGCTGGTCAGTTGCCCTTGAATTCTGTTTCCCACCTGATCTCCTCTTCTTGCTCGACCCCTCAGTCGACATTTTTTTTTTCTCAGAGAAGAAGATTAAAAATAAAAGTTTGTTAAGAGTTGAAAGGTGAGGGAAATATATATATTAGTGGAAAAGAATTGATTCTGAGTGCAGCTCACGTCGAAGCACATGTTAATGCGACACACATTAAATAGGAAGAAATGGCAGGCATTATATTTTATGTGGCTGTGATGCGAATCCCCTTTTGCGGATACGCCATACCTGTCCTCTTTCTCTGTGTCTGCCCCGGGATTCGAACCCGTGATGTTATAAAATTACAGAGCACATTGCCCATCCTACGGACCCAACAATAACAAATGGAGTTTTTTTTTTTTTTTGGGTTACCACTTGCATTTGAGTAAAACATTTTGTAGTCCACATGTCTCGAGAAATGTGATGGCAGGCATGCACGCTCCCTGCACCACTTCGCCATTACAAAGCCCACTGTTTCCCATGTCAGGTGATGAACTCAGATTAATATAAATTTATTAGACATGCGGGTCTCATGGATTCAGATCAATAATGGGTTCCCATCTCATGCTTTGTTCAGCTGAGTTAATGTCAAATTTTATGAGGGGAGTTCATTTGATTTATTGGTGAAGTTTGTTTAGTTTACAAAAATCGATTAAGTGTAATGATTGATATTATAAGAGATGAAGAAGTTTTGAGGTTGAGATAAGTAAATTGTTTGTTTGAGGTTTGAGTTTTGAGACTTGCATTTTGGGAGATTTCTTTAACTTTGAATTAAATTTACTAGAGAAAAATAAGTTATAGTTGTAACTTTTTGGATTCGAATGCATGACTTATGATACCATAATGATGGTGTTACTAAATTTTCTAATTAGAAAAACACTAATAATCTAACTTGAAGAAGATTGTGAGGGCTGTTTAAGGCTGATAGTAAATAGCCGGTTTCCAATGACTCTGTTTTTGACCTTCGTAAACAAGTGCTAAACAATTTCTCTCTTTAAAAATTCAGCGTCAAAAATGTGTGATAAAAGACAACAACATACCAACTGGGTAATAACTTATGATAGTTAATACCTGATATTAACATAAAAGGAAGATGTGGAAAACCTCTTAAAATGGTTTGGAGGGTTAGTTGACCATTTAAGAGTGAACTCTTTCTTTCTAATTACAATGAATAATATAACTTTAGAATTAATTCTAAAAAATTTAAGAAGAAAAATATATACAATTATATAATGGGAAAATTAAATAATTTTTGAACTTTAAAGTAAAGAGAACAATTTATATTCACAATTTTATAGGCAATTGTAAAGTATACCATCAGCAAAATTTCAATTTAATTTTTCCATACAATAAAATAAATGACTTGGTATTAGTATAAGTTTTTCCTTTGAATATCTAGAAGTCTTGATTTTTAAATAAGTTTAAATCTACTTTCCACATTTACAATATAATAGTAATTATACACAATATTTATACATCTTGACTTCCAAGACAAATATAAAATAAGTGTATATGTGTTTCTCACACTCACAATAGAATAAATGACTTGATGATTGTACAAGTTTTCCTCTTAAATATTTATACTTATTGACTTTCAAAATACATGTAAATGTGCTTTCTACATTTACAATAGAAATAATAACTTGATGAGTGTGCAAACTTTTCTTTGAATATGTATATTTATTGACTTTCAAAATAAGTGTAAATATATTTAAATGTATTTTGACCTTTAAAAAAGAGTAAACATATTTACATACATTTAAAATTTCAAAATAAGTGTGAATATATTTGAGGGAGTCTTGACTTAATTGATTATATATATGTTTTTTATTTGGTTAGTTGAATCTTAATGTTTATATAGGTCAACTTTTTGATATAATTTTTTTTTTGAGATTTTCATATGTAAATATAATTAAAATATATTTAAATAACTTGTATAGTTTGATATAGTTTTTTTTGAAATTTCTAAACATAAATAATTTTAAATGGTATATCTAAATATAATTTGATGTTTATATCTTTGTAACTACTACATTTTAAATATAATTTTTTGTAAATATGGTTGATATTCATATGTGAATATAATTATTTTGAGATTTTGAAAATAAACTCATTTAAGTAATTTATCTTGATATAGTTATATTATATCTTTTCAATTCTATCTTTTTCAAGTCTAATTTCTAATTCCAACATTTTAACTTAAAATATTAAAAACTCATTAAAAATATAAACTTATAAATATATTTTATTCTCTGTTTATTAAATACTTATTAGTTAATTATTTCTCCCTACCAATCAATTCATCTCAACAAATTTGTATATATCATTTGTTATCATGTTTGTGACATATTTCTTTTTATGAAAAGGATCTTATATTATATTAAATGCAACATGATACAAGATTCTTTCAACAAAAAAGCATGCGGTATGAGAGTATGCCCCAAAGCCACACAGAGAAAACAATAACTACAAGGGAGTCCGAGGAAGACCAAAAACAAAGGAACTAACGTCCAAAGGAGAAAGAGAAGTGGAAGTATCAAAGCACCCCTTCTTTTCCTTAGAGCGCGAGACAACAGTTCATAGCGCCTGTTGGGGTACCAAGACAAGCGGAGGATCAAGACACAGGCTATCCGGAACGAGGTTTTTGACATAATTTTAAATATATGAATTTTAATTATAAAACGTTTATGAGATCCCATACATACATACATACATACATACATATTCTGATATTTCAAATCTCTCTACAAAACTCATCATAAAAAAAAACAAATTAAAGCCAATTTATTTATTCAATAACTTTGATAAATCCTCGTATACCTTTTGGATCTAAGGCCATTGAGTATGGTTTCTTTAAATAAATAGTATACTGCCATTTTATCAGATAAAAAAACTCACCGTCACCCCAACGTACATCTTGTGTCACCCTATAAACAATTGATTCATGAGCACGTGCTTTTGCTACTAAATAAATTTGAAAAGCCTCCATGAGCAGAGAAGATTTGGTCGTTCCCACAAGGAAGGAACATGACCAGATGTTAAAGCCTTCCATCCATCCAATTGGTGCTGCCATACTGAATTTCAGGCATCTTACTAAATTATTATTATGGAAGGAGAATGTATGGTCCACCTGTTTGCATTGCAAAAACACACGTAATGCTTGTATGGGTTCCTATGTAACAATTTATATGGGCGTATGTTAGACTATTGAATGTAAGGATAATGTTGTTGGTCACCTACTTCTCAAATTTAATGAGGATAATAAGTAGTACAAGTTCAGTCAACCATAGAAAGTTTGCTATGAGGTATATTTGCATTCTTTACTTCCAATTTGGATACTACAATGAAATTGCAAATTAAATTTAAATAGAGAAGGGCTAAGTGCATTTGACTAACATGTAACTTGAAGAGTTGCATGCGTATTGCTTTCATTCAAGGACAATAAATAAGTGCAAAATAATAATAATTTTTCAATTATCGATATTTAATAAATTTAGAAGTAAGGTATTTACATAAGGTCTAGAGGTGTATCTTGTATATTGTGGTTTGAATTTAAAGATATAAATATGTGTTTAAAAGTGATAGTGACCTTGTTTAGAATTCGAAAGTGAGTAGAGATAGATGTACAAAGCATCATGCATGCTCCGCACATTTACACCAACGCTCCAAGAGTGCTTCAAACATGTGACATATATACTAAAAACTAAATTAATGACTGAATTTTGATGGTTTAGGTATTTAATTCCTTCGTTTTGATCTTCATGTTATGATACCTATAACTTGCAAAAATAGGCTTTTGTTCAAGCTTAGCTAGTTATCAGAACCCTAAACAATAAACTATCTATCAAAAATATTTTAAAGTGCATAATTTATAATGTTTTCATATAGTGATATACAATACCCTAGGTCATGTGCCAAAAGTGCTTCACAATAAATACTAGTGCCAAAAAATCATAGGTGTTCTACCGATTGCTTTATCTATATATAATTACTATGAGTTCTCAATAGATTCTCTATGAATGAGTGCTAGTTGCGTGCATGTTTCACGTCAAATTGATGTAGTGGCAGTTAGGGTTCTCAATTACGAGATGCCTTATACCATGCAATCCTTATAATCACAAAGAAAAATATGCATAAATTGCAAGATAGCACAACCCATAGAATATAAACTCAATATTTATTATTTCAATCGAAAGAGAAATACAACTGCAACCTCACAATTTAACCTGATATATTTTCATATCTCAACTTGTTACCTCACAATCTTGATAAGTATAACTTATAAATACACTGAACTGAATAATCCAAATTATAAATATAGTTTTTGTGGGAATCATCCATAACACATATATGATGGCATGTTTATATACATGCAATATTAACCTTATAATATACTTTGAAATTAAAAAATGACCATAAGACATTGGATGTGTCCCAATCCTCTATGTAAAAAAACGACCCAAGTCATATAATAACTAATGCATAAGAAGCCATCTCAATGGATACAATTATAAGTTAGATGAAATCATTCCATATTCCTAAAAAAATTTGAACTTTTGAAGTTCTAAAACTTATGCACCACACTGCACCATTTACACATAAGACTATACATTAGCTCTTCCAATGAATCCTTACACACTATTATAATTTAGCTTGGACCATCTCTCAATTTTAGTAGTAGATGCATATCATTGAGATGAAATCACATTGTTAATGTAAGAATCTTAAGGTTCTCCTTATGATGCCACACACAAACATTTAATTTTTTTTTGTATAAATAACTCTGCAAGAAACATACATATTCAAGTTATTCAAATGCATGCTTTCGCTACCTCCTCAATCAAGTTATAGATTATAAAAGATATTGTAAACATTTCTCAACTCATTTGGATATGCATAATCATAAAATACCATGAATGAAAATTACACACTTCTATACTAGTGCAAATTAGTTAGAAACACATGAATGATGTAAAGGTAGACACAAAATAATCAACAAAACACTTACACCTAATAAATGACGTAAAAAACTACAAGTGAGTTGTGTACTCGCATTTTGCACACTCAAATATAAAATATGCATAGACCACGTTTTGGAAAAAATGGAACAACAAGAAAACGTGCACAGTAAATTTTTGCACATAGCTAGCATTAACTTATTTTCCTAGTCATGTTTGTGGGTGATGAAAGAGTGTAAGTAAAATAGGCTGTTCTGCATCATACATTGTAGGTAGAAAAGAGAATAAAAATATCCTACTTATAGCTTTGCTAATGGTATTTCATGTTTTGTAGATTCAAATTTACTTATCTAAGTCGTATTCTCAATGTATCAACATTTTCACTTGACCATAAATTATATGTATTATTTATCTCTTGTCTTTTTACTAATTCTCGTGTCAATGAATTATTCCACCTCTTTCTGTTCCTTCTATGGAAACTATATTAAGAAACCCTAAAATAAAATTCATAATCATACTGAATCATTCTCTTTTTACATTTTATGAAACCCTAAAACAAAATCCATGATGATATCCTCCCATTGTCTCTCTTAAATAAACAATTTTTGATACAACCCTATATTATGGATTATCCCCTTAGCTAATTGACAACTCTACACTCCTAAACACACATGCACACAAATGAAGTCATGTATGGTGAAAAGTATCTTTCTTCAAATTGTTGATATGTATCTTTTCATAGGAAAAATTTCATGCCAATCGACCATTGAACCTATAGCTATGGAAAAATACACTTTATAAAATAAAAATTCTTCCTAAAAAACATAGTCTAAGCACGATGTTATCTCTCCAATCATTAGTTCTATACATGCTTTCCCTTCAATAAAATCCTCATATTTAGTGTACCATGTTTTCATAGAGTCAAATCCCATGAATTATACTTTTCAACAACCAAATTTTGTTTCTTAAAGAGTTTATGAATTTCTTTTACATACCAAGTCTATGTTGCTACACAAAAGAATAACTCTGTAAAAACTCAACCCATTTCATATGTCTCTAGTTTAGTTTACCCTAACTATTATGAACTATAATGCTTGATGATTTGTATACAAAAAAACCCTCAGGTAGAAAATACTGTCTTCATTTCTTCAATGATTGCACTATTGTGTAGCCTTCTTGAACACACACAAAATGTTTATATTCACATAATTTATATTCTCAATAAAATATAAAATCAATTTTCCTTCTTAACTCAACCATGCTCCTATTACTATGCCACTTACATTGTAATTCACTCAAAATACCTTATTAAAGTCTGGAAATGACAACATAGACTTATCTTTCACTGTTCACTTGAATTATCAAAATTTTTGTTCTACTTCCATTTTCCATACAAATTACTTCTTATCCTAGTACATTAGATTTGTAATCACCATGCATATCACATTGAAATTTGTGATGAAAATTTTATAAATTTTTTTATCTATGTAGAACAGGGAAGAGGGCCGTTGAGGGGAGGAGAGCCATCTATAGATATGTGATCGAGAGATCGAGGGATACTCTCTGTAGTCATAGTCAACACCCTATATAGATGTAGACACAAAATATATGCACTTGGGTACATTTATAGGTCCTAAATCATACTAATGTTTACATGATTCCTAAGTAAGAAAAATAGTGGTTGACAACTTCTTTTACGAACTTTGCTTTATTTCTTGCAATTTTATTAGCCTTACATATCTTGCAGCTCTGCCATAATTTTACTGATTTATATTTTATGGTCTCAGAATCTAGCACCTAGTTAGGAAAGAAGCGCCTAGGTGCTCCTGACATTCTTTATCTTCTTCTTACTCTTTTGGGTCTCTTTTACTTCTTAGTCACCTTTAAAAACTTTGGGTTGACCTTTCATTTGTCAATTACAAAATTTAAACAAGGGGATCATATATATATATACTTAGCTATTACTTTCAAATAAGGGTCAAACATCATAAGAATTATCTATGATCACCTAAGCTTGCATCTAAGGCAAAAAAGCATTACAAGGATGTATTTAACACTTTCATATAAGGGACAATGACTGCATTAATATGCATACACAACATAGTAGGGGAGTTCATTCTATTCCATCACACACATTCTACATACTTGGTACATTCTAGATCCAACCCACTATCATCATGCAACTTGCACAAGGGAAACCTAGGGAATCATTACACACACAAGCATAGAGAAATAAATGGAGTCTAAGATGTAGTGCAACACTTGGTCGTAAGTTCACTCTTTGGGTGACTACTGGGGTTAGTTTGACTCCTCATTCTGCATATTTTTATTAGGTTTGATGTATTTTATGGGCTAAGTCATCCAATTCATCTTCTAAGTCATCCAAACCACTCCTAGATTGCATGAAATCAGCTAAGTCATCTTCCTTCTTTCATTTTCTCAGGGTTTCATATATTTTAATGTTTATTACTTATCCATTAAAATGTATATCATTAGTCGCAACACGCTACTATGAAATCAAGGTTTAATTCAATTTATATTAAATCATTTTGTGAACCCCTTCACTCAAACCCTACCTTGCTTCAAGGCCTTCTTTTAATGCCCATCACATGTAGTGGTCGTTTTGGTCCTCTTACACACATTGAACTTCCTCCATCTACTAGTAGGATTTATAAAATAATGACTGCCTCTGATAATAATTTGATTAACTCAACCCATATTCCTCTTGAAAACATTTAAGCTTCTGATAGTGAACACTCATATGATGAAGACACCAATGTTGAGCAAGAGCAACTTGACAAGCTCACTAAATTCCATTTTGCTTTATCCGATCACCCCACACATATTCCACATGTTCTTATTTCTTTAATCATTGCTAAAAGATCTAGAGATGCTACCACTCTCCCTCTTGTGGGTTCCTCCTTGGATGCCATGACATCTACCCCACCTTCCACTATTAGAAAACACTTAGTTGAACTTGCACACAGAGTCCGCATGGAAGAACAACACAGGAGCAAAGGCGCAAAGGTATAGGAAGGTGTCACGCACGGAGGTGTAGAGTCAGACTTTCAGGACTTAGCCGATTTTGGAGATCAGGTCTATTCTTAGAGATTGGCGTGTGGAGCACACAAAGCGATGCCGAGACTTGTGCGCCACTCTTCGTGGAGATTTTTGAAGAACATGTCAACTCACTCTTGCATGGGCATAAGCTAAGAATAGATCCACCACTATAGTTAACTATCAGTGATCTATAGATAGCATACTTGCATGTATGGCTATAGTTGTAAAAGGCGCGTGGCTGTTATTAGCATGCGACCTATTTCTGGTAGAGTTAAGTGGTGAAGGGCTAGTTCCCCACCCTATATATATGTAATGAATTACTTAGTAAAAAAGAGATATACAGAGACACATGCTTTGAAGGATGAGAGATACATGAGTACATGAGACTGGATAATTGTAACAGATCCATGCACGCATGTCTGGTATTGTATGAAGCTTTTGTACTATTGGTACGATGAATATATAAAGAATATTGGCCAAACAACAGTGTTTGATATGTTTTGTCAATGTGTATTATTGTTATCATGATGATTTACATTTAAGCGCTTATAGATCTAGTTCAGTATAATGATGAATAGATGGATTAGTTTCTAAAAATATATGTTTACTACTTTATCATGCTACCATTCTGCTACAACAACTCTTAAGAGGGACCCGGTACCTTTGCGTGCTTCGGGTGAGTGCTCAGCCTAGGCTGAGTGATGTGCCAGCGTGACTAGGTGTTAACTAAGAATTCTAGGCTGCATCATTGGTTCCGTTGCCGGGACCTCTTTTTCAGTTGTTTCAGAATGGTTCACGATGAAGACATACCGGCTAACTTTGGCGAGTGTTGAAGAATGGATTCATGATTTGGAGGAAGAATACGCATGGAGGTTTGACACTGGATCCAGATTTAGTGCACGCACTTGGGTAGAGCAGAATCTGTATGACAGTTTATACGAAAGCTTCTTTGCTATCTTTCCAGTAGAATTATACGAATGGTTGACTGCATATGCATCTAAGTGGAATTGGAGGTATCACACACTTGTTTGGACACAGGAGGAATTTCAAACACTATATGATGCTGACCTGAGCTGGACTCATGGTAGATACCTGGTTTTCGTGGTGTCCTAAACAACTATATTTTGGAGTATTCAATTTGACTTATTCGTGCCTGGAGGTAGTGGAGTTCCAGTTCCTACGATATCCTAGAGGGACGTATTTGCAAGGTATTCCACTGGCAATCAAAATACTAATGGTAACGTTGAACTTGGAAGCTAAACCCATGGAAAGCTAAAAGAATCTCCACGCGCGGGGGCAGGAACAGGATTGGTGAAAGATGGTAGACCTAGCGGCAACATGACAAAGGGAAGAGAGGCCGCTAAAGTATGATGAGGTGCGTGAGAGGGAATTATGCAAGAAACAAGAAATTGTAGAATGGATGGTGTTGTGGAGAGAGATGGCTCGTGAAGGATTTGAGGCTCATGGGGAGGAAGAAGAGCAAGAGCATCAGGAACTCCCCCATCTAGGAAAGCATGACAGAGAACCCTCTTCGGCCTCACATGGAATCACGCCAGTAGATATGACCTGGGCTGCGGGCGTGCATTTAAGCCAACCTGTTGACCTAGCCCTTGCGCTTGGTTTTCCAATATCTAGTACAACAGGTAAAAATAGTTTTAATTTAGGAAGTGAAAGCACAGAAATAGGTCAGACAACAAGTACATTAATGATAGCACAGAAAGCTTCGTTATTCTTTGGGGGTACATTTTCAGGCTCATCATCTACACAGAATATGAGCGCGCCGAGTGTGGGATTCACCTCTGGAACTGGGACTACTTCACAGACTGTAGGGGTCCAGTATAGTACCACTGTTGGGACATAGGGGAGTGCATCCACGGGCCCTATTCCAAATCCTGGAGGAGGATCAGGTGGTATGGGTAGTTCTAGTTCCGGTGGTTCGGGTGGTTTTGGAGGAAGAGGAAACCAAGGAGGTTCTGGGTCAGGTGGTCAAGGCCCGCAACAACCCCAGAACATTTATATGGAGATGTCCCTTCATCTCCCAGAGTACAGAGGTATCGAGGATGCTGCTGAACATGTTCATATGTGTGAAATATTGTGGCGCATGAAAGGTATTATGGCCTCTGAGCGCAAGGCAAGTCAATTTGCTACTACATTACAGGCGTGCGCGCACAGCTGGTATAGGAAGTTTGATCCCAATCAAACTTGTATTGACTATGCAACATTGAAAGATGCTTTCTTGAAAGAGTTCCATATCCCAGAGTTTGAGCAGAAGAGTATAAGTGCACTCAAGGATATAAAGCAAGGCACTACTGAAAGTGTACGTGAGTATGATGCCCATTTTAAAACACTTCTATCCAAACTCTCTTATGACATTCATGCAAGTCAGCATGCACAATGGTTTGTCAGGGGATTGATTACCCCATTTCGAAGAGCACTGTCACATAAAACTTATACCAACCCACGCGAAGCATTGGAAGCCGCTTTACGCGCTGAAGCAGTTGGGAGTATTGACACTGGAGTTAGTCCATTTTTGGAAGCTCAGATAGCAGCTATGGCAAAACAGTTAGAGAAATTATCGGCAAACTCAGCTCATGAAACGCGCTCAGGAATCTGGTGTACAGATTGTGAAGTGGAAGGCCACACCAAGGATAGTTTCCCCCACAGAACTGTACGTTCGTTGTTGTTGGACTGTGAGATTTTCCATTTAAATCATGATGCTAGTCACTGCCCCCTACTACAAACGCGATCAGAAAGAATGTATCCTCCTTTTGTAAAATTTGTAGGTCCATGACCCATGATACTGAGGACTGTAGATTGATTGGCCAGATCCATGATGCCATTGATATTGGGGTAAGACAGGTGAGTGTGGCTGATAATTCTAAAGGGAAGAATGAGCATCAGGATAGGGATTATAATAAAACGTGCTATGACAGGAATGATGGAAGGTTTGAAGGGGTTCGTGAAAGGGGATGAGGATATCGAGGTGGATATGGAGGACGAGGCCGAGGTGGAGGAAGGAGTGAATTCCCTCGAGGAACTTGCTATACATGTGGTTCACCTGACCATTATAGGTGCAAGAATGCCCGCAGAATATTTCCTGTTCATTTTGTGGAAAGGGGCATAGTTATGAAGAGTGTCCTGGACTTGTATGAGCATCTCAGTAAGTAGCACAAGCAAGAAAACAAGGGTGCGGGGATGGTTAGAATCCAGCACGTGATAGAGAATCAGTGGATGCCCAAGTTAACACCAGAACCTGAGGCAGTAACAGTCAAGATAACCACACGAGCTGAGGCGGCACGTGCAAGAGAGGTGTTGCAACAGAAACTGACAATCACTAGGGAGGAGGTTTTACATGCTAGGTATCCAGATCCAGCTCATCAGAAAGAAGTCTATCAGGAAATGATGGAGGTCCTTAGAAGCCTTCAAGGTGAGATACAAGGTTTGAAAGAGCAGTCTCAGAAATTGGAGCACAAGGATATAGAACAGGCCCCGTCGGATATTGATGACATCAGAGAGGTATGTAGAATGTTGCGCCAGGAGAATATTATTCCTTTATTAGGAAATTGGTTGAAAGGGAATACTCCACGCGTGGGAACTGAGACTAAAAGACAAATACTTCATGTGAATCTTCCCCCCGATAGCATTGATTACGACAAGGAGATCACTTTGAATGCTGTTGTGGACGGGTGGCTGTTGAGCAATATTTTGATTGACACAGGTGCGGAAGTAAATGTACTTACATTGGATGCATGGGAACAAATGGGGAGACCCCCATTGCAGCCATCATCTAATGTATTATTCATGGAAAATAGAATGAAAGCTACTCCCATAGGAGTTTTGAAGGATGCATCTATCACTATACAAGGGGCCAAGTTCACAGGAGACTTCGAAGTGCTAGCGCTTGCGGAAGCAGATAGCTTCCCAGCTTTGCTTGGGTGCCCTTGGTGTTATGCGAACAATGCTGATTTGAGGTTTAACAAGGGGTATATCAGCTTCGAGAACAAGGAGGAAAGGGTTATAATACCATTGACAGATGGGAAATCCATGCCATATGTGGAACCTTTAAGTGAAGAGGACTTGAACAAAATCTATATACGTGCTATTCGGGACCCAGAGGTCCATGATCCATCTAAGGAAGGAATCCTTCATTGGGAAGATTCTCAGTCAATCAGTGATACTACCAGTGTTGCTTGTGATAATTGGGCTCATGGCACTTATGAACTGGTGGGGCGTGAAGTTAAGCATGCGGTTGCTTGCAAAAAGGGTTTTCACTCTGTTCGGTGTATAGGTCGCTCAGTACCCCGCTATACTGGATCTGAAGATTTGGCTGGGTTCTTACAGGCCATGGAAACAAATTGGGCTGACCAGCTTAAACGACGAGATATGCTGTCATATACTTTGGGTGGGACAGCCTGCGCGCTGGTGGGTGGTCCACAGGGATAATCTCTTAGAATGGGGAATGATTGGGACCGCCTTATCAACTAGGTTTTCAAGAAGTAATGCACCTACAAAAATTTTCCCTTATCATGGTGATCAACCTGCTCAGCATCATATCCAGCAGTGTGAGAGACTCTGGACAGTAGGACAGGAAGCATTACCACCCTCACTTTGGGTGCATCGGTTTTATTCTACTCTACAAGGTTGCGCACGTGCTTGGTATGTATATGCTGAATTACATCGCGACACTGGCAATTGGCAAACTTTGACTACAGGGATGATCCAAACTTTTGACTTCTTTTCATCTACACCACCAGTGAACACAACTTTAAGCTTTATCAAGCGCTTAACCATGGGAGACAGTGGGAAAGTGGAAGAACTTATTCAGGAATTATTTGGTGAGACAGAGACAGGGGTGCATTTTGCGGATGAAGAAGATGATATCATATTACTTGAGCGCGCTTCTCTGGAAAAAGATAAGGGGAAGATGGTTTACATAATTGATGAGGAGGAAGTTGAGCACTTGGATGTGGATCATTCACATGGAACACGTGAAGTGTTAGCCAGTACGGATGTAGATGTGAATATCATGAACCTATGAAGACAACAAAGGTCAATATAGGCACAAAAGCTGAACCTAAGGAGGTGATAATTGGGGATTACTGGTCAGAATCAGAGGTAGCAAAGATCATAGAGTTACTTCGAGACTATGAGGACTTATTCCCAAGAGGATACCATGAACTTAAAGGTGTGCATATATCACTCAGAGAAATGAAGATAAAGCTCAAGGAAGGTGCGCGCCCTGTTAGGAAGCGACCATATCAGATGAATCCCAATTTGCGTGAGAAAGTAAAGGAGGAGATTGACAAGATGTTGAAATCTGGGATCATTCGACCATTGGATGAATCAGAATGGGTCAGTCCTATGGTGATAAGCATAAAAAAGGATGGTAGGATTCAAATTTGTGTTGATTATAGAGAGTTGAATGCAGCATGTGTTATAGATCCCTTTCCTACGCAATTCACGGAGGAAATATTAGGAGTGGCTGGGCGTGAGATATATTCATTTACAGATGGGTTTTCAGGGTATCATCAGGTTAGGATTTGCCCCGGAAGATCAAGAGAAGACCACCTTCACTACTGAATGGGGAAGCTTTGCCTATACTGTGATGCCCTTTGGATTGAAGAATGCACCTGCTGTATTTTCAAGGATAGTGGTACAAGCCTTCAAGGATTTTATTCATAACTTTTTACAGGTCTATCTTGATGATTGGACCGTTTATGGGCTAATTAAGGATCATTGTGACAATCTGCGCTTAATGTTTGAAAGATGTCGATAGTTGAGTATCTCATTGAACATCAAGAAGTGCATCTTTGCTACTCCCTTTGGCACACTTTTAGGACACATTATCTGCAAGGAAGGGTTGCTGGTTGACCCAGCTAAAGTTGCAGTCATCATAGGCTTGAAAGTGCCAGCCAGTCAGCGTGAGGTGCGTGGATTTTTGGGTCATACAGGGTATTACAGGAAGTTTATAAAAGGGTATGCAAAAGTTGTTGTGCCCTTAGAAGAATTACTCAGGGGAAAAGGTACATTCTACTGGGAGGAGTCACAGCAGCGCGCGTTTGAGATATTGAAGGAGAAACTTACTATCATGCCTATCTTGCGCTTTCCTTCATGGGATAAACCTTTTCATGTTCATGTGGATGCCTCTGGCACAGCCATTGGTGTTGTCTTAGCTCAACCAGGAGAAGGTATTGTGGATCATCCCATTTGCTTTGCTAGTAGGAAGTTGACCCCTGCAGAACAGAATTATACCACTACAGAGCGCGAGGCCTTGTCCATGATCTATGCCTTGCACAAATTTCATCAGTATTTGTTGGCTACACCATTTGTGTTTTATACAGATCACATGGCATTAAAGTATTTGGTGAACAAGCCCATTTTACAGGGGTGCATATGCCGATGGATACTCTTATTTCAAGAGTTTGACTTTACAGTTGTGGTAAAACCAGGAAAAAGCAATTCTGGACCGGATCACTTGTCTAGAATTCAATCAGGAGAAGAGGCACAAACAATAGAAGAGACCATGCCTGATGCACAACTGTATAGGTTACATGTGTGCCATCAGAATTGGAGGACATTGTTGTCTTTCTAAAGACTGGTATGGCACCAGAAGGCATGAAAGCTTTAGAGAAGAAGCAACTTGCTATTCACGCGGCACCATTCATGTTAATCAGTGGTGATTTGTACAAGTTAGGCAGAGATGAGGTGTTACGCCGTTGTGTATTGGAGCATGAACGAAAGGATATAATGGAAGAAGCACATGGTGGTATTGTAGGTGGCCACTATGCAAGTGATGCAACAGCGTGCAAGATCCTACTTGCTGGTTTGTGGTGGGAAACATTGTACAAGGATTGTAAAGAGTATTGTAAGACATGTGACCATTGTCAACGTCTCGGTCGACTAGGACAAAGGGATGAGATACCTCTATGACCAATTACAAGTGCAGAACCCTTTGAGAAATGGGCAATTGACTTTGTCGGGCCTATTTCACCAGTTGCGCGCAGGACTGGATCACGCTATATCATCACTTGTATAGATTATCTTACCCGATGGGCAAAAGCAACACCTACAAAGGACTGTACAATGGCTACAACAGCAAGGTTCTTATGGGAGAATGTTCTTACAAGGTATGGCTGTCCTTTAAGTTTAACAAGTGATAGGGGCACACATTTTTTAAATGAGACAATACGAATTCTTTTAGATGAGTTTATGGTTGCCCACCATAAAACTACACCCTATCACCCTCAGGAAAATGGGACTGCTGAGGCTTTTAACAAGATTTTGAGCCACACATTGACCAAGATTTGTGATGTTGGAAGGAAATATTGGGATGATAAAGTATCTGCTGTTCTTTGGGCTTATAGAACAACATACAAAAGATTGAACAAAGCCACACCTTTTCAATTGGTGTTTGGCATGGAAGCTGTTCTTCCTATAGAATTTATGTTACCTTCTTTGCGCATTGCACGCGCTGGAGGTCTAGCTGATGAGCAAGCCTTGGAAGAATGGATTGAGAAGATGGTTCAACTAGATGAGCACCGAGCCATCACACGCTGGAGTCAGAAATAGGAGAAAGCACGCCAAAAGGCATGGCATGATCGACACATCAGGGATAAGAAACTTGTGGTGGGACAAATGGTACTTCTGTATGACTCCAAGTTTTTGTGCCATCCAGGAAAGCTCAAGGTGCATTGGTTGGGGCCATATGTTATCACTCATATACTTGAGTCAGGTGCTTTCCAGTTAGAAACAATTGATGGCACAAGGTTTCCCGGTTACTTTAACGGGAGTAGGTTGAAGCCCTACTATAAATAAGTCTTCTTGGTGTTTGTAATAAGGCAGTATTGCCAGATAAATTAGGTTTCCCTTTATGCATTTCCTTAATGTATTTCTTTCATCGTCGCTATGCTTTGTCAATTTAGCTCTTGTTTGTGTAATAAGCGCGCTTGCGCGCATGAAGCTAACTACAATATGAAGCATGTTGATGCACAGAGGACTGCACATCCTTTTCATGTGGGGTGGATTGTTGGTGACTCTCAGGTATATGCTATGAAGATTTCATGCTGTGGGTGTTGAGAAAGAAGGTTGCTAAGGGTAACTGACAAAAGATTGCTTCTCAAGATAAGAAAGGATGAAGATGGATGAGGGAACGTATAACGTGAGGTAAGCGGTGGCCATGGTAACTACCAGGAGATGATGCAGTGACGAGGTACTCGGGTGCTAGAGTGCACGCTGAAGAGAAGTCTGTGACAAAGGGTAAAAAGGCACGCTAGAAGGTTATAGCATTTGGCGCGAAGGTATACCACGCGGAAATGATAAAAATGGGTAATAAATGAGGAGAATTTGGTAGGTGGAGGAGTAATTAATGTAGTGAAAAGTAGAAATCTATATAAGGATGGGATGTGATTTCATTTTTACCCTTACGACTATGAGAATTCGACAAAGAGCCTACACGCAAAGAGCTAAAGTAAAGTGATTCAAGGTACGAAGCAAGTGAACCAGGTGCGGAAGACAGATCTGTTTATTGGAAGGGCTTGAATCCCCTAGGAAAAGGGTTTGAATGAAGCAGAGTAACAGAACAGAGCTAGGGTGTGTGATTTCATGATTGCAAATTAGGGCACGGTTGAATCGAGTTAGGGTTTGAAGCAAACTACTCAAAACACACAACAACTGGTCTAGAAAACAAAACCTAAAAGAAGAATGGCACCAAAGAAGAAAGCAACACCAGTAAAGGAAAAGAAGAAGGTGGTGGTGGAAGAAGAAGAAGAGATGGCCCCGGAAAGTAATTTTTCAGAAATGCAATACCCTGAGGAAGTTATTGTGGGCCAGGAATGGGATACCCACATACGACAGAGTAAGATAAGTGAATATAATCACCGGACCAATGAAAACCAGAAGAAATTAGATGACCTGCTCACTTCTCGAACGAACAGGTGAACTGAGGATGGCATGCCAATATATGATGATGCCAGGGAAAAGCTACTGAAAGGGAATGGTGTCTACCAGCTATATGAGCTCCCATACTTTGGAAAGTATGCACCATTGTATAGATGGCTGATGAGCCGAGTCCATGAGGACTTTTTCTACTTTGCAGGATGGAGGGTAAGATTGACACCCATTCTTATTGCCACAGTAACCAGATTAAGGGAAACAGGTGAAGATATTAAGACTGACCTAGCTGAAAAAAGTGCCATCTTGGAGACACAGAAAGCACTGGGCTATCAGAAAGGACCATGCGGAATGGACATTGACAAGCTGAAAAATTGTCCAGTAGTACAGGCAGCAGCACACCTGGTCACAAAATTGAATGACCAAGAACGTTGGTCACAAGTTAATTCTATGTGGTTGCATGTGGCAAGCGCATGTCAGAAGGAACCACTTATAACATTGTCGGCTTCATTGCAGAACAAATAGTAGAGGAAGCACGTGCAGGAAATAAAATAAGTTTTGGCTGTATCTTACTAAGTTTAGTCTTCATGGAGATTGGGGTACCAGATGGCCCAAAAGAGAACATATGGGAATACCCCATGAATCATAAGTCTCCAGCTGAATGATTCAGCAAGTATCTTTGCAAGGGGTCAATGACAGAGGAGGTGAAGGAGTGCGCAGAGATGTGGTATGATAGGCTCGCATGGTGTTTGGAGAGGAATGGCGCATACCCAAGGATTTTCCTTTGGTCCTAGGGAAGCAGGTACAGTTTGCAGTCTACCAACATTTCTGTATTGTGTGCTTTCCAATGGTAGATGGGTCATGGAACCCCTGGTGCAAACTGCCTTACGCATTTCCCTGTGTAATACTTCCAAGTTGCAGTTCATCGGTTCACCAACACACGGAGGTTAGTGTTTAATGCAGACAAGGTGGACTGTGAATACCACACCCTGCGGAAGACGTATGGATATCCAGGGAGGAATGCATACAATGAGAATAATATCTCAGAGATTTTGAGCATTAAGCCAGAAACACTGGCGATTGCGGATATCGGGGCCGCGCTGATATATCTCCAACTGAAGCCCAAAATGGAGAATAACAAGTATGTGGAAAATGAGTTCGCACTTCTAGGGCCACCAAAGGGGAAGCATACCATGGAGAACATTTCGGCACCTAGGCCCTCTGAACCCAGGCAAGATGATGAGGAAGAGGATGAAGAACACAAGGATAGCGGTGGCTTGGTGTGAAGGAGGAAGCAAGCCATCTGGCCAAGAGAAGGAGCATGCGACAACTTCCTAGGGAGAAGGAGTTACAGGGGAGGAGCAGGGTGACCAAATATTTAAAAAGGTATTTAAGTGGACAAGGACACAAGGATAAATCCCATAAGTAAAGGAGCCAGAGGAGAAGAAACTAAGAAAACTCAGGCTAAGTGAGGAAATAGAAGAATCTGAGGAGAAGGCACCTTCATCTCCAGTAGAAGAAGAGCCTCAACACAAGGAGGAGAGAATGGAAGGAGAAGAAGGGGAACAATCAGAGGCTACACAGGACAAGGGTGGGGATACATCTAGTATTCCTAACCTTGATGCAATCATTCCCAGAGGGCACCGATCCTGTCGAATAGGGGAGGATGCCAAGGCACATACCATGGGGTATGCAGAAGACCCAAAGCTGATTATTCGTGCTCGGTTTCAGAGCACCATCGAGCAAAAGGATTTATTCGGATGGGCGCTCATGGATGAGGACAAGGTGACTCTATGCACAAGGAAGCAACTTTCATGGTCTATGCACACGCATATGGACGAGCCAGACTTTGATGTCGGTGAAGAATCATGCGCATCAAGATGGTTGAAGAAGGCACCTGAAATGTGCCACATGACAATTAAGCCAACGGTGATGTCAGATGAGTAGGTGAGCAATGCTCTGGTAAAGGTATCTTCTGAAGTAGCAAGAAGAAACATTGATAAATCTGCTACCATTAAGGTGCTGACGGAGAAATTGAAAGCCAAGGATGTGGAGATAGCGCGCCTAGTACAGGAAAAGGACTTGATCAAAAGAAAATATGACACTTTTGTTAATATGGTAGAGGAAATTGGAGATGATGTTCTAAAGGTATGCCCACATCTGGAATCCCAAGGTACTAACAGAGTTTCCTTTTACGATGCACTATGTGAAAAAAATGATAACATTAGTGTTGGAGGATGAAAAGGTGCGTGTATCAACATAGTCTAATGACCCTAGGGAAAAGTCAGAGAAAGCGCAGGCTGCAGTAGCAAGGAAGATTGCTACTTATGAAGGCCTACTGCAAGCCACCCGTGATGAACTAAAGAAAGCCGATCATGCGCTAACAATATGCACAGCCCCAGATGCGCTGATCACGGTGAAAACATTGGAGGAGGAAAATGAAGTCCACAAGGCTATGAAGGATGCTACCCTAGGCCACGCTGAACGGTTGGTCCTGGTGAAGAAAAAGCATGAGACACTAGCTGCGGCATAGGCACCACATAAGGAGAGGTTAGAGGAGCTTGGAAAGCTCATTTCTCAAAAGATGGATGTATTGGAGGGGGTGCAAACCTCTATGTCAAGCGTAATGCTTGTGATACAAAATGAGCAAGGAAAACTCACTATGGAAGAGATGCAGTCTATCATTGCAGATGTGCCTGAGATGGAAGGAGTGGTGTTAATGGAGTGGGAGAACCTAGAAGTAGATATAAAAGAAGAATATCCAGAGTTGCTGCTTCAGGATGAAACGGAGGGGCCTGAGGCTTGAACAGTTTTGTTAGTTGTGTATACCTTATTCAAAATTCTTTATTCAACCATTCTTTATTTATCCATTCTTTGTGTAAGTTTTGGACATCGCCATTGTCGGGGTGATAATGAGATTAGTGTGGGGTAATGTTGATCAGAGAAAACACTTAGTTGAACTTGCACACAGAGTCCGCATGGAAGAACAACACAGGAGCAAAGGCACGAAGGTATAGGAAGGTGTCACGTGCGGAGGTGTAGAGTCAAACTTTCAGGACTTAGCCGATTTTGGAGATCAGGTCTATTCTTAGAGATTGGCGTGCGGAGCACACAAAGTGATGCCGAGACTTGCGCACCACTCTTCGTGGAGATTTTTGAAGAACATGTCAACTCACTCTTGCATGGGCATAAGCTAAGAATAGATCCACCACTATAGTTAACTATCAGCGATCTATAGATAGCATACTTGCATGTATGGCTATAGTTGTAAAAGGCACGTGGCTGTTATTAGCATGCGACCTATTTCTGGTAGAGTTAAGTGGTGAAGGGCTAGTTCCCCACCCTATATATATGTAATGAATTACTTAGTAAAAAAGAGATAGACAGAGACACATGCTTTGAAGGATGAGAGATACATGAGTACATGAGACTGGATAATTGTAACAGATCCATGCACACATGTCTGGTATTGTATGAAGCTTTTGTACTATTGGTATGATGAATATATAAAGAATATTGGCCGAACAACAGTGTCTGATATGTTTTGTCAATGTATATTATTGTTATCATGATGATTTACATTTAAGCACTTATAGATCTAGTTCAGTATAATGATGAATAGATGGATTAGTTTCTAAAAATATATGTTTACTGCTTTATCATGCTACCATTCTGCTACAGCAACTCTTAAGAGGGACCTGGTACCTTTGCACGCTTCGGGTGAGTGCTCAGCCTAGGCTGAGTGATGTGCCAATGCGTCTAGGTGTTAACTAAGAATTCTAGGCTGCATCAATCTCTAGAATCTTTACTCCTATATAGCCCTTTTACACCTGCCATTTCCTCTTATCTACTATCTTATAGGATTATAACTTCATTACACCTAAAATTACCACCTTTAATGGCCATGGAAACCATCGGGAGAACCTTCGATCCTTCTATGTTACATGTCTCGACTGTTCTGATGACCTTATACTGTTGGCTAAACTATTTCCTAGAAGCTTAAATGACTATGCTATGCATTGGTTTTATGATCTACATGTCCATTCGGTAACATTTTTTTGCATCTTTAGCCAATGCATTTCTTTCTCATTTTTCTATAAATATCGGCACTAAGATATCCTACACAAAATTAGATAAAAATAGAATAGGATCTAATGAACATCTTATGGACTATGTCTTGTGCTATAAGAACAACCTTGCTAAAATGACCAATGTCTAAGTTGATTCTAGATTACAAGATCTATTCATTCAAATTATTTTTCCTCCACTCCAAGAGAGTGTTATTTTTGAAACTTCTCATTCCTTTGATCAATTGTGTCACACACTCAAACTCTATGAAAGTAAGTTACCATCTATGGGAAAATTATAGTATTATGAGAGCTCTTCCACTTCATCTTCCAACAAGTTTCACACCAAATCTGCATTCAAACCATACACTAATCCTACTGATGATCAAACCACTGTCAAATATTTTTCTCTACCTACCAAGCTTCGATCACAACCCATAAGGAAGACCTTTACTAAGCTACCATGCAAACCTCGGTTCCTATTACTACAAATTACTGAAATAAATATGATTATTCTACCTCCACCACTAAATCTATATCCTTGTCACCCACATGGTCATAACTATGATGATCATGTACACTATGATTACCACCAATGCAATGACCAATCTATTGATTGTTTTTTTAAGCTTAGGAATATCATTCAAGTTCTTATTGACAACAACACAATCGATAGCCTAGTGTCATCTACTTCCAAACCAGTCAATGATAATCAAAAGCTTAAAATATTCAATGACCCAGTACCCAAATGTGATAAGCCAACAACTAATTCCCCTACTAATCATATATATCATGTTTTTACCTCCTCCTTCATCAGATCTAATTGATTTCCTCATATCTGCTACTGGCATGCTACCACCACTTATCACCTTCTCGGATCATGATTACCATGCTACATTTTCCTCTGATTCACTAGATATTAACACTTCTATTCATACTCATACAATCAAAAATACTTTGGTCCATCCATTGTCCCTTTCCAATGCATGCTCTGTGGCACTCCTATTAGCTATAAAATTTCCCACCTCCCAAATCACATTTCCAGTCCCTAATTCTAATGTAGCCAAATTCTAAACAAACTTGATATGTTGTAAATAATATGAACTCCAAAAGAAAATAGATCTCCTTCTTCTTTATTAAATAATCAATTACAATGTTTCTGAATTAGGAAAACAACTCCTAACTCGAGTTACCAAGCAAACCCTAACTAACTTTGACTAAATTTACTCTAGGTGGCGGAATTTATTATTTTTAGCAGTTTACTAGAACCTGCTATCCTTAGTAAGTTCACATGCTTATTCGTACAAGCACATAAATTGCCACACATCTTCTACATTCATAAATTAGAGGAATTTCCAACTTTCTAACACATAATGCAACTAATAGACAAAAATTAACTAATGCCCAAAAATAGGAAAAAACTGAACTACAACTTAAATCCTAATTTTTGGCCTCAAGATGGCGTATTTAGGGCCTGAAAATGTGCCAAAGCTTTCCCCACCTAGTAGGGAAGGTTTCTGGTGCGTTCGTCTCATTGAAACATGTGGTTTAAAAAAAACAGACTCAAACGGACACCTAGAGCTCAAGTTATGACCTTGTCAAGTTCCTGCTAATTTTGGCGCATCATTCTCCCCTGCTTGAAAAAACACAGCTCCTACAAGTTGTCTTCTTCAAAATACTTCCATTTATCCACATCCAACTTCTTAATCTCTCACTCTATGACCCAAGTATTGTCCTCTTGTTCCAGTCCTTTCCAATGTACCAAATATTTGTTGTATTTCCCACGTCGCATGTCCATTGTTTTCTTATCTAGAATCTAATCCACTTCTTCTTTCTTCTTCTCTAAATTTTTTTACCTCCAATCTACTAATTCATCAATAACACCCCTTTCTACACCATCCCCATTAAAAGAATACAAATCTTAAACATTAAACACTAGAGAAATATCAAAATTCCCTCGCAATTCTACCTCATAAGCATTATCATTTATTTTTTTCATGATTTTGTAGGGACCAATCTTCTTGTACTTAAACTTGTTATAGGTTCCTTTTGGAAACTTTTCCTTCCGTAGATATACCATAACCAACTCACCAACTATAAATAACTTTCTCCGTCTGTGCACATCTACTATTTCCTTATACTTATCATTACTATTCTGCAGATTTTTCCGCACTTCTTCCTGTAATTGTTGTATATGTTCAGCAAATGCTTCTACATCATCATTGACTCTGCCATCAATTGGTAGTTGTACAAAATATAACACCCCATTTGGATTACTCCCATACAAAATTGAAAATGGAGACTTTCCTGTGGATCTATTTATGGAATTTTTATATGCAAACTCAACTTCTGGTAATGCTAAGTCCCATTGTTTTAGATTTTCCCCAATGATGCACCTTAACAAGTTTTAAAAAATTCGATTGACCACCTCTATTTTCCCATTAGTCTGAGGATGATAGGAACTGCTGAACTATAGTTGAGTTCCCAATTTCTTCCATAAATTCTGCCAAAACTGACTTAAGAGCCTTGTGTCCCTATTTGAAGTAATGGTTTTTGGAACACCATGCAAATGAACAATTTCTCTAAAAAGCAAATCTGTTATGCCTGTCACATCACTTGTTTTCTTACAGGTAATAAAATGAACCATCTTAGAAAGCCTATCAACAACCAAAAAAATTGAGTCATTACCTAGTTGTGTTTTTTGGTAATCCCAAAACAAAATCCATACTTAGATCTGTCCATGACCCTTTAGGAACAGGCAATGACATATACAACCCTGCATTCTGTGCATGGCCTTTTGAGACTTGGAAAATTCGACACCTCTCCACATATCTTACCACATCTATTTTTAACTTTGGCCATTAGTATTTCTCTACTACCAAGGCTATCGTCTTATCTTTACAAAAATGCCTAGCCAATCCTCTACTATGCAACTCTTTCACTATATTCTCTCTCATAGACCCAACTGGAATACATAGTTGGCATCCCTTGAATAGGTAGCCATCCTGTAAAATTTACTCATTGTGGACATCTCCTGCATTGTATGACAATGGACAAATTAACCTTTCAACAATATCCTTGAAATCAAAATCAGAAGAATACAAACCCTTTATTGCTTCAAAACCCACCACCTCATTTTCCATAGTGGTAAACAAAGTCACACGCCTACTCAATGCATCTGTAACTTGATTCTGTTTTCCTGATTTGTGTTTTAGAGAAAAAGTATAACCCTGCAAAAATGATACCCACTTTGCATGCCTACTATTTAACTTCTTTTGTGTATTCACATACTTTAGGGCTATGTGGTCTCTAAATAAAACAAACTCCTTAGGCACTAAGTGATGCCTCAAATTCCTTAATTCTTGTACAATTGCATAAAATTCCACATCATAAGTAGAGTAGTTATTTCTTATCTCATTCATTTTCTCACTAAAGAAAGCTACTGGTTTTCCACCTTGACTTAGAAAAACAGCAATACCCAGATGTGAGGTGTCACAATCAACCTCAAACACTTGATCAAGATTTGGTAATGCCAAAATGGGTGCCTCTGTCACCTTCTTTTTCAAGAACTGAAAAACTATCCTCAGCTGCCTTTGTCCATAAAAACTCCCTTCATTTTGTGCAATCTTTTATAGGCGCTACAATACTGCTAATTTTTTTAATAAACTGTCTGTTAAATGTTGTTAGACCATGAAAGCTTCTTACCTCTTTTATATTCCGTGGAGTAGGCCATTCAATAATTACCTTTATCTTTTCTGAGTCCATATGTAACCCATCTGCTGAAATAATAAAGCCCAAGAATACCAAACTCTCTTGCATAAATGTGCACTTCTTCATATTTGCAGAGTTTCTTTTTCCTTAACACTTCAAATATTACCCTTAGATGCCTCAAATGTTCTTCTTTATTTTTACTAAAGATCAAGTTATCATCAAAATAAACCACAGCAAAATTACCATTATACTCCCACAACACAATATTCATCAGTCTCATAAAAGTACTAGGTGCATTGGATAACACGAATGGCATCGTCAACCACTCATATAATCCATTTCCTGTCTTGAATGTTGTTTTCCACTCATCTCCTTCTTTGATCTGAATCTGATGGTAACCACTTCGAAGATCAATCTTGGTGAAATACCTATATCCATCAAGCACATCCATCATATATTCAAAGCGAGGTATTGGGAACCTATACTTGATTGTAATTTTATTGATTGCTCTACTATCCATGCACATTCTCCATGTTCCATCCTTCTTTGGTGTTAATAAAGTTGGGATCGCACACAGACTCATGCTCTCCCTTATGACCCCCTTTCTAATGAGCTCTGCCTCTTACCTATTCAACTTTGCATGCAATGTCGGGCTCATCCTATAATCCGCTTGATTGGGAGTGAAGACCCTAGAATCAAATAAATATGGTGTTGAATATCTCTTTTGGGCGGTAATCTGTCTGGTAGCTCATCAGGAATAATATCGTAAAAATCTTCTATTAATTCTAATATTTCTACTTGTATTTGTGCACTTGCAATTTCATCCTTATTTGTGAGTAGTGCATAACAAAAACTAGTTGCCTTTACCTCCTTCACAAATTCCTTTGCAGAAAGCATGTTAATCTTATCTTCTTTGTGCAGGACATTAAGATACACATTTTACTGAATCTATTCACCACCACTTACAAATAGTTGTGTTTTATTTGTATCATAAGTAAACCTCTAACAAATTCTATGGAAATGATTTCCCATCACCGAGTTGATACATGAAGTGGGGTATACAAGCCCAAATTTTTGTTACTACATTTACTTGTGGCGCAAAGAATAATTTTTTTAATATATTTAGCTACATTTTCATACATTCATGGCCAATAACAATATCTTTGTAATTGTGAAACTGTTTTACCAATACCAAAATGAAAAGAAATAAGAGAAGCATATGTTTCAATAGTCAAATTAACCCTTTCATCTCGAGCAATAAAAAAATTTCCAAGATGATATAGTAATCCATTACAAAAATGATATCCAAATTATTCTACATGTTTACCATAGGTTAGATCTTCATAAACTTACTTAAAATCAACATCATTTTCATGTATTGCTCCCTATAACTCTCATGAATCACAGGGCTATTTTACAAATAATATATGCAAAAATAGGAGGTCTAGAAAGTATATCAGCAACTTTATTTTGTGCACCTATATTATACATGGTCACAAGATGGAACTACTATAAGAACCCCATCCATCCAAAGTGTCTGGATTGTTGTAGCTTGGATTTTGAATAAAGGTACTACAAAGGTTGATGATCTATATGGATTATTATCTCCTTTCCCATCAGATAATGTTTCCATTTTTTCACACTTTACACCAAATCATATAACTATTTATCATATGCAGGATAATTTCTCACCACACTTGTGAAGGTTTTAAAATGATAGCACACTAGTTTTCTTCTTTGAATCAACACTACACCCATAGCATATTCATTTGCATCAGTTTCAATATCAAATGGTTTTTGTAAATTATGTAATGAAAGAATAGGGCTTGTACTTATTTTATCTTTCAATGTGTCAAAGTATTTCTAGAACTTGTCTCCCCACTAAAAGACGTGTTTAGTGCTAGTCAAGGAATGTAGGGGAGCTGCGATAAATGAGAAGTTAACAATAAATTTCCTCCATTACTAGAGTACCCAAAGGAAACTTATAGCTTCCCTAACATTAGTATGCTTAGGACACTTTATAGGGATTGATCTTCAATTCACCACCCTTACAAAAATTCCTAATAAAGTAAAGATGTTTTCTCAAATTCACATTTTAACATCTTTAGATATAAATTTTCCTTTCTCAAATTTTCCAAGACCTTTTTATTGTAATCAATATGGTCTTCCCAAATTTTACTGAAGACCAAAATATCATCTAAGTATACAATAAAAAAATTATCTATGAATGGGCTAAAACCACCATTCATAACCCGCATAAATGTGGTAGAAGCATTACCAATCCCAAAGGGCATGAAAATACATTCAAATAATCCTTGTTTTGTTTTAAAAGAGGCTTCTTGAATATCACCTTCACTAATTATAATTTATTCATAACCACTTCTTAATTATAACTTACTGAAATACATAGCATTTTTCAATTGGTCTAACAAATGATCAATGTGAGGAAGAGGGTAGCGGTTTTTCAGCATTATTTTATCCAGTTCTTGAAAATCAACACACATCCACCAAGTGTTATCTTTCTTTGGTACCAACACAATTAGCAAACCATACAAAAAAATCACTTGGTTAAATTACTCCTTTCTCGTGCAACTCCATAACCTTCTTCTTTATTTCTTCGTTCTTGATCGTGGACAACCTACACATGCCAATGTTAGGAAGAGGTACATCCTATTATAGATGGATTTATTGAGTCTAAAGAGGAATATCCAAAATAAATTCTCTCTTCCTAACAGCTTGCGTATAGTCTTGAACACTTTGACCCTTTATTTGTCTAATATTTTTCCAATCCATGGTAGTTTGTTGTATATTGCCAAGTGGATAAACTTGATTTTTTAAGGAAGATACAAAATCATTTCAAGAAAAAATCATTTTACTAATTTTTGAGAGATCCTCTTGAATATTGCTTTCCCACCAAATGAGCATTGTGACACCCATATGGAGAGTAGTCACATGTATGTTTTCCTCCTTATCCATAATCTTTTAGGTACTATGATAAAATTCAATTTACTTGACCTAATGATCAAGTTTTTTTGCATTTAGCTCCCCATTATACATAGGAAAATCAAATTTAACATTGATGGAATGTCGAAACCAAGAGGTTTAGAAGGATATTTAGGACATTTTTGGGATTCTTCCTCTTTACTTTTCATCATACCATTTTTATCCTCTTTAATTTTTCCTTCCACCCTTTTTTTATTTTCCCGATACAACTCTTCCACAATGCCCTTCATTTCCATGAAGGCCTTCCAGGAAGACAATTCTTCATTAGATCTACTAGAAGATCCACTTGGAGATTCGATTCCTATGATTGAAATTATACGTCTTGAACCAATTTCAAGATTATATTCTTCTATTGATCCTTTACCTCACCTGTATATTAACCTAGTAATTTCATTCAAAGTTGTACTTTTCAATGCAAGAATCAACATTAAATAGTCCTTAATCATATTCTCTGATATCAATCCATAAAGTGGGTTAAAAATAATTTGATTAACCAACTTTCAGATGCTTAATAACCAAATTTTAATTTTTTGTAACTTTATAATATGATTAAAATTGTCTTCAAAAATTGAATTTAACTGTAAAACTATGAGTACACAAAAAAAATAACATAGAACAATAGAAAACCACATGATAATGGTGTTCACCTAAACTGGCTAAGTCTCTGAGTCTGGTAAAGCTTCTAAACTGATCAATTATGTGTAAAAACCTAACAATTTTATAATATCTTACACTAATTAAAAACTTGGTCTATAAAAATAGTCCCTTCTTGGTCTATAGGAGGTCCTAGTCACTTTCCCAGTTAGGACCTTGCAACGAAAATGCTTTGAAATATCTCTAAAGGCTCCTCCTTCATTACAGTCTTTTATGTCTAAATATTTAATACAAGTACCAAGCTCCTTCTATAACATTATTTGGCGCTATGGTATTATGGTTATGCGCATCGTTTTAGTTAAGGATGACCCAATTTTAAGTCTCCTCTACGCAATCCACCGCTTATCATATCTATTCTCGGGATTATATCCCACATTAGCTGCATAGTGGGTACCTCAGGTCTTGAACTAGGTTAGGGCGGTTATCTTTTCACATGGCTATGGCCACATCTACTTGTTTTATTTATAGTGAGGATGAGTTGGTTTTTCCTCCCAACTCATCAAGCTAAGTATTGTCCCCTTGCTAGGCTCAGTTGTTGTGGTGAGTTGGAAATTTTGTTAAACAAATGAGATGGTTGTATGAACTCTTTGGAGATGAGCCGGAATGGTGAGTAGATTTATGTGGTGTTCTAGTGAGTGGAGATAGAAGTGAGCTAACGAGTTGGTTAGAGGTTATATTGTCTAGTTGAGCACCAAGTTTCCCATGAGATGGGTAGGATACTTTGTAATTCTTGAAAATTAATCCCACATGCACATTTGGTTGATCTTTCAATGAGTTTAAATAGAAATTGAAAACAATACAATGTGAAGTAAAAGGTGACAGGGTCCACCTCTTGAAAAAGAGTGGACCCCACTTACTTTTAGGCCCCCAGCCAACATACTATGTGGGCCCCACATCAATTGTAGAATACCATAGGACTTAAACAATATTTTTGAATACTCATGATGCCACTTGTCACCGTCTTATGCTGTCACTTTTCATAGCCTCATAATGCCACCTCAAACCTATGCAACGTGCTCTTGATTTTTTTTTCTTATTGGGATTGAATTTAAGTGGTTCGTATATTTCTCATATGACGTATGTATTTCCCCGTTCAAAATGTAATGGAAAACTCATGCCGATATATTTTGTATTGTGATAGTTTCATGAATTTTGCAATCTATTTGATTGATCCAGAGTGAGAATCCTCTTGGAACACATATTAATAAGTTCCTAAGGCTCTAGTTGACAAATTAAATTTGTCCATCATTTTTTGGGTATTACGCAAAGGTAGATTTTAGTTTTCCCCCATATTATTCCATATAGAACACCATAAATGGCCTATAAAATCAATACCCCATTAAAAAATTATTGTATGGCAACCCATGTGTTATTATAGCCTCTCTAAATAATAAGTTGGTTATGTTGGTTGTGTCACTCATCTTCTTATAAGCTATGTTATTTTCTATTATTGAGAATTGTTCAAATACCAAAAAATTGGATTCAATGTCCCTTTGTGTTCTTCGAAGTCCAAGTAGAAAATACATACTTATACATTCTCATGGTTTCTTTAGATTGGGAAACTATTGGTATAATCATGTATTCTAGCTCTTCACATTATCAATTTGACATAATATACATTCTTATTAAAATATTTGCATGTTTATGCTCATCCTTGGCCAATGGTAGTGCTCTTGAATTTGTGCAATTATTTTTTCACACCAAAATATTTGGATACTCCTCCACTTTTTTTCTCCCTTATCAAGTTTTCACTCATCGACCCCCTTAGTTAACATAATTACACTCCCTTGAAAGCATATCTTATTTTATAAAGTAATCCAACCATAGTGTTTGTTTTGTGCATAATGGTCTTGTATATATGCCCTACCCATCACAAAAATCCTCATCCTTTGCATACATTTCCTTCATGGTGGCAAACCCATGGCTCCTACCCTCATCTCCT
Organism: Taxus chinensis; assembly: GCA_019776745.2. Lineage (NCBI taxonomy): Eukaryota > Viridiplantae > Streptophyta > Pinopsida > Cupressales > Taxaceae > Taxus > Taxus chinensis. Next base: position 146,693,760 of record CM034157.1, read on the forward strand.
TTAACACAATTTTTTTTATGCCGGTGTATATATGACATGTTTTTTCTTCCTGTTGCATTGTTCTTTAATAGAAATGTGTAGCTCTATAAGAACTCTACCCATTTAATATGTCACTAGTTCAAATTAACCTATTGTTAATGAATTATATCTCCTTATGGTTTGTGTACAACACAAACTCCTTGGGAAAAAAATAGTTCCTCCACTTCTCTAGTTCTTACAAAAACACAAAAAATTATTGGTCATAGACTAAGTATCTTATGTTTTCCTCATTCAAATTTTTATTGAAGTAGGTGATAATCCTACCCTCTCAGCTCAAAAATACACCAATTGATTTTCTTTTTTCATCACATTATACTTGGAAAACCTTGTTGAAATTTAGTAGCGATAATACCGATTGATCCATTGTCCTCTTCTTTAAATATTTAAATCTACACTTAGCCTCTTTCATCCATATGATATCCTCATGATCTCCCATCATTTTCTATGATCACTACACAAATCCTATTAAATTTCTAGATGAATTTACTATAGAAACTAACTAATACAAGGAAACTTAACACCTCAAATTTCCTGAATGGTGAGGGTCACTCTAATATCACATGAAAATTTTAAGCTTCAATCTTTGATTTTTATTTCGATATCAAAAAACCCAAGTTTACTATCTCCTGCTTTATGAAATCACACTCTTTCATGTTGATGAAAAACTTATCCTCCCATAACATCTATAATACTTCCCCCGTATTGGCTAGGTGTTCCTACTTGTTCTTACTATACACAAATGTGCTATATAGGTACACAATGTAAAAATTTCCTATGAATGGCTTGAGAACCTCATTCATCAACCTCGTGAAGGTACTTGGCGTGTTAGAAACATCCATTCGTATAGTCCTTCTTTAGTCTTGAAGGTTGTCTTCAACTGATGCCCTTGGTACATTCTTATCTAATGGTATCTATTTTTTATATTAACTTATTTCAAATAGCTTTCACCATTCAAACAATCCATCAGGTAAAATGTGCAGTGATGGAAACCTATACTTGATGATTATCATATTTAGTTCCCTCGAATCTATTCACATTTGACACTCACCATATTTATTTGGTTCCACAACTATGGGTATTACACATAGATTGAATGTTTCTCTTATCAACCCCTTTTCTAGTAGTTCTTGGTCTTTCCTCTATATTTCATCGATCTCCTATAGTGACATCATGTGCACTACCTTTCTTAGAAAACCTACACCCATAATTATATCCCCATGATGGATAATGCTACATATTGGTGACAATCCCTATAATAAGTCTCTTAAGAAAATGATAGTGAAATCATCCAAAAAATCCTTCACATTTCACAAACATGACTCCTCCCTCTTATCATTTTGCATTCCTCATGAAAATCCCTAGAAATATGAACAAAACATGTTTTTTAGGAACTATTTATGAGTCACCACCATCACTCTTATGCATACATTATTATGCCCTTCTTCCTTCTCATCCTTTAGGGGCCTTAGCATGAATTTATTTCAATCCTTCTCTATGAGATGTGTGCTCTATATTCCATCATAAACCTCATTTCGGTCATGTTACCAAGTCCTCCCCAATAAGGTGATACATATACATGGGAATCATATCACACAACACCTCATCTTTATATGTGCCAATTTTGGATCTCACCCAACATTATTTATTCATTAATACATTTTGATTCTTATACAACCATGAGAGTTGATATTAGTTTGGGTGAAATTTCTTCTTTAGCCATAAATTTTCCACCATCTTACATGAAACTAGGTTATTCATATAGTCGTTATCCACTATCACCTTATAGCATTTTTGTCCTGACTTGGGATTTATTTTAAATAGGATATTTCTTTGTGTTGGCTCCTTATTCTCCTTCAATGGATTTAACAACATGCACTTAATCTTGATTACAGCCCCACACTTTGGATCCTCAAATTGTTCTACTAATCCACTTGACTCGTTGTTTATGTTTGTGATGTGCAAATCATCTCATGTCCTGCAGCTAGTCTACACTTTCTATAGGAAATTTATATTCCCTATGAACTATTCATCCACACTTGAAACAGGTTCCCAAAAATCCTCTTCCTCTTCCTTAACCAAACCTTACACTTGGGATGAGTAATATGTACTTTCTCCTATGTTTTTTTTTTGAAATTTCATGTATTCCTTATCTCACTGAGGTTTGTGCATAATGCATTGTGTTCTCTTATCTTTTCCTCTTCTTTTTCCTTCATAAATTACCTCTTCCTCTTTGCACAAAATTTTTCATCCCTTATGCACTATTCTATTTTCACAAATTCTCCTTCACCCTTATCAAAAATTGATAGGCTTCTTTAACCATCTCTATTCACACAAAAGTTAGGTCTTCTTGGATTGATGACTTCTAATTATTCAAGTGTCACACCACCTTTCCTCACTCCACATTGTTGTGACATGATCTAATAGATATTGTTTTTAGTTCCCTAGTGTACCCTTTGACTGGGGGTTCTTTCTTGCAAAGGTTTTGAAGTCTTTTGAACATATCCCTTTGATAATTTCTCCTAAATAGAACTTTTCCCTCATCTTTTTTATCCTTTGATCACATCTTGTAATATATCACTCATTCTAAACTTCCTTCCATCATAGCATTGTATAACCCTTTAACTTTGTTTGCATTATTCTTATGCAGTGTGGGTCATTGACCTCCTCAAACATGAAATTTATTCCTCCTATTTATGATCCAATTTATGATCTCTTTGAGATACAAGATGATAGAAAAACATGGTGTCTCCACTTCTCTGCCTCACCATATTTGTGAGATATGTTAGCAAAATGTAGTGCCAATGAACAAGGAACAAAGAATACAAAAAAAATAAAGACCAAAATAAACACAAATATAAACTTATATTGATTAAAAATAACTTCATACAAAAATATCAGAGTTGCTGCTATGTTTTAAAAAAATACAACTGAAAAAACTCCCTTTATGTTATGTTATTCATTGTTGTGTATGAAATTGAGTTGTTGCTCTATTTTCTACCATGCATTCATTCTCTATACCTTGTTGTTCTGGTATGAAGTCTGTTGTATTTTCCATTTTCTCTTTTTATGCTATTCCTTTTTGTTCCAATCTTTGAAATGCTGCTCTATTTTCTTTCCCAACACGTCTATGCCCAACACTTTGCACATAAAACAAAAAATAGTTTTAAGAAATTAATGGCATTCCCCTTAAAATAGTGATTTCAAATTTGGGTGCTCAAAATTAGCAGTTAATGTTGTCAGATAGTGGTTGGGAAAGAGGAAAAAAACAAATTTGAAAACAACATTGGGCTCAACATTATAAAAAATTATAATTTCAACACCCCCCCTTCATCTTGAGCCAGTATAGCCAAAATATTCATTCAAAAACTGATTTTTGAATTCCAGAGTTAGATGGTCTAGAGTTACGTATGCTTGGTCCAGAGCTCCCATATAACTAGTCTAGAGCTTCTTGTATACTTTCTTGGAGTTACATCTTTAACTGGTCTGGAGCTACTTCTTTGAATGGTTAGGAGCTACTTCTTTGAATGGTCCATAGATTCTTCTTTGTTTGGTCCAGAGCTGCTTGTATACTTGTTTAAAGCTAATTCTTTGACTTGTCCGAAACTGCTTGTATATTGGTCCAGAGATCCCATATAATTGATCTAGAGTTGCTGGTATAAATGGTCTAGAGCTGGTGTTATTTATTTTGAAGCTGATTGTGTTAAGTATGGAGCTCAATGTATCAACATCAATGGCGTCCAAAATTTCTCTTTAGCATTTAAACATGTATTTTGACAACATCTTGGTATAAAGGTTAGCTAGTTGTTACTCTAAAATGCAAAACTTAGGCTCTATTTCACCTTTTTCAACTAATTCATGAATGAAATGGTACATTATTGTAATATGCTTGCTTCTTCCATGAAAAACTAGATTCTTTGACAAGGAAATGAAAGATATATTATCACGAAAAATAGTAGAACCTCCTTGTTGTTCTTCATGAAAATATAAGAGCATTATTCTTATCCATATTTCCTAGCATCCGAATGAGTTCAATGCAATATATTCGGCTTCAGTCGTGGAAAGAGAAATAAATCATTGTTACTATAAATCCCATGAAATGGCTCCTGACCCAACATTAAACACATATCCAGATGTTCTTTTTCTATCATCTAGGCTACCTTCCCAATCACTATCCATGTATCCAACTAACTTAAAATCATTATCAACAACATATAAAATTCCATAATTTCTTGTGCCATTCACATACCTCAAAATTGTTTTCCTACTTGCCAATGCGTCTCCTTTGGAGTCTCCATGAATCTAGAAATCAAGTTGACTGCATACATGATATCTGGTCTAGTTGCAGTCAAGTACATCAAGATTCCTACCATGCTTTTGTACCTTATGGGATCCACATTGTTGTTGCAATCTTCTTTGGATAGTTTTAAACTTATTTCAGTTGGTGTAGATGTTGGTTTGTTGTCAAACATTTTGAATCTTCCCAAAATCTTCTTTGCATACTTTTCTTGAGAGACAAATATGCCATGCTCCATTTTCTTAACTTCAATACCAAGAAAGTACTTCAAAAATCCCAAATCACTCATCTCAAACTCCTGCTTCATGGCTGATTTGAACTCATCTATAGCCTTGTTTATATTTTTGGTAAAGATTAAGATCATCTACATATAAAAAACCAATCAAAATCTAACCTTCCTTTCTTGCTTTGATGTAAATGTGAGCTCACCTTCACTTTTGCTAAATCCATTGCTTGTCAAATAGGAGTCTATCTGGCTATACCATGCCCTTGGTGCTTGTTTAAGTCCATACAACACTTTCTTGAGCTTGTAAACTTTGTTCTCATGCCCTGAAATCTCATAACTAGGTGGTTGTCCCACATACACCTCTTCTTCCAACATGACATTCAAGAAGGCTGATTTGACATCTATTTAATGAAGCTTCCACTTGTGATGAGAAGATATGGCAATGAATTCTCTTACGGTTTCTAACCTTTTCATAGGAGAAAAGGTCTCATTATAATCATGTCCAGGAATTTGTTTGTAGCCTTTGACAACTAACCTTTCCTTATGTCTTTCAATATTGCCTTCAGGAGTAGTTTTGGTTTTGTAAACCCACTTGACTCCAATGACTTCCTTTCCTACTAGAAGATCTACTAACTCCCATGTTCCATTCTTCTCTATTGCATGCATTTCTTCATCCATTGCTTCACACCATTTGTTTTCCTTAATTGCTTCCTCAAAATAAATAGGATCAACTACTGAAAATAAAGCAAAATTAATCATTTCATCTTCATTATCAGAATACCTTGACTGCTCATAAATTTCTTGTACACTCCTCATTCAAACTTTTTGCTGATTTGAGTAAGAAGATGATGAAGATGCCTCATGTTATTGCTCCTTGTATACTTTGTTGGCTACTTCCATTTGAAGATTCACCCTTTGTGAGATAGGTGTCCAACTTGGTGCATTATTAAATCTACCATCTGTTGTTTCAATGTCAATGAAAGGTGTTTTTGCATTTTTTTTTGGCTTGTTGCACTTCTTGTACATCTCCCCAAGATGTTCCTCAATGAATTGAACATCCCAGCTGATTATGAGTTCCTTTTGTATTGGATTGTACAATCTATAAGCTTTTAATTGCTCATTATACCTAATGAAGATGCATTTTTCTCCTCAATTATCCCACTTTGATCTTCTTTGCTTTGGCACATGTGTGTATGCTACACACCTAAAAATATTAAGTTCTCAACACTTGGCTTCCTTCCACTCCATGCCTCTTGAGGTATCATATGCTAAACACTTTTTGTGGGACATCTATTCAATAAATAGAATTTTGTTCCAACTGCTACAACCCAATACTCATCACGAAATCCTCTAGCTTTGATCATGCTTCTTGCCATCTCTTGAATAGTTTGATTTTTCCTCTTAGCTACACCATTTTGTTGTGGTGCATACCTCACTCTAAATTGTTTCTTGATCCCGCACTCCTTGCAAAATATTTAAAAACTAATTTGATATGTATTCTCCCCCTCTATTCATTCTCAATGTTTTTATATAACAACCACTATGCTTCTCAACCATGGCCTTAATTTTCTGACTACTTCAAATGCCTCTGATTTATTTTTAAAAATTAAACCCATGTCCTTCTGCTGAAGTCATCTATGAATGTAATAAAATAATCATTCTTGGATAAGGAGAGAGTTTTCATGGGGCCACATAGGTCTAAATGTATCAACTCAAGAGGTGTGTTTGCTCTCCAAGATTTGCCCGAGGAAAAGGTGTTTCTATGTTTCTTCTGCAATATGCAACCCTCACATACTTTATTTGTTTGTTCAATTAGGGAAAACCCTCTTACCATTTTATTCTTATAAAGAACATTCAATCCACAAAACTCAAATGCCCATACCTTAGGTGTCAAAGAGTAGATTGATCAATTATCACTGTTTTAAAATGTGTCGCTCCCTCACTTTGCATCCTCAAAGGAAACATTATATTTTGTGTCATCTTCACAATAGCAATTTTCCTATTGCTTCCACTTATATCATAGATTATGCATTCTCCATTTTCAAATCTCACCTTGTATCCTTTTTGGACTAGTTGCCCAATGCTTAGAAGATTATACTTCAGCCCTGGCACATAGAAGACATCTTGAATCTTCCTCTTATCTCCTTTCTTGGTGAGAATGGATATGCTGCCTTTTCTCATTACTAGAACCTTGTTATTTTTTCCCATTTTTACTTCATATTTGACTTCTTCATCTATGTTGTTGAACATTCCCTTGTTGCCACACATATGGTTACTGCATGCACTATCCAAATACCATATTTGTTTGTTTCCTTGCTCAGCTACATTGCAAGTTAGAAACAAAGTTCCACCCTTTTCATGCTTTTCAGGTTCAACCTCTTTTGCATTAGAATATTTTGCATTATGATTTCTCATATCATACTCTTTCTTTCTACATTCACTAGCATAGTGTCCATACTTCTTGCAATAATAGCATTGTACATTTGATTTATCATACCTTTGTGTAGAACCACCTCTAGAAGTGTTGTTGCTCCTTCCTCTTCCTCTTGCATGTGGCTCTTGATGGTTGTGTCTTCCACCTTCTTGTTGGTTGCAAACTCTTCCTCTTCCTCTATTGTAGGCTCCTCTCCCCCTGCCTCTCACATTTGTGTTTGTTTTGAAGGCTTGTTCATTGGAGGAGTTGGTTGTCCTACTCATCCTTTATTCATGGGTTTGCAAAGAACCCATTAACTCATCAACTGTCATTTTCCTCAAATCCTTAGACTCTTCTATCACAACAACAACTGGATCAAATCTAGTTGGAAGGCTCCTCAATACCTTCTCTATGATCCTATGGTCTTTAACAACATCTCCATTAGTTCTCATTTGATTGACTATGGTCATTGTTCTTATGAAAAAATCATTTATTGATTTTTATTCTTTCATCAAAAGGGTCTAAAAATCTCTTCTCAACATCTGCAATCTGACTATCTTCATCTTGTCACTTCCTTGATAAACATTTTGCAAGGTATCCCATGCTTTTTTAGAGTTTGTAGTTATTTTTATCCTTGGGAATACTAAATCAGTGACAACATTTTGAATTTAGCTTAAATCCCATACATCCTTCTTCATATTTTCCTTAAAAAATTCTTTTGGGCTTGTGTAAGTGCATTGAAAGCAGCCTAATCTGGTACTTATATATATCCTTCTTTCACCAGTTCCCATATCTCTTGTGAATAAAATAATATATTCATCTTGATACACTAAATATCATAGTTCTTCCCATCAGATATTAGGGGTCGTTTCCATGAGTTACTGCTGGAAGCCATTAAAAAACAAACCCATTAAATAAAAACTCAATAGCTCTAACAACCTCACTGCTTTGATACCAAAGTGTTGGAAAAATGTAGTGCCAATGAACAAGGATCAATGAATACAACAATAGAGACCATAATAAACACAAATATAAACTTATATTGATTAAAAATAACTTCATACACAAATCAAAGAGTTGTTGATCTATTTTCAACAAAATACAACTAAAAAAACTCCCTCTATGTTTTGTTGTTCACTGTTGTGTATGAACCCAAGTTGTTTTTTTCCACCATGCATTCATTCTTTGTACCTTGTTGTTTTGGTCTGGATCCTATTGTATTTTTCTTGTTCTCTTTTTATTTTATTCCTTATTATTCCAATCTTTGAGCTACTACTCTATTTTCTTAAGAAAGCATGTCTAAGCCCAGTACTTTGCACACACAAAAGAAGTTTTTAGTAATTAATGATATTCCCTCTAAAACAAGGATTTCAAATTTGGGTTCTAAAAATTGACACTTAATGTTTTCAGATAATGGTTAGGAAAGAGGGGAAAAAATTGAAAATAGTGCAGGGCTCAAGATTATAAAAATTAAAAATTTCAACAAGATAGCTCTCGAGATTCTCTCTTCACTAGGTTCCACTCTTTCCTTGATATTATCACTAACTCCTTCACCATCCACATTTTGTTTCTCTTATTCAACATCATTATAGTCACCTATCACCATGAATCCTTATCCCTTATACTATTTGATAGTGTCCAATCAAATACATATTATGCAGAGTGTTGTCGAGACCTCTTCGAGTATTACCACCATGTTAGTTGTGACCGCACCCACTCTCACAACTTTTATGGGTAGCATATTAACTCATCTTCTCATGTCCTTTTATTGTAACTCTTTGATTTAGAATCCAACATAGGTACTTTTCCCCCTTTATATGATCCATGGGAGTTTACATTTCTCTGATACCATATTGATATAGCCAAGATATAGGTTTATAATTAAGGAACACCATGACCTTGCAGTGAATTGTTACTCTAACTTCACTTTTGTGTACACATTAGAATAATAGAAAATGTTTAGTTAATGGACCAAATTTACATACAATATGATGGCCAAAGCTATAGGCTTCACAACCTATAAGCTTCTATGGGAAAATTTGAGTTGTATTATGAGATACTCACCTTTTTCCAAGTGGATAAGGAATAATGCCTATGTAATCTTGTCATATTCTACTTGGAAGGCCTTGGTGATTTGACCACAAAATACATCATGATGGTTAAAAAAATACATACACATTGGTGGAAAAATATGGAGAGATGTATACCTTAAACCCATTTTAAGGATGGGTATGAGGAAATGAAAATTGGTTCTAAGATTCTGTTCATGTTGAGAAAATTAATTTCTATATCAAATGAAGGAATGTGATTATTTTTCAAATGTGGTAAGGATTATGTAATTTATTTGGGTATAGAAGTTAAGTGTGCAGAAGAGATACTTCTCCATGAGGAAAATCACTTCATTGGTTAGTTTTCATAGATTATTTCCAATGATCTGCCAAATGGATTTCCACCAATGAGGATCCGAGAAAAATTTAGTGGAAAATATTCATAGTTTGGCGAATATTAGGATTTTGAGAAATTGATTTTGGTGATTTTTACAGCCACAGAAGTGCCTAGGTTTTACCCAAAAATTCTACAAACAATAATCTCTCCCATGCGAATAGCCAACAAATCTCCAATCCCAATGTATATTTTTATATTGAATCGCCACATGATCGACGGGTTGGGAATTGAAAACATTATTTTTTCACCAAGAAATCTATGGAATCTTATTGGTCATTTGGGCTCATTCACCGACATGCAAGGGATTTTTTAACGAATTTGAATAAATTCTCCACACACACATGTGTATGCACACACACGCGCGCACACACACACACATAGATGTAGATGTTTTCCCACAATTTTCCAATTTGTAAATTTGTAGTAGAAAGGGATTTAACGAATCATCATATTACAATTTGCTTGCAAAAATTCAAATACATCGAGGTCTTGTCAAGGCTCGACTACTGCATTGCAGTTTACATCCTAGAAGTACTTACTGTAGGTGAGTCTATTTGAGACATGTTTTCTTTCATGTCACATTGTTTTATCTGTGATTCTGCCTTTGTAAGTTATTTATGTCATTTTTTGATTTTACGGTATCGTGAATGTCATGACACTGCAATGCCTTAGTCAATTTTCATCCCATAGCTCTGTCAACTCAAAAATTGTCCTTACAGTGCACTAAGTATATATTTCAATGCTATAATTCTCATAAAATGTATCCTACATATGATTTCTAAATCATGTTCCATTTTATTTTATTACAAATCCTGAACATCCTCATCCTCATAACCACTATGATTTTTTATGTCATCTAGAATAGTCCTTTGCATGTAGAGAATTATAACTAGTTTTCGTATCTTAGATACATCTATGTAATATATATATATATATATTTATTATATTCTATAATGTATGATTGTATATTATTTAAAATCTGTCATATTCCCTCCTACTATGCTTAAAAAGACTTGTTCATTACAACATTTTATATTTAAAATATCCAATCTCGTGGTATAGTTGTGAAGTGTATTTTGAATATTTTTGTTCTCTCATATGTAATATATATATATATATATATACATTCTACACACATAGGACATACACACACATGTATACATACACACACACACACACACACACATATGTATATATGTATAGAATGTGTGCACATATATGTATGGTTTCCACCATCACGTTACAGTCCATCATTGAAGTGTGGTGGAATGTTGCCATGTGACACCTTGGACCGTTGATCACTTACCACTGACACTGCCTCATCCCACAATGGACCCTGAAGGATATATAAAATGTGGCACATTTCAGGTTTCATGTCCTGTCAGGGGAATTTCCTTGGGAGACCTGATGCATGGCATAGACTCTAAAAAATTATCAACTACAGCTCATTTCGTGGGGTTCACGTCCGTTGGGAGGATTTGGTTGGAATGGGAGGTTAATGGAATGTTGACACGTGGCTCAAAATTACCTAACTATTAATTTCAACAAGATTACAGAACCATTAATTTCAACATGGCTTCAATTTTCCTTATTGATTTTAAAATAATAAATTTAGTGGAAGTACCCTATTGCCTTCATCTTCAATGACAATTTCTGTAACTTTTCATAGATCTTCTTTGTCTTTGGGTGTGATCCATCTCCTACACAAAAATCATGTACCATTTTATGGTATTCGATCCAACTACATCCGGGGATATTTTTAATTCTTGCATATTTCATCGATCTCCTCATCATGTGAAACTTTTCCCACCTACCCCCTTTTGCATAGATGTTTGACAAAAGAACATAAGTGATGTCATTTTGATAATCCAACTAAAAAAGAAGAGTTTCTGTAAATACTGCTAATGATAGAGATGACATTATATGATAGGAAGAGAAGCATTTAAAAATCATCAAAATGTGCAATATAAATAAGATAATATGAAAAATCAATAATTATTTAATATTAATCAAAATATGTCATGTTTATTACACAAAATAAAAATTCATACAATGAAATTTGTAATAAGTAGATGACATTATTTCTCTTCTTAAGAACTTTAGTCTCACTTACTTAGCCTTTTGTTAAATGAAATTAGTTTTCCTTTCATAATATTTTCATAGTGTTAATATGTAAATGGTAGTAATATTGAGATGATTACTTTGTTCCTTTATCTAGGAGTACTTTTGAGAAACCAACTTATAGACTTCTAAAAGAATCATATTGTACTTCTTATCTTGTCACTATGTTTTCATGACAACTTTCTTAATGATACATTACTTTTCTCTATTTCTTAAGATCCTCACAGACCTTGATCATGGCCTAGGTCTCAACAAAGTTTCATGACAGTGACTGAATCTCCTTAAAACCCTGAAACTTTGTCCATTGTTGTCTAGTCTTCTGATCATGCCTTCATATTGTAGATACTTTCCTGTAGATATTCATCAACATGTCTCTAAACATTGTGTTCTTTCCTAGATGGTGATCAAACCCTGAACTGTCATCATGATACTAGAGTCAACCTTGTCAACTTGATTACTAGCCACATGATATGCTTCTTGATTGTTCCTTTTGACTATGCCAATCTTTCAATAATACACTTATGAATTTAAAAAAGGTTTTTCTTACCTTCTTGACTTCACAAAGCCTCTCATACTCAAACTTAATACACAAAGTACCCTGATCATAAAATCAACATATTTCTTTTGATTTTCCTCATGAATGAATCAAGCCTTAACAAACTGTTAATTTTATTACTCAAAGGTATACAAACTTGCAATAGTTTTATAGAATTATAGCATTATTCATTGGTATATACACAACTTCATGACTTGTGAGTATATTAAAACCTTGATCCCTTACCTATAGTCTAGACTATGCTCTTCAAAAGCTTGCAATCAACTTGCACCTGTTACTATCATAGTTACTTTATGACAATATCCTTCAAGTTTCTTGAACACATTCTCCAAGTAGGAACATGACAGTATACAAAGAATACCCTTATCATAGTTGTATCATATGTGAAACATTATATCAAAGCATTCAAGCTTCTCTCAAGATTAATGATACTTTAGCTATATTTGACACATTGACATTTCATTGTCAAGCCAAAGAACCCTGCATACATTCTCAACCTTGAATTCATAGTCTCATACCACAATGATTCCTAGATGGAAGACCATATATTATCTCAACTCCTTTGAAATGATGAACACTCTTGGTAATTGGATCTTCTTATGACAAACCTAATACCTTTGATGAATCAATAATCTCTTCATGAGAAGATGCACACCTTATTTGGCTTGATGACAACATTTAAAACCTCTATAAAACAGGACAAAACTGGGATACTAAAACCTGTATACAACCTTATTATTTGTGACAATGATCATGGGTCATCAAGACTCCTTCATTAATCAACTAAAGACAAATCATACCTTGGATGAATCAATGAACTCAAAGTCCTTCATGAGTAGATACATACTATACTTTGATTTCAAACTAAGCACAGACCTTGAGATCACCTATTTCATGTTTGATTAGCTACAATAGAGACTTATTATCATTAGAGTGTCTTTGGCTGCTCAACAAATCATCTAAGTTGTTTGTTCTCTTCTCAAACCTTTGACACATCTTCAGTTTTCTTGATGTATGCTCTAATTTTGACTGTAGTAATATTCTTATTCCTTCTAACTACTTTATATGAGAGATAGCTAAAAATATCACCTCATCCTTTCACTTTTTTCTATATCAATTTTTTCTTTCAAAAGATTCAAACCTTGTGATTTTTGTACTAAAATATGTAGATAAGACCAATACCATTGAAACTGAATAAATGGTAGGCAATCCTTATCTAATTTGATGTAACATGTCAATCAAGCCACCGTGAAAAATTGTGCAAAAACTTTTGTAATTTATTATTCTGCTAGATGAAAAAACTATTGTGTATCCTTTATATTTTTATTGACCTCCAGTATTTGTAGGTCCACCTTAACTCTTTTGAGCTCCACATGTTTAATTCAAATAGGCAGTTCAATCATTTAAAGTTTTGGTGGTTTTTCTCCATGATTTTGAAAATTAATGATGGCATTTATCTTGTTGGCATTATTGTAAGGCCCTTTTGGTTGAGACACATTTATACTAATGTAACACTCTTGCAAAAAGTAGTACATGTTAAGTGACACAATATTATATAGACCATGTCAAAAATCACTTGAAAAGAATTCAAATCTCTTTGAAGAATTCCATTGGGATTAGTTACATTTTGTTCTCCTTAAATTTCTTAATTTTACATCTAAACTTATTCTAGGTTTCCATGATGACTCTTATTTTAAATTATTATTTTGTATTTTTCTATTTCTTGTAAGATGCAATGTTGATTGTTGTCTCATCTCATATGTCATTATTTTGTGCATTTTTTGTCAATTGAAATCCATTACATCTTGAGATGCAATATCTAGTGTTTTGATAACATGATATATGGATATTGAAATCACTTCTTTGTAATCAATGTTAACATTAGCAATCAGTCAATGAGAGTTCCTTTGAGATGCTTCATGATGAATTTCTTCTCTATGTTGTCTTTCTACCTAAATCAATTCATCTGAATGCATTTGCATGTGTAATATTTTTATTTATACATATTTCTCATGTTGAGATGTTTGTGCACATATCAATATCATTTAATCTAACATGTTGTATCTTTTTTCATTTCAATTCTATAGGATTCACTGATTCAAGAAAATGGAAACTAAAAAGGGAAGCTCAAGAAAAAAATCTATTCCAACCCCTCCTAGTAGTGGTACTGGCATTCAAAAAATAACATCTTATTTTGAGAAACCATCTAAGGAAACCCATCCTTCTCCAGCAGGACCATCACAATCAAGGGATAATGATTACATTCAAAATGAAACTCAGAATGTGTTCATTTTTTATTCGATGCCTGATGTTGTCAATGATGACAAAAATGAAATGCCTCCCCTTGAAGACATTCCATTGAATGATGTTGAGTTTAACACTGCACCACCTACCCAATTGAATGAAGATGACACTACATCACCTACCCAAGTGAATGTTGGAGGTGAAACTTTTGGCAGTCAACGAAATTTAAATTCTGCTATGGAAAATACTCAGTGGACACCTATTTCTGGAAGAAAGAGAAAGGAAAGAAAATGGGACTTGGGAAGGATTTTTCAGGTTAGAGTGGGTTTCTAAGTTTTCGTTTATTGAACCTGTTGAAAATGAGAATAAATTTGAACCTCCCAAATAATGCAAATGTACAATCTATAGCTGGAAATTGGGCAGGGACAAGACAATGCAACTTAAGTTGGATAATATTGAGAAGCATGTAGGAAAGATATATGAAAAGATAATTGTATAGATAGTTGTTGAGAAGAATGTTGCTAGATGGAAAATTGTGGATGATTGTTTGCATATTAGGTATGAAAAATAATTTGAAGAGCACAAGAGAAATGAAAGAATAGTTGCAGTGAATGGAGGGACAATTACCTCTCAATTCAACAAGATCATTCAAAACAATCTTTTAGGTAAAACAGTTTAGCTAGCTACTATTTTTCACATTTTGAAAAGAGGTCATCCTATAACAAATTTTCCTGAACAAAAGAAGATGTTGTCTTTTCTTGGTGTCCCACACTTTCCTCATTCTCACTGGTCAGAAAGTAGTGGTTGGGATTGGGAAAAATTCCTAGCTATGGTTGAGAAAGAAGACTTGAAAGAGAAACTGAAGTCTGCACGATACATATCTTTGTCTATTGATGAGGTTACAATAGTAGATAATACTGCTTAGGTCTGTATGCATGTGTATACTATTGAGAATCATGTGAGATAGCCTCACTTACTTTCCATTCACAATATGAGAGAGAAATCCAATGCTGAAAACCTTTGTGAGTTGGTGATAAAAAGTTTGAAGGAGATCGGTGACATGGATGATGTTGCAATTGCATCAAAGCTTGTATGTGTCAGGGAAGATGGGGCATCTGTAATGCAAGGTCATCATAATGGCATGTGTGTAAGACTCCAAACATCTCATTACCTGTATATGATTTCATTCATTGTATGGCTCATAGAATGAACCTAGCTTACAAAATAGTTGGCAAATTTAAACTTGTAGCAAAAGTTGAAGACCTTGTTCGAGAGGTGCATGCTTATTTCTTTCGTAGTCCTAAAAGGTTCATGGAATTCCAAATATTTTTAGAAGGACTAAAAAATGGGTGTAAACTGTTAAAATATGTTGACACTAGGTGGATCTCATTGTACCAACTGGTTCGTAGGGTGTATGATGAGTATCAATCCTTATTAGGAGTGATGTGGCAGAATCACATGGAAGTGGACAAGGCCCAGGATTTGATACATCATTTGACTGATATAGAGTCATTTTTGATGTTGTGTGGTCTCCTTCCCATGTTGGATGAAATGCATCGTTTAATTAAACAAGTAGAATAAATAACTATCTATATTGTTGATTTTTCTAGTTTGAGGAAACGAGTTTGTTTGGCAATAGAATATTTGTTTGTCAATGAAACTGCTTTTACAGGTCCAAATTTTGATGGTTGGAATGATTTGATAAATATTGGAAATGCAAGTAGCTTTCTTAAGCTCAACTTGTTTGGGGAAGTATGTGCTTCTGTACGTGGATATGAGATACTGATGTACATGTTTAAAGTAGTATCCGGTAAGGTTGAGGATGTAAATGTCACGGGGACACTATTTAATAACATTGTATCAACAACAAGGGTGAGAGGTCAAGATAAATTCCAGTGTCCCTACTAGAAGAAATAAGGGAATGATTTAGAAGGGATGCTTTACTTGAAGCAATGGCTGTAGTAAATCCCACCTATTGGAATCCTATCCAAAATGAAATATATTTGTAGGAAGACTACCACAAGAGGTTGACTACATTGATTCAACATTTTTGTAAGCCTATTGATATCAATGGAATGAATATTCTAGGTATTTTAAGAAAGGATAGTTTTATTGATCAATCCCATGAATTCTTCCTCTACAATGATTGAGCAATTCAAATGTTTGGATAATCCCTTAGAGTGTGGAGCAATAACCCGGCTATGGAAAAAAATTGGGTTAAGTACTATTTTATAGCAAACCATGTCTGATTTTTTCTCATTGGCTGATCTATGTCAAACAATGATTTTGGGTTTAGTTGAAGATGAGATAATTTTTAGTGCCTTGACCTTTATAAAGTCAAAATTTTGAAACAAGCTTGACAAAAATTTGGAAAATTGTTTGAGAATTTACACATCACGGTACGAAGTGGATAAATTTCCCTATGATAGGGCTCTGGTAGTATGGAAGTCAATTAATGAAAGGAGAGGGGATGAAAACAATGGCACAAATACAACAGATGACCCTATTGCAACAGTTGACTATCAATGAAGTGAGAGTTAGAAATCTAGTGAATCAAATGATAGAGATGATCCACCATCAAATTGGAAGCTTCCATTTGTGGATATCCCATGATATATATGTTCATATAATAATTAATATATTCAAATATTCAGTACATTGTTCTGATAATATATTTTTCCTTATTTGTATTTTTTTAAAACGTTGTGTCAATTTGTAGTCTTTGGAATGAAACTTGAAATACATTACATTAATTTATTGTCTTCAGAATAGAAATACATTGTTTAAAAAACACTTATGAGATGGATATCACATGATATAGATGTTCATTCAATATATTCAAAAATACTTATGTTTCTCATACATGTACAATTACAAAGCATTAACATAAAAGGTTTGTCAGTTTTGTGAACCACTATGCACTGAAATGAAAATTTAAAAATAACATTATTCCTCATTCAACTTGCTTGAGACATGCCTTTTATGAAAAAATTGAAGATTGCAACAAATGGAACAATTTTCAAAATTAAATTACTCTTAATTATATCATCTTTTGTAACATGCTCCACTCTTCATCTGTTGGAATTACAATTTGTTATAAATCAAAGTGACTGACATGTAAATTTGTTAGCAATTCATAACTAAGAGTGGATCTTTCCTTTATTGTTGTATTCAAACTTACTGACAAGGTTATCAATGGTTTAACGAAGCCATAAAATTTTGTCTCATCTACCTTCTCAGGAATTTGGTTCTTCTCTTGCATCATTTTTTCTTTCATGTTCTTCTGGAATGCATCCTTCTTAATGAATTGGTGTGTTTTGTCAAAAGGCATTGGAAAACCAAGATTTGTGAAATCTTGTACCTTTCCATGCAGCTCATGTAACATTATTTGATACTTATTCAACAATTCTAGTGCCTCTCCTAGCATCACACACTTTGAATGATAGATGATACCTTTATTGAGGCATCAAACCAGTTTTGAATTCCTCTAGATGTTATTTTCATGTCACTGATTTTGTAGATAGCTTCCAAAATTTTCATTTTTGTATCCTCTATTAAAGCCATCACTTTTGTACTGCCTGTTACGTATTCACGAAGCTTATCATACATTCTTTGTAGATCAACCATGAATTCAAAAAATCTAATCAAATCATCAATTTTTTTGTTTGTTTCCCCCAAACATTATCCATCATAGTAATCAATGCCTTTTTATAAAATTTAGATAGTTTGATGTTGGAAGACTATATTTCCTTTTGTGATTTCATAAACTCCTATTGTAATATTTCATTTTATTTTTTCTCTTCCTTCTGTAATCTGCCCCTGACTTTTCTCTCTTCATCTAGGATATGTTCCCATTTTTTGGCATTTTATTTATCTACCTTCAGAACCTCTTGTAATTATCCTAGTGTTTGTTCTAATCTATTATTCTTACTTGTCAATTCCTATAAATTTTTCTTCACTTCATCTAGTTCTAGTTGTTCTTGTTCAATTGCAATGACTACTGTCATAGAGGCAGATGATTTTATCTTCCTCTCCAACTCACTTTCCTTATTAAGTGTCACTTTTCATTTTGTTTTCTCATTTGTCAGGTCTTCCTATAATTTTTGAATTTTATTATTCTCTCTCTCTCTCTCTCTTCCTTTAGAAATTTGTGTATACCATATCATTTTTCTTTTTTGATACATTTATTTTTTCAGAAGGTTTCATTCTGGTAAAATCCATTTGAAGTTAGGTTACATAGTAGTCACTGGAAACCATTTGATTCTCTGGTTTTAAAACTTTGGACACAACATACATGAATTACATGGTACTGTGACTGGGTTATATATAGGTAATACCCTCATTGTGGCAGGATTTGAAGTTACAGTAACCTGTAGCATTTTCTTCTTGTTTATTTTATCTCTTTTTTATTTATGGGAAAACTTGGATCGATAATCAAAACCTAAGGTGTTTATAGGAATGAACCGCTTCACCTTGAATGGAGAATGAGTAATTTATGTTTGGGGAAATTTTTCCTAATTAGAAATTTTTTGAGGGGTGGCACCGCCTTCTGTACTTAGTTACCTTGAACAAAATCTAACCTTTGTAAGAGTAACTATATATATGTCTAACTCTGTCTTTTGCCTCTTCTAGGGTCCTTTTTGGAAAATGGGAACTTCAACTCTCTATATTATCCTCTTTAGAATATTTTTTTGTTGTGGTACTTTTTGACCACTACTACCATCATCACTAAAACCGCCAATAATAGCAATACTAATAGATTCATTGTCAACTTCTCCTCTTAGATTTTCAACGTGTGGGTAAAATGTTTGCTAAGGATTTGACTCTAGAGAAAAATGCATTGGATTACCACTTGTAGTTGTTATATGCAGTGGTCCTTTCTCCAAATGTGAAGCTCAAAGGCATGACCTAGCGGAACCTCTTCTAGGATGTACCTTTGGTGGAAGCCAAATGCCTTGTCCTGTTAAACCCAAAGCACCACCACTAAACCCCATATTTTTAGCTAGAAGTGCTCCTGTAGAATTTTTTTTCAAGCTTTCATTGAAAATTGGTTTATATGTGCTAAGGGGAGTGTGTAATTCCTCAGAGTCAGTCTCGTCATCACTACTTTCCTCTACAGGATGCACTTCATTCCTCAATTTTCTGAAATTCACATATTTTGGAATAGGACCATACTTTGAAATTGATTTTGGATCCTTTAGGTCCTACATCATAGACTAAAAGGTAGTAATTTTTACCTTGTCCAATTCTTATCTTACAATTCATGATATATATGCTTTGGCATGCTTTTAAAGGACATTTTATCATATTTTGCATAAAATTTGGCAGGTTGAAAATCCTCTACCTGTTTTTGTGGAGGCAATCCCATAATTTGTGTTGATAACTCTTGAAAATTAATTCCTTTCTCAATAACAATTTCATCCATTACTATTTTTATTTCATCCCAAGAGTTCTTGTTTTTCAAATTTTCTAGTAGGGGTTTGTTTTCATGTTGAATTTTAGTGGCATAGTTTTTGTTTGCCACTATCCTTTCTTTAATCACCTCACATGGGTCATACACCCAGTGAGAGTCAACATCAAACTTAAATTTTTTTAAAATTTCATGTGCCACATTGAATGATTTTCTCTCAAATGTGAACCCTCCACATGATAATGGTAAGGAAGGAAATATGTTCCTCTTTTACTGAGTAACAAAATATAGTTTATCTGTTCTTTCCATTTGCCATATATAATCCAAGGATAAAACCCTCTCTATCACATAAATGCAATCTCTACAAGTCATACAAAATCTAGGCATTGTACTTTTTGAAATTACTTGATGTCCACTCAGTTAATGGACACAACACTTTTGGCTAGCCCTCAACATCATTGTAGGGTTAAATTGCAAGCTTTTTTTTGACAAACCATTCACCAAAGCACCATAAAATTATATACCAAAATTAGGTAGTGAACCTAAAGGTATTAGTATCGGATCCTTCTTTGATTGTTAAGAATTGTTTATGCATAGATTCTACAATGTTCTCAACAAATTTGTATGCACAAGGTGGAGAAATGAAATGGATATTGTATACCATATCAAGGAGGGTTTCATCCACTTTCTTATCATTATTGAATCTAAGGAAAAATAATAGCATAGAAATGATATTCCTAACCCATTGTTTAAACATCTCAATTACACATAGAGGCTTCCCTTTTGGTACCATTCTATCAAGTGTTAATTTTTGTGAAAACTCATCTCTATCATTTTGAGTGGTGGCATGATAATCATTAGCAATTTTTTCTAGGTTTATGTTGATGGTTTGTTGGCTAGATTTTCTACATAGCATAAAACCTAGGCAGTCATGAGATAAATCTCCCTCATTTACCGGTGAGGCTCCTGTGTCAGATTTGTCAATTAAAATATGCTAGTATCTATATGGGGTTTTACTTTAACTGTTCAGCTCATGAACCATAGTTGTACAGTTCTGCAGCAAGTAAGCAACTGTTTAAGAAAGGAAATATTTATAGAAGAAGGGAATTATATAAACACAGAGAAGAAATGGGGAAGATGTGCATCTCAATCAATAGATAACAGTTGATTGCATGCACATAGAAGAAACCAATAGATATCAACACACAAAATTATAAGCAAAGGAAGCTCTAGATCTAGATCTAAAATAACACAAAGTTTATTCAAAGATCTAAGATAGAAAGCTAGAAACAAAATACACCGTGACACAAAGTTCTCCGGAAATCTGCTCTTGTATATTCCTTTGCTTCAAGTGGCTCTCAAGGGTTTCGGCACAAAGTCTGGAACACAAGAATGTTGCTTACAAATTCTGATATTTAACCTAAAGGTTCTTCCTCTACTTATAGAATGTAGAGGGGCAATTACAAGTCGGAAGCTTTTAGTTGAACTGGCACATGTGGAAGTGGGAAAGGAAACAACTGGCAATCTCCCTCCTGGAATTCCTCTTTGCATGACATGCATGATTTGCAACTGAAAATAGAACCTTCTATTTTGCACGTCTACCACCTATCTCCAAGTAGTTGACTTCTTCAAGTAATGGCTTTTAAACCAATCACTTAAGTTTTATAATTTAATTGATCGCTCAATTACTTTGTCGGAGAAAAGAAGAAGGAAGAGGAAAGCTACAGTCTTGTTCTTTTTCATATTCTTCATGCAGCTGATTCTTTTGACTTTGATTCTCACCAAACTGGATCTGAAAGCAAGCTGGATCTGGAAGCAAGTTGGATCTGGAAAATTTCTTACGGGTGTTGCCTTTGCCTTGTCTTCCCTCTTATCCTTGAAGCTTTTGTAGTTCTTCTCCAGTACATGCATCAGTGCAATGTTCACCGTAAATAACTCATCATTTTTATTTTTAATTGCATATGAGCAAAAAATTCTGGAAAGCACTCCGGGTGAATGCAACTTCAATGAAGGCTTCAACTGGAAGATTGGGAGCACATGCACAAGATCCTGGAAGAAATTTTCCACGCACTGACTTCTTCACGGGCTGCATCGAAACAAGAGGATGAAGCCTTTGTGCCGGAAGCTTTTGCAATTATGAGATCTGGATCTGGATCTGGGCCTATTTGATTCATGTCTCAATGCAAATCTAGAAGTAGTGCATGATTCTGTTGAGCTTTCTTTTTCATCTCGCTTTGTTATGGCTGTATCTATCTTTTTCTGAACAATTCTTTTTCTCATTATTCAGCCGAAATTCTTCACAACCGGTGCAGATTTGGATAATTCTTCATATTCGGAGGATATGTTCAATGTATTGGACATTGATTTAAGCTCCCTTTCTCTTATAAAAGCACCTGTGATGAATTCCTGCAATTAATTCAGACAAAGATGGCAACCGGAACATGAACAGTGGATTTTAATCATAAAAATCTGCATATTCAAGCCTGCTGCCCCAAAATTTGATGCTTTATTTGCATGCAAAGCAAGCATGAATTTTACCAACTTCACCTGAGCACCTATATCACTTATGCAAACAATTAATCATACACAATTCAAGCTCCTTCAACCTTGGCGCCAAATTTGGAAGCTTCCAGCATTAATTACACCTTCTTCTGAGCAAAAATCCTTTCCAAATGGGGTGCACTTTTTGTCTGGGCTGCACTTCTCTACTTGTGAATTAATTAATTCATCCTTATGGCAGCCCCTACTTATATAATCCTCATGATTCTATAATTAATTAATGCCTTTCCTATTCCTGGCAATTAATTAATTAATTAATAAGCTTTACTCTTCAAATGGGGCGCCTATTTTGTGCATGCTCATGGCTGCCATTAAATAAATTAAATTTATTTAATTTTAGACTTCTGCTTCCAGTTAACTCAAGCCTCACAGTATGCTTTGACCTTAGCCACTGAAAATAGGAATTAATTTAATCATTTAATACTTTAAAAAGTATTATTTCTCTCCCAAATGGGGCACACTTTTTGACATGAAGGGGCTGCATTAAATAAATAATATTTATTTAATTTTAGAACTGTCTATTTCCAACTTCCTTTTGTCCACTTCCCTTTGTTGACTTTTCCACAAACCTGGGTGCCAAAATTGGGTGAATAAATATTAACAAATATTTATTTAATGCATTATTATTCACCCAAGGTGGGTCGCACTTTTTTGAATAAGGAATTTCTATTTTTAAAAGTCAATTGACAATGGGATTATTTACCCTGCAAGGCAGCTCTGAAAATCCCATGATTCACTTAAGTTGTTTGACTTTCATAATGGGATTATTTACCCTACAAGGCAGGTAAAAAAACCCCATTCATGCCTTAAGTGATTTTTCTTTTATTTCACAATGGGAATTTTTACCCTGCAAGGCAGGTAAGAAATTATTGCCTGCTTGTTGCCTCTAATTTTCACATTGTGACTTAAGTGACGTTGCTTCCATGGGAAAAAGTACCCTGCTAGGCAGATACAAAATTCCCACCTTCCTGATACTTCCAAAAATCCCATGATCCACTTCAAACCCCCTTTTTCCAAAAATGTTGCTAGCTCAGAAGAAGCTTTTTGGTGCACGACTTCATCTTTTCCAACAGAACCAAACCTCCGATGGTGAATTCCTTCTAGCACAATGTGCATATGTGATCTCCAGATACTCCAGGCCAAGAATCAGGCCAAACTAGCAAAGGAATTGATCCAGAGAAATTTCATAGAAAACAAAATGGGAAAACACTAAAAACACAAAACGTTTCCAGAAGTTACAAATAAAGCCCAGGATTCATTCCTGGTTAAAACCCTACTGGTATATGGGAATAATGATATGTACGATCACAACAGGGTTAAACCGGAGCACAAATTGCCTCAAATGGGGCTTAAAATAATTAAATACAAATTTCCCACAGGAAAACCCCAACGACAGAATAAAACAATTTTGGGCATCTGGGTATTTGGCAAAAATGGCTTATATGGCTCCTTGGGAATATCTTGACACATTACAGGAACTTTCTGGCAATAAAAACACAAAACGACCCATTATTTTAAAAGAACAAATTTTTTTAACATGGGGTAGTCTCAGATTTCAGGGTGAAATCTGGGGACACCAGTTGGCTCCGTCTGTGGACATCTTTGCCTCTGTCAGAATGACAAGGGTAAAGATGAGATCCCAACATCTCTGGTTTCGTGTCTTGTCCTTTGGGTTCAGGGTTAGGACAAACAAAAATAACACAACAACAAACAAAACAAGGAAAAACAACAAATTTTTATTTATATACATATAGGTTTTACCCTGCTTTTTATGTCCGGAAAAGCTTCAGATGCTGCCCATTGAAAGGCAGTGGTAACTCAATTCCATCCCGGTAGGCAAGGAAGAAAGTGTCCATTCTAGCAGCTCTTTTGATCATGAAGGGCCCTTTCTAGAGTGAATCAGATTTTTCGTGCATGCCCTTCGGTTCATGTCTCTTGTCCCACCAGAGTACCCAGTCTCCGATCTTGAACTTCCTTTCTCTGGCCTTCTTGTCAAGTACTCTAGGCAAGTCCTTATCAACTTCATCTGGTGGTGGCTCATCCTTTCTTCTCTCTATGGCGGGTAAGTCTGCATCAACTTGCTCTGTTCCCAGATTTATTTGCTGCATTTCTGAGGAAGAACTATCACCATATTCTTTATTCTTCTTCAGGTACTGATCATGCTTGTTAAAAGCCTTCACTAAGGAAACTAAACCCTTGGGGATTTTGTTACCTTTTGGTCGGATTACTCCACTACTGTCATCATAACCTGGATCAACTTTTCATGTGACTGTTTGTCATGGTAGTGATTTACTCCCTTCAACATATAACTTGTCATAGTTGCCTTGTTCTAGAAATGTAGATGTATGTTTGTCATTGTTGAAAGTCTGCCATTGTTCAACATTATCAGGGACTTTGGGGTGGTAGATCATCTCCACTTTATAGTTTCCTTGTCTGAATATGGATGGTGGTCTATCTGGATTCAATAGTGCAGCCGTGACTGCCAAAGAATCTGCCTTAGAGTTTTGATTGGTTGGAATGAAGTTGATAGAGAAGGCTACAAAATCCAGTGTGGCAGAAAGCACTTTATCTCTGTAATGCTCCAGCTTATCTCTTTTGACTTGACTTTGCCCTCGAACCTGCTTTACTAGAAGTTCAGCATCTCCTTGGGCTTTGAGGAGTTTTACTCCTTTATTTTTAGCTTGCTCCATTCCTAGCAGCAAGGCTTCATACTCCACCGTATTATTGGTGTTCTCGAACATCAGCTTATGGGAGTATGGAAATATCTCATGATCTGGAGATATTAGTAGAGCGCCAACTCCTGATCCAAAAGAACAACATGTGCCTTTAAACTCCAGAGTCCAAAATTTTTCTTCTTCTTTTGTTGGCTTTGGCTCTGGTCGAAGTTTTGGCTCTGGAATGTCTTTATCTGTTTCCAAGAAATATAACCCATGGTTAGATTCCTGAAAAAGAATCTAAGATCTAGGATCCTTAGATTTGTAACCGTGTACCTGGACTTCTTTTCCAGCACCAGCTTATGGTTAATCCCTTTGATAGGAATATGCACACAAGACCAATCCATCTTTACTTCTCCTCCCAGCTCTTTGCAGAAGTTTTTGCTCAGCAACATCCCGTAGGAGACAGGAATATCTACAACTAGAATTGTCATCTTTAATCTTTTGTCAGGAAAAGCTGCCAGAACAACTTGTGCATCTTTGATTTTTCCAACTAAAGGGACTTGTCTCTCCATGGAGTAGCACCTTTTTATGGTCTTTGTTAGGGTAATCCCAAGAGCATCTGTAACTTTAGCTGGCATGACATTGACAGAAGCACTTGAATCTAGAATGCAATTTCTTAACGTGAAACCATTAAGCAATAAGGAGACATAGAAAGGTTCCACCCTTTCAGAAGATGGTGAGGGTTTAACAACTGCAGAGTTGTTTTGTGGAGGAGTATATTTGGGCTTAGGAAAAAGGCCTTTTGATGTATTGGATTGTCCTGGTGATTGTACATTTTTTACTAGCCTATTTAACTACTCAGGAAAAGCTCTCAGGTATTTAGCTTTTGACATTTGAACTTTAGTTTTCTTGGTATGATCAATACTGTCAAAAGAAGAAATAGATTTAGATACTTTAGCTTCTTTCTGTGGTTGATATGAAGAACTCGCATGCTTACTTCCAGGAGATAAGGAAGAAGGCAAAGGGATGCCCCTTATTTGTTCATGTACTAATGCTTCAGCTTGGCAAGTTTATGATCTTGTAAGTATTGCATATGTATGACCATGATCATCTTCATGAAGTTTCTCATCGTCATGTTCAAATTTGTAGTTCAGGTAATTAATGTTGGAGTCATCAGTAGGTCCTATAAAATCATCATCCTCGAGATGATTAGCTTCATCTTCCTGGTCTTCTTCATTCATCTCCACGTTGTTTCTGGGAGCAGCTTCAATTGCTAAAAATGAAACGGGAAATTTCACAGAAAAATGAAACGGGAAAACACAAAAAACACAAAACATTGCCAAAAGTTACAAATAAATCCCAAGATTCATTCCTGGTTAAAATCGTACTGGTATATGGGAATAATGATATGTACGATCACAACAGGGTTAAACTAGAGCACAAATTACCTCAAACAAAGCTTAAAATAATTAAATACAAATTTCCCGCAGGCAAACCCCAACGACAGAATAAAACAATTTTGGGCATCTAGGTATTTATTGAAAATGGCTTATATGGTTCCTTGGGAACATCTTGACACATTATAGGAACTTTTTGGCAATAAAAACACAAAATGAACCATTATTTTAAAAGAATGAAATTTTTTAACATGGGGTAGTCTCAAATTTTAGGGTGAAATCTGGGGACACCACGGTTACTAAATATTTACTTTCAAACCCCAACTCATGGCCAAGATTTACCTCCATAATGGAAAAAAATTCTTCTCTGGTGCCATTTGCAACAATTTCTTTTTTCCCATCGTAATTATGGGCACATAGAATGACAAATTCATGTCAAGGTAAAACCTCATGGAGCATCATGCATCCCAATCCAACCCCCCATGTTATCCATCCTTTAATTTTATCTGATGGGTATGACCATTTACTTTCATTTGCCTTATTCTCACATGTGTATTTAAGTTTTGATGTTCTTTTTCCAATTACAAGATAATAAATATCATGATGTTCGTCAGTAAAACAAAGGATTTTAAGAAATTTGGCATATGGGATTTGGGTTTTACTTTTATTTTGGGCTCCTATGGAAGTAGACGTGCTTGGAATTTTGGATTTTAGAATATGGAAACCATCAACCCTAATTTTTCAGCCCTTATATTAAAATATTTCAAAGTGAAGGCTTATACAATGCTACTTTTAAAATGATAATATTTAAAGAATCAAATGCAAGATGACACTTACTTGAAAAAATGTATATTTTGAGTCTTACATGGTCTGCAAATTCTATGAATCTATTTTTCCTTCTCTTGAATTTGTTGCAGTATTCCTTCTAGATTTTTTTTTTAAATGGACGTTAAATATCACCTCGTAAGCAATAGCACATCACTATGAATGATTACGTCTTTCATTGTAGACGTTATCATTAAATTTAGTCTCTTTTCAAATTCCATTCAATGGATGACAGTTGGCACTTCACTAGGCCTATTCTGGGAACTTCCATTCAAAATGTGAGTGTGTCAGGCCTTCATCCCAAAATATATTATGCGTCATTTATATTAATATATCGAATGATGCATATAATTTATCAGATGGTGACGTGGTAAGATTCTGGGCCTCATTAAGGAAAAGGCATTCCGCGAACTCCAAGCCCACAAAATGAACCGATTCAATAAAGTGTTGGGTTTGTGATGTCACTGAGGTAAGTAAGAGGGACAGTGAGCAATCAAAAGATGTCATGCGTCATTTTCCTCTTCCTATCAAATGATGCAGATTATTTATCATACGACCATATGGTAGGATTCTAAGCCTCATCAAGACAAAGACATTCTGTAAACTCCAAGCCTATGGAATGAACCAATTCAATAAATTTTTGGGTCTACTGCAGTGTCGGTGAGGTAAGGAAGAGTGGCAGTGATCAATGAGAAGATGCCATGTGTCATTTTCATGTTTCTCCGAGTGCCCAAGTGTTACACATTCCAAGAACTTGAGCATAAAGGTAAGGCATGCAAAAGAAGCCCTAGCAGGTCGACGCCGGAATTGAAATGAAAATTTTTAGGCCTTATTCCAATCAAATTCGATAGAGGGTATTCAAAAAACTAGTTACAGGATATTCACCATTCGATTTCCAATAGTTTTTTTAATATTTTTACCATTTTCACCGAAATAATGAAATAGGTTACAAGGTCAGTCACCAAAACCATGAAAATAGTTACATGGATATTCACCATGATTTCTATAAGTTTTTTTTGGGGGGTTCCTTAATTTTTTTCTAATGGGATCGTAGGTAAAAATGGATTTAATCCTAGGATCAATTATACTAAACAAATTGGCATACATATCAACACCGTATGAGTATGTAAATGTGCATAAACAAGTTTAAGAGTTATTTAGAAAAGGGATTGGATTTTGAAAGCTTGATTTCATATGTATTACCAATAGTATTTGTGCTAATGAAAAAATGGTGAATTGATAATGTGTATATAGAGGTATATTAAAGGTCAGGATTTCCCTAGGAAATAATTGGAGTGGGATCCCTTCTCACAATTTTATTTAATAATTTTATCCCATCAAGTAAATGAATAAAAGTTTCCTTCATTCTCATATTTTAAAATTTACATTAAGATCATAATAAATCATAAATTAAAAGAAACTTGCATACTGCAACTAATGATATACAAACGATAATATACAGTGTTGTAACTAATGATGTATAAATGATAATATACAGTAATGGACAAGCAATAAGCATTCAAATATTTGAAACCCTAAAAAAATGAAAGAGGGAAGATGACTTAGTTGATTTTGGGCAATCAAGGAGTGGTTTGGACCGAGTAACCACTAGAAAAGACTAGAAATAGTGTCATCAAGCCTCACTAAGGGTTATGGTACTCAGAATTGTGATGGACAGAAGCACCTAGGTGTTAGTGACTATTTTAGGTGCTATGGATTGATCAGATGCTCAAGTTCTAGTCATTTCTGGGCTCGAGGAGATTTACTGTTGATATCTCTGTGTCGCTTTGGTTTTGATGTAATGTCGTTGGTCATGCCTATAACCTAAAAACAGATATATAGCTCCACATGCCCACAAACTACATCAAACATAATAAAGAAGATGCAGATTGGGGATTCGGATTGGCCTTGGTAGTCACTCAAAGATTGAATTTAAGATCAAGCATTACACTACATCTTAGACTCTATGTAGTTCATAGTGTTTGTGTGTATAATGATGCCCTTATGCAAGTTGCATGATGATAGTAGGATAGATCTATAATGTACCAAGTATGTAGAATGTGTGTGATGGAATAGAATGAAATCCCCTCCTATGTTGTGTATGTAGATTGATGCAGCCCTTGTCCCTTGTATGAAAGTGCTAGATGTGTCCTTGTAATGATTTTTTCCTTAGATACAATCTTAGGTGATGATAGATAATGTTTATGTTGTCTGGCCCCTTATTTGAAACAAATAACTAAGTATATATATGATTCCCTTGTTTAAATTTTGTAATTGAAAATTGAAAGGCCGACCCAAAGTTTTAAAAGGTGACCAAGAAGTAAAAGATACCCAAAATAGTAAGAAGAAGATAAAGAAGGTAAGGAGTTCCTAAGAGGGACTAGATTGCCTAGGCACTTCTTTCCTAATTGGGTGCTAGTGTCTGAGACCATAACAGATAAATCACTAAATTTCCGGTAGAGTTGTAAGATATGTAAGGCCAATAAAAGTGTAAGAGATAAAGAAAAGTGCCTAAAATAAGTTGTCAACCATTAGTTTTCTTACTTAGGAAGATCACGTATACTTTAGTATTATTTAGAACCTATACCCAAGTGCATGAATTTTGTATATACATTTTCCCCCAATTTATGTTGTTGAGAGAATATTCGATAGCATAAAGTAGATAGAAAAATGCGTACCTTGTGACCTAAAGAGAAGTATAGCCGATAGTGTGTCGAGTGGAAAATTGGAGTGTGGAGTGATTGTAATGTGAAGCGTGGAAACTAGGAAGATGATGTAGACCCTAGGAGTGAAGTGTATGCGTAGTAGTGTGTCGTTGGAGCTTATACTCACTGATGTGTGATGTTTCTTATTGCGTATAAAGGTGGACTTGCAATAAGAAGAGAAAAAGAGCAGTTGAAGTCCTATATGTCAAAAATCAGAGTGATGTGTGTATAAGTATGTAAAGAGCTAAGGAAATAGTGCACCTGATGTATGAGAAAGTAAAGGATAGAAATTTATCATGTTTTGCTTTAGAGATGTTGTTGGATTTGAGTGTCTCGTTCTCGAAGGGTGAGGTTTTTGGAAATCTTGATAGGGTAAATATATTATTTACCTAGGTTAATTATGCATTGCATTTTATTTAGTGTATTTATTAAATGATATTTGGTTATATTTAATTATAACCATCTACGGGAGTTGTTATATTGTTTTAACAATATAATTGTTTGATTGTATTTAATATTGGTTATGCTTCCTGGATATCTTTTTGGAAGCTTGTATAAGATAGATATTGTTGCACCTGTGCAACTTATATTCTTGTGTGTATTCAGCTGTACAGTACCTATAAGTATTGCAGCTCATACAAATGTAATTTGGTTGATTTGATATTAATAAATTTTATCAGGCTTCTACCCCTGTTGCTCAAGTTTACATTTGGTACCAGAGCAAGAATCTAGACCTTGAAGCAGAGAAGGTGTGAGAGAAGTGCAGAGGAAGGAGAATTAGTGGAGAAGAAATTTGCAACAATTGAGAGCCAGTGCTAGCCTCCAGCAACTTCTCAGCCCCATCCCTGCATCCCCACAACCTCCTGTTCATTCCAGGTGTTTGGAAAGCAAATTTTTTTTGCCTTGTGCACCCCTACACCAGGAAAAATTTTTTTGAAGATATATAAAATTAAAAAAAATTCCCCATTAGGGTTTTTCCTCTAATTTAGAGGGTTTTCTCTCTAATTTTAGCTACAGTCATAATTTGGTCTGTCTTCCCCCTATCAAAATTAGAGGTCTCATTTAGGTGTGTTGAAGAGCTCAAACCAAGTTTCTGCATATTGGCTAAGTATTCTCATAAGAGCTGAGCTCGAGATTGAAGGGTTTCATGTTGGTATGTTGTTCAATTTTAGCCAAAGTCAAGACTTCATTCAAGGAGTTGACTTGAAAATACCAAGCCATGAGTCTTGCATTAGCAATCAAACCATATTTCGTCCATTTGGCAAGACTTACAAGGCCATATTCATTGCAACAAAGAAATTGAAAGACCTGAACGAGTTCATCAAGCCAATGTTACATTAGTGATCCATGAGTAGTTGCATTGGCCCACAAATGAGCCACAAATTTCATCGAGCGGATTAAAATAAAAAAATCCCATCTACAGCTTCAATTATTGAACCATACCAGGAGGCAATCCAAATTGTGATCTGCTAAAACACAAAGTCACCCTCCAATCCAAAGCCACTCGGGCCATCCCTCCATCTCTACAACCTATGAATCCTAAACAAAACAAAGGTCAAATAATAAAGGCGGCATGCAAATGAATTTCTCCACAACTGTTTGAACCTACAAACAAATAAAAAAAAATGGTGAAGAAAATACATACATGTGGATGTGAAAAAGTTGAAGCAAAATAATACAAAAAGGAGGATAAACAAAGTCAAAGTAATTTCAGATCCGGAAAACAAGGAAAATGCAAAAACCCTAATCCATGCATGCAGTCCATGTGGAGCATCTATCTTTGCCAAGTCGCCATTGAAACAAGGTTAGTCATTTTTTGAATATATTAAATACAATATACTTCATTTCATATCACAAGCACTCATAGAGCCTAGGTGGTTAAGTGGAATGAATTAGAAGTGGGAGGTGTGGGGTTCGAATCCCACTCCCAACTTGTTTTTTTGACTTTAGCAACAAATTTGGAAAAAATGCCACAGTTAGAGGCACATTTAGTGGAAAACCTCTACTAAAAATGTTAGTTACAGCTAAACCCACCTCTAAAATTTTAGTGAGAAAAACCCTAATTTAGGGCAAAAAATAATTCTCCTATTAGGCCTATTTTTTTATTCTGAGCAACATTTTCCAAAGGGGGGATAGCTAAAAATTGCATTTTCAGCTATTTTTTTGCAATTCTTTGCATTTTGGGTCATATTGGGCTCCAGAGGCCACCAGGGCCCGAAAAACAAAAAAAAATTCCTGCCATTCAATTTTTTCCAAATTTTTGAATGTAATTGTATGCTTCAGTATATTGTACTAATTTGCAGGTTGTAACTGCTCAGAAACTGGTAGAATATTGTAATAAAAAATAGTGAAATTTGGTTCTAAAACACTCACGAGATCCTAGATCTCATTCGCAACGTTCGGTATATACAATGCCTCTGGGAAGTGCTTACAGGTAAAGTCATCGTGACTACTACTGCACTTAACACCTAATATAGTTGCAACAACATCATCTGGGCATCATCCCTTTAAATCGATGGGGAGTAATAAGGTCACAGTGCACACACTATGAGCCATCCCATCCATCTGTGAATGATTGCATGACATAAATCTAGAACTGAGAAATTATCTGAGTATATAGTGAAGTTACGCATGCGTATGAGGATATTTCTTTGAGCCGGTGTCAATAATCACACAGACCCCTTTCAGTATTTTCTTGGTACCACGTATTGAATTCTTTCATGTATGTTAATGCCTCTTTCACGTACCGTTGGGTATATAGAAAGGGCGAGCTTCTTCCATGTACCGTTGGGTATATCGGAAGGGCATGTATATAGAAAGGTTCAGTATATCAGACTGACGGTATATAGATTGGGAGACCTTATACCTGGAGTGATAAGAGCCAAACCCTGTCAGTGATTTCTACAAAATGGGCACCAATGCCCCCAAATTTTTTCTTCCAGATTCACAACTACTCAGAGGAAACAACTATGCTGCCTGGAAGACAAAAATCAAGACACAACTTGAGTTTGAAGAGATCTGGTCTATTGTGACTGGTACTCTGACCAGATCAACAACTGATACAACACAACAATGAAAGTTTGATAAATCAGATCAGAAGGCCAAACTCATCATCTTGTTTGGAGTGTCTGATGATGTGCAACCCCACATTTGAGATGCCAAAACAACCAAAGAAGTGTGGGATAAGTTGAGCACAGTATATGAGGCCAAAAACAAGAATGTCATACTGAATTTACAGAGTCAGTTACACACACTGAAGTTCAAGTAGAATGAGAAAATTGAAGCTTTCTTGAGAAGAGTTACAGAGTTGAGAGCTTCACTTCTAGCCTTGGGAGAAGCGTTCATAGATGATGCTCTTGTTCCCATTGTTCTGAGAGCACTCCCCTCTTCTTACCACATTTTTGTCACAACACTAAAATTTTCAGATACGACAGTTAGTTTTGACAAGCTGGTAAACCTACTGCAACAAGAGGAAGCCATGCATAACAAGGATGATGAAGAGGAGAAGGCACTTTCTTCTCATCAAAAATGGAAAGGAAAAGGTAAAGGAAAACCTAATTCCTATCAAAATTCCCAACATCAGAATCAGGGGTGTTATCAACATCAAGGGGACAAACAACAGAAGAAGCAATGTCCAATCTGCAAAAGAGGACATGAATTGAAAGATTGTTGGTATAATACATACAAAAAAGGTTCATCAAGTAACTCTGGACCTCAACACCAACAATCTCACAAGGGACATTCAAACTACAATCAAGGGCAGAAAAAGGGGAACTGGAAAAGAAGACCCCATCAACAAGGAAATATTGTTGAACAAGAAGAACATTCAGATAATGAAGACTTCTTGTACACTACTCGATCAAGTGAACCCTCCACGTCATCTAGTGATGTCTGGTATGTTGATTCAGGAGCCACTCGACACATGACTAGCCACAGAGACTGGTTTACTTCAATGAGGGACACACCTTCAAAAAACCATGTTTCGTTGGGTGATGATTCTTCATATATAGTTCAGGGGATTGGGAACATTTCTCTACCCCTTGGTTCATGCAACTGTAGACTATTAAATATCTTATATGTCCCTAACTTGACTAAAAATCTACTGTCAGTCAAGAAAATCCTAGATCACAACTTAAAAATTGACTTTGATAGTCATTCCAAAAGAAAACGTGTTTGATTTGAGACAAATCACGAGGCTCGAAAATAGTTGCAAAATCCTCCAATGTGGGATGCATGTTCCAGCTTGATTTTTTCCACAGAGATGATCAAGCACTTGTGGCTAAGAACTCTACCTCAGCATAGTTGTGGCATCAGAGACTTGGTCATGTTAGTTTCAAGTATCTCGAGACACTTCACTCGGTGTAATATGGTACATGGCTACCATCTCTTAAGAAGGATACATATAAGTGTCCTCACTACCTAGTAGGAAAACAAACACATAGATTCATTCCAGAAGAGTACATATCAAGCTCATGGTAAGCTTGATCTGGTTCATACCGATCTTTGTGGTCTGATGCAACCAAGTCATTCTGGATTTCAGTACTTCATGCTATGTGTTGATGACTATTCAAGAAAAATGTGGATTTTTTGTCTTCGCAAGAAAAGTGAAGCTTTTGAAACCTTCAAGAAGTTCAAAGTAGTTGTTGAGAATGAAACTGGTCATCACATCAGAACTCTCCACTCAGATCGAGGGGGGAATTCACCAGTAATGAGTTCAAAGACTACCTACAAGCTCATGGGATTCGTCGACAAATGCCTCCTCCACACACACCGCAACAAAATGGTGTTTTTGAGAGAAGAAATCATACTATCATGGAAATGGTGTGATGCATGATCGATGATTCTGGACTTGCAAAGACATTCTGGGAAGAATCAACAAAGACTGCAGTGTATTTGTTGAACAAAGTGCCCACAGTTGCTCTTGACAGAGTAACACCACAAGAAGCATGGTCAAAGTGGAAACCATCTATTGCACACCTTAGAGTATTTGGGTGTAAAGAAAGTATGCACATACCCAAGAAGAATAGAAATAAATTGGACATGAAGTCACAGAAACTCATCTTCATTGGGTATAGTGAAGAGACTCTTGGGTACAGATTGATGGATCCAAAGACCAGAAAAGTCTACACCAGCAGAGATGTTGAGTTTTTTTAGAAGAAGGAAGCAGAGTCTCCTCCTCCAGACTCACCTGATGTAGATTCTTCACTAGTTGTAAAAACTGAAGCTGATGTTCCCACAGATGATGAAAGTGATGATGGGGATGATGGTGTTGATCTGATAGAACCATGACCCATGGGAATAGTTCAACGTATGCCCAAGTGGTGTACTAGCACATTACGAGATGTAAGAATGGATGCTCCACTAGATACATCCACCCCTGGACCACAGACTCGCAGTAAAGCAAGAGAAGAAGTTAACTTTGCTTTGATGAGTAGAGTTATTGAAGTTCTGATGAGCCCTCTATAGTCTAGGAAGCCCTACAGTCAAAAGCTTGGAAAGATGCCATGGACTCTGAATATCAATCAGTAATGAAAAATAACACTTGGTAGCTTGTCGATCTTCCACCAGGGAAGAAACCCATTGGATGCAGATGGATATTCAAAATGAAGTACAAAGTAGATGGGATAGTGGACAAGTATAAAGCAAGACTAGTAGCAAAGGGGTATGCACAAAAAGAAGGCATTGACTATGAGGAGACATTTTCTCCCACAACTAAGATCAAAATGATCAGGATGATCTTTTCTCTAGCTGCACAGTTTGGTTGGAAATTCCATCAGATGGATGTAAAAAGTGCCTTCCTGAATGGATATTTACAAGAAGAAGTCTACATGACTCAACCTAAGGGATATGTAGTACCTGGTCAAGAAGAAAAGGTATGCAGACTCAGGAAATCTCTGTATGGCCTCAAACAAGCACCCCTAGGCATGGTACATCAAAATTGATGAGCATCTCGTACAACATGGATTTGTTAGAAATCCATACGATCCCAATCTTTACCTCAAAAATAAAGGGGGGGAGATTGTCATTGTCATTTTCTATTTCAACGATCTAGTCATCACTGGTAGTTCAGTGAGGATGATCGATGCAATGAAGAAAGATCTTAATTGATCGTTCGACATGACAAATATCAAGCTAATGTACTATTGTCTTGGATTGGAAGTATGGCAGAAAGAGAATCACATTTTTGTTTCTCAGATGAAATATACCAAGACAATGCTCGAGAAATTCAGGATGATGGATTGCACACCAATTGCTACACCTATGGAGAACAGATTGCAGTTATCTTGTTCAGATCCATCTCCTGAGGTAAGTGCCACTCTCTATCAACAGTTGATTGGGAGTCTCATTTACCTGACCTACACTAGACCAGATATCAACTTTGCAGTAAGCTATCTATCCAGGTTCATGCAGGAACCCAAATTTTTTCATTGGAAAGCAACAAGGTGCATCTTGAGATATCTCAAAGGATCAGTGGATCTTGGTATAGAATACAAGAAGAATGACAAACTTCTTCTTGTCAGGATATTCAGATTCAGATCATGCAGGAAATATTGATGACAGAAAATCCACTTCAGGATTTGTATTCTTTATGGGATCTGGACCAATATCATGGGGAAGCAAGAAACAACACTTTTTTTCTCATTCTTCCATAGAAGCTGAGTATCATTCTGCAGGAGAATCTATCTATGAAGCGATTTGGCTACGTCGCATACTCGAAGGACTTGGAATACCACAGGACAAACTGACCACCATGTATGTTGACAATGAAGGTGTTCTCAAACTTGTTCGTAATCAAGTTTTTCATGAAAGAACAAAACACATTGAGGTACAGTTCATTTCATACATGAGCATGTCTTGAAGCACAATATAAGCTTCAATTTTGTCCAATAGCTGAACAACGAGAAGATATCTTCACAAAGTCACTTACATGTGACAAGTTTGAGTTGTTCAGAGAGTTCCTCTCCTCATCCCTTGAGACAATGCAAAATTAAGGGGGGGAATGTTAGGTTAAATATATTATTTACCTATTAATTATGCATTGCATTTTAATTAGTTTATTTATTTATATGATATGGTTATATTTAATTATAACCATATTATTATTGTTTTAACAATGCATATGGGTGTTGTTATATTGTATTAACAATAGTATATTGGTTATGCTTCCCAGATATAATTTTGGAAGCTTGTGTATTTTAGATATTGTTGCACCTGTGTAACTTATATTATTGTGTGTATTCAGTTGTACAATACCTATAAGTATTGTAGCTCATACAAATGTAATTTGGTTGATTGATATTAATAAATATTATAGGCTTCCGTCCCTTGTTGCTCATTTTACAATTGGTACCAAAGCTGGTTGAAGCTCCTTGCAAGGTTGGAGAAACATTGCAGAGGAAGGAGAATTTGTGGAGAAGAAATATGCAACAATGGAGAGCCAGTGCTACCTCTAGCAGCTTCCCAGACCTCCCTGCAGACCCACAATCTCCTGTGTGATTTCCAGGTAAACATAAAGAAATTTTTTTTGCCTTAGTTCCCTCTGCACCAGGAAAAATTTTTCTCCTTGGAAGATCTATTCAGAATATTAAAAAAATATTATAAAAATATTATATATTAGGGATTTATATTTTTCCCCATTAGGGTTTTTTCCTCTAAATCGAATAGTTACAGATAATATTGTCTGTTTAGTATCAAAATTTGGAGGTGCATTTAGTGTTTTGCGAGAAACATTTCTCACTACAAGTATCCTGACTAAGCTCATATAAGAGTTGAGCATCGATTTGAAGGGTTTTCACATTGAGTTGTCTCAACCATTAGCTGAACTAAGACTTCATTTAACGAGTTTTGAAAAACCGAGCCCTCCATCCATATAGACAATTGAGTCACCCTATTCATTGAAAATGGTGAGTTTAGGCATATTCTGACAACAAAGAAATTGTAAGATAGTTCATCGAGCCACATGTCTCAGCGGAGTTAAGCAGTTACGACCACAACAAGCCACAAGTCTCAGCGGAGCTGAATTTGATCCCCTCTACACCGAAGCCTTACTAAGGCATCAAATCTGCGATTTGCAAACGATGAAGTCTTCTCCAATCCAAAGCTTGGGCCATCCCTCCTCTCTACAACCTGTGTAAAAAAAAATGAAAGTGATGAATTTCTCCACAATGAACCTGCAACCACAATTTTTTAAAAAATGGTGAAGATTATACACCTACGGCTGTGCAAAAGTTGAAGGAAAATAATATAAAAAGGAGATAAACAAAGACAAAGGCATTTCAGATCCTAGAAAACAAGGAAAATGTGAAAACCCTAATCCATGCATGCAGTCCACGTGGATGTCTATCTTTGCCAAGTCACCATTGAAACAAGGTTAGTCTTTTTTTTAATATATTAAATACAATATACTTCATTTCATATCACAAGCACTCATAGAGCCTAGGCGGTTAAGTGGAATGACTTAGAAGTGGGAGGTGTGGGGTTCGAATCCCACTCCCAACTTGTTTTTTTTACTCTAGTGGTGAATTTGGAAAAAATACCATAGTTAGAGGCACATTTAGTGGAAAACCTCTGCTAAACCTGTTAGTTATAACTAAACCTGCCCCTAAAATTTTAGTGAGAAAAACCCTAATATAGGGAAAAGAAATTTCTCCTATTAGGCCTATTTTTTATTCTGAGCAACATTTTCCAAAGGGAGGATAGCTAAAAATTGCATTTTCAGCTGGTTTTTTGCAATTCTTTGCATTTTGGGTCATATTGGGCTCCAGAGGCCACCAGGGCCCGAAAAACAAAAAACAAATTCCTACCATTCAATTTTTCAAAATTTTTGAATGTAATCATATGCTTCAGTATATTGTACTAATTTACAGGTTGCCATAATCAACTGTAAACTTTTTAACTGCTCAGAAACTGGTAGAATATTGTAATCAAAAACTGAAAAATTTTGTTCTAAAACACTCACGAGATCCTAGATCTCATTCACAACGTTCGGTATATATGGTGCCTCTGGGAAGTGCTTATGGGTAAAGTCATCATGACTACTACTACACTTAAC
The DNA here is from genome assembly GCA_019776745.2 of Taxus chinensis. NCBI lineage: Eukaryota > Viridiplantae > Streptophyta > Pinopsida > Cupressales > Taxaceae > Taxus > Taxus chinensis. The sequence continues at coordinate 146,732,703 of CM034157.1, forward strand.
ACCTAATATAGCTGCAACAACATCATCTGGGCATCGACCCTTTAAATCGATGGGGAGTAATAAGGTCACAGTGCACACACTATGAGCCATCCCATCCATCTGTGAACGATTGCATGACATAAATCCGGACTGAGAAATTATCTGAGTATATAGCAAAGTTACACATGCATATGAGGATATTTCTTTGAGCCGGTGTCAATAATCACACAGACCCCTTTCAGTATTGTCTTGGTACCACGTATTGAATTCTTTCACGTACGTTAACGCCTCTTTCACGTACCACCAGGTATATAGAAAGGGTGAGCTTCTTCCACGTACTGTTGGGTATATCGGAAGGGCGTGTATATAGAAAGGTTTGGTATATCAGAACTGATGGTATATAGATTGGGAGACCTTATACCTGGAGTGATAAGAGCCTAACCCTGTCAGTGATTTCTATGCAAAATGGGCACCAATGCCCCCAAATTTTTTCTTCCAATTCACAACTACTCAAGAGGAAACAACTATGCTACATGGAAGAAAAAAATCAAGACACAACTTGAGTTTGAAGAGATCTGGCCTGTTGTGAATGGTACTCTAACCAGATCAACAACTGATACAACACAACAATGACAGTTTGATAAAGCAGATCAGAAGGCCAAACTCATCATCTTGTTTGGAGTGTCTGATGATGTGAAACCCCACATTTGAGATGCCAAAACAGCCAAAGAAGCGTGGGATAAGTTGAGCACAGTATATGAGGCCAAAAACAAGAATGTCATACTAAATTTGCAGAGTCAGTTACACACACTGAAGTTCAAGCAAAATGAGAAAATTGAAGCTTTCTTAAGAAGAGTTGCAGAGTTGAGGGCTTCACTTCTAGCCCTGGGAGAAGCAGTCATAGATGATGCTCTCATTCCCATTGTTCTGAGAGCACTCCCCTCTTCTTACCACATTTTTGTAACAACACTAAACGTGTCAGATATGACAGTTAGTTTTGACAAGCTGGTAAACCTACTGCAACAAGAGGAAGCCATGCATAATAAGGATGATGAAGAGGAGAAGGCACTTTCTTCTCATCAAAAATGGAAAGGAAAAGGTAAAGGAAAACCTAATTCCTATCAAAAGTCCCAACATCAGAATCAAAATCAACATCAAGGGGACAAACAACAGAAGAAGCAATGTCCAATTTGTAAAATAGGACATGACTTAAAATATTGTTAGTATAATACTTACAAAAAATGTTCATCAAGTAACTCTAGACCTCCACAACAACAATCTCACAAGGGACATTCTAACTACAATCAAGGGAAGAAAAAGGGGAACTGGAAAAGAAGACCCCATCAGCAAGGAAATATTGTTGAGCAAGAAGAACATTCAGATAATGAAGACTTCTTGTACATTGCTCGATCAAGTGAACCATCCATGTCATCTAGTGATGTCTGGTATGTTGATTCGGGAGCCACTCGACACATGACTGGCCACAGAGACTGGTTTACTTCAATGAGGGACACACCTTCGAAAAACCATGTTTCGTTGGGAGATGATTACTCATATACAATTCAAGGGATTGGGAACATTTCTCTACCCCTTGGTTCACGCAACTGTAGACTATCAGATGTCTTATATGTCCCTGGGTTGACAAAGAATCTACTTTCAGTCAGTCAACTCCTAGATCACAACTTAAAAATTGACTTTGATAGTCATTCTGGCAAGAAAACGTGTTTTATTTGAGAAAAATCATGAGGCTCAAAAATAGTTGCAAAAGCCTCCAATGTGGGATGCATGTTCCAGCTTGATTTTTCTCACATAGAGATGATCAAGCACTTGTGGCTAAGAACTCTACCTCAGCACAGTTGTGGCATCAGAGACTTGGTCATGTTAGTTTCAAGTATCTCGAGACACTTCACCGGTGTAATATGGTACATGGGCTACCATCTCTTCAGAAGGATACAGACAAGTGTCCTCACTTCCTAGTAGGAAAACAACACAGAGCTTCATTCCAGAAGAGTACATATCGAGCTCATGGTAAGCTTGATCTGGTTCATACTGATCTTTGCGGTCTGATGTAACCAAGTCATTCTAGATTTCAGTACTTCATGCTATGTGTTGATGACTATTCAAGAAAAATGTGGATTTTTTGTCTTTGCAAGAAAAGTGAAGCTTTTGAAACCTTCAAGAAGTTCAAAGTAGTGTTGAGAATGAAACTAGTCATCACATCAGAACTCTCCACTCAGATCGAGGGGGGGAATTCACTAGTAATGAGTTCAAATACTACCTACAAGCTCATGGGATTCATTGAAAAATGCCTCCTCCACACACACCACAACAAAATGGTGTTGTTGAGAGAAGAAATGTACTATCATGGAAATGGTGCAATGCATGATTGATGACTCTGGACTTGCAAAGACATTCTGGGAAGAAGCAGAAAAAACAACAGTGTATTTGTTGAATAGAGTGCCCACAGTTGCTCTTGACGGAGTAACACCACAAGAAGCATGGTCAAAGTGGAAACCATCTATTGCACACCTTAGAGTATTCAGGTGCAAAGAAAGTATGCACATACCCAAGAAAAATAGAAATAAATTGGACATGAAGTCACAAAAACTCATCTTCATTGGGTACAGTGAAGAGACTCTTGGGTACAGATTGATGGATCCAAAGACCAAGAAAATTCTACACCAGCAGAGATGTTGAGTTTTTTGAGAAGAAGGAAGCAGAGTCTCCTCCTCCAGACTCACCTGATGTAGATTCTTCACCAGTTGTAAAAATTGATTTTGATGTTCCCATAGATGATGAAAGTGATGATGGGGATGATGGTGTTGATCAGATAGAACCACGACCCATGGGAACAGTTCAATGTATGCCCAAGTGGTGTACTAGCACATTACGAGATGCAAGAATGGATGCTCCACTAGATACATCCACCCCTGGACCACAGACTCACAGTAAAGCAAGAGAAGAAGTTAACTTTTCTTTGATGAGTAGAGTTATTGAGTCTGATGAGCCCTCTACAGTCCAGGAATCCCTATAGTCAAAAGCTTGGAAAGATGCCATGGACTCTGAATATCAGTCAGTAATGAAAAATAACACTTGGCAGCTTGTCAATCTTCCACCAGGGAAGAAACCCATTAGATGCAGATGGATATTCAAAATGAAGTACAAATCAGATGGGATAGTGGACAAGTATAAAGCAAGACTTGTAGCAAAGGGGTATGCACAAAAAGAAGGCATTGACTATGAGGAGACATTTTCTCCCACAGCTAAGATCAAAACGATCAGGATGATCTTTTCTCTAGCTACATAGTTTGGTTGGAAAGTCCATCAGATGGATGTAAAAAGTGCCTTCCTGAATGGATATTTATAAGAAGAAGTCTACATGACTCAACCTGAGGGATATGTAGTACCTGGTCAAGAAGAAAAGGTATGCAGACTCAGGAAATCTCTGTATGGCCTTAAACAGGAACCCCGGGCATGGTACATCAAAATTGATGAGCATCTCATACAACATGGATTTGTTAGAAATCCATACGATCCCAATATTTACCTCAAAAAGTAAGGGGGGAGATTGTGATTGTTGTTGTCTATGTCGACGATCTAGTCATCACTGGAAGTTTAGTGAGGATGATCGATGCAATGAAGAAAGATCTTAATCGATCGTTCGACATGACAGATCTCAGGCTAATGCACTATTGTCTTGGATTAGAAGTATGGAAGAAAGAGAATCACATATTTTTTCTCAGATGAAATATACCAAGACAATGCTCGAGAAATTTAGGATGATGGATTGCACACCAATTGCTACACCTATGGAGAATAGATTACAGTTATCTCATTCAGATTTATCTCCTGAGGTAAGTGCCACTCTCTATCGACAGTTGATCGGGAGTCTCATTTACCTGACCTACACTAGACCAGATATCAGCTTTGCAGTGAGCTATCTATCCAGGTTCATGCAGGAACCCAAAGTTTGTCATTGGAAAGTAGCAAGGTGCATCTTGAGATATCTCAAAGGATCAGTGGATCTTGGTCTAGAATACAAGAAGAATGACAACTTCTTCTTGTCAGGATATTTGGATTCAGATCATGCAGGAAATATTGATGACAGAAAATCCACTTCAGGATTTGTATTCTTTATGGGATTTGGACCAATATCATGGGGAAGCAAGAAACAACACTTTGTTTCTCATTCTTCCACAGAAGCCGAGTATCATTCTACAGGAGAAGCTGTCTGTGAAGTGATTTGGCTACGTCACATACTCGAAGGACTTGGAATACCACAAGACAAACCGACCACCATGTATGTTGACAATGAAGGTGTTCTCAAACTTGTTCACAATCTAGTTTTTCATGAAAGAACAAAACACATTGAGGTACAGGTTCATTTCATACGTGAGCATGTGTTGAAGCACAACATACAGCTTCAATTTTGTCCAACAACTGAACAACGAGAAGATATCTTCACAAAGTCACTTACACGTGACAAGTTTGAGTTGTTCAGAGAGTTCCTCTCCTCATCCCTTGAGACAATGCAAAATTAAGGGGGGGAATGTTAGGTAAAATATTATTTTACCTAGGTTAATTATGCATTGCAATTTTATTATTGTTATATTTTTAAAACCATATTATTATTTTATTATAACCATATTTGTTGTTATATTGCTTTAACTTATCAATTGTTTGATTTATTTAATATTGTTATGCTTCCCAGATTTCTTTTTGGAAGCTTGTATAAGATAGACATTGTTGCACGTGTGCAACTTATATTCTTATGTGTATTCAGCAGTACAGTACTTATAAGTATTGCAGCTCATACAAATGTAATTTGGTTGATTTCAAATTAATAAAATACACAAGCTTTCGTCCCTATTTTTTGAACCACATTTGATACTAGAGCTGGTTGAAGCTCCTGGAAAGGTTGGAGAAAAGTTACAGAGGAAGGAGAATTCATGGAGAATAAATATGCAAGAACGAAGAGCTAGTGATGCCTCCAACAGCTTCCCAGACCTCCCTGTAAACCCACACTCTCCTGTGTGATTCCCAGGTAAACGTAAAGGAATTATTTTTTCCTTGGTGCCCTCTACACCAGGAAAATTTGCTTTGGAAGCTGATCATTATTAGAATATTAAAAATAATATATTTTTTCCCCAACAGGGGTTTTTTCTCTAAATTAGAGGAGCTTTAGTTACTGATATTTTTTTAGTTCTACATTTGGAGGAATTGCTAAAAATTGCATGAGAAATTGGTGTTCTATGTCATCTGAGCTATTTCTGAGTTGAGTTAATTGGTCAAGCTCCTGGATTTAAAGCTGCATATTGGTGAGTTCAACAGGACCGAGTTGAATTGATGTGTTTACACCGAGTTGTGCTCCCCATTGCAAAGTTGCTATCATTACCAATGGAGTAAATCAACCAAGACACGAGTTTGTGGCACCATTCAAATTATCGAGGTCACCCTCAATGACGTTGTTGAAAGGACAAGTTGAAAGCGTTGATTATTCTGCAATAAAAATTTGGTAAGGCCGAAGTTTTCATTGAGCAACATGTCACCACGAATGATCATTTACATCCCTGCAACATTGTTACCTCTCACCGAGCTTGAGCTGAAGTCAATATCCTGCAACACACAAACCAAGATCAAATCAATGATCATTCCTGATAAGACACACAACAAGGAATCCACCCTCCACGATCCTACTCCATGCCCTCCTGCTACCTTATCAAAAACCCTTAGTACAACAAAGTGAATACAAAAAAATAGTGGTGGAATGAAATACCTCAAGCAACGAATGACTTGCTCAAGGCAAAAAAAGAAAAAAAAAGAAGAGAGAAATAAAAAAATCAAAGCCAAAGTTAAAAGAATCAATAGTTCAATAATGTGATGAAAGGTTAAGACAAATGCACCTCAGATCAAATTTTAGTGGAAAAACCCTAATCCTCCTAAAAATCTTTCCATGTAGCACACATGCAGCCACATGGAACCTCTGCCAAGTCATGTTTTTAAAAGGTTAGTCATTTTTTCTTCTTTAAATACAAATTGCTTCATTTCATATCTAAGCGCTCATAGAGCCTAGATGGTTGGTGGAATGAGCTTTGGAAGTGAGAGGTCAGGGGTTCGAACCCCCACCCCAAAACTTTTCAAATAATTTTGAAATTTAATTTTGAAATTTTGGAAAAACTTGCCACAGTTAGAGGCATTTAGTAGAAAAACCTCTCTAAACAATTAGATAACTAAACATCCCCTAAAATTTTAGTGAGAAAAACCCTAATTTAGGGTAAATTTTCTTCTATTAGGCCTATTTTTTTTATTCCGAACAACATTTTCCAAAGGAGGACTATCTAAAAATTGCATTTTGAGCTATTTTTTGCAGGTTTTTTGGCATTCTCAAGTGGGTCATTTTGGGCTCCGGAGGCCATCAGGGCTCGTAAAACAATTTTTTTTTGCCTGCCATTCAATTTTTCAAAATTTTTTGAATGTAATTGCATGCTTCAGTATATTGTACTAATTTACAGGTTGCCATAGTCAACTGCAAAATTTGTAACTGCTCAGAAACTGGCAGAATATTGTAATAAAAAATAGTGAAATTTAGTTCTAAAACACTCACGAGATCCTAGATCTCATTCGCAGCGTTCGGTATATACAGTGCCTCTAGGAAGCGCTTACGGGTAAAGTCATCATGACTACTACTGCACTTAATGCCTAATATAGCTGCAACAACATCGTCTGGGCATCGACCCTTTAAATCGATGGGGAGTAATAAGGTCACAGTGCACACACTATGAGCCATCCCATCTGTCTGTGAATGATTGCATGACATAAATCTAGACTGAGAAATTATCCAAGTATATAGCAAAGTTACGTGCACGTATGAGGATATTTCTTTGAGCCAGTGTCAATAATCACATAGACCCCTTTCAGTATTGTCTTGGTACCACGTATTGAATTCTTTCACGTATGTTAATGCCTCTTTCACGTACCACTGGGTATATAGAAAGGGCGAGCTTCTTCCACGTACCACTGGGTATATCAGAAGGGTGTGTATATAGAAAGGTTTGGTATATCAGACTGACGGTATATAGATTGGGAGACCTTATACCTGGAGTGATAAGAGCCTAACCCTGTCAGTGATTTCTGTAAAATGGGCACCAATGCCCCCAAATTTTTCTTCCAGATTCACAACTACTCAGAGGAAACAACTATGCTGTATGGAAGAGAAAAATCAAGACACAACTTGAGTTTGAAGAGATCTGGACTGTTGTGAATGGTACTCTGACCAGATCAACTACTGATACAACACAACAATGACAGTTTGATAGATCCAGATCAGAAGGCCAAACTCATCATCTTGTTTGGAGTGTCTGATGATGTGCAACCCCACATTTGAGATGCCAAACAGCCAAAGAAGCATGGGATAAGTTGAGCACAGTATATGAGGCCAAAAACAAGAATGTCATACTGAATTTGCAGAGTCAGTTACACACACTGAAGTTCAAGAAAAATGAGAAAATTGAAGCTTTCTTAAGAAGAGTTGCAAAGTTGAGGGCTTCACTTCTAGCCCTGGGAGAAGAGGTCATAGATGAAGCTCTCATTCCCATTGTTCTGAGAGCACTCCCCTCTTCTTACCACATTTTTGTAACAACACTAAACTTGTCAGATACGATAGTTAGTTTTGACAAGCTGGTAAACCTACTGCAACAAGAGGAAGCCATGCATAATAAGGATGATGAAGAGGAGCAGGCACTTTCTTCACATCAAAAATGGAAAGGAAAAGGAAAAGGAAAACCTAATTCCTATCAAAAGTCCCAACATCAGAATCAGTATCATGGGGACAAACAACAGAAGAAGCAATGTCCAATCTGTAAAAGAGGACATGAATTAAAATATTGTTGGTATAATACTTACAAGAAAGGTTCATCAAGTAAACTCTGGACCTCAACACCAAATATCTCACAAGGGAGATTCTAACCACAATCAAGGGTAGAAAAGGGGGAACTAGAAAAGAAGACCCCATCAGCAAGGAAATATTGTTGAAAGAAGAACATTCAGATAATGAAGACTTCTTGTACACTGCTCGATCAAGTGAACCTTCCACATCATCTAGTGATGTCTGGTATGTTGATTCGGGAGCCACTCGACACATGACTGGCCACAAAGACTGGTTTACTTCAATGAGGGACATGCCTTCGAAAAACCATGTTTTGTTGGGTGATGATTCTTCATACATAGTTCAGGGGATTGGGAACATTTCTCTACCCCTTGGTTCCTGCAATTGTAGACTATGTAATGTCTTATATGTCCTTGGGTTGACAAAGAATATACTTTTCAGTCAATCAACTCCTTGATCACAACCTAAAAAATTGACTTTGATAATCATTTGGAAAAGAAAATGTGTGTTTGATTCGAGACAAATCATGAGGCTTGAAAATAGTTTACAAAAGCCTCCTAATGTGGGACGCATGTTCAAGCTTGATTTTTTCCACAGAGATGATCAGGAAATTGTATGCTAAGAAATCTACCTCAGCAGGAGTTATGGCATCAGTTAGACTTGTCTCAGGTTAGTTTCAAGTATCTTGAGAACAGCCTTATAACCAATACTGGTACAAGTTAGACTACCATTCCTTCAGAAGGATCAAACATGGATGTAGCTCAGAACCTAGTCAAGAGGAAAACACAAGTCTCATTTTGTAAACAAATGCATCACAAAGTTTTCAGCCCGACAACTCATAGGGTTAAAGATGAAACTGCATCAGGATTTCAAATTGGTGAAAAAAGAACTGTTGAAAATTTTTGATTTTCTCAATCAAAAATTGAGCCCGAATAATGGGAAAAAGGCTCAAACAAACTTTTCAAAAAACATGAGCCAAGTCACTTGTCCTACTTGAAAAAATGGGACGAATCTAAACCAACTTCAGCTGAGTTCGGCTCGAAACTCCATGCCAAAACTTAGTGAAGAAAAGGAACTTTCTGGAGACAAGTAGGTCCATAACAATGCAAAAAGTCTCAAAGTTATAAAATACGAGTCGATTACATGACAATGTATAAGTTAACAAAGTGCGTCATTGAAATTTTGCTAAAGTGAGACAATATTGAAGGTTAACTTGGTTGTGAGCACATCTGAAAAGGTTTGACAAAGAAAAATTCCTAAATACATAAACTTGAAAGTCAATCAGATAATGACTCTCAGCAGAGGTTCAATCGGCAGAAAGTTAAAGCTGAAGCAGATGTGTAAAGGAAGTTAACCCAAGCAGAAAAAATTTTCACTTAGGTTTTCCAAAGTTTAAGAGAACATCTAGACTAAATAGTTAGTGACAAGTGTTTTTTGGCAGTCCGTTGTTCCTTAAATGACCCAAATTCACCCCGATCACAAGGGACCTCTATTACAAATGGATCAAATAGATGAAAATGGAAAGGATTTTAGATCCTGATTCAAAGCCATAAAAAGGAGTCCGGTGTACTTCTAAGTTTTCCAATTGCAAACTTATAGATTGAAAAATGTGAGAGAATGAATCTGCTAAACAACTTTCTATAAATTTGACCACATGTCTCTTAGATGGAGTGCTTTTCGGATTAAAAGATTTTAAAATCAAGTTCTTCACTTTCATCATGCATAAATTTAAAGGGGCATATCTTTTGATCCAAAGCTCTTTCCAAATCTTTATCTCATTCAGAAAGTTTCTAAATTATTGATATCAATCTTAAATTTAAATGTGAGGTTTTGGAAATTTCAAGAAGATTCTCTTTCAATGCTTGGAAAATGATAGTAACTACCAAAGTAATGATTTCAAGCCCAAACTTTACATTTTTGAACCTAGCAGACATGTACCTGCAAGTGTTATTTTGCCAGAAGCATTTTGACATTCTAGAAAATTTTTATAATGATGGATGATTTAGCAAATGTATCTAGAATGCATTTTGTCCATGTCTTTGTATGTCTTTTATGTTTATTTAATTAACTTTCTTTCACTCTCATTGTGTAAGATGAATTATATAATCAATTAGGAACTTAGAAAGCACTTCAAAAAACATTATTGTTTTGTTGGGAGATGACTTCTTCATCTTCTTACAGATTTAGGTGGATTGCTCACATTTCTGTAACCCCTTGGTTGGCCTTTTGTAGACTATCAATGTCTTATGTATCCCTCTTGAGCAATAATCTACTTAGTTTTTGATCAGTCAACTCCTAGATTGTTTAAAAATTGACTATTTGATCTCTCATTCAGGCAAGAAAAATGTGTTTTATTGAGACAAATCATGAGTTAAATCAAAATAGTGTTCAACATTCCTCAATGTGACATATGTTTAGGTTTTCTTGATTTTTTTCCATCCTTGATCAATTTTGATTAGGGAGATGATCATACACTTGTGGCTAAGAACTCTACCTCTGCACAGTTGTGGCATCAGAGACTTAGGTCATGTTAGTTTCAAGTATCTCGAGACACTTTTAAGACAATATGGTACATGGGTTACCATCTCTTCAGAAGGATACAGACAATGTCCTCACTGCCTAGCAGGAAAACAACACATAGCCTCATTCCAAAAAATTACATATCGAGCTCATGGTAAGCTTGATCTGTTCATACCGATCTTTACGGTCTGATGCAACCAAGTCATTCTAGATTTCAGTACTTCATGCTTTGTGTTGATGACTATTCAAGAAAAATGTGGATTTTTTGTCTTCGCAAGAAAAGTGAAGCTTTTGAAACCTTCAAGAAGTTCAAAGTAGCTGTTGAGAATGAAACTGGTCATCACATCAGAACTCTCCACTCAGATCGAGGGGGGGAATTCACCAGTAATGAGTTCAAAGACTACCTACAAGCTCATGGGATTCATCGACAAATGCCTCCTCCACACACATTGCAACAGAATGGTGTTGTTGAGAGAAGAAATGTACTATCATGGAAATGGTGTGATGCATGATCGATGACTCTAGACTTGCAAAGACATTCTGGGTAGAAGCAACAAAGACAATAGTGTATTTGTTGAACAGAGTGCCCACAGTTTCTCTTGATGGAGTAACACCACAAGAAGCATGGTCAAAGTGGAAACCATCTATTGCACACCTCAGAGTATTTGGGTGCAAAGAAAGTATGCACATACCCAAGAAGAACAGAAAGAAATTGGACATGAAGTCACAAAAACTCATCTTCATTGGGTACAGTGAAGAGACTCTTGGGTACAGATTGATGGATCCAAAGACCAGAAAAGTCTACACCAACAGAGATGTTGAGTTTTTTGAGAAGAAGGAAGCAGAGTCTCCTCCTCCAGACTCACCTGATGTAGATTCTTCACCAGTTGTAAAAACTGAAGTTGATGTTCCCATAGATGATGAAAGTGATGATGGGGATGATGGTGATGATCTGATAGAACCATGACCCATGGGAACAGTTCAATGTATGCCCAAGTGGTATACTAGCATGTTATGAGATGCAAGAATGGATGCTCCACTAGATACATCCACCCCTGGACCATGGACTCACAGTAAAGCAAGAGAAGAAGTTAAATTTTCTTTGATGAGTAGAGTTATTGAATCTAATGAGCCCTCTACAGTCCAAGAAGCCCTACAGTCAAAATCTTGGAAAGATGCCATGGACTCTGAATATCAAGTCAGTAATGAAAAATAACACTTGGTAACTTGTCGATCTTCCACCAGGGAAGAAACCCATTGGATAAAAATGGATATTCAAAACTAAGTACAAAGCAGATGGGACAGTGGACAAGTATAAAGCAAGACTAGTAGCAAAGGGGTATGCACAAAAAGAAGGCATTGACTATGAGGAGACATTTTCTCCCACAGCTAAGATCAAAATGATCAGGATGATCTTTGCTCTAGCTGCACAGTTTGGTTGGAAAGTCCATCAGATGGACGTAAAAAGTGCCTTCCTGAATGGATATTTACAAGAAGAAGTCTACATGACTCAACCTGAGGGATATGTGTACCTGGTCAAGAAGCAAAGGTATGTAGACTCAGGAAATCTCTGTATGGCCTTAAATAGGCACCCCGGGCATGGTACATCAAAATTGATGAGCATCTCATACAACATGGATTTGTTAGAAATCCATATGATCCCAATCTTTACCTCAAAAAGCAAGGGGGGAGATTGTGATTGTTGTTGTCTATGTCGACGATCTAGTCATCACTGGAAGTTTAGTGAGGATGATTGATGCAATGAAGAAATATCTTAATCGATCATTTGACATGACAGATCTCGGGCTAATGCACTATTGTCTTGGATTGGAAGTATGGCAGAAAGAGAATCACATCTTTGTTTCTCAGATGAAATATACCAAGAAAACACGAGAAATTTAGGATGATGGATTACACACCTATTGCTATACCTATGGAGAATAGATTACAGTTATCTCATTCAGATCCATCTCCTGAGGTAAATGCCACTCTCTATCGGTAGTTGATTGGGAGTCTCATTTACCTAACCTACACTAGACCAGATATCAGCTTTGCAGTGAGCTATCTATCCAGGTTCATGCAGGAACCCAAAGTTTGTCATTGGAAAGCAGCAAGGCACATCTTGAGATATCTCAAAGGATCAGTGGATCTTGGTCTAGAATACAAGAAGAATGACAACTTCTTCTTGTCAGGATATTCGGATTCAGATCATGCAGGAAATATTGATGACAAAAAATCCACTTTAGGATTTGTATTCTTTATGGGATCTGGACCAATATCATGGGGAAGCAAGAAACAACACTTTGTTTCTCGCTCTTCCACAGAATTCGAGTATCGTTCTAGAGGATAAGTTTTCTGTGAAGTGATATGGCTACGTCACATACTGGAAGGACTTGGAATACCACAGGACAAACCTACCACCATGTATGTTGACAATGAAGGTGTTCTCAAACTTGTTCACAATCCAGTTTTTCATGAAAGAACAAAACACATTGAGGTACAGGTACATTTCATACGCGAGCATGTCTTGAAGCACAATATACAACTTCAATTTTGTCCAACAGCTGAACAATGAGTAGATATCTTCACAAAGTCACTTGCACGTGACAAGTTTGAGTTGTTCAGAGAGTTCCTCTCCTCATCCCTTGAGGAAATGCAAAATTAAGGGGGGGAATGTTAGGTAAATATATTATTTACCTAGGTTAATTATGCATTGCATTTTATTTGGTTATTATTATATGGTTAATACCTAGTTATATTTTTATAACCATCTACAGGAGTGTTATATTGTTTTAACAAAATAATTGTTTGATTGTATTTATATTGGTTATGCTTCCTGGATATCTTTTTGGAAGCTTTGTATAAGATAGATATTGTTGCACCTGTGCAACTTATACTCTTGTGTGTATTCAGCTGTACAATACCTATAAGTATTGCAGCTCATACATTGTAATTTTGTTGATTTGATATTAATAAATTTATCAGGCTTCCATCCCTGTTTTCAATTTACATTTGGTACTAGAGCAAAATCTGGACCTATGAAGGTTGGAGAAGGTTGCAGAAGGAAGAAAATAGTCTTGGAGAAGATATTCTTCAGCAAGGAGAGCTGTGTTACCTTTTGCAACTTCCCAAACAATGATTCTGCAACCCACAACCTCCTGTCATTCCAGGTGTTTGGAAAGCAATTTTTTTTTGCCTTGGTGCCCCTGCACCAGGAAAATTTTCTCCTTAGGATCAGGTGTTTAGCAATTGTTAAAAAAAAAAAATATATATTTTTTCCCCATTAGGGGTTTTGTCTTTAAATTAGAGGTATTTGGATAAATATTTTATATTTATTATTCAAAATTTGGAGGGCATTTATAGTGATTGTTCTGTCAAGAAACATTTGTCAGTTTCTAATCAATCCTTTAATTTATCAGAGTTCAAGAGCTAAGATGTTGAAAGTTTTTCATTTCTGAAAGTCGAGCTCAATAATATAGTTTCCAAGGCTAAGCCACTGTTGCCTAAATTTCATTGCCACCACCGATCAAATTTTGAAAAAGCCTATGTGAATAGCACTCCATCCATGATAGAGTTGAAGTCAACCTAGTTCTTGGAGCAAGCCATTCAGTTGCATTGTACATTTTGCATGTGTAGCCTCCTGCAAAACTTCCCAGTTGATCGAGCCACACAACGCATTGAGCTATTATAGCCAACATTGGATAAACTCACAAGTTAATTGTACTGGAATTCAATTTCCCCTCTACACAAAAGTCCTGCACCAAGGCATCAAGTTACAATCTTGCGTCTTCAAAAATCATCTCCAAAATTCAAAACAGACCATAAAAATCTAAAAACCTTGCAAACAAATAGCTTTTGAAGAGTTGGTCAAATAAACTGAGCCAAAGTGACCTGAATTTAGGACCTTCCCTCCAACAAACTGTGTAAGACAAAGCAAATAAAATTTGTTGGTGAAGGAATACACAAATAAATGAAAAAGTTTTCAAGGAAAATAATAAAAAATGGCAGGATAAATCAAAGATCAAAGGTTTGACCGATTTCAGATTTGTTTAAATGCAAGTAAAAGTGAAAACCCTAATCCAGAATGCAGTCCACGTGGAGCATCTATCTTTGCCAAGTCATCATTGAAACAAGGTTAGTCATTTTTTGAATATATTAAATACAATATACTTCATTTCATATCACAAGCGCTCATAGAGCCTAGGTGGTTAAGTGGATTGACTTAGAAGTTGGGAGGTTTGGGGTTCGAATCCCACTCCCAACTTAATTTTTGACTCTAGTTTTGAATTTAGGAAATTTTGAGAAATGCCAATTTAGAGGCATTGCATTTTAGGGAAAAATGTTCACTAAATATTAGTTACACTAAACCCGCCCCTAAAATTTTAGCGAGAAAAACCCTAATATAGGGTAAAAAAAAATTCTCCTATTAGGCCTGTTTTTTTCATTCTGAGCAACATTTTGCAAAAGGGGGTACCTAAAAATTGCATTTTCAGCTAGGTTTTTGCAATTTTTGCATTTATGAGGGTGACATCCTTTGGGCTAGCGTGAGCCACCAGTAGGCCCAAAAAGCCAAAATTAATTTTCTTTTCATTCAAATTTTTCCAAATTTTTGAATGTAAATTGCTCTATGCTTAGATATACTTGTACTAATTTGCAGGTTGTCCATAGTCAACCAAAAAAATTGTAACTACTTTGAAACTAGCAGAGATTGTAATCAAAAATAGTAATAAAAATTGGTTCTAAAACACTCACGAGATCTTAAATCTCATTCACAGCATTTAGTATATACAGTGCCTCTGGGAAGTGCTTACAGGTAAATCCATCATGACTACTACTGCACTTAATGCCTAATATAGTTGTAACAACGTCATCTGGGCATCGACCCTTTAAATTGATGGGGAGTAATAAGGTCATAGTGCACACACTATGAGCCATCCCATTGAATGATTGCACGACATAAATCAAAAACTGAGAAATTATCCAAGTATATAGCGAAGTTACGTGCGCATATGAGGATATTTCTTTGAGCCGGTGTCAATAATCGCACAAACCCCTTTCAGTACTATCTTGGTACCACATATCAAACTCTTTTACGTACATTAACACCTCTTTCACGTACTATCAGGTATATAGAAAGGGTGAGCTTCTTCCATGTACCGACTGGGTATATCAGAAGGGCACGTATATAGAAAGGTTGGTATATCAGACTGACGGTATATAGATTGGGAGACCTTATACCTGGAGTGATAAGAGCCTTAACCTTTGTCAGTCATTTCTGCAATATGGGCATCAATGCCCCCAAATTTTTTCTTCCAAATTCACAACTACTCAAAGGAAAAAACTATGTTGCCTGGAAGACAAAAATCAAGACACAGCTTGAGTTTGAAGAGATCTGGCCAGTTGTGACTAGTACTCTGACCAGATCAACAACTTATACGACACAACAACGACATTTTGATAAAGCAGATCATAATGCCAAACTTATCATCTTGTTTAGAGTGTCTGATGATGTGAAACCCCACATTCGAGATGCCAAAACAACCAAAGAAGCATGGGATAAGTTGAGCACAGTATATGAGGCCAAAAACAAGAATGTCATACTGAATTTACAGAGTCAGTTACACACACTGAAGTTCAAGAAAAATGAGAAAATTGAAGCTTTCTTAAGAAGAGTTGCAGAGTTGAGGGCTTCACTTATAGCCCTAGGAGAAGTGTTCAATGATGAAGCTCTCATTCCCATTGTTCTGAGAGCACTCCCCTCTTCTTACCGCATTTTTGTAACATTACTAAACTTGTCAGATACGAATAGTTAGTTTTGACAAGCTTAGTAAACCTACTGCAGTAAGAGGAAGCCATGCATAACAAGGATGATGAAGAGGAGCAGGCACTTTCTTCTCATCAAAAATGGAAAGGAAAAGGTAAAGGAAAACCTAATTCCTATCAAAATTCCCAACATCAGAATCAGTATCAACATCAAGGGGACAAACAACAGAAGAAGCAATGTCCAATCTGTAAAAGAGGACATGAATTGAAAGATTGTTGGTATAATACATAAAAGAAAGGTTCATCAAGCAACTCTAGACCTCAACACCAACAATCTCACAAGGGACATACAAACTACAATCAAGGGCAGAAAAAGGGGAACTGGAAAAGAAGACCCCATCAACAAGGAAATATTGTTGAGCAAGAAGAACATTCAGATAATGAAGACTTCTTGTACACTACTCGATCAAGTGATCCATGTCATCTAGTGATGTTTGGTATGTTGATTCAGGAACCACTCAACACATGACCGGCCACAGAGACTGGTTTACTTCAATGAGGGACACGCCTTCGAAAAACCATGTTTCGTTGGGTGATGATTCTTCATATACAGTTCAGGGGATTGGGAACATTTCTCTACCCCTTGGTTCACGCAACTGTAGACTATCGGATGTCTTATATGTCCCTGGGTTGACTAAAGAATTTCTTTCAGTCAGTCAACTCCTAGATCACAACCTAAAAATTGACTTTGATAGTCATTCCGGCAAGAAAATGTGTTTGATTCGAGACAAATCATGAGGCTCAAAAATAGTTGCAAAATCCTCCAATGTGGGACACATGTTCCAGCTTGATTTTTTCCACAGAGATGATCAAGCACTTGTGGCTAAGAACTCTACCTCAGCACAGTTGTGGCATCAGAGACTTGGTCATGTTAGTTTCAAGTATCTCGAGACACTTCGATGGCATAATAGGGTACATGGGATACCATCTCTTCAGAAGGATACAAACAAGTGTCCTCACTGCCTAATAGGAAAACAAATCAGAGCCTCATCATAGAAAAGTGCATATCGAGCTCATGGTAAGCTTGATCAGGTTCATACCAATCTTTGTGTTCTAATGAAACTGATTCATTCTAGATTTCAGTACTTCATGCTATGTGTCGAGGACTATTCAAGAAAAATGTGGATTTTTTGTCTTCGCAAGAAAAGTGAAGCTTTTGAAACCTTCAATGTTCAAAAAGTAGTTGTAGAGAATGAAACTGGTCATCACATCAGAAATCTCCACTCAGATCAAGGGGGGAATTCACCAGTAATGAGTTCAAATACTACCTACAAGCTCACAGGATTCATCAACAAATTCCTCCTCCACATACACCGCAATTGAATGTTTTTATTGAGAGAATAAATGTACTATCATGGAAATGGTGTGATGCATGATTGATGAATTTGTACTTGCAAAGACATTCTGGGTAGAAGTAGTAAAGTAACAGTGTATTTGTTGAATAGAGTGCCCACAGTCTCTCTTTGCAGAGTAACACCACAAGAAGCATGGTCAAATGGAAACCATCTATTGCACACCTTAGAGTATTCAGGTGCAAAGCAAGTATGCACATACCCAAGTAGAACAGTAAGAAATTTGAAATGAATTCACATAGACTCGTCTTCATTTGGGTACAATGAAGATACTCTTAGGTACAGATTGATGGATCTAAATACCAGAAAAAATCTACACCAGTAGAGATGTTGAGTTTTTTGAGAAGAAGGAAGCAGAGTCTCCTCCTCCAAACTCACCTGATGTAGATTCTTCACTAGTTGTAAAAATTGAAGTTGATGTTCCCAAAGATGATGAAAGTGATGATGGGGATGATGGTGTTGATCAGATAGAACCACAACCCATGGGAAAAGTTCAGCGTATGCCCAAGTGGTGTACTAGCACATTACGAGATGCAAGAATGGATGCTCCACCAGATACATCCACCCCTGGACCACGGACTCATAGTAAAGCAAGAGAAGTTAACTTTACTTTGATGAGTAGAGTTATTGAGTCAGATGAGCCCTCTACAGTCCAGGAAGCCCTACAGTCAAAAGCTTGGAAAGATGTCATGGACTCTTAATATCAATCAGTGATGAAAAATAACACTTGGTAGCTTGTTGATCTTCCACCAAGGAAGAAACCCATTGGATGCAGATGGATATTCAAAATGAAGTACAAAGTAGATGGGACAGTGGACAAGTATAAAGCAAGACTAGTAGCAAAGGGGTATGCACAAAAAGAAGGCATTGACTATGAGGAGACATTTTCTCCCACAACTAAGATCAAAATGATCAGGATGATCTTTTCTCTAGCTGCACAGTTTGGTTGGAAAGTCCATCAGATGGATGTAAAAAGTGCCTTCCTGAATGGATATTTATAAGAAGAAATCTACATGAATCAACCTGAGGGATATGTAAAACTAGGTCAAGAAGAAAAGGTATGCAAACTCAAGAAATATCTGTATGGCCTGGATGAAGGACCCCGGGCATGGTACATCAAAATTGAGGAGCTTCTCGTACAACATGGATTTGTTATAAATCCATACGATCCGAATCTTTACCTCAAAAATCAAAGAGGGAGATTGTGATTTTTGTTTTCTATGTCGATGATCTAGTCATCACTGACAGTTCATTGAGGATGATTGATGCAATGAAGAAAGATCTTAATTGATCGTTTGACATGACAGATCTTGGGCTAATGCACTATTGTCTTGGATTGGAAGTATGGCAGAAAGAGAATCACATCTTTGTTTCTCAGATGAAATATACCAAGACAATGCTCGAGAAATTTAGGATGATGGATTGCACACCAATTGCTACACCTATGGAGAAAAGATTACAGTTATCTTGTTCAGATCCATCTCCTGAGGTAAGTGCCACTCTCTATCAGCAGTTGATTGGGAGTCTCATTTACCTGACCTACACTAGACCAGATATCAGCTTTGTAGTAAGCTATCTATCCAGGTTCATGCAGGAACCCAAATTTTGTCATTGGAAAGTAGCAAGGTGCATCTTGAGATATCTCAAAGGATCAGTGGATCTTGGTCTAGAATACAAGAAGAACGACAACTTCTTCTTGTCAGGATATTCAGATTCAGATCATGCAGGCAATATTGATGATAGAAAATCCACTTCAGGATTTGTATTCTTTATGGGATCTGGACCAATATCATGGGGAAGCAAGAAACAACACTTTTTTTCTCATTCTTCCACAGAATTCAAGTATCATTCTGCAGGAGAAGCTTTCTGTGAAGCGATTTGGCTACGTCACATACTCAAAGGACTTGGAATACCACAAGACAAACTGACCACCATGTATGTTGACAATGAAGGTGTTCTCAAACTTGTTTGCAATCCAGTTTTTCATGAAAGAACAAAACACATTGAGGTACAGGTTCATTTCATACGTGAACATGTCTTGAAGCATAATATACAACTTCAATTTTGTCCAACTGCTAAACAATGATCTCATATCTTCACGAAGTTACTTTTACATGACAAGTTCGAGATTTTTAGAGATTTCCTCTCCTCATCCCTTGAGGAAATGCAAAATTAAGGGGGGAATGATAGGGTAAATATATTATTTACCTAGGTTAATTATGCATTGCATTTTATTTAGTATAGTTTTTAATTGATATCTGGTTATATTTAATTATAACCAATGGGCGATGTTATATTGTTTTAACAAAATAATTATTTGATTGTATTTAATATTGGTTATGCTTCCCGGATATCTGTTTTGAAGCTTGTATGAGATAGATATTGTTGCACCTATGTAACTTATATTTTTATGTGTATTCAGTTGTACAGTACCTATAAGTATTGCAGCTCATACAAATGTAATTGGGTTGATTTCACATTAATAAAATACACAGCCTTTCGTCCTTGTTTGTGAAATGACATTTGGTACCAGAGCTAGTTGAAGCTCTTCGCAAGGTTGGAGAAAAGTTGCAGAGGAAGGATAATTCATGGAGAATAAATCTACAACAACGGAGAGCCAGTGTCACCTCCAGCAGCATCCCAAACCTCCCTACAGACCCACAATCTCCTATGTGACTCCTAGGTAAACGTAAAGCAAAAACATTTTTTTTCCTTAGTACCCTCTGCACTAGGAAATTTTTCCTCTTTGGAAGTTGATCATATTCAAAATATTAAAAAAAAACATATATATTTTTCACCATTAGGGGTTTTGTCTCTAAATTGAATAGCTACATATAATATTATTTGTTTATTATCAAAATTTGGAGGTGCATTTGGTGTTCTGCGAGAAACCTTTCTCACTGCAAGTATCCTGACTAAGCTCGTATCAGAGTTGAGCAACAAGTTGAAAGGTTTTCACGTTTAATTTTCTCAAAAATTGGCTGAGCTAAGACTTCATTCAATGGATTTTTGAAAAGACCGAGCCCCTCCATCCATATAGCCGAGTCATCATATTCGTTGAAACCGGCGAGTTGAGGCATATTCTACAACAAAGAAATTGTAAGACCCGAGTTCATCGAGCCACATGTCTTAGTGATTTGAGCAGTTATGGCCATAACGAGCCATGAATCTCATCTTTTATTAGGAATTTTTGGTTAACATTAAGATTTATTAGGAAGTTTTGGTTAACATTATGGGACCTAATGGAAAAAAAGTTGAATAAGATTACTGCATTTCATCTATAGATTGATGAGAAAATAGAAGTGGTAAACCGTACCATATTAAATTTGCTTTGTGGTTATTATAGAAAACATCCCAAACTCTGGGACGAGTATTTATGTTAAGTGCAACATCTTTATAATCATGCCTTGCATTATGCTACACAAAAGTCTCCTTTTAAGACTTATTTTGGTTATCTCCCTAAGCCACCTATGGAATTTTCCTTTAGATAAGAAGCAACAATGGATGGATGGGATGATGCCAAGAAGGCTAAAGATTTCATTCAAAATATACATAAGGTACATCGATTTGTTCAAGAATAATTGGAGAAAATCCAAGAAAAGTACAAGGCTAGGCATGAATAGCATCAGGTTGATAATCATTTTCAAGTTGGTGATAAAGTTTGGCTTCATATCAATAAAGAGAGGCTTACATGTGAAATTAGAAAGTTGAAACCAATCAGGTATGGTTCATTCTAAATACTGGAAAATATTGGTAATAATTCCTTAAAGTTATAATTACCTCCAAATATACATATGTATTCCATTGTAAATGTTGAAAACATAAAATTGTAGGAACCTCCCATGATCATTGATTAGAATGAAAATGTTTGTGTAACTT
This sequence comes from Taxus chinensis, assembly GCA_019776745.2. Classification (NCBI taxonomy): domain Eukaryota; kingdom Viridiplantae; phylum Streptophyta; class Pinopsida; order Cupressales; family Taxaceae; genus Taxus; species Taxus chinensis. Next base: position 146,754,141 of record CM034157.1, read on the forward strand.
TTTGTGATGACTTTTCTCCTGAGTTTTTGGATGATGAATTACAGGAAGACATTATTGTTGTTGCAGACTCACAGCACCCTTGGATGCAGATCAGGGTTCTAGGTTGATGTTCAGGCATCCAGTGTGATTGCACAACATGGAATCCTTTCTCCAAGTGTGGGACTTGTAAAGATGAGAAAGGATTCTCCAGAGAAGGTTGGTTCCTATTCCTCTGTTCAGATGCACACAAAAATGTAGAGGGTTTACTAAAACCTAATCTAACTTGTCAAGGAGACAGGGTGAGAAAATGCATAGAATAAAACCTAAACTACAGAGGTGATGCACCAAGGAATGTTAGACACTCGTTTTGCAAATCTAACACAGACCACATAGATGCAATACAAACACTATGCAAAGGTAACCAAACTGCAATAAGAGATCAAAATAACAACAATGAATACATGAGAGGGTTGAGAATCAATCACAAGGGGACATTATCATCCCACTTAAAGTGGATGTCTTTTCTGGGAAGGTGATGGAAAGGTTGACAATGATTTGATAATTGAGAGATGAAGTGATGGATAGAGTAAAGATTTCCTTGAAGGCTATGAAGTTGATTGAGATTAGATGGTGGAGGAATTTTGATGATGGATTTGACTTTAGTGGGGTCAACTTCAATTCCCCTGATAGACACTATAAATCCTAGGAGTTTTCCTGTGAGAACTTTGAAAATGCACTTATTAGGATTAAGATGGAGAAATACTTGTAATAGACGTGTAAATATCACCTCAAGAACATCTAAGTGGTCTCTTTGGTGTTTGGATTTACCTAAGAGATCGTTGATGTAGTCCTCTACAATTTTGTGGATGAGATCATGAAAGATGTAGGTCATGGCGTTGATAAGTGGCTCCTACATTTATAGGCCAAAAGACATTACTCTATAGTAGAAGGTACCCCATAGATTGATAAAGGATGTCTTGTGTTGATCCTTTGGTGTGATAAGGATTTGATTGTAACCAGAGAAACCATCCATAAGGGATAACATCTTGTGGCTTGTTAAATTGACGAGTTGGTCGATGTTCGGTAGAGGAAAATCATCTTTTGGGGAAAGTGAGGTTCAAGTCTCATAAGTCCATGCAGACGCACAATTTTCCAGTGGCTTTAGTGATGGGTATGATGTTGGAAACCCATTGTGGATAATCAATAGGTAATATGAAGTTGGCTAAAAGAAGACGTTGAAGTTCTTCCTTGACTAGTAGTGTAACATGAGGATGCATCCTACGAAGTTTTTTCTTAATGGGTTTAGCATCTGGGATGGTAACGATATTGTGGATAATGATGTTAGGGTCTATACTATGCATGTCACTATAGGACCATGTGAAGGCTTGACTATTTTTGGATAAGAAAGTGGTGAATTGTTGGAGTTCATATGAGATTAAGGCTTGGCCGATCTTGACAATGTGTTTCTTGTGGTGTGCCGATATTAACATCAGTAGTTAATTCATTGTGAAGTGTAGATGTGTCGGAGGATAAGGTTTTCTGAAGATAGTGATCCTCAACACCCATATAAGTTAAGATAGTGTCATCATCATGACAATGAATAATGTCAATGGTAGGGGAATCTTCCTCTATCATATGTGGTAATGTTAGGGGAAGGGTTTCAATCTTACCATTAGCTTGATAAGTTAGTGGTCCAAGTGTAATAACATTGACTAAGAAAAAGTTAGGAGGGATATATATGGTGTCATCATCATCAGAGGGTAAGTCTAAACAATGGTGACACTCAATGTTTGAGATTTCATATGTTGATAGTGATGGTTTAAAAGGAGACACTTTGAAGTCGAGGCCATGTTTTTTGTGACGTTTCTTCCAATTTTCAAAGGGCAAGTCATGTGGACCCTGTTCATATCGACCCGAAACGAAGCCTTTCCATGCACAACGGTAGAGGTAAGTTTGGAAAATTGTGGTTTTCCTAAGAATGAAAAGTCTGATGAGAAGAGTTTTTTGTGTGGTTGATCATTGAGATGAGATGAAGGGTGGTTGATACCTCCATAAACAAAGTTTGTGTTCAAAGGAAAGGGGGACAAAAGGAAATGATATTTCCTATGTTGGGCTCATAGAGTGGTTGTTTTTCAGGTCTCCCATATGTTTTAGGGCATAGGGAGTGTATTGAGGCTTAGGAAGTGATATTCCCCCAGCGATAGATGCTGCATGACATCTTCGAAGGATTGATCATCTGGTAGTTTGGATGAGGGAATGGAGGAGCTTGTAGAAGCTTGATCTCAAAGAGGTGGATTTTTGTAATGGAAGTAGCATATGTCATTAGGTCTGTAGGTCATGTGACATAGGATTTTAATGGATTTGGATCGACGGGAACTATAAAGGTTTTACCCTCATGTTCATACTTTAGACATTGATGTAATGTTGATGGGATACAACACATAACACAGTGTATCCAAGGATGACCTAGTAGTATATTATATTGGAACTCTCCTTTTATAAGATATAAGAGCTAGTGGAGGCTTTTAACAACTATTTTAATAGGTAAGATGATTGTGCCCAATGTAGGGGAAATAGTGTCATTGAAAGCACAAGCACAATAAAGGTGATTGAGAAACTATGGTATCAGGTAACTGAAGTTGTTTAAAGGCATGAGATGATATTATGTTAATACTAGCGCCATTATCAATCATTACTCTCTTGATGAGAGTGCCATTTATTTGAGTAGTGACAAAGAGAGGAAGGTCATGATCTTCAGGATATAAGGAAGAGATTTTAGAGTCATCAAATGTGATAGTGGAAACCATTTTAAGCATGTCAATGAGGTTGGAAAATGGTTGGGGGTCATTTAATGGTACTGAAATGGATTGAAGAGATTCAATCATGGTTTGGCAATGTTGTGGAGAGTTTTGAACAAGCTCATAAAGAGACATCTTAACAAGAGCTTGATGTAATTGTTTAAGGACCATGTTTTGTATGGATGTAGTGGATTGAGTTTGAGGTGTTGCAAGAATGGACACCTTGGCTTTAGAAGTTGATGGGTTGGGTGACTCAGAAGGAGTGATGGAGATAGAGACTTTAGGGTAGTATTTCAAATCTTGTGCATGTGCTCTTGTGGTTATATGGATGACATCTATCTGGAAGTGAGGGGATTTACTAGAAGAAGCCTTGTTTTTACTAGATATGATATCAAGTGATGGTTTGGAATTTATATGTTTAGGGGCTTGTGAAGTCGGTTTGATTTGATGTTGGGATTTGGTTGTATTGAGGTCGGTAGATGGATGGATGATTTTTTTCTATGGGAGAAGTCCTTTGCTAGCGAGACTTTGAATTATGGCATGGAGGGATTTACAATCCTCTGTGTAGTGTCCTGGTATTTGATGATAAGCACAAAATGCCTCATAGTTATACTAGGAAGGTTTCCACCCCCGAGGATCAGAGGGCTTAATAGGTGGTAGTGTTATGAATGATGATCAGATGAGTTTTTCAAGGATGTTAGTGTAATATCCTGATGCTGATGACATATGGGGGATATTGTTTGATGGTTTAGGAGCATGAGATACTTGGAGTAGTGTTTTGTGTGGCATGTTTAGGTGTTGGTCGAGGATGGGTTTAGACTTGTGATGGTGATTATAAATTTGGATCAAGGAAGAGGCCCCAAAATGGAAGGTAAGGACATGATTATCCTTGTGGTGTGTTTGTCTGGTGAGTGTCTTGCAAGAATTCTATCTTTCTAGATAAGGTGATTTGTACATTTTTGTTGGATTACCAAGACTTTTGGCTTGGTGTTGGGTGACATGGTCTTGGAAAGAGCTATTTAATATTTCAATGATAGTTTCTTTTCTAGTGATTTCAAAGGGACAATATAGAAAGTTTCTGCGCTAGTGGATGTGGTGGGTTTTGGATGTTGTGATGTGGATGGGATTGGGATCTCAGTGGTGAGGAGATCTGAAGGATGTTGTTCAGTTCAACATTGATGTTTCATTTGTGGAAACACTATGGTGTTGTAGATGTGGGTGAGGAAGTCATTGACAATATTGATGGTATGATGAGACCCTACGAATTGGACTGAGGTTGATTACTGGTTGGGGGATGATTCAGGAAGGGTTGTTTAAACACATCCAAATTTTGATTTAGAGGTGCATTTGGGATTATCAAGTTGTAATTCACCATGGTCGATAAGGTCTTAGAGGACATTTTTGAATGAACGAGACTTTTCAATGTCGTGTCCTCAGACTTGATGGTATTTACAATAATCATTTTCTCTATACCATGATGGTTTGGAAGTGGATATGTCGATGAGTGGGATGGGAGGGAACGTAATCATACAAGCGATAATAATTTTGTCAAAGATAGTGCTATAGGACTCCCCTAAAGGTGTGTATTTACATTGAGGCTTGGATCGTTTTGAGTCTAAATGACCTTTAGATGTATTTTCAAAACAACTGTGTTTTCTGACCCTTTAGATTTGTCATTGTTGGAAGAATTTTTAAAAGAGGACTCAAGTTTTGGTTTCTTAGATCATAGTTTAACTTTACCATCCTTGAGGGCATGGAGTTCTAGTTTCTGGGCCATGGTAAAGGCCTCATAAAATGTTTGAAAGGATTGAATTTGAAGAGTTGATGATATGTGTTTGGCACAAGATCAAGCAATTAACTCGATCAGCTCAGTTTGTGGAAGAGAAGGATATTTGGTTGATAATCCCTCACCATCTAGATGAAATCAAAAAACTCATCCTCAAATTGTTTGATGGCATAGAGATCAGTGATGGATATTTTATGGTGATGTTGATGGAGAAGTTTCTAGGAACAATTGTGCGAGTTTGTGTGAATGAGAAAAAGAATGTTGTGGGATACTATTGTACCAATCAAGGGAAGGGCCAACTAAGGACATAGGGAATGTCCTCAACATGAGATCCTTGGTCATGAGTGATAAGATAACATGCATGATGGAAGGCCCTGATATGTTGTTTTGGGTCCTCCTTACTGTAAAATTTGATGAATTTTGGGAGTTCCTAGTGTGGAGGATAGGAATTGAAAGACACAAATGGGTTGATAGGTTTGTTGTAGATTATTTTGTAGGAAAGCTTGTTTTTAGGTCTTATAGTGACAACTTCGAGGCTACTATTCTTCTTAATAGTACTTGCATGGGATAATTATGAGGTGGTTGTGTGTTTGAAGAAGATGGAATGGTTTGATTATAAGCACGAGGGTTTGATTGCTGATACAAGTGATATGGTAATGGAATATTTTGAGGAGGAATACTTGTTGGGATATTATAAGTGTATTGAGAGACTAATGGTTGTGAAGATTGGATGTATTGATAGGGAGGAGGAATAGAAGTGTTGACAGGAGGTTGTGATGGTTGTGGGATATATTGAGAAGAGATGTAACTATATTGTGAGACATGGGCGTAGTGGATGCTTGTTGTGAAAAGGGGAGAGTACTAGCAATGAACTCGTGTTGATAGGTGGTATAGATGTAGGGATGGATAGGGACTAGATTTTGAATTGAAGACATAGGTTGTTGTGAAGAAACAGGTTGAGACATGATCAAAGGATTGGTAGAGAGAGGGACACCAACTGAGCTTGCAGGAGGAGGAGTGGCGAATGTTGGGTGACTGTATGTGGGTGGGGAGGTAGTAGTATGAGTTTATGTAACCTATGGGCTAGATGAGGAAGTTGATGACATAGGTGCTTGTTGGCTAGTCATGTTCTATGATGATATGGCATTAAGTTCAAAACTAGCAATAGGAGTGGATGAAGTGGGTGTTGACATCCCTGTATCACTAGTAGAGGGGTAAGGAGAGATTTGCTCAATAATGGGTTGATAGTCAAGGTCATAAAGTTTGGAATAGTCACAAGTGTTGATGGAAGAAGATGGAAAATATTTTGGATAGGGGATAACTGATACAAATACCTTTGGAAGAAAGGTAACTACAAAGGGAAATTGGATTGGATTCTAAGAGTTCTACAAATACTGGGTCACCACTCTGGAAGAACTATGGAGGGTCAAGACAAGGAGCTTCTGATGTCGCAAATTGAATACTGGGAGAATATAGAGGTTCCTGATCTATTTTTAAGGGTGTTTGTAATGGATATGTCATGCTTGGGATGTTTTGAATATGAGACTAGGTTGATTCTAGGGATTGTTGAAGTGGGTCTATCATGTTTACGATGTTTTGAAGGTGAGACTGTTGTCTAGTCAAGAACCATGAACTAAACAAACAAATAAAGAAAATAAGGAATATGGTTGTTTAGAGAAAAGTTATTTTAAAAAACCACACAATCACAAGAACATTTTAGATTATCTTGATTAAAAAAATAGATTGATATTTGATGGAAAATATGAGAAATATGATCAAATTCATAAAGAGATAGGGATCATTGGAGATTTGGGGTAATCACTGGTGATTCAAATAAATCACTAGTGATTACTGTGGAAAAGGATGATTTTAAAATAAGATGTGAATAAGGTGCATAATATATAATTTGTGAATTCATTTAAGCTTTAACAAGATGCATTAACAAGATAAACACAAAAATAGATGACCAGAGCTTACCTTGGATGAAGAATGCTAAGAAATGACATTGTGGGAATCTTACAAGAGTTTTAAAGCTTCCATGGATGTGAAAGGGGTGCACTTGATGTTAAGATATCCGCAATGGTGTTGTTTAGGTCACCAATGAGTTAGACTTCACTACAAACATCTTAATACCCTATTCAAGAAGTTTGGTGTTTCTAATATAATCATCGGTGATTGGTTGGATTCATTGGTGACTTCGGGAAAATGGGGAACCCGTTAGGAAGTGGTTTTAACTACTCCCAAAAGGGTTAATTTGGGTATGGGGGTGAGTTAATATGGTTAAGAAGAGGATGAGGAGGTTATATGGCTAGGGTTTAAATGGTCTAGGATGGGATTTTAAGTGTTTAGGGAGGTGTTAGTAATTTAGGATGGCTAGAATAGGTTTTTATTGTGGGTGAAATGTGATTTTACGGGGTTAAGGGAAAGGTTTAGGACAATAAGATAGGTTTTAATATTTGAATGAAAATGTGAGGGATGTAGATGAACAATGTATGGTATCGAAAAATAGGTGTCTATAAATACATTAACACTAAAGATGATGATATTTAATTATATACGATAAAAAGAAAATTCTAATAAATGAAAAATATCAAATAAATATTAAAAGTAATTTTAAAATATGAATACAACTAATATAGAATAAAATAACATTTTACCTCCTTGCCTCCCTTAAAGTAGGTGAAACATGATAGTCCACCTCAGAAAGGTCACCACTTTTAGATCATTGATCACGAGATGTATGAGGTTAAGAATACACTTACACTAAACATGAGGATTTATAATCATATGATAAATGAAAATTTCTAATAAATTAACTACCTAAATAAATCATAAAATAAATTTTTGAAAAGGACTATAAATTTTGTACAATTGTATCATGTGAAACAAGATAACCACTCTTGAGAATCTCATTACTTGAATACAATCGATACAGATCAATAATATGGTACACATCTGAATCTCGATGTCCATGATTTGAATTGTGAATAGTATTGTATTGAGGGTTAGAGTAGTCCTCTATATATTCTACGCAAGATTTACGAACACAAGTTCTACCACACTGTGCAATTCCATTTTTAAAAGACCAATAATAATATGGTTTCTTGTTTTATGTGCCTAGTATTAAAAAATAAACAAACAACGCCAATTTATTAAATTAAAAAAAAATCATGTGATTTCTTGTATTGTATTTTCTGCTAGGGTTTGTTGTTTGTTATGAGTATATTTTATTTGTTCTATAGGTCATTTCATTTTGCAAGGATTTGTTATTTTTTATTCAATTTTTTTCCTAGGTCATTTTGTGTATAAACCCGAATTAAAATTAATTAACTATGATGGTTGATAATACATAAAATAAATAGTAAATAACTTGTATAATTATTGTTTCAGATAATATATACATACATATAAACATGAAAATCACTCTAAAGAAGATATGCAAGAAATTAAAGATGGATTTGGGAAAAAGGAGTCACTTACCTAATTGAGATGAGTTTTATACTTTATCAATGAGTGATTTAGGAAAAATAGAGCCTAGAAACTAGAGAAATTTTCTACTGCATTGATGGGGCACTTGGGTCAAAATTGTATGGTATGTTTGGGACCGTACAACACTAACTTACCCTACTATATGGTCTTAGACCTATTCAAAATAGGGAATATGTAAATATCTGTGTCGTCTCCCTACGTCACTCTTTTTCACCTTTTGGAACATCTAGTGTTGCATCATTAAACACTATATTTCATGCACTTGTACTTGTAAAATAAAACCCTAACTACCCTACATAACACACTCAATCACACATTAGCTGAAAAAATAAATACAACCATTATTGATTCAAAAGGACCTCAGAGGTCACCCCCATATGTGAGTCACAAAGAATTGCATTACATTTTATACTCCATGCAATTCTCCTAATGTAATTTGTGCTATGTTATCCATGCAATTATCCCTTGTCCTAGTGTTGTCCATTGTGTTTCCACACTGATAGTGGGCTAAAGCTACTTCACCCCATTCAGAACCCTTGTGTGATGATGAAATATATCATAAGTATTCCCTCCTATATTGTGATATGTAGATGTGTAATAGTGCTTCTTTCCCTTTCAGTTCAGATATGACGTAGGTAGATAGGTGATTGTTTGGTATTAAATGCTCATGTTATACCTTATGCATATGAGTTCATTCTCTTGATTTTTGAACCTAGTATTGGCGGGAAAAGGATGACCCAAACATAATCAAAGCTCATAAAATAAATTGAATAAGTCTTGAGAGACCTAAAAATCAAATTTAAGTGAAGACCCAAATGTTCTAAAAATGTATTGAAGCTCTTTGACTGAAGGTAAAATCATGGATCCACTTTAGGGTTTTGGAATGAAACTAGATGTGAAGAAATGCATTAGAAAAGGAAAAGTACATAGGCCTTTGTGAAATGACATAAAATCATAAAATCAGAGTAAAATACTCATCGGAAGCGACTCAAATAAAGTAATGAAATCCTAAAGGAGAGTAAATTATGCCACTAAGATCTAGTGTCAATGTCTTATAACTCATGTACATGATAATTATAACAAAAACATGATGGAATAATGATTTTGTGAAAAAATTATTGTCTACATTTACCCCTCGTTTATGCTAGTGAATGAAATTTACTAATATAAAGGAAAATAAGAAACATACATGAAAAAGTGCTGAAGTAATAACCAATAGGAACATTTTGAGAGAATATAATTATGTGTGGTGAATGTAGTGAGTCAATGATTGAATCACATGGAGATATGGGAGAAGCATGTCATAAGCGTCAAGGGAGATTTTGTGACTATGTGAAAAAATAAATTTTGAGACATGGGAACTTGTATTTAGTGTGTTTGCAAGGTTGGGGTGATCAAACACCCAAAAAAATGTGCTTGTATAGTGTAAATGTGGGAATTTAGTGTCACAACACCAAGGGAAGAGTGTCACTATAACACTTCCCAAAATGAGGCCACACCATTGCAGATGGATCTAGGTCACATTGGAAGTACCAAAACCCATGTAAAGGTATTAGGGAATGACATCACATTTACCCCCACAATATAATGTATGGGTGTAAAAATAAAAAACCTATGACATTGCTTATTTGTGCATCTATATCTAGATGTGTTTGATTTTTCCCCTCACACTTATAAAGTATAGTGACATTATGGTGTTTATAACTAGCTCATATATAATCATACTTCTGTGACTTGAATTATGATTTGTTAAGATTATGAGATTAGGTGGAAATTGTAATGAATGAGAGATAATAAAATTGGCCTTGTATGGATGTTTTGCATATATATTTACTTTGAGAAACGTAGATAATGTAGGCTACTCTTATGTGACAAAAAAACTAGTGTTTTATTTGTTAATTCTAGAGATATAAATTTGGATAACCTTGTGTGGTCGGCCCTATATTTTCCACCTTTCTAAAAAAAAGGAGATGGAGGAACCATTTCACTTGAGTTGAAATAATGTAAATTAGACTCTGTGTGTGTCTGTAACGAGAATAATGGGATAGAAATTTTGAGTTTGGTATATGATAGTTTGTAATATTTGAGAGAGTTGATAAGATGGAGAATATATTTGTACATAGAAGATGTATCATATAGATGTAAGACCATGTACACACATTCTCATAGCGTGTGCAATATAACATAATGATGATGTGGTGTGGGAGTTCCAAAAAACATGAATTTAACATCACAAACAACATCTTAAACAAAGTGATGGCCCCCCAGATATAGGATGTCTATGATAGAGTTATTAATGAGGAGTTAGACCTAAGTCAAAGAGAAGAGCACAATTTGTTACTGGAAAGATTTTACTATACATAGGAAAATAGAAAATTTAAAAGTTACTTTTCAATTGTAATTGAGTAATTGAGAATGGTGCTTTGAGATGAGAAGGATGCCGAGGGCTAGAGATGTGTTTCTTCCATAGTTTTAGAGAGATATAAAGGTCATCTATACTTGCACAAAAGATGAGTTGGTTAGTTCATTTAATTCAACATTTTATTAGGAAATAGTGTGATTTTTATTAATTATTACAAATTTTGTAAAGAATATAAAAATGGACTGAATGGTTCAATTTTCGTAGTCAGCCGAAATCGTATGATTTTGAACAAGGTCATAATATTAGTAGTGCATGGGATTCCAAGCATGTTTTGATGATTTTATGAGGAATATTTGGTGTGAAAAGGTATTGATACATGTTATTATGTTGTTTTGTGTTTGCAGAGAGACACGCATGTGAGAGTGTTTTGTGGTGGGTGGTATATGGACACCCTATTTTCCCTAGGTGTGGATGATATTGATTAGGACATACTAGACATAGTAGGGATTCATCATATAACATGGTTAGAAGTGTGCCCCCAAATATGCACCTAATTACAGCTATGTGTGAGTGGTGGAATGCCTACACATGCATATTATGACTCCCAACAAAGGAAATAAAGGTCACCTTAGAGGACGTGTATTTGATTTTAAGATTTCCATTGGTTAGAGAGCGAGTTAAAATGTTTCCTATAGATATAGTATATCATATGAGAGGTGCGTGGAGATACTTTATAGGATGATGGGCTAGGAGAGACCTTGATGATTAACTAAAAATAGATTTTGATAGCTATGTATGAGTTAATCTAAATAGAAACTGAATGCTATATTGAAATGTTAGATCTAACTATTTTGCTTTAGTATTTGGATATATTGAAATAAATGGAAATAATAGGGATATGTTACTAACCTATAAAATAATTACCTCACTATGTGCTAGACTATAACAACCTGGGAAGGCTGTGGCTGAATGGCCTCGGGAAGGGAAGAAGCTGATTGTTTATCTATACTAAGGTTCTTGGAAGGATACTAGGGCACCCTGGTCTGTAATATGGGTGCTGTAGACTACAAAAAAGCTTAGAACTTGAATTTAGTAGTGTCGCAATATCTCTGTAATACCTTCAATCTTGTTGCATGAGTGTCTCAATAACATCACCTATGTCGTTGTAAATATTCTACAAAGATATACCTATAAAACCCTATTCAAAGCATCAATTCCTAAAAAATAAAAATGTATATGAATAGGTCAGACTGACCTCAACTGCCAAACTAGTGGTCTTACGACTGAGTTTTGCACTACATTTCAGACCCAATGTAGTTCTATGTGTGTGTGTGTAATTTTGTGCCTAGGATGCCCTAGCACCAATGATGTAGTAATAAGGGCAATAACTAGATGTAAAAATACAAATGGTGGATGGAATGGAAAGAATACAACCCTTTCCACATATGCTTATGTGATGCAGATGTAGAAAATGCCCAAATGTAGTCCTTTACCTTAGTAGATAGTTTCCCTTGATAGTAAGATGTTTTCCCATAGTGTATTGAGTATGTTATGTTTATATAGGGATATCTTGTTCAAATTTCTCCACTAGTGACCCAAAAATACTGATTATGACTTAGGGGAATGCACGGGGTAACCACTAAGACCGACCATAAACAAATAAATTAAGACCATAAATTACGACGACACATGCACCTAAAATCACAGACTGGGGCACACTGGGGCGCCCTAGTACAACCCTAGGTGCCCTAACATAGACCTAAAGATGAAAACTGAGAAAATTACGACACCTGAGACACCCTGAAAGATGACCAAAACTACAGAGAGAAATGACAACTGAACTAGACAAAACAATAATGACGCCTGACTAACTAACAACAAGACTAAAGGATGGGTCACTAGTGAATACTTTTATTATGCAAGATCCATATATAAAATAACATACCCAGCGGTATTAATGTAATAGTAAGTGCATGATTTTGTGACTACATTTGCCCCCACTTTATATTGGTGAGTAGAAAGTTTGGTAACATAAAGTAGATAGAGATACATACCTGAGAAAAATTTAGAGAAGCCCATGTTGTAGAAGAAAGCACATATGTGTAGTAGAAGCGTGCTGATAGAACTATAAAAGCGTGCCAAACCATGGATCAATGAGTTGATCCATGCAACGTATCAAAAAGTGTAAGTGTCATGATGAAGTGTGGAAAATGAAAATGATGATTAGGATATAGGATGATTTCAAATGTGGTTTGATAACGAATAGGTGGGTAGGGAGTGATCAATTCCCAACCCAAACGCTTGTATATAAATGGAATAAATGGAGGATTTGGGCATATTTCTTCCTGAGGAAGAGTGTAGGGAGAAAATTGTGTTATTATCCAAACTTTAACTACATCCTCACGATCTAGCCACTCTAGACAGACTTAGATCAAAATGTTGTGATTTTTGGATCCAAATGATTTTGATTAAAAATTGACCCATATAGGAATGATAAAGGAAGGACACTTTTACCCCCACTCCATGGGTGTTCAGCAATGTGAAGGCTTCCAAGTTAGGTCATCTTGAAGCAAATGTGATAGAGAATGAGATGGTTTCTAGGTTAGGTCATCTAGAAGTGAATGTGATAGAAGTAGATAGCTTCAGGGTTAGGTCATCAGGAAGCAAGTGCAGAATGAAAGAGACAGCTTCCAAGTTGGGTCATCTGGAAGTGAACATGGAATATAGAATAAAATCCCAAGTTAGGTCATCTGGGAAAGAAGTGGTGAATATAACTCCCAAGTTAGGTCATCTGGGAGACTGCTCATGGATTTGAATGATTTGATTTGAACGCATTGATTTTGATTGGTTGATTGATTGTTTTGATTGGTTACTCATGGAGAGATTTTTTTCTAATTGCCCCCCTAGATTAGGTCATTAGGGGAAATTTGCTAGAAATTAATAAGATGTTGTGTAAAATTATTTTTAGTCACTTGTTTCCCCAAATTTGGGTCATTAGGGGGAGTTGATAGGTTATGTGATCATGCTTAAGAGATGTTCAATAATTGTTGCCCCCATATTAGGTCATTAGGGGAGATTGATGATGAAATTTCATGGTATAAATTACAAGGTGTTGAATTCACAATATTGGAATGTGTGGTGACATAAGGGGGATTATAAGGGGACCCCCAATAATATGCCACCCTTTCAGCAAAAGAGGGAGTGATGAAAAGAACGAACTCTAAGGTGAAAGTAATGGAAAGAGGTTAAAACACACATATGGTCGATAAAAGAGTGTGGTTAAGAGATATAATATAGGTGAAGTGTGTGTAATATGGTGGTAGGTGGAATTAATACAAACAAGGTGTAAATTGGAGTAAAAACACTTAAGATATGACTGAAATGGTGTAACGTGTATTAGTTGTGGTAATAAGCACAAAATATGAACCATAGTAAAGGTGGCATTTGAAATATGACTATAAATAGTAAAGTGAAAATATAACTTATCACTTCATTAATATTTTGTGTGAGTGTGAGAGTGTGGATGGAGTGAGTAGAGATGCCTCAAGTGAGACCACTACGTCCTAGCCGGTTTGAGAGAGTGGTGACCGCTATAGCATTGTGTACTACTGTGGAGTTAGTAAGTGCATTATTTTAGCAAAAATGTAGGGTTTATTGAGAATTTTAGTTGAATTTTTAAAAATTTATGGTTTTTTTTTTCTTGGTGTTTGGGACTCAGACAAGAGTGGTGAGGGTGCTAGTGACCCCTGGGACTGGAGTGCCCAAAAATGAGCACTAGTGTCCTGCTTTGAGGTGCCCCAATCCTGCATCTGGGTGCCCTGGTTCAAAAAGTTTTGATTTTATAGATATTAGTAAGGAAGGTGTTTCTAGGATGTTGAAAATTTGTATTTTGCTATGGGGAGGTGTGTTAATGTTTTATTTTTTTGTTGTTTTGTGGTGTGCAGAGGGATATCCACTCGAGGGAGTTCCACGGTGGCCATCACTTGAGTATGTTACTAGGATTGGGTTTTTCAGATGATGGGTGGGATGTGTTGGACCATGGTGGCATGTGACATATAGCTTGGATGGGGGATGTGCCCCATAATATGCCCATGTTGAATGCATTATGTGAGAGGTGGTGTGTTGATATGTGCACATTTTGGTTTCCTACAGGGGAGATGACTGTGACATTGGAGGATGTATATCGCATACTGTGATTTCCATTTATTGGGGAGAGAGTACGAGTGATGGAAATAGTGGATATGGAGTGGTGGATGTGCTTGGCTAAACAATATTTTGTGGGGGAATAGGTACCTACCAAGGCCCATATAAGTTTGGATGTGATATTACAGTCGAGGGTTCGCAGCTACGAAAATTCACCGCAGTGGTGATTACATCATGTATAGTTGTGGAGGGAGGAGGTTTCGACATCTTGTATAAGATGCATGACATATGTAAGTGGATAGAGGAGGATGGGATGAGATATGCATGGGCACGATGTGTGTTGGCCCATTTATACAGGGACTTGTATCGATTTATGAAAGATGAACATGGTGGGGGTATAGGGGCCACCACATTGCTACATGTATGGGCATATGAGCATATAGTTGTATTAATTATAGTTGCAAGGCCACGACGAGAGTGGGCTCGACATGAGATATTTTCTCGATGCTAGGTTGATATCCATAATAGGAAGATGGACACATATAGTTATAGAGCCCTGATAGATAGAATGGGGCCAAAGTCAGTTATATGGAGGCCATATCATGATTATGGGGGATGACCTGAGGGTGTTATAGAGTTGTGATGCATTCAAAGGACTATGTGGCTAGAGGATCACTTTCCTGGTGTGGCGGATTTACTTTAGGTGGAGAGGGTATCTCGGTAGTTTGGTATGGCATATGATGTGCCCCCAGAGTCATACATATAGTTACAACCTGGTAGAGACCTTAGGAGGGCAAGTGCTAGGTCAGGGCCTACAAGAGAGCAGCTAATACCAGAAAAACCAGATATGGTAGACCCAGTGATAGAGGTTGTAGATAGTGATGAAACTCGGTGCACGGAGGATTATCGAGTGTGGTGGGAAAAAAATCAATGGGTCTTACTATATCTAGTATTTTTGGGTGTTATGTAGTTACTGCCAAGAGGAGCGGGTGAGGGAGGTATCCCTGACCCTTTAGCAGCAGCTGTGGCAGAGCCTACATATTTGTAAATGTTTATAGTGTGACTAATGAATTTTTTTGTTATTTTGTATGTGGTTGAATACCATGGGGATGGTATGTTATGTTTGTAGGAGATGCCTATTGGTCACTGATAGTAGAAACATCAATGCACACATTGACATAGAACGTGCTTAATGATGTGTTAGGTAGAGGGATTGTAGAGCATGTTGATGACATCGCAGACAAGCATGCCCTATTATTTGAACTAGTGGTCATAACAGAGATGAAATGTACTATTCTACTTTGTGAGATGGATGAGGCATGTGAGGACACTCGATGCATGTGAGAGGTGGTCCCTTGGCCTAGGACGTGTTTGTGTGATATGTAGATTTGTAGCATGTGTTTTCAGAGAAGATTTTAGAGATTGGTAAACTACGAAGGAAGGTGGAGAATTTTCGGGGCTGCAAAATGTGGCACCATTCTGATGGTGAGGCATCCAATTCTAGGGCTCTCATAGTACACAAGAGCGATAGTGATGATGAGGTTTGATAGTGATGATTGTATATGGTATAGGGGCCTTGCCCCCAGTGATGAAACATGTTTTTTTAGGATAATGAATGTATGATGATATATGTATGGACATCTATTTTTGATATATATATGAGATCGATGTTGATATGTGTTGTCTTTGTGATATAATGGAGATCATATGGTTCTTATAGTTATTATTCTAGCACGTGTAGCATATTGTATGTGGTGAATATAATTTTTTATGATGAGGTAGATAAAATATGTATGGTAAATGAGGATGTAGTGTAGATGGAACATGTGGTGGTGGAGCATGATGAGTAAACTGGGCCTCAGATGGAGAAGACCTAATTGGGGTATGCCTACACTGATGAGGTGAAGGAGACAATTAGTGCTCACAAGAGGAAAAGAAGATCATGTCAAAATCCACTAGTTGTATCTTTTCATGTAAGGCAAGGTAATCACTGTCCATATGGCCAAAAATATGATGATAATTGTAATAGTGTTAGTCACGCTAACATTACAAGTGGTGTGGAGGATGGTTCTAGTTAGAGGGTAATTGAATCAAACATTCAGTGAGTAACATGTGAAGTATATCATGTGGGCGAGTGTGAGGAGATAAGTACAAAGGCCCTCATGAAGAGGCTAGAGTGGTGGAAGTGGGAGCTAGCTGTGGAGTGGGATGAGAATGTAATGGCGGGGAAGAAAAGGGTTGAGATTTTTTGGAAGGCACCTTAGATAATGGTGGAGGTGATTGTGGAAGATCGACGAATGGCAAGGGGAGAGGAGCAGTAGATCTAAATAGTGGAGAAACATGTGGGATGTAATGCCATGTGAGAATGAAAGATCTTGTGCTAGATTGATAACCTTATAACACAAGAGAATGAATGACTCATCAGTGTCATATTGTAGCCTTTTTTTAAGTGGAGGAATAAGACCATGAAGAAAGATGAATTGCTTTTCTAAGTCACTGGGCTCGAATATAAGTTGGTGTATGCAAACATTGAAGTGAAAAATATAATCTTTAATGGGTTCAGAGGATCCTTAATATAATGTATGAATGTGGTCATAAGTAACCCTAAGGCCATTGTTAAGAATAAAGCAATGGAGGAAAGTGTCCTCCATGTCATAAAAATTACTGCCCCAATAGGGGAGATGGATCCGACAATAGTGGTGAGTGACAGGGATGATGTAAGATGTACCACAACTTATACAACATGATGGGCTAAGCATTGATGGGTGCTCTTATTTTTTATATTAGTTGGAGGCTCAAATGGAGGCGCACCAATTAGTGATGCAGATGGAGCTTAAGGTCATCTAACTACAAATTGAGTAAGATAAGGAGATGTCCTTAGTGGGGATACAATAGTAGTGGTAGTGGCTTAACGTAAGTAAAAATTGTGACAGATTTATTTATTGATAGTATGGTATTGATTTGTTGGAGGTTTTCTATCACTAATGTGCGTATTGTTATGATTAAAAGTGATACTTAATGGACCACCATTATGGATGAATCAGTTTGTACTTTTCTCTGGAATGTTTGGGGGACCTTGTCATAAGTGGACTACTTAAGAGATATACAACATCGTAGGTGAGCATGCCTATTTATTTGACCCACTAGTAGTTGTAACTACCACTTGTGTGGTGCTATAGTGCCAGAGAGATGAGAGTTATGTTGAGCTAACAAGGCATCATGTAGGACATCTTAGTGGTGAGTTATCATATAGTTTATTAGTGAGATTAGTAGAACCACAAACATAGTATTCCTAGATGTTGGCGGAGAATGCAAAATTGTGAGAGAAATTTTCACACTATTGGGATAGATCATGATCCAAAGGATGCCGAGGTCTATGAGGAGACTCTAGGTCATGAGATCCAAGATATTTAGAGAATGATAGTGATGAGGATTAACACTGTGTGTATGAAGAGATATTCTCTCTACACCATTGTTGTATAAAGTTTTGATGTGATATATATATATATATATATATATATATATATATATATATTGGATTATATTGCATTATATATGATTTGCCTCATATTTTTGGTGTTTTATCAATACATAGATAGTTGAGTATGTGGTCAATGTATATGTTAGTTGTAATTGATATGTTGAGATATATTATGATGTATATTTTGTTGATTCATTGATGATATATGATGTGATGTGACTAGTTGTAGTGTAAAGTTCAATGTGATATAACCTATAGAGGAAATGAACCCATGTGGTCATGGTATATAGAAAATAGTGTATGAATAATGAGAATATGTGATACCAAATGGGAACTGTGACCATACACTAATCCTCATGTGCATAGAAAGTGAGGAAACCTATTTATGATAACACAAGAAGGATAATCCTCAAATATTCCCATAAGAGAGAAAATGTGGGCAAGATTAGGTGAGTGGGGACCACGAAGAATGGGCGAGGATTTGAATTATATTTTTAATTCATAAGTGGAGGATTTTAAATGAGTGGGGACCACGAATGGTGGGTGAGGATTTGAATTTGAATTTTTAATTCAATAGTGGAAAAACATGGAGAATAATGACATGTGGTGAGGATTGGATTATTTTTTAGATTTTGAAATGGATAATTAATCAAATTATATTTTATTAATTCGAAGTGTATTTTTATGGAAAATGAGGAAGGGGAATTAATTGATTTAAGATAGATGTGAAATTGGGGTGTCTACATTTGCCCCTCTTTGGAAGGGTACTATGAAAGTAGTGTCCTTTCAAAGAAAGTAGACAGTATGGGGGAAGAATTCAATTTACTTTTTAAAAGGTAGAGCGAATTTTTGTTGGGGAGAATAGAAAGTGGTGAGTGACGGATGTTATAGTATCCTCAAAGACAAAAATGTCATGAGAAGATGTGATTATGGATAGATTTGGTGATGCCCCCTCGAGAGGACTGACGAGAATGAAATATACGACAGAACTCTCGAAAAGAAAGGAAATGGATTTGGTGGAGAAGAGGATGATAATGGAGTGGAAGAGACTGGAATGACCGCATGATGCAAATGGACAAAGGATTTAATCGACCTTGAATGCTAGGTGTGAGGGTGTGTGGGAAAGAGAAAAGGGAATGGATAGGATTGGGGGTTGATTATGAGAAGAGTAAGGGAGATAGGGGAAAAAAAGGAATGAAAGAGGTAGAAATAAGAGAGAGGGATGATAGGGGAAGAAGGGAATGATGAAGAACAAACAAGGCAAAAAGAGGAAAATGACAGAGTAGAGGGTGAAGGGATGAAATAGAGAGATGTGCCAAATGAAGGAAGCAACAGAGATAGTAAAGAGGGATACGTGGAAGTGAAATAAATGAGAGAGTGAAGAAAAGTAGGAAATGGGAAAGGATAAATAAGAAGGAGAAAACGAGGTGGGAGTAGGGGGTGAAATGGAGGGAAATGGAAAGAGGACAAAAGAAGAAGTAGAACGGAGAAAAAAAGAAACTATAGGGGCGAGGAAAGTGTGAAAAAGAGAAGAGAAAGGAAGAGAAACAGATACAGAATGAATGAAAAGGTAGGGGTGGTAGAGAAAAGGAGAAGTGGTCAGAAGAAATGTGAAAATTAGGGGAGAGGAAAGGAAGATAGAATGAATACAAGGAGAAGATTAAAGGAATTGTGTCATTGCGAGGAAGACCAAGGCCAAGAATATGGAACAGACTGTATGGAGATGCATGTGGAGGGTGGTATGATAAAAAAGATAGGACAACGCTAAACAGCCAGGTTATCGATGGGGAAGTAAAGAGGAAACATGATGGAAAAAGGGGAAGAAGATGATACAAGGGAAGGGAAATAAGACGAGGGGTGGGAGAGAGAAGAGGATAACAAAGAAAATGATGTAGAAGGAAGGGAATACAGAAAGGGGGTAATAAGTGGAAAGGGAATGGTATAAGGAATGTTTAAAGAAGAAAGAGGGGAGGAATGACATCGATTGGAAAAGATGTAGAGATGCATGAAACGAGGATACTAGGATGATGAGAAAATAGGAAAAGGATGTATGATGAAGACAATAAAGATATTGAAGAGGGCAAAGAGGAGATGGAGAGATGGGTAAGAAGCGACAAGAAAGGGTAGGAGTGAGGGAAAATAATAGGAGAGAAAAGAGAATAGGGGATAGAAGAGGCAATGCCAATGAGGGGACGTTAGGGAAATCCCCTTGACAATGAGTGGTGGGGAAGGGTGAGAGAAAAAATGAAGAAAAGGAGAAAACTAATGAGGACTAGAAAGGGTAACACTAACAAAGGGACATTAGGGAAAACCCTTTGACAATGAGTGGTGGGCTTAGAGGAGGGAAGGAATGAAGGGAAACTCTATAAGGTCCAAGGGAGTGAATGAGGTCATGCAGAATGAGGATTGATAATTTTTAGGGAAAACCTGTTGACAATTATTAGCGTGGGAAGAGAAGATGATGATGAAAGAATGATATAGGAGTGTTAACAATAATGGCGAATGTGTGTGTGGGTAGAAATGTGGGGGGAATTTGAGAAGATGAAGTGGAAAGAGTGAAGAATATGGGAGGGATGAGTTTGGATGAAGTGAAAGCGAGGAGAGGATGCGGGTGATGAGGATGAACGAGGTGAGGATGAAGAACCAAGACATGAAAATAATGGGAAGAAACAGTATGAAGGGTGATGGATCAAGAAGGGGAAAATGGGGGAAAAGAATGTGATTGTAGGTGGAAGAGATTAGTTGTATGTTGTAAGAGGATATGTGGAGAAAGGATAATAGTAGGAGGAAAAAGTGGGTAGTAGGAGATACAAGGTAGAAGAAGCGATCAACAAAGTGAACGAAGAAGGAGGCGGGGGAGAAGTTTACGATGACAAGTTAAGTGTAGGGAGGACCTTGACATAAGATTGTCATGTGACGGAAGTGGTTAAGTAAGATTGCCATGTGAGAAAAACTGGAGATGACAAATGGTCAAGCGAGAAGTGGTGTTTGCGAGAATCAAAAAGGAGGTGAAAGGATGTGATAATGGGGAATGCCGAGAAAAAATGAAGGGTGAAGGGTGTGTAGTGATGGGGAAAGGCAAGGAGATAGATCATCCTTAAGAGGGACTCTTAAGTGAGATCGCCATGCCGGGTGAGTGGTTAAGTAAGATTGCCAAGCAGAGGAGGGTGATAGTGGTGGTAAAAAGATGTGATGATGGGGAATGAAGAGGAAATATGGATGGTGAGATTGGAGAGTGATGGGCGAGTGTAAGATGACATGTCATGCTTAAGAGAATCTCTTAAGTAAGATCGTCATACTACTGGAGAGGTTTCGTAGGGTCACCCAACCGACAGGGATGATATGCAAAGAGAAAGACAAAATGATATTGGGGATAGGGGTGGAATGGTAGGGTGAAGAAGATGATCGTGATGAGAGGTGGGAGAAATAAGAAGGGGGAAATATGATGGGATGGAGGAAGGCCACAGGGCAGATCAACCTTAAGTGGAAGTATTAAGTAAGATTGCCATGCGGCTGGAATGGTTAAGTAAGATCGCCAAGCTGAGGAAGAAGAAGGATGATGTTAGAGTTGGTGGGAATAGGGTATGACAAAATGGACTGAAGGGGAACCCTCAAGTGAATTTTCCATACTACGAGAGCGTGTAAGTAGGATGACCAGGCATAAGGTGGATTTGGGGAAGGATGAGAAAAGAGTGAGTGAGGTATGCCTAAGTGGTATATGATATGAGATGAGGTGATAATAAGAAAGAAATGACACAAAGGAGTGTAACATGAATGGATGAAGGAATATATGCAGTGGAGGGCGGAGAGTGTGAGGGGAATCCTTAATTGGGATGCCCACGTGGTGAGAGTAATGATGTGGGAATGGGAAGTAGAAGAGGTGGAGTTGGAAGATGTGTTTGGTGGTGATGGTTATTTGATGAGAGGGCAGGTGGTGAAGAAGCTTCTACAGCGGGAAGATCTTAGGGAGAGGGTAAACCTCCACTGAGGATTCCATATAGAAGGGTTATTAAGTAAGATTGTCAAGTGGGAAGAAAAAGGGTGAAAGGAAAGAATACCAATGGGTGAGAGGGGACAGGAATGGTGAGAAGGGTAATATGGGTATAAGCGGCGGAGGAGTAAAAATGAGAAGTGAGAATGAATGGATCAAATACATGGTGATCATGGTGGGGGAGAAGGAGCTGCTGGATAGTGAATGCTACTTGAGAAAGATCGTCAAGTAGGATTCGCAAACTGCAACGGTGATCAAGTAGGATTCACAAACTGGAGAATGCATTAGTATGGGTGAATGGATGGGGTGCAAAGTAAGATGTTGATCATGCAGGAAGATACTCACGTGACGAAAAACATCTTAATTTTAATATAGCACATAACAGGATGCATCGTGATATAAAAGATCAGGATGACTAGACTGTAATATGCGTGATAGCATAGACAGGGGCCATCAAAAAGGTTTGATGCCCCAGTACGATATGCAAATGGAAGAGAGCATAGACAGAGGCCATCAAGAAAGTATGATGCCCCAGTACGACATGCAATCAGATAACATAAGAATATTACAGAGAACACCAGGATACATAAAATCAAGATGCCCCCTGTAATATATCAAGATACAAGAAAGCAATTAATAATTTGCCACTAATAATGCAACACAAGAACCAGTAAACATGTCCCTAACGTGTTCCACAGTGATGATTGATTAGATGTGCCCCCAAGTAGGGGTACAAGGGATTGGGTCAGTCTCCTCAAACAAGGAAACAATGAGAGCCGGATTTTCCCCAAGCGAGGATTCACGCGAGGAGAAGTGGTTTGAAATTGGTAGTCATAAGGTGGTTGGACCATTTGTTTGGGATAATAGTTCAAAGGATGAATTGTGTTGCTTATTGAGTTTTTACGATTTTGTGGATGTTTTTGGTCTTTTGAAAATTTTGCAAATGTTTTTGTATTTTGGATATTTTCTAATGTTTTTGTTTTTAGATTTTTAGATTTTCTAATGTTTGTTTTTGAATTTTATAATTTTTTTAGATTTTTTGGAGATTTTTGAATGTTTTTTTTTTTTTTGGAGGGATTTTTATACTTGGGAATTTGACGATTTTCAAATGTTTTTGGATTTTGAGATTTTTACACTGTTTTTAGATTTTTGATTTTTGACGATTTTCAAATGTTTTTGGATTTTTGACGATTTTCATAATGTTTTTGGATTTTTGACAATTTTTTCTAATGTTTTTAGATTTTTGATGATTTTCAAATGTTTTTGGATCTTTGATGATTTTCAAATGTTTTTGGATTTTTGACGATTTTCAAATGTTGGTAGATTTTTTTACACTGTGAGTGGCAATTTATGGCCCAGAGTGCAGACTTATTTTTGAGAGGCGATAAACCAGGATATTATTCATATGTAGCATGTTCAGTGTGGTAACTTATGCTCAGAATAACACAAATTCTCTTTCCATTGGCAGGATATGGTGGTGATGATATGATGAAAAGAATTCCAGCTCCATTCTTGACTCCACACAACTAGTAAGATGTGTGGGCTCATCACCGAGAATCAAGAAGGACGCAGGAGGTGGATAATGAATATAGAGACAAATGCTAACAACAATCCCTTTGGGAAATTGTGACTCCATTCTTCATAATGGTACTGAACCGGTTTCAAAAATGGCTTTCACTTTATGAGTCACATGCTAGACTTAGACAGTTATGTGGCCTGCTGATTGATAAGATATGAGGTTAAGGGATAGTTCTCTCTTCACTTAGGCATCTAAATTACGTGTTTGGGGATTCTATAATTTGTAAGCACTGTAAGATTTTGTATTTTTGAAATGACTCCCTATGCCTTGCCCCATGCTACTAGTGAGAAGCAAGGGCTCATCACCAAAGGTAAAATATAGGCGAGTGAATTTCTTTTTTTGTCTTTTTTTTTTTTGTTTTGTTTTATTTATTTATTTTTGAATATTTTGCAATGTTTTTATGCTTGTATGAGAATGACCCTCTACGCTTTGCCCCATGCCACTTGTAAGAGGCAAGGGTTTATCACCGAAGACAAGACGTAGATGAGTAAGGGCACCTTCCTCCATTCCTAGTCTCACACTACTAGTAAGAAGTGTGGGCTCAACACCAAAGACTATGAAGGACGAAAGATGTGACAATGAATTATTCATAAGTTATTGAATTGATGGATTTTTTTACAATAGTGCTTTGTATTTGGGAAGAAACATGTCTGCCCCCAATCTCAGCCCCACACGACTAGTAGGACGCGAGGGTTCAACACCGAAGACTGAGATGGACGACCAAACGAACTGGGTAACGAAGTTTAGAGCTTTGTTATGAAAGAGAGAATGTATTTGAAGGGGATATATTACCATCAGTAAGCTTCTAGGTATGACCATAGAGGAAAGCGACTGAAAATGGAAGAAGTATGACGCTCACAAACTTAATAGGATTTATACTAGCACTTGTCTCATGATGATAAATATGAAGATGTGATTTTGATAAAGAAAATATCTGCCAATGGAAATGAATAAATTTATTCGGAGATAAGCAAGACAGAAGGAACAATGTACATGTTGTTGTTTCCGGAATAGAGAGTGCTTTCAAGAATAAAATTTCTTTGAATGGAATGCATTTATGGGTTTTTAAGGACTTGGCCTGTGTCAATGGCCAATTTATAAGCTCCAAACCCAAAATTATCTATGATTTCGTTGGGCTCAAATTTGTCTTGTTTGTCTCGTTCTTTGGGTGTGTTCTTTCGATTTTCTTTGAGAATGAAATGATTGACCTTAAATTTTCTAGGTTTGAATTTTTTATGGTAGCTATGCCGTAGCTGATTTTGATATACTTGAAGATGATCTAGGGCATTAAGTCATTTTTCATCAAGAAGCTCGAGTTCATTAAGGCGTGATTGTTGATAATAATATTTATTGATTACATCTTTGAAGGATATTATGAATGATGAAAATTCAACCTTGACATGTAAAATAGCTTCCCAACCATAAATAGAAAGTGGAAGGTGGGATAAGATGTGCGGTAAGCCCAAAGAGTGGGATAGATTTGGTTAAGCCAATAGCTTCCATGTGTGTTGACAATGATGGTTTGTGTTATTTGGTTTTTTGCTTCTATTTGTCCATTAATTGATTGTTTTGAGGATAGATTCACAATTAAAGATGGAAAAGGTTGTGTAAAGATATTCCTGGGTATAAGTACCTCGTAGAATGGATGCACGTAGAAGTCTTGACAGGTGAGACTAATTAGTGATGAGATGCCTGCAAGATCGATAGTTGAAAGCATGATGGACACGACGGGTTGCATTGTCGCAAGTGTCCAAACTCGATGTGGTTGTGTTTCGACAAAAAGGCTAGAGATGTTAGGCATAAGAGCCAATATTGGAAGAATAGAATCAAACTTAATGGTACCTGTTGATGGAACCTCGTCTGTAGTGTCTAAAGTAATATCAAGGTTTGAAAGGGAGTCTTGAAATGAGATCAAGGTCTCGTTAGATGTTGGAAGAATGTTGTCACCCAAAACAGGTTCAATATATGTTTGGGCTGAAAGAGAGTCTTGAAATAAGTTCAAGTGCTCAGTAGATGTGGGAAGAATGTTGTTGTCCAAAACAAGTTCAATGTATGTTTGGGTTGAAAGAGTGTCTTGAAATAAGTTCAAGTGCTCAGTAGATGTTGGAAGAATGTTGTTGTCCAAAACAGGTTCAATGTATGTTTGGGTTGAAAGAGAGTCTCGAAATAAGAGTGCTCAGTAGATGTTGGAAGAATGTTGTTGTCCAAAACAGGTTCAATGTATGTCTGTTGAAAGAGTGTCTTGAAATAAGTTCAAGTGCTCAGTAGATGTTGGAAGAATGTTGTTGTCCAAAACAAGTTCAATGTATGTTTGGGTTGAAAGAGTGTCTTGAAATAAGTTCAAGTGCTCAGTAGATGTTGGAAGAATGTTGTTGTCCAAAACAGGTTCAATGTATGTTTGAACTAATGGAAGGAAATTTGAAGAAGATATGGATTGGTTTAGAATTAGAGAGTCTTGACTGTTGTCGTCATGATCTCGTGGAATTTCAGTATATATAGGAGTTTCGACAGTAGTCAGCTCTTCATGGAAAGTTGTGGTATTGGATGTGTCATTGGTTGCAAGAGCATTGTCATCAAGTTCTACAGAGATGACATCGTCGTCAATTAAGTCTTGGACGTAATTCTTAAATCGCACACATTTATCTGTGTGATGACCATCAATGCGATGAAAGTCACAGTATGTGTTAGGTTTGTACCAACATGGCTTAGCTTCCCCTTTGACAAAGGGTTTTGTAATTGGATATCTTATCAGTTTAGCCTCTTTTAGTTGATGAAAAACACTAGAGAGACTTTCTCCAAGGGGGGTAAACTGACGTTGGACTTTACGTGAACTGATTTCTTCGTGAGGTTGTATGATTGGATTTTTGGGTGATCGCTCACTGATTTGGGTAGCCATATGAGAGAGTTGTGTTGTCATCTTATTAATTTGTTCTAATAGCTCATTGTGTGATGTTTTTCGTGAATTCATCATGTTTGAAAGAGAGGGAGAATGAAGAAAGGTGCGATGAAGAAATCAACCTATTGATTGTGATCTTTGTTTTGGCTCAATCAAGTTTTAACAAGTAAGGCTATAAGGAGAAAGCTTTAAAAAAAAAGCTACTCGGGATACAAGTGGGATATAACTCAAACAAGCTATGACGAATATGTTGATTGGTTTGGATTAAACAAGCTTAGCAGACGAAAATGTAAGGAGTACACTCAAACAAGGTACTCAATACAAGTGAGATATAGCTCAAACAAGCTATGATGAATATGTTGATTGGTTTGACTTAAACAAGCTCTAGATTTTTGATAGGAAGAGTAACTCAAACAAGTGACTCAACACAGTTGTGAACTCAAAATGAGATTTGAAGGGATTTGTGTCGGATGGGATTTTGTTAAACTCGACAGCTGATGAAATAATGAGTGAACTCAAACAAGTCACCCAATGTCATTTTGATATAGCTTGAAACAAGCTATAAAGGATGTTCTGACAATTGATGAGATAAGGAGTGAACGCAAGTCACTCAATATCTATTGGATATAGCTGAAAACAAGCTATAGTGGAGTTGTTGTTGGCTGAAGTAGGCTAATGAAATCAGTGTGATGGTTTGATCTGTGTTGTTGGATTGTTTGGATGTTTTCGCTTGGTATTGAATTGGTCGAGAACTGATTTTTTTGTGGAACACAACTAGGGTCTGACTTTTAAAATGAACACATTGATATCAGCCAAGTTTTATGATAAAACAATGCTAAACTATTTTGTTTTCAAACAACAAGCAGTCATGTGGATTCAATTGTTTTGGCTTATGAGGTAACTTCTTCAGGAATAATCATTGTTTCATGCAATCATACAAGTATGCTGTGAAATGGTGGATGCAGGCTCTTATTACTCCAAGAAGATGCGTCCTCCGATATACCCTAGTCCTGATATACCTAATTCTGTACGGGGACAGAATTGGTACGGGGAACCCTTAGAGCACTGGAGGAGACTCACCAATTCTTACTTGCCTGTTTCGGAGTGAATCACCACGTCCAGAACAGGTTTTGTGAAAAGGTGGAAGGTGATGGAGGGATGAATGTGTATGGTGTCCTTATAACTCCCCGAAGATTTACAGGGACGATGCCCAGGCTTCGTTGTTACAGCTATTTAGGCGTGACTCGCATGCGCTGCACGACAGCATTACCTGTAAGTGAAGAGCAGCGGCGAGGTAAATACCGAACGCTGTGATGAGACTAGGTCTCAAAGTGCAATGCAGATGCAAATGTTGTTGGTGCGTGGTAGTCAAGTCCACGTCACCGGTGTAGCTTTGGTGGTGATGAAATCCACCTCGTCTACGTGTAAAAACAATATGATAAAGTGATTAAACGCAGGGTTCTTTCCAACTTGAAATAAATCACTAGCAGAAAATAATTACGTACCTGAGCGTACTTTTTTTTTTGGTTTCAGCAATTGTCTTTGAATGGTGGTATTTTTGCGGGATTTTTGTTGTTTTTGTTTTGTTTTTGTTTTTGACAATATTCCAGCAATGCGATTCTACAGAAAACAAATTAGTAGTTATCCTGCAAATGAAATGTTAGAAAAGTGATCGTGGTTGTTTTTGATTTGCCAGATCGCTCAAAGGCGCAGGAAAAGAGCATACACAACCAACGACCAAACAAATATTAAGAATATGACAAAGGAAAATAATTATTAAAATGACAGTTGGAAAACAAAGCTAGAGGATCCTGCAATGTTAGAACAAGAAACTAAAAAATTGTGACCGTTTCTGATTTTCCAGATCGCTCGAAGGCGCAAGAAAAGAGCATACGCGGATACAATTGGAATAGTTTTTTTTTTTTTAAATGTTAATAATTATTGCAATTAATCATGATTGCGAAATAGCGATAATGATTATTTTCACAAAAAAGAAAAACGATGAAAGAAGAGGGTGAAAACGTTATCTAGAAGTGTTGTCGTGGAAAATTGAAATGTAAGGCAAAAAATTAAAAATTAAAAAAAAAATTGTTGTGCAGAGCCCGAGTGGCCTCACGTTTCTGATTTCCAAGATCACTTTTGAAGTGCGAGGAAAGAGCATACGTGTGAGGTTGTTACGTGAAATAAAATAAAAATAAAAAAATAAAAAAATAAAAAAAATAAAACTATAATTTTGTAGCTTTTTTGTTAAAAAGATAGGTGTTAGAAGAAATGAAACCAATTTTTTCTGTAAGTCTAAATCTAAAAATTATTTTTTCATTGCATAGATCTTTTCAATACCTTTCCGTTAAAAAAAAATGAAGTCATTCCGAGTTCGGGAGCAAAAGTTATGGCTTCCGGAAGATGGGCTACGAGAACGCTCTGAATGAAAATTTTAAACGTGAGAAAAACGTCCGGGGAGCTGGTTTTTTTTATTTTCTGACTTCTATACTTCACCTGAGAAGCTAAAATTTTGACAGCAAGGTTAAAAAAGAAAAATAAACAGAAAGAAAGAGTTAGATCACAAAATGATTGATTAAAATAAAAGAAAATAAAAATGATTAACTTCCTACAAAGCAGTTATTTTAGCAAAAGTAAATAAATAAATGCATTTTCCGGATTGGTTGTCCCATGACAGTAAGATGATAAACTAATGGCTAGTTCATGTGTTTCTACAGATGACGAGTAAATAGAAAAATCAAAACTGGGAACTAAACACCAAGCACCGAGGAGATCAAAGACAGAATGAGCTTCAGAGTTTCATTGTTGCTATAACCTGCAGATACACCACAAGACACCACACAACAAAAACACTACCCAAAGCGTGAAGGTTAACCAAAGAAGACCATAAGGAACAGAAAAAGAAATAATAATGAACAATAATAAACAAAGAACAGATAAAACCACTAATTGGGAAATTAATGGTAATAGATCGAAAGTAACCGGGCGTGCCAGAATGTAAGCTATGAAAAATACACTACTAACAAGGAAGTAAAATACCAATAATCATACCTCCTCCTTCGCGTTCCGTAGCAAACCTCAGAATGGGCTAGGAAACTTGGATTGAGCCCTGATTTTGTGATATGTAGGTGCTTTTCTTCAAGACGGAGCAAGACCTTCCTGCAACAACGATCCTCTTACTTTGCACTAGATGGGAAAAAGGATTATGAGGCTATTTTGGCATTAGGACGAGGCAAAAGGATGTTCTTTGCTCAAAGGATGCAAGAACTTAGATATGGCATGCAAGCTTATTCTCCGTGTGTTTAGAGGGGAGGGGTAAGGTTGTATTTATAGCCTGAGGGAGTGATTAGCTTAGATTAATTTAAGTAATCATGGTTTGAAAATGTGGGCAAGATTAAGTGAGTGGTTTGAAAATGTGGGCAAGATTAAGTGGGTGGTTTGAAAATGTGGGCAAGATTAGGTGAGTGGTTTGAAAATGTGGGCAAGATTAGGTGAGTGGGGACCACGAAGAATGGGTGAGGATTTGAATTATATTTTTAATTCATAAGTGGAGGATTTTAGGTGAGTGGGGACCACGAATGGTGGGTGAGGATTTGAATTTGAATTTTTAATTCAATAGTGGAAAAACATGGAGAATAATGACATGTGGTGAGGATTAGATTATTTTTTAGATTTTGAAATGGATAATTAATCAAATTATATTTGATTAATTCGAAGTGTATTTTTGTGGGAAATGAGGAAGGGGAATTAATTGATTTAGGATAGATGTGAAATTGGGGTGTCTACAAGATTGGTCATGGTCACTAATCCAAACTACAAGACTATCCTTAGGGTCTACAAAAGTGAAAATATGTTGGAAGTGATTGAGGTAATTCAGAAAGATATTTTTATGATTTATATAAGAGGTTATGTGTGGAAGAGGGGAGAATGGTCAGTTAAGGTTGACAAGAAGGATCTAAATCAGCATAAAAAACTACATCAACCTTAAGGGAGTGTGAAGATGGAGTAAGTAGCTTTGCATCTGCATAGTAACCACTATGCCTCCAAAAATAATGAAAAACAAGCCATGATCATAGACACAAGAAAAGACACAAATCAAACACACATTTATGTTAAAACAACACTAGGGTTTCACAAATTAGTAGGCTTAACCTATGTGAAGTTTGGAAAGATCATAGATTAGGTTAAGAATTAGATCAAAATAGGTTAACCAAAATGTATCAACCCTAATTAACATTAATTAACTATGATGGTTGATAATACATAAAATAAATATTAATTTTTTGTTTGATCAAAGCACTATTATTCCTAATATTTCACTAACTATCTCACTCCTCGCAAATTGACGACACACCGTTAATTAGACCTATCTAAACTCCCCTCTTACGACATTATTTTGGTCGTATTCCTCTTGTAATCAATTAAGCAGGCTATTATAGCCTCCTATTGACTAAACCCTTTTCTTATACCCTTCTAGACTATTTCTACTAACTTCCTAGACTATCAATCCATTTCATTGGATTGATTAGACCTCTCAAAACCTCTCTTAAACCCCTAATTCCTCTCTAAACAGGATTAACTAGCCTAACCTAGTTTAACTAGTCCTAATCATGTTTGACCTTTTCTCAAATCCTTTGAAAAGTGTTTTTTGGCTTATCCTTTTGTCCCACATGCACCAAAACTTTCCATTTTGGAAATCAAAAACCTATAAATACCCCACTACCCCTAAACCATTTTTAAGAACACTTCCCCTCTCTAGGCTAAACTATAGTATTATTGTTAGGATTAGAAATTTTCTTAATTTTTCATATTAAGCTAATATTGATTTTTTTTTTTCTATTTCCATTCACATTTGAGTAAATAGAAGAAACCATGTGGCTCTTTAGCCATTAATGGAGAGATTCCATTCTCACAATCATCAAATTGATTGCTTAGAATCTAACTAGGTTCATTTGTAAAGCTTTCAAGAGTAGAGGATAACTAGATATGTTAGATTTGCTTGTTTACTTCAAGATTAATGCATGCAAAGTAATGAATCCTTGTTTATCTCTTATCTGATGGTCCATTGAACTTTTTGTTTAAAGCTTTGGGGCCTCTTGAGTGTTCTTACCCCATTTTCATAGCTTTTACAAATTGTTTCCTTGTTCACATTTGGCACGCCCTGTGGGACTTACTCCATAGTCCTTTTCAAGTCTTTTCTAGGCTTTACATGTCCATTTCTAACCACTTTTATGCTTTCTAGGGTTTAAAATAGCTTGTCTTTTAATAGATTTCACATTTTAAAAGGGCTTTTTCTTCCTTTTGCTAAAGCATTTAATGGGTCCAAGCTAGAAATAGGATTCCATTTTTGAAAACTAACCTTTTGATCCTTTAAATTTTTTCATTTCCGTGAATTTTGAGGTTTTTATACAGGGGTACATGTAGGTGTCCTAGACGGAGGCGTGCATCATGAAAATAGGTGCGCACACGTTGACTGGCCACGCACATCCGTCAGACTGTACTTTGAGCTGTCAGTCCTTTTACAAAGGGACATGTATCCATTAAATCCCACATGTAATATGTTGAACCATCAGTGTACCCACTTCTCTAGATGTGTAGGTGTATCTATCAAAAAATTGTGTTGACCTTGCATTTTACCTTTCCCACGTATACCTGTCTGTTGGGGTGCATGTATCCATTGAAACCCTAGTGTATGCGTCTATTCTACCTGTGCAGGTGTCAAACCCCACAGTCCCATTTTTTACCATGTGTATTCATTAGTAGGGGCATGTATCCATGGTTGGGGCACACATACATCAGGTCTGGGTGTAGTGTCTGTGTTAAAAGTTGAAATTTGTTATGAGCTATAAGATCAAAATTTCTTGGTTTTTTCTAACTTGTTTGCAGGTTCTTAACAGTTGTTTGTAGGGTTTTTTGTTTTATTTTGACTAACTTAGTTAAGTGTTTTATTTCTTATTTGATAGGGGTTTTTAAAGTACATATGCTCTTCCCTCGTGCCTTATAAGTGATCTTGGGAACCAAAAACACTTACAAAACCTTCTTATTGCTTTCAAAACGCTTGATTTATGCTTCATAATAGATTAATCTTCAAAAATTGGTTAAAATGAATTCCTTTTTACAAGTTACTTGAAATATTTTCTATTACTTATTTATATTTAAGTTTTTTGCGTTGTGTATGCTCTTCCCTCGCGCATTTTTGGTGACCTTGGGAATCAAAAACAACACGTAAACTCTCTTTTGATATTGTGATCTTTTTGGAAAATTACTAACCTTTTGCGTATAGGACCAAATTCATTTGTCAAAGAAAGGAGTTTCGAAACACAAACCCACTAATACGTGTTTTCTTATAGGTTGCCAAATGGTGTGCTACTTAAAACCACATTAAGTTAAAAAAGATAAAAAACACACCACATACATCACATTGTATTGCAGGTTTCAGAAAAGGGTACGTCCCTATCCGCTCAACTAGAACATAACCCCTTTGACATAACACCTTAAGCTACAACAATGGGGGTGGTTCTAGGAACCCTAAAGTAATCCACCCATTGAGTAACCTCGTGGATGAAATAGGAAGTGCTTTGCTTACCTAGTTGACTAGTCATACATTGTAAGTTTAGAGTCAAGGTTTTCTGTATCATGACCCCAGTGATAGTACAATTGAACACACTAGTTTCTCATTGTATTAAAAGGGGGTAAAATAAATCTGAGATAAACCTTTCAAACCTTTCTTGGCAAATTGATCTCACATTAGACAAATTGTTGACACCTAGTTGAGTGATCTACTTAGGAAAGCCATTTTGTTGAGGAGCCCACTTTATTAGTCCATTATCGTCTTGTCAAACCATCACGAAGTGATAAATTTACTTGGAGTTCAAACCTTGTTTTTTGAACATGGTAATGAATCCACTTAAGTTAAATCTAAGCATCTCTCATCAGGAAATTAAACAAATGTATCACTTCACTTGGTTTCTTTCTCACCTTTAGACGAGGTGAAACTCTGCCCAAGTGACGCTTAGTTTATTTTCACATCATTTTGATCTATACCTTTGCATTCTTGTTGCCCATTTGGGAAAAGAGAAGGCATCTTTGCATGGGAGTGTTTTCATAGATAGTGTTCACCACTTTTTTGTCCATTTACGCTCATCCATGTTTGCGGATGAGTTGTTAAATGTCTAAAGTGTGTGGATGCATCCTTATATCTTTGATAGCCACGTGATCTTGATTTTAGGATCGTCTTCATAGCTAGGATTTTGTTTCATCATCATTTCCCCTTTGAGTTGTTTTTTCTGCTCACATTTTAGCCATACAATTATGACACTTACATCTTGTTTTCATTTTTTGAGAACTTGATATAAGTTTCCTTATTGTATCGTTACCTTGCTCACACAACTAACTTCTTGATATACTTGTACTTAGTTTTGGTCCCAAAATTGTCTAAGGCCTTTTTGAGAGTGTTGATACTGCATTGTTCATATCACAATAACATCATCTTGATACTGAACACCTTGTTTTTTCCAAGCTTGGTTAACGTGTCAGGGTAGTGTTGTTACGTTATTCACATTTGTAACTTCCATTATCAAAAACTTAGATTTTGTTGGCATTTGAACTAGTCATAGTATATCTTGTGGAGAGATCACATCAATATCACTTTGGTGCTTAGATATTGTTGATATTTCAACTCGACCTAGGTATTGATAGAGTATTGTCACTATCTAATTTGTGTGCCTATCATTGAAACCATAGGTTAAGGTATAGTGTTTTAAAATAGTTTGAGTGTTTGAGATTTACTAGAGAATTTGCATGATTGTTCCTAATACAAATAGCATTTGCATATTTCTTGTACTTAGGACATATTTTGAGATAGTTGGGACTTTAAATGATCATATCACATACACCTAGGTTTTGTATAACTTGATACATTTAGACAAAACCTAGTGCAACTTAGACTAGTGATGCCTAGAATCATGAAAATGGCATCTAAACCAAGATGAAGTAACTTAGAATAAAATCCTTTTGCATCATATCCATTCATTGTACATAAGTTAGAATCTCTCTTTTCACAAGTCAAAGACACAAAACCTTTGGTTGATCATAGTGGAGAAGAGTCTGATTCTTCAAGGAATAACACAATTTTGATCTATCTCATTTTGATGAGCTCCTTTACTATAATAAAAACCAAGTACTCACAAGATTTCTTGAGTTAGGAGCCAAGCTTCCACAAGAGCATGTGAAGCGGAGAAATGAAAACTGTTAACCGCAAAATGGAAGAGCAACCATGACCATCCCTCATAGACATGGATAACCCTTTTGACGCAGGGTATGCTTCCACTTCAGGAAAACATGTAAAAATATTGAAGAAGACCCATTAAAACCAACAAGATGATTCACGAAGACCTTACTTTAAGGCTTCACGTAAAGTAAAAATTGAACGTGAGCGCAAGGACTCACCACCTCCTAGGTTTGACGAAGAAGATGATCCCTTATTTGAAGAAGAGATCATTCAATGATAGATACTAAACTCAGTCAAAAGCTAGCGAACTTAGGTTCTTCAAGTAAGAATGTGTGCATAAGGATAAAATCAAGACAAAATCAGGTGAATTTCACACAGATCCATATGATGACACAACTTTCAAAGTTGCTAAAGTGAACAGACCGATATCACCCACAAAGGAACAACTCATTCAACAAGAGTTGTAATCGATGAAGAATACGCTTACTACTCTGCAAGAGAGCAATGTAGGACACAAGTAGAAAATACTTATACAAAGAAATATGTCGTTACCCATTTGATAAGGATATGTTGCGACAACCATTTCTAAAACATTTTGACATGCCTAAATTCGATAAGTAGAAAAGTAAAAGTGATCCTCGTAATCATGTCAAAGACTTCTATATTGCCTTCTAGGAAGTCACTTATAGTGATAACTACTTGATACGTTTATTTCCTCGCAGCCTAGGAGCAGAGGCATTAGAATGGTTCTTCAGTATACCTAAGGGATCGATCACGACATTACCCGCACTTGCTGAAAATTTTGTGTGACATTTCTCTTTCAATATGGAGAATGATATCACCATGAATGACCTTTGCAACGCTAAACAAAAACCTAATGAGACCTTCATGGGATTCTTGCAGTGATGGCATGGATTGGAAAGTCGTTTCCCTTGTGTCCTACCAAAGAAACAAATTGGTAAGCATATTCGTCCCTAATTTGAACCCAGAAATAGCCTTTCACTTACAAATGCACTGTGGCTCTAACTTCTAAGAAGTTATAGAAAAAGGAAGTCAAATCGAAAAGGATCTTATTGTTAAAGGGACACTCAAACCCGTCACAAAGGATAAACACAAAACAAAATCCACTGATAAACCAAATTTCTTCAATAAAAACAAAAATGTCATTGGTGATGGCATCACAGACTCCAAGAGAGTCCAAGGTGTACAAAATGGTCCACTTTTAAAGCTTTCACAAGGACCTCGCCCAAAGGCACCTACAAAATGCACGTTTACACCTCTAACTGAATCACTATTTGTTATACTTAAACAACTAGATGCAGTGAACATGGTGCAGTACCCAACCATGACAGTACCATATCCAGAAGATGCCCCTAAACCAGGTTGGTTTAAAGAGCATGAATACTGTGATTTCCACTATGTCAAAGGACACAAAATTGATAGATGCCTCAGATTGCGACATAATATACAAGACCTCATTGAAGAGGGTAAAATCATAGTAGATTCTCCACCTGAACTCAGGGAAAGGACCTAATGAAAGATGGGTATATTCAAAGAACCCTTTCCTAACCATGGGGATAAAAATAACAAGAAGCCAGATCACATACAAGCTTCTAATGATTATAGAACTACTGCCTACATATTTACCCTACTAATGATAAACCATTTGACTCCCTTATAGGTTGTATCCATTCATCTGATGAACAAGGTTAATACCATTAGGATCTTAGAGAAGAATTTGTGTTGTAGGTACATGATGAGCTCGTTTGGTAATACCAATCCCTCTACCCGTTCCTCAGGAAGGTCAGTATAATTTAATAGAATAGTTGGAGAAGACCCAGCTAGAATTGATCCTAGATCTCCTTAAAATCTCTACTGCTCATAAGAACATATTGTATAAAATGCTTCAGAGTTCAGGAGTCTCCACAGAAGTAGATCCCACACACTTACAAGCAATAGTCGCACACCTTGATTCTAACGATCATATCACCTTTGATCGAAAAGTAATCTTGTGTAATGACCCAGAGCATAACCTACCCTTATATATAGAAGTTGTTGTTACTCGTCATAAAATCAAGAGAGTGCTTGTGGATGGCGGATCTGGTCTAAATATTTTCACTTTGAAGTTGGTTAAGCAGCTAGGCCATTCAGACAAAGATCTAGGGGCTAAGACCATTACCATTACAACCTATGATAATGAGGAATGAGAATCAACAGGCACTATAGTAGATTCCAATGGAAGTAGGGCCAACTTATCATGATACAAATTTCCATGTCCTTGACTTGGATCTTCCTTACAACATGCTCTTGGGATGCCCATGGATCCATGCCATGTAGGCCATTCCCTCTACTTTTCATCAATGTATAAAGTTGTGCCATGGACAGATAATCACCATTCTAGGTGATCCAGAACCATTCACACATTATAGAGCACTGCACATTTTTTCACGTGTAGTTTATGAATGCCCTTCAGTAGATATTCTTATTCCCTTACAAATAGAGGGTATGAAGGAATGTGTAGATCCAGATGTACTTACTCCTTAAAATCAGAACTTCCCATCCTTGGTTAATCCCTTCACATCATGGGAAGCAATATTTTCAAAGTATGGCCCAAATGATCAATTCACTCTACAACAAATATTTGTTAATATCAGAACTTTCTTTGTCACCCAGGACACATGGTAAACCATACTTCCAATTCAAGAGCACTCAGAGATAGATGCCCTGAACCATTTGAGAGATTCATTCCTAGTGGTCTCTTATCTGAGGAAAAGATGTTAGAAGATCCCACCAGGAGGTACCTGAAGGTACCATGGCATCATGTCATCAAGCTCCGCAGTATATTAAAGGCCACCGCATGATGTATGTCATGGGTTATAATGGGTTTGGATGTGGTATAAATGCACAAGGAAGGCTAGAACCCATTCCTATTCCTCATTTCAAATCAAACAAACATGGCCTTGGAATTAGACCTCATGATGATCCACCTTACTGAGATAGATGCCACCTCTTCTATGAATGTGAGGATGGCTCATCTCATTCAGACAGTGATGTAGATTCCCAATATAGCCTATATGAGGATCTTGCCTCCATGAACCTATTTCCCTAATTCAGCTATTTTTACCTTATCTGAATCTAATCCCCAATCCAATCACCAAGTAACCCTAGTATATCCCAAACTTATAGATTGGGATCAACAACTTCATGTGCCAATCAATTTCTTTGAAAATGATGAAGCATTTGCAGAATTCATGGGACTCAGGGATTTCATTCCGAATGGAGATCACAAGAAGGGTTTTTCAATCAAACTAGATGTCTACGTGTACTTTGGAGAAGAAGTAGAGATGTGTGGATGCTTGAATAAAAAGGTCATAAGAAAAGGAAAGAATACTTCAGAGAAGCCTTTGGAAAAAAAAACATAAGTCTCCCAGTGAAAAACTCTTTGAGACACTGGTAGACAAACAAAAAGAAGAAATCATAGATAAAGTGGAGTATCCTTATAAAGATGATCTCACACTACCTATGGAGGTTGATCTTACTCTTCCCCCTGATCCTACACGGATGGAAGATGCTTCTAAAATGCTTGTTGAAGAGATGATTAGTGTTAACATTGGTTCAGAAGAGGAGCCTCGAATGATAAAGTTGGGAGCTTCACTCTCAGCACAAGAACATAAAGTTTTTGTTGCATTATTACGAGAATATGCAGATATATTTGCATGGTCATACATAGATATGCCTGGTTTAGACCCAGAATTGGTCGTGCACAACCTTGTTGTGCACCCAGACACTAAACCCATCAAGAAGAAATTGAGAAAGATGCATCCAAATTGCACTTCTTGTTAAGGAAGAACTGGAAAAGTTATTAGCAACTGATTTTATTAAACCCATTGACTATTCAGATTGGATATCCAATATAGTCCCAGTTCAAAAGAAGTCAGTTGGTATTAGAATCTGCACCGACTTCTGAGACATCAATAAAGCATGTCCCAAAGATGACTTCCCTCTTCCTAACATCGACATGATTGTCGACTCCACTGCTGGTTATGAAATGTTATCCTTAATGGATGGTTTTTCAGGTTATAATCAAATTAGGATTGCAAAAGAAGATCAACACAAGACAACTTTCATCACCCCTTGGGGGACATTTTGTTACAAGGTCATGCCTTTCAGACTCAAGAATGTTGGGGCTACCTATCAACGTGCAATGACGGTCATCTTCCATGACATGATGAATGACATCATGGAAGATTATGTTGATGATATCTTAGCAAAATCCAAAACTAGAGGAGAGCACCCTGAAGTGTTGAGACATATTTTCCAGTGTCTCCAAGATTATAAGGTCTGTTTAAATCCCAGAAAGTGTGTCTTTGGTGTCCTATCAGGAAATCTCTTAGGTTTCATCATTTCACATAGAGGAATAGAGGTGGACCCCAAAAAGGTTACATTTATCACAGAAATGCCTCCACCTACAAATCTCAAACAACTAAGAAGTTTACAAGGAAAAATTAATGAAATCCATCATTTTATTTCACAGCTTGTGGATAAGTGCCATCCATTTACACATCTATTAAAGAAGGATGTTACATTCAAATGGGGACCAGATTGTCAAAAGGAATTTGAATTACTTAAAAATACCTAATCAACCCACCTGTTCTCATGCCGCCTACCCCAGGCGAATCCCCTCCTACTTGTATATTTCAGCCACCCAGTTTGCTATTGGTGCACTGCTTTCCCAATATGACCTTGACCACAGAGAAAGGGCAGTTTATTATCTTAGTCACACCTTGATTGCCTATGAATTAAATTATCCACAGATTGAAAAGGCCTTCCTGGCCATAGTCTTTACCTTTTAAAATTTCATTCATTATATCCTTAATAATAAGACCAAATTAATATCCAAAGTTGACCCTCTCAAGTATCTCTTATACAAACCCACCCTTATAGGCATAATGGCTAATTGGATCATTCTCCTTAGTGAATTTGATATTGAGTTTTTTTAACCAGAAATATATGAAAGGATAGGTGTTGTCTGATCAGTTGGTAGAATCTCCCCTACCTAGGAATGGAACCATTGTGTCTGGATCTTGCCAGATGCATCCATGATGTATATTGAAGAGTCCATCATGTGGCAAGTCCACTTTGATGGATCATTCACATTTCATGGATCAGGAGCAGGATTGGTACTCATCACTCCCACAGGAGAGGTTATTCCAAAGCATTCCATTTGGGATTCCCTTGCACTAATAACATTGCAGAATATGAGGCACTTATCACCGGCCTTAAGTTAGCTATCACTTGGAATATCCAATAGCTACGAGTCATTGGTGACTCCCAACTAATCATTAAACAAGTTAATGATGAGTATAAGGTTAAAGATGAAAGCTCATTCCATATAAGAAATTGGTTGAGACCTTGAAGGAGTATTTTGTACAGATTATTTTTAACAAAATGACCAAGATCACACAATAGGTTCACAAATGTTATGGCTACAGTTGGGTCTCTCTTACGCATTCCGCCTCAGGCGAATAAAATGTCATTCTTTGTAGAGCATTTACGAGTGCCCACATATGACATGCCAGAGTCTTGTTTGGCATGTGAAGTTGTTGGTCCTTTATCCCCTTGGTATAATACCATATTTAACTACCTACAAGATGTCACGTTTCCCCCAAACATTACCCATACTGAGAATAAATCCCTTATCTGTTGTATAGCCTGTTACACCCTCCTAGGAGGCACCCTCTATCATCGTGGCTATGATGGGAATCTGCTACGTTATTTGGATGTTACTGAGTCAGTCCATGCTATTAAAGAAGTGCAATGGAGGCATTTTTGGAGTGCATACTAGTGGCATGACTCTGGCTAAGAAACTATTAAGAGTAGGTTATTATTGGCCTAACATGGAAGCAGATTGGTGTAACTTCATCAAGAAGTGTGATCTCTGTCAGAAATATGGTAACTTGATACATGCATTAACACAGGCATTGCAGCCCATTGCAACTCCTTGGCCATTTTCTAGATGGGGCCTGGATCTCATAGGGAAGCTCCATCCCTACCTCTTCAGATGGCCATACCCACATTATCACTACCACCAAGTACTTTACTAAATGGATAGAGGTTGTACCTCTCACTTACATCACTGGTGCACAAATTTCCAAATTCATCATGAATCACCTCATTTTCCATTATGACATCCCTTCCACCATTGTCACATATAATGGTAAGTCTTTAAAAAAATACCGTAAAGCATTATGTCAACGCTTTCAAATCCAACTAAAGTGGTCCACCCCCTATTACCCTCAAGGTAATGGACAAGCTGAAGCCACCAATAAAACTCTTGTACGAATCATGGAGAAAATGGTTAGTAAGACTGGCCGTAATTGGCACTTACAAATACATCCTGCCCTCTGGGCCTATCGAACCTCCATCCGCACCCCTACTAGTGTGACCCCATATTCCTTAGTCTTTAGTACTGAAGCCATCATACCCTTGGAAGTGGAGCTTCCCTCCCTGAGAATATCTCTCCGAGACTATCTTGATAAAGATGAAGACTATAGAGTTGCTCGACTGGCAGAGTTAGAGTTGTTGGATGAGAAGCGTATGAGAGCGCTCAATCACCTGAAGGTTTATCAGAACCGAGTTTCAAGAGGATATAAAAAATGGATCATTCATCGTGAATTTGATGTAGGTGATCTTGTTCTGAAAGAAAACCAGAGAAATATTGTCAAGGATAGAGAAAAGAAAAACAAATTTGAGGCTAACTATTTAGGACCTTATGTAGTCATTGCTAAATATGGATCAGGAGCTTATAAATTGCCTATTCAGATGGAGAAGAGCTTCTAGAACCCATGAATTCCATGCATCTCAAGCAGTTCTACGCTTAAGCATGGCGTAGATATAAAAAAATAGCTAAAAGTAGACAAGAAAAGAAAAAACAAAAAAAATAAAAAATCAAGAAAACAATTAAGAAAAAATAGGTCGTCCAAGTGTGAAAACCACGCAATTGTGGCACATTGGGTAGGTCCTTGGGTGAAAACCAATTTCTAGTGCTCAAGGAGGGTTTGTTGTTCACAAAGTTACTCTTACATTTAGATGAGTAACTATCACGTCTATATAGGATTTCTTTCCCTAGTCAAGTCTAGGAACCCTACTGACCTATCTTGCAAAACCATGATCTAGCTCATCTGTTCTTATTCCTATGTGAAGGAATCACCTTTGTATATTCCCATCTAATTCTGGGGGCACCTTCACATTTCACCTTCTTGAACATACACACATGGCATTTTGCCTTTTGTATATTCCCACATCATGCTGAGGGCATCCACACTTCTTTTTCTTGTACATTCTTTTAAAACAGGACCTTAGAAAACACAAAAACATTTGGAAAATGATACACAAAAACCTAAATATTCAAAATATTCCTTCTAGGGATGATGCTACACCAAAATCATAACTTTTTCTTCAAGAAACCCCAAATCAATGTGAACAGTAGCCTTGAGAATTGTCTTCTAAAGACACCCAAAAATATTAGAAAATATATCAATATTGTCCTACAAAAACAAAATAGATTAGATTACTTTTAGTTGTTCGGTTTGTAGAGTTTTGATTGCATTTTATCCTTTCATGTTGTATGATTTAGATTGAAATCATTTGCTTAAACTTAGGATTTAAAATTCATTTTTACTATATGCTATGTTGCATTGAATTCATTTTAAACTTTCATACTTGTTTATAATTGGTGTTTTGTTCATTCATTGTGTTGCATTTATTAAAAGTTCATTTACTTGCTTAGATTGAGTATTGATTTAATCTGTTATTAAGCATGTTTGATTCTTTCTTATGTGGTTTTTTAATTTGCATAAGATTGTTTTTTACATACTTGTGTTTATTTGTCTGTATGTATATATTTGTTTAGTTTTGCTTTAAACTTTTGCTTTGTACATTTGCTTTCCATGCACATTTGTTTGTTATCACATCTATCATCTATCATTCATCACATCTAACATCATCTATACATCATATATACAAAAATGCTAATTTTTACATCAAGCATGTAAGCTAAGCTAATCATCACATATCATATCATCAATGGGGGCAAGAGGGGTTGTGCATGATCACAAATCTATCCCCCCACACCAATATCATCATATCATCCCGTATACTAATCTACCAAGTATCTCATGTACAAAACATATGATATCATCTAAGGATATATCCTCAAATCTAAAACATGTGGTACATCATCAACATCTATCATGATACATACATTTGAAATAAAATCATACAACATCATGATATAATCAAACACATCCATAAACATAAGTCATCATCATAAGACATAAAAACATGACAAAATATAATATCAAATGTCCATATATACATGTAAAATATGTATGTCTCAAAAATGGATATACATCATCGATACAAAATCTGCCATCAAAGGGCATGAATCAAAATGAAGCCTTCATAAGAGGCATATAATCAAAAATGGTACATCAATACATACATCGATCAAAATCAGCCTTATAAGAGGGTGTATCATCATATACAAAGTGTCATCCATGACTCTCACCCTCTCCTGGACTACCTAGGATCTATGGTGGCACTGAAAGAGAGGTGCTGTTGCTACTGGTGGGATGGTCCGGCTCTGGGTGTACCACCCTGAT
This sequence comes from Taxus chinensis, assembly GCA_019776745.2. Classification (NCBI taxonomy): domain Eukaryota; kingdom Viridiplantae; phylum Streptophyta; class Pinopsida; order Cupressales; family Taxaceae; genus Taxus; species Taxus chinensis. The sequence goes on from CM034157.1 coordinate 146,797,538, forward strand.
GTACAGTAGGTTGTTGTATTAATCTCGCTGACCGCCTCAACCTCCGTGATCTAGATCATGTCCTGCTCACATCAAGCGGGTCAAAAGGAGTCACTCTCTCTCCCTCTGGCACTTCTCAGTAATATGTGGCCTTGTAATATGATGCCTCGCCACTAGCTCTCATAATATCATGTATCATCTCAGTGTCACCAAAGGTTGTAGCTTCATGTAGGGAACAGAATCTTTCTCACCTGTAACCCTACCAATATCAAAATGAGCCTGTCTCAAAGTGGTGGCCTATCTGATCTCTATCTGAGGTGATAGTCTGGACCTTGGGCATGTGCCTGATCTCTCTGAGTGGTAATACCCTGCACCTGAGCCTAGGCCTGATCCCATTGTGTAATAACTGGCCTGAGTGTGTGTCTGAGCCTGATGTAATAAGGCTCAATATATGAGCACCCTGCATTAGCTAGCTGTTGTATCTACTGCAACCATGCACTATCTCCCATCTCCACCCTAGTCTCATCCACCTAGTAAAAGCTCTCACCTGGTCTCTCTCAGTGATGACCTGCAGTTGCATGACCCTGGCTTAATCTCTCTCAGTTACCGCTATCTTGTAATTTCCACTAGCTATCAACCTCCACCTGTAACTGCTTGCGAAGGGAGCCATGTATGTGGGACCCATCATCTCCACCACCTAGAGGATGCACATCAGGAGGAGGACCTTGTTGAACCACTGGGATGCACCTTCTGTAGTGGAATGTGAACCCCAACTGGAATCCCAACAGGAGGTAACTGCATATGTGGAGCCTAGGGCACCTATCTTTTTCTAGTTCTAGGCCCCTATCCATGTGGCTACTGTGGTGGAGGACCTTGTCCCCCACCCCCATCATGACATTGACCATCAAATGGATCATCATTATCATCTCCATCATCCCCATCATCCTCATCACCACTGCTAGGAGGTCCCACTGGAGGTGCTCTCACTCCTGCATCCCAAGTTGCTCTCAAAATTGTCAATCAATGAGGTAATACTATGTGATACCGTGACCCATACTCTACTATGGACCCTGGATCTCTGGCCTGCCTCAAAGGTACCCATTGAACTGGCACCGTTTACAAATAGCTAGCCATAGCTCTATCCATAGTAATTTGTGGCCCCATATCAAAATACTCTCGGGCCCTGTGAGCATACCACATATCTGGCCCTATGGAACATCCTGTACAGTGCCAAACTGTCTCTTAACACCATCAACTCTATAAAAATCTCGAATATAATTGTGGCTACCAAACATGAAGTGCTCAACTATCGCTATGCTCAGCTCTAAACCATCCTCTGGCCACTGAAAGTGTCTATATGGCCTCCATACTATCGTGGCCTATTGTAGCTCATCAAAATCTCAGTGATAGTGGTATGTATCTCCCATGTTCAGCCACACATCATCGCCGACTGGAACCCAACCCATAGTAGAAGGCTCCTATGGAGCACAAACTCTCAAAACACATATAGGGTGACCAATGTCAATATGGTCCCAAGCCCAAATCTGTAACAAATGGGCTGGACCTACCGTCTTCTGACAGTAGTATGTAATCAAGTTAAGGTCCCAATATAAGTTTGGCAGTATGCACTATCCCCAACAATATTTCTCACCATCAATCAATCTGCATATCACTATGATGAGACCAAGTGGAAATACGGCTCTAGTCTAGTCAAGGAGCAAAACACCATTGATAAAGGCCATCAAGTATAATACCACTCGATCCAGCTCAGGATTTGCTATACACTGAGATAGTCTAACTATCATACCTCGACGAGGTATGTCCAGAGCTCCAAAAAACTCCAGAATATGATGATCAATGTCAGGATGATGAATCATATACTGAATCAACTCACCCTAGATGGGGACTCACATGATGCGTCACACATCCTCCAAAGTGATGGTGATCTTGCTAGTAGGGAGTCAGAAACACTGACTCTCGCTGTGCCACCTCTTAGCTAAGGTTGTCAGGAGATCGTGATCCAGTGTGATCTGTGGCATATCGGCCACATAGGCTAACCCAGTAACATGTATAGTAAGGATATCTAATATCTTCCTATCCTTGATTCAAACTTATGCCTCTATAGCCATTAGGTGACCATACCTCTCTCTAGTGTGAAGGATGGGTAATCGTCTCTACAAATAAATAACAATACACTTGTTGTATATCTATGCTATCTAATTACATATCTATATTCTTCTATTATTCTTCTAAAAATGCTAATTTCTCACTTTCTTCTACAAATTTCTAGCCTATATTCTTCTACACTTCACTTATTTTTCTCAAAATATTGTTAAGTGTTTTCAACTGGTGACGCATATTATGCTAGCTAAAACATTTCCCCTACCGATGCATATGTGCTAGTACCAACGTATGCGCACCCAATAGCTCCCTAACCTATGCATATGTCCCTACGCATATCAATTTAATATGCGCCATAAGTTTTCATGAAATGCAGGTGCATAACTATTCCCCCACATGACGCATACGCACCCAACTGGCGTTACGCGTGCCCTTTGGAAATTGTGCAAAAAAGTGTGCATATGTTTTTTCCCACCCAGGATGCATATGGTCCCCTTCTGACACTTATACACATGTGAATGTACCCACTTTTTCAATAGCGTACGCGTATGCGTACCCATATTTTTGCATAGTGTGTGCACGCATATGCATTATTTTAACCCCTAACTACCCTAAAAGTGAAGTAAAAATGACATTAAATGAAAAATGAAAATTAACAAGAAAGGATAGAGCACTCACGTAGGGTCCATTGCCTCATCATCATAGGTACTCAATAAGATGCAGTCTACTCACCTCCTCCTCCTCTGAAGTCTCATCATCTCTCTCTCTCATCTCACAAAGTCACTACACGGTGAAAATTCACAAGAGCTCTCAACAAATGAACTCTCCATGATTGATTTACCCCCCTCCCAAATGGGTATAATAAGTTTATTGATGCCCCTGGGGATCCTTTAGCCCATTGTGATCCCTCTAACATTTCTTCTACTGTTTAGAAAAATACAATTATTTTTTATTAATTTTGTCTTATTTTGGGGCACTGCTTTGCCACCTAGCAACTCATAATTCTTCACCTTGGGGCATTTTTAAATATTTCTTGGCACTATTTTTCATCCTATTATTTAAATATTTTACCCGTCTCGTATTTATTTTTATTAAATCAAATATTTTTGTATTACCATTCTTCTTCTAAGTAAGGGATTTTTTTGCTAACTTGAAGCTCATTTCTTTAACCCTGGGGCATTTTCGCATTCTTTTAGGTGATCTTCCATTTCCTAAATTACTTTTGACTTGATCAAAAATGAGAAAAAGAATAAAATCATTCAAAAATCCAAAAAATCGTAAATATTGATTTTCCTCTGGACTAAAATTGGATAACAAGCTCATATGCGGCTGAAATTTTGTCTCTCACATGGCATTTCATTTCATATCTTGTTGACAGTTTTTCACATGATTTTTTGAATCAACTTTTACTTTTACCCCGATTCTACAATCATTCTACAAAATCTATGGTGAAGCTTACTTAATTTCTATACTTAGGGCACAATGAGTTGAACGGTAGTGATCGTCTTGCACACTTCTTTTTCATTGGACCCAAGAAATTCCTCTATAGTACCTTGGCTCCTTGCATGTGTATTTTCTGACATGGCATCATTTACAACCCTTGTCATTTGATCCAAACATTTCATCCCCTTCTTCCAAAAAAATATTTGTGCAACTCTCTTAAAAGCTGTTGGTTTGAGTGTGTGTGTAAATATGTTGCTTTCCCCTATTACGTCAATCCTTGTTTACTTCTCGTATTGCATTAATTTTGTATGTTACAAGGAGTTTCAGGCTTTAAGTAAGCAAGTAGATGTTTGTATCTTATTTTCATGTCATTCTACACTTTGCAAGGTGTATGCTTATATTTTAATAAGGACCGATGATGAAGATTCTTAGCAATATGATGTAACTCTGAATAAAAGTTTTTGAAAAACCCACTTGGTATAGGATTTCAGTAAAGTCAAATTTCTGCAATACATTAGGCTCAGAATCTCCCACTTAGTATATTGCTTTCAGTAATGGGGAGTTGAATTTCCATAATACATTGGGGAAACAATAGTAGTTTTAAAACCCACTTAATACCTTTTAAAAAATTCTTGGTTTTTTTAAAGAATTGTCAATGGGGACCTATTTCATAGTTAAGTTTATCGACACTCAAGGGGGCATCCTTCAACCTAACATAAGATTTCTTCCACTGCAAGAATACAAAAAAAATAGTAAAAATGTTTGTCTACTTTCTTTGAGGTGGAATGTAGCTTAGGGCATTTCCAAAGAGGGGAAAATTTAGACACCTATAGTTTGATAAAAGCAATACTTCTTAATATTGCACTTACAAGTCTACTCCCACAAATTAACGACACATTCAATTGTGACCTATCTAACTCATAGATTTTTACGACATATTTTTGATCGTATTCTTTTTATAAACAAACTATGAAGGCTAATAGGAAGCCTCTTATTGAATAAACCCTTTTTCTTATCCTCCTTCTAGAAATGTAATTCTACAGCTTACCTAGCTTACCAATGGGCATTTCATTGGATTGATTAAACCTCTCAAACACCTCTTGAGGTTTCTCCTAATTCCTCTCTAAGGAAAGGATTATTTATTTGGATGACTGGAATTAACGTATGATGTGGAATCATTCTTTAACCTTTTAAACCTTCACCTAAAAGTTTTTTAGGGACTATGGGATTTGTCCCACGTCTACATTTTCTTATAGGTGGGTTTTGTGATCAGATTTGCTTGTTTATGTTAATGGATTAAAGAGCTATAAGAAACCTGATTTGGTGTAGGATTTGATTAGAAATTCAAGGCTTTAACTTTAATTTACTTCATGAATTATCATTTCTTTATTAGTAAAGTAGTTCAAAAATTCTGATATGGTCTTGACTTGAGATGAAAGATAGGAATTCAAATTTTCTTGATTGCATTATGAATTAGAGCAATATTGGTTTTCCTGAATGTATTAATGGTAGTATGAATCATCTTTTAGGATTAAATTTACTCAATTTCTTAAAATAAGTAAAGTAGTTGTGTAAACCTACCTAGCATTGTGTAGTAAAAATTGGGTTTTTACTAAGGGATTATTATAACTTATAAAGTAAAGTAACTCAAAAAACCCACATTTTTAATAAATTGACTACTTAGGTTTTTACAGATTTTGATCAATCTTGAGCAAGTGGGTATTTTGCAAATGTGACCAAGAAACCTCTTGGAACCTCCTAAAGGAATCCTTATAAATCGTGCAATCCAAAATAGTTAAGGAAAAAAACTAAAAAACAAAGTATTATTCAAGGGGACACAAATAATATGACCTCAAAACTTTCACAAAGCAAATAGACAAAATTTTTAAAGGGGTATCCTAAGATTTCTAAGTGAAATCCTGGGGACACCAGTTAACTTCATCTATGGACATCTTTATTTCTATCAAAATGAAAGAAGTGAATATGAGATCCCATCATCTCTAGTTTCAAGTATTGTTCATTAGGTTTGGGGTCAAGCGAAGGGGAAATATAAAGACTAAAAAACCACAATAACAGAACCACTAAGACTTTATTTATGTACATGCAATTTTTACCATGTATCTCAATTTCTGAAAAGCTTCAAAATTTTCCCGTTGTATGGTAGTGGGAATTCAATTCCATCCTAATACGCAAGGATGAAACTGTGTATTGTTAGGAGTTAGAGAACAAATATGTGGAAACAATTCCTCAAATCACAACAGTAGGAAACTATATAGCAGAAGTATACATGCAAAAATATAACAACATAAATAAATAATGCACAAAAGAAGACAAAACAAGATTTATCATGGTTCAACCAATTTGGGATATGTCATCACCAATCCGGCACTATGATAATTCTTCACCGGGAACTCCTCGTTCTATGATTATTTACTAATGCACAGCCTTTATTCTGGTGGATGTAATCTGGAAACAAAACAACAACATAACACAAGAATACCGTCGACTATGATAAGACAGAATGGTGACAAATCTGAAATATCAAAATAAATTATAATATTAACATGAAACTGTTACAATCTCACCCATGAGGTACTTCAAGTGTTATTGACTTCACTTGCCTTTCACCAAGACTATGGGAGAAACTTTACAATTACAACTCTTAATGGCTTCTTCAACACACCTTTAAACTGATGGCTTCCTTCGCACACTTCCTATAATATTTCTCACTACTTCCTTCTATGCTAAATGAGGGGGGTGGCCTCTCTATTTATAGAACTTCCAGGCTTATCCATCTTATCTCTAAGATAGGATAAGAAATCCACGCTGACGAATCATATTCCATGCCTTAACTCTTATCTGTACATGTAAGCTTATCTGTTAAGATAAGATAAACCTTATCATTTTACATGGGTTCCATCATTTTTAAACTTTTTACAAATAAAATACACAAAATATTTATGACCTCACTCCTTGTCTTTATTACCAATATAATAATTCTAATTCCTAATCATGTAGACCCTACTTCTCTAATTACCCAAACTTTGACATTTTAACATTACCGGACCACTTACGACAAATATTTACTTTTTACAACATTCCTATTGTACTTTGACTGTTACCGTACTCCACATTATTGGTGGCACCGTACTGACGGTGCCGTTATCTTCTATCAGACGCTACTACTAATTATACTTAACAACATCCTATTCCTAATACATACATTAATGAAATAGAAATTATGGAGGAAATTTTAGTGTCGACATCTTCCCCCTTCCTAGCTTCTACTCCGTCCTCGGAGTAGACTATTCTGGTGCTTGGAACATCTTCAACTTGTCGTGGTTGACCCATTTCGTAATGGGAGTGCCATCCAATTCCTCCAGTCGGTACGTACCATTTTCATGCACAGTTGCTATTTTGTAGGGCCCCATCCATTTTGGAAGAAATTTTCTCTATCTTCTTTTTTTGTATCTGGAATCATATACTAGAACCAAGTCATTCACATGAAATGGAGACCACCAGATATTTTGATCAAAGTATTCCTTCTGCTTCATTTTCTTCTTATGGCTTGTATCCTTTGCTATTTCTCTCATTTCCTCCAGCAAATGAAGATGTACCAACCTTTCTTTTACTGAATCACTTTCATCCATCCTTTCATTTTTCATAACTCTCACAGTGGGAATATCAAACTCAATAGGAAGAACTGGATCAATGCCATAGGCCAACTGAAATGGGGCGTATCCTGTTGCTGACTTTGATGTTGCCCTATATGCCCACAATGCTACATGAATCCTTTTATCCCATTTATGTACCTGCAAGGCTGCATCTTTTGCTAAAATTTGACACAACACAAAATTTGTTCATTCCACTTGTCCATTTGTGCTTGGCTTGTATGTTGTTGCCTTCCTGTGCTTAATAGAAAACTTATTGACTAGGGCTTCTACCACCTCATTAATGAAGTGGCTTCCTTGATCTGTTACAATTTCTAATGGGCAACCAAATCTGGTGACAATGCGTTCATACATGAACCTTGCCACTTCATCCATGGAAGTTGTTTTCAATGGCCTAGCTTCAACCCACTTGGTTAAATAATCTGTGGCAACTACAATATACTTATTTTGGTGTGATGTAGTTAGAAGTGGACCTACAATGTCTATTCCCCACTTTTCAAAGGGACCAAGGGGAAGAATAGGACATAATGGAGCTGATGAAGTCTTACGGTTACCATGTTTTTGACAAATATCACATGTCTTACAATAATTATAAAAATCTTTAAAAAGAGTGGGCTAGTGATAACCTGTATCCAAGATCCTTCTTGCTGTAAGTTGTCCAGAGAAGTGCCCTCCACATGTACCATTGTGGAATTCTTCTAGCAGTTGCTTCCCTTGATCACGTCTAACTGCCCTCTTGTACTGTCCATCAGGTCCTATTCGAAATAATACTCCATGTAGAATAGACTATGGACGACTGGCTTGAGTAATCTTTCTCTTAGTCTCTGCATTGGCACCATCAGGAAACTTGAATTCATTCAGATAATTCCAAATATCTATGTATTCACTAGGGATTGTGTCAAGGAATAACAATGTTGCATCGGGGAAATCATCATCATCACAAGATGATCCTAAACCATCATAGGCTCAAGAGAGTGCATCTGCATTGACATGCTTCTTTCCTATCCTATCTATAATATCAAATTCAAACTCTTGTAGAAAAATTATCCATCTTGCTATCCTCCCTGATGGGTTAGGCTTATTTACAATATATTTTAGAGCCTGATGATCTATTACAACTAGAAATTTTTGCCCTAACAAGTAATTTCTAAACTTCTTTACAGCAAAAATGATAGCCAGAGCCTCTTTTTCAGTTACAGTATAATTTACCTCAGCACTGCTCATTTGTCTGCTCCCAAAGTAAATTGGATGTTCATTCCCATTTTCATCCTTTTGGCTCAAAGTACTTCCTAGTGCTACATCTGAGGCATCAGTGTACATAATGAATGGCTTGCTCCAATCTGGATTCTTCAAAACAGGTGAAGACACCAAGGCTTCCTTCAATTGTCCAAAAGCTTCATGCGCCTTATTTCCTTGTTCATAAGTAACATCCTTCTTCAAGAACTGGGTTAGTGGCTGTGTAATCTTTGAGAAATTCTTGATGAACCTTCTATAGTAACCCACATGGCCTAAAAATGATCTCAAATTACTTCTATTAAGAGGAAATGGTAAATCTTTGATTTTTGAAACTTTATCAGGATTAGTACCAATACCATCTCTGGATACAACATGCCCTAACAAAACGCCTTTAGAACATCCAAAGACACACTTTATAGGGTTTAGTGAGGCTTGTGCTTCATCTAACCTTTGAAATGCTGTCTCCATTTGGTGCAGGTGGTCCAACTTGCTTTCATAGATGTAAAAATCATCCAGAAATACTCTGATGAAGGTCCCAATGTAGGGTTCGAACACCCTATTCATCAAACACTGGAATGTTGCTGGAGCATTACACAACCCAAAAGGCATAACTCTATAAGCAAACATTCCCCAAGGAGTGGTGAACGTGGTCTTCAGCTGATCTTTCTCTACTATACGAACTTGGTTGTAGCCGCTATATCCATCAGCAAAACTATAGCACTCCTGGCCAGCTACTTCGTCCAAGATCTGATCTGAAAATGGAAGAGGGTAATGATCCTTCTTTGTTGCCTTATTGAGCTTCCTGTAATCAACACAAATGCATAGCTTCCCATTCTTTTTTATTGAGATCACAATGGGAGAAACCCATTCTGAATTCTCCATAGCAAATATGAATCTTGCATCAAGCAACTTATCTATTTCTTCTTTTACAGTCTTGGAAAAATTAGGATTCATTCTATATGGCATTTGCTTTATGGGCTTAGCACCGGGTCAATGCATGGTGTTGTGTCTCACTTCTTGTCCCAAAAATGCGATGGAAAATGAGAGGTGCGCGGTTTCCAATGAGGGTTCGCGCGAACACTCCTTTCGCGCGAACCCGTTTCGCGCGAAGAGACACGTAAGCCATTTTTTGCCGCGTGGTGAAATTGAAAGTGTTCGCGCGAACATAATGTTCGCGCGAACATAATGTTCGCGCGAAATTGGTTCGCGCGAACCCTCTCTGTTCACATATTGGAGGCGCTGCGGAGAAAATCATTTTTCTCCGCCCCGTCTCCTTCGCGCGAAGTCTGTGCAGCCGACCAAACTGCCCACCACACCAGCTGAGAGCCCACTAGCGACGAAGGCGAGCAACAGCGAGCCCAGGTATGTAGCCATGAAAATACCATTTTTTGCAAAACCCTGGCAAAGTTTTTTTTGGTAAAACCCCATTTTTTCTCGTAGAAATGAATTGAATGTGAAGGTCTACTCTGAAAATACCTGGTTGGCCGTTTTGTATGCTACATCCTTGTTACTTGTAAATGGTCTCTTTGAGAAACTTGAGGGCAATAGGCAATATTTATACCCTTCCATTATGTACATCCAATCAGACAATAAGAAGTATTCTTTTACCAGGTTCAGAGAAACTTGTTTTTGCAATGGACGATTGTACTGTAGTTTCAAGCTAATTTTATCTTAGTATTAGCTTTGATCCACGACTAAGGAAGAATTCATATGGTTGTTACCTGTACATTTTTCCAAGGTCCTCTTAGTTGCCCCAGTTGTTCAATGTATTTTTTTGAAGGGTTTCTTTTATGTGTTGCAAATTGTAACATTTTTGGATCTTTTTAGTTTCTGGAAAAATGAGTATATTGTGTAGCTCACAGCTACCCATGGCATAATTGTTGATTGGAGCCGAAATTGCAGAATGCACTGCCAAAATACCGAGGGGCTCTTTGGCCAAGAATCAGTCTTAAGGGTGTCTATCGACATGTTATGGGCATGAACCTAGGTCATCATCATGGCGGCATTAGGTCTTTATTGGTAATGGTATTTTCTCATCGTTTGGAAGGTATGATTGTGCTTATTATGGCAAAGCCAAAACATTCTTACTACAAGTGTTATATAATAAGGAAGAACCGTGAGCATTGTGGTAAAACCATTCTTTTCAAAAATGTTGGGTTAAGCTTGAATATAAAGTAGTTGAGCTGAAAAGCTAAAAACAATTCTGATTACACTACAACAAACTTAACGATTATTGACGAGAGTTAAGTGTAATCATGGTGGCAAGGTCAATCCCTATAGATGTTGGTTTAAGCCTATGGATGAAGACCATCCTATGATTTGATTTTGGTTTAATTCTATGTATGAAGACCATAGAATGATTCATACTTTTTGTGGAGGAGATAGATCGCACTAACAATTACCCACGAGATGGAGGCAACGGGGTATTTTTCGATTCAAGATTTCTGAATGATGTTCACGAGTAAAATAATCATTCCTTTGTCACCTAAATGAGAAGTTTGCAATGCCATATTGATTGATTGCAGGAAACAAATATTCACTGCCGTGTACGATGGATTGGAGTCACGCTATTCAAAGCTTCATAAAATTTCCCTGAATCACGAGATGAAGGTTTATTACGGTGCAGAATGAAACGATTCATATTGCTCAGCATTTTTTTCTCCTAGAAATTAATTGAATGTGCAGGTCAACTCTGAAAATACCTGGTTGGCCGTTTTGTATACTACATCCTTGTTACTTGTAAATGGTCTCTTTGAGAAACTCTGAGGGCAATAGGCAATATTTATACCCTTCCATTATGTACGTCCAATCAGACAATAAAAAGTATTCTTTTACCAGGTTCAGAGAAACTTGTTTTTTACAATGGACGATTATACTGTAGTTTCAAGCTAATTTTATCTAGCTTTATTTCTATTAGCTTTGATCCACAACTAAGGAAGAATTCATATGGCTGTTACCTGTACATTTTTCCAAGGTCCTCTTGGTTGCCCCTGTTGTTCAATGTATTTTTTTGAAGGGCTTCTTTTATGTGCTGCAAATTGTAACATGAAGGATCTTTTTAGTTTCTAGAAAAATGAGTATATTGTGTAGCTCACAGCTGCCTATGCCATACTAAGATCCCAACAGTGGCATAATTGTTGATTGGAGCCGAGATTGCAGAGTGCACTGCCAGAATAATGCATATCATGGTTGCTATGTTATAACTTATAAATGTTTTGCATATGGTTTGGCTTGCTAAAAGTGCTCATACAGGTTCAGAATCCATGAGTTTATATGGATAGCTAAAACATCCACTAATTATATATAGGTGGCCAGGAAATAGAAAATATAAAATTGATCATAGAATGGCTAAATTGGGATTTTCCTGTAGTGGCAAGAGTACTCTTCTTAGAGATGGTTCAGTGATTTTGATGTGCCTGTTTTGTATTAGACCTTCATTTCAATCAATACTTATCCTTTTGAGTTTGGAGGTTCTGTTCACAGTGTTGCATCTCTGTTGATTTTCTGGAGTAATCTGTGAATGTTTGTAATCATACATGGATTTGTTGGAGGAAAAGTCATGCCTCAGATTAAGATGTAACCAGCTCGTGTACTGACAAATTTCAACAGTGGCATGTTGGGCACTCAATTTGAAGTCAAGGCTCTATCGTTCTCTACAACACTTGTTTTGACTTAAAAGCAAATGAAGATGAACTTTCCTTTGATGGTCACTGATCATAGCAAATCCTTTATAGTCATATTGCAAAGTTTTGACTCAAAATGCTCTTGGCGAGGATGATCCTTTCCACTGTTATGCAACAATATATGAACAAGTCTGGGAGAGTTGCCAATAGATCAATAGCAAGCAAGCCAAAGGAGAACAAGGTTCTAGTATGCATTGGTACCAAGGGTACAAAAGGGACCACTAAAGGGCTGATATAGAGATAGACGATGCCCTTGTGACAGGCTATGAGAGTGACTAAAAAATCCTAGGAGGATTCAAGGCTGCCTTCTCAAGGCTTCTCCTAACACGCACAATTGGCAATCCTCTAGATGTAGAAAGAAAATTGGCACTGTGCACCTGCCCCCGTAGTTCAGACTGTGAGTAGTGAAAATTCGTCAGCTCTACAGCAAGAATAAGAAAAGGATATCTGAGGCACCATGATCACCACTTGCTAGGTGAGGGAGATGGAGAAGCCTCACAGATCTAGAACCACCCGTGATAGTGACTAATGAAGCTAATGGGCACTTGACATCGGACAACTATGGATGAGACAGGCTGAAACAAGAAGCAATAAATTTGATGGCCCTAGAAGTCCTTTTGACATCTCGATGTCTGAATGTAACAACCTTCATAAGGTAGGGCCAATTATCTCTAACATGAATTACGAAAAAATATAGCTAGTAAAATCTCACTCAAATATCATAATAGATAGAAATGCTAAAGATAAAGCATTCTTCCATCTAACACCTCTATGAGAGAGAAAAGACGGCATATCCTTTTGCCTTGCGGAATATGGTGATCTATCTTGACTCCTAACTGGTGTGAAAAGATGTTGACCTTAGTCAGAGAGGACAATCGTCCAATCAGAAATCCACAAGGAATGCTCATCATAAAATTCTGCTACATCCTTGTTACTTGTAAATGGTCTCTTTGAGAAACTCTGAGGGCAATATGCGATATTTATACCCTTCCATTATGTACGTCCAATCAGACAATAAAAAGTATTCTTTTACCAGGTTCAGAGAAACTTGTTTTTTACAATGGACGATTATACTGTAGTTTCAAGCTAATTTTATCTAGCTTTATTTCTATTAGCTTTGATCCACAACTAAGGAAGAATTCATATGGCTGTTACCTGTACATTTTTCCAAGGTCCTCTTGGTTGCCCCTGTTGTTCAATGTATTTTTTTGAAGGGCTTCTTTTATGTGCTGCAAATTGTAACATGAAGGATCTTTTTAGTTTCTAGAAAAATGAGTATATTGTGTAGCTCACAGCTGCCTATGCCATACTAAGATCCCAATAGTGGCATAATTGTTGATTGGAGCCGAGATTGCAGAGTGCACTGCCAGAATAATGCATATCATGGTTGCTATGTTATAACTTATAAATGTTTTGCATATGGTTTGGCTTGCTAAAAGTGCTCATACAGGTTCAGAATCCATGAGTTTATATGGATAGCTAAAACATCCACTAATTATATATAGGCGGCCAGGAAATAGAAAATAGAAAATTGATCATAGAATGGCTAAATTGGGATTTTCCTGTAGTGGCAAGAGTACTCTTCTTAGAGATGGTTCAGTGATTTTGATGTGCCTGTTTTGTATTAGACATTGCTTTGACTTTAAGATCATGTAAATGTATTCAAAACTTTTCATTTCTGAACTCTGCAACATCATTTGGTATATTTTGTTATCAAATGATTTGTAATTTATGTAATTTATTGAAGCTTGAAAAGTTCATATTTCTGTTTTCATTAATATAGGAGAATATCTTAGGAATTTTTTTTAATAAAAAGTACTATTGATTAGAATTTTACTTTCATTTTTTTTTACAGTCATGGCTTCTTCTGGAACTCCTAATTTGTTTGAGAGGACCGATTTAGAGATTGCAAAATTGCAATCTATTCTCGAAAATCCAACTACAGTTGGGCAGTATAAAGCCCATTGTGAAAGAATACTGGTTGATCTTCGTAGAATAGAGACAAGTTTGAAAACATATAATCCATTTGATTCCGAATCAATAACAAAATTTATGGATTCACTAAAATCAAGTGTCTCAGGAGATGTAGGTTATAATGAGATTACATCACGACTTTCCGATAAGGAAGTCGTTAAGAGGTCTTGTTGGAGTTTTTATGCAGACAAACGGAAAATAAGGGCCTATTATGTAAACAAATGTTCATGTCCTTTATGTGCCCCTTTGATTTATCCTAGATTTGTGGCCTCTCAAGGCCAATTTCCAAATAATGACCAATTACCGTTATACTTCATAATGATGCTACATGCTGAGGTTCACTTAAACCTAAAGGTGAACTATTTAGACATCCCTAGTTATTTGGGGCAGGGGCGTGGCCGTATTAGCCACAGGCAGGCATATAGAAAGGAGGGAGCTCCTGCAGTTGTTGATGCGCGGCAGCTTGTACCAAGGCCACAACCATTCTTATCAGGCTTTCAGGATGTCGCAGCACCTGTCGTTATGACTGCACATGAGGGTGCTATCGAGGGTCTTGCTGGCATTGCTCGCGAGACCCAATTGATCTCTTCTGACCGTGTGGGTCAGTACCTTCAGAGACGTGATGCTAGCAGTGGAGGTGCTAGTAGCACTAGTGATGCACGCAGCGAGGTATACGCTCGTGCATCTTTGATTTCCCCAGATGACTTTGAGCTAGTTACAGATCCCGCTCAGGCACGTCGGCTAGGACGCATCATGGCTGCTGACTTGTTGCGTGCGTATGAGGTGATTGCTCGGCATTGCAGCATTCCACTATCGGGGGTTTTAGATTTTATAGAGCAGAGTGGGAGTGTATCTTCTAGTCAGGGTACTACTGCCGCTGCTACAGATAGACTTCCTGTAGTTGGGATTGTCACACCTGATGTTCAGCACATTTCTGTTCCGGTGTGTGAAAATTAAACCTTTAATATAATTAAAATTTATTTTAATTGATCATTACTTTACAATTTATTAATATTAAAATTAAACATGTACTTTTGTGTTTAGGCTTCTGCTCCAGTGTGTGGAGCTTCACAGCCCACACCATCTACCCGTGTCACATACACACAGCTCTTGACTGAGCACAACATGGATCTTGATGTTCCGGGTCTGAGTCAACTTGGCTTAGTTGGCGAGATATTTGCTGGTGTTGAGGTCGTGGATGACAATCCCATACATTTGGAGACGCGTTCCGCAGAGGTATAAATACATGTGTTTTAATATAATTAATATTTAATCTAAATTGAAATGTTAGAAATTAATGAACTTTATTCAAAAAACTTATTTATCAACTTCTTACATTTTATTTATTTTGTTTCACAGGGATCTACGGGACAGAGATCTACGGGTAGCGTAGATACTCCCAACATCCGCGCAGGGACAGATACTGAGGTAATCAATTGTACATATCAGTTATATAATGTATTGAATTATTTAAGAAATTGTTGTAGATTTCTGCTTATATATTTTAATATATGGTACATGCTATATATAGTTTATGACATGTATATTCCTTTTTTTTAACATGCAGGGTGCAGCAGAGCGTAGTGAGGGGTCTGGCACTCGCCCTAGTGCACGGAGGAGACTTCAGTGATATTTTATAGATTTCAAACATTTTAGACATACTTCTAGACATTATTATTATATTTTGATATATGTCTTAGACACGTGTATTTACAATTATGGATGTGAATATATGACACCCCCTTATGTGACAGCTGAATATATTGCTCAGTGTTCAACAATTTATTATGGAAATATATCATTTTGTTGCAATTTGCAATTCAAGATAGTACGTTCAGCAGCTCCATTCTTATTTACTGGATACATAGTTTGCGTAATTGATAACTGATCTCACTCCATCTGGTTTGTAGTATACATTGCCAATAAATGTGTAATTGAGCTATCATAATTATGGTAGATGGTAAAGACTGCTGATTAAATGTTTTAACGATCTAATGTTTTAAGCTTTCCCAGCAAATTGAGTTTGAAGATCGCTTTTTAGGTCAAGTGTCATATATATCACTGTCCAATGGAGTATTACTGACAGCCCTCACGAGCTGAGTGAAAGATGTTTTATTTTCAAACCGTATGTAGTCACTGGGGCGTTTTGCGAGCAAGGGAAAAATAGATCTTTGAAGTCCTAGTCAATGGGACACAAGCTTGAATTCCGAACAGGTTTGGGTAGAATCAGTTTGTGTCCAGATGGCTGGAATTCTTTCAATGCCAAAGTGTTTGTGTGCCTCACGAAGTTGTTTCTCAAAGACCATCCACACTTCTGATTAGTAAAAACGTCTGGTAAGTTGATTTCATTTCTGTTCTACCTGAAGATTTCTTATGAATCACTCATGTTAAGAGAAGAGGAGCTTGATAATGAGTAGTTGGTAAAATGACAAGTTCTTGCTGTAGCTTTCAGCATTGTATTCTCTACAATCTTTACAACTAGAGTGTCTTTTGAGTGTATTATTCATGCTGCTGGAAATTTGTGCCGACTCTCTGCAAGACTCTTGTCTGAAAGCTCGAGATCACTATTTTTGTGTTTGTAACATATGATTCTTTGCTTCCCTTCTTTGATTTTTTGTGTTCATAACATTGGGAGGGGTGAGTTGTGCTCAGGTTTGTGCTTGTAGTGAATCTATTAGTACATTTACTAATGGGCTCACAAACATTCTATTTATTGTTAAGGCCCAGGGAAAGGTTTGGGGAGAGGGCCTTTGACACACCTCATAGTATCCCAAAAGTCATTCTCATCATAGAGTTGTTTGGAGGTAGCCTTTTGGAGAGGGGGTACTTTGAGCCACCTCACAATATCCCAAAAGTCATTCTTATCCTCCATAATTAGTCCAGTAGATGTAGCTGTGAAAGCATTTCTGAGCATTGTATACATTCTGAACTGAGACTGAGGAAGCTTATAGAAAGCTTTAAGGTCTGTCCATTCCATCCACTTCCCAAATCTGTACAAGTCATGAAATATTTTAATTCTTTTCTCAAACCAAAGGAGGGCAGAGCAGCCTCCTGTCAAGGCAAGAATCTTGTCATTATAGATTCATCATTTACATTTACAGGCAGATATTCAATTCTGGACAAGGAATCATTGTGAGAGCAAATCTAAATCCTACCATGATTTTGAGGTAATGCTGCTATGTAAACCAGAAAATAACGTCAGTAGCTCTTGATGTGCATGCATCTTCTTTTAATGATTGCTTGAAGATGCAGATCCCACTGCTTCTGAACAAGGAACAATTTGTGAGGTAAATTTAATTCCCAACACATCTGATATCTTAGTTTTGTGCGGCTGTAAATCTGGAAAATAAGATCAGTAATAAAACTTAATGTTTATTATAACATTTGTGATGCTTCATATGGCATTTGGTCGTCAGTATTTAGATAAAATCACTAAAAAGAGAGAGGCGTGATGATAACTCGTTGGATGAGATACCGATCTCTTGTTGTGGCCGACAATGTCTTTTTGAATAGTGTTCAATAATATTCCTACTAACCAAAAGATATTCCCATTCACCGGCTTTATGAATTGTCCACCTGTTATTAGATAGGTTTTGAATTATGGGGTTGGAAGTCTGGAATCTTGCTATAAACAAGTCATTCGAGCATTGTATTAGCGATCCCTCAATTTCAAAACAATTCTGATGGAATCGTGTAGGATTTGCAGACATTCTGATGGTTTTGGAAGGGTATCTCATGGCAGACTTTTCCGCCAAACAGGAAAGAGACACTGCCTTCCAAGGATGTTCATGTTTCATGAATAGATCTTGCCTATTTATGAAACATTGGTCCCCAACAGTCGAACCCTTTGGAGGTCTTCCCAATACTGTACAGTTTGGGCCAGGCTCACACTATTTCCAAGAAGATACTGGCATGAACCCTACTCAAGGAAAATAGGAGTAGAAGTTGGCAAAACATCACAACTTCGAAATTTACCAAAAAACCCTACAGCCTCAAACTATGCCAAAATCTGTATAAATATGGATATAGAGATATCACTACCATATAGGATTATCTTGGAAATGGGAGATATTGATATCTGTTTTTCAACAGCCTCTAGATTACAAAAAATATCTTCTTCAGATGCGAAATCTGTCATGAGTGTGGTCATTTAGCCAAGTATGGCCCACACAAGAACTGTGAACCATGCCTTCTTAAGTGGAGATTGAGCAAATATAAGATGCATTTGAACCACCCCGCCCACCCCCAAAAAACAAAAAAAAAGAAAATCCAACCATCAAGAAATACTAAATCCTTTCGCTCCTATAGATGCACAATAGCAAATGTTGCAAAATTCAAATCAGCACTATTCTAGTGAAACCAAATTCCAAAGAGCATACACAAGTTAAGGGAAAAGGGATGGCAAGTCAAACAACCTATATATCTCTTGCAAACCCATTTGCAGCACTGGCTGGTACTAGGATGGAGGACATGGAAGGAGGTAAAGTAGCTAGGAAAGGAAGTTGGACAAAACCTGAATATCTGTCTTTGGGGAAGCAAGCAATCAGATTAGTGCAAAAGCGCAAAGACTCTCATTGATTGGGATCCAGCTACATATAACTACATATCTTCACAAAGTCTTCATTGGGTTGACACTGATTTTTTTCCTCATGTAATCCAGGATGATTGTCATATAACTAATCTGTATATTTCACCTTCTGTCAATAACAGAATAAATAAGATAACTCAACTCACATGGATTTGTAATGCCTGCTTGTCTTTCCTTATCATAATGGGTGGCTTCAACACTATCCATGCTCCGGAGGGAAAAGGAAGCATTGGTTTTAATATGAGAATGTAAGCTCTCAAAAATCTATAAATCGATACCTCTTTGATAGATGGAATTTGCATAAAAAAGCCCTTCACCTGGTGTAATAGAAGAAACGGAAAAAGCTATATTACAAAAATTTAGACAGAGTCTTTCTATCCGATACATGAATCAGATCAGGCTACCATTTGCAAGCAAGAATCAGTAGAACCACTCTGCCAGATCATTGGCCAATTTTTCCCAGAATCTTCTTGAATACATGAAGAAAGTGTAACACTCAATTCCAATTTGGAAAAATGTGACTCGTCCAGCCTGACTTTATCAAGAAAGTCAAAAAAGGGGTGAGCTAAGGCACCATATGATTCTGGATATCGTATGTTCAAGTTTTCTAATATCTCGCTATAAACTTGTATCTTTGACGATGTCATCTATATTCTAATATTAAAACATGATTTAAAGAAATCCCATGACTAGACTATCTGAGAATCCCTAGATCTACTCTAACTAATTCCTATTAATCCTTAGTACATCACTTTGCACCTCTAGTCTTATGAAAAACACTTAAAATATATAATTATCACTATCCAAAGTCATTGCTATCCAATAATGTGTAACTCTTTTGTGCACCATTAGAAAACTCCCACTATGGATTGGCCTTGCACATAGTCCTATGCAATTATCATTGTGTAATCGTAATTCTGGAGTATATTACATAATTCCCAAGTACTTATACACTTTCCTGCATGCTTATAAATAAAACACACAATTTTTCACAACTCCTACATTATACACTAGAGTTGTGTATTTTTGTGCAATCTAAATCATGATAATCATTAGGTAATCAAACCACTACACAAACTACCTTGTACAATTCCATACAAAGTTGGAACATTCCCAATAATTTCTAAGTTCATATCCTTTATTTGGTTTACGAGGAAAGGAAAGAAAAAGTGGACAGAGAGAAAAATGTAATGTTGTAATTGATCCATAATCAGCCTATCATGAGTGAATAAATCATGTTTATACCATACATACTTCCATGTAACAACCATATCACAATACTTGTAAACCATAAACCATCTCACAACAAGTAAGAATCACAAGTATTAAACAACTTTATTGTATAGTGGTCTCCATAGTCCCTTCAAGTAGAAAATACAATGCTATCTAGCTTAATAGTTTATTACCAACAAGGTTTAGTAATTTATTCCATGTCCTTCTATATAATACCAAGTGGCTCTGCTCGTTGTTCAATGACTTGTAAAAGTTTTTCATGGTCTTCTACATCTAGTCTCCATTTTTTTCGTTTACTATTTGTAGTCTTCACCTGCTGCAATTGTAACCCTGTAGCAATTATGTGATGGGTGTAATGATACACCTTTTTGTCTGGTTTGTAATCAACAAAGTGAATCCCACTTTGGAGGGCTTTCACTTGTTGTAAGTATGTTCCCTGCACTACAACTGAGCCAGTAAAAAATGTTGTCACTTCACTTGTTATTTCACATGTTAGCTTTGTTCTCTCCTCTGTGCAACGCAACAAGTAGTACTCCACTTTCTCAATATTGGCTTCTTCAGCAATGACTGCAAATACATCTCCTACAACAAAATGCAAAGAAACATTCAATGATCGGATGTATAGTATAAATTATATATACATATATATTTAATTATCAAATTATACTTGATCCTTTCAAATAAAACATACCTTGTTTAACCAGTCCAGATATGTGGTCATAATCAATTGAAATTAATGGCACATCTTCAAAACTATCATCATGATCTGATCCATATGTGTCATCCACAACTAAAGGAACTTGCTTCCACTCACCTACATACCCATGTTTTTGACTATTGCACTCTGAATATGATTTGTTCATGCATTCATAACAAAAACAAGAATAATCTCTTGTACAGATTGTCCAGTTATTACTATCCATAGTCATCAGAGAGTGCAAAGACCTAGAATTGGGAATCCTTTCACATCCATACTTTGTCCTCCGATCAATACCTTCATTTAATCATGCTCAAAAGATCAATAAAGTTTAAAACAAACAATAAAAATCAGAATAAAAAATTTAAAGTTAGTAACTTGTAGTTCACTTAATAAATCACATAAAGATTTACATATCTATGTTTTAAATGTGCATGTACCTTTTATCTCCCAAAATACTCTGTGCGGGGTTGAAACATGTGAGGTTGAAACATGTGAGGTTGAACCCTGTGAGGTTGAAGCCTGTGAGGTTGAAACCTGAACTGCAAAATGTTTCTTACACCATTCAACAACTGTGTGGGCATCAATCAATCGATCTCCCTCATAATCAAAGCTTTGTTTCTTTAGAGCACGTTTGATGCATGCACCCGCACCATCGTGTTCTCCCTTCCCATGACCACTCTCAAAAAAACTCCATAAATGAGGAATTTTGTGATGACGATGATAACGACTGAGTGCAAAGAAAGGGCGAGAGGATTTGAATTGTGATGCGCAACCATCTGACCAAACAAAATGGTGATCTATCTGTATTCCTCGCTGATGAAGATATTGAAAGAACAAACCAAAACAATGTTGCACAAAGTGGGTGTCATGTTCTTTGTCATCACTTATATAGAAGTGATACTCCTTCTTGATCATTCGCTTCACATAAGTACTTTCAACCCCATCCAAATCCAATTGTGCATGCCTATAAAATACTTGAACCATGATAGTAACCTGGTCAGTATGATAATACTGTGTTTGAATTTCTTTTTGATGAGAAAATGAGTAATTCTCAGCAAAATCAACCACGGACAATATGGAACCAATAGGGAATGTGTCCCTATTAGTCTTGAATTGTGTAGCCTGCCACTTTGAATAGTGAGAATGTTTGATGTACGGACTAATTAAACTTCGGAAACTTTGCATGAATGTAGCAATGGGGATTTCCTCTTCTACCAAATCCAACCTGGTTGCATCTTTTCCAAGCCTTGTTGAATATTTTATGTATTTGAACCTACAAAATCAATTCATAACATGGACAAATTGTCATGTATTCATTTGCAGTAAAATAAAAATCAAAATAAAATCTAACATCCAAATTTAAAAACATAAATTTATATATATCACCTCTTGCAAGCAACCAGGTTAACTGTGTCCAAATCTTCATTTGTTTTTGGCAATAATTTCAAGTCCCCACACTTGTCACAGACACCTTTGATGCAAGTCATACGATCATCAACATGATCATCAGATACGTTGCAAATAATTGAAGTTATGAATTCACTGACACGTGTAGGTGGGGCAATTTCTTCTCGTAACTTTCTATACACCTGAAAAAAACATAGATTTTGAAATACATTAATTTTAAATCACATGTCTCAAAAAACGATATTTAAACAAATTTTAAATATATAGATATAAATGAAAGCACGCCTCAAAATATATATACATTGAATCTATAAATTTTTATGTACCTGATAGTGATAATCAAACTCAACGTGATAGCGACAACAACATGTGTCAAGGACTTTATCAGCTCGCACATACCAAGGCTTCAAATTTTCAAACATTCGTTGTCCAATCTTAACATCTGGATTTTCTTCTGTAAACTTTATGTACATCTCGTGTTGAGTTATTTCAAGCCAATGTTTTATATGTTCGTCATAGTTATTGCGAGTTACCCTATGTTTTAAAACATCCCTCACATTCGGAGAAGGACGAGTCCTTTCAGTCCAAAAATCAGAAACTATCTTCACAATATTATCCTCTATTTTATCAGAACGTGGATTTCTACACATTAGTGCCCAATTTCCTTCCATAGTAGAGTCATCCAATGTCTTCCTCCTTTTTGCATACCTGCTAACCGTCTTTCTAGATAAACCCAATGCCTTGGCAAATGCGGTAACATGACGATTCTTTGTTGTATCTTCACTTACAACTGAAGTTAATATTGCTCTACGAGAAATACTCTTATCAGCAGACCTAGTTTTTGTACCCAAAGAACTTATTCCTTTAAAAACATTCCCAACAAATTCTTCTTCTACACGTTTTGAATTTTTCTGTCCAAAATCAACACCTAACAATTCTAATGTTTCCTTCATATCAACATGATTCAAGAATGTAACCAACAAATGTGCTCTAGCAACTGTAGTCAAATTAACAAATTCACCATATATTATCTCTACACTTTTTGCTGTTTTCTTTCGTGATAGTGGTTCTTGTTCGGAAAATTCTTTTAATTTTTGTAAATCCATCTTCACCAAGTGTTTCACATTCTTTTTGGGAAGTAATTCCATAACTTTTGATATCACTTCAGCATAATGTTGCGCATCATGATCTGTGTCCATAAACATACACATGGGATCCTATCAAAACCCTTGCCTTTACGCAATCTAAAAAACATAAATTATCATATTTAAACCTTAGAACTAAAAAAAAATTAGGATCTATCAAGGGTTTCTATACATATGTACCAATTTTTGCAGCGTTGTCTTTCATTTGTTGTGTCTTCTCTCTCTCTCTTTGTGCCCTCCTACGAACAGATCTTCTAGCATTCTTCTCTGCATTCTCTTCCTCGGTATATTTTCGTTTCTCATTCTTTGCATTTCCCATGATTCATCCACTTCAAAAAATTTCACCTGCACACTTGATACAAATCTGAATGTGTAAGAGTAAACTTGATACAAAACTATATGTGCATGCATGCATGCAACTCTATTTATATACAAATCTCAGTAGAAATTATGTTATTTTTAATTTTAGTTTTCTATAACTTTAAAACAACTTTTCTAAATTTAATAGAATTTATATTTAATATGTTTTTCTAATTTAATATTACATATTTTTGGTTAAAAACAATTTAAAAAAGAACACACTTACTTTAAAACAAAAAAAAATATGTAAAAAATTAAATTTAAAACATAAAAAGCGAACAATATTAAGTAAGTAACCTGTAAAATATTAAATTTAGAAGGGGAGACGCAATTGCGAATCATTAAAGCTAGGAGGAGACGTTTTGGCGGCGTTTTGGTGGCGCAGAGGGGGTTCGCGCGAAAGGGTTCGCGCGAAATGGTTCGCGCGAATATGGTTCGCGCGAACCCTAGTTCGCGCGAACCCTGCTGAGTGGCAATGACGTGGTGCCCAAATGGCACATTTTGGCTCCAAATCTTTTTGGGGACAATTGTGACCCAAAATCTGCCACTCGGATGCCACGTAACCAGGGTAAACGAAATAGTTAACTTACAAAATTTTGACACAAAATTCATATTTTTATTGGCTTTCTAAAAATGCAATTTTCATTTTTTAAAAATCTGTTTTGCTATTTATTTTTTAATTCTTACTAACATACGGTATTTTAGGGCAATCAATAGTACACAATCAACCAAATTTGAAAAATAGTACAATATATCAAAAAAAATTGAAAAAAATATACTTAGTATTTGTTGAATTCTTCTTCTTGCCTGTGAAAAAAAAAATTAATTTCGATATAAATATTAAAAGTTATTGGCATTGAAATATGGACGCCATTTATTTTAAAATATAGTTACTAAATAATTAATTAAAAAAAAAATATAAGTCAAAAAAATATGAAATTTTGACTGCACGTCAAAATTATAATCTTGAACATATATCTAAAATTTCATAGTAAAAAGATAAGTTTTCATTTTAAAAAACCACCAAGGGACAGTCATTCCTCTTTAATAACATAAGAAACAACATATGAATAAAATTAAGAAAAATACTAGATTTTTTGCCAAATATTTTTTTAAAAAATATACATGTATTCTACACTCTAAACACAACATTTCGTTAGTTCGTAGAATTTCATGAATGTGTACGGTTTTGTGGCTATTAACTTTAGAAAATCAATTAAACTGAAAATTCATGTTTACTAAGGTACAAACCATACCAAAAAGTGGGACATTTTATTGTGCTTTTACTTGTAGAAATAAGGGGTAATATTTGAGGATGTAGTGGTCAATCGTAAATTAAAGTAATATTTTACAAACAAATGTTTTGAACATTTATTACCAATGACCCACCCACGAGTCATTAATGCACTTCAATCCTCTTAGAATTTCAAATATTTTAGGGCAAGTTCAAGAAACTTAAAGAAATAAGGAAAATTGGTTTTAAGTAGAATCACTATATAATATACCATATATTGGTACTTAGGGTTATAATCAAAGAAGAAAAACCAAATACGTGTAAGGTTTATTGTTGTTTTAAATTGATCATTGTTGGAAGGAATTTAACAATTTGAAAATTCCCAAATAGATTCTAATCCAACATATTTGAGATCTACATATTCCAAAAATTTGAGTATTCTTGTGATGACAACTTGATGAGAAGGTGGTTGGACAAGTCCGAACTCATACTGGTTTTACACAAGATATCAATATCATCATTAGTATTAAACATGGTTGTCCAATTTCTCCTACTTTGTTTGTTCTCTACATAGACAAATTAGAGGATTATGTTATAAATTTAATTATAATTTTTGTAAATCCATTGTGTTCTCTATGATATAACCATTACTATTTTTTTAGTTGTTTTTGACATCATTCTTATGTCAAATGATTTTATTTTCACATGTATTATTTCTATTGTTTTAGGTTATGGGATCCTATCAAAACCCTTGCCTTTACCCAATCTAAAAAACATATTATCATATTTAAACCTTAGAACTAAAAAAAAATTACGATCTATCAAGGGTTTCTATACATATGTACCAATTTTTGCAGCCTTGTCTTTCACTTGTTGTGTCTTCTCTCTCTCTCTCTCTCTTTGTGCCTTCCTACGAACAGATCTTCTAGCATTCTTCTCTGCATTCTCTTCCTCGGTATATTTTCATTTCTCATTCTTTGCATTTCCCATGATTCATCCACTTCAATAATTTTCACCTGCACACATAAATTGTGATAGATCTGAATGTCTAAGAGTAAACTTGATACAAAACTATATGTGCATGCAACTCTATTTATATACAAATCTCAATAGAAATTAGGTTATTTTTAATTTTAGTTTTTTATAACTTTAAAACAACTTTTCTAATTTTAATAGAATTTATATTTAATATACAATTATTTAGTTTTATAAATTTTTTAAAATAAAATAACTATATGCTTTAAAGACAATTTTATTATATATAAATAATAAAAAATATTTTTAAAAAAATATAATATGTAAAAAATTACATATTTTTGGTTAAAAACATAAAAAACATAGTTTAAAACAATATTTAAAAATAAATTTAACTTAAAAAACAATTAAATTTAGAAAAAGACGCAATTACAAATCATTAAATTTAGAAGGAGACGTTTTGGCGGCGCTTTGGTGGCGTACGGAGGGGGTTCGCATGAGGGGTTCACGCAAACCCAGTTCATTCGCGTGAACAGTGGTTCACGCGAACCCCTCTGAGTGGCACTGACGTGGCGCCTAAGTGGCACATTTTGGCTCCAAATCCTTTTGGAGGATAATTGTAAGCCAAAATCTGCCACTTCGGGTGCCACGTAATTAGGGTAAATGAACTAGTAAAATTACAAAATTTTGACACAAAATTCATATTTTTATTAGCTTTCTAAAAATGTAATTTTCATTTTTTAAAAATCTGTTTTGTTATTTATTTTTTAATTTTTACTAACATATGGTATTTTAGGACAATCAATAGTACACAATCAACCAAATTTGAAAAATAGTAGAATATATCAAAAAAAATTGAAAAAAATAAACTTACTATTTATTGAAGTCTTCTTCGTACCTGTGAAAAAAAAACTCAATTTCGATATAAATCTTAAAATTTATTGGCATAGACATATGTACGCTATTTATTTAAGTTTTAAAATATTATTTTACTAAATAATTAATTATAAAAAATATATATAAGTAAAAAAATATGAAAATTTGACAGGACCTCAAAATTTAAATCTTAAAAATATATCTAAAATTTCATGGTCAAAAAAATAAATTTTCATTTAAAAAAACCACCCAGGGACAGTCATTCCTCTTTTATAACATAAGAAACAATGTATGAATAAAATTAAGAAAAAGACCATATTTTTTACCATTTTATTTTTAAAAAATATACATGTATTCTACACTCTAAACACAACATTTCGTTAGTTTGTGGAATTTCATGAATGTGTACGGTTTTGTGGCTATTACCTTTAGAAAATCAATGAAACTGAAAATTCATGTTTATAAAGGTACAAAACATACCAAAAAGTGGGACATTTTATTGTTCCCTTATTTAATGACCTTAACATAAGTGTTGAGGGGCGATCAATTTTTAAACCCAACATATTCATTACAGACTCAGTCATTACATTAACTACAGCACCTCCATCAACTAAGACATCATGAATTGAAATACCATTACATAATACCTCAACTTGTGGAGCATAGGGATCTGCCTCTGCCTCCAAAATAGGGACCTCAACCTCCTTCCTTCGTCGAGCATTGAGTCCACTTCGCAGCTCCCGTCCTCTTCTCAGAAGACATAGCCAAGAGTTGACCATATGTAATATTTGCAGGCCTTTTGGACAGATCTTCTAAGATGGAGTATGGTCCTTGTCCCTGTCAAATCAGAAAATCCTGCACACCCAACTTTCTTCTCCTATGTTTCTTACTAGTTTCTCCTTTCATCTTCTTAGGATCATTTCCATCTTGGTTATCTTTTTCTTTCTTTCTTTTTGTTACAAACACATCTACTACATCAAAAGAATTCATAGGTGCTTTTCCTTTATCATTATCTCTTGTACCAGATGTAGAAGCTCTATCTAGACAATTATACTTATAATGACCCTTTTTATAACAACCATAACATACAACTTCAGAAATATTTCTTTTTGGACCTCTATCTCCTCCCTGAGAACTAAATTCCTTTCCTTGAAGAAGATTAATAGTTAACTGGCCCATCTTTCCTGAGCAGATCTTCATACTCAGTAGATGTACTAGGAGAAATATTTGTGCTCACCGAGAGTGGTTGTGGATTCTGGACCAAAGGTGTACTGGTGTAGGCTCTACTTTAGCAACAATTTCTTTGGGCTCCTCTTCCATGCTTTCTTCTTGGCTTCTTCCAATCTCCTTTGCTTGTTCAATGGTAGCTGGGTGGTCATACTTCACTCGTTGCCTGATCTCTGGCTTCATCCCAAGAATGAAGTACTTACAGAGGAGATTATCCATGCCATTCATCAACCCATCCGCTAATCCTTCCTTCCTCGGATCTGGGCATCGAGCTTCCTCCTTAGCTCTAGAACACGAGCATGATAATCTCTTATCTTCTCCTTCTCTCCTTGGGATAGCTTTGTGATCTCGATCATGAGATCTACATAATTCTGTTGTTTACCAAATTCTTCAAGAAAACTTTCAGTTAATAAATCCCATGAGTTTTTCACTTTATCACCTAGTGGTTCAAACCACCTAAGGGCTGAACCATCCAAAAAGCTAGGAAAAAATTCAGTCCATTGTTCCCTTCTTATGAGGCCATTACAAATGCAAGATCATTTAAACTCTTGAATGAAAGAGGAAGCATCTTCATTAGATTGGGCTAAAAAATAGGAATCTTGCCCATTTTCAAAAGTAACCACCGTGAAATACCAACCCACAAGTACAATCAACAAGACTTATGTGCACAAATAATTGGAATCACTGTAATAGAAAGTGACTTTACACCTTTCTACAGTAAAATAGAAATGACCACGGTAACTATGGTAAACTTGACTATGGTAAAACTTGACTTACTGTGGTAAACACTATTCATGGTAAAAAGTGACTTTACTGTGGTAAATACTATTCACAGTAAAAAGTGAATTTACTGTGGTAAATAATATTCACGGTAAAAAGTGACTTTACCATGGTAAATACTATGCACAATAAAAAATGACTTTACCATGGTAACTACTATACACAGTAAAAACAAGGTTACCCTCCAAATGATTTCTGACTAAGTGGGAATATCTCTCTAGAAAATCCACCAACGAGGAATGGTCTCGGAAACGGAACCAAAATGTCAACACCAATCCGGCACTATGATAATTCTTCACCGGGAACTCCTCGTGCTATGATTATTTACTAATGCACAACTTTTAGTTTGGTGGATGTAATCTAGAAACACAACAACAAACATAACACAAGAATACCATAGACTATGATAAGAAGGAATGATGATAAATCTGAAATATTAGTATAAATTATAATATTAACATGAAATTGTTACAATCTCGCCCATGAGGTACTTCAAGTGTTACTAACTTCACTTGCCTTCCAACAATAACTATGGGATAAAACTTCACAATTACACCTCTTAATGGCTTCTTCAACACACCTTTAAATGATGGCTTCCTTTACACACTTACTCATACAATATTTCTCACTACTTCCTTCTATGCTAAATGAGGGGGGTGGCCTCTTTATTTATAGAACTTCCAGGCTTATCCATCTTATCTCTAAGATAGGATAAGAAATCCACTCTGACGAATCATATTCCATACCTTAACTCTTATCTGTACATGTAAGCTTATCTTTTAAGATAAGATAAACCTTATCATTTCACATGGGTTCCACATTTTTAGAACTTTTTACAAATAAAATACACAAAATATTTATGACCTCACTCCTTGTCCTTATTACCAATATAATATTTCTAATTCCTAATCATGTAGACCCTACTTCTCTACTTACCCCAACTTTGACATTTTAACATTACCAGGACCACTTACGAAAAATATTTACTTTTTACCTACAACATTCCTATTGTACTTTTGACTATTACCGTACTATACATTATTGGCGGCATCGTACTGGCAGCGCCGTTATCTTCTATCGGACACTACTACTAATTATACTTAACAACATCCTATTCCTAATACATACATTAATGAAATAGAAATTATGGAGGAAAATTTTAGTGTTGATAGAACCCATGACATAAAATCATAAAATTATCTCATGTGCGGTAGTTATCACTTAGTTATCATTATGAAATGGGAACTTCTTCCTCCACTACTACTTCGAAGAAGATGTTTTACCATAATTAAGATCCTGTATTATGGGAATGTGACGACTCCAAAAACAATATAATCATTCAAGGATGCCTTTTCCTCCATAATTTCCTTCTATTCTGTCCACCTTGCATTCCCTTTTTCTTACAGTCTGACCCCACATTTGAGACGTTTTAACTTGATCCTATATTAACCAAATTTGTGTCATACTAATCAAGGCTCATGTTATCCCAAGTAATTCCTCCCAAGCTTTTTACAAATATGTGATACAACCTCTAAATCCCTAAATCTACTCTTGTAAATGTTCATTAGTGTTATTCCCATCAAAAGATTCCACCTTTATCCTCTAAACTCATCCAAACAAGTAACACCCTCCATTCCACAATGGGACATCTTACCACCATGTTTCCATCACCATTATTGCCTAATAGAACTCTACTCCTTGAAAATTGTGTGACATTCATCCCCCTTTTTTGCATCTACTCCTTTTGAATTCATTGTTGAACATGTGAGTCTCATTAGAACCAAAGTGCAGATTACTAAAATCAAATATTTGTTGACTCTTGCCCAAACAGTTTTTTAGAACCAAAATGTATTTGTCTGGCATAAAATTGGGAGTTTCCACTAGTTCAAAACCCAATGTTGTGTTAATTAAACTATTTACCCATTGATAAACAACCATATACCAAACCCACCTAAATTGTAACATCCATAGATTGCTATGGAAGCATAAACATGTTTTCTCTAAGTGCATCAAAGATCAACTTCATTTTATTTTAAGGTTGACCCTTTATATGTCGCCCTATTTCTCATATGGAGAATATGTATACAAGCACATGAATAATTGCATAATAGTATTCATGTGGTGCCTCTGATAATGTAATACCTTTATTCCAAAAAAAAATTATAGATTAATCAAGGTTTCTAATCAAAATAAGTGGACATTCAAACTCATTTGTATATATGGTTGACTGACCACATAGTTCTGAATATGAATGTGTAAATACATGCCCTGATACTTGTTACTATATGTGTACAAATTTCAAAGGAAGTACCAATTTCTGGGGAAGATCAAAGATGCACAAGTGGCTCTTGCTAAATTTCTAGATTTAAAAATCGGATATCAATGACTTTTCTGATAGCACCAACATCCTGAAAACTCTTTTGGAATGTTGATTAGGTTGTAATCTTCTGCACAAGACCTTTGGGAGGGAACTAGATTCATAAGAATTGGTCCCTTCTTAACCAAACTAGTCAAAGGAGATATGGAGAAGTTACTTCTTGTAAAGAAGATGAGATATATGGTGTGAAAGTTCTAGGAAGCCCAGGAGCCAACATCATAAATGCTTAAGATAGCAAGAGGATGAATCATTTTGTAATAACTAAGGAGGAGGATGATATTAGACGAGTGTTCTTGATAGGACCAAGTATCTCTTCCTCCAAATGAGTATGGGTACTTGAAGAATCATTGAAAAATGTTTAGCCCCAGCTGTAACCCAGGACCCTAGGTAGACCTCAGTTTCTAGATGAAACGAGCCATGAAGAAGAAGACAAATGGTTCTTGGTGAATCACTTAACCCAGGAGAAATCAACATCTACCGAGTGTGCTTACC
Source organism: Taxus chinensis (assembly GCA_019776745.2). NCBI lineage: Eukaryota > Viridiplantae > Streptophyta > Pinopsida > Cupressales > Taxaceae > Taxus > Taxus chinensis. The sequence continues at coordinate 146,829,039 of CM034157.1, forward strand.
CATACACTGATGAATAGATTTTCTGATTAAACATTTGGAGATGAATATCACTCTTGATCATGTCATCCATGAGGAGACCCAAGGACAACTTGTGATGAGCCCAAGGAGAATTGAAATAAGACTCTTTACAACAAATCCTACGATCGTAAAAGAACACAAAAGACCCTGAGCTCATTTTTGAACTCATGATGTGGGGATATGGAGGTGTCCTATAAGACAATCATGGAATCAAAATAACCCTCTTGACTGATTTAGTGGTGATTTTCTACATATGGTAAAATCAAGGTGAAGAACATTGGTGTATACTCCTAATCAGTCATATGACAATGTGATGTTGAGTGAGGCCTCTATCTTTCCATTTGACATGCATTCTTTCCCTTGAGCCATTGAAGAATCTGAAGCAGACATTTTCAAGATAATTGAGATTACCATTGACACAGACCCCAACTTGTAGGGAAGTTCATTTTGGTCACTAGCATCCATGCCTACGTTAACCTCCCAAGCACATGTGTACTTTGACACATGTGCCTATGTTTAGATTATTGATTGTTGAAGGAAATGCACGTCAATGTGGTTTCAAATAAGGATTTGAATACAAGACACACTAGATTTTTAGAAGTATGCAGGTTTATAATTTACACAAGATAATCTTGAACTATAGTGGATCAAGCCTCATGGATTATCACTTAAATACAAAATATATATATACACGGTGTAAACAATTCCTCGTATTCCATTATTAACATCTTTACTCATATTGATATGAGCCAAAAATGTAATTCATGCTTATTATAAAGAAAATAGTCTAGTTGAATGTGATTGCAGGCCCCAAGACCAAGGTTAATGTATTTGAACAAGACTATCTAAAATTCATAGAGATGATGATTTTATACACTAAAAATTATCACAAAGTAAACGTGGATGAAACGGAAGGCAGTTGGCACTTGACTAATTTCAAAATTTTGAAATCAATCTCTTTTTACGGGTAAGTTTCATACAATCTTGATACATAAATGAAGCTTGTAGGCTTAATTTTCCTACAAAGTAACAGAATATATCATCAAATAAAGGACTTAGTTTTTTAGCAGTTGAGTAGATTAGAATTCTTCTTTGAACCATTAATAACTTATGTAAATACAACTAATCCTATTGTTTTAGTATTGAAAAAGGGCATCTTTTTCAATAAAAACAACAATCTACTTTAGTGAAAGAATCCATATGTGATTTAGTATGTGAAAAAGGGCATCTTTTTTCCTACAACAGCATCTAAATAAACTGTTGATCCTGTTATTTCCTTCCAGTGTCTTGTGTTTATAAAAATTGTGTGGCCACAAATTTATTTCTTTATTGTCTATCTTAATGCAAGGGTTGTACATATGACTCCAAATGCATACACAATTAAGGATAAGCTATTGGTAGCTAACATATTGTATTAACTTTATCAAGGATTTCATAAGTCAAGGTCATCGTAGTGATGCTTATTCTAATTTCCCCAAACTATCAAAACTTTGCTAACTATAAGCTTTTTGATTATGTTACAAAGGTAACCACAAATTAGCCACCAACATGACAACCATACTCACAGTAAGTTGAATCTTACACGTATTTCCATCGTTCTTCCCAATGGATGCACCCATAAGTCAATCCAGGATCCTTAGCATTGTATCTTATCCTGTAAATTCAATGTAAACCCTAAGGTGAGATTGATAATATGAATACCATACCAGTTTTTGTGAATGTATTGGGGACATGAATGTTAAAAAGTCATTTGTAAAAGGAACATTCTACCAGTGCAAGAAGGTGTTCAAGAGAGAGTCACATTTTAATGGAGAAGTCCGAGTTGACTACTTGGCAAGAGGAGCTATCATCAGCCTTCCTATGATACAATCATCCCCGGACATATGTAAAAAGATAAAACCCAATATACAGGAGTATTCAAGAGCTATAAGGGAAAAAAAGTTGTTACATGTAAGAACATTCTTATAAAGTCGTTTATTTATAGGAATTTATTTTAAAAATAAAAATAAGATAAAAATAATATTTGATGGTTTCATTAAAAATTGATTAATACAAATCATATTAATATCTGTCATTATTGTCTTTTTGTTACAAAATATACATATTATTTCTTCCCACTTTTCATATTTTTCGAGACTTAAATTTATCTTATTTTAATATTAAATAAAAGAAAGTTAATTATTCAAACGTTTAATATCAAATATTGAAATGTTTATACTTCATTAAAAATATACTTAAATTTATTTTATTTTAATATTAAATGGAAGTAAGTTAATTGTTCACACATTTAGTATTGAATATTGAGATGGTTATACTCATTAAAAATTTAAATTCATATAAATATTGATTATTAAAAAAGTCTCATAATTACCTTATTTGTGAATAGAAAATTTATAATTATATAACTTTATAAATGATTCTCATTTAATAGAAGAAATTTAAAATTCTAAACAGTTATATAACAAGATTTACATATCTCGTATGAATTTTAACTTTATATTGAGATGAACTAAATTACTTAGAGATGAATATACTCCGTCTTAAAAAAATTAACAATTGATAAGACCTTAAAAATATGTCAAAAACAATATCAAAGTCCATTCGAGAATAGGTCATTAATAAGTATATTATAGTTCTTTGTGAAATTTTGGCCGAATGGAAACCCCTCGATCCTTGACAGCTAAGCTAAAGAATTTTATGCACTTAACCCATGTAAACTTCATATTCAATTAAAAATTAGAAGACCCAAATTTAAGGAGGAGTTTTTGAGATTTGGCTGCATGAAAAAAACCAACAATCAAACAAGGAACCTACTCTCATATTTTGAGGAAAAAACATTTTCACCTTATTTCACATCTTTACAAATTACTTTTATTAAAAAAGTCATGATGTGAAGACCTAAAAATATTATGTATTTTATTATTGGTCTAAATTAAACGGTATTAATATATTTAGTCAATTATTTATAGTTCCTAACCCTTCTCTCAATCCTTTCTACTTGTATTTTAGCTCCCCCTCTCTCCCTTCATTTTCCCTTCGTTCTACCCTTTTGTTGGAGCATTCATATGTTTCAGGGCATGTCAACAGTGTCTAAATGCCCCTGAAACTCTTTTGTGTTACCTTTTTTTATTCAAAGGATAAACACATTGATTTTTATGTTTCCCCTTTTTTTTGCTCCACATGACCCTTCTTTTTTTTAATTATTGGTGGTTATTTTGGGTAACAATGGGATACCTAATTTAAATTTAAATTTTTCTGTCAATGTATAAATATTGTAGTTCATTTATAGAAGGAAATATCACTACTACAAAATGTGTAAATAGTGCCACAATTTGGGTTCTTTTGTGACACAAATCAATCTTTTTGGGCATTTTCTAACGTGTTTCTTTGGAGTATTCACGTCAATTTATGTGACACAAAAGTGACGTAAAATTGTCGCGACTAAACAATTTTAATTGTGTTGACTTTGCGTCACTTTATGTCATATTTGCGTCTACTTTGCGCCATACAAAATCCACGCAAGACCTATAATATTAACAACATAGGGTGGTACAAACGTAATGCTATTTTTTTTTTTAACTTTTAAAAACAATATAATTATGAATAATTATATTGCATTTCTTTTTTTGCTTAGAACTATTATACATTAAATACTAATTTTTTTAGAAATTGTACATGAATCTAAAAAGTATTCAAATATTATTAATAATAATAAAATAATACATTTCTTCAATTCAAAATATGATTTATAATTATATACAAGTGTAATTTCAAGGTAGTATTAAGGGGTCCCTTATGAATTAAAAAACAAATAGATGTAAAACTACATCCTAAATATCCAAGTGACCAGTCTTGTTGTCCTCCCACAACTCGTCACAATAATATTGTTCTTCTTGAACTTTATCCTCCTTGTCGTCCTCATAATCCTATTCATTATGTTCCTCGTCATCTTTGTCATGATCCTCACAATCTTCTTTCTCTACCCGAACTTGACCATCCTCGTCCTTCTTTAAATCATCTTCATCCTTCCAATTTGTTTTACCTTGAAATTTTTTAATGATAAAATGTTAAAAGTGTGAAATTTTAATTTATAGTTTGCATGTACAACATATTGAACACTACATATATATTGGTACAAACTGATTATTTTGGACCCACTGATTAAATAATTTTGTGTTCCATCCCAAATCTTTTAATGTCGCACACACTTTTTTGTTGCGTGTTTCTTGTAGTGTTGTTCCTGTGAACACACTATATGATTAAATAACATATATTAGTATTTTTATTTAAAATATATTAAAACAAAAAACATCTTTATAAATAAGTTATATTGAACTTACAAATTTATTAAAGACCTCTTCTAAGTTTTGTTTACCCAAACAATGAGTCACCAATAACCCTTTTCAGAATCTAGCTTCATACCCCTTGAGTGCATTACTTTTGATGCCTACATCAATTGCAATATGTATTAAATTTTTAATCAATCACCATGTTATACAATTACCATTACATTCTGATTGTAGACTATATTTGTATTTTATAAGATGTTAATGGAAAGTCGACAACATAGAATATCAAATTAAAAAAATGTGTTTATCAACAAAAGTGCAAAATTTTAAATAGTATTTTTAATAGTTCAAATGTTAACAAATATCATTTCTTTTGTTAACTAACTTATAGCTCTATTAGTGTCCTTTGCTAGCCAATTGTAACACAAACTAAACCACATGTATTTCTCTATTTCAGGAGGTTGAAGACAACTTCTCTTATCATTTGTGTTTCCTTGGTAGTGAACATGTAAATTTTAAATATTTGTTTAAGAAACTATATATTATTTTTTTTTAAAAATACCACAATGTAATTACCCTCAAATTTTTCTTTATTCTCCTAAATCCTTCTGATCCAAAATTTCTAATTAGCTTTGAGTCATAGTGGGTCCTCTCAAATTCGCTGAAAGTTACATCAACCAATGTTCTATAGCTCTCAAGTGGGATTTGTAGCCACTCTAGATGACAATATGAATAAATCAATTTTTGTGTTTGGTCAATTATTCTTTTTTTAAAATACTTGCAACCACAAATATAGAAATCACTAAAAATGAAATATAAAATGAATTGAAAAAAGTGAAATTAATACAATGATAAATTATTCTAGCTCAAATAAAATCTATTAAAATAATTACTTGCCCCAAATATCCATTAATATTTTCATATAATTATTTACATAAATGTCCATTTTAAGGCCCCCTTGCACCCGATGTGTATACTTACTATGAACAAGATGCGAGGGTCTATCAATGTTTCCTATTGGAGGGGGTGAGAGTGCATTTTCATCTCCCCTTAATCCACTAAGGAGTAGGTCATTCATACTTTTTGGGGTATTCTCTCACCATTTCAATTTTTTATTGATAATAGGCTGAGAGGGACCTACCTTTGATGAGGGTCTATAAAAAATGTCAACAATTTTTTATAGATTTAATTAAAATCACTTTAAATGATAAATGAATACTTTATACCTTTGTGTAGACGACTCCCTCATCCTATAAATTTCTCATCCCCGTGTCAGTTGATACAGGATGTAAACCTGCCATAATCAAGTGATATTATAAATGTCTAATTAAGAGAAAACTTTTATATTAATAAATAAAATGCAAATTTATACCTTTGTGTAGGGGAAACCCTAAAATCAATTGGCTCATGTAGATTTCTATAAATAGTAGACATATCATTATGAAGATGTATAATTATAATTTTACATATGAAAATATTGTTAAATTATAATATATTATAAAATTATACCTCCATGGTTGGCACGTAGAGGTCGATGAATGTTGGCACATGTGTTTCATCAATTTTACCTTGATAACAAACTGCATAGTCATATTTCCTGTGTAGATAAGTGAAGATTATATTCATTGCAGTCAAATGTTCCTTTCCAGGATTTAATATGAATCTTCTCAGTACTCCCATTGCATGTACAATATTAGGTCTAGTAAAAACCATTTCATACATCAAACTACCAACTTCTGTAGCATATGGCACTTGAGACATGTCCTTTATTTCTTCTTCAGTTTTAGAACATTGTTCAGAAAACAAATTTTGACGAAAAGGAATGCAAATACTAACAGGTTTACTTTCATGCATTTAAAACCTTTGCAATATCATCTCAAGATACTTTCTTTGATTTAATAGAAGTTTCCTATTTACACGATCTCTTTTTATTTCCATGCCCAAAATAAATTTTTCAACACCGAGATCCTTCATATCATCTTTATATGAGACTTGAGATTTAATATGAATGACCATTTTCTTACTGTTACCTACTAACAATGTTTCATATACATACAATACAATGATAACATAATCTTCACATTCCTATTTAAAATAAATAAAAGGATCATCTTTACTTCTTTCAAGCCCAAGTATCAACACATACCTATCAAATTTATGGTTCCACATTCTTGGTTATTGATTCAATCCATATAATGAATTTTCTAGCCTACACACTAAATCTTTCTTCCCTTTGATCTTAAAGCTTTCTAACTGTGTCATGTAGATTTCCCCCTCAAGCTCACCATGAAAAAAAGTTGTCATGTTAACATCCATCTACTATATTTCTAGATTGGATGTAATAATAATAACTAGAAGAAATATAATGTAATATAACTTAGTAATAAGATTAAAAAATATCAGCAAAATCAAGTCCCTCCACTTGATAGAATCCCTTTGCCACAAGGCAAGTTTTATACTTCTTTACTTTCACATCTGTATTGTACTTCTTCTTAAACACCCATTTACAACCAATTTTTTTTCTTCTAGGAGATAACTGCACCAAGTTCCATGTATTATTCTTGTATAAGGGCTTCATTTCTTCCTCCATAGCCTTTTTCTAAGACTTACTTTATTTTGATCCAAAAGTCTCCTTCATAGTCTTGGGTTCATCATCAATAACAAAAAAATTGATAAAACACAAGTCGAATGGAAATTAGGAGGAATATAACTCTTAGGTTCTCTTCTCATATGATCTTATCTTTGTAAGATAGGGTTTTTTAGTTTAGAATCTTATGGTTCCTCATGTGCTTCATTTAAATATTACCCTTGCAACTTTCTTTTTGGTTGATATTTTACAGTCACATCAAATTCAGACATAGATTCACCTTCCTAAATTTTAACATGATCTTCCTCTAGTTTTTCTTCCTTCTCTGGAATCTCCTTAAGCTTTCTAAAGATTACATTATGACTAAAAACAACCTTTTGTGTTTCTAGATTCTATATAGTTTGTATCCTTTTACACCATTAGAGTATCCAATACATATGCACTTAGCATAATTATTATCTAACTTGGTTCCATTATTTGTTGGAATATACATATAAGAAATATAACTAAATACATGTAAATGTCAAACATAGGGTCACTTACAAGTCCATGCTTCTTGTGGAGTTTTGTCTTCAAACGTGGATGTCAGTGATCTCTTGATCAAATAACATGCAGTTCCCATTACTTATTCCCATATTTTTCTATCCAAACTGACACCAATGAGCATAATCCTACACTTATCTATCAACATTATATTCATCCTTTCTGTAACTGCATTCTATTGTGGCGTATATGGATTTGTCTTCTTCCTTGCTATTTCATGCACTCTTTATAGAATTGTGCAAATATTCCCCTCCATTGTCACTTCTCAAAACCTTTATTTTCCTTTCTATCTATCTTTCTACAAGATCCTTCATGTCTTTGAATTTATTTAAAACCTCATACTTATTTCAAATAAAATATACCTAGGGAATTCTTGAGAAATCATATATAAAACTAATATAAAACATGGATTTTCCTATTAACATAACTATTACACGTCTAAACACGTCACTATGTGTCAAATGTAGAATTACTTCTAATCTTGTATCATTGATTGGAAACGTTACTCTAGTTTACTTTCCAAACACACAATGCTCATAAAAAACAAAATCTAAAGGGAACTCAGAAATTCCTTTAACCATATCTTTTAGTTTTGAAGTATGAAGTCCTTACTCTCCAATGTGTCCCATCCTTTGATGCCACAACATCATATTCATTGTAGTAGATGTAATAGTTAGATCTAAAGCTTTCTTATCCTATGGAACCATGGAGCTATTACACTCATCCGTAACAATGCTTTCCTCAATCTTGAATAGTGTTCCCGTATGGATGTCTTTTGCCAATATTATTGCACACTAAACCATCTTGCAACTATCTTTATTAAATTCTATCTGCAAACACACATTATTCATATTACTTATAGATATTAGGTTTCAGATCAAACATGAAATTTTTAGAACCCATGGGAGGGTTTTAATCCTTCCATCTTTAAACCTTGGCTTGACTCTCCCATGATTTATGATCTTGCAAGTTGAGTTATCTCCTAGGAATAAATCACCTCCATTGCGATTTTCAAATTCATAGGACCACTCCATGTGTGAATTCATATGAAAAGAGGCACTCGAGTCAATCAACCATGCACCATCACATGCATGCGAGTTGAAAGTTTCCAAGAACAAATCTCCTGAGTTTTCATTAGAGGGTTTTGTATATGAAGATCCAGCATCATTAGATGACTTACCCTTTCCTTCCTTCTTAGATATATATTCTTTCTTAAAATACCCCATTTTACCTGAGTTCCAACATTTTTCCTAATATTTTTATTTATTCTTTTATTTAAGTTTGGAATTTTATCATCCTTACCTCTTCTTTCTTTTCTCTTGGGTATGACCTTTCACATACTAGGAATCCTTGGATTGATAATCCTCGATCAATTTCCACCTCATTCCTTTTGATAGTAAAGATGTAAGTACATCCTCAACTAATTATTTTTTATTAGTACTAGTAATAGCCATAACTATATTATCCCAAGATTTAGGTAAAGAAAATAAGATAGTAATACATTTTTCCTCTTCTTCCATATTAATTTCAACAGAAGTCAACTAAGTTACCAAAGTATTAAAGACATTCAAATGTTTTGTAATAGAGTCTTTGTCATTCGTTCTAAATGAATATAAATTCTTAAGGGGAAATAAATTGTTCACCAGAGACTTTTTCTGATACAAATTCCCCAAATTCTCCCATAATGCCTGAGTGGATTTATTATTTGAGACATTCAACAAAACTGAATATGATAGACACAATCTGATTGAAATCCTTACCTTCCTATCAATCATTTCCCAATATTTTACATTCATACCTTCAATCATGAATCCAGACACAACAATCCACTGATCTCTATCCACAAGAATATCTTCCATCTAGAGATTCCATAACTCAAAATGTTGGCCATCTATTTTTGATCTCAATCCTTGCACTTCTCGTCATTTTATTCTACTTGAAAAATTCACTTACAGAGCTCCCACATGAAAAGCATTTATTATAGGTTTTAGAAACCCTAACTCTTCACATAAAAATTAAAAAACTAGAGTTCTGATACCAAATGAAGAGAATCAATCCAATAAACAAATATATGGGAAGCTATACTTAACAAAATATTCAAGATTAACAGAGAAACACAAATTACATGTACACAAGATTTATTTGGGGAAACCCTTTCAGGAAAATTCCTAGTGCAATAACTTCTCTCTCTCTTATTGCATTAACTTAATCATTTACAATATAATAATGTACTTACAAGTTTTTCTCTACCCTACTACATTTCCAACTATATTTTAGTAAATCAATAGGAAATCGTCAAAGTTGTTTTACAATATAATGGGTACCAAAACCATAGACTAACAAAACAACCCATAACAGTTTCCCATAAGTTATGGGTTATGACACCACCTATATAAAATACTCATGGGTACACAATATGTAAAATATATAACATATTATAACATGTCGGAATTTGATCTCTAGAGCCACCATAGGTAAAGGCATCAAATGTATTTTTTAATAGGTTGTGTCCTCCCTGATATAAAAACTAAAATTATTGAATGCTTTGAATAAGAAAATAACCTTTTGAAAAAGTTAACAAAAATAAATATATTTTAAATTTCATGAAATACAAATTTATTCCCAAATGTAGTTTTTGATGTTCACATAAGAATTATTTTTGAATTCTAATTCTAGCATCCAAAATAAACAATTAGTCTATATGAGACGAGAAGACATGACAAGAGGAGAAAAATGAAAATAATATTACTAATCCCACCATTTATGGACACTTTATTATAGATCTTTTAGATACTGGAAAATTTACGTTACACATAAGGTCCCTTATTTAAAAACACCAGAAAATCATAAAACCACATAAAATGGGGATAAAAGACACCTCACCACTCATTTACTAACTCTCACCCACTCACATTTAATTTTTTCCATCCCACCTACCCATGTGCATGCCCAATGCACTATGGACCCTATCATTACAACCATATGTGTCCCTCTTCCCTATGCACTCCAAATCTATCAAACCTCCTTCATCTTCATCATTTGATCCTCTTATGTTTTATTAACAACTCTTGATACCCTACACTTTATTTTTCTTTCTCTTTTTCTCGTATATATCAATTTTGTAGGTCTTGAAGAATGATTTTTTTTTTCAAAGGATAGATCTAACTTTCCACAGGACTATTCTAGGAGGCATAATTGTGATTGGTTTGCGGTCTCCATGTGATTCTTAGTGAAACACAATTGTGATTGTCTTGCAATCTAAGTTAGGTATACTTATCATTTCATTTATTGTTTTATCATTTTAAATTAAAAAAATACTTTATCTCCTTAAAAGGTTTAGGGATATGACTGAGGCAGGTCCTCTAACCACCAAAAATAACTAACATTCTTCAAGAGTTCTTGTGTGTAGGTTTAGATTTAGATCTGAAGAGTTGTACTCACTTTATTCAATGAAAGAAACCACAATTTTCCCTCTCTCCAGAATGGCATCATAAGCCCATTCTGTTATAGTAGACAATTAGGTTTTTTTCATATTAACTAATCCATCTTACAGGTGATCCAAATCTACACATATAAATCTTTATCCCACAAAATGGGTAATAGATAACAATACAATAGGATATATAATTATAAATACATAAAAATAAGATATGAATATCACATCTAGTAATCTATCACCAAAATAATCTATTTTTTATTCGTATTTTCTCATGGTATTTTTCCCCAAATAGTTTTTTTTGCATTGAAAATAATATAGAATTCCTTGCACGTTCAATACAAAAATCCTTCTTCATTTTGGGGACACCCATTTCCCTTTTAGATTTTATTTCTTATTTAACCCTTCATTTTGAGAGATATATCATATCATGCATGTCCGCAAGATTTGAAATCTAACTGTAGATACTCCTTCCTCATATTTTCCACTATTTCTTCTTAATAAAACTATTATATTAAAAAATAAACCTTACTCTACTTTCCCATAGTGAAAGTGTATTTTTAATCACAAGTAGTTTAAATAAGCTTTATGGTATACACACTCTGAATTAAATAAAAAACTAAAAATGAAACAATTTTGGAACAAGAAACACTACTAAAAACCAATAAAATTCAAGTCCATCAAGAACAGGTAACAAAAGCTCACTTTATCAGCAATAAAATTCTGTAAAGTGAAAATAGTCAATTGCAGTTAGTACTAAATGGAAATGAGATTGTAAAGACATATGATATAATAATAGAAAAGAAATAAGCTATTGTGTTTTCTCTCATATTTTTAACCAAAACTTGTGAACCCTCAGAGTGAAGATATATCAGTTTATAAGAAACCTGAGGGTGAGGTTGAGGGTTAGGAACTTGGAATCCGTTTTTGAAAACATAACTGAAGAGATATAGTATGGTGTTACCTCTTTGGGATGAAATCCCAATGTATACCATGCCTCCTTCCTTGCCTTATGAAGCACATTATAAATTTTTATTTACAGTTATTATGGAGCCCCGCCTTTATAAGGCTTTGTAAGGGGTTGGAAATTGACACTACTTTTTATTTATTTTTAAATTTTTGGCATTTTTAGATCACTGTAAAACATTGAACCCTCAAAAAATTTCTCATATCCATGATGGGGAAAATGAGGTTCAGTCTCTCACACCACATTTCATAATACAAGAGGAAACTAGACTATGTTTATCACATGTCGCTAGAGTAAAATCAACATGTTCATTTTTTAAAAGAGAAATAGAAACAATTTCATTTTTTCATTTTTGCATTCAAGATAAGTGGTAGAGATACAATTGTGTTCATTCACATCATATGCGTGAAGGAGATAAGAATCATAATTTGGGTCATCATTATGGTATTCACTAGGAATTAATTATAGATAACCATCACATGCATAATAAACATCGTACGAGAATCTATAAATGGAAGTAACATCATCCACATGTAAGCTAGAAACACTTTCATCATCACTAGCCTTTATATCCTCTATGGGTGGTGGAAGTGGGAGATAAAAATTCGTTGAAATATTATAGGATATCGATTTCTACAGTAGAATGACTACGAGGGGCCCTAGGTGTATGGGAAAAGTGGCGTGCTCTTTCTTGAAATACAAGAGGATTAACATCTTGATAATCATTTTATACTATATCATCCATATAAGAATAATAAGAGGGAATACCATTCTTTGCATACTCATAAGTGGTATGGACCTTGGATAAATTTATGGTAACAATCACCATGTTTCTGCAAGGCATGGAAGAACCAAGAAAAATTGCATACATTCCCCAAAGCAGTCCTAGGTTTTACACAATATTCGTTATTGTTTACACAATGTTTCATAGGGATTACACAATATTCCTTAGAGTTTACTATACACAATTTACCCTAGGGTTTACAAAATGTACATTAGGGTTTATGTAATATTCCTTGTATTATACATAATTTACCCTAAGGTTTACACATTTTAAACTACAATTTACATGATTTATCCAAGGTTTTTAGATTTTATTTGGGATTTACATAATTTCCTTTCAAATCTATTATAGGGTTTACAGAATTTCTCCTAAGATTTTCAAATTTTACTTTCTATATTTTCACATACATTATTTATCAAATTTAAATAAAAATATGCATACATGTAATCCATGGGATTTCATCACATACTCTTCTTCTTCCAGTGGAAGGTTTTTCTTGCCTTGAAGGTTTTATTTTTGCTCCATATATCTATCAGTGCCCCATTTTTTCTATGTTTTTCTCTATGATGTCTCTGTTCCTTTCTCCCCTTTCTTTATGCTATTTTTTTTAATTTCCTCTTACTTCTTACTATCCTTTGTTTCCTCCCACTAGGGTTATCCTTTCCTCTCCATTTTAACTTTCTTTGTTTCCTCTCTCATTGATGCCAAAAAGGAAGTGAAATAAAGTGGGATTACCTTTTAGTGTCCCACTTTTTTTTAAGTTAGAGGTAGGTGTGGCGCAAATTGACCCAATTTTATCACCCCTACACCCCTCTGAATTTAAAAAAATTAAAAAATATATTCATTCAGGTAACTAAATATAGAGTATAAAGAGTCTAGATATGCCCCCTGTTTATTATTGGGTCATTTTACCCCATATATTATATGTTCATTACATGAATTAGATAATGTCCCAATTATCACTATTTATAGATTCCCATAGCATCTATATAGAGAAACACCAATTTATTTATGGCCAAGATGGTTGTGAAGACCACATAGAATTTATGAATTTGCAAGATATTCTAGTGAGAGTCCTCTAGTTTTTGATGTGTAGATTGTTTCCCTAACTGTTCAAATTATGTTATTAAGGGTGAACACACTAGATGTTATAGGGTGTTATATTAGTCTTTAGAGTGTTCCATTGATAGATGTTTATGTGTTGTATGAGTGTTTCAATTATGTTGTCATTAGTGTTAAAATGATTTGTAATATGCTATGTAAGGGTGATGTGATTAGTGTTGAGGGTGTACATTAGTATTTCGAAGGTGGTATTAATATTGGGTGTGTTATGTGATTGTTTACTATTCAATGATCCCTATTTTCAACATGGTGTTGCATTAGTACCATTTAGGTAGGACTAAATCATTATTAAAGTGATCCATTAATGTATAAGGTGTGACTATGTTTATGTTTAGGGTGTTAACCCAATTATTGTTTAGTGTCCATTGCATGACGGGTAGTTTAAGGATAGTTTCATTAGTATTTAGTATTTTGTATCAGTATTAAGGGAGTCCATTAGTTTTAGGATGTTAAATGTTATGGAAATTCCATTAGTGTTTATGGGAATTCAAATTATGTTCATAAGGGTGACCATTAGTGTTCAAGGTGTCATATCAATGTTTGGTGTGATATCGTTTTACCCATTAGTGTTTAGTTGTTGTATTTATGTTTAGGGTATTATAAACCACATTGTGTTTAAAATGCCCACTAGTTATTTAAGGTGTTGTCTTCATTAGTGTTTAGGGTGACCATATCAGTCTTTAAGGGAAATTGAAGGGTTAGTGTATGTAAATTATGTTATTAAGGTGTATCCATTAGTGTTTGGAGTCATATTACGTTTTTAGGTGTGTTAGTCAATGAGTGTTTAATGTGACCTATTAATGTTTATGGTGTTACATTATTGATTTAGGGTGTAAATTGTGTTATTAATTTTTTATGTGCCTTAAAACAAGGTGCTCATTACCATGTAATGACTTAACCTGTTCTCATTGAAGTATTTAGAGTTCAAAAATTATAAGGTTTGACACCAATTTGATCCTTCAGCTGACAAACATTAAATTTGGTGATATATCTTAAGAAAATGGAACTAGGATATGACATGGTATTCCATCAGGCAAAATTCTCAAACTGTGTTATAGATTACAGGAATTAGATCCTTAATGATTGCGAGAGGAAGTAGGAATAATAGTTGAACATACGTCAAACAAACAGTCACCACAGTGTGCACATAATACCTATTTACAGGAGATTTTTATTTAAGGGGATAATAATTAAATGTGTACTTTCCACAACAACTTTGAATGAGATAATATTAAGAAGATTCTGACAGTCAATGAAACCATCATGTTAGGTTGATAGTCATAAACATCCTTCCTTAAAGAGCTTTGTACAACATGTGCAATATATTCAGATGTATAAGAAAAAGTGGCCAAAGATCTATAATACATTTATGCAAAGAGGTTTCATAGACAAATTTAATAACATCTTATGATGACAAATGTAATGTGTGTGAGGATAACATGTCTAAGATGGATATCAAACATGCAATCATCAAGGCATTTAAAAATAATCAATTACAAGGAATCATCAACATCATGAGGTTCAAAAGGAAACATAATCTTATCCACTTACAGGGAAATGGGGTCATACCATTATTGTAATGGTGACATATTAGTAGGGGTACATTAGTCTAACCAGTAATACACTAACAACAGGACACACTTAATTGGAGGAGAAGTGTCACATTGTGTTTGAGGGACACAACTCACACATATAAGGACACATTCACGTCATTTGTAATCTTGGTGAGTATTCAGGTTTCTTGGTAATGAAGACTTTACAATCACACAATCTATGACATATCCTACACTACTATGGGGATACTATAACACGTAATATTCATACAATATAATACAAAGCATATACAAGAGTGTAAAGGTACATATGAACACACTACTAAATGGAATGTCTTGAAGGACTGTGTGATAGATGAACATTATCATGTGTTGTCAGTGGATCTTATATGCGTTGTTACCTAAAACATGTGGTGATGAAGGAGGTGACAAGTTGAAGGTGACTATGGAAGTGACTTGGAGGTGACATTGAAGGTGGTGTAAGGGATGGAGGAGGATCCTCATCTGAATGTAAAGTAGTGATGTCCCACAACACAATTTTTTTTCAAATTTTCAAACAAAATCAATCATGTTCATCAAATTTATATAAAATTATATAAAATATCATCAAATTATTCATTTTTTATAAAATCATATAATAAAAGAAACAACATTTTACATTTAACATAAAATGTATATAATTATAGGGGTTAGTTCAAAATACACCAGGAAACTCATTTGTGAAAAAAAATTGGGTTTCACACACTAACCAATACGCAATAAGCACATGACACGCATCATCAACACGCACACGCAATCATCTGACAACAGGTTTTCCTCAATCTTAGATAGTGTTGGATTTTCCTTTAAAACTATAGTTAATCAGAAGTCTGTTACCACTAGATTTGATTTTTTATTAACTTCCACCATGACATAAAGAGGTAATATTGACCCTTTCATTTCATCCTATTTGTCATAGTACACTTTTTAAATTAATAATTGGGAGATACAAAACGTGAAGTCCATGATGAAGTGTTATTGATGAAACAAACAATATTGCTTAAATGCATAAGGGTGTCATAAATGTAGATATGATCATGCTTAACAATGAATTTTCTCTGATATGGCTATATGAATATTCTCAGGGGAAAATTGTTTGCATTAAACACATAACATCATCTAGGAACATACTAACTTTGATAGCTTGAGGACATGAGTCTAATCTGCAAACTATGTACATTTGTCATTAAAAGGTAATATTGAATAGATAATTGAACATTCCCAATTAGACCCAATATTAATTCATTTCAAATACTAATAACTCAGGACTATATAAAGAATAGGAAAAGGAATGTATCATGTCAAACTGTACTTCTAATATGTGAATTATTCATAAGGTGTTGGAAGTATGTTTAGTTCCATGAAGGTAACAAGACCCATAATGTTGTCCAATTGCTTAAAATGGATTTATATTTCTTTAACGCCTTACGTGGAAGTTCAAAATCATAGTTTGGAATATTCGTCATAAACTCGTAATAGACGGATTATTGTTGCATGTAGATTAGCCACAATTTTAAAGAACTTGTTGTTAGATTGTGTGCACCATTGAAACTACTTTAAACCTCTTCCTCTGCATAGGGGCCAATCGTATCTGTAGATAGGGATCAGATCCAAACATAATCAACCCTATATGATAATTTCGATAGGGGCCAACGATGTTTGGAGGAGGAAAGTTTTTCTTGGAGGAGCCTAATTATGAGGTATCGATGGATATATGATCTAGTGAATTTGAGGTTGGAATGGAATTCTATAGTATAATCTAGATCTACATTATCTATGACACATTTTACATCATTAAATCCAACATAATTTTTAGGAAGGTAATATTTGTCAACTACATTAGTTTTGACATTATTTTCCTTCTTATAACTTTCAATGTATATTGAAGGCATGTGTATTATTTCTAAATATAAATAAATTATCAAAGAAGCACTACAAATCTACTAGTTCGAAGGATGCATAGGTGGATGATGTGAGACATGATTTATTCCAAGATAAAAATGCAATCATACAAGACTATAAATTATTAAAATACAAGAGAGATAATTGCAATAACACAGAAATAGCTCCAACTCAATACGATCAAATAGAATAATGCAAGAGATGTACATATAGGAGGTGAATGTGTAACCTCCTCCTAGAATCATGGCAATATCCACCTAGAATAGTGGTAACCAACAACTAGAATGGTGTAGTCAAGTGGTGACTAACACCTAGAATAGTGTAGTCAAGTGGTAACCAACACCTAGAATAGTGTAGTCAAGTGTACACCTAAGAAAGCATATCCCATAAGTGTAGGGAAACTCCAAGTGACGTGGAATATCCTGGAGTAGGATAATACAAATAAATCAAGGAAAATAAATCCTACACTAACACCCCCCATAAGCACAACTTAGGTGGGAAGTGAAAATGAAAGTGGGTCCCAAAAACAAGGCCTGATGAGGTACCCATGTACAATGCAATCTCTCATAAGATAGAGTAAAAAGAGAAAACCCAGTGGGAAAAACTCCCCCCAAAGAGAGACATGAAGAAGTGAAGAGGCTATAAGGTCCCCCCTGAAGATGATGAAGCTGTTGATGTAGACCACACCCCAAGAAGAGCTCGTAGATGAATGAATTTACTCTCAGTGAAAGGTTTGGTGAAGATGTCAGCAACCTACTCTAAAGACTAGAATAATATCAAATCGATGACCTTCTCATGAATGAGATCCCGAATGAAGTGCAAGTGAATCTCAATGTGTTTGGTCCTTTGATGAAGAACCAGATTCCTGCATATCTGGATGGTGCTCTGGTTATCACAAAAGATGACTGTAGGCTTCCTGATCTAGATACCAAGCTCAGAAAGAATCCCATGAAGTCAAATAGCCTTAGTAATTACATTAACAACTCCTTGTCCTCTGCCTGTCTGGATGATAGGGAAATAACATTTTTCTTCTTGATCAATCAACTGATAGGACTATAACCCAATGAGAAACTGTAACCTGAAGTGGACTTATGACACACACTGTCACCAGCCCAATCTGAGTCTGAGTAGCCGACCAAGTCAATGTCTAAACCAACCCTGTAGTGAATCCCATATTTGTGTGAGCCCTAAATGTAGTGCAAAATCCTCTTAGTTTCTTTCCAATGCAGCTCATGAGGTTCCTGCATGTACCTCAAAAAATACCAACAGCATAGGAGATATGATGTTTGGTGTGAGTCAACTAAATAAGGCTGCCCATAAGTTGTCGATATAAAGTAGCATCAACCAAGGGTGTGGAACAATCAACCTCAAGCTTGAATCCAAATAAGAAAGGAGTCAGAGATGGCTTGTAGTCAGCCATGTGAAATTGATCAAGCCAGAAGATTGAGAGAGTACTTGGGTTGTGCAAGTGAAATCCCTGAATTGGACTGTATGATCCTTCAATGCTAAGAAAGTAGTGCAGTAGACCCAATTCATTCATGGAAAATCTATCTTGAAGAGTTGTCTTCACTGATAAGATAGCTGATGAATTACTCCTAGTGATAAAAAGGTCATCAACATAAAGTATCGGTACCAGTAATGAATCATCCCGCCAAATAGATATAAATTGAAATCTAAATGACACCGTGTAAAACTAGAAGCTAAGAAGAAGGAATCCATATTGGCATACCAAGGGGTCTGTTTGATGCCATATATATATTTCTTAAGTCTGCAAACCAAGGATGAATCCTAAACAAACCCTCGTGGTTGCTCCATGAAGATCTCCTCATGTAGGTCTTTGTAAAGAAAATTAATCTTCACATCCATCTAGTGCACACTCCAACCATGTGTTGCGGCTAAAGAAAGTGTGAGTCTAATTAAAGTCATCTTCACTATGGGTGCAAAGGCCTTTAAGTAGTCTATATCAACTACCTGTGAAAAACCCTTGGCTACTAACTGAGCCTTGTACTTATCAATTGACCCATCTGCTACAAATTTGGTCTGATATATCCATCGACATCGAACCATATTCCTTCCCTTAGGAAGTGAATTCAAATCCCAAGTGTGATTATTGATTAAGGAATTATATTCCTCATGTATAGCGCTATCCCACTTAGGTATGATTAATGTCTCTCAAAATGTTTGTGGATTTGTCACTGAAGCATAAATGACATGTGTCCTACTCTGATAGTTTTCCCGAGTACGTATGTCATCCTCTGGATCCCCTGCACTCTGAAGTGTCTGCCTAGCCCAAAGAGGGCTTGAAGTGGGTGAGTCATGTGTTGAATCCTCATCCTCTGAAATATGGCTAGAAGTAAATGAGGATGACTCCTCATTACTTTTATTACAATCAGAACTTGAAGAAGTAGAACATGTTTCCTTGGGAACCTGTTGTGGATGATGTGAATCCTTAAATTGGTCATCAAAACTAAGTGAAGCCAAAGTAGATGGAGAAGCATCAAGTAAAGAGTTAGAGGGAATCTCTTGAAACTTAACACTTCTCTCAATGAAAAACTCATGAGTAGTGGGATGGATAAGTCCATAGCCCTTGACCCCCTCTGGATACCCAACAAATATGCAAGGTTTAGATTGAGGATCTGTTGTCTTACATTTATTTTTGGGAATGTGTGCTATCGCCAGTGATCCAAAGACCCCAAATTGCTTAAATTTCGGTTTCCTATTGTTCCAAGATTCAAATAGAGGTATACCTTTTAAATATTTGTGGGGAACTGAGTTTTGTATATAATAGGCACAATTGATGGATTTTTCCCAAAACTGCGGAGTCAAATATTTAGAGTGGATCATAAAGTTTTTCATCTCTTTTAAGGACCTATTTTTATGTTCTTTCATGTCATTTTTCTGAGGATTGTAAGGCACTATCCTCTATAGATCAATCCCGTCTATGGTACAAAACTTCTCAAATATATTGTTAACATACTTCTCCCATTATTTGTTCAAAGAAATTTGATACTTTTCCCAGATTGATTCTCAGCAAGTTCTTTGAAGTCCCGAAAGTAATCAAACACTTCAAATTTTTCCTAAGGAAGTAAACCCATGTATATCTAGAAAAGTCATCTATGAAGGTGAGAGAATATTTGGCCCTAGTGAGAGAAGGATGGGGAAAAGACCTTGTAACATCACCGTGAATCAAATCTAAAGGTTTTGAAGCTCTCCAAGATTTTCTCTTGTCAAATTTCTCTTCAAGGTGTTTTCCAAGAGAACAACCCTTGCACATTCCCTTTGAGAAACAAAATCTAGGAGTTCTTGTAACCATGTCATGTTGACTGAGCTACTCAAGGTAGAAGTAGTTAAGATGGCCAAAATTCTCATGCCATAATCTGATAACTCCATATGAGTGTGTGAGTAATGTAGTAGGGGAAATATCAGGTGTAAAGTGTGAGAAGGTATAACACCTAGCATGGTGGTATTCCCTTCCCACTTCTACTGTATTTTCGGTATGCAAATCCCTTATCTCAATCGAATCAGGATCAAATATGAATCTCATGCCCTTACCTATATGAGTCATTTGATACACTGACAAGAGATAAGTTAAAAGTGAAGGTACACTAAGAAAATTTGTGAATGTTCCACCTTTGACTTCAATAGACCCTCTCCTTGACAATGTGGCTAGAGTATCATCACCCAAAGTGATCGAGGACATGTTGTAGAGTACCAAAACTGAACCTGTGATGAACCCATGTAGTGTTTAGCACCAGAGTTGATAACCTATGAAGGATTAGATGAGGATGTAATTGTAACTAGTGATTTTCCCTTATGTTTCTCTTTATCTTTTTCCTTTTCATTAGTAGATTCTTGGATTGATGAAGACTGTTTGATAGATTCAGGGACCCCTATTTTTTTCTTCCCTGAAAGGAACAATAAGAAGATCATTCCAAGATGTGAAGATCTCATATGATCATAGAACACCACATTTGATAACGTGAAAGAAATTTACCAGAATAAATTTGCAAACAAAGAACAATAATATCATATATTATTATGGAACACTCATATATGAGTACAATGAGAATGAGCCTTGCTTATATAGGCAAGGAAGATCAATCTAATAACAAGTCAAGGTCATAGATCAAGTCATAAATCAAGGAGATAACTAGTCATCAAAGAAGTAGTCAAGACCATAGATTTAGGAAAAAACTAGTCATCAAAGATCTAGTCAATACCATAGATCAAGGAAAGAACTATACCTAACAACTAGATACTATCTTTGTAATATCTAAATAAGATAAAATAAATATCCACACATATAAGTGGGTGAGGATAAATATAATAAAGGTAAATAAAGTACCTAGGTGAACATGAGCTAAGGTAAATACCTACTCTAACACCCCCTCAAGTGAAGCTAGGGGCCCAAAATAAAAGTGGCATATCCACAGTATGATTCCCGACAACTAGGTCTAATGAAGTACTCATGTACAATAACTAGGAAAAAGGGACACCGCAAAGTACCAAAAACTAGTAACAACAAAGTAGAGAGAGTAAACACCCACTGCAAGGCATCCCAAGAAACTTGACTCAAAAAAATCATATAATGCTAAAAATTTTGGTGTGCACTGTGGTCTAAATCCGTTGCTTGATCATAAAACTAAAAAATAACTGACACTAGGCTTCACCAGAATAGCTCCATACAAGGAAACTGTCAATGGAGTGATGTCAAAAGTGTAAAAAAACACCAAACATAATTTGATCAACTGCTATAAATAGGTGTTCCACGATCCAAGAATAATAATCAAGACATACAGGTAAGGATACAAGATCCAAATAAATAAGAGTGTCACAATCCAATAAAATCCATGGTACAATGCAAGGACATAAAACCCAAAGAACCAAGATCAACACCACACCCTCCCATACTGTTGAACGGGTGGAATGATGCTACAAATATGTGTGAGTTGTAAAAAAAACTACTCAAACAATGAAAAAATAACATTGATATTTACCAGAATATCTCCCCCACAAGATAGACTGTCAACTTGCCAAAAATATCAAAAATAAAAATATAAAATCTCTCAAAAAACAAGAGAGATACACTACACCTGCTAAAGAAAAATACTCAAAACAAAGAGCATTACAATGTAGAAGGTATAGAAAGTGGAGCAAGAGGATGAATGGTGAAGGAGATAGTTTGTAGATTCCTCTCAATAAATGCCTATGTCACTGCCACGAGTGATCAGATATCCACTTGAAAATAACACAGATAGATGAAGAAGATGCCTGCATATGACTTGGTGAAAAATACACAATGGTTTCATGCAAAGGAACATCAAAATGTGTATCAAGTTGATTATGTCTAACAATTGAAATATCAGGTTTCTCAAGCCTAAGTGAACGTACAAAACTCATGTGTAACTCATGATCCTCGTAAAGGGTCGAGTGAATAAAAATAGGAGCTCTATCAATGTGTGATCCCAATGAAGTACATTCTTTAAAACCAATTCCATGGCAGGAGTTCCACTTAACATGTGGAATAGGGGAAGGTTGAAGCAATACCCTGTGAATGTCTACCAATACCTCTGCTAGTGAAACCCATAGAAAAAAGCATGCGAGAACCAAATTTAGTGGTATGATTCTCAAAAGATCCATGTATGAGAGTAGAAGGAGCTGATGTGGGATACTCAAAGTGTGTAACTGCAATATGCACAAATGTAGAAGAACATGCAGTAACAAGCCTAATAGGCTTAGTAGCATCAGGAGCAAGAGCAAGCTCAGAAAATGAC
This sequence comes from Taxus chinensis, assembly GCA_019776745.2. NCBI lineage: Eukaryota > Viridiplantae > Streptophyta > Pinopsida > Cupressales > Taxaceae > Taxus > Taxus chinensis. The sequence goes on from CM034157.1 coordinate 146,852,053, forward strand.
ATACCAAAGTCAATGGGTACAGGAGAAACAAATGCAAGCGGACAAGGAGTAGGGAAATGAAAGTCCACAATATGATGGCGATGCTGCAAGCTAGACATTTTTTATTGTAGGGAGTGTATGAGATCATCTTTGTCATGAATGAGTGCTTGTAGAAGAGAATTTCACTTATTGAGCAATTTCTTTTCCACAAATTTTACTAGGTCCTCCTGAATGGAACAAATTTCATAGAAGAGCATCTTATTCTCAGACTGTAAAGCAAAGATGTAAAAGCACGAATCCATGATAACAAATAAAGAAACAGGATGTCGGGCTTAGCTGAAAATGCGTCTGTGTGTGAGTACAACACCCCCAAATGTTGACACTTTATAAAATAATGTTTTTTTATAAATTAAATGACACCAATGGAAAGAACATGAAAAATCATACATTTTTGAAAAAAAGGGCACTCAATTTTGAGTTACTGGTTAAACGTTATGATAATTTTAATTTTCTATCACTAAGGTCCATTTAAATTTAATTTTTTTAATGTTTGAAAAAAAGTTTCCTTTATGATAAAAATATTATTTCAGGAATTTTTCCATTTTTGGGAAGATGTCATTTGTTAGCAACATTTTCCATTTTCGAAGTTTTTTTGTTTCTGGAAAACCTTCCATTTATGGAAAATTTCTATTTTTGGAAACCTCCGCATCTGCCCCGAAATTGTCATTTTTGGAAAGTGTCGTACAGTCCTGGTTTTTCACTTGGTACTTTGAAACCGCTTCGTGTCGATAAAATATGATGAAGACTCGGAATGTTTTCCACTACTCCAAACAAAACCCAGAAAGCTAATATAATTTAGTGTCGAAAATTTGTTTGTACATAATTGTACTAATTTTTTGAGAAATGTGTTAAAAAACCCTTTAAAATGCCCATATTTGAATGTCTCAAAAAATGGTCAAGTTTACAATCGTTTATAGGGTTTTATCACCTTCCAAATACAATGGCACGCTCCGTTTTGCATAAAAATGCATCTTGCAGAAAAGTGCTAATAAATTCTGAATACATAAAAAAATAAACTCTTGTATGCAAAGAAAAACTTACAGATGGACGTATACACCATCTATTGCTCTGATACCATGAAAGTAACGATAAGAAAATCATTCCAAGTTGTGAAGATCTCAGATGGTCATAACACACCACATTTGATAAGCTGAAATAAATTCACCAGAATAACTTTACAAAAGAATTTGTAAACAAAGAACAATAATATCATATATTATCATGAAATTCTCATACATGATTACAATGAGAATGTGCCTTGCTTATATAGGAAAGGAAGATCAATCTAAGAACCCGTCAAAGCCATATATCAAACCATAAATCAAGGAAAGAACTAGTCATCAAAAAACTAGTTAAGACCATAAATTTAGGAAAGAACTAGTCATCAAATATCTAGTCAATACCATAAATCAATGAAAGAACTAGTCATTAAAGATCTAGTCAATACCATAGATTAAGGAAAGAACTATATCTAACAACTAGATAATATCTTCCTAATATCTAAATAAGATAAAAGAAATATCCACACACATAAGTGGGTGAGGATAAATACAATAAAGGTAAATAAAGTACCTAGGTGAACATGAGCTAAGGTAAATACCTACTCTAACATTTTCAAGGAGATGACTGAGGTGATCAATTTTCTTCTTCATACATTTGTGCTCACCATGCCCAAGTTTTTTGTAATAAGCACACTTAACCTTTTCCTTTTTAGTCTTCGCATTTGAACTAGAGGTTTCAGTGGTAGGCTTGGAAGAGGTAGTGGATTTCTCTTCTTTCTTCTTTTCTGGATCCTTAGTCTTTTTCTTTTTCTCTTGGTTGTTAGAAGATTTTTTTCCCATTCCCCTTAATGAGGGCTTGAGGTTTGGATTACTTCAAGGTACCCATTTTAATTAACTTTCCTTTCTCTTTAGTCAAATCAGCAATGAAGTCATCTAAGAATGGAATAGACTATGTGGCTCCAAGATCCCTCTCGGTAGCATAAAATATAGAAAAAAGACAAAGTAGTTAGCACCTAGTTTGGAAAGCATTGAAAGAACAAGTTGTCCATCCTTATTTTATATGCCACATTCTTTTAACTGCAATCGTAAGGACTTAAGCTTGGTAAATAAATATTAGGTGTCAAAGTTGTTAGGACTTAAGTTAATAAGTTCTATTTCGAGCTCATGACCACTCATAGTGTCAACTTTTACAAATAATTTTTCTAAGGTTTTCCGCACCTCGTTCGGATATTTGGCTGAATCTATGTGAAGAAGGAGTTCATGAGACACTGAAAGAAAAAAAAAATCAAATAGTTCATTACACTTATTATACCACTTAATTTTTTTTACATTTGTACTAGACTCTAGTTCTAACCCCATTGTGATATGGTACAACCCTTTACACCTTAGTCCAATGGAAAATTTTGATTTCCATTCATGGTAGTTAAAAGGTATAAGTGGGGTAGTTGAACTTAGATTCATTATTGTCGAAAGAAAGGTTGTTGTAGTTGTGGCAAAAAATAATGAAATGTGCAGAAAGAAATAAGAGAGGAAACACCCTGTACACCCCCTTGAAAACTATATCAAGAAGCTCCCCCCCATAATATTGGCACTTTATAACTTAGTGCATTTTATAAAAAATAAATAGGTCCAGTGCTTTGGGAAATGAAAATAATTTAACTTTTGCAAAAATGGCACTCGATATCGAGCTACCAATTAAAAGTTTTACAATAACTATTTCCCATAAATAAGCCCTATTTTAAATGAATTTGCACTAAACTTGAAATGCACTTTTTTTACTAAAATATAATTTTAGAAAAAGGAGGGTTTGATGAATAAGAAATGCACCTTTTTACTATATACAGGTTTCTACCATGTTAGATCAAGAAGATCTTCACAACGACATTGAAATTGTTGTAGATATGAGTGTAGCAAAAAAATAATCAAAAACAATGACTAAATTGGGATCTAGAACTGTATATGCATTATGCGGGTGTGTAAACATTAGAAACCTGAAAATAGGCTATATACCCACAAACCAGGCAAAACTAGCACCAAATAACACCAAAATACTTGCAAATAATGATCTCAAATGAAAAATAAATTTACAAAAAATAACCAGACAATCTCAATACAACCTTTCTCTTATACCATATTAGATAAGCACAATAGATCTACTAGTTTAGAGAATGCACATGTGAATGATGCGAGATGTGAATTGTTCCAATACAAAAAATGCAAGCATACAATATTGTAAATTATGAAAATACAAGAGAGATAATTGCAATAACACAAAATAGCTCCAACTCAATATGATCAAATAGAATAATAAAAGATTTGTACATATAGGAGGTGAATGTGTAACCTCCTCCTAGAATCTTGGAAATCTCCATCTAGAATAGTGGTAACCAACAACTAGAATGGTGTAGTCAAGTGGTGACTAACACCTAGAATAGTGTAGTCAAGTGGTAACCAACACCTAGAATAGTGTAGTCAAGTGTACACCTAAGAAATCATATCCCATAAGTATAGAGAAACTCCAAGTGATGTGGAATATCCTAAGTAGAATAATACAAATAAAGTGATGAAAATAAATCCTACACTAACATAAATCTATTATCTCAACATTGGGTGATAATTATTTTGTATTACCTTTCTTTTATGTTGGGAACGTTTACAAGTGCTAGAGATATGTAGAAGGTTTACAAGTTGTTTATGTGTTTTTTTAGGATTTCAAATATATTTTGTTTTTATTAGAGTTACAAATGTTGTAATAGGCATGCAAGCATAAAATTTTAGTGGATAAGGACTATAAATACTTCAATGACATGACCATTTTTTAGTGTTTTACACCCATAATGAATCATTTTTTTATGCATGGTTATCCTTCTTGGCCATCTTGGCTATCTTGAGGAATCTCTAAACGTTATCATTTAAAAGCTAATTATACTTTAGGTGGTTGTTTGAACTTGTTTTCTTGGTGGTTGGACGAGTGGGGCATGAGAGGAAAAGAACTAGTTGGTATTTATTAGCTACCCCACTACAATTGATTGTATCCCCAAGTTTTGTGTGATGTAATTATATTTTGGGTTCCTGCAGAGTTTCACAATGTCTGAGGTTAATTGTGCAAGTTCATATTAATGACCATTGCTTGAACACATCTCTCTTAACTTCCTTGTTACAATTAGAAGTACAATTGAATTTTTCATTTTAACATTCAATGAGTTTTCACCTTGGTTGAACTTTTTATTATTCTAATTCTCTAGGGAGTTTTAGATTACCCAACAATTATTTTTAATCCTGATATGGGTGATCATTTTTTTCTTGGAAACTGTATCACATATAAAATTATTGTAAACCAATGCGAAAAGGAACCCCAATTTATTTTTCTTGCAACCTAATATTTTAATCATAATTTTAATATATTTAAAATGATGAATAATTATCTAGATAAATTTTACCTTAAGGGAAACTATTGCAAATTCACATCAAAAAATTCTCATGTAAAATTAATAGATAAAGTTGGAAATCATGTTATATGAGAATAAAGTGCAACGAAATTTAAACTTTATCACAAGTTTGACGAAGTTAATTAATTTTATAGACAAAATTACTCAAGGATATATGGTCCCATGGAATAAATTTATTATAGTATGTTTACCAACATTGAAACAAAAATAATAGCCTATTTGGACTTGATATCAATTATTTACAAAAAATAGAATAAAAAGTAAAATTAACTTACCTTTATTTTTACGAGGAAAAACCACTAGGTTATTGGAGCTTCTTTCCAACATCGCAAGAGTGAAAATGAGAGGTGTAGTGAAAATAACATTCACTTGGGATTAAATAGGAAATGTGGGTCCATATGGTTAAAAGTGTTGTGGCACAAATGTGATGCTATTTACCTCACATTTGTGTTGAATTTACAACAGTATAAGCGCATAGTTTTGTTGTTGAAATTAAAAAAATAGCATTCATGAATAAACGGGAAATCAGCCCCATTTTCAATTTTTTAACATATATGTATTAGTGTATAGAAAATTTATTTTATTATTCATAAGAAGCTATGGAGAAATTACAAGCACTGTAAGGAAATTCAAGTAATTATCAGAGTATTCATTGAAGCATACAAGTTCATGTTAGACACCCACCACAAGCTGGTATGCATGTTATTAGATCTATTCCAATCATTGAGGTTTGTTGGTTTGAATATTATTATTATTTAGGGACCTAAAAAATGTCAAGATAGTTTTTTGATTTTCTGATTTAGGCCCCAAAATATATTTTGTTTCCTTTAGTTTTAACATAATTTTTTCCTAATTATGGTAAGATTTTTTTTTTTGTTTGATAGGAAATTAGAGAAAAGTTGTAGGAATATGAATGAGGCTTTTGAAAATCTAAACTATATAATTTTTTTTTGAAAGTTTGGAGATGTCTTCCATTATGTCTAGAGCTTCTAGATGTTCTCATACATCATCAAGAGAGTACAAACACTCTAGACAAATTTCTCTATTCATTGTGAAATTTCTAGGATTGTTATCTGATATATGGGCCATATTTTCACTTTCAAATTCCAAAGACTATAATTGAATCTCAAGATATTCAAGATACACATAAAATTATCATGCCACACATTTTTTTATTATTTTGTAACTAATTAGTTAAGATCCATTTCTACATTGTATGTATTAATATAACGTAGTTAAATCTAATTAGTATTTGTGACACTATATAATAGTAATCCACTTATATATAACATTTTGGTGAACCCATGCTCACTTACATGCTCCTGAGGTCATACATTGTCTCGTATTATATGTAAAATATGAATTTATCTCCTTTTTCTATGGATTATTCTATTGCATTCTATTAGATCAATAACCCTAGGTTCTTTGTGCTTGATCAAAAAGAATAATTTTTTTTAAAACCCCAAGATGATTGTATAGTCTATATGTTACGTGTTTTATCTTACTCTATGCTGTGCAAATTCATAAAATCTAACAATCCAACTAGGAACAATATTAGGATTGAATAATAACCCATTGGTTTTATGGAAATTCCTTAGTTAATTCTAAATCTAGCTTGAAAAGAAAAAATAAATCTAAAAAATTTCTAGATGTGTTTAACGAATTACAATTTTTGTTTTAAATGGTAAGAACAATGTACCTGTGAATTGTAATTCTTTGAATTAATCTCAAATTGATAATGCATCTTATCAACAACCTTTCTTATAGAAACAAGATAGATTTGAGCATATTGTACATGTTAGAAAAACATATAATGGAAAAAAACCAATGAAATAACAAGATTAGTGATGCTATTGAAAGTAGTTGTAATCCAAAACCATATGTCAATGGGATCCTTTGGAAAACCGATGTAGGGTTAGAGTTGAACATGTAACATATAAGGTAGATAATGGGAATACATGGGTGATGGTAATCATTACCATGTTCTTATTTTTATAAATTTTATTTCAATGCATCCTACTCCAATACTAAGTTTGAAAAATTCATGTTTAGTTGTAATATATTCTTTTCAAATATACCTAATTTTATTACATAACTATTATTAAATCTATGTTGTTAGTGTTTTCATGTGTTTATTGATCATTGATTTAACTTAGGCTCTTATTGGCATGTTTTCCACTACGTGACTTTCCTTGTTTTGTAGAGCTCTATTTATGGGTTTTTATTGTTTTCTATCTCACTTTATTATTGGCAAATAGTTTTTTGAAAGGGACTATACCCTTGTACTACTCAGAAGCCGGATGTTTAACAAAAGGTCAAAAACAACAAGGACGCAAGTAGGAAGAAAACCTACCAAAGACAGCACTAAAACCCGCAAAACCCAGCAAGAAAACAACAAAGAAACAGCGCCGATGAGAACAATTACATCCATCCTAAGTGCCTCGGCACGCACCCGCTCCACGAAAACGGCGGAAATATTTCCTACGAACAGTGCTCCAGTCTGCCTTGTTTTCGTCATCCACGTCGAGAACCACCTCTAAATTTCCTTTTAATATGGGTGAGACAGAATTTGAAACCCTCGCCTCTGAAGTCAATAATGAAATCATTTCACTTGTTTATGATCTTTCATAGATTTTATTTGTCGGTTCACTTCCCTCGTGGCAGTCTCCAAATCTGCCGTATTTACATCTGTCTCTGACCCAGTCTCCCATTCGGAAGATTCACTATCTACCTTGTTTGACTCGTGAACTGTTTTGATTGGATTTTCCCGCGTCTTCCACGCCGTTCCCACATGAGTAGAGAGGTCGCCATGCAATGCCATGAGAAGAGCCATTTTGGACGGGTTAGTTTCGCCATTGTTGCAGTTTCCTGTGCGCAATGGGTCAGGGATCTCTCCTCCGATGACCCGCACCTCCTCTCTGCTATTTTTCTTGTCCATTTCATCCACTGTCCCCGTGGAACACTTGCATAGTTTGGCTTGGAAGTCGACTTTCCAACATTTGTGACAGACCAAACCGTGGTCTTCAGGTATGATGTTCTGCACAAGACGACCCGTGGGAGAAGAAAGAATGATATTCTTTGGGGAGAACATATAAATTGTTAATATTGTTAATGACATTTGGGGGTATTTATATATATAGTTACTTTGTTGATATTAGATAATGGCATTTGGTGACACATGTAAATTCATATTTAAGAGTGGTTCTGAATATGGTAACAAGGGTTACTTTGAAATAACTTGTGATGAGAAAGAGGTGATCCATTTATATAAACCGAAACTATAGATTTATTAAGAAGGATTATGAATCTAAAGTGCTATAAAACTTGGATGGGTGTTTAAAATTCTAACTTGCATGAAGACCTTGAGTAGTTATGAGCCTTGTCATTGTTCTATACTTGGATATATCAAGTAACTAGGCTGTTAGGGAATACCTATATATGCAATTTCGTTATCCATCATTTTCTCTTATCATTATTATTTATGGAGTCAAAACTTATTAGATAAGAAAATATAGATTGTTTTTTTGAATATCAGATTTTGATCATATATGTTAAAATTTTTTTAGACAATGATCGTAACTGGTATATTTGAATTCTCTAAGAAAATATTGATTGATGGGATGAGTATTAGATTTCAATCATGTAATATAAAGGATTACATGATTGAAATCCCAATACTCTCAACAATTGTTTATAACTTATAAGATCTATGGTCTTACCTGATTGGTTGTCAAGATATTGTTGTTTTTAGAGATATTGTTCATAACTAAAACATATAGCTTCCTTCTTAGTTCGCAAGGTGAAAAAATTATTTTTTCTTAAGAATTTGATTAGTGGTGAGAGCTTCAATCCATTTATTGAAATAGAATGTTTCCTTTCATGATATTGTTAAATAGTAGCATGTTGTTGTTATGTGTAGTTCTTATCATGATCAGTTCTCACGAACTAACATGGGCTAATAAATGTGTAGATGCCTTTTGTGAGTAGAAAAGAAAAGTATTGTAGAAAGTTGCATTGGGTTTTCTTATGAATTTCATTTATACGAATGCTTAATGTGTTGTAATATTTTGGAATGGTGTTTGTGGAGAATTTTTGAGGGATCATTTCTTTGGTTTTCTGTATTTGTGGATTAAGGTTGTCATAACCAGCTGAAACAAAAACTTGTAAAATATTTTTGTGAATGATATAAATTGATCGTTGTATTGTTATGAGTAGTTTATGTTATTATAACAACTTTGAAAGATAGCTTAGCTTGTTTGGACTAATATTACCTACCTACATGTTTTCAAGTCAAGTACATTAGAATCTCTTTATTATCCTTGGTTGTGTACGTTTTAGATAGGGTACTTTGTATCCTTGACTAGTTCAAAAAGGAAATTGACTACTTAAAACATTTCTTTGAGTCATAATTTTGTGTAAAGACCCTTCTAGACCATGGCAATAATGCAATTCTAGGAATCCAATAAATATGGTTTGATGATTAATCACTCTATAAAAGTTGATGCAAAACAAAAAAATATCCATATCTTTTGATCTTTATAGATTTGAAGTCAAGAATACTTGTGAAGTGATGAAGAACTAAGGAATTGGATTCTACTTGTGGCTCAACCCCTGTCAGAACATATTACTACAACTTAAGCTAGATGATTTATAAATTTATCCTATAATGTTGTGGGGCGTACAAATGTTATTAAATTGTAATCAATGATTAGATTTTGGCAGAATAACTAGGTCATAGTAAGTAGGGCCCATATAGATCAAGAAACCATTAAATCTAGCTTATCCTTATTAAAACCCCGATTGATGCTCTTTATGACGAACTCCAATGCAACGATGTTAACCTAAATGAGGCTTTTACCCAGATCTAGATCCTAATTCATAAGTCTCAATAAACTACTGGTTAATGATATTTAAATGAGATCATGAATGTGAATTTAGATTTAGAATTCAGTCCACTGAAATACTCTTGCCAACATACATTGTAATGATATTTATTAACCTGTTGGTTAAATGTTTGATCATTGCTCAAAGGTTTTATAGTTCCGAACCTAATATGGTACTCTAACGATCAATTGTATCTAGATGCACTCATTTCCTTATACAATGGAGGTTGTGAAACAAGTTTCAGTAGCGTGAGTTTACCTTAGCTCATGTTCACCTAGGTACTTTATTTACCTTTATTGTATTTATCCTCACCCACTTATGTGTGTGGATATTTATTTTTATTTATTTAGATATTAGGGGGATATTATCTAGTTGTTAGGTATAGTTCTTTCCTTGATCTATGGTATTGACTAGTTCTTTCCTTGATCTATGGTATTGGCTAGATCCTTGATGTCTAGTTCACTCCTAAATCTATGGTCTTGACTAGTTCTTTTATTGATTTATGGCTTGATCTACGACCTTGACTGGTTCTTAGATTGTTATTCCTTGCCTATATAAGTAAGGCCCATTCTCATTGTATTTCATTGAGTTCCATAATAATATATGATATTGTTGCTCATTTGTTTGCAAAGGTTTTATGTAAATTTAGTCTGGAAAATTACTTTCATCTTATTGATAGTGGTGTTTGATTAGCATTTGTGTTCTTGGCTTGGAAATTTGGTTATCATTCCTTTTATGGTTAAATGGGAGATTGCTTTTGACATTCCATCAAGTAAGTTTGATATTACCCAAATAATTACTTCTTTGATATTCATATATTCATTGGTTCATCAATTTGAAAGTTCAGCCCTTGGTCATATGGTATGTCATATGAGGGCTTAACCTTGTGATTCTTACTTTAGGTGCTTAACTCTAGCCCCTTTCATTTTATTTGTGTGGTGAAGATCAAGATATTTTATTTTGTTTTAGTGGCAACTAAAATAAATAGTAGACCATAATTATTGAAAAGCTTGTAACTTTTGAGGGGTAACTCAGTTTTGAGTGTCTTTCTTGCAAAAGTGCTTATTTTTCATGCTATTTCCATTGGAAATATTTATTTTGAGAATCACAACTATAATTATAAAGTGTCCATATTGTAACACACACTCATTATAAAGTGCCAAAAATGGGGGGCTCTTGTAATTGTTTGGGGGTCTTGTTTCATTGCTTTTTTCTTGCATTTTTTGGTGATTTTTGAATAGTCTTTATCTACTTATGCATTAGATCATGTTGATCCATTAACAACACATAATTACCACACATGGAAACCAAGAATGGAAACAATAACTAAGCAGAAAGGATTATGGGCTTTAACTTATTCAGAACAACCAGTGTTCACTAGAGAATATGAGAAATTTCAGTACCATTTTAAATTTGATGAGTGTATGGATTTGATAGGAACTTATGTAAGTGATAGTCTTTTGTTTCATTTGGAAAAATGTGACAATCTCCTTTCAAAATATGGGAGAAATTGGAATGATTTATTTTGTAAGGTGGATCATATGAGAGCCATGTAACTTGAAATTGAGACCACCTCTCTTAAATCCTGAAGATTTTCTCAACAATGTATAGACTATCTTGTTCCAAGTTCAAGACATTTTATTGACATAGTTGAAGGGGAGTTGGAAGAGATAAGAAAGATGAAGAGTGTGTTTACTTGATTCTATCCAAGTTGAGAGGACCATTTAAAATATTTTCTTCTACCTTTTTCTCTAGCATAAGATGCCTTAGGTGACACATTCAAAATGCCTGACTTAGAAACATTTTGTGAAATCAATGTTACTAGGGAAGAATCCAAATTATCTCACCTTCATTTTCCACCTCTCAAAAGGCTCATTAGTTGCATCTAATCCTAAGGGTAATTAAACCAAAAATTAAAACCAAATCCACCCCTTTTCCATTGATCAATTGTATTTCTAAACCCAAAGAAAAAACTCTAAACCCAAGAAGTCTTCTAAATCCAAGAATAAGTCTAGCCTTTCATGCTCTTTTTGTGGGGGTATTGGTCATGAAGAACATATGTGTTATAAGACAAATGCAAGCCTTAGAGGATGTACTTTGATCAAGAAACACAAAATTTCTATCTCCACTCCATGATTCCTTCTAATCCCCATGACCACTTAATGTTTTTGGGAGATCTCAGTCACCACTTGTAGACAGTTGGGTTATATTTTGGTACTTCTCATCACATGACTTCTTCCAAGGAGTCAAATTTTGTTTCTCTAGGTTTGAGTTCTACTTCCAAAATTGAGGTTATAAGATTCTTCCTTTCTTTCTGTTAAGGGAAAAGGTGATATACAAATTGATGGTCCAACAGTATCCAAGATGCACTATATGTTCCTAACATCACTACAAATTTGCTTTCTGTTCATCAAATTTTTCATTCTGGTCAAGGGAAAACAATGAATTTTACATGACATGGGGCAGAAGTAAGAAATTTGTTGGAGCCTTATTCACTTGTTGCTCAGGGTATTGTTGATATAGTTCTAGACTATATCACTTTGAGGGTTTTTATGACACTTCCTTTATAGACAAGATTGGTTTCTCATGCAGATTCAGAGAGTAAGCTTTGGCATGAAAGATTTGGACATCTTAATTAGAGATATTTGAAGGATTTGAGCACTCATGGTATGGTAGATGGTCTTCCTAGAGTTTCTTTCTTGAGGGATTTTTCTTTGGCTATGCATTAGGGAAACAACACCAAGATCCTTTTCCTAAGAAATTTTTCTAAGAGAGCTTCTTCACCACTTGAGCTTGTGCATAGTGACTTGATGGTTTTTCCTAGTTCTTTCAATGGTCTAAGTATGCACTTACCTTTATTGATAATTTCTTGAGGCATACGTGGGTTTATTTTCTGAAGTACAAAAGTGATGTTTTTTCACACTTCAAATTCTTCAAGGATTTGGGTTGAGAAACAATCTTTGAGTTGCATAAAGAACCTTTGCACTGATATTTGATGGGGATCTTTCCAATGGGCTTTCTAGAATTTTACAAGGAGAAATAAATAATGTTTATAACACACCCGTAATTAATCATTCCTCATACTTAACATAATGGATTATACAGAATGAAAGAATAGAAATTTGAAAGAAATGGTAACTGTATGATGCATTCTAGAGATATAACTCCTATCTATTTAGAATCTTGTTAATTCAACTTGAAAAAACCCAACATTCAGAATCACACCACACAGATAAACTTCAACATTCGATGTGGTTAATATGGAAGCTTGGTGTGAAAACTAAGCTAGTATTTAAGACCTGAGTCTTCCAACAAGGAGCCATCTTGGGAGAATTCTTCCAAATCTAAGAAGAAAAGAGAAATAGGTTTGGATAAAGAAGATCTAAACCCTTCATAGGATCCTAGGGTAGTTGTGAGGACCATGGAGAATCATCTTTTGAGATAAAAGGGAAGAGGTTGTGATACTTCATGACGTTATTTACCTTTGAACAAATGTTACAATTTGATCAAGCGCTTACTCATGATTCTTCTTTTCTGTTTCTATCATCTATAGAAGACAAATCAAGGATCCTTTATTTGAGGAGGTTGATGATGAGGTTATAGATGTAGTGAGAATCCTATTACCTTTGTTATGTTGTCACTATGCCTAATTGGGATTCGTATTATAACACTAAGGCAAAAGGATTTCATATGGCGTGATCCCTAAAAGTTATATTGAGGGGCGATAGGTTTTGTGAATTTAGATAGAATTTCCTCCAGGATCTGATACAGTAATATTTCAATGAAAAGCTCATGGGATACAAGAGTGGGATGAATGTGATTGCAGCTATAAATGATTCTTTGATGAAGAATCTATACTTGGGATTCGGAAACTCTTCCTAAAGGAAGAAAGATGGTTAGGTGTTTTTATACGAACCAAATATAGTTGATGGGTCCATTGTCAAGTATAATATTGATTAAAGGGTTTTTCATAAAGTTGAAGGCCAATGATTACTTTGAGACTTTTGCACCCTTGCCAAGATGGATTCTATAGGAAGTGGATGGTTTGCTGCATCATAGGGGTGAAATACTAGATGGGACATGAAGATCCTTCTTACATGGAGATATACAAGAGGAAATATCTCTGGAGTTTTTATTTGCATTACCATGATTCACCACATTGTGGATTCTTAGGATGAGGTCTCTCTACATCTATAAACAAGCCCATAGTTTTGATTATGAGAAGATGGATTATTTTTTTATTAATTTGGATATCTTGAATTATTTGGATTATAAGGTGCTACCTCCAACATTAATGGTGATAGATATTGTACTTGTATTGTCATTACGATTGGTTAATTACTAGTGCACCTCTAATTCCCACATCAAGCTTTATTAGGGCTCTTTCTAAGATTTTGACCTTGGTTGACATATCTTGGGTTATAGAGGCATTAAAGTTTGCATATTTCTTAGACAAATTCATTGACTTTAGTGAAAAATTACACCCATGATCTTCTTTGAGCACTTTGATATGGCTGATTTCAAGCAACGTCCATCTCCTTTTCAATCTAGTAGCTACTCTTACTTCCACATGTACCACACCACTTTGTGATCCTAAATTGTATAAAAGTTAGTTTGGAGTCTCATGTACTTGATGCATTCTTTCGCTAATATTTCATTTGTAGTAGGGAGTGTATCTTGGTTTTCACATTCTCCTCATAGTAGTCACTGAAGGCTACTAAAAGGATTTTTCTCTATTTGCAGGGAACTTCCCACTCTTTCCTACACTACACTAGGGGTTATAATCAGTTGGTTGGGTATACAAATTCAAATTGGGAAGCCAGGTTTTATTGATGACAGGAATTCCAATTCTGGCTATAATTTTTGTCTTGGTTCTTAAAGGAGCAGTTTCTTGGGCATGCAAAAATTAATAGCCTAGCACACATATTCAAAGGCAAAGTACAGGGCACAAGTTATAGCGAGTCAAAAAATTCTTTTTCTTGATAGTTATTGAAATAATTTTGATTCCCACAAGATTCATCTCAAATTTACTTTAGATGTGATAACCAAAGTATAATTTACATTTCTCGCAACCATGTTGAGCACCAATGGACCAATCATATTGAGATACAAATCCATTAATAAGTCAACACAATGGGATGGAGTTATTTTCTTAGAGTACATTCCGAATCAAAACAGGTTACAGACATATTTACGAATGCCCATTTTGCATCATGTTGCTAGCTTGAGTTGTGTGGAATGATTGGGATTTTGAAATTTGTTCTTGGGGGGTGTTCATGAATAAGAAAACAATCTTCTTATTCTTCTTTCTCTTTCCTTAGGTAGGCGTGAAACATTCTTTCCTTCTTTTGATTCGATATTTCTTCATGGATATATTATACATGAGTACCTCATGTGCCTAGTTTCTGGGACTTCATACTATGTACATGTCATTTCTATTTCGGCCCCTAGCTTCACTTTACGTAGAACAATGAGAAAATCAAGTGAGTTAAGCATGAGTTTTTCTATGACTCACTAGGTCTTTATTTATCATTATGTACTCTAAATAAACCCTTCCACCCACTAGTGAGGAGGTGGGATAGTCTTGAGAAAATTTAACAAAATGATTAGTGAAAGAAGAGAAAACAAATAGATAGTTATTTCCTTGATTTATGCAAAACATATAAACAATGTGGATTCTTAGATTGTATTCCTTGCCTAGAAAAGAGAAGGAATATGGTAGTGGGGAAAACAAGAATATTTGTGTGATTGTTAGAAAAATACAAAGATGAGATACAATTTGGAGTGGACATAGATTTCGTCTATTCTCCCTGCCCCTTTATTCCCCTATTAAAACCCCCACATGACCGTGGATCCCTAAGATCCCTCTACTAACCTATGAAGTTACATATGCACAAGTGGATAATTGAGTTGTGGAAGTGTAGAAGCTTATGATGTAAACAAAACTACCCCATATATCCCTACGAATGGGATGCTTTCATTGAAAAAGGTAGGGAAATACAATGAGGTGAATAAGGTGTTGGCTCTTAAATTTGTTTCACTTTGAAGTTGGTGAAGAGAGCGAGATGAAATTTGAGCAAATTGTAGCAAACTGACTCTCTTCAATAAGTTGAGAATGGATTCAAGACCAATAAAATATGAGAAGGGGGGTCACCTCTCTACTACTTCTGGTTCTGCAAGTGCCAAGGGGAGAGACCATAAAAATATGTATCACAAGATGATCTCAAACCCACACTCTAGGTCTGTCCATAAGTGCAATCTCCAGGACTTAGAAACCAATTAAGTGTCACTTATGACATTGTCACTGTATACCTGAAAATCAACATGTGACTTCTCAAGGTCGTGCTAGAAAAACCAAAATATGATAGATGGGATGGGAATGGGGTGAATAGATATGATATAAATGAGGTAGATGTGAATAATGGTAATACCAGGATCGATGATCAAGGCAAACACAAATTCCCAACATAGAAATTGGGAATTTCTTGTCAATGACAATGAATGGCCGCCTAACCTGTATAAGAGTGATACTGCGGTCGAGAATGCTTATTGTCAGCAGGTCTTGGTCTATGTCAGTGAAACTGAGTGTGGCTTGACCTGGTTTATGGATTCGAGGAAATTGTCCTTCTGCCTCTAATTATACTTATCTAGAGAGGGTCATGTAAGAATGAGAGAGGAAGTTTCGAGGACAAACTAAGGGTTTCATGATTTAACCCTATTGGCTAAATCAACCCAATATTGTTCGGCTATTGTTACTTGGCCGTTAAGGGTGTCAAGTTGGCTGATGATCTCTGGTGGTGTGGGGGTTTCTATAAATACTAGTGCTTGCAAACCTAGGTCTATGTCTCCTTGATATCAGTCAATTTTGGGTGGGTTTATGATTGGATCAAATATCCTTCTACTAGGTTCAGGTGGACTCGGGATGGTTATACGGGTACCAAATTTGAATAATTAATCAAAAGAAAATGAATAATTAATAATAAAAGGGGCTAACGAATAAGTACGGGTAGTCTAGGTCGCTACGGAAATGGGAAGTTTTGCTCGTTCCAATTTCTAATCTACCTTTAGTTCCTAACTTAAAATAAACAAAGCAATTGAATCTGAATTAAATAAAGAGATGATTAATTCACCCTTTAATCTAATTAAATTATATTTGCCAATTTTTAACATGGTCAACTAGAATAACTCTCAATCTAGCAGTTCATTATCTACGTGTAATTAGGTGACATAATGTATACATGAAATCACTAAGAAAGACATGGAAAACAATATAAATTAATGTTTTCTCATGTAATATGGGGGAATTATAAATTATACATGAAATTAAAGTGTTAATGAAGGATAAATATGAAAACATAAGAAAACATGAAACCTTAATTTAGAAGGAAACCCATGGTTTTCATGTTCAAATAAATTGTGGGGTTCATCAAACTGTTTAAACTATTTTTCTTAAAATTATTTGAAATGTGTTTAAAACATGGGATAAATTAGATCATATAATTAATGGTAGTAAATAAAATAAATTTTAATTGTTTCAAGGAAATTGAAATGTGATTTACTTGATTTAAAATTGATAAATCAATGGAAGGACGAGATAATTATCTTTTGTTCTTTGATTATCATTCAAAAAGACAATCATAGAATTTGTAATTTCTTATAAGGGATTTTTTTAGGTGCTCATCTATAAGGAAGAGGAAAACAATTTCTAGGAATTGTTGGACGTAAAGTTAGAAACATATGATTGTGGTCACTATCTAGGTCTATTATAAGATTCCCTAACTTTTTTGGGGGAGTAAAACTTTGGGGAGTCATTTTCCTACATTTGTAATTTGATTCTAGATGTGTGATATCTATTCTATCATGTGTAATGATGGATGGTTTATATCCTTTCTCTAAACCATAAAGATGCATGCTTGACCACAAGATACCTTAGGAAAGGGATAGAATTTTGAGTGGGACTAGCCCCATCCACTCACTGTTAATGGACATGGTTTCCTACCTACCAATAATTTGAATAAGGATTAACTTGTCGTAGTTCTCACACTTAGGGGATTGTGTGTATGTATAAAATCATGAAGATTCTATATATAATTTTATATTTAAACATTTACACTTGGAACTATGTAATGTTGACCTCTTTATATTCATATTTGACATAGTGTACTACCATAGAAAAACTACTTGAATATTTTATATGTGCATAATTTTTTTTGTAATGATCTTAAACGTATATGAGGGTTATCCAAGAGAGCGAGAGAGGAGAGGATTGAGAATGGGCCATTTGTATATGTAGGTAAATCTTCATTAGTTCCACATATCCAACCATTGAAATGTGTCTAGGTCAACCTAATGGATATTTCCATATTTGAAAACTTGATGTTGAAATACCCTAAACACTACCGGAAAGGCTCGAAACTTTTAGTAACCGAACTACCATCTAGGTCTATAATACTATCTAGGGGGTGCAAATAAGGATATGGAGTATGGAGATCATATGTCTAGGATTATGAAGGTGTCATGTATATATTAAAATGATAATGATTAAAATTATGATTGGAATATTGAGATGGATATGAAAATGGATGGGTCGAATGATACAGAGAAAGTGTTCTCAAGAGTTAGATATATGTGAATTGTCCAAGTATATCAAAAGGTGTTAAAATTAATTTTTCCAAATTGCAAAAGAAAAAATCTAGGTTTCTACACCAAATTTAAGAAGTGGTCATTATAATGGAGAAACATTTTTTAGAAGAGAGAGGAAACATTTGTGGTTAAACATTTATAATCTGGCTACAAGTCACATATAGGTTAGAAAATAAGAATTTTAAAATGGAGTAATGTTGGAAGAGGTTTCAAAGGTGTCCCAAGAAAAATAGAATTGGTTATGAGTATGTGAAACTTGTATAGTTGAGCAAAGGGATATGAATGTAATCTAGAGGAGGAAAACAATTTTAAAAGATTCAAATATGTGTTATTGGTCCAAATTCTCTTAGAAAGTGCTAAAACTAATGTTGCAAATTGTCTTGAAAAAAAATAGGTTAATATAAATCCCCCCTTTTAATCTAGTATGAAAAATGTTATATTTCAAGGATAAATGTAGAACGATGCATACCTGTAATTACCATTGAAAAGTGTAGCTTAGAGTGAGGATTTTATAGCTTAAATGTGCTACCATCTCATGTACAACGTGAATATGTGTAACCAAGTGAAAATACAAGTAGATCAATGTCTCACTGATGATTATAAATTTACAAAATTAAAACTATACATTTTGAAAAAGAAAATGAAAAAATACACCTAATGGTATGTAAACCATGATATCATTATTAAAATTATTAAAGAGTGTCATGGGGTTCACATGCACAAAATGATCATATAATTATGAACAATTTTACACATAGAGAATCTCAAGATTCTCTTGAACCACTAGATAGTCATTAATACAATATACTATTCCACCAACCATGTCAGTATATTATCCAACACATCATTTTACACCTCTAATGTTCCTTCTTAGCTAGATAATTTTTGAGAATATATCGTTCTATTACACTCCAATCTTATGAAGAGACACTACACACCATAATAAAAATATTAATGTGCATATACACATACACATAGTCTTGTAAAAAACATAATATTGCACACAAATTCCAAATTTCATTGTGTAAATCACACACAATAACATGTGCTCAAATACTTGTGTACACGCCTTTGTGTAGACTTCCCTTGTAAAATAGTGATGTATAGGATTTCATAACACCATCCATTTTGAAATAAATCTTTCAAAATCCTATGGAAATTTGACACATTCCCAAAAATTTCATGAAGGGGGAAAATATCATTCTTAGAAGCTAAATGAATTTAAACTCGTGATGTTTTTTATTTACCAAGAAAGGTTATAAATAACCACTATGTTAGTCAATGAATCCATAACATTCATATTGGTCTCCAAATTTTCCATGTATAACCTCTTCTATTCCACCATTCCCCTTACAAAATGATATTGCACATCAATATGCTCCATGTAAGAGTGATATTTAGGATTATTTTCTACACAAATCATACTCTTATAGTTATATGAAATCCTCATTATATTTTATATGAACCCAATTGTGTAACATAATTTGTAAATCCACACCAATTCCTTGATTATGTGAATAAATATCACTTACTAAAATTTAAGAGTGGATATCACAACAGTTTCTTGACATTTACTTATCCAACTTATAGATCAACTGGAAACAAGTTGAAAAATAATCATTAGCATAAATTCAAATATCTAGATCTCCATCCTAGTTACATTCCACAAAACTACGTGTAAAATCATTTCTTTACTTTTACCAATACTGACATGATAGGAAATAACATGGCTATAAGCTTCATATAAATACGTGAAGATCTACTTCACTATAGTTAAATGTTCCTTTCTTGGATTATCCATATATCTATTAACTATTCTCATAGGATGTACAATGTCAAGTGTCATACAGACCATTGTGTACTTCTACGTTCCCAATGCACTTCCATACATAACATAAATATTTGCATATAACTCATCTTGTGTCTTTGTAATTTGAGAAACCAATTATTTTTGTATAAATAGGAGAGTGTTTTCACAGATTTTTTGTTGTGCATCTTACACCGTCTCAACATATTTCTTCTTGAAAAACAAGAGCTTCTTGTTTTCATGATATCACTTAACTTCCATGTCCATTATGAACTTTTCAGTATTGATATATTTCATGTCAACCTATGCAAACAATTGAGAATTAACTTCCTTGACCATTTCCATTATATTTCAAATCATCAACATGTCATCCAAATAGAGAACTATGATGAAAAAATATTTCCTTCTTCTTTAAAGTACACACAAGAAATTTCCTTACTATAAGCAAGGAAAATTTATTTTTCATATAGCTATCAAGTATCAAAAATAGTATTCCACATCCTTGGTGATTGTTTTAAACTAAACATTGACTTATTCACTTGTAGTAGACCACATATTATTTCCCCTTTATTATGAAAATTTTAGGTTGTGACATGTAGATTTCTTCTTTAAACTCCCCATACAAAATTACTACTTTCATATCCATTTGATCCATCTTTAGATCAAATTTAGTGACAGTAGCTAAATTAAATATGATTGAAGTAAATTTTAGAACAAGATAAAAAACCTTTAAAAAGTAAGTCCCTGTAAACTTAGTTAGAGCACAATAAAGGAATTATTATGTTTTTTTACTAATTAAATTAATTGTATGGTGGAAATTATATTAATAAGACATTATTAATATTCAACTTCCATAAACGACACGATTTTTTCTAGAATTATGTGGAAAAATATCCCTTACTTTACACTCAATATTCCATTTAAATATATAAAAAAGTAAAAGTGTAAATTTTTATTGGAGCATACTTTGGAATAAAATTTTCAAAAACCCACATCTCGGTCCAAGATGATTTTACATACTAATTTATGATCTTCAATAGTTTCTCCAAGTTAACATTCATTACCTTGTTCAAGTAATTTAAGATATGATTTAATGGCCTCATGTCCTTTATCTGGTATCTTTATGAAGCCACTTTGCCATATTTTGTTTGGTGTCCATGCCTAGATGATTCTATCCACATCAATATCTTCTTTTATTTCGTCTGAGATGGTCCATGTTTTATTTGGGGTTAAACAATTTTGATACAATGTTACACCTTCTCCTCTCCTTGTAGGTTTCCAACATTGAAATCTCACCTTTTTATTTACATTCTTACCTTCCCATTTAAGGAAAATATCCCCATCTACTCTCCCCATCCATATATTTTCACTATCATTTCCTAGTCGTATAAGAAGCATCTATCCCTTTACCATATCCTTCAATGGATTGAATTCTTGTTTAGATCTTCCACAAACATGCCCAACATAAATATCATTATTACTTGGGATATGTTGACTAATGTAGTCTTCTCTATGAATATGTGTGGCTCTTTTTATTTGGTCATATATGTCTTTGTCATGTACTGTTTGTGGAAAAAATAAGCATTTGACCTCCTGCTACAATTTACAAATGATCTATCCAAAGCACGCAAAACATATTCCCAATACGTTCTCTTTGGACTCCAATATTCACTACCTTCACCTGTTCTACTTTTCCCCCAATATTTAATATATTATTTTATTCCCTTTTTCATATTTTCTATTTCTTTGAGTTCTTTGAAATGTGCTAAAGGAGGTTTTCCTTCTAGAAAGTTTTCTTCACCATTATCCTTTGTATGCCATATTTGGATTGGACGAGACCATTAAAAATCCTTTATTCTTTTTTTCTACTCCATCACTGGTATGTCATCCATGACATGAAATTTTAAAATATTAGGTTTGTTGATACCGACTATCTTATGGTTTTCATCCTATAAAGAATGGCTCCACAAAGTCCTTGAAGTTGTACACTTCCTCAATAAGGAAAAGATTGAATATACTTGACCCTTCTTGGCATGTTATGTAGGAGTCCATGATATGTGGAAAATAAAATGTGTCTACTTTATGTAATGATGTTGCTAATCTTCCAAAATTCCCATCTATATCCTCATGAGTGTGTCCCACTAGAAGGAATCTTAGATACACAATGTTGAATACCTTTTTTGTTATCAACATTGATGAAAATGTAAATAAGGTATGATTCTTGTTATCACTTGAAGCATTATCCAATTGCAAGTAGAGGATCGGTGGTTTATTTTAGAATGAAGTATTCTTACTAGTAACACTAATTGATTTTGAATGGTCAAATATTTCCTTGTACCCTTTACATTTTTCATGCACATCATTTTGTAATAGTGCATCATGCAATGGTTGTTTGGATGATCCACAACTGTACAATAAATCTCCATACTCATCAATTATGGGTTCTTCAAGCTTCCTTGAGACACAAAGCTAATGATGTGACTATGTAGTTTTCTCCACGTTCAAAAAATGAATGCCAAAATGGTTGAAACCCCGTCTTGTGTCCATATGTGAGCATACCAGTCAAAGTAACTAGTAGGTTCATAACATTACTTATTGACTTTGTTTTTTTACCCATCCTTGGTATGGAAGTTTTCATTTTTTCCATTTTATCATGCACAATGCTCAAGAATCCATGAGGTTGTTCTTTTAATTACAATATGTGGGAATAGTAAGTTGCACAAAAACTTTGTATGGATTCATTGTGTCATGTTTGTTCCTCTTCAATTTTTGATAGTGTTTATGGGCATGTGGTGGATCTACGTTTGTTGTACAAATATGTGTACTCATCACACATGGAAAAAAATTATTTTTTGTCAATGGAAACATGTTGAAATATTTTTTTCATTATGTTGCTGAAGCTTGGCTGTGACACTAGGAGGAAGTTTCAATAATTCAAGCTCCTCATTACACTTTTTTTTAATATATTAATTGTGGGTATAGAATGAAGGAAGAAACCTTTGAGGAAATTTTACTCCATCATGTCCTATAGATGAGTCATATGTGGAGAGATATTTGAATTTCTCTCAACAATTCTTGATATGTAAGAAATTTTTGTCGATATTTGACCTTTGTTTCTCTTTTCCAACATTACCATTCACTATGTGTCTGCCACCACTTATCCAATGAAATTTATGATTATAGAAGGTAATCCTTGGGTACCCATAAATTTGGTACCATGCATTCTGAAAAACATCCATCCCATCAAATTTCATTCTATGTACCTCCATAGATTGGTTGCCCACATTGAAGATGGCATTTATTGTTAATGCATCAAACAAAAAATTCTTTTTGTCAATTTCATTGAGTGCTCTAGTTTTGTGCCACATAATTTGAACTCTAACTAAAGAAAGAGGAAATTTTTGGAGAAAATTAGATTTTCAACAATGAAATTTCACATTTTCCACTTCATCCATAAATATTGACTATTTTCTATCCTCATCAAATTTTTTATTTGATGGATTGGCTAGAGGGGCATCCAATTTTTGACATTTTTTAGCATTGTAAGATCTTCTTATCACTTTTTTGGAATGATTGTGATTAGTGGCATCAAAATAAATTGGATAAAAAAATTGAGGTTTTCACTCTTCTAATGCATCCCACATGATGACCTCAACCTCTTTTAGGACTTATTTAAATCTAATATCCATCTAGAACCGTTTATGTCAGCCAATTTCCTAGCAGGCCATTTTATGAGAGATCCTTCAGATAGGGAGCATCCTTTGCAAGGAGGGTTGAATACTCTATCAATATGCACACCGAAGCTATTGGCATCCAATATCTTAAAATGTACCATGTCTCCTTCAATTACATTGGTAATTTCTCCCTCTGCAACATAATTTCTTGCAAATGAGCATAAATGGATTAATTTAGTAACAACTCCCTTGAACTTCAAATTGTGTTCACCATTGTGTACAAGGTGCAGACCATCCAATTGAGCACTCCCTTTCTTAACCATAAGGGAACTTATTGTTTCATGGAAAATAAAATGTTTTATTGGAAAAACTATTAATTTATTAGGTAGTAGCAAGTTTGAGCAATCAGAACACAAATTTACCACATTTTCTATCCATACACCAAAATTCAAAGGACCCAACCTCTCTCCATTAATTTTATGATCTTTTAGCACATGAGTTATAAAACCCATGGCTATGTCATCATCTCTTCTAGAACATTTGTGTTTGAGAATGAAATTGTCTATGAAAAAATATATTCTAACTTTAGGACCTGTATTGATGGTGCTTTCAGTGTCATCACTGCAACCTCCATCTCTTGTATCATTGTAATCCTCTGAGCCACTAAAAATGTGATCACTAAAAACATGGGGAATGGATGAAACTACATGCTTTGACAATTCACTCTCTTCCCAAGAAATGTAGTATCCTTTATTCTCAACATCTACCAAGGTTTCAAATTCATCAACTGAAAAAGGAAATTTTACTCTTCCATCCAATACTCTGTCAACATTGACAACAAAAAATCATCTTCCCACATCTCTACAATGTAGTGTCCTCCTACTTGGATATACTCTCCCCTCTACAACTTTAGTACCTTTTGAGAACAAGTCCACATGATCATCCTCTACAAATGCAAGAGACATCGATGTTATAACAACATAAAAAAACAAATTTTGTGAGATGAAAGAAAATATGTAAAACCATATGATTCAGATAAAGAAATTAAAAATTTTTTATGTATGTATAACCATAAAAAATATGTATACACATAACACATGAGTTGTAAATTACGTCAGAGAGGATAACAATGTTAAGTTTGTTGAAGTTGTATTTTGCAATGAAATGTATGTTATTTGAAATTGGTTTTTCTATAAAGAAGTTAGAAAATTTGGTGCATATGTATTGAGATATAAAAAATCATCAAGTACAATCATATCCATAATTAAAAATTTAGAAAATAATAGATTTATCATTGCAAAAAATTCAACCGCACACACATAATGATCCATTGCAACCAGAATGCACTAAAAATCATTCATAATTTTGAAGTATTTTCAAGCCTTACCCATTAGGCCTTCATGTTTGCATAGAAATAAAACACAAACAAAGATTACTATAATATGGTTCATGGGAGTTTAAAAACATATAATCATGGGGGAGGGACACAGACCCAACCCCTTATCATTGTAGTCAGTTTAATCATCATTTGGATTCTATTGGGTCTATTTTAATTATTATTTGGAATCCATGATATATTATTGGATTTTTTTGTCAAATTACGTTTTACCTATGAGCATTTGAAACCCTAGCTATACTTGGAGAAAGTTAAAAACTACAGATTTTCTTTTCCATCAAATTTTTTTACACATGTCGTTACCGTAGCAGGGAGATAACTGGAAATAGTGACAATTTTCCTTGTCATAGAACTATTATTACAATGTCTTTATAGGTAGCTGGAATTCCTTTTAAAGGAAGTGGTTAACAGAAAATTTTCTTCTTACCTTCATTCCCTACTAATTATTAGACATATAGGGTTTGATTCTATCATGTTTAGTGTGGTTGTGATTTTTACTTCTCCAAACACATCATGTTTAGGATTTGGGTGATTTTTACTACTCCATATATTTACATGTTATAGTCATGTTGGGTTTGGGTCTGTCATGTTTAGGGTGGTCATGAATTTTATTGCTCCAAACATGTTGTGTTTACGGTTTGGGTGATTTTTATTATATGGTGTGTTTAGGGTTTGGGTCATGTGTTTAGGGTGGCCATGTGAATTTTACCACTCCAATCTATGCTTCTATCCTATTTTGTTATTTTATGTGAGTTACTCCTCGCGAGCCTACCTCACAATGTCTTATTTTCTTGTGTTTTGGCCCTATGTGGATGTCATATTAATTACTTCTTATATTACTTAAAAATCAAAATGAGGAAGGTATTGTATTCCAGCATATATGTCTTTCTTTATTGTGTTTTGGCCCTAACATGTGGATGTCATATAAATTACTTCTTGTATTACTTAAATCAACATGAGGAATGTAATATTCCAACATATATATCTGTCTTGGTATTTTTTATTTGTTGTGCTTTCTTTTCAAACTATGATCTATAATAAAGATTATCATAGTGATCGAGAGCTTTTAGATCTAAGATAAATCATGTATTAACATTGGTCCACAATAATAATTAACCACATGTAAAAAAATTCCAGCTAGAAGTATGAATGGTCTAGAGATAGAAGTATGGGTTGTTAGAGCTAGAAGTATGAATGGTTGATGGGAGTTAGAAGTATAAATGGTCTGGAGCTGGAAGTATGAATGGTCCAGAGCTAGAAGTTTGGAATGTAAACAACATAATGATGAAGAGTCACAGACTCGACCCCTTACCATTATGTCTAGTACAACCATCATTTGGAATCCATAGGGTCAAGTTTAATCATCATTTGGAATCCATGTTATAATTAGATTCTTGTTCAATTTATATTTTAATCATGAGGATGTGAAACCCTAGTTGTTGGGAGAAATCTATGGAAATAGGGTTTGTGTTTCCTTCAAACTTTTTGTGTTAATAATTTTTGTTATGAAGAATAATGGAAAAATAAGTTTGACCATTATGATATATTTTCTTTACAAGGTAAACACCTCTAGAAAAAAACATATTCATACAAATTTTTCTAGGTATGATTGGAATCTAGAATGAACAACGTAATAAGCATAATCATATTATTAAGTTTTACTGTGTACACATATATAATATTTAGTATGGAAAGAGAGATAAGAAGTTACTTTCCAGTTATCGATGAACTGTTACCCTCCTAATATCTGTTATAGGGCATTAGAAGAGATTTTGTTTTACTATGAAATGGAAATCGTGATTTACTTGATCAACCATACAAATATAATGAAATGCTTCCAACCCTTACAAGTGTACTAGTATGTTATAAGAGTATGAATATATACCCATCTTGAAAAGGAAAACATACGAAAGGTTGGAATAGATACCGTATGATTGTAAAGAGACTATCCATCTACTTGTATTTGATCATGAGGTTTGATTTCCATTCGTATGAATAATATTCCTTCAACACGTCTAAGAAACTCTGACATAAGCAACATCGATTCATATAAATCTAAGTAGGAGAATATTCAATCAACAATTAAAATAATATGGAAAAGTCATAAGTTCTTGAGTACATAAAGATCTAAAGCTTGCAGATATATTATAAACCAAAGAAATAAAAGTTTGCCAGTTGTGACAGATCTAACCTAACACATTTCATATATATAACAATAATATATAGGATTTAAGGATATATATGATATGAATGATAATTTGATGATATGACCATACAGCCAGATATATGCATATGCTTGCAGCCCTTATATAGATAAGCTTGTCCCCATATATTATATATATACCATATAAAATGAGATATAGGATATATTTATCCATGGATAGTACCATATTGTAAAGAGAATATGCATAATTATATTTGATCACAATGAATAATTGTCTCTAAAATATGCTTACTTATATATCGTATATAATAAGGTACTTATGTATATGTCATGAGAAATGTCAAATGGAAATCTTGTTCTATGTCAAATCGTTTTTTTTTAATGTTGAGGAAAAGGATCATTATATTACTTGAACACAATCAATATAAGGTATATATATATACGCCATATATGAAGGTCAGTTTAAATACACAAATATAAAAAATTAAAATGAAAAATTTTGAAATGGTATGATATGATAAATGTTATTACGTTTAAGTAATTTTACATATAACAGTAGACACTTAATACACAAAGTGCAATGTTAGTATAGTGTAGTGCCTAAGTTGATTGTGCTGCAACCCCTTAAATTATTCTTATGGAAGATTATATGACGTTATATATTAAATAGAAAATCCCTTAGTTTACATTTAAAAAATAAAAATGTAATATATTATTTATTTATTAAATGTTACAATTTTATGACATAAGTTTATAATTAAGCTTGATATAGTGCCCACACTTTTTATAGCTCAGTTACTTGTTGCTCATTTACTCATAGACATGTTTTGATAGAGATTTGTTATATTTTGGACATTACATTAGGAGATTTGATCTGATTAGACATATATGGACATTTAGGCATATAACGCCAATTTAGCTTGATTACTATGTTGTCGCATTATCTTATGATATCATGGATACTAATTGATGTGATGTTTTTTTGGAACGTAATTATATTGATCGATACTCAGTTTGTTGCATGTTGGGATTCTATGGATACATGTCATTTTATCATTATGTCTAACTTATGGTGAATTATGTATAGTTGTGCACGTTGTCACACTTTCGATTTCAGAGAAAGATGATATGTTAGTTTAGAATTCATTGATATCTTATTATGTAGTTGATTCATATTTTATCAGACAGGTGCATTTAATGTGTGCAATGAGTGTGCAGGTGACAGGTCATAGGAGAACATGGGATTCAGACCAGCTACACAATTTTACACAAGCATCCCACGAGGCTAAGTCCTAGCCATGTTTATTGTATGAGGCCTTAGCATTAGAATTATTGTTTTGGGCACCATGGGTGACCCTCATTTGTAATGTAATATGTCTTGTAATTATTAATTTTTCTTAGGGTGTTTAGTTTGTGTTGTAAACTTGTTTTGGGGAATTAATGACCCCACTTGCATTAAGTTTTGAATTAGATTAATGATGTACTTAATCTAGAGGGTTTAGGGTCACATGTGAACCCTTGGGTGGTCCCCACACCCTCTACCTTTGTGCCAAATTTTCCAAACCCGAAATTGGGTTATTTTGGGCATTTTTAGGGACCCCTTTTTTAGTTTGGGAGTTCCCTTAACATAAAAATGAGCCCTTGGACCCTACCTAATAGGTAGGGGGACTTATTTCCAAGGCTAGAGGGAGTTTTCCCTCCCTTTTTGCCTCTTATTTGGTCACATCCATGTAAGGGGTGTGGATTTAGTGTGCTTGTTAAAAGTTACACAAGTTTTGTTTTGTTATCATTTAGGTAATTTGGGAGAAGAGGGCTAAAAGTCATTTTACCCTTTCTCTCTTTTGTCTTTGGCATATTTGACGTTGAAGGAAGAGAGGGTTGACACATGTCACCCCCTCATTTGTGAGGATTTTTTCTTGCTCCTCTTCAAATTCTCCTTCATGGGAAAAGAAGAGGTTTTTTTTTTGGAGCTTTTGCTTGGATGCTTGTGGATTTGGAGCTAGAGTTTGCTTGAGTCAAGAAGTGGAAAAGATTGAAGTTGGAAGCTTTTTGGAGAGCTTTCTTTGAGGTAGGCTTCTTAAGCCTTATTGTCTTGTGTTGTATTCATGCTAGTTGTTATTAGTTTGTTTACTTGGAAATGTTTGTTGTTGCATGAATTTTTTGTTGTTGTCTTCTTGATTTTACTCCATCCATCATATGGCATGATGGAGTTTTGGAGTTTGTGGGGGAAGAGAGAGGGATTTTTCCCTCTCAATCCTCATGGCTTGATGGGCAAGCCTTGTAGGATTTTAGAGACTCCCCTCAAATGGTTTGAGGTGGGGAAGTTGGTTCATTTGGCTTGAACCTCCTTCCCCATTCTTGGTAAGGAAACCCCTTTGGGGTTTGAAAATCCTTCCAAGAAGGATTTGGTGAAAGGGTGGAGAAATAAGGAGGGCTTGAATGAATTAGGAGAAATAAGGAGGGTATGGAGATCTTGTTTTTATGCAACTATTGTTGGTTACAACTTTTGGAAAACTCCTTTCCTCTCTTCCCCATTTTGTTTTAGAGGTAGAACTTGGGTTCTCCTCTTTTTCATCTTGTAAAATTTGGAGTCTTGTCTTTTATATTGTCTTGTTTTGTGTGGATGTATCATTGTTTGTTCACCCTCACTCTTGTGCAAGTTGTGGATGGTAGTTGCCTCTTTCCCATGGGCTTGGGGGAGGCTAGCATGCATTCCAACCTTGGAAAGGCATGTAATGATGCCTAAGGTTGGGTGGAAAAACAAGATCTTCTTCTCCTTGTGTTGGATTCCTTGAAGGCATATGAAGTTTGGATCTCAAGTTGAAAGTTGGATGGAGTTATTGGATGGCATGGTCCTTCCTTGTAATCTCTCAAATTATTTGTGAAACATTACCTCATTGTAACCCTCTTGGGAATTCACATGAATATGTGGGTAGACATATTCTGTTGCATGTGAAAAATTCCTCTTCATTCTTGGATTTTGGAACCACTTGTAAGATTTGTATTTCTTTGTATTTGAAAACTTTCTTTCAAGCTTAGAAAGGAGTTGTATGGTTGTCTTCTTATGTATGTTTAGAATGTTTGGAAAATATGATGTATTGAGGAAGGTTTTTTGCAAAAAAAAAAGGAAGTCTTGTAAAATATATCTATACTTCTTTAACATGCTTAGTTTTATTTTTTAATATTATATTGACAAAAAATATTACTTCATTGAAAAGGAAATATATTTTATAGGAAGTTATTTTATAAATTAATGTTGGAAGAATTATCATCAATTTGAAATGTGCATTCTCTCTTTTATGAAAATCTTCTAGATTTAGATCCTAAGTGGAAACTAGTTTTAAAAATATTTCTTGCACTATATGGTTTCTAGATAATCCATTTATTTATGTCAAAGGAAATTTTGATTTATTGGTTAATATGGTTAATGTGATATTTTCAAAAGAATAAGGAAATACTTTAAACTTGTATTAACATATGTTTTCTTAGCTAGTTTATCAAAAATAAGTATTACAATATTTTATACGTATTAAAAAGTATATGAAATTTTTAGTGTATTATCACAGTGATGTAGTTATGACTTTTAGCCTATTTTATGTGTGTGTGTGTGTGTGTGTATGTACACATACACATTATATGTATACATGTATATATATATATGTATATATATATATATGTATACATATGTATATATATATATATATATATATATATATATCATGTCAATTTGTTATTATACACATATATCTATATATATATATATATATAATATAATATTATATGTTAATTATATATTATACATAAAATATGTAATTTATTCTAAGTTAATAAAAATAAGTTATTGTATTAACTAAAAAATGAAATAAAAATGTAAAACAATTAAAATCTTTATATAAAAAAAAATAAACATTTTTTTTGTAGGGGAGGGCCGAACCCCTCCCCTCATACTCCTTGCAACCACCCGCATTTTCTACCACCTCCACTATCTACACAGCCACCCATCCATTGGCCACTTCCCTGGCATGGACTTGTTCCCCCTACTGCATCCCACATTGTTCCTTTTCCATACCCTCACCACATCTCCTCCCTACGGAGCCTTCCCCACCACCTGCGCACCCAACACCGCCGCTCTCACCATAAGGCCATTCCCTACAACATACCCCGGTCCCAATCACCCTTCCACCATGGATCTGAAAATATATATATATAAAATGCGGGTTACTAATTTTTGGATCTCTAAAAGTAGGTTGTTCTTATCCATGCAAGATTTTTGCACACACTCTAGGCAGCTCTGCCTTCAGATAGGGTACTCCTTCAAAATATATATAACTAGAAGGAATAACTGGTAAATGACATACTATACAAACACATACCTATTTAATACAAAGGTGTAGTTAGAGAAAATCATGGATCCTCCCTTGGTTACCATGGCCCTTCTAAATCAAATTTTGCACAAGCACATATAAAGAAAGGATACAATAGTGGAGTTTCCAGGGAAAACCTTCAAATTTTTTCCTTACGACTTGCAAATAAGTAGAGCCAAACAAAATTAGAAATAGGATGATTTGGAAAGAGAAGAAACTAATATAACAGATGTTTAGGGCAAATTCCTAGGGTGAGCTGAATAAGATCAAGGGTTAGGATAGCTCTTTGATCGTAGGGTCCTCACTCAATCCTACACTTTTTGAGTCAATAATTATTTTAATGGGATTATTAGAATAACAAATGTGGGAGGGCTGTGAGGGATGACTATTAAATAAAAATGAGATTGTGAAATAAAACCCTAGGGGGGTAGGGGTGTCAACTTTTATGAAAGGGGGTGTAAATTTCTCGAGTGACCCTAGTGATGTTAGTAAGGTAAATTCAAGATAGGGTATTTAAATGGATAATCAAATCGGGGATTTTAGGCAAGTAGTTAAATAAATAATTTAGTTTGTGGGTTAGTATTAATTTAATTTCAGGTAAATTAAATAAATATAAATTAATTAATTAATGAGAAATGGTTAAGCAAGCAATAAAAATAAAATAAAAAAATAAAAGAACTAAAAGTTTTAAAAAAAACCCATGATTCTTGTTGGATTGGGGAGAATTTAGGGCTTGGAACTCACTTTGGGGGTCGTTTTTCATCCTTTTGGTTTTCTTGGAAGGGGTGAAGCCACCGCCATGGAGGGAGGTGGGGAGAACTCCTGAACCACGTTTACTCTTCCACCAGGCTGATTGAAGAAGGCATGATGGATGCAGGGCGTTTTGAGCCAGTTGAGAAGAGGCAGTTGTACAGAAACTGGGTTTTGAGCACTTCCTTCCAGCCTGTGCAACAAAAAAAAGAGCTCTGAGACAAGTTTTGGACTCCCACATACTCATTTTCCATGTCTGTCTTAAATAAAAACGTGCCCAGACCTGCGTGGATGCCTAGCAAAGAAAGAGACAGAGGAATGTTGCTCAGGTGTGGTAGTTTGCTAAATGCATTGGGGGGGGATGCAGCTGTTTGTTTTGACCCAAATGAAAAAACGGGACAGTTTCTCATGGAATATGTGTATTTCAGTGAACAGAATGCATGGTTTTCCTAAGAGACAGTCTGGGAGTTCCACGTTTGCAACAAACATGTCTCCAAACCTGACGAGTTTACATTGCCAGACTACTCCCAGCCTTGGCACGATGGGTTACATTGACAAAGGCGTTTGGGCTATTGTTAGAATGTTTGAAATGAGGAGATCTCAAGAGTGTCAGGGTTACAGGATCTGCAAAAATAATGGAAAAGGCTTTAGAATCTTTCAACCAAATGTTAACACAGCCAAAAATAAATTTGTTTTCGTGCCCATTTCACTGTCTGTGCCAAAAATAGAGCTCTTGAAACAGAGTATGGACTTCTTTCAAAGCATAAAATAATGGAATTTTTCAGATGTCGTAGTTGTCAATGCTCTGTGCAAACTGTTACATCATTTGACCAAATGAAATAACAAGATTCAATAGAAATGCATTTTTTTGGTTACAAGTGTACAAGAGACACGGTTTTCCTCATGGAGACAGTCAGCACTGTTTGGCATATGTTGCAAAACATGCTCTAACCTCAAATAGTTTTCTTTCCCAGCGCATACTCTGTTTGCCAAAATGTTAAACAAAGATGGAGTTTTTGATAAGGGATTGGGACAAGACATATGGCAGATTTTTGGAGTTGCAGTTCTGTATTCAAGGTTGTGGAATACAAATGCCTGGTGCTCATGGATCAGGAATTGAGTTGGTTGCTCTATATGCCATGGAAAGGAATGTGGTTTAAGCAATGATTGCAGGAGGTGTAAAAATAAAAATAAAAATGAGTTGGTTAAAAAGGCCTTGGAAACCTTCAAGCAAGTTTGCAATGGGTAATGTGTAAAGCCAGATTCCACACCTCTGTTAGCATCCTCCTGCGCATGTGCAAAAATAAGAGCTTTAGAATTGAGCATGGAAAACCTGTTTTATCAAGGCATAGAAAACAAGATGTTTTTGTTTGCAATGCAACTTCCCTGGTAGACGTGTATGCAAAATGGTGGAGCTGAGGATGCTCGTGAACTGGTTGATGAAGTGCCCAAGCAAGAGACTGAACCCAAGCCTGCGGCTTCGACCGACTTCGTTCTCCAGGCATGGTTCTTCTTCCCTTACCTCTCATAATTCTCGTGTTTTAGTTCTCTTTTGCAACTAAATAGAATTTTAAATTATTAGGAATTTTAATACAGTTAAATGTCTCTTCAACTCATTGCAAAACAATAAAGTGTCGTGTCGCAACTCTCGAAGCCATTATAACTCACCTACTTTAAACCATGAACTATCACCCTCGCTTCGAGATGATCTAGAAAACTCTTACCCTTCTTGATCGCTCCAATATCGTTTTATCGACCAGACAAATTTGACTCTCCATTGATTAAGTTGACCTTCTTCCTGCTTAAAATAGTTAAATTTTGCAATTTTCGGAGACTCACTAAGTACCCTTCGCAACTCTGGAAACGAGATGTGAAGTTTCATTCGTGTACCTTGGTATACGAGGAGTCGCCTTGATTTTTGGTTTGACCCGAAACGATCATATGACATCCTTTTGACGCTCTTATAGGAGCCCTGTTACACCGGTTTACAACAGTAGAGAGTTGTTAAAACTAGAAAGTTGGCTTTCGTTTGGGACCACCATTTGAAACCCGGAAAGAGAAATCACGTTCCGTCTTCGCAAACCTCTAGTGTTTATACTAGACAAATGCATGGAACATTCAGCATAGGAAAGAGCACTTTTCGGGATAGTTTGGCGAAGCCATTTTGTAGGCCTCCGGTCGCAGTTTGACGAGGTCAAACTGGTCCAATTTTGTCTTGTTGCTCCAGAAAACTTGTCGCCATTTGAAAATGGTTTACTAGTTCTCAGTCCCGTCGACTCTGATGAATTCTCCTTATATAGGGGAACTAGTAGGAGATGTCTCGTTGCGTGCTTCTCCATCGAACGTCAGTTATGGACACGGTTTTCTGGGCCCTCGAGCTAACTTTTGTCATTTTACAACTGGGTGAACTACGACCAGTGGCCCCGGAAAACTAACCGCCAAACGCAAACCGTTCACTCTTTTTCAATTCCGTCAGTTGCTATGAATTCTTGGTATATCTGGGGACACGTAGAAAGTTAATCGTGGAGTGCGTGCTCATCGGAAGATAACCTTTGGAAGTAGTTTCTTAGCCTCCGAGCCCGTTTTGTTCGTTTTGTAGCTAGCAAGAAAATGTAAAAGTAGAAAGCTGCGGACCCTCGTAGGGTTGCCAAATCACCCTGAAAACTTTTAACACACGTAAATAACTGTTTAAAACACTATAATGTAACTTGTTGTGTGCATTAGAACTTTTGACAAAATGATGTTTTCTCTCTCTTCCCTTCTCTTTCTCTCTCCTGGGTTACAAAATGAAGAAAAATGAAATGCAATGAATACATGTTTCTAGACCTTTATATTTCGATTGCAAATTGTAATTATTGTCAGATGTAAATGGGAAACTGAAAAATGATAATTATGATTGATTAGGGTGGATGCCATGCCAGCGATTTATCGCTGATATCATGCTCACGTGGGTTTTGCAGGATGGAAGAATGACGACAAAAAAAGGCGATGTGTAATTTAATTATTATTATTGTAATTTTTATAGGTCATTGTAAAATGAATAACTGTCTAATGTAGTCTCTTGTTACCGAAAAGTTATAATTGAAATTTGTTAATATGCATGATATGCTAGTTTTAGGGATAACTTAGGAAATGTGCATCTAATCACCGGTTCAATTTGATTCTTAGTTGTGTATGGCAAAAAAAAAAAAGGGTTTGATTTATATATAGTAAATTGAAATTGAAGTTAATATATTGTAGTACCTTCTCAGTATTCAATAAATGATTAAATTAATTACTGGGTTATCTTCTTACCTTGCAAACTTAATAAAGAGTTTTAATGGGAACACTCAACCTTAATAAAATATTCGTGCATAACTTGCCTGCATGTGTGATCCCTTTTTACCATATAAGAAAATTAAGACCGTAGAACGAACTTAAGCTTTGCACTCGATGAGACCTCCTAGGTTAGGTAAATAAAACCCCTAGCTGGAGTTTACCGTCATAGTCATTAGGTTTAGCGACATTGTCGTGAACCCATATTTTAGGAATGACATGGTCCAACTTTATCCAGAGTATGCGGTTTCCTTCTAGTTTTGGTAATCGCGAGAAGAATGTCCTCTCTTCAGGTCCGACACCAGGCTGAGTGGTGAAGACCACCTTGGAAGTCACCTTATGAGTCCTTGTTAGAAGGAATGACTAAGCGGTGTAACCTTCCCATCTGTGGAGTAGGTAGAGATATTACTCCCTTGTATCCTATTGGATTTCCGGGCCTTACGAAATTAGATCTAGAAATTAACTTCATCAGTGAATGGAATCCCTGTTGGATCCAAACGACCTAAATGAAGGTCGTGATATAGTTGTTCTATGTCTTGCATTCTCGTTAGTGAACCCTTTTGTCCCTGTAGATAAATGTCTTGTCTTGGGCTTGTGAAAATTTAGTGCCTTGATCTTTCACGAAAGGATTATAGGGTAAATACATTTTAACCTTAATCACACCTATAATAGAGATTGAAGCCCTGGGTGAAACTAGAATTAAACTTAACCATGTGCTTCTTTAATATGTCAGACAAGTACTTTTGTAACTCTTGTGTTTAAAACGATAGTAATAATGAGATCCTAGTGCGACGCGAAAGTAAATCATATGAGAGTAAAACCAAAATTTGAGGTTAGGAATAATGTCACTGGGAGTCCTTATGACTTAATTTAAACAACTTCATGTGTTACAAAGAATATGAATTGTCAAATGGTGTGATCAAACTTCGAGAAAACAAAGGATGTATATATATATATAAATCAAATTTGGAATTCAGCAAGTTATTGTACTATAATAATAATGATAGGGAAATAACTATTCCGTGATCGAAGGATGTTCTTGGAAAAAGGCTATCTCGAATCTATGTCTTCCTTAATCCCAAGATTTCATCTTGACATCACGTTAGATTTTCTTGTGTAGCAAGAGTAAATTTTATACATTAAACAAACGTTTGAGAAGCAAAATCTTAACATAAGAATGAGAGATTTAAAATCTTGTAGGCATTTTGAAATATGGAAAAATACTTATGTAAGTTATGAAGATTTGTCATAAGGGTAAAGAGAAAATTAAATGGTTGAACAATAAGTGAACTGTGAAAGAATTTTCAGAACATGTAGGTGGAAAAAGGGAGAAAATCATGCTTACCTAATAATGTTCTTGGGATGTTAATCCGTAACTAAAATACATTTAAAGTAATGATATGTGTTGTGGGTTCGTCATTCCTAAAGTCAGTTTCTTGTGGTTGGGTCTTTACTAGTAACCTTCCATTGGGAAAAGTGTAGCATCAGACATGCCGATGTCGTCTTATCATGTGTCTATGTGAGTTTGATGACTTATGTGATTGTCGTATATGTGTAGTCGAGTTTCTGTACTTGGAGCCCTTATTGTGTTGTGTGTAGTGAGCAATGTAAGTCAAAAAAAAATTTATCCTGGTATTTTACTGTTGTATTTGGGTGTGTAAAATGTGGGCACTACATATGGTATCAGAGCGGAGGTTCATGCTCTCGAACCTCTGGGATGGATTGGAGTTGTGATGATTTTGCATGATAGTGATGGTGTTACATGATGGGTTGCATGATGGTGATGGTGTTTCATGATGGTGATAAATATTGGAAGAGTAATGTGTTTTAAGAGTGATGTGATCTATGTCGTAATTGTGATAGTGTGAATGCACATGAGGTGTATGTCACTTAGTGCGCATTTGTTATCATGTTGATGTGCTGGGGATGGGAGTATTCTCTCTCCTTCGTGTGGATTCTATGAAGAATTCACGTGTGAATTACTGCTTGTGATGAGAATATTGACTCTCCTTTTCGTGGATCCAATGAGGAATCCATGTGTGATGTAACGCCTTGTTTTGTGTGAATGGAATGATATTGTGAATTACAGAGTGTTGGAACATTTTGACCTTATGTGATGTGATGATGTGTTGATGTATTGCATGAAAAAATTTATGTAAAGTGAATTGAATTTATCATGATGTCATCACCGTATTGTGATTTGTTGTGTGTATCACGTGTTGTATTACAATTGACTATATGTTGTAATGTTAGACATTGTGTTCCTCATATGTGTAATTCATGTAATATGTGATGGTTCATGTGTGATTTAGGGGCATATGTGAGTATGATCCCTATTGTACAGTGATTGCACTTTGGGTGCAGGATGTGGTAATGTGATGTA
Organism: Taxus chinensis; assembly: GCA_019776745.2. Taxonomy (NCBI): domain Eukaryota; kingdom Viridiplantae; phylum Streptophyta; class Pinopsida; order Cupressales; family Taxaceae; genus Taxus; species Taxus chinensis. The sequence goes on from CM034157.1 coordinate 146,889,922, forward strand.
TCGTAACCCATGAAGGTAATGATTGTGTTGTACCCTGTATATTTATACCATGCGTAAGACGTTATGGTTGTTGTGTGTGAATTACCATTGTGTTAGTGATGTAGTTATGTGTATGTTGTGAAAACCTTACACTAGACGACCCTAAGGGGATAAACTGTCAAGAGTGTATGTGTGGAGAGAGGAGGCGTGGACCAGGTTTTCATAATCTTGAGCCGAGTACGAGTGAGGAAGTGGAGTCTTATATAGACTGAAAATCCACTTCTATCTGTTTAGTATACTTCGAGCTTGCTCAGTATATTGTGGGTGCGCACCACCTTAGGCTCAACTTATGCAACCTTGTGTCCCCTGCTCTTTCCTATTGGATTGTTCATTGAATAATCCTATGTGATTTTGACTATGTTGATCCTTGTGGGAGTTTGGAGAATGATTCAGGCAGAGATGATGACAGTTACATTATTTGATATACTCATTTCTGGTTACATGTATATTTTCACGAGCTGAGGCTCGATGTCTGAGTGCCAGCAACTCGATGAGTACCCCTTTGGTGGCGGTATGAGGCCACATAGTGATTGTGATGTGCTATTTTCTCATTACGTATTTTATTCGTAAATTAATCTTTCTCTTTTAGCTAGAACCATCCATTTTCTTGATTGACATGTTCTTATATTTTGGGCATTTATTTGATTGTTGCATTAACATTTGGATTTTACACTAACCAAGGCTAATTAGCCATTTGTTTTTCTTGGTTTTAAAACTTTCTTTTCATATTTGAAAGTTTTGTAGCCTAGCCCAAGGCTTTTGATTTTGCCACTTGGCATTTGAATGGATTGTTATGCTGGTTCTAATGTCGTAATGTGTTGGATTAGGGTCATGGGATTAACCATGGAGTGGTTGAACCTATGGACCCGCTTCGTTGTATGGGGGTACACCCCAAGGAGTTACAGATAACTAGCGGGTTGTTGAACCACGAGTTATTATGTCACTTGGATTGGGGGTGACAGGGCTCTATGTGCATAGGGCCATAGGGTGACCCGGCCTCATTAAAAGGAGAAAGGAGACGGGCCTCTATGGTTGAGTGACCTGTTATTCTTTATGGCACTCTATGGTTGAGTGACCTGATATTCTTGATGGGGCTCTATGGTTGAGTGACCCGACTTGGTTTTGACACTATGTTTCTTCTCTTTGGGAGGCATATGGAGATTATCTGGTGATGCTTTGGGGAGTATATGGAGTTGCTTTATGATACTTCAGGAGATATATGGAGTTTTACCTGGTACTTTTGGAGATATCTGGGGTTTGTTTCGTGATGTCTTGTTATGTGTGGAGTTGGTATAGTGAGTTATGTGTACCTGTGTGAGTTCTTTTGACACCTTGTTATGTATGAGGCTTGACTCTCCCCTTGGTTGGTATGGACTATTGGATATTGATTGGCACTATGTTGGTATAGTCATGGATTTTTGGGGCTTGTGATACCCGTTGTATATGTATCAACGTGTTGATTCTGTTTGTTAGTCATATGTGTGTACTAGATCTATGTCTAGGGCGTAATTGTTGGAAATTAATTGTTATGTGGTCTACTTGTTGTCATTCCATGGTTTGGTGAAACCCTTGTGATGTGGTACGGTCGTGAAAGTATGTAAAAGTATGTTGTGAAAATTTGGTGTTGTGACTGTAGTTCATGATGGGAACCCACAGGAATGAATAAACTAAAATTCGATAAAAATGAAATTTTAAAGGACTTGAATTAAGAATAATGTTAATGGAAAGAGATTAATGAAATAACGAATAAGAGAGAACTCCCAATCTTTACAGAACCTTGAAAGTTAAAATTTCTACCAATTGTTCCTAGGGCCACCCCGTGACCGTGTGTTTGTGTCTGAAATCTTAACCTTAGAGCGTACCTTCGCCTTATTCGTTCCTTGTTGTTTACTTTTTCTCTTTCTTCATTGTATGTCGCATCGAGGACGATGCTTTCTTAAGGGGAGGAGAATGTAATGCCTCCTTTTATAAAAAAATAATAATAATAATAAAATAAAAATAAAAAAAAAGAAATAAAATTTAAAAAAACCCGTGATATTTTCTTTGGGGCGAATTTTAGGGCTCGGAAAAATTTGGGATTTTCCTTTTTGTTTTTTTTTAGGGTTTCATTTTTGTCTTTTGCTGGAGGAAAGCGCCGCCGCCATGGAGGGGGGAACATGACCTGTTTACGCAGGTCCACCAGGCACAGGAGAAGGCATGTCCCTTCAAGCAGTGTTTTATGTTGGCATAAGCCATAAAATGATTCATTGGAAATGGGTCCCAGGCATGTAAAATAAAAACATGAGGTAATTCCTTCCCACACCTTCACTGCAAAGCATCCTCCCAATTTTCCAGACCTGTGCATTGGATAAAAATGCTTGAGACAAGCACAGAGGAATTGGAAAGGCAGATGTTTTTGAAAAAAATGTGCAGTGATTTTGCTTTGGCCAAACAGTGCAAAATGGGCCAGATTCCCATCATATCAAAAAATGAATGGAGGAAGTGCATGGTCTAGATGCCATGGTTGTTTGCCAATAAATTTGTGGAATGTGTCAAAAATAAAACAAGAATAGAGGATCCTTTCAGCAGATAGTTACATTTGCCACAAAGTTTTGTTGTCCTGTTCTGTGCCAAAAGGGTTTGATTTGAAAAGCAGGTTTGTGTTGAAAAGGTTGTCCTAAAAGCATTTGGAAGTTTATGAAAGCCAGAATTCCACAACCTTTGCTCCCCCTCCTAAAAAAAGGGGGAAACCATGTTTGAAAATGTTCATTTTCAAACATATTTGAGTGAACAAATGTGTAGTTTCAATAGAAGGCACATGAACTGTTTGATAAAATGCCTCAAAGAAATGTTTCTTTGGAATGCCATGATGGCAGCATATGCACAAAATGAATTTTTCAGAAAAGTCATAGTTCAACTGTTTGATAGAATGCCTCAAAGAAATGTGGTCTTCATGGACCCATCATTTGAAGGATCTGCACTTCATTTTGTTAGCATGGAAATGCAAAGCAAATGCAATTGAGAGTTTGTGCATGAGCATCCTCCCTTGTGTAAATAGGTTTGGAAGGAATCAAAGATTCATGAAAAATGCCTTTGAATTTCTTGAATGTTTTGTTTTTTTGTCAGATATAACAAGTGCACATGCCTTGATAGACAGGGGCAAGGACATATGAAAAATGTGGAAGCATGCAATGTTGGTGTAAGGCCATGCAATGATAGAATTTTTGAAAGGAATGTGGTTTATGGGCAGCAATGATTGCAGGAGGTGTAAAAATAAAAATAAAAATGAGTTGGTTAAAAAGGCCTTGGAAACCTTCAAGCAAATTGCAATGTGGTACTTGTTGTAAAGCCAGGTTCCACAACCTCTGTCAGCATCCTCCCCGCATGTGCAAAAATGGAGCTTTAGAATTGAGCATGGAAAACCATCAAGGCATAGAAAACAAGATGTTTTTGTTTGCAATGCAACTTCCCTGGTAGACGTGTATGCAAAATGGTGGAGCTGAGGATGCTCGTGGACTGGTTGACGAAGTGCCCAAGCAAGAGACTGAACCCAAGCCTGCGGCTTCGACTGACTTCGTTCTCCAGGCATGGTTCTTCTTCCCTTACCTCTCATAATTCTCGTGTTTTAGTTCTCTTTTGCAACTAAATAGAATTTTAAATTATTAGGATTTTTAATACAGTTAAATGTCTCTTCAACTCATTGCAAAACAATAAAGTGTCGTGTCACAACTCTCGAAGCCATTATAACTCACCTACTTTAAACCATGAACTATCACCCTCGCTTCGAGATGATCTAGAAAACTCTTACCCTTCTTGATCGCTCCAATATCGTTTTATCGACCAGACAAATTTGACTCTCCATTGATTAAGTTGACTTTCTTCCTGCTTAAAATAGTTAAATTTTGCATTTTTCGGAGACTCACTAAGTACCCTTCGCAACTCTGGAAACGAGATGTGAAGTTTCATTCGTGTACCTTGGTATACGAGGAGTCACCTTGATTTTTGGTTTGACCCGAAACGATCATATGACATCCTTTTGACGCTCTTATAGGAGCCCTGTTACACCGGTTTACAACAGTAGAGAGTTGTTAAAACTAGAAAGTTGGCTTTCGTTTGGGACCACCATTTGAAACCCGGAAAGAGAAATCACGTTCCGTCTTCGCAAACCTCTAGCGTTTATACTAGACAAATGCATGGAACATTCAGCATAGGAAAGAGCACTTTTCGGGATAGTTTGGCGAAGCCATTTTGTAGGCCTCCGGTCGCAGTTTGACGAGGTCAAACTGGTCCAATTTCGTCTTGTCGCTCCAGAAAACTTGTCGCCATTTGAAAATGGTTTTCTAGTTCTCAGTCCCGTCGACTCTGATGAATTCTCCTTATATAGGGGAACTAGTAGGAGATGTCTCGTTGCGTGCTCCTCCATTGAACATCAGTTATGGACACGATTTTCTGGGCCCTCGAGCTAACTTTTGTCATTTTACAACTGGGTGAAGTATAACCAGTGGCCCCGAAAAACTAACCGCCAAACGCAAACCGTTTGCTCTTTTTCAATTCCGTCAGTTGCTATGAACTCTTGGTATATCTGGGGACACGTAGAAATTTAATCGTGGTGTGCGTGCTCATAAGAAGATAACCTTTGGAAGAATTTTCTTAGCCTCCGAGCTCGTTTTGTACATTTTGTAGCTAGTGAGAAAATGTAAAAATAGAAAGCTGCGGGACCCTCGTAGGGTTGCCAAATCACCCTGGAAACTTTTAACACACGTAAATAACTGTTTAAAACACTATAATGAAACTTGTTGTGTGTATTAGAACTTTTGACAAAATGATGTTTTCTCTCTCTTCCTTTCTCTTTCTCTCTCCTGGGTTTATAAAATGAAGAAAAATGAAATGCAATGAATACATGTTTCTAGACCTTTTTATTTCGATTGCAAATTGTAATTATTGTCAGATGTAAATGGGAAACTGAAAAATGATAATTATGATTGATTAGGGTGGATGCCATGCCAGCGATTTATCGCTGATATCATGCTCACGTGGGTTTTGCAGGATGGAAGAATGACGACGAAAAGGCGATGTGTAATTTAATTATTATTATTGTAATTTTTATAGGTCATTGTAAAATGAATAACTATATAATGTAGTCTCTTGTTACAGAAAAGTTATAATTGAAATTTGTTAATATGCATGATATGCTAGTTTTAGGGATACTTAGGAAATGTGCATCTAATCACCGGTTCAATTTGATTCTTAGTTGTGTATGGCAAAAAAAAGGGGGGGGTTTGATTTATATATAGTAAATTGAAATTGAAGTTAATATATTGTAGTACCTTCTCAGTATTCAATAAATGATTAAATTAATTACTGGGTTATCTTCTTACCTTGCAAACTTAATAAAGAGTTTTAATGGGAACACTCAACCTTAATAAAATATTCGTGCATACTTGCCTGCATGTGTGATCCCTTTTTACCATATAAGAAATTTAAGACCGTAGAACGAACTTAAGCTTTGCACTCGATGAGACCTCTAGGTTAGGTAAATAAAACCCCTAGTTGGAGTTTACCGTCATAGTCATTATGTCTAGCGACATTGTCGTGAACCCATATTTTAGGAATGACATGGTCCAACCTATCCAGAGTATGCGGTTTCCTTCTAGTTTTGGTAATCGCGAGAAGAATGTCCTCTCTTCAGGTCCGACACCAGGCTGAGTGGTGAAGACCACCTTGGAAGTCACCTTATGAGTCCTTGTTAGAAGGAATGACTAAGCGGTGTAACCTTCCCATCTGTGGAGTAGGTAGAGATATTACTCCCTTGTATCCTATTGGATTTCCGGGCCTTACGAAATTAGATCTAGAAATTAACTTCATCAGTGAATGGAATCCCTGTTGGATCCAAACGACCTAAATGAAGGTCGTGATATAGTTGTTCTATGTCTTGCATTCTCGTTAGTGAACCCTTTTGTCCCTCGTAGATAAATGTCTTGTCTTGGGCTTGTGAAAATTTAGTGCCTTGATTTTTCACCAAAGGATGATAGGGTAAATACATTTTAACCTTAATCACACCTATAATAGAGATTGAAGCCCTGGGTGAAACTGGAATTAAGCTTAACCATGTGCTTCTTTAATATGTCAGACAAGTACTTTCGTAACTCTTGTGTTTAAAATGATAGTAATAATGAGATCCTAGTGCGACGCGAAAGTAAATCATATGAGAGTAAAACCAAAATTTGAGGTTAGGAATATTGTCACTGGGAGTCCTTATGACTTAATTTAAGCAACTTCATGTGTTACAAAGAATATGAATTGCCTTCAAATGGTGTGATCAAACTTCGAGAAAACAAAGATGATATATATATATATATAAATCAAATTTGGAATTCAGCAAGTTATTGTACTATAATAATAATAATAGGGAAATAACTATTCCGTGATCGAAGGATGTTCTTGGAAAAAGGCTATCTCGAATCTATGTCTTCCTTAATCCCAAGATTTCATCTTGACATCACGTTAGATTTTCTTGTGTAGCAAGAGTAAATTTTATACATTAAATAAACGTTTGAGAAGCAAAATCCTAACATAAGAATGAGAGAATTAAAATCTTGTAGGCATTTTGAAATATGGAAAATACTTATGTAAGTTATGAAGATTTGTCATAAGGGTAAAGAGAAAATTAAATGGTTGAACAATAAGTGAACTGTGAAACGAATTTTCAGAACATGTAGGTGGAAAAAGGGAGAAAATCATGCTTACCTAATAATGTTCTTGGAAAGTTAGCCGTAACTAAAATACATTTAAAGTAATGATATGTCGTGGGTTCGCCGTTCCTAAAGTCACGTTTCTTGCAGTTGGGTCTTTACTAGTAACCTTCCATTGGGAAAAGTGTGCATCGACATGCCGATGTCGTCTGCATGTGTCTATGTGAGTCGATGACTTATGTGATTGTCGCATGTGTGTCGAGTTCTGTACTTGGAGCCCTTACTGTGTTGTGTGTAGTGAGCAATGTAAGTAAAAAAAAAATTATCCTGGTATTTTACTGTTGTATTTGGGTGTGTAAAATGTGGGCACTACGTGAGATGTTATTGTCTTGTTCAAAAGAAGATAGTCATAGGCTATGGTGTCTTGGTAGAATTATGTGTAGTGATCATGAAACGTCATGTTGAAGATTTCTAGTTAGATTTTTCAAGTCAATATGTGTGTCAAAGTATTCTTTGAGTCAAGTAAGTTGTGTCAAGTTGGTCTATCAAAGGATGTTTATTTATGTAAGTAAATATGAGTATAAAAAGTATTCATATTTCTTTCATGTGTCTTAAATTCTATAGGTTGAGTCCTTGGTTGGTACAGTAGGTCATCAAGATGGTGTTGTGTATATATTTCTGATATCATAGTGAGAAGTCTATTCTACATCTATGTTTGGTCATGAAAATAAGTTTAAACTTGTAAATATAACTCAAGTCATGTGGATATATGTTTTGTATTGTGTGGTTTGAGTTTATGGTCTATGCTAACTCATATTTTGAAGAAAGGTACTATAGTTATGTATGCATAAGGTAAAGATGTGTTCTTCAACATGTTTTGATGAAGGATGTGTATTGTCACAATGACAAATATGATCTTATGGTCTTGAAGAAGTATATTTAGGTGTTGATTTATGTATCAAGTCATTCATTTTGTGTGATGAATTGATTAGAACATCATAAAATAAGAAGATATGAAGCATTATAGGTATGTGAATTAAATATCATGGTCCCCAATTGTTCCTTGATTTGTTCTTGGGACATGCTTATGATGTTTCTAAGGTGGTCATATTCCTTAGATTTTTTATAAATAAGATCAATGTACTATTAAGATTGTGAAGTGAAATAAGGTGAGTTTTCCAATTGATAATGTTCATATCAAGATAATAAATTGTGGTTTGAGGTATGTGGTATTACATCAAGTAAAAAAGTGAAATGTTTCAATAATGTTTGAAATTTTATTTGTACCTAAGACGGAGTGTTTCGCCTTGATTATAGTCTACAAGTTAGTACATAGATAGGTGTATTGGTTGGTATATTATTGGCAAAAAAAGCTACAGATGAAAGGGACTATACCCTTGAGTACAATAGAGGGCTTAGGAGCCAGAATAGGAATGAAAATACAGAGAAAAAAGGATCAGAATCCAAGTTATTCAATGAAGCCCAAAGTAGCTTGCAAACCAGTAAAATTTTTCTACTTGATTCAAAACAGAAACAACAAAAACACTGTATCCAACCAGGAAGCAAAGAAAGCAAAAAAACAACAAAAATCAAGGATAAATAGCAGCTAAAGCATTACAACTGACTTCTCATGGCAGCTCAAGTTACATGTCTGGATTTGATGGTTTCTGAGGATCTACAACATTCCCAAAGTTAGAGTCATGTGGGCAAGTGTCAGTGTTATCCAGCTGATCAGGATGGTCCTTAGAGTCTTTCAAAGCTTATCAATGCCCCAAAGTGATTGCCAGAACTCCACTGAGATTGGAGACATTGGACGTGTTGCTCAATGAACTCTTCAATCGCACTAAAAATGGCCATATTGTAATCATGACTAGTTTTGGCCTTCTCTAAACGGGATTCTGGAGTTCAACTTCTTGTATATATCTTCAATCTGGTTGTTATCAATATCCACCTCTTCCTTCTTCCTCTTTCCTTTATGTTTTGCCAAGTTCTTAACCTCATCCTTCAACAACTTCATTCTCAGTTTTCCAAGGCTTCTAGCCTTTTTGTAGAGTTGGTATCATATGCCCCTTCCTTGGGAATGAATGCTAATAGTTGGAAGTCATGATGCAATCTTTAATCTACATGAAATCCCCGCAGCAATGATGTTCAATTATTTTAAAAAGTCTAAAATATGTGATTGACTGATATCCTAGGGGTACAATGGGATTGTTCCTATAAGTTATTGATTACTAAAATGAACTTATATGAATAAGGAAAATTCATGGGATTTGGGATAGGATTATTACTGATTGATTTAAATGGTCTATTACTTCAATATCCTTACATGTTTTTAGATGGTGCAAAAGTGTTGTAAGTGTGTGTTCCTTCTATCCTGTGAAGTGTGACATCAAGTATACTTACAAAATTTATATGTCAACCTATTGTGTGTGTAAAGTCTATGAAATAAATAAAATGTCATGCTATAGGTTATATAGGAGGGTTAAGGTGGGATCTAGTTTGATCATGAAGAAAGCACACATTTAGGTGATATAATTATCTAGAAGACTTTGAAAATATAGCATTCAAGGCCATATTTACAGGTACACTTGGAGGCCGAATGGAGTGATGTCTTCTAGAACAATAAACAAGTATGAATCTCATGCATTCTAGTGATGTGACCAAAACCATTTTGAGTTAGTTTTGAGATATTTTTGGAGGAAAAATTTGATCTTTTTCATGACAGAAAGAAAGGGAAGGAGCATGTTTTGATTTTGAACTGGTGCTATGAATATGGAGTAGCTTCTCTAAATGGTTTCTAGGAGGTTCTTAAAGTTCAGTGGTATGTTGTATTTGTAGGTTCATTATTTTAAAACATAATAATTATTAGTCAACATAGTTCACTGAGAGGTATTGATCTTAGGGATTTTAGTTCTGTATGTACATTACTTATATCTTTTGTTGGATGATAGAGCTAAGTAAGCTTATAGAAGTTATCAATTGTAGAAATTGACAGGAAAAGGATCCAGAGTACATGTTTGAAGCTTACTCTCAATATTTCTTCATAGTTTATTTGAATTTTCATACCTAGATTAGGGATTTTGTGAATACCCACAATGCTGAGAAAGTTGTAGGTACTTGGAGTGTTGTATGGTAAACAACTTGATCTTAAGATTGATGAATTCCACACTTAGAAGTACTATTTTCACTTTAAATAGCTCATAAGCTGATGTAAATTTTAAAATGTATTTTTACATTAATGTTTTTAAGGGGGAATAATTAGTTTTTTATTCCAACCTGGAAATGACAGTCCTAAATGGGATGAACTTTTGTATAAATTCTATGTCTTTCATTTTTAGGTTCATTGTCATTAAATGTAGTTGCAATATGGCTTTGAATGCATCAGTTAACGAATTGTATGATTCTCAAATGGGACACATGAAAGATTTAAGCAAGAATGAATTCACATAGATTTTCAATAAAGTGATGAATTTTTTTTACATTCCTAGAATAGGAGTCCAATTTTGATCTAAGAAGCCTAAAGGAAAGCTTGTGATGGAGCATCCACAATGAGAATGCTATGTTTTTGACCTTAGGAGCATGATAGAACGTATGGAGAGAATGATGTGTAAAACTTTTGGAACCTAGTTTATGGCTTTAGATTCAGGTACAGTTGGATCAAGACTTAATTACATTTCATCAACCTTAGTCTAAGGTGTTGTGAGGCCACCCACTATATGCAAATGAACTTTTAAAGATCTTTTCCTCTAAGGTTCTATTATGTCTAGGCAAAATACATGATGTCTTGAGATCCTCTAAGTCCTTCACTAACATCAATTCATGTTGAGCTATGAGGTTCACGAAATTTTGTTGATAGGTCTGATTCATAGACCTAGAGACCATGTGGTAATTATAACTGGTAGCTTGACAAAAAAGGAGACAATAGAATCATGGTTGAGATGATAGTATGGTGACATTTGGACTCAAAGTATAAAATGACTTATCTCATTTTTCAGTCACTGATATAGTGCATGTTGCATGGTTTTGGGAAATGCTAAGAAGGTGACGAAAGGCTAGGAAAGAATAGGTAATTCAATGGTTTGGAATCCTTGTCTTTTTTATAGCATGATTATAGAGGTTTGAGAAGTTTCCATTTTTAGTCACATTCTATTTTGACGAGGTTGTTTTTAGGTCATTTTGAAGATATTTTTTCAAGATACGTCAATTTTTGTAAAACATGGTTGAAAAGAAGCGGAAACCCAAGTTTTCAATTTTCAGTGCTCGTGTTTTATCTTGCATAGGGACCCACTAGGTTTTGGGGGAAATTTTCCATTGATATTTATTGTAAGTGTGAAACAAATAATGAGGTCATTTGATCGTCTGTTTTTCCATGAACAATTGTTAAGAAGGTACAGTGAAAACCACCTTAGTTAAACCCTGATCTAGAGACTTTGAGATATTTAATTGTATGTGCACATAATTGATTGGGTTTATAAATGTCTCTAAATGACTTGGAAACTGAAAAAGAAGACTGAATCCATATTTTTAAAGGTATGATAGAGGATGTGAAATAATCAGACCACACTCATTGGTAAGTTTTTGAATTTATTTTTCAGTTTGAAGGAATAATTTCCCATTAAAAGGTATTGACTAAATCACCATTTAGCAAATCCTATTTGGAGTTTTAGATATGAATTTCAATTATATTTTCATGGTCATTGTTGAGGTCCTAGATGGAATAATGATTTCCTATCTTTGAAGACTAGTTTTTTGGTTTGTTATTGAGTTTTGAGTATGTTACAAAATTGATTAGGTTGAGGTCTTCCACTTAGAGTGGTGGAAGATTCTAAATGGCTTGGATTATTTAAATATATTCAATGATATATATTTTTCCTCTTTATGAAAAAGTATGTTTCCTAAGGTGGCACTTAGTTGGTTCAAGACCAAGATTGACTTGATTCTGTGAGAAGTGGCATTCTACTTTGGCTCAAAGATTGATGTATAAGTCTCATAATTTGGATTATCAGGGGCTGATGATTTATATCCATTGGAGAGTGAATGGGGAGAATGTTTTGTTTCCTATTGAACCTGACACTTTATAGGTATTGAAATGAAAATTGTGCAAACTCAGTTAAGTTTTCAAAACTACTTTCTAGGAAGTTTCATTTTCTAAAGAGGAAAAGAGGTGTGGAGCTGAAAATAAGTATGCAGAGCATCTTCTGTGGTCAAGTGAGGAACCAGGTGTTAGGATAGGTCATTTTGGGTGAATTTTTTTTCCAAACTATCCCAAAGGTTTGTGATGGTTGGTGCAAGAAAATTTTCCTTCATCTGGTGAGGATAGGTGGCACCAAGGGATTTGGAATGATGAAGGGTTTGAATTGGTGGAGGTGCTAAACTGAGGTTACATCATAGTACAGTGGGCTGTTATGGAAATTTATTAGGTTTTAATTGTCCTAAAGAATGGGGATATATAGGGAAATTACTTGCACTCAGATGAATGATTGACACGTGTCCACCCAAAAATTTGACTAACTCCCAAATGTATACTTTGGGAGAAGACCTTGTCAGAGGCGTAACTTGAGCATTTAGAGGTCTTTTATGGATCTTTTATATGATTTTCAATGGAAATATAATTTTTAATAGTGGAGTAGTTCCTTATGCCTTGGTTTAGTGGCTGCAACCCCATCATGGTCAAAGGTTTATTTTTCTTGAGATCATTGGTTATGCATGTTTGAAAGAAGATTGTGGTAAAACTTTCTCATGTCTTGTGAATAACATGAGACTTCCATAATTTATATAATTCAAAAATCTTTATTTATATTTTTTTTCCTCAAATACTTATGGAGCTCCAAAAATCACCTCCTAAAGCTTTGGGTTGCATTTTTCTACTAGAAGTTGAGTCACCCTCCAAGACCTAATTTCTGTAGAGGAGTTGACCCTAGAGTTTTCAGAAACTTTCCAAAATATTCCAAAATCGGGTGAATACCTTATTATATATTGAATTCTTATCCTTAATGCATATTTATCATTAAAACCCACTGAAGGAGGATGTGAACGAGTATTAGAAAGAGAAATTGTTTAGATGAGTCTTTGAAAAGTTGTGAGCTTGAGAAAAACTTGGATCACTGGATCACTTGTGAGATCAAAAATGAAATTCATTATTTATCCTAAATAACAAATGGATAGGGTCGACATCAAGACCCCTTAGAAGGTTAGGATAGCCCAATATAAGGGATGGATTGACCTGGAGGGGTGTCACAGAAGGTTTATAATGAAATTCTCCTTGACACTAGGGTTGGTGTCCTCACTCAAGTTTAATTTTACCCTTGTAAAAATAGAGGAAAACATATGCCTTCACTTTTGAAATCATTTATATTTGAGTAATATAAAATAGATTTTTATGGGTTTCCAAAATATCACTATTAGGGTTTCAAACCAGTGCCTTATCATAGTGGTGATTTGATAGAATCTCTTTGAACAACAAAAGATTGACCAAAATAAGTTACACATCTTAACAACATAACATAAACACATAATATTAATAATATAATATGAATGGTAGGGAATAATGAAAAATACACTTAAAAAACCTATTGTATAATGTGGGGAATGACCCACTTTTAGTGCTTGTATAATTTCATATATTATCCACTGCAATTGGTAAGTCCAGATATGGTCCTTGTGAAGAAAGATTAGAACGAACTTGAAGGAAATCCTCTTGAAGCCCTTGGTCATGGGTAAATATTCATATGTTGAAGCTCAGGAAAATTATGATGTTACTGATTAGGTCCTTGACTTCAACCCACAATATCATTTTATTTGCATGGTGAAGGCAAGAGCATTTTATTCAAAGAGTTTTAAGTGGCAACTAAAATAAAATAAAGAGAATAATATTGAAAAGCTTATATCTTTTGAAATCTAATTAGAATAAGGTACATCTAAGTAGGTTGAAGACCTATGATAGGTTGGAGAAAATATTTGAATCCCTTGATGATATGTCGAAATAACCAAATGGTAGCAAATGATAAAAATTAGTCTTAGGTTACAAAGGAAAGCAAGTAGGAGAATGATGATAAAGCTGGACCAAGCACTCAATCAAATATCAAGGTGACAAAGAAACCTAATTCAAGGAGGTATAACACTATTAGATAACCTAATGCTATTGAGATATGGTGCTTCCTTTCAATGTTTATTTCTATATTTGTCATGATTTTGGTCACAGAGTTAGAGATTGCAAACAGAAGGTCTTATAGGAATGGTGAAATTCTTTTCAAATGTGAATGTTACTCATGTTTTGAGTATGGTCACAAGGATAAGGATTGTGGTTGGAAACTTAGTGTTATATGAGCTAAAATTTGGAAGAAGAATGTTATGTTTTACAAGTGTCACAAACAAGGACATATTGCTATATTTTGTCACCAAGGTAAATCTCCAAGAGTCAAAAATAGGTTTCAAGCTCTCAAAAAGGAAGAGTATTCAAGAGGAAAATTAGTCCTATGAATGAGTCTAAGATATATCATGTTTGATCCTAAGATTAATAAGATGGTTGATCAAGAAAATAAGGTCAAGAGAACTAATTCTCAGCCTAATATGCAGAGTATGAGGGTTGAAGAATCAAGGAAAGCTAAGAAGGATACTTTGAAATCAGAGGTGTTCAGTATGAATTCTGATCAAATGAATTTTTTCAAAGAGGGGACTAGTTCAATCAAGATGGAAGACAAGTTCATAAATTCCAAATCAAACCAAGGAGTGCATGAAAAGTTGAAGAAACTAAGATTTTGGGACACATCAAGAGTGATATAAGTATGGGTTCTGATCTATACATGAAATCTGTGTTTAGTAGTTCCTACTATTGTTAGGTGTTTGATTTTATATTTCATCAAAACCTACTTGTCATGTTATCATTCATGAGAAATCTATTGTTTTAATATATCTATATTGTGTTTTTGAGCCCTTGATAAAGAATAGTTGGGTCCTATCATGTCCCAGAAGTGTGGTCACAGTCAAAAGTGTGTTGTGAAATTTTCCAAGTTGTGAATGTCATTTTGGAATAATCAAGCAAGATAATTGTTTCTATCACCTAGATAAAAGGGTCTCTTTTTATCTTTAAGTGTGTCGTGGTCTAGTAAAAGTAAGGGTATATCATTGTTACAAGTATTGATTGTTGTTTTGAATATATGCTTGATCTTGAAGTATTATTATTAGTAGCATGTTCCCTTGAATTATCCAAAAGTATCATTCTTTTCCTATAGAAGTTATGACAGAGGTATGAGACTGTTAAACAATGAATTTTATAGAGTAAGTCTTTGTAGTCATGATTTCACCAGTTTCAAGTTGATCAAGTGTATGAGAAATCTATGTTATTGTGTTTCACTGAGGTCTACAGGTTGAGTAGATGATCTATATGTTGAAGAGTCGTTGTGGGAAACCCTATCATGTTGGTTTGAGTAGAAAAGGTGTCATTGGTTGGTATATACCATGTTATGAGTCAAATTCGTCAGCTATGAAGAGGTAATGATTGTTAAATCTCTACCAAGGATGCATCAAATTGAACTGTACACTCCAAGGATGAAAAGAGACAAAATGTTTAAAGACTCAATTTTCTCAAAATACATGCACTAATCCAAGGGGGGATGAGCTTATAAAGTGATTAGGTTTTCTGACGTGTCTTGAGGATGTTTATATTTAAGGTTGAAGGTTTGGTCTAACACTATGAATTCCTTGAGTTTGTTTCATGCCTTCAAGTTTTACAAAGTTAGAAATGAGTACTATGAACATGTGCAACCTAAATTTGATTACCTTGATTAGTATTTTCAAAAGTGAGGATAAATATTAGCATGAGGTATCCCATTGTGCCAGGTGACCGCTCATAACTTGTTTATCTTGACAATTTTAAAGGCATTATGTCCAACTAAGATCATGTATGTCCCCTACAATTGGTTTATCGAAGCCTCTTTGTTTCATTTCTCTCTGACATACATGTCATACAATTCCTTTGATGAGCCTAGTTATTGAATCTCCTGTTCCCCAAGTTTCCCCTCTCCTCCATCTTATTTTGGGATTACTATGAGATAACAACTTGTTTATGTAGGACTCGGATGTCATGAAATATGATAACTTATAGGGTTTTAGTATCAAATATTTAGCAAGGAAGCATTGTCTTCAAGGTTTTATGTAGAAGTTGACCTAGACTTTGTTTTTGAGAAGCATAAAGTGGGTTAGTACTTTTATCCAATTTTTTCCCTTACGTGAAAAATTAGAACAAACATGACCTCACGTGAAATTAGAAAAACATGACCCCATAGAGATAAAATGAGGGATCAAGTCGGCCAGGGGAGATCACACTTCGGGATTGGCCAAACAAGTTAGGAAGGTCGAGCACAATTGTAGAGGAGTTTGGGAAATGAAGAAATCTTCAAAGTCTGAAATTTCAGACTTCAGAGGTGAGGGCATTTAGAGGTAGGCCGAAGCAAAATTCAGGGGACTCGGTGGAAAGAACTGCAAAAAAGAGCAGGAATTCCGAAACCCAAAGTCTGAAATTTAGACTTTGGGATTTCGGAGGTTTCACGAGCTCATTGTTAACAGTGCCGAAAAATGCAGGGAGATCCCAAAGGTCTAAAAACCTAAAGTTTGAAGTTCGGACTTCGGGCTTTTCGAAATTTTAGAGGTTTCATGATGCCCGAAGCATCCCAGAAAATGGAACCCTGAAGTCGAAAACCCAAAGTCCCGAATCCCAAAAACCTGCATTGCCGGAAAGTCCTGTCAGGAAAATTCAAAGGTCTGAAACCCAAAGTCCAAATTTCAAACTTTGGGGTTTCGGCATTTCGAAACCTTCAACCCCCCAGTTCAAAAAATCACAACTGAATTTCAAACTTTTGACGTTTGAAATTTTGGAACTTCGAGGGTTTCAGAGTTTCAATAGGTTTAGAACGACTCAATCCAAAGATTAGTAAAAGCATCCAAAGTTCAAAATGCTCTGAAAGTTCCAAAATGTCAGATTTGGAGGTTGCGATGCAATTTCGGAGTCTGAAAAGAGAGAGATCAACCACTTACATTTATTGCACAGAATGGCACCCTCATCTTCAGATGGCCATAACTTTTGATTGGGAGCTCAATTTGCACAAAATAAGACTTTTTGGAAATATCTCTAAGTGTCCTCTACAAAATATGACTGGTTTTCTTAATTTTAGTAAGACTAAGTATTACAAAATGAGGAAATACAGTCCACCATTTTAGAGGGGGTTTCCAGATTTCTCACCTACCCAAATGATGAAGATATGGGCTTCCTTTCTTGCCCAACAAGGAAAATTACATGGAGGTATGGGTTTTGCAGTAACACCCATCATTGTTGCAAGAGAATTCAATGCATTTGAGGGTGGCTGAAGTGATATTTTGAGTTTCTTACCTCTCTCCCTTCTCTCATTCTTCCTATATATTGTAAGGAGGGGCTGATTTTCAAAAGGTTGGATAATTTTGCTTTGCACCCTCCCTTATTCTCTAATCTGTAAGTGAATTTGTGGATTTCAAACCCCCCATTCAAGTTGTAATGCAATTTTGTGGCTCGTGGCCATTATAATGCACTGTATCAAATCTGTGGAGCAATAATATAAGTATGTGGATGAATTTCAACCCTCTCTTGTGTTCATTGCATCTCTTCTGATATCTCATTACAACTTTGGTTAACTTGTGCAATGGTTAGGTTGTGTTACATGTTTTGATAGTTTGTGTTTAATGGTGAATGAATTTGTGATCAGTGGACTAATATTTTGTTGATGTTCATCCTTCTTCAATCTAATTGTGGTCACTTTCATTTCCATGCAAGGCAAGTTATTCAACATTCCTTTTAGTGCATCACCTCTATTAGTTTAGGTTTAATTTCTTATAATCTTCTTAACCCTGTCTCCTTGGCAAGTTAGAGTATATTTTAGAGTAGATCCTATACAATTTGGATGTGTGCATCGAAATAGAGGAATAGGAACCAAACTTCATCCGGAGGGTTATCCCGATTGCAAAGCCCCACACTTTGGGATAAATTCATGTTTGACAAATCAAACTAACTACCTCAACCATCCATTTGTAGGAAATCAGGGTTGCTGTGATTTCTCCATAACAGGTACATCATGAAAGGTGTTCCAAGTTCATGAGTGTGTTGATCATCAAACTGACTGAGAAGACAAAGATATCCAAGATTGATGTAAGTGAGGACAAAGATCCTAGTTGAAGGTACAAATCTGTCATGATGTATGAAGGTTGACAGATTAATCTCAATGGGAGAAGTAAATATGGATAACTCATGAAAGACAAAAGTGATATTAATTCTCAAAAACTAAGGTTGAAGGATCATCATTTTGGGCTCTATGTTGACAGATATAATTTAATTTTTCTCCAAGAAGGAAAAATTGTTCAAGTCATGAACAAGGTGTCAAATTGTGTGTCTACATTTTATGTGCCTTCAAGTATGTCAAGGGATGGTGCAATGTTCTGAATTCATGTATCAAGTATATGGAATTCTATATGGGTCAAATTATTATCCCTTGAGCCTTTAGATCCTGAATTACAGTACAATTGTCAAGATGAATATGGTTTTCAAAGTTGCAAAGTTTCCAGGCCCTATATGATCAAAACTGAAGGTATGGTGTTGTAGAGGTCAAGGAAACATATTTAAGTCATGATAAGATCCAGAATAATATGTATTTTCATCAAGTATTTTAAGAATATATGTTTTCTCCAAGATGAAGGTCTTCAAGTTGGTAAATACACATCCTTGAGATGCTATGAAGATTTTAACTCTCAAGCTTGTTTAACATGTACAAGAAGTGTCAAGAATTCTATAGGTGCATTTTCTCCAGGGGAAGCAATATGTTGAGTTGATCTAGTGTGGCTATGCAACCTAAAGGTGTTAAGCTACATGTACATGAGGATGAAGAATCTTAAGGAATGATGTATATAGTGAAATTCAAAGAGAATCGTGTGGAAAGGCATTCATGATGGTTTTATAAGACTATAAAATGCAAGGAAAATATGGTTCTTCTTAGGTAGGTCATGAGTTGACCGAGTTAAAAAATTTGAGTCTTGAGTCATGAGTTTGCATCATAAAGTCTACATGAGGAAGTATAGGGATCCATCAGGAACAAGGTTGAAGCTATTTGTTTCTAATCATGTTTGGCCACCTGTGTGTGGTGATTTGGAGAACTATATTGTTTTATCAAACAAGTATGTCATGTTCTCAATTTTTTTTTCCTCTTGAGGATGGTCTACAAAGTTTTTACAGTAGTAAGAGTCATCCAAATCATGAGGGAATTGTAGTAGGTTGAGCATTGAAGAAATGAGTTACATATTTAAGAGTGATTTTAAAGTGTGCATTGTTGTCTCAGTCAGGAGTTTGAAGAACATCAAGAGGGCATGCTAGAATATCAATGCCTAAAATGGAGAAGTCAAGTCTGATGAAGGTATATGGAACCTTTGCAAATATATTCAAATGATAAAGATAAGAAGTTATACGATGGAAAAGGACTGGTATGATTGTCTATGTATATTTTTATTATAGTACTAGAATGGAATGCTACAGGTGTATAGAATGGTATGTATGATTGAACACAAAGCTATCAAGGTGTAGAAAAAAGAATTACATCTTGAGGTTGATCCATAAAGATTGATAAAAGTTTACAAATGTCAACCTGTATGTTGTCTGAGTTTCAATTACTTAAATATCATACAATGATCTAAAATTATGAATGAAGAGCTACATGTTGTACATGAAATAGGAAGAGCGTTTAGTAGGATCGCTTAGGTCAAGGGGGAGCTTGTGTGCTCTCAATATAAAGAATACATAACCAATTGTATGATGATGATATCTTGAATTTTGAGTGATCAATGATTCTTACCAAATTACTGTAGAATGTTTTTGTGCTACAATAGTGAGCTTCAGGTCTGTGGATGTTTCTTATCTAGTAGGGGCCAAAATTGTTTGCATTCAAATATGTGAGTAAAGTGGTAAGAAGACTGGTTTGGAAGGGTCTATAATATTTGCAAGTATATAGGCTAGATGGGTGAGTCATATGATCAAGATGATCTAATTAGTTTAGAAAGAAGGTTGAAAACACTAAAAAATGACTCCAGGAAAGAGACATTGTGTTTGATCATTCTCCATGGCACATATGCAAGTTAAGAACTATAATTTTTAGCTTTTTAGTTAGAGTCAAATAGTATGCTTCCAAGGGGAGTCATAAGGATTTGTTTCATGATGTATATGTGTTCCTAGAGCAAAAAGAAGTTGGGAAAATGGTCTAAAATGATGTTTCAGGGATCTAGGTCCTATATTTGCAAACAGTCAATGGATGGAAGAGGTTGGTCTATTCATGTGTTTCTGAGCTAAAGAATGGTCTAAATAGGAGTAAGGAATAATTTATTGAGGTGAATTTTTTTCAGTATTATTGTTGGCATGAGTATATGCCTCTATCTAAGGAGAGCTACAATACTGTCAAACTATGAAGTCAAAAACAAAGTTTAGTGAGGCAAACCATTTTTTACATGCTTTTATGATGGTTTTTTGTGATGATTCCATTCAAGAAGGGATTCAAAAGAGTTGAAGTAAGATGAAGAAATTAGGATCAAGGATGTTTTTTCATTAATGTCAAAATGGGGAAAATACCTAGGTGGTTTTCCATCAATTGCAAAGGTGGAGATTGTTGGTATGAGTGAGTTTGAGAGTTGTCATTGATGTAAAATACCATTAATGACAACAAGGATGATGGAAAAGTGCTAGGGATTCCTAGCATGAATATGACATGGACATTCGGGTTGATTCATGGTGGCACAATTGGAATCATTGAGAATGGCTTTGCCTAGTAGGCCTAATCAAGTGACTTAGCTAGCTTAGGTGATAAATTTTGAAGGTTTTAGTTTCTTAGTAGAGGCATGGAGAGAATGGTTGGAGAGTTTTGAGACACTCACATGAGCTTCATAGTGTAGGTATAGTTTGAAGACTCAGTTACAAATGCTCATCTAGACCTAGTTTAGGTGTTTGGAGGACAAATGAAGCATGAGAGTGGAGTATAAATATATTTGATCTCATGGAAACATTTATGTGAGTGAGACATGATGTATCAATTTTTTTAGGTCCTTTTTGATAGGTTTCATACATGGTTGTAGTGTTGGTTCAATTTGTTATGGCCTAAACTATGCAAAACTCTAAGCCTAGTCATACAAGTCCTAGTGGTGGTGAATATGAAGAGATATTTAAGATAATATAATGATTATATATATTATCTGAGGTTGTTTTTTATGTTTTGAGAAAAATTTTACGTTGCCATGATGAATCTTTTGCAATTTATTACATTTAGACCAAAACATGGTGCTTAAGAGTGTGTTTTCCAGCTCGAAGTGAGAGAAATGTTCATGGTTGGCACATGTAATGTTTTCATGGGAACCATATCCTTTCATGGATGTTGGGGAATGGAGTTAATAATATATCAAAGTTGGAATGAGGTTAAATGAGGCCCAAACATTTATGAACGATCGTTAAAAAGATAAGTCATTTTTTATGGCTTTGAAACCCTAGGTTGAGAGGGACGAAGAAGAAATTATTGGTATGAGTACATAATGGATTGGGTTGTAGAGGACTCCTCCACCTTTCTAAATAGTTATGATAGAGCTTGGGAAAGTATGTGGACCCTAGTCAAAAAGGCAAGTTTCTGGACAATTTTAGTTTATGTGAAAGTTTTCCATTGAATGTATTGAATAAATCACCATTTATAAAATATTTGGAGTTGTACTATATGTAAATCATAGTTTCAGGTCATGGTTGAAGTCCTAGAGGTAAAAGTGATCCCTATCATTGAAGATTGGTTTTTGGGACTAAAAGGGTAGTTTAGCAGTGTTGGCAAATGGAAATGATTGAGCACTTATGAGCATAGTGAGGGAGTCTAATAGAGTTGGTAGTTTTTTACACATCCAATTTGAAATGTTTTATATTTTGATTAAACTATAAAAGTGTATTGACATGGCATGATTAAGACTACAAGTTGACCTAGTTTGACTGGTTAAGGAAATGACTTCTTTGGCTAGAAGATTGATGTAGAAGTATAATGTTTTGGCTTAGTTGATAATTTATATCCATTGTAAAGTGAATAGGGATTAATTTTGTTCCTATTTAAGGAATTTATAAGTCTTGAAAGTGTCAGAAAGGGTTCAAACCAATTGAGTTTTCAAAACTGCTTTCTGGACAGTTAGGAAAAGAGGTGTGGTTTTCTTTGTTATTGTTTCATCAGGTCTAGCAAGTATGGATGTTTTCTGAAGATTTGTGGATTTCCAATAGTATATGTTTTTTATATTTATGATTTTTTTTGGTAGGCGAACCAAATCAGTTTTAAAGACCTAATTTTGGGGTCTTAAAACTAGTTTGGATCATTTGTATAGTTTGAGTTGTTTATAGGTCTTCCACTTGTATTTGGATGAACAATTAATTTGTTCTAGAAATTAGACTCGGAGATATTTCCAATGGTATATTACGTGAGTCATGATGATGAGTTTTTCTATGTCAAGTTAGTTGTTCTTCAAGACTGAATTTCTGGGCCATGAAGACCTAGTAGGAATTGCATGCCTCTTTATGAGTTTGATAATGGAGATGGGTGTTTTATTGCTTCCTATGATTTTTGATGATGTTGAGGACCTTTGTATTACTTTAATTTATATTATTTCAAGCCATGAAAAATTTGTTTGATTCCTTTGGATATCATCATCCATTCGCTAGTATTTGGAGTGTGCATTTTGAGCATGTTTGAGCTTCTTGGTGCTTGATGATGATGTCTTACCCCCTTCCGACCCTTTTGGTGATTTTTATTTGATTTATATGATTTTTTTAATCAAATTTGGTGTTGGGGTGATTTACCTACTTAGTCATGGCTGACCCAAGAGGTGTTATGATCTTGAGTTGTGTATGTAAGCATGTTTTATTATGACTAGTTAAGCCAAGGGGGAAAGTGTGACCTATAGAGGAGTGAAGGAGAGTGCAAATGGGTTAATAATAGAGCTAAAAATATCCATGAATACTTTAATAATATTGAATATCAAATGTGCAAGGAATATTGATACATTCATCTTATGAATAAGATAGATTGGTCGAGTTAGAAAAGAGCTTTTTTTTATGAGGGTTTAAAGAGTTATGAGTTGAACTTGGATCATTATTAGTTGTGTGAGAATCATTTCATTAGTGATGATCCATTTCCAAGTGGTTGAGTTAGTTCTTGATCAATTTAGAGTGTTGTAGCCTCCTTTTGGGGTTGGTGCCTCACTAAACTAGCTGTTGGTTATCCTTATATGGTTAATGCTCTACTAAACTAGGGCTTGGTGATCCTTGTGGGGTTGGTGGCTCACTAAATCAGAGGTTGGTGCTCCTTTTGAATAATTTGCTTAACTAAATTCCTTTGTTTTGAGTAATATAAGAAAAGGTTCAGTAGGTTCCCCCCCCCCCCCCCCCCCCCCCCCCCCCCCCCCCCCCATGAGAGTTTCCCACTTACATATGGTGTTCATGTGTTGTGTATCTTATTGCATACTCTTATGATTGAATGTTTCACATCTTAGTAAGCTCACATGGTTAAGTATAATGAATGGACAACTTGAATGTTGAATTTTTGGT
This sequence comes from Taxus chinensis, assembly GCA_019776745.2. Classification (NCBI taxonomy): domain Eukaryota; kingdom Viridiplantae; phylum Streptophyta; class Pinopsida; order Cupressales; family Taxaceae; genus Taxus; species Taxus chinensis. The sequence continues at coordinate 146,913,247 of CM034157.1, forward strand.
TTGGCAAATGAAGTAAAAATTGTTGTATGACTAATTCAACACCCCCCCACCCCCTGGCTTCTGAGTCATTTTTATTCCAACAAACAATTCAATAGGGTCAAACCTTACATAATCCAAAAGCATCACCGACTTATTCTCCACATATTGATTGTCGCCCTCTTTTAGTTTCTTCAAAATATATTCAACAATTCTCAAGCTATGATAAGGGTCAATAACATTATTCTAAAATAGTTCATAGTTCCACCCATTATATATGTTTTTCATAATAGTTTATTTTCACCCCCTTTAAATTTCATTTATAGGGTTTCCCTATATCTGATCTCACCCATATATAAGGGGGGGTTATAAAATAAATTAGTAAGAGGCATCAACACCACAAATAAACTATATATAGCCATCCGGCATCACACATTGTCACCATCATCACCCATTCTCTATATAAGTCATCTAACCCCCTTTTCTCTATATATCTTATCTACAGTCTCGTACAATATTCTATATCATGAACTACGGATAGTTTGACATCACTAGTATGAATGATTGAATGTTTGGTGTTCCAAGATATTAGATTCATTTGTGTTCATATATACAGGGTTAGGTGAAACAATTCATTATAGATCTGTGTCCTAGATTCATTATGTGGAACAAAGATTGATTTTGAGGAACGAAAAAATTAGATTCACATATCTAGATGGGGGATCGGATTCCAGTTTGATTAGATCAATTCGAAGCTTTGAGAACTAATTCCAAGCGTCATTCCAAAAGATTTGATTATTCTTCCTCTTCATCTTGGGATGATTCATTTGACATTCGTGTGATTAGTGTACCACATTTTCCCACTTGGAATTTGTGTCCTTATGACATAATGTATATCATTACCCTATCAGCCACTAGGATGCTAGGCATTTTAATTAATCAGATCACCATATTTCAAACCAGAAATAAAGTCTAGCAACTGTTAGCTAGTATAAAACAGAGATGTGTTTTGTTTATTATTTTACAGTTCAATATTAGGTTGCTTGAAATCATTAAACGATTTCACCTAGATTCATTAATGGAATCCATAATTTGATATATTGGAGTCTAGAAGGAGGTATAACTGGTTCCAATATTTTAATTTTTCGGATTCCAATATATGTAATTTTCGAGTATAGTAAATGCCAATATTTAACGTTTTGGACTCCAAAACCAATAATATTATATTCCAATGAGATTTGTATTTTTTAGCTACATGGATTGAATTATGTCCATATTTACTTAAATAATTGTTATATGAATATAAATGTGATATGTGTAACTATGCATATAATGTTGAGATGTTATAAAATTGTTATACGATTCAAATGTTTTATAATTAATTCCCCATAAAAATTAAGGTTTAATGTTTTTTGTTTTATTTCCATATATCTTGTAAACACATTGTCTTCTTGTGTTTTGTTATAGGCTATGCTTTTGAGAAGTCTCAGTTTATTCTTGATAACATGGTCATATACTAATGTATGAATGCAAACATAGGTTATAGTTTCTTGTCAAAAAGAGAAGGAAAGCTAGTTGTTCCAACTAGCTTCCTTTCCATTCAATATAAAATTTAGGGTTTAGAAGTAATATGCATACATGATTTCATATTAACTCTAGAACTATATCGAGAGGAGAATATCAACCTTCAAAAAATGTTCTGCCTTAAGTTACTAGAATCTTTGCCAAAGCAACAAACCATTTAGTAAAATAGATGGAATTTATAAAACTTTTCTCCAAGAAGGCACCTTGTAATGTTGTTTGAGAAAAAATGATAATTCACCTTATTATCAACAGTATAGGTTTTTGTTTACAATTTCACAACCATAAATTTGAAAGAGACATAACATGTGGATCTACATTGAGCCCCCAAAACCCTTAAAAATTTAATTTGTTAACTCTATATTAGATTATACTTAATATTATAAGTGCATACATAAATTTAGAGCTTTTCCTTTAATCCTTAGAGATATGATCATAAATTTTATAACCCAAGAAGGGTATGAAAATATTTCAAGCACTGACAGTGGAACATATAATTCCACTATTAACAATTCTATGTGAAAAATACAATGCTTAATACTATATGTTGGTGACATAATTTGAGTGCTTGTGGTGATTAGTTCAAGTGATGATATTAGATATACGACTCATAAATTGTATAACTAAAAAAGGTATTGTGTGTGTCTGAACAAAGGTTTATCACATATTTCCCTATAGAATATATAGCCCCCCTTAGGTGTTAGTTATTTTGATTACTAGATACACTTTCTATCCATATATCATTGCATCCAAACCCCATGTCTAATCATTAACTTAAATCCTATTCAACATTTATCTTGTGTTGAAAACCTAAAGTAGGGAAGTCTCATCTAAAGTAGTAGGATCAGACTCAATAATACCATCCACCCAATCATTCATAATGCATAAATAACTTAACATTGATTGAATTCATTTAGGTCCATTACATGATATTAGTGTTGGAATTTGACGTTTAAGGTTACATGTCGCAAAAAAATTAGGCGGCAGTCTAAAAAATTATGTGAATGTCATTTGACGTTCAAAATTTAATATGCCCGTCAAAAAAAGAATATTTATTATTAGCAAATACATAGATTAATTTAAATTTTAAGTTTACATTTGAGATATTGGAGATTGGAGATAAATAACTTGTTTTATAAATCCTTGACCTCCTAGAGAATAACATGGTGCGAGAAAATAGCTAGCTAATTGATAATACAAAATTTAAGTTGCAACCAATATTGGTATTTAAAAATAAAACTTTTACATAAACTTTTATGGTGGATTTTTCTCTACTGAAGATTCCATATTTTATATTTTATAAATTACATTATAATTACAAATCTATGTGGGATTCTCTAATTGATTGAATCTAAATGATTATAACAAACTTAATCTTTATAAATTTTTGTGTCTTTGTTGTATAATTATAAACCAACAAAAACAAGGCTAATCAATTTAATAGTTTATTATAGATACATTTTTTTCATAAATATCAATTTTCTACTAATTAATTGGATCTTCACTAATCAAATGAAAGATCTAGAAACACCATTAAAGTTTGTGAGAACATTTAAACACTATTTTAAATTACAAATATTATTAAAAATATTACAAAAAAATGAAAGAAAAGACTCACTAGTGCAAACCTATAATTTTTTAGAAAATGAGTCTCGATTTCATACTTTAAACCTCCAAGTTCAACCTTAAGTTTCACCTTTCTTCGAAAATCCCAAATCTAATGTCTATAGTTTAATCTATATTTGTAAAAAATCAAACAAAGAAAAATAAAAGAAATCCAAATCAAACTAATAGATATTTCTATTTTATCAATGAGATTTTAAGATGTTTATATTTTATTAATAATATATTAAGATATTTTTATTATTTTAATTCCAAAGTTTCCATTTTTGTTGATATTAATTGTCACAAATCTCACAAATTCATAATATGTAATGCAATATTTAATTTCCCAATTTTGTGTGTGTGTGTGTGTGTGTGTGTGTGTGTGTGTGTGTGTGTGCACGCACGCATCATTTAAAAATCAAGCATACACGTCATATTGACGTTTAAATTACATTTTCACATGTCAACCATGACAGCCATATTTTAGAAGTTATTGTATTTTAACATTTAAAATGATTAGAAACGTCTAAACACCTTACAAAATCCAACACTACATGACACCAGTCCACGTCACCATCTATATATCGCTTGCTTTCCTAATTGTAAATTCCCATATTCACAAGAAACTGCCAACAAATTCCTTAATTATATGCAATGAGTATTTGTCAAGAAATGAAGTATTTCGAAATGGCTGCCCAATAAAATATTTCAAAATAGGTGCCCAATGAAATATTTCAAAATGGTGTGGTGGTGGGGGAGGAAGGTGGCATGCATGGGAATGCACATTTTTTTTACAACATGACAAGACCAATGCTGACATGGAAGGCCACCTCAGCTATTGATGGTGGGGATGTATGATGGTAGGGAGTGGGGTTTGGATGCAATGATATATGCATTATATTATTTGATATTGGAGTAAGACAATCATGAGAACTAAACTACCTACAATTAACGATAAGTATTTCACAAACAATATCTTGATGAAAAGCTGGGGTGACTTAAGTTCTAGTTAAACTAACACAATCAATCCGAATTGGCATTCTCGAAATTAAAATAGAAGAGAATATGAAAGATTGGAACAGGTGGGTTTAAAGTATCACCTGATAATAACTAATAATGAACGATTTCATTAAAGTACTGTCGCAGCTGTTTGGGAATCCTTCTCCACTTCTATTTGAAGTTTTGTAATTGTTAATTGTTTTGGGTTGCAGATGGATCGATCAAATCTTTACAGCTCTGTCGACAAGATTTTATCGACGCTTTCATAGTCCCTGATCACAGACTTTAATTATGAAAATTCTCTGACAGATTTTTAATAAAAGTAACTAAACTGGATACAACATAAATAATCTGAAAGATCTCTGATTTGGATACAACATAAAAATCGGAAAGATCTGTGATTTAGATACAAAGAGATATGGGTGGAGAATGCTATGTAATCTATATATGTTATATGTTTGTCCATAATATTAAATTTTGGTAGATGTGGAAAGTGGTTTTAAACTAACCATGCGTTTAAACCAACCACATAAACAATAGCAATTGGGTTTAATTCAGATATAGAGCACTACTTTAGAAATAGTATCTAATCTAGAACATATAATAATATGGAAATAACTCGGAGTAATTATAATGGTAGAAAGGAAACAAGGAAAAAAAGAGTTTGAGTAAATTTTGAGATGGTTAGAGGTGCATTCCTATTAAAAATGTCAAAATGATCCAATAAAAGCAACAAACTTAGTTGTAGACTTCATAAATGTAGCTTTGCTTTTCTTGGTCTTGGTACGGATCATAAGAAAATTGCTCCTTTCTCAAACTTAAATCCTACTTTGGCACTTTGTAAAAAGCATTAAAAAATGGAGGATTTTAGTGAGGCTATATGTTATCCTTCTAATATTATCAAGGCCGTTTATGTTTTGAACAATGTGGAAATCAACATTAAGTGCAAGTCAACAAATAATTTAGTACATATAACTATTCCAACAAAACATAAAATAATTAGCTAATGTTTGAATCCATTAGTTAATGCTTGAAAATTCTTTAAATATTTAAATTATGTTTTTGTCATAAGTAAATTCTTAGAAATAATAAATTGTACTCTTACAACTTTAATACACTCAATTATATTCAATTATATCTCTTATGTATGTATGTTCTTGTCCATATATATATATATATATATATATATATATATATATATATATATATATATACTTGTTAAATTCAAATTAAGACTTTATTGACATGCAAGCTGACATAATAGGCTAGAAAATATGAAAAAAGGCACACAAACCACGGGGAATTTGTAAACACGTCACAAAAGAGTGAATAGTGCCAAATTTAATGTTGATTTTGCCTTTTTTACATTTGCAATATTTACTTATTTTGTAACATGGCACAATTTATATATTTAGCACCACAGTTGAGCCAAATTTGCAGCACATGCTACAATGTTACTCACAAAAACCCTCTCTCAATTATGATGCTTCAATAATATTTTTAAAAATATTTTTTTAAGAAGAGTTTATTTTTATTTTTTAAAGTTTTTGTGTTGTATTCCAAAGTAAGTCATATTCAATTTTTAGACTCATTTTTTTGTACCAAATGTCACAATTATTTTTAGATGTGGATTTTGCAATGTTAATGCATTGTGAGATTATAACATAAAAGACATGAATTACATCTCTTTTGAAGGCATAAACAATTTCCTATAGTTGTAAGTCTTTCTAATGTAGAGACAAAGTCTTTAATAAATGAAAAAGAATGAGATGATCTTTTTGGACCCTTAATAGAAGTTGTAGATAAGGAGGTGTTAGAAAGGGGAAAACAACGAAGGAAAGAAGTAAAATATTCTTTTCATTCTATATAAGATGACAATGAAGTATATTTTCCCTCTATTAGTGGCTCCACTAGTGATAGATGCCCCTAAGTGTCTATGTACAATGATGATAAATATTCAAATAAGGAACTAACAAATGCTCTTGACTCATCCACATAGAAATATGAAATGAAGCCTCAAATTGGTTATTTTAGAGGAAGCTATTATGGTCACATAATTCATTTTAACACCACTAATATGTCTATTTTGTGTTCATATTCATCAATTTGTCCTTTTTGATGTAAAGAAAAAGCCTTCAATAAACAATAAATGATGATAAGATCTTCGTGGAACCTTAACAAAATCTGCAAAAAAGGAGGACTAGTTGGGAAGGAAAATGAAAAAGGAAATAAGTAAGATATGCTTACGATATTCTATTAGCTTATGATGAACTATATTCATTCTCTACTAGAGGCTCTACTAGTAACAGAAACACCTTATTATGCATATACAATGGCACAAACATTTCAAATAGAGAAGTAAAAATTATTTTTGTATTATCCATGGATCAATATAAAGTGAAGCCTCAATTTTTCTCTTTTATAGGAGGATATTATGGCTTTGGAATTCATCCCAACACCACTAATATGTCTATTTGGTGTGCTTATTCATCAATGGCCTTGCATATGGTGGATTTGGGAGGTTATTGCACTTATGTTGATAATTTTCTCTCGAATTTTTATCAAATTGTGTCTCCTTTGGGTATACAAAGATAGAAAAATATATATTAAAGAAACAAATGTAGTATTAAGTTATTTTTACATATAATAAGGGTATAATAGTATGTAAATATGATTACTAAATAAGATTTAGGAAAAAAAAACATTTCCTTTCATAATAATGTTTTAGAGGAAACAAAAAACAAAGATAAACTTATTGAAACTCAAACACAGGGATGTTCATCATTGCATGGAAACAATCTTAGAAAATAAAATAGAAGAACATTTTCAAATTTCATGAGATAGTCTTAGTACTAATTATACATCATAGGACATCCTTTTATAGTCTAAGATTTTGATTAATTTGGTAAGTGGATACCTTGCAAGACTGATATTTTGCATGGAAAATATCCCTATTCATGCCATATTTATAATGTTCTTATTTTAAAAAGTGAATCATTAGATATATATGATTAATTCAGCCAATAATTTAACAAGTTGTAAAAATGGTAGATGCAATTTTAGAAATATTATCATAACTAAATGGAAATAGAGATGTGAATGAGTATAAAGTCATTGAAGATGAAATGAATTGATAAAAATAGCTCATTAAGAAAATTTTAATAAAATTGTGTTTGTCCATGTGGAATGCCTCCTTGACAATGTCTACCATGAGAAGTGTGATGAAATTCAATAAAAGATCTAAACATTCTTTACCAACTTCCACATATACTACATGAACCCTTTTCCCATCAATCTCATAGGACCTATGAGAATCATATTTTATCTCGCGAGAGGTTTCCATGAAATAATTTTTCGTAATTTCATAAATTGCACTAAAAATTTGTGTCGCATAATAAAATCAATTTTTCCAACCATGACCATTCTAATAAATTTTAAATGAATTATCTTCAAATTAGTTTGTATCAATTATGTAGAAAAGCACATAGGAAGTGGCCAAAAAGTTGATGGGGACAAGTTAACAAAGGGTAGATGCAATTTCGACAAGAGTGTTACAATTAGAGAGAAATGATAGTGTAATGATTAGATTAGATATAGAATAAATATGCATTTCTTTACATAGAATGTTTTTAGTGGTATCAAACATCAGCTTAGTGAAGTATGGGTTGCATAACACATTATTTGAAAGTCTTCTAAGAAGCCAAAAAAGCTATTAAAAAAAAAAGAAAAAAAAAAGTCATGGATAAATTGGATTGGAAAAAATATCAAATATGAGCTGAGTAACACATTATTTGAAAGTATTGTGAGAAGAAAAAAATCCAAAATAAGAGATGAGTAACACAACGGATATATCCTAATTGTTTTCCCTAGACTAGGATGAGACTTTAGAAATCTTATGAGAAGCAAAAAAACATCAAAAATAGAGAAGAAAGAAAGCATCACCGTTTACAAATGTCATTGACAATTTGAATTGGAATTATTTTAGTAAACATGAGTGGAGTAACACATTCATTGAAATTCTTGCGAAAACTATGGAATAATATGGTATCAACAAGATCATCTTATCAAGTCCTTTAAAATTTCCTCCTCCTCCTTCCAATGCATACAAATTTTCTCCCTTATTACTGATATCATCCACAATGTATGTTTTTTGTTCTTGCCTCTGGATTTTTTCAACCAAAATTTTGTTTTTACTTCTTATAGGTACATTAGGGAAATACTTATATAAATATGAAGTGAATTTTAGCATGAAAATAAAACCAATCAAACAACATTGTATGGGACCCTATAGTTGTATATGTTATTCTCACCTCATGCATTGAAATTTACTACATTAAATATCCCTGCCACGCCCATAACTTTTGACAACAACAACAAAAAATAAGGAAATGTTTGTTATATTTGCCTTTAAATATCCCTGTCATGCCCATAACTTTTGACAAAACAAAAATTATAAGGAAATGTTTGTTATATTTGCCTTTAATTTTTTTCAAAAGTGACCAAGAATGGCTCATCAATACAATTACCACACATGTTTGGGGATAACTATTTTTCTACAAGAATATAAGTATAGTCTTTAGAAAATCAAGACTGGGGTGAGAATGTAAACATTGATGTTGGCTTCCTCTTAATTATTATCAGAGTATATTCAAACCATTAGATTTAATATATATTTTGTAATAATTACAACAGTGTTTCAAGAATCGGGACTTGGCTAATAAAAAAAAATATAGCTTGCATTTGTTACATCTAGGGGGTCTTGGACCTTTCGGGGGACGGGGGGGGGTGTGGGGCGGGGGCGGGGGGGCGAGGGGGCGATGGTGAATGTGTTCCACAACTTTTGATCCAACCTCTGGATCCTCTAGCATATTTTCTACATGTGTGTGGTTCCTTGATAAGTGAAAAAATATTGTGACCAACCTATTACATGAATTTTGGGTGTCATTAAAAACTATATTAAAATCCTTCCAGGCCTCTATTCCCCATTTAGTGGTCTAAACATGGCTCTAAACCTTTTTAAGTATCAGAACTTAAAGTTATAATATCTTTTACTTTTCTTTACTTTATAGAATAAGCCAATATTTGGCACAATGTGGAATTAACGAAATTACAACCCAATCTATGTAAGATTGGAATCTTTCATTCATTTTGGTGGCATTTCAAGCAAGTGTGTTCACGTCATATGGTAATGATCACAAAGAAAGAGTACACATTTCCCATATAAGGACTGTAAGAATTTTTTTAGTATGTGGGGATTGTCAATGTAATCCAATGAAAACTATTTTGAAGCTTTTGGAGTTTTACAAAATTGTGTGTGTGTGTGTGTGCGTGCGTGTGTTGGAGGTATTTTGACCTCTTGCAGTTGGATCCACATCATATTTAAAATAAATATTCATCCCATGCTTGTGAAAATAATTTTTTTATAAGACTATTGATATATGTATTATAGAAATGGAAGATTGATACACAATAGACAAACAATGTAATGGAGTCTACATATCAATTTTAAAACAATAAGGAATATTTTATCTTGAGGTTCCTTATTGCATATCAATTTAAATAATATAACAAATTCATAGTTATTAATTTTTAATATTCCATAAGGATCAATGAGCACTCATCAAAAAGAGTTGTGAAGCTCTAACATAAGGCTAATGCCACTGATCAACCTCTGGAATAGTGTGTAAATATCTCACTTCACACGCCACAGGTAAACTAGAAATTGAACCCACAAATTGGGCCACCTAAAGTGACGGTTGACGCTGAGTGAGTTAAACCCTGGGAGCCTTTTAACATTTTTTTGATCATGGAACATGGGAGTAGGATTTGGTACTTAATGTCTATTAAGCGATGCACATTTGGAGTACTATGTTATGTTTTGTTTGGTCCATATGGAGAAGTGAAACCCCTACCTCAAGGTGTCCCTGTAGCCAATATAACCACCATGCGATGTGCCAATACTTCAATCAAACCATGGATAAAGATTCATATTTTATTAAACATTAATATATAAATGGTAGTACTAATGTAGCGTTATAATAACAAATGTGATGGTAGTTGAATCATATTATAGAATTAATAATAAAATTAGTATCATAACAGTAATTGTTTCTTTATGGTATTATATTTCGAATGTGTTTTCTATAGTAATGTTGTCATGAAGTCCAACCAAAGATAGAAACTAAGAAGTTTACATTCACTTCAATAAACATAATTTAACTATGATGGAAAGTTAACTCATATTATTATTGTATCAATTAAAATTAGAATCAAAGTCCCCATGTCCCAATTAGAGAAATTAATCCTCCATCACTCTAGTTCATAGCTATGGTATAATAAAAGCGTTAAAGGAACCATATTTATGAACTCAAGGTCTTGGGCTATTGGTTAGTTACAAGTAGTTTGTAATCATCAACCCAAGTTCCATTCCAATTGAGTTCATTGGATGCTTTCAATGAGTTTCCATTGGGATACCTTGAGGTACGGGTTGAACTTCTCCATAAGGACCAAGCGGAACATAGTGGGGCGCTCCGAATGCAGATTGCTCGGTGGACATGAAGGACCCAAGCCCACCCCATGTCCCACTTAGAGAAAGTTATCCTCCATTGTTCCAGTTCATAGCTTGGATATAATAAAAGTGTTTATCATTTAAATTTTGAACTCAAGGTCTTGGGCTATTGGTGAGTTACAAGTAGTTTGTAATCATCAACCTAAATTCCATTTTCATTGAGTCCATTGGACACATTCAATAAGTAGTCGTCGAGACACCTTGAGGTAGGGGTCAAACTTCTCCATGTGTACCAAGCAGGAACACAGCGCGAACGCTCTGAATTTGGATCACTCAGCGAAGCATTAAGGACCCAAGCCCCCCTTCATGTCCCACTTAGAGAAAGTGTTCCTCTACCATTCCAGTTTATAGCTGTAGTATAATAAAAGTGTTTAAGGAACCAAAGTTTTCCAATGGGGTCTGTGTGGCCCAACAACTGGACATTAAGACGGATGGTTGTTATTCGGGTCCAGTTTTTGGTTCAAATCCCACTTAGGCTCGATCCTTGTAAGGGGCTCTTTTGTTGTCTTTGAGGCTGGCACAGCGTTTCATCTTGCCTCTGATTTAATATTTTTCTCATTCTACGTTCGAAATTTCCTGTGCTAGTATGTGTGACCATGTATTTTTGATTTGGTTTGCTAATCGTTGAGCTTAAATCGTCCTCTTATGTAAGGGTGGAACCCCATCAATCCCTTGGTTCATAGCTCCAGTCAAAAGTGTTTATCTATCTAAAAATTACCTTCCTAGTTTGGTTCAGTTCTCTACTGGCAAAGTTAGCAAGAGAATTGTCTTTGCCTTTAATATGTTCGACATCAAAGGAAAAATTGTCAAACCAGAGTCCCCATCTCTGCATTCTGTTAAATGCAGTCTTGTTCACAGGATCACCATTATTGAGCCTGGCCTTAAAATCCTTAAGATCAGATCTAAGGATAAAATGATCATTTTGAATAAAAAATAAAAAGGCTTTGATGGCCTTTTTTGCAGCTAAAATCTCCTTATAAGAAGAATGGTACTTTAATTTGGAACCTTGGAAAGAACCTGAGGCATATCTACATACCTTCTCTTTACCATTCTCAGTCTTTTCTTTTAATACAGCTCCCCAAAATTGTTCACTAGCATCACATTCAATAATCTTCATTCCTTGTCCAGGCAGGGACATAGGAGGTAAATCAAGAACTTGTTTCTTGATTCTTTTACTGCCAGTGTCATTTCTTCATTCCATGCTGGAGCATTTTTCTTCAATCTCTTATTTAAGAGAATTCTATCTGCAGCAATATTTTTATAAAAGCCTGCAACATAATTCACACAACCCAAGAATCTCTGCAACTGTTCTTTTTCTTTTATCTCATCTGGAAATTCTTGAATTTTTGATACCACATGCTTTTGCATTTCTATTGAACCATCTTTAATTTTTATGCCTAAGAAATCCATCTCATCTTTAAATGTTTCCATTTTAGATGGAGATAAGCATAAGCCATTTTTATAAACAACATCATAGAATTTTTCTAGATGTTCAAGATGGTCTTTTGGAGATTTGGAAAATATTAGAATATCATCTATGTATACCAATAAAAAATCTGAAAGTTCTCCAAAAATAGAATCCATTTTTTTCTGAAAAATTGAAGGAGCAGTTTTTAGGCCAAAAGGTAATACCTTCCATTCATACTGTCCTCCAGGAATAACAAAAGTTGTTTTGTATGTATCTTCTGGTTTCAAGAAGATCTGCCAGAATCCACTTTTGAGGTCAAACTTGCTGTAGACCTTCGAGCCTTTGATTCTTGCAAGCAGATCATCTTTTGCAGGAATTGGATGTTGTACTGCAGAAATAAATTTGTTAAGAGGTTTGTAATCAACGACTAACCTCTTTTTCTGTCTCAACTGTTCACTTCGCTTGTTTACATAGAAGGCAGCACACGACCATGGAGAATTTGATTCTTGAATGAAGCCTCCTTGCAAAAGATTTTTTATTTCTTCATGGCACTCCTTTCTTTCAGAGGGGATCATACCTCTGTGATGTGCTCTGAACTTTGGAACAATTTCTTTTCCTTCTTGGTCTTTTCCAATCTGTAAATCAAGTGAACATACATGCTTTTTTCTGGAAATAAAAGCATGAGGATTATCTGAACAAAGATCTTTTTTGATCTTTGCAATAATTTCATCAATATTGGTTTTACATAAGAGAAATGGATTTGTGAATCCATTCATGACTAGATTCTTTCTTATGGACTGGTAGAGGGACAATGGTCTGAAAGGTGTATCTTCTGGGAATTCTCACATCAGGATTAAACAAAGAAATATGGTCTTTACTAAAACTAAAAGTACCATAATTTTGAAGGGCATCTACGCCTATGAGACAATCATAAGAGATCATGTCATGTTGGTAGAATTTTAGAGTTCTTGTAAAACCTTCTATTTTTACAGGGATCATAGCCACATACCTAGAGACAACTTCTTTCTTATCAAAATGAATTTTTAGATAAGTTTCTTCCCAACAGTCTGGAGGAATTGCCATGGATCTAATCATACCGATGTCTGCACCAGTATCTATCATAGCATCAAGAGAATAGGGCTTGATATGAGGAATGCAAATAGTAATGGTTATAAAAGGATTTTGAGTGCAACTTATAGTGCATACCTCTGTTCAGGTTCAGTGGCAGATACTCCTTCTTGTGCTTCTTGCAACAGAATCTGTTGGTAGGCTTCTTCTAAGTCTTCTTCATCTTCTATTTTTTTCTTATCTCTTTCTTCTTCAGCGATGAGTTTTTTATACTCATCTGTGGCTTTAGAAATGACTTTCTGGAGGAATTCTATCCTATTTCTCCTCCATGTTTTCATTGGATCAGGAACAGTGTTATTGAAATGTTCTTGGTACTGGTACTGTCTCCTGATAAATATCTTCATTCAATTTCTCTTCTGGAAAGAGAAATGGAAAACTTCTTTGAGGAGGTGTAAACCTCTTCCTCTCTCCTCTTCCTCTCCATGCTCCACCTCTTCCTCTTTGAGGAATCTGTCTTTGACGAATTCTTTGTTGGAATGGTGGTCTGACAGGTGTTGGAGAGAATGGTTCTTCAGAACAAAATAAATCTTCTTCTTCTTCTCCAATTCTGATTTTTCTTTCTTGCTCAAGCTGATTTTGCTGGAAATATTTATCTTCTAGATCTCTGACTTTGTTTTGAAGAAAAGATCTTTCTTGTAGTATTCCATGGGGGACAATCTTCATATTCACTTTGAGCAAGCTGCAATTGCTTTAGAAGAAGATCAGCAGATAGAGGTGCTAACGGATGAGGAAAGTTAGCATTCATATTAACCCTTATAGTATTTACAAAAGAGGGCAAAGAATCATAGCCAGAATTAGTACTGTCACTATCAGAATCTGAAAACTGTACAATGTTAACTTGGAAATTATCTTCAAAAGACTGATAAGAGATATCAGAAGAATAACTTTCTGTATCACTGACCAGACAATATTCTTCTTCTGTTATACCCTTAGCTGCAAGAGTATTTACCTTTGCTTTTCCTTTATCAGAATCTTTCTGAGGACACTTGTTAGCATAATGTTTACCTTTACAAATGAAACAAGTAGGAGAAAACTTTCTATTTTTCCTACATACTTATTTTTTCTGAAAACAAATTTCTTGAAAGGTTTTTCTGAAAGAAGAAGAATTCTCAAAATTTTTAAATTTATTATTTCTTTAATTTTTTATACTGACCCTTCCCCTTTGAAAAAGAACAATCTTTACACTTTGTCTTCTTGGGCTTGCTCTTGCTTATCACAACCAAATGGGATCAGTATCAAACATATCACAAAACTTATGACCAAGAGATTTTCATTCTTTATGGCTTCTTTTCTTTCCCATTTTTCTCTACATAATCGAGCATTAGTTTTATCAATCATTTGATTTATAGCACCAAAGCTCAATTCATCTGGATTCATATTATGCATAGCCTTTTTATATTCCGTAGAGAAATAAGGAGGAAAAGATTCAACATATCTCAATCTCATGGTAGCATCATTAATGTTACCATAGTTATAGTATAACTTCTGCATGTAGCACTGATATTCTTTTATTCTAGACATGTCACATAGTCTAGCTCTAAGAAACAAAGAAGTATTCAAAACCTTATTATCATCAACATTCACCAATAAATTCTTTTATAATAGCTGCAGTAAGCCCCATAAAACCACTTTGTAGGATTGCTTTGGTGAGGAACTGTATCCCACCATTCCTTAATGATTCCTACAAATCCATTTGCTATGGCTGAAGCTATTGCATGGGGATCTTTTTTGTACATTTCTAACTGAGAATTTCCCCATCCTATCATGCCATGCACCATTTCCTTTATTTCTTCTAGAGATCTACATTCTAATTTGTACCATTTTGGCTTTAGAGTTTGGACTCTAGCCGTTCCTTGCAGAGGCTCTGGCTTAGGATTTGATGTTTCTCCTAAAATCATGCTTTCAGCTTCTTCTACCTGGATTTTTACCATTCCTATAGATTTTTTATCATCTTGGAGTAATAAAGGATTATACTGGGCTAAAATTTGCTTATGTTGTTGCTATGATGATGAACTTGCAAGTTCATAAACTTGCTTCCATGATACAGTATTAGACCAGTCACCTCCTTCAGTTTTCTTGGTATTACCCAAGATTTCTTCAATCTGTGGAGCTATGACTGGCAAAGTATTTACTGTATCCTGAACAAGATCAATCTTCTGATCTATTTGTTCAGTAGTCTCATGTAACTGTGACAGGCCAGATTCTACTAATTCATGAGTAGATCTTAATCTAGATGCCATATCACTTTTTATACTAACTGTATGATCTACTAGAGGTTGGACAATATCTACAACATTCTGAGTAATGACTTTTGGAACCTCAGTAGAAACTATTCTATGATTATGTTGTACAACACTTTCTACTCTTTTTACAGATCTATCCACATCATCTATTTTTGAATTTAACAACTGAAGTGCACCTGATGTATCTCCTTTCTGATTTAGCTCAATTGCTTTGAGCGTCTTTTCCATTTCAGCCAATATAGATTCTTGAGACTGCAATCTGTCATGGACATTTTTAACTGCTTTATTTGTCCAATTTAACATTTTTGAACTCTCAGAGGGATCTATCTGTCTATCTACTATTCTTTGGTACCAGAAGACAGCTTTCTGAGACTGCTCTGAGGATAAAACCTCTGAACTTTCTAAAGTAGGAAAAGAATGAGAACTGGGAGACGCTTTTGAGGCCATACTAATGGTAGGGCCATTACTGGGCACATATTTCTGTTTTATCAACTGCTCACAATCATTGCACCATAGGAAATCAGTGTTTGGATCATGAACAAGACTATTGTGGCTACACAGAAATGTTTGCTCTTTAGCAGGTTTACTAGATGATGACTCTCCTAAAGAAAAGAATGAACTGTTAGACTGTACAGAACTGCTTCTAGGCAAAGAAGAAATAGAACTTTTAGATCTAAAAGATAATGTTACATCATTTTTGATTCATTGACAGCCGTTGCATTTTCAAGCTTAGGCTGACTGGACTGCAAAAATTTCTTGGACAAGAGTCCACTCCTTTGGCACTTTAATTTGTGACCAAGATATTAGCTCTGGCTCTATCTTCTGGCTCTCTATATTAACGTGGCTCACCACGCTGCTGCCCTTGGAAATGCCATGCTTGACTGCAGGATGCATGGTATTTACAAGTCTGTAGATGACCTTGTAATGAATAGCTAAGGGACAGGAACCTGGTCACATATTAAGACCAGTTGTAGCCAAATGGAGCTTTAAGACTTCTTTTAATAAATCATCCTTGGTCAGACTTACAGGATAATTGGGTATACTTCAAAGGATATGGGTCCATTATGGAGACCAGTCTGTATTGCGGCTAACAAAGAATCTTTGAAATTATCAAATCTGAGATCCATTAAACAACAAAGCACAGATGCATTCAGACCATGAAGGAACAAAGGAGTAATTCCTATTTGTACACAACCTATATGGGAAAACTTATAAGTATTTTGTTTCTTGAGAGACTTAATATCGGTAGGGTCTATCAATGGAATATTATACTCGCTAGAAGAAGACTGAGTGACCTGAATTACTGACTCACGAGTTTTATACACAGTACTAGCCATTAGATGAAAAGCAGATACTTTAGAATAGACCTGGTCATAAGGAATTTTCGGTAACTTCCAGGAAGGTAATGGATCTGACTCTTCTTGAATATCTAAGGCAGAATTTATGGGAAAAACATCAGCTAGACTTATGAGATCTTGTTCTTCAGCAGAAAAACTGGGATGACCTTCAAATGCCATTTTAGACTGTTACTGACGAGCAACTTTACGGCAGGGCTTACGGTATCAGACTGCAACCTAAACTGCGCTCAACACGGCGACTTACAAGCGGGAGTCTCGCCTCTTTGCCTGACTTACGTTGTATCAACTCGATTTCACAGATAGAAAATGAAAAATCATAACCATTAATTTCAACCGAAAAGGAAAGTACTCAAAAATCAAACTACGCTCTGATACCACTTAAGAAAAGGATCGATGCATTTATCAAAAGTATTATTATGACAGCAAAGCACAATAGAGATTATAACAAACCTTATAAGAAATCAAGCTTATAACCCCAGATACAAAAGATCAAGCTGATCAAACTTTTAACAACTTACAGACTAAAAACTTCAGACACTTGACTCCACTGAGATGCTCCGTTCTCTTCCGATGTAGTGAATGAAACCCGAATCCCTTATTTATAGGAATTGAGTAGCTTTTCACCAGAGAAAACCGGAAACCTACAAACCTACAACCTGGAACCCAGGTAACCCCAAAAGAATCTTACTTTAGGAAAAGTAAGAGGACACACACATGGGTACATGCCACCCATGATAACACCTTTAATAAGTGGGGAGGTCCACCACGCTTCGGATAAGATAAAAGAGAATCTTATCTTTTTTTATTAAAGTCGACAACATGCCTGTCATCATAGCACTCAAGGACTAAACTGTACAATGGGTCCATTGCCATCATCTGATGAGGAAGAAGTCTCATCAGTCCTTTCTGGCAGAGGCTGAAGATTCCTTGTGTTTCTTTCAAACCATTCTCGGGATACAGATGTTGTTCCATCTTCATTACGGTTGAGATGACGTCTGGTAGGATACATGTATTGGTCAGGAATCCTCAAAAAATATCCAGGAGCAGGAGGATGCATATTCATAGTATGATGAAGAATTATCCTTCTCCATAACTGTCCATTTGGATTAGCATGATGCCCCCTGAAAGTGTTAGTCTTCAAATAATAGTGAACCTTTACATACCAATTTATCTTACAATTTATGAGGATGTTTCTGGCAGTGTCAGGAGATACATTTAACAAAGGACTGTCAGAAATCTTTGTAGGCAAATATTTCAAAAGAAAATATTTAAAATGGTTAGAAATATACTGCCTGTCACCAGGAATACTAGGCCGGTTCCAGATATCAAATTCTAAAGGATGGCCTTCTGGCCAGAGTCTGGAGAATTCAAACCTCCACATAGTATTGGGCCTTGGAACCAGCTGCCTTAGTCTTAGTCCTTCAATAGGCCTATCATCAATTGGTTCAGTATGTCTGGAATGACGCCATTGCCATTGTAGAGTGCAAAATACTATAGGATCTTGGACTGAATGAAACTCAGAAGTTGGAACTTCAGGATCTACAAATCTGCAAGCGACTTCTGTCATCTGATATGGTGAAACAGAAATAATCCCTCTGGATAAAAGTAGATGTTGGGTGTCCCATGACATAGTATTATCACATCTTTTCTTTGATTCCAAATAGTTCTGGCAAGTTTCAGTTTTCTAGATTGTTTCAACAAACTCATGAAAAATTTGAGTAACATTTACTTTCTTGGTCTGGTTTAATTCTCTGCTTACAAATTCAGCAAGAGATTTTTTTTTACCTTTAATATGTTCAACATCAAAATAAAAAAATTTCAACTAGAGTCCCCATCTCTGCATTCTATTAAATGCAGTTTTATTTGCAGGGTCACCATTATTGAGCCTGGCCTTGAAATCTTTGAGATCAGATCTCAAGACAAAATGATCATTTTGAATGAAAAACAAAAAGTCTTTGATGGCCTTTTTGGCAGCCAAAATCTCCTTGTGAGTAGAATGGTACTTTAATTCGGAACCTTGGAAAGAACCTGAGGCGTATCTACATATCTTCTCTTTACCATTCTCAGTTCTTTCTTTTAATACAGCTCCCCAGAATTGCTCACTAGCGTCACATTCAATAATTTTTATTCCTTGTCTAGGAAAGGACATCGGTGGTAGATCAAGAACTTGTTTCTTGATTCTCCTTACTGCTAGTGTCATTTCTTCATTCCATGCTGAGAGCATTTTTCTTTAGTCTCTTATTCAAGAGAATTCTGTCTGCAGCAATGTTCTTATAAAAGCCTGCAACATAATTTACACAACCCAAGAATCTCTTTTATGAAAACTATTAGTGATAACATTAACCTCAATATCTTCTTTCTCTTTTAACTCATCTGGAAATTCTTGAATTTTTGATACCACATGCTTTTGCATTTCTATTGAACCATCTTTAATTTTATGCCTAAGAAATCCATCTCATCTTTGAATGTTTCCATTTTAGATGGAGATAAGCATAAGCCATTCTTATAAACAACATCATAGAATTTTTCTAGAATGTTCTAGATGGTCTTTTGGAGATTTGGAAAATACAAGACATCATCAATATAAACCAATAGGAAATTCTGAAAGTTCTTCAAAAATAGAATCCATTTTCTTCTGAAATATTGAAGGTGCAATTTTTAGGCCAAAAGGTAATACCTTCCATTTGTACTGACCTCCAGGAATAACAAAAGTTGTTTTGTATGTATCTTCTTGATTTCAAGAAGATCTGCCAAAATCCACTGCTTGAGGTCAAACTTGCTGTAGACCTTCGAGCCTTTGATTCTTGCAAGCAGATCATCTTTTGCAGGAATTGGATATTGTACTGCAGGGAAATAAATTTGTTAAGAGGTTTGTAGTCAACGACTAACCTCTTTTTCTGTCTCAACTGTCAACAATGTTCACTTGATTACACAGAAGGCATCAAAGACCAAGGAGAATTTGATTCTTCCAAATGAAGCCTCCTTGCAGAAGCTTCTTTATCTCTTCATGGCACTCCTTTCTCTCAGAAGGATAAAAAATCATTCCTCTGTGATGTGCTCTAAACTTTGGAACAATTTCATTTCCTTCTTTATCTTTAACATTCTATGTAAATCAAGTGAACAGACATGCTTTTTTTGGAAATAAAAGCATGTGGATTATCTAAACAAAGATCTTTTTGATCTTTGCAATACATTTCATCTATATTGGTTTTACATAAAGAAATGGATTTGTGGATCCATTCATGACTAGATTCTTTCTTATGGACTGGTAGATGGGACAATAGTCTGAAAGTGTATCTTCTAGGAATTTTCTCACATCCGGATTATACAAAGAAACTATGGTCTTTGCTGGAGGAAGTATGAATGGAAGGTACTTCACAATCCTGAAGGGCATCTGCACCTTCATGAGACAGTCAAAGAGATGGATGTCTATGTTGGTAGAACTTTAGAGTTTTCTAATAGTATACATTGATGACATTATGGTATTTTCTAAATCTCCATTTTTAAAGATCATCATAGCCACATATCTAGAGACAAGTTCTATGATTTGTTTATCAAAATGAATCTTTAGATAAGTTTCTTCCCAACAGTCTGGAGGGATTGCCATGGACCTAATCATACTGATGTCTGCACCAGTATCTATCATAGCATCAAGAGAATAGGGCTTGATATGAGGAATGCAAATAACATAATGGTTATAAAAGGATTTTGAGTGCAACTTATAGTGCATACATTTGGTTCAGGTTCAGTGGCAAACTGATACTCCTTCTTGTGCTTCTTGTGTAAACTATGTTGGTAAGCTTCTTCTAGCTCTTAAAAATCTTCTATTTTTTTCTTATCTCTTTCTTCTTCAACGATGAGTTTTTTATACTCATCTGTGGCTTTAGAAATGACACTGGCTTCTAGAAAGAACTCTATTTTTTTTCTCCTCCATTCTTCATTACTTCAGGAGCTGGTGTTATTGGTACTGCAGATGGTACTGGTACTGTCTCCTGATATATCAATCTTCTTCATCTTCATCAATTTCTCTTCTGGAAAGAGAAATGAAAATATTCTTTGGGGAGGTGTAAAACCTCTTCCTCTTTCTCCTCTTCCTCTCCATGCTCCACCTCTTCCTCTTTGAGGAATTTATCTTTGACGAATTCTTTGCTGGAATGGTGGCCTAATCGGTGTTGGAGAGAATGGTTCTTCTGAACAGAATAAATCTTCTTCTTCTTGCTGAATTCTGATTTTTCTGTCCTGCTCAATCTGATTTTGTTGGAAATACTTATTTTCTAGATCTCTAACTTTATTTTGTAAAGAGATCTTCCTTGTAGTATTCCATGGAGGGCAATCCTCATATTCACTTTGAGCAAGCTGCAATTTCTTAAGAAGAAGATCAGCAGATAGAGGTGCTAACGGATGAGGAAAGTTAGCATTCATATTAACCCTTATAGTATTTACAAAAGAGGGAAAAGAAACATATCTTGAGTTAGTACTATCACTGTCAGTTTTCGAAAACTGTACAACATTGACTTGGCAATTATCATCAAGAGACTGATAAGAAATATCAGAAGAATAGCTTTCTGTATCATTGACTAGACAATATTCTTCTTTTGTTATACCCTTAGCTGCAAGGGTATTTACCTTTTCTTTTCCTTTATCAGTATCTTTCTGAGGACACTTGTTAGCATAATGATTGCCTTTACAAATAAAACATGTAGGTGTAAATCTCTTTCTTTTCCCTACATACTTCTTTTTTCTGAACACATAATTTTTATGAGGGCGCCTATGAGAATATGAATCACTTTTATACTGCCTTTGAAATTTATGCTTCTTGAATTTATTTTTCTTATACTTATACAACCCCCTCCCTTTTGAAAAAGAGTAGTTTTTACAAGAAGACCTGCGCTTAATGGAGCCATCAATGTCAGAGCATCCAAAGGGTTCAAGAGCATATTGTTCACAAAATTTTGTACCAAGGGCTTTTTGATGTTTCAAGGCCTGTTTTACCCCAATTTCTAGTATTATTATATAATTTGATCTTTTATGTTGAATATAATAAATAAATGTAACATAATGAGGTAACTTGAGTATATTTAGCATTTGATAATTGGCCTCCATGTATGGCTTAAACATAGCCCCTCATCTCGATTTGATTTTCTTGAATTCTTGTTAATTTAAACAATAACTTTCAAACTCATTTAAAATGGACCCCCTCAATTTCTTGTACCAAGTCTATTCAATGCAAATTTAGTGCTTGGTTTTGAAAGGGTGCTTCTCCAAATCCGATATGATAACCATTCCTTGTTTTATATTTGCATCAAGATGTTCAACTCTAATACTAACAAAACTACCTCTTTCATCACTATAAAATGCCCCATAAGCAAAATCAATTTTGTAAGTTCTGAGTCTTTTCGTTGGCTTCAATTGATCATGGGAAGAATCAATCAACTTCCTTAGTTTTTAATGAGGCAAAAAGTTTGAGTTGATGTTCTATTTCTTCAATATTTTGGAGATCTTCTTGGAAATGCACTTGATAGAAAGAAAGAAACTTAAAATTCTATTGTGTCCACCTCACACGGTTTTTTTTCTTAACTTGACTCAACCTATTTGAAATCTTTAGTAACATGTTTATATTTGGAACCATTCCTATTAACATTCATATTTAATAGTCTAATTTGTTTGTTCAATATGTTCTTCCTTACAACTCTTAAAACTCCTAGCGGTAAGGGGCTTGAGGATCTTTACTTTTTGAATTAGATGGAAGTATGATGTAACGTGCAAATTTAAATCAATGTGAGTTTCTCTCTTGTTTGACGAGATGGGGAACTCTTAGATTTTCTTGTGGAAAGGACATCGAGAAAAAGAGGTTTACCATTGCTTTCCAAACTCATTTATGAACTCAATGTTGGTTGACAATGCTGTTAATGTGGTTGTGGAACTCTAATTTTTCACTTCCATTCTACCTACTTAAATTAGCTTTGATGAAATATCCCTTCCCCCACCTTGGTTTTGGTGGGGAGGAGGTGAGTGTTCTTTATTTTCAAAATATTATGTAAGGTAGGTCATCCATTACATGGGATATAGGGAACCCATCACAACACCTCATGATTGTTTGAAGAATATAAACTTAAAAAGAAGAATGCCAATTTAGTAATTGGAACCTTAGTGAATAGAGATACCACAACAAAAGACAGGTATGGTCTTAAAAATAAACACTCCTTATATGTAGAGAAACGTGCAACTTCTCGTTTCACTATAACTTCTTGTTGGACCTTAAAGAGTGCTTTTTGATATTCAATGATAATTTCAAGAAACTTAATATATTTAGTCAAAAAATGCTTTGGTGGTATTAATCGCCACCCTAAATTAAATTCAATCTTGGGTACTGTATTAAAGAAAACCCTAAGTGAGCCCTACAAATTCTTAAGGGAAACAAAAGTCAATCCATTCACTTAAGGGAAACAAAAGTCAATCCATTCACTCTCTTTGCCTTTATCCATTTAGAGTGGTTTGAAGAACCAAAAGACATGCCACATAAATGATAGAGGGCTGAGCCCTAAGGTTGTAAGTGAATTCTTGAAAGAGTTTGAGTCCCAAATATAAATACAGGAAGGTGGGTGGTCGAACCTCGCTTGTGGTTCGGCTTGAAAACGTGACCCCCACCTCCTCCCCCATTTCCCTTAGAAAAAATGGGAACCTCTTTGTTGTTCTCATTCCCTTTGTGAAGATGGTGGGGATCAAGGCTAACACAATCCCTTAATAATTATTATTACTTTTTTATAACGAGGATAAGATTTTATAAGGTCATCAAGTCATTGATCTATTACACACACGCAAACATGTAATCACGAACACGTACACACACACGTGTGCACATGCACAAGCGCACACGCACCCACATGCACACACCTGCACATGGTGTGTGCACACATGAAAGATCTAACTTAAAAAAAAAAACCATTTGGCATTAATAACAGTTATTAAATTGATTACTATTATTAGACTTTTATTTCACCCCTTTTTATAAATTTCAAGGTTCAATAGTATTACAGAAATTCTAGAGTTTATAGAAAATTAAAGTTTATAGAAATATTCACTGTTTATGTTTTGGGTCGTATTATGTTATGGGTCGTATTTATCTTGGATAGCTATGTTATTTCCTCTTTCTAGCTCGTTGTAAGGGTGGGGACCCCTCAACCCCTGATTCATAGCTCCGGTTAAAAGCGTTTAAAAATTAAAAAAAGTTTATAGAAATATTTTTGATTATATAAAACTTAAAAAATTTACGGTTCATTATCGAAGGACATATCGAGTTGATACATTTGAATTTATTTTCACTAGATAATATTTTTCTATCTTGTAATCTTCTATATTCAGTAAGATTTCTCTTTTAAAATATATTGATGATTAGTATGGCTTTAATATTATCCTAGCAGCTTTGGGATGCAATTATCTTTCTTAAATAAGTTACATATCCTCTTGACTATTATGGATTTAATTTTATAATTTATGTAAAGGTAAAAGATAATGATATTAATGTATACTAGACCAAAATTGGCATATGAATTTATAAAAACATAATATCTAATAACCAATAATAAGTTTAAGTAAAAAAATAGTGTCAAACTCAAAAGAGACACCATCAACAAGGACATGTATCTAAAAGAAAATATGGGAAAACAAATCACATCCAATAATATCTCATATATTTCATCATCTCTACAAGTCAATTTCGTTCTCAAATTTTAAGAAGAAACTAGTTAAATGAATGAAAAATTCTTCATCCATCATGAAATGTAGCACAAGGATCATCCCCTCCTCTTATGAAAAAGGGAGCATCTGAATAAGAAATGAGTTTCTTAAGATATCACTAAGAAATCCATTAATTTAGTATATATTATCTATTT
Source organism: Taxus chinensis (assembly GCA_019776745.2). Lineage (NCBI taxonomy): Eukaryota > Viridiplantae > Streptophyta > Pinopsida > Cupressales > Taxaceae > Taxus > Taxus chinensis. The sequence goes on from CM034157.1 coordinate 146,938,005, forward strand.
GTCCAAAATATTTTACTACGAAATGCGTCTTCTATTTACTTTATATAGTTCAAGTATTTTGTAACAAATACTATTGTTGTGTTGAAGGACATGCTTAAAAAGATGAAATGAATGATAAGAAGATTGTTCCAAGCCATAAAGATTTCAAATGATAATAACACATCACATTTAATAAGTCTAAAAGGAATTCGTCAGAATAACCTCACAAAAAGATTTGCTAACAAAGAGCTGGAATATTATATATGAAAATCCATCATAATGCCATTGATCTCTTTAATTAGCTCAATAACTAAGAAGTACATATAAGAGGAGGGAAGTGCAACTACTACCTAGATCAGTGGTGAAGAACTCCCACTAACTGATACTGACAGTTAATCTAACTCCACGAGACTAACAAGCTAACTCCACATAACTAGCAAGCTAACTCATCACAACTAGTACACCTAAACAAACTAACTCAACAAGTGTAGAGATAACCTAAGTGCAAAAATTATTCAAATAAATAAATAAAACGATAAATAATAACCTACACTAACACCTCCCATAAGCGTAGCTTAGGTGGGCAGAAAAGAAGGCGGGTCATGACAACAAGGCCTAATGACGTACCCACGTATAATAACTGGGAAAAAGGGAACACCACAAGGTACCCATAATACGTAATAATAAAGTATAGAGAAAAAACTGCTGCAAGTCATCCCAAAAAGCTCGGCTCAAAAACTCATACAATGCGAAAGAAGTTTGGTGTGCACTATGGTCTGAATCCACTGCTTGATCACAAAACTCAAAAATAACTGATACTAGGTTGCACCAAAATAATTCCATACAAGGAGAATGCCAATGGAGTGATGCCGAAAGTGCAAAAAAAAACACCAAATATAATTCGATGAACTGCTACAAATAGGTGTTCCACTATCTAATAACAACAAAGGAAACAAGGAAAGCACACAAGGTCCAAAGTAATAGGAGTGCCACGATCCAAGAACAACTATGGTAACAAGGCAAGGACACAAGACCCGAAGAAGCAAGATCAACACCACACCCTCCCATACTACTGAATGGGTGGAGTGATGGTACAAAATTTGTATGAGTTGTCAAAACAACTTCTTGAATGCTGACAAACTAACACTGGGCTTCACCAAAATAACTCCCCCACAAGAGAGACTATAGACATGTCAAATAATGTCAAAAATACAGATACAAAATCTCTAAACCAAACAAAGAAGAGAGATATACTACACTTGTTAAATAAAATTGCTCAAAACAAGGAGCATTACAATGCAGATGGTATAAAAAGTATAGCAAGAAGCCAAATGTAGCGATGCACCACCGTAGCTTCTCTAATATAACCGGTTTTGTGAACATGTCTGCACAATTCTTTTGAGTGTGGACCTTATCAAGAATAACCTGTCCTTCATCAATAACATGTCTTACATAATGGTATTTAACTGGAATATGCTTCGACTTACTGTGGTAAGTTGGATTCTTAGCCAAATAAATTGCACTTTGACTATCACAGAAATTTTTTACATTTTTTTGAACCTGTCTTAACTCACCCAATAATCCTTTCAACCATACTACCTCTTTGCAAGCGTGTGAAGCAGATACATACTCTGCCTAAGTAGTGGATAAAGCAACAATGCTTTGAAGCTTTGACATCCAACTAATAGGACCACCTGCAAGAGTAAAGACATAACCTGAAGTAGATCTCCTCTTCTCCAAATCACCTGTAAAATCTGAATCAACATAACCGCAAACCTTATCACTGCAACCAACAAAAGTGATACAATAACTGCTCGTGCCTCTAAGATACCGGAGTACCCATTTCACTGCTACCCAATGTTCATTACCTAGATTTTCCATGTATCTACTGACAACACCAACTGCATGTGAAATATCCGGTCTAGTACTAACCATCACATACATCAAACTTCCTACTGTATTAACATACGCTACACGAGACATATACTCCTTTTCTTCATCATTACTAGGACATAAACCTGAAGAAAGTTTAAAATGTGAAGCTAAAGGGATATTAACTGGTTTCACCTTATCCATACCGAATTTCTGAAGTATTTTCTCCACATACTTCTCTTGTGATAACCATAGCTTTCCTTTCATCCTGTCTCTGTGTATTTCCATGCCCAAGATCTGTCTTGCTGCTCCTAGATCCTTCATATCGAATGTCCCAGCCAACTGAGCCTTTAACCTGCTAATATCAACCACGCTCTTGCTTGCAACAAACATATCATCAACATACAATACCAATATAATGAACATGCCATTATCTAACTTTTTAAAGTAAACGCAATCATCATATTCACTCCTGGTAAAATTCTGGCTCACCATGAAGGAATCAAACTTCTTGTACCATTGCCTTGAAGACTGCTTCAAGCCATACAATGATTTCTTGAGTTTGCAAACAAACCTCTTGTTGCGATTTTGAACAAACCCTTCCGGTTGTTCCATGTAAATTTCCTCATCCAAATCTCCATGTAGAAATGCAGTTTTAACATCTAGCTACTCTAATTCAAGATTATGCAATGCAACTAGTGCTAACACCATACGAATAGAAACAATTTTTAAAACTGGTGAAAAAATCTCATGAAATTCAATACCTGCTTCCTGAGAAAACCCTTTTGTGGCCAGCCTCGCCTTGTACTTTGAAATAACATCATCAACACCTTTCTTCAACTTGTATACCTACTTACAACCAACCGATTTCCTGTTCTTAGGAAGTTCCACCAGATCCCATGTTTTGTTTTTAATCAAAGCATCAATTTCATCTTTCATGGAATGCTTCCATTTGTCACTATCTGAAACCTCTATTGCTTCTTTGTAACAACTTGGTTCTCCTTCATTATAAATTAAAGCAACATAAGTGACAAAATCATCATACCTGCTTGGAACTGATCTGATCCATGTAGACCTTCGTAGAGCTTGCTGTGGTATTTCCTCAATTTCTTGAGGTGTTTCATTCTGCTCATCCTCTTGAGTGATTTCCTCATGAATATCCTGCTCACGGACATCTTCATGATTTTCACCCGTGGATGAATGTATATCAAATTGAATTTGCTGTGACTGTGTTACATTAACCTGTTTCATAACATTCTTTCCATCCGATTTCATGAGTGAAATTTCATCAAATATATCATCTTTGTTTATGATGATCTTATGGGTAGTAGGATTCCATAATCTATACCCCTTCACACCATCACCATATCCAACAAAGACTAATTTCTGTGACTTAGGATCTAACTTGGAATGCTGACTCTTCGGAATAAGTGTATAGGCATCACAACCAAAAACTCTAAGACTAGAATAATTACATGGTTGACCTGTCCATACCTCTTGTGGAATCTTGTAGTCAGTTGCTGTCGATGGTGATCGATTAACCAGGTAAAAAGCTATAAGCAAAGCTTCTCCCCACAATTCCTGCTGCAACTTTGCATTACTGAGCATGCTCCTTGCTCTCTCAAGAAGAGTCATGTTCATGCGTTCAGCAATGTCATTCTGCTGCGGAGTGTACACAGTGGTTTTATGCCTGTCGATCCCTTCATTCAACTCCTTAGAAGTAAATTCCCCTCCATTATATGGTCTAAGAAATTTAATGGATTTACCTGTGCTCTTTTCAACCAAAGCTCTAAACTGTTTAAAAGTGTTAAATACATCAGCTTTCCTCTTTAACAAATAGATCCAAACTTTCTTGAGTAATCATCTATAAAACTAAAAAAATATGATGATCCTCCATATGAGAGTTTCAGAGCTAGACCCCATAGGTCTGAATGAATATAGTCTAGGATACCTTTACTTGTATGTTTTCCAGGTTTAAACTTCTGTCTAGCTTGTTTCCCATAAACACAATGCTCACAAAATTTTAAACTAGAAAGAAGTTTACGATCAACAAGTACCTTAATTCCTTTCTCGCTGATATGACCCATCCATTGATGCCATAAGCGAGTGGATTCACCTGCATCCTCTTATGCGACTCCTACTTGATCAATTTCTGTCCTTCCTTCAAGTTTATACAGGTTCCCGAATCTGTTAGCTTTCATGACTATCAAGATACCTTTTGATATCTTCAAAACTCCACCTTGAACTGAACCCTTATGTCCACTAGAATCAAAAAATCCCAAAGATATCAGATTCTTTCTCAAGTCAGACACATGTCTCACATTTGTCAGTGTTCTAACAATCCCATCATACATTTTAATTCTGATACTCGCTATCCCAACAGTTTTACATGTAACATCATTACCCATGTAAACTACCCCCATCATCAATAGATTGATATGTAGAATACCAATTCTTATGCAAACACATGTGATGGGATGCCCCATAATCAATTAACTAGTCATAATGGTACTATGAGACAATATACGTAGATAATACCTCATCAACCATACCTAAATCCTTCTCAGCTATGTTAGCCTCCTTTGTAGAGTCCTCCTCCTTAGATGCCTCTTTACGTTTCAAACAATCTTTCTTGAGGTGTCCTGATTTGTTACAGAACCAACACTTCAAATTGCTCTTTTTGCACTTCGACTTGGATCTAGCTTGGGCCCTTCGAATGCTATCCGCTCTTAGTAGTTCCGCTTCTAGCCATCATAACTTCTGATGTCAAAGTTTCCAGAGAAGATCTCTTTTGATTTTCCTTAGATATAATAGCTCCAACAACAACATCAAAGCTAATGACCTCTTTAGAACTAAAACTAATAGAGGTTACGAAATGATCCCAAGATTCAAGTAGAGAACTTAATAATGTTACCGTTTTATCTTCATTCAAATTTTTGTCACCTGTGCTATCCAATTTACAAATAAGAGTATTAAAAGTATTTAAATGTTTTGAAATTGTCATACCTTCCTTCATACGCAAGGTATACAGCTGACGCTTCAGGTGGATTCTATTCGTCAAGGATTTAGTCATATATAGGCTTTCCAGTTTTTTCCAGATTCCTGCTATTATTGCTTTCAGACACGATGTTGAATAATACATCGTCGACCAAGTATAGTTGAATAGCACTAAGAGCACGAGTTTCCATCTCATCCCAGTCATCATCATCCATACTCACGGGTTTCTTTTTACCTTTCCTACGAGCTCCTTCACAACACCCTGCACACATAATATGTCGCGCATCTTGACTTTCCATAACTCGAAATTGTTGCTCCCATCAAATTTTTCGATTTCAAATTTTGAACTTTATGTCTTTGTCATCTCTGCAAATCACATATTTTTCCTTTGTAAATCACTTGCCGCGAGTCTCGCAATCACCGAGCGTGGCCGTGAAATCTTTCCACGCACATTTCCCTGGCACCGAGCGGCCTGACCGTGTCAAAGAGTTTCTACACAGGGCGGCCTTGCCGCGGGTCACCACGATCTTTGTTTAGAACGCGCTTCCCTTTTGAAATCGTGACCCCCGAACTTGCCTGGCAAAAAAAGTAGCCTTTAAAATTCACCTTAGTTCAAATTTTCCCCAATCGAACTCGCCTTTTTGTACTTGTCCTTCGTGGCCTCAGTGAAACACGCTCTAGTACCACTTGTTGGACTTTACACACCCACGAATTAATATGCACAACGGAAATAAAACACATAAAATGAGTAAACGGAAATAACAATAGCCAAAATAGACACAAATCAAAGAGACACAGAGATTTACATGGTAAAACCCCCAAGAGAGAAACATCCACAAAGCAATTGTATTGGTTCTCTTATTGTTCAAGTCTATGATATTACAGATCAGCACAACTCTTCCTCTTACAACTCTATCTCACGCCATAAGACACACTGCCTCAATGGGCACACACAGATTTATAGTAGTTCATACAAAACTGACTGCATTAAATTTGATCCTATCCATTTTCCTAACTTAATATGTCTTGGTTATAACCAGTAAGCTAAATAATAGGATCTTGATCCACCAGAAGAGGAATGGTTGTCATCTAATCTCAACATGAGCCAAAGGATGAACGAGTAGTGGTGCAATATTTGCAGGTCGAGTTTAGACAAGGCAAATTTGCGCAGAGATGGAGGAGGCGTAGGTCGAGTTGAATGGTGAAGCAAAAAGTCATAACCTTTGAGATCGATTTGATTCCATAGATTTGTCATAAGAAACGTAATTGTCAAAAGCGAGCCACCTCCAATATGCACTTGTTAACCGATCTACTTCAATTAGCCAATTTAGACTGAGCTTTGTAGACCTGAGCTAGGAAGTGATCTGGGTCGAAATCGATAATAACTAATAATCTCCCCCAAATAGTTCTACTAAATGTAGTAGTCTCCACCAGATGTCAGATAAATTTAATAGCTACTGCTTATCTGCAAAACACCTAGAAAAAGTCCTCCTTTACACAAAAAAACTCGTAATTTTTCCTTAAAGGTAAATTTTGGAGACCCCGTGGGACATTTGTAAATCTTGTCAATTTATCAATATGCAAAGTTACCAAAATTCACCAACAATACTTAATGAATTATGGATTCTTATTTTATCTACTTTACACAAGAACTATTATTTTCAGTGTAAAAGTATTCAAAACTGTAAATGCCACTTGTAATAATGACAAACATTTCACTAGAATCGCTCTGATATGATATTAGAGTGCATGTCTAGAGTCTACATTGATGCAAAAAAAATCCTGTACTTGGTAATTGTAGAAATTGAAATTGTCTTAACAATAAGATGACTTAATGAGTTTTAATCAGAGGGATCATGAAGTGCAAGAATTTCTCCATGGAATCAACTCATCATATCACCTCATTTGAGATAGAATGAGTGCAAGTGATGTAGGATATAGGAGGTGAATGTGCAACTACCATTTTAGATCACTGGTAATAACTCTCACCAATTGATATTTGGAGTAGAGATTGACATCCAAAAAACTTAGTGGAGCTAACATCAACACAACTGGTAAGCTAACTCAACACAGTTGGCAAGGATAACTCAACATAACTATTGTACACAGTAAGAAGACATATCCCACAAGATATATGGAAAAGCTCCAAGTAAATCAACTTAATGCAAAGAAAATAAATATCATATACTAACAAAATATTATGCATGTAAGAAAATTTAAAACATGTTTGTATGCAGTTATGTATATACCTACATAATATGTGATTGCATAATGAAATAGTATGGGTAGATTATTGACCTTAAACAAATATTAAATAACCAATAATATTTGGAATTTTATTATGGGAAAATTGGGGAAATAATAATACAATGTGAATGGGTCTATGATGCAAGAGCATTTGTGCTAATTATAGTCTTGCATCTCCCAAGGGAATATGATAAGGTAGCTATGTGCAAGTCTTGGCTATGCATAGATCTTTGTTTATTATTACTATTGGTAAATGTTATAATGACTATGTTGTAGAAGTTGTGTATATTCACTGTGGAGGTATTTTGGTTTGAACCTCATATTCTCAGTTGTATGGTATGTAGGAATCTTATGTCGCACAAGTGTTAGATTATAATGTTTCATTTCTAACTACGTGGACATTAAGTTGTCAAGCCTAAATATTTATGTGAATGTTTTTTAATTAGTCTTGTTATGTGTGTTAAAAGTTTCATACGTGTGGCATATTGGTATCTATTGTATATACACAAGTGGAATGCCATTTTTTAAGTGGAGTTGTCAAAATTTCTAAACAGATCTTCATCAATGGTTATGTTATCTTTTTCAAGAGATTCATAATCGAGGATTACTTATGGATCTTAAAGGAGCATCACACGAACAAGCTAGGCCGAGCCTATAACATCAAAAGTCAAACTAGGCTAAGCCTAGGAGAGTACAACAAAACAAAAAGGCATCGCCCCAAAAACAAAAAAAGGCACTATCAAGCAACAACAGCAAACATGCCCGAGGCAGGCGGATCCTGATCATCCGGCCACCCCAAACCAAGGAAGATCTTTGTCAAGTCTGGAAATCTCCCAGCCAGCAGCAAGTTCTTCCTCTGGGTCCACTTCCCCATGCGTAGGAATGGCAAGGTTGAGGCGAGGGAATTTTACAGATGATGGTGGCGGTGGTGGTGGGTGCCAAGCCTGGTGTTCAACAATAACAGAAGGAGAGCCCCGACCCTGCTGTTGAACTGACTGAATGTGGTGGAGAACCCCACCCATGCTACGAGGTGGTGAGCCCCATAGCCCTGTTGGTGAGCCGATGAAGGTGAGGGAGAGCCCTGGCCCATGGTGGCACAACAGGTGAATGACTATGTCGATGTAATGACCCTGGAGAGCGCGAGTGAACTAAAAGCATGACACTGAGATGGCGGTTGTGTTGGCCACCACGGGCTGAAGGTGAGGAGCGCTTGGTGGGAGACGGAGGCACTTGGGACACATTGCATGGGCTTCCCCCCAATGGCGTAGCAGGGTCTGGAGGTGGTCCACCTCTAGCGCCACCTTGTTTTCTTGAACTTGAATCTACAGAAGTACATTGGAGATCACCATAGATTTATTATAAATCGAGAAAGATTGATCAACTGCATAATTAGCAAAGAAAAAAGCATTTCTTTCTTTCCATATCCAAAATAAAATCTCCCCTCTGAAAACATGCCAAATCTGGGTGAACATAGGTAGAAGTTTGGGATTATCTCCCAAGAGGATATGTTGCCAAGTGAAATAGTGGGGCCGTGAAGGAAAAAAAAAGAATGGATCCAGTTCCAGGAAATTTGAGCTTTGGGACAGAACCAGAAGACATGCAAAAGCATTTCCAGATGCCCACAGAAGGGGCAATTGGGAGCCAGAATCCCAATTTGAACAAGATGAGCCCCGATAGGAAGGCCTTGGTGTAGAATACACCAAAGAAAATGAGAAATTTTGGGCTCCACACATATAGTCCAAACAGTCTCAAATCATCTACCCCAGGTAGACAGAGTGGCGTGAATTCCCCAATGAGTATTAAGTTTTTCCACCATGGGAAAATGGGGTGAGAGCCATCGATAGCCTTTGTTGGCTTTGTAGTTACAGAAAGCAGTATCAACATACCACTTCTAGTCTGTCCACCAAGGGTGAGAGGAATGCACAACAATCTTATGCAACATGTGATCAGGAACCAAATTGATCACAGTATTGAAAGTATCCTGATCTTGGTTGGAAAGCTGAAACAAAGCTTTAAAATCTAGCCAAGATAACCAGGATTGAGTGTTCTTACAGAAGAAGTCCTCAATGGTGTGAATTCTGCGCTTGAAGAATTTGAGCGTGGAGATTCCCAGGACCTCTGTTAAGCATTTATCTTGGGATTGAAAAATCGGTGACCACCAGAGAGATTGTTGGTTGAGAGATAGCCCATTACGAAAGCCATCCCCTTTCCATAAAATCTAGGGTTTGACACATTCCCATGCTTTCCAAATACTTTTAAGCACAAAGGTGCCAACAATTTTGACAGGCACATGAGTGATGAGAAAATTGACAAACCCTAAGCCTTTCCACGCAGGGTGGCCATAAGGAGAGCCTTCCGCAATGTCATGTCGTATGAGAACTTTCCAAGCTTCTTGGCTAGTAATTCTTCTGATAATCCACTTAGCACAGAGAGCTTTCCCTTGGCGTTGAATGTGAATAAGCCTGAGGCCTCTAGAATTGTGAGGCAGACAACATATTTCCTAGGCTACCTGATGAAAACCTTTTCCAGTAGAAGCATTAGCCCATAGGAAATATTTGAGAAGATTTTCAAGCTTCTAAATGGAGGCTTTAGAAGGAACCCAACCAGATGAATAGTAGACATGGGTTGCAGCAAGAAATTTAGAGCAGATTTGGAATTTTCTAGCCAGAGACAAAGGCCTAGTAAGCTAATATTCCAGTTTTTTCGCCACCTGTTGAATGACATAATGCCATAGTTTAAGCGGGGAGGCTTGAAAAGCAAAAGGAATACCTAGAAATTTGAAAATCTCACCATGTTGCAGAATTTTCCAATCAAATTTGGCAAGTCAGTCTGGCATAGGAAGGAAAGATTATTAGTAACATTGGGTTTTTTGCCATTGAATGGATGAGCCAGAAGCTAGGCAGAAAGTATCCAAGCATTGCATAGCATTGCAAATGTTGTTCTCATCCTCAATAAGCATAAGGAAGGAATCATCCACAAAATTCCCATTGAGGAGTTGAGAATTGGGCTCATCAGGCAACGAGATTCCATGAACAAGACCTTGCACTTTGGCATGAGCTAAGAGATAACCAAAGCCTTCAGCTGCCAGCACATACAGTGCAGGGGCAAGAGGGATAACCTTGTCTGATAGACCAGAAAATCCCAAAGGGCTCCGAGCTGAGGCCATTGATAGAAATTTGAGTAGAGGCATCTGCAAAAAGCATATTGACAGATTGAATAAAAATGGGTCCAAAGCCAAGGGCCTGAAGCATGGCGAGAATGAATGGCCATTCAATCCGATCATAAGCCTTCTCAAATTCAATCTTGATAAACATGGTGGCCTGATGAGATCTGCGAGCCCATTCCATGCCTTCCCATACTGCAATGATGTTATCCATGATGAAACACCCCTGTACAAATCCTATTTTCTCTGGCTAAATAATAACAGGTAGAAGATTGCATAATCGTAGAGCTAACACTTTGGAAATGATTTTGTAGGAGACATTCAGCAACGTAATCAGCCACCAAACAAGTGATTTGCTTCAGGATCTCCTTGCTTAGGGATAAATTTAATGTTTCCCTTATTAATGCGTGGCCCTAGGGATTGGTTCTAAAATCCTTCAAGATAGACCTGAAGAAGGTCTTGCTTGACAGAATCCCAAAGAGATTTATAGAATTCACAAGGGAATCCATCGCAGCCCAACACTTTATCATTAGCCATTTGCATAGTGGCTTCATGGAGGTCTTCAATGGTAAGTATTCTTTCACAAATCACCTTCTGAGCCTATGAAAGCTTGACGTGGCACAACACCCAAACATTGGTCAAGAACAGCTCGACGAGCTGTGGAGGGTGGATGAGCTTGAAAGATGAGTTTGTAATGGCACACAAAGGCTTGCAACATAAGTTGTGGGTCAGTAATTTGAGCTCCTCGACATCCATGATAGCTTAGATCTATTGAGAAGGCTTTCTGGCTCGGAGAGAAAGAAAGAATTCTCTTGAATTCTGATCTCTAATCTTGAGCCAAGGCATTCTGAGCCCAGATCTGAGTGCCTTTGGCATTATAGTTTTCTGTAATTTGGATTTGATGTCGGAGAGTTGCAACTTGTAGTTACATAGCCTCAGAGAAGGGATCTCCTTGAAGTGCCACTGTCTCCTAGAGGAGAGCTAAGGTGTTAGCGGTATATGAGTGGTGCCAAATTTTGGCCAGCTGGTGGCCGTAGATTCTAAGAAATCTGGTAGTCTGAGTCAGTGCATCTTCCCACCATTGTATCCAACTGGTTTGCATAGGTGGATGAAATCATTGACAGTGACTAGGAAGTGGAAGTAAATTCCAAACATGTTTTATATGATTGAAATGGGGCCATGTTGCATCAAGGCAGTATTAAGAAATAATTGGCCTTTATGATAAAATGGGCGCACATCATGCCAACAAATACGAAATCGTATAGGAGAGTGGTCTGAAAGGAAAAAGTCAGGCATGACCTCCACTGGCATAGAATAAATGCTATCAAACTCAAAAATGTTTTGAGCTGACAACATGGCCCTGTCAAGCCATAAGGACGTGATCTATCCCTCTACAAAGATTGGACCACATGTACAAAGCTACAGAGGTGGGAAAGCGAGATGTGTTAGGATCAAAAAATCTGAATTTATTTCACATGAAGTACCATGCTTCCCTTTCACCAGGTGTCCACCTCATAGGAAAGTGGCCACATTTATCATTAGGGGATTCAACCATATTAAAATCTCCACTTATTACCCAGTAGGCATTGGGAATGGAGTTGGCTATCCACTGCCACAGATTGGCCCTTTCGTTGCATCATTCGAGGTATAAATATTAATGAGCCCAAAAGGGTGGCCATCAATATTAAAGAGGACTCATATGATACGGTTGGTGGGGTCGATTCCATGATCAATTAATAAGGGCCACCATTTAGGATCAAAAAGTGAAATTAATCCCCCACACCCTGCTTCATGATTGCTACAGAAAGCCAAGCTGTTAGGCCAGATGGATTTGCATACCATCTGTAACTGAAAACCTATAATTTTTACTTCCTGCAAAAACAAAACATCCAAATTTGCACATCGTTGTCGAGTTTCACGCACCACATATTTACGATAGGAATCTGTAAGACCCCTAACATTCCAAGATAAAAAAATTCATGGGAAACATTGGTCAAGAGCCATATCCCCATCCTCCAAGCCATTAAGGGCATCATATTGATTGTGAAAGAAACGAGCAACATTATGTTGTAAAAAAATCTTACAAATCAATTTTTTCTAGTCGGCGTACTCAATGTTGTACTTTCTCTTCTTTCTACTATTTCATTTTCATCCAGAGATTTTATTAAACAAGGCATTGTGAGTAGCTTAATGTTAGCTTGGTTGGCTGGCCAAATATATCATTATGATTCATTCTCCCTCAACGTAAATCCATTTGGCTTTGGATTAATATCATTTGTTTCGATACAACTTTCATAAATATTGTTGAAGTTCCCTTCGCAATAACCGGAGTGGGTGCCCTTTTAAAATTTCAATTTATTTATTTTTCATTTAAGTAAAATGGTGTATTTTAGTATTTTAAAATTTGCATCAAGATCATAATAAATCAAAATTAGAGAAATTATTATATAAAAATAATAAAAAATTATCCTCTAAAATTATCACTTAAATACAATAAATATTATATACATGTAAATAATTAATTATAGGAGGTGTTCATAATGGAACAAATACAATTTTTTAAATGCCATCCATAGTTAAAAGAATGTTATCATCTTTCTTAGAGCGAAGAAAATTCTCTTATGGCAGTCCTAAACATAAAATATGTAATATAAATATTATTTTGATTTGATCTCAATCTCTGGTCTTTTAGAGGGTTCCTTGGTGAAGTTAACATGTGCATGGAATGGGGCCTACATTATAATATAAATATTGAACAAAAAACCATGGTGACTAGGGGTTAAATTTGACAACCACTTATCCCTGTTAAATAATTTTTAGGTGACGGTAATTTTTAAATATTGTCCTTCAAAAATACAAAATAACTTTATTTTATATTGTTATTCAAGTATATAAAAGATTATTTTATATATATTTTATTATTTATAATATATATTAAGTATAACTTAGATATATCTATACGAAAGATGATGATCATACTTAAAATTTGTAAGTCGCATGTGATGGTTATTTCAAATGTTTACAAATAATTTACAGCTACAAGTACAAAAATGTCTAAACAAGTATCAAATTTAACCCCTGATGGTGATATATCCCCTATGTCTCTAGGGGTGTTCACATCAATTTATGTGTTTTGTGGATTGATTTCCTAAATGTATTATGGGATTTCTCAAAAATTTCATTCCTTCGTATATATATTATTTTTAATTAGAATAGAAATTATATTACATGTTTTAACTATGTTGATAGGCGTGCCCTTCAAATAGATAAAAGGGACATGTGTTATCAACATGTTCTTTAACTAGAAAAAAGGTGCGCTCGTTGATTACGACTATATTTAAAGCATCCACTTGGAAATGCAGCTCTCATTCGAAATCACGGTGGTCTTATGTGGGTCCAGGAAACTCAACAATTGAAACCCGAAAAGCATAAACTCCTATATTTTGGATTCTCCACTTTTAATTCCGTGCGCTCCATTTAGTCATTTGTTCCGTTGTGACGAGATGGAAATGTTTGATTTGTACAAGCTTTTCTTTTTTTTAGTGCAATAAAAGAAAGCGAAGGTGGTCCCATGCTGAAATTTTCAACCAGCTACAGGATAAATTCGAATCTTGCCCAGGAAAGTAGGAGCTCCACAATTTCTGCCGGTTCAACTCCAGGGGGGGCTGAAGAGGGGGGGCTGACAATTTCCTGCTACAGTTTAGGCATTTTTTTGTCCATCTGGCAACCCAAATGCATTCCCGCCAGTTTTTTTGGTCGATTTGGAGGGAGATTTTCACCTTATATACCCTGCATCTGCTCATTATTTGAAAGCAGCGCTTTGGAGGTGGATACTGTAAAAAATGAAAATCTCATTTTTGCAGTGCTTTGGAGCACACTGGGCAGAATCCTGACAAGTTGCAGAAGGTGTGAAGAATCCTGACGAGTTGCAGACAGTGGAGACAGTGGGAAGAATCCATTGAAGTTTGAGGTAAGCAATTTTGCCCTTCGTATCAGTCTTATGAGTTCTGCTAGTTCAGGCCATATTTCCCTAGTGCATGTCACTGAAGTGTTATTTGATAGTAGAAATGGATATTGTAGGATGCATGAGTATCTAATAAATGAAACCCATACCTGCATGCTTTCCCCTGTAATATAACAACTCACTTTGACTTCTTGTACTGGTTGTATATATTACACAATCAATGAAAATAGGAATTTAACCAAATAAAGATCTTCTATTCATTACAAACCGGATAAAATACATAGTTGTATAGTGCTGGAATTAACAGATCAGAACTGTTATTCATCGTGAGCCTAATACAAGAAGACATATACTGGGAAGATTGACTGGTAGGAATGGTTTTAGGTAGGGAGGAGTGCTTTGACACCAATGATCCATGCTAATCTCTAGAGTGGCATGGAGGAAAACTTACATACCAACTAGAAGAAATGTAGAGAGCTACCTAACCTACAAGTTACGTTGAACATGCAATGTAAGATGAAAAAGTTGGAAGCATATTACACATGCTTAATGAAAAAAGGAATTTGTAAGTATTTGTATTTTCTATAATGCAGGATTATTGAGATCAAAACTGTGTATTCTCGTGAGCCGAATCTAGAGATGGACTATGTTGCTTGAAAAATGTTATATGAGAAGATGGTGTCAAAAACAATGTCCAAGTCCTCTAATTACTATATTAAGAAGATTTGGAATTATAAATCTATATAAATCAGTTACAAGATGAGATGGTTACAAGAACCATTCATTGAACTAACCATTTGGTTTTCAACTTTTCATGGACGATGCTTGATCTGCATGCCAAGGTATCTTGGACTCTCTATGTCACAGATATTTCTTACTCAATTACCTAAAGCATTCAAAATGTGATTGCTATCTCATGTTGTGTTGATGTTCCCATGGGACCCGAAGAAGTGATATAGACTTCATGGTGCAATTCGCACTGTAAGACCAAGGCCATGTGAATCTTGCAGTCCTGAAGAGTCATTCATGGACGATGGGATTACCCCAGGTATGAGAAAATGATAATGCAGTGTGAATCCCACTGTGAAGCTTGCACATTGATCCAAGCTGTCAGAAAATTGATCAAGCCCAAATGTACTTATATCAGCATTTTTTCCAGTTTCATTGGGAATAGGATTTCATTATACTATGCTTGTAATGCAAGTCTTCAATAGAGTGGCCTATTTAGTTTGAGAAAAATTGCATATTGATCCTTTCAAACTTTCATATTTCAGTGTAGTATTGTTAAAAACATCTGTTCTCCTTAATATGAATCCAATTCCACAGTTTTGAAAGTAGCATCTACTAAAACACATGTCACTTTTTTGGACTTCTGTCACTATAATCATTATTGGGGGAAAAAATTATGATTAGTACTTGAGTTTAGTTTGTCCAGAGCAATGGTTTTGATAATGAGGTTCAGGATATTTGGTTTATATGCAATCAAAGCTTTATTAGTGTGTCCAAACTCAGTCTAAGGTTTTATTCATAGGGTCTTAAGATATTCAGTTTGTATGCAGATATTTTATTCAGATTAACTTCATGGTAAGACTATTGGAATAGATTTCAGTTGACTATTTACAAGAAATGCAGTCATAGCCATAAAGGAGTATTATTTTTTGTCACCATGGTAAAGACTAATAAATCTCTGGGTGTTTAAATTGCGCTGCCCTAGTATAACAGACTCCTTACAAGCCCTTTTCCTTTTAGTGAATTGGTCTGATTTTTGATTGATATTTTTGCATTTTAAGAATATGTGATATGAGTAATATATAGATGATTTGGCTTATATATAGATGATATGTGGAGTTTACTTTAGTTTATTTTGTGAAAGTATTCTTCATATGTTGTTTCATATAAATATAGGACTTATGCTAACGTTTCATGCAGCAGTGGTCAAACTAAAATTTGATTGTATATTTTATATTGCAGGTTTCAGCGAAGGTTTTTTTGTTCTTTGTTGTCATGGATAAATCATTATATCGTCCAAATCCAGTAAAGGCTGGTTTTAGGAGGTTCACTGCAATGCTTTCACAAAATGACATAACAGATGATGATATATATTCTATAGATGATGATTACCCTTACTCTGTGCCAAGTACACAAATGAGCAATGAAGAAGTAATCATTCCTACTTATGTTCCAAATACAGAAAAGATAATTGACGAAGTAAACATACCTACAACTGGTATTCACTTGGAACATATCAATGATTCCCCTCTTCATCATGACAAAATGTCAACCAAAGAGCCACATAGCCAAGGAAATCAACCTTCAGTTCCTCCTGCACAAAAGGGCAGGGCTCGTTGGAGCATCGCAGAAACTGTTGTCCTTATTGAAGCAAAGCGTATTGAGAGAGACACCCAACTCAACGGCGGAACAATGAAAAGAACTATAACAACAAATGAGAAATGGAGAATTGTGGAAGATTATTGTTGTACTCATGGGCTCCTCCGCACAGCGAGTCAATGTCGAGATCGGTGGGAGCATGTGTTACCTGATTACAAAAGAGTAAGAGACTATGAAGCACATATACCTTCTGGGCATGATAGTTATTGGAGTATGACAGGTCGAGAGAGAGCTGAAAAGAAACTTCCAGCAAACTTTGCCATGGAACTCTTTGATGCCATGGATATTAGCTTTGGTAATGATCGAGCTATCAATCCTGGTAAAATATCAATTGATACTTCTGACACACAGTATGCATTCACTGAGGGTGGATGTTCTCCAATTGAAAATGAGCCATTGAAAGAGTGTGAGATACCGACGATGACTGGTGAAAGCTCGTTGAATACTGGAAAGGAAAAGGAAAAACTTTCAACAGGTAAAAAACGGAAAACAAGCAACAAAACGACAAGTATTAAAGACAACATTGTTGAAAGCAACAAGTTAGTGATTTCTGCATTTCAGATGGCTGAAGAGGGGCGTATGAAACGCCATGAAATAGATCGTGAAAGGGAAGATAAGAATGAGGAAAGACTGTTCAAAATAGAGGAGCAAAAAATTAATGTGCAAATGAACATGGTTTCAGCTATGAATGCTATTGGACAGGCAATGTTGAAGATGACAGAGTCATTTGCAAGTGACAAATAAATCTTTAAATCACATACTTGGATTATATTGTTGTCATTTTTTGCTCTTTAGTGGATCTTCTATTTACTTGTTATGAGACTGAAATAAGTATATTAATAAAGATGTATTTGAAAATTGTTTGTTTTACTTACAAATTATGAAAAATAAAACCATCTTGTTTCAACATCCAAATGTTGTTATATTGTTGTCGTTTTTTGCTCTTTAGTGGATTTTCTAGATACTTACATTATGAGATTGAAATAAGTACATTAATAAAGAAGTCTTTGCAAATTGTTTGTTATTCTTGCTAATTATGAAAAATAAAACTATCTTGTTTCAACATCCAAATGTTATAATCTTGTAACATTTAAAATCCAATGGTATTTCAATACTTGCAATTTAATATAATTATAAGCCTTCAACTTTCTATTTGTCAGTTGTATCATCATTTGTTATTTGATATATTTTAATGGTGCATTATTTTGTATGCTTTTTTGAAGGGAGGAGAACAGTGTTTACATTTATCCATTTACATACAATGAATCCTACTTCAATGGAAAAATTGAAATTCTTTTCAAATGCATCAATTATTGTCCAATTAGCATTGCAAATATGGAATGATCTTCAAGATTCAACAAATACGCAACGCATTTTCAAGAAGCGTAAGATAGATGACTTGGATGCAGATGACATGGAAATGGAGGTTATTGCTTTCATTTTTGGACAACAAAGTCAAATCCTTGATGCAGATTTATCTCGTTTTGAATGGGCAGGCAGGATACAAGGTGAGTGGTATATCAAACCACGTTCTATACACTGGTGGAACCACTATATTTTTGAAGTAAGATGTGATGATCAACGTTTCCGCAGCATTTTTAGGATACCTTACATGTTATTTCAAAATATTTGTCAACTATTGAATGACGACCTTAAACAAGGTGAAATACCCTTTTCATTTGCCACTTCTATAAAAGGCAGGGTCTTTCCAGTTGAAAAACAAGTGGCCATGGGAATGTTAAGATTGTCATCTGGAATGACAATGGTTAACATTAGTGAATTGTTTGGTTGTGGAAAGTCAACCACAGTGAGAACTGTAAATAAGTTCATAAATGTCATGTACACTAGGTTTCGAAGTAATGTTCAGTGGCCAAGTGAGCATATGGCATTGGGGCAAGTAAAAGAAGGATTTCGTAGAAAACGAGGTTTTCCAAATTGTTGTGGGGCTATAGATGTAACTCACATTCCAATCCGACTTCCTCCTAACGAGTGTTCATCTGATTGGTATGATCGAGATCACAATTATAGTATGGCATTACAAGTGATTGTTGATAGCAATATGCATTTCATGGATGTGTTTACTGGATGGCCAGGTTCTGTAAATGATTCTAGACTTCTTCGTAATTCAGCTTTTTATAGAATGTGTGAAGGAGGAGAGAGATTAAATGGTCTTCCAGTTCCTGTTGGCTTAGTAAACATGAGGGAGTACATTATTGGCGATGGTGGATATCCACTGTTACCATGGTTAATCACGCCTTTCAATGGATTTGCAACTACTACTCAAAGAGAATTTAATTTTAAGTTGTCATCCACACGCATTGTTGTCGAGTGCGCATTTGGAAGGCTAAAGCAATTATGGCGGATTCTAGAATCCAGAATGTGGCACCCAAATTTGGAAATGTTGCCCAAGACCATTCTTGTTTGTTGTATACTGCATAATATGCTGCTAACGGTTGCAGAAGATGACACTGATGCATGTGATGATGTTGTTTTTGAACATGAAAATAATATACCAACCATTGAAGTCGCTGATCCAACTGCTACACTTGCTCGAGTAGCCTTAATGGAATTTGTTAATGGCAATGCCAATAATGTGGACATGTAAGGAACATAGAATGAGAAAGGTATTTTGTTTTAGTCATTATGATTTCAATTTATATGTATGCTCAATTCGAGCCAGCAGGATGTAAAATTCAAATAACATGTTTCTAATTAATGTGTTTATCATGATGAAGGTCAAGGAATGGATTTTTCATTTAGTTGTAATCTCTTCGTGCCACAACTATTGTATCTAAGCTCCGTTATACTGAGAAAGTTGCAGCTGTCTAATTCTATGTAATGTGCAATCTCTATTATGTTCATTCTTCCATGGTACTTTGTAAATGTGCTCTTTATTTGTGTAACACACACCTCCAACTTGACAAGTCATTTAGGCATCAAGCTCTTTTCGTACAACTGCTACTCGTAAAGGGCATTCATTGGCTATAGACAACAGTTTGGACAAATCATATTTTACCTTGTGTATTGACAAATCATAGAACATGAGTTATACCAGATTGGTAACTGTATTTTCTCTATTTTAACATAGATCAGTTCAGTCCAACTTAGCTTATTAGATTTTCCCCTACAGATGGTTAATGACAGCATTCAATAGTACACCAATATATGCCACTGCTCAAAGCATCTTCGGTGTGTCAGTGTATGTTCATAGCAGAAGACACAAGACCTGGTCTCAGAAACAGCTTGGGAAGCCAAAGAGAAGGACTGGCTCAGCACTCTAGAAACTCTCCACGCTTAACCGCAAGTTGGAAATGATTTTACTTGAAACAGAACGGAAATTCGAATATCTTATGACTCTAGCCTCTAGCCCTTTCACTTTGGCATGTTTGTTACGAATCCACCTTCTCCGGACAACTCTATAAAATGCCACGAATTCAAATAATTGGCAGGACTTCAAAGACCAAAACCAAGAATTATGCATAGAGCAGCTGATTACCACCTCATAATAACATCAAAGAATTATGCACAGAGCAGCTGATCAAGATAGCAGGATGGCTACCCAATTGCATGAGGATGCTCAAGAACATCCCAATTCACTGGAAGATCGAACTCTTGCTCTCCTTCATGACTCCAAGATCGACCAAGGTGCCATCTCAATCTACCAAGAATGGTTATTCTCATTGAATTTGGCCTCAAATACATACTGCTCTATTTTTTTCATAACTATGGATATTATTTACATATACCCACAAAGTTTTTCTATAATCAAGAATTTGATGCTTAGTAGCTTGTTATCTTGAAATTTGAGACGTGGGCATCTCTGCTGATAGTTGGGTCTAGAATGGGCCCCTGTAATTAAACTGCTAGAATGTGAAATGGTGCAGAGATTCAAGAGGTCAAAGTGAAGAAGAAAGGAGGACGTAAGCATAAAGAAAAATGGATGAATAGGTCCATGGCATTGTCAGACGTAATTCTTGAGCTGTATGATGATGATCTACGAGAAAATGGTCTCAGATGCCTCGACAATCATCTCAACGAGGTTTGTTAAATGTGGACCTGCATTAATTCCCTTTCTTTGTTGTAGGGAAAGCATTGAAACAGTGTAAGAAATTCAGAGTATGCATACACTGTGTACCCAATTGTCTTCACGAGTAGAAAACATGCTAAATTATGGATAAAACTTGTACCCAATTGCTTTTAACCAGTAGAAGGCATGCCAGATTATAGATTAATCTCGTACCCAATAGCCTTATCTTGTATACTCAATGATAACATTGATAAGCTGGAGACTCAGTTACAATTCTGGTCTACTGGAAGTTTCTAAGTTCAAGGTAGAGATGCAAAAAATTCGTGCAGCATAAGATACAGGCAGTTTAGGACATACCCAAATTCAAAAAAGAGTACTACCCATTAGTGCGGTCCTATAACCCCATTAAACACTTTATGTTCCCATGTATCAGAGACACATCCTCCACCTGTGGATTTACGGCAGTTAAGTGCAAAGAGTGGATCAGAAGGGACCAAACCAAAGCCAGAAGGTTGCATTATCCATCATCTGGCCAAGTCATCTCATCCATCAAGTTTGCAAGTTTTGGAACACCTAGAGGGAAATGTGGAAGCTTCACTCATGGTCATTGCAAGGCCAACACTGCAATGTCCATTGTAGAACAGGTATCAATACTAGTTTTTCCATCTAATCCTTCAATCAAAGAATAAAATCAATTATACGATAAGTTAAGATTGCAGCTGCAACATATTTATTTGAAGTTTCACTTTTTGTTTTTTGTTAATTTTTGGATGGGTTATATTGCAGGCCTGCATTGGACGACAAAGTTGCTCAGTGGAGGTTTCAAGAGACAAATTTGGAGATCCTTGTGTACGCACTACTAAAAGTCTGGTATAAAACTAGCAGTATTCAGCTTCACATAGGAAAGTCCATGGGACCATAAAACTGCAATGGGCTCCTATTATTTCTCAGCGGAAAATGTTAATAAAAAAATTATAACCATGGGACCCAAAAACAGCTAATATGCTCCTAAATTCGCTCAGCAGCACCCGCTGAGATTTTTATGCAGCCCCCTAAAGTTAATAGGTTGCTGGAGAGGGGGGGACTGGGAGTCCCCCCTACAGTTTACGCTGATTTTTATCCATGTAGAATATAATATGCATTCTTGCCATTAATTTATGGTGATTTTAGAGGGAAGTATGATTTTTATTTACCTACAAATTAACTATTAAAATATGCAATGGGATCATATAATATCTCAACGGGTATCGTTGAGGAAACTAATAGAGCGGTCTCATGGTGGGGGCAACAGCAAGGAAACTATGTGGACAAGTGGTCCCCTAGTTAATATATTTTTTATCGACAACCTGCTGAAAAAATCATACCTATGGAGCCCTCTTCTATGAAAAACCAGAGCAATTTTTTCAGCAGCACCGACTGAGACCTATTTCCAGCAACCTCAAATGGGTGGTGGGCTAGATAAGACCATTAAGTTTTCGCCATTCCATGTTTTTAGGCGTATGTGTCTTATCTAGAGCACTGGTTGCAAATTATTTTCCCTCTAAATCCCACTTGTCCGGTCTAACAGAAATAATTGGAAGATCTCATATAGACCCAAACAGAGTCTACGGTTGGTGTCTGACCTAAAAATGCTTTGCAGCACTTTACTTATCAATGTGTTTGATTTGAACAATTATGCGCCCAGAATAGGACCGCAATTGTCTGATCTAAAAAACATGGGACCTTAAAACTACTAAAATGCTCCTACCAATTTTCTCAACAGTCCTCCACTGAGATCCAATTTCATAGAGCCCCCCCTCCATAGGGCACCCAGAGTAACGCTGGACAAAAGAAAATATGCATACCGGAACTCAGAAAATCACAGGTCCTCTACAGATATGGTATTTAACAAGATACACATTGGGACCCAGAAGGTGCCCCACATTACACCATGCACAGTCACAATTTGTTTTATCTGTTATCCGGTAAGCTACAAATTACCATGTGGAATATACACAGTATGAAAGTATGCATCTTTCCTGTAACGAATTACATATTCTAGAAACAATAAAAGTTTGTATGAATGGAACCACACGATGCTGACAAAGCTCCTAACATTATCGTTGCAGTCCTACCTTGGTTTGAACTTATCAATAGTGACAAATCCCCTGATCCCTTGGGACGACATTCATGAGGGTAATTTGTATTGTATATAACCATCTTTGTATAATGGAAAACTACCATAATATTGAACCAAGTCTGCAACTGAAATTCCAAATCTAAACATTATTATGTTGATGTTTTAGATGAACCCAAGGGGCTTACTAGGTTGGGGTGTGTTTGTTATGTAGGCTTTATGATATACTTATCTTATCACTAACCTACACCAATTTTTCAGGCCACTGACTACAGAGGATTCCAATATTTCCATATCTACACTATCCCATTTTGAGGTATGTAGAGAGTAACTTCTTCGGGTTAACCGCTTACCAGTGTACCACATAATCAAATGGTTAAAAGGATTCTTATTGGAAAAAAAAATAAAAAATCATAGGATCTTCCTATATAACATGAGATAAGTGGAACCTGAAATCCATACACAATATTGTCTAATGGTTTGAGTATTGGGGTAATATCCCTCACACCACCAATCAATTAAAAAACTATTACCTTTTTTTCCAAAATGACAAATCTTGATGTTTTAAACCACAAAAATATGGTTCTATCATAATGGAGATATAAATAAATACTCAGATATAAACCAACTTGCCTCAACACTTCAACTGATTTCTAACTAAGCCATATATCCACAAAGGGAAAGGTGAGAGAACAAGTTTGGTTAATTGTTGTAGACCAGCAAATCTATATAGAAATTACAAAAAAAATTGAAAAATTATAAAAGATTTGAATACCTATAGAATTTTTCTAAAACAACATACGTAATATTCAAAATTACATGTAGCACAAGGTGAATATTATATTACTTTGATACCATATTAGAATATGTGGGTATTCTTCAAAGTTGTTGTAAACAACCATAAGATGAACACCCATATGCATGCATATAAAATAAATCAATGAAATATTAAAGCAAGGCCACAACACAAATTTATCAAGAATAGCACGACTACCAAATTTTTATTAGAAGATCTATCTTGAATTCAATAGGGTAAGAAAAAATCTCATCCAAAATGAATACCAACATGCTAGCTCTCAATGCTCTTACAAAGAAAATATAATATAGGCTAGGTTTAGGGTTTTGAGGGTAGTTAGCTTGTAAAAAAATTATTAGCATAAATCAATCAAGTCAATAGATTGATTGAAACTCTTATTTCTCTATTTATAGATGTGGATAAGTGTGTGTATACAACTAAATCTAGAAATTAATCACTTGATAATGTCAATAGTGGCTTAATTCCTAAATCACGACTTATGCATCTATTTCAAGCCTAATTTCTATATCCATAGACCTATTGGAACAATTTCACTCCACATTACATTACTTAGTCACTCATTAAAAACTTCACACAAGTCTAAAGAAATCAATTAATCATAATTATCCTGCACATAAATTTACTGCACTACACACCCCTCATAGACCAAATCGACAACCAGGGACCAAACTACCAAACAATTTGCCCCAAAATTAATGGTTTGGTCCAAGGTTTTTCAATATTAAAATTTTCAATTTAATATATTTTATGGGTTGTTACTTTCCTCATGGGTTGGATTTAATACAAAATTTCACCGACAAAAATTTATATAAGCAAGTCAAACATAGAAATTTACTCACATGCAATTTTCAAGAGAATAGATAGAAAATATCTTTCAAAATACATACAAATCTCTCATAAACTCCCTAAGCAACAATATACATGAAGATCAGCCTCCAAATGGATCTAAAGTACTCTAAACCGGGTTCTAGAGTAAAGCTTCACAATCTAAATACCATCAAAGCCAAGTCAACCACTAGGAAAGAAAGATAATACAGAGAATTATTAAGTGATCATATTATGAAATTTAGTTACATTTATACATATATCACATCTCTAGGTGCAGAACTATGAGAAGTTTGAGGCATATTTGGAGCAGTGCTAATGTAGGTAGTGTATGGGTTACACTTCAACCCAAACACTATCCTTTTGCATGGGTTTCACCTATGGTTATGGTTTTTGGTAATTTTTGTTAATTACATAGGGTTTCACACATTTGTGAGTCCTAATATATTACAATGAAGAACATTGCAATCATTCACAAGGACATAAATAAGTATAGAGCTCCATCATCATCCTAAACATAACGGCCAGATAAGGATGGAATGTCTAAACATTCTAGTCCTTAAATAACAATAGTGTCCCAATACATGATACACTCCTAGAATAGAGATGGCGCATATGCCAAACATTTTTAGTTTGTTCATCACTCGGTCACACCCACATCAACTTCCATATTAGATAAATATCGAGTTGCTTTCATGTTCTCATGGTTTACTCTATTTAGCATATCTTCTAATTGATCTATTTTACAAAATGCTATGTATGTATACTCTAATCTGAATGCTTAATTAATAATCTAATCATATGTCTTATTTATAACCCCAATCTATTATTTAAAAAATTATTGGAACTATATCCCCTTCCTCTCTTCTTATTTCATTTTTAAGTGTAATCATTTGGTGAACCCACTTATTTATCAAATCCTTAACCTATTTGGCTCAAGTTACCCTATTCCAAATTAGGGTTTCTTTCACAAAATCCCTAGGATATCTATTTGTCACTTAGTGTATGCTTTTTATTATAATATTATGATTTATTCTCATTTGTGTTTTTATGTCTTGCCCATTTACAGTAGATATCTTTGATGAAGCTTATAAAAGGTTTATGTAAGCTCTTCCCTTGAGTTGGTTTGTGTTATCATCCCTTTGACCATGCCCTCATCACCTTTCAACCTACAAGAATGGAGCCATATCCTAACAAGAAAAGCCTCTATATTCACTTTGAATGATCTAATAATTCCTCGACCACTCTTATTACATCATCTAAACTATCCTTTCATGACCCCCTCTTAATTATGGATTGTGCTAAGCTTCACATATCTAATCATACTCGTCTTCAACCTAGTCTCAATTAACAACCTTTACCAATACAAGACTTTATACTCATTTTTTCAATCCCTAATCTACACCATATCAATTACATGCCCATCTTAAAAGAAAATTCACATGTTTTCCTTCTCCACATTTCATCTTATAGAAGGTACTTGAGTGTATCCTTCTATCTCTCCCTCCCCATGTTGTGGTTGATGCAATCAAAACACAAGCCAAATATTTTGACCCTAATCTTATTATGATTACCATATATATATTAGGCATGCTACCAATATATTATTCAAGCTTTGACATGTTATTTACAAGGTCTAATTAATACCAATGCTATCACATTCAATATTTCCCTAGAGTAATCTATTACTCTTCCTACCAATGTACAACCATCTTCCATTCCTCCTATTATGAACCCAATTTAAAGCTTGGATAAGGATATTTCTTTTTATCCTATCTATTTACCTCCTAAGCATGCAAGGTATCAATGTTTACCTTTCTTGGTTACCACACAAATCCATGGTTTCTAATCAAAAGGGTGGCAATAGATAATGGATTTGCATTTATTGTTATCCCTACCTCTTTTCTCATATGAATGAGTATCTCCATCAGTTCCATTAAAAAGACTCTTATTTTTGTAAAGGTATCTGATAGCATCTCACAATCTACATGTGGTAACATTACTTTGGATGTTTAATGAGGAGCTAAAATAATCCATATACCATATCAAATTATGGATAATTCTTTTCATTATAATTTACTATTGGGTTGGCCCTCGATCCATACTATGAAAGCCATTACATCAAATCTTCATCAATGCGTATAATTTCTTCTTAACATCTATGAATATATTATCTTAGGATAAAATGAACCTTTCACATATTGTAAAATTCTCCCTTACATGCCCCTAAAAAAGTATGTTTTTGAGTAAAGGTGACAATGATGGTAGGGCGAAACTCTCTTCACTTATTTTATGGATTCCAAAAGGTAAAGCCCAAGTGATACCAATTTGGCGTTCTTAGGAAAAATCAGATTTCCCTTTAATCATAAACTAGTCATAATATTGTATGCTTTTAAGAAATTTTTGAACATTTTGTCATTGCTCTAAATAATTCCTTAATGGTGGTTTTATCTAATTGTGAATGGACTATAACTATTTTTGTCATTAAATTTTTTTAGGAGGTATGTGAACTTTTTCATTAATAATCGAAATTAGGTATTATTGGGGAAAAAATCACTTTGAATGGTACCTCTCCACTTGAGCTTTTCCATAGTACATGAACACGACTAAGCCCTATTGTATGCTTCTAAGAAGTCCTGGGGGGTCACTTAGTAAAAGTGTGGTATATTACGTGCGTTCGAAGAGTATTAAAGAATACCCTTAATTCTGTTTTCTACATCTAATTATTCAATTGACTAATACCACCCTCTTGTTATTTTATTAGAATGAAAATACCCCTATTTTTTCCATGTATGTGAAATTTTTTTCATTAATAATCGAAATTAGGTATTATTGGGGAAAAAATCACTTTGAATGGTACCTCTCCACTTGAGCTTTTCCATAGTACATGAACACAACTAAGCCCTATTGATGTTCTAAAAGTCCTAGGGGTTCACTTAGTAAAAGTGTGGTATATCACATGCGTTTGAAGAGTATTAAAGAATACCCTTAATTCTAGTTTTTACATCTAATTATTCAATTGATAATACCCCCTATTTTTCCATGTAGCTTACTTACCCATTTTTCAATTACAATTTTATTTACCCCTTTTTATTTCTACCCGAATATATTAGACAAAAAAATATATTATATTTCTCACTCAATTTTTTTAATATGCATTTCCTCTCGGAAAGATAGTTTGAAGCCATTGAATACCTATTACAAATCACCTTATATATATACAAGATTTAATCATTTTATCAATAGTTCTTCAAATAATTAAGATGGTGTAAATAATATCACTTGTGTTGAAAAGCATACTCAATCCTATTTTTCTACCATCTTATTATTTTTTGGTTAAGAATCTAGATTTATTTATTAAAAAAGAGATTATAATTTAATTTATGACCACACTCCTTTTGCAATTTCAAGGATATTTATTTTTAAAAACTATGGTTCAAATGTTTTAGTTTTATATTACAATTAAAACTCCCTTTCCTTTGGCCCACCTCTCTAACCTACCCCCAATACCTGATTCAAAACATTAATGAATTAAACCCTTTCACCCCCTCATGTCTATCGCGTATATTGACTTTAATTTTATTAATTTTAATTACCTCAATATGAACCCACGTGCTAAGATATTGCCTAACTAATGAACCCCCCATGCTAAAAATATGATCACTTTTTTTTCTTCTATTTAAATGCTTATTTCAGTAAATTTGGACATATTTCCAGTCCAAACAACTAAAAAATATAGTCGTTAATGTTAAATATTAGCATTTGCTATACTCCAAAATTTTATAGATATTGGAATCTGAAAATTGAAATATTTGAGTCTAATAATAGCCTTATGTAACTTAGTGGTAGTTAGCCTTATGTAACTTAGCGAAATTGTTAAATATTGGCATTTGCTATACTCCAAAATTTTATAGATATTGGAATCTGAAAATTGAAATATTCGAATCTAATAATAGCCTTATGTAACTTAGCAAGATTGGAGTAAAAAAAATAGCAAAATTAGAATATTGGAATCCAAAAATTATAATATTGGAATCCATTATACCTAAATCTAGGTGAAATTGTTTAAAATGCTCACCTTCTCAGTAATAAAATTCCTTAACGGCCACTAGCCTTATGTAAGTTAGTGGTTGCTAGCCTTATGTAAGTTAGAGGCCACTAGCCTTATGTAAGTTAGAGGTTGTTAGCCTTATGTACCTTAGCAAAATTAGAATCCAAAAAGAACAAAATTGAAATTTAATAATAACGAAATTAGAATCCAAAAATAGCAGAATTGAAATCCAAAACAACAATAACAACAATATTGGAATCCAAAAATAACGATATTGGAACTTCATTGTATCCAATAACAATATTGGAATCTAATAGTACTATTAATGGAATCCATTAATGGTAGTAATAGAATCTAATAGTAGCAAAGACGAAATCCATTATATTAAAAAAAATTGTGATAAATTTCTACCAAAATTTGTAATAGTGGAGTCTAGATTCACCGGAATATGTCCAGATTTACTGAAATAATCATTTTTATCACTTTTAGACTATTTGATGTTGGGTGGTACTAATAAAGCACTTATTTGAATTCAATTTAACAATGCATAGCACATTGAACATTCTATAGAGAAAATATTGAGTAATTGTAAGATTTTTTAGAAAATCAAGTGATCATTAAAACTTTTATTTAAGAAAAGAAGTTAATATTCAAGTGACATTACAAAAATAGTACACAATGTTTGATTGCATGTTGTTAAAACTACTGAAATTTTACTATTGGAACCTGCTTCTATATTAATAATACAAAAGAGTTACAATAGCGGGGTGACTGGAAACTCACTGTCCAAAATCAAAATTTCACGAAGACACGAGAAACGCCAAAAGAGACAACCAAAAAATCACATAACTAAAAAACTAGGCACATGGGACAACAACACTCAACGATGGAGGAGGATCATCTTTTGGAGGGATAAACTTCCTACAGTGAAATTTTTACTATCTACTGACCTTGAATTAATTAAACAATTTTTCTGTTCTCTAATTTAATGTAATCACAAAATGAATTGTGTTTCCCTTATGTTTCCAAATATTGTTGCTCAATTATTGGTCTGAAAGATCATAAGAATGAGTGAGGATTTTGGAGGTGAGAACCATGTAGTTGTAGTGTTGAATCCATTTTAGAAATCTCTGCCATTTCCCTGTAACACCATGTAATTTGTTGAGAGATTGAAAGATTCCCAAACAGATTATTCTCTTTTCATTCACAAATTTTTGGGTCTAATATTTGTCAATTCTGATCACACATTTCCATGTTTACATTTTGACGATTGTCATCAGATCAAAATTTTGATTTAGGTAATACGTCTGATTTATCCATCTCAAATCTTGTCCCTAGATTTAAAATAAATTAATTCAAATTTAGGACTATTAATTGATTTAGCTGAAGGTGATCATTGGTTTAGTTGCTTCACTTATTTTGATTTGTTGAATCTATATATTTCCTCCGTAACTTAAGCAAAGATGCCATTAAACTATGTAATTCCAACAGCCCAATCGACACCCCTTAAAAAATGCTGAATAAAATAATAATTATATTTTATTCAAACTAATTAAATATAATTAAATATTTATATCATCCATTTCAAATCTATTACCAAGATTTAGAATAAATTAATGGCCTTTTTGTTATTATAAAATAAAAAATCAAGGTCATAGTCGTGGAATATATTTCTTATATAATGTAGTACGTAAGGTTGTTATATAGGTAATGGACATTTACAAGTTTTGAATTTCCAATTATTATTGATCAGGTGCTTATCACAATCGGTGTCACTTGTTTTCTAGAAGAATCTAGAAGGTAAAGTATTTTCTAAGAAAGATTTTGATTTTGGATTTAGATCTTGGATTTTTTTGTTTTTCCATTCCATTTGACGGTCCCTTATGTTCTCTTATTATAATCTAGAAGCCTTTGAGTATTTTCTAAGAAAGATTTTGATTTTGGATTTAGATCTTGGATTTTTTTGTTTTTCCATTCCATTTGACGGTCCCCTATGTGATCTTATTATACTGAAGCCTTTGATTTGGTGGGGTGGATGATAAGAATAATATTGTTTAGGAAAGTTAATAAGGTCATTTCTAATCTATTTTACAAGGAATATTAGGACTAGGTGTTCTTGGAATATTTTAAGTGATACATTTTAGTTTAAAAAGTAACAAGGAATCAAATTTGGAAAGTTAGAATTCCCGTATTTTCATAAGATTCATTTTCAATCAAAGTTGGTGAAGATACTTGAAATTTCTTATTGAGATCCATTTTCAAGGTATACGTTTTAATTAGGTTATCAAATATTTTCCTTTGGAAAAATGCATAATGATACCCTTAGTACATGATGCAAAGTTAATTGTATTGAGAAAGTGTGGACGAAAAGTTCATAAACATTGTGAAATAGTATCACTTAATCTAACCAAGATCAATTCATTTGGTTTATTGTCCATAACTGATTGTTAAGTGGAAGTAAATTGATTTATTTAAATGTAATTAATCTTGTTTACTTAGTTTGTAATGGCCCTCAATTGTTATAGTATGTTTTCGAGATGTGTAAACCTGTCCAATGAGTGTAGTAGTGGATCCACACCCTCTTTGAACCATTTGCATAAGAGATGTCTACCTGGATGAATGTTATGTTAGGGAAACAAACCTTTATTATTGAAAAATTTACTTAATCTTGGTAATATTTTCATTCCCATATTTTGCTTTGAATTTATAAACATATAAATGGTGTTATACTTAATCATGTTGTTTTAGAAGTCTATTTTTCTCATTATAACGTAGTGTTTTTAATTTATAATGTCATGCTTATAATACTTGCAATCAAACAAAACTTGTATAGAGGTGAATCGCCTCCATAGTTTTATGTATCATTGGGGGAGCGCCTTATATAGAATTTACGAGAGTCCCTGGGCCTCAACATACCACTAGTTTCCTATATGTTTTGATTGGTTTGATGACTGGGAAAAGCACCACTTTCATAGAAGGTGCTTTAATGGATCTCAAAAGTGGTGTTTGTGGAGTAAGACAAGTATCTGTGCCAAGTATTCTTTCTATGGATATTTTTTTCCTTGGGAAACATGGTTTGGAAGTCGAGTGGGAACCCCAAATTTTATGTGGGTTCAAGCAATACTATCCATGTCAATGATAAGAACAGTTTTACATACAACAAACAGGGGGAGGAAATAAAATTACAAACATTAAGAGGAAAAACGTTGGAGTGTTTATGGAGAAGGGAGAAAAACTTACAATTCATGTTTGAGCATCTTGCAAAAGGATTTGCGTAAACACACAATGGAGGCTTCTTGCAGTGTTTGTTCCAAGAAATTTTGAGCAAACATGGAGGGAAGAAAAGATGTTTGGAAGTGCACACTATCAAAAATCTCTACACTGTGCTGAAACTCAGAGCTCAAGGTGGAGAGGAGTGGGAAAATGTTTGATAATTTCAATGTAGGTGCACCATCGGACCAATCTTGACCCAACTGAGCAACTCCTCCATCTGTCAATGTTATGTCCATGGCAAGGAGAATATAATTGAAGGGGACAGCACTGCAAATGTACCCCACAAAATTAAATACACTGAATCTAAATTGAGATAGGAGAAACAAATAAAGGATTATGGAAAATTGTTCTATTTTGAGGTGTATGTAATATGCGATGTATTTTTTCGTGAACATCCCAACAATTATTGGAGAACGCTGGCATTTGTTAAGGCTTCTAAGTTTTCCAGCATCACCGATGTAACCAAAATGTTTGAATTGAGAAATAAAACAAAGAATAAGGACTATATCTCACACGTAGGAGAAGAGAACAAACCAACTAAGTGGTTCCATGATTTATTTGATTAAACAACATTTTTGTAAAACAACTTGAAATAATGAATATAAAATGTAGGGAAGGAAAAAAGCAAAACGATTCTCAAACAAATGCAGAGTAAGTATATGGTGGGCAGCATAAGTAACCTTAGGCTAGCTATTTTTTAACAACTTCAAAGCATAAACAAGTTTGTGAAGACAAATTCCAATAACTTATAAAAGGTATACGAAATGTAGACATGTTAAGATTAGAAATATGTTTGGTTGGATGCATGCATTGCAACAGCCAAAAAATGAGGTACCACACATGTCAATTTAAAAGAACGGTTGATATCTTTGCACTCTAAATGTGTGTATGGACAACGGAAAAAGAACGAAAAAAAGTTTTTTAAAAGGTATATGTTTACGTAACACTTCGGTAGATCGAGTTTATGAAATCGCTTACATTCCCATTTGATTGATGGGTATATTAAAAGGTGCATGTTTATGAAAGAAGTTCAATTGTATGAGTACACTCTACATTTGATGCGTTACAAAATGAAAGATTCGTCTCCCATCCACTATTTAGATATTTTCTCCTCAACCTCATAATGTGCCATAAGATCCAGGGGACTACTGCATTATTTATGACGCAAAATATTGAGCATGATATCCCTCCAACTATATGTGATCTTCGTAAAATGTTACTATAGACACTAGAAAAGTCACCTTGTGCATAAGGTCCCTTATTCAAAAAATACAAAATATCATAGAACATAATAAGACCAAAAAAATCAGAAAACCCCACAAAATGGGGATAAAAGACATCCCACCACCTATTTACTAACCCTCACCCACTCTCATTTAATTTTGTCCATCCCACCTACCCATGTGCATGCCCAATGCATGATGGACCCTATCATTGCACCTATGTGTGTCCCACTCCCCTATACACTCCAAATCTATAAAAGCACCATGACCCCCTCATTCCAACCCTTGACTCTTAGTGCACAAAGGCTATGCTTGAGTTTTCTTGCTCTCTTGCTTGCAGATCTCGGTTTTGCAGGTCTTGAATAAGGAAAAGCGATGTTCAAAGGATAAATCTTGCTTGTTGCAACATTGTTTTAACAAAATATCAACACAGGCAAGAAGCGCAACTGTGGTTGGCTTGTGATATCCATGCGTGGTGAATTGCAACTCCGATTGTCTTGCGATCTGAGTCAGGTTTAGATTTAGATCTGAAGAGTTATACCCACTTTATTCAATGAAAGAAACTAAAATTGTCCCTCTCTTATCAATGGCAACATAAGCTCATTCTATTTTAGTAGCGCTGATTTGGTTGTTATTATTTGACTAGTACATTCTTGTAGATCCAAATCTAGGCATATAGTTACATGAATTCCCAAACGATGGCCTCCTAGATAGTTTGAAACACTTCGAAACAAACCTTCATGGTACTCACTCATTTTTGGAAAGAAAAAGAAGTAAGCTTTCAGATATGATCGAGAAATTGGGACCCCCAACTTTGTTTTTTACACTAAGTGAAGAAAACACAAAATGACCTGACCTACACAATGTTATGCTTGGTGATTCCTCCATTAATGCTCATGCATCTCAATGTTTGATGAACCTTAACATTTTGACAAACCCTCACCATGTTTCTACAAACTTGCACCAAAGATTCACAATATACTGTGAAGAATTCTCGAAGAAACACATTGGCACACAATACTTTTTGTATAGGTACTTTAGTTCCCTCCTTCCCTTCTACTTTATTTTAAACTTCAAGCCTTGTATGTAAGATCCTTCTCCTTGCCAGGTACGAATGACAACATAGAGGATCCAGTCCATGGCTTCATGTGGCTTGACAATGCACCCAATGTCGATGCACTGGACTGGAGAGACCTGACATCCATAGAGGCCACCAGAATATACTTTGATATCTACATGCATGATTGGAACTCTCAAGAACACTCTCATCACACAAACTACATTCATCGGTCCATCGACGATGATTCTTTCTTATTAGACAAAATGCAAATATTGTCCTCTTCTCCACTCATTGATGTGGAAGAATTGTTTAATCGTGTTCATTAACACACAAAATGTTTAGAGCACACATGTTTATAGAAAAAATAATCTTTCCTCTAGTGTTGATACAATGCACCTTGGGGGACTCGTCCCCATTCGACGATGGGAAAATCATGTGCCTACCTTCAAGAAATGATGATAGGTTAAACATCCACAAACAGAGCATGCTATCAATATGGAGACCTAACATTGACTACCATCATGTGTTCTCTCAACATGAGAGAGCCTTGCATATGTTGTGAAATGTGCATCCAATGCAAGAAAATGTTCCAAAATCCACCACTAAATGCATTCTAGAATTTCAAACAATGTCAAACTAAATCAACCACAACATATTTCCATCCATTAAATTCTTATTGAGAGTGTCATTGAGCATGAAATTGATGCCCACATGTTGCATAATTTTTTGTTTGTTCTTTGTAGCCATTCTTTTGTCTCATTAAATGTTGGGAAGAAGATCTTGAGGCGTATCGTAGAATCAAAGTCTCAAATTAAAGAGTCGAATATCTTCCTTGATGCCTAAAAGGTATGCCATGTAATAATGGAATCTCTTTCTCTTATTCAAGATTCCTGAGACCGGTGTTACAACCATTATTGTACAAGGGATAAATGGAATCTACTTACCTCTTTGACGATTGTTCGTGTCTCCCCAAGATTGTTTTAAGTTCTTGCACCATAATCAACCTCTTTTCAAATTTTCTGGTGGAGTGAGCTCCTTCTATACAAGCCATGAACCATAATATTTATTCTCATATTGGCACCAACACCGATCAAATAATTTCTAATTAGAACCTGCTAAAAAACATCTACCAACCCTAGCATGTTAACCAGTCCAACTCTAAACATGGAAATTCTTCAATTGATCAATCCTCCTCAGAAGATGAAAGTAACAATGCTCAAAATCATTTGGATGAGTGAAAAATCTTGTTGTAGATCCATCACATAAACAACATCAGGCGTGATAGTGTGGATAGTTGGATCATCGTGAGTTTGACATTCGACAAAATTGGGAAATCATAATGTTTGGCTTCCTTTACTAGAGTGCAGAGAATCTTTCATACAAATTAGTAAGGACAGAAGCAATATATCTCACATTCAATCATCCTCCACAACACCTATTTCTCCTTTATCTCTAGAGAACAAATTATCTTTTGATACTATTTTGCATCACTTCTCTCACATAGCCCTTTTACCTCCACTAAAACTAATAATACAAGGTACCACATGAAAAGAGTAAGCATATCTTATAAATACTATCATGTCAGCAATGTCATCTATAGCCACTATAAATAAACTACCTCTCCTTTTGCTTGCCCCTATAGGTGTCACAACATTCAAAATTTTCTTCTTCCACAATACATGCTTGCCTTCACATTCCCATCAGAGATCTCAAACCCTTAGAAGGACAATCATTGTCAACTTTTCAAGACTCCCTATAGTATGTTAAGTATATTATTATTGATGAAATCAGTTTTATTGGACCCAAATTGCTCAGCAAGTTCGATTTCTGACTCTATAAAGCTTTTATCCATTTCAAGACATTAAAATTCGGCCGCCGATTGATCATCCTTGTTGGTGACCTTGGACAATTACCTCTTGTCATAGAGATTCCATTGTATACAAGCCACTCATATAGAGCCAAATTTTGGAAATAATTTTAGACATTCATCTTTTTGCAAACTGTAATTCGTTATCATGGTTCTAACCAGCAATACATCTCCTTTTGCTAGTTACTTCTAAACATTCATGATGTCGTTCCCTGATTTGAGGATTGGGAAAAGATTATGTCTTAATAGGAAATTGATACGTATGGTTTTGCACCACATTTGTTTACAAAAAATGACCAGGTGGACCTCCACAAGCTCAATATGTTAAAATCATTGAACTTTCCAATCACCCGCTCTGTTACACAAATTACCTGGTGGATAAATTTAGGGGAGCTTGACGATGACCACTTGCAACACAAAATTCTTTTTTACAAACAACAAAAATTCATGCTTACAACAACTTTGTGGGTTAAATCTAAACTTATAAATGTTGTAGTTCATATAATTATTCACATTGTTTACAACAATTCCATGTCGCCACCTAATCTCGCCTTTTCATTTTCATGAAATTTGAAAAATATATAGGTCTGTGTTGGGTTCCCAACTACCCATTTCATATTCCTCTACCCCTAATTTCAAGAGGAAATCACAAATAGCTTCGCTTAAAAATAGATTGGGTGTTAACTGCCCATAAGTCTCAAGGCCTTACTTTCCATAAGGAAACTTTTATGATAAAGAAGTTTTTTGGTAGTTATGCGGTAGTTACCAAAAACACGAATGAGAATGGTTGCAAACATTTGCACTTCTCTAAATGGTTTGTTTCACTTTTGTCTTCCGTCTTGAGAAGATAAGCATGAGAGGAAAAAGAAAGAGTAATTTTCGGTGAATCCAAGTCTAAGGGTTATAAACAAGTAAATGTAAGTAAGAGAGGGCTAAACCATTCACGAAGGCCACAATTGAAGTAAGCTTGTTTATTTTTTGGGAGAATTGCATAGTGGAAGGGGAATCATTTCTCACCTGCTGGAGTTTTTCCCAATTGGGTTTCTCAAAGATAATTCCTTGTTTCGTCGTTTCTTGTTTGATGATTTTTAGTTGGGTGTGTTGAAGTTGCATTTTTAATTAAAACTTGAATTCTCTCAGAAAGGAAATTCATTATCATTGTTCATATGATTTATTACAGCTATCTATAGTTAGTTTATGGATCAGATTGGTATTATAGAAATTATAATCAAATTGTCTTTGTGTGGTTAACTTGTGTTAACATTGCAGTTATATGCCCTTTACTAGTGAGGTATTAAAAGCGGTGAAGGTATCCTTATACCTTTTGAAGTAGAGATTTCCATAAGAAAGTTGAAGCAAAAAATATGAAGCATGGCTCATAGTTGTGATGAAGATGCATGTGGAATTGAAGAGGAACATTTCTACAAGCTAAAGGGATATGTGGCAAGTATATCAAATAATATGGGCAACATTTCCTTATCTATGAGAAAGTTGGAGTCTATCATGGGACCACTCATCGAGAAGCTTGATGTCCTGAATGAGGCACTAGCATATCATAGGGAGGACATTCTTAAATATGAGGAATAACAACCTCATGCCAACCATGTCCCTCCTCCATTCAAAGTTGAGGTGAAGATACAGATTTAGCCACATGACAGAGAAATAAATTCCGAGAAGCTAGACCATTAGCTAGTCTAATTACAGGTATATTTCAGTTTGCATCATATTAACGAGAGTCAACAAAGTTGTATGATTAAATTAACCAATCATGCTCTAACTTGGTTTGAAATTTATGTTCACACTTTGGTTGTTAAGAAGATTCCTCTTATTTCTAAGTGGGATGAATTTAAGATGTTAATCAAGAAGTAGATCTATCATATTTTCTATAAAGAAGAGAGGTTTGTGTATTGGCAGTATCTCAAGAAAAAGCAAGGCCTAAATGTGCAAGAGTACACCGACAAATTCTATAAGAAGGCTTTCCAAATGGGGAATATGTAGAAAAATGAGATATCTTAATGAAATACATTAGTGGACTCCATAGCCACTTGAGAAGACTAGTTTAATTGGCCAATCCAGTGAACACATGTGAGGTTTGTTCTCAATCCCAATACATGGAGATGGAAAAGAAGAAGAGTTCGTCTGCTTCTCAAAGTGCTTAAAAAATAAAGTGATACCAATCAAAAGGAATAAGGGAAAGGGAAAGGGAAAGGTAATAAGAATGCTACTTCCATTTCTAAAAAGGATACTAAATTTCATTGTGTTCATTGTGATATTAACACTCATTATGAGGACAAATGTTGGAAGCTCCACCTGGGATTACACCCCTTCAAGAACAAGAAGAAGGAAATAGATTCCCTCAAAGAGGAGAAAGTAGATTACAATGATGAGGTGGATGAGACAATGTGTTTTACCTATGTCAATAGAGATGTATGTTTGGGTAGTAGTAATGGTGTTCAATAAAATGAACTTGCTAAGCTCTTTCATATTAAAATTTATTTGAATAAAACCAATTTGGATGCTCTTTTTTATACGTTTATACGCAAATTTGATAAGTAAAGAGTTAATAAGTTTAAAATAGAGGCTTACCATCATCCTATCCCTTTCTCATTAGGTCAGGTGAAGAAGCGCATAGACATCAAGGCTACCAAGAAATGTAAAATCACGTTTGGTGTTAATAAGCATTTTTATTGATGAATTTAGCGTGGATATTGTTCTTTATGATGTGTTTGGTGTAGTGGTGTCAAATGTTCCCTAAACTTCCCTAAACCATGAAAATGTGGTAGATCCTTCAGAGAGCTTTTTGACGACTATAAGAACGTGAAAAATAGACACTCTGAGCTTCAGATACATTCGGTCAAGTTTGGTCAATGGGTGGTCAAAGTTGGTCAAACTGGAAAATTAATTGTCTTGTAATCTCACAAAATCACTTCTATGTAGATCTTGTCATGATCTTTCTGACACATTTTGAACAGACCAAATCCAAGTCCGTATGCGAAAGATATGGTCAGTCAAAGTTCGGGTCAAACTTGCAAGAAAAAGTGACGTGGCAAAAGGTGAACCAATCACATGATGACACGTGGCACCACTCCATTTGAGCACGTGGACCTCCAATTTTGGTAGAAAAATTCTATGCATAGCTATTCCACATGAAAATAGGACGGTTTAGCCTTATTAAAAGGTTTGGATAAAATTAGCTCTCGTGGATTGATTCCCATATGGGATTGATTCCCATATAAGGATAAAAGATTTCCATTTGCTATGTATAGTGGATAATGTAATCAAAGGGATTCGAACCCTTGACATGTGCCAAAAGAATGGGCATACTTACCAACCCATTACCTTTGGAGAAGTGATATAAAAGGAGCTCGCAGGCTTTTGTAGAAGACAAGTGACAGGTTTGTGAGAGGGCAGAATAGACCTACTTGCAGAAAACCTGATTTTTGAGGCACTTCCACTCAAAACCAGATCTTGAGTTATATATGAAAATTGTTCAAAATTTTAAGACGATCACAATGGTGTGATCATTTTCCCAATTTAGATTTTCATGATAGAGTTATTTGTTGTTAAAGTCACACGAAGGTGTAGAACCCAAGGGAGACACAACTGCAAGTGGATTAGGAAGGTGAAGGACAATGACTAAGCTCCATTAATGTCCTTCAAAGGTATGATATAATAATTTTGCAAGTTTTTGATTCATTATTGGTTGAATGTAAAGGTTATTGTATTTGTATTTTAACATTATTAATGGATCGGTTCACCACGAACCCGGGGATGTAGGAATTCCGAACCCCGTAAACAATCTGGTGTTATTATTTGATTTTGATTTTATTTTTTTGTTTATTTGCAATAATTAAGTTCATAAAAACAATGTGAATGCAATGATAAACAATATTTAACAAATTTATAAAATCGATTAAAATCGGGAAACAATGAATTATGGGCTTTGATCAAACAGTGAGTTTTGAATAAAAAGGAATTTAAATTTCAGTTTGAAATCAGTCCTAAATCAGAATTTAATCAATTTTTGGAGTATTAAAGACTTTAAGTTGATTAAAAATTAAAGATCCTTGAAAACGATTAAAAGTGGAAAAAATAAAACACCCGTTTTTGGATCAAGTTTTGGTATCAGAGCAGTTAGATTGCCGGATTAGCTTCTAATTGTGTTTGAAAATTTGGCTTCAATTTCATTTATTGGTTTTAGTTTTCAGTTGTGTAGACATTTTGGGCTTGTTAATCTTCTTTTGCAGTGTGCAATTTTGGAGTTGCAGGTTGTTTGCAAGAAATAAGGAATCATGGGGAAATCATCCAAACAAGAGCAACTGGATGAGCTTGAAGCCATTAACCGTCAACTCTAGGAAGAAAACACTTTCTTGAAAAACAAATTTTATTCCTTAGAAGAGGAGATTGAATTGTTAAAATTTGAGCCACAATCCTCTATGACCAAGAAAGAGGAATATGTCAACGATATACTTGCACAGAGCAAAAAGTTGATGGTTTTTGTTAAAGAGTTGTAGGAAGAAATACAGACCAAGGATGCCCTCTTGGAAAAGCTGCAACAAGGTGAACAAAAGAAGGAAATTCCTTCCAAAACAGATGCAGGTACTATGATAGAATGCACTGTAAGTTGTTCATCTTCATTTTAGTAATTCCTCTCATGTAGTTTCAGACATTCCTTTGGGTCAATTTGAAAAACATACTAAGGGAATTGGGTCTAAGCTAATGGTTAAGATGGGATATAATGGAAAAGGCCTTGGTAAAAATGGACAAGGTGATGCTAACCCAATACAGGTAGAGGATCAACCTCGGTTTGCAGGTTTGGGTTATTCTAGTGGGAAAATGGAGATTGGAGAAAGTTCCAAAGCAGCTGAAGGAAGACAAGCTTCCAACAACCAAGGATCTACGCCACTAGAATTGCAGGATTCCGCCATCAAGAGGAATAATGAAAGGTGTAAGAAAACAGGTAAACGAGGTAATGAAATTCCACCTCCTCCCACTTACACTAAAAATAACACTAAGGGGAAATTAAATCCTAAGACTTCTAAAACACTCTTTCAGTTTGAACAATATAGCTTTGGTAGACAGAAGTATGCTTTTCCTTGCACATTTTGTGAAGGTACTAATCATTTTGCAACATATTGTTGGAAGAGGAAAACTATGTTAAAGAAGTTAAAACCTTTTGTGAATGATAAGGTAGGTGCTAAAGACCAATCTCACCCTGGTAAGGTGAGAAATGGAAAAAATGTTACCTCTCCTAAACAGAGGAATCATTCTCCTAGACATGGCTCAGGAAATGGAAAAATGGGTAAGACTCCTAAAAACATGGAAGTTAAATTTTGTTCCCATTGTAAAAGGAATGGTCATGATGTTAAGATGTGTTGGTATGTTCCTTCAAAGCAACATTGGAAAGTTGTTAAAAAGAACAATAATGTCAAACCAACAGTTGTGGATCTAACTCATGTAGATGCTCATTTTGGTACTGGGGAAGTAAAACCACCTAAACGGAAAAATCCAAGTAATTGGTTGGGTAAAACATTCCTCAATTTTATGTTTGCATTGTAGTAACTGTTGATAGTATGCAAACATTTTCAGAGCTATATTTTAGGGATTCATGATGTTTGATGAAAGGATTTATTCCTATGTTGATATTTAGCTTTGAAAATTTTAATGGAAACACCGTAGGGAAGATTTGAGTGATAGGTTCATCATACTCATATTGTCTTCTCACATTTTGGTTGGAAATTCCATTGCTGACAGTAGTATGCAGGGATATGGGCATCAACATCATGTCTAATTTTGAAACTTGTAGTTTTATAATGTTGTCATTTGTGCAAATTTATGGATGCTTATAAGACCCATTCGGGCACCTGTTTGATATTGTAATAAATAGACAAACTTGTTGTATCCACATGTGTTATTTGCACTAATTTTTAAGACCCTCATTTTGGGAAAATTTAATTTTTGTAACTATCAGATGTGGTTGCAATTAGGGTGTAAATTTATTACACTAACAAACTGGTTTGCAAGTTGTACCAGGTGATCATTTTTGTAGATTATGGAAGTTCACCGATTTGGGTAAGCATACAGTTTGTTATTTATCCTTCTATAGTTGATTATGTATGGATAGAATTGGCAGATTCACGTGGATTAAGTTTTTGACTATAGTTATTTTTGGGTGTTGATAGTCTAATTTATTCTGATAGTGAATATTTGCAGTTGTTACATTTTAGATGGACAGTGGGCACTAGCCTAATTGTGGGCAGTTTAGATGTCTAGTATACTGATCTGTGTTTAGAAATTGTAATTTTTGGTAATCTGTATCACAAAGTGACATTTGAACACTAGCTTTTGTATTAGAATGGGTGTTATTATCTGGTCAATTATTTGTGATGGCATTACAATGGGGTATGACAGTTCACAGTTGTGTGCAGAGTTGACAGGGTTGCAGCGTTTCAGTTGAACACTAGCTTAATTGGGTGTTATTATCTGATCGGTTATGTAATTAGCTAATCAACTATTTGCATTTTATTAACCTATAATTCTATTTCGAGTTCTTGTATGTGTTTGTGCAATGCAGGAAGAGATAACATGTTTTGTGGGTTGATACACAACTTTTTGTGGACAAAAAGCCTTCTCAGTAGGGAGGAGTGATCAGGGGATCAATTTCAGTGTCAAATGTTCCCTAAACTTCCCTAAACCATGAAAATGTAGTAGATCCTTCAGAGAGCTTTCCGACGACTATAAGAACGTGAAAAATAGACACTCTGAGCTCCAGATACGTCCGGTCAAAGTTGGTCAAAGTTTGGTCAATGGGTGATCAAAGTTGGTCAAACTAGAAAATTAATTGTCTTGGAATCTCAAAAATTCACTTCTATTGCATATATCTTGTCATGATATTTCTGACACATTTTGAACGGACCAAATTCGAGTCTGTATGCGAAAGATATGGTCAGTCAAAGTTCGGGTCAAACTTGCGGGAAAAAGTGACGTGGCAAAAGGTGAACCAATCACATGCTGACATGTGGCACCACTCCATTTGAGCACGTGGACCTCCAATTTTGGTAGAAAAATGCTATGCGTAGCCATTCCACATGAAAATAGGATGGTTTAGCCTTATTAAAAGGTTTGGATAAAATTATCTCCCGTGGACTATGGGATTGATTCCCATATAAGGATAAAAGATTTCCATTTGCTATGTATAGTGGATAA
Source organism: Taxus chinensis (assembly GCA_019776745.2). Taxonomy (NCBI): domain Eukaryota; kingdom Viridiplantae; phylum Streptophyta; class Pinopsida; order Cupressales; family Taxaceae; genus Taxus; species Taxus chinensis. The sequence continues at coordinate 146,981,080 of CM034157.1, forward strand.
TGCAATCAAAGGGATTTGAACCCTTGACCTGTGCCAAAATAATAGGTAGACTTACCAACCCGCCACCTTTGGAGAAGTGATATAAAAGGAGCTCGTAGGATTTTGTAGAAGACAAGTGACAGGTCTGTGAGAGGGCAAAATAGACCTACTTGCAGAAAACTTGATTTTTGAGGCACTTCCACTCAAAACCAGATCTCGAGTTATATATGATTTTTTTTCACAATTTTGATATGATCACAATGGTGTGATCATTTTCCCGATTTGGAGATTTTGTGATAGAGTTATTTTCTGTTAAAGTCACACGAAGGTGTAGAACCCAAGGGAGACACAACTGCAAGTGGATCAAGAAGGTGAAGGACAATGACTAAGCTCCATTAATGTCCTTCGAAGGTTTGATATCACATTTTTTCAGGGTTTGATTCATTATTGGTTGAATGTAAAGGTTATTGTATTTACATTTTAACATTATTAATGGATCGGTTCACCATGAACCCAAGGACGTAGGAATTTCGAACCCCGTAAACAATCTGGTGTTGTTTTCTGATTTTGAGTTTTAGTTTCTGATTATTTGCAATAATTTAAGTTCACACAAATAATGTGGATGCAATAATAATCAGTTCTTAACAAATTTGAAAAATTGATTAAAATCGGGAAACAATGAATTTTGGGCTTTGATCAAACAATGAGTTTTGAATAAAAAGGAATTTAAATTTCAGTTTGAAATCAGTCCTAAATCATAATTTAATCAATTTTTGGAGTATTAAAGACTTTCAGTTGATTAAAAATTAACGATCCTTGAAAACGATTAAAAGTGGAAAAAATAAATCACTTGTTTTGGGATCATTGGAAGCACATAGTTGTGTATTAGGGATGGCATCTTCACAAGGAGAGCCAACTAGTACCGTTTATCATTTCAGCCTATAAAGGAGATTCAAATATCTATTTACTAAGTGCCTTTGAAGCTAAAAAGCTTATTAAGGCTAGTGTGAGACTTTCCTTGCTCCTTATGAGAGATATTTAGGAAGAGAGAGTTGTTGCATCTAAAACCACTTGTATCATGTTTACTAACAAAGAGAAAAAGTAGATGAGAGAGTTAGTACAATAGTTTAAGGAAGTCTTCCAAGAGCCATTAGAGCTGCCCTTGGTTAGGGCTATGAAGCCTGAGATACATTTGTTACCTGATAGCCTGAGGATGCCAATAAGGTAAAATAACAATTACAGTCTTTGATTAGGAAATGTATACTCCAACCTAGTACTTCTTCATTTGGTTCTCTATTTTTTCTTATTTTTAGCAGAACATTTGATGACAACCATTTGCATCAAGTTTTATAAGTTTTAAAGGAGAACTAGTTAGTGTTGAATGAGAAGTGTGACTTTTCTCAATAGTCACTTGTTTTCTTGGGTCACATGGCTGGAGATGGAGAATTGAGAATTGATCTCACTAAGATAGAGGCCATTTTGAATTGGCCTATACCTTCTAGTTTGATTGAGACAAAATTTAATTGGTGCAATTCAATATTTGAGGAAATTCATCAAGAACTTATCTTCCATAAAATAACCTCTACACTCTATGACAGGATGTTGTAAGGTTTTTATTTGGAGTAAGATTCTACAAGACACGTTTGAGACATTTAGACACAAGATTAGTCATGCTCCAGTTTTAGAATTTCCTACCTTGCAACTTCCTTTTGAAGTATTATAGACACCCTAATTTCACACCTTTCTAAATCAATTAATTTCCCCACTCCATTTCCCACAAAAATCCCCATAAAATTAATCGATGTTAATCGGTTAATTAATCCATTTCAACCCCTAAACTAAACCCAATCTTCCTCACATGCAAAATATTCCCTATGTCCCCCATTTGAGAATTAAAAATACAAGTTTAATCCTCACCCACTCCTTTTTGTCCCCACTCACCTAATCATGCCCTCATTTTCAAACTGTGATTACTTAAAATCCCCTAAGATAATCACTTCCCCAGGCTATAAATACAGCCTTACCCCCCCCCCCCCCCCCCCTCTAAAAGACATGGAGAATAAGCTTGAATGCCTTGTCTAAGTTCTTGCATCCTTTGAGCAAAGAACATCCTTCCACCTCGTCCTAATGCCCAAATAGCCTTATCTTAAAGCATCCCAAATCCATAACCCCTTTTATCCATTTGGTGCAAAGTAAGTAGATCTTGTTGCAGGAAGGCCTTACTTCATTTCGAGAAAAGCACCTACATATCAAGCAATCAGGGCTCATCCATGTTTCCTTTCCCATTCTGAGGTTTGCTACGAAATCGCGAAGGAGGAGGTATTATTGTTAGTGTTTTACTTTCTTGTTTATCAATGTATTTTTCATAACATACATTTTGGTACGTCCGGTTGATCTGTTACCTTTGATTTCCCAATTAGTGGGTTTATCCATTATTTGTTCATTATTATTTTTTATTATTATCTCATTTTCTGTTCCTTATGGCCTTATTTGGTTAACCTTCACACTATTGGAAGTGTTTTTGTTGTGCAATGTCTTGTGGTGCATATGCAGGTTATAGTACTAATGAAACTACAACGCCCGTCATGTATTTGATCTCCTCGGCACTCGTTGTTTAGAAGAAGAAAATCCATCACCAGATCTGGATACTTGTGGATCGTAAAGGAAGTATTCATAGTCTTACGTTGTCTATCGAGGTTACTTTAAGCTTGGTCTCTAATTTTTGGTTTTAAAAAGCAAATTTGTCATCATTTTTATTTTATTTTCCAAAAAACAAATCATACACTAAGCTCTATGGTCATGGGAAATTTGTCCGGAAAAATTAGATCTTAGTATCACAACAGATATCACTCTAGATTTCTAAAAAAAAATCATTTTAATCTTTTCTTTGTTCAGTTTAATTTAATACTCATATTTTGTAATTTGATTTAGTATTATTTTTAGTGTCATGTAAATTTAGTGTTATTTTCCTTTTGTGTTTTGCTTATATAATCTTTTGACTCTTATTATTTTCTGATCTTTTTTGTCTAACACCTGCAAAAAAAAATGTATTAAATAAATCTAATAAAAAAAAAACAACCTAAACCCTAAACCTATTATTTCCCCTAATTCCCAAGCTCTTAGATCCCCCATACTTTAACCTTAATTTACCCACTTCGTCTCACATGTCTTCAGACCCCCTTCCCAAATCCCTAGTAAGGTACCCAGTAATCTTTTAAATCCTTTCAAAAATATACTATATTGGTACTCTCACCCATTCAACTCCCACTCCTCATATCCCACTATTTATATCTTACATTTTAATCTCCTCGGCCGAGCCAGTGCTCCCCACAACTCCAACTCCACTTCCGATCTCTCTCGACTCACAGTACAATACAAACGTTTCCACCCTCAACTCATCTCCATCCTCGGCTCGCCCATTAGACGTCCCTAATCCCACAGTTCAAACCCTAACCTGACCCCCCCATCCCTTTAGCTCCCAGTTCCCATTTTTAACCCATTAGTTTTCCAATCCCACTCACTGCAGATCCCTCATCTTCTTTCATGTAACCCTCGAGGTCTAACCCGAATGCTCCATATCCATTCTCTATCCAACCATCCAATCATTTTCACACTCTCATCCCAATCTCCCCTCGTCTCCCTCCATCCACTTGTATCGAGCAATTTCATCACTACTACCCTGCAATTTAGCTCCTGCATGGCTTCAGATAAATGGTTTCCAAATCGATGTCCTCACTAGTTATCAATGTTCTTTGTCTGTATCATCCTACCTCAGCCCACTATACTTCTAGCCCTCCAACCTAAAATTTCATTCCACATCTTTTGCACTACTACTTCTCACACCTAGCCTTGATTCAACAAATATCACCCAGATCTATCACACCATCCACTATTGCTCCCTCATTTAATTCACCGGGGTTCCTAATGTAAGCAACAACCCATACTTTGAGTTCTCCTTCCATCACTCACACACCTTCCCACCTCCGAGTCCCTGTCACCCCATCACCTTACATTCCTTCCATACTGTAGATCAACATCATGATCCTCTCCAAACTACTGATCTAGATCTCGGCCCCTTGGTCTAATTCAATAACCCCTTCTTTTGCAACTTCTCTAACAAGTATACATTTCAAACACAATCGTCATTAAAATTAGATTAACGTACCTTTCCCTAACTATTCACTCCTCTTTACCTTTACACTACCTTAGATGCTCACTTGCCATATGTTACTCCCTCTCCTAGTATTTTCCAACTCACTCAAGTATATTCCCATTAGGGTCCACATTTACGCCCAAATTACCCATGTGTTCATCCTTCCCACTCATCCTTCCTCCATCTCCTAACCATTTAATCGAATTGCATTTATCTTGGTTCATAGTCAACCAACATTTTCCAATTGACTTTCCTGATCCCTCAAAGTCCACATTTCACTACACCCAACTCACTCATTCTAAGCCGCCTTGAACCCATCCTTAGCATCATCTGCTCAGTTCCATTATCGTACATTGATCCCTTCCCATTTTCTATGCAACATTTGGCCCTTACTCTCATACGTCCCACTTAACCTTAGTTTGACTCTAACTACCATCTTCAGGTCCCTTCACCCGATACCTTCCCTCGATCATTTCCACATTAATGGCCATTTTCAATCCATTTCTCGTGTCGACCACTTAGTCTCCCCTACATTTCCTTTCACGTCAATATCCCATGTCTACGTTTTGATCTATAGCCCCTCAAGTTCCCCTATAACTTCAAATCAAATTGCTTCTCTGAGAACTTCCTAATTAACGTGCCTAAGTCTTCACTTTAAGTTCATCTAACAACTAATAAAATTTCCATTTACACATAGCCATCACACTCCTCCATCAATTTTTGATCCCCAATTTTATTAGCTCATTCCACATTCGTCGTAATCTTTATCCATTATTTAACCGTTACAAATGACCCAGCCTAATTCCGACAATCCTCCAAACTCTACACATAGTTCATTGAAGTTGCTTCGTTCATCATATTTCACTATTTGACATGTGAACACATCAACATTTGTAATTTTTGAACCTAGTGTCGTGTTTACTTTGATCTCTTAATTCAACTTTTTATCTTTTGGTTTTGCATAAGGACATTAGGACTTATGTTCATATTTAGTTGTTTTATTATTTTGATCCCTTTAATTACATTACATTTTTCTCAAATACCTTCTTGAGTAATTTAATGTTTTGTTACTTAGTGTTTTGTGCCACTCATTTAACATTTTCCACATTTTCATTTTATTAACTTTAATTTTATGGATTTTTACACTTCATTTAAAATAACCTAATTATTTTTTGATCATTCAATTTGTCTTTGTGTAGGTCCAAATTACTAATTATTTTCTAATTAGGACCTTTTTGATAAAATGTGGACTAATTTTATCATTTATTTCGCGAAAATTATCTATGATGTTCATACCATGTGAAGTCTATCTTTTGCATACTCAGAGGCCGACCTAGGCTGCGCGCAAAATTAACTTTCTTCCAACCTTGTCATTATAACTTTCCACATCACGAACTTCTGGTAACGTTTTAAAACTCTTGGATTTTGTTGTTTTTTTTTTTTTTGAAGATAATTTTTATCGTTTTTTCACAATCACATTTGATTAAATGCATTATAACTACTAACATTTTTACCAAATCCATTTTCCCAATTGTATATTGTTTGTTTCTAAGTATTTTTTCATTATTTCAATTGATCGTTCACATTATCTAATATTTTTCCGGTCCATTGGTTGTAGTTTTCTTTTTTCTTCATTTTTGATCCGATAATGGAAAATCGACAAATTTAACATGCCACATCGTTCATTACTATTTGGGCTTTGTAGTTTGATCAAAATCATTGTAAATTTCACTTATTTTTGTCATTAACTAACTTATCACTTTTATTTTATTTGTTTCATTATTAATATTTGTTCGATTGTTGGTTATGTATGCTCTTTTCCTGTGCCTTTGAGTGATCTGGAAAATCAAAAACAACCACGATCATTTTTCTTTCTAACACTTCATTTGCAGGATAACTACTAATTTGTTTTCTGTAGGACCACGTCGCTGGAATATTGTCAAAAACACAAAAACAAAACAAACAAATTTTAACCTTCCCGTAAAAGTACCACCATTCAAAGAAAATTTGCTGAAACCAAAAAAAAAATTAGCACGCTCAGGTACGTTGTCATTTTCCGCTAGTGATTTATTTCAAGTTGGAAAGAACCCTTTGTTGTATAATCACATCATCATTTTGTTTTTACACGTAGTAGAGGTGGATTTCATCACCACCAAAGCTACACCAGTGACGTGGACTTAAATACCACCTACCAACAACATTCCCATTTGCATTGCACTTTGAGACATAGTCTCATCACAGTGTTTGGTATCTACCTCACCCCTTCTATCTACTTACAAGTGATGTTTTCGTGTGGAGCATGTGATTTTCGCCTAAATCGTTGTAACAACAAATCCTGAGCATCGTCCTTGTAAATCTTCGGGAGTTAGAAGGACACCATATACATTCATCCCCCCATCACCTTCCACCTTTTCACAAAACCTACCTTGGACACGGTGATTCACTCCGAAGCAGGTAAGTAAGAATTGGTGAGTCTCCTCCAGTGCTCTAAGGGTTCCCCATACCAATTCTATCCCTGTATAAATTAGGTATATCAGGACTAGGGTATATCGAAGGACGCATCTTTTTTGAGTGATAAGAGCCTGCATCCATCATTCCACAACATACTTATATGATTGCATGAAACAATGATCATTCCTAAAGAATCTACCTCTTGAGCCAAAACAATTTGATACACATGACTGCTTGTTGTTTGTAAACAAAATAGTTTAGCATTGTTCTTATCATAAAACTTGGTTGATATCAATGTGTTCATTGTAAAGTTCAAATCCTAGTCGTGTTCCACAAAACCATTTCTCAACATATTCAATACCAAGTAAAACGTTGAAACAATCCAAAAACAAAGATCAAAACATCGCATCGATTTCATTAGCTTGTTTCAACCCATCCTCCATAGCGTGTTTTCAAGATATATCAAACTGAATATTAAGCGACTTTGTTCTCTTCTTATCTCATCAATTGTGAAAACAAATCCTTCATATCTTGTTTCAAACAGATATTGAATGACTTGCATTCATTCCTTATCTCATCCAATTGTCACAAATCATCCTTCATAGCTTGTTTCAAGCTATATCAAACTGACATTAGGAGACTTGTTTGAGTTCACTCCTTATTTTTTCAACTATCGAGTTTATCAAAATCCACATCAACATGACACAAATCCCTTCATAGCTTGTTTCGAGTTATATCACAATCATATTGAGATTAACTTGTTTGAGTTACTCTCCCCATCAACAATCCAGAGCTTGTTCAAGCCAAATCTACACAACAAGAAACAAATCCCCTAATAACTTGTTTTGAGTTATATCACAATCATATTGAGTTAACTTGTTTGAGTTACTCTCCTTATCAGTAATCACAAGTTTATTCAAGCCAAATCCAAAGCAACTAAGTTCTTGTTTAAATTGAGTTTGCTCAAAATTCATAACCACTTTTACAACTTAATCAGGCACACACATATAGGCTTGCAACAGTTGGAGCAACGTTTGATGTGGTTGACAACATCAAAAGGGAAAAAACACAGCCACATATCCATGTGATTGTGAGGCCAGCAGTTCCAGATAATAACACCAGCTGGCAGGTATTTGAAAACAATCAATAGATCGTCAATTTTTTACAAGAAGAAGCTGAATTCTCAGCTAGGAATCAAGATAAATTAGAGTAGCAGTATGGGGATCAAGTAGTGCAGCTGTGGACAAACAAGCTTCCCAAGGGTTTAGTAACATCAGATTCTATCTTCAACCCTAATGACTAGTTCTGTAAGGAAAAGGCTAACATGCAGGTCAAGAGAGAAGATTCAGAGCCAATTCTTGTTGGAGAAGGTAGAACACTTCAAATTGGCAAAGTGGCCACTGAGCAGGAGAAATCAGATTTCATACAACTTTGCCAAGAATTTCTAGATGTCTTCGCTTAGAGATATGAAAACTTGAGAGGTTTCAATCTAAAGTTGGCACAACACACCATAGAATTGGATCCAGATGCTAATCCCATCCGGTAAAAGCAGAGATCAGTCAACTCCCACATTAAGCCTCTAATGAAGAAAGAGCTAAACAAGCTAATAGATGCAAGCATTATATTACCAATCAAGCACTCAAGCTGGGTTGCAAACTTGGTTCTGGTTAGGAAAAAGAGTGGAGAATTCAGGTTGTGTGTGGACTTCCGAGACCTCAACAAGGCATCTCTCAAAGACCATTACCCACTTCCTTCAATGGAACAAATATTACAAGTGGTATCCGTTTCGGAGAGATTATCTCTCCTAGATGACTACTCAGGGTATAATCAGCTAATGGTGAAAGAAGATGACCAGTTCAAGATGGCTTTCACCACCAAATGGGGCACCTATTCCTATAAGAAGATGCCATTTGGGCTATCAAATGTTGGAGCCACTTTCCAAAGGGAAATGGATATGGCATTCAAGGGATTGATCATTAAGATAGTTCTGATATATCTTGACGACATCACTGTATTCTCAAAAAATGTAGTAGATCACCTCTTTCATTTGAGGCAGGTATTTCAGAGGTGTAGAAGATTTTATAGTGTCATTAAACCCCAAAAAATGCATCTTTCTTGGCTCACGAGGGAAAGATTCTAGGCCATATTGTTTTGAAAGGAGGGATTGACAATTGGCCCAAAAAGAGTTAAAGAAATTCAAGTGCACTTCCATTACCAAGTCATAATAAGGCTCTTCAAAGCTTATTGGGAAGGATCAATTTTGTCCGTAGGTTTGTCCCAGATTTTGCAGCCCTAGTCAAGCCCATCACCAAAATGTTTAAAGAAGAGCATGGCTTTTAAGTGGACAGCAGAAGGCAAGGAGAGTTTTGATAGCAATCAAAGAAGCTATCTCTCAAGCACCAACTCTCATCAACCCAGACTTCTCCAAGGATTTCATCCTCTATGCATTTTGGAGGTGATGACACTATTTCTGCTTCCATTCTGGTACAGCAAAACAAAGATAATGATGAGCAGCCGATTGCCTTTTTTAGCCAGAGCCTAGATGACTACGAAGGTGAGGTACTCTTTTATTGAAAAGCATGTACTTGCAGTAATCAGAAGCTTGAAGAAATTCAAGCATTTAGTCTCAAACAACAAGGTCCTGTTGGTGGTCTCACATGCTGGAGTTAAGGACTTCCTCCTCAACAAGGATTTGAATGAGAAAAGTGCAGGTTGGATCACCCATGTCATGGAGTATGACATTGAGATCAAGATCACCAAGCTGGTAAGAGGGAAAGGACTGTGTGAGCAGTTAGTTTTAGGGAAGCAAAAGGAAGTATGCAACGAAGAAGAGGTTGTTTTGATAGTCCAGGACAAGCCATGAGCCAAGCGGCCAATCATGAAGAAGACAATGCTTCCCCCCATTCCTTGTTGGACCCAAGGTATTATGCACTTCCTAGGTACAGGCCAGTGCCCCCCCAGAGATGAACAAGACCCAAAGGAGATACTTCAGATTACAGGCTGTCCGTATGCCATTGTTGATGGAGTTTTGTTCAAGAAAGATATAAATGGAGTGCTGATTGAGATGCATTAGCACAGGTCAGATTCAAAGGGTATTGGAAGAATTTCATGGTGGACCAGCTGGTGGCCATTTTGCACCCCAAGAGTGACAACTCTAAAAATTATGAAGGCTGGTTATTATTGGCCTAAAATCTTCAGCGATTGCTACGCATGGATCAAGAGGTGTAAGAATTGTGCATTCTTCACAGGAAAAGAGAAGTTTGCTGCCCTTCCATTGCATCCAATCTCAGTTGACCAGCCATTCATGCAATGGGGTTTGGACTTCATTGGAGTCATTAATCCCAATTCAAGCCAAGGGCATAAATGGATTTTGACAGCCACAGACTACTTCACCAAATGGACAGAAGCAGTAGCACTCAAAGAGGTAAAATGAGTCTAGCATACTTAGACTTTTATGAGGGAATAACAACCAGATTTGATGTTCCTTCCACAATAATGTCTGATAATGCATTGGCATTCATTGGATCTAAGGTGACTGAGTGGGCTGTCAAGAATGGTATCTACCTAAGCACTTCATCGAACTATTACCCTCAGGGTAATGGCCAGGCTGAGTCTACAAACAAGAACTTTTTGAGGATCATTAGGAGGAACTCTTGATGAGAATCAGAGGTCTTGGCATACCAAGCTGAAATCAGCCTTATGGGCTGATAGGATCACTCCAAAAAGATCCACAGGTAACTCTCCATTCAAGCTTGTCTATGGAAGAGAGGCAATCTTGCCCATGTCACTTGAGTTGCCAACATTGGAACTCATGAAGTAGCTGGAGTTACTTGAATTTGAGCCCATGGAGGTGAGGTATGCAGAGTTGATGGAGCTGCAGGAGATCAGAAATCAGGCATCCCAAGTAATGGAAAAGGATCAAGCTTTGATCAAGAAGACCTTTGATAGGAAGGCCAAAGATAGATCTTTTCAAGTTGGAGATCTAGTGTTGAAATGGGATGTGGACAGGGCAAAACCGAGAAGGCATTCAAAATTTGATGCCATTTGGAGTGGCCCATACATGGTCACGAAGTTGTAAGAGCAGCAATGCTTTCCAATTGGCCTCATTGGATGGAGAAGAACTCCCAGATTCCAGTAAATGGAATCTATCTCAAACATTGCTACTGAAAAGAAAAGGTTTTACCCTTGTAAATATTAGCCTAGATTTCAATTCCTCTAAGTGCGTATGCACATTGTCTTGTTGTAGTTAGGTTTCAGTTTCCCTAAGTGCTTTGGCGCAGGTTTTGTCACTCCTAGTTTGAGTTTTTTTTACAGTTCACAGTGTGCTCTCAGTAGAGGAGTTGTAGCATCAGGCTCATTTCAGGTTACTGCTTATGACTCCATGCCCAACGGATTGCTAAAAGGCCACTGATCTTCTACCTAGCAGGCAGGTGACCCCGAAAAGTCACCAAATTGTTATCCAAATTTTACCCCCCAGAGTTAATTTGATAACATGCATCAGAGTTTTTAGTTCCAAGCAAGTAGATTGATTCAGGGGAAAATCGTAAAATTGGCTATGTCTTGCTCAAGGCCACCTTTGGGACAGTTGGAACAATTATACGCGGAAGGTGCGGATCGGCCAAAAAGTCTCCAGGCGGCCCAAACAGAAAAGGGACATCTGGGACAAATGGACATGAAATGCCCGAATCGGCCGAAAGAAAGAAAATTTGTCCAAATCCTTTACCGGGAGCAAGCGGGGACAAGAGTGCGCGTGAAGGACGCAAACCAGCCGAATCGGGCGAACTGGAAGAATTTTTCCCAGACAGCACTGGAACATTTTGGGACAAATGGACACAAAGGACGCGAACCAGTCGGATCAGCTGAAACAAGAAAACTTCAGCACAAGGACAAGTGGGACAAAGGGGCGCGCGGGACGCGGATAGCCGAAGGAGCCGAAAGCCAATCAGATCAAGCCACGTGTCAACCCCAGCAGAAAAGGGACAAGGAAGGCCCATTTCGGGCGGATTGGAGGTTTCTATCCCACGAAGCACTAGGACATCTGGGACAAATGGATGCGGTGGACGCGAAAATCTGGTAGGCCCGTGGATAAAATCATGAGCATGACACGTGTCGCCAAGGAAAAAGGTCCAAAAGGTCAACTTGGGGCGAGTTTTTGAGCACTGATCCGAACCAATGAAATAGTTCCACGTGTCCAAGTTTAAGGGGCCCACAAGAGAATCCTGTGAAACAGGAGGAGAGAGAAAATTTCTCAAGCAAACCAGAGCCTGCCACGTGTTGTCCAGATGGCAGAGTGTGGAAAAAGAAATTTTAAAAAATCCGTTTTCCCCTGTTTTGTGCCCTAAATCTTCAGACCTTCATATCTTTCGATCCAGAGCTCAGATTTGCATATTATTTATATGCAAGGTTGGAAAGCTTGTTGAAATTCTCTACATGATTCTGGGATCAATCTCACATTTTGGTGCAGTTTGGAGGGAGAAAATTAAGAAAACATCTCTGACACGTGGTGGATAGATAGAAGTAATGCTTCAACAACCAAATTTAATGCAGCAGATAAGCTCGCCGCTCCTATTAGATAGCCCACCGTTTTGCTAGGATCCGCCACTTTTGTCATAATGAGATGATTTTAAATGTTACCAAGAAGTGGTTGGGGTAGATTTTGGATTTCCTCTCTCTTCCCTCTCTCATATTCTTGATATATATTGTAAAGAAGAGCTCCTTTAAGGGGGTCGGACATTCTTGTTTTGCATCCTCCCTTCTTCCCTCTCTTGCAAAAGAAATTGTGGAGCTTTCAAACCTCCCATATGGGTTGTAATGCCAGTCTTTTTTGCCTCTTGGCCACTGCAATGTACTGTATCGTCTCTTGAGCAATAATATATGTGTTGTGATTGACTCTCGACCCTCTCATGTATTCATTTGCTGTCATTTTGATCTCTTATTGCAAGTTTGGTTACCTGTGCATGGTGTTTGTATTGCATCTATGTGGTTTGTGTTAGATTTTCAAAACAGAGTGTCTAACATTCCTCAGTGCATCACCTTTGTAGTTTAGGTTTTATTCTATGCATTTTCTTACCCTGTCTCCTTGGCAAGTTAGATTAGGTTTTAGCAAACCCTCTGCATTTTTTGTGTGCATCTGAACAGAGGAATAGGAACCATCCTTCTCTGGAGAATCTTTTCTCATCTTTACAAGTCCCACACTTGGAGAAAGGATTCCATGTTGTGCAATCACACTGGATGCCTGAACATCAACCTAGAAGCCTGATTTGACATCCAGGGGTGATGTGATTCTGCACTCAACAGGTAAATTTACCATATTAGTTTTTTAAGATGGATTTAATACATTCATTGGATGACTGACATGGATCCAAGGAAGAGTCATGGGTGTGAGATAAGTTTGAGACTCACAAATCATATAGATTTTACAGATATATCAACAAGAAGTGAAAATGGCTTTAGTGGACAAGAAAGTTGGTACCATATCAAATTCTCGAGGACAGACAAAGGAGGTGAGTCCAAGATCATCCAATGATTTATCCATAACAAGCATGATTTTCAACATATCGATGGTATAAACACAGCAATTATTCAATACCAGTTATCACACCGCCAAGTAGAATGGTGTAATGCAGAGAGGATATAATATAACAATCATGGAGATGGCAAGGTGTTACAACAAAACCTTATAGCATTTTGGTAGAAAATTAGGTCGATTTCTAAAAAAAAGGATTAATAAAAATATTGACCTAGATGGAACATCACTTCATGGTTTTAGTTGGTTAATCAAAATAGGAAATTTGACTAAAATGATGTAAATGAACTAAAACAAGATCATGAGAATTGCTGTAAATAAATCTATTCTAAGTTAAATTAGGGGTAACACTAAGGGTTATGCAAGAGGAATGACCCAGGGAATGACTTGTACTAATTGATGATGACTATTGATAGGTTATCCACATACCTATAGTTACAATGAAGGGGACCACCATTAGGAACCCAAGTGAAGCAACCATGAAACTAGAGTGAAGGGGCAATGACCAACTACAAGGGTCACAACGAGTGGGGTATCAATTAGTGATGGAAGCGAGACAAGCAGCCACCAGTGGGAGTATACTGAGGAGAAGCCATTAGGGTTAGCAGCGAGAGGAGCTACATTTTCGGTGCAACAGCAAGCAGTGAAACCATCCAGAGACAATAGTGAGAGGATGAATCTAGTAGATGGTCACGGAGCAGTGTCTTTAAGTGTCTTCCTGCGAGAAGAACGCTAGATTCGTCAGGAACGAGACTGGAGAATGTCACCAGCAATACAACATCGAGAGGAGTATACAACCAGCTATCAAAAATGAGCAGAGATGTGTATGCATCTAGTTGTGAATGACCTCCACCACTAAAAGGAGGATCGTGACTTATCACTGAGCATTGAACCCTACATTACAAGCACCCTGATTTAGTTCTGACTGTGACCGTGTGTGTGTGTTTTTTCCTATCGTGCTCTTTTGCTGATTAGTCGCACTTTGTGAAAGCTATTGAGAAATAGTAGCTATAGAAATGTAAGTAGCATGTGTGCATGGAATTTTTTGGAGTCCCTAATCCTATGTAGTGTGTTTACATGTAGATCTCCTAGCTTGACAATCATGACACTGTGGTCCAGTAATTGATTCATGAAGAATTTTTGACATCCCCAGAAATTAAGGTGATAGTAGTGATAGGTTGCAATAGATAATTTTTGTTATTATAACCTTATTATGAGTCTTATAGAGGACCCTACCCCATTTAGTAAGTGGAGAAGAAGGTATATAAATGAGGATCAAATCAGATGGCCTCTGATACAGTGGCACATATAACTGAGAAGAACATTAAGGGTGACCAATAGCCATACAGTGACCCAAAATACAAAACCAGACAGAGGTATGTGCATAGATTGGGGACCCCTTCCAGTTGAGATCTGAGGTGCCCCTTAAGGGGAGAGATAGGGAAACCATATTCTAGGTTAGAATGTTGGAATAGTCATGAAATCATGGATGATCCTTCTCGAGAAATCAAATGAGAATTTTTCTTTATTATGGATAAGAAAAAGGTTCTTCAACTTCAAGGTGGTATTAATTAATAATTTTGGATCACTAACGAATCAACCTTCCAAGCGAAGTAGTATGTTCCCTTTTCCGAAACCATCACATCCACATCATTCTTACTAATCTTGTAGTCCATTGTGTTTATCTAAAGCACATACATAAAAATCTTCCTCATAATAAAGTCATTGCGCATCTCATTTCCAAGAATCATAACCTTAGATGTCAATTAATCACAAGTCTCAAACTATGTACAATACAAAACTAGGTTTATGCCAAGTATTGAGTTCTTTCCGACTTCACTGATCTTTTACACTCTCAACAATTCCCACATCTTTCCTAATATGACACATCTGAATGCTTGTACAATGTCAAATAAAGACATAAACATGTTCTACCATCTAAAGGGAAACCCCTCATAATTATCTACAACTTTGTATCTATAGTTCAATCCTTAATAGCCAAAAATTTACATAGAATGGCTCAAAACATCATTATCTGAAGTGTCAATGTATTTTCAAACAATAGGGACTTGTCATATGCCCAGACTGCAAGTGTTCATAGTACTTCAGTCTTCGTGGTTTATATCTAGAGACATTTCCCTAATGTGGTACGCTACTCCAACTATTAAATTTCCATTTCTACCAGTAGAAGTTGGACTTGTGCTAAGTCTCGAACATATTAGAAGCTGGGCACTTAGCCTTCACACACTGTTATCAGACCTATATACTTATTCGGCATGGATATCCAACATGTCTTCCCAGAGCCAAGAAAAACCCCTGGCATCAGGATATACACAGACTTTTGAGATATTAACAAATGTCCTAAGAATGACTTTCCCTTGCCAAACATACAACACGAAATCGATTCTACGGTAGGCCATGAAATGCTCTCCTTCACATGGATGGATTTTTTTATTATGAATCAATTATGTATTAGAGAAGTACTAGATCAACATAAAATGACATTTACTACACCATAGGGCATCTTCTGTTATGAAGGTCATGCCTTTCAGATTAAAAAATATTAGTGTCACCTATCAATGAGAAATGACAGTCATCTTTCATGATATGTTACATGATAGCCATAGGAAGATTATGTTGAGGATGATATATTAGCAAAATCAAAAACACAAATAGGCCATCCATGTGTGTTGAGACGCATTTTGACAGATTACTTGAGTATAAGGTTCGTCTTAACCCAAAGAAATGTGTATTTGGGGTGACCTCTGGTAAATTGTTAGGGTTTATTATCTCGCAGAGAGGTATAGAAGTTGATCCTACAAAACTCAAAGCCATTATGGAAATGCCTCCCCCTCAAAACCTAAAACAATTAAGCAGTCTTTAGGGGAAAATATAATCTATTCGACGTTTCATATCACAGTTGGATGATAAGTGCCATCACTTCAACCAATTACTCAAGAAAGATCCAACATTCCACTGGAACCACGATTATCAAGACTTTTTTTCTAAGTTGAAAGAGTTCCTCTCTATCCCACCTATTCTTATGTCACCATTCGTAGATAAACCCATGGTGCTTTGTACATCTACCACTAAACATGCCATAAGAGCTCTGTTAGCACAACACAACGATTAAGCAAAAGAACAGGTTGTTTACTACCTTAGTCGAATACTTATTTAGCAAGAAGTACAATATTCCAAAATTGAAAAAGTATGTTTGGTGGTTGCCTTTGCATTCCATAAGTTATGTCATTATTTTCTCAATCACACAACTAAGTTGATTGTTAAGATTGATCCCCTCAATTATCTCTTATCTCGACCTATTATCATAGGAAGAATGTCTAGTTGGGTCGTACTACTTAGTGAATTTGATGTCGAGTTTGTTTCGTAGAGAGCAATTAAAGGATAGGCCCTTGTAGACCAACTTGCCGAGGCACCTCTTCCTAGCACAGAACCACTCTAGTTTACATTTCCTGATGAAGATCTTCTGTATATAGACATCGCGCCATCTTGGACTCCATTTTTTAATGGATCTTGTAATCTCCATGGATCAGGAGCTGGTATTTTACTTATCACACCTAGTAGACATGCCATTCCCAAATCATTTTGATTATCATTCCCATGTACCAATAATATCGCATAACATGATACTCTAATCGTAGGATTAAAACTAGCTATATCTTGGAATCTTATAGAGTTAGTTGTATTTGGTGATTCCTTACTTATCATCAAATAAGTTACTAACGAATACCAGGTCAAGGATGCAAAACTTCTCTCATATAAACGCAAATGGTGGATAGCCTTCAAAGCTATTTTCGATTAATTAGCTTTGATCAAATCCCTAGAATTTGTAATAAATATGCCGATGCTATGGCAACTATTGGATCCATGTTAAAAATTACATCTAATCAACCCTAGACACATTTTCTTGTAGAACATATCTTATTGTCACTACCTATGATCTTCCTGAAAACACTCTGGTATGTAAAACATGGGTTCAAATAACCCTTGGTATCATGATATTTACATCTTCATCTGCGATAAAACATTTTCTACCAACATGATACCAATGCATAAACGCGCTTTAGCACAAGGTGCCTCTCGTTACACCATTTTAGCATAAATTCTTTATAAATGAGATTATTATGGCACCTTACTCCGATGTCTTAATCAAGAGGAAGCATCTGGTGTTTTAACTGAAGTCCACTCGGGTATCTATGGAGCACACATGAAAGGTATAGCCTTAGCCAAGAAAATCTTGTGTGTTGGATATTATTGGCCCACCATGGAAAGTGACACATGTCATTTTGTTAAACGATGTCAAGCTTGTCAAAAGCATGACAATATTATCCATGCACCTTCCCAAGAATTACAATTGTTAGCCACACCAAGGCCCTTCTCTCAATAGGGACTTGACTTCATTGGTAAAATCAGACCAACATTGTCCGATGGATATATGTTCATCATTACTAGTACTGATTACTTTACTAAATGGGTGGAATCTGTCTCTCACCTATGTTACTGGTAGTCAAATATCGAAGTTCATTTTTAATAATCTCATCTGTCGATTTGGTATTTCATCCACTCTTGTCACAGATAATGAAAAATCATTTAAAAAACCAAGATGTAAAAGACCTCGCGAAACGTTTTTGCATCAAACTTAAGTAGTCCACTCCATACTACCCTCAGGGTAACGGTCAAACAGAGGCAACCAATAAAACTCTAAACTCCATCATGGGAAAAATTGTTGATACACATGGACAAGATTGACACACTCAAATTTACCCCTCTTTTGGCTTACCATACATCTTACCGAACACCTACTTGAGCCACCCCATTTTCCTTCGTTTATGTTTGTGAAGCCATTTTACCTATTCAGATTGAACTCCCATCTTTGAGAATCTCCCTGAAAGATATAACTAATGAGGATGAATACCGACAATCAGGACTTCAAGAGCTTGAGCTTCTCAATGAAAAACGACTTAACACTCATAATCATCTTCAAGTCTATAAAAACTAGTTGCATTACAGTTATCATAAAAAAAGTAAGACCTAGAGAGTTCAATGTTGGTGATCTCATTCTAAAAGAAAATCAAAAGAATACCACTAAAGAACGAAAAAAACAAGGAAAATTTGAACCTACTTAGTTAGGACCCTATGTAATTACAGCTAAATTTGGCTTTGGGGACTATAAAATGGCTACTGAATATGGTTATGAACTTGACAAACCAATGAATACAGTACATCTAAAGAAATTCTATCCTTGCGGCGTTCTCTATCCTAGGCACCAACGACTTGTACATTTTCCTTCTGTCTAACTTATATCTGAATAATTTAACATTATTCATTTCCATTGGCAAATATTTTCACTATCAAAATCACATCTTCATATTTATCATCATGATGACATGTGCTAATATAGATCATATTATGTTTTATGAGTATCATACTTCTTATAATATCTCCCAGTCGTTTTCACCTATGGTCATACCTAGAAGCTTATTGATGGTAATATATTCCCTTCAAAGAAATTCTCTCTTCAATAACAAAGCTCTAAACTTTTGTACACGGTTTGTTTGATCATCCTTCTCAGTTTTTGGTGTTGAACCCTCATATCTTACTAGTCATGTGGGGCTGAGATTGGGGGCAGACGTTCCTTCCCAAATACAAAGCACTATTATAAAATTCAATCAATTCAATAAATTGCAAATAATTCGTCATCACACCTTTCGTCCTTCACAATCTTTGGTGATGAACCCACACTTCTTACTGGTAGTGTGAGATTGGGAATGGAGGGAGGTGCCCTTACTCGTCTATGTCTTACCTTCGGTGACAAACTCTTGCCTCTTACTAGTGGCATGGTGAAAAGTGTAGAGGGTCATTCACAATAGCATAAAATATTGTAAAAACATTAAAAAAAGTAACATTCAAAATTTTAAAAAAAACAAAAAGGGAGTTTACTCGCCTAAGAAGTCAATTACTTGGAAATAGGTGACAGACATGCAAAATAGAATGTTCTATTTTCAGTTATAAATCATGAATGTCATGCAAAGAGGAATTCCAAGAGGAAGATTTTCAGCTGCTTCCCTTTTTCATAGCTTCCACATGTGACAATTCACTAAAAACTTCCTATTTGTAATTGCCCTATATACACTATAAATAGAGGAAGAACCTACGGGTTAAAGGATCACAATTTGTTAATCAAAATTCTTGAGATCCGTTGACGAGTGCGAGAAATGGAGAGAAAAATCATGAAGGCAACGAAGGGAGTTAGCGGCTTCGGTTTCCACAAGGAGTTGATAGATCCGCGTGGAGAGCAAAATGAGCCTGGCCAAGTATCTGGAGGGGCTCGGGCGGATGAGGGAGAGCAGGGAAATGGAGACAGGTCTGGGAATGCGGGAAAGTCGTGCCCTAACCCTAGGGTTAAAAAAATAGTCACGCCTTCATCTGGGACTGTGGGGCATGGCAGAGATTTCATCAGGGAGAACGGGGGGAGCTACAAGCAGCCGGGGATTGGCTCACTCCCAGAAATCTACTTCATTCAAAGACATTGGAAAATCGGGGAGGTCGAACTCTCGGTACGAATCCTTCAATCAATCAGACCTACTTGGTAGACTTGGCTGAGGACATTCCTTCTTTAATCATAGAGAACCCTGAAGTGGAGGAATACTACAAAAATCTTTCTCGGGATGTTGTGATCGGTAGATTCAATGGTTTTTGGCCTTCCTCCTCCACACTTTATCAATGGATTTTCGAAAATTGGACCAATAAATGTGAAATTTCTCTTTGTTCCAAGGGATTTTTCGTTGTCCACTTTAGGGAATCTGAGGATTATCAACGCTGCTTGATAGAGGGTCTGTGGTTCTGGGGACATGCTGGTTTATTTTTAACCCCATGGTTTCCGGATTTTGATCCGAATACTTATTCGGTTTCCAAAACGCCAGTTTGGGTTAGGCTTCCTAACCTCCCTTTGCATTTGTGGTATGCACTAGAGGACATTGGAAATGCTTTGGGCAAGTTTTTAAAAGAGGACTTGGATAGAACTGATTCGGGTATGTGTTCATATGCCCGCATGTGCGTTGAAATAGACTTAAGCAAAGGATTACCAGATCGAATTAATCTTAAATTTGGTAAGTTTCAGCATTCCCAGGTATTAGATTATGAGAATACTGCTTTTAGATGTAGAATTTGCAGAAATCCGGGTCATCTGCAAGCTTCTTGTCCCTACAACAAAAATCAGAAAGCTACAAAAAAGAATGGATCGACTTCTTCCAGTGGATGGGGTACTTTGAATCCAGAATTGGTTTCCAATACGAAATTCAAGGATGATCTGAGAGATCCTAATACCGATGGTAAAATAGATACAAAAAAGAACGAGAGAGAAATGGGAATACAGGAAAATAGCCTAGTGGCAGGAGGATAAAAAAGGGGGCATATATTAGAAAACTCATAATTTGATTGTGACTTCGTGTCTGATAAAGTGTTCCATCAGTTAATCCCAATGACCTGGTGCTGGTTATTTCATCTGATCATGGCAAATGGCAAGAAGTGAAGAAGCGGAAAAACAAAAAGGGACGAATGGGAAGCATTGAAGACTTTTTTCTATCGCAAGCTGGGAAGTAAATAGGGTTATGCCTTTATGTTGGAGGGCAGTTTGTCTGTAGTTACTTTTTCCTTTTATGGCCTTTAGTTTTCCTGAGGATTTGGCCTCGTTTTCTTGCATAGGGAACGGGTCCCTTCAACATGCTTTATCAATAAATAAAAAACATTCTTGAGTTCCAGACTTTGTGATGCAGCCCTTGATGTCATTTTTGTGAAAGCTGAGAAATTGAATAAATGCATATTTCAAGAGAACTTAATGTCAATGGCGCATTTGCTTCTTACTTTTGTGTGGATCTTTAGATAAACTTATTTTATTTGAGATTTAGATTAGAAGTTTTTCTTTTCCTTTACTTCTAAATATTGTGAGATCTACTTGTTTATTTAATCCACGTGTATGAAACCAACTCTGTGAACTATTGGTTGAATTATATATCTTCCTTTCTTCTTTCCCAAATTCCATTATTTCTCCCTTCTACAAATACTTCATAAATAACTGCTTACTTGCTACATAATTTTTAAGCTATGGTTCATGAGCTTTGTAATTAAAGTAAAACCCCATATAAATAGTTATTAAGATTCATACTAACTAGATTGATAAACATCTTACACGGAAGCCTCATCGGTAAATGAGAGAGATTTATCTCATGTCTGCCTAGGTTTTTAGCTGTGCAGAAATTTAGCCAACATTACTTTATTGGCTAATTCAAAATATAAGAGATACAAACTTTATAATAAGTGAGAAAGGAAATTGAAAATGTCTCACACTTCCTTCCAACTACTTGACTGCTCTGTTCTCAAACTCTTTCTTCTACAAACTCAAATTCCAACACTTAGAATTCTTGCACTTACTCCCATAAAGTTTCTTTCTTCTGATGATCCATTTCTTTGCTCCTTCCAAGTATTTATAGCCTTTAACATGTCCTCACGTGCACTAGAGGATGGGAAAGGTCATGGAAGGAAAGTGACAAGGTCAGACGCTTCAAATTCACATCCATTCGAGCTCCCATTTTATTTTTTCGTCAAAAGTGACAGGACTGTCGCCAGGGATAATTTTAGTGGTGAATATTCGTAATATGACGAATATTCCATTTTTAAAAACTTTGAATAGGGAAATTTTCTAGCGCGGGTCAGTGACCTGTTTGCCTAAAAATTAGTTTAATATTTTTAGGGGTCGGCTTCGCCTACCCTTGAAACTATCCCCTATATAATCCTAGATAATTCGCCATGTAGAACACTACTAGCTCACTCATACCACATGGGGGCATATGTATTATCAAGTACAGTAAACACGCGACAGGAGGGCGAAGGCTATAGACGTGCAACAAGAGGGCGAAGGATGCAGACGCACGATAGAGAGTTTGTTGACACGTGACAAGGAGAGTTTGTTGACGGGTGACAGGAGTGCGGAGGAAGTAGACATGCGACAGAGAGTTTGTTGACGCGCGACACAGAAATTTTGTTGTCGTGTGACTAGAGGGCAGAGGCTGCAGAAGATTTCTTGTCGTGCGTCAACAACCTTGTTGACGCGTGACAACAAATCTCCTGTCATGCGTCTGCAGCCTTCTATCACACCACTTAAAAATCAAGCAAAAATTTTGTTGTCGGACCCCTAAAAAATCACCTTCCCGCGAAACCGGTTATGAGGATATTCGCCAGATATTTTCCACCTCCGATTTCCAAGAGGTCTCTTAAAATGAACCCTGACCGCCGCCCAAGCTGGGCGGTAGTTATAGGACTACCACTTTGGGAGGGCAACAATTTTGCAGCTACCGCTCTGCACAGAGCGGCGGTTTTGTTTATATACAGACAAAACCTGATTTTCTCTATTTTCTTGATTATTTTCTTCTTGGTGCTGATTGATCTGATGAAGTAGAGTCTTTTAGGATCCCTATGGATCACCCTGATCTTGAGCACCAAAAATAACCATAGTCAGTTCCGTGCACACACCCTCAATCACATCCATGTGGTCTAACACCAAATTTTGGAAATGTTTTATTTTGATCTCCAACTTGTCCTTCTTGGTCTTAATTACTCCCTTTTGTATTGTTGTCTCGACCATAACCCTGGTGCACTAAATCTTGTTTGTGGGCATCTTTTCCTGAATAGCCCTAAGTACCGCCTCCTCATCAACCACGCGTGCATCAAGAATGGGTTCACATTTTTGGCATCTGTTAAAGGCCAAGTCTCCCTTCCAACTTGCCTCTTTAAGTTGCGCAAACACATCCTCAAGTTCTGTAATTATGGCTTCAACAACAATTTTGTTCTCTTCATTTTCCTTTGTTATTTATTCTGTTGTTGGCCCAATGCCACTCTTAATATTCACCAGGAGCATACCAACCAGATCTTCCAAATACTCCATTTCATCATTATAGTCACTCCTGGCTTGGCTTACAAAGGCTGGGCATTGACCTCATCGTGCTGACCTTATCATATGCCTCCTTGGTCCTCTTATGTTCTCCTTGGAGGTCCTTCAAATTATCGACATCACCCTCCTCTTTCTTATCAGCCACCAGGACCTTCATTATGGCACCGACATCCAAATTCTTCCGCACAACATCAGGGGTCATTTTATTCAAGGCGTTGCACACCTGCTCATGAGTTAGGTACATAGGATCTAGTGCCTTGTACTTTTCCCCTAGCTTGCTCTTCAACTCTATAACACCGATGGAGTTATTTCTCAACTCTAACTCAAACTCTTCTGCGTGTGTGTGCAAGTTCCAGCTCAACATCTTCCTGGTTTTCAACACTCCTTTGTGTTTGTTCATTAGTTCCCAAGCATATAACTTTTCATTTGGCACCGTGCTCTAGGACTGTGCCCTCAAGACCTTCTTAGGGTCATCCACAAAATCCATGTGTGATGACGTGGGCATCCATCGCTTCCTCACTGTCTTTGTCATTTTCCTTTTTCTTATTTGGGGTAGAGGTGCTTATACATGTCCCAACATCTACACCCTTTTCTTCTCTGATAACATAAGTATCATCAGTCTCCTTTTCCTCGTGTGCCAACTCCACCATAGGTGTCTTGTCCTTGGGCGCGTGGCTGCCTCTTATGCTTAGCATTCTTTCTAGCCAACTGTTTAGTCCATTCTCGCTCAAGCTCTTTTACCAAGGTTTCTCCCTTCCTTTCCAAATTAGATTCCTCACTTGTTTCTGTGATGGAGACAACCTTTGTTCCGCATCGCTTGACTTTTTCTTCCTCTGAGTTGTCCTTAGGCGGCTGAGATGTTCCAACACCACTATTACTTCTCCTGTAATACATTTTATTCCACCAGGAATGATCAAGTCCACCTTCCTCTTCTTCAGGGGTGGCCTCATGTGTTCTATTGAGAGGTGACACCACTAGTCTTCCAAGATGTGGTAGGGTAGAGTCTGTAATCTCCATCTCCACCCCACCGTGATTTTTCGGCCTCAACACCACAAAGACTCTGGTTATCAATCCCTTAATGGTGACATTCAGCCGGGAGCTCAAATTCAGTGCATCTGGTTCCAGCATCTCCAACTTTGTAGGCCTCTTGTCATACGAATAAGTTGCGCGCAAGATGTGTTACCCTGAGTTAACCCTGTCAGCATCGAAGGTTAACTTCTACGTGTTATTTATCCTGTTCACAACATACTTAAGTACAGTGTAGTGAATGTGAATGGAAGCTTACACCAAGGGCCCATCTCCCCATCGTTCATCCTGAATCGTGCAAAGGTTATAATGTTGCATCACTACAAACTTCTCCTACTCCCCAAGCTCTGTAGGCAACTCGTGTGGAATGCACCACTCGTTTTCAAAGGCTCCTCACAACCTGTTATACCATTTATCCATTCTTGCTTTATACGCATTTGAAACTGCGCCATCACAGGTGTATCCAACAAATTGTATCGCAGGGGACTTGTGCGCAGGTGGGTAAACCCACATATCATCATTTGGACTATCTGGAACTCCAATCTCCCAGAAGACAATGAGGAGGATCAAGCCCCAAGTTATCTTGACTCCTTTATTGTGTGCATTGGACTCCTCAATAATCCCATTGACAACGTATTGTGTAATATTGTAGTGGGTCATGCTTGCCATTTTGTGCACAATATACCAAAACTTTTTGTTCACATCTAGCCACCTCTCTGAGGCACCGAACTTGCAACTAACCAGCCTAGCCGTAACCCTAATTACAAGATCTGTGAGTTTGTCAATAGTCACAGCTCTTCCTCCCTTCACATATTGTAGTGCCACATCCAATTTATTAATTTTAGTATTGCACATAGGTCAAATGCCATGTTCTCACCTATAATCCTCATACCTGTGACTTGTTCAATGAGTTGTACTGTAATTCTCATTCTTTGGCCCATGAAGTAGAAAAATTCCTCATGTGCCCTAGACATGAACCAATGGAACAAATGTGTGGGCTTTGTGAAGAAGGGAAGCTCGAATAGCTAAAGAACCCCTATCTTCTCTAAATTCCTCCTTGTCAAATCATCCACCAACACTTTCCCTTCTTTATTTGTCCCCGACAACTCCCTCAACATGTCTTCCTTCAATGTTGCCTTCTGCCCTAGAGCCCTATAGCTATATTCACTAATTTTGCACTTGCGCAGTTGTGACTTCCAAGTCTGTAACCTAAGCACTCTAGGAGGGTATTGTA
This sequence comes from Taxus chinensis, assembly GCA_019776745.2. Lineage (NCBI taxonomy): Eukaryota > Viridiplantae > Streptophyta > Pinopsida > Cupressales > Taxaceae > Taxus > Taxus chinensis. Next base: position 147,006,413 of record CM034157.1, read on the forward strand.
TTTCCGAATAAATGTCGTCTAAAGGTTCCTCCACTTCGACCCTCTTCGTGCGATGCTTTCTTCCGATCTTTGGTGTTGTTATCTCTGCAAATTTATGCCCTAGGTACTCTGTTTCACTACACTTTGATATCCGACCACCGCGAACCCTAGCTGTTCAAACCCATCCCGCAAACCCTTCCCTACATGCCCTAGTGTTACTTCCAACTACTGGATCAAACTTCACTCTTCATAAGGAGCCACACACAACCTCGTACGCACATTGCTATGATTTTCTCTTCACTTCTCTCGCTCAATAGTTCTATTGATCAAGTTCTCTCGAATGCAAGGTGGAAAATGACTTCGACTTTCCCCTTTTTATACTTTTTCGTACCCCATCGACTTACTTTTTCCTCTTTCAACACACTTTTTCTTACGTTAAAGATTTTAAGTTATGTTCTTAATAAAGCACCTTTTCCGCTTTTTTACTTTATCATGTGACTCCCTTTCACATGTTGTAGTCATAACGTTCTAGCACGCCTTATCACTTTCCAAGCCGCAAACCTCCTTATGCGCGCCTTCATGTACCGAACTACATAATCCTCCACGCCACATACCAAATAGTTTACCATGTCACTTCTTACCTCGCGTTACATTGCGCCATCGCTCCTCTCGCATGATCTCCATCCTGATCAATTTCTTTAAGAGCACCCTCATTCCTAGCACCTGTAACACCTTCCTATACACACCACTCCTTAGAACATCCTCAACTTGTATAAAACCCAACGCCAATAATTTTCTTTTTCTCTTTCGCGCACTTGCACCTGGTTCACCCCACACTAAAATTATGTGCGTCCTCTGCGCATGAACTCAATAGATAGTAATCAGCTTCCTGTGTGCAAGCACGCTTATTACAATAAAACAAAGAAATAAAATGACAAATCATAACAATGATTGAAAAAGAGACACATGAATGAGAAATATAATCTAAATGACAACGTTGCCTTACTACCAACACCAAGAAGACGTATTTATAGAAGGGATTCAGCCTACTCTCATTGAAGTAATTGGGCAACATGGTGTCATCAAGCGCCTGTAGCTGACAATTTTCCAATTCAAGTATTTTGGTTACTACAAAAGGTCCCAACTAATGCACCTTAAATTTCCCTGGGTGGCAAACAAACTTGGAGTCATAAAGGATCATCGTGCCAACTGCAAGTGCCTTGTTTTTAATTTTCCTATCATGCCATGTCTTCCTTTTTGCCTTCTCAGTCTTCTGGCTCATTCGCATAATCTTGTGCCGCTCATCTAGTTGCATTAGTTTGCCAATGCAGTTGTCCACAGCTATTCATAAGCAAGTCCACCTAAGTGCGCAATAAGAAAGGATGGTAACATGAATTCAACTGGTAGTACTGCCTCTGTGCCAAACACCAACTGAAAGGGTGTGGCCTTATTCAACCTTTTATAAGTAGTCCTATATGTCCAAAGTACAACTAACACTTTATCATCTCAATATTTTCTCCCAAAATCACAATTTTTTGTCAATGTGTGTCCCGAGATCTTATTCAACGCTTCTGCAGTACCATTAGCTTGTGGGTGATAAGGAGTACTCTTATGGTGTGGCACCATAAAATTTGTCAATTTTTTTTTATTGTCTCATTAAGAAGATGAGTTCCTCTGTCACTTATCAAGCTTAATGGGCAGCGATACCTGATAATAATATTATATCATAAGAATCTTGTTGCTGTGGTTTTTGTACAATCATTTGTAAGTGCTACCTCTGCTCACTATATCAAATAGTCTGTGCAAGTAATAATATAGCGTGTGTCAGTCCTACACGTTGGTGGTGAAATAGGACCTACAAAGTCAATAGCCCACTTTTCAAAAGGCTCAGTTCTTGCAATAGGCTGTAAAAATATCTCATCTTTGTGTGCAGGCTTTCTAAGGCGCTACAATGATCACATGCTTTGCCATATTCCTTAGTATTTTTGTACAAGGTTTCCCACCAAAGTCCAACCATCAAAATCTTGCATATTGTAGCATCACCAACACAATGCCCTCCTGTTATTCCACCATGAGCTTCTCCTATAATAGTCTCACGTTCATGTTCCATAATACAACTACGCAAAACTTCATCACGACCCAACTTGTAGAAATCACCTCCAATCAACAGATAAGGTGTCACGCGTATAACACTGCAATATCCTCCAAGTTAAGGGGCCCGCAATTTAACCTGAAAAGCTGTGTATATGTCATTGTGTCTTCAATGCTCTGCGTGTCCTCGCCAGAATTGATCTTTGATAAATGATCAGTCCTTGAATTGGTCTTACCTGGTTTCACAACTGTGAAATCAAACTCCTGAAACAAAAGTATCCACGTACAAATGTGCCCTTCCAAAACAGACTTGTTAACCAAATACTTGAGTGCCATATGATCTGATAGAAAATAAATGATGTTGCCAACAAGTACCATCTAAAATTTTGCAATGCGTAGATCATAGATAATGTCTCACACTCAATGGTTGTGTAATTCTGCTTTGCGGGTGGCAACTTCCTGCTTGCAAAGAAAATGGGATGGTCCACAATATCTTCCCCTGGTTGTGCCAACACTGCACCAATTGCCATGCCAAAGGCATCAACATGAACATGAAAGGGTTTGGCCCATGAATAAAGTGCAAAATAGGTGCAGTGGTGAGCTTCTCCTTCAATGTTTCAAACACATTGTTACGCGTCACCACAATAAAATTTCCCTTTAGCCTTCAACAATTCTTCTGAGGGTGCGTTAATCTTTGCATAGCCTTTAAATGAATTTTCTGTAATAACCAGTATGCCCCAGAAATCCGCGCACATCACTTTGATTGGTAGGTTCTTCTAAACCAAAGATCACAACTATGTTGGCTGGGTCTACCAACAATCCTTGCAAATTATATGCCCAAGTAAAGTGCCAAAAGACGTAGCAAATATACACTTCTTAATGTTAGAGAGATGCTCAACTACTTGTACCTCTCAAACATGAGTCTCATATTATCACAATGGTCCTTGACTAAGCCATAGATTATCCAATCATCCAAATATACCTAAAAGAATTTATGAGTAAAATTTTGAAATGTTTGTACAACAATGTGCGAGAACATTGCTTGCACATTTTTCAATCCAAAGGGAATAATTGTATATGCAAAACTTCCCCATTTAATGGGAAAGTTGTCTTCTCTTGGACTTCCTTCACGATGCACACCTGATGATAACCTGAAAATCTATTTGTGAAAAAAATATCTCGCGCCCAACAACTCCTTCAAGGATTTCTTCCATAAATGAGGTGGGAAAAGGATCAATGGCATATGAAGCATTGAGTTATCTATAGTCCACACAAATCCTTATCCTCCCATCATTTTTAATGCTTATAACCATGGGGTTAACCTAATTAGATTCTTCAATAGGCTCAATTATCCCAAATTTGAGCATCTTGTCAATTTCTTCCACCTTCACGCACAGATTAGGATTCATCATATAAGGTCGCTTCCTAATCGGGCGCGCTCCTTCTTTCAACTTGATCTTCATCTCTCATAAAGAAGGGTGCCTTCAAGAGTACACCCTTCTTTAGGAGATATGAAGATCAAGATGAAAGGAGTGTGCCCAATTAGGAAGCGACCTTATAAGATGAATCTTAATTTGCACGTGAAGGTGGAAGAAATTGACAAGATGCTCAAATATGGGATAATTGAGCCTATTGAAGAATCTACACGGGTTAGCCCCATGGTTATAGCATTAAGAAGGATGGGAGGATAAAGATTTGTGTAGATTATAGAGAATTCAATGCTTCATGTGTCATTGATCATTTTCCCACCCCATTCACGAAGAAATCTTTGAAAGAGTTGCTAGGCACGAGATATATTTTTTCACAAATGGATTTTCACGTAATCACCAGGTGTGCATCGCAAAGAAAGACCGGGAGAAGAAAACTTTCACCACTGAATAGGGAAGTTTTGCATATACAGTTATTCCGTTTGGATTGAAAAATGTGCCAGAAGTGTTCTCGCGCATTGTTGCACATGCATTTCAAGATTTTATTCATAAATTCTTGCAGGTATATTTAGATGATTGGATAATCTATGAGTTAGTCAAGGACCATTGTGATAATCTGAGGCTCATGTATGAGAGGTGCAGACAGTTGAGCGTCTCTCTTAACTTTCTTAACATTAAGAAGTGCATCTTTGCTACTCCTTTTGACACTTTGCTTGGGCATATAATTTGCAAGGAAAGATTGTTGGTAGACCCAACCAAGATAGCTGTGATTTTGGGTTTAGAAGAGCCTACCAATCAAAGTGAGGTGCACGGATTTCTGGGACATATTTGATATTACAAGAAATTCATTAAAGGTTATGAAAATATTGCCGCGCCCTTGGAAGGATTGTTGAAGGCTAAAAGGAAAATTTATTAGGGTGACACGCAACAAGTGTTTGAAACATTGAAGGAGAGACTCACCATTGCACCTATTTTGTGGTTTCCGTCATGGGACAAACCATTTCATGTTCATGTTGATCCCTCTGGAATGACAATTGACGCAATGTTGGCACAACCAAGGGAAAGTATTGTGGACAATCCCATTTGCTTTGCAAGCATGAAGTTCCCTGGATGCAAATCAGGCTTCTAGGTTGATGTTCAGGCATCCAGTGTGATTGCACAACATGGAATCCTTTCTCCAAGCGTGGGACTTGTAAAGATGAGAAAAGATTCTCCAGAGAAGGCTGGTTCCTATTCCTCTGTTCAGATGCACACAAAAAATGCAGAGGGTTTGCTAAAACCTAATCTAACTTGCCAAGGAGACAGGGTAAGAAAATGCATAGAATAAAACCTAAACTACAAAGGTGATGCACCGAGGAATGTTAGACACTCGTTTTGCAAATTTAACACAGACCACATAGATGCAATACAAACACCATACACAGGTAACCAAACTGCAATAAGAGATCAAAAGGACAGCAATGAATACATGAGAGGGTCGAGAGTCAATCACAACACATATATTATTGCTCAAGAGTCGATACAGTACATTGCAGTGGCCAAGAGGCAAAAAAGATTGGCATTACAACCCATATGGGAGGTTTGAAAGCTCCACAAATTCTCTGGCAAGTGAGGGAATAAGGGAGGATGCAAAACAAGAATGTCCGACCCCTTAAAGGAGCTCTTCTTTACAATATATATCAAGAAATGAGAGAGGGAAGAGAGAGGAAATCCAGAATCTACCCCAACCACTTCTTGGTAGCATTTAAAATCATCTCATTATGACAGAAGCGGCGGATCCTAGCAAAACGGCGGGCTGTCTAACAGGAGCGGCGAGCTGTCTGCTGCATTAAAGTTGGTTGTTGAAGCATTACTTCTGTCTATCACCACGCGTCAGAGACATTTTCTTAATTTTCTCCCTCCAAACTACACCAAAATGCAAGATTGATCCCAGAATCATGTAGAGAATTTCAACAGCTTTCCGTTGATATAAAGAACGTGCAAATCCGAGCTCTGGATCGAAAGATATGAAGGTCTGAAGATTTAGGGCACAAAACAGGCGAAAACAGGTTTTAAAATCTTTTCCCGCGCTCTGCCATCTGGACAACACGTGGCAGGCTCTGGTTCGCTGAGTAATTTTCTCTCTCCACCTTTTCGCGGGATTTTCTTGTGGGCCCCTTAAACTTGGACACGTGGCACTATTTCATTGGTTCGGATCAGTGCTCGAAAACTCGCCCCTTTGACTTTTTGGACCTTTTTCCTTGGCGACACGTGTCATGCTGTGATTTGTCCACGGGCCTGCCAGATTTTCGTGTCCACCATGTCCTTTTGTCCCGGATGTCCCAGTGCTTCGCGGGACAGAATCCTCCGATCCACCTGAAATGGGCTTCCTCGTCCCTTTTCTGCCGGTGACACGTGGCGTGATCTGATTGGCTTTCGGCTCCTTCGGCTATCCGCGTCCCGCGCGCCCCTTTGTCCCACTTGTCCTTGTGCTGAAGTTTCTTGTTTCGGCCGAACCGGCTGGTTCGCGTCCTTCGCGTCCATTTGTCCCAAATGTCCATTTGGCTTTGGATTTTGTCCCAAATGTCCCAGTGCTTTCTGGGACAAATGTCTTCCGGTTCGCCGATTCGGCCGGTTCGCGTCCTCCGCGCACTTTGTCCCGCTTGCTCCCGGTAAAGGACTTGGACAAATTTTCTTTCTTTCGGCCGATTCGGGCATTTCACGTCCATTTGTCCCAGATGTCCCTTTTCTGTTTGGGCCACCTGGAGGCTTTTCGGCCGATCCGCGCCTTCCGCGTATAATTGTTCCAACTGTCCCAAAGGTGGCCTTGAGCAGGACTTAGCCAATTTTACGATTTTCTCCTGAATCAATCTACTTGCTTGGAACTAAAAACTCTGATGCATGTTATCAAATTAACTCTGGGGGGTGAAATTTGGATAACAATTTGGTGACTTTTCGGGGTCACCTGCCTGCTAGGTAGAAGATCAGTGGCCTTTTAGCGATCCATTGGGCATGGAGTCATAAGCAATAACCTGAAATGAGCCTGATGCTGCGAACTCCCTCTACGAGAGCACGCTGAACTGTAAAAAACTCAACCCAGGAGCAACAAAACCTGTGCCAAAGCACTTAGGGAAATTGAAACCTAACTACAACAAGACAATGTGCATACGCACTTAGAGGAATTGAAATCTAGGCTAATATTTACAAGGGTGAACCTTTATTTTCAGTAGCAATGTTTAAGATAGATTCCATTGACCGGAATCGGGAGTTCTTCTCCGTCCAATGTAGACAATTGGAAGGCATTGCTATTCTTACATTCCATGACCATGTAGGGGCCACTCCAAATGGCATCAAACTTGGAATGCCTTTGTGGTTTTTCCCGATCTACATCCCATTTCAGAACTAGGTCCCCTTCCTGGAAGGTCCTTGCTCTTGCTTTCTTATCAAACCATCTTTTCACTAAGGCCTGATCTTTCTCAATTGTTTGAACTGCACGTTCTCTAATTTCTTCCAATTCCATCAACTCTGCATACCTGGCCTCCATTGGTTCGAACTCAGCCAACTCCAACTGCTTCATGAACTCCAATGCAGGCAGTTCTAATGATATAGGCAATACTGCCTCTTTTCCATAGACCAACTTGTAAGGGGAATTACCTGTAGACCTCTTTGGTGTTATTCTGTCAGCCCATAATGCTGATTTTAGCTTGGTATGCCATGTTCTTTGATTTTCATCCAGAGTCCTCCTGATGATTCTTAGCAAATTTTTGTTCGTGGACTCTGCCTGTCCATTACCCTGTGGGTAATAATTGGAAGAGGTGCTCAAGTAGATTCCATTCTTGACAGCCCATTCTGTAATCTTGGAACCTACGAATGCCAATGCATTGTCTGATATGATAGTGGCCGGCACACCGAACCTGGTCACTATTCCTTCATAAAATTCTAGTATATTAGACTCGTTTGCCTCTTTGAGCGCTACTGCTTCAGTCCACTTGGTGAAGTAGTCCGTTGCCGTGAGAATCCACTTGTGGCCTTGGCTTGAGTTTGGGTTGATGACCCCGATGAAGTCCAATCCCCATTGCAGAAATGGTTGGTCAACCAAGATTGGGTGCAATGGAAGCGCTGCTAGTCTTTCTTTGCCTGTGAAGAGTGCACATTTCTTACACTTTCTTATCCATGTATAGCAGTCATTGAACACCGTGGGCCAATAATACCCTGCCTTTATTATCTTGAGAGCTGTTACTCGTGGGGCAAAATGTCCTCCAGAATCTCCATCGTGAAAATCTCGTAACACCCTCTCAATTTGACCAGTCCCAATGCACCTCAATAGAACCCCATTGATGTCTTTCTTAAACAAAACACCATCAACAAGCACATATGGAATGGCTTGTAATCTGAAGTATCTCCTCTTTGCTTTGCTCATTTCCGGAGGGCATAGTCCTGTCTGTAGGAAGTGTATCATATTCTGAGTCCAACAAGGAGTAGGCACATCATCATTTTCATGTTCTTGGCCATCCTGTAGTACCAAGACAGTCTCTTTTTCATCACCTGCTTCAACCTGTTGACTCAAGGCTAGCTGTTCACATAGTCCCTTTCCACGTACTAGTTTGGTGACCTTGATCTCGATGTCATATTCCATGACACGAGTTATCCACCCTGCACGCTTCTCATTCAGATCCTTGTTTAGAAGGAAGTCCTTGACTCCCGCATGAGAGACCAATAATTGGATCTTGTTGTTTGAGACTAGGTGCTTGAATTTCTTTAAACTCCTGATCACTGCAAGTACATGCTTTTCAATGAAAGAGTATCTAGTTTCGTATTCCTCCAAGCCTTGACTGAAGAAAGCAACTGGTTGTTCTAATCCTTCTTTGTTTTGTTGTGCCAGGATTGCAGAAATTGTGTCTCCACCACCGAAGGCATATAGCACGAAGTCCTTGGAGAAGTCTGGATTGACGAGAGTTGGGGCTTGAGATATAGCCTCTTTTATTGCCTCAAAACTTGCCTTGCCTTCAGATGTCCACTTAAATGCCATGCTCTTCTTTAACATCAGCGTTATTGGCTTTACGAGAGCTGCAAAGTTTGGAACAAACCTGCGGACAAAATTGATCCTTCCCAAGAAGCTTTGAAGAGCCTTCTTGTGACTTGGCAATGGCAATGCTTGAATTGCTTCAACCCGTTCTGGGTCAATCGTCAACCCTTCCTTTGAAACAATATGGCCTAGAAGTTTTCCCTCGTGAGCCAAGAATATGCACTTTTTGGGATTCAATGATACCCCAAATCTTCTACATCTCTGAAATACTTGCCTCAAATGACAGAGGTGATCCGCTGCATTTTTTGAGAATACAGTGATGTCGTCAAGATATATCAGAACTATTTTGTTGATCAACCCCTTAAATGCCATATCCATTGCCCTTTGGAAGGTGGCTCCAGCATTTGATAGTCCAAATGGCATCTTCTTGTAGGCATAGGTCCCCCATTTGGTGGTGAAAGCCGTCTTGAATTGGTCATCTTCTTTCACCATCACCTGATTATACCCTGAGTAGCCATCTAGGAGAGAGAATCTCTCTGAACCGGATACTACTTGCAATATTTGTTCCATTGAAGGAAGTGGGTAATGGTCTTTGAGAGATGCCCTATTGAGGTCCCGGAAATCTACACACAACCTGATTTCTCCGCTCTTCTTCCTGACCGGAACCAAGTTTGCAACCCAGCTTGAGTGCTTGATCGGGAATATAATGCTTGCCTCTATTAGCTTGTTAAGCTCTTTCTTCATTAGAGGCTCAATGTGAGGGTTGACAGGTCTCTGCTTCTGCCTGATGGGTTTAGCATCTGGATCCAATTCTATGGTATGTTGTGCCAACTTCGGATTGAATCCTCTCAAGTCTTCATAGCTCCAAGCGAAGACATCTGGAAATTCTTGGCAAAGCTGTATGAAATCTGATTTCTCTTGCTCAGTGGCCACTTTACCAATTTGAAGTATTTTGCCTTCCCCAACCAGAATTGGCTCTGAATCTTCTCTCTTGACCTGTATGTTAGCCTTTTCCTTACGGAACTGGTCGTTAGGGTTGAAGATAGACTCCAATGTTACTAAACCCTTAGGAAGCTTGTTTGTCCGCAGCTGCACTACTTGATCCCCATACTGCTGCTCTAATCTGTCCTGATTTCTAGCTGAGAATTCAGCCTCTTCCTGTAGAAAATTGACGATCTGTTGATCGTTCTCAAACACCTGCCAGCTTGTGTTATTATCTGGAACTGCTGGCCTCACAATCACATGGATATGTGGCTGTGTTTTTTCCCTTTTGATGTTGTCAACCACATCAAACGTTGCTCCAACTGCTGCGAGCCTATCCGCGGCTTCATTTTTCTTCCTGGGTATGGACACAATGTTGAAAGCTTCGAAATCCTCAATGAGGTCCCATACCCTATTCTTGTAGCTCCTCAGCAAGTCGTTCTTCGTAGCATGTTGTCCTCTAACTTGGTTGACGATTAGCTCGCTATCCCCGAACACCTGCAAGTTATTTATCCCTTTTTTCCTAGCCCAATGAAGTCCATGAATCAAGGCCTCATATTCAGCTGTGTTGTTTGAACAAGAAAACTGGAAACGAAAAGCTGAATAATATTTGATGCCTTGAGGTGAAACAAGCATGGCTCCACCTCCTGCACCTTGCCTACTCCTTGATCCGTCAAAAAACAGCTGCCATACCTCATTGTCATCATTATGGCTTGGCTTGGTGATGCTAGGAACAGGTTGATTTTCTTCGTGTATACAATAGACTCCCAGCTCAGATTCTTCTACTTCTTGATAGGGATCAAAAGCATGTATCTTGTTTGCCCATTCATCGAGAGTTAGGTCCGGGATACTTCCAACCTTGGTGTCAGCCTCATCAGTACTAGGGTGATCTTCTTGATCAAATGCTGAGCAATTGGCATTAATCTGACTAGGAGTGTAAGGCTCAATATGGAAGTTTGCAATAGGTTCAGACCTAATTGTAGCCTTAGTTCCATACCTTGTTCTAAACAGCATGTGAGACCAATCAGCAGACAAATACCCCCCAATCTTGGCTGTGAAGTCCCTTGACAAGCAAAGGGCAAAGAGTGGTGGAAGGTCTATGATTGATATATCTTGTAAGACAACAACATTTGGACATGCATGCAAGGTAAGACTCAAGTTTTTAATCACTCCAACTGTTGCTATTGCTGTCCCATCCAATTGCACTACCCCTTTAGATATTACTTCATATTGGAGACCCAGCTGATCAGCTATTTGCTTGGGCATCACTGAGCTACTTGCCCCGGAATCAATCATGCAATTGTGTACTAGTTTATCCCCAATGATTAATGAAACATAGAAAGGAGGGGGCTTCAACATTTTACCTTGTTGCCCTCCATGGCTTCCTTCAGGCTGGGCAGCATTTGTAAGCACTTTGTCTTGCATCTGAACCTGCTGATTCGAAGTTGTCCAATCCTTCATGGCAGCTTGCAGCAGATCTCTTTGTCCTGGGATGGATAGGGATTCCCACATTGATATATTGACGTTAGTCTTCTTCATCTGTTCAATGATACTGAACGGGGATGAAGTATCCTTTTGTTGTCCCTTGGTTTGTACACTTACTCCTTGTACGTGGGCAGCAACAGCTGGCATTTGAGTTGGCCTAGGGGCTGTTCTTGGCTGCCCTTGTGTATTTGAAACTGGACTCTGCTTGCCAATCATTTGTGGAGCCGTGGAAGGTGGTGGATTGGCTGGGGCTAATGGCTGTTCTTCACCCAAATTTCTCCTCTTTGACCTTGTGTTGGCTGCGACACCTTGAGAAACTGCTTGATTCATGCCACAGAAATCTTCTGCTTGCCAGTTCACCAACGTGGTGTCATTTGGGGCTGATTGCTGTTGGAATGTTTCTTGTTGTTGACTGTTTCCTTGACTGCCCTCGCCCTCCACACCAGTAGTTGTCACCATCAGTGCTTGATTGAGAGCACCATTGAAACACATGGATTGGTTATGAGGCTCGTTGCATGGAAAGCACCAGTCATATTCCTGAGCAATGTTGTTCTGTGTTGGCACTAATGCCTTAGAGGCAGATATAGCATTTGGATTATAGGGCTGGAATGGTCTATTAGAGGGAGGCCTTGTTTGATTCACATTTGCAACTGGATTAGGTGGTCTTTGTGGTTGGTATGGCTGCCTATTAGGCTGAGCTTGAGGTTGATAGGAAGGTCTGAAACCTTGGGCTTGTTGCCTCTTAATAGTAACCAGCTCATTTCCCAAATTTTGCAACTGTTTCATGACCTCTTGGAGTTCATTCGAAGCACTTGGAGATGAAGTGGAAGCTTCACTTGAACTCTGATTTCTAGGAGTGGGAACAGGAGCCAAAGTGGGTGCTTGACTAGTGCTTGGATTTTCTAAGTTTGGATACAAGGGCATGGGAGGCCTAGGAGCCAGTTTACCAGCTTGAATAAGACAGTTTTCGGCTCTAATGGCAATGCTATAAGCCATAGGGATTGTTGTGCCTCCCATGGACTGAATTAACATAGAAATATCAGAATTCAAAGCTTTAAGGTAATATAGAAAAGCACCTTCTGCTGTTGGCCTGACTGCCACTGGAATCCTATCCCAAGACCTTTGAAATCTGAAGTTGAAGTCAGTCAGCTGCTCGTTGGGGGCTCTCTTGATAGTTGTCAGCTGCTCCAAAAGAGACAAGTTGTCTCCCTTCTCTCCAAATTGCTCGTGAAGTGCAATACACAGCTGATTCCAGTTTGTGATAGAACCAGCTCCAAGGCTCCTAAACCATTGTAATGCTTTACCCTTGAAGGAAGATGCCAGTAACTTGACAGCCACTTGCATTTCATTGATTTCATGGATTGCACAAAGGTTAGCAATATCTTTAACATGATCACCTGGAGTAGTCTGATTTTCTCCGGTGAAGTAGGGAATGTTCTTCAAGGCTGCAATAGGAACTGGATGTTGTGCATTGAGAGCAAGTGGGCTGCTGCCTGTGAAGTTGACGTAGGGATTGTTCTGAGCCATTCTAATCGGTCTTAAAACCCTTGTATACTGAATGAAAGGCCTGTCAGGTGGAGGAGTTGAGAGAGTTCTGTTTGGTGGAGATGGAGACCTTTGAATCCTTCTTCCTCTTTGCCTTCTTCTTGGAGATAACTGCAGGTATTCAAACAACACTTCTTCTTCTCCAACTCTTGACCTTGTGGTGATTCTTCTCATGAGTTTTCAGGCCTGCACTGCTGAAACCAGTTGATTCTTCCCCTTGGAGTCGCCAGATATGCAAATAATAGCTCTTATAAGCAAGAAAACTGCAGCAGATGCATATCAACTTTGCTGCAATAAAAATGAGACCTCTAGTGTCCCACCGGGCGTGCCAAAACTGTTGTTGCAGACTCACAGCACCCCTGGATGCAAATCAGGCTTCTAGGTTGATGTTCAGGCATCCAGTGTGATTGCACAACATGGAATCCTTTCTCCAAGCGTGGGACTTGTAAAGATGAGAAAAGATTCTCCAGAGAAGGCTGGTTCCTATTCCTCTGTTCAGATGCACACAAAAAATGCAGAGGGTTTGCTAAAACCTAATCTAACTTGCCAAGGAGACAGGGTAAGAAAATGCATAGAATAAAACCTAAACTACAAAGGTGATGCACCGAGGAATGTTAGACACTCGTTTTGCAAATTTAACACAGACCACATAGATGCAATACAAACACCATGCACAGGTAACCAAACTGCAATAAGAGATCAAAATGACAGCAATGAATACATGAGAGGGTCGAGAGTCAATCACAACACATATATTATTGCTCAAGAGTCGATACAGTACATTGCAGTGGCCAAGAGGCAAAAAGACTGGCATTACAACCCATATGGGAGGTTTGAAAGCTCCACAAATTCTCTGGCAAGCGAGGGAATAAGGGAGGATGCAAAACAAAAATGTCCGACCCCTTAAAGGAGCTCTTCTTTACAATATATATCAAGAAATGAGAGAGGGAAGAGAGAGGAAATCCAGAATCTGCCCCAACCACTTCTTGGTAGCATTTAAAATCATCTCATTATGACAGAAGCGGCGGATCCTAGCAAAACGGCGGGCTGTCTAACAGGAGCGGCGAGCTGTCTGCTGCATTAAAGTTGGTTGTTGAAGCATTACTTCTGTCTATCACCACGCGTCAGAGACGTTTTCTTAATTTTCTCCCTCCAAACTACACCAAAATGTGAGATTGATCCCAGAATCATGTAGAGAATTTCAACAGCTTTCCGTTGATATAAAGAACGTGCAAATCCGAGCTCTGGATCGAAAGATACGAAGGTCTGAAGATTTAGGGCACAAAACAGGCAAGAACAGGTTTTAAAATCTTTTCCCGCGCTCTGCCATCTGGACGACACGTGGCAGGCTCTGATTCGCTGAGTAATTTTCTCTCTCCACCTTTTCGTGGGCTTCTCTTGTGGGCCCCTTAAAGTTGGACACGTGGCACTATTTCATTGGTTCGGATCAGTGCTCGAAAACTCGCCCCTTTGACTTTTTGGACCTTTTTCCTTGGCGACATGTGTCATGCTGTGATTTGTCCACGGGCCTGCCAGATTTTCACGTCCACCGCGTCCTTTTGTCCCGGATGTCCCAGTGCTTCGCGGGACAGAATCCTCCGATCCGCCCGAAATGGGCTTCCTCGTCCCTTTTCTGCCGGTGACACGTGGCGTGATCTGATTGGCTTTCGGCTCCTTCGGCTATTGGCCCCTTTGTCCCACTTGTCCTTGTGCTGAAGTTTCCTGTTTCCTTCGGCTATCGCGTCCTTCACGTCCATTTGTCCCAAATGTCCCAGTGCTGTCTGGGACAAATTCTTCCGGTTCGCCCGATTCGGCCGGTTCGCGTCCTCCGCGCACTCTTGTCCCGCTTGCTCCCGGTAAAGGACTTGGACAAATTTTCTTTCTTTCGGCCGATTCGGGCATTTCGCGTCCATTTGTCCCAGATGTCCCTTTTCTGTTTGGGCCGCCTGGAGGCTTTTCGGCCGATCCGCGCCTTCCGCGTATAATTGTTCCAACTGTCCCAAAGGTGGCCTTGAGCAGGACTTAGCCAATTTTACGATTTTCTCCTGAATCAATCTACTTGCTTGGAACTAAAAACTCTGATGCATGTTATCAAATTAACTCTGGGGGGTGAAATTTGGATTGTGCATTGGCAAGTCACCTGAAGGAATGAAGACATTAGAGAAAAGATCTTTCTATACACGTGAAAACACCTTATCAGTTGATTGGTGGAGATTTTGTACAAGTTGGGTCATGATGAATTTTGTGTCGTTGTGTTCGTTAGAGCATGAGCGTGAGGCCATTATGGAGGAAGCTCATGGTGGAATAGCAAAAGGCATTACTATTGGTGATGTTACAACGCGTAAGATTATATGGTTGGAATTTGGTGGGAAACATTGTACAAAGATACTAAGGAATATGTCAAGGCATGTGATCATTGTCAATGCCTTGGAAGCCTGAACACAAAGATGAGATTTTGTTGCAGCCTACTGCAAGCGTTGAACCTTTTGAAAAGTGGGCTATTGACTTTGTAGGTCCTATTTCACCACCCGCGCGTAGGACTGACACGTGTTAGATTATTACTTGCACAAATTATCTAACAAGGTGGGAAGAGGAAGCACCTACAAAGGATTGTACATCAGCTACAACAGTAAGATTCTTATGGGAGAATATTATTAACAGGTATGAATGCCCATTAATCTTGACAAGTGATAGAGGAATTAATTTCTTAAACAAACAATCAAAATTTTATTCGCAAAGTTTATGGTGGAACACCATAAGACTACTCTTTATCACCCTCAAGCTAATGGTACTACAAAATATTTCAACAAGATCTTGGGACAAACATTGACAAAAAATTGTGATGTTGAAAGGAAATATTGGGATGGATAAAGTATCACTTATTTTGGGCATTATAGGACCACTTATAAAAGGTTGAATAAGACCACAACTTTTCAGTTGGTGTTTTGCATAGAAGTATTACTACTATTTGAATTCATGTTACCATCCTTGCATATTGCACGTACAGGTGGACTTGCTGATGAACAAGATGTAGAAGAGTGCATTGATAAACTAATACAATTAGATGAAACACCATTGCACATTGGATCCATAATACTGAGAAGGTGTAGGTAGAAGGCATGACATGATAGGCACATTAAGAACAAGACATTTGTAGTTGGAAAGATGGTCCTTCTCTATGACTCCAAGTTTTTTTGCCACCCAGGAAAATTGAAAGTGCATTGGTTAGGACCTTTTGTAGTAACCAAGATACTTAAATTATGAACTTGCCAATTGTAGGCGTTGGATGGACACCATGTTACCCTGAAGTTACTTTAATGGGAGTAGGTTGAAGTCCCTACTATAAATAAGACTTCTTGGTGTTTGTAATAAGGTAGCTTTTCCATTTAGATTAGATTTCCATTTCATATGTTTTTTACTTACAATTGTTCTATGCTTTCAATTTTATTCTTTGTTTTGTTGTAATAAGTCCGCTTTGTAGGAAGCTGATACTATCTATTGAGATCATGCGTAGAGGACCGCACATAACTTTAGTGTGGGGTGGACCAAGGTATAAGAACATGAATCTATTGGTACAAAAAAAATTATTGTAGTGTTGATCACACATTTATATATGTTGGGTTGGAATATAAATTCCTCTGAAGGGTTGGCATGATGCAAGAGAAAAAGGTGTTACATGTGCTAATGGATGAAGGTTCTCTTAAGGAACTTCTCAAGATTGAAGACCACATGAAAGGAATGATCACAGTGTAACATGAGGTAGGTAGTGACATGATAAACTACTTGGATATATAGCAAAGAGGATTATGTACTTGAGTGCATAGGGAGGCACATAAGGAGGTGTCTTGGAAAGTAAGTAAGGCGCACTAGAAGGTTACAGAATGTAACACATGCAGAAAGGAAGTCACGTGATAAAGTAAAAATTGGAAAAGGTGCTTTATTAAGAAAATAACTTAAAAGCTTTAAAGTAAGAAAAAACGTGTTGAATGTGGAAAAAGTAAGTCGGTGGGGTATGAAAAAGTATAAAAGGGGAAAGTCAAAGTCATTTTCTACCTTGCATTCAAAGAGAACTTGAGAAATAGAGCTATTGAGTGACTTGGAAGAGACAAAGAAGTGAAGTGAAGAGAAAACCTAGAGCATTGTGCATACAAGGTGGTGTGTGGCTCCTTGTGAAGAGTGAAGTTTGAGCCAATAATTAGAAGTAATAATAGGGCATATAGAGAAGAATTTTTGAGAGAAGTTTGAATAGCTAGGGTTCATGACAGGTTCTGGATAACAAAGTGTGGTGAGAATAGAGTACCTAAGGCACAAATTTGTAGGAGATAATGACACCGAAAAGATTGGAAGAATTCATACAAAGGTTAAAGTTGAAGTGGAGAACCCTTGGAAGATATTTACTTCAGAAATGCAGTACCCTCCTAGAGTGTTTTAGGGTTCAAGACTTGGAAGTCATAGCTCCCCAAGTGTAAAATTAGTGAATACAACCATAGGGCTCCAGGGCATGAAGCAACATTTGAAGAAGGATATGTTGCAGGAACTTCTAGGGACAAATGAAGAAGGGCAAGTATTGGTGGATGACTCGATAAGGAGGAATTGGAGAAGGTATGGGTTCTCTAGTTTTTTTAGCTTCCCTTCTTTGCAAAGCCAACACATTTATTCTAGTGGCTCATGTCTAGGGTGCATGATGACTTTTTCTACTTCACGGGGCAAAGAATGAGAATTACAATGCAACTTATAATGAGTCATAGGTTATGAGGAGTACAAGGAGGACATGGCATTGGACCTATGTGTTGATGTTAAAATTGATGAATTGGCCATTGCACTAGATAGTATGAAAAAGGAGGAAGAGATATGACCTATTGATAAACTCACAGATCCTACAACTAGGGTTGCAGTAGGTTAGTTAGTTGTAAGTTGGGTACCTTAGAAAGGTGGACTGATGTGAACAAAAAGTTTTTATACATTGCACACAGAATGGTGAACAAGACCCACTACAACATAGTACACAATACATTGCCAAATGGAATTATTGAGGAGGCCAAAACACAAAATGAAGAAGGAGCCAAGATAACTTGGGGACTTGATCCTCTTCTCATTTTCTTCTGGGATATTGGAGTTCCTGATGGTCCAGATGATGATATATGGGTTTACCCATCTATGAACAAGTATCCCATACTGGGATTTAATTTTTTGGATACACCTGTGATGGCGTAAATTTCAAATGCGTATAAGGAAAGAATCGATAAATGGTATAACAGGTTGCAAGGAGCCTTTGCGAACGAGTGGTGCACATTCCACACGTGAGTTCCAATAAAGGTTGGGGAGCAGACAAAGTTTATAGTGATGCAACATTATAGCCTTGCATGGTTCAGGATGAATGATGGGGAGATGGGACCTTGGTGCAAGCTCTCATTCACATTCACTACTCGGTACTTCAAGTGTGTTGTAAAAAGGATAAAGAACGTGCATAAGTTAACCTTTGATGTTGATAAGGTTGACTTAGACTTGCACATCTTATGCGTGCAACTATATGTATGACACAAGGGAGGCATGAATACTTGGAGATGATGGAACATGATACATTGGATTTGAGCTCCCAGTTGAATGTTACCATTAAGGGGTTGATTTGTAGAGTATTTGTGGTGTTGAGGTAGAAAAATCAAGGTGGAGTGGAGATGGAGGTTACAGACTCTACCTTCCAAATTTGGATCATTTTGTTGTACCACCCCTTAAGAAAATGCACTAAAGATACTCCTGAGGGAGAAGGAGAAGAAGAAGAAGAAGGTGGACTTGATCATTCTAAGAGGAAGAAAATGTATTTATAGGAGAAGAAAGTAGCGATAATGACATATAATCATATCATTTGCCTCACAGGACAACTTTCAGAGTTAGAAGCTAGGTCAAGCGTAATGGAATGAAGGTTCCTATTCCAACACATAGACAAACATGGAATTTGATTTAGAGAAGGAAGGGAGAAACTATTGCACGAAGATATTGAGCACGAGTGGGATGAGAAGTTTGCTATTAGGAAAGAATGCTAAGGATCTTCAAAAGTCTATTCCATGCCATAGAGGGAGAAGAAGAAAAAATTTCCACCCAAGTTGACAAGACACCTTATGGATTAGAGGCAACCCCCCTGAAGTTAGAATAGGAGATTTGATAGATGAATCTATTGATAGATTAAGAAGGTAAACATAGTTTTTTGCACTTGCAATCTACCCCAAAGAGTAGCATATGACTCTTGCAGGACTTGGTTTATTTTCCCATGTCCAACTAACCATATGGATTTTCAAACCAATGGTAAGACTTTATACCTTGACAGGGAAATGTTGTGTACATAGGTGCCATAATGAAAAGTTATATGCTTGGGAACTCCTTGAACAAATATTCAAAGGAGTGTTGGAAAACTAGGAAGATGCCCAGATGGACCCTCGCGCGCTTTGGGTGAAGTGCTCAAATGATGTTTAGAGTGATGTGCCAATAACACCTTAGTTTTTTATGGTAAAATAAAATAGCTAGCCGATGTTAAAGCCAATTAAAAGGCTTTGGACCCCCAGTTGTACCTGTCATCGATAAACAGGTGTGCATATGCGTAAAAAAATTTTGATGCTTCAGCGCCGAAAATGACAGGTCTTGGTCGGATATGAGAAAGAGGAGATTACAGGTCGATACTTGTTTTCCACATCCAAGGGAGAACCTATTGTACCACCTTTGAAGGAGGCATGTGAGAGGATAATACTCAAAGAAGTAAGAAAAGGTCTTAGGTGGACTTGACCAGCTCATGGTAAGCAAGCCAAAATGTGACTATAAACAAGAAATGGAAGTACTTGGCAGATCTGCGCAGGAACATCACAACCACCTAAGTGAATAGTATAGAGTGAGATAAAAGCCCAAGCAATGAAAGAATATCAAGTCATCTCTAGTGAAGAGTCCACCGAGGAAGAAAAGGGATGAAAAAAAAAATTAAATATCTTAAGCAGTTGAATCCCTGCTAATGTCCCCTTGGTAAAGAAGAATGCAAAGGAACAAAAACAATACAGTGCCACAAAGGGGGAAAAGAGTAAAATTCTACCTAAGGATAAATCACATGAGCATGAGGAGGCACAAAGGAGAAATATATTGATGATACTTATGTCATCAAAGAAGATGAGGGCACAGAAGGTGGGACTAGCACAGGCACATTTCATCCTTCTGAAGAAATAGAGAATGAAGGTAAAAGGAGTAAGGAAGTGGTGGACTCCTATCTCACCACACATGGACTTTTTAGATGACCCTATAAAGGTCCTAAGGGTGTGGTTCCAAAGCACTGTGCCCATAGATAATTTATATGATTGGGAATTAATGGATAAACAGACGTGGGGTCTCGTGCACCAGGAAGATGTTTTCTTGGAACTTACATATAAACATGGAGGATCCTAAGTTTTAAGTAAGTAATAATTCCCTCAGTGCCATAGAATTGAAGAATGAGCCTAGGAAAAAGTACAATACAGTATACCCCATGTACTTAACAGATGAACAAGTATGTAATGCCTTGAATAAGTTGGTCGTGGATGTTACGCGTAGAAATTTGGATGTAGGGGCCACATTATGAGTATTTATGGAGGATAAGAAGAAGAAAGAGTGTGAGATTAAGAGTCCCTCCCTCCCCAAGATTGGATATCCGGGGAGCAACAGCTAATGCCTAGATCCCAAGGAGTCTTCTGTTGCTTATTCGTAGGCAAGCTTCATTCCAGTAAAGAGGGTACATCATCTATAGTAACATGTGTTCCAGCCCTAGATGGTGTCTTCAAGATGATATAAGGAGTTGTCAAAGGGATGAGCTTTGCTAAGCTCCAAGACTGCGCACATAAAATCATCTTCTCGAAGTGCATGTGAGTGCGGACATGACTTCAATCCTGTCTTAAAATTCCATAATTTTCTTTAAAAGGGAAAAAAGGGACATGACAGTTTGCGAAGCTTATGGAGGTGTGTAGCAAGGGAGACTTAGCCTTTAACATATGCCAAAAATGTGAACCCATTCTTGATGCACGTGCGGTTGATTAATGAGGCAATACTTATGGCTATTTAGGAAAAGACGCCCACAAACAAGATTGAGTGCAGTAAGGTTATGGCCGAGACAACAACACAAAAGGGAGTAATCAAGGCCAAGGACAAGTTGGAGATCAAAATAAAGCAGTTCTAGAATTTGGTGCTAGACTACATGAATGTGAGTGAGGGCATGTGCACAGAACTGCATGTGGTTATTCAAGAGCTCAAGAGCAGGGTTGAAGAGTTTGAGCCTCATTAGATACCAGGAATTGTAGAGACGGCGCATGGGAAGGCATTGACAGTATTGGATGAGTGGAAGAAATTGGCCAGTGAGATTAATGTTGAGTTCCCAGAACTCTTCCAACAGCCTGAGGCTTGAGTTACTTCTGATAGGTGAATGATTATTTTGGGCATTGAATTCTTTATTCTTTTATTGTTCATTCATACAATCTTTGGAGAAACAAGTTGCACAAAATAATTTCCAAGGAGGGCAATCCAAATTAGTGTGGGGAAATGTTGCATAGTGAAAATGACTAAGTACAAACCGCACGCGAGGATTTATGGCACGCGCAAGGAAGGTGTGAAGGGGCGTGCACAAGGCAGAAGGGATAGCGTGCGAAGGCTTGTGCCTAAGTAGGAAGCTTTCAGTACTTAGCTAATTTTGTGGACCAAAGACTAAAAATAAACAGGGATGAGTTGGAGTGCCAATCAAACAACGTTTCATATCTAAAGAAAAGCATGGAGACTTCGCGGCCAAACAAGAGCTATTTTGGGATAAAGCACATGTGAGGTGGAGATCAAAGGTCATGCATGGATCGAGCTAATAATAGGATTAAAACAAAGTTTATCTTTAGGGTTAATTTATTATTAGGCTTGTTAGGAAAGCATGCATGCTTTATAGCTGTTTTTATATGCACACATGGCTATTTTTAGCATGCGACCTATTTTGAGAATGCATGGGCAATGAAGGGAAAGTCCCCACCCATCTCAAGATCTGATGTATTCCATTGTATTAGACACCAGTGATGTAATAGAGTTATATTATTTTGATGTACTAGCTCGCATGACTCAGTGATGATAATTATTAGGTATTCAACTTTTGCTATGTAATACTTTTGTTATGAATGGATTATGGGGGATGGATTCTAGTGATTGATGTGTCTCAACATGGAGATCACATGGTGCAATTGATCTTAGTGTTTATTTGATCTGTTATGTTTCTTTACAATATGTGTTTCCTTATGATAACTATAATGATCTACTCTTGAATGTATGCTTTGGTATTGGTAATCATGAACATGCATGCTAACATCTTGACAAACCAGCGCAAAGGAGGGACCTGGTAGCTTCACATGCTTCGGGTGACCGTTCAAATCTATCAGGATGAAGTGCCAACACGTAAAGAAGTTAGGTGAAACAAGGACTACATTTTGATTCCGTTGCCGAGACTTGAACGCGGGTCTCTTGGGTGAGAGCCAAGTATCCTAACCAACTATCTTGGTTAGTTACAAGTGAATGACATCAAATGAAATTGAGACGATTTCTCATTCTTGCATACATGGTGCTCCGCATGAAGATCACCAATTTACCCTTCCTGACTCTAGAGTACTCCTTGAATGGAATCAGATTTGGGATGCTTACGTACCTTCTTGCTCATATGCCTCCCATAAGAAATTTTTTTTTTTTGATCCTTCATATATGATGGCTTTGTGTACCTCAGTAGCCTGATTATCTCACTTTGACTTGCTTCTAGGAGAGATTTGGGAAAATTCAGGATATGATGGCCCTCGACGAACTCCATGAGTTTCCCATTTCACTCTTGAACATGATGACACCTTTTTTCACTTCACAATTCACTTCTTTGACCAAGATGTCACATGAGTGGAAACATGCTTATAACATCTAGACACCTTTGCTCAATTTTCTCTTCGTGAAACTGCATTTCCTTTTCCACATAAAAGGATTGATCTCGAAATGGAACTTGAGGATGAATCACATGTTTTTGACCTCCAAATTGCACTGAGCTCATCACCAAACATTAATTAAGTGTTTAGAATCACTCTAAGGAGGTATGCATTGTTTGTGAGACTAAGATGATGACTAACATCACTCAAGGTGATCTTTTCTCGTTGTTCTAGCTTCTTACATCAAGTTGTGCCTTAGAGATCACCACAGAACTGATCCTTTGGGAGCTCGCAGAGGGTTTTCATCTTACTTGGGCTACAAAACTTCTCGACCTTGTGATGATGGCAAAAAGCAAAAAGATAAGCACAACAAGAGCTGCCACAACTTTCTAGGCTTAATTCCAAGACTTACTATTTTCAACTGGTCATATCCAGGACTGTTATTTATGAAAGTACAAGTTGAGAGCTTTTCGACGCCTATTGGAAGGCGCAAAACATATGTCGTATGCTCCAGATGCAGTCTGCGCAAGAACGAGATGTTCACATGATGCAACGAGAACACAGGAAACGACATAGTGAATGGGCACGGGTGCAGTGGCAAACTGGTCGTTAACGTCGCAAAGCAAAAACACAGGGGTTGTTTCAAAACACCGGTCTTCGTCATTCGAGAGTGCAAAAAAATTGGTCAACTAAGGGGCCCACTTTTATTTCGGAAGGGGCCCGACCATCGGAGTGAAATCACTCATTTTGACTATTCATCAAACCAAAGATCGAGCCTACGGATGAGCTAGAGAATGAGTTCCATTGGGCGATTCATTGGTGAGTTAGCATCGAGCTATGCACCAAGCAACCTCGTCTTGCTGACCGAGTTATCGGCGAGTCGAGCAACATTGGGCAAGCTTATGATGAGCTATAGAGCGAGCCATCCAACAATGTAAGCACCCACGTGGTGGATCAAAAGCCAATGCAAGGGAAGTGATCCGTAGACTAAACAACCCGCAATGACCAAGCCTATTAAAAGGCTTGATTCATTCGAACCTTGAAGCATGTGGATTAAATCCCCCACTCTACGCACCTAACACAACCCTTACGCCCATCTCGGAGACGACTTGAGCGACTCAACACATCACCTTGGTACAACAGGCGATATGTGTGACTCGGACAAGTGGCCAGGGGTGTGGAGGTCGAAGATGATGTTGTAGCAGATGACGTGGTCAAGGGTGACGTGGGCTTGACGTCGACGAACACGTAGCGGTCGAGGACAAGGCTGGTACACGCAGACGACTCAACCAAAAATGTTAGTGCGGGTTAAGGGGCGGGGGAATTGAGCACCTAACCTCCCCCTCCCTTCACACAAGGCTTAACCAACTCGCCCAACTCCACGAGTTGGTAGCAAGTTGGTAGATCAGGCTTATCAACAAGATAAGAGGACCGCTTAGGGGTATATAAACCCCTCACCTCCCCACTCAAAACAATTTTTATAGCTTATTTTTCAAGCCGAGAGAAAAGAAGAAAGGAGAGAGAGAGAGCTTGAGGGAAATTGTGGAGGAAAAACCTATTCTTTAATAGGCATTATTTTATTTTGGAGGCTAATTAATTATTATTATCTTGTCATGACATTGTAAAGGCAATTTCGAGCTTTAAGTCTTCTCGCGTCGAGCCAAACATTCGCCACAGAGCCGAAGGAGATCATTTTGCGCTGGAGAAGCATACAAAATCTCTGATTCTCTACGTTGATCAGTGAACGCTAGGTTTGTAATACTTGGTGGCCATGGAGAGGATCAATTACAGAGCTTGAAGACACTCCGACTTAGCTCTGGGAGATGTAAAAGTTGGGAAGTTGTGCCAGAATTGAGCACTGAGCTTCCAAGACCAGTTTGGGATCTTCAGATTTGATTGCCTTCACGTTCATTATAGCATTGTAAGCCCCTATATTGTACTTACAGTTAGATATTTATAATGAATCAGTTCAACTATTTGTGAGCCCGGAAATGTAGGCTATTTGGTCGAACTCCGTTATCAACTCGGTGCAGTGTCTTTCAATTTTGCATTGCATTTTGTTTAAGTCGAATTAATATTCAGAGTAAAATTGGTACCATATTATATTGCCTATAGGGTCTGTTGGTCAAGGAAGAATTTTTTACCTGTGTACGGATCATCAACTTAGAATATAAAAGTTCTCAACAAAATGAACCATAAATACGGATGTATTCTGAAGGTGCATTCGCTTTTTGATAATTAAAGAAGGGTTCTTACTCGGGGCCCTCATCCATGCTATTTCAAAAGAAAACACTATGCATTCCTTATAAGAAAAGATGAAGAAAATAGAAGAAATGATTGAGAAGAATGTGGTAGAGTGGAGAAGAAGGGCATCATATTGCATTTTGGCATGTCATACAAACTTCAATCTTGGATTCCAAAGCATCTAATATTGATAAAACCTTTTCAAACTTGTTTTCATATGTAGCTGCCTTCTCTTGCATAGGCAATAGTAACTTTGATGTTGTAATCAAAATAGCCTCCAATGTTTTAGAAAACTCTTGCTTACTTAGTCCATTTGATGAAACTTGTTCCAAAGATAAGTTTCACCTCCCAAACAAGGCATCTCTACACATTAAAAAACCAAACAAAAATTCAGACACAAAGCTCGGTAATAAAAAATTGATATTCAAAGAGAGCCAACAAATGTAGCTTGAACTAGCTCAACGCAATCTTTAAAATATTGTACAGTAGAAATGGGGTGAAATTGACTTATACCTACTTCAATCTTTGCAAAGGATTCCATCACTCCAATATTTTCATGAAGGTTAGCAATTGAATGACTTCTCGCCAAACTTCTGGAGCCACTGAAGATGTGAATTCCACTTTTTCATTTGCTTCAATATGAGATCGGGCTTCCATCACATTGTGTGCTACTCTCAATATAAATCATCAGCACATCTTTTAACAGAAAAACCAGGCCTTAAATAGCTACTAAAGAAGCTTTGATTTTCACTTACATCGTATAGGGAGGGATCAAATGTGTAGAAAAGGCCACAGCATCCACTCAATGCATCCACAATGTTGTGGTAATCCACCATATGTTGTGGTAAAAACAAGAAATAATGCAAGGAAGTGTTGTTCATAAATAAAAGAAGATGCGGAATGTAAGCGGAGGCAAGATACATTTCATAACATACCTGTTCATATCATTATAAGATTATCTAATAACACATACAAGCAACACATAATCAACATCACGTGATTGCGTGATCTCGTAAGCTTCAGGGTCATACAAAGACATAGACTGCCCACTCTTGGCAAGGTGAGTGTTGTTCCATGCATTGTATACAACAATGAAAAGTATGCTTCATGCAGATATCAAATATAGCAACCAAAAAAATAGAGGGGGCCTCTGATGTCACCTAGGTGTAGTGGGTGACATAACTTGTAAACAAGTAAAGAAGTCCTAATATCAAGAAACCGGCACCCTTTCTCTGAATAGGTAAAGATTGATTAACCGAAACCTGAAAAAACAACCAAAGAAAGCATTTACATAAGACACATGAAACTAAAGATACATGATGCTTACAATGTCCACACAATAGAGAATAAATTACCAAATAAACAAGGAGTTTCTAAAGACAATAAACTAACACATATTCATCAAAATGCCTAAGCCAAAGTTGTTACATTGTAATAAATGATAAAAAAATGTTTATATGGAAGATGAAGTTGTGCAGTGTGCAAGGCAGTCCCTATATCCATTTGTATCCAAATGCAGTCCCTTGTTTAAAGAAAATACAGTCTCCTATTTGCTCCAAATGTAGTCCCTTGTTTCTAGAAAATACAGGACCCTGTTTCTTGACATGTAGTCCCTTGTTTCGACAAAATTGAGAGCAATTTTTTCTTGAATGGAGGTAACTTTTAACTCAAATGCAAGACTCATATTATATAAAATGCACATGAAGTTACTAAGTTCTTCAAATCAATTAAACCGAGAAACCAATTGTAGTCACTTCAGTATCACTCTGTAATATTTAGTTCTATTGCTGTAAAGCTATTTTCAAGCACATTCGGCTGTGACTTTCCAAATAAGAATATGTAAAGCCTGCAAATGATGAACATTACAACATTTGTTTGACAGTATTTATGCTGCTAATGGTTAATGTGACGATTTCTTATTGAAAAATGGTTTCCCTTCCTTACCAGCCAAATTCATAGCTAACTGAGACCTCCAATTTGTCAATGCTTAGAAATATGTATTGATTTGTTGTCTCTTAGTGCCCTGTAGGTAATGAGTAAAGGTATCTGGCCAGTCTACGTATGTGAAGAGAAATTCTAATCAAATTCATCTTTTAACGGATTATTTTATTAAAGTATTGAAGTCTTTATACCCATGCAAGTGAGAGAATTGAAAGGCAACTCATGTTGTTCAGAAATATTGGATTTCTCATTCTTATTAGCCCAAAAATCAGCATTTGAAGATCTTCCTTCATTCTAATAAGGGTATACCAATTATTACAGTTCCTACAATAGTAAGTCCACCAGATAGGTGATCCTACAAAGGGATCTATAGTGGTTCATTCTTGTAGGTATGGCCACTTTTAGAAATCAAAAATTGAGTGGCGGGCATAGTGATCATTGTCCCTAGTAAGAACCTCTATGTTGCATATGTTATCTTGGCCAAGAAGACACGTCCTATCGACTACAAAGCTTTAAATCACATTACAATCAAAAATAATTCCCAACACCTAGGATTGATGATCCATTAGATGAGCTCCATGGGGTCAAATATGTTTCCGTGATTGATTGGTTAGGGTACTATTATATTCCAATACACTTGCAAGACCAAGAGAAGGGAATCCTTTTGCACTCATCAAGTACACTATCAGTTTAGAGTCGTACCGTTTGGTTTATGTAATGCTCCTTCCATATTTCAAGCATTGATGAATGAAGTATATAGCAAATTCCTTCACAAATGTGTCCTTGTTTTCTTCTACTTCTTGTGGAAGCCAAAATGTAAGGGAACTTTCAAGGAACACTTCTCCACTCACTAATAGAAATTGAGGCTCTTTACAAAGGATTATACTAGCCTTGTCAAAGTTAATCTTGTTTTTTAAAGATATACATCGACTCTTCACACATTGGGCCCAATCTCAAATATTAGCTTTTCTTGCCTTTGTAATCTTCATTTGTGTATTGATGTTAAGCTTGTGTAATCAGGGATGAGATTTGACGGCCCACTCTACCTATCACAATAAATTTTTACGACAGTTTGTAGTTTATATCAATCGCTCTTTTAGCAGTTACTGCACATATGTCAAATCTATATATCTTATGGCAGTTTATATGCTGAATGATTTTATGATAATATCTTGCATATTATTGGCTGAAACTTGTTGAGAAGTGTACAATTATCCACCACATTACATAAACTACATAAACATTCAGGTTGTGTTCTCATGGAGGGGGGGCCTAAATTATCTCAGGGGGTGGTGAGGCGAAAATTTAGGGGCATTTAAGTAGCAGTATGGTCCCGTGCTTTTTTTAAAAAATTGCTCAACACTTGCTGAGATAATTTACAAGCCCCCTCCTTGAGACCACAAGTGATTATTACAGCCATTGCATGATCTTAAAATTTGCCTCCAAAATCACAAAAAATTGATGGCGAAAATGCATATTACATGTCAGGTGGGCAAAAGAACCCTTAAAAATTAGGGGTAAACTTCTAGCCCCCAAAGGCACTTCTTAAATTTAGCGGGCAAAAAACATGGAGCTCCTATTTTCCAAGACTAAATTCCTTTTATTTCCTCGTTCTAACTTCAAAAAAAATTCATAGGCCTTCTGCTATAAAAAAAACGAGCGAAAGCCCCACCATGGCAATACAATGTTTCTAAATAATATATATAAACTTAATGGATTTGATGTTTTACTAAAACAATCTCACGTCATAGGTGGATGCGTTAACATTTTTTGAAAGTGTAAAAAAACATTTAAATCGTGTGAAAAAGGGAAAAATGGGTGTCAAATCTCAGCTCCGAGTGTAATTATCTTGATCACTCATAAAAAAATGCAATGATAGCAAAGCAGGTGCATGAGAAGGTTTACAAGGCAGTCCCTATATCCATGTTTTATCCAAATGTAGTGTAATGATAACAAAGTAGTTATGTTGCCAGGATACGGATACAGGTACGGGTTCGGGTACAGGTTCAATACACAAATATGTCAATTTTAGAAAACCCTTGGATACGATACGTCTTGGATATGTCCACACACACACACACACATATATACTCATTTTACTCATTTTTTAGTCCATAAAAAACTGAAATAGTAATACAAAACTTGAATCGATGTTCAAAACATTTAATATACTTAAAGAACTCACATTTTCATTGATCATGTGGCTGCCATACATATGATATACGAATATCATGTCAACATGAATACAAACAAAACTTGAAAAATATAGTAGGATCAATGTTCAAATTTTCAAAACATACAATATACTTAAGATTTTACATTTCATTGATAATGTGGCTGCCATACATATACCATTGAATATTTACCCTCAACATGAAGTATTTTCATCTAGATTCACTCACTGCATTTTACTCTAATTCATTTAAATGCCACTTGCGCTATCCACTTTCATTACTAAGTCAACCCTTACAAATAAAAATCTTTTAATGCTTTTAAAAGGACGTCGAGTTTAAACTTACTTTCGCCATTTACTCTAAGGACATACCTGATTATCCCTGACACCAACATGTAAAATCACGTAAACTCTTACCCGTATGGACCTATCGTCACCATATCCACGGATACGTATCAGGCAATTTACTCGTTAAAACCTTCTTGGATCCTTCCTGAGACGCACAATAGTAGGTTCGGTACAATCCGTTGTGCGGGAGGGGGCATTTGACTCCCGATAACCATGCTCCCTTGTAGGTAAAGAAACTGTCTACTATGGTCCTGACATGTAGAATATTGATAGAATACAAAATTTCTTGACATTATTGCCCCCTTTTGGCTCCTTTCTTCCAATAAAAGGTCTCTTTTGCACCAACTCCAAACCCTCTCATATGCTTATAGAAATTGCCACATTACATTTGGAAACTTTCCCAAATCATATTGAGAATCACATTTCTCATAGCCAACTTTGTTCACATAGCAATATTTAGTTAATGACATTTAGGCTATACTCAAAATCTATTTCCAAGCACGATTGACTCAATACAATCCTTTTACAAATTGAAAATACAGCCTGCAGATTCTTTATGTACATGTCACAACATCTTTATATGTCATCAAAATATTTCTTGACAATTGCATGCAAGGGTTTCTAATTTCCCATCCTGCTATTATTGCTTTCCAAGGGCAACACTAAACCTCAGGTTTTTGAATTGGGTTGATCTTATCTGATGATTTTACTGATTTGGCATCAATTCAGGTTAGGAGTGCAATGTATCTCCAAGTATTACGTATCGATAGTGAGATGTTACTAGTAATCTACACTTAACGCTTTATTCCATGCCAGAAATATTTCTCTTTGGCGAGTTTAATGCCACCTTCCATATTATGTTGAAATCTCACTCTAGCACCAAACAATGAAAAAAAGCTTGATTTCCCATTTGAAAGGCCCACATCCCCGTCAGTGAGTTAAATCTTAAGGCATTCAGGATGATTTTAAAACATATTTCAGGTATCTAAGAACTTATTTAGGTCCAGATGAATACTCTGGAGTTTCACTTCTCGTACTTGACTACTGAAATTGCCCTGACAATGAAGGCCATTAAATTTTCAAAACTATGCCTTTCCAAGATCATGAAATGGATTCTTACAGCAGAATCAAACCTTCTGCCGAAAGATTATTACCTTGTTTGTTGGCTCATTCCCTTATTTTGAGGGGTCTTTATAAATTCAACCTCAATTCATTAAACATTGTCTCAAGGATTTTGTTCTATTAAGCTCTTCCAAAGACAATCTCAAAAATGGCAACCATGTCATCTCCACTTACATATTAAATATCTTGCTGTATTTTTGCAACCTGTTTCACTATTATGTTTTCATGCTCAGTATTTTTTATCTTTCAGCATATAACTGGGCATGCCACTTTAGTCCAGTTGTGTTTCGTCAAACATCTCTTACAATTGCCCTTACTATTTGCAATGATACTGATTTGAAACAATGATCCTTTACTTGATACCCTATGCCCTAATTTGATTACGCACAGGTATCAAAGTGTTTTGCTTCATTATTCATTTTTCCCCTTTCCACATTCAAGATTTCATTGATACTACATGACTTTCCCTTTTTTATCTTCCACCTTGTAATGGGTGCCTTATGTGCAACTTGAATTTTCTTTGCAAATTTCCCACTGTAAGTCTGTTCCTAATAATTTACTTAAAGAAGTATTTATTGATCTTTTATCAGACTAGGAATCAGCTTGCTGAAATTCATACAGAATGTTTTATCATTTTGGACTTGCCAAAATGGCCACCTTCTAAACCAGCTTCTCAACGAAATCAGTTCTTACATAATGTCCCATGTCTAAATAAACCCATTTTCAAATATTCACTTTGTTTGAAATCTTGAGTACAATTTTAATTGGTCCATAGCCTAAATGTTTACCAACTTTTTCATCAAAACTAACACAGTTATTGAATCATTTATTACATGAAAGTTGGTACCTAATTGCCTGATTCCCTACCCTTGGGGTACATAGCATTCAAAATACATCAAGTCCTCTCTTTTACCTCAAATGGATCCTATAACCATGCCAATGTTCCAAACTGATATTGGGATACATAGTTTGATATCAATCACCTTTGAATCTTTCAGTGCTACAGATTAGCAATGAAAATTAAAATCAACATAGGAATCCGAGTCATCCTACAACCCAGAATTTACTCTTGGTCCTTATAGAGGGATTTTCACATGATGATACATGCCTAGATGCTAGACACTTGTTGAGCACTCCTTTCAAGAGGTTAGACAATACACACCTATGGGCACTATACAATCAGTTCCT
This sequence comes from Taxus chinensis, assembly GCA_019776745.2. Classification (NCBI taxonomy): domain Eukaryota; kingdom Viridiplantae; phylum Streptophyta; class Pinopsida; order Cupressales; family Taxaceae; genus Taxus; species Taxus chinensis. The sequence continues at coordinate 147,037,874 of CM034157.1, forward strand.
CAATGCATAGTTCACAACATTGACAGTTTTCACAAGGTTCCGGCAAGGAGCTTCTCATAACCTGGCCTACATCCATGTTGGAAAACTCGGAATAAGTAGGAAGCCCACTCACAACTAATTCAGGATAAAGAACTAATTCGGGAAACATGGAACAGATTAGCATACCACATTTTACAATGGTATTTATTAGAGTCTTTGGAAAAGATTAAAGCTTCTTCCAAATCCTTGGATAACTTGCACTACTACCCACAACTCACATCTGGTGTGAGGTACCGAAAATAAATTCATGTGCGTGAATGATGCTTTCGGCTAAAAAAAATAAAACTTTAGGCAATCATGAGATAAAAAATCATTTCAGCTTTGAGGGTACTGAATTGGCATTGCAATTTGGGAGTTAATTTGGTATATGATTCCCTCAATAACCTTTTTGATTGGGTTTTACTTTACTTCTGCAGCACGTTGAACCATTTATCAACTGGGCAACTTTTGCTACAAGGTTCTTCACTGATTGAATTTTAGCAGAAGGTCCAAATTTCACAATTAAGTGAATAGAACAAAGGAAGAACGTTGAATTTAACAACAATTCTCAGAGTTGGTCTCATCATAGGACACAATTTAAATAATCCTAGTACAAACCACATGGACTTGTCAGCAGATAAGGACAGAAATAGTCTTCATATTCTACGACTTCATAGGACAACAAGGGGTACATCTAATGTCGAGCTACTTCATATGTTATCGAAGCAAATTCACCGTAGACATAAAGTTATTGGGAAATCCAATTTAGATCAATCCCAATCACGCACAATACACTTGAAGGTTTCCAACAAAAGGGATAACTAAAATTCATTTCTAGAAAATTCATGAAAAACAAACTATAATCCATGATACTCTGAGAAGATCATTTAACCTCTTTTTCTTATGTAATCGATCCCTTTTGAAGGTATTACAATACAGCCCAGTCAAATGAGTTTTCAAGAATTTATTTTTTATGGTAGAGAAGGCACCAATATCTAAGACAAGTGACCTTGCAATGTCCCTTCAACAATTTAATCCTAATTCATTAAATACCTAGACTTAGAGGCCTCCCAAAGGTGAAAATCTAAAATCATTTTGGATCTTCAAATCTCAAGGATCTTGTTTTGCCTTCCTTTGTCAATTAGAAATAAATAGGGGATTTGGGATCTTAATAAATTATTAGTCGAATGAAATTTGTGGGTTAACTAAGCTGGAATATTTCCTATCAACACAAAAGCCCAGACTCCCAAAAAGGCAGTCTAAACTCCACTCAAGGTATATAATCATGGGGACCATGTACCAATTGATAATACTCTACTTACATTGATTGGTGTTCGATGAAGGGGGATTATTCACCATTCATAAATTCTATACATTGTACCTAACTCCTTAGCCCAAACTGTCAACTGAAACGTACTCTGACCTATGGCATCTTCTAACAATTTCCTCCACACAAATAATGGGACTATTCATTCAAATCTGAGCTTAGTACAAATGCCTGGGTGATAAGCCACTTTAGGGGCAATGACCATGGTCACAAGGGTCAAATATTGTGAAGTCCAACTTGCAATTTGACATTCTTAATTAATTTTTAAATTTGAAGTTTATCTCCTTACCAAGATTACGATGAACAATAATTTGTCGCAAGGTATGTAGAAATCACTAAAAAAAGGGGATTTAAAGGAACTTTATTAGTGATTAAAATAAAGATAATTGGTGGCACCCTTTTAAGTATCGAAATCAGATTTATGGATGTTTAATGTAATTACTTAATAGATCTAGTAATCAACGCCCCAGGAACCTTGTCAACCGTGGGCACCCTTGTCTAGTCATCTGTGAATAGAGGATACAGAGGCAATAATCACAATCTTGTAACTTTAGAATGAACCACTACCCATGTCAATCTCCAAAGATTATGTGAAAAGAACTCCAAGTCCCCTCTATAGAATGATCTCTTTGCTAACTGATTTTACCCAACTATGTTATTAAACCAAGGTTGCCCTACATGCATATGTATTGCAGGCAGATTTCATCCTGAAATCTGTGACTACCCTATCCGAAAAAATTTCGTACTTTTAAAATAATGGGTCGTTTTGTGTTTTTATTGCCTGAAAGTTCTTGTATTGCGTCAAGATATTCCCAAAGAGCCATATTAGCCATTTTCGCCAAATACCCAGATGCCCAAAATTGTTATATTCTGTCGTCGGGATTTGTCTGCGGGAAATTTGTATTTAATTATTTTGAGCCCCGTTTGAGGCAATTTGCGCTCCGTTTTAACCCTGTTGTGATCGAACATATCATTATTCCTATATACCAGAAGGGTTTTAACTAGGAATAAGTTTTGGGCTTTATTTGTGACTTTTGGCAATTTTTGTGTTTTTGTGTTTTCCCGTTTCGTTTTCTGTGAAATTTCTCTAGATCAATTCCTTTGCCGGTTTGGCTGATTCTTGGCCTGGAGTAGCTGGAGATCACATACGCACGTTGTGCCAGAAGGAAGTCGCCATCGGAGGTCTGGTTCACTGGGAAAAGGCGAAGTCGTGCACTAAAAAGCCCCTGCGGGGTTGGGCGCATTTTTGGAAAACAAAGGATTTAAGTGGATCATGGGAAAAATAGAAGCAGCAGGCAGGTGGGATTTTGTACCTACCTAGCAGGGTACTTTTTCCCATGGAAAAGTCACTTAAGTGCAGTGGGAAAATTAGAGGCAGCAGGCAGGCGGGAATTTATTACCTGCCTTACAGGGTAAAAATTCCTATGATGAAATAAAAGAAAAGTGACTTAAGTGAATCATGGGATTTTATTGCCTGCCTTGCAGGGTAAATAATCCCATTATGAAAGTCAAATCACTTAAGTGAATCATGGGATTTTCAGGGCTGCCTTGCAGGGTAAATAATCCCATTGTCATGTGATTTTTAAAAATAGAATTCCTTATGCCAAAAAGTGCGACCCACCTTGGGTGAATAATAATGCATTAAATAAATATTTGTTAATATTTATTCACCCAATTTTGGCGCCCAGGCTTGTGGAAAAGTCAACAAAGGGCAAAGTGGACAAAAGGAATTTAAAAATAGAATTCCAAAATTAAATAAATTTAATTTATTTTGCAGCCCCTTCATGCAAAAAGTGCGCCCCATTTGGGAGAGAAATAATACTTTTTAAAGTATTAAATGATTAAATTAAATTCCTATTTTCAGTGGCTAGGTCAAAGCACACTGTGAAGCTTAAGTGAAGTGAAAAGTGAATGATTAAATTAATTAAATTTAATTTATTGGATGGCTGTCCTTAAACATGCAATTTTAGCACACCAGTTAAAGAGAAAAGCATGATTTTTAATTAATTAATTGTCAGGAATAGGAAGGGCAATTATTAATTATAGAATTATGAGGGTTATATAAGCATGGGCTGCCATAAGGATGAATTAATTAATTCACAGGTAAAGAAGTGCAGCCCAGAGGAAAAGTGCGCCCCATTTGAAGAGGATTTTGCTCAAAAGAAGGTGAAATCAATGCTAAAAGCTTCCAATTTTGGCGCATGCTTTGAAGAAGGTTGATTTGTGTCTGCATAATTGTTTGTAGAAATGATACAGGTGCTCAGGTGATATTAGTAAAATTCATGCTTGCTTTGCATGCAAATAAAACATCAAATTTTGGGGCAGCAGGCTTGAATTATGCAGATTTTTATGATTAAAATTCACTGTTCATGTTCCGGTTGCCATCTTTGTCTGAATTAATTGCAGGAATTCATTACAGGTGCTTTTATAAAGAAAAGGAGCTTTAATCAATGTCCAATACATTGAATATATCCTCCGAATCTGAAGAATTATCCAGATCTGCACCAGTTTTGAAGAATTCCAGCCAAATAAGAAGAAAAAGAATTGTTCAGACAAAGATAGACAAAGCTATGGCGAAGAAAGATGAAAAAGAAAGCACAACGGAGTCATGCATCACTTCTAAATTTGCAGATATTGGAGACACGGATCTAGGCTCGGAACCTCTTGCTGAATTGATAGACAGATCCAGAGCAGGAAAGACTTCACTCATGCGTGCAGGAAAGACTTCACTCATGCGTGCAGATTAAAAGCAGTGGAATTATTCGAGCTGCAGCTTTTCCATCCACAGCCCAGTTGCCAGAGTTTGTTATGCAGGTGCAGATCCATATCCAGATGCAGAGATGCAGATCCAGATCCAGATCTCATAGTTGCAAAAGCTTCCGGCACAAAGGCTTCATCCTCTTGTTTCGAATGCAGCCCGTGAAGAAGTCAGTGCGTGGAAAATTCCTTCCAGGATCTTGTGCATGTGCTCCCAATCTTCCAGTTGAAGCCTTCATTGAAGTTGCATTCACCCGGAGTGCTTTCCAGAATTTTTAATTGCTCATATGCAATTAAAAATAAGGATAATGAGTTATCTACGGCAAACATTGCATTGATGCATGTACTGGAGAAGAACTGCAAAAGCTTCAAGGATAAAAGAGAAGACAAGGCGAAGGCAAAATCCAGCTGCTTCCAGATTCCAGCTTCCAGATCCAGTTGTTCCAGAGCTTCCAGATCCAGTCGTTTCCAGATCCAGCTTGCTTCCAGATCCAGCTGCTCCCAGATCCAGTTTGGTGAGAATCAAAGGCAAAAGAATCAGCTGCATGCAGACATGAAAAAGGACAAGACTGCAGCTTTCCTCTTCCTTCTTCTTTCCTCCGACAAAGTAATTGAGCGATCAATTAAATTATACAACTTAAGTGATTGGTTTAAAAGCCATTACTTGAAGAAGTCAACTACTTGGAGATAGGTGGCAGACGTGCAAAATAGAAGGTTCTATTTTCAGTTGCAAATCATACATGTCATGCAAAGAGGAATTCCAGGAGGGAGATTGCCAGTTGTTTCTTTTCCGACTTCCACATGTGCCAGTTCAACTAAAAGCTTCCGACTTGTAATTGCCCCTCTACATTCTATAAGTAGAGGAAGAACCTTCGGGTTAATGATCAGAATTTGTAAGCAACAACCTTGTGTTCCAGACTTTGTGCTGAAACCCTTGAGAGCCACTTGAAGCAAAGGAATATAAAGGAGCAGATTTCCGGAGAACTTTGTGTCACGGTGTATTGTGTTTCTTGCTTTTTATCTTAGATCTTTTAATAAACTTTGTGTTATTTTAGATCTAGATCTAGAGCTGCCTTTGCTTATAATTCTGTGTTTATATCTATTGGTTTCTTCTATGTGCATGCAATCAACTCTGCTATCTATTGATTGGGATGCACATCTTCCCCATTTCTTCTCTGTGTTTATATAATTCCTTTCTTCTATAAATATTTCCTTTCTTTAAACTACTTACTTATTGCATAACTGTTCAGTTATGGTTCATGAACTGAGTAGTTAAAGTAAAACCCCATTTAGATATTAGCATACTTTAATTGACAAATCTGACACGGGAGCCTCACCGGTAAATGAGGGAGATTTATCTCATGACTGCCTAGGTTTTGTGCTATGCAGAAAATCTAGCCAACAGTTTTTGGCGACTCCGCTGGGGAACAACTATCTTTGCAGATCAAAGCTTATCTTTTGAAGATCAGAGTGTTTTCCATACAAATCTCAACCTGGCTGAACGTCCATTCACCCGATCTGTGAAGGCGCAAGGAAGGACTGATCATTTCTTCAGACTGCAGGAGCAATTCAATTTCAATCATCCTCCTCAAGTTAGAAGCCACAAATCTAGTCTCTCACTAGGAAGGAGAGTGCACACCCATCCAGATCCGGATCTTCTTTAGCATAATCTGGCAGCTGGAATTATTCACCAAGTCTACACAAGGAGAAGACGTGCCCCATTTATCATGCAGAATCAGAACCAGATAGTACCTGTTCCATGGGGAGCAGCTTTTGGGCCTCTGAATCTGACTCCTCCTATGCATGATCTACCTAAAGGGACGAGAAAGAATTTTCTGAAATTCTTTGGAGATGGCAAGCAGAATCCAGATGACCACTTGGCTGCGTTTTTCATATCCTGTGGAGTGCTTGCAGTCGAACATGAAGATGTATCTGTCAGACTCTTCATAGAGACTCTGCATGACTTGGCTGGAGAATGGTTCTACCGGCTAGCTCCTGGCACCATAACCAACTGGGCTACTATGCGGGATGCGTTCCTGAAAAGATTCAAACTGGTTGAAGATTCCAGAACATTGATAACTCAACTCACTCAGCTGAACAAGGAGCCACATGAGCACATGCGGGATTTTATTGCAAAATTCCAAAGATTACTGTACAAAATTCCGGCTTCTGCTTCTCTGAATGATGAGAATCAAAAGGTATTCTTCATCAATGCTTTGCTTCCTGAAGTAAGCTATCAACTGCGAAGAGCACGTCCTGCTGATTTGTTAGCAGCTCAAAACATGGCGGTTGAAATTGAAGACGACCTCATCATGGCTGGAAAGATAAAGAGCAACACTTCTAGAGCTGAAAGTTCATCCTCTGCTACTACTTCCGATTCACTACTGCAAAAGTTAGCAAATGAGATGATGCAGATGAAGAAACAAATGGCTCAAATGGCTCAAGGCAACAATACTGCCCCTGCTCGGAATTTCAACAACAACCGGAACCGCATTGCTGGTTCCCAAAGATTAGCAATTAAAGCTACTCCTAGAAACAATGTGGAGATGAATGAAGAAGACCAGGAAGCTGACGCTGATCAGCTCGAGGATGATGATTTTATAGGACCTGCTGGCGACTCCAACATTAATTACCTGAACTACAAATTTGAACATGATGATGAGAAACTTCATGAAGATGATCATGGTCATACATATGCAGTACTTACAAGATCACAAACTCGCCAAGCTGAAGCATTAGCAGACGAACAAAGAAGGGGCATCCCTTTGCCTTCTTCCTTAGCTCCTGGAAGTAAGCATGTGAGTTCTTCATCTCAACCACAGAAAGCGGCTCAGGTATCTGAATCTATTTCTTCTTTTGACATTATTGATCATGCCAAGAAAACTAAAGTTCAAATGTCAGAAGCCGAATACCTGAGAGCTTTTCCTGAGCAGTTAAATAGGCTAGTCAAATATGTACAATCACCAGGACAATCCAATACATCAAAAGGCCTTTTGCCTAAGCCCAAAGATACTCCTCCACAAAACAACACTGCAGTTGTTAAACCCTCACCATCTTCTGAAAGGGTGGAACCTTTCTATGTCTCCTTATTGCTTAATGGTTTCAAGTTAAGCAATTGCATTCTAGATTCGGGTGCTTCTGACAATGTCATGCCAGCTAAAGTTGCAGATGCTCTTGGGCTTACCTTGACAAAGACCATAAAAAGGTGTTACTCCATGGAGAGACAAGTCCCTTTAATCGGACAAATCAAAGATGCACAAGTTGTTCTGGCAGCTTTTCCTGACAAAAGATTAAAGATGACAATTCTAGTTGCAGATATTCCTGTCTCCTACGGGATGTTGCTGAGCAGAAACTTCTGCAAAGAGCTGGGAGGAGAAGTAAAGATGGATTGGTCCTGTGCGCATATTCCTATCAAAGGGATTAACCATAAGCTGGAGCCGGAAAAGAAGTCCAGGTACACGGTTACAAAATCTGAGGATCCTAGATCTCAGATTCTTTTTCAGGAATCTGACCGTGGGGTCTATTTCTTGGAAATGGATAAAGACATTCTAGAGTCAGAACTTCGACCAGAGCCAGAGCCAGCAAAAGAAGAAGAAAAAGTTTGGACTCTGGAGTTTAAAGGCACATGTTGTTCTTTTGGATCAGGAGCTGGCGCTCTACTAATTTCTCCAGATCATGAGATATTTCCATACTCCCACAAGCTGATGTTCGAGAACACCAATCATACGGCGGAGTATGAAGCATTGCTGCTAGGAATGGAGCAAGCTAAAAAGAAAGGAGTAAAACTCCTCAAAGCCCAAGGAGATGCTGAACTTCTAGTAAAGCAGGTTCGAGGGCAAAGTCAAGTCAAAAGAGATAAGCTGGAGCATTACAGAGATAAAGTGCTTTCTGCCACATTCGATTTTGCAGCCTTCTCTATTGACTTCATTCCAATAAATCAAAACTCCAAGGCAGATTCTTTGGCAGTCACAGCTGCACTATTGAATCCGGATAGACCACCGTCCATATTCAGACAAGGAAACTATAAAGTGGAGATGGTCTACCGCCCCAAAAGTCCCTGAACAAACATCTGCATGTCTGCATGTTGAAGGGAGTAAATCACCACCATGACAAACAATCAAAGGAAAAGTTAATCCAGGTTATGATGACAATAGTGGAGCAATCCAACCAAAAGTTAACAAAATCCCCAAGGGTTTAGTTTCCTTAGTGGAGACTTTCAACAAGCATGATCAGTACCTGAAGAAGAACAAAGAATATGGTGATAGTTCTTCCTCAGAAATGCAGCAAATAAATCTGGGAACGGAGCAAGTTGATGCAGACTTACCTGCCACAGAGAGAAGAAAGGATGAGCCACCACCAGATGAAGTTGATAAGGACTTGCCCAGAGTATTTGACAAGAAGGCCAGAGAAAGGAAGTTCGAGATCGGAGACTGGGTACTCTGGTGGGACAAGAGATATGAACCGAAGGGCATGCACGACAAATTTGATTCACTCTGGAAAGGGCCCTTCATGATCAAAAGAGCTGCAGGAATGGATACTTTCTTCCTTGCCTACCGGGATGGAATTGAATTACCATTGCCTTTCAACGGGCAGCATCTGAAGCTGTTCAGGACACTGAAAAAGCAGGTTAAAACCTGTATGTATATAAATAAAACTTTGTTTGTTTTTCCTTGTTTTGTTTTTGTGTTGTGTTGTTTTTGTTTGCCTGACCCCGTGCCCAAAAGACAAGATACGAAACCAGAGATGCTGGGATCTCATCTTTTCCCTTGTCATTCTGACAGAGAAAAAGATGTCCACAGACGGAGCCAACTGGTGTCCCCAGATTTCATCCTGAAATCTGTGACTACCCTATCCGAAAAAATTTTGTACTTTTAAAATAATGGGTCGTTTTGTGTTTTTATTGCCTGAAAGTTCTTGTATTGTGTCAAGATATTCCCAAAGAGCCATATTAGCCATTTTCGCCAAATACCCAGATGCCCAAAATTGTTATATTCTGTCGTCGGGATTTGTCTGCGGGAAATTTGTATTTAATTATTTTGAGCCCCGTTTGAGGCAATTTGTGCTCCGTTTTAACCCTGTTGTGATCGAACATATCATTATTCCTATATACCAGAAGGGTTTTAACTAGGAATAAGTTTTGGGCTTTATTTGTGACTTTTGGCAATTTTTGTGTTTTTGTGTTTTCCCGTTTCGTTTTCTGTGAAATTTCTCTAGATCAATTCCTTTGCCGGGTTAGCCTGATTCTTGGCCTGGAGTAACTGGAGATCACATACGCACGTTGTGCCAGAAGGAAGTCACCATCGGAGGTCTGGTTCACTGGGAAAAAGACGAAGTCGTGCACTAAAAAGCCCCTTCTGGGTTGGGCGCATTTTTGGAAAACAAAGGATTTAAGTGGATCATGGGAAAAATAGAAGCAGCAGGCAGGTGGGAATTTTGTACCTGCCTAGCAGGGTACTTTTTCCCATGAAGAAAAGTCACTTAAGTTGCAGTGGGAAAATTAGAGGCAGCAGGCAGGCGGGAATTTATTACCTGCCTTGCAGGGTAAAAATTCCCATGGTGAAATAAAAGAAAAGCGACTTAAGTGAAATCATGGGATTTTATTGCCTGCCATGCAGGGTAAATAATCCCATTATGAAAGTCAAACGACTTAAGTGAATCATGGGATTTTCAGGACTGCCTTGCAGGGTAAATAATCCCATTGTCATGTGATTTTAAAAATAGAAATTCTATTATTCCAAAAAGTGCGACCCACCTTGGGTGAATAATAATGCATTAAATAAATATTTGTTAATATTTATTCACCCAATTTTGGCGCCCAGGCTTGTGGAAAAGTCAACAAAGGGAAGTGGACAAAAGGAATTTAAAAATAGAATTCCAAAATTAAATAAATTTAATTTATTTAATGCAGCCCCCATTCAAAAAGTGGGAGAGAAATAATACTTTTTAAAGTATTAAATGATTAAATTAATTCTATTTTCAGTGGCTAAGGTCAAAGCACACTGTGAAGCTTAAGTGAAGTGAAGAGTGGATGATTAAATTGATTAAATTTAATTTATTGGATGGTTGTCCTTAAACATGCAATTTTAGCACACCAGTTAAAGAGAAAAACATGATTTTTAATTAATTAATTGCCAGGAATAGGAAGGGCAATTATTAATTATAGAATTATGAGGGTTATATAAGCATGGGCTGCCATAAGGATGAATTAATTAATTCACATGTAAAGAAATGCAGCCCAGAGGAAAAGTGCGTCCCATTTGAGAAGGATTTTGCTCAAAAGAAGGTGAAATCAATGCTAAAAGCTTCCAATTTTGGCGCATGCTTTGAAGAAGGTTGATTTGTGTTCTGCATAATTGTTTGCAGAAGTGATACAGGTGCTCAGGGGAAGTTGAAAAAATTCATGCTCACTTTGCATGCAATTAAAACATCAATTTTTGGGGCAATAGGCTTGAATTATGCAGATTTTTATGATTAAAATCCACTGTTCATGTTCCGGTTGCCATCTTTGTCTAAATTAATTGCAGGAATTCATTACAGGTGCTTTACAAAAGAAAATGAGCTTTAATCAATGTCCAATACATTGAATACATCCTTCAAATCTGAAGAATTATCCAGATCTGCACCAGTTTTGAAGAATTCCGGTCAAATAAGAAGAAAAAGAATTGTTCAGACAAAGATAGACAAAGCTATAACGAAAAAAGATGAAAAAGAAAGCACAACGGAGTCATGCATCACTTCTAAATTTGCAGATATTGGAGACACGGATCTAGGCTCGGAACCTCTTTCTGAATTGATAGACAGATATTAGAGTATTTTCAAAGACTTCTAGAGCAGGAAAAACTTCACTCATGCGTGCAGATTAAAAGCTGGAATTATTCGAGCTGCAGCTTTTCCATCCACAGCCCAGTTGCCAGACATTTGTTATGCAGGTGCAGATCCAACATGCTAGCATTGCATGATCCATCCAATCCAGATCTCATAGTTGCAAAAGCTTCCAGCACAAATGCTTCATCCTCTTGTTTCGAATGCAGCCCGTGAAGAAATCAGTGCGTGGAAAATTCCTTCCAAGATCTTGTGCATGTGCTCCCATCTTCCAGTTGAAGCCTTCATTGAAGTTGCATTCACCCGGAGTGCTTTCCAGAATTTTTAATTATTCATATGCAATTAAAAATAAAGATGATGAGTTATTACATGTCACAAACATTGCATTGATGCATGTACTAAGAAGAACTGCAAAAGCTTCAAGGATAAAAGAGAAGACAAGGCGAAGGCAAAATCTAGCTCGTTTCCAATTCCAGCTTGTTTCCAGATCAAGTCATTTCCAATTTGTGAGAAAGATCCAGCTTTCCAAAAGCCTTTCCAATTAAGCTTGTTGGCTAGATTTTCTGCATAGCTTCAAACCTAGGCAGTCATGAGATAAATCTCCCTCATTTAACCGGTGAGGCTCGTGTCAGATTTGTCAATAAAAATGTGTTATTATCTATCAGGGGTTTTACTTTAACCACTTAGTTCATGAACTATAACTAAGAAGTTCTGCAGCAAGTAAGCAGCTGTTCAAGAAAGGAAAGTTATATTTTCAGAAGTAAAGGAAATACAGAGAAGAAATGGGGAAGATGTGCATCCCAATTAGTAGATAGCAGAGCTAATTGCATGCACATAGAAGAAACTTAATAGATTGAACACACAGAATTATAAAGCAAAGGCAGCTCTAGATCCAGATCTAAAATAACACAAAGTTTACTTAAGAGATCTAAGATTAAAAGCAAGAAACAAAGTACACCGTGACACAAAGTTCTCCGGAAACCTGCTCCTTTGTATTCCTTTGCTCCAAGTTGCTCTCAGGGGTTCAGCACAAAGTCTAGAACACAAGATTGCTGCTTACAAATTCTGATTGATCATTAACCCGAAGGTTCTTCTCTACTTATAGAATGTAGGAGGGAAAGTACAAATAGAAGACTCAAACTGAACTAAAGGAACAACAAGTAAAGATGACATTTGGCAATCATCCTTAACTAACTTCTTCTTAAGTGACACATGTATCACTTAACTAATAGAATGGTTCCACATGACTTCAAAAATGGTTGCAAAACCAATAACTTGCTGAAGTTTTACAATTTCATCCGGGAACATAGAAAATGAGTAGAAGAAAGAATAGAAAAGTCATGCCAGCTGTAATGTTTACATCTTCTTCTTGTTTGATATCTGATATACTTGTCGAACATATAATTCACATTCTTCCATCTGTTTTAGCCTAGCTTTTCTCTGTCCAGAACTGCAGCAACCCTTATCATTCAACCACTTTGCTGCATGCTTCCACATCTTCCAAACTCGGCCCAAATTTCTCGCAATCATCTGATGCAGCGCCACCAATCTATTGATAGAATTCATCGTGAAAGGCTTGGTAGCTTTATCAATTCTCTTTTGCACCATCAGAAGAGTTTCCAGGGAATCCTGCACCTCGTCTAGAAAAATCCGCACGTATGAAGTAACACCTCCGATCCACTTATCTTTCCTCAGTGAAAGAAATGATACTGTCAAGTTTAAATCTGATGTTCTACTCTCAAGTGCCTGCATCCTTTTCAGCAAAACTCTGCAGATCTCCAAACGGAAAGATACTACAAACTCTAGCTGCTTCTCCTTCTCGACTGATCCATCAGGTACAATTTGTTCTGCAACCAATACATCTCCCTGCAGCTTGTTGATCTCGGCCAAAATACTCAGGTTACTCTCTGCAACTGTATTCATGCCTTCTATGCTTTCCATCAGTTCCTTTAGTTGATTTGCTGCATCGTTCATAACCTTTAGGCGGGCTGCACTTTCCCCAAGTTGTACAGAAGCTTGACGAAAATGTAATCCTTCCATTCGTCAATAGCCTTTACTTGATTGCTTGCATCTTCCATTTCCTGCATAAGATGATCACTCACCTGCTCTGAAATGGGCTGAATGGAAGGTTTAGCAACCTTGGCTATGATCTCACATAATTGAATATTTGCTTCTGCAAGGCTCTTTTTCTCCGCCTTTTCACTGTCAAGCCTAAGGAACAAAGCATCCATCAATGTCTGCGTGTCCTGCTTCAATCCTTCATGGTGGCTTGAAGAGTGGTATTTTGGTCACTGTCAAACAATCTTCTTATGAGCTCAAATTCTATCTTTCCTTCCGCCGGAATTGATATCTCAGCAAACTTTTCCCGAATCCTCGATGATCAACCTAGAAGTTGCAGATAGCAACTTTAGGCCTTCTATCTATTTATGCTCAGATCCTGAACATTAGCTGTAAGTCTTGTCTCCTCTAATTTCATCAATCCAAATTCTTGCTTCCGGAACCAACTGCAAAGCTAACCATTCCGAGTACAAATTACTTCTCGGAGAGTGAGAAGTTGCTGAGTTCACTACCATCTCCCGCTCTGCATCCTGTCAGAAAGTGCCACATGTCATGGCTGCCATCCTCTGAAACATGGTATAAGGACAAAGCTCTTTCAAAGATTTGCCATCTGCAGCTTCAAGTCTCCTCTGGAACGGGTGATTGACATACAAAGTGGCTGACGGAGAGAAGATGAATGTATGCTAGGATTATACTGAAATGGAAGCATCCATGCTGCTTAGGTGCAATAGTATTTGGTGAAGGCTGGGTTTTGGAGAAGCTGGAGTTAAAAGTCTATGGTCGTAGAAGAAATCTTCTCTTTAACTCGGATTGAGATCTTCTTGCACTTTCAACTTCTCGGACCTTCTGCTGCTTTAGTGCTTTCGCTTGAACTATGAATCTTGCGCCGAAGTAACAGCCCGTGACTTGATTCATCAATACTTCATCAAGGCAGTATCCCTTCGTCAGCAACCAGTTTGAAGTATCACCAAACAGCTCCAGACCTTTCTTCAATTATGTTTGCAGCCCCTATTGTTATCCTGCAGTACAGCTAATCTCAATCCCAAGATGGTAAGTGTCAAGTACCACGTTTATCCATCATCTTTAAGATCCGCAGGTATCCGTGCTAATCCAAAGTCCAACACTTGCTTTGCTGATAGCCTGCTGAAATCTTTCTTTCTAACCTCGTACTCACTTTTGCACTTCATCCAGAAATCTTCTAACGAAGGCACATGTGCGTACTCCTGGGAGATTGTCTTCCTGGCTACTCCAAATGGATCGAAGTTAAGCCGTGCTAGGGAAGAACTCTTGCTCATACTCTCAACATTTGTTTCGCTTAGAATCAACCTCGAGCTCTGTGAATGCTAATTTGCAACTATACAAATTTCCCACAGTTTGGGAAGAAGCACCGTAGACTTGTGAGGTTTAAACTGAAGGTCGTTAACTCCACAAGTTCCTGCTTTGCTCCATGGCAATCAATTTAGAAACCACGGATAAATGGGCACTTATCTTAGGTTCTCCAAAAAGCCCGTAACTTTCCTGAGGTATGTGAAATCTGCAAGTAATAATATGAATAAACTGCCAATCTTGAACACTGCTTCCCACGCTTCCTTGCTTACCCTGTGATTCTTCAAGTCTTCCTTGTCAGCCTGCTAGATGAAATCACTAGAAACTAACTTCCATCTTGATCACTTTGAAGCATCCTTCTCACAAGCAGGATGCAGTAAGCTGTTGGTAGCATAAAAATGGAATCCTTGGAAAGAACACCACATCTATCCAGCAAATTGGAAAAGAATCCCTGTGAAGCTGCAGCATGGGACCAAGTAGGAAAGTCATCTTGAAGCTGAAAGTACGCACACTAAGTTGCTCAAAATGTTGCTGCTAATAATTTCTGACCAATTGATTATAGAATCAACCTTGTTGATTTCAATGGTCCTGATGAAAGCATACATAACATGAACGGAAAGTGTAAGCATTCGCTTCCCATTCATCCTGCATAGCAATTTGACGACATCATCTGCCTCCTGCACCAAATTGGATTTTGGAAAGGAACTTTGAAGGAGATCTAGGCTTCTTCATGATGCCGGCTATTCATTTGCTCACGCAATCAGCTCTATGCTTTCTACTGTCAGCATCCTGAATGCTAATAGAAGTCACCACCTTTCGTACTGGAATCTTCAAACTTTATAATTGATGAATTCTGAGTCCAAACGAATTATTGTCTTTCCCGCAACATCACGCACTGATCTGGATGAAGGATGATAAGATCTAGCACACTCCAAAACAAACTCTGGCAATTGGGCTGTGGATGGAAAAGCTGCAGCTCGAATAATTCAAACTACTTTTGAACCGCACGCATGAGTGAAGTCTTTAAAGCTCTGGATCTGTCTAATCAAATTAGCAAGAGGTTCCGGGCCTAGATCCGTGTCTCCAATGTCTGAAAGTTTAGAAGCAATGCATGAATCCATCGTGCTTTCTTTTTCATCTTCTTTCGCCATAGCTTTGTCAATCTTTGTCTGAATAATTCTTTTTCTTCTAAACCGGATTTTCTTCAATACTGGTGCAGATCTGGACAATTCTTCAGATTCGGAGAATATACGCAATGTATTGGACATTGATAAAAGCTCCTTTTCCTTTGTAAAGCACCTGTAATGAATTCCTGCAATTTATTCAGACAAAAATGGCCACCGGAGCATGAATAGTGAATTTAAATTATAAAAATCTGCACTTTTCAAGCCTGTTGCCCCAAAAATTGGTGTTTAATTTGCACATAAAGAGAGCATGAATCCTTTCAATCAACACCTGAGCTCCTGTAACACCTGTGCAAACAATTATGCAGACAAAGATCAACCTCCTTCAAAGCATGCGCCAAATCTGGAAGCTTTTAGCCTTGTTTCCAATTTGTCTTTGCAAAATCCTTCCTCTAATGGGGCGCACTTTTCCTCTTGGCTGCAATTCTTTACCTGTGAATTAAATAATTCACCCATATGGCTGCCCATGCTTATATAACCTTCACAATTCTATAATTAATAATTGCCCTAACAATTAAAGGCAATTAATTAATTAAAAATCATGCTTTTCTCTTTTAAAAATAGCATGTTTAAGGACAGCCATCCAATAAATTAAATTAATCCAATTTAATCCTTCACACATCACTTCACTTAAGCTTCACAGTGTGCTTTGACCATAGCCACTGAAAATAGAATTAATTAATCATTTAATACTTTAAAAATCATTATAATCCCAAATGGGGCGCACTTTTTCAAAAGGGGCAGCATTAAATAAATTAAATTTAATTAATTTTAGAATTCTATTTCCAATTGATTTATTCCCCTTTGCTTTTGTTGACTTTTTCCACAAGCTTGGGCGCCTTTTTGAATAAATATTAACAAATATTCAATTTAATGCATTATTATTCACCAAAGGGGGCGCACTTTTTTGCATATGTAGAATTCTATTTTTAAGATTTTTTGACAATGGGATTCTTTACCCTGCAAGGCAGGCACCAAAATCCCATGATCCACTTAAGTGATTTGACTTTGACAATGGGATTATTTACCCTGCAAGGCAGGCAATAAAATCCCATGATTTCACTTAAGTCACTTTCCTTTTATTTCACCATGGGAATTTTTACCCTGCAAGGCAGGCAATAAATTCCCGCCTGCCTGCAGCTTCTATTTTTCCCACTGCAGCTTAAGTGACTTTTGCTTCTAATTTTCCCATGCAACATAACACGGGAAAAAGTACCCTGCTAGGCAGGTATAAAATTCCCATCCTGCCTGCGGCTTCTATTTTTCCCATCGCAGCTTAAATCCTTTGTTTTCCAAAAATGCGCCCATCCCCGCAGGGGCTTTTCTGTGCACGACTTCGCTTTTTCCCAGTGATCCAGACCTCCGATGGCGACTTCCTCCGGGCATAATGTGCGTATATGTTTTCCAGCTGCTCCAGGCCAAAAATCGGGCTTACCCGGCAAAGGAATTGTTCCAGAGAAATTTCACAGAAAACAGAAACGGGACACCACAAAAACACGAAAAATTGCCAAAAGTTACAAATAAAGCCCAAAACTTAAATTAAGTTAAAATCCTTCTGGTACATAGGAATAATAACATATTTGCTCATAATAGGGTTAAAACGGAGCGCAAATAGTCTCATACGGGGCTCAAAATAATTAAATACAAATTTCCCGCAGACAAATCCCGACGACAGAATAAAACGATTTTGGGCATCTGGGTATTTGGCGAAAAAGGCTAATATGGCTCTTTGGGATTATCTTGACGCAAGACAAGAACTTTCAGGCAATAAAAACACAAAACGACCCATTATTTTAAAAGTACGAAATTTTTTTCGAATAGGGTAGTCACAGATTTCAGGGTGAAATCTGAGTGACACCAATGATTTTCTAAACCCATGAAAAAGATTGAACCAAGTGGCAAACTATGAACACGAAGGGATATCCTTCTTCTCTTTCCTAGCAAGAAAGATAGTTTTTGAGATCAATTAAAACGGTGAGTAAGTTTTTGCTTTAGAAGTGCCATATTAGTAAGATGGCCTTAAGTCATTTAGCAAAATAGAAGGAATTCTAGAAAATTCAATTGCTTGAAATTCCCACCTAAATCCAAAAGGAAGTTGACATTTTGATGAATTTTCCACTTCCAATGGAGCTAAATGCTTCACTAAGGTGTTATATCATTTACAATGAGTTGGTTGAAGAATCCTTGAGGGTGGAATGAGCAGATTTAATCATAAGTTTATGGAAAAATCAATGTGTTATAGCACTTTGCATTTTGAAAGTCCTTCTTGAGAACTTGCCTATTGTTAGGAGAACTTTGTGTATATGAAGTATTTCATGCATGGAGCTTTTTATGAAAATAATAGACATCTGTGTTATTTTGATCTAGTTAGAATAAGAATTGCAAAAATTTGTTGTTAGATTCTATGGTTTTGTAACCATGGATTTATAGAAACTTCAAGGAGTATATTGATTAACATCTTCCCCACATATCTTTTTTGTTTGCTAGGTAATCTCCAGTCTTTCAATTTCTAATCTATACAACATTGGAATCCTTACTTTAAATAAGACGCTTATGTTGTGCAGAATTGTATCAGTTTGAATGTTATGAACCTGAGTATTAACTTCATTAAAACCCTAATTTGACATTAGCATTAGGTTTTAGCAAATATGACACGTGATTTCATGAAGGTCTTTGAAACCAACTTGTGCATACCTACGGTTTTTTGGATGAAAATAATGGTTAACCCCCTTGTTGACTAGATTCTAGACCTGAAATGAATTGGCTTGAGTTTGAATGAGGGGATAAATAAGATTACTCAAACTTTGGTGTTGATCTTAAGAGAAATAAAAGAAAGTTGGATGTTTAGATACAAGTTCATCCAACTACAACATTCTCATTCTTGTTCTCCTTCCATACTCTGTATGTTGAATCCAACATGTATTGTATTTAATAGTTACTTGGAGTCATGAATGATAGGAATGATAGCTTCTGCCAGTGATTTCTGAGAAGCTCTTTCTCCCATAAGTTGTTGAATCGTTTTTTGAATTCGACTCTAATCAAACTGGGTCTGGCATCAATTATAAATTTTATCAACTTCTTAACTAAAATTACCCGTGAGAGGAATTTGTGAGAGGTTATAATGATTCCATCTATTTCCCCTTGAGTAGCTAACTGTGATTTGTTTGCGGATGTCTGTCCTGTCTTCACCTCTTGTCTTTGAAGCTTTTGTAGTTCTTCTCAAGTATGTGCACAAGTGAATTGTCCGGAACGAATTCAGACAAACATTCAACTCATCTCCCTTTTATTTTTAATTGCATATGGGCAGCCTTGAACTCTGGGAATTACTTCAGATGAAAGCAAAGAGAAGTAGGCTCAACATGTGCTCAACTAGGAGATTGGGAATAACATGCATGAGCTTTGAAAGGATTTAACATGCATTTTATGAATACTTTGCACATGGGCTGCGTTTGGAATATAGGAGGCAAGCTTTTAAAATTTCCCGACAAAACTTGAGTGAATTTTCACTTATAGCAAAAGCGTTGCGTGGGAATTGAAGGAGGAAAGCGGTGATCATTCACTTGCAAGTCTCTTTTAAATATTTTCAACTCATTACAATAGGCTTCTTTGGATAAAAATTGAAAGCAGAGGCAGCTTGTAAAAAACCACGATTTTAACTTGCAAACTCCCTTTAATATTTGCGTGGAAAATAGAATGGAAGGGCAGTGTGAAAATTCAAGTGGAAGGGAAGCTCCAAAATCACTATTTTCTTGCAAACTTCTTCTTCCAATTTTTGCGTGGAAATTCACAAGATAAAAGGCAGTATTTGGATATAAGATGTTTTGGAAGGCAGCTAAGGCTATGCATTTGGTTATACAAATTCCTTCTAAATTTGCGTGGAAACTGATAAGACATGGCAACATGAAAAATAGAATGGAAGGCAGCTAAAAGTTCACGCTTTAGCTGAAGTGGGAATTTCAACTTTGAAATTTGTGTGAAAATTAGAAGAGGAAGGCATCGTGAAAATTAGAGTGAAAGGGCAGCTCAAAAATCACGATTGGCACTAGTTATTTGCTTCCCAAAAACCATGACTTGCACTAGGTATTTCTCTTTAAGAATTGTGTGAAAATTGAAGTGAAAGGGCTCCTCAAAATCCACGACTTAGCCTGCAGATTCCTCTTTTAATATTAGCGTGAATTGCTAAGGTGGAAGCCAACTTGAAGCATTGAAAATCCATGGTTTCATTAAGTGGATTTCCTTTTAAAAGTTTCGTGGATTTCAAAGGATGAAGGCAGCTTTGAAAAAACCATGACTTGCACTTAAATACCTTGCCTTTAAGTGATTGTGTGAAATTGAAAAGAAGTAACTTAAGGCAGCGTGCAAACTGAAGGAAGAAGATAGCTGGAAGCATTCAAAATCCACGACTTCCTTAAGTGACTTTCCTTTTAAAAGCTTCATGGATTTTGAAGGATGAAGGCAGCTTTGAAACACCACAATTTGTACTACAAGACTCTGCGTTGATCCTTGACGCAATTGCCTGAGTGATTTCGCCCCTTGAATGACCCTGTTAAAATGCTAGATAATAATTTCTTCAACATTGGCCATGGAATCAACTTTTTGCTCTACAAACAAAAGACAAACTCTTCCAGATCCATGATTTGTTTAATTATTCAAACTGGATTAAACCTCAGACAAGGCAAAATTTCTGAGCTTTCCTCTTCTTTGATCGGGTTACCTTCAACTACAAGCTTTGACAGATAAATTGATTGGCAATTAAAAACGCTGGATAACTTTTCAAACCCCAGGCTTGGGAAAAGGTCTGGCAAGAAGAAAGAATAGGCTATGGGGATTGCCAAATGAAAAGCGGAGAAAGACTAAAATCCAAAACACAAGAAATAAAAAAAAACACAAAAACTTGAACGAAGCTGGGACAATTGCTCAAAAAGACTTCCCCAATTAGCTAGTCTGTAAAAACTTTTCCCCAGGTGGATGCTCTTTGGTAATAATGATGTGGTGAAGCGCTTTATATAACCTCAATTCTCTAATTTTAGCTCAATCTATTTTTAAAATAACTTTATTTATTTAATATAAAAAATAAATAAAACGCTTTCAGACAAAGTTTGTGAAAGGAACTGAGTGAGCTTCAACATGTGGTTATTTGGCAAATGTGGCTCTATGACTTTCTGGAGATACCTTTGAGCAATGCAAGCAACTACAGGAAAAACAAAACAAAAACATAACCTTTCACTTAAAAAGAACGAAAAATTTAAAAACGGGTAGTCCCAAATTTCAAAGTGAAATCTTGGGGACACCATTGTGATTTCCTCCAATATGTCCTCCAATTTTCCTTCCAGTTAAGACATCCCTGAGAGTAGTCTTTCTAGCACCAGAGAGTCCCATCAATGAGTTTCTGAGATGAAAAGACATTTTAAATAGAAATAGTATGTAATGTCCCCTTTTTGAAGACCCTTAGCCTATCTTTCCCCGCAGGCTTTTGGGATGTTGCAAGGGGAAATTATGCTAAGTAATTGAATGATATTGCCTAGAGAGTGATTTCAATCATTTGTCAATATAAAACAATATTCATTTAATTATTTAATTATGAGATGCTAAGTGGTTTTTCTAACCACCTTGTAGTATTGCTCACAAAAGAATAATTATTGAGCAATTAATGTAATTTATTATTTAATTTAATTCCCAAAAATGTAAAATAAGAAGGGAATTAATTAAATAATAATAGGGTGGCTTTTAATGTCAAAATACCCTTAGAAAGGGGACACCACACACGGATAATAAAATACATTTAATTTGTGTTTTTCCTCCAAAAGGGAATTCGAATTTTGTACTCCTTGCCTATAAAAGGAGGTCATGGGATCATTGTAAAAACTTATGCTATGGATGAATTCGATTTGACTCCATGCTTGGAGGGATGTAAGCCCACCATTGATGCTTGCTCTCTTTAGCATTGAAGATCTATTGTAGCTGGTTTTGTTATCAATTTGAAGAGTTTTTGAGTGATATTGTAAATCATCTTGGGTTAATAATTCCTCTAAACCTTGGCGACTTCTCTCGACAAACTTATGGATTGTTTAACTTGCATTTATTAGTGTGAATTGATCAGATTTTTGCTTGTTATTGTACCCTTGTTGCAGTGACTTCTTAGGGCAGGATTGGTGCTAATATTTGTTGAGGTAATGGTTTGGGTTCTGGTTTGAATTAAGATGCTATTTCTTCTTGGACCAGTGACTCCATTGGGCTGGTTATTAAATATTTTAATGCATGTTTTGAGCCTTAGACAACCAGCGAACTAAAGGATGTTAGTCTTCTGATTATAGTGACTTGTTCAAAGCAATATTTCATTGAGTAACTATTTATAAATCTGCATGTTGACTGTTTTATGGTTGAGGTAATTCGGCTGGGTATTTGCATGAGATTTGTAATGCTTTATAACTCTCAGTTGCAGCGACTTCTAGCCTGGTGTTTTCTAGCATTGGTGTCTCCATTTAAGGCCCATATTTTTATGAAAAATATACATGTTGGCAGCGATTTTGACCTGTTTGCATATCCTCTTGTGGCTGTGTTATTGCATCTAAATACGGCATGATATTATGGTGCCTTCCCTGTTGGTTAGAGTGAATTACAGTATTGTAGATCTGATTTATATATATATCAGCGACTTGTGTAGAAGGTCTGGACTTGAGTTCAAGAGCAATATCTATTTCTCCTTCATGTCGATATATCCATTATATAATTTTGAGTATTGGTGAAGTATATTGATTGGGCTTGGCATGTGTTTTGGAGGTTCTACACGTTTCATTGCCGCTGAGTCATGCTTGTTTGAATAACATTAATAACAGTGGGTTGTATTGATAATTTGGGGTCTGATTATATACAGTTTGAATCTGATTTGCTTGCCTCAACTGAGAGTTACTAATTTGTGCTATTCGTTTGAGGCCATTAAACCCCTTCTTTCGGTTTATTGAGCTATCTAATTGGATGCACAAGTTGGGTTTAATTAATTGCAGTAGTGTTCTAATCAATCTTGAGTAACAAACTATTTATTGGTGGCCATTTCCCTTGTACTCCGTAAGAGGGATATTACAGTGGTATCAGAGCATGTTCTTCTGCACCTGTGATGTTTGAAATTACATATGAATCATGGATTTATCTAATGCAGGTAACATGAAGGCAAGGTTTCGGTAGAGCACTCAAGCACCTACCTCAATCAAAGGATAGGTTGCTCAATATTCTGGAAGAAGCAACAAGTTGTTTGGCAACAATGGAACAAGATGATTATGGATCCATGCTTCTTGCAAGAAATTCCTTGGCAATACAGCTGGCTAGGCACGAGTTGTTGGATCATGAAGATGGGGAGGTAAGAATTATGGTCATCATCTGCATTAGTGAAATTATGCGGATTACCACGCCAAAATTGCCATATAGGGATGCCATCATGGAGGACATTTTCGAGGTCATGGTGGGAAATTTCCAAGGCCTTTGGAATCTCACAAACCCTTGCTTTGGTAAGAGGGTTAGCATTTTGAACACTATGGCAAAGGTAAGATCTTTTCTGATAATGATAAATCTACAATGTAGTGATCTTATTTCTCACATGTTTGAAGTGTTCCTTGATGTTAGACATAATGATCACACTCAAGAGGTATTGGTCCCCATGCAAACCATTATGTCTTTGGTGTTAAATGAATATAAGAGTCCCCCACCACAATTGTTATCCCTTCTTGAAGAAGGATTGAGTCAAGAGGCATCATGTGTTACTCATACATTTGCCAAAGGTGTTCTAGAGCAATGTTCAAGCAAGGTGAAGGCGCATATGGCGGCCAAGTCTATGATTCTTCAAGGTATGAGTTCTTTGATGTTTGATGATGAAAATATGATATCTAATGTTTGCATGGGACTTGGTACTTGCACAAAAAAACAGATTTAATTCAAAGGGAAGAGAAAGAAGAAGAGGCCCTAGATGCAAATAAGAAAGGTAAAACTTCGTTGTTAATTGAATAAGTTTCTTTGCCTTTGTATGATTGCATGCATGATAATAAAATGATCATGGAAGATAAGTCCAAGAGGAAAGAAATATTTGATTTACAAGTTTGCACATACAAGTAAAATGAGGACAGTCAAGTTTGCACAAACAAGCAAAATGATCATTATTTAGTTGTTACTAATGCTACTTGGGTTGGTAATGAATGCAAGAATGATGAGATGAGTGATAGGCAAGAAGAAGAGGCATGTTCAGGCACTTTAGACCATAGATGGAAAACTCGCCAAAAACTCGCCAAAAAACTTGCTAGGTGAACGTCCCCTACGATAGTCAAATGCATCTTTGTTAAATTGCCGAAAAACTTGCCAAAATTGGAAAAACAACTCGCCGAGTTTTGGGGAATACTCGCCGAGTTAACTCGGTGAGTACTCACCAAAACTTGGCGAGTTCGTGGATAAAACTCGCCCAACACGGTTTGCAAACGCAGGACATGGTTTTCACATGCAAAAACCACTTTTTTTACACGGTTTTGGCTCTTTAAATAAGCCCTCTACTCCCTCATTGTCACTCACACAACCATTTGAGCTTGCATTGCTTGTGTTGAGTGGATTTTGGAGCGAATTCGAGGAGAGAATTTGGAGATTTGCATTTGGAGGTGGGTTTTTTTTTTTAATTCTTTGAAGTTTTTCCAAATTTTGTGTATATTTTTTAGGTTTTATAGATTCCTATTGTGATTCTAAATACACGTAATGTAAAATCGAATGCTTGTAATTTTTTTATACTCATTTGTAGCCAGAGGTATGTATTTTTTTTTAAAACGCAAATTCATTGTAAATTAGTTAAATTTTATGTATGTGTATTGTAATCGATTCGTTGTGTAATTTTAAATACATGTAATGTAAAATCGAATGCTTGTAATTTTTTTATGCTCATTTGAAGCCAGAGGTATGTATTTTGTACTCCTTGCCTATAAAAGGAGGTCATGGGATCATTGTAAAAACTTATGCTATGGATGAATTTGATTTGAATCAATGCTTGTGAGTAGGGATGTATGCTCCACCATTGATGCTTGGCTCTCAGATTTTGCATTGAGAGATATATCATCTAACCAAGGAGAGTTAGGAATTGGCGAAAGGTGTTGAGTGCTGATGCAAATAGTACTTGGGTATAATAATTCTTGGCTTAGCACAATAGGAGATATGAGTCTCAAACTAGATAAGTATGATGGAGTTTCTTGCCTTTATTATTAGGTGGAATCACATTAGTGCTTGTTCATTCTCCCTTATGCAAAAATCTAATTATTGAGGGATAGAAATACTTGCTAATTTTTGATGAGAGTAATGGTACCTTTGAGGGAGGGAACCCAAGTTTTTTATTTCAATTTTGTGACCAAGTTGATTTAACCATTGAAGAGCTAGGTTATAAAATGGCTAATACCATAATGCAAATTGTGTTCAAGAGCCTTAGATCAAGGGAACTAAAAAGGATGTGATGTCCTCTGATTTTCAAAGAATGGTGCGAAAAACCAAATAGAAGCCAATTGAGTAACATTCATAGGAAATCAAAGAAAAAATGCATAGATTGAGACCTAACTATATGGTTGAAGAAGAAATTCAGGGCTAAATTAATTTGCACCCTAAAGAATGGTAATGCTTAGGAAAAAGGATACTAGTTGTAGCGACTTCTAGATGGTAAGAGCATGTAGATTTGAAGTGCTATTGCTTATGAAGTCATTTAAGGCCCATATGAGATATGAAACATAGATCACATGATTTGAAGCGTATTTTGAGTTGGAGTGTTCTGCAGATCCTCAAACAGTGGGACCCTCTTGAGTTTTGATCTAAAAATATCTATTGAATAAAATACTTGTGGTGCCTTCCTACAGTGCAAATGGTCCATAGAGTGAATTAAAGAAGTTGTAGTTTCTGAATTCTATTATGCAAAAGCGACTTCTATAAAAGGTTTGGAGTTGAGCTTGAAGGTCAATTTCTATGTTCTCAACTTCATTATCGAATTATATTTGTTATATAAGCTTCTGAAAATTTAAGGATATCGACTGGCGCTTAGTCATAGATTAATCCACCAGGTTTTTCATGTTTCCGTTGCAGCTGAGTCCCTGTTGTTTCACATAACATTAATACACAGTGGGTATAGGATTGATACTCTGGTATGTAAGTGACCCCTTTTCAACCCTTTGCAGCATCTAAGATGCATGTCAGCTGTGAGTTACAATTTGTGCCAATAGTTTGAGGGACATTTAATACATCCCTTCTCTTGAAGGTTCATTTGAGCCATCTAATGTAATGTGCAACAAGCTGGGTTTAACAAAAGCAGTTGACAGTCTTCTAATGATCAGTCTTGAGCAACAACATATTTATTGGTTTATCATCATTTCCTTGTATTCCGTAAACGGGATATTACATAGTACATAGATTTAAAGAGAAGGTGGATATTGAAATCTTGTGAGTGTAGATTCCCACATTCCATAGTAGATTGAAGGAGGATTTTTAAGACTAATGTAAATGGCATTACTTTTGAACATATGGGCATATAAATTTTGAGTGTACTCAAGATATTGGAGGCATGCATGGAAATGTAATCAAAGGATGAAATTTGCATCAGGTTCATATTATCTATTAGTCATGAAGCAGTGCCAAGAGGATGAGAATAGTAATTTGACAATTGAGCTCTTCAAGATAGGCACATTTTCCAGTGTGAAAATGATTCAATAAAAGATCCATTAGAGGTGAAATCCTAATTGAAAGCCCTCTTTCAAGAAAAAAGGATTGAGATTTGATATGCATATGATGCATCATGACTTGTCGAAAAAAATGCAGGTGATGGATTGATTGCTCAAGAACTCCTAATTGATAGGGTAGTCAAATCCTCATAGTGTGGCCGACGAGGATGTGCAATAAGTTGAAATTGAATTCAAGTAAATTCACACCCAGGGATTTTCAAAATGTTATTGACAATTCTCCATGTCAGTGGTCCCTGACTTCAGAGAAGATTGAAGGTAGGCAATTTAGCCAGCGTGATAGTGTCTAGAACCGCCTTTCCTGACCTTTTCTTCATTCCCTCCCAGCTGGATTCTTTGTTCCTGATGCCCTCAGTCATGATTGGAGCCATACTTATCTGTACACTTCTCAGTTTTTGCAGAACTCGTGGAAATGCAGAGCTAGTCCCTTCAAATTTTTTCTAGAGGAAATTAGAAAACACTGCAACCTATATACTTCTTTAAAAGTATGCCATGGCTGCAGGTGAGATGATTTAATATGGGTGAGAAGAACGATAATGAAGGCTGAAAAATGTAGTATACAGCTGAATTAAGGTGGAAAACAAGCTGCATGCATTTGTGTTAGGATAGGCCACGCTCGCAACTAAATTTGATTTTGATTTTGAGTTGACGAGGCCTCGAGGCTCAACAACAAGCCTGTAATTGGTACCTATCTGAGTTAGAAATACTTGGTAAGCAATCCCAGCAACTCAGTGATTCCATCAATTGGAGAAGAAATTTCCCCAAGCCCTATGAACTGTAAATGCTCAAGAGCCACCTTTGCATGCCCAACAACAGAGGAGAATACATTATTTAAAATGTTAAAGAAACAAGCTGGCCAGATAAAAGAGGCAGTTATTTTGGTGATGCGAATTGATTTCATGCAAAGGGAAAGTGACTTTGTTGGCTAGATTTTCTGCATAGCTGAAAACCTAGGCAGTCATGAGATAAATCTCCCTCATTTACCGGTGAGGCTCCTGTGTCAACATTTGTCAAGTTAAAATATGCTAGTATCTATTTGGGGTTTTACTTTAACTACATGCAGCTCATGAACCATATCTGTCAATAGTTTTGCAGCAAGTAAGCAGCTGTTAAAGAAAGGAAATATTTAAAGAAGAAGGAAATTATATAAACATAGGGAAGAAATGAGGGAAGATGTGCAACCCAATCAATAGATTACAGAGTTGATTGCATGCACATAGAATGACCAATAGATATTAACATACAGAATTATAAGCAAAGGCAACTTTTAGATCTAGATCTAAAAATAACACAAAGTTTATAATAGATCTAAGATAAAAAAGTTAAAAACAAAATGCACCGTGACACAAAGTTCTCCGGAAATCTGCTCCTTTCTATTCCTTTGCTTCAAATAGCTATCAGGGGTTCATAGCACAAAACCTAGGCAGTCATGAGATAAATCTCCCTCATTTACCGGTGAGGCTCCCGTGTCAGATTTGTCAATTAAAGTATGCTAATATCTAAATGGGGTTTTACTTTAACTACTCAGTTCATGAACCATAACTGAACAGTTCTGCAGCAAGTAAGCAGCTGTTTAAAGAAAGGAAATATTTATAGAAGAAGGAAAGGGAATTATATAAACACAGAGAAGAAATGGGGAAGATGTGCATCCCAATCAATAGATAGCAGAGTTGATTGCATGCACATAGAAGAAACCAATAGATATAAACACAGAATTCTAAGCAAAGGTAGCTCTAGATCTAGATCTAAAATAACACAAAGTTTATTAAAAGATCTAAGATAAAAAGCAAGAAACACAATACACCGTGACACAAAGTTCTCCGGAAATCTGCTCCTGTATATTCCTTTGCTTCAAGTGGCTCTCAAGGGTTTCAGCACAAAGTCTAGAACACAAGGTTGCTGCTTACAAATTCTGATCATTAACCCGGAGGTTCTTCTCCTACTTATAGAATGTAGGAGGGAAAGTACAAATGGGAAATCTAACTGAACTGAAACACAAACAACAAGTAAAGATGACATTTGGCAATCATCCTCCACTAACTTCTCCTTAAGTGACACATGTATCACTTAACTAATAGAATTGTTCCACATGACTTTAAGTAATGGTTTCAAAACCAATAACTTAAAGTTTTACAATTTCATCCAGGAACATGGAAAATAGAAGAAGAAAGAATAGAAGAAGTCAAGCCAGCGATCACATTTATGTCTTCCTTTTGTTCTGATATCGGATATACTTGTCGAACATGTGATTCAACATCTTCCCATCTGTTTTAGCCACTGCTTCCTTCTCTGTCCTAAACTGCAGCAATCCTTCATTCAACACTTTGAT
Organism: Taxus chinensis; assembly: GCA_019776745.2. Taxonomy (NCBI): domain Eukaryota; kingdom Viridiplantae; phylum Streptophyta; class Pinopsida; order Cupressales; family Taxaceae; genus Taxus; species Taxus chinensis. The sequence goes on from CM034157.1 coordinate 147,066,431, forward strand.
GCACGCTTCCACATCTTCCAAGCTCGGCCCGAACCTCGCAATATCTGCCTGCAGCGCCACCAGTCTACTAATAGAATTCATCGTGAAAGGCTTAGTAGCTTTATCAATTCTCTTTTGTACCATCAGAAGAGACCCTTCCAGGGAATTAGGTACTTTGCTAGGAACGATCCGCACGTATGAAGTAACATTCCCGACCACTTTCTCCTCAGTGAAAGAAATGATACTGTCTGGTAAGGATGATGTCCTACTCTCAAGTGCCTGCATCCTCTTCAGCAAAACTCTGCAGATCTCCAAACGGAAAGATACTGCAAACTCCAGCTGCTTCCCCTTCTCAACTGATCCATCTGGTACAATCTGCTCTGCAACCAATACATCTCCCGGCAGCTTGTTGATCTCGGCCAAAGTACTCAGGTTACTCTCAGCAACTGTGTTCATGTCCACTATGCTCGTCACCAGTTGCTTCAGCTGATTTGCTGCATCATTCATAACCTTCAGGCGGGCTGGCACCTCTCCAAGTTGTACAGAAGCTTGACGAATAATCAAATTCTTCCATTCGTCAATAGCTTTCACCTGATTGCTTGCATCCTCCATTTCCTGCATAAGATGATCACTCGCCTGCTCTGAAATGGGCTGAATGGAAGGTTTAGCAACCTTGGCTATGATCTCACATAATTGAGATACTTGCTTCTAAAGCTCGTCTTTCTCCGCCTTTTCACTGTCAAGCCTAAGGAATAGAGCATCTATCAATGTCTGTGTATCCTGCTTCAATCCTTCTGTGGTGGCTTGACCGAGGGGTACTCTGGTTACTGTAACATCTTCTGCCGTGAGCTCATCCTCCTTCTTTCCTTCTGCCGGAATTGACATCTCAGCAAACTTCTGCCCCGACTCCTCGATGATCAACCTTGAAGTTACCTTAGCAACTTTAGGCCTTCTGTCTTTTCCGCCTAGGCTCTGGAGTAGCTGCAAGTCGTGTTCTTCCAAGTTCATCTCCACTCTCGCTTCTGGAACCAACTGCGAAGCCAACCATTCTGAGAAGTTACTTCTCGGAGAATGAGAAGTTGCTGAGTGCACTACCATCTCCCGCTCTGCTTCCTCTCCATCAGAAAGTGCCACAGTGTTATGGCTGCCATCTTCTGAATCATCCAAGGACAAAACTCTTTCGAACTCCGCCATCTGCAGCTTTAACATCTCTTCTGGAACAGGTGATGAACGGAGTGGCTGAGGAGAGAAGATGAATGTCGCCGGATTCAGTGGAGGCATGGAAGTGTCCTGCTGAGGTGCAATAGTTGGTGAAGTACTGGGTGCTGGAGAAGCTGGAACTAAAGTCATGGCCGTGGAAGTGATCTTCTCCTTTGATTGAGATCTTCTGTGTACTTTCAACTTCTCGGACCTTCTGCTGCTTTCTCCTCCGTGCTTCCGCTTGAGGGAATCTCCTGCGCCAAAGTTGCCCGTGACTTGATTCATCAATGCTTCATCAAGGCAATATCCCTTTTGTCAGCAACCAGTTTGAAGTATTCACCAAAACAGCTCCAGATCTTTCTTCAATTGTGTGGCAGCCTCCTACGTTATCCTAAAGTATGGCTCTATCTCCTCCCATTTGATGGTAAGTGTCAAGTAACACATTCGCATCATATTTAAGATCCGCAGGTATCCACACTAGTCCAAAGTCGAACACTTGCTTTGTTGATAGCCTGCTGAAATCCCTCTTTCTAACCTCGTACTCACTTTTGCACTTCATCCAGAAATCCTCCAATGAAGGCACGTGTGCGTACTCCTGGGAGATCGTCTTCCCGGCTACTCCAAATGGATCGAAGTTCAGCCGTGCCGTGAAGAACTCTTGCTCATACTCGGATAACATCTGCGTCTCCATCCCTCGAGCTCTATGAATGCTCTGGCAGCTATAATGTCCGACAGTGATCGGAAAGAAGCCCGTAGACTTGTGTCGTTTCGACTGAAGGTCGTGTATCTCCACAAGTTGCCTGCTCAGCTCCATGGCGATCAATCTATCATTCGGATATCTGGGCATCTTTATTGGTTCTCCAGAAAAGCCAGTAACCCTGAGGTATGTGAAATCTGCAAACTGAATGAATAGACTGCCAATCCTGGATACGGCTTCCCACGCTTCTTTGCTTACCCTGTTGGCCTTTAGGTCCTTGTCTAGCCTGCAAATGAAATCGTAGAAGAATCCATCATTGACCACTTTGAAATCCTTCTCGCACGCAGGTACAGTAAGCTGTGGGTAGCACTCGAAAATGGGGTCCTTAGAAAGAACGCCACATCTATCCAGCTTGGAGAAGATGCCTTGTGAAGCTGCAGCGTACACCAAGTAGGAAGTCATTTTGAAGCTGAAAGTACGCTTCACGTTCCGGAGTTGCTCACCAATGTTGTCGCTAATAATTTCCGACCAATTGATTATGGAATCAACCTTGTTGACTTCAATGGTCCTGATGAAAGCATACATCCATGTACGGAAAGTGTAAGCATTCGCCTCGCCATTAATCCTGCATAACAATTTGACAATATCATTGACCTCCTGCACCAAATTGGACTGTGGAAGAGTTCTTGGGAACTTAGAAGGAGATCTAAGCTTCTTCATGTATCTGTTATTCATTATGCTCACGGAGTCAACTCTATGCTTCTCCCACCTGCTGCCGGCATCCTGAAGGCTAATGGAAGTCACCACCTTTCGCACCGGAATCTTCAAACAATAATTGATGAACTCTGCGTCCAACCGAATTATTGTTTTCCCCGTAGCATCTCGCACTGATCTGGATGAAGGATGGTAAGATCTAGCGCACTCCATAACAAACTCTGGCAACTGGGCTGTGTATGGAAAGGCTGCAGCTCGAATAATTCCACTGCTTTTAACCGCACGCATGAGTGAAGTCTTTCCTGCTCTGGATCTATCAATCAATTCGGAAAGAGGTTCCGGACCTAGATCTGTGTCTCCTATGTCTGCAAATTTGGAAGTGATGCATGACTCCGTTGTGCTTTCTTTTTCATCTCTCTTTGCCATGGCTTTGTCTATCTTTGTCTGAATAATTCTTTTTCTTCTTACTTGGCCGGATTTCTTCAAAACTGGTGCAGATCTGGATAATTCTTCAGATTCGGAGGATATATTCAATGTATTGGACATTGATTAGAGCTCCTTTTCTTTTGTAAAGCACCTGTAATGAATTCCTGCAATTAATTCAGACAAAGATGGCCACCGGAGCATGAATAGTGAATTTTAATGATAAAAATCTGCACTTTTCAAGCCTGCTGCCCCAAAAATTGATGTTTAATTTGCATGCAAAGAGAGCATGAATTTTTCCAACTTCACCTGAGCAACTGTAACACTTATGCAAACAATTAAGCAAACACAAATAAACCTCCTTCAATGCATGCTCCAAAATTGGAAGCTTTTAGCGTTGTTTTCACCTTTGTTTGAGCAAAAATCCTCTTCAAATGGGGCGCACTTTTCCTCTGGCTGCAATTCTTTACCTATGAATTAATTAATTCATCCTTATGGCAGCCCATGCTTATATAACCCTCATAATTTTATAATTAATAATTGCCCTTCCCATTCCTGGCAATTAATTATTTAAAAATCATGCTCTTCTCTTTAACTGGTGTGCTAAAATAGCATGTTTAAGGACAACCATCCAATAAATTAAATTAATTCAATTTAATCATCCACTCTTCACTTCACTGAAGCTTCACAGTGTGCATTGACCATGGCCACTGAAAATAGAATTTAATTTAATCATTTAATGCTTTAAAAAGCATTATATCCTTCCCAAAAGGGGCGCACTTTTTAACATAAAGGGGGCAGCCTTTAAATAAATTAAATTAATTAATTTACACCATCTATTTCCAATTCTTTTATTCCCCTTTGCTTTGTTGACTTTCTTCCATGCTTGGGCGCCAATTTTAGGAGAAGAATTAATTAATTTAATCACTTTAAAGGCTGCCATGTTCTCTCCTAAAGGGGTCGCACTTTTTGGAATAATAGAATTCTATTTTTAAGAATTTATGACAATGGGATTTTTACCCTGCAACGCAGCCCCGGAAATCCCATGATCCACTTAAGTGATTTGACTTTGACAATGGAATTATTTACCCTACAAGGCAGGCAATAAAATCCCATGATTTCACTTAAGTCACTTTTCTTTTATTTCACCATGGGAATTTTTACCCTGCAAGGCAGGCAATAAATTCCCGCCTGCCTGCTGCCTCTAATTTTCCCACTGCAGCTTAAGTGACTTTTCCATCATGGGAAAAAGTACCCTGCAAGGCAGGCAATAAAATCCCACCTGCCTGCTGCTTCTATTTTTCCCATGATCCACTTAAATCCTTTGTTTTCCAAAAATGCGCCCAACCCCGCAGGGGCTTTTTAGTGCACGACTTCGCCTTTTCCCAGTGAACCAGACCTCCGATGGTGACTTCCTTCTGGCATAACGTGCGTATATGTTCTCCAGCTACTCCAGGCCAAGAATCGGGCTAACCCGGCAAAGGAATTGATCTAGAGAAATTTCACAGAAAACGAAACGGGAAAACACAAAAACACAAAAAATTGCCAAAAGTCACAAATAAAGCCCAAAACTTATTCCTAGTTAAAACCCTTCTGGTATATAGGAATAATGATATGTTCGATCACAACAGGGTTAAAATGGAGCGCAAATTGCCTCAAACGGGGCTCAAAATAATTAAATACAAATTTCCCGCAGACAAATCCCGACGACAGAATATAACAATTTTGGGCATCTGGGTATTTGGCGAAAAAGGCTAATATGGCTCTTTGGGAATATCTTGACGCAATACAAGAACTTTCAGGCAATAAAAACACAAAACGACCCATTATTTTAAAAGTACGAAATTTTTTCGGATAGGGTAGTCGCAGATTTCAGGATGAAATCTGGGGGACACCAGTCGGCTCCGTCTGTGGACATCTTTTTCTCTGTCAGAATGACAAGGGAAAAGATGAGATCCCAGCATCTCTGGTTTCGTATCTTGTCCTTTGGGCACGGGGTCAGGCAAACAAACACAACACAAAAACAAAAACAAAACAAAGAAAAACAAACAAAGTTTTATTTATGTACATACAGGTTTTACCCTGCTTCTCATGTTCGGAACAACTTCAAGTGTTGCCCATTGAAAGGCAATGGCAATTCAACTCCATCCTGATGAGCAAGAATGAAGCTATCTGCTCCGGCGATCTTCTTAATCACAAAAGGCCCTTTCCATAGTGAATCAAATTTTCTATGTATGTCTTTTGCTTATCTTCTTTTGTCCCATAAAAGGACCCAGTCATTGACTTCAAACTTTCTTTCCCTGGCTTTTTTGTCGAAGATGACTTTCACCTTCCTTTGATGCTCTGTCAACCTATCTGCAACTTGAGTTTGTACTTCCCTCAATTCAGTCAGGTACATAATTCTTTTATCAATAGCATCCGTGAATGTGGAATCCTCCAGGGCCTTAGAAAGTTGTAGGGCAGGCAGTTCCAAGGTAAGAGGCAGCTCCGTGTCTCTACCATATAACAGCTGAAATGGGGACATGCCTATCGCCCTCTTTGGTGTGATTCTATCGGCCCATAATGCATCAAACAACTTTTTATGCCAAGTCCTTTGATTTTCCGTTACTAGCTTGCGCACGATAGTTACCAAGTTTTTGTTACTAGATTCAGCTTGGCCATTCCCTTGTGGATAGTAGTTTGAGGAATGAACCAGCTGAATCCCATGAGTGTAGCAGAAGTCAACCAGCTCCTCAGAAGAAAGATTCAGAGCGTTGTCTGCTACTATTTTACTGGGCACGCCAAACCTGACAATAATATTTTCTTTTATAAAACTGCACACCTCGGCGGAAGTGGCGTTCTTCACAGGAATAGCTTCTACCCACTTACTGAAATAATCAGTAGCTGTTAGAATGTAATGGTGACCGGCACTGGAAGCCGGGTTAAGCATACCAATAAAATCCATTCCCCACTGTTGGAAAGGTTCTTCAATCACAATGGGTTTTAGAGGTAATGCAGGCAATTTCACACGCCCAACAAAATGTTGGCATGCTTGGCACTTAGCTACCCACTCTGCAGTATCTTGAAAAAGGGTGGGCCAGTAATACCTTGCTCTGAGGATCTTGTGTGCAGTGACTCGGGCTGAGAAATGACCACCGCAAGCCATGTCATGAAACTGTTGTAGTAGTTGATCCTGTTGAGCTTTATCCACGCATATGAGAAATACGCCATCAATTCCCCTCTTGTACAAACCATTATCCCAAAGAACAAAATCTTTGGATTTCAGTTTAATAGTTCGTTTCTCTTTTCTGGAAATTTGATCTGGGCATTCTCCATACGTCAGAAAGTAAGCAATGTTACTGTACCACTCCTCTACTAGATCTATAAAAAGTACTGCAGGCAAATCCTCCATCTATCTCATCTTGATCCGCTTCTGGCACTGATGCTTTCATCTCTGTCATTAGTTCACACAGACCTCTTCCTCGAACCAGCTTTGTCGGTTTAATATCCAGGTCATATTCTTGAACCTTTGTCACCCATGTTCCTCTCAACAATCCTAACTCTTGTTGAGTGAGGATAGATTTAACTGCAGTATCTGGAACCAAAACCACAGTGTGTGAGGAAAGAATATAATACCTGAAAGCCTTACACGCCTTCACCACTGCATATGCGTGCTTTTCCATGGGAGTATATTTCAACTCATAGGCTTTAAGGGGCGTGCTCATGAAAGCAATAGGAGCTTCTGCGTCCTCTTGATTTTTCTGCATCAATATTGCTGACATGGTGTGTTCGGAGGAATAACAGTAAAGAATAAATTCTTTACTGAAGTCGGGTGAAACCAAGACCGGAGCTTTTGACAGGGCCTCTTTAATTTTCTCGAAAGCTTCCTTCCCTTCGCTGCTCCATTTAAAATCTTGTGTCTTCTTCATCATATTCGAGATATGACGGGTTAGCTCAGCAAAGTCAGGAATGAATCTCCTGAGAAAATTAACTTTTCCAAAGAAAGAGTGAACTCCTTTTTTGGATGTGGGCAATGGCAATGTCTGAATGGATCTGACACGCTCTGGATCTATCTTGGTTCCTTCTTTTGAAACAATGTGCCCTAGTAGCTTCCCTTCTGTTACAGCAAAGATGGATTTCTTAGGATTCAAAGAAATACCATGTTTGCGGCATTGTATGAAAACCTCTTCCAAGTTTGAAATGTGTGTGCTTCTATCTTTGGAAAAGACTGTCAGATCATCAAGGTACACCACTATGCTTATATCCTTGAGATGAGCAAAGGCTAGATCCATAGCTCTTTGAAATGTAGCACCAGCATTGATCAGGCCAAACGGCATTTTCTGGTAAGCAAAGGTTCCCCAAGGTGTAATGAACGCCGTTTTGTATTGATCTTCTTCGGCCACCTTGACTTGATTATAGCCTGAGAAACCATCAAGCATGGAAAGCATCTCAGATCCAGTGACCACCTGCAGAGTGTGATCCATGATGGGGATGGGGTAGTTATCTTTTAAAGAAGCTTGATTAAGGTTGCGAAAATCCACGCACAACCTAATTTCGCCACTCTTCTTCCTCACAGGAACTATGTTGGCCAACCATTCGGAATGATGTATGGGATAGATAATCTTTGCGTCTAACAACTTCTGGATTTCTGCAAAGATGGTTCCCGAAATGGTAGGGTTGTGCCGCCGCAGCTTCTGCTTGAAAGGCTTTTGTTCTGGTTTTAGTGGGATGTAGTGTTGAACTTCCGCAGGCTGATATGTTTTTAGATCCTGGTAAGACCAGGCAAAAACATCCATATATTTCTTAAGAAGCTCAGTAAAAGCTTCTCTTTTGGCCTCTGAACAACACTTACCCAGATTTACTAATTTGGGATCATTGTCGGCTCCCAAATTTAGTAATTGTGTATCGGAGGAAGAACCTTCCCCACTTTCTTCATTTTTCTTAAGCATCTGATCATGCTTATCAAACATTTCCTCAAGAGATACCAAGCCTTTGGGAATTTTATTTCCCTTTAGCTGGATAATCTCCTGACTTCCCGAGACGTCCGCATCCATTTCTCCCACAGTAGTTTGCCTAGGAGGTGAATTGCTTCCCTCATAGTAGATCTCTTCAAAGTTGTCCTTCTGTTGGAGAAACGCAGCAATCTGCTTGTCATCGTTGAAAACCTGCCATTGCTGGACGTTGTCAGGAACTTTTGGGCGGAAGACCATCTCAACTTTGTAGTCCCCTTGTCTGAAAAATGTGGGAGGCTGATCTGGATTTAACAAAGCTGCAGTCACTGCAAGTGAATCAGCTCTTGAATTTTGTTCTCTCGGAATGTAAGATACCGAGAAAGCTGAAAAATCCAGAATAGCAGAGTAGACTCGATCTCTATAATGCCGAAGTTTGTCCTTTTTTACTTGATAGAGACCTCTTATCTGCTTGACGATCAGCTCAGCATCTCCCTTTGCGTGTAAGAGCTTGATTCCCATTGTTCTTGCCTGCTCCATGCCTAACAACAACGCTTCATACTCTGCTGTGTTGTTAGTATTTTCGAACATCAATTTGAAGGAGTGTGCATGCACCTTCCCTTCAGGAGAGATAAGAACAACGCCTGCGCCGGATCCAAATAAATAGTAGCTGCCATCAAATTCCAGAGTCCAAACCTTGTTGTCAAGTTGATGTGGTTCTTGAATCACAGGTTGAACATCTTCTTTATCCATTTCTAGATAATAGACTCCGTGATCAGATTCCTGAAACAAGATCTGAGATCTAGGATCCTCAGACTTTGATACTGTGTACTTGGATTTCTTCTCAGGTTCTAACTTCTGATTAACTCCTTTGATTGGTATGTGCGCACAAGACCAATCCATCTTGACTTCTCCACCCAGCTCTTTGCAGAAATTTCTACTCAACAACATGCCATAAGAGACTGGGATGTCTGCTACAAGGATAGTCATTTTCAGTCTTTTGTCTGGAAAAGAAGCAAGTACTGCCTGCGCATCTTTGATTTGCCCCACAAGAGGAACTTGCCTTTCCATTGAATAACATCTTCCGATGGTTTTTGTCAATGTGAGACCCAAGGCATCAGCAACTTTGGCAGGCATGACATTATCAGAAGCTCCAGAGTCCAAAATGCAATTGCTTAGTTTGTATCCGTTGATAAGCAATGACACATAAAATGGCTCGATCCTTTCTGATGTAGCAGGAGAAGAGGTAGAAGGAGAAGAACTTGCAGCCGCATTATTTGAAGGAGTATTCTTTGGACTTGACAAGATACCCCGTGAAGTATTATTTGTTGGGCTGGGACCATTACTTTGCACATATTTGACCAATCTATTCAGCTGCTCAGGAAATACTCTCAAATATTCAGCTTCTGACATTTGGACCTTGGTCTTTTTGATGTGATCAATGATGTCAAAAGCTTGACTTGCTTCAGCAGGATGTGTGTTGGCCCTTTGCTGCGAATTGAAAGAATTTGAATATTTATCCTTGGGTGCTAATGAAGAAGGAAGAGGGCTACCTCTTTTCAAGATAGTAACATCCGGGCCAGGATCTTCTCTTTCTCTTCTGGCCGCTTGTGGATGCTTCGGCATTTTGGCGTGTCTGAGACCTTGTGAACACCGCAAAAGTGCGACCATCAGAATCTTCAAAATATTCATAATAGCCATCGTCAGATTCGTAGTCCAGGTAACCAATGTTGGAGTCGCCAGCGGGATCTATAAAGTCTTCATCATCGAATGATTCATCAATGCCGAGATCTTCTTCATTACTTTCCAAGTTATTCCCTGGAGCAGTTTCAATTGCCAACCGCTGAGGTGCAGCAGCAAGTCTGTTTCGGTTTTGATTTTGATTTTGACCATTAAAGGTCCGGGTAGGAGCTATTCTTGAGGGGGTTGCATTCCCTGCTTGAGAGATCTGCTTCTTGATCTGCAGCATGTCATTAGCCAATCTATGCAACAAAGGATCTGAAGTACTTGAAGAAGCGCCATCACCTTTGTGAGATGGTTGTTTGAGTTTTCCAGCCATGATCAAGTCATCCTCAACTTCCACGGCAGCATTTTGTGCTTCAAGTAGATTTACAGGTCTTGCCCTTCTCAGCTGATATCCAACTTCGGGCAATAGAGCGTTTATAAAAAACGTCTTTTGATTTTCGTCGCTCAATGCGGCAGAAGTGGGGATTTTATATAAAATCCTCTGGAACCTTGCAATAAAGTCCCGCATGTTCTCGCTTGGCTCTTTCTTCAACTGCGTCAGTTGGGTGATCAACGTGCTAGCGTCCTCTGCAGGCTTGAATCTTTTCAGAAATTGCTCACGCATAGTCGCCCAGTTGGTTATGGTGCCAGGAGCTAGCCGATAGAACCATTCTCCAGCCAAGTCGTGTAGAGTCTCAATGAAGAGTCTGACTGAGACATCTTCATGCTCTACTGCAAGCACACCACAAGATATGAAGAAGGCCGCCAAATGATCGTCCGGGTTTTGCTTTCCATCTCCAAAGAATTTTGGAAAATTCTTTCTGGATCCTTTTGGCAGATCGTGCATAGGTGGAGTCAGGTTCAGAGGCCCAAAAGCTGCTCCCCATGGGACAGGTACTATCTGGTTCTGATTCTGATTCTGCATGATGAATGGGGCACGTCTCCTCCTTGTGTAGACTTGATGGATAATTCCAGCTGCCGGATTATGCTGAAGACGATCCGGATCTGGATGGGTGTGCACTCTCCTTCCTGGTGAGAGACTAGATCTGCGGCTTCTAACTTGAGGAGGATGATTGAAATTGAATTGCTCCTGCAGTCTGAAGAAATGATCAGTCCTTCCTTGCGCCTTCATGGATCGGGTGAATGGACGTTCAGCCAGGTTGAGATTTGTATGGAAAACACTCTGATCTTCAATAGATAAGCTTTGATCTGCAAAGATAGTTGTTCCCCAGCGGAGTCGCCAAAAACTGTTGGCTAGATTTTCTGCATAGCACAAAACCTAGGCAGTCATGAGATAAATCTCCCTCATTTACCGGTGAGGCTCCCGTGTCAGATTTGTCAATTAAAGTATGCTAATATCTAAATGAGGTTTTACTTTAACTACTCAGTTCATGAACCATAACTGAACAGTTATGCAGTAAGTAAGCAGCTGTTTAAAGAAAGGAAATATTTATAGAAGAAGGGAAAGGGAATTATATAAACACAGAGAAGAAATGAAGAAGATGTGCATCCCAATCAATAGATAGCAGAGTTGATTGCATGCACATAGAAGAAACCAATAGATATAAACACAGAATTCTAAGCAAAGGTAGCTCTAGATCTAGATCTAAAATAACACAAAGTCTATTAAAAGATCTAAGATAAAAAGCAAGAAACACAATACACCGTGACACAAAGTTCTCCGGAAATCTGCTCCTGTATATTCCTTTGCTTCAAGTGGCTCTCAAGGGTTTCAGCACAAAGTCTGGAACACAAGGTTGCTGCTTACAAATTCTGATCATTAACCCGGAGGTTCTTCTCCTACTTATAGAATGTAGGAGGGAAAGTACAAATGGGAAATCTAACTGAACTGAAACACAAACAACAAGTAAAGATGACATTTGGCAATCATCCTCCACTAACTTCTCCTTAAGTGACACATGTATCACTTAACTAATAGAATTGTTCCACATGACTTTAAGTAATGGTTTCAAAACCAATAACTTAAAGTTTTACAATTTCATCCTGGGAACATAGAAAATAGAAGAAGAAAGAATAGAAGAAGAAGTCAATGCAGCTGTAACATTTATGTCTTCTTTTTGTTCTGATATGGATATACTTGTCGAACATGTGATTCAACATCTTCCCATCTGTTTTAGCCACTGCTTCCTTCTCTGTCCTAAACTGCAGCAATCCTTCATTCAACACTTTGATGCACGCTTCCACATCTTCCAAGCTTGGCCCGAACCTCGCAATATCCGCCTGCAGTGCCACCAGTCTGCTAATAGAATTCATCGTGAAAGGCTTAGTAGCTTTATCAATTCTCTTTTGTACCATCAGAAGAGACCCTTCCAGGGAATTAGGTACTTTGCTAGGAATGATCCGCACGTATGAAGTAACATTCCCGACCACTTTCTCCTCAGTGAAAGAAATGATACTGTCTGGTAAGGATGATGTCCTACTCTCAAGTGCCTGCATCCTCTTCAGCAAAACTCTGCAGATCTCCAAACGGAAAGATACTGCAAACTCCAGCTGCTTCCCCTTCTCAACTGATCCATCCGGTACAATCTGCTCTGCAACCAATACATCTCCCGGCAGCTTGTTGATCTCGGCCAAAGTACTCAGGTTACTCTCAGCAACTGTGTTCATGTCTACTATGCTCGTCACCAGTTGCTTCAGCTGATTTGCTGCATCATTCATAACCTTCAGGCGGGCTGGCACCTCTCCAAGTTGTACAGAAGCTTGACGAATAATCAGATTCTTCCATTCGTCAATAGCTTTCACTTGATTGCTTGCATCCTCCATCTCCTGCATAAGATGATCACTCACCTGCTCTGAAATGGGCTGAATGGAAGGTTTAGCAACCTTGGCTATGATCTCGCACAATTGAGATACTTGCTTCTGAAGCTCGTCTTTCTCCGCCTTTTCACTGTCAAGCCTAAGGAATAGAGCATCTATCAATGTCTGTGTATCCTGCTTCAATCCTTCTGTGGTGGCTTGACCGAGGGGTACTCTGGTTACTGTTACATCTTCTGCCGTGAGCTCATCCTCCTTCTTTCCTTCCTGCCGGAATTGACATCTCAGCAAACTTCTTCCCCGACTCCTCGATGATCAACCTTGAAGTTACCTTAGCAACTTTAGGCCTTCTGTCTTTTCCGCCTAGGCTCTGGAGTAGCTGCAAGTCGTGTTCTTCCAAGTTCATCTCCACTCTCGCTTCTGGAACCAACTGCGAAGCCAACCATTCTGAGAAGTTACTTCTCGGAGAATGAGAAGTCGCTGAGTGCACTACCATCTCCCGCTTTGTTTCCTCTCCATCAGAAAGTGCCACAGTGTTATGGCTGCCATCTTCTGAATCATCCAAGGACAAAGCTCTTTCGAACTCCGCCATCTGCAGCTTCAACGTCTCTTCTGGAACAGGTGATGAATGGAGTGGCTGAGGAGAGAAGATGAATGTCGCCGGATTCAGTGGAGGCATGGAAGTGTCCTGCTGAGGTGCAATAGTTGGTGAAGTACTGGATGCTGGAGAAGCTGGAACTAAAGTCATGGCCGTAGAAGTGATCTTCTCCTTTGATTGAGATCTTCTGTGTACTTTCAACTTCTCGGACCTTCTGCTGCTTTCTCCTCCATGCTTCCGCTTGAGGGAATCTCCTGCGCCAAAGTTTCTTGTGACTTGATTCATCAATGCTTCATCAAGGCAATATCCTTCGTCAGCAACCAGTTTGAAGTATTCACCAAAACAGCTCAAGATCTTTCTTTAATTGTATGGCAGCCTCCTACGTTATCCTAAAGTACGGCTCTATCTCCTCCCATTTGATGGTAAGTGTCAAGTAACACATTCCCATCATCTTTAAGATCCGCAGGTATCCGCGCTAGTCCAAAGTCGAACACTTGCTTTGCTGATAGCCTGCTGAAATCCCTCTTTCTAACCTCGTACTCACTTTTGCACTTCATCCAGAAATCCTCCAATGAAGGCACGTGTGCGTACTCCTGGGAGATCGTCTTCCTGGCTACTCCAAATGGATCAAAGTTCAGCCGTGCCGTGAAGAACTCTTGCTCATACTCAGATAACATCTGCGTCTCCATCCCTCGAGCTCTATGAATGCTCTGGCAGCTATAATGTCTGACAGTGATTGGAAAGAAGCCCGTAGACTTGTGCCGTTTCGACTGAAGGTCGTGTATCTCCACAAGTTGCCTGCTCAGCTCCATGGTGATCAATCTATCATTCGGATATCTGGGCATCTTTATTGGTTCTCCAAAAAAGCCAGTAACCCTGAGGTATGTGAAATCTGCAAACTGAATGAATAGACTGCCAATCTTGGATACGGCTTCCCACGCTTCTTTGCTTACCCTGTTGGCCTTTAGGTCCTTGTCTAGCCTGCAAATGAAATCGTAGAAGAATCCATCATTGACCACTTTGAAATCCTTCTCGCACGCAGGTACAGTAAGCTGTGGGTAGCACTCGAAAATGGGGTCCTTAGAAAGAATGCCACATCTATCCAGCTTGGAGAAGATGCCTTGTGAAGCTGCAGCGTACACCAAGTAGGAAGTCATTTTGAAGCTGAAAGTATGCTTCACGTTCCGGAGTTTCTCACCAATGTTGTCGCTAATAATTTTGACCAATTGATTATGGAATCAACCTTGTTGACTTCAATGGTCCTGATGAAAGCATACATCCATGTACGGAAAGTGTAAGCATTCGCCTCGCCATTAATCCTGCATAACAATTTGACAATATCATCGACCTCCTGCACCAAATTGGACCGCGGAAGAGTTCTTGGGAACTTAGAAGGAGATCTAGGCTTCTTCATGTATCTACTATTCATTATGCTCACGCAGTCAACTCTATGATTCTCCCACCTGCTACCGGCATCCTGAAGGCTAATGGAAGTCACCACCTTTCGCACCGGAATCTTCAAACAATAATTGATGAACTCTGCGTCCAATCGAATTATTGTTTTCCCCGTAGCATCTCGCACTGATCTGGATGAAGGATGGTAAGATCTAGCGCACTCCATAACAAACTCTGGCAACTGGGCTGTGTATGGAAAGGCTGCAGCTCGAATAATTCCACTGCTTTTAACCGCACGCATGAGTGAAGTCTTTCCTGCTCTGGATCTATCAATCAATTCGGAAAGAGGTTCCGGACCTAGATCTGTGTCTCCTATGTCTACAAATTTGGAAGTGATGCATGACTCCGTTGTGCTTTCTTTTTCATCCCTCTTTGCCATGGCTTTGTCTATCTTTGTCTGAATAATTCTTTTTCTTCTTACTTGGCCGGATTTCTTCAAAACTGGTGCAGATCTGGATAATTCTTCAGATTCGGAGGATATATTCAATGTATTGGACATTGATTAGAGCTCATTTTCTTTTGTAAAGCACCTGTAATGAATTCCTGCAATTAATTCAGACAAAGATGGCCACCGGAGCATGAATAGTGAATTTTAATGATAAAAATCTGCACTTTTCAAGCCTGCTGCCCCAAAAATTGATGTTTAATTTGTATGCAAAGAGAGCATGAATTTTTCCAACTTCACCTAAGCACCTATAACACTTATGCAAACAATTATGCAAACACAAATCAACCTCCTTCAATGCATGTGCCAAAATTGGAAGCTTTTAGCCTTGTTTTCACCTTTTGTCTGAGCAAAAATCCTCTTCAAATGGGGCGCACTTTTCCTCTGGCTGCAATTCTTTACCTGTGAATTAATTAATTCACCCTTATGGCAGCCCATGCTTATATAACCCTCATAATTCTATAATTAATAATTGCCCTTCCTATTCCTGGCAATTAATTAATTAAAAATCATGCTCTTCTCTTTAACTGGTGTGCTAAAATAGCATGTTTAAGGACAGCCATCCAATAAATTAAATTAATTCAATTTAATCATCCACTCTTCACTTCACTTAAACTTCACAGTGTGCTTTGACCATAGCCACTGAAAATAGAATTTAATTTAATCCTTTAATGCTTTGAAAAGCATTATATCTTTCCCAAAAGGGGCGCACTTTTTGTCATGAAGGGGGCAGCCTTTAAATAAATTAAATTTAATTTAATTTTAGACCATCTATTTCCAATTGATTTATTCCCCTTTGCTTTGTTGACTTTTCTTCCATGCTTAGGCGCCAATTTTAGAGAAGAAATAATTAATGTAATCCACTTAAAGGCTGCCATGTTCTCTTAAAGGGGTCACACTTTTTAGCATAATAGAATTTTATTTTGCTCACGCAATCAACTCTATGCTTTTCCCATCTGTTGCCGGCATCCTAAATGCTAATGGAAGTCACCATTTTCGTGCTGGAATCTTCAAACAATAATTGATGAACTGTGCGTCCAACCGAATTATTGTTTTCCCGTAGCATCTCGCACTGATCTGGATGAATGGATGGTAAGACCTAGCACACTCCATGACGAACTCTGGCAACTGACAATGGAAAGGCTGCAGCTCGAATAATTCCACTGCTTTTGACCGCACGCATGAGTGAAGTCTTTCCAGCTCTGGATCTGTCAATCAATTCGGAAAGAGGTTCTGGACCTAGATCTGTGTCTCCTATGTCTGCAAGTTTGGAAGCAATGCATGACTCCGTTGTGCTTTCTTTTTCATCTCCTTTTGCCATGGCTTTATCAATCTTTGTCTGAACAATTCTTTTTCTTCTTTTGGCCGGAATTCTTCAAACTGGTGCAGATCTGGATAATTCTTCAGATTCGGAGGATATGTTCAATGTATTGGACATTGATTTAAGCTCCTTTTCTTTTATAAAAGCACCTGTAATGAATTCCTGCAATTAATTCAGACAAAGATGGCAACCGGAACATGAACAGTGAATTTTAATTATAAAAATCTGCATATTTCAAGCCTGCTGCCCCAAAATTTGATGTTTAATTTGCATGCAAAGCAGAGCATGAATTTTATCAACTTCACCTGAGCACCTGTAACACTTATGCAAACAATTATCAAACACAAATCAACCTCCTTCAAACCTAGGCGCCAAAATTGGAAGCTTTTAGCCTTTTTTCACCTTTTTCTGAGCAAAATTCCTCTCCAAATGGGGCGCACTTTTCCTCTGGGCTGCACTTCTTACCTGTGAATTAATTAATTCATCCTTATGGCAGCCCCTGCTTATATAACCTTCATAATTCTATAATTAATAATTGCCCCTCCTATTCCTGGCAATTAATTAATTAATTAATCATGCTTTTCTCTTCAAATTGGGGCGCCTATTTTGTGCATGCTTATGGCTGCCATTAAATAAATTAAATTTATTTAATTTTAGCTTCTACTTCCAGTTCACTCAAGCCTCACAGTGTGCTTTGACCTTAGCCACTGAAAATAGGAATTAATTAATCATTTAATACTTTAAAAAGTATTATTTCTCTCCCAAATGGGGCGCACTTTTTGACATGAAGGGGGCTGCATTAAATAAATTAAATTTATTTAATTTTAGAATTTTATTTCTAATTTCCTTTTATCCACTTTTCCTTTGTTGACTTTTCCACAAGCTTGGGCGCCAAATTTGGAGAAAGAATTAACAAAATTAATTAATGCATTAAAATTCATTCCAAAGGGGGCGCACTTTTTGACATAATAGAATTTCTATTTTTAAAAGTCAATTTTCAATGGGATTATTTACCCTGCAAGGCAGCCCAAAAATCCCATGATCCACTTAAGTGATTTGACTTTCATAATGGGATTATTTACCCTGCAAGGCAGGTAATAAAATCCCATGAATTCACTTAAGTGATTTTCTTTTATTTCACAATGGGAATTTTTACCCTGCAAGGCAGGTAAGAAATTCCCACCTGCCTGCTGCCTCTAATTTTCCCATTGTGACTTAAGTGGCATTGCTTCCATGGGAAAAAGTACCCTGCTAGGCAGGTACAAAATTCCCACCTGCCTGCTGCTTCCAAAAATCCCATGATGCAGCTTAAATCCTTCCTTTTTCCAAAAATGCGGCCTGCCCAGAAGAGGGCTTTTCTGTGCACGACTTCGTCTTTTTTAGAGAGAACCAGACCTCCGATGTGACGAATTCCTTCTGGCATAACGTGCATAGGTGATCTCCAGATACTCCAGGCCAAAAATCAGGCTAAACCGGCAAAGGAATTGACCTAGAGAAATTTCACAGAAAACAAAACGGGAAAACACAAAAACAAAACGTTGCCAAAAGTCACAGATAAAGC
The DNA here is from genome assembly GCA_019776745.2 of Taxus chinensis. NCBI lineage: Eukaryota > Viridiplantae > Streptophyta > Pinopsida > Cupressales > Taxaceae > Taxus > Taxus chinensis. The sequence goes on from CM034157.1 coordinate 147,084,252, forward strand.
AAAATTCATTCCTGGTTAAAACCCTACTGGTATATGGGAATAATTGACATGTAAGACCACAACATGGTTAAACTAGAGCACAAATTCCTCAAACGGGGCTCAAAATAATTAAATTAAACCCGCAGACAAATGAACCGGAACATAGGCTTAAAATAATTAAATAAAAATTTTGGGCAAATCCAACGACAGAATATAAATTTTGGGCATCTGGGCGAAATTGGCTAATATGACTCTTTGGGAATATAATTGACACAATACAAACTTTCTGGCAATAAAAACACAAAAAACCCATTATTTTAAAAGTCTGGGTATTTGGCGAATAGGGTAGTCCCAGATTTCAGGGTGAAATCTTGACACAATACAAGAACTTTCAGGCAATAAAAACACAAAATGACCCATTATTTTAAAAGAACGAAAATTTTTTTTAAAATTGGGTAAAACAGATTTCAGGGTTAAATCTGAGTCACACTTCTCTAGCACATGTAAGATCACTTGGCTTTGGACAAAAATAATAGAAGTAAATGTACACTTCACTTGAATCTGTGAAGAAGCAAATGGAGAGATTCCTATAGCGAAGTAAAATTAATTTAAAATATTCAGAAGCATGTACACATACCTTTAGTGGGTGGGCTGTGCACAATTAGAATTCTTTCACCCTTTTAGTCTAAATATGAATCAAGTATTCATCTATTGGGGAGAACAATAGCATTCAAATTTTCCATTAACACTTTAACAATGACATTGGGATCGAAATGCATTTTATTTGGACACTAATGGTTGTAACTATTGGGGGCTATATATTGCACAATTCATAGATAGGATGCAAGTTGACTTGGGTCAATAGTAATGGGCTACTTTATTTTGACACTGTCCCTCATGACCTTTGCCAAAGAGACAGCAGGATCATTGCACAAATCGCGACAATGATTGGAATGCAAGACACTTTTCATCTAATGTGTTAAATTTGGGATAGGCTCCTTTTATGTTCAATAAGCTCCTCATTGGAAACCATGATCATTTGATTTATAATTTAAGGATGATTTCAGTTGAAAAATATTTAGATTTGAATTCCACTAGTTACATCAGGTCATGTGGAATTATATTTTTGAAAGGGACATTCGCTCAAAATATGCTAGGATTTAAGCTTCACTATTATATTTTAAACCCCCTCTTAATGACTCGAAAACAATGAAGTTTGTGAGCCGAAATTTTACAAATGTCCTAAGGTCATATGTTTAGTCATTAGCATCTACAGACTGTGCCATATGTGGTAATTTGAAATCAGCAGTCCATTGAATTGTGTTGCAGTTAGCTTTCAAATTTGACTGCAAAACAAGAATCTGGTCGTTGAACAAAGGATATGGCAATCTGTGGTCCCTCTAAATTCTTGCCTAGGGAAGTTACGTGATTCATTGACCAGTGATGAATCATCAACCATTTAGGAGAGTGTCAGCCCCATCTCCAAGTGCTGGATTCAGAAACTCATATTGAGAAATTCCAGGCTACTTATATGATGAAGTCTATACAAAGACTCAATTAGCCTAGCAATCTTTGTCACCTCGAATAATAACCTTGCAACACCATGTAGTGCTCATCCAACCTTTTAAGAAGAAGAGAAATGTGACCATCTGTGCAGTGATTTAGAACCAACTCATTCAATATAGGAGAAATAACATTTGTCTCATAGTGGGAGAAACCAAACCATCTCCAAGCAGTAGAGAGTGAGAAACCAACTCCTCTGTTATCTTAATCTATTTGCTCATTTATCCCTGTGATCTGTTGGGAAAGTTTTGAACAATGAGAAAATTGTTCATGCTAAAATGTCCTTCAAGAAAGTACCTTCTGAGTCTTTGCTTGGCATGATGTTTCACCAGCACCAATTCAATTGAGAATAGTGGAGTCGCTTGACAAATCAGTTTCCTCACAAATGTTCCTTATTACAGTTGGTTGGTATTATGTGGCGCTTCACAAATGCATGTAATACATTTTGAAGTCAACCTGTTTGAGGAATGGATTTCCTCCCAAGGCATTTCAGCCTCCTGCACATCCATTAATGGTGGAGTTGTCCTCCACACGTGCTTCATGTTAAATTGAAGGATCAACAAGCTGATATTGACCACCTGTGCTCAATACCAAGGGAGAAAAGTATCCATCTCTGTTTCACATCAAATTACACTTCTTCCCACAGAAATCCACAGAAATGGATTAATCATTTTCAGTTAATTGACGAATAGATAGAAGATTCTTTTGTAATGAAGGTAATATCTAACATTTCATACCAACAATTTATGAGCATTATTCAATACAATGCAGGTCAATATCTCAATATCCCTTCTATGCAAGTGAATTCTCCATGGCTAGTACTATTGATTCAAAACATAAGGCAATTTGTAGTAAATGAAACATACCAGTCCCTACGACATGAAAAGTGAAAAGGATGCACCAAAGTCAATGATTCAACAACTGTACCATATGTCACAGAGCATGATGTCGTAAGACAATAAAGAGCATGCTCGTCATCCAAATCTCAGTTCTTCATTGCAATTCTGCCACATGTTCCTCATTACATGGCTTTTTGTTCATCTTTGCGAAAGATCAGTTCCGCTTCCAAAATCCTTCCTAAGGTGCCCAACCTTGTGACAATAATAGCATGTGACCTGATTCAAGGAAGACCAGAATTTGTCTCCACTTTCCCTTTTGACTGTGTGACAAGATTTTGAATATCTCCACCAGAGTCACAATGTAATAGATTCTGCCTGAATTTCTTCTGCCGCTCCTTTTGCAACAGCGTAGGAACTCACCTTGTCAAATATATTAGAGTGTTTGAAGTTTCAGCCATTAAATGGAGTGCATCCACAAATGACTCATATGAAGAAGGTAAGTATGTTCAAAATATAAGCCACCACTAAATCATCATCGTCCACCTTTTTGTTGATACAAAGATAACTTTGTTCGAAAAGGATCTTTCATGGCAAAGTTTAAAGATTCTGCATCAACAACGACACAATTGTAAGTTTTAGGTGAAATCTTAGACTTATTCTTTAGGTATAAAACCAAACTCTTTTCAAAGTAAGGTCTGATATTTATCTTTAGATTGGTCCACAATGTGAAAATGCCACTAGTAATCTATTCCGAACTTGAATCAAACATGACAAGGGAAACTTGAGAAGCAATAAGCTTCCTTATGACATTTGTCATAATCAACAAATTTTGTTTCTGGTCGCCTTTCATCTGCCATGAAATGATTATGTTTATCCAATCACAAAACTTCTTTACGGAATTTTTTAAAATCTTAGATGGCTCACTACATTGAAATTCTGTGATCTAATTAATTTTGTGCAACTATTCTTACTCGACAAAAATGAATCAATTGCCATTTTTTATTCCAAAATGAAACGCAAAAAAATAAAATAAAATGTTTTTCCTCAAGAACTAGGAAATGAAAATCTGATTTTATCTTAAAAAATTGAATTATTGACAGCAATGTTCAGAATTCATAGTTGCAAATATCTTTGAAGGATTATAATTCATAATAATTACCAAGTTTTCAAATTTTCTACAAGCATTCTGTGCAAATTTTCATTTTTTTATCACTTTAAAAATGCAATCAGTTTTCTGATAAATCCATTTGGCTATGGTTTTTTTGCATGTTGCCCTGTTGAGCAATTAGAGCGTTTTTCCTTTGCTTAATTGCTCAGGATAATCAAAGGTTTCCCCATACCTTGATTTTCCAGAGATTTTGTTACTTGCCTTGAAAATGAAAACATGTTCATTTATTTACGGCCACAAATAGATACTTTAATGCCCATGTTCTTGACCAAAATCAATGCTAATGTCCCGAGGATAACAGGAAAGGAATCCAAAGCAACCTTTTTCTTTTTTCTAAACCCGACGGCCAAAGGGTTGTCCTTCAAGGGTGACTTAGGTTTATCAATTTTATTATATCGTGCTAAATAAAAAAATTTTCAGCTTGTGAATTACATATAACCAATTTTGAGACTGTTTAAGTGACTTTGACTTAGGAAAGTACATGAAATTAAAATAAATTATTTAATGTGCTTTCCTAGGCAGGGAAGTGCGACTTGCTTTGGGAAGTGGTTAAATAAGCCAAAAATGCGACTTGCTTTGGAATGGAGAATAATTAATTCCAATTAATTATCAACATTTTGGAAAAAGTGCATGTGACTCCACAAACATTTTGGAAGGGAAGAACACTTATACTTTCAAAAGTGCGACTAGAATGCAAGGGCTTCAGATGTCTGCTATAGATAAATTTTCATTCCAGCATCATAGCGCTCTGAATTATTTTTGCCAGACAAAATCCAAGGACAGCAAACCCAATGGATCCAATTCCTCTTGAAAAATAGAAAACCCCAGGATCAAGTGAGAGGAGTTCCATTCAGGGAACTTCATATTGAATTCACAAGTTATTTAGCAATATGAAAAAATAGGGTTCAAAAAGAGAAATCAAATTGCAGCCAGACAAATCAGGTATCCAGATTCTTTAGAGTGGGGTGACTTATTAATGCCAGTTGTTTTAAAATCAAGGTATTCTTTGCCGATTATTACTCGTTAGTTTATTATTGGTTTATTTATGGACAATGTTACATTCTAAATATTGTTTTGCCGTATATGGCATCGTAAATCAAATGTAAATTATCTATTGTTTCCATATTTATTTACACAAATTTTTCTATGCAACAATCTTTTCAGGTATTTGTAAGTTTTCAAATTTCAGCTTTGAATGCATAAAGCCATGCAACAGCATCTTGCCGGTATTTACTCAAATAGTATAGACGGAGAGTTTGGTGTCCCCCAGATTTCACCCTGAAATCTGCGACTACCCTATCCGAAATTTTTTCCTACTTTTAAAATAATGGGCCGTGTTGTGTTTTTATTGCCTGAAAGTTCTTGTATTGCGTCAAGATATTCCCAAAGAGTCATATTAGCCTTTTTCGCCAAATACCCAGATGCCCAAAATTGTTATATTCTGTCGTCGGGATTTGTCTGCGGGAAATTTGTATTTAATTATTTTGAGCCCCGTATGAGGCTATTTGCGCTCCGTTTTAACTCTGTTATGATCGAATATGTCATTATTCCTATGTACCAGAAGGGTTTTAACTTGGAATAAGTTTTGGGCTTTATTTGTAACTTTTGGCAATTTTTCGTGTTTTTGTGTTGTCCCGTTTCGTTTTCTGTGAAATTTCTCTAGAACAATTCCTTTGCCGGGTAAGCCCGATTTTTGGCCTGGAGCAGCTGGAAAACATATACGCACATTATGCCCGGAGGAAGTCGCCATCGGAGGTCTGGATCACTGGGAAAAAGCGAAGTCGTGCACAGAAAAGCCCCTGCGGGGATGGGCGCATTTTTGGAAAACAAAGGATTTAAGCTGCAATGGGAAAAATAGAAGCCGCAGGCAGGGTGGGAATTTTATACCTGCCTAGCAGGGTACTTTTTCCCGTGTTATAAAATTCACTTAAGCTGCAGTGGGAAAGTTAGAGGCCGCAGGCAGGTGGGAATTTATTGCCTGCCTTGCAGGGTAAAAATTCCCATGATAAAATAAAAGGAAAGTGACTTAAGTGAAATCATGGGATTTTAGTGCCTGCCTTGCAGGGTAAATAATCCCATTGTCAAAGTCAAATCACTTAAGTGGATCATGGGATTTTGGTGCCTGCCTTGCAGGGTAAAGAATCCCATTGTGAAAAATTCTTAAAAATAGAATTATATGTGCAAAAAAGTGCGCCCCCTTTGGTGAGATGATGGCAGCCTTAAAGTGATTATTTTAATTAATCTATCCTCCTTCAAAAAGTGCGCCCAAGCTTGGAGGAAGTCAACAAGTCAAAGGATTGAAATAAAAGAAATGGATTAAATGCATTAAATTTAATTTATTTAGTGGCTGCCCCCTTCCTCTCAAAAAGTGCGCCCCATTTGGGAGTTATTTAATGATTTTTAAAGGCATTAAATCATTAAATTAATTTCTATTTTCAGTGGCTATGGTCAAGGCACACTGTGAAGCTTAAGTGAAGTGATGTGTGAAGGATTAAATTGGATTAATTTAATTTATTGGATGGCTGCACTTAAACATGCTATTTTTAAAAGAGAAAAGCATGATTTTTAATTAATTAATTGCCTTTAATTGTTAGGGCAATTATTAATTATAGAATTGTGAAGGTTATATAAGCATGGGCAGCCATATGGGTGAATTATTTAATTCACAGGTAAAGAATTGCAGCCAAGAGGAAAAGTGCGCCCCCATTTAGAAGAAGGATTTTGCTCAGACAAGGTGGCAACAAGGCTAAAAGCTTCCAGATTTGGCGCATGCTTTGAAGGAGGTTGATCTTTGTCTGCATAATTGTTTGCATAGGTGTTACAGGTGCTCAGGTGTTGTTGAAAGGATTCATGCTCTCTTTATGTGCAAATTAAACACCAATTTTTGGGGCAGCAGGCTTGAAAAGTGCAGATTTTTACAATTAAAATTCACTATTCATGCTCCGGTGGCCATTTTTGTCTGAATAAATTGCAGGAATTCATTACAGGTGCTTTACAAAGGAAAAGGAGCTTTTATCAATGTCCAATACATTGCATATATCCTCCGAATCTGAAGAATTGTCCAGATCTGCACCAGTATTGAAGAAATCCGGCCAAGTAAGAAGAAAAAGAATTATTCAGACGAAGATAGACAAAGCCATGGCGAAGAGAAGAGATGAAAAAGAAAGCACCATGGAGTCATGCATTGCTTCCAAACTTGCAGACATAGGAGACACAGATCTAGGCCCGGAACCTCTTTCCGATTTGATTGATAGATCCAGAGCGGGAAAGACTTCACTCATGCGTGCAGTTAAAAGCAGTGGAATTATCCGAGCTGCAGCTTTTCCATGTACAGCCCAGTTGCCAGAGTTTGTTATGGAGTGTGCTAGATCTTACCATCCTTCATCCATATTAGTGCATGATGCTTCGGGAAAGACAATAATTGGTTTGGACGCAGAGTTCATCAATTATTGTTTGAAGATTCCAGTGCGAAAGGTGGTGACTTCCATTAGCTTCAGGATGCTGACAGTAGGTGGGAGAAGCATAGAGCTGATTGCGTGAGCATAATGAATAGCCGATACATGAAGAAGCCTAGATCTCCTTCAAAGTTCCCGAGAACTCTTCCACGGTCCAATTTGGTGCAGGAGGTAGATGATGTCGTCAAATTGCTATGCAGGATGAATGGCGAAGCGAATGCCTACACTTTCCGTACATGGATGTATGCTTTCATCAGGACCATTGAAATCAACAAGGTTGATTCTATAATCAATTGGTCGGAAATTATTAGCAACAACATTGGTGAGCAACTCCGGAACGTGAAGCGTACTTTCAGCTTCAAGATGACTTCATACTTGGTGTATGCTGCAGCTTCACAAGGCGTCTTTTCCAAGCTGGATAGATGTGGTGTTCTTTCTAAGGACCCCATTTTCGAGTGCTACCCGCAGCTTACTGCACCTGCATGCGAGAAAGACTTCAAAGTGATCAACGATGACTTCTTCTACGATTTCATCTGCAGGCTAGACAAAGACTTGAAGGCCAACAGGGTAAGCAAGGAAGCGTGGGAAGCTGTGTCCAAGATTGGCAGTCTATTCATTCAATTTGCAGATTTCACATACCTCAGGGTTACGGGCTTTTCTGGAGAACCAATAAAGATGCCCAGGTATCCGAATGATAGATTGATCGCCATGGAGCTGAGCAGGCAACTTGTGGAGTTACACGACCTTCAGTCAAAGCGGCACAAGTCTACGGGCTTCTTCCCAATCACTGTGGGATATTACAGCTGCATTAGCATTCATAGAGCTCGAGGGATGGAGGCGCAAATGTTATCCGAGTATGAGCAAGAGTTCTTCCCTGCACGGCTGAACTTCGATCCATTTGGAGTAGCCAGGAAGACAATCTCCCAGGAGTACGCACATGTGCCTTCATTAGAAGATTTCTGGATGAAGTGCAAAAGTGAGTACGAGGTTAGAAAGAGAGATTTCAGCAGGCTATCAGCAAAGCAAGTGTTCGACTTTGGACTAGCGCGGATACCTGCGGATCTTAAAGATGATGGGAATGTGGTACTTGACACTTACCATCAAATGGGAGGAGATAAAGCCATACTGCAGAATAACATAGGAGGCTGCAACACAATTGAAGAAAGGTCGGGAGCTGTGTTGGTGAATACTTCAAACTGGTTGCTGACGAAGGGATATTGCCTTGATGAAGCATTGATGAATCAAGTCACGGGCAACTTCGGCGCAGGAGATTCCCTCAAGCGAAAGCACGAAGGAGAAAGCAGCAGGAAAGTCGAGAAGTTGAAAGTGCATAGAAGATCTCAATCCAAGGAGAGGATCACTTCTACGACCATGACTTTGACTCCGGTTTCTCCAGTACCCAGTACTTCACCAACTATTGCACCGCAGCAGCAAGATGCTTCCATGCCTCCACTGAATCCAGCGACATTCATCTTCTCCCCTCAGCCACTTCGTTCAGCGCCTGTTCCAGAGGATACGTTGAAGCTGCAGATGGCGGAATTCGAAAGGGCTTTGTCCTTGGATGATTCAGAAGATGGCAGCCATAACACTGTGGCACTTTCTGATGGAGAGGATGCAGAGCGGAAGATGGTAGTACACTCAGCGACTTCTCATTCTCCGAGAAGTAACTTCTCGGAATGGTTGGCTTCGCAGTTGGTTCCAGAAGCGAGAATGGAGATGAACTTAGAGGAGCACGACTTGCAGCTACTCCAGAATCTGGGCGGAAGAGACAGAAGGCCTAAAGTTGCCAAAGCAACTTCTAGGTTGATCATCGAGGATTCGGGAGAGAAGTTTGCTGAGATATCAATTCCGGCAGAAGGAAAGATAGAAGGAGGAGCTCACGGCAGAAGATGTGACAGTGACCAAAGTACCCCTCGGTCAAGCCACCACTGAAGGATTGAAGCAGGACACGCAGACATTGATGGATGCTTTATTCCTTAGGCTTGACAGTGAAAAGGCGGAGAAAGAAGAGCTGCAGAAGCAAGTATCTCAATTATGTGAGATCATAGCCAAGGTTGCTAAACCTTCCATTCAGCCCATTTCAGAGCAGGTGAGTGATCATCTTATGCAGGAAATGGAGGATGCAAGCAATCAAGTAAAGGCTATTGACGAATGGAAGGATTTGATTATTCGTCAAGCTTCTGTACAACTTGGGGAAGTGTCAGCCCGCCTAAAGGTTATGGATGATGCAGCAAATCAACTAAAGCAACTGATGGCAAACATAGAAGGCATGAATACAGTTGCAGAGAGTAACCTGAGTATTTTGGCCGAGATCAACAAGCTGCCGGGAGATGTATTGATTGCGGAACAGATTGTACCAGATGGATCAGTCGAGAAGGGGAAGCAGCTAGAGTTTGTAGTATCTTTCCGTTTGGAAATCTGCAGAGTTTTGCTGAAGAGGATGCAGGCACTTGAGAGTAGGACATCAGATTTACCAGACAGTGTCATTTCTTTCACTGAGGAGAGAGTGGACGGGAATGTCACTTCATACGTGCGGATCGTCTCAACTAAGGTGCCTAATTCCCTGGAAGGTTCTCTTCTGATGGTACAAAAGAGAATTGATAAAGCTACCAAGCCTTTCACGATGAATTCTATCAGTAGACTGGTGGCGCTGCAGGCAGACATTGCGAGGTTTGGGCCGAGTTTGGAAGATGTGGAAGCGTGCATCAAAGTGTTGAATGAAGGGTTGCTGCAATTCAGGACAGAGAAAGAAGCAGTGGCTAAAACAGATGGAAGGATGCTGAATTACATGTTCGACAAGTATATCCGATATCAGAACAAGAAAAAGACATAAACATTACAGCTGGCATGACTTCTTCTATTCTTTCTTCTTCTATTTTCTATGTTCCCGGATGAAATTGTAAAACTTCTAAGTTATTGGTTTTGCAACCATTACTTAAAGTCATGTGGAACCATTCTATTAGTTAAGTGATACATGTGTCACTTAAGGAGAAGTTAGTTGAGGATGATTGCCAAATGTCATCTTTACTTGTTTATGTTTCAGTTCAGTTTGAGTTTTCCATTTGTACTTTCCCTCCTACATTCTATAAGTAGGAGAAGAACCTCCGGGTTAATGATCGATCAGAATTTGTAAGCAGCAATCTTGTGTTCTAGACTTTGTGCTGAACCCCTGAGAGCAACTTGGAGCAAAGGAATACAAAGGAGCAGGTTTCCGGAGAACTTTGTGTCACGGTGTACTGTGTTTCTTGCTTTTAATCTTAGATCTCTTAATAAACTTTGTGTTATTTTAGATCTGGATCTAGAGCTGCCTTTGTTTTATAATTCTGTGTGTTCATATCTATTAAGTTTCTTCTATGTGCATGCAATTAGCTCTGCTATCTACTAATTGGGATGCACATCTTCCCCATTTCTTCTCTGTATTTCCTTTACTTCCTTCTTCTATAAAATACTTCCTTTCTTAAACAGCTGCTTACTTGCTGCAGAACTTCTTAGTTATGGTTCATGAACTAAGTGGTTAAAGTAAAACCCCTGATAGATAATAACACATTTTTATTGACAAATCTGACACGGGAGCCTCACCGGTTAAATGAGGGAGATTTATCTCATGACTGCCTAGGTTTGATGCTATGCAGAAAATCTAGCCAACACTTTCAATCAGCTCCATTCTTTGAAGTCCTTGTGAACCCCCTAAAGTCATCTTCATCAAATATTTAGTTGGATATGGCAGTATTTAACTCTTTGAGGCAGTTTGTTCTAATACTATGTGACCTTACAAATTGGAATGCACATATTAAATTAGGCCTTTTTAGCTAACTTGTTTGGTTGAGTGGATAGGCCACAATCCGGAATTACTAGAAAAGGCATCAAATCTAGTAACATTAAACGTATTTTAAAAATATATGTAGGCCAGTAATTTAAGATATGTGAAAGATCAATAAATGTTATATCTATAAGAAATTTTGATGGTGATAAGTAGCTATGGCATCATGGCCATGTGCATTGCACAGTTGACTAGGCTTGTACTTATCAGCTCGGAACATCAACCTCATCCCATGTTGTTGTAAGAAGCTACAAACATGCCCATTTCATTGCGGACCACATTTGTTATGATAGATGTGATTGGGAAAAAGACTTATCATGTTGCCTTGGTTGCATTTGCAACTTTGGAGTCAGAAAATTGGAAGTGGTAGCCCAAGCATTTTAGATCGCCACGCTTTGAGAGAGGCACACCCATAGTAAATGAGAGGGCTACGTGGACTGCAAATAGGCCTATGCAGCCTAACTTCTGCCTAGAGATGACCCATCAGTAGATTGAGGTGCGGCCGGAAGAAGTAGCTTTTCTGGATACTATTATTGCAGTCACCTCTCTCATATGTTCAAAGTGGAGGAGTTTGCCACAATGTTCTTCCATCCCCTCCCATAGAATATTGTGCTCAGAGGATGAGATAGCATGAGGGCTGGACATCTGAGATAGGAGGCCTAGAGCCGCAGCAGAACAGGGAAATTCAGCAGATTTTACCAATAAGGTAACCCTCTCCATTTTTGATGGTAATGGAAAGATAATTGTTAGAAGCTTGGACTCACAAGCTCGACACATATCTTAGCCTCAAACCAATGAGGGAACAGGAGGCTATATTAGTTTACTATTTACATTTTCTTTTACCATGAGGGGGTGGCTTATGATTAGTGGCACCATGTATTAGTTACACAGCAATCACGGACTTCTGTGATCATACAGGGACTTCATGGAGAGGTTGATTGCACCTAAATTTGATCGCAAGGATGTAGAGCTTAAGCTATTATAGGGACTTGGCATAGCTCCGACTTATTTTGTGACACATCTATTTCATACACTAACGAAATCCTTCAGTCATTAGCAGTCATGGTTCTAGAGATGCCTGAGATTACTAGTGATGTTATTCATATAGGGCCTTCATGACAGGATGAGATTGATTGGTCAAGGCTCTTAAGCCTAGGATAATTGCCTATTTTCCAGACGGCATTGGACTTGGACACATCCCCTACTTCTTACCAGCCCACTTCTTAGTCATCCCAATAAGAATTGGTGGTTTGCCACGAGCTCCAAGCCATTTCAGCGCTCTAATTCAGCAGAATCAGTGCACCACCTCCTAAGGTCGATCAGGAATCTCGTAATCATTTTGAGGAGGAATCAAGCTTTTCTTTCATTGCAAAGACCATTGGGAACTTGGACATCGTATGCCTTAATTTCAAGTGCATGCTCATTGAGGTGATTTCAGATGAGGATGAGGACCACTCGCCTGATACAGGGGCAGAGGATGAGGAAACGACCATGTGCAAAGGTGAGCAGCCCCAAGTAGAGTTTGCTGCAAAAAGTGAGATTGCTTTTCATTGGATTCTTCCGATGTCCTATTGCTACACTCTCAGGAGTTCCTAGGTACCATCCCTTTTGGCTGAAAGGAATGCTAGAAAGGGACATTATAGTGGATTGTTTGTTTCAAACTTCCTACAGTGGAGCTACGCATTCAAGAAGCGAGGATTACAGGGTGAGGATTTTGAGGGATGTTTAGTGTACGTTTGTAGCAGATGGGTTTGCTATTAGTTGCACTTAGAGGATTCCGCAGCTTAGTATGATGAAGGAATGGGGGACTACACATTGACCGATGACTTCTATGTTATTGGACTTCTTGAGATGATATGCAGTTTTGGGTATTCAGTGGTTGCAGTCCCTTAGCAGATATGTTCAGGACTTCCGCAGGATGGAATTGGAGTTTCATGGTGGATAGGAAGAAGATTGTGCTTCGGGCTCTTTCTGACGGTGGGCCTAGACTTGTTTCAGCACGCGGGATGGAATCTATAGTCAGGCATGGAGAGGTTGCATGGGCAGCCCAATGTTTCATTTCATCCACACCTTCTTCAGATAGTGAGCAGCCCTTTCATATAGATATCCAGTCCATACTGGATAAGCAAGGCCTAGTGTTCCGTGACATTGCTCCAGGTCAACCACCAAATTGGTTTGACATGTTTAGAGCTTGAGGAGGGTGCTCCATGTAGATCGCCATTCTAAGACATATAAGGATGAGATAGAAAAGACCGTTTGAGCTCATGAACACATCCGTATAGTTCTAGTCCCTTTGCTTCTTCAATTGTTTTGGTGAAGAAGAAGGTGACCATGAGGATGTGCATTGACTACCGTGCACTGAAAACCATAAAGAACAGGTATCTTATTCCTCACATAGATGAGCTTTTAGATAAGTTGCATGGAGCTATCTATTTTTCGAAGATTGATCTTCGATCAGGATACCATCAGATTCGCGTTCGAGATGAGGACATTCACAAGACAACCTTCAGGTGTCACCACCGGCACTAACTACCATTAGAAAAGGCCATTAGAGAGCTCTTGGAGATGGGACACATCCGTCCTAGTTCTAGTCCCTTTGCTTCTTCAGTTGTTTTGGTGAAGAAGAAGGATGGGACCATGAGGATGTGCATTGACTACCGTGCACTAAACAAGAAAACCATAAAGAACAGGTATCTTATTCCTCGCATAGATGAGCTTTTAGATGAGTTACATTGAGCTATCTATTTTTCGAAGATTGATCTTCAATCAGGATACCATCATATTCACGTTCGAGATGATGTGCATTGACTACCGTGCACTAAAAAAGAAAACCATAAAGAACAGGTATCCTATTCCTCGCATAGATGAGCTTTTAGATGAGTTGCATGGAGCTATCTATTTTTCAAAGATTGATCTTCGATCAGGATACCATCAGATTCGTGTTCGAGATGAGGACATTCATAAGACAGCCTTTAGGTGTCACTACGGCCACTATGAGTTCTTGGTGATGCCATTTGGACTCACCTATGCACCTGCTACGTTTCAGTCATGTATGAACCATCTCTTCAACAGCCAGTTGAGGAAGTTTGTGTTGGTCTTCTTTAATGATATTTTGATATATAGCATGATATGGGATGAACATTTGAGGCATCTTGATGAGGTAATTAGTATAATGGAGACTCAGTCTTTATTTGCTAAGATGTCCAAGTGCGAATTTGGACTTACTGAGATATTGTATCTTGGGCATGTCATTGGGGCCAATGGGGTCAAGGTTCATCAGGAGAAGATACAGGCAATGCAGGATTGGCCACCACCTAGGAATATCTCTGATTTGCGTGGATTCTTGGGGTTATGTGGTTATTACAGGAGGCTCGTGAAGGGCTATTCTCAGCAAGTAGCTCTAGTGACAGATCTTACACGGAAGGGGGCGATGAGGCACAAGTAATATTTGAGAGGCTCAAGGTAACTATGAGCACCTGTCCAGTTTTGGCTCTTCCAGATTTCTCACAACCCTTCATTTTGGAATGTGATGCTTCAGGATTGGGGATAGCTTCCAGATTTTGATATCTTTTGTGTCATCAGACATAGGACCGTAACCCAGTCAGGAAGATTGAATAGAAAGGGTATGCAAACAACCAACTCTTCAACACTCCTAATCAAATGGAAATAGTCAAAAGTCAATTGGCAATATTTGAACCAGATCCCAAAGTAGTTGACTCAATAAACCCAAAGATAGGGGTTTAATGGCCTCTAGCTCAACAATTACTTCCAACAGATCTTAAAAACTCAGATGAATTTAATAATCAGTTCCAAGCTTCTGGACACTCAACATCAAACAAATGGTTGAAATCCTGAACCATATGTTCTAAATTTCCAATCAACCATCTACTGATGGAATCGGTGGCTCACAATTATCACAGACAATATCGCTGCCAAACTATAGTTCAAAACACCATAACTAGGCATCCACAACTATGAAGATCTGTTTGCTGGGCCATGGATTGAATCATGCATTAATTAACTATTCACATATTATTCCAATGGAATTAGTTAGCTCTCAGGAAAGATATATCAACAAACTGTTACATAACCAGGACCCCAAACATGCTCCCTCAGTCGCTGTAAATAAGAGACTAAAAACATGTACTATTGAGCCACTTCAGATCGCTAATCACAGAGTAATAAGACATTGAGCCCAGTGTTGCAAACATAGAGAAGTCGTTTGGCAGACAATATGTACTCAATGGGATGTGCTGATGTTAGCAATAGAGCAGCTAGACTGTACTTCAACTGAATTCCATGGTTGAGGCCAACACAAATAAGTGATCTCTGTAGCAGGGTATTAGGATAACATCTGTCAATTTGCTGGCCAAAATAGCAAGTCCTCAACTTGCAACTAAACAGCCAGTATTAGCTTCAAAAAGTATCACAAGGATGAACAGATCCACTTAAACCATGGACCCCAACTTCAACATACAATCAGAAATAATGTTGCACTGAAGGAGTTTTTCGCTGCAACATTGACTCAAATATACACCATGCAGATTTTAGGAGAATCTTAACAACAAGCTTAAATCCAATTTATTAATCAACCCAAAGGCATATCGCTGGTTATCAGGCTTCCAAAGACTCCAATATATTCAAAATATGAACAACGGTTAGAGCAAGGAAAGAACAGCAATCAATCTTTAGATCAAATTCTATGCACAAATGAAGTCTAATACCAAACTCAGTCCACACCAATTCAGAGGGAAGAGACAGATTGGAACACCCAACAGACCAGCTTGGTCGTATCACACTAACAATAATATTATCTAAATCAGCCCACAAACCATCATAAAGGAAGTCGCTAGGGTTTAGAAGAACATACACCAAAGTCGATTTGCCAAAGGTACTCACAAAACTCTTCATAGAACAACTTGCTACCAATGATGACTGCTACAGTGATTCGCTACAGTTGAAAACATGCAGATTTCACTTGACAAATTTCATCTAAAACTTCGCTAAAGCAAAGGACATGAATCTCACAAATAAATGCTTCAATTGAATCTCAAACCAGCTCCATACAATCTCCCACACAAGAGAGAGAGAGAGAGAGAACATCAATGGGCATGCATCCTAACTCCAAGCATGGAGCATCAAAATAAATTCATCATAGCATAATAACAAAAATGACCCTATCACTCCTTTTATAAGCAAGGAGGCACAAAATTCGAAATCCCTAGGAGAAGGAAAATTATTAAATAAAAGCAGTTTATTTCCCCTAGGTGTGGCGTCCCCTTTTCAAAGGGTGATTTTATCAATAAAAGCCACCTAAATATTTATTTAATTAATTCCCCATTTAATTTTTTATATTTTGGGAATTAAATTAAATAACCTTCATAATTAAATAATAAATAATTATTGCTCCAGGCAATAATATTTAATTATTTAATAAAAACGTTCCCCTTGCACATCCGAAGTCCACGGAGAAGTATAGGCTAAGGGTCTTCAGAAATGGGGACATTACAGTCCTCCCTTCCCAAGATTGTTTGCCCTCAAGCAATGCCAACGTGTGCATCCACATGCAATGAAGTAGTTCTCCCACAATCTTGCTCTCGTGCCAATCAAGTGAACAAGTATTTGTAACAACTTGTGTTGCTTCTCCTTCTGGTTACTCGGGAGTGTCTTCGGTTGCACTTTCTTTTTTAAGCTTGCACATGAAACAAACATGTTAGGAAAACAAGTGTTAAAAAAAACTTTTTCAGCTTCCTCTCCATATCCCCAAGGCATGAATAAAATACCACCCCTCTCCATACATGGGTTGTTCCCAAATGGCTTCAAAATACTTCTCTTTTCCTCACAAATATAACCACTGCCATCTGCCCTTACTTTCCATGCAAAATCTGAATTAGGAGAGTAAAACAACCATGCATAATTCCATATAAAATTCCGTTGGGAGTATAAGAGCTTGTAAGTCATATGAGAGTTCGAGTGGAGAACTTGATTACTCTTCTTATTATGTGGCCCATAATCATAAGGAATGCCGAATGCAACTAGTGCCAACAACCATGAATCGTTCTTTTCATTACCATAAAATGTGCATGTAACAGAACCAGTTGGGTGGTTGTCATAAAAGAGTGCAGCAGCAGCTATAATCATTGGAAATATGTTCGTGGCTATCTCGGAAGACTCAGCAATATATATTACTTCATCCCTTATTTGATTATCAAACTCAGCCCTAATACTCCATGTAAAGTATGTCATATAAGTGCACAAAAAGTGAAGCAAACTCAAAATGTTACCTTGTTGAATGAATTCATCACATGGCAGCTTATGCTTTCTTGTTCCCATCTTCCACTTGTGTTTTCCATATTGTAAGTAAACAGTTGCACCTATCTCCCCCCAATTGCTCCACTTAAGGTCAAGTATGCATTCCAAATTTGTGCTTGGAATGTTAGCAATGGAACCACCTACAAGAATGATTGAGTTTGACTGGAAATTATCACCTTTAGGGGCTGCTTCCTTGTCCATGGCAACAAAATTGTCATTCCAACATTTCCCTTCATGAGAGGCCTTCGATTCCTTCTCCTTCCCACACATACTCGCAAGATCCCATGAAGCATCATTCATTTCTTTTCTCAAGTTAGCACAACACCTTTGATGATCATGCCAAAACAAAAAATCTTTGTTGAGAAGACTTACGCAATCAAACAAATTGCTTCCTTTAGCAAGCTGCCCATGATCCCACATGCTAAGATCCATCATGAAGTGGGAAAATAAACCATACCTGAAAGCTGTCCTCACTTTTTTCAAGACTCAGAATTTCTTGAGCACTCTCTTCCCTTGATGCATGGAATTGTGGAGCCTTTAAAAATGAAATAAGGGTGCTGCCCACCTTCCTAGCTTGTTCATCAAACTCATTCTCACTTGACATGTGACTAGGATCATCAAAAATCATCTTAGAATTAGAAACTATTTTCTCCCCATGACATAAGAACAATAGAACATTCAACTTGATCACCCTGTAACCACATCGAAGAATCAAAACAAATAACTTGAAGTGGTGGCTTACATCTTCATACCATGATGTAATAGGTGCATGATGATACCCCCTTGTTTCAACTCCATCATTCACATAAGAAATGGGAAAATCAAAAATGCAAGGAAAATCGTACCATTTATTGAGCTCATGTTTTTCCTTATGTAAGGAAGCAACAAAACTCAAACAAAAGGCTTGGGGCCGCCCATCATACCCTATTCTTACTTCCCTTTTTCATCTTCTTGCTTATAGAAGGTAGGTGTCTCTATATGGCCATTGACTCCTTCGATGAGTTTATCCCAATATGCATCAACCGAAGTCCTCTTTGATCCACTTCTTTTCCTCTTCAGGTTACAAAACCTTTGGAGGGTCAAGAGAGCTTGGGTCTCTTGACTTAGTGTAAAGTACTCTTGGAACAGAAATGGATCATCAGAATTCAGGCATATGATTTTGACATTGAGTATGTCAAGGGGACAGAATTTAGTGGTTGATGCACTTTCCAAGAATTCAGGCATATGATCTTGTTGCCCTATGTTCTTTGAGCAAGATTTTAGCAGATTGGAAATCTCAACTGTTAGTTGAGTATTCCAAAATACTTGGGCATGTGACATTATGGATGGAAAAATGTTCAGGATGGCCGATATAAGTAATAGCTGATTTGATTTTGTATAAGGGCAAAATTTATCTAGTTCCTAAATCTGAGCTTAAGGAGAAGATTATGCATGCCTTCCATGATGCACCACTTGTAGGACATCCAGGGTACTTTAAAACATACAGGATAGATTAGAGTCTTGGAAGGGTCTCAAGGATGATGTCTTGCGCCATGTCCATGAGTGTATGACTTGTCAGCAGAACAAGTCAGAGCATACTTTCACAGTAGGATTGTTATAGCCATTGCTTCCGGAGCAGAAGTGGGAGAGTATTTCGATGGATTTCATTACAAGTCTCCCTGTAGTGCAAGGGAATAATTGCATTTATGCAGTAGTTGGCTAGTTGACAAAATATGCACACTTTTTTGCCATCTCTACCAGCTTTAAGGCACCACATGTGGCTGATTTGTTCTTCTGTCAGGTATTTAGGTTGCATGGACTTCTGAAGAACATTGTCAGTGATCAGGTTAATAAGTTTTTGAGCATATTTTGGCAGGAGCTTTTCTGTTTGGTTCACACTGAGTTGACTCTGAGTACGAGTTATCACCCCCAAACTGAGGTGTAGACGGAGATTGTGAACAAGTGGATAGAGGGTTATTTGCGTAACTATGTTGCAGGGCAGCAGAAGGCATGGGTAAAGTGGCTATATTTATGTGAGTATTGTTATAACACCACTTACCATATGTCTATTGGTATGACTCCATTCCGAGCATTGTATGGATAGGATGCAAGATCTTTTGTTGATTTGGCTTTTGGGGATAGCAGAGCTCCCAAGGCTCGGGAGAGTTTGTAGGATAGTCAAGACATCCATAAGGTACTTAAGGATTATAATTCAGCAGGCCCAGAATCAGCAGATGTATGCAGATAGGCATAGGGTAAAGAGGGCATTTGAGGTAGGAGACATAGTATTTCTTCGTATTCAGCCATACAGACAGAGCACTCTCAAGAAGAGTGGAGCTGAAAAGCTTAAGCCTCGATTCTATGGACCATACAGGGTGCTCAGGAGAGTTGGTGAGGTAGCATATGAGCTGGAATTACCTTTTGAGAGTAAGATACACAATCTCTTTCATGTATCTTGCTTGAAAAAGGCATTGGGGCAGCACATTGTTTCTTCTGTAGAGTTACCACCTTTGGATGAGGAAGGGAGGTTGGATTTAGTGCCAGAGGAGACTGAGGAATAGAGTTATTCAGGAGTTCCTGGTGAGGTGGAAAGAGTTGCCAATAGAGGATGCTACATGGGAAGGTGAGTCTATATTACAGCATCCAGCCTTGCGGTTGCTTGGGGATAAGAAATCTCGGGAAGGGAGGACTGTAATGTCCCTCTTTCTCGAATAGTTTGATCGAAGACCTTTGGCCCTTTTTGTCCACCCAATGGCCAAAGAGGTGAGTTCAAGGGTGACTTAGGTTTACTAATTTTATTATATCATTCTTAAAATAAAATAAATTATCATTAAAGCACATATAATGAATTAATAGACTTAATAAGTGACTTCGACATAGGAAAGTACATGTGAATAAATTAATAAATTATTTAATGTGCTTTCCCAGACAAAAAGTGCAATTTGCTTTGGGATGTGATTAAATAAGCCAAAAAGTGCGACTTGCTTGGGGAATGGAGAAAAGTAATTAAAAATTAATTATATTCCTTGGGAAAAGTGTGACTTGCATTTTGGAAGGGTTTTTGGCTTATAAGGGAAAAGTGCGACTTGTGCCAGGGCATTCCAAATTATTATTATTATTTTTCTTCCCGGCAGTTGGTAGAAGCTTTGCAGAAAAACTCCAAGGACACAAACCCTCTAGATTATTTCTCGTGTACGGAAACCCCAAGAGAAGTGAGAGGAATTTCTATTCAGGGGACTTCATTGTATTCACAGGTTATTTATCATTCTAACAGTGTCAGAAAAAGAAATAAATTGCAGCAGTGAGCATTCAGGCAACTTCCAAAGTGGGGCGACTTATTCTACAATTGTTTTATGCAGTAACTGAGGTATTTTCCATGCTATTTTATTATTGTATCTTCCAGCCACAAATATATATCAAATTGATTTGATTTGAAAAAATTACGGCACGGATTTGAGTAATATTTTGTTATCAATCCATTTGCAGACTTCTGGTTGTTTTTCCGTAAATATTTGCCATTATAAATCAATATTAAATTCACTGCTGAATTATTTGTGAAGAAATCTGCCTTTTTAAACCCTAGGTGCATTTTTTGTATTTATTCGGCTTGCAGGATTTGTTTTATTTAATTTGTCGGTGCAATATGAGAATGGTGTTCTATGGTTTCTTTTGACATTACCAATATAGTTCCAAGCCTGAACAATTATATATATATATATATATATATATATATATATATATATTTAGGCAAAGAGGTTTGGAATCTTTCAGTTACTACATCCAATGTGTAGCGACTGTAATGATTACAACCTTCGTGATTTTAATGGGGACTTTTTTCCTCAAAACAAACTTTTCCTGTCTCGCGAATGGAGGAAAAACAGTAGTTTGCCCTCGTATTTGGATATTTGCACAGTATTTTCCCTCGTAAATCAATAAGAAATGCCTTTGTGTTTTGGGGAATAGGTATTAAAATACCTTGATGTGACTGTTAAACCTTCACCAATGCATGCAACTATATTTTTTGCAACTCTTCTTCACGTATCTCGAAATTCGTGCCCTATTAGGGCTTCCCCGAATTTCCAGTTCATGCCACTTGGAGGCTTCCTCGAGCTGCGACCCAGAAGGACATTGAATAACCATGAATGCTCTAATACAAATGTTGGCACATGCAAGAAGAAAGAAATCAGAGAAGGCAAATCTGCACACTATCCAAAATGGATGCAGCAGGGTATATTTATTTAGAGAGAGGTCGTTACAAACAATTTACAAACAATTGGCAGTTAGAGGCATGTATAACTGCATAACCAATTAGGAACACTATATAATGCTCTTATCTTTTAACAAGTGCCAAGGTGATTTAAGAAGATGTGCAGATTGGTTGTAGTGGCATGTCTCACAAAAAAACCTCTTCACCATCTAGTTGGACAACCTGAATCTCCAAGAATGTGTCATAGTCTTAGATCTTCATGGGACTTCCTTATTTTTGTTCAAAAGGTTAGTAAATCCATTAAATCATTTATTTTGTGGCCCATAAAACTATAAATCTGCATGCTTTATTGGTTGGCGTTAATTTGATGCATTGAGTTTCAAAATCACAGCAAATTCTGTAAGACTGGTTAATTTTTCAAGAATCTTTCCCTTATAATAGTGGACAAAGGGTGAAAGCAACTCTTGGTGGCTAGCTTTCATATCATTCCCAGGCTTCCCAGACACTATACTAGAGAACTGAGCATAACTGATAAGAAGAATGCTTTTCTTCTCTCTCCACTCTTTTAATATTTCCAGCTGGTTACATCTTGACGGTTCTAGCCTATTGTTGATATCATAGAGGTTATACAAAGGAACTTCCTCTATTTCCCACTCCTTAAATTCCTTCATACATGTACATAGCATACTCTTTGGTGCTGCAATCAAGGGCTTCTCTTCTGGGTACTTAGCTAAAAGTCTCTGAATAAAACTAACTACAAGAAAGGTCTTACCAGTTTCTGGAGCATGTGCCAAAATGCATTCCCCCGGGTCTTCAATTATTAAGTTTTTTCTCATGAAGTAAACGGCCCATTCAAGGATTGGTGGCGTTACATACGCTCTTTCAAGTAGTCGCTTCGGCGAACAATGTTCCATAAAAGGATTTTCTCGACGACACTTTCCTAAAGGGCATGAAATTTTCAAATTATATTCACACTCATCTAGAGCAAATTCCCAGCATAATTCATTAAAGCAATATCCTGGCCTAAATGCTGGTCTCCTACGTGCCTTTGATCACTCAAAGACCAATCATTGGTTCATGGCACTTAAGCCAATTTGGTCATTTATGTTTTGGAGGCATGACTAAGATCCTCTATTGCACAAGAAATGAATGATAGTACAATCTGGATTCATCGTTAATAGAGCAGCTTGAAGGAATGTGTCATGAGAGCTATATTTGATGCGACTCAGAGACATATGAAAATCATTTTCCTCCATAGATGTGAAATGTCCTATAGAGCCAAAGTTCCTCGTGATCATTGTCCACTCAGATTTATCCAGAGCAATACAAACACCTTATCATCGAACTCATTCATTAGAAAGTCTGGCATTCAGCAATTATTTCAGCTTCATATTTACAGCTCATGTTATTTTGCAGATTTCCTCCAGCTCTGCTTCTTATTGGAACTCATCATTCCAGTTCAAGTAGATCAGTACCTATAGTTCCCTGACTTATGTCAATGCCAACAATCCTGGATCCCTTCCTTCACATGACTCGTCTTGTGCATTTCCTCGATTTCTCTGGATCCACCCACCATCGTTGCCTATTCTTTCTGTTTGCAGGAATAAACCTATTATGAAAAAGTTAGGGCATCACTAGAATATATCAATCCTCGGAATAGCGTGATATTCCTCATAGGACAAGTTATCAAATTAGATAATTGACTTCTGAAACCTTGGACTCTTCAAATTTAGTAAGTCAGGGATATCTTACACCTTATGAGAATTGACTATTCATACAAACCACTAGGACGATGACAATCCGTACTATAATGACCACTTCAAGGATTTATGACCAAAGGAAAAAGAATTTAGCCAAACACCAAAATTATTCAGATCTCATTTTTATTGCAGCAGACTGAAAACACAGAAATCAGCAAACTATACCCTTACATAAAAATATGCCAAACACCATGAACTACTTCAAATTAACTTGCCACAGTTTTAGATATATATATTTCTACATCCACAAGAGCCAAAAACAATGAAGAAACTGAAGAAACACACTGTTGGAAATTAATTAATGTCCAGCCAATAGCAGCCACAAGAAAATTATAGATTATGGGTCTAGAAACCCTCAAAAAGCATGAAACTTTAAATTCCCACCTTATAAATTAGGACAAATCAGATTATCAACTGAAAATGCACATAGGAAGCCGAATACAATATGAAAATGATAACTATCTCCTCAAATCTGCCTTATACTTCGAAACCAAGCCGAGATGAAGGGTTTTTGTCCTCTTAGGCAAGCCACACATGAGGGTTTTCGTCCTCAAGTGGAAGAACAGCGAGCCACTAGCTCACAATGCTCAAGTGCGATAAAATGCGCCAAGTCTAGATGTTAAATGATGCTTTCACTCTCCTTTTAAATACCTCCATTGGCGCCAAAGCATAAAAAGGTAAGGCCGACCCTTTAGAGATATTCTTTTCCTTCATTAGCTTCCATTAATTGATTAAAAACCCATTCGATCTAATATAAGAAAGAAAACACTAAAAGAAAATATTAAAAAATTAGTAAAAATCATATCAAACGAAAGCCCAAGGAATGGCAAGGTGTCTCCACCAACGTTCACAGGGTGATGCTACCCCTCTGCATTGAATGATGCAACTCCCATTATTGAATGTGACTAATCTAATCCTAAACTAAATGTTGTGGGTTGGCCAAATAGGCCGGGGATCACACAGGGACACTCCACTGAACCTGTGGCAAAGTGCTTGTATGGGGTACAAGGGAGGAAATCACAATGATGAGGGGAAAGGAGAGAAATTAGGAAAGGAAGGTTACTGCCATGAGTAGGCCAATTGCAGAGTTCACACCTAGTAACCAGAGTAGTTCAACATTCAATATAGAAGAAAGAAACAATGAAGCTATTAGTGAGACAAATGAAACCCACATAGACACACAGTTCTTTGAGGCCCATTCATCAAAGATACAAATCTCTCTTTAATCACCATGCTTACAAAGTGCATATAAGAGGGAAAAGAGGAAACATGAGAAAGGGAAAATGGAAGAAAAGTAGCTTTCATTTCATGTGTAGTGATGAGTACAAAGCTTCAATCAAGCTACAACAATTCACAATTGCTACCAAGAATTTCTAACTTTCAAGATCCCTTGGAATGGAGAAGCCATCCCAATTTATAGCAATGTGAATTGACTTTGCTCCTACCCCCCACATGACTCTTCATGGTCTCATTCAACTTGTGACTTTTCATCTTCCTAGGAAGTGAGGAAATAATTTCCCTTTTTATAAACCAAAACTTTTACAATGTAATTTATGAAGTCACTTAAGTGAATGATACAAAATACAATGATTATTCCCAACGAAGAATTAGAAAGGGGGGAGAAAGAAAAAGAGGGAGAAAGAGAGAAGAAAGGAGAGGTTTTCACATCTGATGAAGCTCCCAATTGATGATGACCGGGTCCCCTTGAAACTTTTTTGCTCAATGAGATCAAATATCACTCTCTTTGGTATGATTATAATGTGACTTTTCACCCAATAAGCTTGACCTGGTTATAAATCAAGGGAGTTTTACAATGTAGCTTTATGAAATTGTTGAGCCCTAAAGCCACAGATCCCAACAAAGATGTAGAGCTCAAGAGGTTGTCACATCCTAAAGAGGCTTGCTCATGATGATCACAATGATCCCCTTCCCTCGGGTTCTCCATGATTGAAACATCAATCCCTCTGATTAGCTCATCTGACACGTTTTGAAGCTCATTCGAGCTCACCTTGATTCGTTCTCACTCCAACCAGCTCATCCAACCAGAGCTTGCCATTGGTTTACCAACTCATCTCACTATAATCCAACTAGCTCACCCAACTTGCTTGACCTGGTTTACTAACACAAGCATCTTCCTAAAAAAGGATGAGTTCATGACATATCTCACCGCCACAACCATCCCAACTCAAACTCACTACTTCCAGCTCAACTCAACTTACTTTAATCCACCCAACTAGCCAACTATCTCGCTACAACCAACTCACCCAGCTCACCGGGCTTAGCTCAGTCAAGCTCAATCTTATCACTTCAACTAGCTCATCTTGATGAGGTGATGATGTTTTCAAGCCCATATGATAAGCATGATGACTTACTCTGATGAATCAATGGAGTCCTTAACACTCTTTGAAATTTTTCCAGCTGCTCGGTGGTCTGGACATTCCTCTGTCATGCTTTACCATGTTCTCAAGCACAACTGGGACCAACAAGATGTTTCCAAGACCCATATGGAGGCTTCATTTATCTATTTGAGCTATGAGATCATCTTGTAACCATGTGAAGAGTTCAAAAATTGGAAAGATGAGTGAAGATGAGGCCATCTGTAACTTTCTACACCCAAAATAGATATTTTCTATTTTTAGCAGGTAGGACCGTGACCTGCTATTTTGGGACATATCACCTAATTTTGCTTCAATATGACCTTTTGAACCTTCTGGAAACACTTAACCCTCCTTGATTGATGACGCATTGTTATTTTTAGCAACTTTTTATTTTTAGCAGGTTGTTTTTCCCTGACCTGCTATTTTGGGAAAATTGACATTTTTGCCTTGTCTTTCATTTTGCATCTTTTCTTATTGTCCTGAGTGATCCAAACTTGCAATTTTAAGGAACTTACTATTTTTAGCATGTGGAGGAGCATAGAATATGATATTTTTAGTAAGTGAAAAAAATGGCCTTGGTTTGTGATGGGTATGATATTTTTAGATTCGGCTCTTCGTCTATGATCTTGTGCTCCAAATTTCACTTGTGTTTTGCCCACTGGAAGTGCTTGGAAATAAAAAAAAAAAAAATTTCCTGGTGCAAGCTTCAGGCATACGGAGCTACCATGGCAGCCATTAATGGAGTCACTGATAATATTTTTGAAACATTCTTTCCACCACCTAGATTGCAATGAAAACAACTTCTTTGGGATAGGTTTTTATCTCCTGGAACTTGTGCTCAAATTTTTAGCTTCGAGTCGCTCTCCCAGATTGATGGGAAATTGAAGAAGAAAGAAGGGGGAAATTTTTAGGGTTTTTGTTGCCATTAATAATCACACATAACATCTTTGGTTTTTTTTTTTTTATGCAGCTTGAAGGTTCTTGGGAGAGGAGGAGATGGCCAAATTTTCAACAGCATTTGATTACTCGATCATGAGATATGAAGATTTCATGGTTTTTGGTCATGGAAGCTTCTGGTGCAAAATGGACATGGTAGCAGCTAAAAAAAGCACTCTTTTGGATGTTGTTGCAGTCAATGGAGCAATTGAAATGGATTTAAATGAATAAATGGAGTGGTGGAAGCAATGGCAATGGAGTATGAATGATGTTTCTGGTAGTGAAGTTCTTGCATGCACAGGGAAGAAGCAACAGAAGTTACTAAAATTACAAAAAATGAAACCCTTTTCAAACTTCCTATGGCTTGGGTGAAATTTTGTGTCCCAAGTATTTTGGGAAATTTGGTGCACAAAAAATGCACCTCACCCTCCTTGTGACAAGTGGCATTGTGATTGGCCAGTGAGAGGGGAGAGAAAAACACTTAAAACATCTGGGGGCTGAAACTAGGTCACATGGGTGACCAGGTAAGGGGTTAGGCTTGGGTGGAATTTTGTGTCCCATCCATCCCAAAGGGTTTGGAAATTTGGTGCACAAAAATGCGCCCTTACCTGGTGCTTGACAAGTGGCAAATCGTGATTTGATGATGGAGGGTGCTAAGGAATGGTGCACAAGGGGCTTAACTTGCTTGTTTGAGCTCATCTGGGGTCATATGAAGGTCTAGGGGTCTAAATATGGAGTTGGGATTTGGTGCAATTTTTTGTCCCAAGTGTCCCAAAGGTTTGGGACATTTGGTACAATAAATTACACTTTGAACCTGGGAGTGACACGTGTCCACCCAGAAAATTGACTAAGTCCTAGAGCGTACCTTGGAGAGACAACTTGTCGGAGACATATCTTGAGCATCCAAAGCCTAGGTCTTTTCATGCACTTATTTATATGATTTTGACTATGAAAATCTTTTTAGACATTTTTAGAATAATGGAATGGGTACTCATCCTCTGATTCTTCCTGAAAACCCCTAAAAATAGCCTTTTTCTAGATGGGGATCATCGGTTGTGCATGTGTAGAAAATGGGTTTGTGGGAAGAATTTCTATGTGTCTTGTGAAAGAATTGAAACCACCATCACTTAGATCATTGAAATACCTTTCCATTGATTTATTTTTTTGACCACACCACACAAACAGGTTACATGCGGATGGAAAAAACATAATAAACACACATTAGAAAAGGGAAATTGAGTTATAGGGGCTGAATATTTTGAGGCATGAGAATAAAGACACATACCTGAAAATGGGTTTGGAAAATTACATGCCATCATGGAACAACTAACTAAAAAATCTTTGAAGTATAAAATTCATTATCTTATCATACTATGCTCCTGTGATGAAACGATGGCTTGAGAAGACTTGCCAAGAATCATCTTCATATTCATAGTATACTAAAAAAGTTCTTGCATTGAATGAAAAATTTGTCGCCTGTTTGGACTCTTTGTATCTTGCATCTTTCACTTGATGTCCCACAATCATGAGACACCAATCTTCCATGTCCTTAGGAGTGAGAAAATTGATCTCTTCATGGAAACATACTCCATCCTTGAATTGCAGCATGGGAACATCCCTTGGATCAGCAAGGTAATTTGAAGGAGTCAGAAAAAAACTTTGAAATTTTAGGTCAACATTCAAACAGCTTCTTGCTAACTCTCACTTCTATTGCTTTGAAAAACATGCTTTCAAGAATAGAGGTTTCATCACTGGGCTGGAGGTCTTTACTTCATCCTTGAAAAATTTAGTGCACATGGATTTTTATGTTCAATATTCACGTGAAATGCTTGATGGATGCTATCATGGTGACACACATATGCTGATTTTGAATTCCTTAACTACAAGAGTCCATGAAATATTCAATGCTTCGTTGACTTCGGAACCATTATTGTTGTCGATATCCATCCATTAGGCTTAAATATTGATTTGGCATCCTTCTCCAAAATTTTTTGCAATCTTTGATTTGATCATAGAGGAATTTCTTCATTATTAAGTGTCATCTTGCACACATGAACTCTTAAGGAGGTTCACATTCGTGTAGAGCATTTCCACAAGCACTGTTGAATTGACAAGTTCTATCTTGAACACAACTAAACCAAAACTCTTGAAGGGAAACACATTTTCGCTTTGTTTTGAACAAATGACATCTTCAATGCAAATCAGTCTCAAGTCATGTTTCCCTAGGGGATCTTATCTCCATTCCATAGAGACGGTGTACTTCAAGATTGGGTACATTCAAAATGGGTTTCAATGTACCTTCCTTATTTTGCACTTACGATCTTCCTCATCAAAAGCAGGAAAGGGAAGGACATTGCTTCACCATTCCTTCTGATGGCTGATGCAAGGCACTAAGGGAGAACATCCAGCTCATCCCTCTGCTTTATTCAGTACATAACTGAGAATTAGTCTTTCAAAAATCTAATTGGTAAAGCATTAAATTATTCATACCTATCTTGCAACTTTCCATATCCACACTTTTCATGCAACTCGAGCACTAGAGTTGAGGGTCTTCAGTCTATTCCGCAACCTTCAAGATGTCTTGCACGAGATAACTGATCCTTCATGGAACCTATCCTTCATACTCATTCTCATCTTCATGGGAAGACATCCTTTCATGAGGGATTTGATGAGAGGCTCCAAGTTAAAACTTCGACTTCCTCAAGAGGAAGGTTCATCTTTGCAGACTCAAGGGTTTTTAAGTTGCATCAGATTGGAAATTTGGAAGCATGAGAAAAAGGGAGTGATTGATGCTCATTTAAACTTTATTGGTTATTAAAAGGAGTCCAAGAGATGCAAACACAACTGCTCACTATTTCCCCACAAGTTGTCCTTCATAATCCCAAACTAAACAACCACTTCCACAAAGTCATACTCACGAAACATTTTGGCGCAAGAATATTAAAGAGATTGGAATGTCTATCTTAGATCAATCCATTGTCAAAATCTTCGACGACCTACATAAAAGTTGATCCAAATCACACTTCATCTACCAAACTTAATCATGTCTTTTCTGTTAGTAAGAATGGGTTGTGTTCACACCAAAGGAGTATGTTTGTGCTTATAAAAAGAGGGAAGCCGCAAGCAAAGTCTAACATGTTTCAAGTCACACCAGTTAGAACCGGCTCTTTAGGCTAAGTGAGATTCTATAATTTCGAAATATTACAACAAAAAGATGGTGCATTTCCGTAAGATGGTACAACAACTCAGTAGAATTCTCAATATCCACACTCTCAATTTTGAAGAATTATCAACAACAACCTATTGTCAAGTCAATGATTGAAGACGTTTTCAGCAAGCGAATATTTATACATTGCAGTTTGGATAGCTCTTAGGAGGTCTTCTCTACTCATTTTACCAGGCCTATGGAAGGGTATTCAATAACTTCAACTGACAAAGGAATGACTAATCCACCCCTGTTTCTGCAACTTTTATCTTTTGTGCAAAATCCCTCCACTCCATCCAAACCCTACTTGCCCCACCCCCACTCATGAACTCTATTAGCCACAACATTGCCAAAATTTTCTTCATCCTTTAATCCTTTTGTCCACGAAGCTTGGCATTAATCCTAACATTAGAGTTTTGACATTTATAAGCAACTCGACATGGTATTCAAATTTCTTGGATATACTGCGTAAATAGCTTTTTTAATTTTCAACGTTTCCGATATCCATATTGGACCCATCATCAAGGACATGAATCTTCATTGAGTAGAGTTAGAGAATGTCCAATCGCTTTGTTGTAAATCCATGTCAAACTGGGAAGAGAGTGTATGTAGGGTGTGTGAGATTGTGTCGGCATCAGGAAATTAGGATGATCTCCTGGTGTTAAGACAATCTTAATCCAATTAATTAATGAGATTCATTAAAATGGATGGTATCTGATTTCAATTTTATTATGGCAAGTAATTAATAGATGTGGGAACAGGTTGTTAATTAATTACAATAGTAATTGAAATTAATAATCCAAAATGGTAATGATGGAGGAATTTTTGTTTGAAAGAAAATGTTAAGTGATTGGGGCTTAATATGGGTGCAAAGTTGATGCAGACTCGTGTAACATCTCCTTTTGGGATATTATCCAAATATGCAAAATTAATTTATTGAATCGACTCTAGAAGGACTAAACCCTCCTAATTCGACCTCAAATAATCCAATGTTAGCTTCAATACAACCCAAATAGGGTTGGAGTGAGGCAAGGTGGTGGATTAGATGGGAGAACCAGTTAGGAAATTAATCACTTCAAATCTGAAAATTAATTAAAGCAGTAATTAATTATAAATGCACTAGACTGCTACAAACTTCAAAAATTAATAACTCCTTCACCATCCATTATTTTTCTATCAAACTTCATGCCAAAAGATTCTTAATATTTTTAGCTTTCCAACAAGCATATAGATCACAATTTTTGGATAAGTAGAAGGCATGCAAATCAACCCACGAAATCTGAAACTGTGTAGATAAAACTCAAGCACAAACAGCTGAAACTTGGAAAATTCATAACTTGCTCAATACTTTTCATCTTTTGCCGTGAAATAAAGTGCGGACTAATATATAATTCAAGAGTTTTCCAAAGATATTCAATCTGAATTTTTAGACGGACTGAAATACCCTTCAAAACAACCCCCAAAATCCCAAACCCAGTCGCTTGGGTTAGAATAAATTTACTAAATTATTTCCAACTTTGTAACCCTCTAATGCGCCCCAAATAATTGCTCAAACTCAGTAAAACAAGCCAATACATATCAGATTATGAATGTAGATGATTTGTCCTAGAAACATGTTAGAATAATGCCCAATCAAGTCGCCATAGCTGGAAGGAATATACAAAATAAACCAGATTTGTTAACCACTTCAAATACACCAAAACATGCCAATCAATCACTTATTCAAGTCGCTAGGGCTGGAATAATTACAGTATTAACATGCAGATTTTATCACTCAATAATCATCATAACATCCAAAGCTATTGTCCTCTAATAAATCACCCAATCCAAAGTAGATTTGCAAAGATATGGCTCAGCAAGCATAAATACTTGCACAATTGAATATCAAACAATGAAACACAATGAATGGAACTTCCATGGCTTCCAAATGAGAGAGCAAACAAGAACTAGGGCATACATCCCAATACTCCAAGCATGGAGTGAAAATCAAATGATCAATCAACATAACCCTCTAAGAAAATGCGACCTCCCTTTTATAGAACTAAGGGGTGCAATATCCAATAAAGACCGACCTTTCCCTTTTGGAGGGAAAACATAAACTCTCATTAAAATATTTAATACTAAGACTATGTGCACTTTATTTATTTTTTAATTAAATAAATAAAAGTAACTAACCTATGTGCACATTAAACTAACTAAAGAGTCTCCCACTTGTAGCACTAGGCATACCAAGGGGTCACAAAATGCAAATGAAAAATAAATATTAATAATGTCCTCGATTTTTTGGGCATGACATATACAATTTTACCCTCATGATAAATATGGAAGTGCACATGAGAGGACCTTCCAACAAATCAATTGTCATGATGTCAAAGTCTAAGGCTAGTTGGTAAGTCCATTTTCCTCCAACTTGTTAAACTATTACATGGTGTGCACTAGCCCCTTTGAATAGCCTTTAGGATCCACTTCCCCTAAGGATTCGAAATGAAACTATATTCAGAAGAAAAAATCTGATTAATAAAATTGTGTTTCAAAACATATGTCCATAGGATCACTTGAAAAAAAGGCAAGTACATTTATGGATGAAGCCTTAAATCAATTTTTTCACTTGGGCCAGAAAAATTATATGATCATCAAGGTAATGGGATTGAGAAATTAGGAAGTCATATTCCTAATGGTACTTGTTGTAATTGTTATGTTTAATGCATGAGATCTCTGCCCACATTAGTTTAAATGATTTTTAGAGGATAAAGTAACGGATTTGAAGCTACTTGGAGAAACATGTCTAAGCCAATTCCTTGGATATCCATGGCAAATCACAAGCTCTCTGGGATCACTAGAGTTTCAAACCCAAAGAGAGGGAAATCAGCTGAGCTCTACAATGCGAAGTTTATAAGAAGATGAAGCGTTCCCTTTTTACTATCGGTTAATGTGCATGACTTATATTGTGATCCTAAAATAGGTAGGTGTATGAACGTTTCTTTCACCACTATTAAGTGATACTTTGTTGACCCAGCTAGCTAAATTCAAGATTTGATAAGTTCTGAAATATAAAGCCATCCCAATCACTTTATGCAATGTGAGGCTCTTTGCCTGTTGGCTAGATTTTCTGCATAGTGTCAAAACCTAGGCAATCATGAGATAAATCTCCCTCATTTACCGGTGAGGCTCCCGTGTAGATTTGTCAATTAAAATATGCTAATATCTATAGGGGTTTTACTTTAACTACTCAAGTTCATGAACCATAACTGTATAGTTCTGCAGCAAGTAAGCAGTTGTTTAAGAAAAGAAATATTTACAGAAGAAAGGTAAAAATAATATAAACATAGGGAAGAAATGGGGAAGATGTGCAACCCAATCAATAGATAACAGAGTTGATTGCATGCACATAGAAGAAACCAATAGATATAACACACAAAATTATAAGCAAAGGTAACTCTCAGATCTAGATCTAAAATAACACAAAGTTTTTAAAAGATCTAAGATAAAAACTAGAAACAAAATGCACCGTGACACAAAGTTCTCCGGAAATCTGCTCCTTTATATTCCTTTGCTTCAAGTGGCTATCAAGGGTTTCAGCACAAAGTCTGGAACACAAGAATGCTGCTTACAAATTTTGATCTTAACCCGAAGGTTCTTCCTCTACTTATAGAATGTAGAAGGGCAATTACAAGTAGGAAGCTTTTAGTGAACTGGCACATGTGGAAGTCAGAAAGGAAACAACTGGCAATCTCCCTCCTGGAATTCCTCTTTGCATGACATGCATGATTTGCAACTGAAAATAGAACCTTCTATTTTGCACGTCTGCCACCTATCTCCAAGTAGTTGACTTCTTCAAGTAATGACTTTTAAACCAATCACTTAAGTTGTATAATTTAATTGATCGCTCAATTAGTTTGTCGGAGGAAATAAGAGAAAGAAGAAAAAAGAGGAAAGCTGCAGTCTTGTCCTTTTTCATATTCTGCATGCAGCTGATTCTTTTCATTCTCACCAAAGCAATGATCTAGAAGCAGCTGGATCTGGAAGTGACTTGGAAGCGGCTGGATCTGAAAGCAAACTGGATCTGGAAGCAAGTGACTGGATTTGCTTGCGGGTATTGCCTTTGACTGTCTTCCTTCTTATCCTTGAAGCTTTTGCAGTTCTTCTCCAATACATGCATCAGTGCAATGTTTGCCGTAAATAACTTATCATTTTTATTTTTAATTGCATATGAGCAATTTAAAATTCTAGAAAGCACTCCGGGTGAATGCAATTTCAATGAAGGCTTCAACTGGAAGATTGGAAGCACATGCACAAGATCCTGGAAGGAATTTTCCATGCACTGACTTCTTCACGAGCTGTGTTCAAAATAAGGGGATGAAGGCTTTGTGCGGAAGTCTTTGCTTATGGATCTGAAGATCTTTTCTGGATAGCAATTAATGAGATCTGGATCTAAATGGAAATGTTGCAGCTCGAATAATTCCACTGCTTTTCTGCACGCATGAGGGAAGTCTTTCTTGCTTGGATTTGTCTATCAATTCAGCAAGAGGTTCCGCCTAGATCTGTGTCTCCAATATCTGCAAATTTAGAAGTGATGCATGACTCCGTTGTGCTTTCTTTTTCATGGAGCCAACTTTGTCTATCTTTGTCTGAGCAATTCTTTTTCTTCTTATTCGGACTCCTGGAATTCTTCAAAACTGGTGCAGATCTGGATAATTCTTCAGATTCGGAGGATATATTCAATGTATTGGACATTGATTTAAGCTCTCTTTCTCTTATAAAAGCACCTGTAATGAATTCCTGCAATTAATTCAGACAAAGATGACAACCGGAACATGAACAGTGATTTTAATCATAAAAATCTGCATATTCAAGCCTGCTGCCCCAAAATTTGATGTTTTATTTGCATGCAAAGCAAGCATGAATTTTCAACTTCACCTGAGCACCTGTATCACTTATGCAAACAATTATCCAGACACAAATCAACCTCCTTCAACCTGTGCGCCAAAACTTTTGGAAGCTTTTAGCATTAATTACACCTTTTCTGAGCAAAAATCCTTCTCCAAATGGGTTGCACTTTTGTCTGGGCTGCACTTCTTTGCTGTGAATTAATTAATTCATCCTTATGGCAGCCCATGCTTATATAACCCTCATGATTCTATAATTAATTAATGTATTTCCTATTCCTGGCAATTAATTAATTAATTAATAAGCTTTTCTCTTCAAATGGGGCGCCTATTTTGTGCATGCTCATGGCTGCCATTAAATAAATTAAATTAATTTAATTTTAAACTTCCACTTCCAGTTAACTCAAGCTTCACAGTATGCTTTGACCTTAGCCACTGAAAATAGGAATTAATTAATCATTTAATACTTAAAAAAGTATTATTTCTCTCCCAAATGGGGCGCACTTTTTGACATGAAGGGGCTGCATTAAATAAATAATATTTATTTAATTTTAGAACTATCTATTTCCAATTTCCTTTTGTTCCACTTCCCTTTGTTGACTTTTCCACAAGCCTGGGCACCAAAATTGGGTGAATAAATATTAACAAAAATTTATTTAATGCATTATTATTCACCCAAGGTGGGTCGCACTTTTTGGAATAAGGAATTTCTATTTTTAAAAGTCAATTGGCAATGGGATTATTTACCCTGCAAGGCAGCTCCGAAAATCCCATGATTCACTTAAGCTGTTTGACTTTCATAATGGGATTATTTACCCTGCAAGGCAGGTAATAAAATCCCATCAATGCCTTAAGTGATTTTTCTTTTATTTCACAATGGGAATTTTTACCCTGCAAAGGCAGGTAAGAAATTCCCGCCTGCCTGCTGCCTCTAATTTTCCCATTGTGACTTAAGTGGCGTTGCTTCCATGGGAAAAAGTACCCTACTAGGCAGGTACAAAATTCCCACCTGCCTGCTGCTGACAAAAATCCCATTGTAGCTTCAAACCCTCTTTTTTCAAAAATGCGGCCAGCCCAGAAGAAGCTTTTTGGTGCACGACTTCGTCTTTTCCAAGAGAACTAGACCTCCGATGGCAAATTCCTTCTAGCATAATGTGCATAGGTGATCTCCAAATACTCCAGGCAAGAATCAGGTCAAACCGGCAAAGGAATTGATCTAGAGAAATTTCACAGAAAACGAAACGGGAAAACACAAAAACACAAAACGTTGCCAGAAGTCACAAATAAAGCCCAAAATTCATTCCTGGTTAAAACCCTACTGGTATATGGGAATAATGATATGTACGATCACAACAGAGTTAAACCGGAGCACAAATTGCCTCAAACGGGGCTCAAAATAATTAAATACAAATTTCCCGCAGGCAAACCCCAGCAACAAAATATAACAATTTTGGGCATCTGGGTATTTGGCGAAAATGGCTAATATGGCTCCTTTGGGATTATCTTGACACAATACAACACTTTCTGGCAATAAAAACACAAAACGACCCATTATTTTAAAAGTACGAAATTTTTTACATGGGGTAGTCTCAGATTTCAGGTTGAAATCTGGGGACACCAGGAATGTATGTGGTGATGTCCTTGTTCAACATACCATGATGCCACCAATGCAACTTTCAAGGTAAGGGTTGCAAATTTTATTGATTCTTCATCCGCCATGGGTCTTATTGACAAGCATGAAGTCAAGTTTTTGGATCCATGCCCTGGATGATCCCTTTGTAGAGCCATCAAATTTAGGAAGATTCATCTTACCCAACGTATGTTGCAAATCTCCTTAAAAGCTCTAGGGTTCTTTGCCGGTACTGTTTTTCTTCCATCCTTAATTTGACAATGAATCCGTTATGACACGGTGCCTCTCGAAAATCCTCTGCCATTTCTCGGTATTCTACAAGCCATTCAATCCACTAGTCATGAGCTTGTTTAGGGCTCCCTTGTGAGCCACTTCCACAGCCACGAATTGGGGTTTGTAGGGGCTTGCAAAAGGAATTTTCTCCTTCTTTGATTCAAACAATAGGAAAATTTTTCCCCTTTGATAGCCGAAACAACCTTGCAAGTTTTGGTTGGCTAGGGTAAGCCTACTCAATACTTCCTTCATTCCTAGTTGTATTTTCAGGTAATCATCTCCAATTTTTCCAAATCCGGACTTTGTTGTCTTCTTCTTTTCCCTCCTCTGGTAAAGACGTTGAATATCGACTTTAAAGTCATCTGCCATATTTCACAGACTAGGAGGAAAGAGCTTTGATTACCACTGGAATGTCCATGAAGGGAACTCACGAAATGGAAAATCTCCTCTTTCTCAAATCAAATTTAAAAACATTGTTGATAATCCTACAAAAATTGAACTCAAACCCTTAGTCTTTCAATGACTTTCCTATTTGAACAAGTGAGCCTTCCTAGATGGAAATGGATAATTTTCGAAATGGAGTTAAACCTTGCATTAAATATTCTTCCAAACTGTTTGCCAAAATCTAAAATTAAAAACCTTTATCAATCAAATAGCTGTTAGAAATCAGGGATTTGCATGCATTAATTAATTACGGAACTCCTAACCAGAAAACATTCCCAAGCTTGCTAAAAACAATTGAACATCACCAAAAATCACTAAACTCGAGATTTAATAAAATATTGAAAATAACAATGATAATTTCAAATTTGCCAAAAAGTCAACACATACCAAAACACCACTTCAATATAGGTCATTCCACTTAAAATAAGATATAATTTGCACCAAAGAGAC
Organism: Taxus chinensis; assembly: GCA_019776745.2. Classification (NCBI taxonomy): domain Eukaryota; kingdom Viridiplantae; phylum Streptophyta; class Pinopsida; order Cupressales; family Taxaceae; genus Taxus; species Taxus chinensis. The sequence continues at coordinate 147,121,536 of CM034157.1, forward strand.
AACACTTGGCAAGAGAAAGATACTTTCAACAAATTTCCTTTCAAACCAGCTTGCTCACCAAAAACCTGATGAAGGGTTATCATCCTTGGAAGAGATCCTCAAGCCCAAGGGGGAAATCCTTGAGATTAGAGATAAAAGGGCTACACTAGCCACATTTCACCAAAAGGAAAATAATCTCCAAAACATGCCTCATTAATGCCCAAGCGACCTCCTTAAAAGAACATTCCAGTGCTTTACACAACATAAACATCATGGTTGACCCCTCAAAGGAAGTGCAATTACAAAGCATATTAAAATGGGTATTTGGAGCCTACATGCTCACAAAATTTTATTACTAAACTACTTAAGTTCCACTATTGTCGCATAGTACTTCCAATTAGGATAAATGCTCAACTATTAAGCAACAATAAAAATATCACCATCAGATTTCCCCTAGCTTTGCACATTATGACCCATGGGGAAAGAAAAGGTTAAGGCTTCAGAAATCAACGTCCAAAAAACATAATTACATTTTCAAGCTCCATTGCCCTAGGATCCATAGTCATGTACCTATAAAAGCTTAGCAGATGTCTACATGTTTTATGAGATTCTCATGTAGAATTTCTTTGCAAAATCTTTTCAGAAATTGTAGAGCTCCAAAATGGGTTATGTGATGTGCAATGAACAGTTACCAATTTTCCTCATTTAATAAAAGAGGCTCTGTGTTGGGATCTTGCCTCAAGATGATCTATCTCTAGCAATTGCAAGTTGCATTCTAACCTTCAACCTTTTTGGAATCCCTAGTATCAAAAAAAATGGAATGGAAACCGTTCTTAATTCATGGCCCATGCTTTTGAGTATACATAAGTATTGTAATACCACTTTAGTTACATATTGAAGTGGCTACATTTTACTGCACATGCCTTAACTTATTAAGAATTTTTTTTGAAGAAAGCTACATATTGTAAGCAATTAACATTTAATGCAATAAGGAAGAATGTTAACAAACTCACCAAACGGGTTTTCCAATGAAATCACATCTAAGCTATTCCATTCAACTCTTGCATAGCTTCAAGATTATTCTCATTGCTTCTCTTCATGCTCTATTTCTCTTCATTTGGATGAAGCTAGGTTTTATCTTGCTTTGAAGAGATAGGTTTTCTATTTCAGCATGTGTAATATCCCCTTCCCAATCGAAGACCTTTGGCCTATTTTGTCAACCTGACGGCTAAAGGAAAACTATAACGGTGACTTAAGTTTTATTAATTTTATTATATTGTGCAAAATTAAAATACAACATTATAAAAACACATATAATAAATTAATAAACTTAACATTAAAATAGAACCTAGAAAAGTGCATAAAAAGAAAAGCACTTATTTAATTTGTATTTTCTAGGGAGAAATGGCAACTTGTCCTAGGAAGGGAAAATGGAGGGTAGAAATTGCATAGGGAGAATCACTGCATGCTGATTGGATATTGTGGAGGTTGTTTTGGGTCTCTTCTCTCATTAAAAGGAGAAGTCGACTTGAGGAGAGGCATTCTATTCCATGCTATGATCATTTCTGATTTGTGTCTTAAGCTTGTAGCTTTTGCCAAAAATTCTAAGGACGAAAACCCTTAGATTTTCCTCTAGAGGACGAAAACCCTCTTAGAGTTTAGGAGGAATTTCTACACAAGATTCAATTTCCAGCAATTTTCCAGTTCCATAGATTGGGCAAATCTTTTTTTGCAAAGATTTCTACTTTTTCCAGCAGTGAACTTGGATGGGATAAAATTGCAGCAGTCTGTATTTTGCTCTATTGACTCAAGAACAAATTTGGGAACAAAATAAATTAATTTGAATATATGTTGTTCCAGGTCTGATTTTTGCCAAATGCTGTTATAATTTTAATGCCTCAAAAAATTAGGGTTTATGGAATTTGCATAGTGTTGTTCCAGAAAATAATTTTGGAATGAGATTATTTTTCATATTTTTGTGGCCCAAAATCCAAAAGTTTCAGCTCATTTATGACTTCTCTACAAAAGATATGCCTTTTTGGAAGTAAAAATATGCAGACATGGCTTTTGCAAAATAATTCACACCCATAGTCGCTTTTTTGGACATATTAATTGCAGCATGTCATACTGAGCTTATAAGGTCTTTATATCTCACTTGTTTGGCTACCAACTCCCAAAGTCTGTATGTTGAATTAGATCTGAAATATCTCTTGTTGAATTTATGTGGTTTCTACTTAACCCTAGTCGCTTGCCATTATAAATTTAGACCTGCAGCTATAATCCTTGAATTATCTTAATTTTGTGGACTTTAGTATTTGGGATTGTTGTTTTCCACTCAGGGTGACAAAAATGTCCAATCTTGGACATTACAGTGGTATCAGAGCGATGATTCTCCCATTCTGTGTATGAAAATCCATAGAAAAATCATGAATCTGAATTAAGTTTAAATGAAGCATGAAGTGGACGAAGTTCCTTTCTTTGATGGGCACAAATGAGACTCTGCTATTGTTGGTTGGAAAAATTTAAAACATTTTTGTGTTGTAATCCTTTATGAAAAAGATGATACCCTCGATCTCATCTCTATGTACATGGATGGAGTAGCACATAAATGGTGGCATCATCTATTGAAAACCCAAGGAGTTGAATCTGCTTGATTCACTTGTAGATTTCTCACAAAAATTTCTAGAGAGATTTGAGGTGCAGGTTGAACAAGGAAACAAATTCATGGAGTCTACCAAATCAGATCTACACTTAGAGAAAAACCAACCCATTGTGTATTCCACCATGCAAGAAGAGAAGCTCCAAAAGGTATGATTTCCATTGAGCAGAATACTGGTGTTAGTGAAACTTTGCTTGCTAAAAAAATTCCCGATGACAGGAAAAGAAATTCATATATGCAAGTAAAGAAGATGTAATGGAAACTCTAAAAAGGTGTGAGGAATGGAATAACAAGCTAGAGCTACTAGGTTGATAGCCACTCAAGCAAGACAACACCTACAATGTTCAAGGAAAAATGTGGGAAAATGATGGAAGAAATCTACACCCACAAAAGAAGACTCTATGAAGTAGTTGGCACATGAAGAGGAGCCTCACATGGTCACTTGTGTGGAATTGCAGGCTGCTGCAATTTCCAAACCATCAGCTCATGACAAGTTGATTGGTGAAAAATCTTAGCTTTTAGTGAACCAGGGTGACATCATAAGGTCTGTACATTCCAGAAAAACAAGATAATTTAAGCATTTTCAAATTTTTTGAAAAAAGTGATGATCTAGATGATGAAATCTGATTTGCATTATGAAATGCCTTGGGTTCAGCCTTGTATATATGGGCAACTTGTTGATGAAATATGGTGCCAAGTTTTAGCTCAGTTGATAGGTAAGGGGCCCGACTGGTAGAATCCTTCAACTTCAAGCTTGTTTTGTCTATTGTGCATGGCACTTGGACAAAACAAATTTATAATTGCTTAAGGGCAAACAATTTTGGGAAGGGAGGACTGTAATATCCCCTTCCCAATCGAAGACCTTTGGCCTATTTTGTCAACCCGATGGCCAAAGGAAAAATATAAGGGTGACTTAAGTTTTATTAATTTTATTATATTGTGCAAAATTAAAATACAACATTATAAAAGCACATATAATAAATTAATAAACTTAACATTAAAATTGCGCATCTTTTAGAAAAGTGCATAAAAAGAAAAACACTTATTTAATTTGTATTTTCTAGGGAGAAATGTGAGCCACTGAATGTTTGTTGGCTACATTTTATGCACAGCGTAAAACCTAGGCAGTCATGAGATAAATCTCCCTCATTTAACGGTGAGGCTCCCATGTAAGATTTTTGTTCAATTATATTTTCTAGGTGAATCTAATAACTACTTTCAAGGGTTTTACTTTAATTGCAAAGCTCATGAACCATAGCTAGGCAATTTTGCAGCAAGTAAGCAGCTGTTCAGAATGAAGTATTTTCAGAAGGGAAAAATGAATGGAATTTAGGAAAGAAGAAAGGAAGATGTGTAATTCAACCAATAGTTTACAGAGTTGGTCTCATCCACATAGATTAAATAAACAAATAGATCTCACAATATTCAGTAAAGCAAAGAAAAGAAAAACTTCTAATCTAGATCTAAGATAACACAAAGTTTATCTAAAGATCCACATCAAAAGCAAGAAGCAAATGCACCATTGACACAAAGTTCTTCAGAAATCTGTCCTTTATTCAATTCCTTAGCTTTCACAAAAATGACATCAAGGGTTACAACACAAAGTCTGGAACTCAAGAATGCTGATTACAAATTCTGATGAACCAATTTGAACCCGTAGGCTCTTCCTCTATTTATAGTGTATAGAGGGCAATTACAAATAGGAAGCTTTCAATGAATTCCCGCATGTGGTTATGAAAAAGGAAACAACTGGCAATCTTCCTCCTAGAATTCCTCTTTACATGACATGCATGATTTATAACTGAAAATAGAACCTTCTATTTTGCATGTCTGCCACCTATTTCCAAGTAATTGACTTCTTCCAGTAACTTGAAGTAATGGCTTTTAAACCAATCACTTAAGTTTTACAATTTAATTGATACTCAATTGATTTGTCGGAGAAAATAAAAGAAAGAAGAAGAAATAAGAGATGAAATTAGAATGAAAGCTGTGCAACAAGTCTTGTTCTTCTTCCATACTTTGCATGTTGAAGTTTCCTGTCTGCCTGCAGATGAATGATCTTGAATGATATGTACGATGGCTGGCAGATGCAGAATTTATAACTGAAAATAGAACCTTCTATTTTGCATGTCTGCCACTATTTCCGAAGTAATTGACTTCTTCCAGTAACTTGAAGTAAAGCTTTTGCAACCAATCACTTAAGTTCTTATTACAATTTAATTGATTACTCAATTACTTTGTCTAGAGAAAATAAGAGAAAGAAGAATGAAATAGGAAACACAATGGAAACCTTAAACACTCTCAGAATTGAATCATCATCTAGATTGCATAGCCGCTCAAGCTAGGAAACTTTCAATGGGAATTTTCAATGAAGAAATGAACATGTGGGAAAATGGCAAGTTCCTCACGAAAATATTGCACAAAACTGAAAATAGAACACTTTTATTTTGCATGTCTGCCACCTATTTCCAAGCAATTGACTTCTTCCAGTAACTTGAAGTAATGGCTTTTATAGCCAATTACCTAAGTTTTACAATTTTTAATTGATTGTTCAATTGTTTTGTCAGAGAAAAAAGAAAGAATAAGAAAGAGGAGAAGAAATTTGCAACACTCTCAGTCTGTGCCTTCTTCCATACTATACATGTTGATCCAAATATATTCCACTTCTTTTCATTCACTTTAGCATATGATATCTCTGTCTTGAATTGAGATGTTTTTTTCTTCCATATGTTGAATCATTTCCTTTGATTCTCACCAAACTGGATCTGGAAGCAGCTAACTGTGATTTTGCTTGTGGGTGTTGCCTCTGACCTGTCTTCCCTCTTATCCTTGAAGCTTTTGTAGTTCTTCTCCAGTACGTGCACCAATAAAATGTTTGTCATAAACAATTCAGACAAAACTCATCATTTTTTATTTTTAATTGCATATGAGCAATTTTAAATTCTGGAAAGCACTCCGGGTGAATGCAAATACAAGTAAACTCAATGAAGGCTTCAACTGGAAGATTGGGAGCACATGCACAAGCTCCTGTAAGGAATTTTCCATGCAATGAATTCCACTTGGGATGTGTTAGAAACAAGAGGATGAATTTTTGTCGGAAGCATTTGCAATTATGAGGGCTAGATCTATTTCTTCTTCTAATTCTAAAGATATATTCAATGTATCAGACATTGACTTCGTGCTTCTCTTCACCAATATGAGCATAAATGAAGTATTCCAAGAAATAAACATACAATTGCTTTAATAATAAAAAGACAAGTTTGCAATCCATAGGCACCATATCTAATTGGATCTTCCCGACAATGGAGAATATTGATTTAAATGCTTGTTGCCCTCTATTTTTGGAGCCTTTCCTTGCACGCCAAGTTCAAGTTAAAAATATTAATTACTCCTTTTTTTATGGTTGTGGGTCCCATGCTTATATAGCACTCAAGCTATCAATAATGCAAATAGCCAATAATAAGCCACTTATCCAATTTGGGCGCTCCAATGCATGCTTCTGATTTTTTTTTTATGAATTTATTTTCATTTTTAGCCTGCATCTTTGACTTCTCTTTAGCTCAAAACTTGCCTTGACTTTCCTTCTTTTATGGCGCCAAACTTGGCTAGAAATAACATTCATAAAATTTAGGCATTTAAATGCATGTATTAATGTCAAATGGGTCGCACTTTTTGGCTAGAAGTCATGTGCTAAAAATAAGAAGGCAAAGCAATGGGAATTTTTACCCTGCAAGGCAGCTCCAAAAATCCCGCTTTTCACTTAAGAGATTTGACTTTCATGATGGGAAAAAACAACCTGCCATTGCAGGCTCCAAATTCCCGCCTTCCTTCCATCCACCATAAAATTCCCATTGCACAAGAAACTTTGAAAGTGATTTAACTTTAATGATGGGAAAAAACAACCTTCCAAAGAAGGCTCCAAATTCTCAACCTTCCTTCCACCTCCAAAATTTTCATTGGCACTTAAGTGATTTAACTTTTGATGGGAAAAAGTAACCTGCTAAGAAGGCTCTTAAATTCATCACCTTCCTTCCACCTACCAAAATTCTCATTGGCAGTTAAATGCCCTCCTTCCAAAAAGTGCGACTTGCATAAATAAAGCTCCTTCCCAAAAAGTGTGACTTGCATGGAATGAAGCTTCTTCGAGTTAAGTGCGACTTGCATGATTTTTGCTTTTAAAGTTGCGTGAAAACTTGGAGCAGAATTTTATTTCCATTTTTGGAAAATTGAAGAAAACACAAGCATAGATTAAAATTTGCCATTTTTGGAAAGGGTCCGGGAAGATGTAGCAACAAAAACTTGCGAATGTGCCATAACTTTCACTTTATAGCTCCGTTTTAGGTGTTGTTTTCTCTAAAAGTGCATATTTTCTCGAGCTCTACGCATTGATGGCAATATTTTTCTTATTTTCATAAAATCCATTTTTGCACCTTTTTGGACCAAGCAACTTCTTGCAATCTCCTGAAAGAATCCTGAGCTTTGATCACCTTTAGACAGATTAGTAATTAAAAATACTATATAGCTTTTCAAAACCCTAGGCCTGGGAAAAGGTCTGGCAGGAAGAATGAATAGGCTACGGGAATTGCAGAGAAAACAAACCAAAACAAGACAAAAAGAAATAAAAACAAAACCTGAAAGAAGTTGCAGGCAATTGCTTGAAAAATTTCTTCCATTAGCTGATCTGCAAAAATTCTTCCCTTCCGGATGAATGTTCTGTGGTAATAATGATGGGGTGAAGTGCTTTATATAACCTAAATCCTCCAATTTTAGCTCAATCTATTTTTAAAAGAACTTTATTTATAATAAATAAATAAATAAAATTCTTCAGACAAGAACCTGGCAAAGGGATAGAGTAAGTTTTAGCATGTGGGTATTTGGGGAATTTGGCTTTTATGACTCTCTGGGGATACCTTAGAACAATGCAAACAACTGCAAGCAAAACAAACACAAAACTGACCCGTTACTTTGAAAAGAACGAAAATTTTTAAAAGGGGTAGTCTCAGATTTCAGGGTGAAATCTTGGGGACCCCACATCTCCTCCAAAATGTATCTCATGGACTCCCTTATCAGACCCGCGATTCTCTACGGCTCTGATTATGCATTGGGGACCCTCTTTGTTGAGTACTAACTAGGCTTCCATTGATAGAGTCCAGAACTCTTCTCCTTCACCACTTCATCCGATGTAAGCAATGTGTACCTCAACACATTATTTTGTGTCAGAGTTTGGAGCCCATCCTTTGCAGACTAGAGGACCATTTTCCACTCGTTTCTTTTTACACCACATTAGGGGCTTCGCAAACACGACCAAGGGGCGGGATAGGTACCCATATTTGGCTTACTGTTCATCTGAGGTTATTGCAGTTCTTTACCTGGAGCTCCATATTTTGGCTGGTTCTCTCATGCCGAAATCGATTGTTGGTATAAGGATGTACTTCAAATTTTGGGGGGCAGTTGGTATTAATTGGATCATTTTTCCACCCTTTTCGTACTCCTTAGACTCTACAAGCCACCTTTTGCCTACAAAACAGGGGATGAATAAGATCATTAGAGAGGATATCTACAGACAGTACACCCATACGACTTGGGTAAATCCTTAAGTGGGTTTACGTCCTAAGATGGCCTTTTACGCTGAGCATTTTTTAGAGCTAAGGGACTGTCTCATTACCCGTCCTCAGTACACCCTTCGACATTGAACACATGCCCTTCGCGTCCCCCTTGGGGAGTTTTGAGTTGGATCTCATAGACTTCGTTGTGAGACGAATCACCACCTCAACCGTTCATACAGGACCTGTCAGTTGTGTAACCTCCAAGAGACCAAGACGGAAACACACTTTATCTTCAGATGCCCCATCTACTATGAGATCAAAGTGAGGTTTCACTATTTATTTAGGAGGACGCGAGGTCTTTATGAATTTTTCAGGTTTGAGGATTAGAGATGTCTAGCTTTATATTGACAGGAAGCTTTGGGAGCACACTCTTCAACCGCATCCTAGACCGGACTCCACCCAGCGGATCACTTCCTTCTTCATAGTGTTACCGGTGAAGAGAGGCATCAAGCGCCCTGGTGAGACCACCCTCGCTTCGTCCTCTAGATTGGTTCAGTCCAAGGATACACTCCATGGTTCTCAGAGTCATCACAGGCATGCATGTACTAGGCCTGGCCTCAGAGGACAAGCGAGATCCAGACACTAAAGGAATATTATTGTCTCAAGCCAGAGTCGTGTCATGCAAGCTCTCACTTCAATTGGTCGACATTTTATTCTCCAGCTTCTTCCAATCGACCTTGGATGTTAGGAGAGTTGGTTCTTCCATCCCCTGATGGGCTTTCCTCCTTTCTCTTTTGGGATCACCTCTCCCCCCTCTTCCTCTATCTTGTTTTTCCACCCCCATTTTGGGTGGTGTGATTTCTTTCTTCTGGTTAGCCATTTCTTCTGGCCTTTGTATTTCTTTTTGATCGGAAACTCTTTGGTTTTCTCGCCTCGTATCGGTGCTCATTTTTTTGCAATCCCTTTGACCTTTTTTGTGGTCATTTGTTGGACATTAATATATTTATCTTATCTTATCTACTTCTTGTATACACAACTTTGTAAGCATGGTGATCTTGTAAAACCAAGAAAGGACTTGGTACCTTTGATGAATGAATCAATAGAACTTTGTGTCTTTGGTTTGTTAGTCTCATTATTGTTTGCACAACTAAATTCCTCTAATTGTGTGTGGATCTACTCCAGTTAATGTTGTGACATCTGCAAGTTCCTATTCACAAAATTAACCTTTCCTTCACTCCATTCTTACTCCCCTCTACCTCTTTTCTTAAGCAAATTCTTCCCTTGTACTAAGTACAAGCAATTTGCCACAGATCTAGAGGAGTATTCCTATGTGATCACCGACTTTAAAGCCACCCGTTGATTTGTTTTTCTGCATTCAATAAATGGGAACCTCCCCATTACCAAGAAGGGGTACTTAGTCCCAAAGCGTTGGTGGAAAACTCACTAATTTGTCCTTACGACAAATTATTTCGCTAACAGTTTTTGGCGCCCACCGTGGGGCAAATTTTGTTGTTCCTGCACCACTTTCAAAACCACAAAATCCTAATAATCACATATCTAAAAAACCTAAAAAAAATCAGAAATTGAAAACCGCGTAAGCATTGATGTTTACCATGCATTTTGCCACTAATGACTATTCCTATGAATGTTCTAATTCTGCAACCTAATCTTCTGTTCTTCCAAGACACTCAAGAAAACATTAGAACAAATTTGAGGAACTGTATTTGGAACAACAGAGCAAACAACAATCACTACCACACTGCTGCAAGAATTTTGGACTTAGATGAAGATCGTGCCCAAGCTTTGCAACGTGCTAGACAAGTTCCAAATCAGCAAAGGAGAGTGTAAAGAAATTTGTTCTGAGCTGAATATAAATTTTGCAAACTAGCGGAAAGAAGATACACAAGGGCCAATTGAGCAAGTGGTTTAATTGACCCGGTATTTGAAGAGTAATAAGTTAATTTCAGGCTTCCCATTGTCCAAACTGCAAAACAAGTTGGTCAAGAGTTCTTTCCTAAGTAAGTTTCAAGAGTACTTTTCTAAAAAATAGTAAGTGTGCAAGGCTTCACATGTTCGAATATAGTTAGTTTCCAAAAATGGTGAATTCTCAACACTCCTGCACTCCAAACAAGCAAGAACCATCAAAAAGTAAATACTAGGGAAACTTACTAAAAATGGCCATACTAGTCAGGACCTGCTAAAAATAGTAAGTCTTGCAATCCGGCTCAAATCACTAGTATTAACTCGCATTCCACCTATCTCATTGTTTTTTGCCCCAATTGCAAGGTTGGTAAGTTGTCTTGTGGTTCAAATAGGAGAGAAAGCCCTCGCAAGCTCCCAATACATCAATCTCAAGGTTAATTTTGCATGGCACACTTGGATGCAAGAAATTGGATGATTCAACTCATCTTAATTGTCACAGAAGGAGATCACCATGGTTGAATCATTTGAGCAATTGTCACGAAGACAAATTGTGAAGTTCAAGGAGATCACGAGGAGGAACGTGATGATCACATATTGCAACTTCGACCTTGTGTTCAATTATCTTTCCAAAAGGAAGGGCAACATGTGAATCACACCAAGGCAAAAACCAGGTCAAAATGAGCCAGTGTATGTAAAGGATTGTCATTTGAACCACAGGTAACTGAGGTACCCAAGACCATCATGTTTGCAGAAGCAAGATGCTATCGCAAGTCCACGCAGTGCAATGTCTCGCAGTAGCGTTTCTAAACACTCATTCGGTACATAGGAGTGTGCTTACATATCACAGAAGAAGGAGATTGTACCACAATGGTTCGGTCCAATAAGAGGTTTGAGGCAAAGAGTTTCATTTAGGCAGTAATTCTTGTATCTGAAAAAGGCCCTATTTCAATGAAGAGCATATGAGCAAGAAGATGTCCGAGCATCCTGAAGTTGATTCCATTCAAGGTGAATTTTGGAGCCAAGAAGGATAAGAGGATGATTTCCATGTCCTAACTCTGACTTTGTGTTCAAGGAGAATCATCATATTTGCAAGAACGGGCAACCATCTCAATTTCATATATTGCAATTCACCTAGTAGTGTTTATGAACACTTGTTCAACACCTTGGAATGTGACCATGTCTTGCAAAAGAAAGAGTTTGCAATCTCAATGTTCCAACTCAACAGGTGGTCACAAGAAAGGAACTTCATTCAAGATCCGTCAGAAGCAGGATTCTTCGTCAACAAAATGATTTCCCGTCTCCGGTTCATCACTTCTCTCTCTTCTTCTCGTGTGGTCATTTGTACTCTACAATCCCCTTGACCTACTTTGTGGTCATTTGTTGGACATTAATAAAATTATCTATTCTTATGTATCTTATCTTATCTTTAGTTTACTGTAATATGTCATTATTAGAAATTAATGAATCATCATGCAATATCAAAGGATTTATACCTTCCAAATCATACTTCACGATTTCCTCCTCTTCTCTAGGCTTGTGCTTCAAGATTGCATCAAACCCTTGGCCATTCATTTTGTTGTTCTGAAAATCAGTTAAGGGATCATCCTTGGGAAGAGTGATGGGTGCTTCAATAGGCTACTCCCTCTCAATGCCCAACAGCTTCGATTGTTCTTCATCACCCTTGATCATGATGGAGGGATTCTTTCCCTCTAGGGATGGAACATGTTTTCCATTTTCCTTGGGTATAACCCGGGGTTTGGACCTTGGTCCCATTCCTACTCTACCATTCTTCAACCATATGAACTCGGCGAGTGTCATGGCATCACGAATCTCACTCGGAAGAGTCTTGTATTCCTCATAGATGGTAGCACTGTTATGGCTCCCCAAATGTCGCGTTTCAAACTATGGCCTAACTTCTTCCTTAGGGAGGAAAGTAGGTTGGAATGGCCTAACACTTCCAAAACTAGACCCTAAGGGCTACCTCACGCTTAAATTCCCGAAGAACTTCCTTCTCCATTGTGGTTCTACATGCCCTGGATCAAATGTGTCATCCTATTCGCCAATCTTTCTTGCCCTAAGGCAAGCCTCTCAACCCTAACATCATCAAAATGTATGTTTGTCATTTATCTACTCTTTTGAATGAAACCCTCTAAGTTTGGAGGATAGATATGCTGATACCAACGTAATGTCCCTTTTTAGGGCTGAAACTGAAAAAACAGGAAACCACACAAACCCCAATAGATTAAATTCATATTTTTAAATTAGTGAACTGGTTTGTATGACACCTAGAAATCAGGAGTCGAATTTTCATAACAGAAGTCTAGAATGAGAGGAAAATCACACAAATATCAACAAATAACTCATCAACAATATAGATAAACACTTTAGGGTGAATTTAAGCCACTTTTCATCATCAAATTTGATCAAACACTCAAATGGAAAATGCAATATCCCCTTTTCCAAACTAGTCACTATGGAAGACCTTATGCCCATACCTCTTCTTATGGGCATCAACGAGCAAAGGAGAAGAACTTGCCATGGTTGTAAATGATGTACCTTTAGAATTAATTATTTTATTTACTAATCATGGCATTGGAGTGGTTCGACTAGGTGGTGGAAGACTTGTCAAACAATGCAAGGAGGATTTCTATTTTTTCATAATGGAGGTCAATCTCGTGGAGGCCTACATTGTGACTTTAATGTTCTTTTCTTTCATTCAGGGGGGATCGGCCTCTAGAGGATTCTATTTGCCCATTGACATCTTCAAGGCCTATACAAGGGGGTTTAACTTGCTAAAGGAGGATTGTGCTATTTTGGATATTGATTTCTCTTGGAGGTGGAGCAAGTAGCTTCTCTTCTTTCCATTGATGGACGGAAACCCTTCCTTAGTCACCTATTGAGGACGAAACCCTTCAATAGGATCACACTAGGGGACAAAAACCCTCTTGTGTGCAAAGGTGATCACACACGGAGGTCACACTACAATTTTAAAGTGATTTTATGTAGTTCTTCATTATCAGCCCTAGGAGGCTTGCTTGAGGGTTGAGTTCAATGCCTTCCAGGGCACATTTTAGAATTTTTAGTTGATATTCTTGTTCTTCATATTTTGTAAGGCTAGAATCTACATTGCTTGGTGATTTTAAGTGCCAGATAGTTTATCTGTTTTTTCAGTGCCCACGAGTTCAAGGAGCTTGTATAAGAGGTCTGTCATAAAAATTAATTACCGCTGTGATTTATCATTCATTTTCTCCATATTTTTTTATTAATGGCAAATAGTTTTATTGAGTTTGTAGGGACTATACCCTTGTACAGGTAGGCTCAAAAAGCCGGATAAAACGTGAATGCCCAACAGCAGAAAACACTATGCTTAGAAAAGTGCCCAAAACCATCAACACATCAGCAAAAAACAGCTGATGTACAACGATCTAGCAGCTGCTGCTCGGGAAAGATAAGTGAAGCAAAAAAGAACAGTCGAGCAGCAGTGTAAATCTTAACTAGGCTAAGGTAGTAATCGGTAGTCCTTAGACAATGAATTTTTTCTTTTTACGCACCGTTATCCAGCTTGTTGAAGTCTAGAACAGTTGAAGGACTACATAAAGGATTTTCCTTGCCCTCTATGTTTCTCGACTAGGACAGTAATATGCTATTCTCCTGAGCTCCTAAATCTTCTGAAATACCATTTGTCCTTTTTATCACCGAACTGAATGTGGATTTGTTGATGGATTGTCTTTGCCTGTCAACAGACCCTAGAATTTCCGAAGGAGTTTTCGGAACATACGCGACCTCGTCTTCCATATCTTCATTTGAATTTAGATCCTCTTATGGCTTTGAAAACCAGAGTTCCGAAAGAGCATCTAGCAAGCCACCAGTTGTATCTCTTCTGTTGGCAGATCTTTGTCTATCCCAAAATCTGTAGAGGTGTAGAGGTGTGGCCTAAACAGAAACACCTTCTACATCTAAATGGTAAGCCTCCATAATCTAAAGGTTGTGACCAAGTTTTGTTTTGCACTCTAAGATCAATGGTAGCAGGAAGGTTTTTAGCGATATCAAGTTCCACTAAGATAGGGGCATAAGTAGTGTGAGTAAAATCAGAGGTTTGAGAATCTATAAATATGGTAGTTCCCAAGGTATTACCAATAGATAAAAGATCAATCACGACTCCAAGATATTGGAGAGGTAAATGGCGCAACCTAATCCAAACAGGTTTGCAGGAAAATCATTCAGTGAGCGGGGTATGAAAGGAGGGGAACCAGGGTATTGTCATAACCAAGAAAACAAGTCTGAAGACTGGCATTGACCCAAAGCTTAGATGTAATAGCATTCTTGTCAGCGTATTGAAGGAAAAGCATACAATGAAAATACCTTGATCGCACATGTGGTATAAATTTATCCTTCCAACTGGCAATCGGAATCCAATGCTATGGAAATCCAATCATGGAGTGTAAGTGAAGGTTGGACCAAAGACATTGCCAAATCCTGCGTAGATTATTGAGGCGGTGGCTCCTCGTAGTATGTTTTCAGAAGTTGATAACGGACATCTCCAAATGAAATGCATGGAGTAGTGTCAGCAGGTTTCATAGGAGATCTCTTTCCATTGGACACATATTCTTTGACACCTTGTGCGGTTCTTTCCCTCAACTTTGTTACAAAAATATGGGCACTCTGATTGCGAGATCAAACAAGTCATATGAGGAGGCAAGTGAGATTCAAAGGTTCGTCAGCAATTAAAACATGTCCCAAGCCATCCATTCGTAAATTCTCAGACACTGCAGCTATTGAAGGTAACCCGTAACATGCTAATTTCCCTTTAATTTATTAGCAAGATAGCCCTGCCCCTGCCTAGTTTTTAAAATTCATTTTTATAAATTCAATTAAATTAATTTCTATAGGAGTTTTCGCAATTTCTTAGAATTGTCGTCGCCATTTAGAAATTTGCTTGTCTTAATTTCATTTCCTTTTGATTTCTGTATTACCTTGCTGAGACTGCCGATTTGCCTCACACTGGCTTGTCTTGAGACGGCTTGTGAAGGTGAACGAGAGGCATTGAGTGAGACATGGTTATAATTTCAACCTTTGGGGTATATGGAGGCATAGCAAACAGTGAGAGGGCTAGAAATGTGAAATTGTTGATCTTGGATGAAGCATTTGGTGGGATCAGGTGGATTACTTGGTTAGTATTTATTTGAGCCCATCGTGAGTATGCTTAGAGATTTGTTGATATGTGATCATCCATGTTTGGGTGAGATTTATGATGGAATTGACTCAATGATTGAGTAAAATTAAGATCCATCATAAATGCCAAAGAGCAAGATCCTACAGAGACCTTCAAGGGAAGTGCAGTCACATCTCATATGAAAGGTGGAACAAAATGACCACCCCATTGCATCTTCTTGCTTTTGCCTTGACTCCAAAATACTACAGCGCAGAGATCCTTTCTTTGCCCAGGAGGGTCCCACCATATAGGGATGTTGAAGTTAGTGAGGGGTATAAGGCGGCAATTGTTAGATTCTTCCCAAATCCAGAAGTAGAAGACATGGTTAGAGGTGAGTTTGTGAATTTCATATCCTCCACATATCATTCCATTAGCGCTCTTCGTGACAAATACAAGATGGATGCTTATTCGTGGTGGTACCTCCATGCCACAAGCATACACCTACCTTATGCCACTTGCAATAAAAGTTTTAACACAAGTAAGATTTTAATTTGTTTAATTTCTTAACTCTTTCTTTAAGTTTAATGTTTTTTACTTTTATAAATTTAAAATTTTAATTTTGCATTGACTTTGTGGCTTGCCTCAATAGGTTGCAAGTTCTTCTTCAGCTGAGAGGAATTGGAGTACATATTCATTTATCCACTCAGTTAACCGCAACAAGTTGGGAGCAAAAAAGGCGGAGGATTTGGTCTTTGTGCATTCTAACCTGCGCCTTCTATCACATAAGAAGGATGAGTACAGGAAAGGGCCAACAAAGTGTTGAGATATAGACCCAGAGACTCCAAACTTGGAGGTTCCCATTGCCCAACTTTCATTGCTAGACCCGGACCTAGATAGTACTTTGAGTGAGCTGCAAAGTGGGGCTAGCGGGAGCTGGCATTGCTGATAGTTTTGGTTGTACTCCTGGTGCTTGTGGTTCTAATGAACCACGTGATGGTATGCTCTCGTTGAAGACATTGGAGAAGATGCAGAGCCATTAGACTATTACTAATTAGAATGTTGATGTATCTTCATTTTTGTGTTTACAATGTTACATAATACATTGTAACATTTTGATTTGAACAATGTACTGCTTCTAAGTTCGAACAATGAATTATCAATATGTTTTAACTTTTGTCACTATTTCACCTATGCATATTTCAGATTTGTTTAATCTATGCATGTGTAAGAATTTTGCTTATCTTGTTACTTTTCAAAATATTTTTAATATTTTATATGTATATTGTACTGCCGTACCCAAGTGCCGTACCCGACCCCCCAAAAAAATTATCATCCCAGTGTACCAGATCCTCGTACCCGTACCGTACCACGTACCGGCTACTTAGAAGAAAGGTTATGCATGTTTAGTTCAAAGATTGATATATTGAGTTTGTGCACGGTGTGCCCTACTCTCCACTGAAGACGAGGACATTTGGTGTGGCTAAACTTTGAGGACGAAAACCCTCATTGGATCCTATTTGGGTACGAAATCCTCAATAGTCACAACACTTAGGGACGAAAGCCCTCATTTGTTGCATTGGTGGCTTCGTACGGGAGTCACAAGTGGACTTAATTGGTAGATGTCTGGAACAGCAAGGTGTTTGTTTATCCGTGCTTAGGGCACTCCTACTTTAGCTAGGGCACACTTTTGGGGGCTGCCACATTCATTTTTAGGCTGATCTACCCATTTAACAATTTCAGGATCACTTTTCAAACTGCAACATTGGTTTTCATGGTTGGAAAATTGTGATTTCATGCTTCATTGGATAGTGTGGTCTCTTCAAAATCATTTTGAGCATTGGAATTGTGTTGAAACTCCAAGTATTGATGGAGTGGTGAATTTTAGTAGTTTCAGCTGTTTGTTTGCACTTAACAATAAATTTCTAAAATACATATTTTCTTCAAAATCCATCTTGTTGGTTTTATTGAGTATTTGGAATATTTCTAATGTTAATTTTCAGTCCATATTTCATGTGAATGATTGTTCATAAGTGTTGGTAACTTTGTGATTCACTACCCTGGAAGTGTAATTTCCAGTTCGCTGCTAGGGTTTATAATATTGTTGGATCTATTGTTATAAAATCATATTATTTTGAGTTCGACGTTGTTGTATTGTCAGATCTGATTCTTAGGGTTTGTGGCCAAACCTATTTTTGGTTCAAGCCCTAAAAAGGGACATTACAGAAAATTAATTATGAACAATAAAAGTACAACCCATAAAAATAATGAAAATGGAGGTTTCCAAACCCCGATAACCACAAAATAAGATAGATTCCGGCTTTAGAGATTATGTTGAGTATGAATATCAAATAAAATTTGAATTATGTTCCCTAGAAGGCACCCAACTATCACCAAACCCTAGTCGTTGCCTTTGGGGAGAGCTCTAAAACTCAAGAAAAGCCTTTGCATATGTTCTCCTTAATGCCCTAGTTTCAAATTTGCAAGTAGTCTCCAAGAGATGTCTTCAAATCACCCAAAATGGAGGGTTTTCGTCCTCCACCCAGCCACAAGAAAGGTTTTCGTCTTCCTTGGAATCCCACACAAGATGGTTTTTTTCCTCGAGTGGACAGTTATTGAGCAACTTGCACAAAAAACCAATTATAGATAAAATGTGCCAAAGATACTTGCAAATGAAGTTGTTAAGTCCCTTTTATATTCTTCCCTTGGTGCCAAAGGCTAAGAAGATGAGGACCGACCTCTTAAATCCCCAAATAGTTCCGAGAGGCGAGATCTCTATATATAGGTTTGCCAACAACAATATATCTAGTGGGGCCATTGTCTTCCCCCTTACCCATGTTTGCCAAATCAATATATAGGGCAATAGAACACAGATATCAATCACAGACCATATGTGTCTGTATTACATATATAATACAAGTCAAATCTAGTTTGGTTTGTACTAAACCCCGAGTTCGGAGGGGCAGTCAAAGGGAAATTAAAGAAGAATACTCCTTCCATAGGGAAAGCCTTCCTTGTCAGATATATATGTATGTGTGTGTGTGTGTGTGTGTGTGTGTGGCCAGGGTAGAGTAGAGCCCCTTCTATATATGCGGGGAAGGAAAACATGCCTAATTATTTCATTTATGTAAAAGTGTGTTTTTTAGTTGTTTGGGCTATTGACCCTGCAAAGTTCGACCCCTCCCCCAATGGCAAGGTGTGTCCAGCCAATAGTTAGATGCAAATAACTAGATATATAGAGTGGGTGGGTCCCCTCTATATACATCTGTCACCTGAGCTTACCAGCAGTCCCTCGAGATATAGAGATAGGGGCACTCGCCCCTATATAGATCTGGGGAGGTCGATGAGGAAGGAATGAAACTATAGTCTATAGTTAGTGCCTACTATATAGTATGGATATTTTGGCATAGAATAGAGCCCGTACTATAGTGCAAGCCTATATATCAATATCTTAACTTAGCCTGTTGAGCAGAGGGCTTTGCATGGTTTATGGTTCATGTTAAGAGCCCAAATCTATTTATGGCGATTTTGTCGAAAACGATGACTGAAGTCGACACATGTCTATATACATGATATGGGTGCCCTTAAATCCTCTCCCCAATAGAATAAATCTCTAAACGGGAAAGGGGAAAATTTATCAAGTGCCTATTGTAGAGTTTAGGTTACCTCAAAAATCTACAGGCATAATATGCAAAATTGATGAGACTTTTATCATTGAACAATGAGGGCTTCACACAGGTCTCTCTTATAACAACTTTATTGCTGAGCCTGTTCAACTATTCTCATAAGTGTCAATTATAGTTATATTTATATAATATAAAATGATCCTCTACATTTCACAGATCATTTTAATGTTGGTTTGTAGCTCTATATTATGGCATTTGGCCCCCTTATGTTTTACAAGAAATTTGCAATATTTTTTCGCTAGGATAGTGAATTCCCCTAAATATTATACGAGCAATTGCATTGAGTCATATCACATATAGTCAATATATGGATGGAATATTCAGCGAATAGGAGTATCCCCCATATAGATTATATTAACCTTATGGAGGGCATCCCTTTAATTATTGCTAGTATGTTTATACTCCAATTCAGGTCACCATTCTTGCATACATGGTTTAGCCAACCATCCATGACCCTACTTGACTCACTTGTTTTATACAGTTTGTAATTTTCCATACATTACAACACTCATGCGAGCTGAGCAGATCAAAGACGATTGACCAATATAATCGCAGATTTAAGGTGCATTTAATTGATTCTACCGTTCATACAAATATGAGATTCTTCCGAACTATCAACTATTAAATGGTTTCAATGTGGAACTTGAACTAGGTCACTGTTCGCCTCTCAAATGTAACAACCATATCGAACTTGGGACATACATTACAAAACAGATCCTTATAGGACTTTGAACATGCAATATGTGTATGCCTTTCTTGCTTACATGTGGGTCCTGCATGATCAATGCCATTCACTGATACATTCGTTATTACATGGAACAAGTTAATGCATGAGTATTCTGCCATCACCTACAATTCCAATTCAACATGGAGCATAAAGATCCTATCTCCACGATGCCTTTGCATATAGTTCAATAATGTCAATTGTTGCAGCTCAATGATCTAATAGGGCTTACGATGAACCTTTATGATCGAGTGGTGCTGTACCCAGATTCTAGTAGAGCTTGGTGTTTTACTGTGTTGCATCACCTTCCTCTAACCAGGCTGTCAGCTTGGTTAGCACCCAAGTGAAATAGTGTGACCTATGATATGTATAACTCAGCAACTGTCTAGCTACAATCAATGAGAAGTCCTGATCACCTGTCTGGGTATCTATAGTTCAGGTGATAAATTAATCATTATTTAGTGGTTGTTATTGTCATATGGTCTTTAGTTGATAGTCTCATCATATCCCCTCTCTAAAATTGTTATTGTTTATGGATATTTATGGGTTAGGCCGTATCTTTATATGGGGGGGCCATTGTTTTGTCAAGTGGATTTAGTCTATTGACAAGACATACGTGGAGAGCAGTTTTGTTAGAATAATATGCAGTATAGGCCGTTTTTAACTAGAGGTACTCTCGAAGATCTCCATTACATATGATGTCAATAGTTAATGTTGAATAATTAATTAGAATCAACAACTATAGTTTGAATCGAAGTATTATAGGTTTGTTGCGTCAAAATT
The DNA here is from genome assembly GCA_019776745.2 of Taxus chinensis. Lineage (NCBI taxonomy): Eukaryota > Viridiplantae > Streptophyta > Pinopsida > Cupressales > Taxaceae > Taxus > Taxus chinensis. Next base: position 147,141,985 of record CM034157.1, read on the forward strand.
AGTGGATTGTTATGTTGTTATCAAGCGTTTGGTCAAGTTCAATAAAACACGGTCTCTATCCCGTTAGATAGTACACCCACCTTCTTTTGTCCCAATGTCAATAGCCCTATACACCCCCCTCCTTTCTAAGCCATATAAAAGGGTATAAAATTAGGGCCTCAACTGGACTTCGGTTGAAGCCAATTCTTCAGGTTGGGTCATGAGTCATCAATCTTCAATTGGGATTTTCAAGATGGAAGAGTCATATCTAATGTAGATCAGTTTGATGGAGAGGTTTTCCTGACTTGGCAGGTTATGTCACAACTTATTGATTGACATACGAATCTATTCTACATCGCCTAACATGGAAAAACTAGTGGTAGACCAAAAAGATGTCATGCCCGAGGCTCCTAAATGAGTCGAATCTCAAAGGACCCTCTCCGAGTCACACTATTGGTCTATTGATTCGAGCGCCTAATGGGTGCATGACTATATGTTGGACCACGATTGCCGTTAGACCAAAACTCACAGGTGTTAATCTCCGCTGCAATCACCAGATTTAGGATCTATGAGAGGCGGTTAGTCCATGTCACGAAACTCACAGGGAGCGCTGGACGCACATGCCAACAATCTCCCCCAACGCATTATCCGAGTGAGTTTCGAACTCGAGACCTGTCGCTCATAATACCATTTGTTGGACCACAATTGCCATTAGACCAAAACCCATAGGTGTTAGTCTCCGCTACAATTGCCAGAGTTAGGATCTACGAGAGGCAGTTAGTCCATGTCACGAAACTCACGAGGAGCGCTGGACACACATGCCAACACTATAGGTATGATATTCATTTGTACGTTCAAGCACCGCCACTAAAGTTATCTTAGCTAGACCCCGATAAAGAGGAATCGCCCTCTTATAGATAGTTTGGTCGTTGTTTTGCTATGTTGTGGAGTAGGAATTGACGTTGATCCTCTTCTTTTTCGTGTAATAACTTAGCTTTTCTATTCAAGTCTCATCTTAAATCCATTCTAGATCGCCCATTCCATATACACAGATAGGGCCAAGTGGTTCTACATTCCACCGAAGAGGACTCAAATATGAGAGAAGTCCGACTAGTTCCATTATTCCGGTCGAACACTATAGAAAGTGCCCCAACCCACCCCTTTAGAATAGTTAGAGTAGGGAAAAGTGCTAGGCATATCTATTATTGCTGCTATGGATGGAAGAGATTCTACAGACGGCCAAACCCTCCAGTTATAGCAAGGTTAGTGGGACAGAGAACCGTCGAGGTGGGGCCCTATAGATAGTAGGGCATTTCTACGAGTAGACCCGAAATGAATTCCTCTTTCTTTTCCATTTATATGACTACCATATAGATAGTTCAAGGGCGACCCAATCAATTTACCCCCTCAATCTCTATATGGGATCGAAATGAATTGATGTGAAATTCCAGTTTCTATGACTACCATATAGATAGTTTAGGGGCTGACCCCAATCTCATCAAAAGGGGGGCATCTTATAATATCAAAAAAACTTTGGTTTCTAAGGCTGCCATATAGAGAGAGAGGGTCGACCCAATCAATACACCCCCTATTGAAGTTAAGTTGTGAGGTAGATATATAGATATTGAGCGAGTAGGAACTCCCATAGATCTGTAGGCCCCTATCCATCCATTTATTTGGGGTGGGCGATATACCTCGATTCATTAGACGTGGGTAGCCGATGAAGAGACTTGATCATAAAAAGATAGAGAGAGCCCAATCTAGATATCTGGGGTGAGGCATAGCTGGCCTCGCGTACCATAGAGTTCAAGCCAGTAATATCTATATGGTCGCCTATGCACACACCGAAAATCTAGATAGAAAGAGATAGGCCCTATAGATCTGATCTGTAAGCAAGCTATGCCATTGAGATGAGACGAATAGAGGAGAGGGGAAGAGAGGGAGAAGAGGACCCACAATCTAGAGTTATCATATAGAGAGACTGATGGCGGGAAGACGAGGATAGATTCTATACGTAACATGAGTGGTGGATCAAGGTGATCCCCCTTGTATTGTCTTATCTCAGGTGAACTAAAGTCGATCTGAAATAGTCCCTTGTTGGGTTTACCACCAGTTGGAGAAGAAGGGGTTAGATGGGTGAAGAATTGGTTGGACAAAGTGTTGTGGTGCCCTTGCCATATATAGAGAGATGGCCCTATATTCTCTAGTAGTCTAACACCGGTTGGAGAAGGATGGAAATTTGATGCTTCGAAGAGCTACAATGCTCACTATGAAATGTCCCTCTGTCTAAAATAACATTATTAAAGACCCTTGCCCTATTTTTTCTCCCCGATGGCCAAAGGTGTAATGTCCCCTTTTTGGACAAATAGAAAATTATAACTTCAACCCAAATCAGACCAAGAAGGATTAGATCCTTTTGAATCAACCTAAAATAGCCCAATGTCAACCAATTACAACCCAAATGGGGTTGGAAGTGGTCAAGGTGGTGAGCTCGATTGGTGGAGACAATAAAATTTTTATTCTTCTCAATTCTGATTTTTATTACAGCAGTGAATTAATTTGAAACAGTTGCTAACAACTGAAAACTTCAAAAAATCATAACTCAATCACTACTCCATATTTTTGCATGAAACCAAGTGCATAATAAGGTAGAAACTTAGAGTTTTCCAATGAACTAAAGATTATATTTTAATGAGCACTTAAACACCTTCAAAATAGCATCTAAACTTCATGATCTAGGCGCTAGGGTTAGCAGAAATTAATAAATTAATAACCAGCATTTCCCCCAACTATTTTCACCCTCCAAAAGTTTGTTTTGATGCACAAAAATGCTAAGAACTGAAACCACAACTTTTAAGCATCAAAATGTGTCACAAACAATTAATAATCTAACCCCAAACTGTTGTAACTTCTAAAATTATTTCCCGCTTAACCAATCAAGCAAAAACCTTCAAACATTAGATTTTGGGCCACAAAAATATGAAGAATAATATTCCAAAATTAGATTTCGCACAATAGACGCGAAATCCTAATTTTTCCCTAAAAAGTAGGTCGCCCAACACATTTAAGGCATCAATTAATCTCTAAAAATTATGAAATTAATTGCAAAACATAGCAGATCTGAAAACCAACAAATATGCTCCAAATCATGCGATAATAATAATATTTGCACCATAAATAAATTCGCTAGGGCAAGGAATTCTTTTCCAAGCAATTTGCCACACACTAGATGCAACACACACACAAATGGATCCCTATCAAAATCAGATTTGCTTTAATTCCAAGTCGAATGAGAGAGAGAGAGAGCACAATGAGAGCTAGGGCATACATCCCTTGGTCATACATCTCATTTCTCCAAGCATGGAGATAAAAATGATCAAATCAACATGCCCAAAAATGGCCATGCAACTTCCTTTTATAACATAAGGGGTGCAACATTCAAATGGCCGACCTTTTCCCTTTCGGAGAGAAAACAAATAAAATTTAATTAAAATATTAAAAGACTCACTTAATGTGCACTTTTGTATTTTCTAATTAAATAATACATAATAACTAACCTATGTGCACATTTAAAGACTAAATAAGACTCCCACTTGTAGCACTAGGCATGCCATGGGGTTATGGGGTTATAGTGCAAATGAAAGAGATGAACTAATATATAAGTAATGCCCCAGAAAAGGGGAAACATAAGGGTGACTTGAGTTATTTTTAATTATTATAAAGTGTCATTAGCAAAGGAAAAATATGTAAGCACTTATAATAATTTAAATGACTTAATATTATGTCAAGTCTATGATAGAAAAAGGTGCAATTATATTTAATATTGGTCCTAGGGGGAAAATGCGACTTGGCTTACTAAGTAAAGGGGACTTTTGAAAGATTAAAAGAGTTATTATATTTTTATGTCTCCCCTAAGGAAAATTGCGACTTGGTCTAGGAAGGGCAATGGGGAAAAGGGGAAACATAAGGGTGACTTAAGTTATTTTTAATTATTATAAAGTGCCATTAGCAAAGAAAAATATGTAAGCACTTATAATAATTTAAATGACTTAATATTATGTCATGTCTAGGATAAAAAGGTGCAATCACATTTTATATTGGTCCTAGGGGAAAATGCGACTTGGCTCACTTAGTAGGGGGGGACTTTTGAGTTATTAAAAGGGCCTTTATTATTTTTATGTCTCCCCTAAGGAAATTGCGACTTGGTCTAGGAAGGGCAAATGGGGGGAAAAAGACATTAAAAAATTCTTTGCATGCTGATTGGAGGATTTGGGGGTTCTTTTGGGTCACTTCTTTCCATTTAGAGAAAAGTTGACTTGCTCAGGTGATCATTTTATCACTCCATATTTTCCAGATTTGGCTAAGAGCTAAGGGGCTGCTGCTGCAACTTTCTAAGGACGAAAACCCTCAGGAAAAGGTGAAGGAAAAACAAAAACTCTTCCTTGGATTCATCATTTTTGTTGGTGGAAGATTCAGGTCAAAAATCAGATTTTTAGAATCAGTTTTATTCAGCTGGAGCGACCCAGTTTGGGGCTGATTTTGCAAGGTATAAGGGAGTAAAAAATATCAGTTTTCATATCTGCTTTGTGGAGTGCATTTCCAGATATTTATCCAGCACTTTTTGGTCATTTTTTGTGGGGTTTCAAACCCTTTTTCTACTGCTGTAACACACAGGTCAGATCTGCAGCATTTTATTAATAAAAATCAAGTTCTGGAGCTCCCATTTTGGTACCTATCTATTCCATTATTCTCTATAAATCAGTTTTTATTGAAAAATCCAAAAAGGAAGTTGTTTTAGCATTGTTTATCGTATTTTCGTTCTCTTGTGCAAATCACATTTTCTGGAATAAAATATATATGCAACATATATTTCAGTTTGGGGTTCTATTTCAGCTGGGTTTATAGTATATTCCATTGTGTATTCAATTTGGTCCTTTAGGGGACATTACAGTGGTATCAGAGCAAGTTTTCCTCCCAGCCTGTAGAAGTGAGATTCAGATTTCAGATTTCAGATTTGTATGGACAGGGGTGAAGACCATTTTAGGAACCATTATCAAAGGAGAACTCCAGGAAGAGGAAGGATGGAGGATGAAGAAAGACCACCTCCAAATGATGAGCTAAGTTACATGAATGAGATATTTACCAGGGGCAACAGAGAACTACAGAACCGTCTCATGGAATCACACTGGGATCTTAGAGACTCCTTTATAGGAGCCATTGCAGATTTGGGAAGAGCTCTACAAGGGACAAATTTCAGCAGGAAAAACCCTCAAGGGGGTCATGGCAATCAAGGTGAGGGAAGCTCTTCTACGTTACATGTAGATAGAGGTTCAAACAAGAACTCTTCTAAGTTCTTTCGTGCAAGTTTCCTTCAGAGAGGAACCACAAGAAAAGAGAGAGCAGCCACCTGTTCATGGGTTTGCAGATGAAATTAATGTGTATGAGGATGAGTATGCATCCTTGAACCCCTACACGAGAACTTCTTTCATTTAGAGACTTTTGCCAACTAAGAAGGAATGAAGGACCAAGGAAGAGAGTGAATCAACAACCAGAACCGAGGAAAGACATCCAACACCGATTGGGAAAAATCACTCTTCCTACTTATGATGGGACAGATAAGTGCTCTGCAAGGGCTTGGCTGCAAAAATTGGACACCTACCTTTCATTAAATCCTATGTACGAAGAAGAAGCTCTCAAGTTTGTCACTCTTCACTTGGAGGGTATAGCTCACGAATGGTGGTACCATGGCATTGTGACACAAGGACATGGCTCCATCACAACACTTGAGGAGTTTAGTCAAAGGTTAACTGAAAGATTTGATAGGAAAGATCCAGAAGTGCATTTGAAGGAGTTAGCACAGCTGAAACAAGAGACTTCAGCGGAGAAATATGTGGCTGATTTTCAGAAGTTAGCGGTCATGGTTTCCGATGTAAGTGAGAGAAGACTTGTAGTGCTATTCATGGAAGGCTTAACCGAACCTCTTAAGGGGTTGGTGAAGGCTTTTGAACCCTCCTCTCTCCAAGATGAAATAAAAAGATCGTTAAATCTGGAATCTACAACAGTTTGAGGTAAAAATCAACCCCTTGGACAGTCCAAACCAAATTATTTGGGGCAGCCAAGGCACACATTTCAAGGGCAGTGAAGGACAGTCCCTATTAATCAAGCAAGGAAGCCATTTCAGCAAGGTACAAACCCTCAAAGAGAGCTTCCAAGGAACAAAGATGCTGAGAATTCAAGAAATGAGTTGAGAAGAAAGAATCTTTGCTTCTCATTGCAAAGATCCATGGACTCCAGGGCACCGTTGTTTAGGCAAGGGCCAAGTGCATTACATTGAAGTTATTTTTGATGGAGAGGAAGAAGAAATAGACAAGGAAGAGAACCATGAGGATGAAGAGCAAGAAAGCAAAGAAGAAGATAATCAATTGGATAGTACTCTTGCCACACTATCCGGAGCTCCAAGGTACCACCCTTTTCGTGTTAGAGGGGAACTAAAAGGTAAAAGAGTCACTGTTTTGATTGATAGTGGTGCAACTCATAACTTTATTGATGCTGATTTAGTTGCAAAAATGGGGCTGCCATTAGAGGATTTCAAGGGATTTAATGTTACAGTGGCGGATGGCTTCACCATCCCTTGTACTAAGAAGATATCACAGCTGAAAATCACACTTGGTAAGCACATGGTGACGGATGACTTTTATGTGGTGGGTATTGGTGAAACGGATGTAGTCTTGGGTGTGCAATGGTTGCATTCTCTTGGGGAATTCACTCAAAACTACCAAACAATGGAACTGAAATTCAGATCAGCAGGGCAAGAAATAGTGCTACATGGCATGGCAAATGGTGCTCCTATGGTAGTGACCGCTAAGAGGATGGAAAGAGCCTTTCAAAGAGGGCAGATTTCTTGGGCAGCAGAGTGTCTAATTACATCTGCAGATCAGATTTTGGAGCAGCAGCAGTATCATGAGGACATTCAAGCTATCCGTGACAAGCATGCCAAGGTATTTGACAACCTTCCTCATGGGTTACCTCCAGATAGAGGTTTTGAGCATATCATTGAATTAGAACCAGGTACTAAGACTGTTATTACCACTCCTTACCGTCATCCTAGAGCATACAAAGAAGAAATTGAAAAGGCCATTAAGGAGTTGTTGGAAATGGGGCACATAAGGCCTAACTCAAGCCCCTTTGCATCTTCAGTGGTTCTTGTGAAAAAGAAAGATGGGACCATGAGGATGTGCATTGATTACCGCTTGTTGAATAAAAGGACCATCAAAAATAGGTATCCCATACCTAGAATTGATGAGCTAATTGATGAGCTACATGGAGCTATCTACTTTTCCAAGATAGACTTGAGATCCGGGTACCATCAAATCCGGGTAAGGAAAGAGGATGTCTACAAAACTGCATTTAGGTGTCATTTTGGCCACTTTGAATTTCTTGTAATGCCTTTTGGATTGACTAATGCTCCTGCTACATTTCAATCATGCATGAATCATGTCTTTAGAGAGCATTTGAGGAAGTTTGTATTGGTTTTCTTTGATGATATATTGGTATACAGTAAATCATGGGATGAACACCTTCAACACTTGGATATTGTGTTGGGAATTTTGGGGCAGCAATCACTCTATGCTAAAGAATCAAAATGTGAACTTGGTGTGACTGAAATTTTATACTTGGGACATATTATCAATGCCCAAGGTGTTCATGTGGATCAACAGAAGATCATGGCCATCTTGGATTGGCCTCCACCCACCACCATGACACATTTGAGGGGATTTTTGGGACTATGCAGTTATTACAGGAGGTTTGTTAAAGGTTTCTCTCAACTTGCAGCTCCTTTGACTGATTTAACAAAGAAGGGAGCTTTCAGCTGGTCTAGGACAGCCCAAGAGGCATTTGACAACTTAAAAAAGGTGATGAGTACATGCCCCGTACTCGCTGTTCCAGATTTCTCTATTCCCTTTGTTGTTGAATGTGATGCATCCGGTGAAGGTATTGGGGTTGTTTTAATGCAAAACAAACATCCCATTGCATTTGAGAGTAGGAAACTAAAAGAGACTGAAAAAAAGTACTCTATCTATGACAAGGAAATGCTAGCAATCATGCATGCTTTGGTTAAGTTCCAACAATATCTTGTTTGTGGCAAGTTCATGGTGAAAACATATCAAAATAGCCTAAGGTATTTTCTCAGCCAATCTGATTTGAATGATAGACAACAAAAATGGGTGAGCAAAATTCAGTCCTTTGACTTTGAAATTGAATTTGTAAAAGGCAAAAATAATATTGTAGCGGATGCTTTGTCTAGGAAGCCATATTGCTGCTCTATGTCAGAAATTGCAGTGGATTGGAGGGCTGTTATAACAGCTGAATATGCAAAAAATCAGTTTGCTAGCAATATTCTTGAAGGTGGAATTGAAGATGAGATACAAGGTACTGGATGGCTTAATACTATACAAGAACCGGGTCTTTTTGGTGCCTGAATCCAAGGTGAAACGTAAAATATTAGAAGCTATGCATGACTCACCCTTGGCCGGTCATCCAGGTTACTTCAAAACATACAAACAAATCAGAGAAAAGTTTGTATGGAAAGGTCTCAAGGGGAGGTACTCCAACACATAAGGGAGTGTCTCACGTGTCAACAATGTAAGGCGGAACATGAATTTCCAGTGGGTCTTTTGCAGCCTCTACCTATTCCGACTCAAAAATGGGAGAGTGTTTCCATGGACTTCATCACTGGACTTCCGCCGGTGCAAGGTAAAAGTGTCCTTTATGTTGTAGTGGATAGATTAACCAAATATGCACATTTTATTCCACTACCAACTAAATATGATGGACCCTTGGTGGCTGGAATTTTTTTTAGAGAAGTTTTCAAACTTCATGGGCTGCCTAAGAATATTGTGAGTGACAAGGATAAAAGATTTCTAAGTTCTTTTCGGCAAGAACTCTTCCATCTTGCAGGTACAGAATTGACCCCTAGCACTAGCTACCATCCACAAACGGATGGGCAAACCGAGATTGTTAACAAATGGATAGAGGGGTACCTAAGGAGCTATGTTACAGGGCAGCAGACTGCATGGATAAAATGGTTATATTTGGGGGAGTTTTGCTACAACACAACTTACCACATGTCTATTGGTATGTCTCCCTTCAAAGCTTTATATGGTTACGATGCATTTTCCTTTGTGGATGTTGTTCTACCGAATAGTAGAGTGTTGGGAGCTAGGGACTTGGTGCAGCAGAGCCAAGATATATTAAAAGCACTCAAAGATAACCTCTCACATGCACAAAATCAACAAAAATTATATGCGGACCAACGAAGGATTGAGAGGTCATTTGAGGTAGGGGACATGGTTTTTTTGAGACTACAACCATATAGACAATCTTCCCTCAAAGGGAAAGGATCAGAGAAGTTGAAGCCAAGGTTTTATGGCCCTTACAAGATTGTAAGGAAGGTTGGGAAGGTTGCCTATGAGCTTGAACTTCCGGCTCAAAGCAAAATCCATAATGTGTTTCACGTTTCATGCCTAAAGAAGGCTTTGGGGCAGCATATTTCTCCTTCCATGGAGCTGCCCCCTCTTGATGATGAGGGCAAGTTGGTTTTGGAACCGGAAGCTATCATGGAGGTTCGTGAAAAGAGGTTGAGAAATAGAATTATCAGAGAATACTTGATCCAATGGAAGGGATTACCTCTCGAAGATGCAACATGGGAGGGTGCTGAAATTTTAGAACATCCAAATTTGAAATTGCTTGTGGGCAAGCAATTTAAGGAAGGGAGGACTGAAATGTCCCTCTTTCTAAAATAACATTTGGAAGACCCTTGGCCTATTTTGTCTACCCAACGGCAAAAGGGGAAACATAAGGGTGACTTAAGTTATTTTTAGTTATTATAAAGTGCCATTAGTAAAGTAAAATATGTAAGCACTTATAATATGAAGGATTGAGAGGTCGTTTAAGGTAGGGGATATGGCTTTTTTGAGACTACAACCATATAGGCAATCTTCCCTCAAAGGGAAAGGATATGAGAAATTGAAGCCAAGGTTTTATGGTCGACCTTACAAGATCATAAGGAAGGTTGTGGAAGTTGCATATGAGCTTGAACTTCCAGCTCAAACCCAAAATCCATAATGTGTTTCATGATTTCATGCCTTAAAAGGTCTTTAGGAAAACATATCTCTCCATTCCATGGAGTTTCCCCCTCTTGATGATGAGGAAAAAATAGTTTTAGAACCAGAAGTCATCATAGAGGTACGTGAATTTTTTTAAGGAATAGAATTATCAGAGAATACTTGATCCGATGGAAGGGGCTATTCCCTCTTGAAGATGCAACATGAGGAGGGTGCAGAAATTTTAGAGCATCCAAATTTGCAATTGCTTGTGAGAAAGAAATTTGAGGAAGGGAGGACATGAAATGTCCGTCTTTTTAAAATGACATAACTGAAGACCTTTGACCTATTTTGTATACCCAATGGCTAAGGGGGAAACATAAGGGTGACTTAATCATTTTTATATTATTATAAAATGCCACTAAAAGAAAAATATATAAATGCACTTATAATAATTTTATGACTTAATTATTATAACAAATCTAGGATAAAAATAGGTCCAAATGTATTTTATATTCATCATACGAGAAATTGTGACCTTGGCTTAAAAAGGGAATGGGAATTTAGAAAGGATAAAAAGGCAATATATATATAAATATATATATATATATATTCTCCCTAAGGAAATTATGACTTGGTCATAGGAAGGGAAATGGGGGGACAATACATTAAAAAATTTATTGAATGTTGATTAGAGATTTATGAGGTTGCCTTTGGGTCACTTCTTTCCATTTAAGGAAAATTCGACTTACTTGGGCATCATTCTATCACTCCATATTTTCCAAATTTGGCTAAGAGCTAAGGAGTTGCTGCTGCAACTTTCTGACTACGAAAACACTCATAAACAGGAGAAGGAAGAACGAAATCTCTTCATTGGATTCATCATTTTTGTTTGTGAAAGATTCAGAGTAAAATCAGATTTTTGGAATCAGATTTATTCAGCTGGAGCGATCCAGTTGGGGCTGTTTCTTCAGGGTTTAAGAGAGTAAAAAATATCAGTTTTTATATCTATTATTCGAAGTGCATTTCCAGATATTTATCCAAAACTTTTTGGTCACTTTTGTAGAATTTCAAACCCTCTTTCTACCATTGTAATCACAGGTCAAATCTGCAGCATTTTATTCATTAAAATCAGGTTCTGGAGGTCCCATTTTAGTACCTATTTATTTTATTATTCTCCTTAAATCAGTTTTTATTTAAAAATCCAAAAAAGAAGTTGTTTGAGCATTGTTTATGGTATTTTCCTTCTCTTGTGCAAATCGCATTTTCAGGAATAAATTATATCTGCAGTATATATTTCAGTTTTGGTGCTCTATTTCAGTTGGGTTTACAATATATTCCACTGTGTATTAAAATCTAGTCCATTTGGGGACATTACACATGACCAATATAGAGGTGGGGGTAGGGCAATCAAGTAGGAGGTCACTAGTCCTTTCATTTCTCTCCCTAGTCCATGCCTGGCGGGGAGATATGAATTCCCCTGTGCTATTGCCACCCCTACCATCCATAGGGGATCTCGATACAACCCCTCGCATCCTCTATCTATATTTATGCCCCACCTATTGGAGAAGAATGGGATGGGTGGTTGAGGTGCTTTAAATGGAAGTCTGATGTGTTGCCTTTGTCTCACTTGTGTCGGCACCCCGGGCCCACACCAGTGCTAGTTCTTAGGTGGCCCCTTGCCCTTTGTTGAGAAGGGTGTAAAAGAGGGGCCTGCTAAGGCATAGGCAAGCTATCAAAAAAAGTAATAAGCCACTTGTCCAAATGCCCTACTAGTTATACCCATGATACGTAGGTATTTGTTGCCCTTCAGTAGAGTGAGCCGATCTATAGTGATTGATATGCGGTGAAGATCATGGTAGCAGTGTCAAATTTCTATATATAGGGTGTGAATAGAACAAGCGTATTGAACATAGATTTCTTGCTCTCCAATTCAATAGTTTAGTGGTGGTTAACTTAAAGTTCAAATCCAGGGAGATGTCTATAGGGAATTTTGAACCATAGAGGGTGGAGCATTATAGAGTAGGGGTGCTCCATATTCAATTTGATTCTGCAATAGAGCGGAAGAAGAGGATGGTTTAAATGGAGCTAAGGGAAGACAATCGCCTCGATGCAAAGCCCCGTTTTGTTTCAAATATTGTACTCCCCAACCTCCACTACCACTACCACAACCACTAGAAAGGTCTGAAGGTATGGTGGGCCACTCAACTCATGTTACGTATAGAGCCCTACTCTTTATAGGGGTGAGAGTGACTACATCACTGCACTCTTCACTCTACTCTTCACGTAATAAAATATCCCCCTCAAACCCAACATATCTGATTAGGGTACGATGGATGAATAGATGGATCATATCAAGAGAGGATAGTGAATCCCTCCTTAGTTCATTTCTTTCCCCTTTTCCTAACTACCCTATCTATAGCTATTCAGCTATTTTAAGGGGGTGGGGGTGTGGATTTCTCCTCATTTCAGCAACAGGAGTGAGCTATGGACCAAGTTTCTTTCAACAACTCACTTCAATCCATTCATCCCATTTCATTCCATTCAGTCCATCTGATATCCCGCCAACCGTAGTGCCCATATATAGGCCTTCCCTTCCAAAGAAAGACTGTAGGAGCGGGTGGGGGGAATGAATAAAGAGGTATCATCACGATGTTGACTAGATGGATGAAGACAAGGACTCCATGATGTGATGTCAGTCCAAAATTAGAATGGCTCAATAGATATAGATATAGGGTTACATCACCTACTAGTGTTGTGTTAGGATGGCGCCAGTAGGGCCCTGTCGAAGACATGAAACAAGAAGATATGGAGAGGAGACAAGTGGGAAATGGTGAGTCATATGGTTTGACGCAAGATGCATGGGTAGGATCACCCCCACGATACATGAACTGGACATGGAAACCCTCTCGATAAGCACACTTAAAGTTGAAGTCACAGTCCTCCACTTCTTGGAGTATATAGAATATAGGGGGTGTTAGTATGAATACAAATCCCACTCGTTTTGGGGTAAGATCTTGGTATACTATACTCGATAGAGGGTAGAGAAGAACTTCTTGTTCTAAGGCCACAAACTCGACTAAGTCATTCACCCCCTCTATATATTCTATAGAGGGGATTTGATCCAACCATATAGAGTTAGAGGGGTCGGAGCCAGTTATCGAGGCTCTCCCCTGACCCAGGGGGCCTCTATCTATATAGCTTAAGATCTAGATGATTAATGGGTGGGGTGAAGCAAATTTATGGGTGGGGTGGGATAATAGCACCAATTCGCCAAGGTGATATAACCCTATATCTATATCTAGTGTTTCCCGATATACCAAACGAACCCCCCCACCAGACAATGAATCCCTCTCCACTCTACCCTCCCCAGCAGATATATATCTCTATTCTATATAGGGGACCGGCTCGGGGGGAGGTTGGGATGTTGCTAACTAGGTGGGGTTTGGGTGTCATCGACTAGACGATAAAGGGGTGGCCCAAGTGTCAGGGGTGGGGATGTTACCTAGCCAATCCCTAGTCCACGGTAGGTCGATTATATGCCGATTTGGGGTTGAGGGGGAAGCGGTATCGTTTTCCTGGGCCGTAGATGGGGGAGGACATAAGGCCTACGGGGTTACAACAGATGCATGTTGAAGAGATCAATCAATCAACAGAATACAGAAAGTGGGTCAGAGGGATCATCCCATGTACATCCGCTGATTAGCCTTTGCCCATGCCCAACTAGATATACGTCTCTATCAGTAGTCCTTGAAATGGATAAATGCCTTACTATTTGTCCCCATCGTCAAGAGAGAAGGCAGATGGGCACCTAATCTATATGGTATATAGCTCGAATTGTCTATACTTTGGCTAGTTGCCTATAGATTCTATACGTGATATGGACCTATATCTATATGTATATCTATTCTCCTGGATGAAGATAATATACTAAGTGACTAAAGAAGAACTAATCCCTCCCATCTGTTTTGTTGAAACCAGCGGCCCGCTCCTACCTTCTATCTTGCCAATCAAGACAATGAACTACCAATCAACACAAAGCACACTGCCTACTCCTTATCATCTCAATCAGCTAAAAAGTCGATCTATACTCTACTCATCTGAAGTCGATCATCCGGTTTCCTCTTCCACCTCCGAAAATGATAGGGGATAGGGCGACTTCCCCCCATTGACTCCCTTCAATCTTGATATGCAAGACCTCGCACACTTATCGAGGGATCTATGGATCGAAGGATCTACCCCATACCCAAGACACCAATCCATATATAGGGTGGCTTTGAGACCCCCATCCAGCATCTGAAATATCCCTTTTCCGGATTTATTTTATATTCAAGATTTCCAACCAAATTTTCACAAATAACAATCTGATTTTTATGACAGCTGTATATAGAAAAATATGACAACAAAGTACAGTTATGGCAGCACGGTATAAAATCAAAAAATAACCAATATCTTCATTTTTATTGCAATTAAACTAACATGCATCAACATGCAAGTAACATGCATCAACATGCAATGACATGCAATAACAAGAAGTTTCCACTGATAAAATAGATAATCTCTCTTACTGAATATGGTTGTCTTCTCTTTCTGGACTTGAAACTGGATCAGCAAGCCTCTGAAACTCTGAATCTGACAACCCGATCTGAATAAACTCCTCAATAGCAAACTAGAGCTGGATCTTTCACCACCAAAGAGTACTCTACTAGCTAGGGGTAGATCTTTCACTACCGAAGCTAGGGTTCCTGCGAAATTTCACCTCCACAAGCAAGGAAAGCAAGCTAAAAGCTCCAACATAAGATGGCAAAATGATCTTAGATCCTTTTTCCTCCCCAAACACCACCTTTTATAACTTTTTCAATTTAACAGGATAAGTAGGGAAATGTTATTGTACAGAATAACACCCATGGATTATCAACGTCACTTGCCCATTGGGTATGACCAAGGCTAAGATTGAGTTAGCCTCCTAAGCGTAGGAATGGGGACATTACATATTGATGAGATTCTTGAGGCTGCTTGAGATCACAAAGTTTACTCTTTCATGGCTTTAGTGGATATAACCTAGCGCCTATTGCTTGAGGAAGATTGTTCAACACTATTGCTACAAAATGGGATCGTTATTATAAATGGTAATTCCATTTGCAAAGCCTTGAGAATACTCTAGCAGCGTTCTCTAAAGTGGCAGTAGAATCCTTCAAATATTTTATCCATGATTTTCTTGAAGTGTATCTAGATGAGTGGCTTGTTTTCTCATTGTTAAAAGAGAATTTATCAATGCTGAGATTGATGTTTCAGTGTTGTAGAGCAAAGATAATTGCTTTGAATTTTAAGAAATGGCTTTTCTTTACTCATTTGGAGTGTTTAATTGGGCCATGTGGTATGTAGTGAGGGTATTTTGGTGGATCACGCCAATATCGTAGCCATTCTGAGCTTGAAACCTCCTACAAACCCTAGTGAGATGAGCACATTTCTTGGCCATACATGGTATTACAGAAAATTCATTGAGGTCTATGTAGCTATTGTTGCAGCTATATGGAGGTTTTGGTCCATAGAGATACCATATTCATGTTGACTCATGAATGCCAAGATGCAAGTCACCACTTTGATGGAGAAATTGGTCGTATCTCCTATATTGATGAGATTTCCACAATTGGTCTAAACCTTTTCATGTTCATGTAGATGCTTCCAGGGATAGCGATTGGAGCCGTATTTGCACAACCAAACAACTAGAATAATGATTACCTAATAAGCTTCGCAAGGTGGTATCAATGTCTTAAGCACTGAGAAAAACATGTGACATTATACTGCCTGAGCAGGATATAGAACTCTACATAAACACTTATTATATCAATTCCTCGATTACATGTGTGTACACAAGGCATACTGGCCCACAATAGAATCATGGACATAACACCGTCTCACAGGCTGAAGTGATACAATGAAATAAAACACTAAAAAGTAAAAACTCAATGATATAAAAGAAAATGGCATGAGCTCAGTACAAGTAAATTGAAATTTGATCTTCTGTGTTTTGCTATCCTTGTTGAACTAACTTAAAGGCACTATGTTATTTTCATAGAGTTTTGTGCATTTAATAATCCACAAGTTTTATTATAATCTATCAACCTATTTAATTGTGTATGAATGTACCTATAACATCAATTTCTCAATTACTATGTGTTGCAATATTCAGGGCCCAGGTACAGTAATATGTCATATTTGGCAGGCATAGCTAGATCTGCAAGTGTGTGGATCTCTATATTTTTGTATGCAATAGTACATGCAAATGTGTCAAATTAATTGGTGTATCACCCTTATCAGAATTTTATGGTCCCGCATTCCTTCTCCCTTTTCCTTGTCAATATTTATTAGTTTTTAGGTGATTCACAATGGAACCAAGCCCTCTCTGGAGGTTCACCTCAACATAGGTTACCCACAACCTTGAGGTGTTCCAATTTTGTCAATCAAGAAGAGAGAGTACACACACCATTCTCTATCAGGGTGCAACTTTTGGGTGATTTAGTTTCAAAGTCATTTGTGTGACTTGCTATCCTAGCAATACTTGGAGCCATGACCATTTCTAGAATTTTCAGCATTTTGGCTAGTTGAATCACTCAAACCCTTAGCTTTAAGACAATACGAAGTAGGACCAAAACTTGCACGCACAATCTAAGATCTGAATTTCCAATAGTCAACAATTTTTAGTGTTTACTCATCCTTGGCAATAGAATTTCCTTTCGATCCTTTCATCTAGTCCACAACCCTGCAAAGTATCCCTTACCATAAATATTGCCTACATTTTGGAATTCCCTGTTCACTTCAATATGATGACAAAGGTGGTTCCTCTCCTTTCTCCAATGTACTATTCACATCTTGTGTGTATTGGCAGGATCATAATACAAAATAAATAAGCATATCTATTTGCTATCCCTAGTATTTCACTTGGGCAACAATGGTGAAATGACTGCAACGTTCTGAATAACTGTGTTTGCTTGGTTGCATCTTCATGTTATTCTTCCTTAGTTAGACCTGTCTATTATTCTTTTTGAAGCTTTTAATAGCTATCTTGAATTTGCTTCCTATCCAAAATTAGACGTTTTCCTTTTGAACCTGTTTTCTCATGTTGTGCATATACTTTCCTTGCATAGAGACCACTTCACTATTTTCCTTGTGCGAAGTTCTACACTTGGATCAAACAATAAACCTATGTGGAGGAAGGGATTTTTTTCCAAAACTGATACCTTCCATAACCTCCTAAAAGCTTTTTATATCAACATGATTTTTAGGCCCATCCAACAAGCGTGGAGCTTAAAGAGCATGATGATTTCATAAGTGAATTGGTTGTTCATATCTAGACTCTTAGACCTTAAAATGAATGTGAATTAGATGTCATAAATTCTAAAATCTTGATAGGAAATACTTGTAGTTTGGACTGGAAATATTGGTTAGTTGACACAATGTTATCTCCAAGGGATTTTCAAAATAATCTAGTTCACACCAAAATTGTAATCCTTTTGATGCTCAATTGCTCAAAAAGAATCCATGGTGCCTAATATGCGAAGATGCACAATGTTCCTCATTAGTTGTGAAGAGCTGGATGTATAAATGTTATTGGCACATTATCACAATCCAACATTTTTACCTTCGATAGTTTAACAAAGTTGATGAACTAATCCTTGATGTTCATCCTCTCGACATAGCTCAAGATAGGTCTCAAGCACACATGAATTAGACTTGAAATAAAAACAAAACTAATATTTTAGCATTTGAATGCTCTAGAAACCATCCTAAAGGTAAAGAAGTCAAAAATCCTTTCAATCCCCATATTTTGACTAGGTTTGATCTTCAAGTTGGAACTAACGAGAAAGTATCAAAGTATTCCTAGTTCCAAAGTTTGGCAGACTAAGATCTCAAAATTACCCAAAAACATGAAGGACAAACTAATGATCCCAAGACTCTGATAATTGCTTCCTAATTTTGCAACGATTGTAAGATACATTTGAACATTCACTATAAGCATTTTGGTGTAATGTTAAAATTTGGAAAAATTTTCTAACTCCTTATATTGTCATCCCAATGAAAAAGAAAGTATACGATCAAAATTTAGATATTTGATAATAAATCAGGATTTAAACCTTATAGTTGTGGATTTACTAAAAAACACATAAAACCATTGACATGTTTAATGAATTACAATATTGTTGAAAGCTTTTCTGCAATGTTAACCAAATTTGATTACAAAATTGCAAAGTATTTTCATGTAATACTATAGACAGCTAACATGTAAGAAACATGTTTAAAATAGCAAAATATCACAAACTCCAATTGGTGTCCCCAATTTCACTACATAAATCTGAGACTAAGAAGAAAAAATAATAAATAATTTAAAGATAAGGGGCCTTTTTATGTTTTTATTGCCAGAAGAACATGTATTGCGTACAAGATATTACCAGTGGTTCATAGAGCCATTTTTGACAAATACCCAGATGCATCAAACTCAGTTATATCCCTGGCCAATTTATGCGGGAAATTTGTATTTAACCAATTTAAATAAAAGCCCCGTTTGAGCTCAATTGTCTCAACGGTTGAACCCTTCAAGTTTACACCAATATTCCTTCATCTCAACCAGCTAGGTTTTAAGAGGAATGAATTGAATAGCTTTTGTCTGTAACTTCTGGCAACGTTTTTCGTTTTTGTTTATTTCTTTTCATTTTTCTCCGGTTTTATTTCAGTTTTCTGTGAAATTCAAAACGGATCAATTCCTTTGTTTTGCAATGTGGTCTTGCCTAAAGTATCTGGAGATCATATTGAACGTCATGCCAGAAGGAATGAACCGGCAATGGGGAAGTCACGATTCTTAAAAAAGATAGAAGTCTTGCACATAAAAAGTTTAAAGACAAGGCGCATTCTTTGGGAATGAAGGATTGTCTGGATTCAATGGGATTATTAAAAGAGGCAAGCAAATTTCTTCTTGAATAGTTTGGGCACTTTTTCCCAATGAAGTCAACCCACAAAGTCTGAAGATCATTCAAGCTGATATTAAAGGCAGGCATATGTCGGGAATTTGGTTAACTCTCTTGCAAGGCAAAATATTCTAATTTTAAAATGTCACTTAAAGAATACCCTTGCCTAAAATTTAGCCTCATAGCTTCGCATCTAATTATTTGCAATCAAAGTCACTTGGAAGTTTGCATTGCCAAATCCTTGGCAGTCGGGAATTTCTCTAACCTACCTTGCTGTAAAAATAAGTGATTCATTATGAAATTTGGGACTTAAGTTATCAAGGGATTTCTTAGCCTGCAATGCAGGGTTTCCCATGTCATTGACTTCTTAATTTTAGAAATCACTGTTGCCAAAAAGTGCGACCCCTTGTGGGGATATTAGTGTAGCCTTTAATTATCTTTTTCATAGTCTTGTCTTCTAATTTCACTCAAAAATCAAGCATCTACTTGAAAATCAACACAGGTCTTTAAAGCTCACTAAAGTGAATTGTGTGAACATTCAGCCTCCTTTGGTTCTAATTGGTCAAATATCAGCCTTTGATTATGAGTCTTTAAGTGAATTCTCTAGTGGAAATCCAATACTTGTCTTCTATTTTGCAAGCATTTAGTGCCCTTGTTGGCTAGATTTTCTGCATAGCTGAAAATCTAGGCAGTCATGAGATAAATCTCCCTCATTTACCGGTGAGGCTCCCGTGTCAGAGTTGTCAATTAAAATATGCTAGTATCTATATGGGGTTTTACTTTAACTATTCAGCTCATGAACCATAACTGTATATTCTGCAGCAAGTAAGCAGCTTGTTTAAGAAAGGAAATATTTATAGAAGAAGGGAAAAAATAATAAACACAGGGAAGAAATGGGGAAGATGTGCAACCCAATCAATAGATAACAGAGTTGATTGCATGCACATAGAAGAAACCAATAGATATCAAACACAGAATTATAAGCAAAGGCAACTCAGATCTAGATCTAAAATAACACAAAGTTTATTAGAAGATCCAAGATAAAAAAGATAGAAACAAAATGCACCGTGACAAAAAGTTCTCCGGAAATCTGATCCTTTATATTCCTTTGCTTCAAGTGGCTATCAAGGGTTTTAGCACAAAGTCTAGAACACAAGAATGATTCTTACAAATTCTGATCTTAATTGAAGGTTCTTCTTCTACTTATAGAATGTAGAAGGGAAAGTACAAATGGGAAACTCAACTGAACTGAAACATAAACAAAAGGTAAAGATAACATCTGGCAATCATCCTCCTCTAATTCCTCTTTAAGTGACACAACTGTCACTTAACTAATAGAATTGTTCCACATAACTTAAAGTAATGGTTTCAAAACCAATAACTTTAAAGTTTTACAATTTCATCCGGGAACGTGGAAAATAGAAGAAGAAAAAGTAGAAGGAGAAAGACACGCCAGCTGTAACATCTATATCTTCTTTTTGTTCTGATACTGAATATACTTGTAAACATGTAATTCAGCATCTTCCCATCTGTCTTAGCCACAACTTCCTTTTCTAGATCCTGAACTGCAGCAATCCTTCGTTCAACACCATGATACATGCTTCTACCTCCTCCAAGCTAGGCCCGAACTTCTTCAATATCCGACTGCAGTGCCACCAGTCTACTGATAGAATTCATCGTGAAAGGCTTAACGACTCCATCAATTCTCCCTTGCACCATCAGAAGAGACCCTTCCAGGGAATTAGGCACTCTGCTAGGAATGATCCGTGTGTATGAAGTAACATTTCCGACCACTTCCTCATGAGTGAAAGCAATGATATTGTCTGGTAAAGACGATGCCATACTCTCAAGTGCCTGCATCCTCTTCAGCATAATTCTGCAGATCTCCAAACGGAAAGATACTGCAAACTCCAGCTGCTTCCCCTTCTCAACTGATCCATCAGGTACAATAATTGTTCCGCAATCAACACTTCTCTCGGCAGCTTATTGATTTCGGCCAAAGTACTAGGTTACTCTCAGCAACTGTGTTCATATCTACCGTGCTTGTCATCAGTTGCTTCAGCTGATCTGCTGCATCTTTCATAACCTTTAGGCGGGCTAGCACCTCTCCGAGTTGTACAGAAGCTTGACGAATAATCAGACTTTTCCATTCATTGATAGCTTTAACCTGGTTGCTTGCATCTTCCATTTCCTGCATCAGATGATCACTCACCTGCTTCTGTGCTGAAATGGGCTGAGTGGAAGATTTAGCAACCTTGGCAATGATCTCGCACAACTGAGATACTTGCTTCTGAAGTTCAACTTTCTCCGCCTCTTCTTTGTCAAGCCTAAGGAATAAAGCATCTATCAATGTCTGTGTATCCTGCTTCAATCCTTCTGTGGTGGCTTGACCTATGGGTACTCTGGTCACTGTTATGTCTTCTGCCGTGAGCTCATCTTCTTCTTCCCTTCTGCCGGAACTGACATCTCAGCAAACTTCTGCCCTAACTCCTCAATGATCAACCTTGAAGTTACCTTAGCAACTTTAGGTTTTCTGTCTTTTCCCGCTTAGACTCAGGAGAGCTGCAAGTCGTGTTCCTCCAAGTTGATTTCTTCTTTAGCCTCTGGAACCAACTGCGAAGTCAACCATTCTGAGAAATTACTTCTCGGAGAATGAGAAGTTGCTGAGTGTACCACTATCTCTCGCTCTGATTCCTCTCCATCCGAAACCGCTACAGTGTTGTGGCTGCCATCCTCTGAATCATCAAAGACAAAGCTCTTTCAAATTCTGCCATCTGCAGCTTCAACGTTTCTTCAGGAAGAGGTGCTGAACGGAGTGGCTGAGGAGAGAAGATGAATGTTGTCGGATTCAATGGAGGAATGGCAGTATCCTGCTGAGGTGCAACATTCGGTGAAGTTCTTGATGTTGGAAAATCCAGAACTAACATCATAGCCATAGAAGTGATCTTCTCCTTTGAATGAGACCTTCTGTGCACTTTAATCTTCTCAGGCCTTCTGCTGCTTTCTCCTTCGTGCTTCCTCTTGAGGGAATCTCCTGTGCCGAAGTTGCCCGTGATTTGATTCATCAATGCTTCATCAAGGCAATATCCCTTCGTCAGCAACCAGTTTGAAGTGTTCACCAAGAACAGCGGCAGACCTTTCCTCAATCGTATGGCAGCCCCCTACGTTCTCCTGAAGTACAGCTCTATCTCCTCCCATTTGATGGTATGTGTCAAGTAACACAGGCCCATCATCTTTAAGATCCGCAGGTATCCGTGCTAATCCAAAGTCCAACACTTGCCGTGCTGATAGCCTGCTGAAATCTTTCTTTCTAACCTCGTACTCACTTTTGCACTTCATCCAGAAATCTTCTAATGAAGGCACATGTGCGTACTCCTAGGAGATCGTCTTCCTGGCTACTCCAAATGGATCGAAGTTCAGCCGTGCTGGGAAGAACTCTTGCTCGTACTTAGAGAACATTTCTGCTTCCATTCCTCGAGCTCTATGAATGCTTTGACAACTATAATGGCCCACTGTGATCGGGAAGAAGCCCGTAGACTTGTGCCGTTTCGACTGAAGGTCGTGCATCTCCACAAGTTGTCTGCTCAGCTCCATGGTGACCAATCTATCATTCGGATATCTGGGCAACTTAACTGGTTCTCCAGAAAAGCCGGTGACCCTGAGGTATGTGAAATCCGCAAACTGAATGAAGAGACTGCCAATTCTGGACACAGCTTCCCACGCTTCCTTGCTCACCCTGTTGGCCTTTAGATCCCTGTCCAGCCTGCAAATGAATTCGTAGAAGAATCCATCGTTGACCACTTTGAAATCTTTCTTGCATGCAGGTACAGTAAGCTGTGGGTAGCACTCGAAAATAGGGTCCTTGGAAAGAACACCACATCTATCCAGCTTGGAGAAGATGCCTTGTGAAGCTGCTGCATATACCAAGTAGGAAGTCATTTTGAAGCTGAAAGTACGCCTCACGTTCCGGAGTTGCTCACCAATGTTGTCGCTAATGATTTCCGACCAATTGATTATTGAATCTGCTTTGTTGATTTCAATGGTCCTGATGAAAGCATACATCCATGTGCGGAAGGTGTGAGCATTCGCTTCGCCATTTATCCTGCATAACAACTTGGCAATATCATCCACCTCTTGTACCAGATTGGACCGCGGAAGAGTTCTTGGGAACTTGGAAGGAGATCTGGGCTTCTTCATGTATCTGTTGTTCATTATGTTCACGCAGTCAACTCTATGCTTCTCCCACCTGCTGCCGGCATCCTGTATGCTAATAGAAGTCACCACCTTTCGTGCCGGAATCTTCAAACAATAATTGATGAACTGTGCATCCAACCGGATTATTGTTTTCCCCGTAGCATCTCGGACTGATCTGGATGATGGATGGTAAGACCTAGCACACTCCATAACGAACTCTGGCAACTGGGCTGTGTATGGAAATGCTGCAGCTCGAATAATTCCACTACTTTTGACTGCACGCATGAGGGAAGTCTTTCCTGCTCTGGATCTGTCAATCAATTCAGAAAGAGGTTCCGGACCTAGATCTATGTCTCCAATGTCTGCAAATTTAGAAGTGATGCATGACTCTGTTGTGCTTTCTTTTTCATCCCTCTTTGCCATGGCTGTATCTATCTTTGTCTGAACAATTCTTTTTCTCTTTATTTGGCCGGAATTCTTCACAACCGGTGCAGATCTGGATAATTCTTCAGATTCGGAGGATATATTCAATGTATTGGACATTGATTTAAGCTCCCTTTCTCTTATAAAAGCACCTGTAATGAATTCCTGCAATTAATTCAGACAAAGATGGCAACCGGAACATGAACAGTGGATTTTAATCATAAAAATCTGCATAATTCAAGCCTGCTGCCCCAAAATTTGATGTTTTATTTGCATGCAAAGCAAGCATGAATTTTACCAACTTCACCTGAGCACCTGTATCACTTATGCAGACAATTATGCAAACACAAATCAACCTCCTTCAACCTATGCGCCAAAATTAGAAGCTTTTAGCATTAATTACACCTTTTCTGAGCAAAAATCCTCTTCAAATGGGGTGCACTTTTTGTCTAGGCTTCACTTCTCTACTTTTGAATTATTTAATTCATCCTTATGGCAGCCCATGCTTATATAATCCTCATTATTCTATAATTAATTAATGTCTTTCATATTCCTGGCAATTAATTAATTATTTAATCATGCTTTACTCTTCAAATGGGGTGCCTATTTTGTGCATGCTTATGGCTGCCATTAAATAAATTAAATTTATTTAATTTTAGACTTCTGCTTCCAGTTAACTTAAGCTTCACAGTATGCTTTGACCTTAGCCACTGAAAATAGGAATTAATTAAATCAATTAATACTTTAAAAAGTATTATTTCTCTCCAAATGGGGCGCACTTTTTGACATGAAGGGGCTGCATTAAATAAATTAATATTTATTTAATTTTAGAATTCTAATTCCAATTTCCTTTATCCACTTTCCCTTTGTTGACTTTTCCACAAGCCTGGGCGCCAAAATTGGAGAAGAATATTAATTAAATAATTGCATTTAAAGCTGCCTTTCTTTCACCCAAAGGGGTCGCACTTTTTGGCATGAGGGATTTCTATTTTTAAAAGTCAATTGACAATGGGATTATTTACCCTGCAAGGCAGCTCCGAAAATCCCATGATCCACTTAAGCTGATTTGACTTTCATAATGGGATTATTTACCCTGCAAGGCAGGTAATAAAATCCCATGATTTCACTTAAGTGATTTTTCTTTTATTTCACAATGGGAATTTTTACCCTGCAAGGCAGGTAAGAAATTCCCTGCCTGCCTGTTGCCTCTAATTTTCCCATTGTGACTTAAGTGGCTTTGCTTCATGGGAAAAAGTACCCTGCTAGGCAGGTACAAAATTCCCACCTGCCTGCTGCTTCCAAAAATCCCATGATCCACTTCAAACCCTTTTTTTCCAAAAATGCGCCCAGCCCAAAAGGGGCTTTTTAGTGCACGACTTCGTCTTTTCCCAGAGAACCAGACCTCCGATGGCGAATTCCTTCTGGCACAACGTGCATAGGTGATCTCCAGATACTCCAGCCAAGAATCGGGCAAACCGGCAAAGGAATTGATCTAGAGAAATTTCACAGAAAACGAAACGGGAAAACACAAAAACACGAAAACGTTGTCAAAAGTCACAAATAAAGCCCAGGATTCATTCCTGGTTAAAACCCTACTGGTATATAGGAATAATGATATGTTCGATCACAACAGGGTTAAACCGGAGCACAAATTGCCTCAAACGGGGCTCAAAATAATTAAATACAAATTTCCCGCAGAGCAAACCTGACGACAGAATATAACAATTTTGGGCATCTGGGTATTTGGCGAAAATGGCTAATATGGCTCTTTGGGAATATCTTGACGCAATACAAGAACTTTCAGGCAATAAAAACACAAAACGACCCATTATTTTAAAAGTACGAAATTTTTTTAAATAGGGTAGTCCCAGATTTTAGGATGAAATCTGGGGACACCATTTCATGCAGTGAATTGCAAAACTCTGCATAGTATGAGCCTAATGTTGGCTTGAAATAGACATGTCAATTACTAATTTATTTAATTAATTGTCAGGACATAGTGTTAGGTGTGGACCACGGGAATCATATTAGAAATAGTATGCAAATAGGCAAGCAATTATTAATTATAGAATGATGAAGGTTATATAAGCATGGGCTGCCATATTAATGGAGTTATTAATTCTTTAGCAAAGGAGTGCAGCCCGGACAGTTTTGGCGCCCAAGGAAGGAGGAATTTTGTATGCAGCAAAAAGTGTTTTTCACTGCCGGAAAGCTTCAAAGTTTGGCGCCTAGGTTTGAATGGAGTTGATTTAAGTTGATTAATTGTTTGCATGTATGGTATAAGTGCTCAGGTGAATTACAAATATTTTTTGTTTGCTTTGCATGCAAGTCAAAGCCTCAAATTTTAGGGCAGCAAGCTGAATATGCAGGATTTTGGTGATAAAAATCAAGTAATCATGCCATAGGACTCCATCTTTATCTAAATAAATAGGTCTTCATCTTATAATTTGGTGCTCAAATCAATGTCAGATACATTGAATATATCTTCCAAATATGAAGAAATTCCAGATCTGAATTGTAAAGAATTCTGGCCGAATAAAAAAAAAGATTATTCAGACAAAGATTGCTCCAGCCATGGCAAAGCGGGATGAAAGAAGGCTCTGCGGAATCATGCATAGCTTCCAAATTTGTTGAATCAATGATACAGACACAGATCACCTATCAGATCCAGATCCAAATCTGCATAATTGAAAATTGCTAATAATTGCAAAAATTCATCCTCTTGTTTCTGACGCAGCCCGTGTAGAAGTCAGTGCATGGAAAATTCCTTCCAGGATCTTGTGCATGTGCTCCCAATCTTCCAATTGAAGCCTTCATTGAATTTTGCATTCACCCAAAGTGCTTTTCCAGAATTTTTAATTGCTCATATGCAATTAAACATAAAAATGATGAGTTATTTACGGCAAACATTGCACTGATGCATGTACTGGAGAAGAACTGCAAAAGCTTCAAGGATAAGAGGGAAGACAAGTCAAAGGCAACAACCTCGTCAAGCAGCCAAAATACCAAATCTCCAGCAAAATTCTACAATCCATTTGCTTCCAAATCCAGTTTGGTGAGAATCAAAGGCAAAAGAATCAACTACATGCAGAATATGAAAAAGAACAAGACAGCAACGTTCCTCTTTCTTCTTCTTTCTCTTATTTCCTCCGACAAAGTAATTGAGCGATCAATTAAATTATAAAACTTAAGTGATTGGTTTAAAAGCCATTACTTGAAGAAGTCAACTACTTGGAAATAGGTGGCATACATGCAAAATAGAAGGTTCTATCTTCAGTTGCAAATCATGCATGTCATGCAAAGAGGAATTCCAGGAGGGAGATTGCCAATTGTTTCCTTTCCAACTTCCACATGTGTCAGTTCACTAAAGGCTTCCTATTTGTAATTTCCCCTCTACATGCTATAAGTAGAGGAAGAACCTACGGGTTAAAGGAGAGAATTTGTAAGCAGCATTCTTGTGTTCCAGACTTTGTGCTTGAAATCCCTGATAACTATTTGAAGCAAAGGAATAGAAAGGAGCAGATTTCCGGAAAACTTTGTGTCACGGTGTATTTTGTTTCTAACTTTTTGTCTTAGATCTACTTATAAACTTTTGTTATTCTAGATCTAGATCTGAAAGTTGCCTTTGCTTATAATTATGTGTGTTAATATCTATTGGTTATGTCTATGTGCATGCAATCAACTCTGTAATCTATTGATTGGGTTGCACATCTTCCCTCTTTCTTTCATGTGTTTTTATTATTTCCTTCTTCATTAGATATTTCCTTTCTTTAACAGCTGCTTACTTGTTGCAAAACTATACAGCTATGGTTCATGAGCTGCATGGTTAAAGTAATACCCCAAAATAGATACTAACATATTTAATTGACAAATCTTACACGGGAGCCTCACCGGTAAATGAGGGAGATTTATCTCATGACTGCCTAGGTTTTCAGCTATGCAGAAAATCTAGCCAACAATGCTTAAGAGACTTTTTTCATGAAACAGTGGAATTTGAGGTCATAGCAAGAAATTCATCTTGTTGGTAATCTAATGTCCCTTGTGCAGAATTCCAGAATCCAGATAATGCAGTCCAATTAAATTGCGACTTTATGACAACAAGCTCCAACTACCATAAAAGAATTATCTGATGACTACCATTTCCTTTGGCTTGCCTGCTGGGATGTCAAACATGAAGTGCAAAAGATGAGTTTCTAAGATTCGTTGGAAGATTAGTTATCAATGGATTAGAAAAATGTAATGTCCCATTTTACGGGACATTACTAATATATGGTTCATCTCTTTTATTTGCATTGTAACCCCTTGGCATGCCTAGCGCTACAAATGGGATCTCTTTAGTTAAATACAAAATGTGCACATAGGTTAGTTACTATTATATTATTTAATTAGAAAATAAATAAAGTGCACATAGTCTTAGAAAAAGTATTTTAATTAAATTTTTGATTTTTCCCTCCAAGTGGGTAAAAGATACTTTGGTGAAGTCAATTTAAGGGACAAAAAGCTAAGTCATTTCTTCTTCCAATGTTGGAATTTGATCATTTGAAACACTCCATGCTTGGAGAAATGGGATGTATGCCCAAGCTCTTCATTGTGCTCTCTCTCTCTCAAATTTGGAAGAATCAAATCTGATTTTGCAAGGATCCATTTGTGTGTATGTTGAATCTATTGTGTGGATTAACTGGGAAAGTGTTACCTTAGCAATTGATTTAATGAATATTAAATTTGAGTTTTTTGCATTTTTGATGGATAAACAATGAATTTCAGCATGGCATGCCCCGTGCTTTTGCAATTAATCTTCATAATTCCTTTGGAGATCCATTTGCAATGCCCTAGACATCCACAACCATACTTTTTAGGGTAACTCCACGTTTCGTGTTTCTGTGCAAAAAGCTAATTTTTGGAATATTATTCTCAGATATTTTTGTGACCCAAATTCTACAAAGCTCTTGAAGGCTTTTGCTTGGTTAGTTAAGTCTGGAAATAATTAGAAGTTGACCTCTGGGTTTGGCAATTTTTACATTTAATTAGGTCAATTTTGATGCTTAAAAGTTGTGATTTCAGTGCAGAACTGTTCTTGGCATGCCCAAAAAGTGGACAAAACAAGCTTTTGAGGTGAAAACAGTTGAGGGAAGTGTTGGTTATTAATTTAATAATTTAGGTGCCCTAGTGCCTATAGATTTTGGATGCTTTTTTGAAGGGTTTTAGTGACAAAAATTGGGATAGTGCATTGTGAAAGCCCTCACAATCTTTAGTTTAAGTGCACTTTGTTTCATGGAAAAAGATGGAGTCCACAAGTGAGTTATGAATTTTTAAAGTTTCATTGTTATTGCATTTTTAATTATCCTGCTGTTTAAAAATCTTGAACTGATATGATTGGAGATTCTCAATTGATTTCCCATCAAAGGCAGTTTGCCAACTTTGGCTACTTCCAACCCCATTTTGGGTTGTAATTACGCTGACATTGGGTTATTTGAGGTACTGAATTAAAAGGATCTAATCTTCTTGGTTCGATTTGCACAGAAGTTGTTGCAATTTTTTCATTTGTCCAAAAAGGGGACATGGAGTGGTATCAAGCACTTTCTTCACTCTTGTGGGGTAAGAGCACAGATGGCGTTTGCATGCAGATGAGTCAAGACAAGTTAGATGAGTGAAAATCATTTGTTACCTATTAGAGGTTTATCCCCACATTTTTTGTATAGTCCATCTCGTTTCTTAGTTCATTTTCCAGAATTTTGTCTCATGTACATAGGTATGCCACCATTGATTCTTTACCATTCTATGTTTTCAGGGGAAAGTTTAGTGACTGCATTTACCAAACATAGATCTGAACAGTTTTGGACAATGATAAACGTTTTGGGGATTGATGTTAAGTACTGCAAGAATATCTATTAAACTTGCATTTGCTGTACCAGATAAATGCATCTCAATATAGAATATGGATACACCTTCTAGGTCTTTTCCATCATATTTCAAAAGCTTTGGTGACAACAAACTATTTGCAAGATATTTCCAAACTCTTTGAAAACATGTGCAAAGTAAGACATTATACCATATTTAGATCTAGATTGTGATAATCATTCTACACATGTTTCTTGTAGATTTCATTGACCAAATAATATAGGACATTCAAACTCCTAAAGGATGCAAAAACTCCTGCTCTTTATGTTGAATCAATATGAAGTGCAACATTCCAGTTTTATGGCCATCTTGAGTAGGTATGTAGACAAGATTACTCAGTATTGCTAACTTTAGCCAAATGTGCTTTGGATCAATGCCATAAAGGTGATGGCTGTTCTCCAAGTTGCAAAACAAGAATGGAACAATTTTCCAAGGTCCATGAGTCCATTGGTAATTTAATGCATAATATTTTGTCTAATGTTCCTGCAGAACTTGCTTGAAAGAACAATTCACGATAATGAAAAAGCGAATTGCCATTTGGTTGGTGGTTCATAAACCACTGTGACTGAAAGATTTCAAAAATAAGTGAATCTACTTGCAGGGTCATGAAAAGCTACAGATCTTGCAGTTGCAAATTTCTTGTCACAAGTTTAGAACAATCATTGTTAGCACATTCTCATTCGAAAGGCAAACAAGCTTATTCCTAAATAGCAAAGTGCTCAAAAGATCAAGGTTTGCATCCCCTGGATTTAAAAGGGCAATTTCAGTATATATACTGAGAAAAGGCAAGCATCAAAAGAAGAACTTTGAACAAGGATGAATGACACCAAGGGAAGTTTGCCACACAAGGATGAATTTCTAATATAGAGCTTTGATCCTTGAGATAATAAGCTGTCATTTAGTTTTGGCGGGAGACACAGGAAAGATAAAATTTCACGTACTGTGCACATCTTTCAGCTCAATAGAAGAATATCAGATGTTAGCACCATCTTTGAAGATTTATGCTTGCAAAAACATTTTCAAAATCTAGTATAACAACATTCTAGCATTTCACCTACAAATTTTTAAGTGCCATATAAAATGAAAAATCTAATGTCTGTGGTTCCTAAACTTACATGAGGATCATATGCTGCTTGCGACGAAGATCTCGCAATTTCTTCAAAGAGAACATTGGGATCATGATAGATTCCAACCCAAATTGATAAAAACTTTCGCTCTGCCATTTGAATTTGATGGTGATACTTGGCAATAGGTGTAATTCCATAACATTGATCCAAGACATCAAGAATAGGACTTCTTGAGCTAAATGCAAGCTTACAAGGCATGTCATTGCCAAGTCTTTACTGAATCCACAACTTCTCAATGATGGGGAATTGAGTTTGACCAGGCTCTAAGACTTTGGAGCATGGGAGTATCCTCCCCAATAAGAAGGATTTCTGTAAGCTTGCCCCAGTTATGAAGAAGTAGTAACCAATGCACCAACCTTGGTTTCATAATGGAAGTGTTGGTATGGATAAAATACATTCCAAGTGAAGAAGATTACAAGTTATATTTCTAACTTTTCTGACATTGAATCATGATGAGGTTAAGTAACATTACTCATGGTCCAGTTTGCATAATTAGCAAGTGTAAACCATGACTAGACCTTGGCATAAATAAAATTAATGAAGTGGGAAAGGTGCCTGAGTGCATAATGATGATTTTCTTTAAACAAACTTGTTAGAAAGCAAAAAGGAATCTTATCATTCAATGTCTTTTACATGCTTGGGGACCAATAAGCTTGGCAGACAAGGCAATACTTGTGTTTCAGATAAATTTAAATCAGATCAGGATGCCTGGCGGCATCACCAAGATGCAAATTTTCTAAACAACAAATGCATTTAGTATTTTACAGTTTGCAAAAGTTCAATGGATCCAAGTTTCTAATCATTGATGTCACAACAAATTGCGACACTTTAAAGCTATTTCAAATGATTAATTGCGGCCAAAACACATATTGTGTAACGTTCAGTTTACATGCCCAAAATTTCTTACAGTAAAAATATTTGTTGGAATAATTTTCATTTTTCATCTTTAATTGGGACCAGCCTTGTTACACAACACCACATGAGTTCACTTAGGATAACTCAACAATCACATGAGTTTTACGCAATATGAGCTTATGCATGGTTACATGATGAGAAAAGTGGTAAGCACCAGCCACTTTAGATCCGGACGAAAAAATGCCATGACTACAGCAGCTTTGAGGCTTACATAACCCTTTGGGAACACTCCATGTAAGGATGATCATGATCATTCATGCCTTTGGAGACATCCAAATCATCTTACTGAACCAAATCAACTTCGATACAGGCCCTTATTATCCCTCCATAATAACACACGCTTATCCCTCCACTAAGAATTAGCCACGAATTCCTTTGGTTCCTCCAACACAAAACAAACATTTCCTCTTATTCCTCCCTATCACTAGCTACACCTTGTTGGCTAGATTTTCTGCATAGTTGAAAACCTAGGCAGTCATGAGATAAATCTCCCTCATTTACCGGTGAGGCTCCCTGTGTCAGATTTGTCAATAAAATATGCTAGTATCTATTTGGGGTTTTACTTTAACTACTTCAGTTCATGAACCATAGCTGTATAGTTCTGCAGCAAGTAAGCAACTGTTTAAGAAAGGAAATATTTATAGAAGAAGGGAATTATATAAACACAGAGAAGAAATGGGGAAGATGTCCATCCCAATCAATAGATAGCAGAGTTGATTGTATGCACATAGAAGAAACCAATAGATATAAACACAGAATTCTAAGCAAAGGTAGCTCTAGATCTAGATCTGAAATAATACAAAGTCTGTTAAAAGATCTAAGATAAAAAGCAAGAAACACAATACACCGTGACACAAAGTTCTCCAGAAATTTGCTCCTGTATATTCCTTTGCTTCAAGTGGCTCTCAAGGATTTCAACACAAAGTCTGGAACACAAGGTTGCTGCTTACAAATTCTGATCATTAACCCGAAGGTTCTTTCTCTACTTATAGAATGTAGGAGGGAAAGTACAAATGGAAAGATTCAAACTGAACTGAAAGTATAAACAACAAGTAACGATGATATTTGACAATCATCCTCAACTATCTTCTCCTTAAGTGACACATGTATCACTTAACTAATAGAATGGTTCCACATGACTTTAGGTAATGGTTGCAAAACCAATAACTTAGAAGTTTTACAATTTCATTCAGGAACATAGAAAATAGAAGAAGAAAGAAATAGAAGAAGTCATGCCAGCTATAACATTTATGTCTTCTTCTTGTTCTGATATCGGATATACTTGTCGAACATGTAATTCAGTATCCCTCCATCTGTTTTAGCCACTGCTTCCTTCTATGTCCTAAACTGCAGCAATCCTTCATTTAACACTTTCTTCAATCATGTTGCTGCCTCTTACATTATCGTGAAGTACGACTCTATCTCCTCCCATTTGATGGTGAGTGTCAAGTAACTCATTCCCATCATCCTTAAGATCCGTAGGTATCTGCGCTAGTCCAAAGTCGTACACTTGTTTTGCTGATAGCCTGCTGAAATCCTTCTTTCTAACCTCGTACTCACTTTTGCACTTCATCTAGAAATCCTCTAATGAAGGCACATGTGCGTACTCCTGGGAGATAGTCTTCCCGGCTACTCCAAATGGATCGAAGTTCAGCCGTGCCGTGAAGAATTCTTGCTCATACTCGGATAACATCTGCGTCTCCATCCCTCGAGCTCTATGAATGCTCTGGCAGCTATAATGTCCGACAGTGATAGGAAAGAAGCCCGTAGACTTGTGCCATTTCGACTGAAGGTCGTGCATCTCCACAAGTTTCCTGCTCAGCTCCATGGCGATCAATCTATCATTTGAATAACTGGGTAGCGTAACCAGTTCTCCAGAAAATCCAGTGACCCTGAGGTATGTGAAATCTGCAAACAGAATGAATAGACTGCCAATCCTGAATACGACTTCCCACGTTTCTTTGCTTACCATGTTGGCCTTTAGGTCCTTATCTAGCCTGGCAATGAAATCGTAGAAGAATCCGTCATTGACCACTTTGAAATCTTTCTCGCACGTAAGTACATTAAGCTTTGGGTAGCACTCGAAAATGGGGTCCTAGAAAGAACGCCACATCTATCCAGCTTGGAGAAGATGCCTTGTGAAGCCGTAACGTATACCAAGTAGGAAGTCATCTTGAAGCTGAAAGTACGCTTCACGTTCCGGAGTTGCTCACCAATGTTGTCGCTAATAATTTCTGACCAATTGATTATGGAATCAACCTTGTTGATTTCAATGGTCCTGATGAAAGCATACATCCATGTACGGAAAGTGTGAGCATTCGCCTCGCCATTAATCCTGCATAACAATTTGGCAACATCATTTACCTCCTGCACCAAATTGGACCGTGAAAGAGTTCTTGGGAACTTAGAAGGAGACCTGGGTTTCTTCATGTATCTGCTATTCATTATGCTCACGCAGTCGGCTTTATGCTTCTCCCACCTGTTGCTGGCATCTTGAATGCTAATAGAAGTTACCACCTTTCGAACAGGAATCTTCAAGCAATAATTGAACTCTGCGTCCAAACGAATTATTGTCTTTCCCGTAGCATCACGCATTGATCTGGATGAAAGATGGTAAGATCTAGCGCATTCCATAACAAACTCTGGCAACTGGGCTGTGTATGGAAAGGCCGCAACTCGAATGATTCCATTGCTTTTGACTACACGCATGAGCGAAGTCTTTCCTGCTCTAGATCTATCAATCAATTCGAAAAGAGGTTCTGGACCTAGATCTGTATCTCCTATGTCTGCAAATTGGGAAGTGACGTAGGACTCCATTGTGCTTTCTTTTTCATCTCTCTTTGCCATGACTTTGTCTATCTTTGTCTGAATAATTTTTTTTCTTCTAATTCGGCCGAAATTCTTCAATACTGGTGCGGATCTGGATAATTCTTCAGATTCAGAGGATATATTCAATGCTTTGGACATTGATTAAAGCTCCTTTTCTTTTGTAAAGCACCTGTAATGAACTCCTGCAATTAATTTAGACAAAGATGGCCATCGGAGCATGAATAGTGAATTTTAATTATAAAAATTTGCACTTTTCAAGACTGCTGCCCCCAAAAATTGATGTTTTATTTGCACACAAAGTGAGCATGAATTTTTCCAATTTCACTTGAGCACCTGTATCACTTATGCAAACAACTATGCAAACAAAGATCAACCTCCTTCAAAGCATGCGCCAAAATTGGAAGCTTTTAGCTTTGTTTTGATCTTCTTTTGAGCAAAATCCTTCTTCAAATGGGGCGCACTTTTTCTCTTGGCTGCAATTCTTTACCTGTGAATTAATTAATTCACCCTTAGGGCAGCCCATGCTTATATAACTCTCATAATTCTATAATTAATAATTGCCCTTCCTATACCTGACAATTAATTAATTAAAAATCATGCTTCTCTTTTTTAAAAATAGCATGTTTAAGGACAGCCATCCAATAAATTAAATTAATCCAATTTAATCATTCACTCTTCAATTCACTTAAGCTCCACAGTGTGTTTTGACCATAGCCACTGAAAATAGGAATTTATTTAATGATTTAATGCTTCAAAAAACATTAAATACATCCTAAATGGGGCGCACTTTTTGACATGAAGGGGGCAGCCTTTAAATAAATTAAATTAAATTTATTTAATCCATTTAATTCTATTTCTTTTATTCCCTTTTGCCTTGTTGACTTTCTTTCACACTTGGGCGCCTTTTTTAGAAGAAGAAATAATTAAAATAATCCACTTTAAGGCTGCCTTTATCTCACCAAAGGGGGTGCACTTTTTGCCATGCTAGAATTCTATTTTTAAGAATTTTTTGACAATGGGATTCTTTACCCTGCAAGGCAGCCCCGGAAATCCCATGATCCACTTAAGTGATTTGACTTTGACAATGGGATTATTTACCCTGCAAGGCAGACAATAAAATCCCATGATTTCACTTAAGTCACTCTTCTTTTATTCCACCATGGAAATTTTTACCCAGTAAGGCAGACAATAAATTCCCGCCTGCCTGCTGCCCTCTAACTTTCCCACTGCAGCGTAAGTGAATTTTGTATCCTGGGAAAAAGTACCCTGCTAGGCAAGTACAAAATTCCCACCTGCCTACTGCTTATAATTTTCCCATTGCAGCTTCTAACTCTTGGCTTTCCAAGAATGCGCCCAACCCCGCAGGGGCTTTTTCGTGCATGACTTCGCTTTTTCCCAATGATCCAGACCTCTGATGACGACTTCCTCCGGGCATAACGTGCGTATATGTTCTCCAGCTGCTCCAAGCCAAAAATCGGGCTAACCCGGCAAAGGAATTGTTCCAGAGAAATTTCACAGAAAACAAAACGGGGAAACACAAAAACACAAAAAAAGGCCAAAAGTCACAAATAAAGCCCAGAACTTATTCTTTGTTAAAACCCTTCTGGCACATAGGAATAATGATATGTTCGATCATAACAGAATTAAAATAGAGCGCAAATAGCCTCAGACGGGGCTCAAAATAATTAAATACAAATTTCCCGCAGACAAATCCCGATGACAGAATATAACAATTTTGGGCATCTGGGTATTTTGGCGAAAAAGGCTAATATGACTCTTTGGGAATATCCTGACACAATACTGGAACTTTCAGGCAATAAAAACACAAAACGACCCATTATATTAAAAGTACGAATTTTTTTCGAATAGGGTAGTTACAGATTTCAGGGTGAAATCTAGGTACACCAGACTGATTCATCCAATTTCTGCAAGCAAAGCGACCAAAGAGGTAAAGCGGGGAACAAGAGGAACTCAGGAATAGTTCCTCCTGTTCCTCCAAAGGCCGATTTTCCTTGGATTTGCCCAATTTGACCCAAAATTTGACTTACTCCTTCCGTCCTACTTGCACTTAAGACCCTTTGCTCATGACTTGTCAAATACATCAAAAGAGCTTGGGCTGATTTGGATAACAATTTGGCGACCTCCAGGGGACATCTGCCTGGTAGATGTAAATACGAGTTGCCTTGAAGTATCCATTGGGCACGGTGTCATGTATATACTTTGAAACTTTTGAGATCAAGCTGCCTTCACCCTGAAACAAACAAAAGGAACCAAAACTTGTGCATTCAATGCACTTATTCAAATGATCACCAAAAGGATTAGGTAAGAGAACTAATAGTTATCATTTACATAACAAAAGAGGGGACCTCCAACAACAAAAACAACGGAAGGATCCAACTGGTAGCATGCAGAGTGAGCACAATCGCTTATTTTGCAAAATACAAACCTAAACTACTCCTAATCTAAACAAAGAGAAAGGAAAGCTAAACAAAACCACATACTGGTTGGGAGAAATAACTTCCCTTTTCTCACAAAGTGGGGCCATGAGATTAGTGTTGCAACTAGATCACATGGTGGAGATGAAGACATGATCTGCACCTCTGATTTGCTCGAAGTATCACTTAAGAAAAGAATAAACACCTCTATAGGATCTGTACTTGGTCTTTGTAGATATTGGGGCTGATTTTTGGCAACTTGAAGCTTTTCTTCATGCTCTAAAGTAAGCACAACTGATGAAAACTCTGTTTGTGGCTCTAAGCTAGCTAAATATCTGTTTGGACACAACTTGCATGGCAAATGGACTGATTTTTCTGATTTGCCCGTTCTTTTCAAGATTAGGCCCATAAATGGAGAGCCTTTGAACTCATTTTCCTCTTCATATTGGGTGCATGCAAGCTGATTTGAAGCTTGTTCTACTTCATCCTTTGCAAACAACCTTATTTCCATACTTGGGTCCTCATTTGGCTCTTTCTCAAGCCCAAAAGAAAATTCAGTAACAAGAGAGTCTTTGTTGAGGAAGATAAATGATGGGTGTGGAATACTTACAAGTTCAATTGGCTCTTCCTTATCATCAAAATACACTATGCTCAGATAAAAACCTCTGTTTCTTCGTTGTTCATGCTCGAGTAAAACTACCTTTGGATTTGAATTTCTCTGCTGATTTCCTCCTCTTTATAACTGTTTGCAAGCCGATTTGAGCCGTGTTCTACCTCTTTTGCAAACAACTCAAGTTCCACACTTGGGGCCTCATTCTTATCTTCATCCTCATCAACGTGCAGCTCTAATTGATTTATTCCATTGTCCGAGAACCCTTCTTTATCTGCAATCTCAAACTGATCTTCATCCGGATCTGATTTGTCTTTCTTTATTGTGGATAGCTCTTCTTGCATGGTTAGCACATTCTCATCGTCTAAATCAGAATTATGCAAATCAACAACTGTTATTGAATCATTTTCTTTGCTAAAATTGATTTGAGAAGGGTATGAGACACTAGTAAAGGGCTGGTCCTTAATTCCACTTTCACACGGTTGATGAAGGCTCAAGATTGCTGATTTGGATCATTAGAAACCACTTATACGAGGTCTTCCAAGGGACGAATGCTCCCTACTTTGTAACTCAAGAGATCTGAGAAACATTTTGTCTAACATTTTCTTGCTGATCATTATTATCTAGGACAACTGTATTGAGTTTGCATGGGGAGTAACTTTTCGTTTTGAAAAGATTGAGAACAATTAGCAACTATGTAAGAACACAGAGTCCATCATGTGATATTGGAACATATAGATTGATATAATCATCAACTCTGCATTGGAAATATTGTCATCTGATGTCAACAGATTTTGAAGGCAGAAATTTCAGAAAGTTACGGAATTAGTTATCGAATTGTATGTCAATTTTCTGGGAAATATTTAGCAACTTATAGAGCAGTCTATAAGGAAGACTTTGGCACATTTTTTCAGATTTTCATATATGCTGTAATTAATTACAGCCTGCTGCATAGGAGAAATCTGATATTTTGTTTAAGTCCCTAAAAAGGGACGCTTTCAGTGGTATCATGATTTATCCTTGGAGGCCCACTTGCACATCCTCTGAGGGCCCACGACTTTCATAGCAAGCAGCGCTCAAGTCTTAAAGGGCAGCATTGAATGATTAGGTTGATAATTGAAATTATTTGGGGCAGTCTTTATGTGTGCAATAATTAGATTCAAAGGAATTGGCATGCGATCTTGTTTAGAAAGAATGAAATTCCGGAATAAGACTTTTTGAAGGCTAGCTAAGGATTAAATGAAATTTTGGACAGTGGACAGGTTCGAGACGCCTGTAATCAGCACCGAATTCGAAAAATTGAATAGTGGAAGAGGCTATCTAAAAAGATTCCTAGACACCTTCAGTCACATAAGGATGGCTTTGAGAAGAACTTCAAAGACTTCCGTTATGTAAGAAAAAGAAGAAGAGGCATCTGAGAAGACAGCCCCTAAAGATTTAAGATTGCATCAGTTATCACATGCATTCTCCAGTATTAATCATGAGAATTTTGATAATCCTGATTTGATAAATTATACAAAGATTTAATGAAGGGATGTTACAACTGAGCAGAAAGTTTTCAGAGGTTATAGCCTCTCTTTCAAAAAGATTGCTAATGATGATAAAAGGCATGGCCTTTTGGTCCATCATGGTAACAGCTGATCTCAAGTGTGAAAGATTGCTCAAGATGTTAGAATTGAATGTGGGCTCAGAACCAGGTCATGGGTCTTTTCGAAACATGTGATCTCAAGTGTGATCAAAGAGGTGATGAATTCAGAAAATGAAAGTCATTGTTAAAGGTCCGTGGATCATACACCTCAGAATATATGTTACGGATGAAATTAAAGCACAGGGACAATGCAAAATATCTTGCCTCTGATTTTAGATGAAGATGATGATATCTCCAAGTTGTTATTATCTAACTTGTCTAAGCATTTGGAGAAAATAACAGGTTGTTTCACCTACAACACATTGGTTGTCTAAGACAGTGATCGAGCATAGAATTGAGAAAATCCAAACTCAGTTGACAATAAGAAGAAGCTGAAATGCTCATGGTTTACAGGTTACAAGGATTCCTATGATGAGCAAGAACCACATGAGGAGACAAGGCCTATGCTTCTCTTGCAAAGAATTTCGATGGGCCTAACCACCAATGCCCAGTTAAAAGGGACTCACAAATTGATGATGGTTTGGCAAATGAAGTCAGCGCTAGGTTGTTATCAGCATGACAACATCAAGATTCAGATGACAACAATTCTGATTTTTATGACAGCAGTCACTCTGTTGAGCATAGTCGTTGTTTAAATGTTATGCACAAGAGACTTCTATTGTTGGCACACAAGAATGAGTGTCAAACATGAGGAAAGCAAGAAGGAATACAAGACATAACAGTTCTGATTTGTGATGACAGCAGTCTGATCCATTTGCGGTCAGTACATAAAGGCTACCACCATTACACATGAGAATGTTGGCTGTGTGGAGTCACCTAATGAAGACATTCAAGTTTATGGGTGCCACTATTGATGCAATAGGTGTTGTGGATGCTAGCCGCAACAAATCTGATTTTGCAAATGTGAGACCTTAGAAGATGTGAATGAATCAGAAAATTTACTTGAGTGGCGATGGGTCCCAGGATAGCTCTTTGGTTGATAAGCACAAGTATGCATCTATAATTTGGCTTTAGAGGACCTCTTAAGTGTACATGAATATTGGCAAATCAGCAACCTCTAGCTGACCTTGTAGGATCACAGCTGTGGACATATTGAAGCCAAATCAGAGTCTCTAGTGTTCCGTTTGAACCATCTATGAGAGGTTCATAATAGCAGCACACTTAATGAGGATGCTTACCAATCGGTGAGTGATGAAGATTCAGACCTCTTACCATACTACAGATTTCAAATCACAAAAATTTGTGTGGAGACAGAATTGGTCAGTGGGGTCTAATCATTTTACAGGGCAAATGAAGGATGAACGAAGGCATGATTGCTGCACCATAGAACACTTTGATGTGGGCTCATTGGCCAAAGTTGTTGGAAAATTGTTTGACTTTGAGTGGCCAAAGGCACGTAGGAGATCACATCAGGCCAGGGAGCACTTTGATAAAGATGCTACTTTCCCTTTCCGAGTTTCAAGGCACTATAATTGAGATGCATGACATGAAGGAATAGATTACCTACAGTTGTCTTGTATAGAGATCATCTGTTCTCC
Organism: Taxus chinensis; assembly: GCA_019776745.2. Lineage (NCBI taxonomy): Eukaryota > Viridiplantae > Streptophyta > Pinopsida > Cupressales > Taxaceae > Taxus > Taxus chinensis. The sequence continues at coordinate 147,182,647 of CM034157.1, forward strand.
ATGCCACTATTGATCATGATGCTTTAAAGGGAAAGGAATGGAATGAGCTCACCATGACTTGCTGGTTGAAGAGCGCTCAAACAACCCTTGAGTCAAAGCTTGAGAAAAAACTTATAACTGGAGAGCCTGGGGAATGCTCATTTTGAGCACATGCTCCAGAGTCAACTGGTAAGACTTTTCTTGTAGTTGAGTTTTATTCACAGTCTTTAGCTAAGTCTCCAGAAGAGACAGTTCCCCTTCTATGACAGTTACCAAAAAGTGATGAGCTATGCACCCACGGATGAAGTGGTAAGGAGTGGGAAATAGGGGATGTGGCTACTGTATAACCTCTATGACAGTCAACAGATGCAGGTTAACACAGATCGGGACCAGCTGGAAATATTGAAAGTATGGAGAGAAAGGACTTGTAGAGTATCTACCCAGTTAGTTATTCAGAATCAGTTCTTGAGCCATCTGTCTGAATTTGGGGATGATGTGAAAGCTAGATGATCTTAGAGTGTGTTCCCCATGTGGAACAAACTATGTACATACCAAGCGTAGGGTGGTCAACTCTCTTTGACACAGGATTTATACCAGGCCTGATATTCTTAAAGAGAAATCTTTCGAAAGAATTTACAAACGGAATTTGAAAAACATCAAAAAATAACATACAAAGATATGATTCAAAGGACTGTGAGGAAATGGGCATTGTTTGCAGACTGAAAGCATCCGCTATGTAATCTTCAAGATCACATGTCCACCATTATAAGGGAGAAATGGAACTGGAGAATTTACAGAGTGCATCACAGCAAGAGCACTGAAGAGTATGAAAGACTATATAGGCTGACCAGACTACATGTAAAGACATACAATCTACTGCAGTCTGCATACATCCTTCATTGCAGAAATTAAGTCTTGGGAAAGATGGATAGTGCTTCAGGATGTGTTGGATTCCCATCGTAACAATATCAGTGATTTGGCAGCAGATCCGAATGATGGTGTGATGACCAAGGTCATTCTTCACCATGCTTTCTCTTTGCATGGTGAAGGATTTATCAGCTAGTAGTTTTCAGCATCGGCGTAATGGATTATGCTGAGGATCACCCATGGGATCCAGGTGATTGTGTATTGCTTGCTTGGGACAAGCAATCTTGGGGAGGGAGGACTGTAATGTCCCTTTTTCCCAAGTGACAGCATAAAAGAGGACCTTTTGGCCATTCCTTCTTCATGGCCTAGAAGAAGAAAGAAGTAATAAAAGAATCAAAGGCAGAAGAACTATAATAATATTTTAATTTTTTGTTATGTTTTTATTAAATAAATAATTATAACACATGGGTCGGCCATGGTGGAAAAGTCATAAATGAAGGGTCATGAGGTCTATGAAAGGAGCCATCATGCCTTTTCATATTTTGGCGCCACCCTTAGGAAGTATTATAAATAGGGGATCATGGGCACTCATTTGGGATATTGACTTTCATTGTAATCTTTGGAATTTGAGACGATTCTCTCATTTATTACCTACTGGGACGAAAACCCCTTTAGAGGTCCATTACACGGGATGAAAACCCCTTGTTCTTGACTTAAAACATTTGTTATTTATATTCATTCAAGTTATTTTATCAAATCTGATTTATATTGCATTAATTCTCAAAAGTGTGACTTGCCTATTAATTATTTTGAGTTGTTGGGTGAAATTTGCACTAAATATAATTGATATTATCAAACAAAGTGCACTAACAAGTCCCAATCTGCATCTTCACATATTTTCATGGCAATATTGTAGGCAAATCAAATCACTTATCACTGGTGCAATTTTCTGGGAAATATTTTTTATTTGCCAACAGTCTATAAGGAAGACTTTGGCATATTTTTTGACGGTTTACAAGTTCACTGTAATTAAGTACAGCCTGCTGCAATATTTTTTAGTAGATCTTGATATTTTGTTTAAATCCCTGAAAAGGGACATCTCACTCATCCAACCCACTACCTTGGCTACTTCCAACCCCATTTTGGGTTGTAATTATGCTGACATTGGGTTATTTGAGGTTGAATTGAAAGGATCTAATCCTTCTTGGTTTGATTTGGGTTGAAGTTGTTGCAATTTTCTATTTGCCCAAAAAGGGGACATCACAAGGAAAGGGCCTTAAGCACCCAAAATGATGAAATTGCACAGAAAGAAGAGGGGCAGATCATGAAAATCAGTTTGTCAGTCATAAGAAGACCATGACATCAGATATTTGGCTAGTTTAGAGCCACAAACAGAGTTGCCATCAATTATGCTCATTTTAAAGCATAAGAAAGAGCTTCAAGTTGCCAAAAATCAACCCCAACATCTATAATGAAAAAATTCAGATTTTACAGAGGAGTTTGTTCATTTATGAGCCATACGATCTAGTTGTAAAATTGATCTCATGGCCCCACCTTCTAAGGAAAGGGAGTTATTTCTCTCAAGCAGTCTGTGGTTATTGTTTAGCTTTCCTTTTTTGTCTAGTTAGAGTAGGGTAGTTTAGGATTTCAATTCAATAAGTGTTTGCATGGACATTGTTTTTCTAATTTTCTTAGTTTCTTTTCCAAGAAGTGCTTGCATGCACATGTTTTCCTTTTGTTAAAGAGGGTAATTCAGCTCTTTAATTCAGAGGATGGAAGTTATTGAGAGAGTATGTGACCGCATAGCCCAATGGAAGCAGAAGGCTACTAATCTCTTGTTTAGCAGGCAAACAATCCTATGATGACGCCAAAATGTGACCATATTTTTCATGCAAGAATGAACAAAGCTAATTTTGGCAAAATGGCTATTTTCGGAAATTTGGCTATTTTTAGCGTTTGTTAAAAATAACATGTGCTAAAAATATGAATTGGATGAGTGAAGAAGAGTGGCTAAAAATAGCGAGTTTAAAAATAGAGATGCTAAATATAAAAGACATGACGCCAAAAGCAAGGATAAAACATGCTAAAAATAGCAGCCGACTGAGTTATTTTTTAATTAATTAAATTAACAGCAATTTGAGTTAAGTGGGACACCAAAGATGGGGTCAAAAAAACATGCATGTAAAAACTAAAATTAGTAGCTACGCCTAAATAGAAGTTTGCACCAAATTTGACGAGTGGAGAATAAATTATTAAAAGTAGCCAGCTATAAAAGCATGCTGCCAGCAGATTTGGACGCAGTAGTCAAATAGCTACAAAAAGCATGGAAAAAGACAAGAAAAGCGAAAAACATGCAAAAAGACAAAAAAAAGTAAAAGGTGGTAAGAACAAAACACAAAGCAGCAACATCCCTAAATTCCCATGCAGAAACCTTAGAAGACAGTTTTAACTATTTTCCAACACACTTGCATGCCTAATTTCAATGCAACAAGCCCAATTTTCAACATAGCAGAGATAAAGAGGGGATTCTTTATTATTTCAGGGCACTTGCATGCTTCCAAGGCAGTAAAAATGAATAAAATAATATTTTCTATCCTTGCATGCACAACAGGGGTCTAAAATAGATGGCAACAGTCTTTAAAGGCTAATTTTTATGAAGAGAAGAAACATACACTCTTTCAACTGTTCTACATTGGTAGTCCTAGCCTGTACTTGCATCTCTGAATAGAAAAGCTCCATTTTTGCCTTCTCATATCGCTGGTTTTTTGAGTATTCATCGTGTTTATCAGGGTATTGTCTTGCTTTGTTGTGGAAATTCTTCCCTATACTGTTGATCCTTACCTAAACCTTTGAATTAATTTTGCAGATTAGCCTAAATTTGTGCATGTGTGTGGATTTCTATATTTTTTTTATGTAGTAGTACATGTGTGTGTCAAATCATTGGTGTATCACCTCAATTTTATATTTCCCGCAATTTTTCTCCCTTTTCCTTGTCAATTTGTTAGTTTTAGGTGTTTCACAGGGGAATCAGCCCACTTTGGAGAGTTCCCTGAAAGAGAATGGTGGGTACTCTCTCTCTTGTTCACAAAATTGGAACACCTCAAGGTTGGGTAACCTAAGACTGAAGTGAACCTCCATAGTGGGTTGGTTCCCCTGTGAATTACCTAAAACTAACAAATTGACAAGGAAAAAGGAGGATTGCGGGAAATATAAAATTGAGGTGATACACCAATGATTTGACACACACACATACTACTACATACAGAAAATAAAGAGATCCACACACATGCACAACTATAGGCTAATCTACAAAATTAATTCAAAGGTTTAGGTAAGGGACAGAAGTATAGGGAAGAATTTCCACAACAAAGAAAGACAATACCCCGATAAACACAATGAATACTCATAAACCAGCGATATGAGAATGCAAAAATGGAGCTTTTCTATTTAGAGATGCAAGTACAAGCGAGGACTACCAATGTAGAATAACTGAAAGAGTGTATGTTTCTTCTCTTCATAAAAATCAGCCTTTAAAAACTGTTGCCATCTATTTTAGACTCTTGATGTGCATGCAAAGATAAAAAATATGATTTTATTCACCTTTGGTTGCCCTGGAAGCATGCAAGTGCCTTGATATAATAAAGAATACCCTCTTTAACCCTGCTGCATTGAAAATTGCGAATGCTGCATTGAAATTAGGCATGCAGATGTGTTGGAAAACACTTAAAGCTGTCTTCTTAGGTTTTTGCGTGGGAATTTAAGCATGTTGTTGCTTTGTCTTTTGTCCTTACCACCTTTTACTTTTATGTCTTTTTGCATGCTTTTGTTAGCTATTTGACTGTTGCGTCTAACTCTACTAGTAGCATTCTTTTATAGCTGACTACTTTTAATATTTTATCCTCCACTCATCGACTTTGGCGCCAACTTTTGTTTAGGCTTAGCTATTAATTTTAGCTTTACATGCATGTTTTTTGACCCCATCTTTGGCGTCCCTGTAATATCCCCTTCCCAATCAAAGAATGGGTTGAGCCTATTTTGTCAACCCCATAGCCAAAGGAAACATATAAGGGTGACTTAAGTTATATTTAATTATTATAAAGTGTCATTAATAAAAGAAAAAATATATAAAGCACTTATAATAATTTATATGACATAATAATTATTAAATCTAGGATAGAAAAGACCCAAATGTAATTTTTATTCATCCTAAGAGAAATGGTGACTTGCCTTAGGGGGGAATAATGGGAACTTAGAAAAGATAAAACATTTTGTATTCCCTCTAGGGAAAAAAGTGACCATCCTTGGGAGGGAAGAAAATAATTATTAAATGTCTTTTGTATTTTCCCTAAGGGAAATGGAGGGTGGAAAATGCATCGAAAGAATCGAAAGTTGATTGGTGGCTTTGAAGGTTGTTTTGGGTCTCTTCTCCCTTTAAAAGGAGAAGTAGACTTGCTTGAGAGGCATTGCATATTCACTTGATAATTTTATGAATTGTATCTTAAGCTTAATTAATTTCATAATTTTTGGAGTTGATTTGATGCCTTAAATATGCTGGGCAACCTAATTTTTAGGGCAAAATTAGGGTTTTGTGTTGGCTATGTGAAATCTGATTTTGGCATGTTATTCTTCATATTTTTGTGGCCCAAGATCCAAAGTTTCAGCTCATTTGGACTTCTTTAGCAAAAGATATAAATTTTTGAAAATTGCAACAGTTTAGGGTTTGAATATTAATTAATTTCCATTCTGTGCAAAAATCTGGTGATTTGAATGTGTTTGCTTTATCCGATTGTTTTCTTCCAATCTGGAGTGGGAAATATCACTGTTTAATGGCTGAGTTTGGTGACCCCATTTTGATTCGAAATAGCTGACATTGGGATATTTTAGGTCTGATTCAAAAGGATTTATCCATTCTTTTTGATGTTTGACAAGTATTTCAAAATTTTCTAACTTGTCCTAAGAGGGGACATTATAGAAACCAAACTAGAGATCTGTATCTTGCAAACACTCATTTGCTGTAACCAACAAGTCTGAATACCACTCATCTGATCTAACACAAAACTATGAGAACAAACCACAAGTTCGCCAGGCAAAATGAGAGAGCACCAATTTTAAACCCTAAGATGGTTGCCAAAATTTAGCTCACCCTCTTGAATATCCAAAACAACCAATAGTTAGATGATTGAAAACCAAAGCAAATGCTGAAGCATATTGGTCCAAATTTAACAGGAAGTCTCTATTTTAGATAGCAAGACCAAGATCTGAATTTTTTATGAAAATAGGGGACATAACAATAACTGAAATTGAAATGAAAACAGAGCTCCAAAAATCTGATGACACTATTGAAAACTTCTTAGTCCGGAACCCTTAATCAGTAATAAAATTGATGCATCCTCGACAACAGACGCCAATTTATTGGCTCTGAAATCTGTTTCGCTTGTTTGGATGAGTGAAGAGAAGGTAAAGGATGAGCCAATTGTAATAAAAGTGGTTCTCTTCACCAAGAAGGGTAGATTCAAGGTCAACCAGATAAGAAGGTGATTAATTTTTAACTCTTTAGGCCCTGTGAAACTAATTAGGGGAGAGACCTTGCAACAACCCAAGTGATGTCAAATAACAAAGATAATGAAAATATAAAGCAACACATCCAAAAAAGTAGCCAAACCACTATGATCTCCCACTCAATTGTTTGTGACTTGCAAGAGAGTCATAAAGCTACTTAAAACTAGGCAAAGGTTGTAGACAAACCGATAAATTATACTATTAAAGATGAATTGTAGCAAAGTTATATCAAAGAGGCTTCTAACAATGTGTATGATAAATAGTGGTGACTCAAGGGGGTAGTACAACAAGGTTTAAAAAAGAGGGTTGGATCATTCCATATCCAGTATGAGCCTTGGCCATTGGCTAATTTGCAAAGTTGATGATGTAGTCAAAATAACATAGGAATTTCCTCAATTTACACTACTACAATTCCCCATGATTTAGACAACTATCAAACCACATACACTAAGATTTAATGAGTTATTAGACCACCATGACTCAGAATCTGTAGATTTTATGGCAAATACATTGTTAACATGTGCAAATGCAACCTGAGATAGAATTCCACAAGGATTTTATAAAAGGATGATTCAGTGGTTACACATCAGACTTCAACACCAAATGATCAAATGAAATCCTAATAATAAGAGTGAATACACTTCAGCTCTGATGATAGATTCCTTTCTAATCCACTGCCTCACTGTTAACACAAGATAATACTGAGAGGGGGGGTGAATCAGTATTATAATATTTTTAAATTTAACACTTAACCTCCAGATTTGTAATCACAATTAATCAGTTTCAGCAAGTGACTATATCAAAGCAATCAATGAATGCAAAGCAAACCAAACACTGCAAATAGACACGAATTTACGTGGAAACCCTTTCGGGAGAAAACCCAAAGAAAATCTTCTTTATTATATTTCTCAAATGATTTGTAGGCACCAACCTACGGGAGACACCAATCCCCAAGTTACAATTTTGTAGGCACCAACCTACAGGAGGAACCCTTTCTGCTAAGCACCAACTCAGCAAGAGACACCGATCTCTTCAGGAATAGAAGGCACCAACCTTCCTTACAAAAAAAACTCTTTCCTATCTTTTATGTTGCTGCTGCTTCAAAAATGATCCAAGTTCAAAAATCCTTTGCTGTGGTGAACAAAACTAGGAGTGAGCAAATATTCTTCTGATTTATTTCAGTCCCTTCACATATTCATAAAGCGCTGCAATAAGTTCAAAAAATAAATCTTCCCTTAACTCCTTTTTATATTTCGATAACTCTGTCTTCTGCTTCTAAAATCTAAACCTGTTGGCTAGATTTTCTGCATAGCTCAAAACCTAGGCAATCATGAGATAAATCTCCCTCATTTACCGGTGAGGCTCTCGTGTAAGATTTGTCAATTAAATTTCCTATTATTTATCTAACCATCTTTTACTTTAATAATGCAAAGCTCATGAACCATAACTATAAGTTTTGCAGCAAGTAAGCAGGGGTTAAAGAAAGGCAATATCTGATGAAAAAAAAATAATTAAATGGATTTTAAAAGATGGAAGATGTGCAACTTTAATCACCCCTTACAGAGTTATCACATGCACATAGATGAACAAATAGATCTTCGTTTTATGCAAAATTATGAAGCAAAAATGTTTCAGATCTAGATCTATGATAACACAAAGTTTATAAAGATCTAAACAAGATAATCCTTAGAAACAAAATGCACCGTTGACACAAAGTTCTCCGGAAATCAGCTCCTTCTCTATTCCTTTGCTTTCAAATAGCTATCAAGGGTTTCCGTCAAAGTCTGGAACACAAGAATGCTAGTTACAAATTCAGATCAGTTAACCCGTAGGTTCTTCCTCTACTTATACATGTAGAGAGGGCAATTACAAATAGGAAGCTTTTAATGAATACCCACATGTGAAGCTATCGAAAAGGAAACAATTGTACAATCTTCCTCCTGGAATTCCTCTTTGCATGACATGCATGATTTATAACTGAAAATATAACCTTCTATTTTGCATGTCTGCCACCTATTTCCAAGTAATTGACTTCTTCAAGTAATGGCTTTTAAACCAATCACTTAAGTTTTATAATTTAATTGATCGCTCAATTACTTTGTCGAGGTAAATAAGAAGAAAGATTTAAGAAAGTTGAGAAATTGCAGTGTCAATATTCCCATATAATTGCCTTTTTCCACCAGGCATGAATCCTGACTTTGTCTTTGACTTCTGGCAACGTTTTTGGATTTGGAATTAGCTGATTGTGATTTGCTTCCGGGTCAATTACCTTTGACTTGTCTTCCCTCTTATCCTTGAAGCTTTTGCAGTTCTTCTACAGTACATGCATGCCAGTGCAATGTTTGCCGTAAATAATTCTCAAAATCATTTTTTATTTTTAAAGACATATGAGCAATTAAAAATTCTGAAAAGCACTTTTTGTGGAAATGCAAGTAAATTCAATGAAGGCTTCAACTGGAAGATTGGTAGCACATGCACAAGATTTTGGAAGGAATTTTGCATGCACCGATTTCCACAGGGCTGCGTCAGAAACAAGAGGATGAATGGACTGGAAGCCTTTGCAAATTTGAGATCTGGATCAGCAGGCAGGCGGGAATTTCTTACCTGCATTGACTTCAAAATCTAAAGAAAATGCATGATTCTCATTGATGGGAATTTCTTTCATCCCACGTGTTTTGCATGGCTAAAAAATCTTATGAACTCTTTTTCTTAAGTAATTATGTCGGAATTTGGAGCTGCAATTGCAGCAATTTAATCCCAGATCTGACAAGTTTCTTCAGATTTAGAGGACATATTCAATGTACCTGACATTGATTTGACCTCACCTAAATGTGATGAATACCTGCAATTAATTCAGACAAAGATGGATTTATTGATGGCATGAACACTTGATTTTTATCACCAAAATCTGCATATAAAGCCTGCTGCCCTAAAATTTGAGGCTTTGCTTGCATGCAAAGCAAGCAATTAAATATTATTTAATTCACCTGAGCACATATACCAATATGCAGATAATCAAATTGACTTAAAAAAACTGATTCCAACCCTAGGCGCCAAAACTTGAAGCTTCCCGGCAGTAGGAAAATAAACCTTAATGCAAAATCCTCCTTTGGGCGCCAAAAGCTGTTGGGCTGCAATCCTTAATGAAAAGAATTAATTATTCTTCATTATGCAGCCCATGCTTATATAACGCCTGGAACAGGACTATTTTTAAGAATTGTTTTTCCTATGCCGGCAATTTAATTAATAAACAATCATGTTATTCGCCCAGGTTTGGGCGCTTGATTTATGTCATGATTAATTGTCTGCATATTAATACAGGTGCCCATTTTATTTATTTTTAGCATGCATGCTTGACTTCTGATTGCAAACAAAGCCTCAAATTTGCATTGACTTTCGGGCTTCTATTTATGGCGCCAAAATTGGGTGAATAAATCAATGTAATAAATATTATTAATTGCATTGGTATTCATTACAGGTGCTTATATAATTGAAAGGGAGCTTAAATTGTTAGATACATTGAATATATCCTCGAATCTGAAGAAATTTCCAGATCTGCACCAGTTGTAAAGAATTTCGACCAATAAAGAGAAAAAGAGTGACTTTAATCAAAGATAGATTTTTACCCTGGCAAAGCGGGTAACGAAAAGCTCCGCGGTGCTTTAAGTGATTTTACTTTATAATGAGAATTTTTACCCTGACAAGGAGTAAGAAATTTCCAGGCCTGCCTCCAGATCCTCTAATGATTCCCATCTGCAACTTAAGTGACTTTGACTTCATGGGAAAAATTCATCCCTGCAAGGCAGGTAAGAAATTCCCACCTTCCTGCACTGAAAATTCCTTCCAGGATCTTGTGCATGTACTTCCAAAAATGCAACTTGCCTAGTTGAGAGCTTCATTGAATTTGCACTTCATCGGATTGGTTTCAGAATTTTTGATTGATTCCTTCATATGCAATTAAAAATAAAAATGATCTCCAGTTATTTACGGCAATTAAACATTGCACTGATATTGGCAATGTAATGGAGAGGGGAATTACAAAAACTTCAAGGATAAAAAGGAAGAAAAGTCAAAGGAAATACCTGCAAAAATCAAAACTTGCTTGCCAGAAGTCCAGACCGCTCTGAGATTCATTCCTGGTGAAAAGGCAAAATATTCAGATGTATGTGAATACTGGCATGCAAAACTTCAACAGGATTCAACTTCGGAGCACAATTTACTTCAAACGGGAGCATTATTTATTATAATAAATAATTAAATAAAAATTTCTTGCAGACAAAACTTGGAGGGATAAAATGAGTTTCAGCATCTGGGTATTTGTTCCAAATTGGCATGCAAATATGATTCACTGGGAATATCAGTTGTAACCTAATACAAACATCTTCCACAATAAAAACACAAAAAGACCCGTTATTTTAAAAGAACTCTACATTTTATAACATAGGGAAGTCTCAGATTTCAGGGATGAAATCTGAAAGACAGCATTCTTGTGTTCCAGACTTTGCGTTGAAACCCCTGATAGCTATTTGAAGCAAAGGAATAGAAAGGAGCAGATTTCCGGATAACTTTGTGTCACGGTGCATTTTTTTTATAACTTTTTGTCTTAGATCTACTTATAAACTTTGTGTTATTTCTAGATCTAGATCTGAAAGTTGCAACAATTTTCTCATAATTCTGTGTGTTAATATCTATTGGTTCTGTCTATGCTCCATTTAATCAACCTGTAATCTACTATTGGGTTGCACATTTAATTCTTTCATTTCTTCTTTGTTTTCCCCATAAAACATGGCATATGAACACCTTAAAATTAGATATCTCTCTCCTATGTACACTGTGTATATCTCGCTTATACCATGATAATCCTTATGCAAAAAGCTGCTTCTTTTCATGTATTTAAACTTTCATTTTAATAGACCCTTCAGGAGCCTATACTGCTGGTTATTTCCGTTACTTTCTACCATTTCATGTCAACATCCGTCAGTAGTTCCGTCAGCTTCCGTTACACCATTCAGTTAACCAAATACATCAATGATTAAGCCTTTGACATCAATGACAATATTTCCAACAATCTCCCCCTTTGTCATTGATGGCAACCTTCCAAAAAAAATTCTTTTCTACAACTCCCCCTTCTGTAACTCCCCCTTATTGTCATTCTCCCCCTTTGACATCAATGGCAAAGGGTCAATCTAGGAGCTGAATATTGAAATGTTTAGCTCCCCCTCAACCGATGCTTCTTTGGTTTTTCAATGGGAAGAAGCAAATTGTTGATATTACTCCCAACTTCTGTCATAGATATTCAAATGTCTCATTTGGAAGTGGCTTGGTGAAGATATCTGCTATCTGTTCAGATGTAGCAACAAATTCTAACTTTACTTGTTTTTTTGCCACCTGCTCTCTTAAGAAGTGGTATCTTATGGGAATATGCTTTGTTCTTGAATGCATAACCAGATTCTTTGAAATACTTATCGCACTGGTATTATCACATAATATGGAGATTGGATGATCATACTCTACTTTGATATCTTTCAAGGTTTGCTTCATCCATAGAATTTGAGTACAACATAACACTGCTGCTATATACTCTGCTTCTGCTGTTGATAAGGATACAAAGTTCTGCTTTTTACTTAACCAAGATACCAGGCTGTCTCCAAGGAAGAATGCTCCTCCACTTGTACTTTTTCTATCATCCACACATCCTTTCCAATCTAAATCTGTATAAGCTACCAATGTGAAGTCTTTACCCCTTGGGTACTATAACCCATAATCCATAGTTCCCTTTAGATATCAAATATGCGTTTTACAGCTTGCACATGTGTTTCTTTTGGACTTTACTTGAAAACGTGCAGCCATACCCACTGCTTGCATGATGTCTGGTCTAGATGTTGTCACATATAGTAAACTCCCAATCATTGATCTATAGAGAGTTTGATCAGCATTCGGAGATTCATCATTTTTTGCTTAACTTTGTCCGAGTAGCCATAGGTGTGCTAACAGGTGCACACTCCTCCATGCCAAATTTCTTCAACATTTCCTTCACATACTTGGTTTGGGATATAAATATTCCTTTATCAGATTGAGAAATTTGCAATCCAAGGAAAAATGATAACTCTCCCAACATGGACATCTCAAACTCCTTTTGCATGTCTTTGGCAAATTTCTTAGACATTTCCTCATTGTCTCCTCCAAAAATTATGTCATCTACATACACAACAACAATCAGTTGGTGCTCACCTTCAATTTTAATGTAAAGATTGCTATCAGCAAGTCCTCTCTTGAACCCTTGGTCTTGTAGATACTTATCAAGCCTTGAGTACCATGCTCTGTCGAGGGGCTTGTTTTAATCTGTACAAGGCCTTCTTCAACTTACACACATAATCTTCATTTTTTGATAGGAGGAACCCTTCAGGCTGTTCTATGTATACTTCCTCTTCTAACTTCCCATTTAGAAATGCTGATTTGACATCCATTTGATAGACTTTGAAGTTCTTGAATACCGAAAAAGCAAGAAACATTCTAATTGCTTCTAATCTAGCAACAGGAGAAAAAGTTTCTTCAAAATCAATACCTTCTACTTGAGCATACCCTTTACATACTAACCTTGCCTTGTTTCGAGTGACTTGTCCATCTTCATTCAATTTATTTCGGAATACCCACTTAGTGCCAATCACATTCTGATCCTTTGGCCTGGGTATAAGTTCCCATGTTTCATTCTTCTCAATTTGATCTAACTCTTCCTCCATTGCCTTTATCCAATGTTTATCATGGTTGGCTTCTGCAAAGTTCTTCGGCTCTATTTTGGATAATAAGGAGAAATTTACTAGTTCTGATGCACTTACAATTCTTCTTCTTGTCTGTACTCCATCATCAAGGTTTCCAATGATCTAACTTTCAGCATGATTCTTCTTAACAAAACGAGATGGTGTTTTGGTTTCCTGCCTTTCAGATTTACTTAATTTTTCAACATTCTTCCTTTCCTTTTCTTCTACTACCTTAGGTATTTCTAAGGGCTCTTCTGCAGGTTCTTTAGCTTTTTGATTCATGATTTCATCCACTCTCACATTTGCACTTTCTACTATAGTTTGTAGTCTTTTGTTATAGCATCTGTAGGCTTTGCTTTTAATAGAGTAGCCAAGAAAAATTCCTTCATCCGCTCTTGAATCAAATTTTCCCAAGTTCTCTTCATTTCTTTTAATAAAGCATCTACTCCCAAACACTTTGAAATATTTTACAGTAGCTGGTCTTCCTTTCCACAATTCATAAGGAGTTTTGTCATGATTAACTCTGATTTGCCCTCTATTCAAGATATGAACAACCGTATTTACCGCTTCTCTCCAAAATTATCTGATAGCTTAGATTCATTTAACATGGTTCTAGCCATCTCTTGGACGGTTCGATTCTTTCTTTCTGCCACTCCATTTTGTTGTGGAGTCCTTGCAGCTGAGTATTGTCTTTTGATTCCATGATCTTCACAATATTCAATGAATTCATTTGAGGTGAACTCACCTCCACGATCTGACCTCAGGCACTTTATTTTCAATCCGGTTTCATTTTCTACTAAAGCCTTGAAAGCTTTGAACTTCTCAAATGCTTCTGACTTTTCTTTTAGAAAGGCTACCCAAGTCATTCTAGTGTAGTCATCAATGAATAACATGAAATAACTCTCACCTTGTATGCTTTCTGTTCTGGTAGGTCCACACAAATCCGTATGAATCAGCTCTAGTGGTTTGGTGGTCGAATACTCCTTCATTCTAAACCTTGCTCTGGTTTGCTTTCCATGCTGACATTGCTTGCATAGAGTACTTGTAGGTTTCGTTACCTTAGGCATATCCCGCACAACTTGCTTGTTGTTGATTTTCACAAGATTATCAAAATTTATATGCCCCATCCTTTTATGCCATAGCCAACTCTCTTCAACCTGACTTAGACAACATTTCTCTCCTTTTAATTCTCCAAGCATGTATAGGTTATTTGTGGTTCTATGTGCATCTGCTACTAACTCTCTCGTGTCTGCCTTCCTTATCTCACACCCTTCAGCATAAAACTTAAGTGTGTGTCCTTGATCACACATTTGGCTTACACTTAAGAGATTATGCTTTAATCCTTCAACATATAAAACATTCTCTGTTTTTGTTTTACCATTATCAAGACTTAGCGTACCTTTTCCAGCGATCTTTGCTTTAGCGTTATCACCGAATTTCACCGTACCTTCATTTACTTTCTTCAATGAGATGAACTTACTTTTATCTCTAGTCATATGTCTTGAACATTGCTATCAATGTACCACAAAATGCCCTTCAATAGTGCATGGAATTGTTTGAGCCAAGTAAGATTTCTCTTTATCTTGCAAGATCATTCGTTCTTCTGTTTCCAAAAATTTTGTAGCTTCTTTCTTCTTTATTTCTGGAGCATTTACCAAAATTTGATGAATTTTCATGACAAATTTAAAAAGCTTGCCATATTCCATAGTTATTGCAGTAATAACAAACAATATCTTCAACATAGTTTTAGGAGCAAAAGTTGTAACTGCTATTTGAAAATCAACAACATACACACCTTGGAAAACTTTAGATTGTAACTCTCTCAGCAACCCGTATTCTACAATCTATTGCCCTTTACCAAAATGATTACATTAGAAGAAATAGCCATAGAATTTCCAATTTTCAAAGGGCCCTGGAAAACCCCAAATAAAAGTAGTGTTTTGGAGGATTTGGTCTTCTAAAGATCTCATCTTTGCTTGCCACGCCTGCCCAAAGAAGTGTTGAATCTTCATAAAGCTCTGTTTTTCCCTTTTCAACCCCAAATTCTTCATAGGTTCCTTGAGTCCTTTTAACCTTTGATATGGTTTCTCTGTAACACGGGCTATCTTTCGACGCTCCATACCTTTTGTGTTAGCTAGGGTAGATCTCTCATATCCGAAGAATGCCAGTGCTTGCTAGGGATGTTGACATCTCTCAGAACCGAATCTTTTATCTTGCAACTTTTTCGAATTTTAGATTATGTAAGTTTGCACTTTTGCTTTTTCCAATTCCTTTCTCAAAGTAACGATCTTGACTCAACTTTTCATCAATCTGAAATAACAGTCCAGTAATTTGGGAATTTTCTGCCTCATGGAAGGTTTCATTTTTCAAACCATTATGATTTTTAGATACCATGATTACCACTTAAATCTCTTCAATGAGAATTTTGATTCTTAGGAAAGTTAAGATATTCTTCCATACTTTTTGTTTTGTTCAATTTTTCTTCTTTAAGAGTTTCATCTCCAATCAAATAAGTTCCTCCAAGATTCCTTGGTGACCTTTTAGCTTCCATGTAACTTCAATCACTTTCTAGTCATCTTTTATTAGAACAATATTTTTCATTAACGCTATCTGAGTCACTTATTCTTTCTTGAGCTTCTACAACTTCCTTTTGAATATAAGGGATTTTGCTTTCCAAATTTATTCTTGCCTCTTGCTTTTCTTGCTGGACTTTTGAATTTAGTAATTTTTATATCTCATCATCGTTATCTTCTTTCAGACACAGGGGCTGCAAAATGGAAGCGGTTTTACCATATGAAAGAAGGTTTTGGAGGATTCAAAAATCGGGATTTAAGGAGATGAATCAGTAAATCGTATGTCATCAACTTTTGAAAAATCGCAGCTTCCTTAACACCATTGATAAAACTTAAGGAGCGATAAAACTCGGGACCCTGATGAAATCTGTTAAGAATCGTATTTTAGATCGCTCGAAAACAAATAAACACGGCCATTAGGTTTTCATTTCAAGACTGAAAATACCTTTGACCAAATCTTTGCTTTAGCTTTATCACCAAATTTCTTTCCATTGTAACTTCATTCACTTTCTTCAATGAGATTCGACTACTGATTTATCTCAGGTCATATGTCTTGAACATCTAGGAGGGCATTCAATGTACCACACGGTTTGCCCTTAATGTTGCATGGAATGTTGTTTGAACAAGCATAGATTTCTCTTTATTTTGCCCATCATCCAACTTTCTTGTACGATTTCCAAAATTTTGTAGCTTCTTTCTTCTTTATTTCTGGAGCATTTACCTTTTGGTTCAATTTGGATGGTTTTACAAAACCACTTCTACAAAATCTTGCCATATGTAATCCATAGTTATTACAGTTATAACAAACAATATCTTCAACATAGTTGGATAAAGGAGCAAAGGAGTTGTAATTTCTATTTGAGAATCCATTCACCTTTGTTCTTAGTATATTGTAAGTCTCTCACCCGTATTCTACAATCTATTGCTTTATGACCAAAATGATTACAATAGAAGCAATAGCCATAGAAATTAATTTTCAAACCTTAGACATGTGAGTATATCTTGTAGGATTTGGTCTTCTAAACTTGTTCTCATCTTCAAGAATTTCCTTGTAAGAAGTGTTGATCTTCATAAATCTCTTCTCATTTTACAACTCTTCATTCTTCATAGGTTCCTTGAGTGTCTCTACAATAGGTCTTTGACTTCTCTAATTTGTCACTTTCGACGACTCTATACCTTTTCTGTTAGTGGTGTCTTGTCTTTCCTGTATATCCAAGACCAGTCTTGTCGGATGTTGACTTCTGTCGGTTCAAATTTCATCTGCATCTTGGTACTTTTCTTGAATTTTAGATTACTTGTAACTTTTAGCATTTGCTTTTTCTAAGTCCTTTCTCAAAGCAACGATTTGTGACTCATGCTTTTTGCAATCTTCTTCCTTAGTCCTTAGTTGATATCTTAATTCTTCTTCAACTCGTTTTGCTTCTTCAATTTGGTTTTTTAGATCCACGATCATCTTTCCTGATTCTTCAAGCCCTTGTGATATCTTAGCTTCAAAGTTACAATCTTCTTCTTCATACTTTAGGAGCTGTAACTTTTGTTTCTGATTTTTCTTTTTAAGAGCTTTCAACTCTCCCAAGGCAAAATAAGTTCCTCTTCAAGATTCACTTCACCTTTTTCTTCCATGTCTTCATCTCTTTCTAAGTCATCTTTTATAGCCATGAAAAATATTTCTTCATTATTTTATCTGAGTCACTTATCCCACTTTCTTCATATGGGATGATCTACTACTTCCTTTTGAATATTAGATTTTATTTTGCTTTCGAAATATTTTATTGCCTTTGTTTTGCTTGAATTCCCATTTGAATTTAGATTTGCTTTCCTTATCATCGCTATCTTATTTCTCTAAACACTTAGCCACAAAATGACCAATTTTACCACAGTTAAAACATTTAAATGGTAACTTACCTTTGTACTTTCCAGATCCTTTCTTTAACTTTCGAATGAACAAGGCTTCTTTCTCATCTTCTTCGCTGCTTGAGTTCTCATTCGACTTAGGTTCTTTGATTTTCTCTTTCTTTGAGACTTTGAATGCAACTTCCTTCTTTGATGGTCTATTTGACTCAATCCTCATTTCATACGCGGTCAGTATTCCATGTAGTTCGTCCATGCTCAACTTATCAAGATCCTTCATTTCTTCAATGGCAGACACCTTAGCATCAAATCTTGATGGTAGAGATCTTAGAATCTTTTGAACGATCATGGATTCTTCAATCTTTTCGCCTAACCCTCTTATGGTGTTGACAACCTCATCCACGCAAAGAAGATAGGCTGCAACATTCTCCTCATCCTTCATTTTTAGGCTCTCAAATTGTCTCCTATGGGTTTGAAGCTTAGCCCTTTTAACCTTGTCATCACCTTCGTAGATAGTTCGAAGTTTGTCCCATATCTCCTTCTCCGTGTCACATTGCATTACTTTAACAAACTCAGATTCTGACAGGCCACATAGGATTGCATTCATCGCCTTGGCATTGTTTTCAAAAGCCTTCTTTCCGGCTTGATCTATCAGTGGAACTGATGGGATTGTATATCCAACTGTTACTGATTGCCAAATATCAAACCCTAGTGCCATTAGATATGTTTTCATTCTTATGCTCCAAAATGCATAATTTGTTCCATCAAACAATGGAGCCTTGTTCGAAGAAAAACCTTCTTTTACTTGATGAGTAGCGATATGTGCTTCTAAGATCTACCTTCCAATTGTTAGATTGTTCCTGAAGGCACCCACTCTGATACCAATTGTTAAGCACAAGATAATACTGAGAGGGGGGGTGAATCAGTATTATGATATTTTTTAAATTTAACACTTAATCTCATAACCGTAATCACAATTAATCAATTTCACAGTGAATATATCAAAGCAATCAATAAATGCAAAGCAAACCAACACAATGCAAATAGACACAAATTTACGTGGAAACCCTTTCGGGAGAAAACCATAGAGAAAATCTTCTTTATTATATTTCTCAAATGTTTGTAGGCACCAACCTATAGGAGACACCAATCCCCAAATTACAATTTTGTAGGCACCAACCTACAGGAGCACCAACCCCGCTAAGCACCAATTCATGAGCACCACCTATCACTTCCAATAGGAGGCACCAACCTTCCTTATCAAAAATTCCTCTTACCACCATATCTTTTATGTTGCTGTACTTTCAACAAGTGATAGGTTTTCTTATTTGCTCACTTCACACTTTTATTTTCGGGATCTGCTGTACTTATTTACAGAACTGCTGCTCAAAATAAAATTCTAATTATCCCAGCACCTTCACATAATAAGTTGCCCTTGCAACTTTTCATCTTTACACCTTTGAATCTGCTCTTCTTCTTATTACTCTTCTCTCTTCACTCAAAATATTCAATGTTGTGTGTGCTTTTTCTAAATCAAATGATTCTATCTCTTATATATCCTTCTCACATCCTTTCGAAAAGAAACATCATTCTAACCAACACAACCTTTCCATTATTTAATTAACACAACATAATTAAGTGGATTGGTCACATAAAACCAAAAGTAATTAATGCAGCCCATAAAAATCATTAAATGTACATTAAGCAATGCAATCAAGCCCTTGATATGAGTGTTTCCCCTCCTTAGACAAATCATTGTCAACATTAAATGTCAATTGCCAGCCATCATTAAATCTTCTTTTTCACCATAAAACATGGCATATGAACACCTTAAAATGCTGATATCTCTCTCCTATGTACGAGTTGTGTATATCTCGCTTATACCATGATAATCCTTATGTAAAAACACTTATTTTCATGTATTTAAACTTTCGTTTTCACTCTTCTTATACTGCTGGTTATTTCCGTTACTTTCTACCATTTCTGTATCAATAATTTCCGTCAACATTCCAATAGTTCCGTCAACATCCGTCATAGTTCGTCAGCTTCCGTTACACGATTTCCGTTAACCAAATACATCAATGATTAAGCCTTTGACATCAATGACAATATTTCCAAATATAATATAAAGGCTTGACAATAGAAATGAAATATAATCAACAATTATATTAACAAAATATTGTTACAATCTCACCGAGGAACTACTAAGTGTTATCAACTCTACTTGCCTTTCAACAGCATTTCTAGAAGAAATTTCACAAATACGCTTCTTGGTAGCTTCTTTGACACACCTACATAATGGTATCGACTCTTTACTACTTGCATATACTTGTTTCTTGGTGGCTCTCTCTTTTTATAGCACTTTAGAGTTTATCCACATTATCTCTAAGATAGAATAAGAACTCACATTTATCCATTTGTATTAAATATATCTTTACATGTAGTATTATCCGTTAGGATGGAATAAACCTTATCACTTACACATGGAATTTCACCTTATCTAAACTTTATCTCTAAAACTAAATAAAATATTTAAAATAAATTTGACATCACTTATTTGTAGTAATTACAAATATAATATTTCTAATTTATGACCATGTAGACCCTACTTACCTACTTATCATGATCTTTGACACTCTTGACATTATTGTAACCATTTACGAGAAATATTTACTTTTTACTATTGATTGTCACTTCCACAACATTCCCCTAATGTACTTTGACCATTACCATAGAATATTTACTAGTTACATTCTACTTTGTCTGTCGTATTTTATTGGCAGACACCATTAACTTCTAATGGAAGGTACTACTAACTACACTTAACAGCATACCATTAACAATATATACATCAATCAAATAGAGATTTTAGAGGATAATTCTAGTGTCAACATGTATTCCCTCCTTAGCTTCTAATCCATCCTCAAAGTAGATTGTCACGGACAATCTGAATCTAGAGCGTAATAAATCAACTTTTCATGGTTGACTCATTTTTCAATTGAAGTATCATCCAATTCATGTAGTTAATATGTTCCATTGTCATGCATAGCTACTATTATGTAGGGTCCCATCCATTTAGGAAGGAGGTTATTATGCCTCCTATTTCTGTGTCAAGAATCATATACTAGAACCAAGTCATTCACTTCAAATGCAAACCATGGGGTCTTCTAATCAAAATACTCCTGCTCCATCTTATTTTTGTAGTTTTGTCTCCTTTTTTGTTTACCGCATTTCCTCTAACAAATGAAGATATACCAATCTTTCCCTTACTGTATCACTTTCATCCATCCTTACATCAACCATAACTCTCACGGTAGTAATATCAGATTAAATAGAAAGAACTGGATCAATGTCATAAAAAGGCTGTGAGAATTAGTATATGCAAGTAGTAAATAGTCCATACTCTTGTGTAGGTGTGTCAAAGAAGCTACCAAGAGGTGTATTTGTAGAGTTTATGTCATAAATATTATAAGAAAGGTGAGTGGAGTTGGTAACACTCGGAGTAGTTCTTTAATGAGATTGTAACAATACTTTGTTAACAATATAATTGTTAGCTATATTTCAGTTCTATTGTCAAGTTTTCATATTATATTTTGTGGTGTTTGTGGTGCTTTTGTGTTGCGTCTGTTATTGTGTTTCTAGATTCATACTACCAAACCAAAAGTTGTGCATTGCTAAAACAATCATAGCATGAGGAGTTCCCGGTGAAGGATTATTTGCGTGTCGAATTTATGTTGACAACCCCCCAATACGATAAGGGGCTCACCCACCCTGTGCGAGGCTTTTTAGACCTCGCCCTCCAGATAGAGAGAGGAGTAAAGTGACTGTTTCACGCAGCCCCCTATCTCTATTTTGTAACGAGCCACTTGATTTCCTTAGAAGTAAGATAGTCCAGGGGGGTCAATCGAGGGCCCCTATCTAATCTATATCTAACTTCCGGGCTTGACCTGCACTTTCTGCATCCAACTCAACCGGAGATGGAATCAATATGGGACAAAGGACTCGTAGTATTTGGATCCGGCAAAGGCTAAAGAGAGAGCGGGTCATTTATGCGACCTCGATCGATCCCAACCTATTGATTGGAGATTGGAACAAAGGTCGAGGGCTCCTGACAAAGGTGCGGATAAGTGGGAGTGTCAGCCCCCCTTTGTTAGGTGGGAAAGGAGGCCCCCAAAAAAGAAGATAAGATCTATAAGGAGGGGAAGGATGCGCTTGGCCGATCCCAACCTATTGATTGGAGATTGGAACAAAGGTCGAGGGCTACCGATGAAAGTGTGCATAAGCAGGAGTGTTAGCCCTCTTTCGTCAGGCGGGAAAGGAGACCCCCAAAAAAGAAGATAAGATCTATAAGGAGGGGAAGGACGCTCCCCTAGATTCTATGGAGGGGTGTTGGGGAGATATCTAGAGATGGCCCCCTCCCCCCCTCTATATCTTATATGGGAGATCAGATCTAAGTAGGAACCTATATAGATATGGGGGAGCTCCCTCCCTATATATCTTATCTATACGGGGCTCTCATGCTAACGGGCCTCGAATATATAAGATATATAGGCTCCCCCATGTCTCTATGGGTGACTATATAGGCTACTTGGGAGGCCGAGGGCCTTTAGGCACTAAATTGATTTCTCAATTGAGGACCTTTAAATACTCACCTAGCAGAGGATGAGGAGTGGGCGTAACAAACCACTCGATTTTCCACATCTATATAGATAGGAGCAAAAATCGAGGAATGAGGCTAGTAAACCACTCGCCTGACCCCTCTCTCCATCTAAAGGGTAAAGGACCTTTATGGACTCATCTACCCCTATATTTATATTTGGAAGATGAAGGGTGAGCGCAAACCGTATCTATCTCTATATCTATATCTTGTAGTGAACCACTCAATTGATTTTGAGGGCCCCCTATCTATATGTGGGGCACTCATATGACGTCAAGGGGGCAACAATTTCCCCCTCCCCCATGTATACATAGATATAGGGGGGCCATATATCTAGCGGGGAAGAGAGAGGGTTTCCCCTTATAAATATATATGGCTAACCCAAAGCCCAGTTAGATATATAGGCTCTAAAGTTGGGGGGTTAGACATATAGATCTATATGGCTTACCCAACACCCAGATAAATATGTAGGCTCTAAAGTTGTAGGGTTAGCCATATAGATCTATAGGGTGTTCACTATGCTCACTCCTTGACTGGCCTATATCTATATAGGCTCTAAAGTTGGGGGGTTCACCATATAGATCTATATGGCTAACCCAACACCCAGATAGATATGTAAGCTCTAAAGTTGCGGGGTTAGCCATATAGATCTATAGGGTGTTCACTACGCTCACTCCTTGACTGACCTATATCTATATAGGGGTGCCCTCACCCCAACCACTTACCTGAGCTATCTTATCTTATAGATAGGGCAACCCCTATATGTATGACTATCGCCATATCTCTAATCTATATGGGGGGTGCCAACTAGATATAGACGCCCCTTATCTGTCTCCCGACAACCTACTATCTAGCCTCATATATATACTTCATATCCTCCTATATATTATCTATTATAGACTCTATAACCCCTATAGACTATAGCCTTCTATAGACTCTATATAGCTTAGATTAGTTGGGGGAGGAGCCCTGAACAGGGGCGGACATCAACCTGACAAGCATAAATAACCCTTTGTGCCCCTTATCTTTGTTTGACCCTATCGATCCCATTCGTGGTGACGAAGGGGTCTAGAGCAACATGGATGGACCATGATGGACATTGCACACTTATCAGAATGACACAATCAATTCGACCTATTCCCCCCCCCCCCAAACTTTGCAATCAATAGGTATGTCGTTCCCTGCTTTTGAATCCGAATCGTCCCCTTTTTGGTTCGCCTGTTGGTGAAGCTCACTAAATGTCAGGTCGGGTGTGAACTTGCTCATTAAATGGATATCGACCTTCCTTCTTATCCATCTAAGCCCCTCTATATTATAAGGAACAACTAATCCATCTGAGCCCCCCTCTCTCTATATTATAGGAAACTAATTATCTATTTGAGCCACTCTATATTATAAGAAAAGAGATGCCTTAGTATAGCCATCCGGACAATAGGTGTCTTAGAAGATAAAACGTCAGGTGGACAGACAACAGGCGGGAATCTTAGACATTTGACTCCTACCAAGACATTAAAAAGTAGCATGAAACTACAATCGTTTACCACCACATGAACGAGATGTATAGATAGGGGCCACCAACCTATTTCCCACAGGGATACATTTGTGAAGAAATAGGGTAGAATTACAGCTCCACTCAAAACATTATTAAAGAAAGACTTCTTTCATTGGAATGAGAAAGCAACCCAAACATTTGAGTCACTCAAGAAGGCCATGTGTACCACTCCAATTCTTGCTACCCCAAATTTCTCTGAAACCTTAACTGTTAAATGTGATACTTCAAGGTGTGGCACAAGTGTAGTACTTATGCAAGACCAACTTATGAGAAGGAAATTATGGCTATTCTTCATGCAGTCAAAAAGTGGAAACCGTTTCTCATGGGTCGTCACTTCAATGTAAAGACAGATCATGACAGCTTGAAATACTTCTTGAAGCAATAACTATCATCTGAAGAACAACAAAAATAGGTCACAAATATGTCTGGATATGACTTTGAGTTCATTTACAAGAAAGAAAAAGAAAATGTGGAAGTTGATGCACCATCCAAGAGAGATGAGTTCACAGAAGCATTGTTATATGTCATGTCCATATTATAAGTAGATTAAATAGATCAAGCAACATCAAAATGGTGGAATGACACAAAGATCCACACTCTCATTCAAAATCTCCAACGGGATGCAAGCATTTCAAAAAAATAATTATATGGAAGGGGGATGCAGGATCGGTTGTACTTATGGAAGAACTCTATCCTTAAAGGTCAGGTTCTCTTAGGGCACCATGCTTGTCTAGCCCATGGCCATTCTGGGTTCCTAAAAAATTTGTGGTGGAATTAAGCAAGATTTCTTATGAGAAGGGTTGAAAGGAGATGTCTAGAGATTTGTGGTGGAATGCTTGGAGTGTTAGTGTAACAAGGGTGAAACTATTAAGTCTCCAAGCCTTTTGCAGCCTCTATCTATTCCTAGTGAGTGGTGGGCAGAGGTTTCCATGGATTTCATCACACAATTGCTGAAATCTGAAGGGAAAAGCATAATTATGGTGGTGGTGGATAGACTCACCAAATATTCTCATTTTTTACCTTGCCAAATCCATTTACAGCGAGTACAGTAGCCATATCATTTATGGATATAGTTCAGAAATTGAATGGAACACCCAAGATTATAGTCAATGATCGTGATCCTATAGTTACTAGAAATTTTTGGACTGATTTATCCTCATGTTTGGGTACTCAATTGGCTCATAGTTCATTATATCATCCCCAATTTGATGGTCAGACTGAGGTAGTAAACAAATGTTTGGAGGGGAATCTATGATGTTTTTCTTCAAATAAGCAAGAAAGATGGGAAAGAGGCAACCACTTGCAGAATGGTGGTATAACACTTTATTTCATATTTTATCTGAAGTGTCCTCATTCTTGGCATTGTACAGATACCATCCACCATCCCTCACCTCCAACTTAAGGGTCCAACCTAAAGTAAAAGTAGTTGAAGAGCACATTCAGCACCAAGAGGAGGTGCTCTCTAACCTTACAGATAATTTGGTAATGGCACAAAACCACATGAAGCAACAAGTTGATCAACACAGTAGTGAGCGAAGCTTTGAAGCTGGAGACTTTTTTTTGTTCGTTTGCAGCCATATAAGCAATTATCTTTAAAACTGCAGAAAAAAGATATAAAGCTTTCACCCGAATACTATGGCCCTTACCAAATGTTGCAAAAAAATAGTAGTGTGGCATATAAATTGGAGATTTCTAAGTCAAATAAGATACATCTAGTTTTCCATGTTTCTTGTTTGAAGAAGGTCATTGGGAAGAAGGTGCCTTCTCAGTCAGTGTTACCAGAGCTTGATGAAGAGGGACGCATCATCTTGGGGCCTGAAGGAATCTTACAAACACACACTAATAAGTTAAGGAAAAGAGTCATCACCGAGTATTTGATCAAGTGGAAAAATTTGGAATTTGGGAAGATGAAGCATTCTAGCAACAACATCCAGATATTATCAACATTGGGTTGCTTTGAAAGGGAGGGGCATGTTACGCCCTTAATCCTAGATCATATATCGAGATATAGATGGCTGACTTGTGGCTAATAATCCCTTATCATGTCATATCACATTCATTTATGCTTTCATATGCTAGCAAGTCAGCCTTGGGGCTTTGCATAGCATAGTAGGGTATATATATCAGTGTTACGCTGGGACGCCTCCCCCCCAATTCCCAGGGGTCCTAAACATTTTAAGGACACTGAAAGGTGGAGGAAACGTTTCTTCCACGTTTCTAAAATTGTGTTGCAAGGGAAACGTCCCAGGGGCATTTGACGAATGCAGGAAACGTCTTGGGGACGTTAGGTACGGGAGGGGGACGTTTGGGATGGGAGGGGGACATCGGGGACATTTGTATGTCCCCGAGAAAGTTGAGAGACATCCCGGGGACGTCCTGGTGTCCCCAGATTTCACTCTGAAATCTGAGACTACCCCATGTTAAAAAAATCATACTTTTAAAATAATGGGTCGTTTTGTGTTTTTATTGCCATAAAATGTCTATATTGCGTCAAGATATTCCCAGAGAATCATATAAGCCAATTTAGACAAATACCCAGATGTCTAAAATCGTTATATTCTATCGCTGGGGTTTGCTTGTTGGAAACTTTTATTTAATTATTTTAAGCCCCGTTTGAGGTAAATTGTGCTCCAGTTTAACCCTGTTGAGGTTTTACATGTCAATATTCCTATATACCAGTATGGTTTTCACCAGGAATGAATCCTGGTTTTCACGTTTTGCATTTTTGTTATTTTTCTCTATGAAATTTCTCTAAGTCAATTCCTTTGTCAGTTCAATCTATTTTCTTGCCTGGAGTATCTGGAGATCATCTACGGATGTCATGCCAGAAAGAATTTGCCACAGGAGGTCTGGTTCTCTCTAAAAAGATGAATTCGTGCACAACAAAGGCCTCTTCTGGGCAGTTTACATTTTTGGGAAAGGAAGGTCTTAAGCTACAATGGGATTTTTGGTAGCAGCAGGCAAGTGGGAATTTTGTACCTGCCTAGCAAGGTACTTTTTCCCATGGAAGCAAAGTCATAATAGAAAAATTAGAGGCAGTAGGCAGGTGGGAATTTCTTACTTGCCTTGCAGGGTGAAAATTCTCATTGTAAAATAAAAGAAAATCACTTAAGGCATTGATGGGAATTTCTCACCTACCTTGCAGGGTAAAAAATCCCATTATGAAAGTCAAATAGCTTAAGTGGATCATGGGATTTTTAGAGTTGCAGTGCAGGATGAATAATCCCATTGGAAATAGAATTCTAAAATAAAATAAATTTAATTTATTTAATGCAGCCCTATCTCATGGAAAAAAGTGCGACCCACCTAGAGGAGAAATAATACTTTTTAAAGTATTTATTGATGGAATTAATTCCTATTTTTGGCGCATGAGATCAAAGCATAGTGTGAAGTCAAAGTGGACTGAAAGTAGAAAGCTAAAATTAAATAAATTTAATTTATTTAATGGCAGCCATGAGCATACACAAAATAGGTGCCCAAATTAAAGAGAAAAACACGATTTTTAATTAATTAATAGCCGGAAATAGGAAGGGCAATTATTAATTATAGAATGATGAAGGTTATATAAGCATGGGCTACCATATTAATGGAGTTATTAATTCTTTAGCAAAGGAGTGCAGCCCGGAAAGTTTTGGCGCCCAAAGAAGGAGGAATTTTGCTCAGAAAAAGGTGTTTTCACTGTCGGAAAGCTTCAAAGTTTGGCGCCTAGGTTTGAAGGAGCTTGATTTAAGTCTGATTAATTGTCTGCATAGTATTACAAGTGCCCAGGTATTCATTACAGGTGCTTATATAATTGAAAGGGAGCTTAAATCAATGTCCAATACATTGAATATATCTTCCAAATCTGAAGAAGTTTCTAAATCTGCACCTATTGTAAAGAATTCCGGCTGAATAAAAAGAAAAAGAATTGCCCAGACAAAGATTTCTCCAGCCATAGCGAAGCATGATAAAAGAAAAGGATCAACAGAATCATGCATAGCTTCCAGATTCAGATTCAGATCCAGATTCAGATCCAGATCCTTAATTGTAAAGGCTTCATCCTCTTGTTTAGAATGCAGCCCGTGAAGAAGTCAATGCGTGGAAAATTCCTTCCAGGACCTTGTGCATGTTCTCCCAATCTTCCAGTTGAAGCCTTCATTGAATTTGCATTCACCCAGAGTACTTTCCAAAATTTTTAATTGCTCATATGCAATTAAAAATAAAAATAATGAGTTATTTACAGCAAACATTGCACTAATGCATATACTTGAGAAGAACTGCAAAAGCTTCAAGGATAAGAGAGAAGACAAGTCAAAGGCAATACCTACAAGCAAATCACAGTTATTTGCTTTCAGATCCAGCCGCTTCTAGATCCAGCGGATCCAGATTGCTTCCAGATCCATCCAGTTTGGTGAGAATCAAAGGCAAAAGAATCAGCTGCATGCAGAATATGAAAAAGGACAAGACTGCAGCTTTCATCTTTCTGCTTCTTTCTCTTATTTCCTCCAACAAAGTAATTGAGCAATCAATTAAATTATAAAACTTAAGTGATTGGTCTAAAAGCCATTACTTGAGGAAGTCAACTACTTGGATTTAGGTGGCAGCCATGCAAAATAGAAGGTTCTATCTTCAATTGCAAATCATGCATGTCATGCAAAGAGTACCAAGAGGGAGATTGCCAATTGTTTCCTTTCTGACTTCCACATGTGCCAGTTCATTAAAGGCTTCCTATTTGTAATTTTCTCTCTACATGCTATAAGTAGAAAAAGAACCTACGGGTTAAAGGATCAAAACTTGTAAACAGCATTCTTGTGTTCCGGACTTTGTGTTGAAATCCCTAATAGCTATTTGAAGCAAAGGAATAGAAAGGAGCAGATTTCCGGAGAACTTGGTGTCACGGTGCATTTTGTTTCTAGCTTTTTATCCTAGATCTACTTATAAACTGTGTTATTGTAGATCTAGATCTGAAAGTTGTCTTTGCTTATAATTTTGTGTGTTAATATCTATTGGTTCTGCCTATGTGCATGCAATCAACTTTGTAATCTATTGATTGGGTTGCACATCTTCCATCTTTCTTACCTATGTTTTTATTATTTACTTTCTTTAACAGCTGCTTACTGCAAAACTATACAGCTATGGATCATGAGCTGCATGGTTAAAGTAAAACCCCTGAATAGATGATACTAGCATATTTTATTGACAAATCTTACATGGGAGCCTCACCGGTAAATGAGGGAGATTTATCTCATGACTGCCTTGGTTTTCAACTATGCAAAAAATCTAGCCAACACGTCCAAACATCCTTAGTGTCAACACTACTTTTAAAACACTTATTTCTTTAAAAAAATAACTTTTTTACTTTTTTTAATTTTTTAAAATTAATTTCTTTGATGTTTTCTCTTTAAAAACATTTATCAGTTAACCATAACCCAACTATATTATATTACAAAGACATATTAAGGATTAAGAGTGATTTATGAATACAGAAATTTTTGAGCACAAATGGACATGGTGGACTGCCACAACATACTATAAAAACCAGCAGCATACATTTTAGTATTAAAAATTATATGAACATATAACATTAGTACAGTTGTATGTTGCTGAGTTTTTACTTTTTAATATGGATATCTGGACATGTACTGTATGCACACGGTAGACTAATATAAAAATGAACTGCTATTCATAAAATTTCTAAAATTTCTTTGTATATTTTAAAATTTATAATTTTATATATTATTTTAATAGCCGACGTCCCAAAAATTTGGAATTTTTTGCCATCTCGGAAACTCCATCCCCACATCCCGCTGTCCCGAAGTCTTACGCAACACTAGTATATATAGGAGTTAGTAACTAGTAGATTATACCATATTGAGAACTTGAGTCTTATTGTATGGTTTGGAGGTTGCCCCCTCAAAGTGGCCAAGTCATTCTACTTTCATATTGTGATCATTTCTCTATATTTTGGTGTTCTTTGGTGTTACATTGTTGTTGATATTCAGATCTAAGTAATTTCATTACAAACACTGTAACAAGACTGTTTATTTTTTTGAAACAATAAGAATGAAGCACTATTTCATGCAATTCCATTGTGAAACTTTGATGGTTGTGTGGTTGGACACCCATTCACTAGGACCACTGGCCATGGCTATGTTGTTTGGTATCAAAGCTTAGGTTGAAACTTTAGGAGGAAGTAACTCAACAAAGGAGCTCTGTGTAGGAGTATGAGTGGAGGTCTCACACAGTAGCTCAAATGCATTGGTAGTGCTTACATAGGATTGCGGCAGAGGACCCCAACAATAGGTTGGAAAGCGTCGTCATGAAGGACGAGTAAGAGGAGGTTGTGAGAGCAAGGAGCTAAAAAAGCTCAAGAGTGGGAGACAAGATCTAGATCTGAAGACTAGATAGGGAAGTCTGAGAGCTATAGAGCTCCATGGTATTATCTAGGATAGCTAGGAACGGATAAGCCATAGAAAGAGGGATCCGCAATGAACACTATAACTAAATTGTTTATTTTTTGAAGCACTAAGAATGAAGCACTATTTCGTGCAAGCCCATTGTGAAGCTCTAATGGTGGTGTGGTCAAATAACCCTTCACTAGGACCCCTATTCGTGACTATGTTATTTGGTATCAGAGATTACATTAAGATGGTGTCGACCTCTAGAAGCGCAATATCAAAAGTGAATGTGTCCTCCAAAGGCTTGAATTTCTATTGGAAGTTACATTTTTGCAAGACCTATAAATCCTTCCCCTATTGAAGCAAACCCAAAGAATATGGCTTAAGATGCCCAGGGGTTGGCAAGGCCTAACCACAGGGTTGTTGCTTTTGTAATGTTCTTCTAGCTCCTACGATCAATGATAACATGAAGAGGTTGACCCTTAACCCAGAACTTGGTGTCTTAAAATAGTGTCTATGGAAATGACATTGGTGGACAAGAAAGAGACGTCTGCATCAATATCATCCATCTATGCAAGGCTTGATGTTGACTGCACAAGCAAGTATTGTAGCGCATAACGTTCAAATTCATCATGGGTGTGCGAGCAATGATGATGGCACCCAATATCACCCTATTTCTTCTTACATTTATCGATGTATGATGGCACCTTAAAATAGTGTCATGACATTGGTGGACACGTCTGCATCAATGATCATCCATCTTGCAAGGCTTGATGTTGACTAGCAAGTATTGTAGCGCATACGTTCAAATTCATCATGGGTGTGCTAGCAATGGATGCACCACATATCACCACGTATGAGCCTTTCTGTGTTACCCATCCTTTAGGTTGTTCACATTTCCCCAACATGTTCTAGCTCTATTGTACATGAGAATGGGATGATGCATTACTCATAGGTAGGTGCTTGCATACATTGTTTGATGTAGATGAACACTTATGCTTCATCTTTCCTTGGCTTCAATCTTTGGTTTTGCAGTATGTGAAGAACCCAATCTTCGAGCATATATAAGGTGAAAGTCCACTAATTACTTCAACACCAAAAGTTGATCCCTGAGCTCCTCACATAGAGGCGCGACATAGTCATGGGAATCCTTGTAGTCTTTCGTTGAGTGCTCCTTGTGTTGTCACAAATGTTATTAGAGCTTCATGTATTCATCCTCATCATGTTAGAGGTAGAATTCCTTTTGCATAGTGCTGACAAAATACTCCATAGTCCAGATGGACACAAAGGATGTTTCGCACTCTGTACTGAATGTTTTCTCGGGACACTGAAATGGACATTTTCATCGTTTCTTGTCATCAAAACAATCGACGATGAAGTAGTCCTCAAATAGGCAAATCCACTCACCTTCGAATACTAGCATATTGAGATTCACTTGGACCTTGAAAGAGATATGATGTTGAAACCATGCATCCCAAAACTATACGCGAGACAGCTGCGAGAAAGAGGATGTGATCATCAGGGTTAAGTTGAAACATAAACTTGCGGAACTGGCCAAAGAGATAAGTGTGTTATACCTCCAAGGGATCTTTGATGAGTTTTTAGACGTATATGGGGTGCTTTGATATATTTCTAGGAGCCAGCAATCTCACTCTTTCTATGGAAATTTTTGGATAGGTCAAAGAGTGAGGCCCTTCATCATTTTTGGGTCTTCTATCAACTTGTTGTGAAGGAGACTAGCCAACCTCTTCTTCTACTCCGCTCAAATCGAAGGGGGGAATTCACGTCAAAGAAGTTCTTGGCATTCCTAAACCACCAAGGCCTCCAAGGAATCTTTGATGAGTTTTTAGACGTATACGGGCTGCTTCAATTTATTTCTAGGAGCCAACAATCTCACTCTTGCCATTGAAATTTTTGGATAGGTCGAAGAGTGAGGCCCTTCATCATTTTTGGGTCTTCTATCAGCGTGTTGTGAAGGAAACCAACCAACCTCTTCTTCTACTCCACTCAAATCGAGGGGGGGAATTCACGTCAAAGAAGTTCTTGGCATTCATAAACCAACAAGGCATCAAACAGAATTTGACTGCTCCCTACACGCCCCAACAGACTAGCATTGTTGAGTGACACAATTGCACTGTAATGGAGATGGCTCGTTGCATGTTGTCAACAGCAAAGTTGGAGGAATGATATTGGGCAAAAGCAGTATAGACAGTTGTTTATCTTCTCATCAAGGCACCAACGAAGATTCTACAAGACAAAACACTAGAAGAGGTATGGAATGGTAAAAATCCATCGATTTCTCATCTACAAGTATTCGCTTGCACAACATATATGCATGTCGCAGCTCAAAAGAGGAAGAAGATCGAGTCAAAAACACTCCTGTGCATCCTATTGGGCTATAACACTACCTCAAAAGCATACCATCTCATGGATTCAGAGACCAAGAAAATCTACGAAAGTCAAGACGTGGTTTGTGACAAGTCATCCTTTGACTCAGTAATGTAGAAAGAAGAATCAACACCAACCAACTCTCACCAATTGCTCTCCGAGTCAGATGATGAGCAAGAGGAGACTTCTCACAGAAAAGATGAGTTGCAAAGGGAGTTCTATGTTGATCTCCACACCAATCACCTCTCACCAATTGTTCTCCGAGTAAGATGATGAGCAAGAGGAGAATTCTCACAGAAAAGATGAGCTGCAAGGGGAGTTGTATGTTGATCTTGGAAAATTATAAAATGTTACCATACATCCACCAGGCAATTCTTCACATCAGTAGTAGAGTTCTCATCAGAAGTGGGTATGAATCACCATCAAAGACTCTCGTGTGATATCTCTCCCGAGTACTTCTTCCAGAGTCAGAACGAGGAGTTAGGCAAGAAATGAGGTAAATTTTGCACTCATGAGTACAATAGTTGACAACTCTGAACCTGATAATGTTCGAGAAGCACTAAGCCAACCTCAATGGAAAAAATCCATGGATGTTGAGTATGACTTACTCATGCAGAATCAGACTTGGGAATTTGTCGATCTGCCTGCAGAAAAGAAACCCATAGGCTGCAAATGGGCTTTCAAAACTAAATATAAGGCAAACGGATCCATCGACAAGCACAAAGCATGACTTGTAGAAAAGGGATATGCTCATAAAGAAGGCATTGACTATGAAGAAACCTTTGCACCCACCGTGAAGATTAAAACCATCAAGGTTGTATGCATGCTAGCAGCACAGAATGAATGGAAACTTTAGAAGATGGATGTCGATAGTCTTTTCCTCAATGGTGATCTCAAAGAAGAAGTGTACATGACCCAACTGGAAGGATTTGTTGATGAAAAGCATCCTAAAAAGGTATGTCATCTCATCAAATCACTGTATGGACTAAAACAAGCTCCTAGGGCATGGTACATAAAGATAGATGATCACCTTTTGTGGCATGGTTTCACCTATAGCCCCTCAAATTCTAACTTGTATATAGAGAAGGTGGGAACATAAATTGTCATTCTTGTTTTGTATGCGTATAATCTTGTGATCACTGAAAGTTTAGAAGATCAAGTTGATATTGTGAAGAATAACCTCAAAAGATCTATCGACATGACTGACTTGGGGCTACTCCATTATTGATTGTTGCTTGCTTAAGCATTATGTGAAGCATTATGTGGATACAATATCATCCGAGCTGAGTTTGGTGCTCGTCCATTTTTATTGGAAGTAATCTTTGGCCTTGCATCGTATCCAAAGATTTCTTGATTATGTTGTGGGAAGAGAAAGGTACCCATATTTAGCATACTACTCCTCGGAGGCCATAGCCTTATCGGACGACCCTGGTCGTTCTCATTGTTGGTATGTTGGAGTCTCGAGCCTACTAGGATTTGTTGGCATTCAGATGCACCACCTTCCACCATTTAGTTACTCCTTGAAAGCTCCATAGCCCACTTCTTACCGAGCAAGCAGACTTTGAACAAAATCATTCGAGACGACATTTACAGACAATTTGTCATCACATGGACTAACCCTCAGGGAGGGCTACATCCTAAGATGGCTTTCTATGTTACGCACTTCCTAGTGGTTAACAATGGTCCTATCGCTCGACCCCAAGACATCTCCTATCATTGCATGCCCTCCGCGCTCCTCTTGGCCAATTCAGAGTAGGCTCCCACATGCTTCAAGTGGAAAACGATCATTAATTGCCACGTTCTGATAGGATCTTCCATCTTTTCTCACTTTAAGTGGTCGAGACGGAGGACCATTTCATTTTTCCAATGTCCCGTCTATTACGAGATCAGAGGGCAAATCCATTGCCTTTTCAGAGAGCATCCGACATTTTCCAGTTTCTTCATATATTTTGACCAGAGATACCTAGCTTTATATATGCAGGAGACTCTCAGACTTCGTTGTGAGACCCTTTAGCCCCTGTCTAGATAGTCACCTACTCAACAGATCACCTCCTTCACAGTGAACCCTTCAGGGAGGGGCTCCAAGCGGTAGTATGACACTAGTATAGGTCCCCAGACCAGATCGGTGCAAAACCAAGGCACCTTCTGTCAGTCTAGGAGCTTCCAGACACATACGAGGCTGAGATCATCCCTCCACAAATGTCTGCGGAGATCCACCAAACCTGCTCAAAGAGCTTCCCACTCCGGACATCGGCGTTCCTTCCCTTCCACTAAGTCCTTCACTAGACATCAACACATAACTAGCTTCTTTCAACCCGCCTTCACTAGATGAGAGAGTTCCTGTTCAGATTCTCTCCCCTCCTAGATCTTTTTCTCTCTTCTACATTGTATTCCCCATGTCCCCCGGCTCTAGGGTCATGGGTCGTGCACGCTTCTATGGTGGCACTTCTTGGCCACTTGCCCTCGTTTCATTTCTCTCTTCTCTCTCTGTCTTTCTGCTCTTATTTTTTTGTGGAAATCCATCTTGGTTTCCCGGCTGGTTTCTAGTCCCTTTGTATGGTGCAGTCCCTTTGACCTACTTTTGTGGTCACCTGCTGGACATTTAATATATTTATCTTATCTTATCTTATCTTATCTACTCAAGTGTTTAAAATTTGTGTTCATTTGATCTTTATACCAATGCATATATTTCTTTTATTATTATTATTTTGCACTTATTCTGAGGGCAGCAAGGCATGAGACTGCTCTTTGTTGGGCACCCCCACTTTGTCTATGTTTTACTTATAGGAAGGTTATATGGTTCCACTAACCTAACCTAGGTTATAACTAAACTGAATCATATCTGATCATACCTGACTATCCTATCGTAGTCGATCACATTCTCTATAAAATCAAGAACACAGGAAGTTGAAAACATATATATATATATATATAGAGAGAGAGAGAGAGAGAGAGAGAGAAACGGCCTTGACCTCAACAACACCCCATATACATATAAATCTTGTTGCATATGTCCTAGCTACACAAGGTCCTTTAGGCACTCAATTGATAAATCCAGGGCCACTATTGATATATGGGGGCACTCACCTTACAAAGGAGGGAAAGGGACTTTAGAAACTCGATTGAATTCATAAATTGCAGGAAAATTTCAGCTTCCTAAGGGAATTAGAACTATCTATGTCTATATAGACTATTTATACACAAGGAAGGCAGAGAACCATTAGATTATTTCATACTATCATACTCTATTCTATAGGGAATATTTGTGTTGATCATAAAGTCATCTTAGCCCCCTCAAACAATAGACTAGATTGCTCTACTTGTCAATTTAAGGAAGATGAGAATCTGGATGGTTTAAGCATTATAAAAAATTATCTGGAAACCGATTACTGTAGAGTAAATGTGTCTCCCTGTTTGGTTTAAATGCTCAAACTACCACATATATATAGATGGACACTAGCTAACACCATCTATATTTCTAGTCCTAGTTCTATACATCAAGATCATGGCTTACGGTGAGGGTAGGGTAGGGGGTTCTGAGGAGGATCATCACCCCTATACAGAATATTCCATTCGAATAAAATGTGTTGGTTCAAACATTTACCATGTTGATAGAGAATTAATGTTTCTATCAATGCTTTTATCAAGATCATGCTCATAAGGGGCATGCTTATCTATAGTAGTTGTAGACGTCTCTTTAGCGGATGGAGTAGCATTCTCTATAAATGAAAGATGGCTTCCAAATAAGGTTGGAACTCTACTCATTCTCCGGGTCTCTCCGGCTACAACCTAAGAACAGAAATTGAGACTTCGAAGTGAGTGTGGTTGCAATTATTATAGGAACATGTTAGTATGTGTAAGTATAGGAGAAGTGTTCCTTTGAAGGGCTTTAACTTATAGATATATAGGTTAAAGAGATATCAGAATGGGTATGAGAAAGGTGGTGAGTTATCCACAACTACAATAGATGTTAACTAGAATAGATGTTGATGTTGTGTTGTGTCACCCAATAATAAGAGCTAATGTGTTCAATAATATATTGGTACTACTTTGAGGTAAGTCCTTTTAGCTAAGTCTCTTCTTGTGATTCCTGTGGGAGATGTGTATCCTTATGGGGGTGTGGAAGTTCTATAGCTCTCTAACCTGAATAGATCCTCATACATGTTGGTGTTAGAATGCCACTCAATTTTCACTCCGTAATGGCGTAATAAAAGGATTATTTATCTTCCTAAGAGTATCACCACATAACTCTACTTACGTGATCACTTGTTCTTCTCTGGCCACACAGTCATTCTCCCCATCTAGGACAATATGTTCTTCTCAATGTTCTATCTTCTTAGGGGTCACTGCGTCTCCCACCAATGTGAGGGAAAATTTCGGCTACAAGTGGAAGATATTTGCAACTATATATATTCATAGAAGCTTGGACAATCACATATATAGCCTTATCAATTGAGTTAATCTCCATAAATGTTCCCTCAAGCCATATTAGTTAAGTTTCTACGAGAAGTTACATGGGGCCTAATGGTCCAACTTCATATAACCTTGACCCAACTACTTGTGTAACAGCTCAATGTCTATCTAACTACCAATAATATAGATATTGGATTTATTTCCTAGGATTGGGTGCTTTCGTCATGATTATACATCTACCCCTATACTAAGAAACGGGGATTTACATAAAAATTTTGGATCACTATATAACCCAACATATGGGCCCCCATTGATCCATAGATGGGGTATAGTAGGGGATCCCATGATTTGGAACCACCATATTAACTATGATAGTCAAGTCATATGGTCTTTGTACACATATAGATGTAGGTCAACCTAGCCACATATATACTATAGAGCTAGCACTCATCCCAATTAGAGTGTATATGGGTCCCCTCCCTTGGCACGCCCACAACCTACCCACAACCGTATACACAACACATATGTAGTCCTAGTAGCAGTGATGAACACCCTGGGTTTAGGTCTTTCGAACTGTATACACACTATATATAGTATGCATATATGCACTATTTGCATGCCCATATACTTTTGAGGGATTCCATATTGTATTACAGTATAAACACCATATCTATATATCAGGAAGTCTAGACCTTCACATATTGATCCATGTTCAAAAGTGTCCAATGATTCAAGTACCCCATACTATTGTATAGATATAACACCTCTCTCTGATTAGCCCATACAATGGCTGCCCCCTTGACAGCCCAGCCCCGACTTCTTCCCGTTGCCTAGCCATCAACCCTATAAAATAAGATATATAGCCCTAGTAGCTAAGTTGTTCTCCCTTGCGGACTAGATCTTTTGAACCCTTGACCCCAACCCACCACACACACACACACATATGTTTGTATGTGTCTTTGTGTATAGATGTATATCACTGATATATTGATCGATAGGCCTAGTTGTTAGGTCTCTTACTCCCTATGCGGAGTGAGAGGTAATAAATCCTTGACAACTACAACCCACCAGTCACACACACCTATCATACGCCTCATAAAAGATCTGTGTGTAAAGAAGACCATATATATGTGAGTCACACATAGCAACTTAAACACTACATCATTCTAAACTCCGGGAAAAACGACATACTACTGACCAAGCATTGGTACCCCAACCCACTGTTGTGATGTCCCGTGTGTGCATCCGCCAGTCCTAGTGTAAGGTAGTGGAGATGTGCCCCGTAAGTCCCTTGGTCACGTGTCCCCAACTTGAGTGGTCCTCTGGTGGACAGAAGGTCCACCCTTAAGTGTCATCAGTATGTATTCGGGCACTGATCAGGCCGGTTATTATGGTTTGCTAGCTAACTAGACTGCTCCTGGTAATTTTCTTGACAAGCTAGGGTGGATCTTCCACCACCAAAGAATGCCCTACTAGCTAGGAATGGATCTCTCACCACCGAAGCTAAGGTTCCTGTGGGATCTTACTCCACAAGCTAGAAAAAGCAAATAGCAGTTGCTCAAAGGAAATCATAAGTGTGTATGCAAGAATGACCTCTCTTTCTCCTCCCAATCTCCTTTTATAATTTCCCCCAAACAACTTGTGGCCCAAGTTGAAACCTAAGTGGGACCTTTTCTAGGAGTGACCACCAAAATAATAAAGTAACTTAAGTTAATAAGTTATAGGGACATAAGTCACCCCAACGAAATAATATAACATTAAAGTGTTATTAGTCACCCCCTTAACGATAAAACATAACGTTTCCCCCCCCCACCACCCATACCAATGAAAAAATATAACAAATAAGCAAGGTGGAATACCTAATAGCCCAGTATTTGCCCCTTGGGTATGACCAAGGCTAAGAATAAAATATTACAATCCTCCCTTCCCGAAATAAGCAAACTAGGATGGTAAAATCTATTCTCCCCCAATAGCATCCTCAAGTGGCAATCCTCTCCACCACACCAAATACTCTTTCAGCCCCTTGGGTATGACCAACGGTGGAATACCATATAGCCTCTAAATATTGGACTAAGGCTAAGACTTAGTGCCCTCTGTGAAGGAAAGGGGACATTAGAGTATCTCCCTTCCTGAAATTTTCTTGTCCCCAAGAAAATGCAAACTAGGATGCTATAAAATTTGTTCTCCCTCCCAAGTAGCATCCTCTAGTGGCAATTCTCTCCACCACACCAAATACTCTGTGATCACCCTGCTTCTGAGCCTCCTCAGTCTCACCTCAATAATAGATTCTAAGGTTCCAAGACCAGCTTCCCCTCATCATCCAATGGTGGAAACTTTGTGGAGGGTATGATATGTTGTCCAAGTGCCCTTTTAAGGCACGAAACATGAAAGACATTATGTATCTTACTGTGCATGGAAAGGGGCTACATAAACCCTAAGGTCCCTCATCATTGAAGCTCCTAACTACTCATAAGGATGCAACAATATGGAAAGTTCTACCCCAAATGGACCTAGAAGTGCTACCCTGTATGGACCACTATAATAGGCATTAAACATTGTGAAGTTTCAGCTTTTATTCATCACCCTTTGGATCCTACTTCAGTGAGGATAGAGTATCAATATGGCTGTCCAATGGCTTATAAAAGGCAAGACAACATGTATGAATGAACTAAATCATAATTGTACCTCAAAAACGAAGGAATCTACCATGTGCCTATCTAGGACCATATATCTTGGTTGATTTTAGGTGCCTTCTGAAGGTTCTCTATTGAGAGATTACGTTTTTTCAGAATATCCTAGTTCATAAGCTTTCCTATAACCAATCATGAAGATCTCTTTGGGATAATGATTGGTTCTGACAATACTAAATCTACAAAGCTGATTTTAAATGACATAGCATCATACCCATATAAATCTTGTTAAAGGAGTCATGTCAATGCTCATC
This sequence comes from Taxus chinensis, assembly GCA_019776745.2. Classification (NCBI taxonomy): domain Eukaryota; kingdom Viridiplantae; phylum Streptophyta; class Pinopsida; order Cupressales; family Taxaceae; genus Taxus; species Taxus chinensis. The sequence continues at coordinate 147,222,565 of CM034157.1, forward strand.
TGATAGGTGGTATTATAACAATAATCACCCATGTGTAACCACTTAATCCATGCATGTTGATGACCTATCACATAGCTACACAAATAGCCCTCTATCCACTTGTTAACTATATTCATCTGTCCATCAGTCTGTGGATGGTAGCTCGTGTCAGGTGTCAACTCAGGTTTGCAATTACAAAGATATCCTACCAAAAAGTTCTCATGAAGACCTTATCCCTGTCACTAACAATATTTTTAGGCAACCCATGAAGCCTAAAAACAATTGTATAGAATACCTGAGCCACATATGGTGCATCATGCCCCTTAGGAAGAGAAAATAAATGAGCATACTTAGTCAACGTTTAATCAACTACAACATATATGCAATCATGCCCATGTACTGAGGGGAGTCCTGTAATAAAATCCATGGATATGCTTTCCCACTTCTACTCAGGAATAGGTAGAGGCTAAAGTAATCCTGCTAGAAAAGAATGCTCGGCCTTGGTTTGCTGGCAAACCACACACTCTCTGATATGATTAATGACATCATCATTCATCCCCTTCCATGCAAAATTCTCTGGATATACCTGTATGTCTTGAAGTATCCAGGATGCCCTGCTAATGGTGTATCATGCACTGCCCAAATAGGATCTTCTCCTTCATCTTCGACCCTGGTACAAGGTTAAAATCCTATCCAATAGTATATGAGATCATCCAAGACTATGTATAGAGTCATCCTGTATAATACCATCCATGACCTCACATGCAAACTATTTTTAGAATACTCAACAAGTATGTGAGCCTTCCAATCTGCTAAAATCTCAGACATAGAACTAAGCATAGAGGTAAGGTAAGGTCTCCTAGATAAAGCATCAGCAACAACATTATTCTTACCTTTGGTGTACTCTATGTCAAAGTCATAGGTTTGTACCTTGTTCACCCATCTCTGTTGGCAATCATTGAGATCCTTCTGCCCCATGAAGAACCTCAAGTTGTTGTGATTCCGTACGAACCATGAATTTTCTGAGTCACAAGGTACTGTTTGAATTTGGCCAAAGCATGCATAATGGCCAACATCTCCTTGTCATAAATTGGGTACCCTTTCTCCATAGGGCTCAATTTCTGACTCTCATAAGCAATGGGAGGCCTATCCTGCATAAGCATTGATCCAATACCCTCTCCTGATGCATCACACTCAAGTACAAATGGGAAGAGAGAAATCTGGCAATGCAAGAATGGGACATGAGCTCATCACCTCCTTGAGGTGATCAAAAACCTGTCGTGCTGCTTCGAACCAAGAAAAATCCCCCTTAGTCAAATTTGTCAATGGAGCAGTCAACCGAGAGAAGTTCTTCACAAATCTCCTGTAGTATGTGCACAATCCCAAGAACCCTCTCAATTATGTCAATGTCCTGGGTGGTGGCCAATCCAAAATTTCAATGTATCTTCTCCCTATCAACCTTCACTACCCCTCCACCAATCACATATCCCAAATATAATAGCTCTGTCATGCCAAACTCACACTTAGAAGCTTTCGCATATAGTGAATTAGCTTCTAATATCCCCAAGATCTCATCACAGTGCCTCATGTTATCCTCCCAAGTCCTGTTGTAGACCAATAAGTCATCAAAGAAAACCAATACAAACTTCCGCAAGTGGTAGTTGAACACATGGTTCATACAAGACTGGAAATTCGTTGGTGCATTAGACAACCCAAATGGCATCACTAAAAACTCAAAGTGACCATAATGGCACCTGAAAGTTGTCTTATGCACATCCTGCTCTCTAACCTTGATCTGGTGATATCCAGATCGCAAATCTATTTTAGAAAAATAGATTGCCCCCTGTAGCTCATCTAGCAACTCATCAATGTGTGGCACTGGATACTTATTTTTTATTGTCTTCTTGTTCAAGGCATGGTAATCTATGCACATCTACATGGTTCCATCCTTCTTCTTCACCAACACCACTAAAGAAGCAAAAGGATTGGAACTAGGTCTGATATGCCCCATCTCAATGAGCTCATGGATAGTCCTCTCAATCTCATCCTTAAACCATTTGGGGTGACAGTAAGGAGTAGTAACCACATGTCTAATGTCCTCAAGCTCGATCACATGCTCAAATCCCCTATCTGGAGGTACACCTGGAGGTATGTTGCCAAAAACTGCACTTTTCCTATCCAGTAGACCCTGGATATCCACATGATACTCTGACTACCCATCTTGTTGACTTCTTGGTTGAAACCAAACACTGTACTACCCAATCAACCCCATTGTGCCTATGAATCCTCTCAATCCTCTTATTTTGTAACAACCCTGGGTGCATCTGTAGATAAACTATTCTCAAAGTCACATTCCTCCCTTTTGGACTTAAACTTCAGCTCCATCATCTGAAAGTTAGTTCTGGAATTCCCCAAGGGAATGGAGCCACTGTCAAACTCCAAGCACCAAGTTGGTCTCTCCAATGCCAACAATATAGAAATCATCAGTAACTGTATAGTTACCCATCTTAATGCTCAACTGTAGAAATCGTTATGTGCATCTCATAGACTCTCCATTGGCTACGACCACATTGAAGCCCTCAAAATCCTCTGCTTGTAATCCTCGCTTCTCTAGCAATGATGCATCAATAAAGTTGTGGGTTTCCCCACTATCAATGAGTACCACTACTCGCTGACCCTGTAAAACTCCCCTAACTATGAATACCTTGTACCTCGGGTACTAGACAAAGTGGCAATAGTCTCTTGGGGAAAAGTCTCATCCTCCATGCTCCACCCCTACACTGTCCAATGCCTCTCAATCATCCATCCTCCAATTTTGAGTTATCCTCCTCATCACCATCACTCTCCTCAAAAACCTCTATGAATTGGGCCTTCCCTCTACCCCTGCAATTATGTCCTGGAACCCAAGGTGTGCGGAAATCGAAACATAGTTTCTTTCACCTCAACTCATCTTTATCCTCTCTAGATATGAATGGTTTCTTCACTACATCTTAGCCTAGGTGGAGGAACCTTCATTTGTGAGCCATCAGGTCTAGATCAGAGGTACCTTAGGTTGTACTTGAGGTTAACCTTCAACTTTAGAGTGGATAACTCCAAATCATGTGCTCTCCTAATAGCCTCATGAAAAGAAGAAGGCTCAAATGCCTTTACAAATCCAGCTAGAGCATTCATCAAACCTGTTGTGAAAAGTGAGGTCAACCTCATCTTTGAAACATGTGGGTACCATGACTGATAATCTTTGAAAATTTGCAATGTACTGATCTAAGGAACATGTCTGTCTCAAGTGAGTCAACTTTCTAAAATACCTGATTAGGGTCCCTTTTGTCAAATCTACTCATCAGCCTCTTGTGAATTTACATAAGTATCAATATGTATGTGCCCCTATGTAAAAACTTTTCCAACTGATGCCACCAGTCATGTGCATCTCCCTCAAGATGTACATGGAAAACTTGTCATCCCCCTCATGCATGGGATTAAGTCAAAGTAATCTTCAACTTCTGAATACAGGACTATGCAATGCACTTCTTAGAACCATCGAAGTGTGGAATGGATATTTGTCCCAATGGTCCTCTATAACTCAGGTACCTGTAGCTAATGATCTCTCTTGGGATTTCTACCAATCTTCATTCTGTAGTACTCTATGAAAGGCAAAATTATCCCTAAATCCCTCTTGCTCAATGATTGGTACCTTTCCCAACAAGACTCCTCATCCAAATCATCTGTTGGTTGCCTTACCTGTGAAACTTTTAGATCCTTCAAAAAGAAGGTTCATGGAGTTTTAAAGGTGGTAGAAGCTAGTGGGGAGATATGGTTTTTAATGTCTTTCATTTTCACCTTTTTAAAATATATATATTCCAGCTATTACCCTCGACACCTGCCCCGTTTATCCCTATTGAGTATCAAGCATATAAATGAGGCTTATATCTCTAGTGAACTCAAACTCAGCAATAGAGTTTTTTAAAGGTGGGATCTTGTTACTTCAATATGGTTTTTAATGTCTTTTACGTTAATTTTTTTCAAAAAATACAAAATCTAAACATAAGCCTTGACACCTGTACTTTATTTACCCATTATATTTCATATTACTATAAATACTTGTAACTTACATTTCATCCGTTGTTTTATATTCACATGAATGGATGCGACTGCAAACCCCTTGCAGCTGGTTTCCACAACAACCACTAACAAATGACTGCATCCATGCAACATGAATTGGGTGATTGAGGGCAGAGTGTTGGCTAGATTTTATGCACAGCGTAAAAACCTAGGTAGTCATGAGATAAATCTCCTGACTCATTTAACGGTAAAGGTCATGTGTAAGATGTTTATCTATTTGCAGTGGTGAATCCTAATAACCACTTTTTGGGGGTTTTACTTTAATTGCAAAGGTTTATGATACCATATTAGTTTTGCAGGAAGTAATTGCTTTCATCTTATTGATCGTGGTGTTTGATTAACATCCGTGTTCTTGGCTTGATATGATTTGGTTATCGTTCCTTTCGTGGTATCAAAGTGAGAGATGCTGTTGACATTCGTCTAAAAGTTTTATTTTGCAAATAAATTCATTGTATATCCATATATTTGGGATTTGGTCATATGTTGTTGCTGCATGAATTTTTATGGAAAACAGAGGCTTCCATTAGATCTGGAAGGTGTGAATAACCCTAAGATCGACTGTAAACTCGATGAAGCTTTTTGGATCTTTCCTTTTTTGGTAGGGGTCCACGGATGCAAAATGCACCGTTTTCACAAAGTTCTCGGGAAAATCCGCAGGTTGCTATTTTCGGCAATAAATGTCACTGTCTACACAGTCTACCCATTAAAATACTTAGCCCTTGGTCATATGAGGGCTTAAAGCTTGTTGAATCCTACAAAGTATGATGCTTAACCCTTCAGCTCTTCCTCTATTTTATAGTGTATAGAGGGCAATTACAAATAGGAAATTGTTTTAGTGGCACCTGAATAAATAACATGTGCAAAGCTATGAAAAAGGGAAACTTTTGCTGGAATTCCTCTTCGCATGACATGCATGATTTATAACTGCAAAATAGAACCTTGTTATTTTGCATGTCTGCCACCTATTTCCAAGTAATTGACTTTTTCAATAACTTGAACTAACGAATTTTATAAGTGCCAATTATGGAGAAAATAAGAGAAAGAATTATGGAAGAAGTTATTGGCTGAGCCCTGACGTCCTAAACTTTTAGGTTTTGTCAGTTTCCATACTCTGCATTTTGAGAATCCATATGATTTTCTTGTAGTATGTTGACTTCAAGAGGATATTTTAAAATTTGTGAAAATAGATCGCTCAAGAAGTGAAATTCTCTTCTTGAATCACTCATTCATGATAAGGATACAATTTTACTTCCATATGTAGTTGAATCCTTTAGCCTTGATTCATCACCATCATACTGGAAATCTGGAAGCATGCTAACTAGTCCACTTGTTGCTTAGCTCTTGTACCTACTGACATTGATCTGCAAGTCTTTGAGTTTTTGTTGTTTTTCTCCTGAACCTGCTTTTTTATTTTCTAGTTACATATGAGAAATTGTTAAATTCTTGGAAAGCACTCTGTGGTTACATTACCGCAAATTGTGTAACCTTTTCAATGAAGGCTTCAACTGGAAGATTGGGAGCACATGCACCAGCTACATGAAAGGCTCTCTACATGCTCTGACTTCCACATGGGTGCTAGAAACTAGAGGATGAATCATTGGCAAGACATTCACAGGGTATCCATTATGTTAAGTTGGATCTATTCTCGTCATGACATCTGGTTTTCGAGCAGATATATTCATTGGGATCACACATTGACAGAGCTCCTTTTTTTGTTCGCTCAACTCTTTATGAGGATCATGAGCAACACAGTGAAGTTTTGCACCTTCAACTCAGGATTCAAGACAACCATGAGATTTCATGGCTATCAGACATGATCAATTTCATGACATCACATTCTGATGTTCTTTTGCATGCTGCCCATTGTGCATTTTTACACCAAGTCATGCATGTAGGCATCTTCTTCATCCATCTGTGTTGATTTGGGGTGGATATCTGATCACTCGTGGCTGTGACATAGGCATTCGTTGAGAGGACTCTACAGGAGTGGCTCCTCCACCATTCAGCCTCTTACTCCACTTTATATACCTTCTGCATTGTGCATGCTTCTTGTTTTGAACATTTTTCTTTAACAGGTGTAGCTGTATCTCTCTTGTTTGTTGAGAGATTTTGTATCTGTAATTTTCGACAACTTCAACCTTGGCATGTTGACAATATCTCTCCATGGGCAGGATGCTCCATTCTAGTGAAGTCTAGTTTATTGCCTTGTCAGTGTTTGCAGTCCAGTTGATTTATGGGAAACTGCATACTAGATTTGTAGCACTCACCTCCACTCATTTTTAGCAATTCTTAATGGGGAGGGTGTGGTGTTGATCCTACTTCTTCAGGTTTGGGTGTCCAAGTTTGCCTTGATTTACCTTGGCTTTTCTTGGATCATGACAACTCTGGATTTTGTGTCCTTAGCCTTTTTTCTTTGGTTATTGTTCTTGGATTGTGGCACACCTATTTGCTTTGCACTTGATCAAATTATGTTTGGTGTTTTTTTTGCAACCTTTACTGGGACATCATCCATTGACAATCTCATTGTATGGAGCTATTCAAGTGGAGCCTAGTGTCAGTTGTTTTTTATTTTTGTGATTGAGCAGTGGATTCAGACCATAGTACACACCAAAATTCTTCAGCACTGTACACGTTTTTTGAGCCGAGATTCTTGGGATGCCTTGGAGTGGGTCTTTACTCTCTTTACTTTGTTATTACTAGTTTTGGGTATCTTGTGGTGTCCCTTTTTTTCCTAGTTATTATACATGAGTACCTCATCAGGGCTAGTTGCTGGGACTCATACTATGGACATGCCACATCTATTTTGGCCTCTAGCTTCACTTGAGGGGGGGGCATTAGAGTAGGTATTTACCTTATCTCATGTTCACCTAGGTAATTTATTTACACTTTATTGTATTTATCATCACCCACTTATGTGTGCCAGGAAATGGGAATTTTTATCTTGATTTAAATAGTAGGAAAATTATCTAGTTGCTACTTATAATGATTGTTATCTTTGATCTATGGGGACAAAAGTTTAGATTCCAAATTGTCATTGATTTCCCCTTGAATGTGATTTCTTCCTATTATGAAGTCCTTGACTTGTCACGAATGTAAAGCTTTATGTTGGAATATATCGTGGAGCTTTGTAATAGGTTTTGTAGGAAAAGTTTGTTCTGTTAAATGAAAATTTTTACCCTTGCCTATTTAAACAAGGCCCAAAATTCTCATTTGTACTTTAATTGATTTATCTTTAATAATAAACAACGATTTCTCATATTGTTTGCAAAGGTTTACATAAAGTTCCCATTCCTGCTTGCACGTTTAATTTCATTGGCAGTTTTTTGTTAATGTGATTTGATTAGGATTTGTGAGAGAGAAACCTTTGTATGAATGGGAACTTATCATTCCTTTAATCCATTTGTCAAATATCATTTGTAACTTTGTCTTAGGTTTTGCAGGAAATGCTAAGCTATGTTGTTCACAAGCTTTGGAATTAAAGTAATACCACATAAATATTGGATTGGATTCATACCCACTACATTGATAAACTTTTGTTACATAGGAGTTTTTACCATTAAATTCGGAAAGCAACTCATGAATTCAAACTAGGGCCTTTTTAAGTTAGTGCATAAAAGTCTAATTTGGTCGCAAGCAAGGCAACGAACTGATTTTTATTTATTTTTCTCAAAATATTTTCACAAAACACATGAAAATTTTACAGGAAGCTTCCACATGATAATAAAGAAACCTATTGGAATTAAATATTTTTTTAATTTTTCAGGATCATATATGATTGTCAAGACAAAAATTATAGTTTCAAAACCCAAAGATATGGCTAGAAAACATTGAAAAATCCATATCTTCTCAAATACATATGACAAAGACCTTTTGAAAATTTTGGAAATAACATCTATTAATAATATGAATGAAAACCTAATCAGTTATAGCACTCTGAAAAAAGCACTGTAAAATCCCAAAATGGGTCGCTCCACTGTAGAAAGAGACCATAAGGTTCCTCTAAAAGTTAAGTGTCAAGAACTGCTCTAAATGCTGACAAGTTGAAAACAAATCTGGAAACCCTTGATTTTTAAGCAACCAAAACCCTTCATGGTAAAAACACCAAAAATTGATCTTTGATAATCAGCCTTGAATTAGTTCCAAATTGACAAGCTAGAGTGGATCTTCTACCACTGAAGAATGCTCTGCTAGCTAGAAGATAATGGATCTCTCACCACCGTAAGCTAGGGTTCATGTAGGATCTTACTCCACAAACTAGAAAAAGCAAACGATGAATTTCTTAAAGGAAAATCATAAGTGTGTATGCAATAATGACCTCTCTTTCTCCTCATCAATCTCCTTTTATAATTTCCCCTAAACAACTCGTGGCCCAAGAAACCTAAGTCAACATTTTCTAGGAAGGACCACCAAATAATAAAGTAACTTAAACTTACTGCTTAGTTCCCCCAAGTCTCCATAGGGACATAAGTGACCCCAACAAAAGAAATATAACATTAAAGTGTTATTATTCACCCTCATAACGATAAAACATAATTGCTTACCCCCACCAAGGCCACTTAACACCCATGCCAGCACAATGAATATAACAAATGAAGGCAGCCAGGAGGAATACCCAATAACCTGTAAGGTCTCATCAATTTTGGTATTTATTATTATGCTTAGACAAAAGTTTTGAACTTGTTAGTTTTAGCTGATCTCTGAGAGGAGAGGTAGTGTGGAGAATCAGAAGTCAACATCTGGTAATGCGTATTTTCACTGTGTTTGAGTGCACGTTTAGTTACATGGAACTAGTCAAAGAAGAAAACTTCAGCTTCTATTTCATTTAGAGGAGCATAATATATTGCAATTATTTCTGCAAGTACACGACCACATTATGCGGCTCTAAAACGTTCTAGAAGAAGTTGGAGAGAATGCTAAAATCAATCTACAATTATTAAATTGGTGATAATATGATTACCATTAAATTAGCCAAGAATTCAGTCTATCATAGAAGATTAAAGAGTTTTTATTTGAAGTACAATGTTATTTGAGATTTAATTTAGAAGAAAGAGGGGGAATTGATTTATATTAACACCCATAAACAACTTGCAGATATGCTTCAGTAAAACTATTGCACAACTTCAATTTTCACAAATGTCGGAGATCAAATTGCGTCAAATGTCCATTATGGCCAAATTGGCATCAAGGAGGATAAGGTTAGATAATGATACTGCGCGAATACTTTGTGTTAGATCGCATTTATTATGATTAAAGTTAATCTATATTTGAAGAAGCCTCGTTAATATTAAAACAAGGGAAAAAAAATCCCTCAAATAAGGGATATTAGTTAAATATTCGTGCACAGTAGGGATGAAAGATAATTTTAGGTGCTTGTTTTAGGTCTCTGTTTGGAGAAGGTGAAATAATAGTCACGGGGAGGCTATAGATGGATTGATCTTTATTAAAACAAGGTTAGTTTTCCATCTTTATCAACCTTTTAAGAAATAGTATAAATATGTACGTGTGTGTGTATATAAATGGGTAATAATGTTTCACATGTATATAGTATATGTATCAAGTATAAATATATTTCTGTGTAAGAAATATGATGCGGGTAGGAAGTCGAGTTACAGAAATATTGTAACAAATCTATTGATTACCTGATTAGAATAAAGAAGTATCACCCCCCCTTGGCCCCAATCATGGCAATTGTGGCACAAGTGTTTCGAATGTTCCTTTCTTACTGTAGTTTGCAATCAACGTTTTTCATTGCTGAACAGTGAGGAGTGTAGTTCGCCCTCAAAATATTCAAATCCAACTAATGCTTCCCCACTTAGACGTGTACATATTTATCCCGCTAATCACACTAATGACCAATTGACCCATATACACATCTCAAATATTGGTACAATACTCTAAAGTACATGGCCAGCATGACTCAAGGGTACCAATGTTTTGGGAGTACAACACATCTAGATAGGCACATTTACATATTATACGAGAGAGCGTACATGCTAAATGGCTGTAAGATCGTACCAACATCACGTCACAAACTTGTATGAGGAACTTGCCATTTTATTTTCCTTTAGATGGTACGTAAATATCGCCGTGACTACAGTTGTATGCACAAACATGTAGATAGACTCAATAGTGCACACTCGATTATTTCACAGGTTGGTTTTCCACGAACATCATGAAACCATGAAGAGACACGACATAAAATCTCCTTGTGATCAGTACCTCTCCACGAGGCTGCACCACCTACAAAAATGCTTAGATTGCTACTTTATAGCTTGGAGGAGAGGCTTTTATTTCCAATGGTCAGACATTAGCCTGTTCTTCTATGGATGGCTCGTGACATCAGGACGTTCTCGTATGGTAACTAGATTGTGAGCTCTTTCATCAATAAGCAAGGATGAATCAATAGAGCTCCCTGTATTTGACCGTCAAGATCCATGGTCATGGTTCAACGTTTCCACCAGATCAAATACCTCATGCCAATTATTCAAGTTTTTCGCTTCTCTTGTAGGTCATTCACTGTCACTCTTCTTCTTCAATCTACCTCTTGTGCCATGGATCGTCCACCTCCACCAAATTATGCCACCATTTTTCTTCTTGGATTCTTTTTTTTTGTAGGCTTGGAAGTAGGCTATACACAAGTCCTCATCGTCCAATGATCTCAGCAACACCTGCTCTTGTTATTCTCCAAAACTGCAAACGCAATACTCCATGGCACTTTGATGCTTCTTCCCTTTTTTCCCTTGCAAATGTTCCAACAAGTTTATAACCTTGCCTCTCATTCGTCTTCAACTTTAATTACGTATGTGAAACTAATGCACCTCCTATTTTTCCACTTCTTGAATTCCATTTTGTTGACCAGATTGGCACTTCTTCTCCGCAAGTAGGACAAGTGTAACAAAACTTGATCTCTTACAATCTCCTTTGGATGTCAAACAAACCAATGCATCCCAAGGTAGCCATAATTATGATTTGCACCTGCCTTTTGACATGAGTTGAAATGACCATAACCAGCTAACCCTATAGTCAGTTTGTTGGTTAGATTCCCTCTAATGCATTTGCACCCTCAGGCCGGCTCCCACATGAACATTCGGTGTTAGATTTCATTCTCCACCTTTTACTCTTAGCAATGGCCTTGACTGCAATTTGTACTCTCTGTAGCCTTACAAGAGGTGGAGACCGTAGACTTAATTCACCATTATCTTGCTTCATCTTCTATCGGAAATCAGATTTTTTGCACAATTTCCATTTCATCTTCTGAGATTCAGACTCTGCAATAAGCGCATTCTTCGACTGTATAGAATTAATGGTGTCTTTCCCTCTAAATCCTTGAGTCTCTGCTGCACAGTTTTTCAGATTTTTGTTTCCCTCTCTCCTAGTCATGCCCAACTGACATGTATTTACAGACTTCTGTGGCCAGTTCTACCCGCAAGGTGAAGGAACTAAACGTTTGAGCCTTTCTGAATCCCCCATACAGTGCATGAGGACATGTGGAAACATTCTGATTGGATCCTCCCAACGTTTTCCCCCTGGAACACCACCAACCCCACGGAATGTACACGCATTACATAGGGCATGTTTCATGTTCCTGCCCCTGGCAATTAATTTGTCAGTCTTGATGATCTCACGGTCTAGGGCATGAGGTTTCCGGCAACATCTCCACGTTGTCATTCCATGGGGGATGAACTTTTCGGCGGACATCAAACCTCGTGGAATTAGTCGTAGTGAATACCAACTGTTGAGTAGACCATGGGTCCTTGTCAAGCTCCAAGTCCATCCCGGGCAGTGCTTCGACCGTCCATTGCAGGGACAAGCTTGAAACGATTACTGCCACTCATTTGGGAGTATTGGACTCTCGGTGGACGTGAGAGCCCCATCTCTTTTCCATTCTTATATTTAGTGAACTCGGGTTCGAGTCGATCCCCGGTCACACTTTGTCATGATCGTTTGGGTTGGAATCACATGGACCTACTTATGTGGTCATTATATATACAACGGAGCATACTGTTGGCTAGATCTTATCTTATCTTAACACCTTGGCAGTTATGAGATAAATCTCCCTCATTTACCGGTGAGGCTCCCGTATAAGATTTATGTCAAGTATGTTTTCTAATAACTATCTGTGGATTTTACTTTAACTGCGAAGCTCATGAACCATAGCTAAGCAATTCTGCAGCAAGTAAGCAGCTGTAAAGAAATATTTGCAGAAGGGGGAATAGTTGAATACGGGAAAAGGAAGAGAAGATGTGTAATCCAACCAATAGTTTACAAAGTTGGTCTCATACACATAGATAAAACAAATAGATCTCACAATACAAAATTAAAGGAAAAGAAAGTTTCTAATCTAAATCTTAGAAAATGCAAAGTTTATCTAAAGATCTACACAGAAGTAAGAAGCAAATGCACCGTTGACACAAAGCTCTCTGGAAATCCACCCTTTTTTAACTCTTCAGCTTTCAGAAAAGATATCAAGGGTTTCAACACAAAGTCTAGAACTCAAGAATGCTGATTACAAATTCTGATGGTCTAACCCATAGGTTCTTCCTCTATTTATAGTGTATAGAAGGAAATTACAAATAGGAAAGCAATAACTGAACTGACACATGCGGAAGCTATGAAAAAGAAAACAACTGGCAATTTTCCCCTGGAATTCCTCTTTCATGAAATGCATGCTGAAGACTGCAGCTTTGCATGTCTGCCACCTATTCTTAATTAAAGGACCTTTTTAGAAGCTTTTACTCATAAATAGAACCTTTTGAAAATATGCCCCGTCTATCCAATTTTGGAAAATATCCCTTGAGAAGTTGTTGCATATACCTTTGTTGAAGTCATTTTGAAGTTGAATGTCCGCCTCACACTTCGGAGCTGCTCAGTAATGTTGTCATTGATGATTTCTCTGCCCAATTGATTATCAAATCAGCTCTGTTGAGCTCAATGGTCCTCACAAAGAAGCATACATCCATGAGCGGAAGTAATTGGAAGGAAGCTTCTACCATTTATCTTGCAAAGTAATTTGGTGATATCATCAACTTCCTGTACAAGATTGGATCATGGAAGAGTCCTCGGGAATTTTGATGGTGCTTTGGGCTTCTTCATGTATCTGCTATTCATTATACCCACGTAATCTGCTTTTTACTTTTCCCATCTATCACTAGCATCTTGCATTTGCAATCCCCATGGGCCGTGCGGAAGCTTGAGGCAATAATTAATGAATTGTGCATCCAACCTGATTATTGTCTTTCCTACAACATCTCGGATTGTCCTTGAAAGAGGATGATAAGACCTTGCACACTCCATAACAAACTCAGACAACTAGGTTGTGATCAGAAACGCTGCAGCTTGAATAATCCCACTACTTTTTATTGCCCGCATGAGAGGATGATCTTCTGGTGGCTTTGGATCTGTCAATTAAATCAGTGATAGGTTCAAGGCCTATGTCTGTATCATTGATTCAATAAGCCTGGAAACAATGCATGATTCTCAATGACCCTTCTCTTTCATCACGCTTCATCATGCCTGGAACAATCTTTGTTTGAGCTCTTTTTCTTTTATTTTTGTCAGAAGACCTTGCAATTGGATCAATTTGTGCAGAACCTACAATTCCTCCTGATACAGAAGATATATTCAATGTCTCTGACATTGATTTTGCCTTCTTTTCACCAATATGAGCACCTATGATGAATACCTGCAAATATTCAGACAAATATGGAGTCCATGGCATGAATGCCTAATTTCTATCACCAAAATCTACTTATAAAGCCTGCTGCCCTAAAATTTAAGACTTTGCTTGCATGCCAAGCAAGCTAAAAATATTATTTAATTCACCTGTGCACTTATACCAACATGCAGATACTCAGAATAATAAAAAGAAAGCTTCTCCAACCCTAGGCGCCAAAACTGGATGCTTCCCGGCAATAATGGAAAACACTTTTTAATGCAAAACCACTCCTTCCTTTGGCACCAAACTTCTCCAAGGCAGCATGCTCCACTAAAAAGAGTTAATTGTCTTCTCCTTATAGCGTCCCATGCTTATATAGGCAACTGCATGCTAAATTTAATAATTGTCATTTCTTGTTTTTGACAATTATTAATAATAAGTTATGTTTTTTTTCTCAATTTGGGCGCCCAAGTTTGCCTGATTTAATTTGTTTTTCCTTGCAATTATTTCCTTTATTTTTAGCATGCTTCTTTGTCTTCTCTTTGGCCCATCCAATCTTGCTTTGACTTTTCCTCTTATTTTTGGCACCAACTTTAGCTAGGAATAATAAAAATATCATATTATTAAATGCATGCAGCTTTACCAAGGTGGGTCGCACTTTTTGACTAGAGGTTGTGTTAAAAATAAGAAGGCAAAAGTGGGAATTTTTACCCTTCCAGGCAGCTCCAAAATTTCATCAGCACTTAAGTGATTTAACTTTAATAATGGGAATTTTCATCCTTCCATGTTGAAGGCTCTAAATTACCATCTTCCTTGCCACCAGCCAAAATTCCCATTAGCACTTAAAAACTCTCCTTCCAAAAAGTGCGACTTGCATCTAGAAGCTTATTTCATAAAGTGCGACTTGCATGGGTGAATAAAACTTCTTTGATGGGAATTCTTACCTTTCTAGGAAGCCCCAAAATTCCCAAGTTGTACTTTAAGTGATTTATCTTTCATAATGGGAAAAAACAACCTGCATAGGAAGGCTCCAAATTCCCACCTTCCTTCCACCTCCAAAATTCCCATTGGCACTTAAGTGACTTTAATTGATGGGAAAAAACAACCTTCCGGGAAGGCTCTAAATTCCCATCTTCCTTCCAGCCACCAAAATTCCCATTGGCACTTAGATCTATAATTCCAAAAAGTGTGACTTGCATCCTAGAAGCTTATTTCATAAAAGTGCGACTTGCATCCTTCCTTCTGGTTCAGAAATTAGCACTCCACGATTAATTAATTTCTTTGTCTGAGGTCATGGATGGCTTCCAGAAATTCCAGGCAATTAAACAGGCTAAATAGAACGAATGAACGGATCAAAGGGAATTAACAGATAGACTACGGAGAAAAACCGAAAACAAACACAAGAAAAAAAATGAAAAATGCTGCCAAAAGTTGCAGACAACTATTCTGCCGAATAACTAGTTAGTAAAAACTCATTGACCTGGTGAATACTCTACTAAGAGGCGGAAATACATGGTTACAAATCTTGCAACAGGGTTCAATTGGGGCATGATTTATTTATGTAAATAAATTGTAAAATAAAATTCTCTCAGACAGAACCTGATGAAGAGAGAAAATGAATTTTAGCACATGGGCATTTGTCGAAATTGGCTTTATATGATTCACTGGGAGCACCTGCAGGCAATGGAGACGACTGCAAGCAATAAAAACCCAAAACGACCCGTTACTTTGAAAAAAGCAAAATTTTTTAAAAAGGGGTAGTCCCAGATTTCAGGGTGAAATCTCGGGGACACCAATCCTCCTTATAGAGCCACACGAAACTCCCAAGCACTTTCTCAAGAAAGCAGATCTTATACACTAGTCAATTCATTGGCTAAAGGGGCCTCAATTTAATTGTGAAATAGATAAGATTGTGAAAAATAAAGGGGAATATGTCAGGAAATGACCTTAGATGAGGAACGCTCACCAATAAGCATCCAAATTTGGCAATAATCAGACCAATTCATAAGTACCAAAACAAATGTTTTAAATAGTAACTTAGATCCTTTATAAAATTTAGTGGACCTATGGAAATTCATGAAGACCTTAGTACTTGTATTTCGAAATGTTTCACAAGGATCCCCATCAACGTAAATTGGTTAGATAAATTGTTGTGTGACACATAGACTGCAAGAGTGAATGAAGGGCATCAGGTACTGATTTGCAGAGGGAACTTGGAAGCCATGGCAAGATCAGCCCAAATGCAATGACCTTCTTAGATGTGCTTGACAAACATGTAGCACTAGAATTTGAGGGACCAAGTTGATGATTTGATTGTGCTACAAGGATCTTTTTTAGAGCTTGAAACTTGTCACTAAAATCACCAAACAGTCATGAAAATAAAGTCATATGAGCACCAAACAAATGCAAAATTATAAAAAATAACTAGTCTTGTACCAAAATTAGTTGTCTATGGAGGTTCAAAAATAATACTTGTATTTGAAATGGATCATAAATATCAAGTACCAAGGATAGATAATTTGTTGTGTGGCCTATAGACTGCAAAAGGAATACCATCAGGTAATGATTCATGCAGAGGGAACTTGGAAGATAATGGCAAGATCAAACAAGACTCTTAGATGTGTATCTTCACAATTATCTAGCACTAAATAAAGGGAGCAAGTTGATGATTTGATTGTGCTACAAGGAAGAAGTTGGAAGTTTTGAGAGAGAATAATAGAATGTAGAGAACACCAAGCAGAGAATACAACAATCAGGTGCTCACAAAGTAGGGAGAAATTATACGCAATATAGAACCTAGTGAAAAATTATAGATACTATAATAAGCACTTATGTAAAGTCCTTAAGGGCCTTAGAGAATATAAAGATTTAATGTGGTGAAGTCTTGACTAATATTCTTTGCATATCATCATGTTAATGTCGGTCAAATTTTGCATGTATTTGTACCTAATCATAGTTATTTTCAGGCATAAGATATCTGATAACCACTAAGAATCGATATTCTTTTTCAAGAACAGAAAATTTGTTGATCAATAGTGGAAGGTAATTTAGTTTTAGTGTGCATCTTTTAGATAGGATTTATACAAGTAACATTTTTGTGTACTTTATAATGAGCTTATTTATATTGTGGACTTGTTCAAAATCGGTCTAAGCAACCCATATCTCATAAATTTTCAGGCGTTGAATAAGATATCTGATAACCACTAAGAATTGTTATTCTTTTACAAGGTTGCACAATAGTGGAAGGTAATATTTTTCATTCTAAATTAGAGCATATGCATCCAAATTTTGAAGAAAAATAAAAAAAATATCTTGGGGAGGTATGTTAATTCAGAGAGACTATCTTGGAAATAGTTATGAATGTCTTGATAGAATTCGTTGTGAGTAGCTGGATGTATATAATCATGGTTCTTCTATTTGCTGTAGTGATAAGAAAAAAGTAACAGAGCTACATATCTTTTAGTAACAGAATCATGAAATAACAATTAGTGATTTTTTTTCCATGAAATGAAGAAAAGTGTTGTAAGGTTGTAACCAACAACCAAATGAAATTACGTCTTGCAGTTTTGTGTAAAGGTTGTGATGTCATTGAAGGAAGCATTGATCGATGTCGACGCAAGGGCAAAAGATGAAATTGTGAGTGCGTGTCACTCCATTTTCAAGGTGAGTACAAAGTAGAGAGGTCATTAGTTGGGCTATTTTCATAATCTACAGCTGTGGGCAAATAATGTGTTGCAAAATATTTTATAAACTGTTTAAAGAGTTAGGAAGTTTATCCTCCACTAGAGCAAATATTTCAAATCTAATTCTAGAAGAAATTGATGGGTAGATCAGATAGTGTGAGTAGATTATCTCCACTAAATAGTAGGTGAGAATAATAGTGATAAGTTGTGAGAATGTTAGTATGGTAGCTATTGTTAAATCGAAATAAATTAGACGTCAAGAGTTTTATATTTGTTTTGTCCCAAGAAGGTTACAATAGCGTTTATCTTGTAAAGGAGAGTCTAAAAAGGGCACAAGGAGAGTGACAAGAGCAGAAAGGATTGTCTACAAGAATGAACAATGTGAAGAAAATGGAACAGTCAAAAGGTTGAAGTGGGTTAAAGAACAGACAGACAAGGCTCAAGAGTCCAATTCTGGACAATCTGAGAGTGCTTTTGCTACTCATTCTAAAGGAAAGTGGAAACAACAAGCTGAGACATCCTTTTCCTCTCCTAAATATCAAGTGATAATGTTATGATTGTCACATAACTTGGTCATGTGAAAAAGGATCTGTCGAAAACGACTCAATGCCCTGAAGAAGCAGAAGGTGGCAGACACATGTGGCTACAGTTGAACACTTAGTCAGAAGATGAGTATGCTCTAAATGGCATCTTGCATGGGTAACGGCACCCCTACTCGAATGTTGAGTTCTTTGATTCCAAAGAGCAGTCACGACATTTCACATGTCAAAAAGGCTTGGTATGTCAATTTTGGAGATTTTTGTTCATTCTGAAAGATTACTTTAGGAAAGATGGAAGATCACAATTGTTGTAGAAGACTATTGGGGTAATGTTCGTATTCATGCTAAATAATATACCAATTTGCTTGAAAAATGTTAGATATGTGCCTAACATGAATACGAACTTGTTATCAATCAGGAGCTAACTGATAATCCCAATATCTCTATAAATTTTATAGCAAATAATGTATTGTGTCTGACATTAAACAATTTAAGGTTGTTGCCCCGGGGATTGGGCATAGGTGGTCGATTATAGACTCGTGGACAATTTTCCCACGGTCAACATGCATGCAAATAGTTGTGGAAGGCAATACCACATGTTTTATGGCATAAAAAGATATGGCCATCTCAACCTTCAGTATTTAGCCCGCCTTCATAAATGTGCCAGACATGAAGTTGTTGGTGTTGCCTTGTTTTTCATGAGAAATAGGATTTGTGTTGGTTTTTTGTTAGGAAAACATAAAAGCGGAAGCCTTTTCCCTCTGAAAAGGTGCTTGAGCGTGCAAGAATGAAAGTCATGGAAGAAACATAACCAGGGGCTCAAATGGAATCTTGTAGCCATGCAATATCTATGTGAGTCATCGTGGAAGATTCCCATAAGTCCTTGGTGCACGTTACTTTCTAGAATTGTATGAAGTGAAGATGATCACTCTGAAAGATGTGGCACTATTTTTTGAAGAACCCGATTGCTTTGAAAAAGCTTCTTTTGTCAAGTTCAAGGCCATGGTGGAGAATCAAACCAGTTCAGCGGATCAAGACTTTGAGATCCCATAATGGTGGTCAATTGATCTCTAAGACAGATTTGCAGATTTCTGCAATAAAGAAGCGATTCAATGGGAATTGAGGAGCCCCTTATATGCAACATAATAGGGTGGTAGAACGGAGGAACATAACCATCATAGAGATGGCTAGATGCATGATGCACAGTTAAGGAGTGCCATATAAGTATTGCAGAGAAGTTAACACAGTTGTATATATTCTCAAGTGGAGTCCTTTTAGAGCTTTGTAGGACATCACACTGGAGGAGGCTTGGTCCACCATCAAACCAGAGGTATCAACAACATTTCGTGTTTTTGGTTCAGCTGCTTATACTTTGGATCCACGTAAGTTAGATTCTAAATGTTCTAGATTTTTTTTTGCTGGCTATAGTGATCAATCTAAAGCCCATAGATTGATTGATACTTCCACTGATAAGATCATTATTAGTCGGGATGTTGATGTAAAAGAAACAGAGTCTTTCTTTGGTTGTAATCAGCAAGGGGACCAGCATAGGGGTAGTGATTAGCAAGGGGTCATGACAAAGTTCGGTACTCTTTCCTTGCCTGATCATGAATCTTGTTCTTCTCATACTCCTGCACAAACTCCAGGGAATCTGTACAATCTCCCCATGAGATTTTTGAGTCTCCAGGAAATCAACTTGCATTGCTTTCTTCTCCAAAACTTCCGTTGGTTTCACTTCAAGAAGCACCACAACCAGCAACCACATCTTCAGTTCAGCGGAGGCCTAAGTGTTTTTACTCCACTATTCAGGATTTGAGGAAGGAAGAATTGTCTCCTCTCTTAGATAGAAGGTCTCGACAAACTGGTAAGCAAATTGATTATTCTGAGTACCCTCAATTTGCTCTTGCTTCTGCTCTTCTTCATATTCATGAGCCACAAAAATACTTTGAAGCA
Source organism: Taxus chinensis (assembly GCA_019776745.2). Taxonomy (NCBI): domain Eukaryota; kingdom Viridiplantae; phylum Streptophyta; class Pinopsida; order Cupressales; family Taxaceae; genus Taxus; species Taxus chinensis. The sequence continues at coordinate 147,242,490 of CM034157.1, forward strand.
CGAGGCATATCAAAATGGGAAACTGCCATGCAACTAGAGTATTATGCCTTGATTAAAAATAATACCTGGAAGTTGGTGCCATTACAACCACAGAAACATCCCATTGGCTGTAAATGGGTGTATAAAATCAAGTGTAAAGCATATGGTACTTTGGATAAGTACAAGGCTCAGCTCGTTGCGAAAGGATTTTCACAACATGAGTGGATAGATTATGAAGAAATTTTTTCTCCTACAAAGATGGTCATTTTTCGGTTTCTTCTTTCTTTTACAGCTCAATTTGGTTGGAAAGTATATCAGATGGATGTCAAAAGTGCTTTCCTGAATGGAAAATTTGGAGGAAGTGTATATAACACAGCCTAAGGGTTTTCGGGCTCGTAGTCGTTACATCAAAATAGATAAACATCTCAGAGATTCAAGTCTTTCTGATCCAAATCTTTATGGCAATGGTGATCATTCCGATACTTATTGTTTAGGTTGAAGATCTTTCCATCAGAGATTCATAAGGTAAAATCAGATTTATCTTATGCTTTTGACATGACTAATTGAGGCCTCCTTCACATTTGTCTTGGTGTAGAATTTTGGCAACATGATCACTTGATTTTCATTTCTCAAGTTAAGTATGCCACGAATCTGCTACTGAAATTTTAGATGTATGATTGTAATTCTTCTTCTACACCTATGGAGGTCGAGCTGAAACTCTCAACTCATGATGATTCGCCATCGGTCAATAAATCATTATACAGACAGTTGGTGGGTAGTTTGATCGAACTACACGACTGGATATATGTTTTGTTGTAAGCTATCTCTCTCAAGTTTTAATTTAAACCGAAACTCGTTCAATGGGGACCAGCAAAACGAGTTCTACGATATGTCAAAGGAACTCTTGCCTTTAGCATTCTATATCAGAGAGTTGTAGATTTCAGGTTGATTGGCTATACCGACTCTGATCGGGGAGGACTTGTAGATACTCGATGATCTACCACAACATACGATCGTGCCAGAAATGTTCGGTTCAGGAGTTGTATCTACTGGTAGAATAAGCTCCAACCCACTGTGGGTATGCTAGACTTCCTCTGAAGCACCAATACAAGGCGGTTGCATCAGTGTCAGTTGTGAAGCAATTTGTACTTTGTCGGATTCTCCTTGAACTAATAGCTTCCTCAAACTACACCTGACTCCACTTTCCTTTTTGTGACAATCAAGCGAATCTGCAACTCAAAGACACAAGGTCAAAAATCTGCGTAGTATCATCATCATGCAGGCGCTGCCACAAACTAGTTTCATCATCACCATATTCGACAATTAGTTTACTTCCTAGTGGATATCAACTCTTTACTCGTCCTTCTAAGGAACAACCTAACCGAAATCTAGATAACTAAACCTCATGATCAAGCTTTTGTTTGTAAAATTTTAGGACAAACTGTGTCGTGTTGATTCCATTTCAGATCTGATCCAAGGAGGGTGTTGAATATGAATGAATATAAGTTATAGGCACCAAAGCATGTTAGTTGGATAGTATGGGGATTCAATTATGAATTGTCACATGAAACTATTTCAACTACGACATTGTAACTAATCCCAATCATAATAAAATGAAGGACTACAATGTCATTTGATGCTTCTATCACTCATTTTCTTCCTTCATTCTATCATTGTGCTACAGCTTCACTAACATCATTTCCCAAAAGCTCAACTTGTTTGACATCGAGGGGGGCAGGCCTATATTTATAGCCTGGCGGACGAGTATCAGATCGTGGGTTATTAACTAATCAAGGTTGGCATAAAGTTGGCCTCAAGGGACATGATTTGAGTGTTTCCCCTCAGCCATACTGAGATATGATGCTCAAACCAGTTACAAGTTGGGACTAATCATCATTTCCATTAGTGGGTGAGACCGTGGATGTGATTCGTCTTTTCTTATGCCAGGAGGTGGAGACCATATGAGTGGCACTCTTGATTTAAATCAAATGCCCTATTTATTATGATATTTGAAAAGGTTGGATACGATTGTCTACACAAAGACTAGTGGAAATCTTCATATTCCAATAATTCTTTCGAATAACTAAGATCATCGATGTCTGGACCTATTTATCTAACGAGAGATTGTCACCCTTTAAAAGTGCAAGCCCCTTACAGGGCAACCCCTAGTGCCCTTAACAGAACCTGTATGAATGATGGGACTACATGACATTTCATCCCCTCATAGAGGTTGAAGGGACACTGAGATGTCCTTTTGCTACTAATGCTTCGCACATTGAGGGAGAGGTACATGGTGAGACAGGCGACGCCTCATCTCTACTCAACACTACTACGGTACTCTACATTTGAAGACCCTTAGCCTATCTTTCCCAGTGAATGGTTTGGGATGTTGCAAGCCACGAGAAAAACTATGCTAGTAAGCGTTGAATGATATTGCCTAGAGAGTAGATTTTTAGCTCCCCTTCGACATTATAAATAAATATGTCAATTTAATCAATGGATGCGTTTGAAAAGTGGTTTTTCTGACGGACCTTGTAGTATTGCTCACAAAAGAATATTCCCTCATCAAGTTTACCCATTCAAATCCATTTTCCCTTCAACTTAAATAAATGTCATTTCCCATCAAAAATACATGTGGATTGTTAAGTCAATCTTAATTGTTAGAAATTGACGCCACTATTGCAAATTTAGTCTTATAAATTCAAAAATTATTTAAATCATGAGTCCCTTACTAATTTTTTATCCCATCCAACCTTTTCAATCATCTACTCATTTTATTTAAATCATGAGTCCCACTCATATTTTAATTCATGCAAAAAATCCTTGGAGATGGGATCACATCCCTATTTCACCCACTAATTCAAATCATGAGCTTCATTGCAATCACATCATATCCATATCAAACCTAACCACTCAAATCATGTCCCTTATTTAGGGTTACTTTATTCAACCTTGATTATCTAAATAACCCGCAATCATACTTGCTACCCCTAGGCTATAAATATAGGTCTTCCCCCCTCGTTGTGAAAGATAGTTTGAAATGATTGTCTCTTGTTTGTCATAACATCCTCATAAATGGTGATTATTGAATGTTTTATGATCTGATCTCCCCGCTATAGCGACTTGATCAAAGGTGTACACATCGGTCATTTTCATTTACAGCTTGCACGTTTTGGGTGTTCATTGAAGAAGTTGTTTATAACATCTCATAATGCCCTCAATAATGCTACTGTGAATCCCCATACGTATCCTTCTGGATGCTTCGGTGTTCACCTAGCTTGATTCACGTTGCATTTTTTGGATCTAATTATAGCTCATCTGAGCACTTTCGGCATTTCCAGGTTTTTCATTTACCAACTTGCACGTTATCTGAGTTTATCTTATTTTTCTATGGGCAGCCATTTTTGTTTATTACACGGGGGTTGACAGCCAGCAAGGAAGTAACGCTTCTACGGGTCCGCTCCATGCAGGAAGCCCCGCGACATAAAATATCTAAGCAATTTTGGGGGTTGTCTTTGGAAGGGTTGCAGATTCGCTCAAAGATCAGCATTGATAGCTCATCATCCACTTTGCGCCCGTATTAGTCATCATCATCTCCCAATGTACTAAGCCCTTGCATATTCAAGGTTGTTTGGTGTTTGTTGATTTCTAACACACTAAGTTGAACAGGAAGTAGAAAACCCGATCAACATTTCTGGCACGCCCGATGGGACCTAATTAGATTTTCCCATCAAACCCACCACCTTACCTAACCCCACTTTGGGTTGTATTGCTTGCCAACATTTGGTTATTTGAGGTCAAACTAAGAAGATCCAATCTATCCTAGGGTAATTCAGATACATTAATTTTGTCAGATTTGAATAATATCTCAAAAGGGAATATTACAGTGGTATCAGAGCATGTTCTTCTACCCCTGTGAGGGTTTGAAATTGCCTATGACATCATTTGGTATTTATCTAGCGTGGGTAACATGAAAGCAAAGTTCCGGAAACTAGGGAGAGCACTCAAGCACCTACCTTAGTCAAAGGATGGGTTGCTCAATATTATAGAAGAAGCAACAAGTTGCTTGGCACTAAATGGATACAATTCTTTTAAAAATATGGATGCATGCTTCTGGGAAGGGATTCCTTGGTGATGCAGTTGGCTAGGTACGAACTCCCGACCAGCTAATGGCAAGTTATGGGGTAGTGAGCAATTATCTGCCTCACATACATCTAGTGAGGTTATTTGTTTTTACTCACCACCAAATTTATTGTCATATGGGTGATGGGTTTTGGTTTGAGAATCCGTGATGGTATCTCACATACATCCCCTGGTCATTTCTTTCATTCCACTTAACCAGATTCAGCTGCCCCATGGCTTGTCAGAAGTCAGTCCATGGCCTCAGACAATGGAAGACATCTATCGAGGACATGGTGGAAGTTTACAAGGTCTTTGGGACCTCACAAGCCCTTATTTTGGTAAGAGGGTTAGCATTTTGAACACTGTGGCAAAAGTAAAATCTTGTGTGGTAATGATGGATCTAGAATGTAATGATCTTATTTCTCACATGTTTGAAGTGTTCTTTGATGTTCTACATAATGATCATACTCAAGAGATAGTGGTTGTCATGCAAACTATTATGTCTTTGGTGTTAAATGAATATGAGAGTCCCCCACCACAATTGCTATACACGCTTGAGGAAAGATTGGGTCAAGAGACATCTTGTATTGCTCATACACTAGCCAAATGTGCTCTAGAGCAATGTTCAAGCAAAGTGAAGGCACATATGGCAACCAAGATCACAGTTCTTCAAGGTATGATTCCTTTGGTGTTTGATGTATTGATGATAAAATTTTCATATCTAATGCTTGCATGGGACTTGGTGCTTGCATTGAAAAATCAGATTTGATTCGAGAGGAAGTGAAAGAAGAAGAGCCACCGGATGAAAATAAGCAAGGTAAAAATTCATTGTTGATTGAAGAGGTTTCTTTGCCTTTTTATGATTGCATGCATGATGATAAGATGGACATGGGAGATGAGCCCAAGAGGAAAGAGAAATCTAATTTGCAAGTTTGCATGGACAAGCAAAATGAGGGCAGCCAAGAGGTAATCAATGGTCATTATTTGGTTGTTACTAATGCTACATGAGTTGGTAATGAAATGCAATGATGTAGGCAAGTGTGCTAGGCAAGAAGAAGAGGCATTTCCGAGTACTTTAGACCATTCTCAGCTCGCTGGTCTGCACATAACAACACTCATTAGAGAGCAAATAAATGACTTTATCCACTCAACAATAAAGTTTAAGGAAGCCTCACACCAATTATGGGAGTAGGGTGCAAGAGTTCTAAGGTGGTGATGTTTGGTTTGAAGAAAGAGTTTGAGAACAAAGCAGTGAAGGTAGGTTGTTTGGTTTGGAATTTGGAGTATGAAGGTATTCATGGCACAAAGGTATTATGGGCAGCCCCAATCATTTTGTTTCAGATATATTTTGTTTCTTTTCATAAGGGAAATACATTGGCACAATGCAAGGTATAAGATTTCTTGCATTTTTTATTTTCCTTCTTATGTGAATGATGGAGTAGAAATAAGAGGGTATCATCATGCACATGCTACCTCATGGTATGACGGAATGAGCAACAATTTCAAATTATTTGTATGTGCTTATGAAATCATCAAGTTGGATTTTTTACTGTTCTTATATCATGGTGAAATTCAACTTTGGGTTGTTGGAATCATAAAAAGGAAGTATGAGCATTGTCTATTCATGTGTGAATTTGCAATTAAGAAGAATGTGAGTCTAATATTTCAACTGATATTCACACTACTGTCATGAACATTTTCAGCTTGTTTGAGGACATGTTAGCATGCCCACAAAGGGATTTAGTCACTTGGTATGCTAAATTTCAGTTACTCTACTTCATCAGAAACAGTCAGCACAAAGAAGGAAAAACAATGAAATGGAGGTTCTGTCTTTTAAGTAACAGGACCGCCGCCCTGTGCAGGGTGGCGGTTACAGAACCACCGCCAGCCAGGGTGGTGGTCCCAGGACCACTGGGTGGCGGTCCTGGCCATTACGGATAGAAAACTAAAATTTGAAACGAACAACCTCTGAATTTGAAAGGATGTTGTTTCTCTTCTCCTTCATGACCTTTCCCATTCTCCAGTGCATGGGAGGACATGAGAAAGGCTATAAATACATGATTGTAGAAGTGTAGAAGATCATCGAAGCATGGGAGCAAGTGAGCAAGAAGTCTTAGTGCTGGAAATTGTATTTTTGTAGAAGAAAGGAGTGTTGAGACAGAGCAAGCAAGTAACTGAAAGGAAGTGTTGAGATATTATCTACTTCTCTTTCTTACTTATTGTAAATTCTGTACCTGTTGATTTGAATTGGCCAATAGAAGTGGGAAGAAAGAGCAATTGCCCTTCCCGACTGGTTTTTCCTCCATTGGAGGTTTTCCAGGATAAAATTGTTGGTGTTATGAGCTTATATTCTTTCCTTTACTACAATTGTTGATTCTAAGCACAATAGTAATTCATTCACTAGCTATCTCTGTTATTTTCTAATAGAAAGTAAACAACAGCGATTAATTTGTGATTTGTGAATAATTCCAAAGTTGAAGAGTTTACAGATCATTTTGGTATCAGAGCTAACAAGTATCCAGGACTGTGGTATTTCATTCTTGAATTTGTATGACAGTGACAAGATCTAAAGGTGAAGAAGCTTTACCTTGCGATCCAGAGATTTCTACAAAGAAGTGGAAACAGAGAATTCGGGGAGAAATGGAGGAAGAGAACTTGGTCCGTAGAATCGAGATGCTGGAGACCATGATGGATAGGATGTTTAGAAGGCAAGAGGAACTTGCAGATTTGCAGAAGACAGCTTCCGTCAAGCAAGACTCCATGGACTCGGTGGTTTGAGGCTTAGCCGAAAAGTTTGGTATAGGCAAGAGTCACCATGAGGAAGATTATGGGGAAGAGCATGAAGAAGAGACTTCTAACACAAGAGAAAAGGTAAAATCTGAACATACTCCTTTTAAAGTTGAGACTAAAGTTGAAATCAAAAGCTTTGAAGGACAAGTAGATGCAGAATTACTGGATAAATGGTTGAAATAGTTAGAAGTCTATTTTAGCATCCATAATGTCACTGAGGCACAAAGGATCACCTTTGCATGTCTCAAAATGGAGGGACATGCTCTAGTTTGGTGGGAAACTCATCTAACTACTTGTGAAAAGAAGAAACGTCCTATTGTGAAATCTTGGCAAGAATTTAAGGAATTACTTAGAGCTAACTTCTATCCTATTGGCCATAAAACTGACCAAATGATTAAATGGCAGTATTTTAGACAAGGCAGTGGTCAAAGTGTGTAGGACTATACTACGGAGTTTCGGAGGCAAGCCATGTTGCTGAACATGGATTTGGAGGATGAGGATATTCTGACCAAATACTTGGGAGGACTTCACACTCACCTTCGAAGAAAAGTCATCTCCACAAAGCCCAAGGATCTCAATGAAGCATGTGTACAGGCATACTACATAGATGATGAGAAAAAGCAAGGAGAAGCAGAGCCGAGGGTAAAGCAGTCAACAAATCAGCAGAAAAAGGATTATGGGAAAACAAGTAACAAGAGTAAGTGGAAAGGGAAAGGTAAACAAGCTGCCACTACTTTAAATACTTGTAAAGATCCCAAGAATTTTTGCAAGAATTGTGATATCAATGGTCATACTGACGCTACATGTTGGAAGTTGCATCTGGAGTTACATCCGAAGAACCGAACCAAGGACTCCAAGAAGTCCATGACAGCTGTAAAGACAGAAGGGGAGGTGGAAATCGAAGATGACTCTGATGTAGATGAAAGGCTTGGATGCACGGCCACCAACATGGACAGCGAAGAGGAGATGAGTAGACTATTCCAGATCAAAATCCAGATCAAGAGGACTAAGGTAAATGCTTTGGTTGATACCGGTTCTCAATCTAACTTGATTTCTGAGGCAGTTGTAAAGAAGCTTGGTCTTGAGACTTACGAGCATCCGCACCCATATCCTTTGGGTTGGGTGAAGAAGGGTGTTGAAATTCAGGTAACAAGAAGATGTAAGGTCAAGTTTGGGATAAATTCCCAATATATAGATGTTTTTGAAGCTGACGTTATTCCACTTGATGCTTTTGATGTGGTATTCGGGAGTCCTTACTTGTATGTTAGGGATGCTATCTTTATGAGAAGGGAAAACCGATACAGATGGGTCAAGGATGGGATCAGCTACAACATCCGGGCACACCAGCATAAGACACGGGTTACTATGGTAAGTGCTAACCAAGCAAAATGGCTTATTCAGTCAAATCATAATCAGTTTTGTTTACTTTTGTTAAAGGATAAACAAGATGGGGTAGAAGTTTTAGAGATTTCTAACCAAGGAAAACAAGATTTGGATAGTATTATTCAGTCTTTTCAGGAAGTATTTCAGGCTCCTAGTGGATTACCACCAAAACGGGAAGTAGAGCATGAGATTTAGCTATTGCCAGAGTCACCTCTACCGAACATCGGGTTGTATAGGCAATCCTTGCTTGAGAGTACTGAAGTAAAGAAACAACTCCAAGAACTAATAGACCAAGGGGTGATACGTCTGAGCACCTCACCATGTGGTTCACCTATTGTGATGGTGCCAAAGAAGGATGGTTCTTGGAGAATGTGCATCGACTACCGTGCTTTGAACAAGATCACCATAAAGAACAGATATCCACTTCCCCGTATAGATGATCTCTTGGACCAGCTTCAGCATGCCAAATTTTTCACGAAGTTGGATCTCAAGTCAGGTTATCACCAAGTCAGGATGAAGGAGGAGGATATATGGAAGACTGCCTTCAAAACAAAACAGGGTTTGTATGAATGGTTAGTACTTCCTTTTGGATTATGCAATGCACCCGCTACATTTATGAGATTGATGAATGATGTATTGTGGGATTTCATAGATTCATGTGTCATTGTATATCTAGATGATATCTTGATTTTTAGTGCCACATGGGAAGAACATCTAACGCATTTGCAGCAAGTCTTGCAAGTTCTCAGGGAGAAACAACTGCTTTGTAATATGAAGAAATGTGAATTTTCCAAACAGTCACTTGTCTATCTTGGGCACATGGTTGGAGGAGGAGAGCTACGAGTGGATCCAAAGAAGGTGGAAGCCATCACAAATTGGCCAACACCAACAGGAGCCACAGAGACTAGAAGCTTTGTGGGAGCAGTACAGTACATGCGGAAGTTCATTCTGGGTTTCTCGGCAATTGCAGCACCTCTACACACAGTGGCCACAAAGAGTAAGGGTTTTGACTGGGGTAAGGAACAAGACAAATCCTTTGAGTTATTGAAATACAAGATTAGTCATGCTCCAGTACTTGCTCTTCCTAGTTTGCAGCAGCCTTTTGAAGTAGAGACAGATGCCAGTGATTATGCTATGGGTGCAGTGTTGCTTCAAGGAGGTAAACCCGTATGTTATCATTCTGAAACCTTCACTTCAGCAGTTAAAGGATATTCAGTATATGATAAAGAAATGTATGCACTAGTTCAAGCAATTAAAAAATGGAAACATTATTTGTTGGGTAAAGAAACTATTGTGCACACTGACCACAAACCTCTCCAGTATTTGCAAGCACAGTCTAAATTGCAGCAGGCAAGGCACTACAAATGGATGGGGTTTCTTCAGCAGTTCCATCTAGTGATCAAATACAAGAAAGGTAGTACAAATTTGGTGGCAGACATGTTGTCTAGGCCACCCACACAGGAAAATTTCTCCTGTTTGGCCACTATCTCTCAGATCGAGCCCTTCACGAAGGAAGCTTACGGAGAAGCATATGCCCAAGACAAAGACTTTGGGGTAACATTTCAGAAGTTGCAGTCCCAAGGGGCTGAAAAGATGGGGATTGAAGACTGTTATCTCAAGGATGGGCTGCTCTACCGATGGGGGAAACTTTGTGTGCCTAAAGAAGAAAGACTTCTATTGATGAGGGAAGCACATACCTCGAAAGTAGCGGGACATTTCGGTGTTGGTAAGACCCTAGCCCACTTGCAAAGGTATGTATATTGGCCCAACATGCAAGAAGAAGTATCAAAATTTATTCGTGGATGTAAACTTTGTTGTACTAGCAAGCCTAAAACTAGGAAGGAAGGTTTGTATATGCCTTTACCAGTACCTACTCGTCCGTGGGAGGACATTTCTATGGATTTTGTAGGAGGATTACCTATGTCTAAACATGGCCATGACTATCTCTATGTTGTTGTGGATAGATTCAGTAAAATGTGTATTCTTATGGCATGTAAAAAGACAGTAAAAGCACATGAGGCAGCAGATCTTTTCTTTGCTAATGTATGGGTGCATTTTGGTTTGCCAAAGTCTATTGTCTCTGACAGGGATTCCAGGTTCTTGGGGAAGTTTTGGACTACTTTGTGGGACAAGATGGATACCAGGTTACAGAGGAGCACAACTTTCCATCCACAGACAGATGGACAAACAGAGGTGGTAAATAGGACTTTGGTACAGTTGATCAGAGGGTATAACAGTAAGTACCCAAGGACTTGGGATGAGTCCTTAGCCTACATTCAACATTCCTATAACCGGGCAGTACACACATCCACTATGAAGTCACCATTTGAAGCATGCTTGGGATATCTACCTACAAATCCACTGGACATAGCAGTTGGACAGCAGGATGAGGAGGATACATGAGACACAGAGGTGACTAGAGCCAACAAGTTCATTGAGAGGATCCGACAAATCCATCTCAAGGTCAAAGAACAACTAGAAAAATCTCAAGCAAAGTACAAAGCTAGGCATGATCAACATAGGAGGGAACACAAGCTTCATGTTGGAGACAAAGTTTGGCTTTACTTGAGCAAGGAGAGACTACAAGGTCAAGCACGGAAGCTCAAGCCACTACGATATGGACCCTTCACCATATTGGAGCAGGTTGGGGAAAATGATTTTCGACTTGATTTACCATCATTCATGAGGATGTACTCTGTAGTAAACTGTGAGAACTTGCACCTATATGAGCCATCCATGCTGGATGAAGATGAAGAACTACAGTTGCTACCTTCCATTGAGGATTGCGTCTTGGACTCACGAGGTGAATTGGAGGAGGATGTAGTGCTACAGCAGAAGGTCAGAGAGACTAGAAGAGGTCCGCAGGAGTCTTGGCAGATTGGACTGAAAGGAAAGACACCAAGGCAGGCCCGGTGGTACTCGAAGGAGCAAGCGAGGGAATTGTTCCCTCATCTACTCCCCCACTAAGCTTTTGTGGGACCAAAAGCCTCCTAAGAAGGGGAGGTGTGATCCATAGGGATCCAAAATAACTCTACTTCATCAGAAACAGTCAGCACAAAGAAGGAAAACAATGAAATGGAGGTTCTGTCTTTTAAGTAACAGGACCGCCACCCTGTGCAGGGTGGTGGTTACAGAACCACCGCCCAGCCAGGGCGGCGGTCCCAGGACCGCCGGTCTGCACAGGGCGGCGGTCCTGGCCATTACGGACAGAAAACAAAATTTGAAACGAACAACCTCTGAATTTGAAAGGATGTTTGTTTCTCTTCTCCTTCATGACCTTTCCCATTCTCCAGTGCATGGGAGGACATGAGAAAGGCTATAAATACATGATTGTAGAAGTGTAGAAGATCATCGAAGCATGGGAGCAAGTGAGCAAGAAGTCTTAGTGCTGGAAATTGTATTTTTGTAGAAGAAAGGAGTGTTGAGACAGAGCAAGCAAGTAATTGAAAGGAAGTGTTGAGATATTATCTACTTCTCTTTCTTACTTATTGTAAATTTTGTACTTGTTGATTTGAATTGGCCAATAGAAGTGGGAAGAAAGAGCAATTTCCCTTCTCGACTGGTTTTTCCTCCATTGGAGGTTTTCCAGGATAAAATTGTTGGTGTTATGAGCTTATATTCTTTCCTTTACTACAATTGTTGATTCTAAGCACAATAGTAATTCATTCACTAGCTATCTCTGTTATTTTCTAATAGAAAGTAAACAACAGCGATTAATTTGTGATTTGTGAATAATTCCAAAGTTGAAGAGTTTACCCCAGATGAGTGCTCAACTCACGGTCTACAACCTGCTCCAGCCACAAGACTCGGAGATGATGAGGATCCTGGATCCTAGTACAAGTAGAGTGCAACACTTCAAATAGAGTATTCAGGAGAATCCTGATGCTAAGGTGCTACTCCATAATCAGTTTGCATAGATCAACCTCAACTCTCGCGCACAACTTTGTAGATAGTAACTGTAAAGAATCTTTCTAGCACTCGTCTTACAATTCGAAGCGTATATCTAGGCAGACCCCCAAGAGTCTGACACTTGATGTTTCTAATTGTTTATAGCTCAGTCTCACATTCATGTAAGCTTTGTGGGCAGTGGTTTGACCACGACTTTCCATGGAGACCGTGAATATCCACGCAGACTCACAAAATTTCGCTGCTTGATGCTTCCAACTGTTTCCAGCTTAGTATCAAATTCATGCCAGCTTTATGTGTAGTTGATTGTACAGTCTCTTTATAGCAATTGGCTTACAATAAGAAGACATTTTTAGAACACATTTATATTAGTCTCTTTATAGCAATTGGCTTACAATCCTTTGCACTGAAGTTATAAACAGTGCACAGCACCATTGACAGTGTAATTTAGTGACTTTACAGTCTCTTTATAGCAATTGGCTTACAATCCTTTGCACTGAAGTTATAAATAGTGCACGTAGCACCATAACCAATTATATATTTCTCGTTTATATTTTTGTGCTTCTCATTATGTCATCAAACGTGTGAAGAGTCATGTCCAAGTGCAGTATGACCAACCATGGAGATCCTAAATGTAACAAAGAAATGTGTTAATAAAGAAATTCTGATCAGATTCTTCCTGATCCACCCCCCCCGGCCTAGCCTATTTTCTTTTTCCACCTCATCTTTGACATCTGTAGAGTCAACCCCCACTTTACATCATTGTATAACTTTAAGAATCTACGTAACACCAACTTTCAACCTATATATTTCAAACAAAGTAGTTATACGTTTCTATGATGAGCTTCTAGAGCATTTGTCATAATAAACATTGTATTATAGTCATGTCTTTTTGTTTAGATATGACCAGACCATGGAGATTCATTAAAATGTAAACACAACGAACACATGTTCACATGTTTTCTTATAATGTAGAATTTGCAATCGATAAGTTTATTTCGTTTAAGAGCTTGATTATCCATTTTATTGTTTTATCGTTTTATAGATTATTTTTATAATTATAATTTGGTCTTGTCATTTGAATATAGTTCATAGTCGTAATTTCCCATTTTGAATCCATTACTGACAACATTGCATCTGTTTGTCATTTTATAGTCTAACTCATAGTTCTCGTGTTACGATTTAAGTTGAGCATTGAATATTTATTTCATCACTTATTTATTATTTAGAAGTTGTTGAATTGTTATTTAATATTTCGTTATTTTTCGTTTCATTATTTATCATAGTTATTTCATCGTTTATTATATAATATAGTTTACATTTGATTAGTTTCCATATCTTGTTTATTCTAATTACATATGAACATCGACATTTTATTTTTACATTTCATGTTTTGCGTAGGATTTTGCTTTCTGAATATATATATTAGAATGTTTTTTTATCGTTTATAGGTAATTTTTATAATTGTTAGTTTGTCTTGTCATTTTATAGTTCATAGCTTCTCATTTTGAATCCATTATCACGTTGCATTTTTTGTCATTCTATAGTCTAACTCATAGTTTCGTGTTACGATATAGATTGAGCATTGAATATACCATTTCATCGAGATTTATTTCAGAAGTTGGAAGTTATTTACATTTATCTTGCATCAACTTATTTCATATAATTTCATCGTTTATTGCATAATAGTTATTTCATCGTTTATTTTATAATTTAGTTTACATTTGATTAGTTTCTATATCTTGTTTATTCTAATTACATACAAACGTCGAATTTTTTTATTTTTTTTTTAATTTCCTATGCGCAGGGCTTTCTTGTGCACACAAATATTAGAACATTTTTTATTATCTTTCTTTTTAACTTACATTCACTAATGGTCTTCTTACAATCATCTTTTTTTTCTTTTCACACGTTTTCTTAATTTAAAAAGACAAAAAATATTAATTGTTTTCCTGACTTGCTTGGCTTAGTTAACATAAAAGTGGTTTTCTATTTTATGTCTGTAATCACTCGATCAACCGCTAAGAAAATGGAACACAACCTCGTTTCAAATAGTTTTTCATCCCAACCAACATCCACCTCAACAACTGCATCATTCGTTCCTTTGACTACCTCTTTTATGGATACCCATTCCCTCATCAACGTTTCCCACCAAGTACCCTTCGGTCACACTTCAATTTTAGACCATCATTCTATCCCATCTAGGTCAGCCACCACCCTTTGTCAAATCGGAGCCTTTTGGTCCTCTTATCATCCCTCTTGGTGATCCAAAATTCCAACAACTTCTTGATGCCAATCTAGTGGCTCTTAAAGACTATCTTCTTAGAAAATCCATATAGATTCCTCTAGACGGCCCACCATTTCAGCAGATCTACCCTTACCATACCAATCCTGAGATCGTTCCATTCACAGCAAATGAACCTTATACAGCCCAACGTGATCTCGCTTCATCCTCTACCAATCCACCATCCCACCAAACTACTCAGTTAGTCACACCCATTCCTCCCAATCTCCCCCAAATCAACACAACTATTGTAACTATCATTCCCATCACCTCTTAACCACAATTATCACTAGTGCTCCCATCCAACCTCCCCATGTATCACATCCCTTATCCGAACAGCAGGTCCCTCTCACATCACATGTGTATGTCATTGCTTCTCAACCCCCTTTTACGCATCCTTTACAGTATTCAGTGTCTCACCCATTCGATCAACCTATCTATGCCCACATCCCCACTCAACAATTTTTGCAATAACCTTCGTAGTCCCAACAATAGTATCATATCCCCATTTCTTAGCAACAAGTATTCCATCAACCTCCACTTCAATCACAACCCATGATTTACACTCACCCCTATCAAGTTCCTCAAACACCCATGCATTTGCAAGTTTATCAACAAAAACTTACCCAACTGCTTCTTACACACAACCACCACCTCTCATTCCTCAACAAACTATTCCCAATGATCTCATATGCAGGCCTTAGTGAGTCAATTAGCCAACCCTAGAGGCCGTCACTTTGGGATCTAAAGTCTCATTGTCATATGAACAAATATGCAACAAACCCATCCTTCCATCTGTACCAATTAAACCATATCCTCCACATTGGGAATTGCCCAAATAAATGAAATTTAATAACAAAGAGGATCCTCAACAACATATCCGTGCGTCCAAACATGCATGCTACCTTATCGCACATGACCAGGATTTGATGCTCTGTACCTTCCCATGTTCTTGGATGGTCTTGCCCTTGATTGGTACAATAATATACCTCAATACTCAATATTTTCTTTCTCTCAACTTGCGCAATTATATCTAGAACACTTCTTAATTAATATTTTGCACAAAGTAACCATCAAGGATCTGTATACCATTAGAAAATTCAAAGATGAATCCATTACAGGACTTCATCGCATGATAGCGCAATATTAAAAATTAGTTATCTTTTCATCTTCCTCAAACTAATCTAATCAAACTCATTTCACACTCTTGTATAACAAAGCATATTTCCTCTACTTTATAAATTCAATTATTTCAAACTTTTGAGGAAGCCTTTACCATGGCTTGCAAGCTTAAGACGTGTGCCCTCAAACACGGCCATTTAAAATTGAAATCAAATAAGCCCAAACAGGAATTCACCAGACCGTCTGCATCAAATGATAAGTCAAAAACAACGGCCAACGCTGTCATTGTTAAATCATCCTCCACATCTACATCTACTACATTAGCTCAACAACGAT
This sequence comes from Taxus chinensis, assembly GCA_019776745.2. Taxonomy (NCBI): domain Eukaryota; kingdom Viridiplantae; phylum Streptophyta; class Pinopsida; order Cupressales; family Taxaceae; genus Taxus; species Taxus chinensis. The sequence continues at coordinate 147,258,412 of CM034157.1, forward strand.
TCACACGACCAATGCCTAACTATACTCCTCTCAGGGAGTCATACAACACGATATTTGACAAATTAATGGTAGTGAACTTGATCACACTGCCGCCTATCTGACCAATTGATGAGTCTAGGCCAAAACCCACATGGTATCGTGAGGACCATTACTGCAAGTACCACCAAGTCCGAGGACATGACATAGAGAGATGTCAGAATTTCAAGGATTTGGTCCAAAGACTCATCGATCAAGAAAATCTTCAAGTAGATAATCCAAATGTTTCACTTATCCAACACAATTAATGAGATGCACCAGCAGGCCAAAAACCCCACATGGTCATACGTATATCATTACAGCAAGTACCACCAAGTCTTCAACCAACATATGACATAGAGAGATGTCGAACTTTCAAGGATTTGGATTCATCAGACTGATTAATCAAGGAGATCTTCAGATAGATAATCTCAAATGCTTCACCTCAGTCAACCATTACATCTTTAAATAACCATTTCACAAATCACGCACCAACATCAACAAGAAATCAAACCACCATTTCCTCCACATCCCAAACTCATTTCAACTTTTCATACCATTACTCATACTCTACACGCTATTAATGAAGATCCTATTTCATCCACAAATTTACCCTCTTCATCAACTATCCCCTAGGCAATCTTACTCCTCTACATCATATAAGACACTCATCACACACTCATCCAATTAATACCATCATCAATCGTATCTACATCCATCTGAACATCTTCTTACACCCAGACCTATTCTTGTCATTCCTTTCCATCCTTGTCATAAACACTCTAGATCCCCATGTATCCAAATATTCTTCACATCCTACTTCATCACTCTACCACATCCCTGCATCAATCAGATAAAGATGATTACCGTCTATCTGAGAATCATTCCAAGGATATACCCATTGATTACATCTTCTTAGCATCCAAACTCACCAATCCCTCTTTCCGACACTTTAAACAACCATTTCACAATCACTACATCCAACATAAACACATCAAACGTCACCACTTCTTCTTCAAACGGAAATTCTCATCACCATTGAACACTTTACACACATTGATGCAATGACTTCCTATTTCATCCTCAGATTTACCCTCTTCATCAATCCATCTAGACACCTACACACAAGCTCATCAACACTCATCCCCATACCATCAATCTACTACATTTTACCATCTCAGCATCCTCCAATAGACCACACATTCTTCCCCATTACCTTGTCACACTTTCCCCTTTATACAATCAGACACCTACACATCTAATCACATCACCCACTATTGATAAACCGACTCTTTACTAACCCAATCACTTACCATCTTTAGCTCACTCCAATTGTCCCATACCACACCCTTACCTACATTCCTCCCAGGGTCCCTCTTTCCACAATTTTACCCTTACACTCCCAATCCCTCTTTGCACTCTTACCCAATCCATCCACTATTGTAAACACATCTATGTCACCTTCTTCTTCTCCAGTAGAAACATTGTCATTCACTTGCAAGATCCCATTTCTACACAATCAGACACCTTCTAACTCCCCACCCGTGTCTACTGACATTCAAATCCAGTAGAAATTCTTGTCCCATCCAAGGGTCCCTCTACACAATCAGACGCCTACACATCTAATCAATCTCCGTTCGTGTCTACTACAGTACCATCTTTAGCTCCTCCAGTAGAAATTATTGTCATTCCTTCCAAGGGTCCCTATTCACAAACAAGATCTAGACCCCCATTTCCTCAACGTCCTCCTTCACATCCTCACAAAAACCTAGACCTCATTGTCCCTAATATCAATCCTCTTAAAGATGCATCATCTTCCTCTATTTTAGGACCACACCCTTCATCGTCTTCCTCCATTTTGGGAGCATCCCCTTCATCAAAAACCTACGCTACTAATAAAGCAACACAACAACGACCTCTTTCCAAACCACATCCCAAAACCGAGTCGAAGGCATCCACATCCTCAACCAATATCCCACATCAAACACAGTCGGCTCCCCTTCCCAAATCCAAGACAATGTCAAAGGCTACCATTACACCACCACACATCTGGGCATCATCCCAAAATCCTTCACCTATAGCACCATCACCTATTCCATCAGGATATTATACTACCATGTTTTATCAGTTACTCCAGGCCTCAGCAATCACCTTTTCGCCAATTAAACCTTTCGACCCAAGTGCACCAAGGCCTTCATGGTTTGACTCTAATCTTATTTGTGCATTTCACCATGCCCTAGGACATGACACTGAACACTGTAAAGCTCTTCAAACCATCGTACACCACTTTATCAATGAGAATCAACTTCTTAATGAGGGAGAACCAACTCTTCCACCAACCCAATCAGCTCCCTCATCCCAACATGCATCTGTCAGAACATCTAGGACACCGCTTTCATCAAGGACTCTGCCACCAATTCACCACCGAAAGAGAAACATCCAAGGACATCACAAACCCACCACCAAAAAGAGGATGATTCTGGGGATGGTCCCCCTTTTTTTATCAACGTTTTCATCAAGGACCAAAGACGTTTGTCGCTATCCCTCCTCCCTTAATCCAAACCCACCACCAAAAGAGGATACATCCAAGGACATCACAAACCCACCACCAAAAGAGGATGATTCTAGGGATGGTCCCCCTCTTTTGATCAACGTTGTTCAGATAACCACCCATTCTGGACCACATAATCCTAACTCCACCACACAACCTACTCCAAAGACCTTTGTCGCTATCCCTCCTCCTAAGGAACTTACTGCATCCACACCCCCATCACAACCTAAAGTTGTCATCGCTGCTCCCACCACTCATCCCACATCAACACCTCCATCTTCCTCTAAGGCCAAGGTATTTGTTTTGGCCGCTCGTAATCCTGCTTCTATTAAAAAAAACATTATTAAATAACTTCATCAAGCCCCGGTTAAAATTTCACTTTATGAGCTCATCCAAATCTCTCCACCACAAATTCAGGATCTCATCAAAGTTCTACAATGCATCCTGGTATCATCTAATGAGCCTCAACCTCTTATAGCTTTAGTTGATGCTTTCGCAGCATCTACCGCCATGTCCTTCGAGGATTCAGAAATCCCCAATATGCCACCAGAAGAGCATGATCTACCTCTATTCATCACAGTCCACATCAATGATACATGTATCAACGAACCATGATTGATAATGGTGTTAGTATCAATATCATTTCTTCTCATACCTTCAACCAGCTGAAATTACCTAACAACATTGTTGTTAAATCTCCTACATCCTCCGTGGCTTTAACGATGTTGTAATTCCCCCATTGGGTACAATTGTCCTTCCCATTCATGCATTGGCCATAAACTCCTCCACGAGCTCTTCTACATTATGGAAGGAGAATTCTAGTACAAGGAAACCATTTTACTTGGACGTCCTTGGATTCGCACCATGCACTGCATCCCATCTACCCTCACATTGTATCAAATATGAACATGAAGGGACCATTTATGCTCTCCCCGCCGATGCATTCATCCATGTCCTCCAACTCTTTCAAGCACATCCACCGTTCTTTTGATTCATCCACATACCCCACAATGAACCTGAAGCGCCGATGCCCCTCCATTGTTCACATGTCCCCAACCCTTAATCCAACTCTTCTTCCGGTGCATCCACCAATTCTTTTATGCCTTCATCCACATTACCCCACAATGGATCTATCTGATGCTGTGATGCAACGCCTTGCCTTAGGAGAATATCAACTCCTCACTCTTAATGCTCTTCCTTCTCCCAACCATCTCGGCCGCCCTGATAAGGCCCCTATGTATCAATCAAATGTTGGGGAAATCATCTCATTTGGCCCCTCTTCTCTTAAAACCAACCTAGTCTACAGCAGCCTCGATCGAACTTCTTCTCATGCTAAAGATCGCCCTCACACCAAACCATATGTTGAATAAGGGCAATGTTTCACACGCCAATGAATCATGTTTCTCGATCCCTCCATAAGGAACATTTGCATCCTCTCAAACCATCAACCTTGTTTCGCTCATACATACCTCTATCGTCGTGCATGAAAGGGGTTTGGTATGGGGCATTATGAACAAGGTCCTCATGGCAATGTCTTCACACAAGCCCATGAACCATGTGAAAAACTTGGCTTGGGATACAAAGATCCCTCCATCCCTCCTTCAGGCACATCCGCATCCTCTCCCGTCAACCTTGGTTCGCCTACCTCCTCTCCATCTGAATATCTTACCAATCCAGATGACACGTCTTCTCCATCTGACTATCTTACCAATCTAGATGATACCTCATCTCCATCCGACTATCTTACCAATTCAGATGATACCTTCTCTCCATCCAATTATCTTACTAATCCAGATCCAGATGACACTGTATCTATTCCCCCTAACTTTTTTTTTTAATTTCCACCATTTCCCTTGGATGGGTCATTTATTAGGTTGGAAAAGAAACCCGGTCCTTTCCTCTCAATTACCTAGATATGGTAGAGGAAGATTCCTCTATCATTGACATTCTTCAATGTGACAATGATAATTCCATTCTTTCTTACATGGGGGCCGAAGATTCTCATATCTAGAAGTCCCTTCCCCCTGACACTTCCACTCTCCTAAATGAATCCACTATCGACATTAATATCGGGACTCCTCAAGAGCCCTGCATCCTTAAGGTGGGCCAGTCCCTGGAACTGCAAGAACTCATAGCATTCACCTCTTTCTTATCCAAACATAACCAGGCCTTTTCATGGTCATATCCCAACATGTCAAGTCTTGACCCCTCCATCATTTTTCATAACATCGTTACCATCCCCAACGCTAAACCAGTTAGGTAGAAGCTTCGCCGCATGCATCCTCAAGTTTCTCTCCTTGTTAAAGAAGAGTTGTAATGTCTTCTTTCTACCAATTTCATCATCCCCATTGACTATCCCCAATGGGTTTCTAACATCGTTCCCGTCGTTAAAGCATCAGCAAGCTTTGTATATGCACTAACTTTCGAGATCTTAATCTCGCTTTCCCTAAAGACGAATTTCCTCTTCCTAATATCTGATCAACTTCGCCGCATGCATCCTCGAGTTTCTCTCCTTGTTAAAGAAGAGTTGAGATGCTTTTCTCATCATCCTCATGGATCCCTAATGGGTTTTTCTCCCGTCGCTACAATCAGACAAGCTTCATATATGCACAAACTTTGGAGATCTTAATCAACATAAAGACAATTTTCATCACCTAATATCGATCATTTGGGGATCTTTTTGCTAGAAATGTCTTTCTCCTGGACAATTTTTGAAGAATGCACCAGGATCCACTTTATCAATGGAGCCATGAGTCATATATCGGTTTTTCATGAGCCTGACATACATCAAACCGTAGAAGACTATGTGGATGGCCTCTTGGATAAGTCCAAGAATCGATGTGATCACCTCTTTGTCCTTGAAATCCATTTCAAGTGCCTCATCTGTTTCTTCCTCCACCTCAATCCAACAAAGTGTGTTTTCAAAGTTCTTACTAGAAAACTCCTTGGCTTCATCGTTTCTATCAGGGGCATTGAGGTTGACCCCGCGAAAATTAAAGCAATCCTTGAAATGCCTCCTCCTTCCAATCTCAAGCAGCTTCGCAGTCTTCAAGGTTGCCTCCAATCTGTTCATCATTTCATCTCACAACTTTCCGATCGATGTCAACCTTTTCATCACCTTCTTTGAAAAGACATAAATTTTGATTGGGATCACAACTGTCAAAAGGCTTTTGATGATCTTAAATGGTATCTTTTATCTCCACCGGTACTCACACCTCCACGTGAGGGGGAGCCCTTTTATTTATACATATATGTAACCAATCATGCTCTAGGAGCCATGTTAGCACATTTTGATGACCAAGGCCGTGAGCCATGTTAGCACATCGTGATGACCAAGGCCAACAAGCCATCTACTACATCAGTCGTACTCTTCATGACTACGAAACATCGGTACACTGAAGCTGAAAATCTGTGTTGCGCCATTATCTTTGCTACTTCAAAACTTCGACATTATTTTCTTAATCACAAGACCTCTATTGTTACTAGCTTCCAACCCCTCAAGACAATGTATCATAAACCATATCATAATGATCACATCACTCGGTGGCTCATGCTCATGACCAAGTTTGACCTTGAATTCATTCCTCAAAAAGCTATTAAGGGCCATTTTCTTTGCTACTTCGATCAACTTCGCACATTATCACCTTTTCTAAATTACACAGACCTCCTCATTGTTACTAGTTTCCAGACCCCTCCAAAATCAGCTTCATCATAAGATCCCATATCATAATGATCGCACCACTCGGTGCCTCATGCTAATGACCGAGTTTGACCTTGAATTTATTCCTCAAAAAGCTATTAAGAGTCAAACTATTGCCGACCAATTAGTAGAAACCCCTCTCCCCAATACGCAACCTCCTCATGACCACTTCCCAAACGAATCCATAAATAAGCGTTATCATGCTCCCCTTAAAATGACCCTCTTCTTTCATGATCCCCATGATCCCTTCAAATGACCTCTTCTTTCATGATCCCAATGATCCCCTTAAAATGACCCTCTTCTTTCATGATGAAGTTGATTGATGGATTCATTTGGGAAGTGGTCATGAGGAGGCTGTGTATTGATTGGGGAGAGGGGTTTCTGCTAATTGGTCAACAATAGCTTGGCCCATAATAGTTTTTTGAGGAATGAATTCAAGGTCAAACTCGGTCATTAGCATGAGCCACCAAGTGATGCGATCATTATGATATGGCTTAGGATACATTGTTTTGAGGGGTTGGAAACTAGTAACAACATAGGTCTTGTGATTCAGAAGATAATGTCGAAGTTTCGAAGTAGCAAAAAAAATGGCGCAACACAGTTTTTCAGCTTCAGTGTACCGTGTTTCACAATCGTGAAACGACTGATGTAATAGACGGCTTGCTCGCAGCCTTGGTCATCATGATCTGTTAACATGACTCCTAGAGCATGATTGGTTACAGAGATGTATAAATAAAAGGGCTCCCCCTCACGTGGAGGTGTGCGTACCGGCGGAGATAAAAGATATTGTTCAAGATCATCAAAAGCCTTCTGATAGTTGTGATCCCAACCAAAGTTTGTCTTTTTGAAAAAGGTGATGAAAAGGTTGACATCGATTGGAAAGTTATGAGATAAAACGTCGGACAAATTGGAGGCAGCCTTGAAGACTGCGAATCTGCTTGAGATTGGAAGGAGACATTTCCAGGATTGCTTTAATTTTTGCGGGGTCGACCTCAATGCCCTTGATAGAACTCTGAAAACACACTTTGTCGGATTAAGGTGGAGGAAATGGGTGAGCCGCTCGAAAAGGATTTCAAGGATAGAGAGGTGATCACATCGATGTTTGGACTTTCCCAAGAGGTCATCAACAGTCTTCTACGGTTTGATGTTTGAGGTCATGAAAGATATATGTCATGGCTCGTTGATACGTAGCCCCGGCATTCTTCAAACTGAAGGACATGACTCGATAGCAAAAATTCCCCCACGGGGTGATGAAAAAGGTTTTATGTTGATCTTCTAGTGTAATGAGAATCTGATACAGCGATGAAGGGTAGATGGGAAGGACAAACGCGAATTCTCCTTCTAGTGCATAGCATGAATCCAAGGATATCCAAGTAAAAGATTGTACTGGAATTCTCCTTCTATAATGTAGAATGCAAACGCGAATGGGAAGGACAACTCTACCCAATGGGGGAGTTACAACATCATTAAAGCCATGAAGGATGGTAGGAGATTTAGCAACAATGATGTTAGGTAGTTTGAGCTGGTTGAAGGTCCACGAAGGACGGTAGGAGATTTAGCAACAATGATGTTAGGTAGTTTGAGTTGGTTGAAGGTATGAGAAGAGATGATATTGATACTAGCACCATTATCAATCATGGTTCGTTGGATACATGTATTATTGATGTAGATCATGGTCTTCTCATGGCATATTGGAGATTTCTGAATCCTCTAAGGACATGGTGATAGACGCTGCGAAGGCATCAGCTAAAGCTGCAAAAGGTTGAGGCGCATCAAATGATACCGGGATACGTTGTAGAACTTCGATGAGAGCCTGTTTGTGGTGCGGAGAGCTTTGGATGAGCTCATAAAGCGACATTTTAACCGGGACCTGATGAAGTTGTTTAATAATGAATTGTTCGATGGATGCGGGATTAGGAGCGGCCAAAACAGATACCTTGGCCTTAGAGGAGAATAGAGGTGTTGATATGGGATAAGTGGTGGGAGCAGCGATGACAACTTTAGGTTGTGATGGGGGTGTGGATGCGGTAAGTACCTTAGGAGGAGGGATAGCGACATAGGTCTTTGGAGTAGGTTGTGTCGTGGAGTCAGGATTATGCAGTCCAAAACGGGTGGTTATCCGAACAACATTGATCAAAAGAGGGGGACCATCCCTAGAATCATCCTCTTTTCGTGGTGGGTTTGTGATGTCCTTGGATGTATCCTCTTTTGGTGGTGGATTGGTGGCAAGAGTCCTTGATGAAAGGGGTGGCCTAGATGTTCTGGCAGATACATGTTGGAATGAGGGAGCTGATTGGGTTGGTGGAAGAGTTGTTTCTCCCTCACTAAGAAGTTGATTCTCAGTGATAAAGGGGTGTACGATGGTTTGAAGAGTTTTACAATGTTCAGTGTCATGTCCTGGGGCTTGGTGGAATGCACAAATAAGATTAGAGTCAGACCATGAAGCCCTAGGTGCACTTAGGTCAAAAAGTTTAATTGGCGGCAAGGTGATTTCTGAGGCCTGGAGTAACTGATAAAACATGGTCGTATAATATCCTGATGAAATAGGTGATGGTGCTATAGGTGAAGGATTTTGGGATGATGCTCAGACGTGTGGTGGTGTAATGGTAGCCTTTGACATTGTCTTCAATTTGGGAGGAGGAACTGACTGTGTTTGATGTGGGATATTGGTTGAGGATGTGGATGTGGATGTGGTTTGGAAAGAGATCGTTATTGTGTTGCTGTATTAGTAGCGTAGGATTTTGATGAAGGGGATGCTCCCAAAATGGAGGAAGACGATGAAGGGTGTGGCCCTAAAATAGAGGAAGATGATGTGGCTTTAAGAGGGATTGATATTAAGGACAATGAGGTCTACATGTTTGCAAGGATTTGAAGGAGGGACGTTGAGGAAATGGGGGTTTAGATCTTGTTTGTGAATAAGGACCCTTGGAAGGAATGACAAGAATTTCTATAGGAGGAGATGAAGATGGTACTATAGTAGACACGAGCGGGGATTGATTAGATGTGTAGGCGTCTGATTGTGTAGAGGAGATGGGACGATAATTTGAAGTCATCGCAAGTTGAAGTGCTTGCCAAAAGTCTTCAAGTGATGAAATTGCCAAGAAGAAGGTGAAGTGGATGTGTTTACAATAGTGGATGTAGTGAGTGTGGGTAAAAATGCGGAAAGAGGGACAAGGAGTGATGTTAAGGATGGGACAATGGGTAAAATTTGGATGGTAAAGGCTTTTATTATACCAGAGCTATGAACTGGAGTGATGGAGGAGCACTTTATCTAAGTGGGACATGGGGTGGGCTTGGGTCCTTAATGTCCGCCGAGCAATCTGCATTCGGAGCACCCCACTATGTTCCACTTGGTCCATATGGAGAAGTTGAACCCCTACCTCAAGGTGTCCCGTGTCCCAATGGGCACTTATTTAAAGCATCCAATGAACTCAATGGGAATGGAACTTGGTGGAAAAAAAGTATTTGGTCGCCCCTCTTCCTGAATCTATTCTTTGTATAGCGAACCCCCCTCATGGCTCTCATATATGGAATCTCATGGTGGAATGCAGAGAGTTATTTCATTACAATGCAGCTTGGACGATTAAAAATGGGGAGAGGGCGTTATGGTCTGGGACAATCCTTGGAATGGTTTTCCTGTGCTAGGGGAGTCCCCCGAGTTTGGGGAAATTAAAAGATTACTAGTCGAGGATTGGGGTCCCTATGTCTCTAATTATGGGCAGGTTCCGGGCCATACTCCCACCTTGCTTCAGTGGAAAAAGCATTGATCACCTGAACGTTCCCGAGGTAGTGAAAGCTAGCTTCCGTTCCAGTCCTTCAGGAGAGGCAGATTATGCTTTCATGAGCGGCAGAATTAAATTGTATGGATTGTTGCCTCTTCTAGTAGGTATTCCCCAAGCTGCGGTTACAAATTGTTCCATTCTAAAGTGAGAGACAAAAGATCGGATTTGGAAAGACTGTTGGGCCTCCTCTTGCCCCCCCAAAGCTGGCCTCTTTGCATGGATGGCCTTCAAGGGCAAAATTATCACTCAGGAAAGAAGGAAGAGATACGGTTTCCATAGTCCCTTAATATGCTATCTTTGTGAAAAGCATGAGGAGGATCGCGATCACTTATTGTTGCATTGTCCCTTTGCCATGGAATGTTGGAACTGGTTGTGTGCTAGGTTCAATCTTCCTTGGGTTCAACCATCTTCCCTTCCTAAGGCCATTTTGGCGTGGCCTGCTAATTTGCATCAGGGCGCTCTTTCCTCAATCTGGCTTTGCAGTATTGTTCTTCTCCTTTGGCATATTTGGTGGGAGAGAAATAAAAGAATTTTCAGAAATGAAAAGAACTCGGTAGAGCAGGTAATTTTTTAGGTTGGAATGGGATATCTTTGAGGTTGTTTCCTCTAATTGGTCCTGCTTTCATCACTTTTCTAATTTCGACAGGGAAATTGAGAAACGATGGACAAAAATTGTTAAGCCTAGGGATGGTGTCAAGAGTTCTGCAATTCCATCTTCTTTGTTTCGCAGGAAGGTTAAGTGGAAACCTCTAACCTCAAGGTTTCACAAGCTCAATTTCAATGGCGCAGCCAGGGGTAATCCTGGTGCCTCGGGTGCTGGCTGCATAGTTCGTAATGAGCTGGGTCAGGTTGCTGGTGCAACTTCTATCAAACTTCAGGATGGCACGTGTAATTCTGTCGAGCTACAAGCTCTAAGTAAGGGTCTTGAACTGGCTTTTTCCCTAAAAGTGGAAAACTTGGAGATCGAAGATGACTCGATGATGATTGTTAACACAATCATCAAAAGAAAAGCTGTGTTGTGGAAGCTCAATTTGGGCATAAAAAAAAACTTGTGGCAATTAGAGAAGTTTAAAACTTGGAATATTAAGCACGTGTTTAGGGAATGCAATCATTGCGCGGATTGGCAATCATTGTGTGGATTGGCCAACGTGGGGATCGAGAAAGTACAAAAGGAGAAAGTCGCCATTAATATTAAAGAGTGGGATGGCTTGGAGGTGATGGTTTCACACGATTTGGCATTATGTAGATCCGTCATCTGATTGTGCGCTTGTGCGATGGGTTGGCGTCTATTTAAAGAGTGGGATGGATTGGAGGTGATGGTTTCACACGATTTGGCATTATGTAGATCCGTCATCTGATTGTGTGCCTGTGCGATGGGCATCTATTTAAAGAGGGTACCCGTTGTCTCTCCTCTTTGTTCTTTTCTATTTTTAAATGGCTGCTCCACGTTTTCCTCGCTTTGCCTTGAGCTGTGAAATGAGGGAGATGGCGTTCCAGACTGGTATCTCTGATAATCGTCAGAAGAGAATCTTTAATATCTCCTGTGTGGAGGACTTGGAAGTCATAAAATCGATTTTGGGGGTTGTTTTTCTATCGGAGGAAGGGTGGCCGCGCGTTAACAGTGGGGTTGCTTCTGTCTTCGTGGAGAATCTGTTGATTATTCGTCCTTCGAAGGTGGATGTTGTAAATCTCGCTTTGCATTGACTACGGCCCTCATTCTGTGGAAATTTAGCATCCGAAGTGGTTAATAGTTGTCTGGCGTTCTGGGTTGTGGAGGACTCGGTGCAGGGTTCACGTATGCTATGGAGGTGGGTGTTTTCAAGGAATTGGAGAAGCGGTTCGGCATTCTGTTGGTGTTCACAGAGAAGCTCGTTGTGTATGCTCAGGACCGTTCTGCGGGTCGCGTTCGCCTGTTGCTCCCGAATGTGCAAGCACTTAAATCTCCGCTGGAACCTGTGCCATCATGGTGGGCCAAGCTGCATCTTGAAGCCGGTGGTGCTTATGATTACCTTTGGCGAGGATGGGCTAATGCCAATGTTGTGGACGTAGATTCTAATGAGGAAGCCAACTTGGGTCAGGAGTCCCCGGTGGCGTTCTCTATTTTTGTGGAGTCGGGGATTAATTCCCTCTTAGTATAGTCTTATAGTTATAACTATTTCGATAGAAGTTGGTTTTTGTTCGTAATATCCAACAATTTTTCGATGTCTATTTTGGGATTGTATTTCATGCTTTCTCGAGGTTAGGCCTCTGAATATGTAAACAAGGAACGGGTCCCTTCAACCCACTTTATCTATAAAAAAAAGGATGGGACAATGGGTATAGGTGGAATGATTGCAAATAAGGTAATTGAATCCGACGATGTGGATGTGGTAAGTGAGAAAGCAAGAGTAATATTTGTACATGTGGAAGGTGTGACAGGTATAGAAATAGGTGTGGAGATGGATGTAGATACGATTGATGTTGGTATGGGGATGAATGTTGATGTAGGAAGAATGTCTAGGGAGGTGGATACAATGGTTGATGAAGAGGGTAAATCTGTGGATGAAATAGGATCTTCATCAACAACGTGTAGAGTATTTATGGTATGAGAATTGGGAGTTTGGGATGTAGAAGAAGTGGAGGTTTGACTTGTTGATGTTGGTGCGTGATTTGGAAATGGTTGTTTAAAGATGTCCATTGGTTGATTAGGTGAAGCATTTGGATTATCTACCTGAAGATCTCCCTGATCAATCAATCTTTGGACCAAATCCTTGAAAGTCCAGCATCTCTCTATGTCATGTCCTCGGACTTGGTGGTTCTTGTAGTAGTGATCCTCACGATACCATGTGGGTTTTGGCCTAGACTCATCAATTGGTCGAATAGGTGAAACATTTATATTATCTACCTGAAGATCTCCTTGATCAATGAGTCTTTGGACCAAATCCTTGAAAGTATGGCATCTCTCTATGTCATGTCCTCAAACTTGGTGGTATTTGCAGTAATGGTCCTCACGATACCATGTGGGTTTTGGCCTAGACTCATCAATTGGTCGAATAGGCGGTAGTGTGATCAAGTTCACTACCATTAATTTGTCAAATATCATGTTGTATGACTCCCCGAGAGGAGTATAGTTGGGCATTGGTTGTGTGAATCGTTGTTGAGCCAATGTAGTAGATGTAGATGTGGGGGATGATTTAACAATGACAACATTGGCCGTTGTTTTTGACTTATCATTTGATGCAGATGGTCTGGTGAATTCCTGTTTGGGATTATTTGATTTCAATTTTAAATGGCCCTGTTTGAGGGCACACGTCTCAAGCTTGCGAGCCATGGTAAAGGCTTCCTCAAAAGTTTGAAATGATTGAATTTGTAAAGTAGAGGAAATATGCTTCGCACAAGAGTGTGTGAAGAGTTTGATTAGATCAGTTTGAGGAAGAGGAAAAGATAACTGATTTATAATATTGCACCATCGTGCGACGAAGTCCGTAATGGATTCATCTTCAAATTGTCTGATGGTATACATATCATTGATGGTTACTTTGCATGCAATATTAATTGAGAAGTGTTCTAGAAATAATTGTGCAAGCTGAGAGAAATAAAATATTGAGTATTGAGGTATATTATTGTACCAATCTAGGTAAGGACCAACCAAGGACATGGGAAAGGTACGAAGCATCAAATCTTGGTCATGTGTGATAAGGTAGCATGCGTGTTTGAACACACAGATATGCTGTTGAGGATCCTCCTTACTATTAAATTTCATGAATTTGGGAAATTCCCAATGTGGAGGATATGGTTTAATTGGTACAGATGGATGGATGGGTTCATTGCATATTTGTTCATATGACAATGAGACTTTAGATCCCAAAGTGGCAGCCTCTAGGTTGGCTAATCGACTCACTAAGGCCTGCATGGGATCATTGGGAATAGTTTGTTGAGGAATGAGAGGTGGTGGTTGTGTGTAAGAAGCAGTTGGATAAGTTTGTTGATGAGCTTGCAAATGCGTGGGTGTTTGAGGAACTTGATAGGGGTGAGTGTAAATCATGGGTTGTGATTGAAGTGGAGGTTGATGGAATACTTGTTGCTGAGAAATGGGGACATGATACGATTATTAGGAATGGGAAGGTTGTAGAAATTGTTGAGTGGGGATGTGGGCGTAGATAGGTTGATGGAATGGGTGAGACACTGAATACTGCAAAGGAGTCGTAAAAGGGGTTGAGAAGTAATGACATACACATGTGATGTGAGAGGGACCTTTTTTTTGGATAGGGGATGATACATGGGGAGGTTGGATGGGAGCACTAGTGATAATTGTGGTTAAAGAGGTGATGGGAACGAGTAGTTACAATAGTTGTGTTGATTTGGGGGAGATTGGGAGGAATGGGTGTGACTAACTGAGTAGTTTGGTGGGATGGTGGATTGGTAGAGGATGAAGCGAGATCACGTTGGGCTGTAAAAGGTTCATTTGCTGCGAATGGAATGGTTTCAGAATTGGTATGGTAAGGGTAAATTGCTGAAGTGGTGGGCCATCTAGAGGAATCTGTATGGATTTCCTAAGAAGATAGTCTTGAAGAGCCATCAAATTGACATCAAGAAGTTTTTGGAATTCTGGATCACTGAGAGGGACGATAAGAGGACCAAAAGGCTCTGATCTGACAGAGGGTGGGGTGGCTAGCCTAGATGGGATAGAATGATGGTCTAAAATTGAAGTGTGACCGAAGGGTACTTGGTGAGAAATGTTGATGAGGGAATGGGTGTCCATGAAAGAGGTAGCCAAAGGCATAGATGATGCAGTTGTTGAGGTGGATGTTGGTTGGGATGAAGAACTATTTGAAATGAGGTTGTGTTCCATTTTCTTAGTGGTTGATCGAGTGATTACATGCATAAAACATAAAACCACTTTTATGCTAACTAAGCCAAGAAAGTTAGGAAAATTTTTGTCTTTTTAAATTAAGAAAACGTGTGAAAAGAAAAAGAAGATGGCTGTAAGAGGACCTAGAAGAAGGAAAACTATGTTTGGTTTCAGGTAGGTTGTGGCTTGGAAATGTTTGAAATGGTTTCCTGTTGGGTGATCAAATCCCAATCAGTGAACCGAGTGAAAGGGGTATTTTGATGTGTTAATTGATGCGTGAAGTTTTGGGTAGTGTGTGGAAAAACGTGTGATGCAGAAGATTAAACCTCCTATTTAAACTATATGAGCAAGCATGATGAGAAATGAAAGTTCTTTGTTAACCCAAATCCAAATGTTATTGTTCAATGAGGACACTCACATAGGAAAAGGGAGTTGTGATACAAAAGGAGCAAATATAGAAAATGAAGAATACCTGTATAGCGCTTTTCCTTTTTTATATGAAGCAAGTTGAGGCGAGAAAAAGTGTAGGCTCCAAGCAATTTGGGAAGTGCATTTTCTTCTTATCTCGATGAATGGTGTTTGAAGGTGGTAATCAGTGACCACGGAATGTGAGGACCCTAAATTTTTATGATTCATGATACGATGGGGTTGATGAGACTTGTGACGTGATGGGTTTAAGAGAAGATTAAACCTCCTCTTTAAACTACTTGAGCACGCAAGATGAGAAATGAAAGTTTTGGTTTCACTTAATCTTTGACAACATAATTTAGTGGCCATAAGTTCGTAGACAAAAGGAGAAAATAGAGAAAATGGGGAATTTACCTGTAAAAGCAAATACAACAATTAGTGGATATGAGTTAAAATATATAAAAAGGATGATAAAAAAATGTTCTAATATTTATATGTAAAAGAAAATCCTATGCATAGGACAATTAATGTAAAAAACAATTATAAAAATTATTTAAATGTTCATGTAATTAGAATAAACAAGATATGGAAACTAATCGAATGTAAATTAAATTATAATGAATATAACTATGATGAAATAATGAAATAAATGATAAAATAACGAAATAAATGATGAAATAAATGATTAAATAACTTCTACAAATATGAAATAAGTGATGAAATAAATATTCAATGACTTAATCGTAACACGGAACTACAATCAGATGCTATAAAATGACAAACTATGATGTAAATGGATTCAAAATAATAAATGACGACATGAACTATACAATGACAGGACCAAATTTAGAAAACTATAAAAATAATCTATAATTAAGTCATACTGATAAAACAATAAACTCAATGATAATCAATGAAAATTATTTAATGATAAATTACTATTGATAGGAAAAGAAAATATTAGAAAAATAAAAACTCTACGTTGTGTTCTATTTGCAAACTCTATCAATATCTTTGTTTCATAAATAAATAGGTTTGTTGGTGTTATAAATATAGATGTCTAAAGTTGTATGATATAAAATGAGATATCTTTGACCCTACAGGTCTAACAATGAGATAAGATTGGAAATGATGGGGTCGACTAGGTTAAATTAGGTTGATCAAACATATCTCATCAAAACTTCTTTATTAACACATCTTTGTTACTTTAGGTACTTCGTGGTTAGTCATACTGCACCTGGACATGGCTCTTCACACGTTTGATGACATAACGTGAAGCACAAAAAATATAAACGAGAAATATATAATTGGTTATTGCTACGCGCACTGTTTATAACTGCCATGCAAAGGATTGTAAGCCAATTGCTATAAAGAGACTGTAAAGTCACTAAATTACACTTCAATACTAAAAGGCATTGCTTATCAAATTCACTGTAAATAAATTGTTCTAAAGAATTGTAAGCCAATTTCTATAAAGAGACTGTACAATCACTACACATAAAGCTAACATGAATTTGATACTGAGAGAAACAATTGGAAGATCAAGCAGCGGAATTTTGTGAGTCTACTAGATTATCAAATTCACTGTTTATAAATGTATTCAGCCAATTGTTATAAAGAGAGTGTACAATCATTTTACGAGTCTGAGCTAGAAACAATTGGAAGCATATGTTGTGAGTCTACTGGATATTCACAGTCTCTATAGAAAGTTCATGGTCGAGCCACTACCCAGAATAGCTTACATAAATGTGAGATTGAGCTCTAAACAATTGGAAACATCAAGTGTCAGACTCTTGGGAGTCTGTGTAGATATACACATTCGAATTGTAAGACTAAGTCTATTAGAAAATGACTTCACAGTTACTATCTACAAAGTTGTGTGTGAATTTGAAGTTGTGATGAAAACAGTTGGAAGAATCGAGCATCGCGATCTTATGGAGATTATTAAATGGAGCAAGGTAAATCAATAATAATGGGTAGACAGGATTGTAAACTCATTTCTATATAGTCGAAGGTGTGTGTGCATTGTAAACTGCGAGGGGAGCGACAGTGGGATTGAGTTTGGTGGATGGGACTTGGTGATATGGTGATAAATTTAGAAAACATGTAAATCTGTAAATGCCTAAGACGTTCTACCTGTTTATAGATAGCTCGGGTGGACAGTCACTAGAAGAGAGCTAAGTTGTCGAGAATTTTGGGTCAGAGTAAAGATAAGGATGTCCAGGCAGGGAATCAATGAGTAAAGGTTATGAGGAATTGTAAGCTCGAGTTTGAAAGAGGTGTCACAGTTGTCCCACAATGAGCGATACGAGGATTTGAATTTGAGATAGGGAAGCATCGAGAACAGCGAGTGTGAAGTTGTCGAAGGCACTTTCGCAATTGGGAATTAGTGGAGAGTAGGGGTCGGGTGGTACTGAAGAGGTGGGGTAGAAATGGGACTAGCTGCAGTGGGAGTTGGGAGAAGAACGAGTTGTGGGTGGGAGAGGATGGATCGTGGGAGAGTTGGAAAGTTAGGTAGTTGAGTGAAGCCGGTCGGATAAGGAGTAAGTGAGTTGGGATGGGTCGGGAACCATGTGTCAAGCGAAGTAGTGGGATGGGGGACTGTGTAAGAATTGGGTTAGTCTGGTAGTCGGGGAGATCATAGAAGTTGGAGGTAGCTCGAGGACGAGATCTTGGTGAGATGGGAACTCAGTGTAGGGTAAGAGAGACGACATGGGAAGTTGGGGACGGAGTGGTAGTGTAGTTGACTAAGAGATGGGCTATGTGAGATGTTGATGGTGGTCGAATGGGGATGAGTAGCAGATATGGGATTGAGATGAGAGGGAGATAAGTGGGAGAGGAGAGGGTAAGTGGAGATATGGGAGTTGGGTTAAGATGGGATTAGTTGGGAGTTGAGAGGTGATAGCTAGAGAGGTGGGTAATTTAGGATAATAATAATAATATTTTTACTTTTATTTTTTATTTATTTATTTATTTAATGATATATTGATTCAACTATAAACAGATTAATTTTTATTTATTTTTAATAGCAACAATAAAATTGTATTAATGATAAATAATTCAATAACAAACCCTTTCAAAACAACAAAACCACTTACCTGAAGACAACATAAACGATTGACCATACCAAACTGGCATAGATAATACTAAGACCTGCAAACAACTGAGCCTAAACAATGAAATATTCACAAGATACATAAATTGACGATAACTATGAAAATGGGTAACCGTTATATTTACAACCTCTAAACAAGATGAGTAAAGTAACAAAAAAATGACCAGATCTTGGGTCTGGTCCCACCAGGCGTGCCATAAATGTTGATCGGGTTTTTTGCTTCCTGTTCAGCTTAGTGTGTTAGAAATCAACAAACACCAAACAACCTTGAATATGCAAGGGCTTAGTACCTTGGGAGATGATGATGACTAATACAGGCGCAAAGTGGATGATGAGCTCCTCACTACGATCTTAACAAAATTGCAACTCAAAGACACTAGAGAAAAATTACTTAGATATTTTGTGGGGGCTGCCCAACGAAGCAGACCCGAGAAGCGTTCACTTCCTCGGTGGTTATCAACCCCCGTGTGATAAAGAAAAATAATAGAAATGCAAGATAAATGGATAACGTGCAAGCTAATAAACAAAAAACCTGAAAATGTTGGTGTGTAGATGAGCTACTGATCTGATCCAAGAAAATGCAACATGAATCAAGCTAGGTGAAACACCAAAGCATGAGAAGGATACTATGGGGATTCCAGTAGCATTACGAGGGCATTATGAGGATGTTATGACAAACAAGAGGCTACAATGTCAAAGATCTTCTATCACTCTTTTCTTCCTTTTTTTGCTAAAGCTTCAAAACTGCATTTCCCAAAATTTCCAACTTGTTTGAACGAGGGGGAAGGCTTATATTTATAGCCTAGGGGTGAGATTAGATTGTGGGTTATTAAGTAATCAAGGTTGGATAAAGTAACCCTAGTTAAGGGACATGATTTGAGTGGTTAGGTTTGATATGGATATGATTGATTGCACGGGGCTCATGATTTGAAATAGTGGGTGAAATAGTGGATGTGAACCGGATTTCCTTGCGTGAATAAAAATATGAGTGTGACTCGTGATTTAAATAAAAAGTAGATTTTTGATGATAAGACTAAATTTGGAATATTTAAATACAACGAAGGATAAGATTAAATTTAAAAGTGAAATCAATTAAACAATTAAGATTGCTTAACAAAACATGTATATTTTTTTATGGGAAATGGCATTTATTTAAGTTGCAGGGAAAATGGATTCAAATGGGTAAACTTGATGAGGGAGAGCGAACGTGGGGTGAAGGGGAGAAATGATACCAAAAATTAGTGTCTACACTATCTCTCTCGGTTTTTATCTAAACCGAAACTCATTCACTAGGGAGCAACAAAACGAGTTCTACGATATGTCAAAAGAATTCTTGACTTTGCGTGAATAAAAATATGAGTGGGACTCATGATTTAAATAAAAGGAGTAGATGATTGAAAAGGTTGGATGAGGATAAAAAAGTAGTGGGATTCATGATTTATATAATTTTTGAATGATAAGACTAAAAAGTGGTGTCTACACTATCTCTCTCGGTTTTTATCTAACTAAAACTTATTCACTAGGGAGCAGCAAAATGAGTTCTACGATATGTCAAAGGAACTCTTGACTTTGCGTGAATAAAAATATGAGTGGGACTCGTGATTTAAATAAAAGGAGTAGATGATTGAAAAGGTTGGATGAGGATAAAAAAGTAGTGGGATTCATGATTTAAATAATTTTTGAATGATAAGACTAAATTTGCAATAGTGAAATCAATTAAACAATTAAGATTGCTTAACAGAACATGTATTTTTGATGGGAAATGGCATTTATTTAAGCTGCAGGGAAAATGGATTCGAATGGGTAAACTTGATGAGGGAGAGCGAACGCGGGGTGAAGGGGAGGAATGATACCAAAAATTGGTGTCTACACTATCTCTCTCGGTTTTTATCTAAACCGAAACTCATTCACTAGGGAGCAACAAAACGAGTTCTACGATATGTCAAAGGAACTCTTGACTTTGGCATTCTATATTAGAGAGTTGCAGATTTCAAGTTGATTGGCTATACTGACTCTGATCGGGGAGGTCTTGTAGATATTCGATGATCCACCACATGATATATCTCCTCTTTTGGTTCAGGCTCGTTGTTTCTTGGCAAAGTAAACTTCATCCCGTTGTTGCCATCTCTTCCACAGAAGTAGAATACAAGGCTGCTATTATTGCTTTGTCAGATTTTGACTGATTTTCAATTTCCCTAGACCACTACAACATTGGCCTCTATCACTCTTTTGTGATAATCAAGGTGTTCTAAAAATGGTGAAGAATCCTATCTTTCATCCCCGCACTAAACATATTGAGAATTATCATCATTATATTCGCCAGTTGGTTGATTCTAGTGAAATCTCTCTGCATTTTTTTCCTTCTGTAGATCAGCCTGTTGATGTAATGACTAAACCTCTTGGTCCTTTGTTGTTTGTCAAGTTTAGAGATAAAATTGGTGTTGTTTCAAGGTTAGTCATTAAGGGGGGTTTTGAATATATAGCATGAACCAATACGGTTCTAGGTAGTTGTAGAGGTTGTAACCAACAACCAAATGTAAACTACTCCAATGATAAATTGAACCTACCTAGGTCATTCGATGCAGTGCAGTTTTGTGTAACTATGTCTTTTTGTTATTTTTCTCTATGCTTCTAACACTAACAAAGGTTTCATCTAAATATTAAGATAAATTTGAAGGTTACTGGAATTTTGGAAGCTGCATTATTTGATGTCCCACTCTGATGGTGGGATGATGTAAGATGTGGAGAAGGGATGTAATGAAAGTTTTGGGTTGCAGTGTAGGTCTGCACCTTTGACCCTATTTTTTCTCTTTATTTTTATCGATATTCTTTACTGGCCCTTTTCGTGTTTTTCTTTCCAATATGAAAAAAAGGGGAAGAGAATAGAAAACAAATTTATCCATATTCTTTAGTGGCCCTTTTCCTGTTTTTCTTTCCAGTATAAAAAAAGAGGAAGAGAGTAGAAAACAAATTTATGAAGAATACAACTCATCTGATTTGTATTCATTGTGTGCATTATATGAGAAGGGTTGTGAAATTTTAGCACCTTGTGAGAAAGGTTTGCAATAGATTTAAGGCGAGAATTCCATATGTAAGTGTAAGTCTTAATCCTGGTCCTACTAATCCCTATGTATTTCTAAGTGCTTCCTCTCTAGTATTATAGTTGTATTTGATTCAAATAGCATCTTCAACAGGTGGTGACGGGAACATGCCAAAAGGAGGTAGTAGTGTGGGTTGTATGAGAATATGTTCAGTCTGATTTCTATTCATTTTGCACATTGTAGGAGAAGGGTCATGAAATGTTAGCAGCTTGTGAGAAAGGTTTGTGGTAGATTTAAGGCAAGAATTCCATATGTAAGTCTCAATCTTGGTCCTACTAATCCCTATGTCTTCTAAGTGCTTCCTCTCCAGAATTATAGTCGTATTTGATTTAGCTGGCATCCTCAGTAAGTGGTGAAGGGAATATGCCAAAAGGAGTAGTGTGGGTTGTATGAGAATATCTCCAGTCTGACTTCTATTGATTATACACATTGTAGGAGAAGGGTTATGAAATGTTAGCACCTTGTGAGAAAGGTTTGCGGTAGATTTAAGGCAAGAATTCCATATGTAAGTCTCAATCCTACTAATCCCTATGTTTTCTAAGTGCTTCCTCTCAGTATTTTAGCTGTATTTGATTCAGCTTACATCCTCAGCAAGTGCTGAAGGGAATATGCCAAAAGGACGTAGTAAAATGGCAAATATGGAACCTGTTTTTGTCTCATCACCCCGAACTTGCAAAATGCCAAAAAGACAGAGCAACAAAGAAAATTATTCACGAGATGAAGCTGGATATTACCACCACCAATCACAGGATTCAGAATTCTATTCTACACATATAGGTTCACAATATGTTGAAATGTGCTCATGATTTGGATGAGCTGGAAGGGGCTGACTTGGAGAAATTGATTAAGGAAACAATGCTGAACCCAAAGAAAGCATTTGGGAGCAAGAATGTCTTTTGATGTTGCTGTAAATTTGTATACTGCAGGAATCCTTTCTAGTGCAGGTGATACCTATATGTTTCACTAGGACAATAATGATCTAGAGAGGAGTCCCTATCAAACTGACATAGAGAAATCAACAATAAACTCTTCGGGATTCAATTTTGGATGAGATCCCTTCGGAAATGATAATTCTGCTAGCAGACACTATCTGACTAAGCCCTTAACTCCATATGTGGAGAGCCTTCAGAAGATGAAGAGTCAATTAAAGTCAAATCCTTTTATGAGGCTTAAAAAGAAGCCTAAGAAGGCCTGAATTTCAGACTTGGATATGACTCTCAAACCTTAATATATAAGATATGCACTCTTTTAAGGCTTCCTATTAAAGACAGGTAGGCACTGAATTTCTACTAGCATTGCAGAGACCTATAGACCCGTTTCTGCTTTTATTACATCAGACATAGATCAAATTTGCAAAGTAAGTCTTGTTTCTATGTGGATTATTTTTGCCAAGAGGCCTCGTTTGCTCGTTCTCTAAATGTTTGCCTTTTTATATTCTTTTTGAAAAGAAAATGAAATGTGAAAAAAGAAAAGAGTGGTGTGGATTCCGGAATGACGAGAGAGAAAAGGCAATGTTTGTTTGCATCGTCAGAGAGAAGAGACGAGGAAGATATTTCAGTTTATTATCTTTCTTCTAAGTTTTTTGGTTTTTATCTCTGGATATGAATCTGGGAGCAAAATGCAGTCCAGAATCTTAGAAAATTGTGAGCATAAATCCTATATATTCGGTTTCATCTACTCATACTGCAGTTCTGGGCTGCTTTAGTAAGGGCCATTGTCCATCACTCCCTTGTCACTCGTAGTAGGGTATAAATCCGATATGTTGAAGATAGGTGATATATCTATCTTATTCAGTAGCTCTATCTTATAGGCATTCGTTGAAAATATTCTCAAAACTCTACGAGGTCTAATATCCTTCCATTTGAGCTTGATGTATGTTTCTTTAGGTGATATATCTATCTTATTCAGTAGCTCTATCTTATAGGCATTCGTTGAAAATATTCTCAAAACTCTACGAGGTCTAATATCCTTCCATTTGAGCTTGATGTATGTTTCTTTAGGGAACCTCTGCTTACACAACCAAAACCAAGTAACCTACATGGAAATCTTGTTCTCTTCTTGTATGATCCTCTGTCTATAAATGAATAGATAGCAAGTAATGAGGACAAGTATTGCATCTTATACTTTATTTAAGTTTCACAACTTACAAATTCTTTGATCTCGAGGAGTTTGTGGGTGGGCCCATCTACCTACTTCATCGAGGAGTTTACTTTGGTTTGTTCTTAGTTTTTCAATCATGGTTAGCTTATGCAAGTACGTGGCATCCTCTGGTTTGGGATTGACAACATTCGTATGAGTTCCTCGTCCCTAATTTCTTTAATGTTCCAAAGGCTGTCAATGATTTTTTTTTCAATGTTCGAATTTATCTTACTATATTAGTATTTCATTTTCAATGATGCTCAACCATTTGTCAACATGACCAACATTGAGTGGTACATTAATTGAATGTTGGTGACATGGTGCAGTTTCGCTTGGTAAGGGGCAGTTCAAGGGTAAAGAACAAAGTTTCTCTATCTGATATAGTATGTTCCATATGGTGAGAATTATTTTACGCTAGATTTTCCTAGATACATAGGAACCTATAGAATCGGAAACAAAACAGCTTGGAGTTGTAGGAGCCACCAATGTTTGATGATGAATGAGCAACACTAGCTCTTCCATTGGTGGAGGACCTACAACCCAATACCTGACAATTGTTATAGCAGGATACTATACTACAATGCAAGACCAAAGCATCACACCATGGAAAGATCAAGTTGTTTTACGATTTGGATAGAAAAGCAATTTCAAAAAATGACATGATACTATACAACCCAATACCTGACAATTGTTATAGCAGGATACTATACTACAATGCAAGACCAAAGCATCACACCATGGAAAGATCAAGTTGTTTTACGATTTGGATAGAAAAGCGATTTCAAAAAATGACATGATGGGTATTAGACCATGCAAAAGTTTTCTCATCTACAATGCAAGACCAAAGCTTCACACCATGGAAAGATCAAGTTGTTTTACGATTTGGATAGAAAAGCGATTTCAAAAAATGACATGATGGGTATTAGACCATGCAGAAATTTTCTCAATCTACAAGAGGAGTTGGATCAACCCAATACCTGACAATTGTTATAGCAGGATACTATACTACAATGCAAGACCAAAGCATCACACCATGGAAAGATCAAGTTATTTTAAGATTCGGACAGAAGGGAAAGTTTCCAAACATGCAATAATCATATTAGATTAGGCAAAGCTTCCATGTTTACAAGAGGAGCTAGAGGGATCAATAAGATCTAACTAATACCGAGAACATTAATGTCTTGTTGATTGACAACCAACAACTAAGGAAGGTCAACCTATCCCCTGAGGATCGATAATTAATTACATCTCATGCTTAAGACTTGTAAAATTCTAAGTGTAACGCTAGCAATCAAAGTCTTCAGCTCCAATGAAACCTACTAATCTCCAAGAAAACCTTCACCTACACAATTACTCTGGACTCTCAATCTTCACTCTAGACTCCTCATGTGCTAACAACAATATTCCGAGCGTCCCAAGCTTCCCCTTAACCCTATAAGGTTTTAGCATGCTGATCAATCCCCTACCCCATTTACAATTTACCATTGTGACCAGGGTTTCGTGATAGGTTTACAAACTTACTCAGTCCAATCTTCAATGAGGATTTACTTCAAGTGAAAAAGTACCATAGGTTAAAGAGACAAATGTCATTCAATGAAAAAATACTCATCATTACATCATACAAGTTGAGTTATGTGACTAAATCTAACATTGGCATAATTTTAATAAATGTGAAACATCACGCCGCAGCACTATTCTTCCTATGAAATAAGACTACATCAATGCAGTCCAAATAAAAACTAATTTTAAATAACATAAAACTAGGGTTTGTCAAGTGAAATGTGAGTGATTTTTACAAGTTGCTTATCACCGTTTTCTTTCCAACAAAACTGTCAATTCACAAGACAACTAGAGTTAAGGCAAGACTTCGAAATAAAGGAAATGAAAAGTATAATGAAAAATCAAATGAAGGGATAAAAATAATAGTAAAAACTCTAAACAAGGACTAAAAAACGATACTCAACATTTTTCTTACCAAGAACTAAAAAGTGAGACATGAGTGATTTTTACCAGTTTATAGTAATCACCATTTTCTTTCCAATAAACTATTAGTTTGCAAGAAAACTTGAGTTATGAGAAGACTCGAAACAAAAAAAAGAGGAAAAGTATAATGAAAAATCAAATTGAAGGGATAAATCAAGAGCAAATAGCAAAAAAAGACTACAAAATCACACTCAACCCCTCCAAACATATTCACAAACAATAAAATTGAATGCAAACTAATCACTATTCAATATTAGTTGGCTTTAAACGATACTAATGAGGGTTCCCAAGGGGCTGGTTTGCACTGAGTCAACTACCATTGGCAACTACCATTTACTTGCATAAATAGATGTAAGGTAATTTACTGAATAGTACATGAACTAGTTCATGTCAATTTGTCCAGATACCAGCCAATTTGGAAATGGCAGCAACAGTGCCTCATTTCCTCAGATCCAATGGTCAAAGGAACTATTGGGTAACTTCATAATAAGTATCACCATGTAGAGCGGTGGCTAGCCTAAGAATCTTGCCAACAAGATTTCCGCTAAGTCAACTGTTGCATGGTAGAAAGACTGACATAAAATGAGTATTTAGTAGCATATTAACCTCCATGTGTGGTAGTTATGCTTAGAGGAACCAACATGAAAATAAGCAACCACATCAATATATAAGTTCGCAGTAAACATATGATGACTGCCCATACTAATCATGGCAAAACCATGCCTAGAAACTTGAAGACTACTTTTTCCAAAATTCATGATATACAAAATTTCACAAATTATCACCTTTATCAGATGAATGAACATAGCCAGCATTTTCAATTAAATTTATAAGCTAAATAGTTAAAAAAAGATCTCATTGTCCACCTTAAACAAAATTTATATGGTGGGACAATGTCAAAAATAGACTAATTTAAAAAAAACGAACAAGCAAAATCTGATTGATATGGATTCTTGTACCCCGCATTGACTACTCACAATCAGGAACCACAGCTTTACTGATTATATGACCAGCACCAATGACAGGACAGGATCAGGAAGAACACAGAAAAATAAAACTATGTAAGTAAAATTATGTTGTCCATAGAAAACTCAATGTGGGGAAAATAAGGTAAAACTATGTAGAACTCGTTCTGCTATAAATTGTTGCCCATGGAAAATCAACCTGGGGGAAGAACTGTGTCATAAATAAGAAATTATTTGTGGGGGAGAACTACGGTAAAATTATGTAAAATTCATTCAAATTCTAAATTCTAGCATTGGACATGTTTTCTAGCATAGGGTGTCACCATGGTAATCCAAGTAATCTGGGTGAAACAGGCACTGTTTCTAATTGCATGCATACATTTATCCTTCCTAACATTGTAAACAGTAGAAGCCAAATAGGCTCGCATCTGCATATACCCTCTAAGCCTACCAAACAATCACAATCCCAACAATCCCATCAGACAAAACACAACAATGGCTTTTCCATTGCTATAATCTTGGAACTAAAACAAACATAAACTCCACCTAAATATTAGTCCAAACTTATTGCATAGACCAGTGTAAATTTATCTACCTACCTGCATATCATATCTTACAATGGGGTATCCACTGGAACTAAAAGTCAATACTCACAGAGATTATCAAAGTGGAGAAGATGCACCCAATGTCGAGGAACTCAGTCTGACTGTGGCTCTCTTAAAAAGTGTTTCAAAAGCTGAGGGAAATGAGCTTGCATGAAAGCATGCATTTCCAAAGAGATCTTTATAATTTTATTTTTTCTGTTTTTCCTCAGCTGTGAGGATCTTGGGTTCAAATCACTGACTATGACATGCTTATCTAAAATACTTGAGTGTCACCATAATCCACGTGATCTGGACATGTTTTCTAGGGACAGCAATTGTGTCACCATAGCCCAAGTGATCTAGGTGAAACAGGGGACTGTACCTAATTGCAGGAGGAATGATCGTAACACTGTAAACAGTAAAAGAACAATAGGCTCACATCTGGATATAACCTCTAAACCTATCAAAATATGCAATCCCAACAATCTTTGAATTGAAGCATCAATCAGAACATGGCAATGGATTTTCCATTGTTATAAACTTGGAAGTAAAAAGAAATATAAACTCTGCCTAAATATTAGTCCGAACTTACTTCCTAGACACCCATAAATTTATCTACCTATCTGCATATATCTTGCAATAGGGCATCAATACCAACTGAGATTCAACTCACGGAGACTGTCACATGTGGAGAAAATGCAATAATGTCATGCTTACTATTTATTAATTGATTCATTGAAACCCAAGAACCCCTGGACTTGAGATACATAAACCCAGGAGCACATGTAAAATAGTAAACCCCATAAATTTAAAATGCATAACAACAACATTGAAAACTACGAACCTCATAGCACTACTACTCTGGGTCCTTGATGGTGATGCAACTCGTGTCAATAATCTCTGAACTAAATGGCATTTAATTAAACACCGGATGAATAACCTGAGCCATGGAATTCCACATACTAAAAATGCCCTGATCTGTATTTTATATGTAATACAACTTATAAAAAAAACGCCATTAATTAAACAATTAAGGGTTTGATAAATAATTGTACCACCAAATAATAAATGGCAGAAAGATTTCATAGAGGTATGACTTACCTGCAAAACCGGTCTGTGAATAATAGCTCAACGTCTGGCCTCCACTATAAATTCACTTCACATCAAAGAAAGACATAAGCGCAGACACATACACACAGACACACCGGGACACTACATACACACAGACACACCGTGACATCAAA
Source organism: Taxus chinensis (assembly GCA_019776745.2). Lineage (NCBI taxonomy): Eukaryota > Viridiplantae > Streptophyta > Pinopsida > Cupressales > Taxaceae > Taxus > Taxus chinensis. The sequence continues at coordinate 147,286,830 of CM034157.1, forward strand.
ACCACAGAAAACACAGGACACACAACAGTCAGACTGAAGAAACACTTCCCACGATGTGAAGAAAGGAAGGGCAGAGGATATAACGAAATATTATGTGTGTTTAACATTTTATACGCATTTATAGACTGTAAACATTCAACGGTGCGTACGAAAAGTGCAGACCTAAAAAAGCAATCAGCTTATTTTTAGGTAAGTAATCAGCTTATTTTTCTTTAAAAGCAAAACTTAAAAAAGCATTACCGTTGCAATGTCACTAATGTCAGACAGAAAAGCCTGAAAAGCTCTTCAGACAAGGCTACAAGAGAGTATAGGCTAGTATAAAAGGTAAGTTGTGGAAAGAAGGGTTGCCTAGGGAATTGGTCCATACTATTTTGCATACACCTTAAGGAGGATAAAGGGTGCTCAGAACAACTCTTTTTTTGTCATGGGACCTGACGGATTGCTCCCAACATGAACTCACCAGAGGCATGTTCTTAAGAAGCTTAAACAAGACAGTTTGAGTAAATTGATAAAGAGATGAAATTTCCATGGGTTTCAAATCAATTTGATGGTTATTCTTCCATCATTGGAGCATAAAAAACAGATTATTTGAAGTCCATAACTTTATCAAGGCCTTAATAGTCCAATTTGCATGGTTTAGAGCCTAAAAAGAGATGATGTTCTTGAAGACGAAACAAGGCAGTATGAAGAGATCTAGTATGAAATGAAGTTTACTATTGTTTCTAACCATTTTGAAGATTGAATTTGCATCTATAGAGCAGGTAGATAGAGTGTTTGAAGCCTGAACCCAAGAAGGGGGTCCAAAAATAAAAATTTGCATGGTTTTAGCCTTATAGGTTTAGCAAGAAGTGGATCCTCAGAGCAGAGCAAGGGTCAGTTTTGAGTGATTGATCTTCACTAAATTGTTGAGTTGATGGATTTCTCATTTGCTCTGCATCAAACTGCCTTCTGCCAGGTCACAGAGTCATGGGCTTTTACTAAGTTTTCAAGACCAACATCCCAATTGGCAGGAAGCAGATATTATTATTTTACAGATGTATTGGCTAACCTCACAGCAGCCTAGTATTTTCTTCCATATATACATTGATTTGTTTTCCAAAATGAGTGTCACATGAAATATAGTCCTGCTAACTGCTACAGCTCAGATTTTTTATTAACTGTAGAGCTGTACTTTATTCAAAATGAAAAATAAAAACTGTAGATCCATATTTTTTATTTTTTACCAGTGTAAATTTGTAGAACGACAAAACTTATACTCAAATTTAGTTTTTGTCATCGAAGGAACTCAATCTGACTGTGGCTCCCTCAAAAAGTGTTTCATAAGCTCAGGGAAATGAAATTGCATGGAAGGGTGCATTTCCACTTAGATCTCTATAATTATGCCTTTTCTGTTTACTTCAGCTACGAGGATCAGATAGGGTACTTGAGCTCAAATCATGGCAATGATCATGTTTTCTAGCATAGGGTGTCACCATGGTCCATAACGCAAGTGATCTGGGTGAAACAGGGACTGTACCTAATTGCAGGAAGAAGATCCTTCCTAACATTGTAAACAGTAAAAGCCAAATAGGTTCACATCTGCATATACCCTCTAAGCCAACCAAACAATCACAATCCCAACAATCCCATCAAACAGAACACAACAATGGCTTTTCCATTGTTATAATCTTGGAACTAAAACAAACATAAACTCCACCTAAATATTAGTCCAAACTTATTGCATAAGACTATTATAAATTTATCTACCTACCTGCATATATATCTTGCAATGGGCTATCAATGGAACTAAGATTCAATTCACAGAGACTATCAAAGTGGAGAAGATGCAATAATGTCGAGGAACTCAGTCTGACTGTGGCTCCCTCAAAAAATGCTTCATAAGCTCAGGGAAATGAAATTGCGTGGGAGCATGCATTTCCAAACAGATCTCTATAATGTTATTTTTTCTGTTTTCTAATTTTTCATACTTGAGTTCAAATCCTGACAATGACATGTTTTCTAGCATAGGGTGTCACCATAACCCAAGTGATCTGGGTGAAACAGGGACTGCAATTGTGTCACCATAACCCAAAAGATCTGGGTGAAACAGGGACTGTACCTAATTGCAGGAGGAATGATCTTAACTCTGTAAACGGTAACAGAAAAATAGGCTCACCTTCACATATTCCCTCTAAGCCTACCAAAATATGCAATCCCAACAATCTTTAAATTGAAGCATAAATAAAAACAGAAACGGTTTTTCCATTGCTATAATCTTGAAACTAAAACAATCCAATCGTATTGGACAGACTCCTATACACTTATCTACCTATCTCCATACATCTTACAATAGGGCATCAATGCAACTGAGATTCAGTTCACAGAGACTATCACAGTGGAGAAAATGTAATAATGTCATGCTTATTAATTGATTGATTGAAAACCCAAGATTCTTTGACGGGAGATATATAAACCCACAAGCACATATAAAAAGAAAAAACCCATAAAATCAAAATGCATAACAACTGTCAACAACATTGGAAACTACTAACCTCGAGCACTACTAAACGGCTTTAATTCAACACTGGATGAATAACCTGAGCGATGGAATTCCACATACTAAAAATGCCCTGCTCTGTATTTTCTCTGCAATACATCTTATATAAAAAAACCATTAATTAAACAATTGATCATTTGATCAATAATTTTACTAACAAAGAATTAATGGAAGAAAGATCTCATAGAGGCACGACTTACCTGCAATATCGTCTGCGAATAATAGCTCAACATCTGGCCTCCACCATAAATTCACTTCACATCAAAGAAAGACATAAGCGCAGACACATACACACAGACACACCGAAACACTACATACACACAGACACACCGTGACATCAAAACCACAGAAAACACAGGACACACAACAGTCAGACGGAAGAAACACTTCTCACGATGTGAAGAAAGGAAGGGCAGAGGATGGAACGAAATATTATGTTTGTTTAACATTTTATACGTATTTATAGACTGTAAACATTCAACGGTGCGTACGAAAAGTGCAGACCTAAAAAAGCAATCAGCTTATTATCCTGCCGAGGCAGGTAGGCATGAAGAAAGTAATTTGTTTGTCTTGCGAAGCCAATTATAGAATACCAAGTGGCATTCTATATGTTTATTATATAGTTTATCATAAAAATATATTTATTTGTTAATTTTATAACATTTAACTTAATTATCTCATTGGTTGATTTATTTTTATAAGCATTTCAGATTTTTCACATTAAAAAAAACATATTTTTCTAAATTGGTGCTCTGCTATAGTTTAAACATTAGAAAATATTACACTGTGCAATAGATATCATAAATATCATATATAATGCTCTGACATACCATAAATATCTTAATTATGGCATTAATTTGTCATTGTAGTGGATGTCTGGCATTGTTATTTGTGACATTAAATTTTGACATTACCTGTTATGCATGTCATTCAACAAATAGCCTTGGCATTGTTCTTTGTGAGGCACAGTTTCAAGAGTTTCAAGACCTTCAATAGCATGGGCATTGCAGAAACAACTTTTAAGAAGACAATTGTTGCACGAATTCTATTTTTCTGCTCTAGGGGGCATAGCACTCTGTCTCCATCAATTGTAAAGGTAAGAAATCTGCGAGCTTTCCTTGTTTTTGCAATTGCCATGTGTTGACTGCGGATCTTGCTGGCAAGGTTTTCTTTTAACAAAGAAACCATGTTGTAAAACAATAATTTTTTTGGCATTTCAATATCTCTAAAATAAGATTTGAAAGATACACTGGTACACACGTTGCCTTTTTCCTTAAATAATATTAAAATTCAAGCTACGTTGTTCCTTATGGAATTCGAGGTTACCAGTTGTTTTTGAAGGTTGGATGCTTTGTTTGAGGCCATGATCTTTGTCACATATTTCTTTCTCTATCTCTTTCAGCAGTTGTTGAGATACTGCAAGTTGTTTATATAACTCTTGGTCATAAGCCTCAAGGATTGTTCTCTCATCTTGTATGTTGCCACTTATTTTTCTTAGCTCCTTCACCGTCGACTCCATCTCCTGTACATTGTCAAGCCTAATCATTAGAGCTTGTGATGAATATGGTCTTGATATCTGCAAATCATTCATCGCTTGGTAAAGTTTTTTCATTTGATTTGCAAAGGAGCTAATATGAGAACCAAGAACTTTATTTACTGCAACTTGAATTGTAATATCTCCATTGTGTGACTGCGACTCCTCTGTCTGATGCTTTTTCTTTTTGCAAAATGGCATGTCAGATCCTTGGATACTATTGCCTCTCGAAGATACATGTTCTTCTAGGTCGGTTATGTTTCTATCTTTCTAGTCGACTAGAAATTGAAATCGTGTTTCCCATCACTGCATTTTTACTTTGTAAGTTATTTGCAATGAGTCTCTTCTCAGTTAAATCACCTGGTCCTCTCTGTTTTAGAGAATTATTCTTGGTTGTCAAACACCCATTTCTGTAGTAGGCATATAGGGATACATGGCTCCAAAATACCTTGCAGATGGACTGGTCACCCCAAAACTTGATGTGTTTGCATTTGGAGTTGTACTGCTAGAGTTGATTTCTGGAAAAGAAGCCATACTGCGCCAAGGTGGAGTTTCATTAGCAAGGAAGGCATGCATCCTCTGGGCCCAAATCAAACCTCTCATAGAAGGGGAAGATAGAGAGGAGAATCTGAAAAAGTGGACTGATCCAAATCTTAAAGGTGTTTATCCTAATGATAGTGTTCTTTGCCTTGCGGCCATAGTTAAAGCTGTTGTTAATTCTGTTGAGGAAGATCTTGTGAACACGAACAACCCTACCAGAAATAGTGTACAAGCTCTCAAAAGCATCGGAAGCCATTATAGATCATTTTGATGAAAGCTTTGAGGCTCCGATTCAAGTTAGGGCAACGTGATTCTCCATGGTATGCAGCATTCTGCTTGATTTGATGGAGTGGCTGACAAACTGAACTTATTTTTCCTATCTGCATTTTGGTGTAGGTCCCATAGAAATTATAGAACTAGTACAAATATAGTAATTGTAGTTTTATAGCTAGAAATAATTAATGTTTACCTTTCCAGAGCAATTTTTTAAGTAAATTTTTAAGAGTTAAATGATATAGCTAAGCATCGTACTGTAATTTCCCTTTGATCTCAAGGCATTTTTTGAATCTTATGATTACAAATTGCATTTATTCAAATGGCCAGCTCATGCCTTGTAAGTAATAAGATGTTGGTTTCAATTGATATTGAACTGTTTTAACTTTCAAGAAGTTGAATACATTACTAAATTTTGTCTATGGATTGATATTAAATTGTTTTAGCTTCCAAGAAGTTGAATAAATTATTGAAAATTGTCTATGAGATTTACTGCAATAAACAACAAAAAAGCAGAACTGAAGCTTTAAATGAGGGTTATCTACTGGGAGAATGCAAATAATAAGTTGCATATCAATATAAACTTAAGTATATATTTTTACGACCTAGCAAAGATTGTGATATGACAGACCACTTTCTTGATCCATACTTCTTTACAAGTTCCACAATCTAGTTCCTCGCCTTTAAGCTCAAGTAACTTTTACATGACTACTTCATCTCCCTCAATTATGAATTAGCTCTTTCCATGATTTAAATAGCCCCTCCAGTCGCATTTCATTTTAAATAGGCTATACTAAAGCTGGCAGTGCATTGCCCAGTATCGAGTAGAATAATTTACAGAGAAAGAAATCAATTTTGTTGATGCCCATGAGTAACCAAAATTGAACAATGAGATTCAAAAGTACAACTAGTTACAATGGCAAGAGGGAGTCAAATATGAACTCCAGCACATAAAGAAGCTAACTAGGGAGGGTGAATCCGAAAAGGGTAATTTGTATATACAAGTTGAAAATACAATGCCATATAGTACAAAAATTATAGACTCGTGAGATAGGATGACCCGTCTCTGTCCAATTGCTGCTTCGACTGGTTATGGTATTGTCTTTGGCTAGAAATTGTTGTTTTCAGCCATCGTTAGAAAGAAAAAATGTGGCATGTAAGAGAACTAATGGAGTCATGTTTGCTCGTCAGTCATTATGGAGAGGCAAAGTGCCATAAGGAAGTTGTAAGGTTGGAACCTAGATCCTAAATTGTAACATCTTATCTTTTACGTAAAATAAGGAACAATTGTCTCTTTAAATCTCTAAATAGTATGATAAGGTGAGGCAATGTGCATTACTGGGCAAAATCAATCAGTTCACAGAGCCCATAAGAACTTATCATAATCTCTAACTACTACTAACTCGGTTGAGCAATAAAAGAAAATAAACAACAATTGATCAATAAGAAATGAATTTTTTTCCATATTCTCTTACTCATCTAACATTTCATTTGATCTTCACATTCTTCTGAAACTCAATTTCCCAAATCCCTTTCTGCAGCTATATGAGTAATGCCCATCAAAATTCCATGAAAGCCCTGCAACCTGGACAACATACCAAAATGAAATCAAAATAAAGCATCATCATATGCTTTGAATGAGAGCCCAATCACAAGGGTTTCCTTCTTAGCAATCAGTTCTGATATAAATAAGGATACTTACCAGTTGATCATGAGCCTCGTAGCGACCTTCCTTATGGCATTTCCATCCAAAGGTATAACTTATCCAAATAAATAAATGACAAGCACGTTTTCCAATTTCTATGAAACCCCTGTCAAGTGCTTGTGAAAGTACAAACAAGGACAGTGTTGAAGTGATAAACTCTGTAACCAAACGATTCTGCAATGGTTGCTTTTGTTAACAACATAGCAATCACATTTTCTTCTTCACCCAGAATCTCGTCAAAACCTCAATCTTCATCAACACACACTTCCATTTCCCTTTCTATGACCACTTCTTCCATGTCCGCTGCATCTATTTCATTGAACCCACAAGCGAAGTTTTCCTCCTCATTCAGGTCCTCATTTGTAAGCCTTCATTGAAGACCATGGCCAAAGCATAAGATTCTTTAAATTTGTTTAGAAACGAATGGAAACAATAAGACTATATTTTCTTAAAAATCACATTGTCAATTCATATATTTAGGCTTTCGCGGGCAAGATCATTGACCTGGTTCTGCTTGAATTACGTCCAAACAATTTTTTTGTTTCGAATTAGTTAATTCAAATACCTGTTTCTGCAATATTCATTTTGACAAATACCCTTTTCTGCATTATCTATTTCTTGGAATACCCATTTCTGTAACTAATCGATTCCACAATGGCAGCAACTGTCAACAATATACCAGTCAGATTTTCTTCTTCGCTACAATAACAATTTCAGATTTATCCAAGGGGAAGACCCTTGTGTATTCAAGCCTTTAACTTTCTATTCGCAGCGCCTTCTCCGCATAGAGTTATTATAAGGCTATTTATTTATATACAATTCTGACACATTTTCTGTACCGAGTTCTTTTATCGAGCTATTTAAACGCCTAAAAAAAGGATTGTTGACTGATCAAGTGTGTCCAAGTACTTGCATAACTATCTGTGATGACATCTCCTCTCTAATTTCAAATAACACACACTTACACCTAGTGTAATATGAAAATTACCATATGCTATATGTGAGGACAGTCTTTGGACTCCTCTGCACCCATTGGATGCCTATCAACTGTTTTCACAAAATTACCATATCAACACCATGCCATGTTTGTATCAAAGAAAAAGAAAATCTCACCACATCATCATACTTCAGCTCCATAGGATCAATCACACTATGACTATCTTCATGCTCGTCTGGGTGATATCCTCCATCTTAATAAATCCCTTCCTATTTGTTAATTATGTTGAAGTCATTTATTTATTTTCTATAATTTATTTTTATTGCTCCTTTAAAGGTTATTTTTGCAGTGGATGCAATCAGAGCCTTATGTCATAAGAGCCTTGTTTTAGACAATGGAACAAGTGATTGAAGAATTTTGCTTTAAGTAATTGAATTATGTCACATGTTGAATATTTCCAAGGTTCAAAGAAGGTAGTGCAAGAATCAGAGCACATAGTCTTAAAAGCAATGTAAGAGTTGACTAAACATTCAAACCTCCAACCAATACATGTTTTACAGTCAGACAGGGGATGTTCTGATTCTTCAATGAAAAATCCTTCGATAGATAACCATGACAACCTTAAGGTAATAGAAAACCAAAGAAACAGACCTGCTGGTTTATGCTGTGTATTATGGAAAACTAGGATATCAGAAAAGTTATGTCTATTTGTGTCTCAAAAACAATACAGATGGCTGAAAAAAAGAGTTTGTTGTTGCAATATGTAAATTACAGAAGCTATATATCAATAATTTGTGCTCTTCAATTTTTTTAACACCTCTCAGAAGGAGCAATATTGATCTGTGCATTTCTTTTTCACAGGGGGAAGCATACACAAGCAATTCATGGAAAAGACTATTGATCTGTTTTGACGTGTGGCTCGATGGCTTGCGAGGTGATACCAATGTTTTATCTTGAAAAACAAGGTACTAAATCTATGAAAATGTTTCCAATGGTTGTAGTTGTCTATGTGTTATCATGCATGTCAGCAAGAGCAATGTTGATGTGTGCATTCTTTTTTTCTATATTAATATATTCATTTAAAACAATGTGTAGCAAACACCACTAAGCGGAACCCCTCCTCTATTGTCATAATCCAGGATTTCAAATTCAGACCCGATACACATACTTTGCATGAAGATTGTACACTTATGCTAGGGTGTTGATGCCATAGTATCGAATTCTCCTTGATGTTACTGAAGCTTTTCTTTGACTGTTTTTTGTTTTCTACGTAACTAGACTGTGAAAAAAAATTATACACAAAAAAAATGGTTGTCAGCTGCATTGTTGTTGATGACTATGTGCCTGCAAAAAAGAAACATGTTCACATTGACGTTGTGTTGACAAAACATAGCCTTTTTAGAGACGATGCATTCAAGTATAACGTAGGTGATTGCCTATTCGATACATTTGTTGTCTTGTTACATTTTCGCTATAGCTCCATCGAACTTTGCAATGGAATCATAGACCACTTCTTGCATTCCTTGCATAGAGGAGATGCAGATGCCTTGCAATCACTCCAGCTAGAACTAGATCATGATGCACTTTACACTCTGCATCATATTCATGATGTGGAAACATATTTTCATCGAATGAAACTTTCAGCAATGCCCATTGCAAATGCAACTGAAGCTAGTCTATGGGGTGACAACTTCTGCATAAACTGGTTGGCAAAATGGCTTAACATACCAATATGGGTTTGGTCAAAGACAAAAGGTAATAACTATTTCTGATTCAATGCACAAAACCATATGCTTCCATTCTGTGTGTTGTTCCATGATGCCAATCCCATTTGCGGCCATTATGAACCCTTGTACTGGAAGAAAAAACCTGATTGCATTCTTGCAGTTGAAAAAAACACAGTTTCACACTCATGTGTTGCACTTAAAGCCAATTGGAACAATCTTGATCATTCTTAGAAAAGTGCATACCTCATCAGAATAAAGTCTGCTACTATAAACTACGATGAAAGCTTGTTTAATTCTATTTGTGAATTACATAGTCAAGAGTTTGACATTCATTGTCTAAGGCGATATGTTGCATAATCTTTTTGCAATGCATATTTAAGTCAAAGTGTGGATGCAATGTCTTGCTTGCACAATTACCTTGACATTAATGTCATCAAAAGCATACCGCACATTGCAAATTGGCAAAGCTTTATTATAAAAATGGCCTTTCCCTATAATGAAGGAAAAATTGAAGGCAATCAATTTTGCTTACAATGGTTGTCAATCATTTTCAATGTAACAATACAAGTGTGGGATGCAAAGACCATGAGTGTTGTGCAATTATATTCTGGTGTATCACAACCAACAACAACATACAATATTTTATACTTTTTGTCAAATGAAGGGCATTCTCATTATGAAGGTTTGATTCAAGCATCCTCAACAACATCAATTCCTCCTAATTCCTTATTACATGAGAAAACACAAAGAAAACAGTCAAACAAGTCTTTGTGCAAGGTCAAACATGAAATACGAAGCAAGAAAAACAACACACGCTTGCAAACTTCAAAAGAATCCACCAACCAAAAAAATAGAGTAGCTACCTACTGTAGAATTCGGCTTTGTCACGTTAAAATTGAAATTCGCAAGAATGCAAATGACAAATCAAAATCTAATATTTGTATAGGAACATTCAAAAAACAAATTAACGATACACCAATACATGGTTGTCCAATCTGCAATCAATTGAACTTTAAATCCAACATGACTGTGTTTAGAGATCCAGTAAAGAAAACATATTTTAGTTTATCTAAAGGTGAACAACTAAAAGAACACAAAACAATATGTCTCACAATTGTTATAGATGCTTAAGAAATAAAACCTTGCCAAAATTTGCATCGCCTTCTCGCATAGAATTGAACTCTGTGCTTCCTCCTGTAGCAGTACTTACTGATCTTGAAGAATGGCTAGTTGCTATGAGAATAGCATTTGCACAAATAAGACATTGTACCCACAAAAAACCACAATACACCTTAAAAGGAGCCATAATCAACGTGCCTTCAGATGTGGATATAATACAAAAAGCATTGCCGAGACGTGTAGAAGAAACAAAAACTATTGTTGTTGAACTCAAACAACGTTTGCAATACAAAAATGCCTTTCATTCAGGAAATGTACGTCCAAATGTCATCATGATAGCATTACAACAACTTTGCAAAACAACTTTGTATCGGAAGGAAAAAGTACATGTAATTAAAGAATGGAATCATTTTCTCCTGTGATTACTGATGATGATTCCGACAATGAAACAAATTTAAGCAATACAATTATGGATGTAGACAGTGACAATGAATATATCAGTGATACTTTGGTACATGGATTTACACATGCAAATTGCATAGTTGACCTCCAAGATAAGCTGATACAAATTGCTCCTGCAGAGGGTCACCGTCCACTTGGTATATTCCATGATAAATATTTAGAGGAAATGAACTTTCCCACTCTTTTTTTGGTGAACCTCGTCACACAAATGTCGTGAAGTCAATTTCTTCTCATAAAATTACACAGTGGGAGGTCTTGAATACTGATCGAAGGTTTGCATATCATATAACCAACTTGTTTTTCAAAGCAATTAAGATCATTATTGGCCAAGTTCGAGCATGCATTTGGGTTCGGATTCGAAAAGGACAACTAAAGGGAAGAATTTTTTTGGCAAAAGATGTCAAATACAAACCCAACCTAGAAAAAATATTGAAATCTGATATTGGATATATTGACTTCAAAAAATATGGATTTCACCAGACTACATGCAACAAGTAAAGAAAAATGTTTTTGCCATGATACGACAACTAGGTCCCCCAAATTTTTTTTGACCTTTTCAAGTGTTGAGCATTGTTGGGAGCCTCTTACACTAGCTCTGTCGAACCTATATGACCAACACATGCAAATTTATCCTTTTGGAAAACCGCAACCTGATGATCATAATGAAAAAAACTTTTTCATCAAACACGATCCAATCACATGTACTCGCTACTATAAACATCGACTAAATGCACTCAAGAAATTGTTGTGTAACGATAATACATTCTTTGGAGACATTGTTGACTATTTCTGGGTTACTGAATTTCAAAGCCGAGGTAATGCTCATAGCCATTGGTTGATATGGACAAAAGATGCACCTATATATGGAAAAAACACAAACTCCTCCATTTCACACTTTTTTGATACCAATATAACTTGTGACATAGAATCTTTTGGTCCTAATATAGCAAAATTGCATGAACATCGCCATACGAAGAGTTGCAAAAAAGGTAAAAAAAAAAATTGCAGATACAATTTCCCTCAACCTCCAATGAAACATACAGAAATACTCAAACCGCAAGAAACCACTTGTCCATTGGCATCTAAAAATGCAAAACATATTTTCTCTATTCTAGCAAAAAAATGATATGACAACTTGTTTTCAATTGATATGTTTCTGCATGAATTGAACATGAACGAATCTGAATACATACAAGCTATTCAAAGCACTATCAAATGACCAACACTATTCCTACAAAGAAAACCATCACAAGTATGGAACAATACCTTTTCAAAAAAAATGCCACCAATATGGAAGGCAAACACAGATGCACAATTTATCCTTAATGCATATGCAGCTGCAACATATGTCAGTTCATACATGACAAAAATTGACAGATCAACCACAAAAGCATTCAAAAGAATACGTAAAGAGCACTACACATCGTGTATTGATGCAGTTCAGATGATACAAAGATTAGCTAATGAAATGCTCAATTCGCAGCAAATGTCTGCACAACAAGCAACGCACATTGTCTTGTCAATACCCTTCAATGGTAGCTCAAGGAAGTGCACATTCATAAACACTGTCTTGTTCTGAAGACCTCACATTTATTTTGAAGCATCCAAAAATTTTGGACCAAGAACCTGACAACTCTGAAAACATTATGTGTCAATCTATCATAGACCATTACCTTGCACGGCCACAAGTAATTGCAGACATTTGCCTCACCGATTTTGTGTCTAGATATAATATAAACGGGAAACCAATCTTTAGAAAAGAAAAAGAGCATGTAATCTGATTTTTCAATTACAACAAACATGTAGACAAAGAGAATTATTGTCGAGAGAAGCTTTTGTTATATGTTCCATTCCAAATAAACGAGGACAACCTTAAGTATGGGAACCTGACATGGCAAGATGCATACTTACTTCATCAAAAAAAAGACAAAATGAGAAAAAATTTGTTCATGATATCAAGCACTACATGGGGTGACATAGATTCAGCCCTTAAAGACATAAAGAATGAAGGAAACAATGCTTCCACAACATCCTCTTTCCAACAACAAACTGAAGAAGTCAAAGAAACATATGACATACATCTAGATCTTCCTTTATGTCATTTGATAGCACCCAAAAAGAAAACTAAACTATTTGAAATCGGAAAACATCCATTCATCTCTGACAACACAATATATTACAAAAAAATGAGAATGTTAAACAAAAAACAACAAGAAATCGTAAAGGATGTTGCACTCAAAAAACATATTGATCCTACAACTCCTTTGTATCTTTTCCTCACAGGAGGTGCAGGAACAGGAAAAACATTCACTGCAAAAATGATCTTTGAAACTTTGATTCGTATCTATAATAATTCTACCAAAAGTGATCCATTAAAACCAAAAGGTCTTATTTTGGCATTCACAGGAAAAACAGCTTACAATGCAGGTGGAACAACATTTCATTCAACACTCTTTTACCTTCTGTTTAACAAGTCTCACTTGCTGCCATTGGGTGTTGAACGACTAGATACATTGTCAAAACACTATCAACAATTACAACTTGTCTTCATAGATGAAATATCACTTATCGATGGCAAATTACTGTATCACATTGATAATAGACTCGGGGATATAAAACAAATGCCCACAATGCACTTTGGGAACATTGACATGGTCTTTTGTGGTGATTTCTACCAGGCCCAACTTGTCAATGACTGCTTTGTATTTGAAACACCTCATATAGACAAACAACCAATTCCATATGATTTTTGGTGTAACAAGGTCAAGGTCTATGAATTGACTGAAACAATCAGATAAAAGGACCAACTTTTTGTTTCGATCCTCAATAGAATCTCGAACATGCTCACACACATATTCTGACATTTCGTACCTCAACAATAGGTGTCACAGACCACCACCAAATGATCCTGCTTTTCCATACCTTTTTTACAAAAACATAGATGTTGAAACCATAACAAGAAAATGCTTTTACAAATGCCTGGAACAAAGATTGTCATCAATGCAATTGATGAACAAGATTCATTGTATGATGAAACAAGAGCTTATGCAAAGACAATTTGTCTTCTAAAGACCATTACTTTTAAAAAAAGGCATCTTGGTTGAACTCTTTGCTGGTAACTATGATATCCAAGATGGATTGGTCAATGGCTCGGATGAGACTTTTGATGCTTACACAACCACAATAAAATCAAGACATCATATGGATCTGATTCAATGATTTAAGCATTGGACAACATCAAATTGTTAAACACACACACTTGCACCCTGCTCACATTGACCCCCAATCTGTGCCTATTTTATGGATTGCAAGGCCTTTACAGCACTCGTCGAATTAAAAAACTTTGAAAATTCAAAGCTAATTCCCAGTCCAGCTTGCATGTGCGCGCACAATACATAGAGCTCAAGGACTTACAATAGATGGACTTTCCTTTAGCCCTCTTGGAGTCACGAGACATGGATTGACTTACACGACCCTATCACGTGTGAATACTATAGAAAATCTGTATTTGCTGCAACCATTGACAAAAAAAAACTTCAACGTAAGAAAACAAGTTGCAATTGAAATGAAATCGCCTTGAATCACAAGTGCAATGACAACTTCAAAATGATTTCTTCTTGGCTGATATCCAGCCATTGCACTTTATTTTGTTGTTTGAATATGCGAAGCCTTCATGCTCATGTAGAAGATGTCATGCACGACTTTAGCTTAATGCAATCTGACATTTTATGCTTTCAAGAAACACACATATCTGATAGCAATGATGCACAATCTACTTCCAAACTTCCATCACATACACACATATCATGTGCATGGTATAATGATTTCCACTAAAATGCATATACCATTCCTGCACATGATGAATTTCATGGTCCAAAAGTAGAAGCATTGCTGGTTGTTGTCCATGTTCATGGAAAAGAATTGACAATTATAAATCTCTATGCAGCTCCAAATGCGACACTTCAAAATATCCTTGCAATTATCGATCAAGATTTGTCAAACACATCTCAGAAACAATGCACATACATATTTGGAGACTTCAATATTGATATGCAAAAACATAATAATATGACAAACCTTTTAAATCAACACATGTCCAATTATAACTTTCATTTTTGCATTGCAAAAGAAAATCCATTCACTAAAAAACACATTGACCACATATGGTCAAATTGCAATTCCTCCAACAAAATATTTCAAAGACATGTTTACTGGACTGACCATTATGCCATATTCCTCGCACTTGACATGGACATCTAATTTTTTTTTATCCAACTTCAACCTATGCAACTCCGTGCTTCCATATAATTTTCCCACATATACTAATGTTTTACCCACTCTTACTTTCACAAGAGCTATTTTTCTATTTTCCACCATAACAACTATCATCAATTTACGAAGAACAAAATAAAATAAACATTGAATCTCTACAGCATACTCAAGGTATTAAAAAAAACTTATTATTAGACCTTTTTTGTATCAATACAAAAAAAATGTGCATCGTTTAACAGTCCAATAATATCTTCTACTATTGTTACATTATACAAATACTATATCAACCTCTATGACACTTTGACCATGACTTACGCTCAAACTTTTTCCTTCTTGCAACAACCGTTATGTTTGACGGAAATCTTCTATTTGCTCTAATTTGTAAAATAAGAAAAAAAATCTCACTCCTTGCTCTTCACAATGGTTTTTGAATGCGCTTCCGCTTGTCTGGAACCTCCATGTGTGCAATTGTTTCATGCTTTACAATGCTACTTTTTTCAACTGTTGATGACTAGTTTCTGCAAGTAATAAAAAATTCACTGCAAGTGGAACGGTAAACACAAATATGGAAAAAAACATTCACATCTTGCACATTTTCGACATATAAAATTTCATGACTCTTACATAAATTCTTCACGAATTCAATGTTTTGTTCTTGTTTACAAATTACAAGGTAACCACACAACCAATATACTGCCATATGCCACAATTTCTATGGTTATCCTTCAATTGCTTTGTTTAACTCAAAACCTTTGATTTCATATTATTAACTTTCATCATTTCTATTGTGCTTCCAGGGAAATTGAAAGCATTTGAATCTTATATACCATTTTAAACAAAAGGTTTCTCAAACACAAGCAGGCACCAATATTCACTCAAGGTATCACATATGCTTTTTTTAAAAATTATTTAAAAAAAAAACATTAATATAATTTCTTTCTTTCTTTGATCACTGCAATACAATCCTTTCCTATTTGTATTCCATTACACAAATAATATGTTCTATAACACTATTGAAACCTATTTATCTTCAAAAATTCTTTCCTTCAAATAACAATCCATTGTTTTCATTTTATTTTGCAAACATATTGGACTCTAATCTTTCATCTACACTTGCAAAATTTCATTTCTTTCCTAATATTCTTGATAGAAGAACAAGATGAAGAGGAACTCAGAAACCATTTCTGCAAATGAACAACCAAAAAACCAAACAAAGAGGTAAGAAATTACAAATATCTTGTCTAGCATCTCTTTACAGCCTATTGTGTGATTAATCAATTTACATTTTGTTTTGCAGGCAAGAAACGGTTCCATGTGCCCCGACATCTATCAAAGACCTATATAGTCGCAAGGTTGGAAATTTGTTTCATGGGGATGTCATTGTTGCATATAAAACAATACTCAACAAAGAGCTGAACAAAGAGCTTCTACGCATAGATTTAACCAACAAAGAAGGTGAAATGATCATGACACTAAATGTAGTTGGACATGAAATTGAGGTATATCAACAAAATCTTCTGTCATCTAAAGGATTTAGCATAAAATAATTTGACATAGCGTCAAATACCAATTACAATTGTGGAGGCTGTGACTACATTCTTTTCTTGAATAACAACAATGCCATAAAGAACATACTTCCAATCTGCAACGAGTTCAAGTTCATACCGAATACTACAATAAAACAACTCCTCCGTGGCACAGATATCTACACAATTGGAACACCTGTAGTTGTTGTGACTTCCGCATGCAAGTCTGGAACACAGTTTGTCTTTGAAATTAAAGATGGGCTCTCCACAGAGGACAAAAACACAGGTATCTTCTAACTCTTTCTATTCTCTCCATCATTTTCAGTCTCTTTGTTTATTCTTCCTTACTTAAAAAAAATAAACATTCTAACATTTCATTGGATACAAGATATACTTGTTTAAGACATTTGCAACCTTGTTCGATACAATCGAGCAACAACTCCACAAAAAACAAGTTCCAATTTATTTGTTCAAGAACATTGTCAAGTGAAATAGCCCTAACAAGGCACTAAGAACCTGTGAATCAACATTTATCACCCCGTTGAAGACCAAACAAGAACTCCAAGATATGTAGAAGATAGTGAATGTAACAATAGAGGTAAGAAAATGAGAATTGCTAGAAACTGCCATTCAATACAGTATTTCATTATTACAATACTGAATAATACCTCTTTTCTCCTCCATGTCATTGCTCAGGTATAAGGTCATTTGATTGCCTCCAACGTGTGCTCTAAGCCATTTCAGATTATATGTAGCAAATGCAACTTCAAAGTTGACAACCTTATTTCATTGCAAAAAACAACAATAACATGCACAAATTGCAACCAGGAGAGCACATTTCACCATACCCACCAACTGATCTACGACTTAACAACATCTAGTTTAACTATCAAATGCACTCTTCATGCTACCCTCCTCTCCAAATTGTTGCCTCCACTAACTCAAACAACTCACGAAGAGTACGTGCAAAACAAAAGCTCCGTAGTACATCTCCTTCGCAGTTTTGAAGTGCAAGGAACTTTCACGCTTGATTGAACTAACACCATTGTCAATGTGAACACTGATATCCGCCCATAAGGTTTGTATCTTTCATAAATTATACTATCACACTCTTTCATTTACAAAAATTTTTATTTGTCACTAATGTCTCGATTTTCTTCGCCTATGCAGATACATTAACAGGGGAATTATACATATTTTTCCAGTGCTCTCTCACGAAACAACCCTTGCTTCATGAAGAATATAATGTTGCTGCTTCTATTTTGCACTGGTCCATAAACATTCTTTGCATTTGGTTTTTATAGCACAATTGTTCTTGAGCGATAAACAAAATACTGTCGCATTTTTGTATAGTGTTTTGTTGACCGCCTTTTGTAATTTTTGAAAAATGATACTCTTTATCTTACCCACATATAAACAACAATGTCAATATTGTATACAGACTGCACTTTTTACACATTTCATCTTAATTTTCTACACATCTTTCATATTTGCATTGCATTCTCTGGTTGCATATCTTGACCCCTCTTTTGATTCAAGTTCTCACATGAATTGTTGCACTTTTCTTCTCTCCTTGCTGTCACAGATGTTTTGCGGTCTCTGTTTACTAGTACTTGTTAAATGCTTTAGGAAAATAAATATAGATCGCTTGAATTTAGTTCAAAGTCCCCAACAGGCTTCCATATTATTTTCCTTTTCTAGACGTGGTCGCTTATTATTCAGCCCTGTCAGAAGTCGATTCAAACATTTTGGTTTTAGTTATACTTGTCTTGAACACAAAACAGACTAAAATTTAAAGCAATGCTGTTATTTTTTTAGGTTGCCTCTTCTTGTATCAGTTTTAGTGATACAAATTATTTATTCTTCCCTCCTCATACTAAACAGTCATCAATCCTACTAAAGATTTATTCTTTAAAGCTTTTACATGGCTTGAACTATGATTTCGGTTAAATGATGCTCAATATACCAGTCGATTCCCCCTCTTTCCTATACTACATAACAACATTCAATTTCAATTTTTCTTCTTCATATGCTCTCTCTTGCAAAAACCTGGTAATAACAGTAGCATGAATCCCTGTGCTCTAAACGTGACCATGGAGGTCGGTTTTCTCGCTGCTCTACAGAATTTCAGCCACAAAGAAATGCAATGAATCAGACCTGAGTAAAAGACTGCTCAACGAAATTCACTTTTTATGCATTTCATCTTAACTTTCTACACATCTTTCATATGTGCATTGCATTCTTTGGTTGCATATATTGACCCCTCTTTTGATTCAACTTCTCACATGAATTGATGCACTTTTCTTCTCTCCTTGTTGTCACAGATGTTTTGCAGTCTCTGTTTACTAGTATTTGTTAAATGATTTTGGAAAATAAAGATAGATCACTTGAATCTAGTTCAAAGTCCCCAACAGAATTCCATATTATTTTCCTTTCCTGGACGTGGTTTCTTATTATTCAACCCTGTCAGAAGTAGATTCAAATATTTTGGTTTTAGTTATACTTGTCTTGAACACTAAAGCAAATGTGAAATTTAGAGCAATGTTGTTATTTTTTTAGGTTGTCTCTTCTTGTATCGATTTCAGTGATAAACATCATTTAAAATTATTTATTCTTCCCTCCTCATACTAAACAGTCAACAATCATACTAAATCTTTATTCTATTAAATCTTTTACATGGCTTGACCTATGATTTCGGTTAAATGATGCTCAATATACCAGTCGATTCCCCCTCTTGCCTGTACTACATAACAACATTCAATTTCAATTCTTCTTCTTCATATGCTCTCTCTTGCAAAAAGATGGTAATAATGGTAGCGTGAATCCCTGTGCTTTGAACGTCACCATGGAGGTCAGTTTTCTCGCTATTCTGCAGAATGTCATCCACAAGGACATGCAATGAATCTGACCTGAGTAAAAGAGTGTTCAACACAATTTTGCACATATTGTTTCTCCAAAATATGGATGAATATATCATTTTAGCTTGATTCTCATTGCTTCTACCACAATGTTCACATGCCAAATGTTCATCGCGTTCAACTATTGAACTTGATCTCTTCACACTCTGTTTCATTATTCCTGAAGTTTGCAGGCACTTAGAACTAACATTCTTCTTTTTTCCCGTGTCTATACTTACACAAATTTATTAGGCGCAGTTGCACATGATTCATCTTTATTGTGTTGTATCTCCCCATTATAGGCACCTTGAATGAGATTTGGTCTTGAGCCTGATTTAGCAATAATTTTCCTTTTTGCCAGAAGCCTTGGTTTCACTGAATATGCATTTCTAGGATGCTAGTTACCTCACAGAAGATGTCTCGCTTTGTTATGATAGGTCAGTGCCTCACATCTTCTAACTATTCTTACGACTCATAGTGTATTCGCATATTATAGGTTGAGTGAATATCCTTCTTGCCATGTCATTAAAGACACAAACTTCTGCAATTTTCTTCTACACATACACATTCAAAGGATCTGACTTACTTTCCATATCATTAAAGAGACAACCTTCTACAATTTTTTTGGAAATATGCTTCTGAACATACACATTCAAACACTTTTGCATTTGCTATGGCAGGATTTGCCATTTCCATGGCCTTGTTTAATTATGATAAGTTAGGCTGAAAGGTGTCCTATAAAGAGGGCTTCACCGAAAAGTGTAGTATTTCTAGCGCAATTATTTGTCAAAAAGTTTTCTTCATGACATTTTCACGACGTTCTTTACCAACGACTTGAAATCTCAAGACACTTTAATAATGTTGGTCATTTGGAGTTCATTCACAAGTCTATGAGCGTCTGGAAGAAGATTGTGTTATTTGTTTGATTTATTTGTTGAACTTGTTTAACAACAATTCCCTACTAGGCAGCTGAGTCAATATTTCGGTGTGGTAAGATACAACTTTTTTCAAAATGTCCTTTTGTTTATATATATAACCCCAAGATTTAAATGTGTAGTAGGTGTGTTAGATTAAGAAGTAACTAGGAGGAAATTTTTATTATCGGGTACAACAGAAGGATGTAGGTATATTTAGCTTTGGATCTAAAACACTAATGCATGTTAAGGATCGGTAAAATGTTGCAGATTACAATTCATGACCACTTTTTTGTTGGAATACTCACATTTGTTTTCTTGGGTTAAGTATTGGCAATGATGGATCAACGAGAGTGACGATTTAGGGTTCATATATTTGAGGTTGGTAAGATGTTATGGTGATCTTAGTATGCACGAGAAGGGGAGATAATAATGAGGATTCAAATTTATAGGGTGAGAACAATACCTGTTCGAGGCCGTAGTTGTTGAGAATAACATGCATTTTTGTCATTTGGAGGTTTTTTAGGATACTAGGGTGATGTGGAAAGTAGAATGCAAGGAAAAGTGTGTTCTACTTGACACTTATGTTATTTGTTTGACAAATGACTTAGCCACATTGTAAAGCCAAGTAAATGCCATGTTTTCAAAGTTAGAATGCAAGTTATTATAAATTTAATTTTTAATTTAGGAGGCGGGTCAATCAATAAGGTTTCATATTCATGCGGTTTTATCCAAATTTTTCTAGACTACTATCAAAATTTTAGATATAGTCATTTGAAAAACGTAGATACATATCAAATTCGACATATTCATGATAAAGAGTTTTATATTGATTAAGAAATTCATCATTTTATTGACAATTTTTTTCAAAATTCTAGATATATTTATTTGAAAAACATCGATAGATATCTATTTCAATATAATTCTAATAAAGGCTTTTATATTGATTAATAAAATCATCATATTATTTACAAACTATCATTGGCAAAAAAAAGGGTCTTGAACTCACCCTTTTTAAGTTTATTCAACTACAACGTAGTGAAAAATTGGTTTTGTGCATTATGTTTAGAGTCATGGTGTAGTAGAGGTTTGATTTCCCATGTGAAAAATTATTATGGAAAAAAAATATCTAATTTCTCAATAATTTTTGTAGTTGCAAGTGTCCTAGCTATAAACATCTACTTTTGTGTTAAATGGTCATGTGTGGCATATTTTAGAGTAAAATACCCATTGTTTGTCAACAAATCAATGTTGGATTAGAACTATGAACTCAACAATCTAGAAAAATGTTGAAATCATCGTCACTTTGATAGTTTATGTGATGCTAAAATGTTTCAGTGAACTAACATTTGTCAATAACACAGAAACTTGATTACATGATTCTACCCTCCTTTGTTGTACGACATGTCTTATTGTTTGGGAAGAGATTTACTAATCCAAAATTTTTTATTTTAGGTCATAGATATTTGTCCAAAAGCAAGTTAGAAGTTTTAATTTCTCTGAGTTTGATGCGAGCATTAGAATCTTCACGCAAATATGCAAGATCTCGAGTTATCCTTGTTATTATTTTGAAACATTCTACCTAGAATTAAGACAAATTCTTGTGTGCCCTATTTATTTAAAGAGTATTAGAATTGTGATTGTTTCTAATATTATGAATTGCAATTCAAATTAGCCATAACTTATTTAGATTAATTACAGAAAAAATGTTTGTTAAGACTCCTCTTTGGTATAAATTCGTAAACTAGAAATCTCAACACCATTTTGAACCTTATTGGCCTCGCGGTTAAAAAACCTTTCGACAAACCCATTTAGTGCAGCAAAGGAGAATGCTAGAAGGGATCATTGGAATGTATTTAAACTTTCCAATGCCATATGTGGCCAATCCCAATATTAATCTCATGGTAAAGAAGAGATGGTCATTTGTAGAAGGTGTTGTTGTTGGCACCCAAAATTGTTCACCTCATTTTGGGTCCTTAAAGTAAAATTTTGGCATTTTATCATGATCATTTATGCATTTCACGCACCTTCCATCTAAGAACATATCAAAATTTCTTGCAAAAATTAGCTTTGGGTTCGCATGGGTGGAAATATGGGAAAACTTGATCAAAATTATGCATTTTGAGGCTCGAGATGGGTTTTTGATGTTCCCCTCTTTGTCCTCCATTAATCCACAAATCATCAAATTCAATCGGATCAAGCTTAAGGATCACATGGTAATCATGTTTTTTTCACTTGGGGATTAATCGCATATTCGTTGGGGAAAATAACGTAGTCAGGTTTATATTTGAGAGCATTTAGTCCATTAAGTGGAGCAAAGGCTCCAATCGAATTACCTTTTATATTGAAGGGGGAAACATTAAAGTGTTGGATTGAAAAGAAAATTTAGTGCATGTTTTCTCAAGCCAAATCAACTAATTCCGAATGAGGAAAATTTTGTAATTCCTATCCCCGAGGAGTCTGAAAAAATCACGGGGTTCCGTGATTGGTCCATGTGGACCAATAATGACAATATTTGATCTCGAAGGCTCGAGGTATGAAGCGGAAGCAACAAAAGTAGGGAATTCTGAGATCTTGAGAGTCTAAGGGAAGCCCAAGAATCTGAGAAACCCTGACATCTCAAGGAGACTTGAAAACTAAAAAGAATTAATTGGCCCACATGGACCAATCACGAGCCATTAAGATTTTCAAGGGTTAAGCAAAGTGGCTAAGGGTTAAAGAATTAAGCCTTCCGTAAACCCTTAAACCCAGGGACAAGTCATTTGTCATCCAAATGAGCATATCAATCCCATGGAGATTAGTGACCCTTTGAACCAAGTACATGTGATTGATTCACGTGGACCAATCATGGGTCATCATTTCTCTCAGAGGTTAGAAACATGTGGGAAAGGGACTTAATGACCGTGAAACCTTGAAATCTATAGATTTGAACATGTGGCAAGGTGGACACGTGGAAAAAATTGATGACCCACTACAGTATGTGTGGCATTGGGTTGAATTTGAAGGGTACTTCTAGTTCAAAATTGGGCTCGGGGATGTCAAACTAGAAGGATCCGTTAAAACAACCAAAGCCTTGGTTTTTCACTCATAACTTTTGATTAGGGAAAAACCAGTACCAGAAAGCTTATCATAAGGGCTACATGTAAATTTTGGTTGAATTGATGAGATATTTCTATTTTATTATGTGATAGAAGTTATGATAACATTTTGTAACCTTCGCCACCATTTTTCAGTTGCTTTCTCTAGTTTTCGCATTCTAACATATGTGGGGGACCTCATGGATGCTCTTCAAGTTTTGTGTGTTTCTCAATGAATGTAACTAGGGACCTTGGATCTTTTGTAAGATTTTAATTGGTGTTAATCATCATCCAAACCATGATGGAGCCATTGAAGTGATTTGTGCATGTTTATTCCTCTTCACTCATTAGTTCTCCACATTCTGCAGTTTCCCCCATTTCAAATTCTAAAATGTTCTATTATTATGTAAATTGATGAAGTGGTTACTTCATCAAATCATCTTCTACCTTTCCATTCTTGGACTGGATCTCTAGTCCCTTTGGTATTTTAGTCTGTAGGTGTTTAATTCAAAAAAAAATTATGATTGGAGTTATGAGTAATTGTGAAAAATTCAAGGACATTGTAATTTAGGTTTAGAAGAGTAGGTGTACATGTTAATTTAGTCATAAATGAGAATAGTGAATTTTTAAGGAAGCTCTTATCATAGTCTGAAGTGCATTCACGCTTATTATTAGGATATCCATATGGTTATTGTTTGCAAAGGTCTTATGTGTAGTCACCAAAACACTTGATTATAAAATTCTTGTGGAATTTTGGTTCCATTTGCAATCTTTAACTTGTGATATGCCATATTTTAGATTATGAATTACAGTGATATGATAATTCATTAAATATCAACGTATGTGGTTTATGCATTGTTTGAATTGTGTCGAGTTGCACTAATTGTGTAAATTGATGTTTCTCTTATATTATTTTTGACTCTTTCATCTAAGCTTTGCAAATTATCCCAATGGATAAGTCACATATAAAGTTGGAATGATCAAACCCATTTTCTTCTTTGTTCTCCTATCTCTTTGAGACTTCCACTTCATCTTTAGTATCTTTGGAAGTCTCTTTGTTATAAATTTGGCTTCATGCTTGGATGTGTTTTAGATCTATGTGATAAAACCAACAAGTTATGGATATCCTCGTATCTTTGTATTATAGCAATTTAGGTATGTTTATTTCACTATAAATGTATGGTTATGTCACAAGTGAGACTTAATTAGGTGTTTAGTCATGGAGGTTATATTTATAGCTAGATCTAGTGTGTGTTTAGGCTCATCACTTTATAAGAATTGTTAGTTTGTCCCCTTGGCCTTGCAAAACCAAAATAAGTAGAGAAGTGACCTTCCTTCTCACATTTATTGGTCTTGAATCTATTCCCAGCTTGTTGAAGAGAATCCCCCTTTTCTATAACTAACTCATTCTTCAACTTCTCTTCATCAACTTCAAGGGTGGAATAAATTTGAGAGCCAAAAAATTGACTCATCCTTCAACTTCTCCATTCATGGATCATAGATTCAACCCTGTTTGTATGGATTGTTTCTTTGATTCTCATGTTCCTTTTCCTAAAGTGATTAGAGAAGTGCTACCTAAGTTTGATGGTAGATGTAAGGAAAAAGGGGAAATACATTAAGAAACATTTATCAAATTGATTTATTATTATGAGGTCGATAATGAAGGTGTTGTTGTCATATTATTCAATCAAGGTCTTAATGTTGATACCTGAGAACGTTATTATGAGTTTCATACAATAAATATTGATTTGTGGGATAAATTCAGACATCTCTTTTATGATAATTATGTTGATAAAATCAATTATCCTTCTCTTAGAAATTATTTGTAGAATATGGTGAGGGAGAAGGGTGAAAGCATTCAAGATTTTAATCTAAGATTCAGAAAGGCATGAACTAGAATTCTTGAGCACATTAGACCAAGTGAATATTATGCTCTTATTGTTTATAGTGAGGCATTCATTGATGAATTAAACTATTATTTAAGAGAAAATGCCCACTAGCCGTGGATTTTGCTTGCTCATTGGCTTAAAAGTTTGAAACTATATCTCATGCCTCTAACTTATATATTGATGAGAATGAATATGAGTTGAATGCTTCTAAAGAGGGTGTGAATTCAATGTTTTTAAATACTTGTGAGAATTTAGAGACTTTGGTGAAGGAATCTATAAATGAGGGGTTTAATTTTATTGAAAATGATTCAGATTTTCTTCTTGATATACAATATGATGTTCATGATTTGTTGTTTGATTAGTCTGCCACATATTTACATACTTTGGAACCCTATTTTTATTCTGATCCATTAAAGTTCCAAATGTTTGACCTGAGTCTGTTGAGTTAATGGTCAAGTCTAAAAATTGTTCCCCTTTACATAATGATGCACTTTTTGAAGATTTTGTTGAATCTAAATTTGCATTAACATGTGAAGGAAAAATACTTGATGAATTTAATAAAACTAGTTAAGTTATTCATGTTTGCAAGGTCAAGGAAGAGCATGTTCAAAAATTTCACTCTGATGTTTATTTTGTTCTATGGATAAAATTGGAATGTTTTCTTAATGATTCTATTATGGCTGATATAGATGAGTTTGTTGATCAGGGAAGTGTATATTTTTTTTTGCAAAATAAGATGCTCGATGTACTGATATTCATACTATAGAAACATTGGAGGTAGATGATGACATTGATTCAAATTCCATTGAAACTCAGTTTCAAGCCTTTGAAAATGAATATGAAGGTGAGAAATTTGATTCATTTGAATGTAGTGATACTAATTGCTTTGCATGTATATAAATTGTGGACTCCCTTGAATGTTGCAATTTTGAAACATTAAGCATATCTTCAAACACTAAGGATGGAGAACAAAAGATAGAGTTGGTAAACTCAATTTATGAGATATATGAGAAATCAGATCACACATATGAGTGCAATATGTTTCCTACCAATTTGGAAAGGTATGATCCTGACGATTATTATTATTCCAATGTCACAAGTGAAAATATTGAGCTTATAAATGTAATGGATGAATATAGCTTAATTAAATAAAAATACTTAGAACAACATTTGGATGCTCTTTATGAAACCACAAGAGAGAGTGATTAGGATTCCAAGTCTAGTGAAAAAATCAATAATGAGGTGAACCTTTGTTTAACATATGATGAAAACTTTAAGGGATTAAAACTATTGTTTGATAAAGAAAATGAACATGAATGTGTTTCACTTCATTTAAATGATCCCAAGTCTCCATTGACTGATTTTATGTAGGAAGAGACAATATGCGATGAATTGTTGCAGTGTAATGATGAGTTATGTTATGGTTATTTTTCCGATTCAAATTTAGACTCATATTATGTTGTTAATAAAAAACAAGTATTTTTTGATGTGAAAATGCATATGTAAGTGTTGTATTTTACCCTGGTATTCAGTATCAGAGTAGTAAGTAATCATATGGTTATTTAATTGAAGATGTGTATATTGACACTTCTAGTCCTAACCTTGATGTTGAGATTTCTTATTTTGATATGAGTAACATTTTAGAGTAGTAACCTGGGGATCATTCAAGTGAGGAATCAGAGGTTGGTATTTTTCTTATGGAATAGTCTGCATCTATGCTTGATGATACTAGTAATGTTTAGAAGTTCAAATTTTATAAACCCGCTATCATGCTCTTTCTCATTATTAACTTTAATGCCAAGTTTTGAAACTAGTGACAAAATGAGTTTAGGTCTTCTAAATGTTCACATTGATATTTATTACTTTGATCTTGATTCAAAGCTTTAGGATTGGGAAGATCAGTTTTGTTTTTAATCAAAACATTGCTTTTATTGGTATTTTTGTTCTAATTTCACATTTGGGGCTACCCAACTCAATGATTCATTATGATTTATACTTTGGAGTGTTGTTGTTAACCCTTTATTGTTATAGTCTATTAGAAATAACTTTACATTCTTCAGAAATGGATCATACTTCTCTTTTCATATGAATGGGTGTATTGAATAAGGGTTAGAGAGCCCATTGCCTTGTATATTATATATATATATATATATATATATATATATATATGTATATATATTTACACAGTATTTATTTTCAAATAAGTGTTTGGCACAGCTAGACTACTGTGGTTTTTCAGAGATATTAATCAGTTTGGTTTCGCAACAATTTTCAAAAGGGATAGGGGATTGTAGATTTTTTTGGTGTCTTTTTAGCTTAGGAGTTATTAGATTTATATTTTAGAGGCACCGATCTACTTTTATAGAGATTTTTGGGATCTCTGGTTACCCATAGGGAGTATCGGTCCCGTAGATAGAACCAATTGTGGCGCCCAAAAAAATTCACCTCATTTTTTGGCCTTAAAGTTAAAATTTAGCATTTGATCATGATCATTCATGCATTTCAGGAACCCTATGAATAATTGTCTGCATAGTGTTACAGGTGCCCAGGTGAAGTTGGTAAAATTCATGCTTGCTTTGCATGCAAATAAAACACAAAATTTGGGGCAGTAGGCTTGATATATGTAGATTTTTATGATTAAAATCCACTGTTCATGTTCCGATTGCCATCTTTGTCAGAATTAATTACAGGAATTCATTACAGGTGCTTTTCTAAGAGAAAGGGAGCTTAAATCAATGTCCAATACATTGAATATATCCTTGGAATCTGAAGAATTATCCAGATTTGCACCGGTTGTGAAGAATTCTAGCCGAATAAAGAGGAAAATAATTGTTCAGACAAAGATAGATATAGCCATGGCAAAGAGGGATGAAAAATAAAGCACAACAGAGTCATGCATCACTTCTAAATTTGTAGACATTGGAGACACAGATCTAGGTCCAGAACCTTTTTCCAAATTGATTGACAGATCCAGAGTAGGAAAGACTTCCCTCATGTGTGCAGTCAAAAGCAGTGGAATCATTCGAGATGCAGCATTTCCATTCACATAACAGTTTCCAAAATTCATCATGGAGTGTGCTAGGTCTTACCATCCATCATCCAGATTAGTCCGAGATGCTATAGGGAAAACAATAATCCGGTTGGATGCTCAGTTCATCAATTATTGTTTGAAGATTCCGACACGAAAGGTGGTGACTACTATTATCATACAAGATGCCGGCAATAAATGGGAAAAGCATAAAGTTGACTGCATAGGCATAATGAACAACAGATACATGAAGAAGCCTAGATCTCCTTCCAAGTTCCCGAGAACTCTTCCACGGTCCAATCTGGTACAAGAGGTGGATGATATTTCTAGATTTTTATACAGGGTAAATGGTGAAGCGAACGCTCACAACTTCCGCACATGGATGTATGCTTTCATCAAGACCATTGAAATCAACAAAGTAGATTCAATAATCAATTGGTCAAAAATCATTAGTGACAACATTGGTGAGAAGCTCCTGAATGTGAGGCATACTTACAGCTTCAAAATGACTTCCTACTTAGTATATGCAACAACTTCACATGGCATATTCTACAAGCTGGATAGATGTGGAGTTCTTTCCAAGGACCCTATTTTTGAGTGCTACCCACAACTTACTATACCTACGTGCAAGAAGGATTTCAAAGTGGTCAACGATGGGATTTTCTACAAATTCATTTACAAGCTAGACGACGATCTCAAGGCCAACAGGGTGAGCAAGGAAGCATGGGAAACTGTGTCCAGGATTGGCAGTATCTTCATTCAGTTTGCAGATTTCACATACCTCATGGTTACCGGCTTTTCTGGGGAACTAGTTAAGTTGCCCAAATATCCGAATGATAGATTGGTCACCATAGATCTGAGCAGACAACTTTTGGAGATAGACGACCTTCAGTCAAAACAGGACAAGTCTACAGGCTTCTTTCCAATCACTGTGGGCCATTATAGCTACCAAAGCATTCATAAGGCCCTAGGAATTGAAGCGGAGATGTTCTCTGAGTATGAGCAAGAGGCATTCCCAACATGACTAAACTTCGATCCATTTGGAGTGGCAAGGAAGACAATCTCCTAGGAGTACGCGTACGTACCTTCATTGGAAGATTTCTAGATGAAGTGTAGAAGTGAGTACAAGGTTAGAAAGAAGGATTTCAACAAGTTATCAACGCGGCAAGTGTTTGACTTTGGATTAGCACGGATACCTACGGATCTTAAAGATGATGGGCTTGTGTTACTTGACACATACCATCGGATGGGAGGAGATAGAGTCGTACTTCAGGAGAACGTAGGGGGCTGACATACGATCGAGGAAAGGTCTGCTGCTATCCTGGTCAATACTTCAAATTGGTTGCTGATGAAGGGATACTGCCTTGATGAAGGATTGATGAATCAAATCACTGGAAACTTTAGCATAGGAGATTTGCTCAAGAGGAAGCACAGAGGAGAAACCAGCAGAAGGCCTGAGAAGATTAAAGAGCATAGAAGGTCTCATTCAAAGGATTCGAATGCGAAGATCACTTCTATGGCTATGATGTTGCTCCAGCTTCTCCAGCACCAAGAACTTCACCGGATGTTGCACCTTAGTAGGAAACTGCCATTCCTCCATTGAATCTGACAACATTCATCTTCTCTCCTCAGCCACTCCGTTCAACACCTCTTCCTGAAGAAATGTTGAAGTTGTAGATAACTAAATTTGAAAGAGCTTTGTCTTTGGATGACTCAGAGGATGGCAGCCACAACACTGTAGCAGTTTCAAATGGAGAGGAATCAGAGCACGGGATAGTGGTACACTCAACAACTTCTCATTCTCCGAGAAGTAATTTCTCAGAATGGTTGACTTCGCAGTTGGTTCCAGAGGATAGAGAAGAAATCAACTTGGAGGAACATGACTTGCAGCTACTCCTGAGTCTAAGTGAGAAAGACAAAAATCATAAAGTTGCTAAGGTAACTTCAAGGTTGATCATTGAGGAATCAGGACAAAATTTTGCTGATATGTCAGTTCTGGCAGAAGGGAAGAAGGAGAGTGAGCTCACAGTAGAAGACATAATAGTAACTAGAGTACCCATAAGTCAAGCCACCACAGAAGGATTGAAGCAGGACACACAAACATTGATAGATTCTCTATTCCTTAGGCTTAACAAAGAAAAGGTGGAGAAATTTGAACTTCAGAAGGCTCTATTCCTTAGGGTTTGCCATGGAGGTTGAAGATGACTTGATCATGGCTGGAAAAATCAAACAATCATCCCACAAAGGTGATGGAGCTTCTTCAAGTACTTCAAATCCTTTGTTGCAACGGTTGGCTAATGATATGTTGCAAATCAAAAAGTAGATATCTCAAGTGGGAAATGCGACCCCTTCAAGGATAGCTCCTACCCAGAACTTTAACGGTCAAAATCAAAATCAAAATCAAAATAGACTTGCTACTACATGACATCGGTTGGCAATTGAAGCTGCTCCAAGGAATAACTTGGAAACTAATGAAGAAGATCTAGGCATTGATGAATCATTTGATGATGAAGACTTTGCAAATCCTGCTGGCGACTCCAATATTGGTTACCTTGACTATGAATCTGACGAGGGCTATTATGAATCTTTTGAAGATTCTGATGGTCACACATTTGCGGTGTTCATAAGGTCCCAAACATGCCAAAATGCCAAAGCATCCACAAGCAACCAAAGAAGATAAAGAGAAGATCCTGGGATGGATGTTACTATCCTGAAAATAAGCAGTACACTACCTGCTTCACTAGCTACCAAAGATAAATATGCATATTCTTTCAATTTGCAGCAGAGGACAAATGCACATCCGGCTGAAGCAAGTCAAGATTTTGACATCATTGATCACATTAAGAAGACTAAGGTCCAAATGTCAGAAGCTGAGTATTTGAGAGCATTTCCTAATCAGCAAAATAGATTGGTCAAGTTTGTGCAAAGTAATGGTACCAACCCTCCAACAAATAATACTTCGCGGTGTATCTTGTCAACTCCAAAGATTACTCCTCCTTCAAATAATGCGGCTACAAGTTCTTCTCCCTCTACTTCTTCTCCTACTACATCGGAAATGATCTAGCCATTCTATGTGTCATTGCTTATTAATAGATACAAACTGAGCAATTGCATTTTGGACTCTGGAGCTTTTGACAACATCATGCCTACCAAAGTTGCTAACGCCTTGGGTCTCACATTAACAAAAACCATTAGAAAATGTTATTCAATGGAAAGGAAAATACCTCTTGTTGGGAAAATCAAAGATACAAAGGTAGTACTGGATTCTTTCCCAGACAAAAGATTGAATATGACTATCCTTGTAGCAGACATCCTAGTGTCTTATGACATGCTGTTGAGTAGAAATTTCTATAAAGAGCTGGGCAGAGAAGTCAAGATGGATTGGTCTTGTGTGCACATACAAATCAAAGGAGTTAATCAGAAGTTAGAACCTAAGAAGAAATCCAAGTACACAGTATCAAAGTCTGAAGATCCTAGATCTCAGATCTTGTTTCAAGAATCTAATCACAGAGTTTATTATCTGGAAATGGATAAAGAAGAAATTCAACCTGTGATCCAAGAACCACATCAACTTAATAATAAGGTTTGGTCTCTGAAATTTGATGGCAGTTGTTGTTCATTTGGATCTGGTGCAGGTGTTGTTCTTATCTCTCCTGAGGGAAAGGTGCATGCACATTCTTTCAAATTGATGTTCGAAAACACTAACAACACGGCAGAATATGAAGCACTGTTGTTAGGCATGGAGCAGGGAAGGACAATGGGAATCAAGCTCTTACATGCAAAGGGAGATGCTGAGCTGATTGTTAAGTAGATAAGAGGTCTCTATCAAGTAAAAAAGGACTAACTTCAGCATTATAGAGATCGAGTTTATTCTGTTATCTTGGATTTTTCAGCTTTCTCGATATCTTACATTTCGAGAGAACAAAATTCTAGAGCTGATTCACTTGTAGTGACTACAACTTCGTTAAATCCAGATCAGCCTCCCACATTTTTCAGACAGGGGGATTACAACATTGAGATGGTTTTCCACCCAAAAGTTCCTAACAACGTCCAGCAATGGTAGGTTTTTAATGACGACAAGCAGATTGTTGCATTTCTCCAACAAAAGGACAACTTCGAAGAGATCTACTATGAGGGAAATAATTCACCTTCGAGACAAACTACTGTGGGAGAAATAGATATAGATGTTTCAGGAAGTCAGGAGATTATCCAACTAAAGGGAAATAAAATTCCTAAAGGATTGGTATCTCTTGAGGAAATGTTCGACAAGCATGATCAGATGCTTAAAAAGAATGAAGAAAGTGGGGAAGGTTCTTCCTCCGATACACAGTTACTAAATTTAGGAGCCAACAATGACCCCAAATTAGTAAATATGGGAAAGTGTTGTTCAGAAGCAGAAAGATAAGATTTTACAGAGCTTCTTAAAAAATGCATGGATTTTTTGTCTTGTCTTACCAGGATCTAAAAACATATCAACTTGCAGAATTTCAACATTACATCCCATTAAAACCAGAACAAAATCCTTTCGAGTAGAATCTACGGTGGCATAACCCTACTATTTCCAGAACTATCTTTGTAGAGATCCAGAAGCTGTTGAATGCAAAGATAATTTATCCCATACATCACTCCGAATGGTTAGCCAACATAGTTCCGGTGAGAAAGAAGAGTGGATAAATTAGGTTGCGCGTAGATTTTCGTAACCTCAATCAAGCTTCTTTGAAAGATAACTACCCCATCCCCATCATGGATCACACTATGCAGGTGGTCACTGGATCTGAGATGCTTTCCATGCTTGATGGTTTCTCAGGCTACAATCAGGTCAAGGTAGCTGAAGAAGATCAATATAAAATGACATTCATTACACCTTGGAGAACCTTTCCTTACCAAAAAATACCTTTTGGTTTGATCAACTGGAGCTACGTTTCAAAGAGCTATGGATTTAGCTTTTGCTCATCTCAAGGATATAAGCATAGTGGTATAGCTTGATGATCTGATAGTCTTTTCCAAGAATAGAAGCATGCACCTTTCAAAAATGGAAGAGGTTTTCATACAATGCTGCAAACATGGTATTTCTTTGAACCCTAAGAAATCTATTTTTGTTGTAACAGAAGGAAAGATACTAGGACACATTGTCTCCAAGGAAGGAACCAAAATAGATCCAGAATGTGTCAAATCTATTCAGACTTTGCCATTGCCAACATCCAAAAAAGGGGTTCACTCTTTCTTTGGTAAAGTTAATTTTCTCAGGAGATTCATCCCTAACTTTGCTGAGCTGACTCGTCATATTTCAAATATGATGAAGAAGACACAAGATTTCAAATGGAGCAGCGAAGGGAAGGAAGCTTTTGAGAAGATTAAGGATGCTGGAGATTCCAAATTTGGCGCCTAGGTTTGAAGGAGCTTGCTTTGTGTCTGAATAATTGTTTGCATAGTGTTATAAGTGCTCATGTGAAGTTGGTAAAATTCATGCTTGCTTTGCATGTAAATAAAACATCAAATTTTTGGGTAGCAAGCTTGATATATGCAGTTTTTATGATTACAATCCACTGTTCATGTTTCGGTTGCCATCTTTGTCTGAATTAATTGTAGGAATTCATTACAGGTGCTTTTATAAGAGAAAGGGAGCTTAAATAAATGTCCAATACATTGAATATATTCTCCAAATTTGAAGAATTATTCAGATTTGCACCGGTTGTCAAGAATTCCGACCGAATAAATGGGAAAAGAATTGTTCAGACAAAGATAGATACAACCATGTCAAAGAGGGATGAAAAATAAAGCACAGTAGATTCAAGCATCACTTCTAAATTTGTAGACATTAGAGACATAGATCTAGGTCCAGAACCTCTTTCCGAATTGATTGACAGATCCAGAGTAGGAAAGACTTCCCTCATGCATGCAGTTAAAAGTAATGGAATCATTCGAGCTGCAGGTTTCCATTCACAGCATAGTTGCCAGAATTCATCATGGAGTGTGCTAGGTCTTACCATCCATCATCCAGATCAGTCCGAGATGCTGCAGGGAAAACAATAATCTGGTTGGATGCTCAGTTCATCAATTATTGTTTGAAGATTCTGGCACGAAAGGTGGTGACTACTATTAGCATACAGGATGCTGGCAACAAATGGGAAAAGCATAAAGTTGACTGCATAGGCATAATGAACAATAGATACATGAAGAAGCCTAGATTTCCTTCCTAGTTCCCAAAATCCAGTACAAGAGGTGGATGATATTGCCAGATTGTTATGCAGGGTAAATGGCGAAGCAAACACTCACAACGTCTGCACATGGATGTATGATTTTATCAGGATCATTGAAATCAACAAAGAAGATTCAATAATAAATCGGTCAGAAATCATTAGCGACAACATTGGTGAGCAACTCCGGAACTTGAGGCGTACCTATAACTTCAAAATGACTTTCTAATTGGTATATGCAACAACTTCACAAGGCATCTTCTCCAAGATGGATAGATGTGAAGTTCTTTCCAAGGACCCTACTTTTGAGTGCTACCCACAACTTACTGTACCTACGTGCAAGAAAGATTTCAAAGTGTTAAATGATAGATTCTTCTACAAATTCATTTGCAAGCTAGACGCGATCTAAAGGCCAACAGGGTGAGTAAGGAAGCGTGGGAAGCTGTGTCCAGGATTGGTAGTATCTTCATTAAGTTTGTGGATTTTATGTACCTCAAGGTCACTAGATTTTCTAGAGAACCAGTTAAGTTTCCCAGATATCTGAATGATAGATTGGTCACCATGAAGCTGAGCAGACAACTTGTGGAGATGCACGACCTTCAGTAGAAATGACACAAGCTCTTCAGGCTTCTTCCCGATCACTGTGGGCCATTATAGCTGCCAGAGCATTCATAAGGCCCGAGGAATTGAAGCGGAGATGTTCTCTAAGTATGAGCAAGAGGTCTTCCCAACATGGGTGAACTTCGATCCATTTGGAGTGGCAAGGAAGACAATCTCCCGGAAGTATGCGCATGTGCCTTCAATGGAGGATTTCTGGATGAAGTGCAGAAGCGAGTACAAGGTTAGAAAGAAAGATTTCAACAAGTTATCAACACGACAAGTGTTTGAATTTGGATTAGCACAGATACCTATGGATCTTAAAGTGATGGGCATGTGTTACTTGACACATACCATTGGATGGGAGGAGATAGAGCTGTACTTCATGAGAACGTAGGGGGCTACCATATAATTATGGAAAGGTCTGTCGTTGTTTTGGTCAATACTTAAAATTGGTTGCTGACGAAGGGATACTGCCTTGATGAAGCATTGATGAATCAAATCACGGGAAAATTCGATACAGGAGATTCCCTTAAGAGGAAACACAGAGGAGAAAGCAGCAGAAGGCCTGAGAAGATTAAAGTGCATAAAAGGTCTCATTCGAAGGAGTCAAATGAGAAGATCACTTCTACGGCTATGATGTTAGTTCCGGATTCTCCAACACCAAGCATTTCACTGACTGTTGCACCTCAGCAAGACACTGTCATTCCTCCATTGAATCCAGCAACATTCATCTTCTCTCCTCAGCCACTCCATTTAGCGCCTCTTCCTGAAGAAACGTTGAAGCTATAGATGGCAGAATTTGAAAGAACTATCTTTGGATGACTCAAAGGATGGCAGCCACAACACTGTATCGGTTTTAGATGGAGAGGAATCAGAGCACAAGATAGTGGTACACTCAGCAACTTCTCATTCTATGAGAAGTAATTTCTCAGAATGGTTGACTTCGCAGTTGGTTCCAGAAGCTAGAGAGGAAATCAACTTGGAGGAATATGACTTGTAGTTGCTCCCAAGTCTAAGCGGGAAAGACAAAAAACCTATAGTTGCTAAGGTAACTTCAAGGTTGATCATTGAGGAATCAGGACAAAAGTTTGCTGAGATGTCAGTTCCGGTAGAAGGGAAGAAGGAGAGTGAGCTCATGGCAGAAGACATAACACTAACCAGAGTACCCATAGGTCAAGCCACCATAGAAGGATTGAAGCAAGACACACAGACATTGATAGATGCTCTATTCCTTAGGCTTGACAAAGAAAAGGCAGAGAAAGTTGAACTTCAGAAGCAGGTATCTCGGTTGTGCGAGATCATTGCCAAGGTTGCTAAATCTTCCACTCAACCCATTTCAGCACAGAAGCAGGTGAGTGATCATCTGATGTAGGAAATGGAAGATGCTAACAATCAGGTTAAAGCTATCGACGAGTGGAAAAATATGATCATTCGTCAAGCTTCTATACAACTCGTAGAGGTGCCAGCCCGCTTATAGGTTATGAAAGATGCATCCGATCAGCTGAAGCAACTGGTGAGAAGCACGATAGATATGAACACAATTGCTGAGAGTAACCTGAGTACTTTGGCCAAAATAAATAAGTTGCCGAGAGAAGTGTTGATTACAGAATAGATTGTACCTGATGGATCAGTTGAGAAGAGGAAGCAACTTGAGTTTGCAGTATCTTTCCGTTTGGAGATCTGCAGAATTATGCTGAAAAGGATGCAGGCACTTGAGAGTATGGCATCATCTTTACCAGACAATGTCATCACTTTCACTCATAAGGAAGTGGTCGGGAACATTACTTCATACGCACGGATCACTCCTAGTAGAGTGCCTAATTCCCTAGAAGGATCTCTTTTGATGGTGCAAGGGATAATTGATGGAGTTGTTAAGCCTTTCACGATGAATTCCATCAGTAAGCTGGTGGCACTATAGTCAGATATTGAGAAGTTCGAGCCTAGCTTGGAGGAGGTGGAAGCATGTATCAGGGTATTGAACGAAGGCTTGCTGCAGTTCAAGACAGAAAAGGAAGTTGTGGCTAAGACAGATGAGAAGATGCTAAATTACATGTTCGACAAGTATATTCAGTATCAGAACAAAAAGAAGATATAGATGTTACAGCTGGCGTGTCTTTTTCTTCTTCTATTTTCCACGTTCCCGGATGAAATTGTAAAACTTTAAAGTTATTGGTTTTAAAACTATTACTTTAAGTTATGTGGAACAATTCTATTAGTTAAGTGACAGTTGTGTCACTTGAAGAGGAATTAAAGGAGGATGATTGCCAGATGTTATCTTTACCTTTCGTTTATGTTTTAGTTCAGTTGAGTTTCCCATTTGTACTTTCCTTTCTACATTCTATAAGTAGGAGAAGAACCTTCGGGTTAAGGAGGAGAATTTGTAAGCAACATTCTTGTGTTCCAGACTTTGTGTTGAAACCCCTGATAGCCACTTGAAGCAAAGGAATATAAAGGAGCAGATTTCCGGAGAACTTTGTTTCATGGTGCATTGTGTTTCTAGCTTTTAATCTCAGATCTACTTATAAACTTTGTGTTATTTTAGATCTAGATCTGGAGTTGCCTTTGCTTATAATTCTCTGTGTTGATATTTATTGGTTTCTTCTATGTGTACACAATCAATTCTGTTATCTATTGATTGGGTTACACATCTTCCCTATTTCTTCCCTATGTGTTATTATTTCCTTCTTCTATAAATATTTCCTTTCTTAAACAGCTGCTTACTTGCTGCAGAGCTATACAGCTATGGTTCATGAGCTGAATAGTTAAAGTAAAACCCCCAAATAGATAATAGAATATTTTATTAACAAATCTGACATGGGAGCCTCACTGGTAAATGAGGGAGATTTATCTCATGACTGCCTAGGTTTTCAGCTATGCAGAAAATCTAGCCAACAATGAGAAAATTGAGGAATTCAAACTATTGTTTGATAAAGAAAATGAACATGGATATGTTTCACTTCATTTAAATGATCCCAAGTCTTTATTGACTAATTCTATGTTGGAAGAGACAACATGCGATGAATTGCTATAGTGTAATGATGAGTTATGTTATGGTTATGTTTTTTATTCATATTCAAACTCATCTTATGTTGTTAATAATAAAAAAGTATTTTGTGATGTGAAATATGCATATATAAGTGGCATATTTGACCATGGTATTCAATATTAGAGTAGTAAGTTGTCATATGGTTATGTAATTAAAGATTTTTATATTGATGCTTCTAGTCCTAACCTTGATGTCGAGATTTCTTATTTTGATATGAGTAAAATTTTAGAACAGTAAGGGGATCATTCAAGTGAGGAATCAAAGGTTGGTTTTTGTATGATGTAATAATCTACATCTATGCTTGATGATAATTTGGGTATTGGTCAAATTTTTGGTTAGAAGTTAAAATTTTACAACCCATTATCCTCTTTTCCCAAATTAATTTTAATCCAAAATTTGAAACTACTGACAAAAGGAGTGTAAATATTCTAGATGTACACATTGATACTAATTGTTTTCATCTTGGCTCAAAGCTTTGGGATTGGGTATATCAATTTTGTTCTAAAAAGGAACCTTGTTTTGATTGGTTTTCATTTTCTAGTTCTGATTTCACATTTGGGGCTACTCAACTAGATGGTTCATTATGAGTTCTACTTTGGAGTGTTGTTGTTAACCCTTTGCTACTATAGTCTACTAGAAAGACCCTCTGCATTATTAAGAAATGGATCATACTTATCTATTCATATGAATGGGTTTATTGAATAAGGATTGGAGAGCCCATTGCCTTGTATATTTTGTATATATTTGAATAGTCTTTGCTTTCAAATAAGTGTTTGACATAACTAGACTACTGAGGTTTTTCAAAGATATTAATCAGTTTGGTTTTGCAGCGAGATTGGGGATTGCAGATTTTTGTTAGCGTCTTTGCATCTTGGGAGTTATTAGAGTTATCTTTTAGAGGCACTGGTCTACTTCTCCAAATATTTTTGGGATATTTGGTTACCCATAGGGGGTACCTCTCCCATATAGAGAGACAATGTTGGTGCCCAAAATTGTTCACCTCATTTTGGGGCCTTAAAGTTGAAATTTAGCATTTGATCATGATCATTCATGCAGTTCAGGCACCCTACCATCTAAAAATCTATCAAAATTACTTTGCACAAATCAACTCTAGGTTCACATGTGTGGAAAACTGGGAACACTTGATCAAAATCATGTATTTTGAGGTTGAAGATGGGTTGTTTATGTTCCCCTATTTATCTTACCTCAATCCACATACCATCAAATTTAATTGGATCAATTTTAAGGATCAAATGTAGGGCGCATTTGTTTTTCACATGGGGATTAATCTCATATTCGCTGGGGGAAATGACTTGGTCGGGTTTATATTTGAGAGCACTTGGTCCATTAAGTGGATGAAAGGCTCCACTTGAATTTCCTTTTAGATCAATGGGAAAAATGTCAAAGAGTTGGATTGAAAAGAAAAAATGGTAAAAATTTTCTCAGGTCATATCTGTTGACAATTTTTGCACTTGTGCAAAAATGGGCAACTCAAAACTTCGTCACGATGGATAGCATTGGTGAAGTATACCTAAGCCAGGGGAGATTTTTTAGATAATGTTGTTACTGCTGAATTAGTTAAATGATTACATG
The DNA here is from genome assembly GCA_019776745.2 of Taxus chinensis. Classification (NCBI taxonomy): domain Eukaryota; kingdom Viridiplantae; phylum Streptophyta; class Pinopsida; order Cupressales; family Taxaceae; genus Taxus; species Taxus chinensis. The sequence goes on from CM034157.1 coordinate 147,326,702, forward strand.
AAATCTACAGCTATGTGTGCTGTTACAAAACATAACAAATCACATAGTCTGCAATTTCATGAATATCTTCAGCAAAAGAACACAAGGCCCCAAAGGACAGCTGTGTTGTCTTGATGAAGACATTCAATTACATAATAGGTGAAATGCTAAGTTTGGAACAACATACATAAGTACATATTGCAGAAATTAGAGTTCATTACTAGATGTTACAGGTTTTCTTTAATGTTCTTTCCTTCATGATTAAGACATTCAATTATATTACTGAGTTGTTTAGTTCATCATACAATCCATACAGAAAGGAATACACAACTCAATTTCAGAATTCAATGTTTTATTCATAAGGAATTTTCAAATATTTCCCACACAAGCCGTGGGATGTAACTGAAAAGTAAAGTACAACTACTATAAGAGGTACACATGCATGAAAGAGAAAGTAAAGGAGTTTGAGTGAACACATCATTGCCTTGGGGGTTTTCTTCTTTCTTTGAAGCATCTCCATCTCCAGCTTTGTTCCTTCTTTATCTTCGTTGTAGAAGTCATTGTACCTGAAAAGAAGAGAAAAGATAACTATCAGTTACGAGCTCAGGGATCAATTCATATTCATATACTGTCCTAATTCGTGCATATGAATCTCTTAACAAGAGATATAGTTTACTTGAAGATCAAACTGCATACATGCTTTGCTCACTCAGAAAGAAGAAAGAGAAAAGAAAAGAAAACCATGGACACAAGAGAGGCCAAGAAGCCTAAGTATTTTTCTAACTATTTTCTTAAGTGTGCAGGTACAGGTTGTAGCCAAGAAGAAATAGATAAGTCATAAGTACATGCTGGAAAGAAGGAAGAATGTAACTCATGTTTCAGTAACTGTCCTACAAATGGAAGAAGTTACAGTACAGAAAAAGAGACTGACAAATAAAAGTTATTATGTTTTAGTTTGCAACTAAAGAAGAAGAATCAAATTTCAAGAAGTTGAAGTTAAGTGGAAAGAAAGGGTTACAGTTGAAACAAAATTAAAAAGAAGATTCTGGGAAAATTTTGACAGGGCTTCGCCATGTAAAATGGACATTTACAACTTTTCATTATGTTGTTTTTAACTATTACATGCTTTAAAAGAATTATGTAAATCAAGTAAGTGATACAAAAAAGTAGGAAAGCATGCCATGATCAAGATAACATTTATTATGTTTCAGTTTCCAACTACCAAATCAGATTCAACAGAAAAGTGTTACATTTTGTATTATGAATAAGAAAAACACAACTACTACAACTGAAAAGGGAAGGAAGAGAGAATTCTGGAATTTTTTTGCTAGGGCTTCGCCATGAAAAATCAATTTTTAAAATTTTCTAGCATGCCATAAGTAATACTATCAAGGAAATAAAGCACCTAAGTAAGAAAAACAAGATTACAGTATTCCAACAAAGTGACAGAATCATCTTCAGAATCAAAGTAGAAGCACTTTCAGAAGATTGAAGTACAACCCAGTGAACCAAAGAGGCAAAATTCTACAACATAAGTACAGATTTAGATCAGAGCATAATCCATTTTTTTTTACAAAGTAAGGATCAAAGAAGTACAATCATACAATGCATAGCAATAAGATCAAGGTACAAAATTATGCATGAATCATTAGAAATCAAGTTGCAACAACAAAAGTGATGTATGCAATGTAGATAGCAACTTCAGAGAAGCATACTATGAAGCCTCATGATTTACAGTTGAACAAATGATAAGCATACAAGTGTCTAATTGATCATTTAAGGCTACAGGTTTTTTTTAAGCAGGTGCTTCATGTTTTAATACACAAGTGAATGGAGTATCAAAACACCAACTAAGTGTGTCAAAATGTAGTTTAGAAGCATCCAAGTAGCATAAGATTAAATGTTTGAGCATCCTAAGAACTCTAGGTTGTGAAATCAATAAGAAAACAAGAATCAGATTTTTCATAAGCCACTTTAAAAATATTCAGGATCTGAGTTCAAAGTTTCTTGATAGAACAGAGGTAAAAACACTCAGGAAAAGCCACTGAATGTGGAGTTTCAGAGATCAAATGGCAAAAAACAATGAAAGCTACAGAAGTGACAAACACTTCAGACTTGAGTCTGCAATGAAGGAGAATACAAAGTAAAGGTTACACTCAAATGGCTCCCAAATTAAGCTCAACAATCTTAAGATGATCAGAAAAACCACAAAACTACATTTTTTTCAGAACTTTCAATGGAGCCATGAAGCAAAAACGAGCTCACACAAAGTTATTCAGAGCTACATAGCAGCAAGCACGATATCACAGAGTCAAAGAATTTCTCAAAAAATCAGATCTATGAATACCCATGTATTGGAAAGCACAAACTCTGGCTTTAATCGTTAAACCCATTAATGGGTATCAAAATCAGACTAAGAAGTAAGTACTTACTGGTTTTTCGAAACTAAGTAAACCCTCGCGAGATCATTAAGTTTAGAGAAAGTAATGGAGGCCTAGAATGAGTTTTCAGCTCAAGAATCCCCAAAGGAACCACATGGTCATCAAAGCATGCAAGGAAGAAGTGAAATATCAATATCCCAAAGTTGAGGTAACAATGAAAATTAGTTACCATATTCAGAGGTCGAGAACTTACCATCCTCATCAAGCAGTGATACCATTTGCACAGTTCAAAGCTCAGAAACAGTCAAATGAACAGCCAGACATACCTCTAAGACAAAGGGCTCAAACTCACAAAGTGGCGGCTGTTTTAAAGAACTCGCAGAGACCAATGAATGATACACATTCGAGCTTCAAGTTCATGATAGTGGCGGCCATCAGAAGTTACAGTACATAAAAGAGAGCTCAAATTCAAATAATGGTGGAATCCTCTAAAGAACTCACATAGACCAAACAAAACAAAAGCCGAGCTTCAACAGATCAAAAATGGCGGTCTACAAAAATTTTGCTAGGGCTTTGCCGCTCTCTGCGAGCAAAAAGAAATGACCAAAATGATGGAGCTCGGGACTTTTAACTAACCCGATAAACCATGGCTTAACCTAACTCATATGGAGACATTCAACAGGTGTCAGGTGTGAGAAGTAATAGGCATGGTAAAATGGTTGGTAGGATTAGGAATAGAAACAGGAACATTAGGGGTGGGTGAAATAGTGGAATGAGGAGATTGGGTTGCAACAGGAAGATATGTGTTATTAGAACCTGGAAGGTTGAGCTTTGCTAGGTTAGTGGCTTCCTCATGATCAGTAAATAAGAGGAGATCTAAATCCTGAGGATGTTCAGTAAGATGGGCTTGGATGTCATGGAGATCTTCGTGAGTAAATTTGTCATTAGTGGCAGCCATGGGAGAAGAAACAAAAGAATGCTGATAAGCAAGGTGGGGTTCAAGCAATGAGTTCACCAAATGATTTAATTTAATTTTATATTAATAAAATCTAGTTTTAGAGTAACTACTATGATGTATGATATACAAATGCTAAATATATAGTAAGACACAAATAATAAAGCATGTAAAATATGTAACCCTAAGTAAGATGAAGAGATACAAGGACTTAGTTAATTTCTGAATGAACATGAAGTGATCTGAGCAGGTGTGAGTGTTGAACAAGTTATAAATAGGGTCATCACTACTCACTGTAAATTTTGGACCTCACGAACAAAGCCAAACAGGGGCTCCCACATTAGGGCAGAGGTACCTGGGAACTTACGACTGGAATAGGGCGTTGGTGTCTGTGTAAGTGCTTTGAATATGCTTTCTTTAGTGTCGCTATGGTTTTATTGTTATCTCATGACTGTCACTTAATGTTCTCACTATAATCAACGAGGGTACCTGTAACCTACAAAATAGAATGACTACCTAGACATGTCCATAAACCACATCAAATATAATAAAAAGGATGGAGAATGTGGAGTCGGACTGACCTCGACGGTCAATCGAAGAGTGAACTTAGTGTCGAGTGTTGCACTACATCTCAAACCCCATGTAGTTCTAGTGTGTGTGTAGAAATGGTTCCCTAGGATGCCCTTGTGCAAGTTGCACAAATGATAATGGGTTGTAGCTAGAATGTAGCAATGTAATATTATGTATGGATGGAATAGAATATAATTCCCCTCCTATGCAGTGTATGTAGAAGTGATGCAACCCTTTTCCCTTGTATGGATGCTAGATGGATGCCTTTAGAGTACTTTAGTGCCTTTAGAATGCAAGCTTAGGTGGTGATAGTAATGCTTAGTGCTTGGTCCCTCATTTTGAAAGCATAAATATGTATTTATATGATTCCCTTGTTTGAATTTTGTAATTGACAATTGAAAGGCCAACCCAAGGTAATAAAATGTAATTAAGAAGAGAAAGGGGCGTAAAAGGGGTAGGAAAAAGATAAAGAGAGACAGGAGCACCTAAGAGGATACGAGTTTCTGGCATTACTGTCTGAACTAGGTGCTAATATCTGAAGCCATAGTAAAGTAAAATAGCTAAATGCCATCAAGAATAATAGATGTATCAAGCCAATAAATGAAAGGAACAATAAGAATATTGTTCCAAGCCACAATCTCAGATGATAATAACACACCATATTAGATTTGCAAAACAGAAGAGCTAAAATACCATATATGGAAATCCATCATAATCCATAATGCTCAATACATTACAATATAATGACTTGAATTATTCAATAAGAAAGATGTACATATAAGAGGAGAGAAGTGCAACTACTACCTAATCAGTGGTGAAGAACTCCCACTAATTGATATTGGTAGTTAATTTAACTCTAGAAGACTAGTAATCTAACTCCACATAACTGATAAGCTAACTCAACACAACTAGTAATCTATCTCCACACAACTTATACACCTAAGCAAGCTAACCCAACAAGAGTAGGGATAACATGAGTGTAAGAATTATCCTAATAAATAAATAAAAGGATAAATAATAACCTACACTAACACCCTCCCATAAGCATAGCTTAGGTGGGTGAAAAAGAAGGTGGGTCCCGATAACAAGGCTTGATGAGGTACCGACATATAATAACTTTGAAAATTAGACACCACAAGGTACCCAAAACTAGTAATAACAAAGTAGAGAGAAAAATCCTGCTGCAAGATATCATAAGAAGCTTGGCTCCAAAAACATGTACAATACTGAAAAATTTTGGTGCGCAATGTGGTCTGAATCCACTGCTCGATCATAGAACTTAAAAAAAATGACACTGGGATTCACCAGAATAGCTCCATACAAGGATACTGTCAATGGAGTGATGTCGAAAGTGCAAAAAAACACTAAACATAATTTGATCAACTACAACAAAAAGGTGGGCCACGATCTAAGAACAACCAAGGTAAAAAGGCAACGACACGAGATCCAAATAAATAGGAGTGCCACGATCCAAGAAAAGCCAACGTAACACAACAATGACACAAAATCCAAAGAAGCAAGATCAACTGCTATAAATAGGTGTGTCACGATCCAAGAACAATAACCAAGGTAACAAGGTAAGGACATGAAACCCGAAGAAGCTGTATCAACATGACAAGGAAAGGACACGAAACCCAAAGAATCAGTATAACACCACACCCTCTCATACTGCTGAATGGGTAGAGTGACACCACATATCTGTATGAGTTTCTCAAATCAACTACTCGAACACTGACAAACTAACATTGGGCTTCACCAGAATAGCTCCCCCACCAAAGAGACTGTCAACATGCAAAAAAAGTGTTGAAAATACAGATCCAAAATATCTCAACAAACAATTGAGATATGTATACACCCATAGATATAAGAATGCAACACCCAAAAGTTTAGGATGTCGGGGGGCTCAACTGAAATTGCGTCCACAAGTGATTACAACACCCTGCCAAATTTGACACTTTATAATTGAGTGCATGTAAATATTACAATGAGTAAAATTATCTTTTACATTGAAATATGTGTATAAAAATTTCACCAATGCGTAGATATCAAAAAAATATACAATTTCAAAAAAAGATCACCTTAATCTGAGCTACAAATCAAAAGTTATGAGCTGTTGGTGCTCAGCTTCTTTTCAGGTGCCCACATATTTGTTGAGCGCTATGCGTGCGTAGCGTTCAAATGAGAAGGGAGGAGAAATGATTAGGTTGGAAAGGGCTTGGACTCGGGAAATAGCTGTGAAAGTGAGTCCTACCCGGTCAGTAGGGCCAATGTCTATTGTGGCTTTATTGAGGGTCATTCCTTGGGCTTTATGGATGGTTAGGGCCCATGCCATTTTTAGTGGAATTTGTCGGCGGTTGTTTCTGGTGATGGGCGGAATGGGTATGTGGGTTGGATTATTTATATCCCAGGGTGGGCCTAAGTAGGTAGGGAAGCTAACAACTACGTATAGTGGGATGTTTGGGGGTTTTGTAACTCCTTTGTAAACTATGCATATGACTTTACCTATTGCGCCATTGACTAGGCCGGCTTCTATCCATAGATTGGTTGTTAATAGTACTTTTGCTCCTTCGCAGAGTAACAGTATAGGCTCTAATTGGGTGGGAGCAGCAAGTGATGTGTGGGAAACAACATGTTGTTGGCACTGGCTCAGAGCAATAGGCATGTTTAGGGATTTAAGTATGCATTTGTTATGGACTGATGCCAGTTTATTAGTAGCGTATAGGTGGGTATCCATTTTAAAAGTTTGTTGCTCTTCTTTGGTAACTATTGGTGGGGCCCTAGTCATAAGCAAGTTCCAGTCAGATTCTATTGGCTCTGCATTGCGGAGGTTTAAAAGTAGGGTTCTAAATCAGGTTTGGGCAGGTGTGCTGCCAGATTGTCAGAAATTAGTGTCTAACATTATTACTGTGGTGAATTTATTCCACAAGGCATGGCCAATTGTGGTGCCTGCATACATTGGCACATCATTTATTGGAGGTAGTTGGGCGAGGTCACCGACGAGGATGATTGAACAACCACCAAAGTCTTGGTCTGCGGTTTGTGGGAAGCCTTGACGTAAGCGGATGTTGATATCATTTAGTAGGCGTGGGCCGAGGAAACTCATTTCATCAATTAATATGTAATCTATATATTTCATTTTCTCTTGGAAGTGTAGTAGGGTTTGGCCTTGAAGAGGTTGTACATCATGGATTGGTATGGACAGCCCTGCATGAATAGTGGTGCCTTTAATGTGGAAAGCTGCGACACCTGTTGGGGCTAGGAGTAATAGGCGGGTGTGGTTTGCAGGGGAAAGGGCTTGTAAAGCATATGAGATTTGTGTAATTAGATATGATTTACCAGTGCCAGCTGTACCGGTAATTATCATTTTTAATGGAGTGGATGCAGGGTTTGTGGTGGCATGAGTTTTTATGATTTCTAAAGTAGTTTTTTACTAAGTGGAAAGCAAGTACAGGTTAGTATTGGGTGGGGGGGTATGCAAAAGTGGGGGTGTTTGAAGTTGGATTGTTTCGATAAATGTTGGCCCCGTTTCTTGCAAGCCACAACTTAAGTGACACTGTCCCCAAGGGTGGGTGGTGTCGATTTCTCGTAGGCCGAGCATGGCTAGGTCATCAATTTGTATGCCGCTGGTTGGGTGGATGCGGGAGAACAATTCCCATTCTTCCATTTGTTCTTCCTCAAAAGTATCCATATCTGTTTCGGAGCTGCTGCTGCTTGCTAGACCGTCAGTTTGAATGGGTGCTCTTTGAATGTGCCAGGGCTGATAAGAATGTTGAAATAATTCCCACTGTTGGCAGATTTGAGAAGGTGTAGCACCTATGTCGTTTAGAATGTTTCGGAATGGTTTGTATAGAATCAGCTCACTGAAGCAAAATGCTTCATAGGTTGATGAGTTACGGAGTGGAATAACTGAGTAGCGAGGGTAAACACGTACTATAGCTACTGTGGGCCTTGGGCGCCATTGGTTTGCACGCCTGTGTACACTGTATGACTAGGACCTGCAGACTTCTATGAGTGATAGCCCTTCTAAGTTTGTGGCCGATGTGTGTAGGACTGAATGATTGATGGAGTTGTGATTTGGCCTGTAGTTGGAGCTACAATGCGCTTGAATACTTTTTTGCCTACTGCTAATGATATAAAGAGCCGGCTGCACACGGAAAGGGGCAATTTTTGTAGCATGTGACATGTTTCTTGGGCCCCGATGTCACGATCTACTAACATTTCTGTTAGGAACTTACTGTATGCAAGTGTAGCGGAGCTTTGAAGGTTGGCATCGGCAGAGATTCTGGTTAGCATGTGGTGATAGCTTTCAGATCTTTGCTCCGCTTTGGCTGCATATTTTGCTATATACCATAGCACTGCATGTTGGGAAGTTACTGGTTGACAGTCCACGTTTGCTCGCCAAACCTGCAGTATTGTGGCATTGTGAATGTTGACTCTGTCATCATTACGGGCTGGTGTGTACACAGGCTGCCCTTTTTCGTTAATTAGTAAGCTGGACGTATCTTGCAGGGGCCATGGGGCTTTGTATCGGCACTGTAGGTGGGAGCCTTTTTTCTGTAGGCATGTGTTTTCTGAGCATTTGGTGTGTCTTTGAACCCGATTGAGCAGCTCGTTGTAGTCAATCTAGCACAAGTTGACTGAATAGTGGTTGTGTCTGATAAGTAGGGGTCATCTAAAGCAGTACGGTGCATCTTGGGCACACCTTGTAGCTCCATACTTGGGTTCCATGCCGTGACGTAGCTGTCAAAGAATGCTTTGGTGGCCTGTACCTGATTGGGGTTGGCCCAGTCTAAAGAGGCCATATTTGGTGCATTTTCCAGCCATAGGAATCCATGTATATGTGGTGATCCTCTATGTTGCCATTCATATCTGCATAAGCAACATAACTTATGGTTGAAAGGCATACGGGGAGGTAATAATATTACAAAAAAAATACAGTGGTAAGAGGCATTACCTGTACCAATAGTCTTGGGCATGCAGAGTTTTTTCTAAGAGTTCTTCTCGGAAATATGTGAACTTTCGTTCCATATATGCAGCAACTAAATGTGGGTACCTTATGATGTTGTTAATTCTCCAAGATTGAGCTGCTGCTGGTGGTAGGGGAGGGGTGCCAGGCATGGCCCTGTGGAGATCTGGCCATTTTGTGTCTGCTGCACTTAAAGTGAAAAAAAGTGTCGGTGCACCCAGTTGAATTATCATATCTGATAGCTCCACCCGACATTTAGCCCAGAACGCTCTTGTGCCACGTAAACTTGCTCCGAAATGCATGAGTTGTGCAGTGATTTGTTCGTTTGGTTGGTCTTTTAGGTATTCACGAAGCTCACACATTGTAGTTGGTAGGTCATCATCTATATCTTTTTTAGCGAATACAGAAGATGTTGATTGACTGCGGTGCCGCATCATGAAGTTCAGTAAGAAATACCGGAACCGGGGGTGGCTGCCAAACCTATTATCATGGTATCGTAGTAGATGTAGTGCATATTCATGCATAGCTACTGGGCGCTGTCGGGCCTGTTTGTACATTGCTACGCCTGTGGGAAATAGAGTTGGAAATGCCATAGAGAGCAAGCCTTCTTCAGTATACTCATTGACTGGTGTTGAGCTAATAGTAGGCCAATTGACATGGGGTTCTGTACTAGCTATTTCTTGCTGTAGATATTGTTGTATTTCTTCTACTTCTGTATGGACATTAGGTAGGACTGGTACAAATGATGATCCAGGCACAGGTTTGGAGTCTGCATCGTCACTTTCGGCAAATGTACCTCTTACTACCGGACCAGGTTCAAAACCTGATGTAACAGGCAGCTCCCGTAGCTTAGCGGCAATGTCTGTGTCTACCTCAGGCAGCAAAGAGAGTGCGCTCTCATCAATGCTAACATCTTTATAGTAAGGATCATGTGATATTTTGTAGCATAGTGCAGCATAAACCCTAGCCCTATTAACAAAGCATTCGTACATTTTATTTGCAGCCCCTTTCCTTTGCAGTACTAAAATGTCTAATTCTTCAATACGACGGGGCAGAAATTTTAGTATTGAAGAAATGTCCTATGGAAAACTGATTGTGTGGCCGTTATATTTGTATTGGCCACCTCGGGCATGAGTCACCTGTACAATTGGACTGATTCGGGCAATAAGCATTTCTTCAACTTGTGTTAACTTGGCCAAGACTTCAGGTTGGACTCCTGGGTCCATATTGTTCCATGTAGAAAACCGGTTGCCATCATGCTCGTTACTGCATCTAAAGCATGTGTTGTTGCCAGCCCGGAGCTTAACTTTCATGGCTGGGTAAGATTCGTGGCAAATGACGCATATAAACATGTTGCCTAATGCATCTATCTTTTCACGGAAACTTGTATGGGGATTAGCAATACCTTCTGTAGAGAAGTTGCTCGGCTACTTGCTTTGTTCAGCTGTTTGTACTGTGCTCTTTGGTCTTTTCTGAGCCTTATATGCGCTACGACGACGTCTGTTGATTTCATCTTTGTTTTCTTCGTAATGTTGCCTTCTAATTGCATTGTCATGGGTTTTTTTGTCATCAGACCCCAGTTTCATTTTACCACTATTGTGAGTATCCGTCATTACCCTAAAGATTGTACTATTAAACCTGCAGAAATGGTGTAAATATTAGAAGTGTAACCTAGTGTAAGTTATAAATACTTAGAATCTAGTTCAACGTTTGCTTCTGCCAACAAAGAAACAATAGGTAGATAAATATTTACCCTGGTTTGACCTGCTTTCCAAAATACTATCTCAAAAATTCCTTCTAAAAAATGCCTTTTAAAACGTGACAGGAAAGACAAAAAAGCATAAGCTATTTAGAAATTTGTCTTAAAAATGTGTAGTTTCTGCAATTCAGAAAGGACTATGTTGCACAAAAAATAATATACCTACAATGTCTGTACATGTTTCTTTTAATTGCAAAAAAAAAAAAAAACTTTAGGGCTTTCATACTTACAATAGGCTCTGAAGGGTCAACAGAGATGATAAGGAACTTATTCGAGGAAAAAGCAAGAAATTGAATTTAAAAAAAGTGGCGCAAGAAGAAGGGGTTTTTAAATTTTTTTACAGTTATATGATGTGGTGAAATGAATAGAACAATATCGCATTACCTCGAGGCATTTTGTCAAACAGTTCATAGGCCTTGTGCTTTTGCACATAGTTGTACGCCAGGGTTGTTAAGGATCACGGTTTTAGTTTTATGTAGAGGCCCAGGTATGCGTTGATGAATATTTGCTTGCAGAGGGCCAGGTAATGCTGGAAGGAATTGATGAATAGACAACATAGTAAATAGCAAATGTAGGGCGGGTGGTGCTGAGGGAACAATATTCAAAAAAGGGAGGATCTCAGATGGGACAAGACCATAAAGACAAATGCAGGAAAGAAGCATTCTTTGAATGAATGGAAAATGGAATAAAATAAATATATCAATTTAATAAACAAAACAAAAAACCAGTTAAGTAGCTAGTAAGTACGGGGTTTAAACGTGACAGGAAAGATTTGTCTACAAAATGTGGAAGCATGCGAGCTATTTGGAAAGTTGTCTTAAAAATGTGTAGTTTCTACAATTCAGAAAGGACTATGTTGCACAAAAAACAATATACCCACAATGTCCGTACATGTTTCTTTTAATTGCAAAAAAAAAAAAAAACTTGAGGGCTTTCATACTTACAATAGCTTCTGAAGGGTCAACAGAGATGATAAGGAACTTATTTGAGGAAAAAGCAAGAAACCAAATTTTAAAAAAGTGGCACAAGAAGAAGGGTTTTTTTAATTTTTTTACAGTTATATGGTATGGTGAAATGATTAGAACAATATTGCATTACCTCAAAATATTTTGTCAAATAGTTCATAGGCATGCTTTTTGTTTGTTTTAGTTTTATGCAGAGGCCCAGGTATGGGTTGATGAAGATTTGATTTTAAGTGCTGGAAGGAATAGGATGACCTGACAACATAGTAAATAGCAAATCTATATTGGGGGTGCTGAGGGAACAATATTCAAAAAAGGGAGGATCTTAGATGGGACAAGACCATAAAGACAAAACTAGGAAAGAAGCATTTTTTTATGAAAATGGAAAATGGAATGGTTTAAGATTGATATAGATCTACGCGGTGTGGAAAAAGGCCATATGGTAAGATGAATAAACAAAATCAAATTAACCCAGTGTTTGTAATCAATTTGGTTGTTTCTGAACCATTTTTTTGATGATTTCAGTTGAGGACTGAGTTCAGAATTGGCATGGTTATTTTGGGTTGAGTTTAAATGAAATTTGGAGGTGGTGAGGAACATAAGTTATTGTGCAATGTGATGCTGATTTAATCATGTAAAGCCAGTCAAGAATTCAAAAAATCATCCAGTTGGTTATTTTGTAAGTAGATGTAGCATGGATTTATTGTGATTTAGGGCTTTGAAGAACTTAAAAGTTTTAGTGAGAATAAGAATTTAGACCTTTGGCCAAGTGTGAATATATACTCCCCAACTCTTAGTAAAAACAAGCAGGTAATTTTTCCTGAGTGCATGGGAGGTTAAAAAATTTTAAGAGGGAAAAACTATGAAAGGTATCTGGAAGGACTATCTTAGGAAGTGGACCAAGGATTGTTAAATGACCCTAGAATATGGAGCAATAAATTTGAAATCCTTACAGGAATCCAAAAATTAATGGCATCACATTAAACAAGTCATGGCAATTGGTAAATGCTCAATCAATTCAGCAGGTTAAAATATAGGAGCCCATTAAAGTTAATATTTTCAAATTTGTATGAATCCTCAAACAACATACAGAAATCTTGGTTGTTGACATATGCAAACTTTACATGGAAATTAATCAATAATCAATTAGAAGGTAATATAAATTCTGTCTTCAATGCCATGAATATGCCAAAAGAAATGAAATCAAGCCAAACTACTGCTGACAAATGTAAACCATTTCTAAGCGTAGACAAGGCATTGTTAGATAAACATGTATAAAATGTTCGAATCAATGGAAACCACATTAATGAGGGATAAGTTATTTGATGCAAACTTACCCATATTACAAGTGAACAAGGTTGATGCCAGTAAGCATTTTATTTGGAAACCTAAGTGCAAGGTTGGCTTGAGAAACCATTTAATTTTTAATGCATTGGAAATTACAGTGAATAGGAAAGAGAAAATGGTGTTTTTTACACAAGTTAAAGGTTCAGGATGTTGGTGTTAGTTAAATGACTAGAATGAAAAAAAAAAATTATATGAATAACCTACAACTACAAACCTAGAGTATAGCAGAGGTTTCATCAGGGAAGAAGAATGCAAATGCCACTGTGATAACAATACCTGTTCATTATGCTGTTTAAATGCAATAAAAATTCAGTTGAGCAAAAGTTATGATATGTTTCAAGAAATTACTTGTACAACGCATCTTATTTCAACACTTCAATAGAAGAGTTAAACTGTTATAAGGGAGGATCCAGAGTATGGAAACCTCGGCTGGAGTTCAAGAAGATCATGATTTTGACATTTATATAAATGATAATGTTTAGGTAACATCAATGAAGATACAAGACCAGAAGTAAAGACTTGAATAACTTAAGCAAAGTAATACTCCAAGTTGTATGAATACTTTTCATAATTACAATTAATAGGTTAGGTAAATCAACATTCAAAATGGCTTTGAAATGGCTAAAATATTGTCAAACAAATTCGATAATGAAGCACAAAATGGTGTTCCAACAATATATAATGAGTTCAAATGTCTGCAAAAGTTTCATCATCTATAATGAGTGACCTATCTACAATTTTAGAAGGCATCTTGGTAATGTAAACAGAAAGAGGACACATGTAGCAACCATACAAAAAAAAAGTGATATGTGCTCGTAAAGGTTTAATCCTGATCGTTACAACTAATACTTGAATATGATGCAAAACCTATATTCATGATGAAAGCCTCAGTTTAAGGTTAAGCCTCCAAGTTGTTTTTTATGTGCTTATAAAAAATATGCGAACAGTTTGTATTTAATTACTTAAGTGCAGATTATTGTATGTTAATTTTTTATACTATTAGATAGGGTAACAATTGTTAAATATTTACAGATTTGGACACCTATATGTAGGTTTGATCCAGTAATTGCTATTAGTGACTAATTAATTGTAAAAGTGAGACAAAATAAGTAGTCGAAAGCAGCATACATAGTCATGGAAATTATAAATAATGTTATGTAATGAGTAAGGTTTTTTCCTGTATTAACATTAGTATGTGCAAACCATAACTGTGGCAAAAGTGTATTAGTTGTAAATGAAACAAACAAGTACATATTATTAAAAGGAAAGTATAATAGTTACAAAAGTTTTCTATACAAGTGGGGTCACTTTGTATACTCGATATCAAAGAACCAACTGTTACAAGAGATTATTTATGTAATGATTGTACAAATTGTAATATGAGTAAGTTCAACACTAAGGTGTGCTAGCATTTAACAAAGCATTAACAATGGTATCATGCATCGGGGAGGCCTTTTTTTGAGAGGCATGTATAATAGTACACCTGAGCTTCTCGTTGTCATTATATAGCTCTTTTTTTACCAGCAAACCAAAATCGTATGTACAGAAAAGGACTTGTTCTAGCACTGTGGGCAGTTGATCAGGTTGCTGGGCTATGTCGTACAAAGCCTGTGCAGATAGACCCATTATGCTTGAACCGACATCTTCGAAAGCAGTAGCCCATACTGTGCCTGTAGTATCTTCTAGTAATAGATTCAATGCATATCTAAATGCGCATTCTGAGGAATCGACATTACATTTAGGACAATGCCATGTGCCTTCATCTGTCTGCACTACTTTTTTGTGGCATTGTTTACCATTAACTACATTTGTACATGATGCATAACAAAAGTTACTCATATTTACATGAATAATCATATCCGTTATTAAAACATTTTTTGCTACTTGTAATTGTGCTACTTCATGGACACCTACAATATCAGTGGTATTTATTTTGATAGAACTCAAGCTGACCGGTATAAGTTCCTTGGAATTTAAGGTGGCCCAGGTACGTAGATGCTCAGCTTTTGGTAATGTGGGGTTGATAAAACATTCAGAGTTAAGCCCTATTGAAAGTGATTTACCATTAAATGATGTTACTTTAACCCACTTCAGGGCCATAACTAACCTTTCACCTGTGCTTCCATGGTACAAATCATGCAATAAGGTGCCTTCACTTTCACAAAAAACCCCCCACAGTGTAATGTCAATAGAATGGTCAGAAGTGTCGCATATGGAAATGGCGCATTTTTTAGCTTCTGTTCCATCTGGTCGGTGGATAGAAGAAGTTTCTGAAACAACCTTTACTACTCCAATGACATCAACATTTGCATTAATAGTTGCATCCTTAATAGCTGCTATTTTTGTAAATTGAAAACTGTCAAACGGTATGTCGCTGTCCTCATCAGAACACAACTGCAACATGGAGTTTTTATTTAGGATAATTTCCCACAAACTATCACATTGGCTACATTGTTGGTTAGCACATTTTAAACTACCATTGGATATATTGTAAACCCTTTCACACTGTACAACCTCAAAAAAAATGGGAGCTATACTTCCGAATGTTGTTACAACAACATTATCTCCAGCAGCATCTTTAACATTAAAGCTAAACACCTGCCCTGGGCCCCGACTGTTAACAAATTGGTGTACATTCCCTTTCCTTGTTACTCAACCTTTAATAGTCCACTTTGGCTGATATGGGTTTAATTTTTTAATAGGAGTAATGATGGGCTTAGCAGGAACAACAACAAATTTACTTTGAGGACTAGCAGGAAAATTGTTAGGCCCAAGTTTAGAAGGTGGCACTGAGTTAGAAGTAGCCATTAGGAAGCTTTAGCATATTCGAATGGATTGTACCTAAATTGCAAAAAATATATAAATAGTAATATATGTTAATGCTTACACTATTTTAGAAACTTTATTACAATTCAACACATATGTTCAAAAGTTCAAAATCTACTGTGGTAAAAGGTGTATGTTTATTATATTGTGCATTCCTACTTTTCCAATTAGGTGTTACATCCATGGACTGGTAATGGTTGATTTAATAAAAAACTACTACACATGTAGGATTGCATTGATAAGCATCAAATCAACACATTCCCATATTTCGAATCCTCCAATCTTGATATACAAACAACTAGCACATTTATAATCCAATCAAATAAAATGATTTAGATGAAATACATACATATGAAAAGAGCATATCTTGTAATATATCCCAAGCTCTGTGCATGTGTGCCTTGAGTTTTACCAAATCAAAATCAAAAAGTCCTCATGAGATGCAGTTGAGCAGGAACAGGGAGTAGCTGAGACCCGAGGGTGAGAAATAGGAGGTTGTGTTAGCATTGGATTTTGCTTTCCCCAATTATAAGGTGAAGCCTTTCCCCAATTATAACATAAAGGAATTGTCATTAGCTGAGGGTGAGGAAAAGGTGGGTTGTTTAACATTAATTTTTGTTTTCCGGAATCTTAAGATAGTGAAAATTTGTGATGAATATTGATAAAATCCAAAGGAGTGTTGATAGAATCTTATGAAATATTTTGAAGAGATGAAACATGTTTGTCTCAAAAATCCCTTAAAACTCTAGGAGCTATAAAGCTAGCTGCCCATAAATGAGATTGAAAGCTCTTTCTAGAAAACAACTGCTGATAATTTTCATTTCCAGAAAATAGTTGCTGATAATTTCCCGGAGATTCCTTATTTTTACCTTCAGCCTCCTGCTTTCAAACCACCTTCACCTAAAGAACTTATTTGACATCCACCATTAGAGGGCTTTTTAGCTGTTTGAGGCAGTACCCGATCCCAGTCAACTGTAAACAAATGAGCCTCTATTGCAAAAAAGTAATTACATATTAAGATACCGCATTGACTACTATGATACACACACAGAAATTAGAATACATAGAATTGATTCATATTTCTAATTATTGGTTGACCTTCCACAGATAATTTTTTCCCAATCGTGTTTGTCATGTTGTTTCTTGCTAATTTCATAGAATTTATATTTTTTTGGTCCAAATGTGTGTTGAAAGCAGGGACTGGTTGCTCACATTAGAACTTATATTGGCGGAACAACATTTCAATCTGTACCTAAAATCAAGACAATGCATTTTGGAATTGCCATTGTTCTTTGCTCTTTCAAATGCATTTGAAGAGAAAACGTATGAAGTTGTGGGTATTGCTGTTGCCATTGATGGAATCAAACACCGAGTTGCTTCAAAATAACTATGCTAAGTAAGATCAATTCTTTAAAGTTTCAGATGGATAATGGTGAAGTTGACTGGTTAATGAATGCCAAAAAAACAAATATCTGCCCCATTATTTCGAATATATTATAGAATGACAACTACTGGTACTTTGCATTTTTGGCATTATATATTGTTGGGAGTACTCCACCAAGTCTAATCACCAGCTACAGTCAATTGAATCTCTTTTAAAACACCGTGGTTATGGTAAAACCCTGTACACGATGCCCCCAGCACGATACCCCCCTCCCCAGCATCCCCCACGGCGTATATTTGCTCCCCTCAAAAAGGGAGCAACTGCAATACCCACAACTTCATACGTTTTCTCTTCAAATGCATTTGAAAGATAAAAAAACAATGGTAATTCCAAAATGCATTGTGGAACTGTTTGACAAAATTATAGGGTTTTTTTGAAGCATTTTTAAGCCTTAAGGTTTTTTATTTCATTCTCAATTAACATTGCAGCATTGGAGGAGACTATTTCCGAAAAAAACATAGCAGGCAGCATATGAAGGAAGCTCTTCTACCTCAATAAGCTTTGTTATCCCTGGTGAGGAGTGTACAATTTTTGTATTTGCTACAGTTTTTCCTTAATTTTTCAGAGGCAGGTGTTTTTAATTTTTTACTTCAGATTCTATACTTTTTTGCAGTAGTTGTTGGTCCTGTGTTTTTGATTTGTTTTAATTTATGGTTTAGAAATTCAGTTGCTGATTCATTATTTAACATGTACTGAACTGTTTAAACATAGTTAGTGTGATTTGTTTGAATAATTTTTAAGAAGAGAAGCCTCTCCATTGGATGAAATTTGTAATTATAGATATCAACTAGTTTCTGTTACCCTCTTCATTGGATGAAATTCACAATTATAGATATGAACTAGTTTCTGTTAGTCCCTTTGTTTAGTGCTGCCCATTTTTTGTCAGATTATTTTGTTCGTGCACGGTGGGGAAGGGATTTGTTGCCTAAAAATGGGTCAATGTTCATTTCCATTCCATTCCTGTCAACAGTTTATGTTCGTATTTAGAACATAGTTTGTTCCAAGTCCTTTCAACACAGAAATGTTTCCACACAGCTCATTTAGTGACCCTCTTCTTTCATATATCAACAAAGGTAGTTAGGCCATTCAATGTTGCAAGGTCCGTCTGGTATATATTGCAGTCATGAATTTATCTCCGTCAGATTTTCTGATTCACCATTTACATCCCTTCTTTCCCACAGCCTTGGTTTCTTTCTGGTTTTTTTTTGCATAGGATCTGGCTGGTCTTTCACTCCATCTACTCTCTCAACCCCACAACTTTACACCCAACTTTAGCCCGCCTTATAATCGAGACACCTACAACTCTCAAATTTTATAGATAAAATATAAATAATGGCCAATTACGCTGGTCTTTCTGTAATTAGAATATTTAGTACATTTATTTTTTACAAATTCAATAACAAATTAATTGTTTTATTGACCTGTGAAACTGAATTAATAAATTCATAAACATAAAATGTTGCAGGCCTGGAATTTCAAATTATCTGTGCCTGTCAAATCAAAATTTAGTGATGGTTTAGCTCTTTCAAGTGGCTGTAAATTCCAGTAATTTTTGTACGATCTATTCATATATATAAGTAGATATTATTTTTTTATATAAACACTTTTAAAAACAGCTAGGTTTTTAAAAAATTTCAGCCTGTATATATCTGCGGTTTTAAATTTTTCCCCGATAATATATGATTAAAATCACAAAAAGCAGCCTACAGCTTGTGGATTTTGATCCGTCAATTGTTTGACAAAATTGCAACGCTCTTTTGAAAAATTTATAATTACGGTTTAATATTTAATCACATTTTCTCATTTTAATAGAGTAGACTTGAAAAGCTATTTTCAGTTTAGATTTAGTTTGCAGCTTCCGTAACTAAGGTCATGACGCCGCCCTTTTTCCATCTCTATTAGACCTGAGTTTACACATAGCAACATATTTGTTTTTCCATTATCATAAAAATATGTTTCTAATTACAGAAAGACCAACGTAATTGGCCATTATTTATATTTTATCTCCTAAAATTTGAGAGTAAGCAAATAGGTGTCTCGATTATAAGGTGGGCTCAAGAGTTGTGGGGTTGAGAGAGTAGATGGAATGAAAGTCCACCCAGCATCCTATGCAAAAAAAAAACTTAAAAAGACAATCCAAGGCTGTGGGATAAGAAGGGATGTTAAGTATGGTACAATCAGACCAAATCTGACGGAGATAAATTCATGACTGTAATATATACCGGATGGATCTTGCAACATGTGAATGGCCTAACTACCTTTGTTGATATATGAAAACCTTGGTAACTAAATGAGTTGTAAGTCAAAGGTTATGGACTGTGTCCCACTTTTTTGTAGTTTTTGTTACTTTCATGCAAACTATGTTTGACAACCACCAACATGACCAAACGACATATAAAATGACCAAACATGCATTTTTAAGAAGCTCTAAATGACCCATTTTTAGGCAACAAATCCCTTCCCCACCATGGACTAACAAAATAATCTGACGAAAAATGGGCAACACTAAACAAAGGGGCTAACAGAAACTAGTTCATCTCTATAATTGTGAATTTCATCGAATGAAGAGGGTAACAGAAACTAGTTGATATCTATAATTACAAATGTCATCCAATGGAGAGGCTTCTCGTCTTAAAAATTATTCAAACAAATCACACTATGTATGTTTAAACAATTCAGTACATGTTAAATAATGAATCGGCAACTGAATTTCTAAACCATAAATTAAAACAAATCAAAAACATAGGACCAACAACTACTGCAAAAAAGTATAGAATCTGAAGTAAAAAATTAAAAACACCTACCTCTGAAAAATTAAGGAAAAACTGTAGCAAATACAAAAATTGTACACTCCTCACCGGGGATAACAAAGCTTATTGAGGTAGAAGAGCTTCCTTCATATGCTGCCTGCTATGTTTTTTTTGGAAATGGTCTCCTCCAATGCTGCAATGTTAATTGAGAATGAAATAAAAAACCTTAAGGCTTAAAAATGCTTCAAAAAAACCCTATAATTTTGTCAAACAGTTCCACCATATCCTATTAGCTCAACCAATTTTGTCAAACAAACCACATTCCTTGTGGCTGTGCATACAGCTATAGGCCAACAGAATGGCAAACGGAACCTAAAAAACATATGATTTTAACAAATAAAACACAAAGGCAGTGAAGTTGAGTACCTGCTAACAAACCAACTGTTCCTCAAACGCCAATGGCCACCTCTAATGAAATCTTGCAAACTGCTACATAAACCAGGAAAATAGACACCCCCCTCAGTATACATACAAGACAATAAATATATCTCTGGACTGGGGGGCAGCTACTGATGATACAAGAGGTCAAAAGCTAGGTGCAACAAAGGTAGGAAGACAGCCCCCAGGCAAACGGGCCACCAAGCTACCACCACCCCAAACAAAAACCAAATACATGCAAAAAAATAAGCGAATCAGGGTTGCAAAGGGTACAAGACTACTAAAGGAGCCACTAAGAGGGAAAACCACAAACAGAAAAAAACCAAATGGCACAGGTGGACAAACACGTGGGCGGGAAAAATGGAACAGGAGCAACACAAGCTCGATGGTGAAAACGGTAAAAAAAACCCCACTGTGAAAACGCCTACGGCTTAAACATCATTTGTTAGTCTGCAGCGAGTGATTGGGCCGCATTTCTTAAACCACCGTGTAAATTTATACATGTGTTATGTGGTCTCCACTCAAAAATTAATTGTGTATTTTATTACTCGTGACATTGACCTTATATTCAAAAGGTTTAACCATAATCCTATGAACCATGAGACCCCATAAACCTCGATACCCCATGAATCTCGAGACCTCGTGAACCCTGAGCATCTGAGATTCTACTTTTGTCTCAATCTCAGGTAATATTCTTCACTCGAGTCACCTGAAACCACAAGTCTTTGAGTGTCCAAATTACCGAGAGAATGGAACTATGCCATTTTCCCTCTCTTTTGTGATGACATTTTTCATCATTGTGTATTTTCTCCATCCAGAATCAATAGCCTATCTTGAGTAAATATGTGATTGGCATGTTAATATGAAGCATGTTATTGGTCCAAACTTTACAAACCATCATTTGACACGAATCTAGCTCGTGATTTCCTTCTCTTTTCATATTGAACTTGGAATTGTATTTTCCCATATCCCTAATTCTCGTAGTTACATAGGTAATCAGTGTACATGATTGGTTGACAATTGTGAGCACATTATTGGGCCACATGTCTACACCATCCTCAAATTTGTCCCAGCTCACATCCAAAATACATATGTTTGTCTCTGTGATTCTTATTTTGGATCTTCACAATGGTATATATGTGTTTTTCAATATAAAATGTGAATGCTCATATAATCTCATCAATGTGGGATAAAAAACATGTATGTGTTATGGGTTATATTCACTAAAATATTTCCTTCACTCTCGCTTGTATATTTATGTGTTGTCGAAAGTGATTGATCTCAAACTGATAATGATTGGATTTCATGATAATCAAATTTTACCCTTAAAGAATTTTCTATTTTGGATACTAATCTATAAATAAGAAATCTATTAGCTCATGAGAATAAGGAGATAAATTTTTTATTAGCGATGGAAGAAAGTATTTCACTAAGGTGTATCTTAAATGTTTCTTTTCATACAATATTTTTCATGTCTACAGGTGGACCGACATCAACCTTTTCCACCAACATGGATTTGGAAGAACATGGCGACTCAATAATATATGAGGAGTATGAACACCAAAATCAACAATTGCATGGGGAAGTTCAAAATCTAAGCCTACAATTAGAATAAATTAAAAGAAAATTAAAAAATAAAATAGGAAAATAAAAGATAAAACTAAATGGGAAAAAATTAGATATTCAAAAATGAACACTGAGAGGGAGAAAATATAGAAAATAAAAACATAAATTGATGAAAACACAACTACTTCAAAATATTCCTCTAGTGACCCCAACACTAAATCTGAATCCTCCAACACATACGAGGATATAAATAAGAAAGAAGCTGATAAATTTTTAAGAAAAATTAAATTCCCTAAATACTTAAATTAAGTAGGTACTGGAGAGGAAGTAGAACAATGGTTATCAATTTTAGAATGCTATTTTGAATTACAGGGAACCAGTAGTTACGAAACATATCGCCTAGCTAGTTTTCAACTAAGAACCATGACATTAAACTAGTTGCATGATACTATCAGTAGACAAGTTAAATACCCAAAAACTTAAGTGGGATAAATTCAAAGAATTACATGAGAATAAATATCTCTCTAATTCCTTTATCCAAGAACAACGAAATGACATTTTGAAATAAAATAAATGTGACATACTGTCAATGAGTATAAATGAAATTGAATTTTTAAATCATTTTGTACCATTTGTAAATGGGAGATATAGAATAGTTAGATTTGTGAATGGGTTAAGAGTCAAATACAATGCCAATATTTGGTGTGGAATACCAAATTTAGTTGATGAAGTTGCACATATGGCCGAAAAATTTGAAAAACACGGGAAATTCCATGATAAGAGAAAAGAGGATTGAAATAAGCTACATCGTTCTCTGAATCAAAGAGATTACATAAATCAATTTGATCATAACACTAAATATTGTTGATCAAACAATCTGTCAACCTCTCAAAAAATGATCATTCTCGTAATCACTAGGGAAAACCTTCTCCCACAATTAGGTGTTGGACTTGCGATGATAACCACTATAATCAAGATTGTAATAAACAAAAGAAGGAAAATTTCCAACCTCATAATCACGAAGATAAATCAAATACACAACATGACATGAAAATATATGTAGTAATTGATACAGGTATAATACACCTCCAAAAATTGCTAGTGTAAATTAAAGGAAAAATCAATGATCAAGACATTAATTTTCTTATAGATTCAAGTAGTAGTCATAGTTTTATGTCTCTCAACATAGTTTCTAAGGTACAATTATCTTCTAGAATAATAAAACCCTTCAACGTAGAGTTAGCAAATGGGAAAATCATCAAATAAAAAGATGCACTTATTGAACATTTAACTTCCTACTTAGAAAAAATTATAAAAGCAAATGATCATTTTCATTTCTTAAACTTAGGTAAATACGATGTTATTATAGGGATGAGATGGTTAGAAAAAAATAATGCTTATATTAGATGTGAGAATAAATAATTACTTCTAAGAAACCAAATGACGAAATTTGAATTCCTACAAGGGGATAAATAACCCATAGCCATAGAAACTATCATATAAAATATAGTGTGAAAAAACATTACAATTTTTTTGGTGCTCTGGTAACTCAACAAGGTGATAAATTCAAGTTAAATATTAATCTTAAAACCATCATACAAGAATTCAGGAATATATTTCCTAACGAGATAAATTCTCTACCCCATACAAGAGAAGTAGAACATGTCATAGACCTGAAACCTAGAGATGAACCCATATCAAAGGCCCTTTACTACCAATAAATTTCAAAACTAGCATAATTAAAAACTTAATTAGCTGAATTGCTTAAACAATGAAAAATATGACCTAGTGTTACTGTGCGGTGCATTGATTATCACCAATTGAATAAATTCACCACTAAAAACAAACACCCTTTACAAAGAATAGATGATTCGTTGTACCAATTAAATGGCGCTAATTGTTTTTTAAAAAGTGATCTACAATCAGGTTATCATCAAATACGCATCAAGAAAACTGACATTTCCAAAACTACGTTTAGGACATGATATTGACATTATGAGTTTGCAGTAATGTTTTTTGGATTAACAAATTCCCCAGTGACCTTTATGATCCTAATGCATGATGACAAGGGTCGTTGTAGTCCTCACCATTTAATCACAAATAATGTTAAAACCAGGCGGTGTCCAAGGCTATCTGCAAAAGAGGCTAAAGGAAATAATGATCTTATAGTTATTTTCTCTAGAATTGAAAATGCTTGAAAGGAAATTCAATAACTGAAATTGAATCTAATCTAACAACCGAAATAAATAATTGAAAGAAAATCTAATCTAACAAACATAACTCTATCAAAGTGAAAAATGAAAATAAATAAATGAAAATAAATAAATAAAAGTGAATCTTCACAAACAAAAAAAATAAAAATACACAATGTTGATTTGAACAATATAAGTAAAACAATAATGATTCTATTCTAAAAAACAACAACAATAAACCATCTTCCTCCTTGGGTAAGAGTGGGCCCTTGCTCTTCCCTTGGATTTGGGTTAACAAAAATAAAAATAAACTGCTGCCAAGATACTTGAACTGTGGATTTTATTAATCAGAATTGATGTTACAAAAAACATCCATCTCCTACCACTGCTATATTGAGTGCTTTGGAGAGATATTTACAACTCATCCCTAATCCAAGATTATAGAACTACCTACCTATAATCTTGGGAAAGACTTGACTACATCTTCCACTTTACAATG
This sequence comes from Taxus chinensis, assembly GCA_019776745.2. Lineage (NCBI taxonomy): Eukaryota > Viridiplantae > Streptophyta > Pinopsida > Cupressales > Taxaceae > Taxus > Taxus chinensis. The sequence goes on from CM034157.1 coordinate 147,351,336, forward strand.
AGATAAATGTGGAAGGAATTTATTCAAACACTACAACTCCAGATTTAACTCTTCTTCCACTTTACAAATGTGGAAAATATTTATTCAAACACTACCACCTTAACTACTTCTTCCACTTGATAAGGAGACAAATGTGGAATAGATTTATCCAAACACTACAACTCTAGATTGAACTTGTTTTTTCACTCGCACTCAACTACTTCTTCCACTTGTCAAGGAGACAATCATGGAAGAGAATTAATCAAATATTACAACTCTAGATTAAAATATATCTTCCACATGCACTTAACTATTTATTTCAATTTTCTAAGACTAATCTTGCATGATTGAATCTTTCAACATGACAGTTGTCCCGCCATATTCTCATCCTTGATTTTCTGATCATTACTGTGAATTCATTTGGAATAATATTTTCAAACATTTTTTGGGTTTGGTGCTCCTTGTTGTAATATTTCCAAAACATCTTGAAATTTTTTTTTAGAAATGAGGGAGATATCGTAGTTTTACTGAACCTGTGTTTTTTTGTCTTATTTACTTTTCTTCAACCTTATTCTGTTGAAACTTCAAATGAAGATATCTTCTCAATTATTACTCTTGTGTAAAAACAGAGAGGGTTTTTTCCTCCTAACAATAAGAGGAACAAAACCTCTCTTTGATTCTCATTTGGAGATCTTCAACTTTGGTTAGAGAGAATCTGATGCTGCCTATGCGAGTCCTGCACTTGAAAAACTTCTGCTTAAAATGATGATATGTTTCAAACCATTATTGTTGTGTAAAAACGAAGAGAATTTTTTCATCATAACAATAAGAGGAACAAAAACCTCTCTCAGAATCTCATTTGGAGCTCTGCAATTTTAGCTAGATGGATTTTTGTGTTGGTTCTGCTAGTACAATGCTTGAAAACCTTCTTCTTCAAATGCTGATATCTTCAAAAATATTATTTCTATGTAAAAATAGAGAGAGGTTTTTCATCATAACAATAAGAGGAACACAAACCTCTCTCAGAATATCATTTGGAGCTCTGCAATTTTAGTTAGATGGATTCTTGTGTTGGTTCTGTTAGTATTGCGCTTGAAAACCTTCTTCTTCAAATGTTGATATCTTCAAAAATATTATTGTTGTGTAAACTCGAAGAGAGGTTTTTCATCATAAAAATAAGAGGAACAAAAACCTCTCTCAGAATATCATTTGGAGTTGTGCAATTTTAGTTATAACAAGTTCTGCGCTAATTCTACGAGTCCTGCTCTAGTTCTATGAGTCCTGCTCTAGTTCTATGAGTCCTGCGCTAATTCTTGGAGTCCGCCTGAGTCCTACACTTAAATCCTGCACCCGAGTCTTGCGCTCTTTGTATTGTGAGTCATGCACTCCTAGCTTTATGAGTGCTGTGATATTTGTGAGCCATGTGCTCTTAGCTATGTGAGTATTACACTTGTCGTATACATTGAAGAGATCAAATGACCTGGCTGATACACAATACTACATTCCAACTTACAAGAAATATTAGGAAATGAAAACATTCAGATTGCAATGGAATTTTCAAAGATAGATCAAATATATTCTACGTTTAATCTTAAATAAGCTATCTAGTTCTTAAGACTACATCTAAATCCACTTTATAAGAGAAGGAATAATGTTATTTGGTGCAATGGATGAGACTTAATTTGGTCTTATTGCATGATGTGTTTCGACCCTACCTAGATGTGTTTATGATTATATTTTGGCTGAAATCTTGATATATTCCAAAAATGAGAAGGATCATGAACGATATCTATGATTAGTATTAAAAACACTCATACAAAATCAACTATATGTAAAATTAAGCAAATGTGATTTTTTAAATAAGAGGTGTCATATCTAGGACACATTATATCATAAAAAATATTTTGTTGGATCTCATAAAAATAAATGTTATTCAAGAATGGTCCATACCTAAAGATTCTCATGAATTTACGAGTTTCTTAAGTCTATCAAGATTTTATCGCAAATTCATTAAGAATCATTCCAAAATTGCTACAAATTTGACATATTTAGCAAGAAAAGATAAACCATTCATGTGGACCATAGAGTGTGACCAAGCCTTTAATAAATCAAAGGAATATTTTATTAGTGCTCATATTCTAGGTATTCCTAACTTTTTAAATCCTTTTGTTATGATTGATGATGCTTGTGGATCACTTATAGGAGAAGTACATATGCAAAATGATATGCTATGAATCTCGAAAGTTACTCCAACTAAGAAGAATCACCCAACCCATGATCTAGAGTTACTGGGAGTTGTACATGCACTTAAGATATGGAGACATTATTTATTAGGAAATAAGTTTAAATTGAAAAACAATTCATAGAAGCCTCCAACATATATTTACTCAACCTCTCCTGAATGTGATACAAAAAAGATGGGTAGAATTATTAATAGAATATGATTTTGAGATTCAATATGTTCCAGGTAAAGAAAATGTAGTAGTTGATGCCTTAAGTAGGAGACATATATATGAAAATCCTACAACTCTTGAATGAAGTGAGTTTGAGAAATCTATAAAATCTCAATTATCTAAAGATGATTTATTCCATAATCTATATGAATGACTACTTAATAACTCCTCTAATATACACTTAAATGATCATCTCACTTCTTACATCCTTGGAACAAATGGACTCCTATATTACAAGGGACAATTATGTATCCCTGACTTACCTAAGAGTAAATGACAAATATTAAAATATTCTCATGATATATCCATAATTGGTCACCGGGGTTTTTAACAGACTTACCTTTCAATCAAGAAACATTATTTTTGGCCCAAGGGGAAACACTATTTTCATAAATATGTATAATACTACCTAGATTGTCAAAAGTTTAAAGCAGAAATGATGCAGGAGAATAAGCTCTAGCATGTATTTGAGGATGGTAACATTCAAATTTTGGTTTGCAGGTGTGTTCATAAGTCCTAGAGGTCATTAGAAGTTATTTAGATGTGTTTGTTGGTGTCTAGGATTTTCAAAATTCAAAAGAGGATTTTTCCCTCCTAAATGCAAATTTGAAATTGAGGAGCCCTTTTGGCTTGATCTTGATGTTGTAATACATTCTTGGAGCTTGTAAAATCTGTAAAAGGATGAAATGGGTACCTTTCCACAGTCATCTAGAATAGAAGGAATGTCTCAGGTTAGCTAACAATATTTTTTCTTGAGAAAGATAGGGTATGTAAGAAGAATGGAGTGAGTTTGGACATACACAAATGGTATTGTAAACAAGGATATTTTTGATGGCACATTTATGCCTTAAAGGAATCATCCCAGATGAAGAGAAGGAAAAATAGATGATGGAGGACCTTTGAAAGGTGTATACTCTATCCCTTAACATCCATACGTAGGAGAGTACTATGAAATGAGAATGCAGTCAGAGGTAAATGATAGTTAAAGAGTAATTATACATTTTGAAATTTGATATAGGTTCTCATAGAATTGGAATTTTTTTTAGAAGTGAGTAGGGTGGAAACATACTGAAGAAAAATAAAAATTTGCCTCCTCGAGATGTATCAGGGTTCAAAACCCTCCAACTAGGGCTATCATGCCAAAAACCCACCCATATTGAAAGTGAACTGATAGAAATATTTTTAAAATGTGTAGAAACCTCTATGAGGTGAATTCATAAGTGTTCTTGAAGGATCTAGAATGCAATGACTCTCCTTTCTCGAGATATGTATGACAGTTTCCTAATCAAGTGCACATAGGCCTGTAGGTGAACATTAAGAAGTAAAAGTAACTCGGAAGAAAGAAGTGAGGGGATATCTTAGTGAATCAAGTGTGGAAGTTGGTAAAAATTATGTTCATAAAGCCCTCAAACCTATTCAATATAATTTATTGGAGGAGGTAATCTCAGTTAAGAGAAATATATGAAAATGTTCATTAAACCTATGACAATGTTCATCAATAACAAACGTGAGATACTAGCCTAGAACCTTGGAAATGAATCTATATATTTTCTTACACAGCTTTGAAGAGAGGTTATAAGACTAATAAAGAAGGTTAAAGGATTTGAATAACTTTAAAGCAAGAGATGGACATGAATGTATGCTACTTAGACAAGAAGAGACAAGGCAGATGCATAAAGAGCAAGGACTATAATTAAGTAAAGTGGCTTATGTTAAGGATCAATAAGTGAAAGGTTGGAATCACTAAGTTAAGCCAAATTGGTTCCTGAGTTGATGATTTGTTTTTCAGATGAATCTTTAGACCAAGGGTTATTTCAAGATAAGTGCCTAGGTAAGGATACTAGAAGCCAAAATTGAAGCAGAAGAGGGGGTGATAGAAAGTGAAGATAAATTGAGAATGGGGGATCTAAATTTTGCATACACCGTATTGGGATAAAAGGGTATTTGAAGGTGTGTGTAGCTTCCAAGTAGGACCATGGAATGTTCTAGCCATGAAGTTGTCCAAACCTATGGTTCTTCAGCTCTAAAAAAGGACACTTTTGCTAAAAGGTGAGTATATTGATATTTTTTGTAGTTTTAATTTGTTTCAAAAGTTGAATTGGCATAAGTAAGGGCATACAAATATATTAAGCATGATGGCTTAGTATAATGAGTTACAAAACAAATGAGGAATTTTCATGATTTAAGGTTGAATGAGAACTTTTTAAGAAGGCTAGTTTGAGGGTCTAAAAGACTTAATGGAGAAAAGTGGTTATATTAAGCTTACAATAAGGTTGTGATTGTTCTTGGCTCCACATCAAGAGAAATTAAATCACCTTGGTCAACTCCATCCATTATCCATATAGCCAATTGAAAATGAGAATCTATAAGGGTGGGCTTTATTATAGGATTACACCGAACGTGAAAAAGATATGACGCTATCCTAGTTGTAGTTGATAGGTTGAAAAATATGTCTCATTTCTTATATTTAAAGATCAAATCCTCTACAACTAATATAGGTCACATGTTTCTAAAAGAGGTTTTTAGCTTACATGGTGTTCCCAAGAATATGGTATTTGATTGTGACCCTAGATACACTTCTTCTTTTTGGAGATCTATCTTTGATGGACTAGTAACAAGTGTAAGTTTTGGTACTACCTATCATCCTAAATTAGATGGTCAAACTGAGTGCATAAATAGAATAATTGAATATATGTTAAGAATGTATATTACAAAAAAACCTCAAATGTTTTACACTTGGTTGAATTTTCTTATAACCATGGGTACCAGTCTACTATTAAAATGCCACATTTCGAAGTAGTATATGGTAGAAACTATAATATACCTATTCTCAGTTTTACCATGTTCAAAAAGCATAGTTTGAAATCAAAGATCTTTAAACGAAATTCAAGAAATAATCAGAATATCGAAACAAAACATGAAGGCTTCCAAATATCGATAAAAAGCCAGGGTGATTCTAAGATATTTATTCAAACATTAGAAATCGGTGATCAAGTTTTTCTTTGAGTAAAACCTAAACATAATTCCCTAAAACTTGGAAAGTATACAAAATTATCCCGTTGATTTTTTAGTCCTTTTGAAATCATAGAAAAATAAAATATTTATCTTACAAACTTTCTTTACCTCTCGAACTATCCATAATTCATAATGTTTTTCATGTTTGTTTGCTTTAAAAATACATGTGTATAATTATGAACAAGTAATTGATTGGAAAAATATAAATATTGAACCTAGTTGTGAATTTAAATTGAACCAGAAGAACTTATTAAGAATTAAATAGGAGATTAAGAAATAGAGAAATTGAGGGAAGTGAAATGTTAAATGGACTTTTGTGATGTTAATAGTGCAACATTGGAAAAAACTGAGAATATTCAAAATCAATATCCACATTTTTCTAACTAATTATGTTTGTTATACTATATGTTTCAGATCCACCTTGCGCTATTGAGGGAAACAACTAAAAATTACAAGGGAAGAATGTTATGTGACTAAATCTCATAAATTTTTTGATAGTAAATAAAAGAGGGTCTAGAAGTAATACATGTGAAAAAGTAAATTAAAAGACAACATGCTTGTTAAAAAGAATTATGTGAAGATTGTACTATTCACAACATAAAGTTAATATAAATTTTATACGATAAACACACTGAATAAATGTAAGGAGAGGTTGCACCCATTGGTGACTACCTCTTCCATTCTAATAAAAGGTCAAACATTTGAATAATATGTATGTGAACTTTATGATAAATAAAAAGGATTAATAATTGTCTATAAGGTAAAGGGAAAGAGATCTATAACACTTTGAAGAGTAGCAAGATGGGGTCCACATAGTGGGTCCAAAAGGATGCACAGAGTGCACTCTTCAGTGTCCTAGCCAAGGCTAGTTTTTAACGTGAGTTTGTGTTGTATCCTCATTATTTAGTGTGGTCTTAATGTCAACTTACATGGAAAGCTTGCTATTGAAGAATTTTATCTTAATATATGTATTTAAACATGAAATTATTAATTAAAGTTGCAATATTGATCTATTGTTATTTGATTTACAAATCTTATCAAATTCAACATTTATCGATGTATTTATAACATGTATTTCAATTTTAAATCTATTTATGTGTAATTAATTTAAGACTCTATAAACACATAAAACATCTAGAAAATAACACCTCACAAAGGACATCCTAATCCTCAAGAGCCATTGAGATTGTTTTTTCAAATGCAACAAATAGATATTCAACCTAATAACCTCACCTTTGCAAACATCCTCACAGGTCGTAGTAAAATAAGATATTTGTAATAGGGTATGGACATACATCGAGGCATAATAAGAAGTTTGTTTTGTCACATGTTGTAGTTCTATTAAGAAACCATACATATCACCGAAAATTGTTGAAGTCTAGTTGCCAACACCTTACTTAGTTGGGCATGCTATTACTTCACTTAGGCAAATGTCTAAGTGGTCACCTGAAGTGCACATAAGTGCCACGTCCCTCTTTAGTTATTCATACAAGATGTGGACTCATCAATAAACCAATGCACAACATAAGGTAGAAGATAAAGTAATTAAGAACAACACAATTAAGCACAACAAAACCCATAAATAAGATAAATAAACAAGAGATTGATCAATCATTCATAGATAACTATTAACATTACATATTCAACATTACTGATCCGCGTACCTCATATAGACCCCATTATATAATTCTTAAAACTATATGTTACGCACATGATGTTTACAATGGGCGCGCCTACATATTTATACACAATGGGAACTTGTCCTTCATTGTTTACGTGCTTTAATTCTAAAAATAGACCTCCTAACTATAGACTGCATGCCTTCAAAACCCATGCTTTAATCTTCAATTCGCACTATAATTAGCTTGACCTTGTCCATGTTTTGATCCTATAATTATACATCTTGTATGTGCTTTATCTACCTACATGTGCTTTATTTGTGGTCATCACCTTATCTTTTCCATATCTATTTCTGGACTTTCCTTGCTTGCTACGCCAACTCTGATTTTCCCATTTTTAGCCTTTATTGGAAATTTGGATAACTATTGGAAATTGTCTTTGTGTGCACACGAGCCCTTACACACTAACTTATTCCTGCTCTCGTGTGTGCTCCTGGGTGTGGTCTTCAACCTCCACGTGGCTTATAATTAGCCACTTCTTGTTCCCAACATTACACCACACTAGGAGTATTGTCTATCCTCGACAATATAACAAGAATTTAAAAGAATAGCCTTGAAAGAATAAAGGAATGAAGAATGCGGAAAGTACCCTAACGAAATTTAAAGAATAAATAATGCATTCCTTCATGCGCATCCAAAATTCAAGCCTGTGGTGATGGAAAGAGTTCTAGGAATTCTCTGTTTATTGCAATCTCTAACTACTGCCATCCCTTGAGATCTTTGGCAGCCTTATCTGGCGTTATTTCTACAATGTCTGGAATCTTTTACAGAGTTATCTCCTTGATATTCTCCTGCAGCTCCTTAATCACCATATCCAAGTTTGAGGCAAGACCTTCTAGACTATCCATCATGTGCATCACCATAGGTTGAACTTCCTTCAACCTTTCCTCAATTGTATCACATTTGGCTTTCATCATTTTTCTTTTCTTTGCAACCTCTTACATTATCTACTCCTGCTTGACCTTATTTATTTTCATTATGGCCTACAGTTTCTCTAACTCTACCTCATCATCCATGTTGTGCGTGTTCAGGATTGCTATAAAGTATTTTAAGTTATAAAAAAATATTCTTGGCCTTTTCTGCGGCCTCCTTTAGTTCTACACTAAGAGTTAAATATTCCTCAATTTTCTTCTCTAACTTCTCCTTGTTCATCTTCGCTAGCTCGTCTATCGTAAGCTCCGACCTGATATTCACCTTGATTAGTAACAAGTGTACTGGATCCTCGAAATCCTCCATCTTTGTGTTATGATCAGGTTTGGATTGCATCACAACATCCCATGGTTTCCCAACGATAGCCTCCTGCGGGTTTTGCATTTTGGAGAAGCATTCTTCAGGGGATTCCTTTATGGGATTTTTGTTCTTTGGTTCTCTCTTTGATGCCATTATATCTTCAATACCATAGTCGAACCTGGTAATCGTGTGCCCTATGTGCTGAAAATTAAACACTTACTTGCTCAAATCGTTTATGCGGTGTCAAAATTCCAAACCTGTGCTCAATTTTGCACCCTCGTTTACCCGTGCTCAATTTTGCACCCTCGTTTACTCCAACTTTGTGCCCTATCCAAACCTGTGAATAAAATCTTGCCCCAACTCTGTTTCTTCACTTCCTTTGAACCCTAGCTCTTTCAATCCATCTTCTATGAAGTGGTAAGAGCAAAGTTGCACAAAAATAATAATTTTAGTGTATTAGATTTGAAAAAACATAGTGCAAATAAATAGGCACTACTTCTCCTTAGAATAAGGAGTTTAGTGCTAAAATAACAAATCTATAACTATTGTTATGTGAGTTGTTATAACTCATGTAACAAAACTACTCAATACAATAAACTCACCCATGTGAGTAATAAACAAGAATATTCTTGACATTCCCCCCTTAGTACGAACATGGGGGAAAACACCATTTAAACCAAGCATCATACCGCTCCGTAGCCTGCACATGGTATCGATACTCAACTATGATTGTGGGAACTACATCATCCATGAATAGGGACCCATCGACCAATCCAGGTGAATACATGAATTGGGACCCATCAAGTAATTCACATCAACCATCAAGTCAATTTGATCAAGAACACTTCTTGCTATAGTATCAATGGTACAAATCTCCATATCATCATCATAACAAGGAAAATACAGAGACAAAACTACACACATGAACATGGATGTTCTCTTATTCATCACACAACAAACTGGAAAAGCTGAAAATGAAAAGACACCACCAAATCATTAAGTGACCTCGTCGTTAGTGGCTAATGAGAGGACGTTGGTTGTCCCCCATCCTCTATTGCCTCCTTCCTCCGATGTGATGATGCTAACTTAGCTGGATTGGATCACGGAGCTCATTTTTTACATACCTCAATCCGCCGTTGGATTCCACCGAAAATACGTCTGTAAGACAATTTTATTTTATTTTATGTACTTTTTGAATACAAATCGTCTTTGACACTTTTCGACATTTTTTGAAAACAATTTGACATCCTCTAACATTTGACTTGTTTAAAAGTTACCCAAATGCGTACAAATCCCTATAAATATATCAAAACCCTAAACACTGACCAAACTCAGAGTCAATATACATAAACAACATATATCATCGTAAGTAACCAATATAACTTATAGTGACCCTTTCCTTTAAATCCTACTTATGGAATCTCATACACAATGATAGGTAGTAGTTGAACTTAAACCTTAAAGAATTAAAAAAATAACTAAAAAGATCCCGACACACTAATTACGCTGGAAAATGGCAACTTAGTTAATGGAGCAGACCAGACCATGCTGGAGTTTAGAAAGTTTAATTCCAATGCAATTTATATTCACTAGGATTTCGGTCAAGCTACAAACTAGAAAAGGTTCCACGTGCCAAATAAACATACGGATTCGATCCGCGAGGCTAGTGGCCGGTTCCACACCAATTCTATATGCAACATTATAGGGGAGAGGACCCTATAACCGAGCGGGTACCAAAACATGTACATCTCTTTTCACCATAGGTTGTTGACAAAAGCACCAATAGTTTTTTCACTTTGTTGGTTTGATTCCATTTCCACTTTTTAAGAGTTCCTGAGAAGGTGACACCTAGGGCGCGTGTCGGGTCATTGGTCCAGTCTTTCAAATGCTTTTATATTTGATTTTCTTCCATATTAAATCATTCAAACCTATCACATATAATTTATTGGAGGAGGTAATCTCAGTAAATAGATAGAAGTATATGAACATGTTCATTAACACCTATGATTAATGTCATCAATAACAAAGTGAGTCCTGCCTAAACCTTTAGAAATGAATCTATAATATTTTCTTACACAGGATTGAAGATAGGTTATAAGAATAATATAAAGAAGGTTAAAGGATTGAATAACTTTAAAGCAAGAGATGGACCTGAATGTATGCCTACTTAGAACAAGAAGAGACAAGGCAGATGCATTAAAGAGCAAGGACTATAATTAAGTAAGTGGTTATGTTAAGGATCAATAAGTGAAAGGTTGGATCACTAAGTTAGCCAAATTGGTTCTGAGTGATGATTTGTTTTAGGATGAACCTTTAGACAAGGTTATTTCAAGATAAGTGCCTAGTAAGGATATAGAAGCCAAAATTGAAGCATAAGAGGGGGTGATAGGAAATGAAGATAAATTGAGAATGGGGTTATCTAATTTTGCATTACATGATGGGATAAAAGGGATTTGAAGGTGTGTGTAGCTTCCAAGTAGGACCATGGATGTATAGCCATGAAGTTGTCCAAAACCTAATGGTTCTTAGCTTCTAAAAAAGGACACCTTTTGATACAAAGGTGAGTATATGATATTTTTGTAGTTTTAATTTGTTTCAAAAGTTGAATTGGCATAAGTAGGGCATAAAAATATATTAAGCATGATTGGCTTAGTTAATGAGTTACAAAACAAATGAGGAGGAATTTTCATGATTAAGGTTGAAAGAACTTTTAAGAAGGCTAGTTTGAGGGTCTAAAAGCTTAATGGAGAAAAGTGGTTATAGTAAAGCTTACAATAAGGTGGATTGTTCTTGGCTCACATCAAGGGAAATTAAATTTCAGCTTGGGACCAACTCCATCCATTATCCATTATGACAATTGAAAATGAGAATCTATAAGTGTGGGCTTCTTATTATAGGATTACCACGAACGTGAAAAAGATATGACACTATACAGTTGTAGTGAATAGGCTGAAAAATATATATGTTATCGTTCTTATATGTAAAGATAAATCCTCTACAACTAATAGCATCATGTGTTTGTTAAATGAGGTTTTTTTGTTACATTGGGTTCCCAAGAATATGGTATTTATTGTGACCCTGATACACTTCTTCTTTTTGAGATCTAGCTTTGATGACTGGTAACAAGTGTAGTTTTGGTACTAACCTACATATTTTCCCCAATCAAAATGTAAAACTGATTGAGAGAATAAATGAATGCTGAATATATGCTAAGAATGTTATACTACAAAAAAACCCGAGTTTTACACTTGGTTGAATTTTCTTATAACCATGGGACCATTCTACTATTTAAAATGCCCAAATTCGAACGAGTATAAGGTAAGAAGAACTATAATACACCTATTATAGGTGACCCATGTTCAAAAAGCATAATAGTTTGAAATCAAAAAGATTTTAATGGAAAATGCAGAAAAATAAAACGATAGAAACAAAAAATGATAGCTGATTCCAAGATCGATTTAAAAAGCGAGGGTGATTCTAAGATATTTATTCAAAGATTAGAAATCGGTGATCCAAGTTTTTCTTCGAGTAAAACCTAAACTAATCCCTAAAAACTTGGAAGTATACAAAATTATCCTGTTGATTTTTTAGTCGTTTGAAATCATAGAAAAATAAAATATTTATTTACAAACTTTCCTTACCTCCCGAACGATCCATAATTCATAAGTTTTTCATGTTTTGTGACTTAAAAAATACATGTGTATTAATTATGACAGTAAGATGGAAAAATATACCTATGAACCTAGTGGAATTTAAAATTGAACCAGAAGAAATATTAAAGAATAAATAGGAGATAAGAAATCGAGAAATTGAGGAAGTGAAATTTAAATGGGACTTTTGCTGATGGAATAGGCACAACATTGCGAAAAAAAATGAGAATATTCAAATCATATCCACATTTTTTCTAACTAATTATGTTTGTTATACTATAGTTTCAGATCCACCTTGCGCTATTTGAGGCGAAACAACTAAAAATTGCAAGGAAAGAATGTTATGTGACGAATCTTGTAAAAATTTGATAGTAAATAAAGGTGGATCTAGAAGTACACAAGTGAAAAAGTCAATTAAAAGAAAATAGCTTGTTAAAAGAATTATGTGAGATTGTATATTCACAACATAAATTTAATATAAATTTTATACTTATAAAAACACGGAATAAATGTAAGGAGAGGTTGCCACCATTGTGACTACCTCTTCAATTCTAATAAAAGTCAAAACATTTGAATAATATTTGTGAACTTATTGATAAATAAAAAGGATTAATAATTGTATATAAGGTAAGGGAAAGAGATCTATAAACACTTAAGAGTAGCAAGAGGGTCCACATAGTGCGGGTCAAAAGGAATGCACATTAGTGCACTCTTCAAGTGTCTAGCCAAGGCTTCGTTGTTAAGTGGAGTTTGTGTGGTAGTCCTCGTTATTTAGTGTGGTCTTAGGGTCGACTTACAGGAAAGGCTGGCTATTGAAGAATTGTATCTTAATATATGTATTAAACATGGAAATTATGAATTAAAGTTGCAATATTGATCTATTGTTATTTTGTTCAAATCTTATCAAATTCAACATTTATCGATGTATTTATAACATGATTTCCAATTTTAAATCTATTTAGTGTAATTAATTTAATACTCTATAAAAACATAAAAAACATCTAGGAAATACCACTCACAAAGGGGACATCCTAATCCTCAAGAGCATTGAGATTGTTTTTTAACATGCAACAAATAGATATTCAACCTAAAACCTCACCTTTGCAAACATCTCAAGGTCGTAGTAAAATAAGATATTTGTTTAACTCGGGTATGGCATTACATCGAGGCTAATAAGAAGCTTTTTTGTTCAATGTTGTAGTTATATTAAGAAACCATACATATCACCGAAAAATTGTTGAAGTATAGTGGCCAAAACACCTTAATTAGTTAGGGCATGCTAGCATAGCACGTCACTTAGAAAATGTTAGTGGTCACTCGAAGTGCACTGTAAGTACCATTGTGTCCCCTCTTTAGTTCTTATACAAGATGTGGACTATCAATAAAACCATATGCCAAAACATAATGGAGAAGATAAGTAATTAAGAACAACACAATTAAGCCAACCAACAAAACACAGAAATAAGATAAAATAACAAGAGATTGATCTCATTCATAGCATAACTATTAAACATACATATTCAAATAGTGATCCGCGTACCGCATCTAGACCCCCGTGTACATGATCTTAAAACTATATGTTACGCACATGATGTTTACAAATGGGCGCGCTACATATTATACACATGGGAACTGTCCTTCATTGTTTACATGCTTTAATTCTAAAAATAGACCTCCTACTATAACTGACATGCCTTCATAAACCCCATGCTTTAATCGTCAGTTCACACGATAATTAGCTCGACCTTGTCCCTGTTTGATCCTATAATATAGGTCCTTAATTTTTCTCTCTCATGTGCGGAATTACCTACATGTGCTTTATTTGTGGTCATCAACTTATTTTTCCATATCTATTTCTGGACGTTCCTTGCTTAGATAACGCCCAACTCTGATTTTCCTATTTTTGACTTTATTGGAAATTGGATAACTACTGGAACTTGTCTTTGTGTGCACAGGAAGCCCTACACAATTAACTTATTCCTGCTCCGTGCATTTCGGGGTGTGGTCTCAACCTCCATGTGGCTTCTAAATAGCACTTCTTGGGCCAAACATACACCCACTAGGAAGTGATGTCTGTCCTTGACATATAACAGAATTGAAAAGAATAGCTTGAAAGAATAAAGGAATGAAGAATGCGGAAAGTACCCTTAACGAAATTAAAGAAAAATAATGCATTCCTTCATGCGCATCCAAAATTCAAGCTGTGTGTGACGGAAAGAGTTCTAGGAATGCTTTGCTTATCAATCTCTAACTACTCCATCCTGAGATCTTTGGCGCCAGCATTATCTAGCGTTATTTCTACAATGTCTGGAATCTTTACAGAGTTATCTCCTTGATTATTCTCCTGCAAGTCCTTAATCACCATATCCAAGTTGAGCCAAGACCTTCTAGACTACCATCATGTGCATCGCCATAGGTTGAACTGCCTTCAACCTTTATCAATTGTATCACGTTTGGCCTTTCATCATGTTTATTGTTTTTTCTCTCTGCCCAACTATTACATTAATCTACTCGCACTTCGTGCCGTATTTATTTTCATTAGGGCCTACAGCTTCTTAACTCTACCTCATCATCCATGTGTGCGTGTCAGGATGGTATAAAGTATTGTAAGTTATAAAAAATATCTTGGCCTTTCTACAGCCTCCTTAGTTATACACTAAGAGTAAAGATTCCTCAAATTTTCTTCCTAACTTTTCTCATTTTCAGCTTCGCTAGCTCCTTTCTATCGTAAGCTCCGACCTGCTATTTGCCATGATTAGTGAAGAAGTGTACTAGGATCCTACAAATCCTCCATCTTTGTGTTATGATCAGGTTTGGACTGCATCACAACTGACCATGGTTTCCAATGATAGCCTCTGCGGTTTGCATTTTGGAGAGAACCATTCTTCAGGTGATTCTCTATGGGGATTTTTGTTCTTTGGTTCTCTCTTTGATACCATTATATCTTCAATACCATAGTCGAACCTATTAATCGTGTGCCCTATGTGCTGAAAATTAAACACTTACTTGCTCAAATCGTTATGCGGTGTCAAAATTCCAAACCCGTGCTCAATTTGCACCCTCATTTACCCCGGCTCAATTTTTCACCCTCGTTTACTCCAACTTGTGCCCTATCCAACCTGTGAATAAAATCTTGCCCCAACTCTGTTTCTTCACTTCCTTCGAACCCTAGCTCTTTCAATCCATCTTCTGTGAAGTGGTAAGAGTAAAGTTGCACAAAAATAATAATTTTAGTGTATTACATTTGAAAAAACATAGTGCAAATAATTAGGCACTACTTCTCCTTATAATAAGGAGTTAAGTGCTAAAATAACAAATCTATAACTATTGTTATGTGAGTTGTTATAACTCATGTAACAAAACTACTCAATACAATAAACTCACCCATGTGAGTAATAAACAAGAATATTCTTAACATTCCCCCCTTAGTACGGACATGGGGAAAAACACCATTTAAACCAAGCATCATACCGCTTCGTAGCCTGCACATGGTATCAATACTCAACTATGATTGTGGGAACTACATCATCCATGAATAGGGACCCATCAACCAATCCAGGTGAATACATGAATGGGACCATCAACTAATTCACTCAACCATCAAGTCAATTGATCAAGAACACTTCTTGCTATAGTATCAATGGTACAAATCTCCATATCATCATCATAACAAGGAAAATATAGAGACAAAACTGCACACATGAACATGGATGTTCTCTTATTCATCACACAACAAACTGGAAAAGCTGAAAATGAAAAGACACCACCAAATCATCAAGTGACCTCGTCGTTAGTGGCTGATGAGAGGACATTGGTTGTCCCCCATCCTCTATCGCCTCCTTCCTCCAATGTGATGTTGCTAACTTGGCTAGATTGGATCATGGACCTCATTTTTTACATACCTCAATCAGCCGTTGGATTCCACTGAAAATATGTCTTTAAGACAATTTTATTTTATTTTATGTACTTTTTGAATGACACGTCTTTGACACTTTTCGACATTTTTGAAAACAAATTTGACAATCCTCTAACATTTAAATTGTTTAAAATTGACACAAAATGACTTACAAATCCAATATAAATATATCGACCCTAAAAACTGACCAAACTCAGAGTCAATAATACATAACAACATATATCATCGTAACCAATATAACTTATAGTGACCCTTTACTTTAAATTACAACTTATTGACATCATGACACAATGATAGGTAGTAGTTGAACTATAAACCTTAAAGATATTATAAAAAAATAACTAAGAAAAGATCCCGACACACTAATTACGCTGGAAGAATGGCACTTAGCTAATGGAGCAGACCAGACCATGCTGGAGTTTAGAAAGTTAATTCCAATGCAAATTTATATTCACCAGGATTTCGGTCAAGCTACAAACTAGAAAAGGTCCACGTGCCCAAATAAACATACGGATTCGATCCGCGAGGCTAGTGGCCGGTTCCACACCAATTCTATATGCAACATTATAATCCAGCTGATTTGAGGTCTGATTGCATGAATTGACTCATAGTAATCAAGAGAAATTAAATGGATGATCGTATGACAGGATGGCTGTCATGTATTTGTACCAAAGAGCCCCCTCCGCATGGAATACGTGACCAGGACAACCTATGCGTAGGATGTTTTGAACATCAAAAGGATACACCAATGCAAATCGCCAATGATCTACCCTGTTATCAACTGTTAAATGGTAGAATGGAATACAATATATGCCCTTAGACGGTACAATTTCTACCTTGTTACTTCTTGAGGATATGAATAGAAGGCTTCACGACTTGAGAACAAAGAAGTGAACATCATAGAGAATACATTGTAGAGTAGAAACCATCTGGAAACTTGAATGAAATCAAGTATAAAACCGTTGAAGAATATAGATCTGTATGAAACGAAACAACGATTCAAGGGATTCAGTATGCCACGTAGAGAAGTCTCTTTGAGCCTATTGAATCAGATCTCGCCACTGCAACTCTAATTATGACAGTGCAACCAGCTTACTAAACCAGAATGGATTTGATCAATTTATGAATTCACTCGCACCAAATATCTTAATCGAAGCATTCGCAATCAAGAGCTATTCTGACATAATACATGAAACTAAAAGAATAACAAAAAAACAGAGTCTTAATATATAGATCTTGTTGAAATAATAATATTTCATCAACAGGGGCAAGATATATTGGAACTTCCCCTTAAGACCTCAAATCACCATTTTATTAATGCACATTTATAACTGGCTCTGAATGAATAGGTAAGAGCAGAGTCGCACAGAAAAATGAACATAGAAATAATAATTTTAGTTTATTACGTTTGAAAAAACATAGTGCAAATAAATATGCACCACATCTCCTTAGAATTAGGAGTTAAGTGCTAAAATAACGGATTTATAACTATTGTTATGTGAGTTGTTATAACTCACGTAACAAAACTACTCAATACAACAAACTCACCCATGTGAGTAATAAACAAGAATATTCTTAACATTCTGAACCTTGTCTCTACACCCTTCGTTGCCTAGTTGCCACTTACTCAAAAGGAGCTCTCTATTTTCAAGGTTATCTTCTTTTTCTTTCGTCTACATGTCTTTTCTTGGCTTTGGTTCGAACTTCATTCGTTCTGGTTCGCAATAGCTATTTTACACACAATTTCTCGAATACAAGGTAAGAATGACTTAGATTCTTAGTGTTTTTATATCATTTTGATTTTTTGATAGCATTAATTGCACTTACCTACCACCGTTCTCTATCTTCAATGCAAATTTTTATACTTGCTTATGTTTCTCTGCATTTGATTAGCTCGAAGGACATCTTTTGCATGCATCACTTTGTAATCTTTTGGCGCACTACTACTTCTCAGGCTGTAGACCCCCTGTATGTGCACCTTTTGATGCCGCACACATTCTTCATCTGCGTCACTTACCAAGAAGTCTACCTTTATGCTATCTCCCTCGTGTTACATTGCGTGCCTCTTCATTCATGTGGTTTTTATGTGATAAATTCCATTAACTTAAATCACATTCACACTGTATACAATCATTCAAAATGCTTTCTTTCATACATCAATACGTTTTCCATCATGCACTATTATCTCACCCTATTGCGCATTCATTCACCAGCCTCTCGTCAAGTATTATTTTCCCATTTTTCATGTCGTGCACCTATACCTGCTTACTGCACACTAAAATCATGCATAGTCCTCTATGCATCGGTCTATAACAAATTGATCACTGCATGCGAGTGAACACACTTATTAAAACAAACCAACAAGATAAAACATGAAGGTAAATCTAAGCTAAATGATAATAGTTTCTTTTTACAAACACAAAAGTAGCTTATTTATAGTTGGGCTTCAGTCTACTCCTATTGAAGTGATTGGGCAACATGGTGCCATCCGACGCCTGTAAATGACATGCACCTTATTTCAGTATCTTGGTTACTGTAAATGGTCCCAATTAATGAACTTTGAGCTTCTAGGGATGGTGCACAAACTTGGAGTCATACAAAAGAGCCATTTTCCCCACAGTAAAAGACTTATTCTTAATATGCCTATCATGTCAAGCCTTTTGTCTCACTTTTTTTGTCTTCAGATTCCATCACGCAATTGCGTGCTGCTCATCCAATTACATCAATTTATCAATGCGCTCTTCCACTCCCTTCTCATTAGCAAGTCCTCTTGCACGCGCAATATACGGGGAGGGTAACATGAATTCTACGGGAAAATTTACCTCTACGCCAAATACCAATTGAAAAGGTGTGGCTTTATTTAACCTCTTGTATGTAGCTCTATATTACCACAATACAATTGATACTTTGTCATCCTAATATTTTATACCTACATCACATGTCTTTGTCATTGTTTGTCCCAAGATCTGGTTAAAATCATGTGTAGTACCATTGGCTTGTGGGTGATAGAGGTAGTCCTATGATGGGCTACCTTCAACTTGGCCAATTGTATTCAAATTGTATCTTTCAAGAAATGAGTTCCCCTATCACTAGTAAGGCTCAATGGACAGTCATATCTACTAATGATGTTTTCCTATAAGAATCTTGTTGCTGTAGCTGCATTACAATCCTTTGTAGGCGCAACTTCTGGCCACCTTGTCAAATTATTTGTGCGTGTGATAATGTAATGCACACCTGTCCTTCACACAGCTAGTGTGATTGGGCCAAAAAAGTTTATTTCCCATTTCTCAAAAGATTTTGCGCTTGTTATAGGCCATAACGACATTTCATCCCGATTCCTTGGCTTTCATAGTCATTGACAATGATCACAAGCTTTAAAAAAAGCCTTAGTATCCTTGTAGATTTTCTCTCATCATAATCCAACAAGTAATGTCTTGTGTATTACAACTTCACCTACATAATGACCCCAAGTAATTATACTATGTACTTCTTCCATGAAAGCTTCACGCTCATGCTCCAACACACACCTGTGCAAGACTTCATATTTACCCATCTTGTATAAGTCTCCTCCGACCAACTGGTAGGGTGTCATGCGAATGGTAAGTTTCTTCTTTTCTAGTTTCTTCATACCCTCAGTCACAACTCTTGTGCGCAAGAATCCTATAATGCCCTCTAAGTTAGTCGGTGCGCAGTGTCTGAATAATTGAGCATCTGACATAGTGTCCTCTATAATTTTCTTGTCCTCGCCAAAATTAATTTTGGATAATTTATTAGGTCACAAATTACTTTTTCTAGGATTTTATCTATAGTTAAAATTTAAACTCGTGGAACAAAAGGATCTAACGACAAATGTGCCCTTACAAAATTGGCTTGTTAACTAGATATTTAAGTGTATGTGAAATGTAGAAGATAAATGGTGTTGCTAGCAAATACTGTCTAAATTTGTGAACCACGTACACCATTGATAATGCCTCGTGCTCCATAGTTCTATAATTTTGTTTGGTTGGAGTTAGCTTCCTGGTTGCAAAATAAATAGGGTGATCAACACTGCCTTCCCCAAGTTGGGCTAATACAACGCCAATTACAGTCCCAGAAGTATGTACATGAACATAGAATGCTTTATTCCAAGACAAGAAATACATAATGGGCGCGGTGGTCAGTCTTTCCTTTAAATTCTCATATGTGTGTTGTTGTGCCTCTCCCAAATAAAATTTTCCTTTTTCTTTCAATAACTCCTCTAGTGACACAATAATCTTAGCATACCCCTTAATAAATTTGCGGTAATAACCAATATGTCCAAGGAATCCACACACTTCACTCTGATTAGTTGGTTCTTCCAAACCTAAAATAAATGCAATTTTGGCTGGGTCTACCAACAATGCTTCTTTATAGATAATGTGTCCAAGAAAAGTACCAATTGGTGTTGCGAAGATACACTTCTTTATATTCATGGAGATGTTAAGTTGCATGTATCTTTTGAACATCAACCTCAAGCAGTAAAATGGTCTTTAACGAGTCCATAAACAATCCAATCATCTAAATATACCTGAGGAAACTTGTGAACGAAGTCTTGAAATGCTTGAACAAAAAATAGAAAGAATATCATTTCCGCATTCTTTAGGCCAAAGGTATAACCGTGTATGCAAAGCATTTCCCTTCGGTTATAAAAGTTATCTTTTCCTGGTCCTCGCGTGTGATCCTTACTTGATGATAACATGAAAATCCATCGGTACAAGATTAGATTCTCACAGCTTTGTAACACCCTCTAGTATCTCTTCGGTAAATAGTGCGGGAAAAGGATCAATGATAGCATGAAGCGTCAAGCACTCTATAGTCAACACAAATCCTTATCATGTCATACTTTTTAATGTTGATAACCATAGGGCTTAATAATATCTGACTTCAACATTTTTTCAATTTCATCCTTCACCTTAAGGCGTAGGTTAGGATTCATCTGGTAAGGCCTCTTGTGAACCGATCACGCAACATCCTTAAGCTTTATTTTCATTTCACCTAGTGATGGATGAACACCATTTAAATCATGGTATCCTCTAGGAAACAAATCCTAGAAGTCATGCGGTAACTCAATTATTCTTGCAAATTCTTCCTCAGACCAATAGTCACCAACTATGACCTCATTCGGTGTGTCTTCATTCTTAATTTTAATAGTGCATGATATGCGAGTGCTTTATCATTTGTAGAATCCAATACTTCACGCGCATCTTCTGTGCGCTCAATGTTAAGGTCCTCAACCTCTTCATCATCTATAAAATAGATAAGTTTTCCTTTTTCCTTTTCCTTCCATGTACGTCCCAATAGAGTTTCCTCTGATTCCACCTTGTTTTCATGTGCCTTAGGATCAACCCCTCCAAATAATTAAGTCATAAGCTCTTCAACATTTGCTTTATCCCCCAATGTGATATGCCTCATAATATGTAGAGCTTCATGAGTTGGAGTTTATCTAGATAGATAATCAAAAGTATGGGTGATACATAAAGTTAATCATGCCTGTTTTTTGTTCCTATTTTAGCTCAACATGTATGTACCAAGCATGCATGTACCCACACAGTGTAGAGTAAAACTTATGCACCCACAAGGATGGTGCAAGAGCATCTTGCCCTTTCATTCAATTTCTTTTGTAGTTTTGGATGTGAACTATGGGAGGTGTCTTCCCATCATATTCTGGTACATGTGAAGGAAGGTTATCCCAAACAAATTGTGTCAAGAAGGACACTCTTATCTTGTGTCAACTAAGAATATTATCCTTATGTGTATCCCACCAATGCATTTTTTCCCTCTCAACAAGTATACTAACATATTTTTTCTATCCACATCATTTTACAATTGTTCCTCCATGGTTCGTAAGAATGATTTTGGATTTTCATCTCCAGTGTACTTCAGAAAACTGACATTTCCTAACCACCTGACTGGTCATGGTGCAATCACTCTTGTCACTCTCCCCCAAACCTCGCAACCAACCATCTCATAAGTACTATGATCCTAATTATCATAAGCCACATTGGTAGTTTCAATTATGGACTACACATCTTCCCATTGAAGTACAACCTCTTTTGATGGTTCTACATTCTCTGGGTCGCGCATCATATCCGCGTAGATCCTGTTAAGGTCTTCTTCACTAATAGGCTATATGTAAGGTGAAATATTCGGGTAAGTGCATGAAGTTAGGGGGGCCAAGAAGTAGAAAAAAACCTGATAAAAAGAAAAATGCGTACACGTTCTATTATAACATAATCATGTTTTAAATTATTAGTTTGGGATTTACCAAGGCATAATGCGTATGTGTTATAACACGTACACTTTATGCCTACTATAAATTTAAAAAGAGGCCCGAGCCTCTATCATTTTATCTCCCTCAAACGTGAGTTCCAGAGCTTAACCATGCCCTCGTGTTTTTTCATTCAGCTAGATCTAAAGCTCAAAGGATCATTTATGGATCGCCGGGAAGATCTGAATCGACGATGGCACCGCGGAGAAGAGGTAAGAACAATTCTTTTCTCAAAATTACATTTAAATATGATAATTATAGATTAAAATTTGAATAGAATACATATTTTTTATTTTTACAGTTAGAGGTCGAGGGAATCAACCACAACAAAACCTTGTTATTCATGTCATCCCTCTCGACACTCCCATAATTACTCAACATCCCCCGGGTAGTCAAGAATATTTAACAGCCCACATAGTTGAAAACAAAATTGAAATTGAGGATTTATCAAAAACTAATGAGGGATTCACAATCTACAAATCCCCACCACGCCTCTCTTGCAAACACATTGGAGGCATTACTTATTCAAGTTGACGCGGTAACAGGGAAAATTGATCATTGGACAACTTATAAAGAGGGTTGTAGGGTTTATTATTCCAACAAATTGTCATATGTGGATGTAATTAAAAAAGAAATTTCAAAATACCTCGTATGCAACTTATTCACGGACCCCTGCACTAATTTTCATGTTCAGTTGTCATGTAAACGGTTTCCCATCCATTTGTACAATAATAATTTGATTAAAAATAATTTTTGGGACGGATGGTGGATGGTGTTTGATTTTCCACCTTGTAATAACAACAAAGTGCCACTATAATTTTTGAGGAAACTCTATTGCGAGTTTATCCTCAACGAGATCCCAAATTATTTTGATTTCTAAGATTTCTAGGGCTAAGGAAAAGGATTTGCACAGGATCGACTAGGTGCACAACGTGCACCTATTCAGCAAGGTAGATTCCCCACACAGAAGCCCCCTCACCTTGGGATTATCCCTCAAGCAGTGAAGGAGACAGTAGAGATTGATACACTCCACACACTTTAGGGGCTATATGTGACCCTTGTTTGACATCTGAGGGATATTTCTAAGCCAGATGCTCGCAGAGGTACACAGAGTATTCCCTCAGGGAGTACTAGCATGAGGCCACATCTTTGCTCGTCATGTGGTAGCATATGTTTGGGGCCCAAGGAGGACGATAATTTCATGCGTATTGATTTTGGTGCACCTGGTGCTAGGGGTGCACACGATAATGTCACTATGTTAGATGTCCTTTTAAGTGAGACATTTGGATTACATTCATCGGCATTACCTTCGCAGGTAAATTGTTATGTTTTGTTATGTGTGTTACAATTTTTTTGGAGTACTTGATTTACTTATATATGTTAAATTTTTGAAATAATTGGATTTGTACATGTATATACATTGATATTATAGCATACGGGAGGCGCATCTTCATCCCGACCACAAGCGGCGAGCACCATGCATACACATACATTCACAAGGGTAATTTAGAATGTTAATTATGTAAAATTTTCACATACATGTTTATATATATATATATATTAGTTTTGAAGTAAAATATATGTATGTTCTTGTATGCCCATCTAACTCATGTGATATACATGTTTGATAAAGATGTTGAATTCACTAGAAACCCCACCATCTCTGTGATAAGTAGATAAAGGTGTTGCCGCTGGGATTTCATTTGCGCAGCAACTCACTGAGGTATTTATACAACATATAAATTTTGTCAAATTTATTGTGTAATTCATATTATGTTAAATTACATGTTAGTAATGTCTTTCATTGTAGAATTATTAAATTATGTTAATAATGTCCTTCATTGTGTATATGCAGGAGTTACCTACAACAAGTAGCATCCCTGTTCATTTAATTCATAGGCGTGGTGGGGTAAAAACAATAGTTCTATATTGATAAAATTAGTTAAAATATTGTCATTATGTACATACATGTACTTCTATTTTTGTTGATTCTGATGTTAGATTTTTTGATCTTATGTGTATGTAGGGAACTTCACCCTCCTCCATTTTGACTTCGAGGGCACGGACTCCTCCATCATATCGTCTTTGTACCCCCGTTCATACTACAGGAGCTCCTGATGACTCATCTGAGTATGAGATGCAAATTCGGCGTGATCGACAACTTGTGGTAAGTTTGTGTATTTATGTAAATACTTTCATTCTAGCATGGTCTTAAATACATGTTCAAAACATATATAAATTAAGTTTTGACAAAAAAAACATTGTTTGCATTTACAGGCTCATCTACATGCGAGTATTTAGCGGAAGAGGACTCGAAGCATGGGCTCGAATGATCCAAAGTCATCTCATAGATCTCCATCTTCGTCTAAGGGAGGGCCTTCTTCGAGCAAGGCCAAGAGAGGGATAGATTTTGATGAGTAGGAAATATATATGTCTTACATGTGACATTATTTTTGTATGCCTATGTGCATGGCATTGTTTTATATGCCTATATGGAATTTGAACTTGTTGGTATATTACCTATTTGGGAATTTTTGTATTTATTATGCACATTAAAATATTATTTGGAACTTGATAATTTTGTATGAGACCTTACATTTCTGAGATTATTTTTGCATGAAACTAATATGATGCACACTTGACAATATTTAAGACATTATGGATTATTTTTTCATTTATTGGTGATGTATATGTACTAGAATTTTCAATAAATAATATGCATCAAACTTTGGAAATCAATATTTATATAATGTATGTATACAAAGAGTTACCTAATTTGAGTAATTATTCATTCAATTTATTAATGTGTATATGTGTATTTACCTTACTTGTGCTTCTTCTTGCTCATGGTCTCTTTGTACTGGTTCCTATCTTATCATGCACTTACTACATTCTTCTATGCTTCTTAGTCTTCTCCCCTGTTAAAACACCTGAGAGTCATCACAATTTGATGCCTTTCATCTGTTGATATTTTAAGAATGTCTCTCCATATACATTACTCCAATGCTTGAGAATGTCTCCACATGCAATGACATTTTGATTCAAAAACTCAATGCTTCTTGATTGTCTAATCCTGTCTAATTCATGTTATTACCTTTAAATCTGTAGGCATTTCAAGTTATTTGGAAATCACATCACACCCTTCACTAGGCTTGATGACTACCCATATCCTTTTAAAGGTGCCTTTGAAAGCATCCATGGGTTTATCATAGCATAAATTATCAATGAATGTAGATCACTAAGCCGTAGGCCAACTGAATCCCATCAAGAACTAAACAAGAAAGATTTATTAGGTGATTGATAACTCCTGTGTGTTCTTAGACATACACCTATCAAATTCATTCTTAAGCCAATCTAGTCATTTAGGGCTCTTAAGGGACTACACCCGGACGAGGTAGCTCGAAAGCACGAGTAGTGTAGGGAGCTAAAAAAAAGACTCCACTAGCATTCACCTAGTCACCCTGACGTGTTAGGGTAGTTGGTTCAGTCCCACGAGCTTTTGTTTGCAAACTACAACGTCTGGGAGTCCTACACTGACTCAGACTGCAATATTTCAGGTGTTTGCAAACAATAGGACAACGAGAGAACCAAATGGACATGGAGAAAACTAGGAGAGGATTTCGTAGAAGGATTCAACATGGAGATTTTAGATCTGATGAGACGTCTCTAGGTGCCATGGAGTCCGAGAAATCACATGTCAAAGATATAACATGTTTTGGTCTTAGGGCTCTTAAGAGACTACGCCCAAATGAGGTATCTCGAAAGCACGGGGAGCATAGCGAACCAAAAAAAAGCTTCCACTAGCATTCACTTGGCCACCTTGATGTGTTGGCATAGTTGGTTTGGTCCCACAAGCTACCGTTTGCAAAATACAACATCTAGCAGCCTTACACTGACTTAGACTACACTATTTCATGCATTTGTAAACAATAGGAAAACGAGAGAACCGAATGGAGATGGATAAAACTGCGATAGGATTTTGTAGAGGGCCCTAAAGTGGAGGTCTTGGATCAAACGAGACGTCTCTAGGTGCCACGGAGTCTGAGAAATCACCCATTGAAGATATAACATGTTTTGTCCTCAGGGCTCTTAAGGGAATACGCCCGGATGAGGTAACCTAAAAGCATGGGTAGCGTAGGGAACCAAAATAAATCCTCCAATAGCATTCACCTAGCCACCCTGACATGTTAGCGTAGTTGGTTTTGTCCCACGAGCTTCCGTTTGCAAACTACTTCTGAGATCCCTACACTGAGTCAGACTGCAGTATTTCACACGTTTGTAAACAATAGGACAGCGAGAGAACCAAATGGAGATGGAGAAAACCAGGTGAGAATTTTATAGAGGGATTCAACATGGAGGTCTTGGATTTGACGATACTTCTCTAGGTTCCACGGAGTCCGATAAATCACCCGTCGAAGATATAACGTGTTTTGGCCTCAGAGCTCTTAAGGGACTACGCTCGAACGAGGTAGCCCGAAAGCACAGGTAGTGTAGGGAACCAAAAAAAATCCTCCAATAGTGTTCACCTAGCCACCTTCATGTGTTGGAGTAGTTGGTTTGGTCCCATGAGATTCTGTTTGCAAACTATAGCGTTTAGCAGACGTACACTGACTGAGACTGCAGTATTTCGGGTATTTGTAAACAATAGAACAAAGTGAGAACCAAATGAGATGGAGAAAACAAGCATGAGAGATTTTTTAGAAGCCTTGACTTGGAGGTATTGGATCTGATGAGACATATCTAGGGCCACAGAGGTCCGAGAATCATCCGGCAAAGATATAGCGTGTTGGCCTCCAAGGTTCTTAGGGACTACGCCGGACGAGGTAGCCTGGGGAAAGAACGTAGTAGCGTAGGGAACCAAAAAAAAATCCACCAATAGCATAACTGGCAACTGCCATGTGTGGGTTTGTAGTTGGTTTGGTCCCACGAGCTTCTGTTTGTAAAATATAGCGTCTGGGAGCCCTACACTGACTCAGATTGTAATATTTCGTGCATTTACAAACAATATGATAGCAAAAGAATAGAGTTGAGATGGATAAAACCAAGAGAGGATTTTGTAGAGGGCCCCGACATGGAGGTCTCAAATATGACGAGATGTCTCTAGGTGCCACGGAGTTTTGAAAACACCGGGGCCCTGTCGAAGATAGAACATGTTTTGGCTCAAGGATCTTAACGGCTACACCCGGATGAGTAGCCCGAAGCACGGGAAAGCTGTTAGGGACTAAAAAAAATCCTCCAATAGTATATCACCAGGCCATCTGGATGTGTTGGCCCAGGACGGTTTGGTCCCACAAGCTATCATACAAAATACAAATATAGCAGCCTTACACTGACTTAGATTACACGATTTTACAATTTGCAAACAATATATGCACAAGAGAATCGAAATGGAGATGGATAAAACCGTGATAGAAATTTGTGAGAGGGTCCCACTATGGAGTGGTCTTGGATCTTATACGGGACATCTCTAGTGACATGGAGTCCGAAAAATCACCCATCGAGAGATAACATGGTAGCCTTAGGGCTCTTAAGCGACTACGCTTCGGACAGGTAAAGCGCGAGAAAGCATGAGTCGCATAGGGAACCAAATACAAAGACTCCACTAGTATTCAACAGCCATCCGAATGTGTGTGTTTTCTAGAGAGGGAGGAGGAGGAGGAGGAGGAGGAGGAGGAGGAGGAGGAGGAGGATTTCAAATGTACTCAATAGAGTGGAAGAAGAGAGTAATTACTAAGTATTCTATCAAGGAAGAATAAAGACCATGAAGTGCAAGTGGACCAATATGGGAGAGGGGAATATTTCCTATATTGGCATCAATATCATCAAACATTTAGGACTATGTAGTTTGTTTTGAATAAGCCTCTGAAAGGTAACATTGGGATGATGTGCTTTAAAGGGGAGCTGAATGTTAGGCCTTAGTCTAGATATATAGTCAGAATATGCATATTTATAAGTGGCTACAATTATATTCCTAACATGCCAACCATAATTATTTAGTTTTCATATGCTTACAGTAGGTTGGCCCTTGATGCTTTACACAACATAACAAGGATATATAGGATGTTAGTAATGGTATAGATCATCATATTGAACACTAGAATTCTATTTGTGGTTTAGAGGTTTCCCCCTCAAGTGGCTAAGTCATTCTACTCGAATATAAGATCATCACTTATATTTCGGTGTTATATTTGTTGCTAATATCTAGGATATAATATAAGTATTTCATTTTACTGGGTTCACACACCATTACTCATGATTCCATTAGCATGTTGAAAGGTATTAGATCTTTACTATGGATTTTTTCTCTGTAAACTCGTATATATGAGGTAAAGGAGATCGATGACAAACATCTTGTTCCTTTCATCCAACATGCCTAGCGTAGTCCTATAATGATAAATCCCTTGCCAAAAAAATTTCCCATGAAGTCTCACAGAATATGCCTCATAATGGTTTATGACGCATTATTAGTTTTTCAGGGATTCAATCCATTGGCCAATTCAATTTCTTATAACATTCTAAAAAATATGAAAAGTGACTCATATGCTCAATGTAAGCTTTAAACAGATTGCAGTGGAGGCTTCAATATGTATTAACACAAACTTACTTTCTTCCTTGACACATTCGATCATGTTTTCAACTTTCGTCCTTTGGTGAATTATTTAATCCTCTAAAGGATTCATGATCAACACATGTTGAGTTCGTACCAATCTCCTCATAAAGGGGGAGGTATCTATTTCTCGTTCAAAAATTAAGCTCTATATAGTATTTAGATCTCAGGAGCCAGTAATTACATAAAACTATTACACTCAATCACCTAACTTCTATTTATTCCTAGTTTCCCTTTGGAATTTATCCTATCAAAGTTCTAGTTGGATCAAGGATAGAATTTAAGTGTTTTTCTATAACCCCATTCGGTTGTTGCAATATGTCGATATGGATTATTTCAACAATATAAGATGTTCTATTCCATAACAATAGAAATAATTGTCTGAATTCATTTTTACAGATTTTTCAGAGTTCTCAGGGAATAAAAAACTATGGGTATAGTTGACCATATAACACATGAATCGGATTGATACGGAAAAACTTGTGAGAAATGGTTCACTTCATATGTTCATAATGATATATTAAATTGACATTATACGATATGATCAAAATAAAATATTTATGAAAGAAAATTCTCTTTATATCTACATGAATAAAGAAATGAATCTTTACCTTGTATTTTGATTCAAAAAATATGAAGATACTGGAATTTATCAAGATAGAAAGTACTATATGGAATTGTTATTTATGCTACTAAGCATATTTAATTATAAATAAATTAGTTTATTTCATTGAATGATTGCCCCCCCCAATTTTGAATAGATGTAATATAAGTGTGTTCTCGGGTGTCAAGATTGTAGCAATGAAAAAACTTATGAAGTGCCCCATGTTACAATTTGCACCATTGTACTAACTGTCAAAACCAAATCTTAGGACAACAAGAATGAAAGAAAAAGTACATCCCTGTTATATCTCATCCAACCAAAGTAAGATTACCCGGACCTTTAGGTGAATTCACCATGGCACTGTGTCATCACAAATTCCATTTAAATTACTATTGAGTGAACCTCATGTCTATCCGTTACTTATATAGGTTAATGAGTTTAAGGCCTCAATATAACTCATGATGTTAATTTCATATTGTGACTTCACCATTGTATTGTCATTCTAAAAATCCAATTCTACCACTGATTATTAGCTGCGTCAAGCCAGTAGAGGAGTCCTAAAAGCTATGTCAATTAGGACTTGATTGAGGATAAAATTATTGAATTGAAACTAATCATGATGGATCTGGACCACCAATCAATGAGCATGAAAAGCTTAAAATTTCACATGAACTATGTTACCTCAACATATAAAAAAATATGATGGAAAAATCCAGAGGTCATTCATGCATAGAACAAACATGCTATTCCTATTCTTATCTCCATTTATTGGATTCTCTTATTGGAAAAACGATTGCTTCTAGTCCACACTCCATACCTAAACATCACATTGATGAGCATGTGAAATAAAGGATGATGTTTTAAATAATGCACTATTTATTCAAGCTTCTATTTACTAAAAAACCATCCACAATGTTCAAAGTAAACAATGGTTGTGAAATAGGGTTTATGGTTATGAAATTACTTGATTTTTGGGATACAATGAGAAACATGTACATCCTAATTTTCATGTATTCAGCATTATTGGACATATTGCATTACCCCCTTAAGTGTTTGAGAAGCTTATCGAATACACATTTCTTGGTTATTAGACCCTTGGACATTTGCACATGTTACTAAGAAGATCATCTCATGATTTTTCTTCTACAACAGATAATTATGTAAATAATTTATTGTCATTTAGTTGTCAAAGTTTAAGGAATCCCTTATGCGTTCATTTGATCTTCTACTGTTATTCCCAAAACTTCTACTCTAGTTTCATGACCTATACATGCTCCATTTATGCAATAGTTCTAATCGAAGTGGAAACACACCTATATTATGTCAAATCAACCTAATCCACAATTAAAAATCACATAAATATAATGTTCAATGAAATATCTTGAGGTACAATAAAATAACCCCATATATATCCCTAACTTCAAAGTAACACAATCTTTATCTCATGAGTTAGTAATCCATTAAGGCAATACGTCTCCTGGTCCATCCTTACGTATATAATACATCAAAACATATATAATTCTGCACCTAATGACATTCAATTTATCTTTAGGAAGAGTCCCTGAATCTTCCAATTTTGTATGACTTGGTTGCTAGAAGATAACACATTTTCAAACTCCAGAAACAAGTACAAAACAATCAAATATTTCACAAAAAATGTGAAAAAAACATTAAAATATTCTCAAAATACAAAAATTAGGACAATGAGCCAAGTTTGAGCTACTAGATTTTAACTCACATAGCTTTTTGTCACATGATTTACTAGATAACATATATTATTTTTTCTATGCCCACATGGGTTTCACAAGTCTATGAGCTAATGATGATTATAAAACTCTACAGATTTATATGTTGGACTTGCCCCTGCATCCAGTTGGCATGCAGATATTCAAGGGGGCCTATTCTACCCTATAAGTGTTATTGTTCTGTTTATACATAATTACTCTTCACGTTCCAGTTCTAGTATATTATATATTGGGACATATGCTATTATCTAAATTTAAGGAACTAAAACATGTAGATTGTTAGAAAAACGAGTATATCTTGTTCTATGCACCCACTGGCTTATGTATCTAATTTTCTTTATTACCAAATTGGATTTCTTATTTGTTTGTCTAGGTGTGCAAACCTTGGCCTATCTATGTTTTTCAATAATTTTGGTGTCCTTGCTTTTGGGACATTTGACCTTTTGCTTGCGCATTCATTGGCTTTATATGAGTGTTGTGACACTTTTGTCCCCTTGTAAATGCGTTACTTGGTTTTTATATGACATTGTGTGATGTGTGTTTGTGGTGTGTATATCTATATGTGTCATGAGGTCTAGCACACCACGCTCTTGTAACGTTTATTCTACATTGAGGCTTCCAATGAGATTATATGCTATCTGCATGGAAACACTTTAATATTTGCGTTGAGTGATCTACCATTATATCTCCCTAAACTCAAAAAGAAGGAATTTAGTGAGGTTGTATAAGAATATCAATTTAATT